>OY751099.1:17500-2715833 GCA_963564075.1 Eupithecia subfuscata | reverse complement strand
AAATAGTTTAAGATTTCGGCGAATTTCTTTTCCGTTAGTTTTATTCCTTGCAGAACGACGAAAAAAGGTATAACCACAAAAAAATTTGAATCTCCGCCAACACCCAACGATTGGCCTTATATTTGGCTCTTTAGCTAATGAGGTAATGAGCTAGATTAATAACTAGTTTCTACCCGCGGCTTCGCACGCGTTGTTTCTATGGAAATGTTTAAAGGTTATTTATATCCCATGGGAACTAAATTTATGGGATAAAAAGCATAGCCTATGTTTAATTCGCAGTCTAGAACTACCTGTGTGGAAAATTTGAGCCCGATCCGTTCAGTAGTTTTAACGTGAAGAGGTAACAAACATCCAACCAGCCATACATCTAAACTTTTGCATTTACAATATTAGTGTCATAATAATTTACCATAATTTGCAAGGATGTACCAATTAATAACGCGGTAGGTAAGGCACAACTTCTCAACTTAGTAATTACCTACTAGGTAGTTATTTTAAGATGAATGTGCTACTAACAGCTGGGCCAGTACTTATTTAATATTAAACTGATAATGAATGGACAGGAACTATTTTACGACTTGCCTGTCTGTCTTGCATCATGAAACGAAGCTTCGAGATCGTGTTGTATGGGTACCCCGTTCTAATTCATCACAGTGTTTCTTGAGTTGATTATAAATGTAAACTTTTAGTTTATAGCTAGCTGTAGGTATCCAGAGGAATTAATCGGTTCAGCAGGGTGAACCTACAAGTTACATTAAATGGCGACCCGACAGGACCAACAGCGACACCGACATTTAGTGGACTCTTAATAGGCCAAATTCTAATTAGTCTGTCAGTTAGAATACCGGAAGATATTGGACACGTATTTTTTCTCTTGTCAACAGGGTTGCCAGGTGTCGAATTTTTTTCCTCGTACCAGGGATGCCAAAATCTCGTACTTTCATAACATAATCTCGTACAAATTTAATGTTTAGAAATCTATTAAAATCTGTGTTTTAAACAATGTTATATCTGGTTCCAATTATGTGATTATAAAAATGAGGTTGGTTCTATCAAATTAACCCGTCTTTGCATAGTGATAGATATTTTCATCAAACCAATCGAAAGGAAAAAATGCACCCAAAATCGGTTGCTGGTCAAGATTTTTTGTCTGTGGTAACATTTCGAAACACGTCTCTAGGAAACGAAACGCACCTAGTAAAAAAAAAACAAACGTCACCTGTCACGCGTCAATCAAAAATTGGGTCAAGGTTCAAAGTATCCATTTATTAAATAAGGTGAAATATCAAAATGCACTGGTGGAATTCGACAAACAACAACTAATGAGAGTAATAACTGTAATAAGTAATAAACATTTCCCTACATTTGTGTAAAAGAAGAAAGAATGCAATGTTTACATTAGTGCGTTATGGACGAAAACAAAGAAATATATCTTGTGGGGATTCCCCTCTAGATGTATTTCTTCGGTCAAAGACTAAATATGCTTTCATTTAGTGACAACTATATATTATAGTGATGAGGTCACGGAAATAGAAATTCCGTGGATGAGGTAGTGAATCTAGTGATGTGTCGAGTCGTATAATATGGCGTGGAGTGGATAAATATTTTATTATTTAGAATCTTTCTGGCTGGGAAAAAATGTAACAATCTCGTACAAAAGTGTACGAGATTTTTGTTAATCTCGTTTCTCGTACATGGACTGTAAATCTCGTAAATGTACGAGATTTCTCGTACGTCTGGCAACCCTGCTTGTCAATTAAAAAAAAATATGACGATTTAACCAGTTTAAGTTCCGCGTGACGTCATACCTTACGACAATTTTTAGAATTTTAACAAGGTACTTAATGACGTCACTAGCCCCCACTCCCAAACTTTGACCCCAAATTAATGTCCTAGTTTGACGCGTTATATTTGTCATTTGTTGTTTATAAATTGACAAAAGGTACCCATAACACAAGATCTGCTTAGCTTGGGGCTAGATAATGCTGTGTGAATTATCCAGCATTATTTATTTTATTTAACTGGTTTATTTGTCAACTCTACTTTTCCCTTTGTAGTTACCTTTTGTAATGTGGGGCGAAACCAGAAATATTTTAGACATGGGGCCTAATAGCTTGCCTAAAAAGTAGGTTTAGAGTTGGAAATAATTTTATTGTTAGATTGTAAAAGATTTGTGATAAGGGTGCAACACTATGTCATGGACGCCGTTGTAGAAAAGTTATGTTGATATTCATAAAATGTTCTAATAAGTTGTAGAAAGGATTATAGCCCATGTTAATGTGATGCCCTGTTTTATTTCAGTAACACGTCTATTAGTTATCAGTCCGAAGAGGGATAGACACGCCTACACGGTAATGTGACATCTACCAACCGAGGTCAGTCAAACTTATTCTGAAAAAACTCAAGTTTCGATGACCTATCCAATGATTTCCTACATAAATCGGCTTATGACAAAAACAAACGCTTAATTGAATCGGAGTGGTTTTATTCTCTTTGATTTGAATCATTGATTTTACATATCTACAAGCCTACAAGTTGCAATTATTATCCTGGCCAAACTTTGGCAAGCGAAATATTAGATTGTATTGATTGAAAACGATTTGAATTCAATGGTAAATAGCGATGACTTTCATTATGAGTTCAAAGAGTGATATTCATCCATAACATTACTAAAATGAAACAAAACCTGTAACCTCCAATATGATAAAGTTACTTTTTCCATTCTTTTCTTGAGAAAGATAGCCAAAACTCATATTGTAAATTTATCTGAACCAGTAAAATACAAGCTTTCAATGAAACCCATTGTAGATCAGTAATCAAAGTGACCAACAAAATGTATTACAAGTTTACTCCCATGTTCATCGAGCAATTTTGCTACAAGTGATAATATTTGATTAGGTTTTACAAAGGCCTTTACTATGCCCCATTAAATTAATAGATGGTACTTATTCATCTGGTAAAAATCCTCAAATCTACAAAATCTCCTAAAAATCTACAATGTGTAAAAACAAAAATGATGAATATTGAAAATTCCTCCCGTTGTGAGAATTTGTTACTTGTTATGCATTAGATTCTGGATAAACATTTGGTTGAAGTGAATTGAAGAATGGATTCTGTATGCAAGTCTGACTTATTATTTATTTCAATGATAATCACACGGTATTGTCAGAAAGTAGGGAAGTACCTAAGGATACCAATTGTTATGATGAGGGAGCGTACTCATACTCATTTACTCGCCGTAGGAGCACAAGGCACACTTGGAAATGTCAATTTGAATATACAGCGTTACAATATGTGGTGCCTATGTTATAATTCAAGGCCATAAAACAGACAAGACAGAAAATAACCAAGGAACTTAGGAATATTGGTACATACAAAAATAGATAAATTGATAAATGGATCAGCTGTAAATGGGCATCGCTAGAGTCATGTAAACAAAATAATAATACTTAATTATAAATTCATGGTGCTGCTGTAAAATGGCATTGTCTGATATAGTTAATTCTAAATAAATATTAAATGGGTATCACAGTGTAGTGTGCAGTTACTTTACCTAGGTAGAGTATAGCTGCTAAGAGTGCATTGTCATTTGTGGACTAGGCTATGATAAAATAAATTGCTATAACATAATCAATAAGTACTTATTCAATGTCTTGAGCGTTACCTACAATAAAATGAAATAAAGCAGCTTGATGTGCATTGTCCGGTTTACATAAAACAACATGATTAGCCTAGCCTGTCGACTGATTTAGGTTCCAAATGCATGATGCTAAGGCATACATTATTGAATATTTGCTCTAATGATTATAAATAGAATTTACAACCCTCATTCAGGCACAAATAATAAGAAAATAATATTAAGCACTATGTAAGTGTAGTACAAATGATCATAATAATCTTACATAGAATGTCAGGTGACCAAGATATCTCTTCTCTTGCTCGCAAAAATAACTTCCAAGTGGTATTTGAAAATAGCAACATCAGTTATAAAAGTAAGTTAGTTACTACTAGCTTTACTTTGACTTGAAAATATACCTACAAGTAGAGAATGAAATAACTCCATTATAATGACTTGGTTGAACGATGATGATAATCTAAATATAATAATTTCATTAATTCCAAATGATGCATTATTTTCATACCTATCAGAAATACAATTAGTCAACTATCAGTTTAAGATATTGTATTAGATGTTCATTACTTGACGGGTTGGGAGACAAGAATAAATAATTAACTTAATTAAATTGTAATTAAAATAGAAAATAGTGACACTGCTATTGGTAGGTATGGGATATAGATAGATAGACACTTGAATGGCATTTCATCGGCTTCATGAAAAATAATGACTGGATAATGGTTTATTTTGCGGTTAACCCTTAAATGCATACCCACCGTCTTACAGACACCACTGATATTTAACCCTTAACTACTTACCCATAGTTTCACAGACACTTGTGATAATTTTGTGAATAAGATAAGTAGGTAGCTCCTGAGAGTTAATGAGTACCTATACTCAGTTGCAACATTGCATATTATAGTTGAATAAATATATAATAAAGTACATTTGCTACCGGGTTGCTCAGTTCATTGAAATTTAGTTATTGGGTGAACTAATGTGACATAAGTAGGTCATTGTTTTTGGATAATTATAATAAATAATAATAATAATAGTGCTGGACAAGAGCACATCAGGCATCTCCAGACGTGAACACCAATTACAGGTTTTAATAGCTAAGACAGCTAGAAAAAAAAAAAAAAAACACATTTCATATACGGTGTTTTTTCGTTATTGTGTGTTAGTGCTTGTTATTGTTCACATGACGAATGATAATATAGGAGTCATCATCATCATCAGCCTATGTTAGTCCACTGCTGGACATAGGCCTCCCCTAATGAGCGCCATAGCGCCCTGTCTTCAGCTTAATAGAGGAGTATTTGAGAAATATGATAACGTAATTCAGAGTGTAATATAAAAATAAAATGTGAATTAAAATAAATAAATGATAATGTTGATAATTTATGAAAGAAAATTAAATCACTTACTAGTTAATTTATTTGACTTAAGAGTGACACAACTCATGCGAAATAATAATTTGAAATTAAATAACAAAGTTTTACTGTTACTTACGTATACCACTTGTTGTTGTGTATAGGTGCACGAAATTACTAGGAAAATGGATTCAATTAACAATAGTTTATCTAGAACAAGATTCCGAAAAGATGTAATAAAAAAAGAGCCTTAGTAAAATAACTCAGACTATTGGTGTGAAGCAAACAAACTTTACTTGGACCTAAATAAGCATAATATAACAAATCGAATTCTTTAAAGTAATAAAATGGTATCGATAAATTTTGAGTTATCTATCCACAATAAACAAAGGCACAATTGAAACTAAAAAAAAAAAAGGTAGGTATTATTTACACAAAAATAAGAGAATTAAAAAAACGCAATGAATAGAGCAAATAGTATACATACATTTTGATACAACAATATGTTGCATACAAAAATATTGATTTTGTCTATTTTATTTTGATAATATTTAGGTACATATAGATGAATAAAAACGGACACTTCTTTAAAATATTACGTTTAGATCAACTTCATATGTATGAGACTGATACAAAGCTTAAAGATGAAAATGTATTGGCGATATCAACTATAAAAGATAACAAATAAAGGAAGAGATAGTAATGTTGACATGACTGTGTAATTTATTTCAGTTTAAATACAGCAAAAAGAGTACAATAAATGACAATAGAGATGTTTTTTTTGAGATCGATGAGTCATCCATGATTAAAGTACCATCAATTCATCAGTAAACCTATTAAACGAGAAAATAAAACTCTTACGTTCAAAAGTGGTTCAAGGGTATTACTGAGAAGAATGTGTTTGTTTTTAGCAGAATAAAGACTTGAAATTTAAAATTGACTAATTTATTATTATGGTACAAAAGACGTGGTGATGAATAATTTATATAACAACAATAATTATTGTTGTAGAAACATACTTTGTGTCACTATCACTACCCAAAAATTACATACCTACATTACAATAAAAGTGTTATCAATTAAGAGATTAATGAACAATAATAACATTGAATAAGGTTGCGTAAAAAAAAAAAAAAAGTTAAAAAAAGAAATGTAGTAGAATGAAATGAAAACTTATTTTAAATGAAGCACGTATATTTAATCATTTTTATTTAAAGTGAGTTACTAAAGTGAGAAATTATATTTGAGTTATGAGAGCCATAAATTGATATCAAGTAAATTTGGTAGTTACACATGATGTACAATGGCAGAAGAAAAAAAAAAAACAATTATGTAAACTAATTCCTCGAGATTGTTTTGTGTATAGGTACCGTTTAAAATGAAATTATTAGAAAAACATCTTTATTCACAAAGAAAGTTATACAAGTATTATATATAGTAATTTACAATTGAAACAATTGAGCTGACTGTTGACAAACAGTCTACAGGTAGCTCAACTGATCCATATCAACACCAGTCGGAAGCGTCCCCAAGACGCTGGCTGCATTGTCACGCTGTATGACAATGCTGATGCGCTGTATCAGATATTCGCCAGCTCTCGTTAAAAATGAATAATAAATAACAAAAATGTAATTTAAAGAAAAAGAGAATATTAATTGTGAATTGATAGTATTAGAAAATGTTACTCTTATCGATTATTACATAAATAACTTGATAATTTGTTGATTTAAGTTTTCCAATATTTCGGTACAGTTGTTTCATTATGTGAATATTGAACGTGAATGTTATTAGAATAGAACATCATAATATGATTCTTATTTTAATTCATGTGAATATTGAAAGTGAAAAAAATATATACACAGTAAAATTCTATTGTGTGCATCTGATACGAAAAATGAATGTTTAGAGAATAAGCATAATAATTTTAAGAGATAATAATATTAATTTTAAGTATTATAAGGGTGATCAAGAAAAGCCAAAAATTATAGTGATTAACGCATTCACTGCCCAGCCTTGGTGGTGCGACCCGCAGGGGCGTGCCGTCGCACCACTGAGCCACAGGAGGACTAATGTGGAGGAGGTAATGTGAATAAAACTTCTAAAGACAGTGATCAACGAAAGCGATAATTGTGATATAATTTCCCTAAAAGTGAGAATTCAAAGTGAAGAGGACATTAAATCCCAAATACATTTCATAAAAAATAAGTGAAAAAGTGAACAATGTGAAAAATTAAAAAGCAAATATAGTGATATAAATAAAACAAATACACAGTGAACAATTAAAGCGATTAAAAAGAATAATAATAATAATAATTAAGCGAATAGAGATAATTTAATTATTTCCTAACGTGAGTACGAATGAGTACACAGATAAATGAGAGATTTTGTTGTAATTAATTTTATAACAACATAATAGCGACCGAAATTATCTGTTGGACGCAACATTACAGCGATCTATAGTTTCTGTTGGACGCAACAGAGAGAGAAAGAGAGAGCGAGATATATATATATATATATATATATATATTTATTATCTCCTAAAGTGAGTACCGACCGATGAGTACATAGATAAATGAGATATTGTATTATAATTATTTTTTTTGTACAACATAATAGTGACCGAAAGGATCTGTTGGACGCGACAGTGATCAATAGTTTCTGTTGGACGCAACAGGGAGAGAGTGATCCGTTGGATTGCAACGGTGTAATTTGTTACTTATACTTTAAATGTAAGGTGTTAGTTATATTTAAATGATCTGTTGGACGCAACAGTGGTATATAGGTTCTGTTGGACGCAACAGATAGAGTGATCCGTTGGATTGCAACGGTGTAATTTGTTACTTATACTTTAAATGTAAGGTGTTAGTTATATTTAAAAGATCTGTTGGACGCGACAGTGATAAATAGTTTCTGTTGGACGCGACAGATAAAGTGATCCGTTGGATTGCAACGGTGTAAGTTGTATAGTTAATAAGACTATTAATTAATAAATTGCAAATTAAATATTAGTCATCTGCATATTGTGCTTATGAAAAAATGTGTCTGAATCTTATAATTTTAAAACTTGTTACGTAATATCAAGCAGTTTACTTGCGATATTTACTGACATGCAAATATTTTGATATCGAACGCGAGGTCGCTCATATTATTGAGCAGTATGGCCGAGACAAAACAGTCTTTGTTATAACTTGTATGCTTATTACAAATTATTGTATACTTGAAAAATAATGTAGTTATCAACTATGTTTAATAATGTTATGTTATGATGTACCTTAAATTTTCATTTTCCCCTAGAATCACTATTTGAAATATCTGTGAATCATGATAATTAATACTTAAATAATAACATGATACTAAAATGAAATGAAAGCGATATGACAATGTTAAGTAACAGTTAATATAATGAGGTGATAGTGAAACGCTTATTGATACCAGCAACATTATAATTAAATTTTGTTTGTTTTGTGGTAGACAAGTAGGTATTAACGATATTCATACATAACATTAAGTGCACTGTGATCTGTCAATAATTGTGTAATTCTGACAAGCCAGGCAGTTCAAACTATCTGGATTGCCACTAAATGTAGTCAACTGATACTACACATTTAAGCTTTGTATGTATGGAACTAACGTTGTGAGAATAACCAGTGTATGACTTATTCGTTTAGTTTGACCTATTAATTTTAATTGTTCGAAAATGAAGAACAATTCTGTTTATTTTAATAATTCTAACAATAATTATTTTACGTCCGAAAAGACAAACTGTTGAGTAATTTAAATGTACCTACTTCATAAAACGAACTGCAACTAGGTAATACAGTTGAAACAGTAAATAAATCTTATTCTTATGATGAAAATAGAAAGTATAAATGTATTATTATTACCTACTTAAATTTGTAACTGCCAACTTAATTCCGATGTAATTTTGACTAAAATATTGTTTAAATTTAACCTAATCTTAGAGCCACGCGAGGCGCGTGTTACGTCGAATGGCCGAATAATAGCTTGCCTAAAAAGTAGGTTTAGAGTTGGAAATAATTTTATTGTTAGATTGTAAAAGATTTGTGATAAGGGTGCAACACTATGTCATGGACGCCGTTGTAGAAAAGTTATGTTGATATTCATAAAATGTTCTAATAAGTTGTAGAAAGGATTATAGCCCATGTTAATGTGATGCCCTGTTTTATTTCAGTAACACGTCTATTAGTTATCAGGCCGAAGCAGATTTTTTTGGAATGTGGGGCTAACCAGTGAGGCGAATGTGGAACAAATCAAGAAAAAGTATGTGTCCAATATCATCTGATTAATCTACATAACTGACGACGGACGAAATAGAATGTTTTTTTTTACCCAGGACTCTACCCTATTCCTAAGCATAATTCCATGAAATTGGTACTTAAAGTAAGTACTCATGTTGGAAGGGCTACGAAGAAACGCATAACAACTCCACGGTCTTAAATTTCCGTAGCGAACTAACTGTCCATTAATAGGTAAATAGTGAAAAATTATGATGGAGGTCACTGATCTCGCCCAGCAGTGGGAACCGTATTGTCGCTAGCAACAGTAGCAACCGTCAGAAAACTTTTCCCTACCATAGTCCCTACCTAGGCCCATGGCAGGGAGTATTCAATATTTCAATCCAAAGAAAAGTTGGAGTTCGTGCGCGTTGAAATCTTTTGTATGGGCAGCAAAATGTACTACAATCGCAGCGGGTCTACGAAGGATTTTTATTGATATAGAGCTAAATTGGGAATCCGATAACTGACGATGGGTTATTTATTTATTTGCCTCATTGTTCGGAAACAATAAACAATGATAGTGCGAGATACCTTTTACAATGCCACGTGTAGGAATCTATACTAATATTATAAAGAGGAAAGATTTGATTGTTTGTTTGTTTGTTTGTATTGAATAGGCTCCGAAACTACTAGACTGATTTGAAAAATTATTTCACCGTTAGGAAGCTTACTTTTCAGGGAGTGACATAGGCTATATTTTATCCCGGAATTCCCACGGGAACGGGAACTACGCGGGTGAAACCGCGAGGCGATCGTCTAGTAGACTATTTTAGGCGCGCAACGATTATATTATAATCGTTGCGCGCCTAAAATAGTGTCCACTACGAAATTTGATGAATATTTTCAAATGTGAAAATAGATAGATAGATAATACTTTATTGTACCATACAAAGACAGATAACAATACAGAAATAAATGCTAAGAGTAGACGAAGTACAAAAGCGGCCTTATCGCTATGAGCGATCTCTTCCAGGCAAACCTTGGGATGGACTGGACATGTAAGAACAAAATAGACGGTGAAATAATGTGAGATGTTTTGTGTGGTACCTACTTAAAAACGCTTTTGAAATATTCTATTTAGCATCTCCAGCTAGGTAGGTAAGTTTTACTGTTGTCGTAAATGAACTAGGTACTTAGATAATTTTTGGACGGAGTTGGGTTAGGCTAGCACAATAGGTCACACCACACATGTCATAATGGACCAAATAAGAGTCATGACATGAGTCACACAAATCTAAACCTAAGCCCTGAGTCCGTTTGACGATATTGAGACGTGATCGTGACGATGACGTCTCATTTTTCCATAGGGTTTGGTACAGCGCCTCTATCGTGCGGACAGGAATCTACGCAAATCCCTTACTAAAATGAAACGTCACGATCGCGTCTCAATACTATTGTTGTGTTACGAAGTAGTTTTAATTTACGGAACACTTTTTTGGTTAATGTTACTTATTCAAAATACGGGTACACAACTGGCATAAAAGTGTTGGATGAGTTGACCACTAAACATTTTGGATCGATCAACTCATCCGCCAGCAACTGTATGGTCGAAATAAGTTTTCTGGCAAATAAAATAATTATCTTTATCTTATCTTATCCGAAGTGGATGAGTTTGCGTGGATGAGATGACCGCCTACTCCGATTGCTAACCGCCGAGTCCGTTAACGGCCGACTCTAAAATATAAGTCCGCTAGTGGATGGACTTCTAACTGTCCGAGAATACGCTGATTCGCAGAATTAATTTTCAAAGCAGAATATTCGCAGAATCTACCAACACAAATAATAAATACAATGTAAAGCCAAATATTTACCAAATAGGCAATATTCAGTTCCAAACGGTTGTCGTCACGACCTGATAACTGATAGGTCTAATTTTGTTGCGAAAATTGAATCCTAGGATTTAATAACTTAGGTATAAGTTAACCACGTTTGTAGAGCAAATCCCTTTCACAATACAAAGGCTAAATTAACGACCTTCTTGGCACAGTCAGTGGTGAAAAATCGGCTAAGATAGTGATATCGATTCCCGTAGACAATAGACAGTAGACAATAGACAGTGGACCTTTGACCTATCAAGTAGGTAGCGCTTCCAAGCTACAGTAAAGGTGATTAGGTAATTAAATAAGGTGAAAGGCACAGAAATCTGAATAACAAGGCACTAGAAATCGTAAGCGCGCGTGACCTTGTCGCCGCTCAGGTGACTCTCACGCCACCAGTGCGTTCGTTGCTGTTCAGTTGCTCTCGAAACGTGCGTGTGTAAAAATGGTGTGTTGCAGCATTTCCCATTGCGGAAATTCTTCCACAAGTTGTAATTATATTAATAAAGGAATAACTTTTCATCGGTAAGTATTGTTTTTTCTAAATAATGCCGTTTTTCCTTAAAATTATAGAATCTTTAAAAGTAATACGAACGTCACAGTCGACCGTTTTTATTATCACGTTTAACTATACATTGCCTCTTATTTTTGTCAACATCGGGCAGGTACCTCATTACAAAAAGCAATGTACTGCACAGTAAACGATAACGTTGCGCGCTCGATTTCCTATCGTGGTACGGCCGCAGAACTCGGTCGCGAGCTAGTGTTGTGACACGGTAATATTATCCTTAAAATTACCTTGGTTGTGATTTGTAAAACAACTTTGCATAATTTAACATAGTATTTTAGGAATACGATGTTATAGTAAAATTGTTTATTTATGATTTATTATCATAATAACTAACTATCTATAAAGCTCGATTACCACTGACTGACTGACTGACATAATTGTTCTCCTTGATGGTGGAGGGGGAGGTATGTTTTTTTTGCAGAATCATGTAGGGGGTGTCCGGGGGACCTAGGAAAAATTCCGACTTTTTGAGATTTGCCCCCCGGAACCACCGCCCCCCAGGAGGGCGCCAAGCAGAGTCACACTGATGAAAAATTTTTAGGGGGTTGTATAGAGGGGGTCATATGATTTCGATTCCAAAAAAAATTTTACCCCCCCGTTCCTCCCAAGACCCCCCTTTTTGAGAGTGCTACCGGATGCCTTACATTGCAAACGCTGGCTGAACCCTACGAGATAGATCAGAATAATGTACTACAGTATTTTATAACTTAAAAAGGTCTACAAAAAAAGTCTACGATAGATGTCTATCTCTTAGGGATAACCCACAATAACCATTTTTTATCCTTTACTTTTTACGAGAAATAATGGCTTATTTACGAGGCAATTTTAAGCAGTACAGCATTAATCCTTATCCAATTAAGTAACTTAGATACATTGTGCATTTAATATAGATTAATATTGCCCTTTACAGCATGTAATTTGAATGAATATTTTCGAAGATATTACAGATTTAAAATGACAGGGACATAGCGATTGCGGTATCGGCCGGAGTACCAATTCTGCAGTAGGTATATTTAGTATAAGCATTGCACCCGTGCGAAGCCGGGGCGGGTCGCTAGTTAATAATAAATGAATATTGAAGTACAAACTATATTTTTATTTGATTAGTACAATGCCCTAGTCATAGAATAACAGTACGATAGGTACGTGACCTGATATTTCGTGCCCAGCACTAGGGTAGATTACATTAAAATGACGTCATAACGACAACAAATGCAAACTTGTTACTAATGTGTGAGTAAGCGAACGTATGCAACTACGCATAAGGCTTAATTTGGTTTGCACTGCATTTTTGGATGGGCGTAGCCGTAATTCCGTAGTTATTGTCTGTGTATGTAGTGGTAAGGTAGTAGAGGGGGCGAGCCGGCGACACGCATTCCCGATAGATCGGATGGTACTCAGCATTTCTAGTGCCTTGTTATTAAGATTTCTGTGGTGAAAGGTAATTAATAAGGTGTGTTTAATGAATAAGTTTTTTTACTTATGCTCGTAATATGGTAGATAAGTACTAAAACCAAAATTACGTTTTCATTATGAAACATATTACATTATTGTTAAGTGCTTCTATAATGCGACGAAATAAAACTCCATTTTGAAAAACTTTGCGACATGTCTGTCTCCTTTTGTAATTTGTGTGTGGTCCCAAAATATGTTGGTAGGTACTTTTTCAAAATTATAAACCCACACCAGACATGTAAGTTATGCGTTTACCATCTTTGGTTTACCACCAAATTCAGAATTAGGTTAACTTAAAGTGCCTAAAGTGGACCAAATAAAGCCACTTATGTGCTAAAGATTTGTTTTTGTCAAAACGATAATATTAATATCACACTAAATGCGAGAGTTTAGATGTTTGTTTCTTCTCACCGCTACTCGACAGATTGGGCAGAAATTTTGCAAAAATGTCATTCTAGACCTGAACTAAACAATTTTTGCCCGGAAGCCGAGAGCAAAAGCTTAGTAACCTCTATAAACGAGTTCTTTCAACTTTTATTTCCTGTTTTTGAAACAGTAAAACAAGAACCATAACAATACATTTATCATTTTAACTCTTGTTAGATAACTGTCTGGTACATTTTAGCCAGTAACCGACTTTAAATTCTGCGAAACAAGTCCATAAAAAGGAGGTTTTCTCAGGAGTTTTAGGCAAATAAAAGTAAACCTTTTTTTCAAGTTTGCCGTTTGTCCGCATTTGCACCACTTAGTCACTAAATATTCTGAACGAACACTTTCATTGCCCACGACGACGTAGGTACTTGCCCCAATGCAGCTCCGTGGGCGCCGCCGCCGCCGCGGAGGTCGGGCGCGCCCGCCTCTGCTGCGCTGCGTGTGGTCGCACCTTCACCGAGGCTGAGCAGTGAATGTGTTATGTTAAGGTAGATAGAACATAGGTTCTATCTACCTTAACACTAGACACAATTTCTATTTTCTCTATCTTATTACAAATTCTTAGTAGATTTGTCCAATAAATGTTTTATGTTGATGCTTGGACGTGAAGCGAAAGTGACTTCCATAAACGTGTCTAAAATTAAACAGGTGGGTAGGTGCTTGCTTATCTATTTTGTATGTAAATACCAAAGATCCTATTAGGTTAGTATACCCACAACTATCTTTAGTAAATACAGATACAATTAGATGTTACTGTAGTCATAGACAATGTATAGTAAAAAAAATTGCATTAAATTATGGGCAATAACTCGTAACATTTAGTTGCATTTCATATGTACGATCTGCAGATATTTGTTCAGGGTGATCTCATGATCTGAATGTTTTTCTATGTATAATAAAAAATATCTATCTATGTAGTGTATTGTATTATGTACATCAGTTATCTAGTATCCATAACACAAGCTCTGCTTAGCCGTTAACGTGTACCGGCCTAACTATAAACCCCGCCCCCGGTGTACGTGCGTTTTGGCGGGAAGTTTTGGCGCGCGCGCGCATGCGGTCGGCGTCTGCGTAAAAGGGCTACTGACGAGATTTTTTCAATGGGCGCGAGGTGTGCTTGTTTTTTCTGTCAAGTGTGCTGGGTTCAAGCTTTTTATGATTGCCAGCTTATATCGGTAATTTTGGCGGGATATTTTCGAAATCATAGATTGAAAATGATGAATTCTGATTTTTACCTAAAAGTTTGGGTTTGAAAGGCTGTAGTTTAAATTTTTTATACATTTATTGACATGTTTTGGTGTTTTTACGTAGCTTAGAATGTCCACTCTTTAAATATATATAAATATGTAGGGGTCTACGAACAAAAAACTAAAAATAAATGAGTTGGAAGAGCCCCCCAAAACTGCAAAATTGCAACGATGCAAATTGCATTTGCAAACTTTGTGAATCTTTTAAATATTATTTTTTCTTCGTGCATGTTCAACTTAGATGTTATTATCATAGCCAAGACGCTTGGGAACACCCCCATAAACGCTAATCAGACACAAACTAAACAGATACTTAGATAAAAAATAAATAGTGACCGAGCGTTGCAAACTTAAGTGCCACTTCACTTAGTCACGTGGTCATGTCACTATAGTGACCATGTACACTTTAGCTTTTTAAAAAAAGTTAACTTGAGTTAACATGTACACGTGAGCGGATGGGGCTAGATAATGCTGTGTGAATTGTCCAGCATTATTTATTTATTTATATTGACGGTATTATATGTCGGACAGCTCGCGGGCCACTCGTTGAAGCATGTGAGAAGCCATTTTGTCACTGAAAATGGATCTAAACATAACAGAACATTTATTCACAAAGAAAATTATACTAGTATTTACAATTGAAACAATTGAGCTAACTGCCGACTGTTGCAAACAGTCTACAGATAGCTCAACTGATCCATATCAACACCAGTCGGAAGCGTCCCCAAGACGCTGGCTGCATTGCCACGCTGTATGGCAATGCTGATACGCTGTGCCAGATATTCACCAGCTCTCGGGTCACGCGTCGCTTCACATAACAAACATAACGATTTTAAGCCCAAATTTGAATGCACATTTGTGTGGTACCGGCGTTGGACTAATGTGCACAAACCAGTGCTACCTGCTTTCTGCACAAAATCGCTGTACCAACCAACAATAAATCTACTTCTCTTTTCCAAGTAGGTAAAGCACGAATATTCAGAAAAAAATTAAATTTCTGCGTCATTTGCGTTATCAATCCCATCGACACGGAGATCTTGTTATCGGCTTAAAATAATAAATTGGCATAAACCAGTGGCAGCTCGCATGCATTTTAATGCACGTCACGTCACTGATCAAAATGTGTACAATGGAGTCGCCAGAACTACGACGACCAAACTTATGGATGTAGTATCCGTAAAGGCGCATTTACATGCCTAAGTTTTTTATAACTTCCAGCCAGCTTCAGGGCATGCATTTTGCAGGTGCCTAAAATAATGAAATCAGTTTTTAACTTAAAGTTTCGCGAACCTTCTGTGTATCTTTGTTATCGCGTTATTCTAAAATCTACCTAATAATTAACTGCGTTTCCATATATCTGGTTTCTACCAAAACGGAAAAGAGATAAGTACGTAGGTATGTAAAAGCTCAACCAATAGAACCTCCAGAAGGCACATGTGATGGTCAAAGCTAAATATGCACAAAAAGGCGTTTTCTTAAAAAAAAATCAGTCATTAGTTCGACCAGACCGAAAAGAGGGCGCTATGAGTTTTGGGTCTGTCAAATTATCTAACATGGCATACACCCGCGAGTTCCCTTTTGTGCAACTCAATTGCGAACTCAGTTGAGCAAATTGAGACATGGGACCCTTTCTTTATCGAACTTATTTTGTTCCCCATTGCTCAACTCAAGCTGCTCTACTCAGAAAATCAACAAGGTATAAATTAGTAAATTACACCATGCATAGTCGGACATGACATCCTAATAACAACCTCAACTCTTCCATGAAAGATTGTCGCCATCCATTAAGCTCTGAGGTAAATAAGGTTTTTGGAAACCGCCTCAGTTTTTAGATAAGATAACTTAAGATGAGATAAGTCTCCTCTTTGGTGTAAATCGGCCCTTAGCCGAGATAGGATTGCACAATCGACCTTCACAGACGATCCCGTTCTATTTGTAGGTATGCATTTCTTTGCGAATGCATCAGTGCAGTTCCAATCTGAATTTCGCAATGGTCGCAATAGTTAACTGACACATTATGCGAGCGCAGACTTAAGGATCGATAGGAGCTTTTTAAGACCATGTATAATGATAATGATAATGTGGACACGAAAAATGTTAATTATTCGTTATTGCTGTGCTAGGTGCAGGTGAATTAAAAAAGTAGAATTTGATGAAAAACTACCTAGTGTTATTATGAGCTGATTTTATATCTTCAAATAAAATCAAATTTATCTAATAATAATAACTAGAGATAGAGAACTAGAATTTGATGAAAAACTAGGTATACCTAATGTTTTTATTAGCAGATTTTATAATTATATTCAAATAAAATCGAATTCAACTAATAATAATAACTACCTGCCAAAAGTAAATGCATGAAAATGGTGTAAAATGTCTCCAATGATTGGAAAAAGGCCTAGTTGGCCTTTTTTACCATGAAAGCGGTAGCGTCTTTGCCGTGAAATCTAGTATCAAGATCGCGAGATCATAGTTCGGTCTGATCTCAGTCGAATAGTTTAGTTGGTTATATTAATCGGTTACTCTACACTCACTACGCTAAAGAGACAATTTGCTATGAATGACTTTGTCTTCATCAATGAATAGGTTAGTCGTTGAGTTTAATCACAGGTCATGTTTGACTTGATAACATTTATTGCTAAATCTATCAACCTGTGCAATACCTAGGTATCCTATCAATCTAAATAAACAAATACATATGTAGGTACTTAGGAACTTTGCTGGTTGTACGAGGACGAGAAATAAGTGTCTATCTAGGACTTCGTGAAATATCATCGGCCACATCGATTGTCTCCTCTGGGTCAAGCACACCAAGAAGTCATGGAATGCCCTGCGGATCCAATATAACAACTCGTTCAGGGTGTTGTTGAGGTTGCCGCGCTTCTGCAGCGCATCAGGAATGTTTGCTGACGCAAGAGTAGACGGGTTCGCGGCGATAATGCGCAAAAGATCTGCGTCCCTGATGCGCCGGGTTCGTGACAGCTCCAACAGCTACCTACAGCTCATTTCTGAGAGGCTTGACACTGACTGTCTCTTTATGGAACATTGGACAAGAGCGTATATTGTCCTCTCTTGACCAGTGTTCACTTGAACAGTGTTCCATAGGTACTCTGATGGATCTTATTTTGGTTATAATTTCAGTGATAATTTTTGTGATTTTGGTTTTAATTTTAGTACGCATTGATTTTAATTTTAATTTTGTAATTTATCTTTATTGTATTTAATTTAATTTTATGATGACTCGAATATGGACACTAATTTATTTTTGTCTCTAATAAACGAATTGAATTGAATTGAATTGATTGTCACTTTGCATCAAGTGAGATTGTGTTCAAACGATCGTGATTATTTAGATTAAAATAAATAAATAATGCTGGACAATTCACACAGCATTATCTAGCCCCAAGGTAAGCAAAGCTTGTATTATGGGTACTAGATAACTGATATACTTAATACAATACACTAAATAGATAGATATTTATTTATTATACATAGAAACGACCAGAACACCCGGAACAAATATTTGTAGATCGTACAAACATTTGTCCGAAGGCGGGAATCGAACCCGCAACCTCCTGCGCCGCAGGCGGACCTTCGCCCGCCGCGCCACCGAGGTCGTCAAATTAGATTAGATTCGCGGTTTTTTGAATATAAATAAAAGAAATGGGATTTAAAGCATGAAATTTTCTAATCGTATTTGTAGAGCTGACCTTTTATTATCTATTTGTCTTTTTAACCCTCATCAGCATTACTTTTTTTACCCCCGACGCATAAAGAGAGGGGTGTTATAAGTTTAACGTGTCTGTCTGTGGTATCGTAGCTCGGATGAATCGATTTTCGTTAAGTTTTTTTATGTATATAATGACATATGAAACAATTGATGGAGCTGACAAATTATAATACCTATCTGCAACTCCGTCTATCCGTACGTCCGTACACGACGCTTTGCAAAAAGGCGCGTTGAGATCTTTTGATAGGAAAAGTGATTTTTTGTACAAGAACCGTCAATAAATTTCTTTTAAACATTTCAAACACTTTGTTAGTTTATTATTTTGATTAGCTAGTAAGTAGATGCGTAGTTAAATAGATAATGTGGGAAGGTATGAAGAATACTTGAATCAAGTTGAATCTATTCATTGACTGAGAGCACCTACTTCACTCTGATTTTTAACGATTTATAACGAGACACCGTTTTCTGTGGTTGGCATTTTAAATTGCAAAAAGCACTTTTTAAGTGAGTATAGCCAGTAGGTAGTTGTGGAACGTTTCTTGCGATTCCTGATTTTTTAAGTAGGTACTCCAACCTCAGTTGGTCTGATAGAAGTTTTTGATCAGAATATCAAACAGGCTCGATTTTCATAAAAAAGGCCTTTTCGTGTAAAATGCCATTTTTTTCTAACAGTAGAACAGTTATTTATTTAGCACATAGAAAATTACATTAACAGAATAAAACAATAACAACTAGTATATACACATACATATATCTATTTCGTAAACATCTAAACCGTCACCAGAAGGCAGAGTGCCCAGAATGCTAGCAGCATTGCCACGTTGAATGGCAATGCTAATTCGTTGACCGAAATAGAAGCCAGCATTCCGATCACCTGTGGACTCTTTATGAAGTTTGGTAAGACATTACAAATTGCGCGTGCCCCAGGACCCCAAGGACCAAGGGTTTCAACCCCAAACGGCTCAAATGGTAATCTCGGTCAAGGTTAGCGTATTTTCGCCGTTTAAGGGACTCCGCTCATGTTGCTGCAGAACCGGCCCTACCGATGTCCCTGCAAGATGTGAAGGCGCTAGGGTATCTACACATGTGGCATCCCAAACTAAAGGCCGACCCATTTTCCAGGGAATCAGAGCCATACCGTCAGGTCTTTTACCATCATCTCGGCCACGTGGTTCGACAGTAGGTAGGTAAATTTTTTGAAAAACTCAGAATGCTGATATAAATTTCTCTAATAAATATGGATGACCAATTTCCGCTACACCGGTAGAACCTCCCCTCATTGCCCGGTCCAAAAAATCCACTGTATCGATAAGTAGAGAAAAAAAAATTGGTTCTTTCGAGTGAACCAAGCGGAGGCCGACTCTTACCAAGTTCCCTTTTTTGGTAACGGTACTCAAGAACTCGATTGTTGTTGCTGGCCGTACCCACTAAATCTCGAGCGGAGTCGACCGATTTGTATGAATGACTTGAAAAGCTCCAATAAAGTTTTGATTGATGGGTAAAATAAATATTATTGCTATGCGTTCATCATAGACAAGGCCACAAATAAAACATAATACCTATCTTCTATAATAAAAGTAGATGGTGAAGGAGTAGCCAAGCATCGTGCGTGTGTCAGATATTTAGCAATTATTCGTTATTACTATAATTGGTGCTACATATTTTATTAACAGCTCAGGGTCACGATCTTCTGCTTAATTTTTATGTATGTGCTAGCTTCAGCCCGGGGCTTCGCATGCGTTAGGTAGGTATTTTCAGATAAAATTAGGTATATTTCATTAAAAAACTAGTTCTTATAATGCAGCCAGCGTCTTGGAGACGCTTCCGACTGGTATTGATATGGATCAGTGGAGCTACCTGTAGACTGTTTGCAACAGTCTGCAGCTAGTTCAATTGTTTCAATTGTAAATACTAGTATAATTTTCTTTGTGAATAAAGGCTTTTTGATTCAAAAAAGTTCTAATTTATTTCTATTATTTGATCGAAATTTTCTTTAATTTTATAATGCTTGTTTGGGGATATCCAGGTCTATTGCTATTTTCTTCACAGCCATATCCTATTTTACTAATATTAAAAAGGCCACTCCACCGTTGTTCCGTTGAAACCATGTATGGCCGAAGATAACGCTAAAACTACTGAATGAATCGTGCTGAAATTTTGCACACATAAAGATCTGGACCTGTAAGAACAATTTAGCTACTTTTTATTCCAAAAAACGCCTGGGAAGCCGCGGTCGGAAGCTAGTATTAAAATACAGCACAATAATTAATCGATATTCATAATAAGTGTTTGATATAGAGTTGATAACCATGGTAGATTCAAAAGTTTAATAGTATCTTCTTAGTTTCTAACGAGCTAAAGGTCGTGCTCTATCCTTCCTACTGTAATTAATAAGTAGTTTATGGTTATTGATTTATTACTACACCACGATTCGCACATCAAAATAAGCACCCATCTAGATTCGTCCCTAATTAATGAACTATGCAGGTTTACCTAGGCCGCTCAAGCTCATTAAATAAAACCGGCAATAGAGAGTCGCCTTGCACACGGAGGGTTCTGTACTATCGTACAATTTATTTTTTGTAACTGGCTACCTATTACGGTTCAAGATAACAGCCCGCTGATGATTTTGATAAGTATGTATGTCTTTGACATGTAAGAAAATGTTCTTCCTATTAATATTAAAAAGCCGAAAGTTTGTGAAATGTGAATTTTTGTTACTTACCTAAGATTTCGAAAACTACTTAACAGGTCATGATGAAATTTGGGTTACATTTAGAACATAGCTCAACTTAGATACTAGGCTACTTATTAAATACCGAAAATACGCGTGCGAAGCCGCGGGCAGAAGCTAGTATTAAATAAATAACTGCACTGAACCGATGGGCGGTTAGACAGCGGAGGCTTAGTATAGGGTCCCTTTTTTACATTTTGGGAACGGAACCCAAAAAAATTATAGTGTACACCTTGTCTGAAAAAATGTTAACGAGCACATAAACAACGCGCGCTATTTCCCATAAAATGTAGCTGGCGGAGTGTATGTAAGTATTAGTGAAACCAGAGGCAGAGGAAATTGGAAACTATTATATTAGGGCCTATCGCAATAGATTCAGGCATTCCTGTTGTGAAAATAATACGTATGAAATGAACACAAACAACGTGCTGTTAATGTATAAGAAGGGAAAATAGTACAGGGCGCACCTCACAAATGGAGACCCGTAGACTAACGTATCAAATATTATATTAAACGATAGAATATCGTCGCTGTGTTGGGAGTTCTAGAGTCATAGAACCAGTCATAGAAACGTTCTAGAGTTCGAGAGTCATAGAACCGATGCATGGTAGCCTATTTAAACTCGAATTTAAAGAGTAGACATTTATACCAAATAAGAAATTCATCTCCTTACAAATTGCACTCGTAAAAGTCCTCCAAATTAACATCAAGTTTTAAATTCAAGGGCAACCTTGTAAAAATAACAAAAATAGGGTCATCAACTGCAATTGGTCTTGTAATAGGTGTTTGTACCTATTCGAAAAAGGAAGACAAATTACCATTACCATAGAAATGTAATTTTATTGCCCAGCAGCGTAATCTAACTGACTGTGTCGAATTTGTGATCTGAGTCAAGGGCGCAGAGTATTTTATTATCAAAAAAGTGGGATGCGTTATGCTCCGTCCTCGCATTTATTTTCTTTGACTGAATAAAAGAATGAAATATTTCATTGACTCTCAAGTGATGAGAATCTATTGGCTCGAAAAATATCGGGAATAACGAGAGCTTCGATATTTAATATTATCGAGGTGGCAGATTACGTATGTATGAAAAATTGTAGGTATTCTTTCATTAAGTCAGAAAATAAATGCTGCAAGTGTCCGTAATCCCTGCGCCGCCGCGTGGGAATCGCGAATACAAATAGCCTCCACCACCCCCCCGCCGACCACGCTGCTGCCCGACGTCGTCGGTCAGCCGGAATTTATTAATTAGTGGTTTTACACTACAAGTACGTCTATCTTTCTGGGTCTGAAGTCTCACTCAGTTTGCATAGTGAAGAATGAGAAAACACGGTGAATCACCGGCCGCGAAGCTAGGCTCAAGCGGCCGGTGACTGGGCTGCAAAAGAGGAACTTCCTGACGTTGCGCGCCGAGTCCAGGAGTACCGCCTTTTGAGTCTGGCCCTTGATCCAACTTCCTAGCGAGAGTCTCTTGAGATGTTGATCGAGGCTCTTCACTATTACGCCGCTAACCGAAACGACTATCGGGGCAGTAGTCGCTGAATCAACATTCCACATGCTGACACCTCGTTAGCTAAATCAAGATATTTGCTAATATTATATTTAGCAGCTTTAACGAGGTTAACATCATGTAGTATAGTGACATCAGCGAGCACCGCCCTCCGTTCTAACCGATTTATCAGTACAATATCAGGTTTACTCGCCAGGATAAATGCAATAAATTATTATACACTCATTTATTCTTCAATCTCGTATATAAAATACATTTTTTACTATAGAAAATAAAATATTATAAAACGATTCTACAGTAAAAAATAAATCTGAACGGTGAATCACCGGCCGCGAAGCTAGCCTCAAACGGCCGGTGACTAGGGCTGCAGAGAGAGAAACAGAAATAGAAAAGAGAAGGAGAGAAAGAGAGAAAGAGAGAAAAATAATTCAAATATTTTGTGCGGCTTTTAATATTTTTGCGTTCTACAAGAGCGAAAATAAGCGAAAACATAATTTTCCGTAAATCGTATCTGAACCATATTCTATGATTCGAATTTTCACAAGCTTGGATTTACTGGTAATAATGTCAGACTCATTTCATTACCCACTAAAATAGCATAACTAGATTCAAATACGTACCTAACCTATTTGAATTTAGCGCAGAGCCAGGCCAGAGCCATGCCACCCAATCCCGAAGACTGAAAGTTGAATTCGTCGAATTAGAATACACATTACTAACTTCACTATTTGTTCTACCTTCTTAACTCGTTCAAAATAAATTTTGCTAAATTTTGGACGCATGAATTGGCGAATCGGCCTGGTCTGGCATGACCGCTGAAGATATCAGATTTCAATAAAGTAAGTATTTCTTTGTTCTTTCTTTATTTCTTTAGGGTTACAAAATTGTGAGAGCATGAGCATGTACAATTGTACAAAAGTACTTACTTACATTTACGCAGGCCACTGTTTATTATTTTATTTGAATGACGATAAGCCCATGCACCAGTAATTGCCTTGTATAGTGGTCATTTTGTTTTATATTTTTTCAAAAACTAAAAGTCGAGAATTTTTGTAAATTTAATCAGTTTTATGACCGAGTCTGAACTGAACTACCCCTGATCGTTTAGTCCTTGCTTTTTGATACATCCTGTATATCACTTTGTATAATAGGTAGGTACTCGTAGGTACATGATTGTTTTACCTACCTAAATTTATTTATTTATTAAATAGGACATCCAACAAGAGTTCACACAACGCAAGTTTCTTAAATCTATGTGACTATAATATAGGACGTCTCAGCTAGCACAATAACAGAATATCAACAAATAACAATGTTCTTATTTTAACTGGACGGACAAAGACCACAGAAATCTTTAGATTTCTGTGGACAAAGACGAACAAATATAAAAGGAAAGGTAAAATACAAAAGTTAAGGTAATCTAAATATAATATTTAGATACATGTCAATACCACAGATGTATGAATAATTTAATCTGTGGTCAATACTTATTAAAACTAAGCACAACATTAAATTTCTTACATACTTTCTATTGTCGGTCCTTCCTACAATAAGTACCAAGGCTGAGCTATTTGATTAGATGCGGCTCTATTCAAACGCGTCAAAATCAACACTCATTAAATAATAAATAAATAAACTAATTGGCTGAGTGCTTGCACATTGTTGGCTAGAGCTTCCAAATATTTTTGTTTGATTTGGTTTGATTTTAAAGAGATGAGAAGGGTTTTTCCACACAAATCGTGTTATTATACCGTATGTTCTCTGCGATCGTGCGTGTCATTGTGTACATTGTATGATACCTCTAAGTAGTAGGTACCTACCTACCTAATTGATTGCAGCCTGCGTCTTGAGGACGCTTCCGATTGGTATTGATATGGATCAGTTGAGCTACCTGTAGATTGTTTGCAACAGTCTGCAGTTAGCTCTATTGTTTCAATTGTAAATAGGATTTATACCTGTCTATTATTTGATTTTAATTTTTTGTGAATAAATTTAAAAAAAATGTGTTTGTTTTAAAAAAAAAACTGTGTTTAAGTAGGTATATTCCATAATTTACTTATGTAATTTCTTTAATGCACCATCAAAAGTTATCATATCAGATAGGTATCTAATTTAAACAGAAAATACTAAGTAGGTACCTAGGTATTGCATCCCTATTATTTACCTACACTGTTTTTTTAATTCTGCGGGGTAAATACCTACGATCTCCGTAATAAATTATTATTAAGGGATTACCTTAGGAATAATTTATTACGGAGATCATTTTCTACAAAACAGCGAAATAATCATCAAAATCGGTCCGTAAACATATAAAATTTATCAATAGATAAATTAAAACAAATTGTAAAACATATCCTTTGTAAAAAGGCTATAACATATCCTTAGTAAAAAAGCTAGTACCTACCTACTATAAAATATCAGATTATCTAGAGAATAAAAAAGCAAAGGACGAGTTTTTCTCCAACTCGAAAACTAACAAGAGAGGTGAAAAGGTTTAGTACCTACCTACCTAGTGCTACTTTTGATGGTAGGTATTAATGTAAAGTCGTACCTACGTACGTAGGTATGTAAAATAACATTTTAAATTTTCTGTAAAATTCGCTTCTATTAAAATTTAATCGGATTATTTCAACAGAATTATTCTATTTACTCACCATTTTCTTTCAACAAGCTTCGTATTCCCCTTCAACAACAAAATATAACAGCAAATTTGATCGCACACTTTTTTTGCCAATTAAACTCTCGCCAATCTCGCTTCCCGCCAAAATTCCCGCGTAAATTCTGTCGGTAGCGGTACGCATGCGCGGTACGCTCGCGTTTCGTTTTCTGGCGTCCACTCGCCGCGTTGGACCGAGGAGAGCCTACTCCTGGTAGAATGCACGTGACTGATGCGCCTTCGAAGTTCGAAAGCTTGCTGCGTAAGACACAGAATAGGTAAATACTTACCAGTATGAATCAAATAATAGTGCATTTTACACCAAGGCGAGAAAGTGATCAATTCCTACCGAGTGTGTCGTTTTGGTCCTTATACCACACGAGGTCCTTAAAACACACGAGGTAGGAATCGCACTTTCTGCCCAGTGATAAATAGTGATTTATAGTACACCTTCGAGGAAAATAAAAAGCAGAATTAATTATTAATTGAAATTTAGAAGAACTTACCGCGCCCAATGATGTTGGTAAAACCTCATTGACCGCGCCAGCCTTTGGGTTCTTTTTTCAAAATATTGTTCGGAAATCGGAGGAGGCCTAATGGACTTGGAGTAAAAACTTTTTGTCGTTTGACCGAACGAAAATAACCATAGCTACTGGCCGATCTTTTAGGAAATTAAAAAAAAATAACACGTTAGAAATGGATTTCCATACACTTTTTCCTCCCGCTAAAACACGTGAGAAATGAAATTCTATTGAGTTTTTCCTCCCGGTTTCCTATAGGCCTGCAAAGACATACTTTCTATTCTATAAATGGAAAAGGAATAGGCAACTTTCCGAGCAGGTGTAGTATAAAGATCTTTTCACCACTCTCTCACCAAAACGGTGACTTTGCTGCTCAAAAACAAAATAGGTACTTATTAATAGTTATTCAAAGTTTGTAAGTAGATACCTACAACTTTTCACCACGACTAGAAAGAAAATATTTTGTAATTTATTTAAGAAGGTCAAATATCAGAAACCATCTCAGTTTGGTCAACAACCTTGGAGGGTAAAAATGCTACAACCTCTTTCAAGCCATGAACAGACGAAATTATTTTATATAAATAAGAAGGTTGCATTGTTCTGAAATTTAATAATTTTTTTCAAGAAGTCGAATAATAATTTTATACTACACCTGCTCAGAAAGTTGCTTTAGTATTCCTTGTCCAAACATAAGGCAGGAAGTACATCATTGCAGGCGCATTAAAATTCGGGACGGAAAACTCTATGAAATTTCATTTCTCACGCGTTTAGCGAGTGAGAAAAGGTTTGAAAATCCATTTCTAACCCTATGTAAGCCTAGATTCTAACGTGTTATTTCTTTCATTCTTTGAAATATCAGCCGGTATATGTTTTATTTAAGAGACGTATACCGGCTCAAATGACACACTCGATAGGAATCGGGCACTTTCTCGCCTAGATGTTTATTTTATTGTACTAGGTACTAGTTGTACCCGCGACTTCGTTCGCGATTGCCATACCTGCCGACTAATTTTAGTTCACATTTAACCACAGTTTCTCTCATATTAATATGAAACGCCGCCGTGCAAAAAAAACTTCTACGCGCAGAATTGGCCTGTTACACTTTAATCTAAGTATCTATATCTAGGTACCTAAATAAATTTTGTATAAATCGTGTAGAGTCTAGGATAGCATGTTGTCATCTTCAATCCCATTCTTTATCTACACGACTTATAGCCACGACTCGGCCTTACTTTCATCCACCTTGAGAGATCAAGGGAATCGTACAGATTTCGGGATAAATAGTATTGTTCATTTGAATTCATTCCCTACATTCGGCGTGATGCGCGGCCAAGGAATTTAACTTTCATCCCCTCTCTCAGGGGAACCTTACTGAATTCCGGCCATTCCGATAAAATGTATCTTTCCTCGTAGTATGAACTCAAATCGTGAAGAGTTCCATTCGAATTCAATCAGTAGTTCCGTCGTGATGCGCGGTTAAAGAATTTTACTTTCATCTCTACTCTCTCCCAGGGAAACCTTACTAAATTCCGGGATAAAAATGTATTCCATGTCCTTCCTCGTAGTATGACCTCAAATCATGTAGAGTTTCATTTCAATAAATAAATAAAACAAATAAATAATGCTGGACAAGCCACACTATCTACTACATCTAGCCCAAAGCTAAGCAGAGCTTGTGTTATGGTTACTAGATGACCGATATACATAATGTAATACATTACTTAGATAGATATTTTTTTTATTATACAATGTGTCTGGTTACCGGTGTACTTGGTGACTTTGGGGGGGTGAAGTACGGTAAATTTACTACACCTCAACCTCGCCGAAAATGGTATTAGAAGAGCACATAACGAACGTATTCCTTTATTGTCTTCTAAAATGGTATGGTTGTATGAATGTGCGAGCATTCGGGGTTGGTTTATTGGGAAATCTTCTCGCATACTCTCTTACAGCAGCATTATCGTTCCCGTTGCACAATCCATAGACGAAATGGATGTTGGCCACGTCCTGGCTGGAATGATGGAAATCTTCCATTTCTGTTAACTTTCGTCAGCGAAAAATACAAAACTTAACAAAAATTAATCTGACAGCGCGCCATTTTTTTTTTTCAGTTTCATCACGTCCTTATCTACAACAAAGCACAGAATTGTCAATGGACACGCAATTCCTCGAAACCGTGAGTCCAGTTGCTTATTAGCGGGATATTTAATTTAAACTTTCAAGGGTCCGATTCAAATCGTCATAACTTCTAAACTATCTTACTCAGGGCTAAGATGCATGACTTATATTGAAGCACACATTCTGTACTATCGTTCAAAAACAAAAAACATGTAGCTTGACAGTTTCAATTTCATGAAAAAGCTAAAAATTTAAAAAAAATGTTGAAAAAAAACTTTTTTTGTTTTAAAAATTCTCTTTTCTTCTATTATAAAATTGAAAATGCAACAATGTTATCATTGCTTTATTGCCTACATTATTGGCAATCAAATGAGTCCTCTATCGTCGCTATAGCTATACAAGCACCCGTGCTACGAGGCAAAAGAAAACAAAGAAAAAAAAAACCCCCCAAAGTCTCCGACACCGGTAACCAGACACATTGTATATAGAAACGACCAGAAAACCCGGAGCAAATATTTGTCGATCGTACCTATTAATATTTGTCCCAAGGCGGGAATCGAACCCGCAATCTCCTGCGCCGCAGGTGGACCTTCGCCCGCCGCGCCACCGAGGTCGTCAATGGTTTCTAACAACGATAAAAACAACCAACAAATAGTAACTACGCAAAAGCAAGATATTGAGACATTAATGTAACCCACTATAACACACTGACACTTAGAAATTAAGTTTTATTATTGTCAAACCTGTCTCAATGGTAGTTATTCGGCTGACTCGCTAATAACAGATAGATAGATAGATAGCAGATAGAAAATTCTTTATTGCACAGTTACAGATAGAAACAATAGGTACTACAAAACAGCTTAAAAACTAAGTGACAAGTGGCGGTCTGATCGCTCAAGAGCGATCTCTACCAGACAACCGTGGATGGATAGGATCATTGGATAGTACTAGGGGATCTGTGTGCTCGTGAAGGTTATATAAATAAATACTTTTAATATGATACTACGCTTAAAATATACTACATACATAAAATTAAATATATACCTACATATACTTACATAAACTACATAATATACATAGGGACTCAGCTATACGTTCAGTGACAACAGGACAAATAGTGCTCCTTTACCATGGTTTTGAAGACACTCCCTTACAAACCCCTGTGGTTTACTCAGTGTTATTATTACATATAAGTTTTTCATGTAATATTAGTTTATGTTGTTAAATAAATAAGTAAATAAAAAAAATGATGCTGGACGTGGACATAACGTCCCTCTTTATACACAAACTTTATTATTATGTAATACTTATGTACTTAGTGTAAAGTCAACGTCGTCGTTGGTCTATATTGACAGGTACCTAATGAGTGACTTTTTATACAGTTCGATTTGCGATGTGAAAATCATGTAAAAATATAAGAAATTTAGTTTTAGTGAATTGCGTATCAATGTTGAATCTTAATAATGTACGAGAAGTTTTTTTATTAGATTTTATTACTATATTAGATATTATCTCGTCAAGTAGCAACAATTTATATGAAAGGATAACAGATAACCTGATTTTGACACTGAGGGCGAACTTTAGGAGACCTCGATGCGGAGATAAGCACTTGGTATGAAATAAATCAGACTATAATTTTATATGCCTGCCTATTTACAAAATTCTTGTCATAATTTGGCTCTGAAAAACTTGAGAAAATGGAAGACACTACAACAACTGCTGAGGCAACTGAGAGTCCAACTCCAGCCACCACTACTGCAGGAGATGGAGATGAGTCCAGGGCTACTGAGAGTGAGCCAGGCGAACCGGAGAAAGTGGGAGCAGAAGGAGAACCACAAATCCCTGGCGAAGGAGGTGAAGAAGTTGGCGGAGAATGGGATTACTTAGAAGGCGAGTTTATAGGCGAAGCGGTAGAAGGCGAAGAAAGAAAAAGAAAACAGATAAAAAGAAGAAGAAAAAAAACAAAGAAAGAGAAAAAAGTGCATGAAGAAGAGTTAATAGGTGAAGGGGAAATTCAAGGTGAACATGTAGAAGGCGAGGAAAAGGAAAATAAAGAGGATGAGAATGTTGAGTATGTAGAAGAAGAGGGCTATGTAGAAGAACCTCCACCAGATCCTGGAGCACCATTTAACTTCAGTGAATCTTCAGAAGCGCTAAAGGATCCTTTTACTTTACGCGAAGATCAACTGGCGGAAATTGAAACACTTTGGGAGCTATACCAAAACTACACACCTGCATACACTGATATAGACGATTATATCACAGAAAAAGAGCTTTTTTATATGATAAAATGTCTGAACCTATACCCTTACACAGATGAACAGTACCAAGAGCTGATCGAGTGGTGCATAAGACCACCGCATCCTAAGGGACACATTACGTTTGATCAATTTAAGCTTATGGTGACGATCAGGCAAAGAGATCTACCTATAGAGGATGAGTTGAGGAAGGCATTGCAAACATATGATCCTGAGAATTCTACCATGATAGACCGGAATTATTTAAGGGAATGTCTGTCGACTCTCGGACATAAAATGCCCCCGAAGCAGTTGGATAACTTCATCAAGGAGGTTGATATGACCAATGATGGCACGATTGGCATTGAAGACGTAGTAGGAACGTTGTGCCTCGATTTGAATAGGGAAGATATTGATATGCTTAAGGATCAACTATTTCCGCCTGAACGCCGCCGTCATGATTCTGATGATGATTTTTGATAGGTACTAGTTTTACCTACCTAGGCTCCTAAAACTACGTACCTATTTGCCTATCTACTTTATTGTTACTTTGTAGTTCAATTCCTTTATTCGAAACTTTAAAGCAAGATGTGGTCATGTGCCCACAATCACAATAAACGAGTTCTAACTCATACAACCAAACAAGATCCTAGTGTTTTCTTCTTAGCAATGTACACATAGGTAGTGTGCAGTGAGTTTGCGCCGAGCGAGGCCTTTAGCAACTATAATAATTCATTAACAAAGGCAATAAGTTTGAGTTTATTTTAAACTAGCTTCTGCTTGCGGCTTCGCACGCGTATTTTCGGTATAATAACTAGCTTATTATCTAAGTTAGGCTTTGCTCTAAACCTACGCCAAATTTCCTTTTGATCTGTTCAGTAGTTTTAGAGATCCTAGGTTATAAAAATTCAGATTTCACAAAATTTCGGCTTTATTATAATTAGTAGAATAAGTACCTACCGACCATTACTTGTTTCTGGACTGGTTTCCGCAACTAGGCCACAGGTGGGCCCTTCTTGCGTGTCCGGGTCTGCTAGTCCAACCACCCGATGTCCTCCAGGAAAGCCAGCAGCTCGCTAACGCCGGTGCATGTCTCCCAAGGTGTCCTGAGTACCCCTACCTACTCATACGTTACTTTTTACCTTCTTAGGTGGTACATAAGAAGGTAAGAAACGTCCTACCATTTTTAGGGTTCCGTCCGTACTTTTTGTCCGTCTTTGTCTGTCTGTCAATAACTTATGAATGAGCCATTACCATTTCATTTTGTTTAATTAAATAGATAGATAGATAATAGTTTTCTTTAATGTGCCATCAAAGACTTACAAAATAACTTACAGACCGGTAAGTGACTACCAATTAAATATACCTAGTATGGCACAATCGGTGGCCTTATCGCTGAAAGCGATCTGTTCCAGACAAATGTAAAGGAAAAATCTAAATAATGAGCAATTTCCCAGTTGTGAAAGATTTACCCCCGAATTCTCAAACGCAACTCAGATTTAAGGACGTCTTAAGGTGGTACCCTACCTCGTTATTGTGTGAAGAGGATAGGCATAGGATTTCGCGTTCACAGGAGCGGGACAGAGCAAAGCGGCGTAAGCCCAAAAATCAAGTTTTTAGTAGTTATTTGCTCCCCACAAACATTAGAATAGTTAATTGAAAAAAAGGCAACATAAAAAATGTTCTTTATACTTAGTTCAATTACTATGCTTAATCTCAAGATCGTATCATTTGTGTTGTAGGTATAAGTACCTATACGCAAGTACAATGAAAGTTAAGTACTTTTTAGATAGCAACATTACTAATTTTTAGCAAATATACGATGTTACGTTCGTAAGTAGGTAACCATTTTTTTTAAAGTGTTATTAATTTATGTAAATGTTATTGTATAGGTAATCAAAGACATTTATTATTAAACTGTGATTTTATGATTAAGTAGTAATGAAACGAAATGTTGAAGACTGATTTAAACTATAAAATTTATAAACGTTAATTATTGTAATAAATATTGATTATTTTAAAACAAAAACACTTGTTTCTCTATCTGTACTACTCACCTTAATATCTTCATAATTATATTTACCTACCAAAAACAACCTCGGTCTGCCTTCCACTTCTAACGCCAAACAGGGTTCACATTGTGATACTTACTTGTATAATTATAATGACCTAGCAATAGCCTTTATTCACAAAATAGAAAATTATACTAGCATTTACAATTGAAACAATTGAGCTATCTTCAGACTATTGCAGGTAGCTCAACTGATCAATATCAATACCAGTCGGAAGCGTCCCCAAGACGCGCTGGCTGCATTGCCACGCTGTATGGCAATGCTGATGCGCTGTGCCTGATACTCACCAGCTCTCGGGTCACGCTTCGCTTCGACCAGATGCTAAGATAATTTAATTTTTTAAATTTATGAACTGGAAAATCGCAAATCCAATCAACCAAGACATGAAATAAGGAGCCTAAAATCGGGGTAAGAAAATTGCATGGCAACACTTTCCCCCCACCACCTCGTATACTTTGTCTTACTCTTTGGCACGCTCGCTAAAAATCTACCTATATTTCGGTTTCTCTTTCTACGCTATATTTAATCTGAGCCATGAATAGATTCATGGAATGGCCTTGCAGCTTATGACACTTCTTGACACTGACACTGATAGTCATACCGAAAAGCAAGCGACGGCGCCTTAAAGAAAGAAGTTGAAGTTATTATCGCGACGCGAGCGAAGACGAGCGAGCCGACGACGACGGCTTTCTGTATTTATTTACTTACTACGTTTTCTTAAAACTGCACAGTTACTATTTTGCTTGTCGTGTTCTGTATGCTACGTATTCGTTCAAAATGAAGAAATTTCTCCTACTATCCATCCTTGTGTCCACAACTAGCACTGGTAAGATTCTTGGCCATTGGGTGTGGTTCGCCCAACGTATTTTTCTATTCATTTCAATTCGTCGCTGTTATTGTATTCTATGCCAGCCTTTATATTTCATTGTATTGAGGATTCATCACACAAACAAGAGTTTAAAATTGCTTTGCAGGTATTATTCAGACTGGATACTTATTAGTAATCCTCTCTGAATTTTTGAACCTAACTTTTGAACCTGCTAAAATGATCGAACCTAAATTTTTATAAACTGCACTAAAATTTGCCTTTGAGACTCGAAACTGCTAGATTTATACTTAATTTGATAAAACAACAAACTCATCTCATGTTTTTTTTAAGTTACTGTTAAGTTTATAAAGGCGGTACCTACTTAAGCTACTAGGTACCTACAGAAACAGTTATCCTAAGCAGCAGTTACAAGTATTTGTTCTAGGTGTTTTGGGTGATAAATATAAACAGTTACTTATCTAGTATCCATAACACAAGCTGCTCTGGGACTAGATGGTGATGTATGGATTAGCCAGCATTATTTAATTATCCTTCCTAAATTTCAGGTCTGGCAATATGGTGCTACCAATGCACAGCAGCCACACCAGGCTGTGGGGAGCCTTTCAACTGGAGAGGCATTGGATACCTCGGCAACCCATGTCCCGACAATGAAGATATCTGTATCAAGCTCACAGAGAGAAAAGGAGGTACTTAAAACAGTAACTAACCTGCTAATTTCAAATAAAACTACAGTTTAGATTGGGGTACATGAGTCAAGACAGATTCTCCTAGAAGATCTGGGGAATTTACTCAAAAGAGGTTTTTGTTTTTTTACTATTGATTACTACTTCCAATTTTAAGTATTAAGTTTACTAACTGGGGGCTAGCTTGACAGTACTGTGTGAAAGTAGTAATTTTTGTTTACTTTTACTCATTAACCTGCAGGATTGCAATTTTTTTTCTTGTATAGATGAGGCGCCCAGATCTGCCCTTACATAAGCAAGCAAAGAATTGAGTAGTTCATACTCAGGGATAAATGCTACCTATCAATGAAACATTTTTTCATTGAACAATTAGTAATTCCAAAGAAGCAAGCAGAAATGTAGTGTGTAGACATTAGAAATTTGATATATTTGTACTCTATTTCAGCCCAGCAAGTAATCACAAGAGATTGCCTCAGCAACTTCAGAGCATTCCGAACTGATATTCCAGCTGATACCTACGAAGGCTGCAGGCCTGCGGCGAAGGATCTGAACTTGGCTCATTATGTCAATAATTCTATAAAGGAACTAGATATTAAAAAGTAAGTCAGAAAAATTTCATTCGAAAAGGTTAAACTCGTAAACAGCACAAGAAAAACATTAGGACACTAGGAAAAAAGTAGAAATAACTAGCATAAAAATTTAAGTCAACAATCTTAAAGTAATTTATTGTACATTATTATTAGAGATGGGCCGAATGTGGTTTGAACCGAATACGAACTTCGGCCGAACAATTGAAATAAAAAATTAGGTTGAATTTCGCCGCGCTTTCTTGAGAGCGACACGCCATGACTTGTTTATGCACTTATATGAATTGTTGCTAGATGCCCCCTGCCCGCACTCCGCGCTGACCGGCGTGGCCCTGAGCCAGCCATCATTAGCAAACACGTCATTGGTGTTGTGGTTGTGTGCTTTTGTTTACATTTAACGAATTCATTGTTTTAAGTTAGTGGAATAACGAGGTTTAAATTAATAAATTTTGTTATCTGCTTGTTGCAAAGATTAATTAAATTTTTATCACACCGCAAGTTAAGGTTTATTGTTCCTAAATAAATCAATGATTGAGTATTAAAAAGGCTTAGTTTCTTAACGTTTATTATGATAGATATGATTTATATTTATTTCGGCATTTAAACCAAATTTCGGCCGAATGCCGAAGTTCGGCTCAAGCTGCCGAAATTCAGTCTAACCGAATGTAAAACGAATTTCGTCCCATCCCTAATTATTATCATAATGTTAAACAGAATATAATAAACAATTTTGGTTAAAATGTCTTTGGCTGAAACTACATGATGTTGTAAAATGTCCTTACTTTTTCTAGGTATTTTATTATATTACTAGCTTCTGCCCGCGGCTTCGCACGCGTAGTTTCGGTAAAGTTAAGTAGCCTATTATCTATAATAATAATAATAATAAATAATGCTAGACAATCCACACAACATCATCTAGCCCCAAGCTAATCTAATTTTATCTATGTTAGGCTATTTTCTAAATGTTCACTAAATTTCATTTTGATTTGTTCAGTAGTTTTGGAGATCGGTCACAAAAATTTCACATTTCACAAACTTTCGGATTTATATTATTACTAGATTCTGCCCGTGCGTATTTTTGATATAAAAAGTAGCCTATTATTTAAGTTAAGTTATGTTCTAAATGTACCTACGTCAAATATCATCATGATCTGTTTAGTAGTTTTGGAGATCATAGGTAACCAAAATTCACATTTCACAAACTTTTGGCTTTATAATATTATAGTATGATTATATTATGAACTTTTGTTTTTCAGAGACTGGTATGATGAAACAGAATGGTGCTTCTGCTTCCTAGACCATCGGTGCAACGGAGCAACTACCCTGCCTACGTCTATGGCCTTACTGATCATGACAAGTACTGTGCTTATTGCTACATTACTTTTCTAGTTTAAGAGAGAGGATAAGAAGACTTTATGTAGCAATAGAGCTAGTTCAGACACTGGGAAGATCGCACGGAGGCAAAGCGGCTGGGGGCCTATTTTAATACTTACACCAAACAGAATATCATGCTCCGTTTTGTTCGATCTGGTTGCCTTATCAAACAAACACATAGTTGTCATTTTCGGAAGTATAATTTTCACCCTATATAAGACTGAAATTACGGTCGGTAACAGATTATGTATTAGTTATTATTAAGTCATATTGTAATACATATTCAGTCATAAATCCAGCTGCACGATAACGGCCACTACGACGTTGAGAAATGAGAACCTAAACGAGAGTAGCTAAGCTATATGGTACGTTTCGCAACGCGACCGCATTTCGCAACTGTGGATGAAAAGAACTAGAGTAGGGGTCCTAGTTCAAAATTAGGTAGAATCCGTGAGGAGTGTGAACGTCGAGTACTTTTACTGTGTTTTTATTAACGTGGACTTCGTCTTGTCTGATCTTGTCTTTCTTGTCTTGAGATAATACTGGTGTATTGTTTTGCTCATATTGGGAATGCATGGAGTATTCATGCCAATACTTTGCCAATGTTATTCTTTTTATTTAGAAATTGGCTTACACAATTTTTGATTCTTATATTTCGTCTGATGTGTGGAGTGAAGCGTTACAATACAACAGTTATTATTATTAAGTTTTTGACTTGTGGCAAAACGCAACATTAAAATAATAATAGGTCACTTTTAAATAGAACTTTAAAACGCATGAATCTCAAAACAACTAGGTATACACTTAATCATATTAATATAATTTCCTTTTTGGGTAATTAATTACTTTGTATTTATTTTATATAAGTAAGTATACTGACATTAATTATAATTAAGACTTAACATGCACAAGGTTGTATAGTCTTTGCCTTTTTGATATTTTATATAACACAATTATTTAATAGAAAAACTATACACTCCATATAAAATTATATTTTCAATAAAAAATAATATGTAGGTAAGTAGATATTTTATGTTGAAAAGAAAAAGTTTTTATAAATGTGTTGATATTACACAGGGCTAAGGATACCTACAAATAATTAAGAAAGACAGCTTTATAAGTGTCATACACTGATTTAAATATCCGTCCATCATGACTTATTTCCGTCCATTTTAGGCTTAAGATTATAATGTTGTATTAAGAATGTTGAATTAAAAATCGAAATACTTCTACAATTTTATTCTTTAACAATGCCCACTAAAACTAACAAATTAATTTGATGACAGTTTCATAAAAAAATATCAAAATGGGTACATGAAGGTTTTTTAAAAAATTAAACCAAATTAATTGAAAAATTAAAATAAATAATGTTTATGGGAATAAACAGTTTATTTATAAAAAAAAGAAACATTTTAAACTAAATTTATAGCCCGTACCCAAATCTACAAGAAAACAAATTGTAATATAGTCACAATGAAACTAGTGACAAGACCGACCACGGATACAAAAGTGGATGGGTTCATTTCCCACATTTCGTAGACGGAGAATCTCGGCGGCGTTTCATCTAACATCTTCAACATGTTTCGGGCTCTCTTTCTAAGGGGACCTGAGGAAATAGAACAAAATTTACCCATGAAATTTGCGTAGGTACTACTGGACTATTTGAAACATTTCAGATTAATAATGATTAATCTGAAATGTTTCAAATAGTCCAGTCCTATTAGGGTTTCTCGTAATTCGTTAGTTCCTCAACGTCACTTTAACGTCCAGCAGTGGACCAATACTCCCCCTCATAAGCTCCGAACTGTGTGCTCCGATTATTGGCATTTATCTCATGGGGGTACTGCCCATAATCGCCACGCTGGGCATGCGGGTTGGGGATCGCAGTTCTGTGGTAGAATTATTCTGGAGGGGGCGCTGCTGCCCGCCCCCGGTGGAAATCCCTTAGTCACCTCTTACGACAACCGCGGGAAGAGTTGGAGTGGTGCAAACTCTAAGCTGGCACCACATAGCTTACATTATTATTACTACCCATAAGGTCACATTAATACATATTAATTAATTTGACCAACTTCCGCAGCTCAATTTTTTTTTATCAGATTGAAAGAAATGATCCTTATGTACATAACACTGAGCCGTTCAGCATCAAAGTTTTTTTTGATCAACATTTCAGTCATTGTTTTGCTTAAATAATCTTGATTGGAAAGTAATTAATGGCTAAGAGAGTTTGGAGATACATAGTCTCCTCTGTATCGTTCGGTTTTCCCCATAATTATCGTCATATCTATAATATAAAAATGAATCGCAAAATGTGTTGGTAAGCGCATAACTCAACAACGCCTGGACCGATTTCGCTAATTCTTTCTTTGTTGTGTTTGTTATTATCAGGAGAAGGTTCTTATGAAAGAAAAAATTAAGAAAGTTGGAAACATAAATTTCCACGGGGGCGAAGCCGCGGGGCGCAGCTAGTTATTAATATTTCTTAATTAATTTGCTCACTTCCGCTCCTCAGATTTTTTTCTTCAGATAGAATGATCTTTACCTACATGAAATTGAGTCGAGCCCACAAAAAAACAATGACCAACACGAGTGGTTTTTAACCTTTAGTCCACGTTCGTAACTGATCTTTGATAACCAAATACGAACATGGAATTTTTTTCTTGCTTGATAACCAGTTACGAGAACGGGATGTAGGTACTTGCCGTTTTATGTTTCGTAGCCAGCTACGAAAAACGCAAATATTTTTTATTGGATATTAAAAAAAATCTGCCAAAAGAACTGATTTGGCCTCTGGTTATGGGTGCCCCCATACTGTCCCATATAAAAATAAAATGCCAAGTGCGAGTCAGACTCGCGCACCAAGTTTCTCGTATAATATAAGACCTTGTTTCATGCCAAATATCATAATTCTAGGTCCACGGTAATTTGTAAGTACCCTAAAGGTTTTAGTCCATGACGAGAATAAAAATTTTCTTTTTGTGTATAAACTACAAATTTACGAACTAAATACTAAGGAATTTGAAGTCAGTTTTTAGTTAAAACAAAACAATAAAGATTAAGTCTATCTGTTCCTATTTGTATTATTTGCTGCAATAAATATTTTATACATTAAAAAAAATCTGGACAAATTTACCTTCTGTATGTTTTGCCATGATTTGAATGCATAACCTTTTTGTTTTTCTCAATTCTCTGAAAAACAAGTCATATCGGACTGCCAGAGCCAGACTCAACATAACATTCAATAATAATTCTACGCAGAACCTTGCAATTTCTGTCAGTGTATCAACCTGAAAAAAAATACTCGAATATTCAACTACAAATAAATAATTTTTTTATGGTCTAACTAGACTCACGGTGCCTACCTATTTGTTCAAATTTTTATGTTAAATAAAGGAGTTATCCGCCACGTCGGGCAGTTTGCGATACCTACCTATCAGGGATGTTGCGGATGCCATGTTTTGACATCCGCGAATGCGGATGCGGATTTTTGAAAGCTCACATCCGCGGAAGCGGATGCGGATGTCTATTTTTTCTTAAGAATTTATTTAGGGATATCAAAAAATAAGGCTAATGATATTATCTGTACTTTTTTTAAGTCTTCCGCCAAACTAAACTCTTCAGGGTGCGATTTAAGATTAATATTCAAATATAACACTTTACCGCCCTTGCGAGAGTAAATTTTCTTGCATATATATTTTACAAATAGCCTTATCTTGATCACTTCTACCCGGTGTAAAATATCTCCATAACTCACTTTGCGTCGGGAGCTATGGACAATGGTCATCAAGTCGATGTAATATAGACCGACTATAGTAAAGCGTTCGATAGAAATAGATCATTTCACGTTGTTAAATAAGCTTTCTCAATCAGGTATAAGAGGTAATTTGCTAAGGTGGTTTGCATCGTATACACACATACTACTACATCTCTAGTTGGGTTCCTGTTCCTAGTGGGGTCCCTGAGGGGTCTCTGCTAGGGCCCCTACTTTTTACATTATATGTTAGGACTCATGCTTCAAATCATCAAATCTGCTATGTTTCGCCGATGATATGAAGATATTCTCCACTGTAACATCCAATCGTGACATCGTTGCTCTTCAGTCAGATCTTTCCCGTCTTTAAGACTATTGTCTATTAAATAAGCTTGAACTAAATCCCAGTAAATGTTTTGCTACTACTTTTACTCGTAAGCCTCGGGCTATTCCAACGTGCTATGCACTGGCAGGGCAGCTACTTACTAAAGCTCTTTGTATAATAGACAACCCTCGGCGCGCGAGTTACACTCGCACTTGACGGATCTTGTTTATTTTTTATAACTGATCATTTTCAGTTAAAGTAAGTAACGCTTTAGAAACATGAGCTACGCTAAGATCCGGCATTGTCCTTTCAGGTATTAACATTTATGTGTAAGAACCAATAGTGTTTACCAATAGTTTTTGTAAAAACAAGATCCGTCAAGTGCGAGTGTAACTCGCGCGCCGAGGGTTTCGAACGTAGAACAGGCGCACGAAATGTAATATTATTTTAAATTTCATGTTGATAGCTGCGGTAGTTGCTGAGTTATTAAGGAGGGAAAAAAGGACAGACAACGCGAGACCATAAGGGTTTCGAAACTGATCTTCGATCTCGAAACCCTAAAAACACCGAGTTAGGTGGCAACCAACAGCAACTTCGCATCTCTGTCTAAACTATACAAAATAAAACTATTACAGATGCATTAAAAAAGCTATGATAGGTATCACAAACTGCCCGATAGATTATTGAAAATTCCTTTGAAAGCGAATGGATGCGTCACCAATCACCGGCGCCTCGGCACCTCGGCACCAATCACCAATTTGATGTTACACACTAGTACCATAATGTACTCGTACTATTTTTTGGCGAATAAACTACAAATTTACGGTTTTAGGATTTTTCCTCTATTTGTGCTATAAGACCTTGCTTCTTGCCAAATTTTATGATTCTACGTCAACGGGAAGTAGGTACCCATCGGTTTTGGTCCATGGCGAGAATCAAAAGTATTTTTTTTTGTGAATAAACAACAAATTTACGGTTTTAGGTGATATTTCTCTAAGCAAATTAATTATTGAAAAAAGTTAGTCTTTGCAAGGTCTACTGTTCGTAGAACTACTAAATTTAACTTTCTCCGATTAAACGAGTTTAACATCATGTGGTATGGTGACATCAGCGAGCATGCCTAACATTTGAAACACCTAAGACGCAAAACGCCTGAATGGCAATAAACTTAAACTCAGTTTACCTAAGTTGTAGTGTCTAAAACGCAATCTGCCTTTATAGCCAAATTCCCAGATTCTTGCAAGCATGCAGTATGAGATGTGAAGCAGAAAATGAAATTGAAATTTTGATAATGATAATTTGATTATTTTAACAACGTTGAGTTAACTTTAAGATGTTTTATTTTTAATGAATGACGGTTTTCTACTTACCGTACTCAGAGTACCCATGTACTTACGCTGTTATTTCGTATTGCGTAAAGGACCAGTCCAAAAGAGAATACAGTCGATATCACTAATTGTGCACAGAAAATACAGAGCTGAAAGAAACACTAGTTAAATAAAATATGATCAAAGGTATTTTCACTCAATAAAATTTGGTACTTATACCCCGGTTATACTCAAGATAATATGCTCACAAACATTACCTAAAAATCACTCATAAGTATTAATTTTTTTTATTAAGTTTTTGTCAGAATTTGCACTTAGATAATAATTGGTGCTCTTTCCCACAACGGATAATGCTGACATCTATGTTTGGCCTATTTTTATATGAATATTTTTGTAGTCAGCAGTTTACAAACATTGTACCTTGAGAATAGCTTGAGTAAGTACCTATAGATATACTAACCTGAAACCTGTAGAGTTCTTGATACATTGTAAAGCATTTAAAAATCTCCCTGAGATAGGTGTAAGTGTCGCTGTTTTCAAAGGAATTTCCTGTTTCTTGTGCGTAGTATCTAATGAATATATTTTGATGGTATACCGATGGCTTTATCTTTGCTACGGTTTCTTGTTTTAAGTGGTTTATCATTAAACAATTAACGTACTTTATTCTTAACAATAAAAATACAAGAATATGAGCGCTACTTGTTACCTCAAGTGTAAAAGTGAGGACACAGTAAGAAGGGGCCAAATATAAGAATCCCCAAAGGCCTTCTAGGATAGACACAAATATTAAAAGTGTAATTCCTATACCGATTATTATTGCCAAAGAGACAAGAAGTATTGATCTTAATAGTTCGTGAAACAATTTCATCCGGTCTATTTTTAAAAGTCGGTCAATTTTCTGCAGTTTTATAAAAAACTGTACATTCATATTGCAATTAAAAAATCGCACGTGAACTATGTTGCAAATACTTGGAAGTATTAGGATGAGGACGGTGGCATAATCCAAATACAAATTCAACGGTTGTTTTTGTATAGGATTTTTGGTATAATAATAAAAACTCAAAGTTAAAAATATGCAGACTGTCGGTATAAGAATGCAGAATATTGTGTAAATTTTCTGGAGGTTGGTGACAGGTGTTACAAATCTGTCTTTTGAATACACGCGACAGCTCCCCAAAAAAAATTGTAATTGATGTTGAATTACGAAGGAATTCACAAAATCCTCATCAAGGATGTCGCCTGACAAATATTCCGGCCTCGTTATTTTAACTACTTTCATTTTTAACCTTTTATAATTTAACTGAACTGCAAATTGTAATAGCACTGGTGTAGCTAGCGGTGATGGCAAATAGGTGGTAACAGTCGTTGCCCGTCTAAAGTAAAACTTATCGTACACAGTGGCATCGCTTTGTCCATTCAATAGCAATGTCCAAGCTTGGCGTTCGCCCTGGATTTGTCTATGGTACCTAAATTACAAGAATGTTAAGACCCGGAAGTAATTATAAACCCAACATTGGTAAAACTTGATAGAACGTAACACAAGACAAAATTAAACATTTTAAAAACCCGCCGACGTTTATTGGCTGATCAGATTTTCATGAAACATAGCTAAGAACACTCGGGATAAAATTGTCTATGACACAAAAAAAACTAAACGAACTACGATACAGACAGATCACAGATACACAAACAGACGCGTTAAACTTTTAACACCCCTCTTTTTTTCCGTCGGGGTTTAAAAATCATTTGGGAAATCCATGAAAACTTCAAGTCATGGTTATTTTTACCCAATAGGGTCATGTGAAGCCTACCTTCGGACAGTCATACATTCATTTAAATTTGCTTATATTTTCAACCTACTTGACCATTAAGAAAATTAATATTGGAGTTCAAATGAAATAGTTATAAGAATGTATTATACATATTAGATTAGACATGATTGATGTTAGCATAAAATCATTCATTTCGGCTCTGAAGAAATTAAAATAATTAGAAAATAAATAAGAGACAAATTTTATTATCGAATTACTTCGACCGTAATAGGTAGGCAGTAAATGTCGACTTAATTATATTCTGTCGGACTGATTATTTATCGGCTAAGATATATTGCCGCGTGTTATGGAACGTTAGGTATGCCTGGTTAAATGAAGTGTACGTACCCTAGTGTTCTGTGGGTTAAATAATGCGGCTCGATATAAACAAGACAAAATTAAAATTTCAAAAAACCCGACGACGATTAGTGGCTCAACAGATTTTCATGAAACATCGCTAAGAACACTCGGGATAAAATTATCTATTACACAAAAAAACTAAACGAAAATCGGTTCATCCGTTTAGGAGCTACGATAACACAGACAGACACGTCATAGTTATAACACCCCTCTTTTTGCGTCGGGGGTCAAAAATGCTTCTTTATTTATAGGTATGTATGAATAGGTAACGAAATGATATAGGTAGGTAGGTACTTTCTAATGAAATGATGAAGTGCTTTTCTAAATTTCCAAGAAACTGCATGTTTGGTACCCCGGACGTCAAAACTGAGATTCATTGGGGTTGTTGATAGAGATTTTCATAGTAATAATGATATATTTGACGACCTCTGTGGCGCGGTGGGCGAAGGTCCGACTGCGACGCAGGAGGTTGCGGGTTCGATTCCCGCCTCGGGACAAATATTTGTACGATCTGCAGATATTTGTTCAGGGTGTTCTGGTCATTTTCTATAATATATAATAAAAAGTATCTATCTATGTACTCGTATATTATTATGTTTATCAGTTATCTAGTACCCATAACACAAGCTCTGCTTACCTTGGGGCTAGATAATGCTGTGTGAATTGTCCAGCATTATTTATTTATATGCATCGATTTAAAAATGATCAAGAATCTGATAGATTTATAGGTAAAATTATTATGATTCGATCGATTCTGTGATATGATGATTCGATGATATGATTCGATCAGGCCTGAACTTGATGATAACCCTAAACATCTGCCGTAGTTGGTAAACATTGAACCTTGAGTTTGGCTACCTAGCTATAGTTTAGTTATTTATATTAATAAATGATTTATCATAGTCATGACGGCTCGGCGATTAAATTATAAGTTGTATCCCCGCGTATCTATCTACATATCTTCACAGAACAAAATAGGGGAAGGTGGTCTGAGATGGCATAGATTTTGAAAAAGTTTTTTGTTAGGGAACACTAAAATAAATTGAAACAAACAACAATTCCGTATGAAATAGTGGTTTATTAACTCCAAAAGTAAAATACAAAAACTCAACACAAATAGGTAGTATTTTCTTCAAAATAATATAAGTAACCAAAAATAAAATTAATTCAAGAATCCATCTCAGCCAACTCCATGGGTAAGAAAGATGGCATACATCGCCATAATTGCCACCCTTGCAAAACGCGTCATTTGTGACATATGTAAGTAATCCTAGTTTACTTACATACTCGTTATTATGTCACAAATGACGCGTCTTGCCATTTTCGGTAACCCGATGCATTACGCGTGGCACCATGCACGGCAGGCTTGGCATTGAAGCCACCACTCTCTGGAGCGAGAATGACTGCAATGCTCCATGCAAGAAATGCAAGATGGGTCTTCATAGTCTCATGTAACTGGTTCTTCCTCGTCACTTGAAGCTGCTAAGACGGCTCTTTTTGTACTTTTTCGAGTGGACTTCTTCAAGTCGGCAGCTTGTTTCATATTATGCCATCTTATCCTGTAGGTACATAACCGAGAAAAACATCGTACACCCTTTAATCCAGGTAACTGTGATCCATACAATAAATTCAACATACTCGAGTCTGAACCATAAATTAGTATTACGCGAAAAACAATTGACAAAAATTGACGTAGTAGCTCTGATCGTACTGGCTGGCGCCCCCCTGATAGCGAGCCGGTCGCAACGTGTTTGCGTTGGTGATTGATTTACCCGTCTAGAGGGTGGTGCCACTGGACTGCGAATTATGAAGATACACTAGCTATGCCATCTCAGCCACTATACCGTCTCAGACCTCCTTCCCCTCCTGGTGCAGATCCGTTTAGTAGGTATTTTCCAGTGTTGAAGTACTTTCATATATTTCTTTGCGACGGGAAAAATTATCATGATTATCACCAAGTACCTACCGTACCTACTTAACTGATGATTGCATTCTATTCGTGATTGATGCTATGCTTACTGATATCTGAAAGAAGAAGATTACTACTAATAAGATACATTGCCTACCAGTTACCACCGCAATTTCAGATTTCAATAACTTTGTTTATTTAGGCTTACAAAATAAGCACTTAGACAAGTAAAATTATATAAGTACTATCAATTATTTTATTATCAAACAAGCGCCCAGCGGCTTCGCCCGCCTGGAAATTAATTTTTTGCACACTCCCTAGGGGGCAGGGGTGGTGTTGTAAAAATAAGAAATACGTAATTCATTATTTACTTAAAAGATTCTTTATACCGAGTTTTGAGTGAATTGAACCAAGGAATAATAATTGTACCACTCTTTTAACCCCCTCAGAGGTTTTTTTTTTAATATAAATTAAATTAGCCTATGTGTTATTCTAGAACCTTAACTATCTACACATCAAATTTCATTTAAATTCGTTGAGTAGTTACGGAGATGCGTGGTAACAAACATTCACACAAACTTTCGCATTTATGATATTAGTGGGATAACAAATAAGGTGTTATTGATTTTCTCTTCACCACAATTTTATTTTTATTTCGTTAAATCTAATAAAAGCAATCACAACAACCAAAATTGGTCTTGTTAGCTTTGTGCGGGAAAGCTCTAGGGCGAGCCCCTTATTTCCCCGAAGTTTTTGTTTTCAACATTTACATATTTAGCAAACCACGCATCCTTATTTTTAGATAGATAAGTAGATAATTAGTAATGGGACTACGAGAAACATTTCTCCCGCGTGGTCCCATTGTTGGGTCAAAATAATGGGACCACGAAGAAACAGCGGAAATTATTTACAGGCAGCCTACTCGGAAAACAAAAATCGAAGTTTCTGATTCGATTTCAAGCAAAACCTACTCATATGTCACCTTTTAAGATAGCTTTTGCACAAAAGTAGATAGTCCTCCTGGGCACAGCTTTGTCTGAGGCTCCCCGTTTGTATCCAGGTTTGGATAGCCCTGATTTATAACTTTGCATTTCTTGCTAAGCATCTTCAAACAAACTTTATTCTACAAACACAAGGGCCTGGCAAAGATCTACTCTCGCCCGTGCGTAGCCTCGCAATGTCTCCGCCTCTGAGAAGGTAGGTAATGAATCATTATTCCCTTCCTGGGCAAGCGTCTAAAATTTGGACCGTCATAAATTTGCAGAATCTGCCTCTCAGATAAGAAAGACAGCTTTGTAAGTTTTATACACTTACCTATATATTTATGTCAGTGTACCTAGTCTTATTTCCGACTATTTTAAGATTGACGCTGTACTAGGAATGATGAATAAAAATACCTCATATAAACCATAACTCATATAATTGGGCACTTAAGTACTTCTATGTATAATTTAATTCTTTAGCAATGCCGAGTAAAATTAACACTTTACAAATGATTGTTGGTTGACTGTCATAAAAATGAAATGACTTTATTGAAGAAAATGGTTACCGTAAAGAAGTGTTCAAACAAATTTATAGTAAGTAATAAAGACGATGAAACATTTTATTGAATAAATATGTAATAGTCCGTATCCGAATCTACAAGAAAACAAATTGCAATATAGTCACAATGAAACTAGTGATAAGACCCAACATGGATACGAAGGTGGATGGGTTCATTTCCCACATTTCGTAGACGGAGAATCTCGGCGGAGTTTCATCTACCATCTTCAGCATGTTCCTGGCTCTCTTATGAAGGGGGCCTGAGGAAAGAGTACAAAAATTACCCATGAAAATTGCGCATATTTGACTGAAATCTTACCTACTTGATTGGTAGGTAACTCGGAATCGAAGACTTTTTCATAGGAAAGATATTTCCGATACAGGGTGCCACGGAAAAGTTGTACTAAGCCGAAAGGGGGTAATTCTAGACCCCGAGGATTGATTCTTGTAAATAATAATTTTATGAATATGGAATTCTTTTGGTTTGAAAATTAAGATTTTTTCTCCCTTTTCGTGTTCTTTTACATGCACTCTTGAATTTTTTTTTATTCAGCCTATTCCGTCCCACTGCTGGGCAAAGGCCTCCCCCAAATGTTTCCACATGTTTCTTGAATTATTTAACATTACAAAATATTTTAAAAATGTTTTTTGCTTGCAGTGTTTTGTCATGAGATTATTACAAAACAATGATACGTAAATCTTTCAATACACGTAAACAAATACAGACATGAAGAAAAAACATTTCTAATTATTTTCAAAAATAGCAAAAACATCGAAATTAAAAAAATCGTATAATAACGTTGACCCCCTCGATGTCCAGAATCTTCGGCTTAGCAGCTTCGGCCTTTCCGTGGCACCCTGTTAAACATAACAGAAACTGAAAACAGTTATCTTATCAGACAACATCAAGGTTAGGCACAACGGTTCGATAGATAACCCCCTAGCCTAGCAGGTTCCAACTTGGAACCTGCTAGAAGGGTTATCTATCAAAACATTAGTTTTGATTTAATCATATTAAAGTTACCTAGGTATCACAATAACGAGTCGCTCTAGTGGTGCTTTTAGGCTAGTAGGTACTCACTGCGAAAAATAGAATCAATGGTATTATTGTTTCCCAAGATTAAAACTTTACCTTCAGATCATAGATAGGTCTAAGTAAAAAAGGGGAGATTAGGTACCTACCTTCTCGAAAGTGGGAGGCTCACACACCTCAGTCATAGTCGGACCGGGCGGCGGCGTTCGGGTTTCGCGTGCTTGCTACGACGTACTTTTATGTGATTTATTGACTAAAAGACTACAGCAATGCCCTCGTATTCGTTCAATAGGTGTACAAATAGCTCTAAAATAAAAAAGAAAGCCTAAGGCATAACTTTTCACTCGTAAGTAGGTAGGTAATCAAAACTTAAAGTTTACTAATTAATCTAATTATTCTACTGCCTCATTTCGCCATTTGCAGACAGGGATAGCGTATAAGATACAAGCGAAAAAAGCAATAGGTACACGTCTTGTTGCGTGTCGCCGTGCATGGGTAGGGTATTGTTGTCACCGTCGCAGTTCGGTCTAGGTAGGTACGTCTGTCCATCTTTGTTGTTCAATAAATTGCACAATATTGGAAGTAATTTTGAGCGATAATTGGGTGTAGGTAGTTGTAACACAGGCCAGTTGTTGAGGACTACCTAAGCTTGGAGACCGTACCATATCTACCCTGTTTTACTTAGACCTACGAGTATAGGTAGGTACTTCAGATACAAACTTACCCTCGGTATGTTTTGCCATGATATTAATGCATAACCGTTTTGTTTTTCTCAATTCTCTGAAAAACAAGTCATATCGGACTGCCAGAGTCAGACTCAACATTGAATCCATTATTGTTTGTACGGAGAACTTTACAATTTCTGGCAGTATATCGTCCTTAAAAAAAACATAAGTAGATAAATTTAACAACCGCAACTCTGATATATGTACGTCTCAAGTAGCGACTTTTTGAAATTATTCAATAAAAATCTGTCAAAAATTCGTCATTTGCAACGAGCTTAAATCTACGTTGCTTTTGAGTATTCGGGGGTAAGCCTATATAGGTGTCTTCTTGACCTTTTTGGGGATGATGGACTATTTGACAAATTTGTCGAAGTCATGTCACTGACCACTAACTGTTTGGATATGAAAACCGTACCGAAATTCAAGGGGGTTTAGTGGTCGCCATCAAGATCAGTACTTGTGAACTTTACCGGAGAGCGAAGCGAGCCTTAATCAAGAACAAAAACAATGTTATCGAAATATTTTGTGTTTAAATGGACACTTTAAATGGTTAGCTGAAAAAGGTAATTTTTACCAAATTTAAAAAAATCGAATGTGATATCTTGGTGCCAGTCTCCTTGGCTTCGTCGCTTCTTTACTTTAGTCTACATACCGAAGCGACAGAAATCAAAAAATATCACTTTATTTCCGTGTCAGTGTTTAGTTTTATATTTTGACCTTTTCTAAGTGTTACATTTATTGTATTTATGGAAATAAAGAGTTTTTGATTTTGATTTTTTTGATCTTGGTGAATATTTCCATACATATTTTGAGGGACCAAATTCAATCTTATTAGTTCCTTGAGTTGGGAGTAATGTTCATTATTCCCAAGGGAGTATGTTCATTATTGCCAAGGGAGTAATGAGATTGAATTTAGAACATAAAAATATGTGTGAAAAAAAATAGTATATCTGTGCTGGTGCCCACATGCCCGATACGGCGATATAAGGACTATTTCCGTAACTCACTTAACCCCCGTACCTACATCTATTTAGTCTTAATTTCATTTCTGACATAATACCCCTTGCCAGACCAACTCGACGTTCATCGAATTCACATCGAAAGTGATAATGATAACTTGATAACCCACGAACTGTCAAAGATGGAATATGATATGACTAGCTTCTGCCCGCGGCTTCGCACGCGTTCTATGGAAACGTTTTGAGGCTATTTCTATCCCATGGGAACTGATTTATGGGATAAAAAGTCACCTATGTTTGATTCCCGGGTTAGACTTACCTGTATGAAAAATTCCAGTACGATCCGTTCAGTCGTTTTGGCGTCAAGAGGTAACAAACATCCATCCATCCATCCATTGGGGCTAGACAATGCTGTGTGAATTGTCCAGCATTTTTTATTTATTTAATTATTATTTATTTATCTATCTCTCCATCCATCCATCCAAACTTTCGCATTTATAATATTAGTGTGATGTGATTATTTGTGAGACTATACGTAATACTGTTTGCACTGTAGTAGACTTCTTACACTAGCTTATACTTACGCTGCTATTTCGTACAGAATAAAGGACTTGTCCAAACGAGAATACCGACGATATCACTAAATGTGAACAAAACAGACAGAGCTGAAATAGACACTACTTAGTTAAACAAAACAGACAGAGCTGAAATAGACACTACTTAGTTAAACAAAACAGACAGAGCTGAAATAGACACTACTTAGTTAAACAAAACAGACAGAGCTGAAATAGACACTACTTAGTTAAACAAAACAGACAGAGCTGAAATAGACACTACTTAGTTAAACAAAACGTGATCAAAGGTATTTTAAATCAATAAAACTTGGTACCTTCTAAATACACTAACCTGAAACCTGTACAGTTCTTGATACATCGAGAAACATTTAAAAATCTCCCTGAGATAGATGTTAGTGTCGCTGTTTTCAAAGGAATTTCCTGTTTCTTGTGCGTAGTATCTAAATAATACTTCTTGATGGTATAACGCTGGCTTTATCTTTACTACGGTTTCTTGTTTCAAGTGATTTATCATTAAACAATTCACGTACTTTATTCTTAACAAGAAAAATACAAGAATACTAGAGCTAGTTGTTAACTCAAATAATAAAGTGATGATATAGTAAGTTGGGGACAAATACAACCAGCTCCAAATTCCCTCTTGGCTGTACAAAATTAATAAAAGTAGAGTTACTATAACGATTGTTACTGCCAATGGAGTAATTAGGGTAAATCTAAATAGTTTGTTAAATAATTTTATACGATCTATTTTTAAAAGTCGGTCAATTTTCTGCAGTTTTAAGAAAAATTGTACATTTTTATTGCAATTAAAAAATCGCAGGTGAACTAAGTTGCAAATACCCGGAACTAATAAGATGAGGACGTTGCAAAAATCAAAATAAAAAATCAAGGACAAATTTGAGTAGTAGCAGTAATATAAAGCAAAAGCTAAAAATATGCAGACTGTCGTTATAAGGATACAGAAGATTGTGTAAACTTTCTGTAGATTGGTGAGAGGTGTTACAAATCTGTCTTTTGAATACACGCGACAGCTCCCCAGAAAAAACTGTAATTGATGTTGAATTACGAAAGATTTCACAAAATCCTCTTCAAGGATGTCGTCTGACAAATATTCCGTCGTTATTTTAACAACTTTCATTTTTAAATATTTCTAATTATATAGAACTGCAAATTGTAATAGCACTATAGTGTAGCTAGCGGTGATGGCAAATAAGTGTAACAGCAGTTGCCCGTCTAAAGTAAAAATATCGTACACAGTGGCATTGCGCTGTCCATCCAATAGCAATATCATTAGCTTGGCGTTCGTCCTGGATTTACCTGTGAAAATTACCAAGGGTGATTCAAAACAACTCTGATAAATTGGTAAAACTTGACCCATGGCCCATCAGTCAAGAGTGTACCTAATACTCGATTCGGTTACCCATCGGCGATGGGTAACCGATTCGAGTAATACACTGACGAATACATCTGAATAAGACCACTACACCATTCACATGTAAGTACTTACTGTACCTATTCGTACATCTTAATAGTCCAATATTGAGATGTACTTGCCTATTTGTGAGTAATTGTGAGTGTATGTAACAATGAAATTATTTTAGGCGGTGGTTACCTGCATTTTGGTAACGGCTAAAAAACAAAAGAAAATGAACCAATAGCGACGATAATAGTCTGAGTGACACACTCACGAATAGCATCTGAATAACCTAGTTTTGGTTAGATTTACTCAGTACCTACACCTAAAAGGTTCAAGCATATCTACCGGCTACAGATAGACACTAAAGTCATTTAAAACGGGATATTTAGGTACCAGGATTTGAGTAAATTATTAGCAATTATTATATTGGGAGGCTCAAAACTCAAATCATGGTAAATATCCCGTTATAAATGACTTTAGTGTTACAGATAGACAGTCCATTCATTTAAACTTTCTTATAGCTTCAATCTACTTGGCCATTAAGAAATTAAAACCGGAGTTCAATTTAAGTAATTATAAGAAATAACTCATTAGGTTAGATATTAGGTATTGATGTAGGTAGGTTATGAAGTCATTCATTAGGTAGGTGGTACTTTGTTCTAGAATTCAAGATATTATGTATTTTTTGAAAATAAAGGTTTACATAAATGTGCAAATACATTCATATTTAAGTGAAAAATATTTTTCACACAGTATCTTCTTTTTTTATCTCTCTTAAAATTTCTATAAAGCAAAGCACAAACTAAAACTTTGTTGTTAATTGACATGGTTTGTAAACACCTTGAGCGTTGCTGAATAAAGACTGGTCAATTTGAGAAGATATAAAATCGATAGTATACGCACTTCCATCAACTAAACTGTTCAGTTGAGTAGAAATCACGAAAAGTACACAACTCGACGAAACAGTTTAGTCGATGCAACAGTTGTATGTAAGCGCTAGCCCTTAGTTGAAATGAAAAACGTGAAGTTTTTAATAAATTAAAACAAATCGAATGAGATCTCTTAGTTCGACTCTCCTTGGCCAACAATTCCATACAAGGTCAACCAGTCTAAATGCGTCTATGGGGAAAATGCGTCTTTTTGAATTTATTCGAAAACTGTTCAACATACGTTGACTTCTGCCATCTAGTTACATTTGTTTGAACTAAATACTGAACATGTAGTTCGTGCGGATGGCGTTGCAGTCTGCAGTTTTCGAATAAATTCAAAAAGACGCATTTTCCCCATAGACGCATTTAGACTGGTTGACCTCATATTCCAAATTCAATAAGTTTTAGGTTCCAAATTCAAACTCTTGGGAATAATGAACATTTCTCCTAAGGGCATAAGGGCTCATATACACGGACGGCATGGCACGTTGCCACAATACATACGTTGCCGACGGCGGCGGCATGGCAACTGCACTCGTCGACGGCTGCCGTCCACTGTCGTCGAGCGCAGCTGTCGACGCGTCGACGACATGCGTCGACTAATGACATTGGATTTGGAAAATTAAATATGTGTGAATTTTTGTATCAAGAAGATTCGTACAATGAGGTCTTCGAAGTTCGAATTAACCTCTGTTCAGAAGGCTGAATATAAAACTAATGCCGCGATACACGTAACCAAACTTTAACAATTTACTAACAGAAAGTGTGAAAAGTAGAGTATTTCACCTCGTGCATAAAGCTGTCGTCTTGGGCGTGATTGAATCATAAATCCCTCCTGCACCCAGGATTCTTTCACTTGCTTCGCTCGTGAGTTATTCTATAGATTACGTGTGCCTGAACTAGGTTTTACCTAGTTCAGGCACACGTAATCTATAGAATTTAAGTTATTATTATTCTTATGTTAAGCAGTCTTGAGAATTTTTTTAATAAATTATTATTATTATTATTATTCTAGAATCCGGATTCAATGACGCCCTTGATGTAAGACACTGCTTTGAGCCCTCGGTGCATAATGTAGGTACTACTATTGTAGTACATTGTAGTACCTACCTACTGCTAAATTGTAGGTACCTACCTATCTGGTTCAGTCTCAAATGTTTGGCAATGTCAAAAATAAATTATTTAATATAATTTTTGTTGATATAATATCTAAGATTCTAGATCCGAGCTATTGATAAGATGGTATATCCCGTATGGTATATTTGTTACGTAAGTATATATAAGTAATATCCCATAGCTCTATAATAAATTAAATGTTGTAGATATCTGTCATACCTTCACAGGATAATGTATACTTGGTGCAGATCCGTTTAGTATTTTCAAGTGTTGAAGTAAATTTCTTTGCGACGAGACAAATTATCATCATTATCATCAAGTAGCTTACTGATGATTGCATTATGATTGTGATTGATGGCATGTTTAGTGAGATCTGAAAAAAGAAAAGTTGGTACCTAGGTACTTATTAAATATAAATAAATATAAAAATATAAATAATGCTGGACAATTCACACAGCATTATCTAGCCCCAAGGTAAGCAGAGCTTGTGTTATGGGTACTAGATAACTGTTATAGGTACTTAATACAATACACTACATAGATAGATATTTTTTATTATACATAGGAAACATCCAGAACGCCCTGGACAAATGTCTGCAGATCGTACAAACATTTGTCCCGAGGTTATTGGAACCCCAGAACCTATTCATATTAAAGAACTTGTTATTACATTACCTTTACACTACCTCTCAAATATTTTAGTACCTAACCTACATACCTAGGTATAGACTTAGGTACTTCCTGGTAAGTACCAGAAAGTACTTACCTACCTAAATCCATACTTAAGGGGGTCCTTACCTGTAATTTAATTGAACTTATGATATTTTGCATAAGTATCAGCTGCCACGCCAACAACTGGACTGCGCATAATAAAATCTGAAAAACAATCACACCGATCGAATAAAACAGAAAATAAGAATAAAAAACCTATGAACTGTAGGGATGAGCGAGTATAAACTTTAACCTCAAAGTATTTGCTGGTAAGGTAAGTAAGGTAGTACTTAGAAAGATAAGTTCCATGTTCACTTACTGAAGGCTGAAAAACATCCATAAAATTGAAAAAGCTGTCCAAAATGCAGTACAATCCATGAAGCATCTCATCAGAAACCATTTCTTTCGGCTGCCAATCAGAAGACTTGAAATACATCTTATATTTTTCCAAGTCCTCCTTTTGCAAAAGCGTCTCGTTCAAATATCGAGCTCTTTGTAATAGGAAGCTCAAAATTGTAATGACCAGCAGCATTTGAACATGGTTCATTGAATTGATGGCACTGGCTCCATATGCCGTCGGGCAAAATCCTTCGATAACCTGATTGAAAGAGACTATAAAAACAATCAATACCAGAAGGAAGACGACAGATACTATAGCCGTCGTCCTAGCCAATATTTTATTACTGTTCTTTGCATCTCGCATCTTCAGAATACGCTCGATTCTTTGCAGCTTCACGTAAATTTGGCTGGTGGTAAATCCGTGGTAGAAGACACTTTTGATTGCTGTGTAGGTATTTATACTTGCGTTCAAGACGACCCCAGCTTTAAAGGGTAAGTCAGAAGTGGTATCACTGTATCTTGAAGTGCAAAATCGGAAGCTGTAGATGACACAAGAAATATTCACCAACAAGAAGATAATGCAGTATGCTTTGTAAACAACGGTGGAGGGTGTAGCGAATTTGTCCTTGATGGTAACCCCTCGCATGCCGAAGATGGTTAGGAAATAGAAAATAGGCTTGAAGATGTCTATGAATTCATCATCTAATATGTCTTGGAACGGTTTGTGAGGGACTTTCAGCATTATCTAGTGCTGGAAAACTTGTGATATGAATATTTGACGCGATCGGAATGAATGGAATGAGGTTTGATTTAAGTTGGACAACGTTCATTTACTTGTCCTAATTTTAATGGTGTCTCAAGGGAAGTGAAATCAATTTCGTTAACGGTTTCATTACTTACAAAAACACAACGGAACCTAATTTTTGAATAATTCGTAGAAAATCTATGTACCTTCATGAAACAAAAACAAAGTAGCATGAGACTTAGTTGTGCATTGGCTGGAGGACGCATCGTAGCTAAGGTAGGTACATAACCTAGGCACATGGACTGTCTGCGTTGATACTGGCCACGGCCGTGGCCGAAATTCGGCTAGGAGGACATCATCATCATCAGGTAGGTACCTAGAGCAATTACAAAGGCTATGAGACAACCGTATTTACCCATTGGTATGTACTTAAAGGGAGCTATTGTCATTTGTCAGTTTATCATAAAAGACTTTAGTAGTTACCTTAGTAGATATAGTACCTATACCTAATCACTCTGAGGAAGTAATAGTGCGTTTAAAAGATGATAACCCCCTTTGAAACCATGTACCTATCACTAATAGCACTATTAGTGTTGCTAACCGTGATAGTTCCCAATCATGCAATTATGGTTAATATCCCGATAAGGGCTATTAAAGTAATTGCTCACCCAAAATTCATAGAATCCCTAATCTATAAATTGTAATAAATATTTTCGGTGATTGATGTCCAACATCATCCATGCAGAAGTCAAAATCGAAAGAAATGTCCTTAAATCTTTATCTTTTTCCCTGAAACTGCAAATCCTCGTCGGATCAAATCGTGTAACTATAAAAGAGACAGTGGTTCGAACTCCCAACAAATGGTACAACTGGTATTCATTTCTGTGGTTCATAGGCGCAATCAGTTAGCTGCTTAGGTACATAGCTTACTTTTATAGATTTTACCATGTAAACATCATATTGTGTGCCACGTACCTGACTGGTATTTTCGCTCTGTACCTACATCTCTTATGTATCATGTCTACTGATGGCGCGGTTCACGAAACAACAAGAGAATGTAGAGGTCTATTAAAAGCTTCAGAACCTATGTTCAGAACATCAATAGGATTCTAGGTTTGCAGCTCGATCGTTATTTCACAGGGTTTGAGGATAGATTGCTGATCATATTGACTACTTTGAAAAGTTGACACTCGTGTTCTTTCCTGCTTGTATTTTCATTCATCTGTACGTGGTTGTAGACAAACCGTTCTTGGCATTTTTTCTTGCTCTCTCTTACTATTTATGTGGATTTTATCCTGTGTGGGGGGTTTTTGTACTACGTTTGTGTGAGGTTGAGTATATTTATCAAAATGCTGAAGAATTTTATTGGTCGGTACGAAGAGGAGCCTCAAGAAAAAGAGTTCCTTTTTATTCTATAGATATCATTGATTTACCCAAACGTTGCAATACAATTGGAAAAGGAAAAACTTTGAGGCCAGATAAATGGACGAAATGCATTGAAGAATTATTGAAAACATTATCAAATTATAACCGACATTTCTAGTTACCAAGTGTGTTTTACCAGCGCCATCTATAGATATCATTGATTTACCCAAACGTTGCAATACAATTGGAAAAGGAAAAACTTTGAGGCCAGATAAATGGACGAAATGCATTGAAGAATTATTGAAAACATTATCAAATTATAACCGACATTTCTAGTTACCAAGTGTGTTTTACCAGCGCCATCTAGTTCGCCATGGTGAACTTAAATAACAATTTTTACTAGGTTTATGACTTATGAGTGATAAGTAGGTATATCAAAATCATACCTGCTTACACCTGGTTGCGAAGAAGTGCGGCCAAGTGCACAACGGCAACCGTGATTTATCAGAGTCTTTATGTACGGTCCCATGCAACCTGTACCAGCGAAGGTCTGTGGTCTGGCGACACCAATGCTAATCGATTGGACCCCCATGTATGTTCTACAGTTTTTGTAGTTTTCGGGATAGGTATTTATTTTTTTGTTTTATTCTCCGATTTTTTTAAATTTTGGACGGATTTAGCTACTTATATTTTTTCTGTAAAATGATTGTTTGAGTTTTTTGTTAGTATAATGGCTAGTATGCGTGTTATTCTGTAAAAACAGTAAACACTGAAATTCTAACTCTAACTACAAGTACCTAAGTACTCGTAGCTCAGATTAAATTCACGAAATTAAAATTTCTGTTTGAGAGAAATTTTTACTTGATTTCGACTTGAAAGAAAATTAAATAACCCTGACTGTATAACTTTTTGTAATTTTAAAAACTTCATGGGTTCCTTAGCTCTCAAAATAATACAAAAAAAATTGATACTTTATAGTAGACATGGAACGAGTAGTGATTCGCCGAGTACTCGGCCTGGATTGGGCCGAGTACTCGGCCGAATACTCGGCTTTTAAGAAAACGCGGTATCGAGCGGCGCGCGGTTATTTCCCATCTACAGAGCGAATACGTAAAACGACGAGGAATTCCCTTTGTGCTGGGAAAACCCTAATTTCATAATTTGTCAACTCATTTGTCACTTTTGTATGAGTATTCACGTAGCACAGGTTACGCTCGTGTGTTTAATTAATTATTTTTTGTGGAAAACGCGCAACGCGCCGAAAAACTAATGTTTTTACATCACAATCTTCCTCTCTTAAATTTTAAATATTAGTTATACCTAATAATAATTTCTATTAAAGATTCTTATGTACGTTTTCAATACTTCTGCTGTTCTCATGTTCCTGATGTTTTAATGTGTCTAATAATAATGATAAAAACTAGCTTTTTGTCTTCATTTTTCCCTGCAATTTAATTAAGGCCGAGTACTCGGTACTCGGCCGTTAATACTCGGTGTTCGGCCGAATCTTAAAAAAGGCCGAATCCGCCGAGTACCGAATCCAAACCGAGTACCTACTCGTTCCATGTCTACTTTATAGGGCATTTAAATATGCGAAAACGGAGTTAAAAGTTGATACAGTCGAAAATAGTGAAACTTATTTCATGCATTTGGAAATAAATAAATAAATAATAAATAATGCTGGACAATTCACATGACAAAAATGAAATTTTCAATTCACATGAAATGACTTTTCTCCCATTTTTTCCGATTAATTATGGTGATTATTTATGAATATTAGCAAACAAGATGTTGTGCGCAGATCAACGTGTTGCTCATCAGGGGGCAATGACCTTAAGTAAAAAGATGTCTACTTATACGAGTTGAAAAAATTTCAATGTGGTGGTTTTTATACAGTTTGTTGTTTCAAACACGAAAATAGAAGTTATTAATTCCGTGGTTTCAAAAGCGCATGACTTGCAGTTATTTAGTTATAATTTTAATTAGGTACAATCACACAAACTAGATGGCGCGGCAAAATACTCAAACTTGGTTTTTCCAGTTTTTGTTCGAAGTTTATGATTACTAGGTAGGCACTTAAGGAGGTAATTTGTAAAGGTCAACTAGTAGGTAGCCGACAATTATAAAGACATCATAATAATCATTAATAATTAATTAATGAATTACGGACAATGTTAGTTGTCTAGCTTTTTTATAATTTATTTTTGTAGTTTTATCATTTCGATGACTGAATTCAACCAAACATCATGAAGACAGAAGTTAAAATCGAAAGAAATATCTTAGAATGTTTCTCTTACCTCTTAAATCTGGAATTCTTTCTTGGGTCCAATCGCGTCGCAGTTAAAGATGGAGTTATTCGATCCCCAAACGACAGGCATAACTTGTATTCGTTACTTTTGTTCCTGGGCACGACTTTTTCACAGTTATATTATCAGATCTATTACTTAGAATATTTTTACCCTAAAGACGGTGTAATTTATACCACGAGTGTATTCGGTCAACTAACTCCGTATATCTCATATGTAACGTGTCTACTGATTGCTAGATTTACGAAACAAAGCGAGAATATTGAGATATTTATAAAGCTTCAGAAAATCGATAGGATCCTAGGTTTGCAGCACGATCGGTATTTCACAAAGTTTCAGGCCAGATTGCAGAACTTCTTAACTACTTTGATAGTTGTGCTTTTTCCTCTAGGCGTTATCACTTATGCCATTCAAGTTATAGATAGACCACTTTGCACAATTTTTCTTGGTCCCTCTTATTTGACTATTTATGTGGATTTTGTTCTATTCGGGGGGTTATTATACTACATTTCTGTACGTATGAGTATTTTGATCAAATTGCTGAAGAATCTAATTCGCCGTTTTGAAGATGAACCTCAAGAAGAATCGCCATTTTTAATTCGCTTGGTTTTCTCTCTGATTTATCCAAACATTGACAGAATTGGAGAACAAAGCACACTGGAGGCGGATAAATGGGCGCAGTGCGTTGCAGAAATATTGAAAGCCTATCAAATGATTACCCATATTTTTTGTTACCAGGTAAGATTTTAGTAGCGCCCTCTAGTTCGCAACGGAGAATTTAACTAACTACATACATTGCCTTTGTTTTCATTTGCAGATATTGAACACCACAGCTACATTATTCCTTTGGACGTTTTTGGCGATCGGTGCTATAGTTTCGGCATTAGTTACACGGGTAAATTATCTAAGTACCTATTGATTTTATTAAAGACTAATATCTCGTTATACGTTCACTGCTGAACATACCTTTAAATTCCCAAACAAGAGGATTTTGCCATCATCAACCACGTTGTTGGACAAGTGGGTTGATAATCGCAGTAGAAGTGTAAAAACACACAGATTAGGAAGTAGCTGCCCTTCCTCTGGTAGGTTCCTTTATTCGGCTCTATGGACATCCACGGGCTGACTTGGAGGGGTCGATTCTTAGGCCGCGACAGCCGCGGCCATCCTTATAGAGACTAATGTGATTGGGGCTAACCTAACAGGTTTGGTTGTCAAACTAGGCCTAGATCTTGTACCCACGGGATCCCCGTGGTAACGATTTCGAATTATTTAAAAATCATAATTTTTTCACTGGTTCCTTGAATGTCAAAACACGATCGAGAAAAAAAATACACAATTTAGTCGACATCTCAGGAACCCTGCGGTCTATTCATTATGTATGATTTATGTGTTGATTCGTACGTTATTAGGTACTAATTATTTGGTTCTTTGAACCAGTTTCTTCATTAGTTGTGTAGTTTTCTTGTGAATAAGCAAAATCTAGATTTTTGCGCTTACGCCGTTCCAAAAACGTATGCTCTGACCCCGCTCCTATGAACGCGAAATCCTATGCCTATCCTTTTCACAAAATGGGGCGCATTGCGCCCTCAACCTCAACAGCCAGTATTGGTCCACTGCTGGACGCAGGCCTCCCCCTGACAAGCGCCTTATTGGCTTTTATCTCATGGGAGGTAATGCCCATAATCCCCACGCTGGGCATGTGGGTTGGGGATCGCAATTCGGTGGTAGAATTGTTCTGCAGGAGGGGCTGCTGTTATAGCCCCCGGTGGATATCCCTTAGTCGCCTCTTACGACACCCGCGGGATGAGTTTGGGGTGGTGCAAATTGTAAGCCGGCACCACATAGCTTGGCGCCCTCATATGGGTAAAATATTCCGGAGATTGCCCACCCTAATTATACCTATTAATAGTATTTTATATTTTCAGACCTTTACATTTACAGCAACTACATTAATCGGCGTGTGGGTAATTTTCTACTTCGTGTTACTAACAGTGGCCGCCTTGTTGAGCGACTGGTTTTTATATCAAGTAAAACAAACGAAACTGTTGTGTGTTCGGATTATGTATTACAATTATGATGGTAAGCATCTTGGAAAAAACCTATGGTCTACGCGCGCAGGTTCACCGCCTTCATGTCAGCATACCTCGAGTCTTTGATCCAATGTGCATTATAATAAGTGATACTTAGGTCTAGTTTGTACTTGAGAAAACTGGTATCTAACTTGATGTGCCAAATCGGTTAAAGGGTTTCACGTTATGGGGTTCCGTGGGATCATTAAAGTGAAATTACCGTCATGCTGTCCCGCTCAGATCACGTCAGAAGATTACGTAATTTCAACTCCATTCACACAAGTCCCTATGCAGGATGAAACTGTAGCATCAGCGACTCGGCAAACGTAGTGTAACGACCTGTAGCCAGGTGGGATGTCGAGCTACAAATAACTGTGGGCAGATGCTGGATGCGGCAAGCGAAGACTGCGCTACAGCGCTCATTAGGGGAGGCCTATGTCCAGTTGTAGATTTATACTGGCTATAGATGACGATGAATTAAATTAATGCCAAGTGGGGTGTCGTCTGAAAGACTAAACAATTTTTTTATTCCTTCCAGACATTTCCCGGAAAGCGGCGAGTAGGATGCTTCAAACCATAAACCACACGGATCCGAAGTTCGACGTTTACGGCGTCTTCACACTAAACTCCGGTCTTATACTTACACTTATTGGGGTTATAGCTACTAATATGGTCGTTATTATACAGTTTGTTGTTTCAGAAGATTAGAGTAGATTTATTCTAATTATATTTTTATTTATTGGCCTTTTTCCACCCCTAGCTGGCATTACACATTTGGTACATAAAATAAACAAATGGCCTCTAAAATAGAATTAATAGTCATATTAATATAATTCTATACCTAGAATAGAATATTAATTTATTGCACCATCATTACACCTTTGTTTCTTTTATGTTATTTGCTTCAGTCCAGCTTAGTAGTAAATAATCGTGCTTCTGAAGTGTAAATGCTGTCCCACTCTGATCAGATTCGAACTGAGTAGGACAGCTTGAGAGATGACGTCATTCTCAATCCAACCTTTATGTAAGCAGGTTTTATTTTTTAGTAAAGGTTCGAACATAAATCTACCTACAATGAAAACAGTCACAAAAACAAAGTTCTCAAAACTTCAGCACATTTATTATAAATTCAACTACTTATCTAATCAACAACCGTAAAATATACCGCACTCCTATTGTTATACATATAAAGCTTATGGAACGTTTAGAAATATCAGGTTTCAGTTTACGCCACATCACACGGAAAATAAGGTCCTATTGGGTAAAGTCCAGTTAGGTTACTGTGGGTTTCTATAAAATTCCTGAATAAAATTAGCATACGGGCATATAGGATTTTATAATAATTGGTGCCCGACTTAGATCCCATTTGATCAAATATGTCTTCAATGTTATTTTGTAAAGGACATATATTTTTACAATATTTTATTAATATTTTGTATGTACACTTATCTATCTACAGTCGTTTCATAATTTTTTTTTATACGGACCTATTGGAGGTTTGCTGTAAGTAAAAAAACTCTTAAAGGGCTGGCCTTTGTACATGTCCATTATTTGTCAACATTTATGTATGATTTATGTTGTGTGTGCAATAAAACATATAATAATATTTTAGGATTTTCCGGCGATGTGGCGTAGACTTTTTTTCATGAAATGCAAACAAAATATTACCAACTGTCTTTTCTTGTCAGTCTAACTCTAAAAAGTGTGAAAAATATAAAATTGCATAAAAAGTAACAAAAATATTCTCACTGCTTGTACTTGTTCATAATACACAGCTATAAAAAAGCGTTATTAGTACTACAAAAATACCTAAAAATAACATCTATACAATATCGATTTTTTTACTATCAAATTAAGGCACAATTTTAGATAACATTAAATAACATCAAAAATATTTTCTACACTACACATAACATACAAAAAGCTGGTGTTCATCTTTCATGTTTTGCAATAACTAGATAAAATTAATCTAGGATAGAAGTGTACTAGTGGTACCTATCAATTCAGATACATACCAAAAAACCTTTACTAAATTGAAATCACTAAAAATAATCCATCCTTTTTATTTCTTTTGTAAAGTAAGGGACAGCAATATTTTTAGGGCAGTCAAGTTATTTTTGTACCATCTGAATTGACAGCAAAGCGCGACGTGTTTGCGACAGATCTACGCGGTTGTCGCTACCCAAATGATACCTGGTAGCGGTAAGTTTCGCTTGGATTTCGCGCGCTCCGTGGTATAAGTCAAAGTATTTTAGTGGCAGTATTGTTACCGCATACCGAGCCGGAATTCGCCGCTCTAATTCCATTAAATTAATCGCTTCACCATAACAACAGTACAATAAACTGTTCATTCAATCAATAGCATCTATAGAATTGATGTGTGGTGCCGGCTTAGAATTTGAACCACCCCAACTTTTACTTACCGCGGGTGTCGTAAGAAGCGAATAAGGGATCTCCATCAGGGGCGGGCAGCAGCGCCTCCTGTAGAACGATTCTACCACCGAACTGCGATCTCCAACCCACATCAGCGTGGGGATTATGGGCATTAGCTCCATGAGGTAAAAGCCAATAAAGCGCTTATCAGGGGAGGCCTGCGTCCAGCAGTGGACCAATACAGGCTGTCGAGGTCGAGGTCATTCTATAGTATCGTCTCAGAATGACACTTTTCGGAATTTTACCTTTGATAAAAGAAACTGTGGGTAGAGAGACGCTTGTCGGAAGTGTCAAGGTTGAAACCATTCCTCTCCGTGGAAACCTCACGAACTATCTAGACTCTAGAATCGTCCATAGATGAAAGAAACTCTAGATTCTAGAGTTTCTTTCATCTATGGACGATTCTGCCACGATACCATTGTCATAGCAAAGCGATTGGTTGGTAAAATTGGACCATGGATAACGAATACCGCGTCTGAACGGGCCTTTACTATAAAATATTACAAGCATATAACATCAACGTTTGTTAAACGATTAGGCTTATCAAAACCATTAACTCTGATGACATTATCGCGATAAAATTAATATCTGATACAAAACAAATCTAATACGAGATAAATTGTTGCTTATCTTTCCAACAAATAATTTTACAGGGCTTTATTATTTCCTCAATTGTTTGTATTACTTTGAATATTTTTACTAAACTTTTTTATTTGCTCCTCAAAGGCCATCCTGTTGTAGACAAAAAAGGCTATAGCAAGCTAGCTATTGCCCGCGGCTTCGCACATCGTGTTAATCCAAGTCCAGAATTACATTATTGCAAAATTTCAGGCAGACTCACAAAATTTTGGTGTTCAGCGAAGCATCGTCACAAACTTTCGCCTTTATAATATTCGTAGAATTTCTACTAAGAACCGAAATCTTAAATCAAAATCATGGTAGTTATAAACTAGAATCAACAAGGCAACATTCTCAGTGTGGTATCTGCCTGCCTACCTTATCTTATTTGTGCATTGGTGTATACAGATTTTGCTTACAGCCGTATAAACAATTTGGGGCATCTAAGTACAATGTAGTATTGTCAAATTGACGACATTTTCACTTACAACTATTGTTTATCTATAAGTCATCTGTGGTACTCATAACAGTTTTGCCATCTTACAGTAGGTAAGATGGCAAAATGCTTTTTCATCTTACCTAATTCTTTTTTCGTTACATTGAGACTGTGATATTATCTTAGGCTTGGGGCTAGATAATGCTGGCATTATTTATATTTATTTATGATGCTTGGTGTGATTTGTCTCGCATTATTTGATTGTTGTAACGGTTTTGTACTACGAGTTCAGAACTTAAGTCTCTTTAATTAATGGAACATCTTAGATGTCTTTAGCTTTTCGCATTTTGATAACAAATGTTTTATATTGTACACATGTAATCAAATAGCACAACCATTCCCAATCTGTGGCTAGATATCGCTGTAAATTAAATTAAAATAAATATTTATTCTGTTTTCTTTTAGAACCATTTTAATTATTTTCTTCTACCTACCTTCCTGATATTCATCTACTTTTTTCTCATAGATCTTTTTGAGTTTTGAGCGAAAAACTGTCACTATAGCGCGGGTTAGCGTTTATGCCACAAATTACTGCATTTTGATGGATAATCATGACCGAAAAACTCAAAATAAACAACTTATTAATATGGAGTCAAAACATCAAAGCCAGGCACCAGTCAAAGCTTTGATGTTGGCGGCTTCATATCTCGTGTCTACACAACAGTCGGCGACACAGCCCGGCGTCGGGTTGATGCGATATTTCAGTGTACAAATATTGTAGGCAGGTGACAGTGTTTTACCACTTTTCGGCGGCCCGCCAACTTTGGTCTGTAGACTCCATTGCTTTAAAAACTTTGTCGGCAGTCTACATAATGTACATAGTCTACATAATGGATCAGTTGAGCTACCTGTAGACTGTTTGCAACAGTCTGCAGTTAGCTCAATTGTTTCAATTGTAAAAACTAGTATAATTTTCTTTGTTAATAAAGGCTATTTTCTACATAATTCACAAACCTTCTGTGTAAGTATGTGGATGTATGCCGTTACACGGGACGTTTAGCGTCGTCGCCGACTTGGTTATTTTAAAGGTGGGTACTAAGGTGTGGCGTTACAGGGTGTAACGTGTTACAAAGCGAACGTTCGGGCAGTCACAAGACCGATTTTAGCACACGACGTAATGCTGGGTTCTACCAAGCGAGCGAGGGCAAGCGAAGGCTAACAAACGAACACGAAAGAACCAGTGTCGTCATTGCGAAAGCAAGCGAGCCCAAATAAGGGCCTTCGTTCGCCTTCGGCCGTGCTCCGGCGGTTGTTACTACATCGAAAAATGGAACGAACGTATCTATCATCGAATCCCACTCGTTTGCATTCGCTCTCTCTCGCTCGCTTGGTCTGTACCCACCATAACGAATCATACTCGCTGCGAATGGTACGTTAGGTGCCCGGCTCAAAATAATGAGTTCGGTGTATCAAATATCAAACTGCTTTATTTCCTTTAGACCATATAGGACTCTTGGAAGCGTCACTAAATTCAACTAACATGGAAATGCTGTGATCATTTTGATTTTTTGTTCACTTCAATCTTATAAGGTAAAGTAAAGAACCGAAGAAACCTTTATCTTGTGTAGACTCGAATGGCAGTTTTTCCCTCAACTCGAATAGACTATAGATTTCCCTAATAAGCGAAACGCCTGTCCTCAGCGTATCCCAGTTTCTCCAAGGCCGGTGTGCACGCGAAGTTGATCATGGGCGGCGGGCCACACATGAGGGTCAGCACGTCGTCTGCCGGCGGGTAGTGGTGGCCGCTGATCATCTCGTCGTTTACGAAGCCGGCGCTGTATTTCCAGCCTGGAATGAGTTGGGTACTGTTAGTGAACTGAAAACAAGATGGTGGCTTGGATGGGTAAACTTCTGCTACATTTTGATAAACTCCTCAAAGATCATCCACTGTAAACGAAAAAAGCTATAGCAAACTAGCTACTGCCCGTGGCTAATGACGAGTTTTTATGAATAAGTCAAGCTACCTGTAGATTGTTTGCAACAGTCTGCAGTTAGCTCAATTATTTCAATTGTAAATACTTGTTCTAATTTGTCTCAATTATTTGATTGTACATTTCTTTTTTAATATTAAATCGTAACGAATTAGCAACGAGTTGTTATGGTCACAGAATAAATTTGCACGCTTTCATAAATTGCCATGAATATTCTATTCCGAGGCCTGAATTCATATTCACGATAGTATTGTCATCGTGACGTCTACGCGTCTCAGTTTTCTACAGGATTTGGTACAGCGCAGCGCCTCTGTCGTGCAGATATGGAATTGAGGAGTGCGCATATTAAAGCCGCACCTCCCTAACTCAGCACCCACACCACCCAGACTCAAATCGTGTTGCACGCACGCTTTCCACGCGGCTAATGCTAGCAGCCAACGCGCTGTTTCCGTGGCGGCGCCTAGCAGAAAGCCTTTTGAATCCACTCCGTCCATGCCACGCACGGTCCGGCCAAGCAAGCAGTCCACGCGGCGACAGCTCGCGGCCACTCCCTTGGAGCTTGCGGAAAGCTTCAACCAACGGGTGGCTAGGTTGCGGCAAGCGAGTGGCCCACGCACTGCCTGCTATTTTATGCTGTCATTGTAAAATGTATTCAAATGTTATGAATTTAAGCTTATAATGCACATTTTGGGCTGCATCGCAGCCGTGCGCCTTATATGTGAGCAGAGCTTTACGCATATCCCATACAAAAATGAGATGTCACGTTGACGTCTCGAAACTATCGTCAAACCGTAGCAATGATTGTATAACAATAAATGAATAATGCTAGACAACCCACACAGCAATGCCGGCTTACACCACACGAATCTCTGACAATCTATCTCAGTTAGATACTTATTTTGACATCTACATAGGTACATCCATCATGGTTAATACTAAAGTGGTTCACAACGGGATTTTTAGCATGATTTGAGTTTTGAGCTTGATCGAGTTGCGTTCGATAATGAAACAGGTGGTAGTGGTAACGTTCTTGGCAAAAGACAAAAAATGAGGGTAGATCGATATATCTGCCAATAAAAACTCACTCGCAGTGCCTTCAGTTATTCCGTGATCATGGCGCATGAAACTGTGCCGAAATATTGGAATGCTCAAAATTCATCATCATCATCCACAGCCTGATTTTACCCATTGCTGGGTATAGGCCTCCGGAAGTTTGTGCCATCCACCACGGTCCTGTGCTAACCGCCTCCTTTGACGCCCCCGACGCGTACTGTCGTCGACACACCTTGCAACTGGCTGCTTGCTCCTCCTGCTGCAGCTGTTTTGCTCCACCTATCATCATCTCGCCTTAGAATATGTCCAGCCCAATTCCATTTTGGTCCAGGACTCGAATACCAACTTCCTCTTGGACTTTTGTCCTTCATCGGATCTCGGTGTACGCCGAGACGTGGACGCTCACATAGGCGACTATGCACCGGCTGAGAATTGCACAGAGGGCCATGGAGCGCGCCATGTTAATTATATAATTTTTATTCCAATTACTAGATAACCACACCACTATAAGTTATTGTTATTCCAACGACTAAATAATTACTATTGATAAATTTATAATTTTAATTGATTTATTTTTTAACTCGATTATGCCAGCGGCTTCGCACGCGTTGTTTCTATGGAAACGTTTAAGGGTGATTTCAGCATACATAGGGACAGAGAAAGCGACTTTGTTTTATACTATGTAGTGAAATTGAACGACGAACCATTGAACCAACCATTGAATCATGTTCAGCATCCACCTTACAGACCGAGTCCCGAACAAAACTCAAATCATGGTAAATATCCCGTTGTAAATGACTTTAGTACATACCTTCAGTGGCCTTATCGACCGTGTACCAAACAGACAGCTTATTCGGGTTAGTTTTCTCGAAGTTCTCGAGTTCGTTTCTCAGCAGAATATCTTGCTCGGACTGGTTGGCGAATATCAGCTTCATTTGCGTTGTGTCGGAGGCGTCTGTGCAGATGTGACGGATCAACTGCAGCATTGGAGCTATGCCGGTACCACCTGGAAAAAGATGACACATTTTGTTTTTACACCTGTTCCATACATGTGCACCATTTTCATCAGTACACATATTTTATGTCCACTGCTAGCCTTTTTATGCACCGTTTAGTCGCCTAAGTGCACAAAAAGGTAATTTTTAAGACTTCGAAAAAGGAGGAGTTTCTATGAAAACAAATAATCTACACAGGATCATCTAGCCCCAAGCTAAGCAGAGTTTGTGTTATGGGTACAAGATGACTGATATATGGCTATGTTTGGCGTTATGTACCTATGTTTGTCGATTACTTCGTGAATTATCGACCGATTTTGAAAACTTTACTCTGTTGTATATCCCTAGGCGGTCCTATAAAAACAGTATAAAATTAATAGATTCGAAGCCGCTTTTTTGTTTTTCAAAACAATAAAGGTGTTTGAAGATTTTGGCTCTAAGATAGGTCACCATTATGGTTTTTTCAAAATCGCTGCTCACAATGAAAATTATATATTTTGATAAAGATAGGTGACCATTTTGGTTTTTTCAAAATCGCCGCTCACAATAAAAATTATATATTTGGATAGAGGACACAAAAAATGTGAAAATGATGTAAAGCGTCAGGTTTCTGAGATATTCACACATGATAATAACTTTTTTTTTTCATATAAAAGAATCACAATAAAAGTTATATATTTGGACAGAAGACACTACAAATAAAAAATGTTGTAGATATAACATAATGTCCTAAAGGGTCAGGTTTCTGAGATATTCACTGAAGAAAAAATATAGTTATTTTCATCTGTGAATATCTCAGAAACCAAAATCTTCAAACTCCTTTATGTATTTTCTGCTTGTCAATCTTAATTAGGTTGTCATCGATAAGTTATATCATATATTCTCAAAGGTTCATTACAAATCGTAGGTTACGCTTCAGATAGCAGATTCAAGGTGAACATCATCTATCCACTGTTGGATACTTTCACCTTTCTGGTACCAACCAGTAGTATTTGTCATCAAAAATAACATTGTAATTAGATGTTATTTATTGCCTATGCAGGTGTCTTGTGACAAAAGATAAATGGCCGCTGTAGATGTGTAGGTAATTTCTGGCATAGTCTTACGTTCTGCATATTAGTAGGCAGCCAATTTCTCTAATAAGTCTGGGTTCACTCCTATACTTGTCCGCAAATAGCTATAGATACCCTATTTTTTTCGCATGTTTGAATAGGAATTAATTATGTCGAAATATTTATAACAATGATGTTTTAAAAGGTTATGATTATGAAGCTTAGACACTTGTCTATAAAAATTGCGCGCTATAGGTACAAAGTGCTCATATGACGTTACTATTTTTGCATCTAAGTACTGCTGATTTATTAAGTGTTAGTTTTTATAAATGTATTTTGTCAAAAGTTTTAAAAGCGTCCATAACCTGTCGAGTTATTTATTAATTGGTCTTGTATTTAGTTATGTTCTAAACAGTGTTCATAATTTACGCATATAAAACTTATATCTACACTAACATTAAAAAGAGGAAAGATTTGTAATTTTGGATTTTTGTATGTTTGTATTTTAACGAATAACCTTAAAACTTACTGGACCGATTTTATAATAAGATCGAAAATTCTTTCACCATTATAATGCTACATTATCCTTGAGTAACATAGGCTACGGTGGCCCCGTGCAGCGCAGCGGGCAACGCAGCGAGGGAGGTGGATAAAAATATAACTGTCTTGCACAAAGATACATTTACTGATAAACTCGTTTATCCCAAAATGTTTTAAAAATAAAAGTCTACCCGCTCGAAGAGATGCCCCCGGGATGGGCCGCCGCGGGATTATTTTAGTGTATTTATTATAAGATTATAACAAAATGGCATCAAGTAAGAAAAGTGGAGTGATCGTGAAACTGTGAAGTTTGTTTGACAGCTGATCAGTCATCTTGATGCGAATGGAGACAGACTTAAATGCTACTTTGACGCAGATGAACCCGTAACGTATCAAGCTACTTCCGAGTGGACTCCTATACGATCTAGCTCGTATGAGCGCAGTCGGTCCGAGAGTACTCGTACAATGAAAACCCCGCTTTACCCACAACATTCCTACATAGAAATATATTCTCTGCTGTTTTTGATTGATTTGCAGTAGATAACATTTTGATTAGCTTATACGTGATAAAGATCACTGAATTCTTATCACGTTATTTCAATTGTCATACTGAGAATACAATAGTATAAAAGCAAGGGCAGATTGGGTTCTCCGTTTCCGTGCAGAGGGCAATAGACAGCTTAGAGATGAAGTTGCGGGTACGATTACCGAGTCAGAAAGTGATTCATCGGTCGGTTCTTGTCTGTCTGCCGTCCCATCGGATTATTAGAGTGAGGAAAGAGAGAGTGCACCTGTGTTTGCGCACACACTTGGGCACTAATATGTCCTGCGCACCTGGCGAGTCTCCGTTGAGACCGACGATTCGGCTAGGAGGACATCATCATCAACCCGTACACCCAGCCTGCCCCAAACGCCACGAATTAATTTTTAATTTCGTTCATGGCTGAATTAATTCTTAAGGCGAATAGTAGGGTGGATAGTGGCGCCACTACATATTTAATTTAATCATTAAGTTATACAAAGGGATTATCAAAAAATCGGACCGCTGGTAGACGATACCTATCACAAGCTTTCATTTAATGTATCTGTAATAGTTTTGTTTCGTGTTATTCAATCAAAAACCTTGTTTGGAGAGCTTGGTGGCCACCAATAGGAACTAAACTCTTGAAACAAGTATCTGACTGAATAATACAGTACAAAACTATTAAAGATACATTTAGAAAAAGCTTATGATAGATATCGTCTACGCGCGGTCCGATTTTTTGATAATTCCTTTGTATAAGGTAATTATAAAATTAAATATGTAGTGGCGCCACTATCCACCCTACGATTCGCCTTAATTTCGTGGCCAGCGTAGCCGGCTCCAGCTGGAGCTCTGGGCGACTTTTGGTTGAAATGATATGGGCATTTGTCAATCATTAGGTCAAATTTGTTGGTGAAAAAGCAAAATGACAAGTCATAAACGAAATTAAGAATTAATAATCAAGTTTATGACCGTTATTTATTTATTTTATGTTGTGTTTAAAAACTTAATATAATACGAATATAAAGTATTTACCTGCAATCATGTTAAGTTTCTTCGCGACCACCTTAACAGGGGGATCTTTCCTTAACTTCTTGATGAGGAAGTTTCCGTTCCCGGTGTACTGGAGGCGTCCAGAAGGTCCTCGCACGTCGATTGTTTCTCCGAGCTTCAGGTTATTGAGGTGTTGGGAGAGTTTGCCACCTTCGGGAAACTTGGGGTGGACGTCTTTGAAGTAAACCTAGGGGAAAGGCATTGTGAGGATCTATACTATACGAATATTATATGTAAAAGCGTGTATGTTTGTTACCTCAGAATATTGAATATTTAACGGAAGGCTGAAATTTTGCATAGATTTAGTTCTAGAATATTTTCCTGGAATAATATTTAGGCTGCTTTTTATCACGGAAAAAAGCGTGCGAGGCCGCGGGCTGTATAAAAAAAGTCGCTTTCCGTGTTGCTAACTCCTCATACATTAAAATTACTCAACGGATTTTCATACGGTTTTCACCAATACACGGTATGATTTAAGAGGAAGGTATAGGTATAATTCAATTTTGTAAATTGGCTGAAATATGACAACATTTGATAAAGATTTCGGAAAAAATCTGGTTGGAAAAAAACCTATCTTGTTCTCAACGTTTTCTTAGATGAGTTACAGGGACGGTGTTGCTTGGATCGAAGAATCATTTATTTTTTCTGCGTAACTAATTCTGAGGAAAAACCTTTGTAACAACCTTGACTTTGACAGGAAAATGTTAGGACATTCCTAATTAATAATAATTAATTAATTAATACATATATTTGCTTATAATAACATAAGGACACACTGATTTCGATATCCTCAGGGAAAACCTAATAAAAGCTGTCAGATAGCTGCAGTTGTTTGCAATAAATTGTTAATACAAAATTCCTATTTAATAGGAACTGGATATACCTGGAAATAGGAACTATAGTGTATACAGGATGCCGCGAAACATGTACTAAGCCGAATGGGGTGATTCTGGCCCCGAGAAAGTTGATCCCAACTTTGTTCTACGTTTTGTTGTTTGTTACATTGTTGTTACCTCTTCACACCAAAACTATTGAATGGATCGGGCTGAAATTTTGCATACAGGTAATTCTAATCCTGGAATCAAACATGCTTTTTATCCCATAAATCAGTTCCCATGGGATAGAAATCACCTTTAAACGTTTATAGAAACAACGCGTGCGAAGCCGCGGGCATAAACTAGTTTTATATAAAGCCTTTTGTCCTCTTGGCGTTCTTTTACGCGCACTTTTTCATTATTTAATTATAAAATATATCTCTCACCAAAAGGCACACTGTATAGAACGACTAAGGAATTTATAGGCGAGAGAAATGGGAGGCTTGTTTAAAATTTTGTATTATTATCTCAACCTCAACAGCCTGTAGTGGTCTACTACTGGACGCAGGGCTCCCCCTGATAAGCGCCTTATTGGCCTGTATCACATGGGAGGTAATGTCCATAATCCCCACGCTGGGCATGCGGGTTCGGGATCGCAGTTCGGTGGTAGAATTGTTCTGCAGGGGACGCTGCTGCCCGCCCCCGGTGAATATCCCTTAGTCGCCTCTTACGAAACCCGCGAGAAGAGTTGGGGTGGTGCAAATTCTAAGCCGGCACCACACAGCTACTATTGTATATTTACTATTATTTGTATTATTATATTTTTTTGCTTATTAATTTATGTATTCTTTTCTTTGCGAATTTATCCATTGTCTTAGATGAAAATTAACCATACCTTGATGACCAAGTCGACATATCCTTTTTCTTCGTCGCTGGAAACTGGGGTGTACGATCTGATAACCAAATCATCGCCAATCTTTGCTGACAGATGGATATGCTGACCAATAGGCAGACCTATAAAAATTAATATGTCTATCACACTTATAATGTATTCTAAGGCAGACCAGCATAGCATAAATCCTGGAATAACATATAGGCTACTTATGATCCCGGAAAAACGCAGTGCTCCCGTGGGATGATCAAACTTATTCACTGTGGGGCGCAGCTAATGGTTTTATAATAATAATCATTATGACCTACTAGAATTTCATAATTTAGAATGTTTTTTTTATGAATTGCACCGGAGCTTCATTAAAAGTGCAGGGCTAACCAGTGCTACGGCTGATGATTTTGATAATTCTTGGTAATTAAAAGGGTTGATGACATAAGTTGGTAAGCAAGATCAATGATCCTAGAGCATTTGCGGTGAAACGAACAAGACGACTCATCATCATATCACACATATCCACTTCTGGACAAAGGCCTACCCCCTACGACGCCATAAATAGCGGCCCTGAGCTCCCGCTATCATCATTTGATTGGACATTGGACAGACAAACAAAATTTTCTGTAGGGGTTCCAATTAATGGGCAGTAGTTTACTTAACCCACCTTGAGTTTTGTGACTCATCACTAATTTTGAGGTAAAACATGGGTATGCTGATTAATGACTATGAATTATTCAAGGTATTTGTAAGATTATAATTATCTTCAGACTATATTATCATTACTTATATAAAAAATAATTAAGAAAATATAACCGATTCCAGTCCTAGATAGAAATCTATAATCTATATTATGAGGACCTATGTGGCGCGGTGGGCGCAGTTCCGCCTGCGACGCAGGAGGATGCGGGTTCGTTTCCCGCCCTAGGACAAATGTTTGTAAGATCTACAAATATTTGTTGCCGGTTCGATTCCCGCCCTGGGACAAATGTTTGTACAATCTACAAACATTTGTCCCGAGGCGGGAATCTAACCCGCAACCTCCTGCGTCGCAGGAGTCTACAATCTGCAGACATTTGTCCAGGGCCACAGAAATCTGAATAACTTCAGATTTCTGTGTCCAGGGCATTCTGGATGTTTTCTATGTATAATAAAAAAATATCTATTTAAGTAGTGCATTGTATTAAGTATATCAGTTATCTAGTACCCATAACACAAGCTCTGCTTAGCTTGGGGCTAGATGATGCTGTGAGGATTGTCCAGCATTATTATTATTTTAGAGTGCAAATACCTAATGTGGTTTCTGGTGAATATCAGCCTGTATTTACCCACTAGGGACAAACCAGGCTAGATAAAAAAAAAAAAAAAAAATTTACCCACTGCGAGTCTAGGTCTTGAATTTGTGTCACTCATACATATCGGTCTTCTTTCCTTCTTTTGGAAGCAAATAAAAAACTCACTTCAGTCAGGTCACTGAGCGATTCGATAAATCAGTACATTTTCTGCATAACAAGCTTACCTAACACATGTTCCGGGGTAGGCAGTCCAAATCGGAACCTCCTGGTATCATGGCTGATTTCCTCCCTCTCAATAAGTGGTAGAGGGTACTTTGTGTTTGGGTCCACTAATGCAACCAACTTCTTCTTGCTTTTCTTGCTGCTTTTGCCCCATAGGCAGTTGGCTACCACTGTGGTGAGAACCACCACTGAGCCAACACCAATGATGATTGGTAACACCTAGAATAAGGGTTTACAGAGTGGATTAACATACTTAGCAGCATTATGATATTCCATTCAATAACTAGCTTTTAATGATATTGCTAAGATGGATTAATAGGTAAATATTTATTAACTGATGAAACTTTGTGATTATAAACAATTTCAGGGTCTTTACAGCGCACTATATTTTAGCTTGTGTTATGGGTAAAAGTCATTTGTCTAGAACAGGCAAGATGGAATAAGATACCAACAATTATAATGTGTAAAGTTCTAAAAATAGATTGCTACTAAAACTTATTACCTACACTTTCATGATTTGTTAACATAATTAATGATTTTATCGGGTATCTATTGCATACCTTTTGTTATTATTTCCCCTACGTTTCTACCGTGTTACAGCGATCATGGTCTCGGGGTGACCACAATAACAAAAGGTATGCAATAAATACCCCATAAAATTATTAATTATAGATTGCTTCTTTCTAAGATTAATTAAAAAAGATAAATTTTGCTGTGGAGTCCTTGAGCTAAGCTAAATATTTCACACTTTAGAATTAATGGTAATGTTATGGTATAAATTTAATAGGATGGCTAAAGTGCTTTCTAAATATTAATCCAATGCAATCTTAAAAAAATAAATCAATATTTACATTGACCAAGGGCAATGAAGATCAGTCTGAAATGATAAAGAATATTGTAACAGGCCATTTCCGGTTGTGACATCTAGACCTCAAAGATAAGCTGAATTTGAAGATAAGAAAAAGGGAATTTTATTCATCAACTTGGTAGACAACAAGACAAAATAAAAAATTTTAAAAACCTGCCGACGTTTATTGTCTGAACAGATTTTCATGGAACATGGCTAAGAACACTCAGGATAAAATTATCTATGACACAAAAAAAACTAAACAAAAATCTGTTCATCCGTTTGGGAGCTAAGATACCACAGACAGGCACGTTAAACTTAAAATACCCGTCTCTTTTTGCGTCGGGGGTTAAAATAGGGAAATTATAAAGTCCAGGGTAATTATTAGGATAAGAATAATTATTTAAGTCACTAAAATATACATTCAATTATACATACTGGAACTTTTTCCATGAAATCTGTGACCTCCACCTCTAAATTACTCATCTTTTAGTCTTCACAATAAAATCAACGATGAATTTTACACACAGCACAAGTCTAGCGGACAAATTACAACACAAACACACTGTCAAGCAACAAGCACTCAAATGACTTGTAAATGACAACTTAGAAACCTTGAACTTTATATCTCAGCAGCCACGCGAGGGACATGCACAAATTACATAAAACATTAACTAAGTTAGGTTATATTATGCACACTGTCTAAAACAGGCAGAATTTCCCTACCACGGTATCTGAATCACTCATGCTGGACGACAGAAGCGTAATGAATACGGTACATGGCTACAACCCGTGATCAAGTACTTTCTACTATCAAATCGATAAGTAATCTGCTATCAAATAGCGGTTATGTACTTACAAGCTTGTAATTGATATTTCCAGACATTTTGTGGTGTAATTATCAACTTTTTCACTGAAAACTTGATTGTAACTCTAGTAGCTTTGCTGTTGCATAATTTTTGCCGATCGATGGATACGAGTAACTACGCGAATAGGCTAGGAAACAGGATGAAAGTCCCCCCTATTGCGAACAGTTATACCGTGGTTCCACCACTGCGTTCACTTGCCAGATGTGTGTGTACGCAACAAATGACTGAGAACAGCCGTATTATTGTGAGAAACAGAAAATAGTCTCCCACACAGTAGGTACGTAGCGAAGAGATATTTTTGGATTATTTCTGTTGTGCGCGAGTGTGAATCAGTAAAGCTATCACCACCGTCAGTCAGTTTTTGTTTGCAAGTACCTAACCAAATCTTGCACATAAAGCAGTACCTACTGCAAAATAAAATAAATAGTCCGTTCTTGCGGAAAAACATTAAAAATTACGAGTAATCTCGAAAACACTCCCTCCATTGAAAAAAGGCGCCTTTTTCAACTTCAACTTCAACTTCTTATTTATATGGCACCGCTTGCTTTTCGCTACAACTCTGCCAGTGTCAGTAAGGAGTGTCGTAAACTTCAAAAATAATTTTCAAAAACTGTCACAACTAGACTAGACTGCCTGACTGCTGTCATCTGTCAAGTATGACAATGACAGCCCGATGACAGCTAAATCATCCAGAAAAAAGCTTGTGAAACGTGAACGCGATACTGATATAACCACCCACATGAAACTGGGTCGAGCACGAACATATTTCATTCTTTCAAAAGTACCCTGTAATTTCAGGCACCTAAGGCTTTTTTTTCTTTGTGACATCTCAGTGTAGAAAAACAAGCCGAGTGAGAGGGCTTGAAAGTAGTAGCTGGTCTTTGTCTAGCACGTTGCAATATGGTGTAGGGTGTCCATGAAATAATACGATGTCACAGGGCCTTTGCCAAAGATTCTGATAAACTTATCTTCTGGCAAATGTTCTTTTAGCTGTCAAAATTTCGACTAGGTACGTGGGTAAGGCCACGTCAAATCTGGTAGTAAGTACATATACATAATAAATATTTTAAAGGGGTAGGTAGGTACCTATCTTCTATTATTATCGCAATTTATTTTGCAAAATGGTATTTAGACCGATGACCACGCCGCGCCGCCGCCGCGCCGCGCCGCCGATGACCTACAAAATGACATCGACATCGATAAAAAATGATGATCAAACTCAAATTATAAACGTGGATGAGGATAATCAAAAAGGTCTTATAGCGACTCCCTGATCGAAGGCTATAATCCATTTTCTCTTCTTTTTCAACCGACGAGAAACGGAGGAGGTTCTCAAGTCGACGCGTAGGTATACCTACCTATATAATATTTTTTAAGTATGACCACGCATAACTTTTTACACAGTAGTCGGATTAGACTCGAATTTTAACTAGATGTCGCCACTAGAAGAATAATGGAGTCTGTATATCGTTTTTTAAAACACGCCAAATAAGATGACACCATTAGGTATATTAGGCGGCACGAGTCGTGAGCACAGATGACATCTGCGCACTAGTTAATTTTTGAAGCCATGGGGGCGGGGCGGGGTGTCATTCGACTACTGTACACTTTCGTGCAATTTTATCGACTTACGTTTTGGATGTTAAAATAGTAGCTTAATTTTGTTATTTCGTATTTGTTAAGTGTTTTTGTTTTAATATAGTTTTCAACACACTTGCTCATAAAGTGGCTCTATGGTCACCGCAATTAGGCACAGAATGACACTCATAATCAAACTGTGACATTTTCATTGCTATAACTATAGCTATATACCACCCAGACCTCAATCCCATTGAAATGGCATGGGCTGCAATAAAAGGCTATGTCGGCAGTAAGAATGTGACCTGGAACGTTAGCCACTTAACGGGTCTTGTTAAGGAAAAAGTTAATTTAATGGCAGCTAATGAATGGACAAAATTTTATCAAAAAGTGAAGGAAAATGAGGAATAAGTATATAAAAAACGATCACATAGTGGATGCAATGACAGAAGAATGTATAATTCACGTTGGTGACGATGACTCCGAGACCAATTCGGAGGATGAGGACAGTGACGATGTTGAGGAGATTAATGAGCCAGTGGCCTCTACCAGCACCAACTCAGCGTCTAGTTTTATGAAAGGCATATTTATTACTTATTCCTCCAGATTGAGACGAATTTAAATAATTTGAAAAATAAAGAAAAACAGTTATAAGTACTCAGATTATATTGTTTTATTGAGATTATTATATTTTATTCGATAGCCTACAACATTACTCTATCAAAGTAAAATTTCAAGTACCACTAATATTTTAATTAGTTTGTATAGGTACCTATCAATCATTTTGGTAAAAAACGGTACTGAATAAATTTGGCCAAAAGTGTACATGCGCGAGCTTATGTCATCTGTGCTCACGACTCGTGCCGGTCACTATACATCTCTATCAACACATCACACATCGTTCAATCTTCAACTGTCTATGATGTGATGAGTTAGTTATGTAGGGCTGGAGCAAAAAATCAACACTATCCCAGTATTGATTTTTTTTTGCATCTCATATTTATTATGGCGGACTGGTTTGCACTTGAGGTGTAAGGTGTACAACCTAGTAGGTAGGCCTCCCTAAGCGCTACTTACAATGTCTCTATTCCTATGAATAAATATTTTTTGTGTCAGGTCAGAGTGCTAATAAAAATGGTTTAAAATATAGGTTTTTATTTCAGCAGAATAAAACTATAAAATCTCATAATTATCTTCAAATATTTGACTTAGGTCTACGAAATTCACATGCTTATAAAAACAGGTAGGTACTTACATACCTACTTGCTACCTTATTAAATTAGCTTATTAAAAAATCACTTCAATCACTATCTTGCTTGGTAGGTACCTATTCATTTAGCTTTATAATTTCTCTAATACTTTGGGTGACTCCTGCGACTAGCACAAAAGATCCAAACAGGATCAAAACAATGTCTTTCCACATTATCCACTGGAACTTGCCGAGTCCCCTCTCCCAGTTAAATATAAGATCCAGTATCGATGGGGCAATGAGGCCGAGGAAAGAGTAGAAAAATGCTCCTTCAAGGCCGATTACTTGCTCCAGTTGAGGAAGTGTTGCTGCTGCTGCCACTGAAGAAAAAAATATAAAAAGAATTCAAATAGGTAGTTAAAATTTGGTTATTTTATGTTCAATTAGTATTTCTTAGGCGGAGTTTTCGAAAAAAAAAAAAAACTGGGGCAGTTTGATTTCACCGGGGCACTTGATTTAACAAAAGTGCACAGGGGCTGTGCACTTTTGTGAAATCAAGGCTAAATCATAGATCCCACCCATGTGCCTGGTGTTGCGTAAAAGACCTTCTGCCCTCCTTACCGGTAAGTGTAGCGAACACTGCCCTCATGATACCCTGTGCCAGGTTGTGGTATTTCTGCGTGACATGCGCCTTCGTGTTGCGCCAGACGATCTCCATCGGAACGTAGAACTGTAGGGTGTACGTGAAGAATATGGCAAGGATAATGAAGATCTTCGCCATAAAGCCAGCCCTGCAAAACATCAAATGTTAAAAAAATTACAACATTCTTATACTTACCTTTTTTAATGGTTTAGGTATTGGCTTGTTCGAAGTCTCTATCTAGGTATTTAGGTAACCTTAATCTACTAGTACCTAGTAGATACCTGTAGTATGAGAGTCTTGATTGATACACATACATAATATATAATTATGTGAAAGCTCAAATTGGCCTGCTCTACCTGACTCTTTGCGTTTTAAATATGTAGGTACTAAGTTTAGAGCCGTGTGGTACCGGCTTAGCATTTGCACCATCCCAACTCTTTCCGTGGGTGTCGTAAGAGGCAACAAAGAGATATCCATCGGGGGGCGGGCAGCAGGGCCTCCTGCAGAACAATTTTACCACCAAACTGTGATCCCCACCCGCATGCACAGCAGCGTATGGTTTTATGGGCACTACCCCCATGTTAGAAACGCGTTTACCAGGGGGGAGGTCTGCGTCCAGCCGTGGTACGGTATAGGCTGTAGATGTAGATGAAATATCATGGGGTTGATTTGCACAAGCTAGTTGCACCTTTATTATAGAATTTATATATTATGTTATGATATCAAATAAAGGTAGAGATACCTAAGTTTATGTAGGTAGGAGTTGCAACCTGGGTCTCTTAAAGACAAGAGTGAATTCATAGGTTTCTCCTGGATCTCCGTGATATACCGTCGGCTACATCGTCACTTTCTATCACGTGAGATTGTGGTCAGACGACGAAGGTCTGATCACCATAAAATAAAACGTCAAGTGCGAGTCGGACTCGCACACTAAGGGTTCCGTAAGACCTTGCTTCTTGCCAAATTATCATGATTCTAGGTCAACGGGAAGGAGGTTCCTACGTAGGTGGGTTTTGGTCCATGGCGATCAAAAGTATTTTTTTGTGAATAAACTAGTTTACTGTTTTCGAATTTTTTCTTTGCTTGTGCTATAAGGCCTTGCTTTGTGCCAAATTTCATGATTCTAGGTCTACGGGAAGTACCCTATAGGTTAAGTTAAATTGGGGCTCCAAGAGGTTACGGACTTGAGTATTTGACGTTAATTTCAACTCGATACGTCCACGCGTTCCTGAAAAAAGGAGGTTGACTGATGGACAGACAGCAGACAGACAGACAGACTTGAGGTAGGTACGGAACCATAAGGAGGAGCTAGGTTGGAGTTAGGATTTGAAATAAGTACTTACACTTCTCCAGTGGGGAGATTGAGCGTAATACTCCCAACAGCGGTGTCTCCATAACGCACATAGCCCAGGAATCCCATCAGCATATACAGCAGGACCACTAAAGACATGGTGATGTTCAGCACTCCAGGACAGCCAAGGAAGTGCTGGGGCTTAGCCATGGTGTTCTCTACTGGAAGGACCACGCCGATGCCCTCCATGGCAAATATAACTGTACTGGAAGGAATTTTCGGATTGGTTAGACAAATAAGTAGGTAGTTTGGTTTAGACGATAGTCCGGATGATTCGATCAACGCAGTGTTTAATCATCATCGTTTCTATCAGTACGGGCCCAGGGTTCGGTACGTTTCTACCCCAGGGCCCGTACTGATAGAAACGATTTTCCTTTTCCGAGTAGGCGTCCCGAGCTGCTGTGCAATTACGCAAAAATTATCCATCCTAAAATTGACATTTGAAAGCCCTTCGAATGGCCTTGAAAGCCATTTCAATGGTCATTTCTATACAATAGTAATTTACAAAGGCCATTCAAAGGGCTTTCAAATGTCAATTTAAGATGGGTGGTTTTGCGTAATCGCACAGCTGAACGGATATGTAAAAACGAATAGAATGTCGAATTCAGTCATGTGACATGTCCTTAAATGGTAATGTCATCATGTGAGCATCATAATTCATAATATAACGCAATTTTTACACCATGCCATTGGTTGTTTTGGACAGGTTCTAAAGAAAGTAGGGACCAAACTTTCACGGGTGGCTCACTTCTTTTGTGGAAACTAGTACCTACTCTAATTCCTTGAATTAGACTAAGTACAAGTACACCTGGCCGAAACGAAACACGAAATTTCGTGTAGGAGAATTAAAATAACCCCCCCTGACCCAACCCCAGAAACTTCGGTACTTTTTGTTGCATCCCTTTTTACTTCCATTGAAATCAGCTTTGTAGATGATCGACGTATCAGAAGATTCTATTAGACATTTAAAAAGTCAAACTTGCGATTTCTAAAGCTCTAGGGTTCTTCAGCTAATTCTATAAACCTGAATGGTTTAGAGTTAATGCCATATCTTTCAATCTAGTTAGTTCCCGTTCACAATGGAATGTAGACTAAAGACTAAGTAACAGGAACCAAGTTTATTTCACCCTTACCCAATAAAAAGCGGCAGCTTCCCAATATCAACACTCATCGGCCTATCATCGATATCAGGGAATTCATCACAGATGTAGTACAGGCAGATGACAAACGTAACAACCAGGAGGACGTTGGCAAATCCGCTGAACGGAGCTAGGTATTTAAGGTTCTTGATCTGAGTGAAGATGAGGAGGGGCACGAGGAAGAACAAGCAGTACATCGTCGTTGATATGACGACGTCAGGGTGGAAGTGTATCACTATCTGGAAAAGAGAAATAAATAAATAAATAATGCTGGATGTAATGGCGTACCCGGCGGCGTACAGCATGAGGTGCTGTAGGCGGCCGATGGCGTTAATTGCTGACCACAGCCTTACGAATGTGCGTCGTGCGGCGTTTTATATCGTTATTTGTTGGTGGATTTTATTTACCCTTTGGTTGGGTACCTATAGGTAAGTACGATCCGGGTAAGTCAATGAAGTAGTGTAACTATCATTGTTGGGGTAAGTAAGGCATTTCGAAGAACGCACAGCAGAGACATGAAGTAAAGCAGTGAGAGTACTGAAGGCAAAGTGTCACTGGTACTAACGTCAAATAGATTCCCCCCCAGTAGGTACCTACTTAGATGTCTAGTAGGTCTTTTTGTTGGTTACCTAGGTTGGTGATTTGAACCGCATTAATCTTAAAGACTTCAAGATGCATAAATTAAGCTGGCGTTGTGTAGCGCCGCCACATAAATATATCTCGATATATTTCTGTGATCTTATTTTCGTTGTCGAAGTCGTCAACCGATATTTTACTCCGAGTTAGCTGAGTAGGTAGATACTTATCTAAAACTGCACAGTGCAAAAGATTTCTTGGCACAGAAACTGCAATTTGAGAATTATTCACAGTTTCACGTGGCAAGTAACAACTTTGTTAGCTGGCATCCGCCCGGTACCGGTAAATACATCGTAGATACCATTAATTACCAACGTAGTGATTAGCTACTAGGTATAGTATACGTACTCTTTGCTAGCGCCTAGGTAAAACAAAGTTGGTCCGACATCCAAACTTGCTGGCACGGACATAGCAGACAACTCTGCGCAGGCGCTTTTTTGGCATAATATTGTATCGTCGTTTTACAATGTTGAATAAGCATAGGTATTATATACAATTTATACATTTGGTTCATAAACGAGAGAAGTAGAAATTCTATTATAGGGTTTTAAGATTTTGGCCCTAACATCACCATTTTGTTTTTTTTTCTAAATTACCGCGCATAATAAAAGTTATATAATTGGATAGAAGACACTAAAACAAATAAAATATCTCCATAAATAATGTCCTAACTAAAGCGTCATGTTTCTGAGATATTATCAGAAAAAAATAACAATATGTTTTCATATTCTCATTATGTGAATATCTCACAAACCTGACGCTTTAGGACATTAGGTTCTAGAACATTTTTTATTTGTTTTATTGTCCTCTATCCAAATATATCAATTTTATTGTGATTTTTGAATGGAGGGTGGCCCTGAAATCGGTCACTATTTTGTTTTTTCTTTCAATATCGCGGCGCACAATAAATGTTACCTAGGTACCTATGTATTTGGATAGAAGACACAAACACAAATAAAAATGTTTTTTTATGGATACTGTGTAAGGTGTAACTTATGGACAAATATCTGAATGAATATACGAAACTATAATAAGCTTTTATTTTATTTTATCCAAATACGTAACTTTTATTGTGCCGCGATTTGTAAAATTAATAAAAATGTTAGGGTCACCCCACCCTCCAAACAAAAATCTTCAAACCCCTTTGATAAATCAACCCTTTGATATTTCAGTCAGGTACCCAGCCATAACCAGCTTGTTTATTCATGTCATCCCAAAACGAAAGACCATTATCTTAGAGCCTTTAAGTAACTTAGGACTCAAGTCGACGCTTATATATTTTTTTTTTGTATAACCACGCATAACTTTTTACAGAGTAGTCCGATTTAGATAATTCTTTTTTATTGGAAAGGGTATACGCCGAGAGTGGTCTCATTTAAATTTGAAAAAAAAATGTAAAGGAAAACAGGGGATGGTTTATTGGACAGGGTATACCCCGACGGTGGTCTCATTTAAATATGAATAAAAAATTAAAAGGAAAACAGGGGATAATTTGTTCACTCACTGATTGTAATGTTTGACCACGCAAAACTTTTTACAGAGTAGTCCGATTTTGATAATTCTTTTTTTATTGGATAGGGTATACCTTGATGTGTCATCAAACTACATTAGAATCGAATTTTAACTACATGTCGCCACTAGAAGAGTTTGAAATCGGTTTATAATTTTTTGAAACACGCCAAATTATCTTATATAAGTATTAAATAAGTACCCTATCGCATTAGGTGTGCCTGTAATGATAGGTGTACAATATTTTTAATAAATAAATAAATAAATACTTAAATATTAATTATTTCAGGTTATGGTCAATCGTCTAAGGCTTACCTATGGCCTTGATGCTTATGCCTACCTTGGTCCATTCTCCCTCCGTGAGATGGTAATGTTATAAACACCATAGTGAACTTTCGTCCCACAGCTTTAAGAGTCATCTTTATTATCACAGGAAATACCAAATTATGTATTTCAACAACAGTTCATTTTCTTTTCATCATGTCTTACGTTAGATAATCCATTGGCAACATATACATACCTGTCTCACAGAATCGACGAGCAGTATCACATAGACAGCGCAGGCGCCAAGTATGGTAAACGCCATCGCCCAGTCTATAAATATCCTGAAATATGCAATGGACATCAGCACTTGAATATTACTCATAAGATCTATTTTCATTTGCTGGTAATGTGTCAAATTTAGAAGTTCCTGTCTGCAGATTTTTAAAATATTATTCAGACATCGATAGCTATTCGGGATAGGGATAGGGATAGGGTAAACAGAAGGGTGAAGTCGTGAGGGTTTATTGTCGTCGACGAATCTTATATTATAAAATAAATAATGCTGGACAATCCACACAGAATCATCTATCCCCAAACTAAGCAGAGCTTGTGTTATGGGTACAGGATAACTGGATATACTAGATTTCATAGAGAGGTATTTTTTATTACACATAGAAAAACAACCAGAGCACCCGGAACAAATAACTGAAGATCGTACAAACATTTGTTCAGAGGCGGGAATCGAACCCGCAACCTGCTGCGCCGCTGGCGGACGTTTTCCCGCTGCGCCTCTGAGGTCGTAAACTCCTGATTGTTTGTGAAAAGTGCGTAGTCGGAGAGTAAGTAAAAGTGAAAAATCTCGAAGGGAAATGGACACCCAGTCAGCATCTTCCAGCCCAAGGTGCAAATTGTTCCACTAATAAGTACCTACGTTCACCTTTCAGTATTTTATTATTTAGTAGGTATTGTTTGTTATTTTAAGAAATCAAATAATATCCCAAAAAATTACGAATTCGACGGGAACTGAACTCGCATCCTTCCCTCAGTACTGGAATGTGCTAACCTATCCAACTACACAACGAGATCATGTGACGTTTTTTATTATTATTATTATTAGCCAAATTTATCCCACTGCTGGGCAAATGCCTCCCCCCACTCTCTCCAGACATCACGATGTCTCATCGTCATAATCATGACGATTACGTCATGTGACGTACACAAAAATCTCTGGGACTTCCTACGGACTCCAGCGCCGATGTTATTGATATTTGTTATTTTGTAAAGTACTTTGTTGCGCCAAAAATACTTTTTCTTTTGCATTACTTGTAATTATATTAGTAAAGTGTGTTACATATGTTGTTTTCTTTATGGATGTACACAGAAAACGTGATTCTTTATTGTTATTATTTTTACATTGTCTAACTTAGCATTATTTTTGTTTCCTGTGATTTTTCTAATTTTACGTTTTGTGTTCATCCGTATTTCTGTTATTATTGTTTTAACTTTAAATATTGTAACGACTTAGTATCTTCATGATATATATAACTAATCTATACTAATATTATAAAGAGGAAAGGTTTGATTTTTTGTTTGTTTGTTTGTTTGTATGAATTGAATAGGCTCCGAAACTACTGGACCGATTTGAAAAATTCTTTCACCGTTAGGAAGCTTACTTTTCAGGGAGTGACATAGGCTATATTTTATCCCGGAATTCCCACGGGAACGGGAACTACGCGGGTGAAACCGCGAGGCGATCGTCTAGTATGATTATAAATAGATACTGTTATGCAGTGGCGGATTTGCCGTAAGGCCCAGTAGGCCCGGGCCTATGGCGGCCAGATATTAAGGGCGGCAAATCGTGCCAAAAAGAAGGAAGATTTATAAAAAAATATTTTAAAAATTATTTTCTAACACAATGGTTTTCTACCGAGCCATACCTGGCAACCCTAAGCGGCCGCCCGCATTCTACCAACCTTCTAGCCGTTAAAATAGCCAACCAACCTTCTTCGGAGTTTCGAAAGTTGTGGCAAATTCAAAATTAAAACCGGAGCGCGCGATAGCCCGCGAAATCTGTTTTTCTCTCAGAGGTTTTTCTTTTACAAAATAAGCCTTACAAAGGCTTATTTTTTAAAAAGTTTGTATAGAAACGTGTTATTTTTGGTTCTTTAGTGGAACGATAGGCTATCTAACTATAAAATAAAACGTACACTGGACATAAAAACTGTAAGAATGAATTTTCATGATTTTTATTTAAATGATCATTTTCAAAAATTTCACCGAAAATTTGAATTTTTTAAAACGTTTTATTTTACCTTATTACTTACGTTACGCACCTTCAGTATGTTTACATGCTATTTTGTAGGAAATTTTATGGAGAATCCAAATATCTACCTATAGATGTTATGTTATGGGGTATTCCTAGATAATAATCAAGAAAATAGCGAAATAATGCGCCGCGTCCCATTTCCATAACGTTAATTCATGAATTATGTAGGTAATTCTAATCTATAATGATGGGTGCTGAAAAAGGGGCGGCACATGGCCTGGGGCCTAGAGCGGCTAGGACTGCAAATCCGCCACTGCTGTTATGTAATTATTATGATGATGAATAAACTATTAAACCATCGACGAGCGTGCTACAGTATCGTTCATATCTATGAACGATACTGTAGGACGCTATAGGTTCCGAGTCCGGGTTCCGAGTCTCATAATAGGCTAGTGGCCTAAAAAATTCTACAGGGTCCGTCAGTTAGATTATCAGAAGATATAGGACGCGTATTTTTTCTTTTGTCGATGAAACAAAAAAAAATGGTGAAGATATAGGCAGTAAAAGTTCCGCGTGACGTCACACCTTGCGATACGTTTTAGCAAGGTGTAACGTCACTAGCCCCCCCACTCCCAAACTTTGACGCGCTTTATTTTTGTAGTTTTTTGACTCATTGACAAAATAAAAATATGTGTCCAATATCTTTTGATGATCTAACTGACGGTCTACATGGAATATTTTTTTACCTAGGACACTACCCTATTACCGACTTAAGTTTTAGTTTTATTTATTGTTTTTATTTAGAACCGCTATCTAAATTTTACGGAAAGAAACTAGTTTTAAAATATTTCTGTATCAATAGGTAGGTAGTAATTGACTTCAAACTTAACAGGGGGGTTGCGTACAAACAGCGTCAGAATTAAGTAGCCCCCCCGCATAACACATGCAGGTTTAAATCCAAACCTGTTAATCGTAGGAGTTTTAAAAGTCGAAAATAAATTATATTTTTTTTAGGTTACATAAAAACAGAACAAATAGATAATAAATCGGACTTTATCCTGCTTTGTATTATGCAGGGGGGTTACTTAATTCTGACGCTGTCTGTACATATCAGTAAACGTCACTGTACCAATCTCCCAGTTCCAGTTTTAGACGAGGTTGATATGCAATACAGTTGCTGTGATGATATTTTTTTTTATTAATGATGGTCAAGCATTTGGCCACCAACTCACTTAAGTAAGTTAAGATGTGGCCTAAGATGGCACACTTTTCCCAGAAGGAACTTATTTAAAGCCTCCATATTGTACTCTAACGGGAATATATTATAAATAATGGCAGTAGCAATGTTTACCTAGATGCTCTTGAAATTTTCCGTAAACTCTTGGGTCCTGTGGCAAATACGGCTTCGACTGTCTCAGCGTATCCCAAGGATGGTGCTTTGGCCACTTTCGAAACATCTTGAGATGTTTTTACCTGTAACGAAAATAATTTAATTAGAGTGGAATGCGTTACAAGTCACTATGATATTATTATAGTATAATTAAGGTTGAGAATCGGAGAGCGTCATCAAACTAACTTATTTAACTAACTTCTACCACACTGCTCATATTTCCTGACAAGTTTCTGCGCGTTACTTCGAATGCGTTGTTTCCGGGATCTAAAGTACCTAGCTTAGATACGTCATTCCAATCCAAGTCTATTGATTTTTCTACAGTTCATAGTTCTTTATTTATAACAAAAAAATGTTACATGTCAGGGCATTAATTATCAAAGAATGATATACAATTCTACTATGGAACTTATTTATGGGAAAAAGTACCCTATGTGTTATTTCAGGCATCTATGCAAAATTTTAGCCAGATTCGTTCAGAAGTTTTAGTGTGAAGAAGTAACAATCATCCACTTATTCAAACTTACCAAGCTGCCCCCATGGGTGGTATCCCGGAAAACGCGTGCCAAACCGTTTTGGCACGTCTTTTTCCGGGATAAAAAGTCGTGTAGGTGTGAAAATGTAACAGACAGTCTTAGTGATGGAGAAACTTTGTGATTGATTAGTGTGTCTCTACAATAGTTACACTCGTAATACTTCATTGATTGTTGTATTTTGAAACGTAAGTATTTTATTCTACTTATTGTTTGATTTGTCTGCTGTTCTATGCGGAAAGTAATGTGACGAGCATACAATGAAAATTGATAAACAGAGGAGTTTTTCAGAAAAATAGAATTGTGGCGAATTTACTCATGTTTATTTCGTGATGATTTACTTTGTGGTAAATGTACAACAACCCGTTTAAAATTTTGTTCACGTTACGTCACAGATATTATCTCGACGGAAATGCATAATCATCGTAAATTCACAAGCATTTTTATCACTATAACCTGCTGTACCTGCGGCTTCGTTCGCGAAGAACACACAATTTCTTGGGTTTGTTTTTATTGTGTGGAGTGATTTTTTTCTGAAATAAAAGTTGTCTTAACCCGCTACAACGTCAGCTATCTGCCAGTGAAAGTTTCGTCAAACCCAGCTCCACTTTGATGCAGAAAAGTGTTAATTCCTTCCTCTACCTTATTCCATCGCCTCTCCTATAACTGTAAGGTTTGCTGGAAGAATACTCTTTTTCAGGGATAAACTCGCCTATGTACATATCCTATTTATAAGTTCATGATTTGTATTAATTGTGTACAATAAAGAATTACAGAATTAATGTTTGTTAACACTTACCAATAAATAAACGCAATGTGTGCAAATGTATCCGAGGATAATGGTTCCGAAGATTCCGACCACGGTGCCGGCGTTCTTAAAAGCAGCTGGCATCGCCAGGATCCCTGATCCCAGCGAGGACTTGAGGAGGTTGGCGAAGGATCTGACATCCCTGGAAAAAACAGTTTGATTCAGAATTTTGTTTTCGTATTATCAGCGAAATCCTTGTTACTATAATGCCACAAAATGGACTGAATAGTTCTGCTATTTAGTCATAGTGGCAATTTATTATTTTCGTTGCTTCATGTTTCTCTGTAAGTGAATAAACCTAATACTTAAGCAAAATAAATAACCAGAAATAACAGAATACAATTGTTTCAATTGTAAATACTAGTATAATTTTCTTTGTGAATAAATGTATAGCTATCCAAGAAATACCTATTAGGTAATGTTCAGGTTTTGAAAAAACTATAGGTATATAACTTACATAAAAAATTTCATACACACATAAATCTGTCAGAACGATAAATATCGAAGCTCTCTTTAGCCCGATAATTTTCGTGCCGATAGATTCGCATGGCTATTTAAAAAAAAAGCAGTCTCATAAATATAATATGGCATTCTATCATTGTCAAAGAAAATAAATGCATGGACGCAATCGCCAATCCGCGTGCCAAGCGTGGCAAAAAATGGCAAATGTTTGATGAGCACAATCAATCTAATCAGTGGGAGAAATAGACTGAGTTCAGTGATCCCATCCCACGAGAATCCCATGAGAGAAAAAAGGCTTTCCTTTTCTATGAGTCAGTTATAGCTTAAAGGCGTACAATGCTTTCCGTATCTAGTATAATAACGCATTTAGGCTGCTGCCGCGGTTCTGCAGCGCCTCAGTTTGTTCTCCGAGGCTCGTACCGACTCTTTCGATGCAATATGGCGCAAAAAGATAGCCTCACTGAGCAGAACTCGCGTAACGAACAGTATCCTGAATGCGATATCCATCAAATTCGATAGTCCTCTAATGGTACACTTCTATTGTTACACTTACTATACCCTACATCGGAGCAAAAAATCCTTGTTTAATATTAAGTACTAACCCTCTAGCACTGTGGACTAACAAAATAAACTGAAAGTTGTCTGATTTCATTATCAAATTTTCATTTTCATTATTATTATATTCCCTCCCCATATTTCTGACTTTCATCTCTTACCCTTTTCCTAAGGTAGATAATAATGTAGGTGAATGTTTTTGTCGTAGAGCTTCGTAGAGTGTCCTACGCCGCGACGCTACGCCGCCTGAGCCGAGCGTACTCGTAGCAAACAAAAGACTTCAACGCGTACTTACTTTTTTAGCCCTGTGTGTGACCGAACGAAGTTATTCATCAGGGAAATTTGACGACTTGATAGTGTGGCAGTTAGTTTTGACTGAACCGAAGAAAGTAGTTTATCAGAGAATTTGTCCCATTCGGCTGCTATCACACATTTTTATCTCTCATAAGCATAAGGGCGGTCGCAGCACGTAGGAAGATATTTCAAGGTTCAAGTCACGTCGAAGTCGAAAATTATTGCGATATTATTTGATTTCTTAGAAATTCGAAATTAGCCAGTGTGCGAGGCTTACCTACGCACTATATTAGCAAAAACCTTGGAATGATATGTTTTTTACCCAGGACACAACCTTTTGTTTCTGGCGCGCCGCGAAAGACCGCATCACAAAGGGGACCGTGACTTTTAAGTCCTATGTAATTGTATCGTTGCACTTCGATTTTCACGCTCATTTTCTTAAGGATACCTAAAACAAGATTCGTCAAGTGCGAGTGTAATTCGCGCGCCGAGGGTTTTGAACGGTTGTCAATTATACAAATATGAACTAAGCCAACAAGGCGTTTATCAGGGGGAGGCCTGCGTCCAGCATAGACCAATACAGACTGTTGAGGTGAACTAAAGGTACCGTTTAGATCCATATCAACAAAAGCTACAAACTTTTCAGATGGATGGTTCTGCAATCTTCGGAGATTGGGGGAGATAGGGGTATTTTTTCGATTTTTTTCAAATTGTTTTATGAACTATGTAACCTACATAAATTTCAAAAACTATTTTCACTGACTGATACCATGGTATAATAATACAGGGTATGCTACTCCGAGAAACAATGGTCACGTGGGTTTTCCCAAGCCTACGTCATATTCGCTACGGTGGCTCTCAAAGTTTTTAGTTTTGGGAGATTCGAGATCTAGATCTAAGTTTTAGGTTTTCCATTAAATTCTTCAAACTTAGTTTCTATAATTTGAGCTCAATGAATCAATTTTTCCCTTGAACAACTCGCAAAATTGAAATGAAATTTATCTCATCACAGGAACATTTTTCAGCCACAGATTCTCTTTTCGGGAATTTAAAGAACCTAATTTTACCGCCTTTCACACTTACAGTTACGGATAGAGTAACCGCCCATTTTATTTTAAAGATTTATCCGATCAATAACGCGAGTGATTCACCGGCGTCAATAAAAGTTTGATAGTCACCGGCAAATGAACGTAACCTCCCATTTTTGTGGCGAAGATCTCGGAGTAGCATACCTTGTATTATTTTACCATGACTGATACCTTTCATTTCATACCCCACTTGACATTGTAGGTCTCTTAAAATTTCAACATGACAATTTGTACCTACTGAAAATTGATTTATTTTACTACTTTAAATCTGTACAGAAATCTTTCTACTTTAAATCTGTACAGAAACCGATGTCGAAACCCTGAAAATATAGACTTTTGCTAGTGACTGTTATTTTGTTAATGTTACTTACGAGTTGGGATGCTCCAGTTTCCGACTGGCGAAGGGGTCGTAGGAGTTCTCCAGATCATCCTCCTTGCATTTTGTGTTGATTGTGTTGATGGATATCGTTGACGGGTATATCACGTTGTCGGTTATTACAGCCCTGAAACAAATACATAAAGGGGTTTATAGATTTTTGTATGGAGGGTGGCCCTAAAGTTTTTTTTTCAAAATCGTCGCCTACTATAAACGTTATATATTTGGATAAAGGACACTAAAACCAATAAAAAATGTAAAGGAAACAATGTTCTAAAGCGTCAGGTTTAGATGAATATAACTATATTTGTGGATATCTCAGAAACCTGACGCTTTGTTGGACACTATGATTGTTTAAGACTTATGTTATTTGTTTGTGTGTCTTTTATGTAATTTTTATTACTTTTATTTTGCGCGGTGATTTTAAAAATATAAAAATATGGTGATGTTAGAACCAAAATCTTCAAACCGATTTTCTGGGACAAAAGTAGTCTGTTATTCCAAGTGTAGAACTATATCTAAGCTAAATTTCAGCCCAATTCGTTCAGCAGTTTTGTCATGATGAGGTTACAAATATTCAAACATTTAAACTTTTGCATTTGTAATAATTATTGTACAATTTTCGGCAACAAATGTTAGTCAACGATCTACACTCTGCAGAAATTAGTTCCCGGTGTTTTATTAGTTCCCGGTGTTTTCTATTACATATACTTAATAAAAATATCTATCTATTTAGTGTATGCAACGGCAGCGGCCGCCGAGATATACTTCCCGCAGCCGCTGCACTTAGACGTTAGGATATATTTGTTCTGTGACTTAGGTTGTTTTTTAGGAGATGGCATTTTAGTAGATTAGGTAGACAGGTAAATTCTCTATGCACAGCTGATTTTTAACACAATTAATCGCCTTGACAATATCAACGAACAGCTGAGCCAAGACCTACCCGCAAGTCACAGAAAAAAAATAGAATTCACCAATATCCTGAATTTACAGAAAAATATATTTTTAAGATTTCGATTTAGCACAGACACACAAACATTTCCGCATATAAATCAATGACGTCTTATGACAGTTTCACCGCATTATTATTAGTCAGACAGAGAAGTAGTTTTTGCAAAACAAAATCACATATTGCACTTTCACCCGTCTATCCTCCGTGACGACACGGCGGCAACTAGATGAACTAGATAATGCTTTGTGAGTTGTCCAGCATTAAATATTTATTTATTTCTCTATGATCAGCTAGTTTTTTCATTAATGACCCGAATGTATAGACACAAGTATAGAGGTAAGCATCGTTGGAGTATACCTAGGTACCTACTACAAAGAAACTGTCGAATAGACTCCCGCCCTCACACATAATAGAACAAGTTTGCCACTGTCACTATTTTGGTCAAGGGGAAGTAAGCCATAAAAATTAGTTGTTAAGAGATTAGTAAATGAATCTGAGTCAAGGTCGATCACCAGACATCCTCATTCTTTCTTTTCAATTCTAAGAAAATACAATTTTTATGGTGTTTTTATGGTACATGTAGATAATTTAATTATCAAATTATTTTAGGCATAATCTGAGTCAGGTTATGTTTCGCCGTGGCTAAAGCTGACAAGAGCAGAAAAATAAAACGTCAAGTGCGAGTAGGACTCGCGAGGGTTCCGTATAAAATTATTAAACCTTGCTTCTTGCCAAACTTTAGGATTCTTGGTCAACGGGAAGTACCCTACCCTATAAAGGTTTTGGGCCATGGCGAGAAACAAATACTATTCTTTGTTAATAAACTACAAATTTACGGTTTTCGGATTTTTGCTTTTACTTGTGCTGTATGACCGTGCTTCTTGCCAAATTTCATGATTCATTCATGCACACAAAATTTATAGGGTACTTCCCGTTGACCTACAACGGGAAGTATCCTATAAATTTTGTGTGCATATTATTCCCTTGGAAATTTCAAAATATTCAGGCATAAACGGCTGTTACATTTGATTGCATTGACTGAGAAGTTTGATTTATATAACGGCTCCAAGAGGTTACGGACTTGATTATTGGATGTGAATTTCAATTCGATACCTCCTCCTGAAGAGGGTTGACAGACGGATAGACGGACAACAAGTGATCCTATAAGGATTCGTTTATTTTCCTTTTGAGGTACTGAACCCTAAAACCTGACAGATCTTATAAGACCCGAACAAATGATAAATTTTAAACAGTTGTTTTAACGTTATTAACACAAGTTTTTATACATTTAACGTCAAAGTTAACCGACGAAGCTGCCTAATTGTCCGATTGATCGTTTGGTGACCACCAGCATAAATCTCTAACTTGTAAACATGGACCCGGATAGGACACAGCAACTTGCTATGATAATTAATAACAATTTCTCAACAACAAACTAGTTTACTTTACTAGGTCCTACCTAGCGAGGTGGCTAACACAAGCATAAACAAACTTCAACAAAATACAAATTAAGGCAATTCTTAGAGTTCCTAGAAAATACCTGTACCTGATAAAGTAGGTACCTAGTGTATATTATACATAAGAAAACCATTTAACGCTCCAGTTGTGTCGAGTCTCTTTAGTTGCGATTGAGTATTCAGGGGATACCCCTGAATACTCAAACGCAACTCAGATTTAAGAACGTCTCAAATGATTGACAGATTTTCACGGATAACTGTCAAAAAATCGCGACCTGAGTCGTGCTTCAACTTTAGTTGCGTTCGTATATCCTGAGTTAGTCAATGACTAATCATCAAGGCGTAAAATTTTATTCCTCGTCGGTACAAGTAGCAAGTATGACTGAAAGAAAACCTATTGAAATATTGGTTGGCATGTAGTAACTCCTATGTACGGGTATGTCAAGGTTAAAATCGTAAAAAATTACGAACATAATCAAATCCAGTATATTTTTCTACTGATTGAAATTCTCAATGAATGAATAATCAGCGATACCTTGTATTCGGTATTTATTGCGGTTAACCAATATTATTTTATTTATTGATATGGATCAGTTGAGCTGCCTGTAGACTGTTTGCTACAGTCTGCAGTTAGCTCACTTGTTTTAATTGTAAATACTAGTATGATTTTCTTTATGAATAAAGGCTTCTGTCCACTTTGGTGATGTAATTTTTAGTGATTGTATTATTATAAATTAAAGAGCCTAGCTCTTGTCACCGACAAGAGCTGTACTTGTGATGCAATTCTCTCCACTTTTCTCTTTCCAATGCGGTCTCTTTTACTTCTTTAAACTTTCTCCTTGATCTGAATCATATAGGTATTTCTTAGTCTTCCCCTTCCTCGTCTTCCTTCTACCTTTCCTAATGTTTCCGTCTAACGTTTAAAACAAAGTCTTTAAAAAAGTTGTAACTGTGTGTTTAATATGGACCACAACGGGTTTGATATAATCGACACTTATTTAATTTATTTTATTTTAATTAATAATCCGGACGGACGAAACGACAAGACCGGGGAGAAGTCAGGATCATTATGGTGGTGTGATTATAATTATCCAGTTTGTGACCATGACAGATGGTATCTGTATTCAGTATTCAGTATTCAGTACTTTATTGCGAAAACAAAAATTTTACATAAAGTAAGTATTCATGTACCCTGTCAGGTAGGGTATGGCAATATATCTTAATCTAGGACTTAAGTTTAAGGACTAAATTAAGTATTTTAGTTTCTATCATACACATCTGAAGATGTGTATGATAGAAACTAGGGTACTAGAGTAAGTAATGCTATCTTACATTATGATAAGGAAAGTCTGTTAACCCTTAAATGCTCGCACATATAAGACATTCAAATTAATGCTCGTAGGTAGAAGTTCTACCTACGAGCAATTGTTGTGCAACCTCATACAGTCTCCTCAGATCGTTTCTACCGTAGATCTGGGATGATTGTATGAGGTTAGCGGAGCTCTAGACAATTTATCTCTCTTATAATGTGACGCAATATAGAGAGGCCTTTGACCCTGCAACAGACCTATGTACTCCAACGCCCAGCAGTGGGCGCGCAGAGTTAGAATACTCAAACGCAACTCAGATTTATGAATGTCATATGTAACCAATTTTTGACCGATTTTCATTAAAAACTGTAAAAAAATCGACGTTGTGCTCAAATGAAAGTTGCGTTTGAGTATTCCGGCGTAAACTTATCGAACCATAAATGGACCGCGTTTGATCTGGATCTTGCGCAATAGCATCAAAAATACGGTTTCTTTTTAGGTAGGTATTGGTGTAAATTCAGATGTCGCCAACTAACCGTGCGATGTCAAAAACTAACCTAAACTAGCTCGACAGCACTAAGAAGGATGCCGTCTCTCTTTAATTCATTGAAACAAAAGGATAACATCATTTAGTGCTGTCAAATTAGATTTTTTTTGCGACGTCTGAATTGACACCCATTGTAATTGTGTATTTAATGTATTTGTCCCGAATCACTGCTGCTGTTGTTATCAAATCAAAAAAGCCTTTTTTTCTGACCATGTTACAGTAGATAAATTTATAGCATAATATTATAAAGTGAGTGCTATTTTTAAACATAAAATCGAAAACTAATTTCTTTAGCAACCAGTTTTCTGGTCCAGGTTATCCTTCGACATAGGCCTCCCCTTGTTTCTTTCACTCATCTCTGTCACGAGCTGATCTTCTCCAACCTTTTGGTAGATCATCTTTCCATCTCTTAAATTTTCGTCCCTTTCGTCTTTTTCCGTTCTTAGCTCTTGATATAGAAATGATCAAATTTTATATTGCGCACAAAGTTGCATCGACTACTAATATAATAATTCATTCCGTAAATCAAAAGAAAAACACATCATTTTCATATCTCTAAAAAAATACATAAAATTCTAGAAGAGAAGTAATAATCAGTTAAATTTGAGTAGAAATGATATACGTGATACGTGTAGCAGTTAAGGGTTAAGTACCTAATCTGACATTTTTGTATAAATCTTTAACTACTCTTTGTAGACACAGACACGTCTTTGTAATATTATTTATCTTTAAGAGTATTTGTAAGGACTTACCTACCTACTTTTTGAGTGTCTGTTACAATGTTGAATTTAGCCTCGAGGAACAGAAATTTGAATTCTCATAATGTTTAGTTTGCAATATGTTGAATTTACAGCATATTAGCTGCCTACCATTCTAAGTAGAAGAAAACTAAATTCCCATAAAAAGGAGAACTAAGGGTTAAGGTGGGGATACATCAAGGCTGTGCGTCCACTGGATCAGAATCGGAGCGTACACAGCGTACGCTGATGAAGGCTGATTGATTGATGATGATGATTAATGATTCGATTGATTTCCTGATGTCTTTAGCCAAACAATTGAACACAAGGTTGGCTGGCATGATTAAAACAAAGTGTTTAAAACACTTGTTTCAAAACAGTAAAAAAACACTTTTTATGAAGTGTTCAACTTCTCCGGTGGCAAGAGGCCATAATATGGCCTGTCAAAAATACCGTAGCGTGGCAAGCGATCATATTGTGGCCGATTTTCAGCTTTTCTTTTGTTGTCTTTTGTTTCGTCGAATTTGTGTATGTAGAGTCAACTTTTGAGCCATGTCAATGTCTCAAAAGTTGATTGACAGTTTCAAGCTGACGTCAAGACCATAAACTAACCAAGTTTAGAAGAAATAAAAAAAAAATCGTAAGAACCGTGTTTAATAACGGAGTTTAAAAAACAGAGTTAAAAAGGAGTGTAATTGTGCTAAATGATATTTAATCAATATTCGGGTTTACAACTTCATATTGATTGTTAAGAGAAATATCCTGCCGAGCACCGGCTCCGCTGATCAAGCACATTTCGTAAAGCCCTTGTCTTGGCCTCTCGGCTCTCGTAGCGAACGGACGTGAGTTTGAGTCTCTGTAGTTGCGTAATAAAGGTCATGTAAGCCATTTATTTTTGTAAGCCGGTGTTAATTTTCAAAGTGTGTAGTCGTTATTTATTTGTGATTTTGGTTTGTTTATGACTACATGAACTGTAAGTAATCCATTATTGTCTAATCAAGGATTTAGTAGCAAGTAAACAGATTTCTTATTCGAACTAGTTTTTTTAAAGCTCCACCTTCTAATGAATCTAAAATCAGTTGTGGGATAACGGACTCGTTTGCCCACTCGAAAACAAACAAGGACAGTTGTTTTGTTTGATACATTGTAACGAACAAAGAAACCGTGTTCTCTGTTATCGTTAACGAAGCGACTGCTAGCTTTGATAAAATTGTTTCTGTCTTAGTTTTATACTTGTAAAAATGCGTTGGTACCTATTTCACGAAGCTGTCACCACCGGTATCACACTCGAGGCAGGTCGCGTGTCGCGTAACTGGAATAGGCGTAAGTCTCATAGTAGAAGTACTTCACTCGTTCGTCTAAGTAAATCGCACGTTCGTAGGAAAAGTTCTTACAATCGTCGTAGTCGATCGCATGATCGTGCCTCCTGTCTAGCGCAGCTAACGCGCTGTCTAGCGCAGTCAACGTGCTGTACGCGCCACCTGCACGCTGGCCAGCGCGGCCAACGCGCTAAACGTGCCACCTGCGTGCTGTCTAGCGCGGCCAACGCGCTGTGCGCACCTCCTGCGCGCTGTCTGGCGCTATCAACGCGCTGTGTGCGCCAACAGCGTACTTTCTAGCGAGGCCAACGTGCTGCGCTGAACGTTTCTCCGAGGTTGCATAATGGTCATCACATTCATATCCATACAGCGGTAAGACCGAACCAGTGCTGCCAGATCAAATTAGACAAAATCAGTAGAAAGTCACGTAAAAAATCAGTAGCTTGAAGAAAAAATCAGTAGATTTCGAAAAAACTAGAAATTTCTAGCTTTTGACACGAAAAATGCGTGGTAGGTATCTGTAAGTTTTTTGTAAAATCGGTTCATCCGCTGGGGAACTACAATAGTAGGTCATTAGTTCCCTATCGGATGAACCGATTTTGATTAAGTTTTTTTATGTTTATCCAGTGTGTGTCTTTCACTTTTCAATGGTGGCATTCATCAAAGTACCTAAGTTGCGAAGTAAAATATTCAGGAATGTATTCTGTAAGTCAAGTTTGAGTAATTAAATAAATAAATAAAATAAATAATGGCTTTCGAATTTCAAACAATTATGTGTTTTAAGTAGGTTTGTAATAAACTTTTTGCGTTGATATGAAAACATTGATCAAAGCAACTCATCAGCTTGGAATTCGCCGAGATTTGTTCATTTTCGAGGGCACTGATCAGGTTTTTTGGGGTAGGTAACTAGGTAGTGTATAATGGTGTTCCGTTGTTCCTTTTAAGAAAAACAAATTCATAATTCTTTATTGCACAAAAAAGGTATGTTCATCACAGAAAGAGGGATGCTAGGTGTCTATTTTATTAAAATTTCAAATTAAAAAAATAGACACCAAGCTGACTCGAGAATCATAATGAACACCAAGTAAAATTGAATTTTTAATTTCTTTTGTTGTTACAAGGCCTTATGCCATGGCCTTGAGTCTCTCTCAGGAAAAAATGGTTGATTTCTCGAATTTTACAAAATAAATCAGTGGCTGTTCATAAATCACGCAGATCTACTCGTAGGAAGTGTAATAATCCATCTACAAGATCTACTGCTAAATCGGTAGATCTGGCAACACTGGAAAAGTTTATCGAACGAACGAACGGACCGACCAATCAATTCGAAAAAGATCGAAGGAACACACAACAGATGTTTACAGGAAGTGGAAGAAACGAACGAACAAAACAAACTCTTAAATTTCATTCATATTTTGTCAGAATTGTGACGAACCGGATTGGTGAAAATTTCATTGGCTTGTGAAGTGACACTGACAAGTGACAGTTTACATAATAGACATGGAGCCATTGGCGCTCGGGAAAAATCAGGTAGATTTCAAGAAATCTTAGAAATAAATCAGTAGATCAGTAGACGGTTCAAAAAGCAGGTAGATCTACTGCTAAATCAGTAGATCTGGCAACGCTGGACCGAACCAACATCTTTATGCTTTGACTTTGTTTGCATGATAAAGACAACAGACACCAGTTACTGGTGTCCCGAGGTAGATAAAGCCGACTTTTCATCAATTGTGTCAAATACGTTCTCTTACTTATCAGGGATCTTTTGAAGGATCGAGTAGTGATGAGTCAGTTTGTTTCCCGTAACCAATCGTATAGTGATCTCAAACTCATTTATTTCCGCAGGTGTGCAAATGCAAACCCTGACACAATCATTTCATTCTTGTTGACGATGTGTTCCTTTTGAGCAATACTGTAGACGATGGGTATTAACTGATGCTTACATTATAATGTTCACGATCGTAATAACAGCTGGATTTTCCATCAATCTGGGTAAATGTTCTTTCCTTGTTACTGATGTAGAATATTTCAGGTTAGACCGAGCCCTCGAAAAGTAGAGGCCTTAGTTAGCACATCACCACTAGAAAATATACAGCAGGTACGCCAATTTCTCAGCTTAGCAGGGTACTTTAGGCGGTGGGTAGGTACATAAAGGGTTATGCTACAAGAACTGCTCCGATCGCTCATCTCACTCGTAAAGACATTAAGTTCAACTGCACTTTTGAATGCGAGGCTATTCGTCAAGACCTTATAAGGCAGTTAACTTCAGAACCTGTTCTCGCTAAATTTGACCCAAAACTTTCCACGAAGGTCCATGCAGATGCGAGTAGCGCCGGATACAGTGCCGTTCTTTTACAAACTCACCCAGACTGTAAAAAACACGTTATCGCTTATTTTAGTAGATCTACTAAGGGAGCTGAAAGTAGATATCACTCTTACGAACTTGACACACTTGCTGTTGTCAAAGCCCTTCAAAATTTTCGATACTATTTGGTAGGGTTGATATTCGTTGTCGTCACTGACTGCAACGCACTTAAGTAAACTGAGCGTAAGAAAGACCTTCTGCCTCGAGTAACCCGTTGGTGGATCTACCTCCAGGATTTTGAGTTTTCGATTGAGTATCGCAAAGGAGTTTTGATGCCTGCCTCATGCTGACTATTTGAGTCGTAACCCTGTAGTTAGTGTCAATCAAATCACGAAACCCCGCAACTGGGCCCAAATTGCACAAGCGGCTGACGAGGAAACCCTTGGTCTTATCCAAAAAGTTCATGATGGCAATTTAGATGCTAATAGCTATTCAGTGAAGAATGATATCTTGTACTACAAGTATATTCCCACAGGTAAATATATAAATAATAAACACTTGCTAAAAAAAGAGCTTTTTAGCTAAACCCAAGGACCGAGGGGTCGTCACCCCTCGAGTTGATGCCGGGGTAAAGAAGCCAAGCTTCGAGGCCCCCCTCCGTGCCCCCACAAGGGCCGGATAGAAGTTCAGTCCCACAGGCGAAGAACCACGGTTGCTCCGTTACATACCCAAAGGGCACCGGCTAAGCCCCTTAAGAGTTTTTCATGATGAACACGAACACATTAGCTCAGAAAAGACCTATAACCTTATTTTGGGACACTTGGTTCCCAGGTCTTAAACAATTTGTTAGCAAATATGTAGCTCATTGCCTTATTTGCATTTCCCAAAAGAGAGTGCCTCGTGCGCCATTGCAAAGTACCACGTCCTAGGAGAAATCAGATAACCCATTTCATACATACATTGATGCTTTAGAATAGAACCTCTATCGGTTTCAGAAAAATACAAAATTTGTTCTTCTCATAGTAGATGCTTTCACGAAGTTTACTCTTCTGTATCCCATACACAGGCAAGATGATAAAAACTGTTGCGGCCCGCTCCGGGCCTAAAAGGTTAATCACTCGTAGTACTGGGCGGTGTTAATTGACCGATATGCTGACGTCAATTAAAATTAAAGGTATCTAAAAAATTATGCCAGAAAATTCACACAGCATCATCTAGCCCCAAACTAAACAGGGATTTTGTTATGGTACCAGATAACTGATATTGCATACAAAACAGCCAGAACACCCGGAACAAATATCTGCAGATCGTGCAAACATTTGTCACGAAGCGGGTATCTAACCCGCAACGTCGGGCCTCAGAGTCAAATAACAAGCTATACGTGTGATACCTCTATTGTATAAAGATGAGCAAGGTTCTTTATTTAAAATTAAATACAAAACTCTTTATTGTTCACTTCAAATAAAATACAGCTAAAACGAACAGCATAATGGGCAGCCTTATCGCTTACAATATTTACTGTTACCGTGTTATCCATCAATAGAGCTAATTAATTACATACGCTTTGTTTTATGTAGACTGCTTTAGCAGTAAAAAATGATTGAGTTTGACTATAAAGCATTCATTCATTAGGTATTTCAATCGAACTAATCAAAAATTGAATTTGCTTGCCAATCGTCATTAGGGTTTCGTTCAGGTACGAAACTCATATGGTCTCGCTCTGTCCGTCCGTTTTCCCTCTTGATCTCAGAACCTACCGAAGTTATTGACATGAAATTTAAAATTACAATAAAATATACTTCTTGTAATTTCACGAAAAGCCTCCCTATTAGATGTTGAGCCTTCAATTGCCATGTCCCCTACCAGTGCACAAACAACAGGTGTCGTAGCCTCTGTCCCAATCAGAAAATTCAGCGGAGAAACTTGAGTATTCTTCTGCACCGCGATGTTCAGTATTAGCTGTAATTTCCACATCGTATCCGACCAGGGAACATTTTTGTGGTTTGCTTGAATGCGCAACATGTTCAGAATGGTGCGTATGTAGCGCTCGTCCTGACCATTAGCCTGGTGCATCTCAGGCGTTATGTAACGAAGGTTGCTACCGATCTCTTCTATCCAAGCTTAGGAACCCCAAACAAAGAGATGAAGATGAGAACAAAGAGCCTGTATCATAACACGTTTTAATTCCTTAAAAAAAGATTACATACGTTATAACGTAGAATTAAATTTATGGCTCAACTAGGAAAACCCTTAGATTATCATAGGCGATGGCAAAGATTTATATCGTATATAAGGAAAATCGTTTGTGAGATATGTATATTAAAGGAATCAATAACTTTAATGTACGACCACTCGCCTCATAACAGTCATAATCATAACAAAACTTATTAAACCTTCTCCTAGTATGGAATAAGTAAGTAAGCTTCTTCCACTAATAATCAAAAAAATTATGTGAAGAGAAAATCAATTACCTAACACTTTTTTCATAATAAAACTTTTAAATCCATCATGTTTATTAACACCAAAGTCATTTACAGCGGGATATTTACGACATGATTTGAGTTTTGAGCTTTCCAATATTTCGGCACGCCATGATCATGGAATATTTAATTTGACGACCTCTGTGGCGCAGCGGGCGAAGGTCCGCCTGCGACGCAGAAGGTTGCGGGTTCGATTCCCGCCTCGGGACAAATGTTTGTACGATTCAGATATTTGTTCAGAGTGTTCTGGATGTTTTCTATGCATAATAAAAAAAAAAGTATCTATCTGTATGTAGTGTATTGTATTATGTACATATATCAGTTATCTAGTACCCATAACACAAGCTCTTCTTAGCTTGGGGCTAGATAATAGATAACGCTGTGTGAATTGCATTATTTAATTTATTTTAATAACATCATATCATAACATTAGTTATTCCGTGTTCCTGACGCATGAAACTGTGCTGAAATATTGGAAAGCTCAAAACTCAAATTATGGTAAATATCCCGTTGTAAATGACTTTACTTTTTTCTTATTCGATAGTAATTTATGGTTTAAAATTAGACTTGTCTATAAGTAAAGCTTATTTATTATATAAAAATGAATCGCAAAATGTGTTGGTAAGCGCATAACTCAACAACGTCTGGACCGATTTCGCTAATTCTTTCTTTGTTGTGTTTGTTATTGTCAGGAGAAGGTTCTTATGAAAGAAAAAATTAAGAAAGTTGGAAACATAAATTTCCACGGTGGCGAAGCCGCGGGGCGCAGCTAGTTTATTAATATAAAGCTTATTTTGTGAGCCAAAAGAAATAATTGTATATTGTTTACTGCTTTCATGCATGGTTCTCTTTGTAACACCACCACTAAGTACTATCACCAAGCTGTTTGCCAAGCAGCGTGGTGAATGTGCGAATGAACAAAACACCTTGATTGGGAGTTGCATGTCCAACAGTGGGCGTATGTATGTATGTCTGATGCGGTTATCTTTTAAACTAGTTTTTATAAGGAAAAACGCTTGTTTACAACAACAATAATTTATTTGTTGGTATGTATAAGATCAATCCATTTGGTATTTGTGTATTAGTATCTAATTCATTAGGATTTATTCGTTTGTATTTGTATTAGTTTGTGTAGCACATGCACCGCTATCTTTTGTTTTTATTTTACTCCTTGGTTGCGTGGAAGAAGCTTTACGCGATAAGGCCGCCAATTCCATTGCCTCTACCGACTATTATTAAGGCAATTTATGAAATAAAGAATTGTCAACATATATTTTAGCTTAAGCTTAGCTAGATGCGGCAAGCTGAAGACAGGGTGATATGGCGCTCATTGGGGGAGGCCTATGTCCAGCTGTGGACTATTATATACCTATATATAAGGAGTTTATGTAATATTAAAGTATTTTATTTAAAAACCTTCGTGAGCATACAGATTCCCTAATACTATCCTATCCATCCACGGTTGTCTGGTAGAGATCGCTCTCGACCGATAAGACCGCCACTTGTCACTTATTTTTTAAACTGTTTTGCTGTAAAGTTTCTATCGATAATCGATATGTGTGCAATAAAGAATTTTCTATCTGTCTATTATACTGATGATGACGTACCTAATATCTTTCAACAAAGGTTCGTGCAACACACAGCACTTAAAGCGTGCTCTACATTTTACTCTTATGTATGTAGGTACTACTTGTAAGTACTCGAACATCTAGAAATCAAGGTTTATATTGTTTAGATTGCCGAGCAAACCTTCTACACAATGGAGGAGTTTTTGTGTCTGAAGGTTTAAGTACCTACTCTACCTCGAACTCCATGGATGTCATTCTGAAATTCTGTAATTCTTTATTGTACACATTAAATACATACCATGAACCTATTTAATAAGATATGTACATAGGCGAGCTTAACCCTGAAAAAGAGTAATTTTAGTGTATTAATTTTTATTTGTGTGTAATTTTCTTTGATTGTTATTCAATTTATTTTGATTTGTTTAACTTGTGTAATTATGCACCTAAACCTTTTGACATGCACATATTATATCATCTTACACCAATAAAATAGTCTGTATCTGTACTCTATTAAACGAATTGAAAGACGAACTTTCTGAAACAACGCTTGCGAATCTTCGTGCAAAAGCGTGCTATAAAAAAACTTGACTGATCTTTATGTATTAGTAATACGTAAAGATCAGTCAGGTTTCTTAATACAGTATTACAAAGACCTTGTTCTCCGTAATCATCGGAACCGGTTATTTAACATATGAATCACAACAAACGTCTATTTCCTTATGTAGTATCTACTTATCTTTAGCCCAGCAATATAAAGAAATATGCGATGGGATCATTGAAAACTAGGTTCTATTTAGGGTTGCCCCATAGAAATCTAAATAACTTTGAAGCGATTTCTATGATTCGATTCGATTTCTATGGGTTGCCCTCTTTTTTGAGAAAATAAAATATAATTTACCTGGTAAGAGGTTTAAAAAAGTACGCCATGTAAATTTAGAGTAAATTTTTTTAAATTAAGAGCGGTAGTTATCCTAAATAACATAGACGTAGGTAAACTTAAAAGATATGACGGGGAGCGGAGCGAGCCGCCAAAAATTTTCAGACTTAAGTCACAATTGGCCAACTGGTCGCACCGCAAAAAATTCAACTTGATAATTAATATTTTGATGTTTTATATATGTTGGGTTCTAAAACGCAGTCTTATAGAATAACAGCATGCCATCCTTTCTGTTACACTCAAAACTTCTACTAAAAAATAACTTGAAAAGCCAAATAAAGTATTTTCGCGTTCTTTATTGAGCTGATAAAGTATAGAGTACGTTAGCCCGAAATAAAGTACAATACTTTATTATAAAGTACGGGTGGCAACCCTAGTTCTATTCATAGACACAGACCGATAGAGAAAGGATTGAGGAGTTTGAAATGTGGTGCTGGAAGATGATGGAAAGGATGAGCTGGACGAAGAAAGTCACTAATGAGGTGCTGAAAAGAGTTGGTGGAAAAGTTTTTGAATTTTGAAAAAACACCATTCAAAATAGACAAGAGAGAATGATTGGGCATTATAAACGACATGACAGCTTTATAAGAAACATCACAGAAGAAAAAGTAGAAGGAAAGCGAGGAATAAAAAGGAATCAATAATTAACTATAAGAGTCAGATCAAATAGAAAGCTGCTGTCATGTCGTTTATCGATGTAAAAGAGACTGCATTGGAAAGAGAGAAGAGGAAATTGCATGATTGCAACGAGAAGAACTTTATAATAATAGCTTCTACTCCCGGATTCTGTCACGTGATACCAGCTGGTCTATACAGATAATAATAATAATAATGCTGGACAATCCACACAGCATTATCTAGGCCCAAGCTAAGCAGAGCTTGTTTTAAGGTGATAACTGATATTATACTTAATACATACAAATACTTAAATAGATATTTTTTTATTATACATAAAAACATCCAGAACACCCTGAACAAGTATCTGCGGTTCGTACAAACATTTGTCCCGAGGCAGGAATCGAACCCGCAACCTCCTGCGTCGCAGGCGGACCTTCGCCCGCTACGCTAATATGTCATTATGTCAATATGATGTATTCGTGATTATGATAAACTCACAAATATCAACCAATAAGCGGCGAAAATAGTACGTACCACAGAAATCTTAATAACATTGTTATTCAGATTTCTGTGGTACGTACCTATGAGCGGAGCGATACACTTATGAATTCATCTGAATAGACCTCCTAGATAAAATATCACTTAATAGCACTCGACTCGGAGATCTCTAAGTATGTAGTAGGTATTTTAGGAATGGATTTTTGGAATAAACTAGGTAGGTACCTAATTACTGCACTTTCGGAAAATTTCATAGTTTGTAATGGGTCCTCACTCATGTAATTTTTTTGTCTAACTCTATCTTTTAATCAAAAGCTTTAGCTACCTAGATCATTTGATTCCTGGATGTGTATAAAAAAAAACGAGGAAAACACTTGAAGGGTATTCAAACAAAACCAGCTTCGTATAATAATGAAGGTGTTTATTTAACCTCGGGCCCAGAAACCTATGCCTTCCTTGATTTTGTGGTGACTCATCATTAATACGAATTTAATCACCTAGGTACCTAAGTAGGTAGGTACCTATATAGACTAAACAGTGAGTGTTGGCCCAGGAGGCGCACAAAATGTTTTATGAGAGCGCCTTTCGTCGAATGGAGTGATGGCTTTTTTGTACAATAAGAATCCAAGACCGGATTCGGCAACATAGTACCTATCGAATTCTCTGTGTAAGCTTTTTGCAGAACTGGTTTTGCAGTAGGTGGCAGTTGGTGTTTATATTGATTACCATAGTTGCGCCCTACGGTGATACACGCGACGAATAGATGTGATTATCCGGGAACGCTGCTTATTTCCGGGGTCAAAAGTAGCCTATGTTATAATACAGGATGTAAGCCATCCTGGTACATGATTTCCTCCAAATCCATTCAGTCGTTTGAGCGTGAATGAGTAGGAAACACAAACATGCCTACATGCAAACTTTCCCCTTTATATTATTAATTTGATTGGATTGAGCATTCATCTTTATTTTAGGTATCACTTGCTACGCACACTTAAATAAATTATCAACATTTTACGCACAAACAAATTTAAAACTTAAAATATTTAATACATTTCGCAAAAATAACCAACAAACATTCTTCTAAAACGATGCCAAGTCTCGTCTCGTAATACTTTCGCAATTCTTTCGACCAGCTAAGTCAGTTATTTTATAACGTCTGTTATGAATTTAGCATAATAGCTCCTCTATTGATAAATTATGTGCCTAGTATTAAGTTTACCAGCTAAATTCACAGTCGAAAAGTGTCTCCAATTGCTTCCAAAATCCCCGATGGTACCTAGTTGACTGCTTGACTTTGCAGGAGCAAAAATTTCAACCATAAATCTTAGCTGTTTAGCGACATAACGACATCATCAAAATAAATAATTCATCTTTACACACAAGAGCGCATAAAAAGAATAAAAATAAACTTACGTAGAGCTGAACTCCTTCATATTATAACTATTCGACATTATCACAGGTTTATCAAAGAACACAGCCACTAGTCACGTATTTCGAGTTACGTTTTACGTTAAAGATTTTTACGTCGACTCGCGCGCATGTTGCCTCGACTGGTGATCGACGTTGACTGGCCCGGCCAATGAACGATCTATATGACGCTTTGGCAATGACATCTATAATAATGAATGTATTTATTTTTAGTAGTAGGTAACGAGAATAACTTGAAAGTAGAATTTCCTTTCATCTCGCTAGACAGGTGGAGGTGTTGGGATGGCCTGACCCATATTATCTTATCATGTCTCGGGCCTACAGTATGGAAAAATAATCTGCTGGCGATGGATAGGTAAGCATTTCCATTTGAATTTAAAATGTAAAGGACTAAATCATGATCTGATGAAAGCAATAAAACACTCTTGAAACACTCTCGAAACACACTTGATGACGAATGAAATGATGGCCATTCCCAATTTTCAATCTAACAATTTAATTGTCTAATAGTCTTGGCTATCTACAATTTTTGACACAATCATATCCTAATCACACTTATATTATAAATGCAAAAGTTTGGATGGATGGATGGATAGATGGATGGATGGATGTTTGTTACCTCTTCACGCCAAAACTACTGAACGGATCGGGCTGAAAATTTGCATACAGATAATTTTAAACCTGGAATCAAACATAGACTTTTTATCCCATCAATCAGTTCCCATGGGATAGAAATCACATTTAAACGTTTCTATAAAAACAACGCGTGCAAAGCCGCGGGCATAAGCTAGTAATATTATAAAACGAAAATTTGTGGCGTTGTGCAGTTGTGCCGTTGTGAAGATGTGTGGCCGAAGACAGCATTAAAACTACTAAATGGATCGGGCTTAAATTTTGCACAGAAAGATTTGGACCTAGAATAACATATAAGCTACTTTTATTTTAAAAAAACGGGCTCGAAGCCGCGGATAGAAGCTAGTTTTTCATAAAGAAATATGAATGTTCATATAGTACGTAAATACGTACTACCGATACCCACACCCCGTAAGAAAGATTGTACATTGGGAACCAACATAAATCAATTTTAAGGTTTCATACCTCAAAAGGAAAAAAGGAACCCTTATAGGATCACTTTCTTGTCCGTCTGTCTGTTCTGTATGTCTGTTTTTCCGTCTGTCAACCCCCATTTCTCAGAAACGCGTGGAAGTATCGAGTTTAGTATCGAGAAATTAAGATCAATCAAATACTCAAGTCCGTAACCTCTTGGAGCCGCGATATGAATAAAACTTCGAAGTCAACGCAATCTAAAGTTACAACCGGTTATGTCCGAATATTTTGAAATTTCCAAGGGAATCACATGCATACAAAATCTAAAGGGTACTTTCCGTGGACCTAGAATCATGAAATTTGGCGAGCAGTAAGGTCCTAAAGCACAATAAAGGAAAAATCCTCAAATCGTACATTTGTATTTGTCACAAAAAAAAACTTTTACTTCTCACCATGGACCAAAACCTAAAGAGTACTTCCTGTGACCTAGAATTATAAAATTTCGTAAGAATCATGGACTTATAGCACAAAGAAAGGGAAAAATCCATAAGCAGTAAATTTGTTTTTTGCACACAAAATAAAAAAAATGTTCTCGCCATGGACCAAAACATACAGGGTACCTACTTCCTGTTGACCTAAAATATTGATATTTGGCAAGACACAAGGTCTTACAATTATACGGAACCCTTAGTGCGCGAGTCTAAATTGCACTTGTCGTTTTATTTAATTGTTTATAAATGTAGAGCGTAATGACCTGTATAAAAGGCGTTAAATACCCACTGAACATGCATTTTAATAATGCAATGTAAGTGAATTTTATTATGTAATAAATGGTTGGTGACAAACATGACTCTACGTTAACTTGTTTACTTATGTAGTCTATTATTTTCATTGGCATTAAATTGAATGCAGCCTGCATTAAATTATATATGCTACGGTGTAATTCAATCACATTGCATTATTGTCTAATCTATATGTAAAGGGTGTGACAGAAATAAATTAGTTCTTGTACCGCCTGTTGCTCGCTGCACGTCTGCACTGGATGACTCTAAAATGTTACGTGTCTAAGTTATGATTAAAGTTTCATTTTTACAACACAAGCTCTGCTTAGCTTGGGGCTAGATAATGCTGTGTGAATTGTCCAGCATTATTTATTTATTTAATATCAGAAATGTGTTTTTAATGATTTTTTTTATGTTATTTTTTTACAACGAATTGAACGCGGCAAGCGCGTGATGTGACCATTTCATACTTTGCGCGGACAACAGCCGTAATAAAAACTAATTTATTTCTGAGACACCCTTTACTTTATTGAAGTGCCTACTTATTTAACTTCATGTCATAACACAAGCCTTAACGATTTGGGTAGTAGGTACTAGCTAGTAAGACCTGCAAGTAGGCAGACCTGGAGGCCTATTAAAATACGCAATTGCGTTTTTCGTTTCATTTTTGATGTGCAAATTGGTAAATACTCTAATTCGTTGTATTAGAGTACCAACATTGGCCGAAACGAAGTCCGCCTTTGCGTTTGGAAGAATTTAAATAGCTGTTGTAATATAAAATACCTGTTGTAAATTTTTAAAAACATTATTTTTGTATCTTCTTTATTTATACTATTTTAGAAAGTTGACCTTGTTGAAAGATTTTTAACCGTTCCTTACTTTCTCATTTTGTCAGAATTTTAATGATAGGTACATTATTATGTTATGAAAAGTAGACATTTAAAAATATCGCAAAATGATTACTCTAAAGAGCGATAATCTACGTAGGTATTTTCATACGTCGAAAATATATACCAACATTCCTCGATGCAACGTAAACACGATATCATAAAAGCAACGTTAATGAATTAAAGATACGTTTGGAAATTGCATGTAACTGTCGACCGTGAAATTACAGCTGCCACAGCCACCTACTACCGTTCTATATTGGTATCTTTGTTTTAAAGGTACCTATCACCTACATAACAACTCTGAGACGGATAATTACTGCCTCAACTCTGGCTGTTAGCTAATAGTTTTATGAGACTCCCAAAAAAAGATATACTTCCTAATTTGTGATGGAGCGAAGACCGTGGAAGTGGGGAGCTGAGGGGGCCAAATGCCCTCTTAAATCAAAGGATGGATTAGTTATAAAATAAGTTATATTTTTATTATTTGCTACCTTGTAGTATTGTTTGGTTGGCTTGGCTCGCAAAGGACCGATTAGGCTCCGGTATAAAAGTGAAGGCCTATACCTGTTGATGATTTGTTACTGCTACTTATAATATACCAAGACGATCGCCTAGCGGTTTCACCCGCGTAGTTCCCGTTCCTGTGGGAATTCCGGGATAAAATATAGCCTATGTCACTCCCTGAAAAGTAAGCTTCCTAACAGTGAGAATTTTCAAATCGGTCCAGTAGTTTCGGAGCCTATTCAATACAAACAAACAACCAAAAAAAATCTAATCTTTCCTCTTTATAATATTAGTATAGATATTATAGACAATAAGTAGCAGCAATATAAATACACACCCTGTCAAAATTTCAACTGTCTGCCTACTTTTACGGTTCAAGAGATACAGCCCGCTAACAGACAAACGGACGGACAGACAGACGGCTGAGGTTTAGTAATACGGTTCCGCTGACAACCTTCAGGTACGGAACTCTAACAAAGAGTTTGATAACCACCCTTGAGTTCAAAAACAAATTAAATAAGAAGGTAGTCCAGTTCACCAATGAAAATTTTCACCTGAGGACCTGATATGGAAGTTGACCTAGTTTTTCTGAAAATTAATTAACTTAGCTACAAAAATACCTCAGGGCGATGTGGTCGCTAAGCGACAAAGTCCCTTTATTTAGATATAAATAATTAAAAAAAATATCATAAAGAAACATTTTGCTTAGAATATTTTCAAAGGAAAAAACTCACAGCTTGTGATTACTGGGCACTGAACCAGCCATGTTCAAACAAAAAGCCAGACACCTCACCAACAAGCCGTTGAATGAAAGAGCGAAAAGTTTATTAGCTTCACGCTGCATCTCATCTAACAATAGAGGAGCAAACTTGTAAGATTCACGCAGTTATCAATCTTATTTACATAATGGGTAAGCCGTTTATGATGGTGCTCTTCTGAAAGATAGGTGTCCGATTGTCTCATCACTCAACCTATGGGTGGTGCTTAGGGGTGATACTCCTACAGAAAGCGACGATAAGCTTAGATGAGAGATGATGAAATGAATGATTTACCTACCTCCTAGGTAAAGCCCTCGGGAGGTTAAATGGTACCTCAACCTCCTCAACCTCAACAGCCTGTATTGGTCCACTGCTGGACGCAGGCCTCCCCTGATAAGCGCCTTATTGGCTTTTATCGCATGGTAATGCCCATAATCCCCACGCTGGGTATGCGGGTTGGGGATCGCAGTTCGGTGGTAGAATTGTGGGGGCAGGGGGCGCTGTTGCCCGCCCCCGGTGGATATCCCTTAGTCGCCTCTTACGACACCCGCGGGAAGAGTTGGAGTGGTACAAATTCTAAGACGGCACCACACAGCTACAGGGAGGGTTTTACTATAATCACCAGATCACATTGACGATCGATTCTGGGGTATTTTCTATGTACACTAAAATAAAATATCTATGTCATGTATTAAGTATATCAGTCATCTACTACCATCGTCTCGTACCCATAACACAGGCTCTGCTTAGCTTGGGGTTAGATGATGCTGTGTGGATTCATCATCATCCTATATTAGCCCACAGCTGGACATAGGCCTCCCCTAATGAGCGCCATAGCGCCCTGTCTTCAGCTTGCCGCATCCAGCATCTGCCTGCAGTCTTTCGCAAATCGTCATCCCACCTGGCCAGAGGGCGTCCTACACTACGTTTGCCGAGTCGTGGTCTCCACTAAAGAACACGTTTACCCCAGCGGTTGTCAGTTCTTCGCGAGATATGGCCGGCCCACTGCCACTTCAGCTTGCTAATTGCTGTGTGGATTGTCCAGCATTATCTAATATATAAAATTCTCGTGTCACAGTTTTCGTTGCCATACTCCTCCGAAACGGCTTGACCGATTCTCATGAATTTTTGTGAGCATATTCAGTACGTCTGAGAATCGGCCAACATCTATTTTTCATACCCCTAAGTGATAATTTTAAATTTCCACGCGGGCGTAGCCGCGGGGCGCAGCTAGTCTACTATATAAAAATAAGTCGGGTTTTCCTTCCCGACGCTATAACTCCAGAACGCACGAACCGATTTCCACGGTTTTGCATTCGTTGGAAATATTTCGGGCTCCGTGAGGTTTATAGCAAAGAAAAAATTAAGAAAGTGGGAAACATAAATTTCCACGCGAGCGAAGCCGCGGGGCGCAGCTAGCTTATTTATATTTATTTATTTATTATGGCAAAGCAAAACCCTCCCTTGCTTGAGAAGGGCACATTCAAGAGTGGTCGTACGTGTGGCTGCTAAGGCAAGCAGCTGGAATTGACACATTCCACAGATTGGCTACGCCGCTTTACAAACAGATTCTCAAAGCGGTACTTAGACAGGTTGGTACTAACCTGAAAACAACACATTATTTTTAGCCCCCGACGCAAAAAGATAGTGGTGTTATAAGTTTAACGTGACTGTCTGTGTATCTGTCTGTGGTATCGTAGCTCCCAAGCGGATAAACCGATTTTCGTTTAGTTTTTTTTGTGTCATAGATAATTTTATTCCGAGTGTTCTTAGCCATGTTTCATGAAAATCTGTTATAAGCAGTAAAGTAAAGTAAAAGTAAAATAAAAGTAAAAGTCATTTATTTGCAAACACGTGTAAAAAGAAAAGATGACAAATAGTTTTTTTTGAGTCAACATGTTTGACCTATATATTGGTGTGCAAAATAGTTCAAAATAAGCATCCAATAAACGTAGGCGGGTTTTTTAAAATTTTAATTTTGTCTTGTTTAATTTATATTTTAAAGTATTTGTTTTATGTTTGTTTTAGGCAGTCTCTATTGTTGTGTGTAACTTTATTGTTTTGGTTTTATTTACCCTCAGTGCTACCACCACCACTATTCAATTCTATTCTAGAAGCTAAAAGAATGCTTGCTTGCGGAGGAGAAATGGAAAAACAGATTTGTCTTGCTAACAACTAGGTACAATGAAGAACTAAGAGTAACTGACAATTAACAATACTTATAAAATTACTAACAATACCTAATTAGCAAGAAATCATACACGATAGAAACTAATAGATAGTAATACCTAGTTTTGGACTCTTGCCCAGGGAGAGGATAAGAAAAAAAATCATATACATAAAAAAAGAGATAAAAAACGACAAATGACAAATGATATTTACCGTTTATTCCCATTTGTTCCTTTAACAGTTCCTTTAAAGGGACAAATGAGACTTTTTCTTCCCATTAGTTCCTTTAATAATTTTGAAGGAACTAATAGGAAGAAAAAGTATCATTTTTCCCTTTAGAGGAACTGTCAAAGGTACATATGGGAATAAACGATATTTACTGAAAAAACTTATTATACAAATATTTTTATTTTTATATGCCGGACTTCTATAAATAGTTAAACCTACGTCCGCACTGGCTTGTTTTGTAAACAGATAGCGGAATACCAGCTAACGACGCCATGTTGACATTAATATACTCAAAATAAATGGGACATTGCCAATATTCGCCTGTAGTAACTACATATTATATAAAATACTTCATTGCATAGAACTTTATTGCATATAACTAAGAATTAGTCTAGCTAAAGTGGCAGTGGGGGGCCATATCTCCCGCAGAACCGACAACCGTTGGAGACCTGGAGTAAACGTTTTTCGAGTGGAAACCGCGACTCGGTAAACGTAGTGTAGTACGCCCTCCGGCCTGGTGGAGGACGATCTGCGAAAGGCTACAGAGTGCCGGATGATGGTGAATGCGTCTAGCTGAGGACAGAGCGCTCTTTCGGTTTGTTCTCATAAAGACAGTCATCATGATCATTATCATCAACCTATATTAGTCTACTGCAGGACATTAGGGGAGCCCTAATGAGCGCCATAGCGCCCTGTCTTCAACTTGTCGCATCCAGAATTTGCAAACATAAATAAATAAATAATGCTTGACAATTCACACAGCGTTATCTAGCCCCGAGCTATTGATGTACTTAATACAATACATAACATAGAAAGATATTTTTTATTATAAATGGAAACATCCAGAATACCCGTAACGAATATTTGCAGTTCGTACAAACATTTGTCCTGAGGCGGGAATCAAACCCGCAATCTCATGCGTCGCAGGCGGACCTTCGCCCGCCGCGCCACAGTCATATCATCGTCATAATTATGTGGTGGTAACAAGGCTCTAAAATAAAAACCTTGCCCAGATCAAGAGCAAGGATTTTAGAGGCTTGTTGATGGGTACGTTATGGCGCTAAACCATGGCTCACACATAAGTTCAGATTGTTGATCAATGCGACAACAAAGCCTTAAATCTTGGTAGGTAGGCAGGTATGCCAAATTATAGTGTTCGTAATAATTTATATTCTTACTTCTTTCGTCGCTTCTCCTCTAGAGGTGAGCAAGTGCATGCTGCATTTCCAAATTTAGAGTCCCAGTGAATCAAATGGCGTCTCAGTCAGATGAGCTTATGAAGAAAAAACTAGTTTCTAGGCTACTCATATTTTAGAAAAATAATTATGGTTCCACGCAAAAACTTTAAAACATATGAAAAAGAAAGCCACGGGCACAGCTAGTATAATATACATCATGTTAATACATAGGCACCTACTACGCCACAATCGAAAAGCAGGCATCAATGATTGCCGTAATATTTATTGGAAGGTCAACGGTCAATCAATGCCAATTTGAATATTCTGTCTGCAGTGAATTGATGCGTAGAACCCAAAGGCTTGTTAAACTTTTAGAGTTCCGCACCAGGCTATCAACAATACCATAGTACCTGCTAATGCCTAAGCCTCTCTGTAAGTCGTTCTCTATACGTTACAGACTTCCTCACCTCCATGTTAGTCGAAAAAGATAGGTACTCAGATTTTTTGAGGGGAGAGGGGGTTTGGGGGCCCTGGGCGTGGGGGGTCACGGCACTATTTTTATAGCTGCAATAAAAGTATGTAGCGAGTCCCATTTTTCAAATACATGTCATGTTACCTACTATCACCACAGCTATCACTGCATATTAAAAAGCAAAGTCCCCCCGCATTGATACGTCTGAACGCGATAAACTCAAAAACTAGCGGACGTAAGAAAGTCTTCTTACGGTTGAAATCAGGATACGAGGAAGGTTTAGTGTAAGTATAATGCATAACAGAGTTTGAAATTAATTGGATGAAGTATGACTTCAGATGAGGAATGTTGAAGATGGCGAAAAAAATCATTTCGGCGTGCGCCGCATAAAGAAATAAAAAAAAAAGAAACTTGCAAGAATAATATACCTATTTCAGAATTATTCCTTTCATCTATTAAACTGCTCTGCTACCTATGCGAAACCGGGGCGGGCTGCCAGTAGAATATACAGTAAAATTTAAACCCAACATAAGTTTGATGTTTTTATAATGTCGAGAGGAATCCTAAATGCGCGAATCATTTAGTTGGCTTTTATTCATTAGGTACCTACTTAAGGTTGTCTCCTGACCTAATTTGTATTAAGTATGCGGCAGACGAATTTTCAAACTCGACCACTTTTTTTCTCACCCAGATTTGCCACATTGACTGATCAAAATGATCAATTGACATTTAAATATCATCAGATTTTAATAATAATATGAGCCTAGCTTCGCGGCCGGTGATTCACCGTTTTGATATATTTTTTACTGTAGAATAGTTTTATAACATTATACTTACTTATTTTCTATAGTAAAAAATGTATTTTATAGACAAGATTGAAGAATAAATGAGTGTATAATAATAATAATAATAAATAATGCTGGACAATCCACACAGCATCATCTAGCCCCAAGCTAAGCAGAGCTTGTGTTATGGGAACTAGATGACTGATATACATAATTATAATTTGTACATACATAGATATTTTTTAAAACTAAACTTTGGAAAAAATCAACGTTTTTGTAAAGTAAAAAAAACATTAAGTAGTATCTCCATTATAATATCTTTTTAAAACAATGGATCTATCTACGTACCTACATTTATTATTTATTATTTTATAACTACCTGTAGACTGTTTGCAACAGTCTGCAGTTAGCTCAATTGTTACAATTTGTAAATACTAGTTCTAATTTATCTCTATCAATTGTAATTTTTATTTTTAGTTTTTAGTAAACTTATATTTGTTTTGAGGTTGTTCTCTTCTCCGTGTTGTGATGGCACTTACAGGTTCAAACTGAAAATCAGCGTTGATCCGCGCGCACGCGCGGGTCAGCACAGAGCTGAGTTTGACCCTTTTTGGCCAACAGGGGCAGCACAGTCGCCACTTGTACACTGTATCTTTTGCCTGTAACTACCTGTTTTTTTTTGGCCAAATAAATGTATCTTTATCTTTATCTTTACATACGTTATACCTGTACATTAGGTACCTATATGAATTATTATTGTAATAAATTATTTTAATAAACTTAACTTCCATCGCATAATTATGAACCTATCTCCGACAACTAAGCAAAAGGATGGAAAGTTAAAGAAAAATTAAATAAATAATACTTATTTAACATCATAGGCGAGTTCTACAGCACTCGTCTCCGCTAACTAGGACACGTCAAGAGAATGGATGAGGATCGGGCTTTCAAGAAGGCGTATGATGGACTGGTCTACGCCCTGATACTTTTCCCTCAAGCTGCCCGAGGTATCACTGGATCGACGAAGTTGAAGCCGATCTCCGCGAACTCTATGCCAATAGCCGGCCAGAGACAGCTCAGAAGCAAGACGCCTGGAGAAGTCTTGTGTAGAAAACCAAGATCCACTTTTGGTTGCTGAGCCACAGGAGTAAGTTACAATTTATTTAGCAGGGTATTCATGAATAATGTCCATAATAGTCACTGCACAACCGGACACCAAAGCAATCAGACCGAAACCAGCCAGTAGGATGTTCTTCACGAGTATCCATTTGTACCTGAATAGAAACAATGGATAAGTAAATCATCATCACATTGCCATAAGATATCCTCTGCTGGACATATGCCTCCATTCCCCAATGATACAATGACTCGACCTGCGTTGCCTGAATCTAGAGGCTATTGGCGACCTTTACCAAGGTATAAAATAAATAAATAAATAATGCTGGACAATCCACACAACATCATCTAGCCCCAAGCTAAGCAGAGCTTGTGTTATGGGTACTATGTAGATGACTGATATACATAATGTAATACATTACATAGATATATATTTTTTATTATACATAGAAACGACCAGAACACCCGAAACAAATATTTGTAGATCTTACAAACATGTGTTCCAAGGCGGGAATCGAACCCGCAGCCTCCTGCGTCGCAGGCGGACCTTCGTATGAGTAGAAGTTGGGGTGATTTTTTACTGAGTCAACTGGATTTCAATGGGGGGTTGCAAATATCGTCACGCAAAGTATAAATTCTGCATGAGTTTTACCTCAATTACTATTTGTAATATTAAGATTTGCATGCCATACTCTTGACATATATTTTGCATATCGATAAATTTAGATAGGTACATATTATTGGTGAAACGAGTTGTATCATTTAAATTATTTACCACCTTTGTTTACTTACACATCTTTTTGCAAGTAAATTATCTTGGGAGATAACTTAATAGATCATAATATTTAGGTTTACGTCGCAAGGAAATATCCCAAACCATTTTTTGTTAAATCAATTATTTTGTCCATGCGTAGCTTTAAGTAATAGGAAATCACAATCATTTAATAGAAACAAATTAGAACTAGTATTTACAATAAAAACAATTGAGCTAACTGCAGACTGTTGCAAACAATTTAAGTATAGCTCAACTGATCCATATCAATACCTATAATTAGATATCCAAAACGTGGCTATTTCTTAAAATGCCATATTTCTCTGTGTCAAAAATCGGTAGAGCTATTGACTTGTAAATGAAATAATTGGACCAAAGACCTCTAAAAGTATATTGCAGTACCTTCCAAGATTTGGCCACCGGAATACAGTATCTACTATTGCTGGTATAATAAGCCCGAGGATGGAGTAGAAAAGCGCTCCGACTATGTTGATGATCTGTTCCAACATGGGCAGGGCAATGCCGATTCCCCCTGAAAGAAGAAGATACATTATAGAATCACAGGGTCTTGTGACTAAAATGTTTTCGGCAGAATATCAGTACCTATCGTATAGCGCGTCTACTCTTGAGTGTTAAGGCATATAATGATGAGTCGAGACATTTTAGCTGCTGTGACAGTCTCTCTTACGCCCGTAGCACACCTCCGCAGCGGAATACGAGTAGCGGAACCGCTGGATGTATTCCGCTGCGATCGAGTGTAGTTTGACTTTATTTTATTTATTTATTTATTTATTTTGCAGGACTTGCGGAACTATAGCGGATGTGGCTGACGTCTCGGAGCAGATCGGCGGAACCGCGCGTGGAAAGAGATAGAATTATAGTCAAATTTATGCGTTAGAACAGGCAGTTTCGCGTTCCGTTAGTGTTCCGCTTCATACATACGGATAAGACATGGCGAAACTACTGCGCATCCGGTGTTAAGGTTTCGCACGGAGGTGTGCTACGGGCGTTTAAAAGATGTGTGTTTTCCCGTACAATAATAATATAGAAGAGTATCAACTAGAATCTAGATAATACATAAAATATGTAGGAAAATATTGTTAATTTATAGTTTTGGATGTATGATATACCTATTGCTACTGTGCTCCGAAACTTCAGGTTCAATTTTCAAAATTAAAATTTAAATACCTAAGCGACATAATAAATAAATAATAAATAAATAATGCTGGACATTCCACACAGCGTCATCTAGCCCCAATCTAAGCAGAGCTTGTGTTATGGTTATACATAGGCTACGTTTTATCTAGTGCATCGTGTTGTCTCACCTCACCTCAACAGCATATATTTGTCCACAGCTGGACGAAGGTCTCTCCCTGATAAGCACCTTATTATCTTTTATCCCATGGGGGGTAGTGCCTATAATCCCCACGCTGGGCATGCGGGTTAGGAATTGCCGTTCAATGGTAGAATTGTTCTGCAGGGGGCGGTGCTGCCCGCCCCCGGTGGATATCCCTTAGTCAACTCTTACGACAACCGCGGGAAAAATTGGGGTGGTGCAAATTTTAAGCCGGCATCACACGGCTGTGTTGTCTGGTTACTGACAATCAAATTCACAAACAGCCCTACGCTCAGTTTCCATCACAGCAGAAAGGAGAGGAGTTGTGTTAAAACGGCCAGTAATAGGTATATACATAGGTAAGTTTTTCCCTTACCACAAAAGCAAACGACCGCCATCCGTATGAAGACTTGCGCTTTACCGACGTGGGTCTCGTTGATATACGGTTTCAGGTACCTCGTCAACGTGTCGATGACCACGTAGAAATGGAGGGGGTACGTAAAGAATATGGAGATTGCTATGAAAATCTTTGCACAGATTGCTGGCCTGAAAATTATAAAGAGATACTGAAAGACAAACAAAAACATACAGGTACGTAAGGTGAGGTTAGGTTTATCCTACATAAATGAATAGCAAAAATATTACCACAGTCACATTTTTGTAAACCAGAGCTCTGAGTTCGGTTTGACGTCCAATTTTTCTATCGGTTTGAGACAGCGCCTCTATCGTGCTGACATAGAACTACGCAAAGTCCATACAACAGTCAAACCGAAGGGACTAGAAGCCACTCCTTAAACCGTGCACCGGCCGTGTGGTGCCGACTTAGAATTTGCACCACCCCAACTCTTCCCGCGGATGTCGTAAGAGGCGACTAAGGGATATCCACCGGGGGCAGCAGCACCTCCTGCAGAACTATTTTACCACCAAACTGCGATCTCCAACCCGCATGCCCAGCGTGGGGATTATAGGCACTATCCCCATGTTACAAAGGCCAATAAGGCGTATCAGGGGAGGCCTGTGTCCAGCAGTGGTCCGGTGTAGGCTGTAGATGTGATGTGAAACCGTGTTCTAGGTAATAAACGGAGCCACGGGACGGGAGCAATGTCTCTATACCGCTGACGTGATGGTTTCATAGGCAAAACACCGATATCTTAAACGAGATAATGAATTGATTTTAAATGTACTCGTAATCACAATTCACATCACACTAATATTATAAATGCGCAAATTTGGATGAATAGATGGAGGAATGGATAGAAAGATGGAGGGATGGATGTTTGTTATCTCTTCCCGCCAAAACTACTGAACGAATCGAGCTGAAATTTTGCAAACAGGTTATTCTAAATCTGGAATCAAACTAACTTTTTATCCCATAAGTCAGTTCCCATGGGATAGAAATTACCTTTAAACGTTTCCATAGAAACAAATCATGGGAAGCCGCGGGCATAAACTAGTATAATAATAATCGTTATGTCGACTGCCACATTTTGCCATGGAGCTGAAACTGAAATACCAAAATATACTGACCAGTCATCAATAGGTAAGTTTAAGGTGATGCTTCCTCTAAGAACATCTCCATATCTGAAGTAGCCGAAGAGTCCAAGCACCATATAGAGCACCATGATGAGCGTCATCGCGATGACGAGGATACTAGGACATCCCAGGAAGTGTTGCGGTTTCTTCATCGTGTTTTCTACAGGCATTACCACGCCTATGCCTTCCATAGCGAAGATTACCGTTCTGCGAAATAATACATTTATTTATGGTCTGCACGCCAAATTCACTGGTCAACCTTTAATAGTAACTGTTACTCAATGTAAAATATACATCATGGACATTTTACGCAGCTTGCATATTATATTATCAATTCCTCGCTCAGGTGTAAGTGGAGCTTGTGTTTTGGTTTATTTATCAATCGTTTTTTTCCTGTGGGTTATTTTTATGACTATATCTCTGTCAGCATGGCAGTGACGTGGGTTGCACATGTCCCAGACTAGCGCAAGACCGTGGTGAATGGCGAATATGGAGAGAAGCATTATGCCCAGCAGTGGGTAGGTAACAAACGGCCGACGATGGTGATATGGCTAGTCAAATGATTATTATTGAAAACGAACCAAACAGCACTTACGATAAAAAAGCTGGAAATCTTGAAAAATCGCCTGCCATTTTCTTGTCCGCAAACTCAATCTCACCTCCAAAGATGTAGTACAGACAGATCGCGAATGTAGATATTAGTAGAATGTTCGCTAGCAGAGAGAAGGGTGCGAGCCACTTCAGGTGCCTGATCTGAACGATGCAGCAAAGCGGAAGGAGTAATGCCAGGCAATAGTATTCTATAGGCGGGCTGACTGCGAAGACGTATTTGTCGAATATCTGCAAAAAGAAGATTTATTATTAAATCTGACACGACAAACGTTGTCTTGTCCAAAACCAAATGGGAAAAAGCACTTTTAGATTTTTAAGAATTTGAATTTTCTCGGGCAACTTTCCTAAATTTTTTGCTATGAGAACCTTAAAAAAGACAAAATCATGGAGTGAAAACTCGCAGGACAACATTTTATCGGTCCAACCAGTCTCAAGTGCAATTGACAGCGTTTCCCAGGGTTTTCCATTCTAAGAGGATTAAAATCAAGTCGGATGTCGAGTTCACATTATCCCGACTCTATATTTGAAGAATAATCTTAATCTTATAAATAATTTTTACCTGCTTCAAAGAATCCGAGATTAGGACAGTAAAGATACAGCAAACCCCGAGATAAGTAAACAGTAAGGAGAATTCTGAAAAAACACTGCAACAAAAATAAACTTACATTAAGTTATGCGAAATGAGATTCCAAGTTGATTCGTGTAAGACAAACTTATTACACAGTTCTATAATTTGAGAGATAGTGTTGATATTTTATTTTTATCGATAGTTACGTGATTAAGGTTAAAGTTAGTGATAAGATCCGGTTTTTACTATTTTCTAGGTTCTAGAAGTAATTTAGATAGCAGAGAAGAAGTTTTGCGAACATTGTACGCCATTTCGCCATTCGACGACCTCTGTGGCGCAGCGGGCGAAGGTCTGCCTGCGACGCAGGAGGTTGCGGGTTCGATTCCCGCCTCGGGACAATTGTTTGTACGATCTGCAGACATTTGTTCAGGGCGTTCTGGATGTTTTCTATGTATAATAAAAAATATCTATCTTTGTAGTGTATTGTATTAAGTATATCAGTTATCTAGTACCCATAACATAACACAAGCTCTGCTTAGCTTGGGGCTAGATAATGCTGTGTGAATTGTCCAGCATTATTTATTTATTTATTCATTTGCTGTGAATCTTTGCTTAGAGAAACTTTGAAGCGATTGTAGTTTTGGAGTCTTTAGAAATAATGTTGATTCTAGTAAAAAACATTTTAAATATCAATAGACTCTAAAACGACAGTTAATTTGTAGATTGTTTCATGGCAGTTCATTACTAGTAGAACCTAGAAAATAGTAAAATACAGATTTTTTTCGAGCGTCACTAACCACCTGTAATAATATTAGTAGCTTGTCTTAAACAATAGACATTCTTAGATGTAGGTACCTACAGGTTTATGCGGGGAGCAGCTAACTAAGTATAGCTTAGCTTAACTGACGCAATTATTTTACTACTTGTCTAAATTTGTATAAATTGTTTGCATTTTGCACAGAAGTACGAAAAACTGCGTCTGCTATGCGAGCCTTAGCCTAAATTAGCTTGGGTTTTGGTCTACAACCCGGGTTACAGTTTTTTGCAATAGGTACTGTCAAAACGTGCGCTAATGAAAAAATAAGGTCCTCCTTACTAAGCTGCTGTAGCAAATCGTCGACATACTTGGGGTCCATTTGCGAAAGTAGACCGACAAGTTTCGGAATAGCCGAGTTGTGGCTTTTTTTCTAATTTACAACATTCTCGAGATACTGAAACCTGAAACAAAAAACATTTTATTCATAGAGTTATGCGCCAGACACATGGTGGAGTGTTAGTCGGAAAAAATTCCGGCAAATCAATGGAAGTGCAATAGTGCATTTTACACCAAGGCGAGAAAGTGATCAATTCCTACCGTGTGTGTCGTTTTGGCCTTAAAACACACGAGGTAGGAATCGCACTTTCTGCCGAGTGATAAATAGTGCTTTATACTACACCTTCGGGGAAAATAAAAAGCAGAATTACTTATTAATTGAAATTTATATTAAAATTATTACAGATATTGGAACTCAAAGAAGAACTTACCGCGCCCAATGATGTTGGTAAAACCTCATTGACCGCGCCAGCTTTTCGGTTCTTTTTTCAAAATATTGTTCGGAAATCGGAGGATGCCTAATGGACTTGGAGTAAAAACTTTTTGTCGTTTGACCGAACGAAAATAATCATAGCTACCGGCCGATCTTTCAGGAAATAAAAAAAAATAACACGTTAGAAATGGATTTCCATACAATTTTTCCTCTCGCTAAAACACGTGAGAAATGAAATTCCATAGAGTTTTTCCTCCCGGTTTCCTATAGGCCTGCAAAGACATACTTTCTATTCTATAATTGGAAAAGGAATAGGCAACTTTCCGAGCGTGTAGTATAAAGATATTATTTACATGAACTCTGTAAATAATCGAGACAATATTTCTCCAGGGGTAACACACTAAGTTTCTCAAACATTATCAAATGTACAGACACTATGAACTTTAAAAAACCACTTTTAACGCTAAAATCGATTCCCTAAACATCAAAGCCATTATCTAATGGCAGAAACCCCAGAATTCTGAAAGGATTACCACGTTAAATGGAAATGCTATTTATTGACCAAAATATAATGTAAGGGGTTAATTTTGATAGAATTTAATAAAAAATAATAAAATACTCACAAATATATGAACGCAGTGTCCACACACAATAGCTATAATTACGGTACACACGAGGCCCACCAGCCAGCCAGAATTTGCAAAAGCGAGAGGCATAGCCAGAATACCTGAGCCTAATGAAGCCTTCACCAGGTTGGCAAGTGATCTGATGTCCCTGAAATGATAGAAGGAGCGCCCTTAGTACCTACTAGATCCTATTCAGAAGGTACTGCTCGGTCGGACACGTCGAGAGAATGGAAGAAGGCGGGAAAACCATCAGGGTTAGTACGAATCGCCCGCCCCAAGTATCGCTGGATTGACAAAGACGGATCCACGCACTCGACGCTTCTAGCGGGAGACAGCACAGAACCGAAAAGCCAGGAACCCTTGGATACCAAGATCTACTTTGTGTCGCTGAGCTACCAGAAATTAGTAATTCTTAAGTTTAAAAGTAAAATAACCTCTGCTTGTAACGCATCTAAATGTACAACTTCTATGACTATGCCTCTCCGTCTTCTTAGAAGGTTTGCTGGAAGATATTTCTTTTTACTAAACGACTTCGAATACAGAAAGGAGGACGTTCTATATTTGGCTGTATATATGTTTTTAGGGATGTTCGTCGATTTCTCCGTCAAATTATGGAACGATTTTGAAAATTCATTCGCTTAAGATAATGTAAAATTGTGTTATAAAATATAGATAATGATTCCGAGGAGTTCCCATGAAATTTATGATTTTTTTTCACGAAAATCTAGTATTTGACCCGTAAAACTTAAAAACAGGGTAAAATTAAGGGATTACAAGTCGGTTTTTACTTTTTTAAAACAATCAAATTATGTATGACTATTATTATTTATGATTTATTTTATTTTATTTATTATTTATTATAACATATACGTTCCACTCACCCATTTGGCTTCTCAACTTTCCGATGCTCGAACGGATTGTAAGAATCCGTTCTGCTCCTTTTGGTGGAAGAACTTGAGTCCGTCGCCATTGTAAAATATTTTTTATCGTATTTTCATGAACAAAATTCAGAGTTCTTTCCATTTACGTACACTTTCAGGCCTGTTTATTTGATTTGGAAGTAAACTTGATTAACAAGGCAACTACACGACAAATGAAATGATTAAATCACTTCAAAATAAGTAGTAATCACCACTTAGGTATGTTGAAAGATGTACGTGTACTGGTGTTCCGTACCCAAGATAATATATCCGTACGTTCAACTTTGTTTAATTGTGTAACCACTCTTTTCCTTTCCATTATGATGGCAAATTACGTTAATTGAATGGCTTTAGAATTATTGTAATGATTATTGTGATACCTGCGTAAGATTGATTGATTGCCATTTCTTAGTCTTTAAGTTTAAAACTACCAACTTGTTTACCTCTAAAGAGGTAATGGCAATGGTAAAGGCAATTTAAATCTATAAAGAATTTTGATAAGAGTGTGCGTTATTTGTGAGTGAATTAATGATATTAAAGGACTTTTATAAACGTTAATAGTTTTTCTAAAAGTTGTATTTATTTGCACGACAGATATGTAATTTAGTGAGGGGTTTAACTTGACTTGCGTCATTTAACACATAAGTATTTAAAAGGCTAGAATTTTAGCAAACTGATATAATTCAGCATACTGTAGTTTGGGTCGTATTTTTATCATTTGTTTGAGCAACATTGTGTTAATGAATATATTCTAATGAGTTTGATTTTCTAGCTAGATTTTCTGACTTCTTGTATATCAGTTTACACAATGACAACTTATAGGTGCAACACAGTAATTTAACTGTACTTGTATCATTTATCACGTAATTTTAAGAGATATTAAAAACAAAAAGAGGCACAGTTTACAGTTTTATCGTGAATTACTTTAAAACTATAAAATATCACACTAATATTATAAATGCGAAAGTTTGGATGGATGGATGGATGGATGTTTGTTACCTCTTCACGCTAAAACTACTGAACGGATCGGGCTGAAATCTTGCATACAGGTAATTCTAATCCTGGAATCAAACATAGGCTACTTTTTATCCCATAAATCAGTTCCCATGGGATATAAATCACGTTTATAGAAACAACGCGTGCGAAGCCGCGGGCATAAACTAGTTTAATATAAAATTAAAATGCACAGTGAAAGTGAATATTTTTATCTACAAGTGTACGAGTAAATTACTATTATTGATTAAATAATAAAATAATTATTATTGATTTTTCACTGGTAGCACTTATCACAGGAGTCACAGAATTTATTTTTGAAAATCCATTGGTGATTTTTGGATGTTTATAAGACGGGTGATTCTTCCTCCATGGTAGAATGCGTACTTTGCGTTACGCGTAACACAGACAGAGAAAGTAGGCATTAACGCGAAATGTCTTGAATTTTGTGTTTACTACAAATTGAATTGAAGGTGAACTGGTGGCTCATTTAGATTAATTGAGAATGATATCAAGCGGAAATTAAAACACTTATATGCAAATGGAACAGAATGGCAAAGAAATCCTACCTTATTATTATAAATGCAAAAGTTTCTGTGAATGTTTGTTAGGTACCACGTATCTCCGCAACCACATAGCCGATTTAAATTAAATTTGGTATCTAGATAGTTTAGGTTCTAGAATAATACTTAAATTTAAATTTAATTTTAAAAAATGTACCTCTGGGGGCTTTAAAAGGGTGGTAAAGTTTCTATGGAAAATTATTTTCCCTTGGTTCGATTCACTCAGAACTCGGTATATATAATATAAACTGTTAAGAAAATAATGAATCACGTATTTTGAGGTTGAGGTATGATTTCCACGTGGGCCCCAGCTAGTAATTAATATAAATCTATTGCGGTCGAAATCACGTAAAATATTTACCTATATTTAGACTTACGTAAACGACAAAATTCGTGAAGTAGAGACTTCTCTACAAAAATCTAACTCGAAAAATGTGTGCATTATTTTAGTGAATTAAAATTTTGATTGTTTTATTTTCTTGCAATCGAAGTGAAAGGTTTAGTTGTTAAAGTGTTTAACTCGGGTCAAAACCACCCATTATAACTCGGTCTTGTCATCCTTCCTCGCTACGCTCGGGAGTTGAACAACCTACAGGGGTGATCCGAGATCTTACTCTTATAGTAAGATTTAGCCATCCATTCCCATCTCAAAAAGCCATCCTGTATAATGGGATGGTTTAGGCGCTATGCAGACAGACCAATTACTGTGGCACAGGCAACTAGCTCCTAACATAATAAATTAATTATAAAATTGACAGTTCCTTCAACTAAAGTTACTCTGTCTGCATAACGCCCGAGTCCCTTGTACAACAAACTACTATTTTCGAGCATGGAGTGTGAAAAATATATTAACCATTCCCATAGACACCTAGTAATTAACGTAATTGGCAAATTGAGAAACTGATTACGGTCTGAAGGTTCCGTCATCACATCCTAAGATGTTATTTTATGACTATAATAATGCCTTTATCTGTTAGCTAAGATAAAATAGGCAATCGTCGTCGTCGACGATAAAAGTCATGAGAGTTTTGTATGAAAGCAATTATATTTTTATCTTCGCAATAAATGAAGCGTTATGATTTTTTTTAATTTTAAAGTGTTAACCTCTCTTTGTAACATTAATGTACATTAATATTCCTACAATGATCTTTTCACAGTGCTCAACTTGACCAAATACGATGTTCGCTGATTATAAATAAATAAATATTGCCGGACAATTCACAATGCATTTTCTATACTCATTATGATGGCGAAAATTTGCGCCGTTGTGGCGCTGTGAAGACTTTTGGCCGAAGACATCACCAAAACTACTGTAAGGATCGTGCTGAAATTTTGCACATAATGTAAGATATGGACCTGAAATAACATTTATGCTACTTTTTATACCAAAAAACATATAGAGCCGCAGGCACGAGTATACTAATCTATCTTATGTACTCTGGATTTCTTGAAATATATTTCTACGCGACATTGAAGACAGTTTGAATTACTTTTTGCACCAGTTCCACCGTGTAGACCCGTTGAATTATAGCATAACTTATATTTATAATTTTTTTAATTATACTCAAGTTTTATTAGTTTTGTACCCTAAATATATATTTTTTACCATCAAACTACAATTAATAAAATGTCTAAATATTTCTAAAATCATTTAAAAAAATATAATTTTATAAAGTATAAGAGTATTTTAGATTATGATGTGAGGAAAACTTACCTATACATAATTTTGTTTATTATTAGCTTAAAACAAAACACGGCTAGATCTACAAAATTATATAAGTAAATACAATAACCTTAAGGAGGTTGATAAAGTATTCTATGATAAGTATTTTCTTTCAGGCTCACGTGTCGTTTCAAGGTCACCTCTGACGCATGTCGGATACATTTCGGATGAAAATCACCGCAGAATAGGTCAACAGAGACCAGAAACTACCTCGCAGACAAAAGCGTGGATGCAACGACGAGCACCTGGAAAGATTGGACTTACTTAAGAGTGGAAGGACTACCCAACAGTAGCATAGTAGGTATGATTCTTTAATAAAACATCCAGTGCGAGTCATTGACTCAATAGGACACTGCTTCTAGCCAAAAATCATGGTTCTAGGTTATCGGGAAGTATCTACCTAACGGATTTGATCCCTTTTTTTTTTTTTTTTTTTTTCAGCCATTACTGTCCCACTGCTGGGCAAAAGCCTCTCTTTTCTCCTTCCACTTTGATCCCTTGCGAATATATTTTGTTTAGCATATTTTTTTTTCCGATTTTTTACCTGTGCTATAAGACATTGCTTTGTACCAAATTTCATGATTCTAAGTAAACGGAAAGTACCCTATAGGTTTTGTGTGCATGGCATTCCCTTGAAAATGACAAAATATGTGTATACGTAAACGGCTGAATCTTTTGATTGCGTTGACTTAAAAGTTTGATTTTTTGGTGGCTCTAAGGGATCTGAGTCTTTGATGTTAATTACAACTGGATATCTCCTCGCGTTCCTGAGAGAAGATGGTTGACATACGGACAACAAAGTAATCCTTTATGGGTTCCTTTTTTCTTTTGAGGGAGGGAACCCTAAATCGTAAGGTACATAACAAGAAATAATATAGTTGTAACTGGTTATATCCAATTTTGAACCTTATTCAAGTGTTTCTTTTGGCACCGGAAATCTAAAAATCCAAATGAGCTAGTTAATATGAGAAAACTTACAAGTAATTAGGATCGTCTGATCGCTCAGTTGGTGCTACAATCATCCTTATTCATAGTAATTACAAATATCAGAAATTGCAACAGCACTGCCAGAGACCAAAGCAGTTACGCCAAACAAGAGGAGTAATAGGTCTTTCCACATTACTAAATTGTTCCTGTAAAGAGAAAAATAAACACCTCGAGATTTATTGCGTTGCAATCGTTAAATTGTGTTTGTGATTCAACGAAAAACAAATCGCCAAAAGAAACTCAAGTGTAGTTCTCGCGAACCGCAATGCAACCCCCGTGCCCCACACTGCCAGCTCCCGTGAACCATCTCCGCCATTAAAAAAAATTGGTTGCCTGTAAAGTCGGTATACGGGCGAAAGTTTTACGTGACAACGACTTTGTGAGCGCATAACGTGAGCGGAGCGTAACGCGTAACGCAGTTTCTTGAAGTGTCACCCGGCAAACCAATTTATAAGACGTTGTCACGTCAAAAAATCTGATATGGGTATCGTTTCTGACTTAGGGGGGGGGGGGGGGTAAAGATTTAGATTTTGATGCCTATAGGTACTTAAGGGACCTCGCCCCGTTACACAGCGCGACCCGCATATCGAAAGCGCGTCGAGTGTAGCGGCTCGCTACAAACCAACTCTCTCCTGCAAGCGGGTGACTCCGTCTCTCTTCCCCCCCCCCCTCTTTCCTGAATCCCCTCACCTACCAAAAAAATTAGGTAGGTATGTGGGTTACAATTTAAGAGTCTATTTGACGTCGGTAACGAGACGTGATCGTGAGTCGATCGTTCAGTGGAAGTAGTAGAAAAAAGACCCGTCAAGTGCAAGTGTAGGTAACTCGCGCGCCGAGGGTTTCGAACGTTTGTCAACATGTAGGTATGTACTAAAGGTACCAGTTAGAGACTTGGAAATTTAATGAATACCTTAAACTAGTAGGTACCAACCTACATTTCAGATGGATCTCTCTGCATGCTTCGGTGATAGGGGGTGGGTAGCGGTAAATTTTTCGACTTTTTTCAAAATATTTCGAAACGGGAACTGATTTATGGGATAAAAAGTAGCCTATGTTTGATTCCAGAATTACAATTACCAGTATGCAAAATTTCAGCCCGATCCGTTCAGTCAGCTCAATATTTTTAGTGCAGTGTTAAAATAATATTAAAAAAAAACAAGACCCGTCAAGTGCGAGTGTAACTCGCGCGCCGAGGGTTTCGAACGTTTGTCAACAAGTAGGTATGTACTAAAGGTACTGGTTAGAGACTCCGAATTTTAATGAAGACCTAAAACTAGTAGGTACCAACCTACATTTCAGATGGATCTCTCTGCATGCTTCGGTGATAGGGTGTAGCGGTAAATTTTTCGACTTTTTTCAAAATATTTCGAAAAGTATTGAATCTACAGAAATTTTAAAAACTGTTTTGAAATGTACAAACTGATACCTTTCATATGATATCCCACTTAGAGGGGTAGCCCCCCCTTTTGAAAACTATCCCCCCCCTTTTTGACCATTTTTCAAAAAGTGTTCGTTTTACAGACTTCTCTATATTTTTCCTGTAAAATATAGATCTATATCTACAAACGCTTCATACATTTTGAATGGATCGCTCTGCAAACTTCGGAGATAGGGGGGGGGGGAACGGGTAAAATTTCGACTATTTTCAAAATATTTCAAAAAGTACGAAACCTACAGAAATTTCAAAAACTGTTTTGAAATGTACAAACTAATACCTTTCATATGATACCCCACTCAGTGGGTTAGCCTCCCCTTTTGAAAATTATCCCCCCTCTTTTTGACCATTTCTCAGAAACTGTTCATTTTACAGACTTCTCTATATTTTTCCTGTAAAATATAGATCTATATCTAAAAACGCTTCATACATTTTGAATGGATCGCTCTGCAAACTTCGGAGATAGGGGGGGCGAACGGGTAAAATTTCGACTATTTTTAAAATATTTCAAAAAGTATGCGACCTACAGAAATTTTAAAAACTGTTTTGAAATGTACAAACCGATACCTTTCATATGATATCCCACTCAGTGGGGTAGCCTCCCCTTTTGAAAATTATCCCCCCTCTTTTTGACCATTTTTCAAAAAGGGTTCATGTTACAGACTTCTCTATATTTTTCCTGTAAAATATAGATCTATATCTAAAAACGCTTCATACATTTTGAATGGATCGCTCTGCAAACTTCGGAGATAGGGGGGGGGGGGAGCGGGTAAAATTTCGACTTTTTTCAAAATATTTCAAAAAGTATGAAACTTACAGAAATTTCAAAAACTGTTTTGAAATGTACAAACCGATACCTTTCATATGATACCCCATTCAGTGGGGTAGCCCTCCCTTTTGAAAATTATCCCCCCTCTTTTTGTCAATTTTTCAAAAAGTGTTCGTTTTACAGACTTCTCTATATTTTTCCTGTAAAATATAAATCTATATCTACAAACGCTCCATAGATTTTGAATGAATCGCTCTGCAAACTTCGGAGATAGGGGGGGGGAATGGGTATTTTTTCGACTATTTTCAAAATATTTCAAAAAGTATGAAACCTATAGAAATTATAAAAACTATTTCGAAATGTACAAACTAATACCTTTCATTTGATACCCCACTTGACTATGTAGGTCTCTTTTAAAATTTTGACATCTCAATTTATATGGAAAATGTTCATTTTCATTTTTCATTTATTTAAAATTTTTTTTCTTAAAATTTGTACAGGCGCACGAAATGTATTATTATTTTAAATTTCAAGTTGATAGCTGCTGTAGTTGCTGAGTTATTAAGGAGGGAAAAAAGGACAGACAAAGCGAGACCATAAGGGTTTCGAAACCGATCTTCGAAACCCTAAAAATGGAAAAGATCTAAGGTAGTTTCAATTTAAGTATGAAACCTACAGAAATTTCAAAAAATGTTTTGAAATGTACAAACCGATACCTTTCATATGATACCCCACGCAGTGGGGTAGCCTCCCTTTTGAACATTATCCCCCCCCCTATTTTTGACTATTTTTCAACATAAAAGATACGTCTCCTTTTTCCACACAATTTGGTACAGTAGCGCCTCTATCGTGCGGACAGGGAACTAAGCAAATCTCATCGTCAAGGAGACGTGACGTCTCGTTAGTGACGTCAAAAAGACTCGCCTCTCAGGTTTACTTAACCAGAGAGGTGAGTCTTTTTGACGTCACATGTTCTGTAACTTATGTGTTATAATACGTCTGAAGTATTAAACATGTTAAATTATAACACGCCATTATAAAAAATGCTATAATTATGACTAATTTTATATCATTGTTTTTTGTGATTTACATCACGGAAGACCTGTGCTATGACATAATTCATTGTTACCATAACTGTTACCTCTATCTTTTGTATGTGCTATGTATGTACCCCCAACTCTTCCCGCGGGTGTCGTAAGAGGCGACTAAGGGATATCCACCGGAGGCGGGCAGCAACACCCCCTGCAGAACAATTCTACCACCGAACTGTGATCCCCAACCCGCATGGCCTGCGTGGGGATTAAGGGCATTGCCCCCCAAGTGATAAAAGCCAATAAGGCACTTATCAGGTGGAGGCCTGCGTCCAGCAGTGGACCGATACAGGCTGTTGAGGTTGAGGTATGTATGTATTGGTGTAAACGCATTTTTACTTACTTTTTACTATGTACTACTACGTATTTACTTTTCCTAGACGAACAGTAGTTAGTACCTATCCTATTTGTAGTAATACGTGCAAAATACCATTAGGTATAGAAAAAATCAGTGCGATTTACTCCAAAGTTTTGGTATTTTTTGACGACCTCGGTGGCGCGGCTGGCGAAGGTCCGCCTGCGGCGCGGGAGATTGCGGGTTCGACACAAACAAATTTGATTTTTGATTACAAATATTTGTTTCGGGTGTTCTGGTCATTTCTATGTATAATGAAAAATATATATCTATGTAATGTATTATATTATGTATATCAGTGATCTAGTACCCATAACACAAGCTCTGCTTAGCTTGGGGCTAGACGATGCTGTGTGGATTGTCCAGCATTATTTATTTATTATTTAATTTACGATAATATCCGTATATATTTTCGCAATCATTATTAGTGTTATTCACCTACCGTCCATAGTCCTGCGCGTGGTACACGAGGTCCACAGAAGCTGGTATTATAAGTCCAAGCATGGAATAGAACAAAGCTCCAACCAGCCCAATAATCTGCTCTAACATCGGTATTGAAATACCAACAGCACCTGTAAAAAGTTACATTGAATCTATAAAGACAAGTACAAGTACTCTTTATTGCACACCAAATAAAACAGAAACACAGGACAGGAAAAGACAAACACAGATTACGTTGCACAATGGGCGGCCTTATCGCTAAGAGCGATCTCTTCCAGACGTGCATTAAGGCGCTACCTCGAACCAAATCAGCGCCACCACCTATTTTATCTTATTATTCTGACGAAACATTTTTCAAATCCCCCGCATGTGATAAATTGTAGTGGACCACTACAGGCTGTTGATTTTGAGGACGAGGATGCATGGGGGAGATATCTAAATCTACGAACTATATTGAAGCCAAATTCGATCTAGACTGTTTGTAAACAAACCGCCCATACTTAACCTAAAATTCTATTGCCGCGTCGATTCATACGAAATTTACATTACTTGTCCATTTCTGATACTTCCCTCCCTACTTCCAAAGAATATTGCTTACAATTATGTGAGAAACTCGACGCCAGGCGACGCCAAGCGAGTGAGTTTTCGTTTTTTGTGTCGTGGTTTGTTTACAAAAATTCTACACCGAATTTGGGTGAAATCAAAGATCAAGTATGACTAGGTTCCGTACTACTATCTTTGGGTGAAATAGGTAACACTGCTTACCGCAAATACACACAATGGCTATCTTTATGAGGGCATGCTGTAGCTTAGGATGCTTCATGCTAAGTCTTGAATTAATACATTTCACTGCCGCTTTATACAGCACGTAGAAATGTAAAGGGTACGAGAACATGATTGAAAGCGCTATAGAAACTTTTGCTAAGATTGCTGGCCTGAAAAAAGGAAAATAAGTAGGTCGTTAAGAATCAACATAATCCTTAAATATATTTGAACTTGGGTAAATTAGTCTAACTAATTTATAGTGCTCAAGTTTGTAAAACTACAATTAAATGGGTCTAGCTGTTGTTTGTGCAAGAACGGAGGTATTAGATTGGTGACACCTTGAAATTCCCTAATTGTTGATAGCTGATTACAGATTAAGAAAACTGACAAGACAAAAAACACGACAAGCGTAGCGGTAGGTACCTACCTACAAATTGCGTTATTTTACAAAAGTATTTTTGTTTGTCCAGAACAGTTAACAAAAAAAGTGATTTGCGTTCATGACTCACAGTAGGTTTGCCAACTTATTACTATGATCTACTATGATCCAGAAACCTACTATATAGTAGGTTTCTGGATCTTGCTCGTAAAAATATAGTAGGATACGAAAAATCTTTGAATCAAAGTGCGCGTTAATTGTGGCGCTAATTTGACAGTCAGTAGTACGTATACGGCAAATAATTGACATTGACTTCTATTCAAGCCAAGAATTCTTTCAAAATGCGAGAATGCACTCCGTTTCACGCAAAAAACAATTGCTAGGTACATGACACATATGCCTTTGGACCCTTATAGGCACCAAAAATTATAGTAGTTTCGCCTACTAAGTATATATGTTTTCCAGAAATATAGTAGGCGGAGCTCAAATTTAGTAGGGTACATCTATAACACTATACATATAATTAAACGTCAAATGTGAGTCGGACTCGCTTACTAAGGGTTCCGTTTAATTGTAAGACCTTGATTCTTGCCAAATATCATGATTCTAGGTCAACGGGAAGTAGGTGTTGGTCCATGGCGAGAATCAAATGTAATTTTTAAAGAATAAACCCCACTCGGTACCCCACCGAGTGGGGTATATTCAGCCTCCCTTTTTAAAATTATTCCCCCTCTTCTTTGACCATTTTCAAAAAGTGTTCGTTTTACAGACTTCTCTATAATTTTCCTGTAAAATATAGATCCATATCTACAAACGCTTCGTACATTTTATATGGATCGCTCTGCAAACTTCGGAGTTAGGGGGAGGGGAATGGGTAATTTTTCGACTATTATAAAATTGTATGAAACCTACAGAAATTTGAAAAACTGTTTTGAAATGTCCAAATCGATACCTTTTATAATTTGATACCCCACTTAGTGGGGTAATATGAGGCAACCATGATCCCCAATCATGGTTGCCTCATTTATCACCAATGCATGCAGAGAGATCAATCTGAAATGTAGGTTGGTACCTACTATTTTTAGGTATTTTATTACATTAAATTGTGAAGTCTCTAACCAGTAGGTACCTTTAGTACATAGGTACCTACTTGTTAAAAAACGTTCGAAACCCTCGGCGCGCGAAATACACTCGCACTTGACTAGGGTTGCCAGATGTAAATTTGATAAAGGAGGGCAGATGTGTCTAAAAAGGAGGACTTTCTGTAAAAAAGGAGGACATTTACAACAAATAAATAAAATAAAAATCGTTTACTTCAGACCCGTTGTGGCCCATATAAAACACAAAAGTTTTAAACTAACAATAAAACGAGTGTAGACAATATACCTACCTAACTTACTTTATTCTAATCATATTTAGCTGAGCTGCTAATTTTGCAAAAAGATTGTGGTTTTTCACCAAATAATCATAAAAATCTTCACATGACGCGTTTTTGGAGTTGAATTGAGTAAGAATCAACGATTTAACGCACACTTAATCTGTTCCTCTCTTTGCTCCACTGAGTATTAATCAGTAAGAAAATTCTTTCCACATTTGCGTCTATACAAAAATAAAACTCGCAGATCTTGAGCAGTTCTGAGAAACATTCAATGTTTTTAACACTTTTGAATTAGATTGTCCACTGTTCGTCCAACTTAAAATCAAAATATACTTAATCAGGATCACCATCGGATTTAGATTTAAGAAACAAAATCAGTTAACAAAATTTTCATTTTCAGCTAGCATTAAAAACGTAGGTACATCAAAAGGAGGACTTAAAGTAGGTAAAGGAGGACGGGAGGACAAAATATGGAAAAGGAGGACATGTCCTCCTTTTGGATACCATCTGGCAACCCTACACTTGACGGATCAAGTTCAAAGTGTTCTACTCACAGACATCTCTATATTTTTCCTGTAAAATTTAAATCCATGTCTACACAGTCATGCTACATACATTTCAGATGAATCGCTCTCTGTAAACTTCGGAGATAGGAGGGAATGGGTAATTTTTTACTATTTTCATAATAATTGTAAAAGTATAAAGCCTACAGTAGGTACCTACCTTTTATTTGATACCCCACATGATGCAGTAGGTCTCTTAAAATTTCGAAATCACCTTTTGTACAGAAAATTTTCATATTTATTGAATTAATTTTTCTTAAAATCTTTACAGGCGCACGAAGTATATTATTATTTTAAATTTAATTTGGTGGCTGCGGTAGATGCTGATATATAGAGGCAATAAAAGACAGACAAAACGAGACCACAAGGGTTTCGAAACCCTAAAAACTAGCCATGTGCGCAGGGCATACTTTTTAGTACAGGTAGGTACAGAAGGTACTAACCATTCCTCCATAGGAAGGTTCAACGTGACACTTGGTTGCACATCTGGCCCATATCTCAAGTATCCGAAAAAGCCCAGTAACATATACAGACCCGTTACCAATACCATGGAATTGTTGAGGACGCCGGGACAACCGAGGAAGTGAGCCGGATGCCTCATTTCATTTTCCACTGGCATGACCACGCCTATGCCTTCCATGGCAAAGATGACCGTGCTGAAAACATTGCTAAGCATCACGGTCTGTATAAAAGCAAAAGAAAATGTTATTTATTGCCATAAATGTTATATATTGCTAGTGTAACAGACAACATGAGTCCATATGCTCCTGAACTAGTTCAAAAACTGTGTTTCAGGAGTCAGTGTCCAACTAATATTAACAGATACTTATGTCGAAGCAACATAACTAATCTTAATTGTAGGTACAGAGGAAACAAGTTAAAAATAAATATATGTATAGCTAGTAATTTAGCGCTTGTACTTTCAAAACTTCATTGTAATCGACTATCGACCAGTTAACAGCATAAATAAATCAACTGGGCAACGGATTACGACCGCTTCAACTGGAATCGTTGAGAATTCTTTGTATGAAATTTCCTATACCCATAACGCACGCTTATTATAAGTATCGCAGTGGTCCTCCCCTCTTTTTAATTTAAATATATTTTTTTAGGCCGGCGGCGGCGAGGTGTTAGAAGAGAAACCGAACCGTTGCCAAGTTGATATGTGTCCATGTTGCTTCTCAGGTTTAAGGCAACTTATTAATTATAAATTTGACTGAAGGCTTGACTTGCTGTGATATTGAGGTGTGGAGAGAAATAAAAGATGCGTACTTCTTTCCAATATGGCGTGTAATGTCGTCTTGTACAAAACGTTAAGGTGAGGTATGGAGAGAGGGGAGGCTACAGGTACAATATTTAAATTAGGCGCGAACAGTCCACAATTTTTATCGCCCTCAGAATAACTCAAGTTCAGGTTCAAGAGAGAGTTAGAGTATCTAAGAATTTACTTAGGTGCGAAGTTTACATCTGGTTTACACAAATTTAAGTAAAAATCTTCCTTAAAGAATTTATCTGTGTTTTTCTTGCAAATAATGTATAGATTATTATGAATATGGAAGGAAAATAAGATGCATTCTAAACTTACGATAAGTAAGACGGGAACCGCTGAGGTTTACCAAACGCTTTTCTATTTTCAAACCCAATATGATCTATATCTTTAAAAATATAGTAGAAACATGTAAGAAAAACTATGATTAACAAAACGTTTGATATCATGGAGATTGGTGCCAAATATTTCAACTCCTTTATCTGAACCAACATGGCTAGTGGAACTAGCACAGCCAGCCCGTAGTACAGTGTAGATACAGGTGAAGAAAATAAGTATTCATCAAAGATCTGAAAAAAAAAACGACTTAATTTAACAAAAAAAACTTTTAAACCAAATTGCCAAAGTTGCTGATTTCGGCACCGGCCCGAAATCCGCCTTGTGTCTATAGTATAGGCATGGAAGTTATAGCTACTTTTATTTCACTATCACGTCGCGAAGTTATTTTTTTCTGTCACGGTTATATCACGCGTGATAAATCACGGTCGTTATATTTCATTAGTGATGATTATTATCACAGTGGGTGCATTTTTTCCGCCTGTTACATGTTGCAGTGATAGTGATATGATTCAGAACTTATCGCTTAGCTAATCGGCGATGTTTTTTTGACAATAAAACGTGTTTTCTTTAATGAACTTTCCCTCATACTTCGACAGGCTGGGGATGTTTAAGTAATTATAAAACACTAGGACGACAACTTTATTTCTGTATTAACAGACAATCTCAGGTGAGCTTAGTTTAAAATAGCACGCGACTGAAAACGCGGCATGCACGTGCAGCAGCAATAAGTAAAGAATACAAGTGAGTGAAATGAAGTGAAACTCTCACAACGTGATTTCACTGGTATTATAAATTTCAAGTGTGTACCTACATTAAATGAGCACCTTAACGTCTTTAAAATAAGACTCATTTTCATATGAAGTTTTTGTAACGGAGCGTTATTTATCTAAGCAGTAAGCAAGTTTTAAAAATACTCCAGATAAATTAAAGCCTAATGGTGTTGAGAATAAGATGCAATTTCACTTAAACGAATTCTCTCTTCTCGCTAGTGGCACGGTGTCGCTACAGTCGCATGCTGTAGCTTTGTCTCTCTCGCACGATAGAATTCTGCGAATTGTAATGTAGCTTAGCCCGCGTGAAAAATCACGCTCGCGTTATAAGTAACTCACGGTTTCGATGCATGTAACTGGTGTGGCACGTGATTTATGTTTTCACTAGTGATATAACCAGTGATGCGTGAAATCTTCCATGCCTACTATAGTACCATTAATTTGTACCATCAATGGTACAAGAGTTCGGTGTTAATAATACATTGCTGGCTTATTGTACCTAACTAAATATTTGCTTCTGATCATGTGACGGCAGATGCTGGATGCGGGAAGCAGAAGACAGGGCGTTATGGCGCAAACTAGGGGAGGCCTATGTCCAGCAGTGGACTAATATAGGTTGATGATTACCAACAATGATGAACAACAGGAAATGTCAAAGTGACAGCGAATGTCAAAAGTGACAGCAAAAGTCAAAAGTGACAGCAAAAGTCAAAAGTGACAGCATAAGTCAAAAGTGACAGCAAAAGTCAAAAGTGACAGCAAAAGTCAAACGTGACAGCAAAAGTCAAAAGTGACAGCAAAAGTCAAAAGTGACAGCAAAAGTCAAAAGTGACAGCAAAAGTCAAAAGTGACAGCAAAAGTCAAAAGTGACAGCAAAAGTCAAAAGTGACAGCAAAAGTCAAAAGTGACAGCAAAAGTCAAAGTGACAGCGAATTTAGCATTCGCTGTCACTTCTAACAAGCGCGCAATTCGCTTTCAACATCTCTGTAATTTGCTGTCACTTTGACTTTTGCTGTCACTTTTGACTTCAGCAAAAGTCAAAAGTGACAGCAAAAGTCAAAAGTGACAGCAAAAGTCAAAAGTGACAGCAAAAGTCAAAGTGACAGCGAATTTAGCATTCGCTGTCACTTCTAACAAGCGCGCAATTCGCTTTCAACATTTCTGTAATTTGCTGTCACTTTGACTTTTGCTGTCACTTTTGACTTTTGCTGTCACTTTTGACTTTGCTGTCACTTTTGACATTCGCTGTCACTTTGACATTTCCTGTTGTTCATCATTGTTGGTAATCATCAACCTATATTAGTCCACTGCTGGACATAGGCCTCCCCTAGTTTGCGCCATAACGCCCTGTCTTCTGCTTCCCGCATCCAGCATCTGCCGTCACATGATCAGAAGCAAATATTTAGTTAGGTACAATAAGCCAGCAATGTATTATTAACACCGAACTCTTGTACCATTGATGGTACAAATTAATGGTACTATAGACACAAGGCGCCGAAATCAGCAACTTTGGCAATTTGCTAATGTCGCAGACATGCCGCCGAAAATCTGTCGCAGATATCTCGCAAGAAGTCGGCGGGCGTTATCGCCGACATTCTTCTTAAAAATTATGTTGCCGCCGGGTTGTGTCGGGGGCGTTGCCGACTTTGGTGTTTAGACTCCATCTGGGCCGTGTGGTGCCGGCTTAGAAGTTGCACCACCCCAACTCTCCCCGCGGGTGTCGTAGAAGGCGACGGCAGCAGCGCCTTCTGCAGAACAATTTTATTCTACCCCCAAATTGTGATTCCCAACCCGCATACCCAGAGTGGGGATTATGGGCATAACTCCCCATAATGTTGATATAATTATAAGCCCATAAGGCGCTTATCAGGGCTGCGCCCAGCTGTGGGCTAGCTTAAGCTGAAGATGAGATGATAGATGAAACAAAACAATTGCTCACCTGTTTAATAGAGTCAACAATAAGTACAGTGTATATACAGCAACCTCCAAAATATGTACAGAATAACGCACATTTTGCCGAACGACTAAAATGAAGAAAAGCTTTTATAGTTTGAAGCACGTATAAGAGAACAAAATAGCGGCACAGGCTGTCAAGAGTTCAGATCTCTAACCAATCCAGGTCCAGGCTTGAAAGGGGTTTGAAAATTTTAGCCCTAATATTGGACACCATTTTGTTTTTTTTTAAATCGCCGCGCACAATCAATGTTCGACACTAAAACAAATGAAAAATGGGATACGGAGCGGTTGGTTCTCAATGCACGGGACCACAAGGAAGCAAATCGTCTGCAATTGGAAAGGTCCTTCAAGCACGTCGCCATCAAATAATTACTTACAGACTTTTCTATTTCTCATGAACGAATAGAACCTTTTGAATTTTTGATGAGGATTTGCAATATAAATATGATATTTGCTGTGTGGATTGTCCAGCGTTGTTTATATATTTATTTTTATTTATCTTCCTTTTACATTATCAAAAATCCCTTTTTAGGGATTCAAAGATCGGTTTCGAAACCCTTATGGTGTCGCTTTGTCTTTCCTTTTTTCCCTCCTTAATAATAACTCAGCAACTACCGCCGCTATCAACTTGAAATTTAAAATAAATATAGATTTCGCGCGCTTGTACAGATTTTAAGAAAAATAATGAAAATGAACATTTTCCATACAAACTGATGTCGAAATTTTGAAAGGGGTCATGTGGGGTATCAAATGAAACGTATTAGTTTGTACATTTCAAAACAGTTTTTAAAATGAAATTTCTGTATGTTACTAATTAATTTACTTTTTGAAATATTAATTTACTTTTTGAAATATTTTGAAGACGAAAAAATACCCATTCCCCTGCCCCCCCTTCCGAAGATTGCAGAGCGATCCATACAATATGTATGTAGCGTTTGTAGATATGGATCTATATTTTACAGGTAAATATAGAGAAGTTTGTAAAACGAACATTTTTTCAAAACGGGGAAAAAAATCAAAAGGTGCTACCTCACTGAGTGGGGTATCAAACGAAAGGTATCAGTTTTTGCATTTCAAAACAGATTAAGAAATTTCTCTAGGTTACATATTTTTCGAAAATTTTTGAAAAAAGTCAAAAAAATTACCTAGAGTCGACTCTAGACTCCGAAATACCTATGCAGAGCGATCATCTATTTTTAGGTATTCATCAAATAGTGATATCTCTTACCCGTACCTTTAGTACATATTTGTTTATTAGACAAACGTTTGAAACCCTCGGCGCGCGAGTTGCACTCGTACTTGACGGATCTTGTTTTTATTTGCTACACTACTTCTTTCTGTATTGCATCGAGAATCTAGAAATATAAATTCATTTTTTTGGTTTTTCTATTTTCAAAAACAAACATGGCGTTACATTTTTATTAATTTGTTGACTTGCTTGGAATCGCATTTTAAATTGAGGACGTTTTGCTTCCGTGACTATTAGTTATGTCAAAATTTGTGTTTATACTATAAACAGCGGTCTAAAAAGCGGTAAAAGTCATTTCGCTTTGTAAAGACAGCCCTTTTTCAATTGAGGATGTTTCGCTCCCATGACATATGGCGTTGTGAACGTTTTTCTACTGAGAACCTATTGCTCTACGACAGACGAACAACTCCGTATTCGAAAAATGTCTAAAGAATGTCCTAAAGCATTAGGTTTCCGAGATATTCACAGATAAAAAAAAACTATAAGTAACTAGCTTCTGCCCGCGGCTTCGCACGCGTTGTTTCCATGGAAACGTTTTGAGGTTATTTGTATCCCATGGGAACTGATTTATGGGATAAAAAGTCGCCTATGTTTGATTCCAGGGTTAGACTTACCTGTATGCAAAATTTCAGCCTGATCCGTTCAGTAGTTTTGACGTGAACAGGTAACAAACATCCTTCCATCCATCCATCCAAACTTTCGCATATATAATATTAGTGTGATATGTTTTCTTCATACGTGAATATCTTAGAAACCTAACGCTTTAGGACATTATGTTTTAGAACATATTTTTTTATTTGGTTTAGTGTGTTTTGTTTTAATATATAATTTTTAAGTCACGATTAATCAGAAAATCGGCCACAATATGGTCGCTTGCCACGAAATGGCACGCAAATTATTTGACAGGCCATTATTATTGATTTTAAAAACAATTTTAACTTCATTTAAAGATCTTCGCATAATCGCTTGTCTGAACCGGGAAGGTCGTCAGGAGAATTTTTCCCTTCTTTTTGTTACAGCTAATAAAACATAAAATTTAAGCTTTCATTATTTTGGTCTGTAACAAATTATTCTTATAATTCACAATGAAGTTGTCAATGTACAATAGGTAGTTTATATTGTAGATAAGTGTTAACGTCTTTAAAGCAAGTTAAGATTTGTTCCTGCAATAAACTTCCAAAACTCTTAATAATCGACTATTCTGCTTATTAGTCCTTACCCAGCCAAAGGTGAAAAGCGTCTAACGCATTGTGGACCATTTCTAAAACAGGCCTCGCAGGTTTCTGCGTAGCCCAATTTCGGAATCTCTTCTATTTTACAAACGCCACGGGAAACAACTACCTGAAAAAAACATTGCAATAAAATTTGTAATACCTACGCCTTTGTAATACCTACTAAAATCCGCAAGATATATTTTTAGATTATTGTGAGACGAAGTGGGCATGGGCATAAGCTGAAAAAGGCGGATTCAAAACCACACGGGGAATCAAGTTTTGTGCTATTAGTAAAGGTCTTTTTGAATTTGTTGCTCTAGAAAAGATGAACGAGCTTCCACGATAGGTTACCGCTGCCATTGCCGTGTTTCGGTTGGCAAAGCTGTCAGCACAATTATAGACGAAAGCATGCGGACACACGTTACCTATATTACTGAAACTGCTCCATTTGCCATCGATGGATTATTATGTCAAAATAATCCTCCTACACAATGCATCATAGGGTACGATTCCGGTGTGTTACCAGCTGAATAATATAGTACTTTGCTTGATGCGCCAGGTTAGTGGATAAAGTATAATATATATTTTTTCAGTCAAATGACACAAAGAACTTACAAATATTTTAACGCAGTGCGTGCAAACGCAAGCTATGATTATGGTCATTACAAAACCAACTAGCCAGCCAGCATTGCTCATGGCCAGAGGCATAGCTAATAGCCCAGTACCCAGGGAAGCCTTTACAAGGTTTGCCAGTGATCTTATATTCCTGGAATTATCAAGAAAGATTAATAAACTACGTTGGTTACTACGTCGACTAATGTATATTAATTAATAAAAGGTACGAATTCTGAAAGGAAATGAAATGGTAATAAGTTGTGCTGTAATATTTTGGTGTCTTCACGAGGTCACAATGTTGATTGTAAACTAGCTTGTTGTTTTTATTAAACAGTACATAAATATTTTAAAACTTGTAGTATTATCTGTGCTATCCGCTGGTCCGGTGCGGGTTGGTTGCCTTTCATGTTTCTTCTTAAAGGTTCACCAAAAATCAGTATAACCAGACCGGACTTCTGATACCACTGAACTCTGATACAAAAGCAACAGAGTGTTTATTTTGCATCAATTTCGAGTCCTTCCTGTATAGGAAAAACTCGAAAACGACGGAAGTATTCGTAAAATAATGCGTACAACCGATACTAAACACTTTGTTGCTGTACCGAATGTATATTTAGCGTCTTGCAGTACCACTACCGGATCGAGAGGAACTACTTTTTGTAGTATGATCCAATCATCATCATCAACCTATATTAGTCCACTGCTGGACATGGGCCTTCCTTAATGAACGCCATAGCGTCTTGAGCTTGCCGCATCCAGCATCTGTCTCCAGTCTTCGCAGGTCGTCATCCCACCTGGCTGGAGGGCGTCCTACACTACGTTTGCCTAGTCGCGGTCTCCACTCAAGAACACGTTTACCCCATCGGTTGTCGGTTCTTCGCAAGACGATCATCCAATCGTTTCTTATAAACTCGATGATAGTTTTCAAATGATTTTGAGTGATTTTATTTTATCTGTCAGCTCGGCCAGGCGGCGGCGGCTCAGCGGAGAGTTTCTTGGTGCCAATGATGATGATAAATATTAAGTCAAATTTTTTTGTAATGTAGATCATAATCTCACTATGTTTTTAAAGAGGATGCATGTAGACTAGTCACATCATGTTCATAGTCATTTTCATTGTACTATTCCACCACTATTCGTGAAAACCTTCAATAAGCTTTCTGGTACTTATTAATTTGTAATTCTGTTAATTTTTTAAGCATTTGGTTTTCCCCTAAATAAATAACTAAATAAATAAATAAGTACCTACTTAAGAGGAGGTTCCGAGCACGGATAATAGTATTATTGTAATATTTGATTAATGAAATAATTTTTTTTGTATTATTTTGTACGTTGATATGACAGCGACAGTCACGTTTGCAGCATTGATGTTAAAAGAAAAGTAGATAAGTAGATAAAGCACGACCAACATAGCTTGGTCATAGAAATACCTTCATTTGGTGCTTTAGAAAAATATGAACAAGGAAAACATTTTACTTGGTACTTGCACCGAATCTAAGTTTTTCAATCGATGAGCGTGCCAAGTCTAACCCAAACACGTCAATCATAGAGAGGTAAAACACGCTCATTCAACAATTCTCTTGATTTTGAATGCAAAAACAAATCTATGTGTAAGTTCACAAGCATAATTATAACTTCAATGCTTTTGCATACGAGCGCACGAATACAAATAGGAAAATGAGACCTATTTATCGCATTTTTTTGACTACACCTCGTTTGTGTCTACTACCATTCTAAGCCTTTTTTGTGTAAGACATCAATGGTTCTCGATTACTTTTATCGAATGTGTTTGTACTGACTCGGACTAAGGGTACAGGTTAAACATCGGAAGTGAATATCGAATATCCAACCCGACTGGGGCAGATAAATGAACGAACACGAGTGCCCGCATATCCACCATTGACTGTTTTAAGATTAAAGGAATAACTCAGCAAAACTTATATTATACCTACTTACGAATTTGGATGTAAGTTAATTCTATTGGCGAAGGGATCGTAAGGGCTTGCTCTTGCTAACACGACTCCGTTTGCTTTCAACCGATGTAGTCTAGCTAGGTTCTTTTTCGCAATTCTTCTTTTTTGTGTAGTTTTAAGTGGTATTCTATTGGAAGTAAATACAGGGGATGGTGAAGGTGTGGGGATCTTTTTCTCTTTTTTCGAAAATAGTCCCCTAGAAGTCACTTTTTCTGGTTGGTTGGTCTTGGATTTAACAGCATTTGGTTCTACTGATTTGTTAACGCTTTTCCTAGCTTTCGGATTTATAGCTGGAGAATCAGATGTAGTCGCTTCTGGTTGGTTGAGGTTGGATTTATCAGCATCTGGGCGTTCTGATTTAATGACGCTTTTACTAGCTCTCGGGCTTACAGATGGCGAAGTTTTAGGACTATTTGAACTCATGCTCAATACAGCTTGTAAAGTGTATCTGTACAGAAATAATACAAATCAATACAACGAAATAATACAACTAAATATCTTTGAGTGAAGCGCGCTCCACATTCTCGCGAGAATCTCGCGAGAATCTCGCGAGAACGCGAGAACAACACGAGAAGCGTGAGTGTGGAACTGATTCACATATTCTTTGTCATTATTTTGTCGGTTTTTTGACGCGAGACTAAGAGCGCAAGAACGCAAGAACTTGTATTGACTCCACACTCGCATGTCGTGTCGCATGGCATGTCGCACGACACAGACGTCCAAACTCTAATAAATCACACGATCACCACTAGGAGTATCACGCACAACATGCTAACAATACCTCGATTTAGTAACACCTACGGCCAAAGAACTTCCCAATATCTAATTCCCCATCTCATTAATGAATTACCGGTACATGTTAAAAATAAAATAAATAAAAAAAAAACATTAAAAAGATAGTTTTAATGTTTTTTTTTAATTTATTTTATTATTTTTTAGCAAAAACTGTAACTTGATTTGGAGTACCCTGTAGTTGGTCATAAGCGGCGATAAGCGGCGAGCTTCACGCTGGATGAATGAACCTGTAGCAACATTCCGGTCGTTGATAAGTGAATGCATGCATGCTAAAGACTGCTATCATTGTAGATGGTTTATATAAGAGCTAGGATATTTTATACTTAGGTAAGCGATTTGCCTACAATGTATATTTAGGCAAGTTATATTACAGTGTTAACCAACAGTAGTAATAAGAAATCCTAAGTAAAATAGATGAGAACTCTTTGCCTAGACAAACCTAACATAGGCTTTAAGGCATTACTAACCAACCTATGTAATGTTTTTTTTTATGAATAAATGATATATATTTCTATCTATCTATATCTATCTATGTTTCTCAGTAGCAATCGACTCGCCGATCGAAACAGTTGTGCGTTGCGTGAGGAGTGTTTATTTATTGAGCTTGTGCATCATGAGCTGAATTAATTGGTCAAATGAACTGGAAATGACTTTCATTGAATATTTTCAATCGAAACCATGTTTGTGGAATGTAAATTTAAAAGACTATAAAAATAAATTAAAAAACCATGATGCGTGGAAACGCATTAGTTCGCTAATGGAAATACACATCGAAGAACTAAAAAAAAATCGTTATTAGCAAGCCACAGAATGTATAAAAATAAAGTCAAGAAATCGGAAACATCTCGAGCTAGTGTCGACAATAAATAATTTATCTAGATAGATAGATATAGATTAATAATTTGTCTTTAATATAAGCGTAATTATAATATGCAAATTTAAAGCAAAGCAATAAGCTTGTCGCAGCAGTTACTTCCGCGTCCATCGTCATCGAGCGCGAGAACAATATTGAGAACCTGTGAGTGTGTACCCAAAAAAGTTCTCGTCGAGAATGTGGAGCGCGCTAAAGGCTAACCCGATTTTCTAGCATCTTAATTTTAATTGTGTTTATATAGTTCAATGTTAGTACTTACCTATGGCAAAATAATAAATTGGTTCCAAACAATATTCCAAATCATTTGACAACTTAACTGGAAGTTTTATTACGCCTATATTTAGAATCTGGACACTTTCTGATATTATTTTACCTGTAGATTTAACTGTAAAAGTGGTGTTTGCTGCGCTCTCTGCCTATGTTGGTGGTAACTTATTGTAAAATCTAAAATTTCGAAAAATTTCTGATATCCCTTGAACACTTCTGACCACCGAAAGAGAATACCGTTAGTGGTTTTCCTCTTTTTGGAGAATACAATAACTGCGTAACACAGAAAAGTCTTATTAGACTTTGCTTTTGACTTCTGACAAATTCTGACGTGGTGCCAAGGATAATAGAGCCACGGTGAGCTGTTCTGGACGGAATAAATTATCTCTCATTTCCCCGCATAGAGTTAGGTTAGGTTAGTACAAGCTTTTCCTGATGGAATTAATATTTTTTTTCCGGTTTTTAACCGATTTCGAAAGAAAGAGGAGGTTTTATATTCGACTGTATGTATCTTTTTTTACGTACCTAGTCAATTTCTTTATCCTTTAGGCGCTATGCAGACAGAGGAACTTTAGTTGAAGAAACTGTCAACTTTTTAATATTTTTCGTATAAACTTTGTAACAGTTTAACAAGTTTATAATGTAAGCACGTGAGTGGAGACCACGACGTAGTGTAGAACGTAGTGTAGGACGCCCTCCGGCAAGGTGGGATGACGACCAGCGAAAGACTGCAGGCAGATGCTGGATGCGGCAAGCTGAGGACTGGGCGCTATGGCGCTCATTACAGGTCTATGTTAGTTGCGAGTTTCATGTTACCGCAATAGGTAGTTGCTCTGTCTGCATAGCGCCGTATGGACCGACTTGGATGAAACTTTTGCAGTAGGATAAAGGATAATCCCGAGCCATAAAAATGTCCCGAGGAATCAGTATTAATCACGCAAAACTTAAAAACCGTTTAAAGCTAAGGGATTCGAAGTCAGATTTATTTTTTCAAAAACGAAACAGTTAAATTAATTAATGATAACTTACTTAACCATATAGATCTAGATTAGTCTCGAATCTTTCTCAGATGATAACTTCCTACATTCTTGGATTTGTAGGTAGGTACCTTGTCACGGGAGAGGCTTTAGTAAACATTGTATTTATAAAGTCACTCGTCCACTGGATTGGAATCAGAGCGTACCTACGCGGCGTCATCGGACTAATATTATAAATGCGAAAGTTTGGATGTTCGGAGTAACGAACATCCATCCAATGTTCGGTACTTCACGCCGCCATAACTACAGGTATTTCTAGGCCTGGAATAAAACAGACTACTTTTTATCCCATAAATCAGTTCCCAAAGTCCGTCATCTTACAGACGCGGATACACCTGGACTTGTTTATTTCAGCTACTTCCATAGGATTATGTCTTATGTATGGTATACTGCTGTGGGGGAACGCTGCAGATACCTCTCCCGTGGTAGACTTCCAAAATTTGGACGATTAATTCTCCGTTTAGTGGCAAGCGTTCAAAATTTGGACGATTTTCGGTTTTTTTCTTCGAATTCGTCGAAATGACGGTACGGAGGTTCAATCTTGTAGCCAAGTCAATCGTTCCATGGTGCCATTACACATTCAAGCCAGCGACAAATTAAATAATATCACTTTATTTCCGTGTCAGTGTTTAGTTTTATAATTTGACCTTTTCTAAGTGTACATTTATTGTATTTATGGAAATAAAGAATTTTTGGTTTGATTTGATAGAAATAACCTTCCATAGAAATAACCCAAATAAATTCAAACATATTGTCAAAACCTTGCTGTGCAAAAGAGCTTAAAATAAAATATCAGAATAACATGAAATATGGCTAAGAACACTCGGGATAAAATTATCCATGTCACAAAAAAAAAACTAAACGAAAATCAGTTCATCCCTTTGGGAGCTACGATACCACAGACAGATACACAGACAGTCACGTTAAACTTATAACACCTCTCTCTTTTTGCGTCGGGAATCAAAAAGCTTGGGACGGGTTTTGCTCCAACCTGAAAAATAACAACTAACTGGCTAAAGGTTTCTTCGTCGCTTCTTTACTTTATTCTACATTATCGAAGCGACAGAAATCAAAAATATGGCTTTATTTCCGTGTCAGTGTTTAGTTTTAAAATTTGACCTTTTCTAAGTGTACATTTATTGTATTTATGGAAATAAAGAGTTTTTGATTGATTGAACGCGTGCGAAGCCACGGGCAGAAACTAGTTTACAATATGCCGATAGGGTGCGCTACTGCTTTAGGATTTTGTATCAACAATATAGGTGTTTTCAAAGCAATCGAGTTTTCCTGTGCACCTGTATTTGCATAATGGAAGATAGTAACGAAGGTATTCACTACGGATGACTTCATCGGCAGAAGTACCTACCGGTCTTTTGAGTCAGTATCCACATATATGCCGATCCAGTATACGCTGTTCTATAGAAAATAACTTTACCTAATTAAGTCCTTATCTCAAGTCCTAGATTAAGATCTATTGCCATACCCTTCCTGACATCTATACTTACAAAACCTTGTAATATTTTTATCTTGCAATAAAAATACTTACTAAATAAATAAATAAAATAGAAATCAATAAAAAGCAAAAAAACCTTAGCATCCTACGTTCCTCATCGTAATCTCAGCTAAACGGTGTCTACTACTGGATATACATAGGTCACCCCCAAAATTCTTCACAATGACTTTTTCTGATACTGTTGGTAAGCTTTGATAGTAAATAAATAATAATAATAAATAATGCCTGACAATTTACACAGCATTATGTAGCCCCAAGCTAAGCAGAGCTTGTGTTATGGCTACTAGATAACTGATATAGGTACTTAATTACTACAATAGATATTTTTTATTATGTATAAAAACATCTAGAACACACTGAACAAATATCTGCAGATCGTACAAACATTTGTCCCAACCTCCTGCGTCGCAGGCAGACCTTCGCCGCTGCGCCACAGAGGTCGTAAAATCGTCAAAATCTGTACATATTGTAGATATTCTTCCTCAACAACAGGTGTTACATTTCTAACCTTGTGCAATAATTATAATTAACAAACACGAGGGCAATGCTGCAGTTTTTAAGTCAACAAATCACTCTAGAGTATGCCATAGCAAGCCCGCGTAACACGAACGCCGCCGGTCTAACTAGGCTGAGGACGGAACGGGGTGGACCTAATTTGAGTTTGAGCCTTCCCCTTTCGAGAAGCGAGTACCTCATCTCCCTTTTTAGGGTTTCGAAGATCGGTTTCGAAACCCTTATGGTCTCGCTTTGTCTGTCCTTTTTTCCCTCCTTAATAACTCAGCAACTACAGCAGCTATCAACATGAAATTTAAAATAATAATACATTTCGTGCGCCTGTGTGTTAAGAAAAAAAATGAAAAATGAAAATGAACATTTTCCATATAAATTGAGATGTCAAAATTTTAAAAGAGACCTACAGAGTCAAGTGGGGTATCAAATGAAAGGTATTAGTTTGTACATTTCAAAATAGATGATATTCTTCCTCAACAACAGGTGTTACATTTCTAACCTTGTGCAATAATTATAATTAACAAACACGAGGGCAATGCTGCAGTTTTTAAGTCAACAAATCACTCTAGAGTATGCCATAGCAAGCCCGCGTAACACGAACGCCGCCGGTCTAACTAGGCTGAGGACGGAACGGGGTTGACCTAATTTGAGTTTGAGCCTTCCCCTTTCGAGAAGCGAGTACCTCATCTCCCTTTTTAGGGTTTCGAAGATCGGTTTCGAAACCCTTATGGTCTCGCTTTGTCTGTCCTTTTTTCCCTCCTTAATAACTCAGCAACTACAGCAGCTATCAACTTGAAATTTAAAATAATAATACATTTCGTGCGCCTGTACAGATTTTAAGAAAAAAAATGAAAAATGAAAATGAACATTTTCCATACAAATTGAGATGTCAAAATTTTAAAAGAGACCTACAGAGTCAAGTGGGGTTTCAAATGAAAGGTATTAGTTTGTACATTTCAAAATAGATTTTGAAATTTCTGTAGGTTTCATACTTTTTGAAATATTTTGAAAATAGTAGAAGAAATACCCATTCCCCCCCCTCTATCTCCGAAGTTTGCAGAGCGATCCATTCAAAATGTATGGAGCGTTTGTAGATATAGATCTATATTTTACAGGAAAAATATAGAAAAGTCTGTAAAATGAACCCTTTTTGAAAAATGGTCAAAAAGAGGGGGGATAATTTTCAAAAAGGGGGGTTACCCCAATGAGTGGGGTATCATATGAAAGGTATCGGTTTGTACATTTCAAAACAGTGAAATTTCTGCTGGTTCAATACTTTTCGAAATATCTTGAAAAAAGTCGAAAAATTTACCGCTACACCCTATCACCGAAGCATGCAGAGAGATCCATCTGAAATGTAGGTTGGTACCTACTAGTTTTAGGTCTTCATTAAATTTCGGAGTTTCTAACCGGTACCTTTAGTACATACCTACTTGTTCACAAACGTTCAAAACCCTCGGCGCGCGAGTTACACTCGCACTTGACGTGTCTTGTTTACTTAGACCGATGTTTTAAGGAAGAAAAAATCTTTTAAGCATTTGAATCACATTGATTGTATTTAACCGAATAGGTTTACACTACATTTGATGTCCATCCTCTGATGATATCCCTTAGTCGCCTTCTACGACATCCGCGGGTTGAATTGGAGGTGTCCTATTCTCGGCCGAGACCACCACGGCAATGATCATCCCTTTTATTAGATACACCGCGATCACGGCGGACTTCTCGAGTACAGTATTTCAATAATATCCAGGATAGTGACCGTGCAGCCTGACACTAACGCAGTCATTCCAAATACGAAGATTAAGACGTTCTTCCAAAGGATCCACTTGAGGGTGCCGAGGTCATCCCAGCGGAAGACCGTCTCGACGATGGCAGGGATGACGAGACCGAGGATGGAGTAGAAGCAGGCGCCGACTATGTTAATGATCTGCTCCAGCAAGGGAAGAGCTATGCCGATGCCCACTGGAATATAACAATTGCTCATCTTAATTGGAGGGATATTAAATATGAAAATGGCGATTGAGCTGTTGATATTCTTGTTTCTCGGTAAATAAGGAGCTGTAGTTTACTTTGTTTGAGGCTTGAATGTTTATTGTTTACTAGCGCATGTTGTTGTTATAGGAGGTGGCGCTAGTTTTGCCTTCCTCCTCCGTTGGTGGTCGGTTAAAATTAGGTACGAACTTTCTTCAAATACATAGATACCTAAGGAGGTCGCGTAAGTTTTGCCCACGGAGCTTATAATTTAATTATATATGATAAAAAGTGTTCATTTAATCACACTAATATTATAAATGCGAAAGTTTGGATGGATGTATAGATGGATGGATGTTTGTTACCTCTTCACGCCAAAACTACTGAACGGATCGGGCTGAAATTTTGCATACAGGTAATTCTAATCCTGGAATAAAACATAGACAACTTTTTATCCCATAAATCACTTCCCATGGGATAGAAATCACCTCTAAACGTTTATCGAAACAACGCGTGCGAAGCCGCGGGCATAAACTAGTAGGTAATATTTTTGTATTAAACATTTTTGATGACAAGAAATCGATCGTATTTTACCAAATAGTTACAAAAGCAATGTATGTAATAATACTAATCTTTTTAGTGTTCCGTACCTCGAAAGAAAAAAAGAAACCCTAATAGGATCACTTTGTTATCCTCTGTCCATCTGTCTGTCTGTCAACCTTGATTTTTCAGGAATGCGTCGAGGTATCGAGTTGAAAGTAACATCCGTTTATGCCCGCATATTTTGACGATTGCAAGGAAACTGTATGCACACAAAACCTTTAGGGTACTTCCCGTTGACTTAGAATCATGAAATTTGATCCAAAGCAAAGTACAAGTACAAGCACAAGCAAGGGAAGAATCCGAAAACCGTAAATTCATAGAAACTTTACAAAAAAATATATTTAATTCTCGCAAGGGCCCAAAACCTGTAGGGTACTTCCCGTTGACCTAGAAACATGAGTTATAAATAATACGATGGGCTCGTAACTTAACACGTGTAGGTAAATGGTGATAAAGATGCAATTTATAAGTAAGTATCTACTTTTATTATTTGTTTGTCTCATTCTTAATCCTCTCTACTATTATTGAAGGCGCTATGCATTATCTAATCAAAGTAAACCATCTCAAGAGCAGTAAGTAGGTTCTTATTATTCTAGAAGTATAAGGATATCAACTTATCTAAAAGACAGTTTATCGCTGCGTCGTCGAGAGGAAATATTTTAACCAGTTTCTGACAGAGCAGCTACGCACGCGTTGTTTTATGAAAACGTGGAAACTGATTTATAGGATAAACATTTACCATTTAAGTTTTATTCCTGGTGTGGAGCACCCATGCAAATAGATAACTTAAACTTAACTTCAGCCCAATCTGTTCAGTAGTTTTGGCGTGAGAAAACAACAAACATCTATCCATACATCCTTCCATCTATAAACAAATAATGCTGGACAAACCACACAGCATTATCTAGCCCCAAAGTAAGCAGAGCTTGTGTTATTGGTACTAGATAACTGATATACATAATAATATACGAGTACATCGATAGATATTTTTAAATAGACATAGAAAACGAACAGAACACCCTGAACAAATATCTGCAGATCGTACAAATATTTGCCCCGAGGCGGGAATCGAACCCGCAACCTCCTGCGTCGCTTCGCCCACCGCGCCACAGAGGTTGTCTATCCATCCAAACTTTCGCGATAATAAGTCTGATTGAATCGATAGCTTTGTCAACTGCAACTGTAAATTGATGTTGTTTAAAGCGGCTAGCAGAATTCGGCTACTGTCTTAAAACAGTCAAAACGTACCACAACAGCAGACTCCGATGGTCCTCGCAGCGAGCTGAGTGATTCGTCTATACCGCTCCTTGATATGAGGCTCGGTGTACTTGGTGAATGTGTCGATGACCACGAAGAATTGGAGGGGAAACGTGAAGAATATCGATGTGGCGATGCATAGCTTTGCGCCGATTGCTGGCCTGAAATAAATGGCTAGGTCAGTTTTAAAATATTCGCCACTATGAATGAATGAATGATAATACTTTATTTACCACGAAGTACTATACACAATAGCCTAAGGGCTCATACTAAACTTATAGGTACAGCAGCTTTATTTACATATGGATTTGATTTAAATTATTTTATTTCTGACATTAAATAAAATAAAATAAAATAAAATTTATTTTATTTAATGTCAGAAATAATTTTTTTATTTTTTTATTTTTATTTATTTTATTTACATTATTTTTAGTACCTATAGTTTGACAATGCCCTTATACAGCAGCATACTTTGACATAAGTACCCTTCAACTAATTTATTTATTTGTGATTTGATTCCGACCAATTATTTTTATATAATTTTTCAGTCATACTCATGTCTGTCTTTCTATTTTTTTTTGTTTACCATATGGTGTTTCTTTTAACGAAGTACCGAAGTGCGTTATTGTTAAAATTGTACTTAAATATATAAAGAATGTAACGACATCAAGTGTACCTACGATGGAATAATTATCTACAAAAAAAAATATACATGGACATGGCTCATATGCAGTCGACTCCAGTCGGGCAGCCGCCGACTGATGCAGTTGCCTTGTCGTCAGCAACGTGCGGTCCGTGTATAATGAGGCCTTAATGTTAATGACTATGTTAATAAATAAATAAATAATGTTGAACCATTCACGCAGCAGTATCCAACATTATTTATTTATTTATTATGATTACTACCTACCTAAGCCCCAAAATATATTTATTGTACGTAGCAGTGTTTATGTAAAATATGGCCTTCACTCAGCGTTGTGCTGGGTGCACACTGGTGTGTCCACTCAGCGCTGATTTTCAGTGAAGACCAGAGGGATCGTGTCACGGTGACGTGTCATGATCCTTCTGGTCTTCATTGGACGATCGTGAGGTCGTCCAATGAAGACCAGAAGGATGAATACGAGTCAGGTGCATGTTGTAGACATCAAATTAACTAAAACACTAGGTAATCGTTTTTCTATTCTATTCCATTACGACACACTAGTTAGGATGAATGTATGCGGTATGTTTTTTACTTCTTTACGCCAAAACAACTAAATGGATCGGATAGAAATTTGTCTTAGATGTAGGCACCTGGAATATCACTAAGGCTACTTTATCATTTTAACCCATGAATCATTTGCCAATATCATTATCAGATATTATACATTACATAGATAGATATTTTATTATACATAGAACCGACCAGAAAATCTGGAACAAATATTTGTAGAACGTACAAACATTTGTCTCAAGGCGAGAATCGAATCCAAGCCTCCTGCGCCGCAGGCGGACCTTCACCCGCCGCGCTCCATCGGTCGTCAAATTCATATTACTTATCTGATAAGTTTTGATAGTGCTTTAAGGACATTGTCTCTCGAATTTGTTTCTTTTTTTTTTAAATAACGTATTATATCAGAAATAACCTGTTAACGTTTCCATAAGAACAAAGCAGGGGGCAGAAACTAATTCTAAATAATCTAGGGATTTATAATGTTTGAAGTGGGCATCTGTCAATACTACAGTAGGTACAATACCACTGTATTGTAGCTCTTAAATGGAAGAAACATTAGGTCCAATTTCAACGTTTGCGCCAAACGATGATAAAAAAAATATAAGTTCTTGATCGAGTTCAAATTCGTAATACCTGTGTGAGATGACACTCTTGATTTCGAATTAGCGCTGGGTCAGTTTATGTCGGTAAAATGCGCTGACCTCGTTTAAAGCGCTAATCTGAGATTATCCTATATTGAACACTTTCAATTGCAACGGAGAAATTGGACCTTAGTAGTTTTCGTTGACTTTAGTGTTCATAGCTGTGTTTGATGAAAATTCGTGCAGCCGTTAAAATGATAAGATGGTATATGTTTCGAGAGCGCTAGTGTGACAGACAGTGTGATGGTTAGTCGGTCGCCCTAAATACCATTAACTTTACTTGCTAATCCTACTTTATGCAAAAAATATGTAAATTCAGAATATGGGACAAATTTACAATAACTACACATAATTTTAACGCATGTGACGAATTTTTTTCAATGTATGGAGTGAACAAAAATGTGACGAATTTACTTTGTGGCAAATGTACAACAACCCATTAAATTATAAGGAGATTTTAAAATTTTAGTAAATTTAACGAGCTGTCATCCTGAGCTTGATAATGTTAAGCAATTTTTTGTGATAATTATCCTTCTTAAAGATAATGCCAGCAAAGTAGGTGGCAAATCAATTTAGTGGATGGCCAGGATAATCCAGCTGGGCTAGGCAGCGTTTGGAAAACTATGTCGAGTCTTCTCGTCATCCATACAGCAATGAAAAAAACTAAAGTTTTCAATCAGTGCGTCCTACCTGTCATGACCTACGGAGCTGAGACGTGGACACTCATGGAAGGACTGGTCCACCAGGTCAGAGTCGCTCAGCGAGCTATGGAAAGAGCTCGGAGTTTCGGAGGGATAGGATTCGTAATGAATACATCCGCCAGAGAAACAAAGTTATCGACATACTAGCTCTATGAATTAGCCAGCTGAAGTGGCAGTAGGCCGGCCATATTTTGCGAAGAACCGACCACCGCTGGGGTAAACGTGTTCTTAAGTGGAAACCACGGCTCGGCAAATTTAGTGTAGGACACCCTTCGGCGAAGATGACGATCTGCGAAAGACTGCAGACAGATGCTGGTTGCCACAAGCTGAAGACAGGGCGGTACGGCGCTCATTAGGGTAGGCATGTCTAAGAGTGGACTAATATAGGCTGATGATAATGTGATTCATTCTTCTTAGAGGTATTGCCAGCTAAGTTGGTGGTGCTGTGTGGTGCCGGCGGCTTAGAATTTGCACCACCCCAACTCTTCCCGCGGGTGTCATAAGAGCGACTAAAGGATATCCACCGGGAGCGGGCAGTAGCGCCCCCTGCAGAACACTTCTACCACCGAACTGCGATCCCAACCCGCATGCCCAGCGTGGGGATAATAAGCATTACACCCGTGAGATAAAAGCCAACAAGGCGCTTATCATGGGGGGGGGGGGGGCTGCGTCCAGCAGTGGACCAATACAGGCTGTTGAGGTGAGGTTGAGGAAGTTGGTGGCAAATCAATTTACGTGGATAGGTACCAACGGTTTTAAACCAACTATTTGCGATCAACTAGGTAGTTGATAGAAAATAGTTGGTTAAAAACCATGTCATCTCACCAGTCTTCAACCGGAAGGTTCAGGGTAATAGAACCCCTGAGCACGTCCCCGTAGCGGAAGTAACCGAAGAGTCCAAGAGTGGAGTAGAGGAAGACAATGGCTGACATGGCCACCACCAGCACGCTGGGGCAGCCGAGGAAGTTCTGCGGTTTCTTCATGGTGTTTTCTATCGGCATAACTACGCCTATACCTTCCATGGCGAAGATTACTGTTCTGAAATATAATGTTTATGAATCACACTAATGAGGAATGACACTAAAGTTTATGAGTGCGAAAGTAGGATTGTTTGTTTCCACTTCACTAATACTGAACGGATTGGGCAGAAATAATGTATATATTAGAATTTTCCGAGGTAAAATTTAATTTGGTTCTTTGCTTTTTTACAAATTACTAAGTACTTAATTATTTAAAGTATTTATATTTTTATTCACGCAGTTTAGAAATATTTTGTTTGGTTTAGCAAATTTGAATATTACTACCTACTTCATAAGTTTTTTTCATTAAGTATTAGTTTTTATATACTTACATTTTAAATAGTCAATTAAAGACACAATTATGTTAATTATTAAGAGAAGCCTTGGGTCCTGTAATACAGCTTAGGCTAGTTCGGGATCCTGCGGACTCAATATTGTATTGTAAACATTTTACTGTGTCGAAATAAACGATTTGATTATGGGTTAGGGTACATCTCGTCCGAATCTAAGACTCGTCCGGCGTCCACGGAGATGTCCAGTTCAATTTTGAGTAGGGGTTCGGACGAGATGCCGAATCTAAAGTCTCTTGGTTTATTTGCATACATGCAGTTCCAGGCCTGAAAACATTATAAACTTATGCTTCTTTTTATCCCAGAAAAACGCGAGCGAAGACGCAGGCAAAAGCTAGTATTATGAGAAGTTTGGATGTATGATACCTCTTCACGACAAAACTACTGAACGAATTTGGCTTGTGGCTAGTTCTAGACTAAGAAGAAAATTACCTTGCATCGTCATAAATTGTGTAAATTATTAAAGTTGAAGGAATTAGTTTAAAATTATTTACGCATTCAATGACAATGTAACGTCATTTTTCTCTGCTCTACCCTAGACAATATTCCCCGTGCTACTACAGGAATGACTTATAGGCTATTTATCTCAGAAATAACGCGTGCGCAGCTGCGGGCGGATCCGAGTTGACGATAACTATATCGAGTAGTGATGATAGGTTGCAAAGCAACAACTGATTGGTGGCCAAGAAAAGGTAAAAGAAGCGTTGACCTAGTTGCAGATAAAAAGTTCTGATTTTCTCGATGCCGCAGCCGACTGTACACCGCGAAAAAAGCGATCGTCGCTAAGGGAATCGACGTGGGGGGAATCGGCGTGACGGTAACAGTTCCCCAGCAGTGGGTAAAATACAACTGCGGATGTTGTTGATGTTAGCGGGTAGTAGATGTTCTGTAAATAGTCTTTTTACCATTTGTTAGCTTGAGAGAGTAACAAACTTTTGTTGCAGCTAAATTGTGATCGTTGACATTGCAAAAATGAAGACTGCCAACTGTCTACCTGGTCAGGTGGACAGAATATAAAAACCAACCTCAAACAAGCCCTGCTGCAAGTGCAGCCTAATGTTCTTGAGTAAAATATAAAAATGGTGAGTTAACTAGTTACAAAACTTTGTCACTAGGTACAAGCAATATTTACTGGACAGATTTATCAGATGTGTTAATTAGAAAAATACTCACGATAAAAACGCAGGGTATCTTGCAGGGTTTCCAACCACAATTTTATCACTAATGTTAATGTCTTCTCGGAAGACATAGTACAAGCATATAACGTAGGTGGCCAACAGAAGAATGTTGGCGAGGACTGAGAATATGGCCAGGAACTTGAGGTGCTTGATCTGACAGAGTATGATGAGGGGAACCAGGAAGATCATGCAGTAGTACTCCACTGGAAGGATCACTGATGGTGCGTATTTGTCTACCAACTGAAAGAAGGAAATTTATTTGTAAGCTAAAACAAACCTCAATAGAAAGATACAAATAGTTCAGTGGAAGACAGTTGGTAATTCGGTTGGTATTCCATGTTTGCTGTGTAACAATTTTTTTTTCACCGCCATCCATTATTTTGTTTATTTCGAAAATGGAAAATAAATGGCAAAAGCCTCATTCAACGACACAGGAGGTTCCGGGTTCGATTCCCGCCTCGGGACAAATCTTGGTACGATTTGCAGATATTTGTTCTGGCTGAGTGTTTACACAGATAATAAATAAAATATAACGTAGAATGAATTCTAGTACCCATAACATAAGCTCTGCTTAGCTTGAGGTTAGACAGATGATGCTGTGCGAATTGTCCTGCAATATTTATTTAATTTGAGGTTTTTTGCCTAGATTCGGTCGATGAAAACAACTGAATAGATGGTGTGATATTCGTCGGTTGCTATCTTTGATTATACTCGCAGTTACCTGTTTTACTGAGTCAGCTACGAGTACAGTGTAAATGCAGCAGACTCCTACATAGGTGCATACAAGCGCAAATTCAGCAAATATACTGAAACAAAAAGATTATATGTATTACTTTTTTAGGAACTTGTGAAAGAAATAAGTAAAAAGTTTAAACTGACCTGGCTGTTAAAGCCCACGACCTGATCCACTTTGGTCCATTAGAGAAGGCAGATTTACACGTCTCCGCGTATCCTAGAGACGGCTTGTTTTCTAACATACAGCAGCGTCGTGAGGTTTTCACCTGATAATTAGAAAACAATAAACATTGATTACTCCCCGAACCGGTTGGCGACATGCATAAAGTTAGTACATTTTTTAGTGAGATAAGAAAAAAAATCAAACCCCCTTATTTTTGACGTGTTCATAAGCTTTCGTCTTCTTATAATTAGGAAAAAACTAGCTTACCCGCTCGCAATTTCATTCGCGTGGACTCTAAAGTCCACTCTAAAGTTTTACCCTAAGGTAAAAAAAAATATTGAGATCAGCTGAAACCCTGTTAGAAATTACAGAAACCGGTTTTCAGGATATAATTAAAACAATTGATGTTCTACATTTTTAGTATTCTTTGTAAGTTTCAAGCAAATCGGGCTACTGGTTAAAAAGTTACAAATAAGATAAAATACTTTAACCCTCACTTTCACCTCCGTAGGGCTGGAATTTCCAAAAATCCCTTTTAAGTGGGAGTATTTTTCTATTTCTAGTAATTTTTAATTCTTAATATTGTGCTAAATTATATAAGTCATTGAAAGATATACTGTAATTAAGAATTCTTCTAAGTTATATTCGAAAAGGCCGTAATAAATAAGAGTAGGGACTACAGGCATTACCCCCATATGATAAAAACCAATCAGGAGCTTATCAGGGGGAGGACTGGGTTCAGCATTGGACCAGTATAAGGCTGAATATGTAGACTGTAAAAATAAATGCCTTCATAATTTACAAGGAATCATGAGGAAAGGACTAATATAGGTTGATGATGATGATGAAGAGGGAAGGAATGAAGGTCGATTTCACAGTTAGCCTTCAGAACGGTGTAAGGTCATTGCTATACCTACCTACATGCACAAAACGTGACTCTACTATTATCACAAATGGGTAACATAACGAGGCGTGTAACAACTGAAAATTGTCTCTGTAATACCATGTATTATGGCCAGGCTCCAGCAGAGCGGAAATGTGCGGAGATCTCCGAATTAGAGACGAGAAGTGACGTTTTCAGCTAGGGTGTATTCATTGAAGCTGTGCGGAGATGCGTATTGGCTAGACTGGAGCGGTGATGTGTGCTAGATAAAGCGGAGATGTGTGCTGGCTAGAGCGGAGATGTGTGCTGGCCAGAGTTGAATGCACTAGCGACGTCGCTCACTGCACGCCGCTCACATCTGTTCTCGTCTCCGCTGCGTGCCTTTGCCAGCTTGCGAGGCACATCTCCGCTTCGATCGCGCTATACAAATACGATAATACATCTCCGCTCGGTGGTATCCGCTGAAGCTGAGCGGAGACGAGATCTTTGAATAACGTCGTTCTATTGGTTGTTTAAAACACATGTCCTCTCCTCTCGTCTCCGCTTCGGTGGAGTCTGGCCCTTATGTACGTGGGCTGCAAAATTAAATAATGAGATTTTGATGAAGGTCGTGGTATAAACAACGACCGTCGAGTATAAAAAACCGAGTATAAAAAGTACAAATATAACTCGTATAGAGACGACTTATCATATCTGATGATAATGAGGATTTCTTGGATCGAGAAGAGCAGATGGGGAAACTGGGAAAAGGGGGATGTGGGTAGCTAAAATTATTGAAAAATAAGTTACCTACATCCCCCTTTTCCTACTATACCCATCTTCTCTTCTAGATCCAAGAAATTATGCCAAAGCCAAAAGGCCTTGATCACACGCTTTCCCAACATTCATTAATTCGTGTAAGTGGTTATTTTGTATGACCGTTGTGATTGAATAACCTAAGTGCCGAAAAACGAACACTACATAAACCATCCTTCGTAGATGTAAAGGCCAATGATGATGATGATGATGTGATTGAATAAATAAATTGAATTGAATTGAAAATGAGCACTAATTTATTGCATAAAACTTATGAATATTAGGTTATAATATAATACAGTCAAGTTTTTACTTCAAACTTTTACGTCATTGGGTTGAATATAAAACAGACATTGGTTTTTTGTTTGATTTCATCAAATTTTTTATGAAGGTCGAACAGTCACCTTTCAAAGTTTCAACGTTTTGGTAGCTACACTATGACACATGTTTACATACCACCCCATTGTTTTCGTTATTTAAAGGACAGACGCAGGCAATCGCTAGAGCACTTACCAATATATGTATACAATGACCACATATGATACCCACGAGGATGGTACCAACAATGCCTATGCCCCATCCTGCGTTGCCGAAGGCAAGTGGCCCCGCCATGAGACCCGAGCCTAGCGAGGCCTTTATAAGGTTTGCTGTTGCACGGACATCGCTAGAAAATAAGAAGAATGCATTTTCAGTGTAGTATACAGCTGAAGCGGGAACAGGGGACAATTTTTATGCGTTTTCAACAATTGTTGAGGTATTGTAGTTGCTAAATTGGTTTTCAATGTAATATTTGCCTGCCTTTGTTTTCTTTGAAAACTGCGTATATAAAATGTATATGCAAGCAAAACAAATTTGTTATGAAAATTCTCTTATAAAAAGCAGCCTTGGATTCAATAAAGGTTAATCCTGGATATATTGTCGTCTTTCTCACAATTTTCATTTTCTTACAAAGGGTAGTTGTGACAGTGATCGGTCACTTCATGATCCAAATACACCCAAAAACTTTTATGAGAGGAACACTTCAAATCAATAAATATAAAAGTACTTACGAAACAGGCTTCTCTATTTCCCGATGCTCATAAGGGTTATATTCCTTACTTTTATTTCTATTTACTCCATTTATTTCCACGGTCATATTGACGTTGGTGCTGCCTGACGCTCTATCCACAAGTAATGGCGTATCACAATATGTAAACAGCGCTAAGCCACGTTAAGTAGTTTTTAATAGCCTTTTTAGGTATCTAGTTGCCTGCATTTTCCTACAAATTATTGCTATGAACCTAAGATATACGACAAGGATCACGACCACACGGTATTTGAATCAAACGACAAGAATTGAGCACCTCCGCGAAAAAACTGATTCGTTTTGCATATTATCCACCATAAAATTAAAATAATGTTAAACGACAATTCAACACAGCTGGCGACTGCCAACGACGCGCGAAACCTCAAACTCAAAAGTGAGATTATTAGTCACGCAAGCCGACTGGTTAATAAAATTAAAGGACCTTCTAACACCGATAATTTCACAATCTTTTTTATACCTACAGATCAGCACACATTATAATATAACTATTTTAACGGGTATCTATCGCGTTTATTAACCTATTTTACCCTAAGTTTTAACAGTAAACTGTAAACGAAGGGTTCTTATTTTACTCTAAGTTTTAACAGTAAACTGTTAAAACGGTAAACGGGTAAAACTTAGGGTAAAAACCACCATTGTTCGTAACAAGTAAGGGTTGGTAGGTACCCTCACTTGGTCTTCGGAACTAGCACTCATGACTAGACTAAATTTAGTTTAGTCATAGTTTAGCAGCAATTGCTGCTAAAGAGGGCGCATTGCGCGCCATTTTGTGAAAAGGATAGGCATAGGATTTCGCGTTCATAGGAGCGGAACGGAGCATACGTTTTTTGAACGGCGTAAACGCAAAAATGATGTTTTTGCTTGTGTTTATGAAAACTGCACAACTTTTGAAGAAACTGTATTAAGGAACCAAAAAATCAGTAATAACCTACGAATCAAAACAAAAATATTTTCTATAGATCACAAGGTTCCTGAGATCTTGACCAAAATAGCTGCAAAACAGTGCACTTTCTCGATCTGATTTTTCGATCGTAATTTTTTCGCACTCGTGTTTTCCTAGGAAAGGAAGAAAAAATGTTGAATTTTATGTATGTACCTCATTCTAGTTTTTTCCCACGGGGATCCCGTGAGTACCTACTGAGTAGGTACATGGCCTAGTTTGAGAAGCAAACCCGCTAGGTTCGCCCCTTAAATAACGTAAATACATGCAAGATAAGTAGGTAGGTACATCAACTTAACATAACACATGTTTCTCTTTTCAGTGTATTTAAATACCTTGCAGTAAGTTTCGTTATCTTGAAGTAGGCTGAGTTCAGCTAATTGTAAGGTACAGTTAATCGCGAATTAATTACGTCACGGCGCTTCTTTCCAGTTTTCATGGCAACAGTAATGAGTCGTTTTCACAAACATGACGACTGCTGTGCCGCAGTGGACTGCTTGCGATGCAGGAGGTTGCGAGTTCGATTCCCGCCTCGGACCAAATGTTTGTACGATCTGCAGATTGGTTCAGGGTGTTCTGGGTGTTTACCTTTTGGTTATCTATGTATGTTAAAAATAAAGGTACATAGATATATCCATGCATGTAGGTATCTAACTAAAGTATTAAATATATCAGTGACTCATAAATTAAATAAAACAAGCTCTGCTTACCTACTTTTTGGGCTAGATAATGCTGTATTGTGAGAATTGTATGGCAAAACGCGTTTATATTGTAATTGGATGAATCGCGTTTTGGACGAATCGCTAACAAATCCATTATTTATAAGTATAATTTTTTTTTGTTTTTAACGATTTCTGATATGTCGTAAATGTTGTCCGCATGTTGGCCGAGTCCTCACAAAAGTCGGTTGTTTTGATTGATTGGACATTGTATCCATCTATTATATCTATCCTATATATATTTCTATTAACACATTCATGGCCCAAGACGCAGATGATAGTCTCTGTCCCCCTGTAGCGGAGGCTGGGCAGAGAATGCGTTAAAGGCTCATGTAGGGGGATCTTAGACATATAACTTGATATAACGCTTGGCACGCGTATTGATGACCGCAGCGAAGGTGTTGTGTGTTATGTAGACAGGTGCTGCCATTTCTCTATAGTTTCCTGTCTTCAGCTCCGCTATTTATGGTGTCGGGAGGCCTATGTCCAGCAGTGGACGTATATGTTTGAGCGTGGATTCGTTGCGATGGTCCACGTATTATCAGGTGAACAATCAGCTTGCTCCGTCACTCAGTAGGTAGTACAACAGTAGAAAATCTTTTTAAGATGTTATTATGACGTACTAAAAACGTAATCAAACCTTGATAGTCTCCTTGAGTTGTGAGGCAATAAAAGTTTTTGGTAATTAAGAACACAAATATTCACATATTAAAAGATAAGGAAAAGGAGGCGGTTTCCACAAATCTTAGCGCTACTAAAGCGCGTCAGAAGCCGGTTCTCGTTCTTTGCCCCATTTCTGACTGTACGTATTGTATTGTGTACTCTATTTTCCGCACTTAGACTCGGTTTGGTCCGTTGTGCGTGTTTTGTTCTGCTAGTGTAACCAGCCTAGCTCCGTCCAGAAGCGCAGAATCTTCCTGGGATCTTCGCAGGCTTCGCGGAGTGACCTAGGATTTCGTGTCGTTGCGCTATTACTCCCTCGCATTCCAGGACTACGTGGGCAGCTGATTCTTCGTCACTGAGTGATTTTGATTTTAAAAAATATTTCAAAAAGTATGTAACCTACAGATATTTCAAAAACTTTTTGTTTAACCTTGTAGGTCTCTTTTGAAATTTCGACATCACAACACTAAAAATTTCACACAGTACTGAAAATTTTCTCTTTCATCTATTTTCATTTTATTTTAATTTGTACAGGCGCACGAAATGTATTATTATTTTAATTTTCAAGTAAATAACTGCAGTAGTTGCTAAGATGAAGAGGGAAAAAAGGACAGACAGAGCGAGACCATAATCATTTTGAAACCGATCTCGAAACTAAAATAGTACCGGGTAGGTTCGGTATCTAATCTTCATCAGATTAGGTACCTAACCTACCCGGTACAATGCGAATAAAAGAACATTGAAAAAAGTTACCTATCTTATGAATAAGTACCTAAATATCCTTAAGTTGGTGCTTTTATACCTCTGTTTTACGTCAAGGAAAAACATATTTATCTTTTTGTTCTACATTATAAATATAAACATTCAAACTCTAGCCTGGAGATAGAGTATTTACTGTATGGAGAAGGACATAAAAGACCGTTTTGAAAATGCTTGACATTTATGATGATTGTTAATTTATTGTTTATTTAATTAAATTAATTAATTAAACGGAATCCGGAACTTTGCTGGTAAATGTAATCTACCAAGCTATAGGAAAACAAATATTTTCTTCAACAAAATATATTTATTTTTCGGTAACATCACTTAACTAAATTTATAAAATACTTACAATCATAACCTAACCTCTGTTAACCTCTGATAGATAGGCACCTGTCTTTTGCTAAACCGAATACCTAACGAACTAACTAAGACGCCAAACATTTTTTGTGTTCACATTTTGGGAGTGAATATAATATTTATTTCTTCACTTATTAACTTAACCAGGCACAAAATCATGGCTTGTTTAATTTCTGGATATTAAAATAAATTAATTTTATGATATTCATATAATATAATATTTTTATTGCTTTTACAATACTGTATACAATATAATGTTCTGATACCCAAATGATCAAAAACCTGAAATGGTCGGTAGTAACCAAAGTTATTACAAAATAATAGCCTGTACTACACGCAGATACCATAAATTATTTAATATGAGAGCATATCACACAATACACTTGCATATCAACACGACCAAAATTTATGAGTAACAGTTTTACAAGAAATTATATTCAACCTATTGTAAACTTTGTTACTCATCATTGCCATGAACTACGTCATCAGCAAAACATAAGATAGGTAAGTATTTTAATGTATTCAAAGTACCTTCCTGCCTTAAAGTAGAGCTGAAATTTTTACTGTTTTTATTTACCATCGGAATACCAAATTTCCACATGCCATGGAAAATTTTAGACAACTTTAAATAATTGTATTCTTATCTATCACAAGCACTTTAATATCGGTACAACAGAATTAATAGGTACATATTCTTCAGCCAACTTCCCCAACTCTTGGTTGCAAAAAATTGCCCGATTTGTTCGCACCTTATAATATAACGCTAAAGTGAGACGTTGAAATCTTATTATTCGTATACATCGTAATGCTTCTTGACCCAGTATGGGGTACGCCTGTACTTTGAGTCTCCAGGGGTGTAAGGCACAGCGGTCGCCTTCGGTATATTCACGTAGCTGTACGCTCTCGGTGTCGGGTGCCTGATGTACTGCTGCTGTCTGTAGCTTATTGTCTCTGGGCGACGACTGTACACAGTCGTCGGTATAGGCACAGGTGTCACAGCTTTATTTGTTTCGTATACAGTCACCGCTTGAGGAGAGATTCTAGGAACGTAAATCGGCTGCCGAGTAACTTCACACACGGTCCCCTGTAGCAGGACGTCTAAAGGCGCAGTGTACACCCTAAAATTGATATCACTGTAGTCCAATTCAGACTCTAAGAACACTGGCATTCGGTCGGACATCACCCAAACATTGCGCTGGTCGTCAATTTTCACATCAGATGGGAATACAAGTCCTATGTCGTCTTTGTCTACGATTGCTGTGTTCTGCGGTTTGTGGGGAAGAGTAGATTTCCAGCAGCCAATAGCGTTCTGATCGATCAAATTGAATAACTGCACACCTGAGTCGTCCATCACCTTAGATGTGGTATGTGCGTCTGGTCCGCGAACTCCCAAGACTTTGAAGTCTTTGTACGACCCTGTTACTTTGCTTTCATCTCTGAGAATGCGAGTGGACACAGAAAATTCGGTATGACTGGACAGTGGGGAGAAGTACAGCGTTCTATAGCCGTCAGCACCGCTCGGTGATGTTGTGATGCCGAAGATACCTTCAGCGCCCCATTGGAAGTTGAGACCAGCGATATTGAAGTCGCCAACTAACGGGTCGGGGAAGAAATAGCTGTGGCTGAAGCGCCAAGACCTATTCTGCTCCCAAGAGTAAGCGATAAGGCCATAGCCGAGTTCGTCCGAGAAGTAGGCAAAGGTATCGTCGCAGGAGTCGCCTTCGTCCAGAGCGATGTTAGCGATGAAAGTCGTCGGGACGATATCCTCGGGTCGGAAGACGTAGCGGCGGATACGCTGGTCGGTGTTCAGATCATAGATGTGCAGTGAGTACGGGCACAAGTTGGTGACGTTGGGATCTGAAAGGACATTTTATCAACATTAAGGTGCAGTTATCAAACTTTAAAACATGCTAATCTGAAACCAACAAATAAAATATGATAATAATAGTATAAGCAAACAGCTTCAAGTGCTGTTATTTTTTGAAAAGGCGCTTTGTTTCGCGATGTCGTAACTGTTAGTGAAGTCTTTCAAATACGTCATAAATAGAATAATAATAGAACAAGAAAATAACACTCCTGTTCACTCTGCTTGTAAAATTTAGCGGAAGAAATCTTGAAAGCTTACCGTATCCATAAGTGCCGACATCCAGCACCCACAGACGATCGCACTTGTCCGCTTTGATCCTGTATACTGTGTTGAGTCCATTATGACAGTTGCCGATTTCGTTGCCTGCGAAACTTGGGTAGGGGTTTAACTTGGGAGAGGGGTCGTATGGGCCGTCGAGGGGGATGTAGTTCAAGGTGGCTGGAACACCTGGAAAAACGAGAAAATTGTTTAATAGCAGGAAACTGTTTCTTATGTTTCATGACCACGGGAACCCATCCCTATTTCTTTCTTCTTTTTTACTTCTTTCACTAGTGGACAGAAAAAATTAAGCAAAAAGAGAATCAACTTACACTTGTTCATTAAAAAAAAATTAAATTGGACTATTACAGCCATACTAGATAAAAGTTAGACATCTGTTGAGCGCGTCTTTGACAAAAACGTTCCCACAAAACTGCGTTTTACTGTGGTTTACAGTTAGACACGGCTTAGAAATAGTTTAAACGAGAGTTAAACTCATGTTAAGCCCATGTCTAACCGTTTAGACACTGGTTAGCTAAACGCTTGTTAGACCAGTGTTTACTTTTGTTTTTGTAGTACCGCTGTGAAGGTCTATGAGTAAATGATTATACATATTTTAAAAGCCAATAGAAATAATCCACCCGTCAAGGGTGGTGATTATGGCCAACCCCCTTTGTTTGGGGGAGGTAGGTTCACCAGTGGACCAGTGGGTGCTGAAATACTCATACTCATGTATTCGCCGTAGAAGCACAAGGCACACTTGGAAATGTCAGTTCAAATATACTTATGGGTAACAATATGTGGTGTTTTAGTTGTAATTCAAAGCCATGAAACAGACAAGACAGAAAAAAAAACAAGGAACTTAGGAATATTGGCAAAATAAGCAAAATATTTTCAAACTGGATCCGCAGATCTTTCGACGATTGTAGGTACATACAAAAATAGGTAAATTGATTAATATTATTATGTGTTGTTTTTCCGCACACCCGATTTAAAACGCAACATAGGTACCTATACAAATCCACGCTTGCGCAGCGGCTAAGAAAACACACATCTGTATGACTCAGCACAGCCCCGTAACATGTTTGATCGACGAAACTCCTGTGCGGCGCACACCAACTGTGTAGAGCCGGTAGTATGAATGGCTTTAAAATTATCAATAAATAAATTCAAACAAAGTGTCAAACATATCTTTGTAAAAAGGCTTAGGTACTATAAAATATCAGATGATCTAGAAGATAAAAATGCTTGGGACGAGTTTTGCTCCAGATCGAAATATAACAACTAACAGGCTAAAGGTTTCTTTGTCGCTGCTTTACGTTAGTCTACAGCGAGTCTAAGCGACATAAATTAAAAATATCACTTTATTTCCGTGTCAGTGTTTAGTTTTATAATTTGACCTATAGGTACCAAACAAACATAAATATCTAAATAGATATTAAGAATTAGATACTAAATAGATATTAACATAATACTTTCGAATTTATAATACGACTAGGGATCCTGAAACGACGTATTCTGCACCCCGATACCACGCGCCAAGTTAAATATTATAATATTGAACATGGTTGTAACTTTATTTAAAAAATTAAAGGGCAGAAAATTACTTAATTTCCTTCCATTGGGGCTTACTTTAATTCGCATATTATGTGGAGCAGTGCTTTCAATTAGCAATGACTGCAGTACCTTGAAAAGAAATGTCTATAATTTATTTAAGAGGAAGATTGTACATTAAAACTAGTTCTTTTCGTAAAATTATTTTTGTCTGACTTTTTTAGGCGTATCATTTTGAGCCCTAACGGGCCTCATGCTTGATATCCAATAAATAAATACATATGTGGATATGAATTTTATACTTAAATTCTTCACACTAATAATATTATAAAGGCGAAAGTCTGTAGGTATGTGTGGATGTTTGTTTCTCCTTCACTCTCAAACGATTAGATTTTGATGAAATTTGGTTCCTGATAGCTTTATAATCATCATCATCATGTCAGCCCTTGTCGACCCACTGCTGGACATAGGCCTCTCTATGTTTATGCCATTTACCTCGATCTTGTGCTAATCTGGGCCAGGTGTATCCTACGGTTTTGCGTATGTCATCGACCCATCGCGCCAGTGGACGTCCTCTACTCCTACAACAGTCTCTTGGCCACCACTCAGTCAGTGCTTTAGCCCACCTGTCGTCACATCGTCTGGCCAAGTGTCCTGCTCAACTCCTGATAGCTTAGTCCTGAATTAAAGCATTCTTTTGATTCCGGAAAAAAGCAATGTTCCCGTAGGATGATCAAATTCCCCGCGGCTATCACCGCGGAGCGCAACTATTTTTTTAGTATAATACTTAATTAATTTGAATAAATTGAAATGGTTGCATGGTTAGGAATTTAATTTAATTTATAAAAATTGTGAAAACTCCCCCTTATCAACTCGTACAGTACTGTATGTAGGTATAATTCTGATAGACTTGAAATTATTCTTTCCAAGACCATCAGTTCAACCACTCAGTTTAACATGAAGTTAAACTTTGAAGAATTGTTTAAGGTTTTCATTGTTGCAATGAATATCAACCGCTCTCATCCTTATATTAGAAGAGATGTTAAATGGTTCATGCAGTTTGCTTTAATCCACGGGGTGTACACGATTTTGTTCATAATCGTTCTTCAAAACATAGCTCTCAACCTAAAGAAGAACAATTTCTCGGAGGTTTGCAAAAATGGTACATTAACTGTGGTGTACATTGTGAACACTTTTCACTACAGCATATTGCTATGGCGACAAACCTATTTAGTCGAATTGATAGCAGATGTGAAAGCGGACTTTTTGAAATCAAAAGAACTGCCAGAGAATGAACAAGAACTCGTACGCGAATATGCGAGAAAAGGACGTTACGTATGCAGGCAGTGGTTATTTCTAACCGTGGTGGGCACGTTGCTTTTTCCTATGAAAAACTTAGTTCTGCTTATAAAGTTGTGGGTTGAAGGGGAGTTCTATTATCTCCCTATGTACGACATAGTGTATCCAATAGCGTTTATCGAAGACCAAAAAGATACTCTGTTGATTTTCATTATCACATACATTCTGATGCTTGGTTATGCCTCTTACTCCTCGACGCTATATGCTGCTTTCGTTCCTCTCGGTCCGACGTTTATGCTTCATGCGTGTGGTCAACTTGAGCTGGTGAAGTCAAGGGTGGAGGCTCTCTTCAAGAACGGTGATAAAGAGGAGATTAAGGCCCAGTTGAAAGAGATCATTAGGCACTTGCAATACATTTATGAGTAAGTTGAGTCATTGAATTCTGAGGATTACCTTGGATTTTATTTGTAATTCATTGTTTAAAGTATTATGAACTTTAATGAATAAAATGTAAGTAGGTTTATGCAAATTCTAATTTTAGTACCTAAATATGTTTTTATTCTAGTTTTGTCGAAAGAACTAAGCTTTGCTTCAGATTAGCCTATGAAGTTACCCTTAAAGGAACAACGCTTATTGTACCGATAACTTGCTACGAAGTCCTAGAGGTAAGCAAAAAAAAAAGACATATATTCCTTCAAATGGAGTCCATGACACAGTTCCTAGTAAAATAAATATTAATAGGTAGATAATAGATAATGCTGGTAAATCCACACAGCATTATCCTACCCTCAAGTTAAGCAAAACATGCGTTATGGGTAGGTACCTACTATACATACATCTGATGTACTGAATGCATTACATTACATAAGTACATAAACACATAGATATTTTTTTACAATGTATAGAAAACACCCAGAACACACACAGAACAGAAAAACAAAAACATATCCTGCAGATCGTATAAATAGGGATAGTTGATGCTGTTAAAAATATCCGTCATTGTAATTTTTAAAACACCTAAAGGCTCTTTTATTCATTGATAATTAAGATTGTTTTATTATACAGTCTTTAAAGCATGGAGAAGTGAGTCTCGAGTTTTTAGTCTTCATATTCGGAGGTGTGCTCTTCGGAAGTGTTCCTTGCTTCTACGGTGATCTTCTCATGGAAAAGGTATACCCAATTATTTTGATTATATTATAATCACTACATCTCATACTCTATTCGGTTACGATTCCTTTCTTGAGGGTAAATGCGGTAAGCTGAAAACAGGGCGCTATGGCGCTCATTAAGGGAGGCCTATGTCGAGCAGAACTGATGATGATGATGATGATTAATACACTGTGTTTTGAACAAGAAATGGATAGCTTTGCCATTAGTGGACGGAAGAATCGACCCATTCAACTCAGCCTGCGGATGTCGTAAGAGTCGACAAGGATCTTCAGAGGAAAGGCAGTAGTTTCATTCTATGTATTTTTAACAATTCTACCGCGATCACTAATCCTCCTGCCAACCGTGGTGCTTATGGCAAGACCGGGGGTGAAAACAAAATAACTGCTACTTTTTCTAGGGTGAGGACTTGCGACTGGCCATCTACTCCTGCGGGTGGGAGCGACTTCACGACCGTGGCATCCGCAGCACGCTGCTGATGATGCTGCTGCGTGCCCAGCGAGCCGTCGCCATACAGTCGCTGTTCCGAGTCGTGTGTCTGGATGCTCTCACTGATGTAAGAACCGTTTTTTGCATTGTCTTGAATGCTTTGTAGCACAAAGTGGAAAGTGAAAAAATTTATCTCTTTAATGGTGTGCAGATTTTTATAAGTACCTACGTTTTTTTCTTTCAGGTGTTCCAGCAAGCCTACACCATTTTCAATCTTTTAAATGCTTCGCTTAATTAGCCCTCGGCCATTGGATTAGCTCACATTGAATTTCTCTAAAAACACGAACTTAAAAGGAATTTCTTCATAATAATAAAAAAACACAGCTTTTTTTCATGCTTAATAATTATTATAATGCATTTTGAACTCACTTTCTCAATATAAGTTTATAATATACTAGCTCATTTATTCACAAAGAAAATTATACTAGTATTTACAATTGAAACAATTGAGCTAACTGCCGACTGTTGCAAACAGTCTACAGATAGCTCAACTGATCCATATCAACACCAGTCGGAAGCGTCCCCAAGACGCTGGCTGCATTGCCACGCTGTATGGCAATGCTGATACGCTGTGCCAGATATTCACCAGCTCTCGGGTCACGCGTCGCTTCGACCAGACGCTCAGATAGTTTTTTGAAAACCCGAAGAGCCTCGGTACCCCACGGACCTAGGGTCACGACTCCAAGGGGAGCAAATGTGTAGGCTCTGTCGAGACCTGCATATTTGCGCCTCTTGAGATCTTCGGCCAAATCTGCCGCCGCACCCGCCCTCACGGATGTCCTCGGAAGATGGGAAGGCGCAAGTGTGTCGACGCATGTAGCGTCCCACACAATGGGCCTCCCCAACTCCCATGGGACTAGTGTCATACCGTCGGGCCTCTTACCATCGTCACGCAACAGACCATTCGGTTCGAGAATAGCTGGTACGTTAGCGGTGACAAAGGCCCGCCGGATGATGTCGTTAAGGCTAGCGTGGCGAGATATCCGACCGGCGGCCCTAGTGCACGATAATCCGTGATGACCAAGCTGTTCGACAGCAGTACCGCACTGGCATTGATGAGGCGCGCAACACCTTGCACCCAACCGGAGACATGTTGCGATACGGAAAGTTACGGGATCCAATAAAGTGCCAGTGTTATATGAAGGAAATGCTTGCAACCAATGTCCTGACTCCCATTTAGAAACGGCCAGGAGGCGGGCACGATCTGCAGAGCTGGAGCATATACTAGCTTATGCCCGCGGCTTCGCACGGTATTTTAGGCATAAGAAGTAGCCTATTGCTTAAGTCAAGTGTGTGCCAAACATCTTGATCTGTTCAGTAGTATTGGAGATCCTAATAAAACCAAAATTTCACATTCCAAACTTTCGCTTTTATAATATTAGTATAATAGGATAAAAACTAGAACATTAATGAATTACCTTTAAGTTTTCTGTCTCTTTGAAGTCATTGAATGAGACGTGATAGTAGGGTCATTAAACAAATGTCGGCCCTAATTGAAAGGAATGTACAAAGTAGGTGATTTTCCTTGACTTCATAATTGAAGAACAAAGAATACGGCTTTAACTACAGTAAAATCAACCGTCTTTCATATCTCGGAAGCTTTTTCAAATAATAAAGCTAAAAGAATCCCTTCAAAATAAATTCAGGTTATTCAAAACTTTAAAATTTAGTACAGCATGGAGTTAAACTTTGACGATTTATTCAAAGCTTCTGTTTTGTCAATGAGAATCAACCGCTCTCATCCTCAAATCAAAAGAGACCTTAAATGGCTGCACCAATTTATTATGCTTCAGGGACCGTACACATTCATATTCATTGTAGCTATTCAAAATGTATTTCTTAATTTGAAGGTAAACAATATCACAGGAACTTGTACTAGTGGCATATTAGTCGTAGTGTACATTGTGACCACGTTGCAATACAGCGTATTGGTATGGAGACAAACTATTATTTCTGGCCTGATGGAGCACATGAAAACAGACTTTATGAAATCTAAACACCTACCAAATCATGAGCAAGATATCGTACACAAATATGCGATGATGGGAAGATATGTGTGCAATCAATGGTTGGTGTTAACCGTCGTGGGGACATCGTTGTTTCCATTAAAAAATTTCATCGTGATAATTTATGGCTGGTCTGGGGGAAATTTCCATTATATCCCTTTGTTTGATCTGGTATACCCTTCTGTTTTTGTGGAAGAAAATAAAGATACTCTCTTTATCTACGTTATCACATACATACTGATTACCTGGTTTGCCTGTTACTCTTCAACGTTGTATAATGCGTTTGTTCCTCTTGGCCCAACGCTTATGCTTCATGCGTGTGGCCAACTTGAGGTTGTGAGAACCAGAGTGGAGGTCCTATTTAAAAATAATGATGTGGAGGAGATCAAAAATCAGCTAAAAGATATCGTGAGGGATTTGCAGTATATTTACGGGTAAGGATTCATTTTAGTCTGTTTTTAGGGTTCCGTAGGTACTTCAAAAGGAAAAAAGGAACCCTTTTAAGATCATCACTTTGTTGTCCGTCTGTCCCCCTTTTCTCAGGAACGCGTGCAGGTATAAAAATAAAAAATGTAAAATTGTAGTTTATTTAAAAAAAAATACTTTTGGTTCTCGCATGGACCAAAACCTATAGGGTATTTCCCGTTGACCTAGAATTTTACAATAAAATTTGGCAAGAAGCAAGGTCTTATAGCACAAATATAGGGAAAAATCAGAAAACGGTAACTTTGTAGTTTATTAACAAAAAAAAACATTTTTGATTCCCTCCCTGAACCAAAATTTACAGGGTACCTACCTACTTCCTGTTGACCAAGAATCATGATATTTGGCAAGAAACAAGGTCTACAATTATACGGAACCCTTAGTGCGCGAGTCCGATCCTCACTTGACGTTTTATTTATATTTTATTCGCCAAAAAAGCTTATTTAGGTGATTTATAATTTTAAAATCTGTTTTACAGTTTTGTTGACCGCGCTAAAATTTGCTTCAGAGTTGCTTATGAAGTAACCATGAAAGGCACTACAATCATCGTTCCCATATCGTGCTATGAAATTCTTGAGGTATGAAAGTGTACTTTTTGGTTCTTACTTATAAAAACTGTTTCCAATTCGATCCTAATTCCAATCTTATCGAACGCATAAAGGTGTTCTAATGAATAAAATTGTGTGAAAATGCAATTTTATTAACTTCGTAACGACAACACCTTTAACAGTCCATCCACTGCTTCCTCTGATAAAGGCCGTTGGAGTTCTTACTAGTGGGTAGTACAAAAATCCCTGGGCATGCCGGGGCATGCGGGTTTGAGATTGGTAGGCACTGTTTTTTTCGCACCTAACACTGCTGCCCGTTGACCACCAAGGGAATTAGCCGTGCATGTATGGGCTGCACTATGCTGCAATCAGCTGGTCGGGAGAGGGACGAGGTGAGATGTGAATGAAAAATGAGTAAGGAACGCGGGGTGAGGCTTGAGGATTCCCGTGGTCAGTCGACCGATTCAAAAATGTGATCAGGTAACTGGGACCGCGGTCCTAGATATGTATGGGCCCAGTCGCCTGTATCCTCGTAGTAACCACTGGAATCAGAGGGAACTGCTAGTTGCCATTTGGAACTAGCAGTTCGGAGTCGCGTACCCGTGGCGAATCGGGCCAGCTATTGGACAGATATCTATAAAATAGATTCACCTGAGCTTTATAAATTCTAATCGAATCCGATTCGAGAGTATTGTATGTGTTCAATTGAATTGTTTTTCTATTGCAGTCTCTAAAACGTGGAGAATTGAGCCTGGATATTGTAGTTTTTGTCGTTGGAGGAATCCTAATCAGTAGCGCTCCTTGTTACTACAGTGATCTTCTTATGGAAAAGGTTTGAAGTGTTATTTTCTGGTTTCTTTATTATATTTTGTTATTTTAATCGGTTATCATGATTTTTGTAAGTATTGGGCTTTACTCGTGTATCTCTTGGGTGTGGTTTCCTTTATACGGTCAAAAGTCTTGATTGACTGACATAGATCACGCGGGTGCCTAAGCCGCTGCAGCTGGTTCAATACAATTTTGTCATGTCATTATGAAACTATATTAATATTCTTCAAAAATAAAACAATAGCATCCATTAAAAGATGAGCTGACAGACCCACTGCCGGATTGGGCAAGTTTTTAGTGAGGATTGCCAAAAAGACCTGGATGCGATTAGCCCAAGATTGATAATGTGAACCGGCTGCAAGATGGCCTACACACGATGGCGAACTAATAAAGATGACGTTGAATATACCAGTAAATTTTTGTCAGTTTCCGGGTTTTTATTGTCACTCACTTTAGAATCCGTCTGTCTGTTAGCTTCAAAAGAACTAAAACGAAAAAAAGAACACTGAAAGAAGGAGTATCGTTAGGTCTTTGTTAAAATTATGTTTCAGGGTGAAGACCTATGCCAGGCCATCTATTTCTGCGGCTGGGAGCGGTTCCACGACCGCAGCATCCGCAGCACGCTGCAGGTCATGCTGCAGCGTGCCCAGCGACCCGTCGCCATACAGACGCTGTTCCGAGTCGTGTGTTTGGATGCCCTCACTGATGTAAGCACTCTAGTTCACTTTGATCGTAGCCAAAAGTAATGTATCTTTCTTGTACTCTCAACTCTCGACGCTCGACCCCTTGCTGATTCGATCGTAAACTTCAATTCTGCGTGACGTTTGGATCGTGCGACTGGATGCGGATCGACCTGGAGCTCTCTCTACTTTCTGTTCGTTTGTTGACTTAATTGACTGATTAAAATGATGTTGGGCGACTGGGACCTCTGATGATGCATATAAGCACAACTTTTCTATTTCAGGTGTTCCAGCAAGCTTACACAATCTTCAACCTTTTGAATGCTTCAACAAATTAATCAAAATAAAGGACAGGGTTCATTTAGATTGAGGGCAGGAACGGAGGCTATCAGCACATTTTTGAGATAATTAATTGATTGATTTGTTGTTATGAATCATCTTTAAATATAAATATCTAATGCATACATGCCTTTTTCAATCCTTTAGTTAGCCAGCAATTATTATTAGCTCTTCTCATAGTAATCTTTAACTTTCTGATCAGAAAACGTAGTCCAAAAAAGAGTACAAAGAGGCTGTGAAACTCTTGAAATGACTAAGATTAAGATTAATTTTACTAAGATTATGATTATTTTAATAATAATAAATAATTAAGAACTAAGATTAACCTGTTCAGATTCGAAGACATCAGAAAACTTGAGTGTTGATGGCATTGGCAGAACTTTTTTATGTTATCCGGAGAGAAGTATCTTTTGTACTCAAACCTGGTTTGACTAGCCTGTCCTACTGATTTAATTGCTAGGGTTTGATCTGTTTTATGGTCGGAGAGAGCCAAGTGATGCGCTTCACCACGAGCCTGCTGAATGTTGCTTGCAAAAAGGTCTAGGTATGACGTAATTATGTAAGTTCCTTGTTGGTGTTGGAATATGTAAATGCATGTGATAGTTTTTAAAACAGCTAAAAGCTCAAGGCAACTTTTATTTGGCTTTACGGTATCCAGATTACAATCTGCGCATAGAATATTTTTATTATTATTATTCTTTTTTGTGAACTGATATACTTATGGGCGCCTTCAAATTAGCCGCAAATTGTCGCGCGGAGGCAGCGCGGCTGCAGCGCTGCGGCCGCGCTGCTGTCTAAGTCCATATAAATTAAAAACGCGCGACTGCAGCGCTGCAGCCGCGCTGCGGCCGCGCATCAGTTTATCGATCGACTAGTGACGGTGCGCACCAGCACAAATAGTATTTTTGAAGGTTGTATTTTGTTTTCCAATATAACGTTCCAAACGGGGAAGTAATTCGTAGAATTGTTTTCTTGATAATCTTAAGTAATTCTGAAATTTTTTGTCACTGTAATCTTTCACTTTATAAAATTCAGTTTGTTGAGTTATACAAAATAACGGTAACGTTTTCTTAGGGTTCTTTTTTTGTTTTTTGTCCAAAATCCTTTTTCTTTTTAATAGTAACACTAATAGCAGTGTTTCTTCGTCAGAGTCCATCGTGAAACTGAATATACAACGCTATGATTCTCGAACCAAGCTACAGCAGCGCGGCCGCAGCGCTGCAGCCGCGCTGCCTACGCGCGACAATTTGCGGCTAATTTATTAGGCGCCCTTATACAATACACTACATACTTAAATATTCTTTATTATACATAGAAAACAGCCAGAACACCCTCAACAAATATCTGCAGATCGTACAAACATTTGTCACAAGGTGGGAATCGAACCCGCAACCCAAGAGGTTGCGGCGCAGGCGAACCTTCGCCCGCTGCACCACAGAGGTTGTATTTTGTAGAAAGGTATTTATCTAATAAGTAGGTACCTAACTCTACTATTGGGGAAAATATATTATTTTTGGAGAAATTATCGCACAAATATTTGGCTTTTGAATGCAATATCTTTTTGAAAGGGATATTTTCTAATTATTAACTAAAATATTGCAAATAATCACAAAACCTAAGTAATCCCTCCAAAATTCTTAAGTATTAACAATTTTCCGTTTTAACATAATTGACTTTTTTTGATCTAGGTAGGATAGAAAGATAAATAATAAGATGGCGCTGTCAGTTTCAAACGACGAAATAAAATTTAAATAGTTGATGTGCGTTAGATGTATCTACGTTCAAAGTACTTATGCTTGTTATCTACTATATTTTTGGATAACCTCGTTATTTTTGTAAACTGTCTGTGGCTTAGCTTAGAGACTTTTGAAACTAGAAAGCTTTATTTGCAAGGGTGCGCATAGTACCAATTAGATACGCCGAAACCAAAAGTGGTAAAATAAAAAAAAATTAAATAAATTAAATTGGGTATAGGTACGTATACAAATTCTTTTCTCTACCCCATGATGTTTCGTTGGATAACTCGTCTGAAAATATTGTGGGTTTTTTAAAACCTTTTCCAATTCAGGGATCTGTTTGGGAAATATTGAGTTTTAAAGTGCAAATTTTTGTCGTCAGATCCCCTCGGCCATAATCATAATCATAATCAATTTATTGCACAAAAAATGGTATTATAAAGGTCTTAGGCTTAAAATTAGTTCACATAATTCACCGGTTAATTCGGCATGCAAAATAGACACAAAATATAAATTTAATTTGATCTGAATAAAATAAATGGAAATTAAATTTGAAAAAATATTTAAAAAGGAATGTTAATTTTCGAATGTCATTGAATTTATAATATAATTTCAATCTCGATAATTAAGGAATTCAGATACAATATAAAATGATTTGTCAATAACCCACTTTTTTAACTTAAATGAAAAAGTTTTGCATGGTAATTTTTTGATTTCTTGAGGTATCTAGTTGAAAATGCGTCCACACATCGCATGACAACTTTTTTGGTAAAGAGCCGTTCTGGGCGTTCTAGATAAAACAATTCTATCTGGATCCCTAACGGTCCTTGGGTAAATATCCCGTGCTTTCATAAAAAGGTTTGTGTGTTCCTTAGCGAACTTAAGATTTCGGAAAACAGGCCTGCACGATTCCCAGGGAGTTAAAAGGAGAATAAATCAGCCAAGTATGCTTTACTAGTCATAGTTAACGAGTGATAGTCGATCTACTTAAAAACGATGCTGCTCCACCAAAATCACTTTTGTCCCAACGGCAATGGGACGGGCCTCTGTGTGAGTTGATACGGAATTGTTTGTTACAAACGTGCTCCAGGTCTGCGGATCGTGCCCGCCTCCTGGCCGTTTGTAAAAGGGAGTCAGGCATTTTGTTTTTTGGTTGGGTTGGCATTGGTTGCAAGCATTTCCTTCATATAACACTGGTACTTTATTGGATGCCGTAACTTTCCGTATCGCAACATATCTTCGGTTAGGTGCAAGGTGTTGCGCGCCTCATCAATGCCACTGCGGTACTGCTGTCGAACAGCTTGGTCATCACAGATTAATAGTGTACTAGGGCCGCCGCCGGTCGGATATCTCGCCACGATTTGGCCGAAGATCTCAAGAGGCGAAAATATGCAGGTCTCGACAAAGCCTACACATTTGCTCCCCTTGGAGTCGAGACCCTAGGTCCGTGGGGTATCGGGGCTCTTCGGGTAAAAAAAATATCTGAGGGTCTGGTCGAAGCGACGACGCGTGACCGGAGAGCTGGTGAGTATTTGGCACAGCGCTTCAGCATTGCCATACAGCGGGGCAATGCAGCCAGCGTCCTAGAGACGCTTCCGACTGGTATTGATAATTATGAATCAGTTGAGCTACCTGTAGATTGTTTGGAACAGTCTGCAGTTAGATTAATTGTTTCAATTATAAATACTAGTTGTAATTTATTTCTATTTGATTGTAATTTTCGTTGTGAATAGTCTGTTACTTAAAAAGGTACTTTGAAAGGCAAAAAGGTGATTTTCGTACGTTTTCCATTAAAAACGACTAAGACATTAGAGATTAGTTTTTTGTATTATATTAAATGGTCAAGAATTTTTTTTCTTTGAAGTCATAAAAAGAGACGTAATAGTAGGGTCATTAATCAAATGGCTGCCTTAATATAAAGGAATATGCAAAGTAAGCTAATTTTCCTTTGCTTCATAATTGGAGAACGAGGAGTAGTACCTATGGCTTTGACTACAATAAAATCAACAGTCTTTACAGTGACTCTTCAATAATTCTAAACTCCGCGGCTTTTTTCAAATCAAAAAGTTAAAAGAATCCTTTCAAAATAAATCTAGTTTTTTCAAAACTTTAAAATATTGTAGAGCATGGAGTTAAAGTTTGACGATTTATTTAAAGCTTCTGTTTTGTCAATGAGAATCAACCGCTCTCACCCTCAAATCAAAAGAGACCTAAAATGGCTGTGCCAATTTATTATCCTTCACGGACCGTCCATCTTCATATTTGTTGTAGCTTTTCAAAACGTACTTCTTAATTTGACGGAAAAAAATATAACAGGAACTTGCACTAGTGGCATATTAGTCGTAGTGTTCATCGTGACCACGTTGCAATACAGCGTATTGGTATGGAAACAAAGTATTATTTCGGAAGTGATGGAGCAGATGAAAGCGGACTTTATGAAATCTAAACACCTGCCAGACAGTGAACAAGATATCGTACGCAAATATGCGATGCTGGGAAGATATGTGTGCAATCAATGGCTGGTGTTAACCGCCGTGGGGACATCGATGTTTCCAATAAAAAATGTCATCTTGCTTATCCAGAGCTGGTCTAGGGGAGAATTCCACTATATCCCTATGTATGACCTGGTGTACCCTTCTGGTTTTGTGGAAGAAAACAAAGATACTCTCTTTATTTACATAGTCACATCCATACCGATTGTCTGGTTCGCCTTTTACTCATCAACGTTGTATACAGCGTTTGTTCCTCTTGGCCCGACGATTATGCTTCATGCGTGTGGCCAGCTTGAGGTGGTGAGAACCAGAGTGGAGGTCTTATTTAAGAATGATGATGTTGAGGAGATCAAAAAGCTGCTAAAGGATATTGTGAGGGATTTGCAGTATATTTACGGGTAACGATTAATTTCAGTCTATGCCTTTCAATTATTTTATTCGCACAAAAAGTTATTTTAGTTATTTATTAACTTTTGTTTCAGTTTTGTGGACAGCGCTAAGCTTTGCTTCAGACTCGCTTACGAGGTAACAATGAAAGGCACTACAATTCTTGTTCCTATATCCTGCTATGAAATTCTTGAGGTACCTATCCAATTATATACTGCCCTATTTAAGATACTTAATTCACTATTATATCATATTCTATTTTGACCCTAATTCCAATCTTATCAAATGCTTAAAGATAACGGACAGGACAGAAAAGCGGGGCTAGAGGATACTACTGCCACGGGAAAAGAATGATGAGCAGAGCCCTGATCACGGTAAGGCATTACATCTCAAACGTTAGCAATATAAACGTTAGGTGCGCGTTCACAGGCCAGCATCGGACAATCCGCACTGGCCTCATCAATGGTTTGACATAAAAGATCCGCACCGCACGGAGCGGACTGTCGGCAATGCCGGCGAGTATTTTTGAAGACAACTTTTCCATTTAATGCGAATGACGTCATTTGGATTGCCGATAAGTGGACGCACTTGTCAGTGGATTGTCCGATGCCGGCCTGTGAAAGCGCAACCTAACGTTTCAACTGCTTTGAGCCTTAAATGCCGTACCTTACCACACCGTGATTGGGGCCCTGGTCTGGGTCGAGCACACGTCGCAATTAACAGACTGATGATGATGATGATGTATGTGTTTGAAATCATTTAAATTGTTTCTCTATTACAGTCTCTAAAGCATGGAGAACTTAGCCCGGATTTTATAGTGTTTGTCGTCGGAGGAATCCTGATCAGCAGCGCTCCTTGTTACTATAGTGATCTTCTTATGGAAAAGGTCTGAAATGTTCTCTTCTGATTATATAGTGTATTTATTTATTTTACTCACAAATCATGCTCAGCCGAAACTGCTGATCGTAAAGACTTGAAATTTGGTCGGTGGTTTGGTCCTGAGTACCTAAGAATAAATTTTAAAATTGCTAAAAAAAAGACCAAAAAGGGGAATAAAAATAAAAATACTCCATATTTAGAGGAACTGTATTATAAGTGAGTACCTACATATGTAGGTTCAGGGGAATCTGTATGTTAGCTTTTGTCCGTAGGTAATCATAATAATATTAAAAATGCAAAAGTTTGCGTGAATGTTTGTTACCACGTACATATTTCCGTAACTATTTAACCGCTTTAGATGAAATTTAGTTTAGGTTCTAGAACAACACATAGGCGATCTAATTTTCAAAAATTAGCTTCCGAGGGGGTCAAAAGGGGTAGTAAAGTTTTATGGAAAATTATTATTCACTCAAAACTCGGTAATAATAAGTTATAAAGTAAATTCTTAATGAATTTCTTATTTTATATTTTCAAAAGTGGGTGGAAATTTCAGAAATTTCCACGCAGGCGAAGCCGCGTGGCGCAGCTAGTATAAAGCAACACGTTGTTCAGTGTTTTCTACAATATGCCTGAAAAAAAGCAATGCTCAACTTTTTTGGCAAAAACATTAAAAAATATTTATGCGTAGCCAGAATTAAAAATATTTCATATTAAGTTTGAAAGAGAAGATGTTTAGTTTTACCTATTTTCAGATGTTTTAAGATCAAAAAGCGACTACGTAATTAAATAAGCTTGGGTGTCAATGTTATCAGATCATCGAGTAGTTTAATTAGTTTTTTCCAAATATTGAGTTTATATTATCCCACATATCACAGATATTCTGTAGATATCATCCATTAAAACATGGGCTGCCTGAAACAGTTACAGCCGGATTGGTTATTACTATAATGAGGATTTCCACAAGATCTGGATGTGCTGAGCCCAAGACCGTGTGGTAGAAGCTGAAAGAGGGCCAATGAAAATTGATACTATGGTCACAAACTTTAGTATCCGTATGTCTTGCGAACTGCGTTCCTCTTGAGAAATACATAGATGGGAATCGCTAATCGCTAGCTCTCTATTAAAATTATGTTTCAGGGTGAAGATCTTTGCCGGGCCATCTACTTCTGCGGCTGGGAGCGGCTCCATGACCGCAGCATCCGCAGCACGCTGCTGGTGATGCTGCTGCGCGCCCAGCGACCCGTCGCCATACAGTCGCTGTTCCGAGTCGTGTGTCTGGATGCCCTCACTGATGTAAGCACTTTAGATCCGCTTTGATCGTTGCTAAAAGTTATTTTTCCTTCTGGTGCTTTCGACTGCCGACGCTGAGTCAACTTCAACTTCTTATATAATGGCACCGCTTGCTTTTCGCTACGACTCTGCCAGTGTTAGTAAGGAGTGTCGTAAACTTCGAAAATAATGATATGACCGGTTACAAAAGTCAAACGTAAACTACTATTTTGACGTTTGAAGCGCACGATTGGGACGTTGACGTTGACGGATTGGGCGTTGCTTCATTGGTCAGCCCGGCCGGGCACCCATACCGAAACCGAGATCGGTTGACGCATTCTTCTATGAAATTGTAGAGCACACTGTCATTGCCGGCCAGCGCCGCCGGCAGCGATATGTCGGTGTCGGGCCGGGCCAATGAGACAGTGTGCCAATTGCGTATTTACGTAATTTTGTGACGAACATGAAATTAGTCCAGATTAGTCCAGATCGTGACCCAATCGTACCCTCGCTATCGGGCGACTAGGGTCCTCCTATCGATGGAATTCTTAAAGTTTTTCAACAACGTTATCCAAGGCCAAGGTCTTGCTCAAACCTAACGTTTTTAAACATTAATTGGTTCTTTTATCGGATTTTGAGCACGTTTTTTTCTATTTCAGGTTTTTCAGCAAGCATATACAATCTTCAACCTTTTGAATGCCTCAACAAAGTAATCACAATAAGGGACAGGGTGCATTTAGGAGGCAGCAGCAGATTTATGACAGTTTTAAAGCGAGGTTTGATGTTGAAATAAAACATTTTTTGAAATTTCTATAGGTTACATACTTCTTGAAATAAGAGAGAATTTTGAGAACTGTCGTAAAACTGATCATTACCCCTAATCTCCGAATTTTGCAGAGCGATCCATCTGAAATGTAGGTTGCGTACTATTTTTAGGTACGCATTAACTAGCGAAGGCTCAAACCGGTACATATAGTGCATCACACTAATAATTATAAATGCGAAAGTTTGGATGGATGGATGTATAGATGGATGTTTGTTACCTCTTCACGCCAAAACTACTGAACAGATCAGGCTGAAATTTTGCACACAGGTAAGTTTAACCCTGGAATCAAACTTATGTGACTTTTTATCCCATAAATCCCATGAGATAGAAATAACCTCAAACGTTTCCATAGAAACAACGCGTGCGAAGCAAATATTCGAAACATTGCGAGCGCGAGTTACACTCGCACTTGACGAATTTTGTTTTTAATAGGTATTATTAAACGTTTCACTACCTTCCCAGCACACAAAGGTACGTTCACTGCCTCGTCGGTTTAGCGGTCAGCTTGTTCAACCGCTGATTATGAAGTCCTGGGTTCGAATCACGGGTCGGGCCAAAAGTTGTGATAACAACTTTTGACCACCTCCACCTCACCTCACCTCAACAGCCTATATTTGTCCACTGCTGGACGCAGGCCTCCCCTGCCTTATTGGCTTTTATCCCATGAATGCCCATATTCCACCAATGTTAGCTGTTTGAATGCAACACCTTTTTATTATTATATTTAGAAATTAGTACCTAACTAAAGTATGCAAAGAATTTCGATACCTCACTCATTGTAACATAAAAACTATTTTTCAATTTAGCAATGCAACGATACGCTTCGCTCAGTATGTTTTAACCTAAACCTTGTTTGTGTAAAAAGAACAATAATTAACAATAATTCTAAGGTTGCCTGGAACAAATTGCTTTAAGCAATAAGGCCGCCTATTGTTCGTTTTTATTTTATTTAGATATAATGTTATTTTATTCATTTTGTACCATAAAGTGTTCATTCATTCATTCAATATTTCATAATTCATAATTCTTTATTGCACAAAATTGGTACAAGTATAACATTTTCCAGGAAAAATCATGGCAAAGGCGAGTTTAACCCTATACCTAAAGAGTTCTCTTCCAGCAAACCTTCATCAACCATCATTCCATAGTGACGCACATCAACACGGTGAGTTCCATACTTCCAATCCAACAAGGTTAATCGAGTAGTTAACCCGTTAATCTAATAGTTCACTTGTTGCAATTCATAATGAATTCGTCAAATTACGAAGGTATAATAATATAAATTAAAGTTTTTGGCCGTTATAAATCTAATTATTGTGGAATGTACGCTTTTTTATTGCATGTTGGTAAACAAATGTTTTAATCTTCTATCGTAGGTCACCTAAGTACAAATTACAACATGCATGAGACACAACCTTCAAAAACAAAACTACTAACTCGACTTTCGAAATTAGAACAACTGCAGATAAAGCCTTCATAGACAAAAATCATTGATGAATAATCCAAATCCAAAATAGATATAAAATAGATATGAGGTTTCCTCAAAACCTGTTCATTAAAATGTAAATACCTATCTATTTTAAATAACTTTTTATAATAGGTTACTAAAAAGATATAATATTACCAGTTAAAAAACCTGTTATATTCACTTATTTTGCGATCGAAGTGTTTTCCTAGCAGACAAGCACAACAAGCTAGATTTTTCGTAGCATGAATAGCACATGTCAAAAAAAATAAAAGTAGTAGATACCAAAGATCCGCGAGTTCCCTTTTGTGCAACGCAATTGCGCAACTCAGTTAAGTCCTTATCAAACTTATTTTGTTCCCCATTGCTAAAAGCAAGTTGCTCAGTTCAGAAAATCAACAAGGTATTATCAACAGTCTGCAGTTAGCTCAATTGTTTCAATTCTAAATACTAGTTCTTATTATTGACGTCGTGAAAGAATTGAACGAAAGTCTTCGTTTCAGGTCTGGCCAAAATAGCGTTTTTGTCAGTATGTCCGTACTCCTCTACAGGTCGTATTTTACAACCGATCGGTACAAAACTTTGTGTACAGATTCTATGATTTTATAGAATTTTATTGTCGTCGGGATTTTTTGATTAAAGGCGTACTTCTTCCACAATAAGGCAAAAAGGCGGATTTGGAATATCTCCGCTATAAGAGATCTGATTTTGATGGTTGTATTTTTAATTGAAAGGTAATAACTTTAAACTGTTCTTATAGAAATTTGGTAAAGATCGGATGAGGATTTTTGGCATGACGAGCGGAATAGCTCCGCAAAATGCAGTAATATGCAAGAGAGCATTTACAGTACAGCGCCACCTATTAGAACATCTTTGTAACACTTCGAGAGTTATATTTATAAATAATAACAAGAACTTTGCGCTGATGGATCAACGCCATCTATTGATACCTAACCTAGGTACAGAATTTTGAGTTTTGCTGAGGAACGTAACTTAGGTACTTTGTATGGACAATTGGTATAATGGTTGATGTGCTTGTGCAACATTTCGTTCAAAAGTTCAATGCACACCACACTAGCGTAAACCAATATTTAGGTACCTACCTACTTATAAGGGTTTTTCTGATTTTTAGACATACCTACCTGGGTATCTACTTAGGATTTTTACATAGGATTTTTCTTACAACGCGTCAAAAAGTAAGAGGCACCGATAATTACATAGAAATTAGGTACTTACCTATAATACTTATGACAAGATTAGCACCATTATAGGAAGGCTGGTGCCTACCTATGCTGGTGCTTATTCTGATAAGTAAGCACTTTTGCTCCGTGATACATAAGATGCTTTCATACTGGCATGGCAATTTGCAAGGAGTCACCGCCGAAAAACATGGTTGAAAGTGTAACCATTTCGACTATTTTCAAAATATATCTACCGAACCTACCTACTAAAATATCCCGTTTTAAATTACTTTAGTGCATTAATAAATAAATTAATTGTTGAAAATAGTTAGTGTTCGCGACGTCTACTGTTCGTAGAACTACTAGTTTTATTTAGTTCTATTACCTACTTGATTGTTATTTTCTGTCAATAAAGACCTATCAGATGTAAAGAAAACAAGGTATTAGTAAATTAAACAAAGTTTAAGACAGACAATAACAGGTAATGTCATAATGACAGCTCATGTCAAAATTGACAGTCAATGTCAAAAATGACAGCTAATGCCAAAGATGACAGCAAATGTAATAAATTACGGCTAAGGTAAAAAATAACAGCTTAAGACGAAATAGACCGAGACTTGTAATAAATAAATAAATAATGCTGGACAATCCACACAGCATCATCTAGCCTCGGGGACAGAGCATACGTTTTTGGAACGACGCAAGTGCAAAAAACCAGTTTTTGCTTATCTACAAGAAGACTACACAACTTATGAAGAAACTTGTTCAAGGGACTAAATAATAAGCAATAGGTAACCTACGAATCAAAACATAAATCTTTTCAATAGACCGGAGGGTTCCTGAGGTCTCGACAAAATTATGTGCGAAACAGTGCACTTTCATGATTTTTTGACGTGACAACGTCGCACGCACGAAAAAACATGACGTCATGCGGCGTTACCTCGCTCTGAGGCGTTCCATGTAAGGCTTGAAGTGCAAGCGAGAGCGCTCGACATCCGTCTCTCTCCTACTTGAGTGAGCGATGCGTCTGCGTGGACAGCTGCTATACTATAGTACATTTACATGTTTTGATTGAGTATCAAATGCTACCATTCCATCAGTATTTTCTTAAGACGTTGTCACGTTCAACTATCGTCAGTAAACCGACTTTACAGACAACCAATTTTCAAGGAACTTTAGACAAAATGTTGGATTTTATGAAATTCGAGTTTTTTCCACAGGGATCCCGTGAGTACAGAGATCAAAGCCTAGTTTGACACCCAAACCCGTTAGGTTCGCCCTTTAATCATTTTAATGTTTGCTACAAGTAAAGAGATATAATGATCAAATACCGGGTGGGGTAATAAATCACTCTCGCAGTGTTGTAATAACATGGTAATCATAACCAATCTTAGTTATTTAGGCAGTTTGTAAAGTAAATAACTAGTTATTAATCTAGTTAGTTGTTGGTGGGGTACCTAGGCTAGTTTCGGCTCAGCAATAATCAATTTGAGCTTGCTAATCGATCTCACTGGCATGACATCTACACTTGAAAGCTCGCAAGTGTAGGTAAGGTTCTTGTCTTTACGAATTCATTCTCTTTTAGCCATGAATAATGATAGTAGTAAGTACATCAAATTGAGAAAGTTTTAGGCTGCAATAGATGCTACTTATGATAACCATTTATGTGTCCGCCTATTCCATTGATGTGTTATCCTATCTATTCTGCTGTATTTTTTGATGATGTGTGATTTTAAGTTTTACTAGCAAGATGTTTGCAACAATAGAATTTTGGGAAGGCGACACGTTAAATGGCTTTCACAGCAAATTCGAACCGCCCGCACAAAAATAATCAAAATAAAATAACTACACCATACCGATTCAATATCTGTAAACTGTACTGCATAGCCAGATAAAACTGCAGGACCTCCGGCTTAACGTTCTTTCCGGGCGTGTATTACACCGCCAATTTCGTGAGTCCGGGCTGCAATTGTGAATTTTACTCGCTTGAAAAACCCCAATAACCTCCTGACTACCTAGCTAGACAGTGGCTGCAGATGACGCAATCAGGGTAAAATTTAACTTACGTAATGTAGGTACAGCCATTGTTAGCTGATCCTACGTTTAAAGTAAATTTCTATGAATACCTACAGCACTTTTTAAGCTAGAGCTTTTTGGTAAAATGAAGATAACAAGCTGTTTTAAATCAAATTTAATAAATTAAACCAACACTAATGTAATTTCGAAACTTGGAACCTGCCAGAGGGGTCATATAACGATGAACGCCACTATACCATGGGAATGATGGTTCTAAATTAGTTACAAATAATTTACAATGCGTCTTTGTTTCATAGTGTTATGATTATTATGAAACAGAACACCGTCACATCAAAACTACAATCAATGCAACAAAATATAAACAAACACTGCTCAGAGAGTACCGCACTGTACAGATTTGATGCAATCATAGATAATTTGGATTATGAATGTGTAGTAAAAAAAAATACTAACGTAAGATGGATAATGCAGGAAGAATAAATATGTATATACATCATGAATGACACACACGAGTATTTGTCTACCTGTAGATTGTTTGCGACAGTAGATTGTCCTGTAGATTGTCTGCAGTTAGCTCAATTGTTTCAACTGTAAATACTAGTTGTAATTTATTTCTATTATTTGATTGTAATTTCCTTTGTGAATAAAGATACGCAAGTACTTAGTTAAATCGGTTTTGAACAAATAAATCTGACCCAAGAGCTGGTGAGTATCTGACGCAGCACATCAGCATTGCCACACAGCGGGGCAATGCACCCAGCGTCTTGGGGTCACTTCCGATTGGTATTGATATGGATCAGTTGAGCTACCTCCAGATACGTTGCAACAGTCTGCAGTTAGCTCAACTGCTTTAATTGTAAATTCAGTTATATTTTAAATGCAATATATTTCTGTACTAATATTATAAAGAGGAAAGATTTGATTGTTTATTTGTTTGTTTGTATTGAATAGGCTCCGAAACTACTGGACCGATCATACTTTTCAGGGAGTGACATAGGCTATATTTTATCCCGGAATTCCCACGGGAACGGGAATTACGCGGGTGAAACCGCGAGACGATCGTCTAGTTAAGTTAATAAAAGAATTGGATTAGCTCTGTAGAAAATAGTATTTTTTTGAAAATTAAGTAAATATACTAACAAAACGATCACGCAATTGAATAAACGTTACTCGATTCCCATGCCTTGAAGACTAAACCTTTAATTTTTTTATGATCGATTGATTGATTCTTGGTGTGATAATGACTTTTAAGTAGATAATTACCTAACTGAAGGTTCCTCGTTAACATTATCGTGAAATATTTACAATCCATTTAATAAGCTTGGCACCCTAGAATGCTAGAAGATACAAACGAGACGTAGCCAAAAAATTGCGACACATTAATCTCAACTACCTATTCGTATACGTGCGCTAAGCACTGAAGTTATATGCTTGTCCACGCACACACACATAAATTAATTTTTGGCTACAAAATCAAGAACACTGTTGAATGACACTATCCTTCTGCTGTGACAGCAGAGTATTTTACATCTATGCTTATGACGATCGCCTTGCGGTTTCACCCGCGTAGTTCCCGTTCCCGTGGGAATTCCGGGATAATATATAGCCTATGTCACCCCCTGAAAAGTAAGCTTCCTAACAGTGAAAGAATTTTTCAAATCGGGCCAGTAGTTTCGGAGCCTATTCAATACAAACAAACAAACAAACAATCAAACCTTTCCTCTTTAAAATATTACTAGACGATCGCCTCGTGGTTTCACCCGCGTAGTTCCCGTTCCCGTGGAAATTCCGGGATAAAATATAGCCTATGTCACTCCCTGAAAAGTACCTAAGCTTCCTAATGGTCAAAAAAATTTTTCAAATCGGTCCAGTAGTTTCGGAGCCTATTCAATACAAACAAACAAACAATCAAATCTTTCCTCTTATTAATATTAGTATAGATTAGTATTAGTTTTAGTATATTAGTATTATAGATATAGATAACCAACTATTTCATATTGTGCCCCAAGAAAAAATAAGACGCCGCGAGCAGAGACGACCATCTTCTTTTTAACCGACTTAAAAAAAGAGAAGATTTTCAATTCGGCTGTAAGTATATTTTTTTTTGTATGTTACATACATTTTATTTTAATTTAATTTATTTTTTTATTACAATTTATACACCCGCTAATGGTTAACCGATTTCGCTGATTCTTTTACTACTGTATAGAAAATAATCCTGAGGTGGTTCTATAAAATCAATTCGCTACGTACGGACACACTAAAATGATACTAACCTATGATGAAACAATGAATAAATGACAATTCTGGATTCTAAATTCAATTTAATCAATTCAATTATTAAGAAACTTATTTTTCTCTATTACATTAATGTTACTGTTTTAATGTACATTATGTACCTACTCAGTTTTGCAGTGCCATTCCAGGGTGCATGTACCTAGCTAGTGACAACGTAACTAACCATTCACTCAGACCTAAGAATGAATGTACATGCAAGCAAAAATAAATTAAAAAATAAATTTTCAGACTGATTACTATTTATCCCGTAAAATAAAAATAAAAATATTATGTTTGTAATTAAAAAATAAATTTTTTATTTGCAGTTAGAGTATCTTTCAGTCGTCTGGGCCTATTTCAACTTTATTGCATCCGGATGTTGCGTCAGTGACACATAAGTATCATGGCAAATCATGGGTGATTTAAATAGTTACAAAAGTGCCAACAGAAATGTCGGATAAGTCGGATAATTGTTTGTATTGGGTGTGGTTTATTTCTACATTCCCCGCAAAACCCACGTAAGATTTTGACCGCATTTAAATGTGAATTAAATATTCAAATTTAAGTGCATTTATCGTCATTAGCATAAGTCACTGCACCTAGATAGTTGATAGGTACCTACTTCATTGCCATATGGAATTTAATTTGCACTAGTCGAACAGAGCGCAAGACATATGTAGAAAACAAATTCTGATTTACGAAAGTTCCTATACATTTTGGTCCAAAATATTTTTTTAATTACCTGGGTAACGCCTGTCAATTTTAGAAGGACAAGATGGCACAAGCCTGAATACATGAGATTGTGTCAGCCAAGTGTATCAATAATCGATAACCAGAAGGGAAACTTAGACAAAGACGTTGAACTATCTCTAGATTGTTTTAAAAAGCTTGCAGTTAGCTCATCTGCTTCGAGTGTAAAAATTGTTCTAATTTATCTGTATTTCGTAACCAAAACAGATGTCGATCTATTTAGTATTATTGTAGCTAATTTTATGAATAGTGAATCATCGATTTTTTCGTTATTATACAGAGATTGGGACGCGATTGGACTGCCATAGTTTAGGATACTAGTAATTAGGATACTCATACTTTCCCCACGGAGGTACCTACATGATAAAGCGTAAATTCATAGTAACGAGTTTTTTGTGGCCAATATATCGGGAAGTATACCCGACCATACCACCATCTTGCACCCGACCACCATCTTGCAAGAAAGTCTCTTACAAAGACGTTCAATTAGCTCTAAGGGTCAGTTCACACCGAGACGCGACGCGGCGCGACGCTGCGCGCACATTTTTCATAGAGCGACTCAGAATATACTTTATTCACTACACGAAAAGATACACATTACACTGTGAGAATTCAGATTACGTTGCACCACGCAGCACTGCGCCTCGAGGTGCCTCGCGGCGTAGCGCGACGTATCGTGACGCAGCGGTGCATCGCCGGTACGCGCGGCGTGCAAGAGCGGTGCTGCGTCTCACGGTGCCGCGCGACGCCGCGCGACGCCGCGAGGCGCAGCCTGAGGCCGCTGTGGCGACTTCTCTACTATTTCCGTTCAGACTTCGTTTAGAATTGATGCAGTTCGGTCGAGTGCTCGATTGAAAATATAATGATAGACTGGGATCTTGTTATAATCGGACTTCTTGCAGAAGATGAAGAGGAAGAAGTTTACAAAAATAAAATTAAAAAGAAGACATCACACCGCCGCGCGGCGCCCGCGGCTAGTAGATACGTTCCGCTGCGCCTCGCGGCATCTCGCTGCGCAGCGAGGCGTCGTCCTGCTACGATTTTAAGATGCGCCTCGCGACGTCGCGATGCGTCTCGCGACGACGCGCGGCGTAGCGCGAAATCATTGGCCTCTTTGAGTATCGTCGCGTCGCGTCGCGTCGCGTCGCGTCTCGGTGTGAATTGACCCTAAGTACAAAAAATTAATATTATGTACATTGACGACCACTTACCTTCCTTCCACCTAGGAACACTTATAAACAGCTTGTTCCTCCATCTTTCAAGCCCCACTGGCAGAGCGTTCTCCGGCACCAGCGCTCCGGACTTGATGGCTTGCTGATGGGAGTATGCGTCAGGGTAGTTCCAGTCCATCACGTTCCAGGAGAATAGCTCCTGAAGCTTCACAGCTGCTGATGCGTATGCCACCAGGCTACAGAGGATAAGGTATTTGGCCGCCATTTCGATTCTGAAATGAGAAATTTATATTTTTAGGTTGTAGTTGATAGAATGTCGTGAAATGGGGCCGTGGCCCAAGAGTGAGACAGCCCAGGCTCTTTAAAAAGTTGTTAGGATCGTCTTTTACACAGCTTACACCTGTGACTAATAATAATAACTGACTTTTTCAAGCTGACGGCAGAATTTTTAGGTGATGTTGGCCTTGATTTTCCCAAACTGTACTTTGGCAGTTAAATCCTACCTAAGGAAGGGTACCCTAGGTGAAGGTTCGAAAGTTGAGTTATTAGTAATTTTCCATAATGAAAATCTGTGAGTAAGTCTGGACCTAAATCTGTAATTAATCACATACCATGCAAGTGGCTTCGAACACGCGGAATAATTTATTTCTTAAAATCCTATGATATGTTATAATAATGTTCAATTTATTTAAATTGCAAATACTAGTTCTAATTCATTTATATTACATGGTTGTAATTTTCTTTGTCAATAAAGACCTAATTTTTTATATTTCACTCTAAATTTGTGTTTTACTGAAAATATACTGGATCTTTTCTGCGCAACAATTTTCTGCTTTTATAATTTTTGCTTTATCACTCAATCATACAGAAAAAAATGTAAAATTTCTTTGACCCTATCACAAGCCAAGAGATCAGGGAAATTGAATTGGACAATCTTATATCCCTATCAGACCTGTGACCCCGTGACCACAATCACTGTAAAGCAGTTGAACTTCGCGAAACAAGATCAAATAACGTACCTACGTGATGATTCTAATATTTTATTTGAATATAAATATTAATATGACTGTTTGTTTGCGCCAGCTGAAAATACAGCTGAACGGATCTAGATAGATCTACCCCTTACTGGAGTCCCAGAAATTATATGGTACCACGTGAGCAAAACCACGGGCACAAGCTTGTACTCAATTTAATAGAGATATTAATCGATCAATCTGCCGAGTGATTCTCGAGTCAGCAATAAGGGTTTATTTTATATTTATCCAGTAATAGCTTTAGCTCGCATTGATAACAAACACTAATGCAGGATTTGATTTACGATAAGATAAAACGATCACTATTTTAACAGCCTCACAAATAAATCAAGCACAATACACTTCATCCACATAATATTAGTTCTCTTCGACCATCACTGATACAGTGTATCAGATTAATATGAAGCCTAATTTCAAATAAAAAAATACCGTACATGCCACAGCGCGCCAATATTCGCGAGCGTTCGTATTCGACTGAAATGATAACGCCTAAACATACTGTTATTTATAAGCACCAGGTAAACGCCGCCGTAGCAAACTCGCTTAGACTTACTGTAGACCTTAGAATTGCATTAGAAATACCTTTCTGATGAAAGACTAAATTTGTATTTCGTAGGATTGATGATTCGAAAAGAGGACATAACCAGCATGAATGATCCTAGGCTGGTGATGATGATGAATTGATGAAGAATGAAAAGGGGTCCAATTTTTGGTAATTTTGATCATAACCAACCGTCAATCTGATCGATCCTCCAAGGGATGGTTGAGTCTAAATCGCCACCTTCTCGCTTACTGGGCATGGTTTACACTGACTTACATAGGTAATGATATCTAATATTTAAGTGAAAACATTTATCTTTGACTTGATGCAATGTCACCCCGAATATATTTGAATTTCAGATCCTATTTCGAAAACACTCAGTTAAAAAAAACAAACGGAAAATCAAGAGACCTAAAAAAGTGGGGTACCGAGGCTCTTCGGGTTTTCAAAAAACTATCTGAGCGTCTGGTCGAAGCGACGCGTGACCCGAGAGCTGGTGAATATCTGGCACAGCGTATCAGCATTGCCATACAGCGTGGCAATGCAGCCAGCGTCTTGGGGACGCTTCCGACTGATGGTGATATGGATCAGTTGAGCTATCTGTAGACTGTTTGCAACAGTCGGCAGTTAGCTCAATTGTTTCAATTGTAAATACTAGTATAATTTTCTTTGTGAAAAAATTTATTTTTTACCTAAAAAAGAGAATATTCCTTAAGAATATTTGACTTGAGACTTGATTTTCCTTTTCACTCTCTCTTCCTCTCTTTTGCCAGATATTTATCCCACACAGTGATTTTGTCAGGTTTCTTGATTACCTAACCTCTTCCAATTCACACGCGTTTAAACTATCAATGTGAAATGGTGGTATACTTAACTAGCACTCTAAACATAATTTTATAGATTTAAGCAATAGGAAAAATTTCAATTTGAATAACTTTGTTAGCATTTCGAAATATTTAAGTTCGGAAAATTTTGATGAAATAGACTAGTTTTAGCCCGCAACTACCGTGCAAGTTTTATTAAGTTAAAAATTCACTATTTCGTTTTTTTTTTCGCCTAGCCTCTAACCTCGGTTAGGTACATCATCTCATCTCAGGTTAGGTACTGCATTTTATTAGATGATTTTCGGTACCTACCTTACCTTCCCGTTTGCCTGATTCATAATCTTTTGGATTCCCGGAAAGGAATCATTTTATTTCATACTATTTCTCTACCTTGACTTGACGTTTGTGGCCACAAACGTTCGTTTTTGAAAGATCTACAGGTATATCTGTGTAGACAATAATTAATCTTATTTCTATAAACTAAACTAAACTAACACTTTCACGGCCCTCGACGCACTCGCTCATCTGGAGCTCCGTGTAGCGGGATACTGGGCACTAAATGCGGTAAAACAAAAGACTTACTGGTAGCATTTGTGATGCCTTTTAAGGGTTGATCCAGTCTATATATTTCTACAGTCTCTACTTCTAAGGTTCAATCACGATCCAATCATGCGCACTTTATTAACGCCTAATCTACACACTTCTCTGCACAGCTCTTAATTTAATTTACTCTGGTATGGGCTGTATGTCATAACATGCAAGGCATCTAAAGGCTTGCACGCACTTGTGGTCTAAGGGCCTCATTCTAATTCCAAGTGGGGGAACTGGGATCTGTACTGACATCTCGCATGGGAGTGTATTATGCATCGTCCCTTTGCCTAACCAGGTTTAAAGGCTTATTCAGATATTCGAGAATTTCGCTACTCCGAGCAAAAGCGGTAATTTTCGCTTAGGTTTCGCGCTCAGTTTCGCGCGGTCCACGGTATCTATGATACCTAGGTACCTATCCCACGCAACATTGCGAATAAAATGTTCCATGTCCAGCCACTTAGCATGTTAAAACGCCCTTTCCGCCATTTATCCGATTTCATAATGTAAAACACAATTTATGTAAAACGGGCGGATTCTTATATTTTTGCTAGTTATCTTTATGCGTGTTTCACGTTAAAATGGAAACAACTCTAATGACTATTTATTGCTCAATTACCATTCGGAAGGACACAGGGCGTTTCATACATCTAAGTGTTTTTACAAAGTTTCATACCTTTATCCGATCCTGTAGAAAATGTTTTGCGAGGTTTTACATCAATCATTTTGTATAAAGAAACGATTGATGATCGTACATTTGTGAATTTTTTTAATAATTATAACCAATTCATCAGTTGAGCTATCTGTAGACTGTTTGCAACAGTCGGCAGTTAGCTCAATTGTTTCAATTGTAAATACTAGTATAATTTTCTTTGTGAATAAATTAATTATTTATCGTAAAAAAAAACCAATTCATAACATAGTGGAATACATGAATGTTATTATTTGACTTAGAAAAATAATTTATAATGTGCACCTACTTAATTTAAATTATAGCTAAACCATAGTTTTAGTAAATTAATTAAAATTATGATATATTACTTGTCTTAGTTATTTTATTCTAATATAAGAAAATGCCTAAATATAAAATAATCTGTTAAAATACAATGAATAGCTAGCTTAGGTTATGCCCCATTCCATATCCTGTGGTAGGTAAGTCTTATTAACAAATTTATTATAATTATTTGTGGTAACAGTTAAGTAGATGTGGCGTGGCGGGCGAAGGTCCGCCTGCGACGCAGGAAGTTGCCGGTTCAACTCCCACCTTGGGACAAATGTTTGTACGATCTGCAAATATTTGTTCCAGGTGTTTTGGGTATTTTCTATGTATAGTAAACATATATTGTAATAAGTCTATCGGTCATCTAGTACCCATAACACAGGCTCTACTTGGTTTGGGGCTCGATGATGTTATGTGGATGATCCAGCATTATTTATTATTTATTTATTTAAACATTAATAATGTTAAATTAATGTTTTCAAGTCTTTACGCCAGACGGAGGAAATCATTGAGTGAATCATTAGGTACGTGCTGATTATACCTACTTATTTTGAACTTGATAATGTGAGTTTAAGCCGCCACGTTCATCGACCGAATAATATTATAAGGTTTTTCCTGTCTTTAAACTAGCCCTAAGCTAATTAATTAGACACCTACATAATCATCTTTAAATTTTCAAACAATTATAAAGTATGAAGTTTTAATTCTTTAGTTTTATTTTCACCTTTTTTGAAAACGTTAAATAAAACAAAGCCGACCAAACTCGTCATTTTCAAATTACAAGTAATCATAATTTACTATTCTGGCGCAAGCATTATAATCCAAAACCCACTCCAAAAACAAAATGAGAAATTACTCTAATAGTAGGTGGTACCTACCGACACTAAGTAATAAAGTTGTACAGAGGCGAAACTCGACAATAGCATACAAAAATCTCTTAAATCTACCTCGCTTGAAACTGCCAGAAGATAAAGAAATTTATAGAAGTTACGATTACAAGACTTAAGAATACCAAAACCCCAAAATAATTCAATAAATAACTTCTTAGAAGCACGACAGATGAATGGAGAAGTCTTGTTCCAAGATTTACGTAACCAGCTACGAAGTTTAAATTTTTTTTATAGATAAATAAATAAATAATGTTAAAAAATCAACACAGCATCATCTAGCCACAAGCTAAGCAAAGCTTGTGTTATGGGTACTAGATGATTTATATACATACACTAGCTGCGCCCCGCGGCTACGTCCGCGTGGAAATTGAAAATTATCACTTAGGGGTATGAAAAATAGATGTTGGCCGATTCTCAGACCTACTCAATATGCTCACAAAATTTCATGAGAATCGGTCAAGCCGTTTCGGAGGAGTACGGGAACGAACACTGTGACACAAGAATTTTATATAATGTATAAGATTATACAATACATTATATGAATTAACTATATTTATTCACAAAGAAAATTATACTAGTATTTACAATTGAAACAATTGAGCTAACTGCCGACTGTTGCAAACAGTCTACAGATAGCTCAACTGATCCATATCAACACCAGTCGGAAGCGTCCCCAAGACGCTGGCTGCATTGCCACGCTGTATGGCAATGCTGATACGCTGTGCCAGATATTCACCAGCTCTCGGGTCACGCGTCGCTTCGACCAGACGCTCAGATAGTTTTTTGAAAACCCGAAGAGCCTCGGTATCCCACGGACCTAGGGTCTCGACTCCAAGGGGAGTGAATTCCAAGTGAATGAATTAACTATATTTGTATATTTTTAGTTACTGCAAACAAATGATTGACTATTGAAATTAGATAAGTTAGGAAGTAGAAGGGAGTTTCGACTACAGTTTGGATTAAATTCTTCTTTATTAACAAAGGAATGTTAACGCAAACTGCATACTTCGAGATAATCCAGCGGGTAATTCTGTGATAGAATTAGCTCTCGTGTTTGTCTTGTTATTATCCTATGAATTCACTCGGGTGATTATTCGAAATCACGAACTGGACCTAGATTGTTGCTTGATTAACTGGAAAAAAAATTAATACCTGATTTTTTTTTAATCAGTTTTTTTTGAGCAATATAAATCTGATCGCTTGCAACAGTCTGCAGTTAGCTCAATCGTTTCAATTGTAACTAGTTATAATTTATTTCTATTATTTGATTGTTATTTTTTTGTTAATAAAGTATGACCATAATATCTTTATTCACAAAGAAAATTTCAATCAAATAATAGAAATAAAAAGAACTAGTATTTACTATTGAAATAATTGAGCTAACTATGGACTATTGCAAACAATCTATAGGTGGCTCAAGTGATCCATATCAATACTAATGACAATCAAAATGTATCTTAAAAATTTTACTAACATAATATCGACAGTAATACAATTAAAATTAAATTAAAATATAATATAATTAAATTAATAATTAAAAATTTTTGCGATATAATTCGATTTCTTAGAAATTAGTAATACAATGTTATAAATATATATCTTCTAGCGGTTTCCCTCGCGTTTTATGGAAACATTTTACGGTTATTCCTATCCCATAGGAATTGATTTATAGGATAAAAGTAGTCTATGGATTTAGACTTTATTTTTACTATATCTATCCAAATTTTCAGTCGATCCTTTCCATACTTTTGGCTTGAAGAAATATTAAAGGACCATCCATCCATCAATCCATCAAAACTTTCGAATTTATCTATAAACACATAAAAAGCTATTTGACCTCTGTGATCGACTGACTCGCTAATAAAACTCTTTTACATGAGTGAGGTACCTACCTCTGTGGTATAATTAGTGTTGTTTTTATGTGTTAGTTTTCTTTGTAATATTGTTTTAGATGGTTAATAAGTAGAAAAAAATTGCCTCTATCGATCCTTGTAATTTCCTCAGGCGTTTTTTTTGTTTAAATAAATAACTCAAATCGTAACAGTTTTGTTTTGACCATGTTGACAGTCGATTTAAACGATTTGTAAGCAATTCGTCCAATTACAATTTTAACTCGTTTCGACCAACACGCGTTTCGTCCAATAAGCGTTTTGTCTAATAAGCGGTTCGTCAAGAATCCATACGCAGTTTGTCCAATTCTTAATTAATACTTTTACTTTAGAATCTACCTACGTAACCGCTATAAAATCAAAGTCCATGAAAATTTGACCGTGAAGATCAAATAAAACATTTTTTAAAATAACAATGTCATGATAATAACACCATGTAATAAATGAGACATTGTTTTGACCATGTGGCTACCAATAATTATATACGTTATTAATCACCATAAAAATCAATAACGGATTTCCGGAGGCACAGTATCCGTAACTATTATATTAAGGTAACTGTCAACTACGCCCTAAAACAAAAAGAAGTGGACTAACGTGATCAAAAAATATTTTAGGTACTTTATAACAAGGAAATCACACTAATATTATAAATGCGAAAGTTTGCATGGATAGATAGATGGATAGATGGATTGATGGATGGATGTATGTTACGTCTTCACACCAAAACTACTGAACAGATTGAGCTAAAATTGCATCGGTGTAGCTCGAAGCCTGGAATCAAACATAGGCTACTTTCTATCCTATAAATCAGTTCCCATGGGATAGAAATTTCCTTTGAACGTTTCCATAGAAAGAACGCGTGCGAACCCGCGGGCAGAAACTAGTTCATTATAAATGAAAGCGGGTTAACTACGAAGTTTGTAGTTGCTCATAGAATACTAGCTTGTACTCGAAGAATACCAACGTTTCGACCCTTAACGAAGGACTTGTTCGACGGGCGACTGCGACTCTAGGCGCGAGTGTTCTGCATTCCTGCGAGCACAATGAAGAAGTCCCTCGTTAAGGGACGTTGGTGTTCTTTCCAATGCCAACAAGGTTCGTAGGTAACCCGCTTTTTTCTGAAATATTTAGTTTCCCATTGCCTTGGGTATGACAGAAGCAGACACCACCATGAGATGGGAATAATAAATTGCTCAGGTGAGAAAGTGTGTCAATTTTCCTCCTCCTCAATAATAGAAAAGTTAAAAAAATAAGAGAGACAAGCAAAAAAAAAATAAGAGAGACAAGCCTACTGGCTTGTCTCTCTTATTTTTTTTAACTCTGGCACTGACTGAACTGAAACCAAAGAATTAGCAAGCTGAAGTGGCAGTGGGCCGGCCATATCTCGCGAAGAACCGACAACCGGCAAACGTGTTCTTGAGTGGAGACCGCGACTAGGCAAATGTTGTGTAGGACGCCCTCCAGCCAGGTGGGATGACGATCTGCAAAAGACTGCAGGCAGATGCTGGATGCGGCAAGCTGAAGACAGGGCGCTATGGCGCTCATTAGGGAAGGCCTATGTCCAGCAGTGGACTAATATAGGTTGATGATGATGATGACTGACTGATCAAACTACTGTTTGTTCCAATATGTTAAGATCAATGAAGAAACAAAGTCGAAGTACCTAATTATTAGGCCATGGTTTGCCCAAGAACTTGATTGACACATCCAGGTGAGCCCAAATCAATTACCTTCCTATTATTATAATATATTCGAAGGTGAGTTGGTTTGTTATTGGTTTTGATTTCCATGCCTCAATGTACTGTGGCGTTCGCTGTTAGTTGACCTGACCTGTTATGTTTGCGTGAATTTCGGGGGGGGGGGGGGGAGGGGGGTCAGCTAAATCGTAAGCTGGCCGCTACTGTACCTACCCAATCGTCAGATGAAATGAACATAGGAAGATTGGAATGTCCTACAATCTTTGAAGAAAGAGATGCAAAATTAAGCATCTATATTCTTAGGGTGGTGCTCTTCAAAATATAAATCGAACAATAGCCGCATCGAAGCATAAATTTTAATTGACGTTTTCATACGAAAACTGTCAAAAATGTCGATTAAAATTATCCTTTCAAGAATGAAGAACACAATGCATATAGTCCAATTTCACCGTTTTCTGCCAAAACGTAGATAAACAAAACTAAGTTCAGATTGATCGAGTTCAAATTCGTATTAGTTATTTGTGACATGATAGCGCTTGAAACGGATCAGCGGATAAAAATTATGTCGGTAAAATGCGCTGAACTAGTTTAACGCGCTTAACTGAGTTTATCTTACAATAAACTCGTTCAATTGCAACGGTGAAATTGGACCTTAGGCTGGTGTTCATCAAAAGATATTTGACGATTAGGAGCCTCGTCGCGCGTCGGTTAATTTTAACGTGTAATGTATGAATACGTTATGTCAAGTTTAATGTAAAAACGTTTAAGGTAGGTCTAGCGTATATGTGTTTCCCAAATTTTTTTATTTAAAAAAAAAAACGAAATATGGCCAATGCCAAAACTAGCGTGTCCCAAAAAAATGTAAAAACATCAATAAAATATAGTTTTAGAAGAACACTCGCCTTAGTGTTATTTATATAATTTTCCTTTCGTCGGCGTGAAGAATTCTATCCCAGTAAATCCTTGGTACCTAATGCGTAGTCCCGTAGCTGTATCTGCATGGCCTGCTGACTCTGCATAAATCTACATAGAATTGATATAAGAGCGTGAAAAATTTATAATAAACATATTACAAAATATAATTTAGTAACCTAGAAAACGAAGGTTAGAAAAGTGGTCAGACGAGGTCAAATTTCGAGTCCGATTGGCCAATCTAATTTTGAAAATACGAAGGTTGACAAGGTTCCTAACCTACCTAAACGTTTTTAGAAATTGCTATGTCATACAGTAGTTACAAAACACACATGTGACTATCGGCCTGATTGAATAATTAAATTATTAGCATTTAGTAGTATTTCTGTTTTAAAGCTCTTATATCTTGGACGGAGGGGAAATAAGTTTTTGCCCAGCAGGGCGGCAGTAGGTACAGAAGGCACAGAAGTAGGTATTTAAATTCTCTAAAATACGCAATCGATTGTTTCGTTATTTATGCAAGTTGGTAGGTACTTTAATTCGGTGTATTATAGAATACCAATCGGCGGTAACGAAACACGAAATTTTGTGTTGAAGAATTAAAATAGGCACCCAGGTTTAATTAATAAAATAATTTAACCAATGAGATTAATAAATAAATGGGTAATATTTTTAGGTATAAGATCTTTACTCCAGATATTTTATACAGCTTTAAAGAAAGCAGAGATTAGGTTGCGGGGACCAAATGACAGCTATACTTAAGGCTAGTATTATTATATTCTCTGATTTAGGTAGACGATAAGCACATTACGATAATTTATCAGGACTTTTTCAGTTCAGCTGCCTGTAGATTATTTGCAACAGTCAACAGTTAGCTCAGCTATTCAATTGTAAACTACTACTTATTATTATTTATTTATTTATTTTCTTCTTATTTAATTGTAAACTTCTTGAATATCTTTAGTACTTAATAATAAGATTATTCACAAAGAAAATTACAATCAAATAATAGAAATAAATTAGAACTAGTATTTAGAATTGAAACAATTGAGCTAACTTCAGAATGTTGCAAACAATCTACAGGTAGCTCAACTGATCCATATCAATACCAGTCGGAAGCATCCCCAAGACACCGGCTGCTTTAGTACTTTGCTATGTTTATTTGAGCTTGTTTCTTAACTTTAAATTATATGATAGGTAAAACCAAACTAAGTGAGCCTAGATTCGTAGCCGCATCACAAGATATGCCAAGTCGTAGCAGACAACAGTTGTACTGTTGTTTCTTCGTGGCAGTACGATATGCGTGCGCATTTTGTTCGCGTAAAAAAAAAGAGCATGAAACGGTAGGTAAGTAAGGCACCCTATTCTGCTGACCAAGCTATGGTCAATAGCTTTGTCAGCAGAATAGGGTGCGATAGCAATAATCCGTAAAAACAATTAATAAAACACGTTTCTTATCACACAAACCCGTCTTCGCCTAATGGAGTAAAACGTTCATATTTCTGTAAAAGGTGTGTTCGTATTACAATAAATCTGGTTTTGTAGATAACAGCAAATTTCATATTTACGATGAATTTATAGCTGGTTATGCTTTAATAACTGTAAGCTACTTGCTTTAATTTGCATTGTAAACAACGAAGAAATTCATAAGTCAGGGGTGTAATTTTAGAGTTTTATTTTAAATGATGGTAAAGGACACATTCCACACCGCTGCCGCACTGATGACGACAAAATTGACCACTTAACATAAGGATTTGATGTCTACGTGGCCTGCTGACTCAACTCGTAAGTTTAAAATAAAACTTTACAGTGACAGCATAAAATAGCAGACAGAACGTAGTAAGCGAGCTTGCCGCGACCTAGCCACTCGTTGGCGCCTTGCGTACCGCTAGTTTCAAGAGCCCGCGCGCTTGAATCAAGCGAATAATGGCCGCGTGGATAGCGCAAGGCGTACGGGCGCTGTACGGGGGCGGTGCTGGAGTGGTGCGTCCTATGTGTGCGACAACCTTTATTCGCTCCTGCACCTTCAACGAATTCATCTTTTTGCAATTATTCATGGTTGTGAGAATACAAAATTAGGTAATAATGATCATAAATACACAATTTACCATTGCTATCATCTAAGGTAATCTAATAATGATATACTTTATGGGAATAGATAATATCTAATCTTTGTGTCGCAACAGATTTTTTTTCTCAGGCATTCGAGTTTCAAAGTCTGTTCATTATTTATGTGCATAATACTAAATGACTTATGTTCAGTAGACATGTTTAGATTGTCTTAGTTGCGGGGTCTTGACAACCTAGCCTTTCCCTAACCACTCTTTTGTTAGCCGAGGTTAGTGTCTGAGTGACGGCGCATCGTGCAAGCGGTTCTTGGGGCGCACGTGACATGTGCTCGACGAGTTTGATCCTATCCGGAGTACGAGCAGCATGAGCTGCATCCGGATCTCTGATAGCCGTCTACTGAGTGACGGCCATCAGGGGTCTGGCAAGGCACTGGCCTTGATTAATATTTTTTCTTCTTCAGACTTCAAAATAGGAGGAGGTTCTGTGTTAGGAGTATGTATGTTTTGTTACGGACCGATTTCGAAAATATTCTTATAGAAAGTATAAAATGTGATCCCGAAGTGATCCCATAAAAAAAATTCCCGAAGGATTAATAATTGACCTGAAAACCTTAAAAACACAGTAAATATTAACTAATTTGAAGTCAGTTTTTAGGTTTTTTCAAACCATCAAAGTGAAATGGTACTATGACAGCACTATTATGGTGGTAGGGTAGTGGTAGGCCGGGACGAACCCAGCCTACCACCAGCGGTGGGCTTGGTGGTAGGTCGGGTCCGTAGCGAAATTAATAAGTGACATGCACTTAGGGTGCATTTTCGGCTTGAAAAAAAGTAAATACCCCAATTCCAATTCTGCTAGCCAATCGCTTTACCATGACAACCGCAAAATCGTCACAAATAATCCTAAGTTGAAAGAAACTCTAGATTTGCGCAGAAAGACTGATAGAATAGTTTCAATTTCAACCTAAACACTTTGATGCGCGTCTCTCCATCTATAGTTCCTTTCATTGAAGGTAGAATACCAAAATGTGTCATTCTGTGGGGTCTTTAGTCGTTTCACACCGCGAGCGGTTCGAACCGTGGTGCGAATCGCGCTTTTTGTAGTGTGTCGATTCGGACCGCAGTGGGGAACAATCATCAAAAATCTAATAATTTATAAGTTACATCCTAATAATATTACAAAGCCGAAAGTTTGTGAAATCTGAATTTTTGTTACCAGGATCTACAAAACTACTGAACAGATCAAGATGAAATTTGGCATACACTTAGAACGTAGCCTAACTTAAACAATAGGCTACTTATTATAGCGAAAATACGCGTGCAAAGCCGCGGGCAGAAGCTAGTTATGTCATAAGCCATTGTCAAAGTGAAGCGATTAATTTACCAGACCATGTAATTTCGCATAGCCCTGTTATACTTTCATATCACTTTTCCCATTTGTGAGAATCCCGAAACCCGCTTTGTGAAAAGTTCTCGAAAAGTTGGGGCCCGGAAATGGGCTGAAATCCCAGATCATAGATAAAACCTCTATTGTCCTTCCACTCGTGTGTTCTTAGCTTTAATGAAAGAATGCAATATTTTATATACACGTAATCTGTTAGCTCGATAAATTTCGTAACTCTCGATAAATACGCATCACTATTTTTTATGAAACAGATATATCATAAATGATATTTTTATTGCATAAAATTATGTTTTACAAGGTGGTTCATGTTATGAGTTTATAAGCTCATGTTTAATTATTATTCTATAGCATGCAATTAATTAACTTATGTCTATGATTTAAAATTAAACAATTAATTAATATCATAAAAATTACGTTCATTCAGTCAATTAAATAATATCTTTTTAGATAAATGGTTATTCTATACTTAATTTAAATTCATTAGGTACCATAATTATAATTTTTTATACACATAGTCAATCAACTTTTTTGATGTCTCGCTAGTGTCTCGCTGATTTTGAGGTTTCTTTTAGAATAAGCTTATTCGGGTCTCTACATTGCCTAGGATTTTTGTCATATTATGCTTGGTGGAACAAATATCTATTATTCCTTACAAAATTTGAAATTTCATATACTTAAAATCTATTATGAAATAACAAAAATACAGAGTTTATCAAACACTGCATTCAACAATTGCATGCAACAATGCATTCTTCCATCCAGTCTTTATTCACTCACCGTCAACAATTTACGGAACACCTATGAGTGTGCATGTGTCAAAATGAAAATAAACGCGTGGATGGATTATACTAGTGAGTTAGTTGTAGCCCACAAGGGCCCAAGCCCACACAGGGGTACAAGGGTAACCCACAAGGGCTTTCGAACGGAAGCTAGCTTCTACTTAATTACACACGAAGAATGTGCGTAGTAGAGCTACCTACTAAGAATATTAACCTTGCTATAATTGCGTGGGAATAAACGATATGCCTTTGACTTTCGTTCAACAACAACGTTACAAAATGTTATGCAATCTTCATAACCAATGTCTACCTTGGGACGGGATACACATACCTATTCAAGCAAGCGTGATACCTAAAAATGCCGTTAGAAATTTCGGAATATTTTTGAAGTTGTTGGTACCAAAGATCTGAATGTAGGTTTCTCCTCCTCTTTGCGTCGATATCCTCAGTGCAGAGGGACCTATAAGTAAGATCTTGGAATGCATGATGTGTCTCCATCGAGGCCGGTCTTCCGCAGCGCGGATAGCGTAGCTCACGCTGGCTTCCAGCGGTTGTGACTGTCTTTTCTGGCAATGTGGTCGAAGAACTCGAGGACTCTGCGAAGTCTTAAGGTGAAGAGTGAGATATTGATGTTGAGCTCCTTCAGAATGGATACGTTGGTGCGGTTCGCAGTCCACGGTATCGTTAAGCTACCGAGTCACAGATTCGCGCGACATTCTAATATTTCAGAGGTTTTTAATATTTTCTCCCATCTGTGAGGAACTAAACAACCAGAAATAGTTATTTCTTCAACAAGTTTTTGATTTTTTGTTTACCGTGCCGAATTTAAATAACGAGCTAGCGAAGCAATCTAGAATAGGGTCACGAGTGTAGCGAGTGGCTCTAATGTAGACTGCTGAGGTAGCGAGGGATTTAAAAGGCATGAAGCGAAAAATATTTACCCTCAAGTTAAACATACAACTTTTCACCACGACTAGCGAGAAAATATTTTGTGAATTAAAAAAAAGGTCGTTTGTCAGAAACTCATTTTGGTCAACAACCTTGGAGGGTAAATGCTTCAAACCTCTTTCAAACCATGACCGAACAAAATTTATTTTTATATGAAGGTTGCATTGTTCTGAATTCGAATTACTTTTTTCAACAAGTTGAATAGTATTTATTTATTTCTCATGTGGGCAAAACCCGATTTTATTCGGCTCTTTAGTAAACTGAGGCCGCTCCAACTTATCTGGGATGAGTTGACGAAATCATTAATTTTTTATTTTTGTTTAGTCAACCGACCCCTCATCAAGAAAGAAATAAAATATATCGTATTTTTTGAAAAATATGAACACACGTGCACAAAAGTGTTGAGGGAAAAATTAAACACAATGGTTTGGATAAGCAGATATATTAAAAAAAAACTCAGTCGTTTAATTACTAAATCTAAAAAATAAACGAAAGCTTAAACTTCATAGGAAGTATACAAATTAAATTATTATCTAACAGTCACTGTTTTTGAGCAGCAAAGTAACCGATTTCGGGCGAGAGTGGTGAAAAGTTAATCCACTAGTTCGTCAGTGACACCCAAAAACCGCAGTATCCGGGTACCACATACAAAATACAAAAATCTTTATTAGGAACAGAATAAAATTATATAGACCATAATTCGACGCCCAAACCGAAAAAAGCGGTAATGTGTTATTACATCAATTTCTTTTTATTGCATTTTTGAATTCTATGCATGCAGATCTATAGCGTAAATTTTTTTCACACATTTACGACCACAATTTACAGATTTATAACGAAAGACGTTTTTATTCTTCCGAAATACGTCACACAAATAATAGACGAATATAATCATTTTAACACATTGCGCTTACTTACATAGTAGTAAGCTAGCAGAACAACCGAGCAACAAAATGTTACGCTATTATTCGGCTGTAGGCGGCAAATGTTTTGTTGGTATTATGCTATTACTTTTTATTCGTATAAAGCAAAACCCATATAAGGATTGTAATTAAACATACAAATTATTTGAGATAAAACCCGATTCGCATCCAGTTTATAAGTGTAATTGATAATTTTTTTTATGTATTGTTTTATTAATTTATAAAAATTTTGTATTTTATATTTTGTGTGTAGGTATACATTTGATCAATTACAACGATTTTGGTGTGGTGAAATGGTGTCTTCAGCGAATACAAAGCATTTGCGACGTTTACGTTGTAGACGAATGCTGAATTTGGTCGATGATGTCGAAGATGCGTGTGAGTACCTACCTACCTTTAGAGATCTTCTTGCAATTAATATAAAATAATGTCGAAGACTTTGTAGATACAGACAAAGACCCTTATCGCGTTAGCTAAAAGGTTTATTTTAATTATGCGAACCTATGTTGCTAGTAATTATAAAATTACCATCTGATTTTCATGCAGTTTTGAATGTAGACAACTTCAGCTACTACATACAATTCCACATCTACATTAAAAAATATCTATGATATTTATTTGTAAAATGGAGTGAAAATTTTATCACAATAATTGCACTTATATTATAAGTGCGATAGTAGATCTGTCTCTCTGTCTGATCTTGATGAAATTAGTACGTAAATAGTAGGTATAAACGAAAGGACAAAAACCAATTTTTATTAAGAAGTTGCGTGGTCATTCACTATAGTATATTGCACGTTTCAGGAAAGGAAAGGTTGCTGCATCGGTTGAAGACTTTTCCGCGGATGCCTATGAATATGTACCATCCAGATCACTATCACCCGATTCCTCCCCTGACTTCAAATCCCAATCAACCAGTTTTGTATGCCATTAATGATGAATTGCCGAAATATCTAACAGATTTTTTTGAGCAGTGTCGAATAGTTACAGGAGGAGTCGAGTATACTGGAGCCACTTTATAGTCAAACTGAAAGAGAATCAGATAAACCCGGCCCTGGATTATCAAGACAAGAAATTCAACTACACAAGCTGAAATGGCAAGAAAATCGGATGAACCTGACCCTAGAGAGAATATTTTCTACTCCATGAGTGCCAGCCGTCTTCTGAAGATTGCCCACTGCCCAGAGCCTTCACGCTCAGCTCTTGAAACTAATCCTCTTCAATACCAGGACTTCTCAGGAAGTTGGTTCCACAAAATCAGTCCTCAGTCACAACATTAGTCAGATGTTTTTGAAGATGATGATTCATAAACCAAATCACACGGCGGTAACATAATAAAAAGTTACAGCAACTATAATTGTATCGAATACTCGAAAATAGTAAGTATTTTGTGTTTGTTTTAAAGTTAAGTACTTACTATTTAGCTAAAACTACCTATGTTGAAGCGTTTATTTTATTTTAATCTCTTATTTGTGTAAATTGAATGTTCCTATTGCTAATCATGAATACAACTGACAGTCCACACCTAGAAAGTAGCAGTTATTTTGTTGATTAGTTTACCTAACTGTTTTTGATATTTTTGAAAGTCTGTTGATTAATGGTAGGTAAATATAGGTAATACATAAATTATTATATTAATGTTCATTTTAAAAAAATATTTGTAAAGTTCTATAATGTAAAAATAACGTTTTAAATAAAAAAAACACTATTCGGCAGATTTCGAGGTAAAATATTTTTTTCTTGATAAACTAGCGTATTATTGGAGATCTTTTGATTGAAATCGAGTTAAGTGTTGATTTTATATTATGTTTATTAAATAACTTTGTTCAAAATACTTTGTTTTATTGGTATTATCTTCAAAAAACTAAATGTTACATTAGTTTTTTTGATTGCGAATAGCATCAAGGTTGTATTATAAAAAGGTATATAAAATATACTTACCGAAATCATTACATCTAATCGAAAGGCGAATAAAGACCCAATAGCTTAGAACGAGGAGCTTATGTTACCATAAAATCCTTTAAAAAGGTAGGTACGCATTTGTTACAACAATCACTTGCGGCCGTTTTGAGACGAATAAAGACGTATGAAGTAACGCAAAAAAAATTATAGCCCATTTAAGGGCGAACAAAAATGTTATATGGTTTTTAGTATTTATTACTGAATCTGTGAGCTTGTGTAGTTTGTCATTAATATGAAGAGAAGGTGTTTTTTTTCCGCTTCTAGTGATGCCCTTTTTATTTATATTCATTGAACACACGAGTGTCAAAACTGATTTTTTTGTTTTTTTGCTCTCCTGTAAAATTACGTTTTTCATATTACCGCTTTATTCGATTGGGGCGTCGAATTGTGGGCTGACAACCGCAAAAGTTAAAAACTGTGTAGCAGAGCCAGCGCCCTCCTCCGTTAGCAAAATAATTATGTTCCATCTTAATACATAAAAGAAAAATAACACAAGCGACGCCACAAGCTAAATCTAGTATAGTAAGTCAGCAGTATTCATAATGAATGAAAATATTGTTTTACTTCATAAATGAGTCACAAATTGAGTCTAAGGTTTTTTGTTATAATAGTGCTTAACCCCACACTCAGGATAATTTCTAAGAAATCAAATAATATCGCAAAAAAATTTCGACTTCGACGCTAACGGCGCTAGAGACCGTAGGAGGTCCCAAAGATTTTCGACTCCTACGTTACTTGACCTCATGGTGTAGCTGGTTAGCACATTCCCGTACTTAGGGAAGGTTACGGGTTCAAGTCCCGTCGAAGTCGAATTTTTTTTGCGACATTACTTGATTTCTTAAAAATTGAGTCTACCAAATTGTATCTCACAGATATTAGGTAGGTACCCCATGTTAATACTAAGCGTGTTCCACACTCTCACCTAACCTAACCTCAATGAGGTGAGATGAGGAACATGCTAAGTGAACCGATAGGCTGTTGAAACAGCCTAAATTGGTCCACTGCTGGACGCAGGCCTCCCCCTGATAAGCGCCTTATTGGCTTTTACCTCATGGGGGTAATGCCCATAATTCCCACGCTGGGCATCCAGGTTGGGCATCGCAGTTTCGTGGTAGAATTGTTCTGCAGGAGGCGCTGCTGCCCGCCCCCGGTTTAGTCCTTAGTCGCCTCTTACGACACCCGCGGGAAGAGTTGAGGTGGTGCAAATTCTAAGCCGGCACAACACGGCTGTTCAAGCGTGTTCACGTTCAGCTATTTATGGAATAGTAGTAGTAGTGGTTGGCGTCTTTTGTGTTACTTAATATTAATAATATTGTGGACTTATTCAGCGTCAGTTATATAAGGTGTAGTGCCGCTCAGGCTATTTTAATTGACGTCGTGAACGTTAGTGAACGATAGTCTTCGTTTCAGGTCTGGCCAAAATGGCGTTTTTGTCAGTATGTCCGTACTCCTCTACAGGTCGTATTTTACAACCGATCGGTATGAAACTTTGTGTACAGATTCTATGATTTTATAGAATTTTATTGTCGTCGGGATTTTTTTATTAAAGGCGTACTTCTTCCACAATAAGGCAAAAAGGCGGATTTGGAATATCTCCGCTTTAAGAGATCTGATTTTGATGATTGTACTTTTAATTGAAAGGTAATTATTTTATACTGTTCTTATAAAAATTTGGTAAAGATCTGATGAGGATTTTCGGCATGACGAGCAGAATAGCTTCGCAAAATGCAGTGACATGCAAGAGAGCATTTACAGTACAGCGCCACCTATTAGAACATCTTTGTAACACTTCGAGAATTATATGAAATAGCGCGGCCGCATACACCGTCTTCGTCGGTTAAATAATAAAATAACAAATACTTTGGGCTGATGGATCAACGCCATCTATTGATACTAGGTACAGAATTTCGAGCTTTGCTGAGGAACGTAAATTAGGTACTTTGTATGGACAATGGTTGATGTGTTTGTGCAACATTTCGTTCAAAAATTCCGACAACAATCGTATCACAAGTGAAGTGATCTGTAATACCTACCTACCTTTCCAAGTGCACCTTACCTACCTCACCTACCCTACCCACAAACAAGATTGAATCCGTTCAGGAGAAACAGACGCCTATTCTTGCACGGTGGGCATTATTTCAAAGGTAGGTACATATGGAAATCATTTCATTAGTTTTGAGCTAGGTATATAATTATACCTACTAAACAATTACCCTTACCTACTTACTTACCACCTAAGGTTGGTAAGTTGCCAAAAGTTAGTGTTCGCGACGTCTACTGTTCGTAGAACTACTAGTAATAGCCTGAGCGGCACAATTCGTGTTCAGCGATTTTTGTTCCTAACTGTACCTACAATTCAACGATCCCACCCATCTATTCAAGGTTGTTGGGAGAGATCGCTCATGAGAAATAAGGCCGCCAATTATTTCGTATTATATTGTTAGTAATTTCTAAGTTAAGTGTGGAATAAAGTATTATATCTATTAAAATCGCTCTACCTAACTCTTACTCACAATCTAAGCAAAAATAATTAATGGCTTTTAGTTGAAGTTTTCTTGACCGTTAGAGCACGACATTATCGCCAACATAATACATACGGTAATTGAAGTAATCGCAAATTCATTAAGTAATAAGTGCGGTTTAATGCGATGATGTAACGTTACAAAGGCGTGGTTACATCCTGATAACGCGTGATAACGTAACGCAAAGATTGCAGTTTGGGGTAATCCATGCGAAACTGAAAGTGGAATGACCTCGCAGGGTCGGTCGGTCGCTGCACTGGTGGCTAGTATAAGTGTGCATAATACCAAAACGGAACCTGCACTTAGGGCCAGATTCTACCAAAGCGGAGATGTGCGGAGATGTCCGAAGTGGAGACGAGAAAAGACTTTTTTCAGCTAGGGTGTGTCCACCAAAAGTGTGCGGAGATTTGTACTGACTAAAGACTACTGAATAAGGTTTGACTTTGACACTGATACCATGTCACCCATTAACATCTTGACTTCGAGACGTTATTACCCCACGCCCTTTAAGCATAAGTACATTTTGGCACCATCAATTTGTACATTTTGACAATGATACCATAAATATTATCCATTGACAACTTTACTTTGGGACGTTTATAACCCTACGCCAAAATATCAAATTCCGTTAAATTCAAAATCAACTAAATATTTTTTTTATTGATAATGGTCAAGCGTTTGGGCAGTAACTCACTTAAAGTAAGAGAAGATGTGGCCTAAGATGGAGCGTGCTTGTGAAGAAGGAACTAATTTACCCTGGACTTGAAGACTCCAAGATTGTACTCTTACGGGAAAACAGACGCAAGAAGCTCATTCTACTCTTTGGTCGTGCGTATTATATAAGTAGAGGAAGGGAGAAGATGCGATAAGGTCGTGCAATGCCTGCGCACATTCACCAAAGTGGTACTTGTAGAACACTAGCAGTCGGCGACGCGCCGTCTGTGATCGAGGCTTTGTAGATTAGCCTCTGCAAGCGCCTCTGCTTATCAACCAATAAGTCTAACAGCGCGTCTTTTAATCGAGTCGAGAGCCTCAAGCTGGTATTTAGCCGTGTCACTATTGAAAAACCTCCCCCTCCCCATAACTTTTACCCCCTCAGGTTACAAACGAAAATTTTGTCGGTACAATCGGGTACAAACTCGGTACAATCAAAATCAAAATTTTTCGGTCCCATTATTGTGTCCCATTAATGGGACCACGAAGGAGAACTATTTCTTGTCCCATTAGTATGTGCGGTTGCGGAAATTTTCGTCCTGTATATATTTTCTGTATGGATGAACGTTCAATAAGCGTTTCGTCCAATAGGTAAGCGGTTGGTCCAATAAACGGTTCGTCCAATTCTTACTAAGTACTTTAGAATAAAATTATAAAATAGTTTACATTTTATATTGTTTCATACATTTATGAAAAATGCCAGTGAATTCCAAATATGACAGCTGATAAGCTGAGCGGAGACGAGATGCGTGAATAGCGACGTTCTATTGATTAAAACTTTTTAAACTTTCGCGATTTGTTAACATAGTTAATGATTATATCGGGTATTTATCGCGTACATTTTGTTTTATTTCCCCTACGTTTCTACCGCATTACAGCGATCGTGGTCACGGGGCGACTGGATGTACTTGGAGTTACCGCCGAGAATTGACGGCAGTATCCACGACTACCCTCAATTCGTCTTCAGAATCAGGAATGTCCAAGTTCACATTACGACACACTACACTGACCGTGTCCGATTGCAGTACAGTCGGATCACGACGCACACACATATTAATCACAGGATTCCACGAGGAAGAGAGACGAAAACCATCTTCACGATTAAAATTCGGTTGTTTCTTGATCTCAATCGCCTCTCGAACCATCCTTTTGTAGTAGTTCACAATAAAAATAAAACAAAAGGTACGCGATAAATACCCGATATAATCATTAACTATGTTCTATTGATTGTTTAAATCACGTCCGCTTTGGTGAAGCCTGGCCCTTAGTCTTTGAATAAATTAATCGAAAAAAACCAATTCAGTCTCCGTGTTTAGGGTTCCGTACCTCAAAAGGAAAAAGGAACCCTTATAGGATCACTTTGTTGTCCGTCTGACTGTCTGTCTGTCTGTCTGTCTGTCAAACCTCTTTTCTCAGGAACGCGTGGAGGTATCGAGTTGAAATTAACATCAAATACTCACGTCCGTAGCCTCTTGAAGCCGTTATATAATTAAACTTCTAAGTCAACGCACTCAAAAGTTATAGCCGTTTATGTCCGAATATTTTGAAACTTGCAAGGGAATCACATGCACACAAAACTTATAGGGTATCCTGAAGATATAGAATCATGAAATTTGCTGAGCAGCAAGATCTTATAGCACAAGTAAAGGGAAAAATCCGAAAGCAGTCAATTTGTAGTTTATTCATAAAAAAAATACCGTTGATTCTCGCCATAGACCAAAACCTATTGACGTAGAATCATAAAATTTGGCAAGAAGCAAGGTCATATAGAGCAAGTAAAGGAAAAAGTCTTAAAACCGTAAATTTGTAGTTTATTCACTACAAAAATTATTTTGATTCTTGCTATAGACCAATACATATAGGGTACTTCCTGTTGACCTAGAATCATAAAATTTAGTAAGAAGCAAGGTCTTGTAGGACAAATAAAGGGAAAAATTCAGAAACCGTCAATTTGTAATCCACAAAAAAAATATTCTCGCTACGACCCAAACCGACAGGGGTACCTACTTCCCGTTGACCTAGAATCATGATAATTTGGCAAGACACAAGGTCTTACGGAACCCTTAGTGAGCGAGCCCGACTCCCACTTGACTTTTATTTCACTTCTTTTGCAAGATGAAGACGCCTAAAAAATTTAACTACGAACCATATCGGAGTCCAGACGAGTATTTTGATAACATAATTATCAAAACCGCTTCAGCCGTTTGGATGCATCGAGGTAATACTTAATAGAGTAGGTATCAGATAGCCAGGACAAGACGCTGGTTGCATTGCCCCGCTGTATGACAATGCTGATGCGCTGCGCCAGATACTCACCACTCTCGGGTCACTCATCGCATACATGAATGAATTATACTAATATCACAAAACATAAATGTGACAGATACCTAATACCTACGTTAATTTATAACAAAATTATTACAAAACTAAATGGTCATAAAAATTTTGAATTTTTTCTTCATTAGTCTACTTAGTTCTTGCCCAATATTAGTCTTAAAATTTTGATTATTGCGTTATTGAAAAAGATGAATAACATTATAATTTTTTGCAAATAATTTAATAACCTAGATGCTTAGACGTCCTAATTTATGATTATGAAACATTTTTACATCTTAGAAGAATTTCTGGTGTGAATTGGTGCCATGTTTTGTTTGCTTGATGAAAATGAGTTTGAATTGATATTGAATTAAAACTTCAAAATAAAATAAAATAACTTTATTTCAGACGATACAAAATCAATACAAATACAAATACAAAACAAATACTAAATACAAATACAATACAAAATCAATCGGTGATAGAGCTAGCACATTCTGATGTGAGCATTATTTTATTGAATGAAAATATATGCCCTTAAATTTTATAGGTACAACTAAGGTGACAAACAAGCATGCGGCCTTCTTAATGAAAATCAGTTATCACAGTTACATAAACCTACAAAATCAGGGACATTGCTACACGTTATTATAGATTTAGATAAAAAATTAAGCTGTACTTATTGGTGACTTTCGATGATGATGCTTCTGGATATAAAACACCAGCCACTTTTATATTAAAAAAATATACATAGGTATAGTGCGTAAGCCTTCACACTTCGGGTAATTTCTAAGAAACGTAATAATATCCCAAATTAAATTAAATTGAAACTAATTGATATTTAATATGTATAATTATTAGGATGGATTGCATTTAATAAAATTATCAAATGACATTAATAATAAAGGCGCCGACTCAAGATTACGTAGGTTTTTTGTTATTATAGTGCGTAACCCCACACTAAGGGTAATTTCTAAGAAAACAAATAATATCGCAAAAATTTTCGACTTCGACGGGACTTGAACCCGCATCCTTCCTTCAGTACAGGAATGTGCTAACCAACTACACCACGAGGTCAAGTGACGTGGGAGTCGAAAATCTCTGCGACTTACTTAGGGTTGTATTTTTTCCAAATTTACCTATATGGGACCAATTTCGGGGTATACCCTTTCCAATAAGAAAATAATTATCAAATTCGTACTACTCTGTAAAAAGTTATGCGTGGTCATACTTAAAACAATATTTATATACGCTTCGACTTGAAAACCTCAGTTTTTTCGTCGGTAAAAATGTATTTATTTATTTATGAAAATGTATGTGATGTTGCTAAAAATCTACGGTCTTATATCTACAGTCTGTCATGTCGGTCAGTCTTTGACTTGAGTGGATAAAGTTCTACAAATATGCATGCTACGACTTCCCGACACATGCATTCTAAAATTGTCAGTCAAATTGCAATGGTGGTTTCCAGTAAAATTGCACTAATGCAACGTTATGACGACTGATTAGCATACACGGAAGTCGGCTATTTAGGCCAAGAAGTGTCTGAGGTTACTTTGAGATTGGGTTTCGCAAGTTTGTATCATTTGCGTGTGTGTAGATTGATTGCTTGATTGGACACTTCGTATGGGCTACGGGATTATTAACAACCGCCACCCTATTCTGTTCCCCTAAGGGGATGGTTGGCTAGAATCGTGTCAAACGTTGCCTTGTCTTTCTATAGGTATAATTACTAATATGTACCGATTTAATGGTTTTCAGCTGCGGCTCTGCAGCATGGCCCTGCGAATTATTTTTGATGGCCATCAAACTCTTATTCCATGGTGTTATCCAAATGATTCTAGCCGCATCGCTGAGTGATATTGCCAAAACATTATTTAGGTTAGTTTTATAATGTAGTTCTAAACAGCCAGCGTCTTGGGGACGCTTCCTACTGATATGGATATGGATTGGTTGAGCTACCTGTAGATTGTTTGCAACAGTCTGCAGTTAGCTGAATTGTATAAATTGTAAATACTTGTTGTAATTTATTTGATTGTAATTTTCTTGGTAATAGTTCTAAGTAATTTAGTTGTATGTTTGTTTTGTTAAAATACGGGTCATGCTAATGGCTCAAATTTCTTTAAATCAAAACGAATAAAAAATAAATTGTCTGCAAACAAAAACTATAATAGAAGCATTAAAAATTTTTTTTTTTTGAGCAATAGGTCCAGTATCAGGTTTAAGGCAGTGAGATTTTTTTATGTATGTTTTGGTTAACGTTTATAAGCAAAGGGTAAATATTAATAGACGTAACAATCATCAAACATGGATCAATAAAGTGCAGCCAATGGCAAGAAGGATGTTATGACTTGATAAAATCAAGTCATTACATTTAATTAAAATAATGGCAATGCACAGTCCAAATTGATAATAGCAACATCACAAAGTTTTTTTATTATTAAACTGGTAAACTTTTTTGATCGTTGATTTCACACTACACCAGAGACATTTTGCAAGATCAGCCAGCATTATGTACCATGGTGGAGTAATTGTAAGCCTAAAAGAAAACATTGTTATCTATCACGGCTGGCCGCTTTATTGGCTGTTATCTCATAGCCGCAAGGGGGGTAAAGCCCATAATCCCCACCTTGAGCAGGTGAAATACGGGCAGGAAGAAGAAGAAGAAGATAAATACTAATCCAGCCATTTGAAATCTAGACTACACCTATCTCCTTACAATTTTCAATCATCAAGATTTGGAAGAATTCATTTAAAATTCAGGTTCTCGTCTCCGTGGATGATAGCATCAATGAAAGGACTCGGTCAAGCATGTCGGATTTTATGAATGGCTTTCAAAAGTTCTTAATTAATATTCTTTACGACAGATCTTACTCCCAATTAACGGAATCAATATTGTCATCGCATTCTAAGACATTGCCTTTGTTATGGATAAGATTTTTTTTCAAGTGCTTAAAATCTTTTCTAACAAAGAAAATTACGATTATTACGATTATTAATTATTAATAGAAACAAATTAGAACATTTTCAATTAAAACAATAGAGCTAACTGCAGACTGTTGCAAACAATCTACAGGTAGCTCAACTGACCCATATTAATACCAGTCGGAAGTGTCCCCAAGGCGCTGGCTACATTGTCCCGCTACCAGCTCTCGAGTCACGCGACGGTTTTGATTTTTTTTAGATGTACTTCAATGTTTTACCAATGCTTTTTAGATGCAATAAAATCAATTACATAGAACCTTTTAAAACAAAATAAACTATCTATAAATATACAATACTGTTAGCTAACTTTTGTGGTTCATGCCAGGTTCCGGTAGCCTATCCTATAGTATTGGTTTAATTCAAGATTTCTTTCGCAATTAATCGCATATTTATGGCAGCTATTAATTATATTTTAATCATAACACGACAGGCGGTGGCGAGGTGCCTGGATAAAAAAAACTTTTAAAATTTATCATAACTACTGCTGTTTTTACAGTTCGTGTTAATTTAATCTATAAAACTAATATTTATTGCCTACTGTTTTACGAATGCGAACTTATTTATTTTGCCAGCACCGGTTTTGAAGACGGCTTTGTAGGCGGTAAAGTCAAATGTGAAGGTGGCAAGTTTTTGAGAACAAAGCTTTCACCTTTCCGGGCCAAAAAGTTGTTCAAGACATAAGTGAATAGGTGTCTTCTAGACCGTCGGCCAAATCATCACTTACCATCAAATGAGATTGTGGTCGAAGGTCTATTAGATAAGATAAGATAAGATAAATTTTATTGGTTCACAAGAAAATACACACATCGATAAATAAGAATTACAAAGAGAAAAATAAAAGCAACGTGAGACCAAAAGGTTGCCACTCAGCGTGTGCTGCAGGAGCTCGGGGACCAGCTGCAGCGCTGGTCTTCCGTGGCACCATAGCGTAGAGCGCGTCACTGGCTATGGACACACTCTTTAAAATAATGTTTGGTGTCCAACTACTTATCATATTGCCTATTTAGTAAAATTTTATAAAAGGTACCTAACAAAACATTTGCGAGTCAATGACACAGGTGATAAACTATAATAAATTTTAGACATGACACATAAATGGAAATAGAAAAGTAAAAGAAACAAGCACAGATTCAACTTCAACTTTTTATCTGATGGCTTCTACAAAAGGTCTATTCACGAAAGTAAAATAAAGTCTAGGAAGCTTAATTATCCGAAGTCATGCATACTCGTAAGCTTCAGCAGGCTGTCATAACTGTCATCGTCATCTCAAACGTCATTTTTGATGTCTCATGTGACTGCATCAATTAGAATTCGTTGTGAAATACTTAAAAAACCTTGAACGCGAGCGCCGAGTAAGGAATAGTCATAGTTTATATGTTGCAATGAGGCCTGAGGATGCCTTTTCCAAATAGAATACTTTGAAGCTTTTGCAAAAACGGAAACTGGTTTCGAATTTCTTTAGTTAGTTTTAGTTCAGTGTTTATAAGTTTTGCGGAACAAATAGTAGGTACCCTAATCACTCAAGAAAAAAAATAATGTATATAATAATTATGTATACAAAGACTCGGTTTGAGTGTTGATGTCAATGCCATCGCAATGACATCCCATTTCAAAATAGGAAGGTCAATGCATGGTCTATTTATGCTACTTTGAGCCGTAGCAAAAAGCAAGCGGCGCCATTAAAAAGAAGTTGAATTATACAACCCCCAAGTAAAAGGCTTCTTGTTTTTAGTAGGTATATTCGAAATATTTCAATTTATTTTCTAAAGGAAACGCCTTAAATAAATTGACGATTGTAATAGATGGATTGCTCCTTCGACTTTCTTGGCGCATTCGGAAAGGTGTGTCAATGAAGTATTTTTGTGAAGGGCATTCACAAACCATTAAAAGTTTTATACTGTTGGGAGGTGTCTAAACTGATTTTGAATTAATGATACAAACACACCTTAGCCGTGTTTTTAATATTAATAGCTTTAGGCTCTAAAGGTTCAATCTGCCTGATTTTAATTCACGCCTCTTTATAACAGCATTTTGATTATTTACCAGACAATTAATCTGACTACGTTTACGAACTCGTTAAATTCATTAACAAAAGGTGCAACCTACTGGTAAACCAATGTGGGAAACCAATAACAAGTAAAAGTTGTGAAATAAATAAATAAAATTTCAGTAGGTACCTAGGTACTTACTGTACTGGTGTATAATCTACACACCAAAGTCAGCAATACAGCCTGGCGGGCGGCGCACTATGGGTCACGAGCGCAGCGTGATTAAGTGATTATCGTGTCAAAAATCTGTAACTTTCTCAGTTTTTCATAATATCTTAAAGAATTTTTCGCAAATTGATAATTTCTATAAAAAAATTGCCATTAATCTTAATTTTTTTTTTATTGATAACTTATTTATTTCTTTGCAGTTTCCGGTTCGGTATCCGCAATATTTCGTTTCTTTCTTTGATAAGGTGATAACTTTTATCAAATAATGCGGTTATTCTCCTATTTACCTTCGTAAATAATTTAGGTAAGTAACCATGTTTCCCACGTCAAAAATAATTAAATTTTATTAAAATAAAAGGTTTAATACTAAATTTAAGGTCATCAAGTGAATTAAAACCAGGATATTTGCTACAACTTAAACCAAATTTTCGAAAAAATCCACTTTCATGATTTTTCCTATTTTCCCACGGTACACTTTTTTACCTCTAAGTCAAATTGGGGCAAATCGGGGCAAAAATTTAGTTTAATTAAATCCTGTTAGTATACTGATCAAGGAACGTTATAGTAGTCGTAACTCCTTGTCGGCAGACATCGGTAAATACGAAAACTCAATTTGAATTTACTAAACTGAAAAATTAGGAAGGCTTTCAAAAATTGACTGTAAAAGCTAATTTTCTTATCCATATAAGAATATGCTTCAATAAAGTGGAAATTATTAAGTACCGAGCTTATTGATGTATATTAAGTTATACTTTATGGACAAATATTTGTAAAAAAATCTTTCAAAGATAATACGATCTCTGTGGCGCATGGGGCGAAGGTCGCGACGCAGTAGATTGCAGGTTTGAATCCCACCGAGGGACAAATGTTTAGACATGTAAATTATTTGTCCGGGGTGTTCTGGGTGTTTCGTAAACCACAAGATTAGCTGCTTAGTTTTGAAATAGATGATGCCGTGGGAATTGTCCAGCATTATTTAGACTACAGACTATAATTTTTTTTATTATTTTATTTATATTTATTTAAGGGATTTTCGAGTCATTGGGGATTACCTACTTAAAACTAAATTTTAACTAAAACTAACCTAAATTTATTTACCGCGTCACTCAGTGGAACGGCTAAAATTTTTTGGATAACACCAGTATCCGTTAGATTAACATGTTACAAGTCACTGAGTTCTGATCTTATTGACTCGCTCCGCTCACACTCCACAAGAAGATGCTGCACATCTTCACATTTGTCACAATTGGACGAGCTTGAGATTTTCATACATAAAATAACGTCTTTAACCCTCGCCGAACTAAAATGTTTGGAATTGAGTGCACCTTTACAAACTATTGCTGCAAACTCACGCAAAGAAAGTCGCTGGATTGGATTATATTTATTCTAACCACATAGGCCGTAGGTAACGTAGTGAGCGAGCCCGATTTTAGATTGCTTACAACTTCCTCTGTAAATATAATAATAATAATAATGCTGGACAATTTACACAGCATTATCTATCCCCAAGGTATGCAGAGCTTGTGTTATGGGTACTAGATAACTGATATACATAATAATATACGAGTACATAGATAGATACTTTTTATTATACAGGGTGGAATTTTGTAATGCCACCTGGAGGGAAAGTACTCTTAATACTGTAGATAGAAAATTGTACTAAAAGAAAACATTCCTTTATTTTTGAAAAGAAAGAAAACTGCATTTAAAGATTTTCGAAAATTCGCTTGCCACACCCGGGAATCGAACCGACTAAAATCTGTAAAAATTACATCCTGTACTTTTATTGCATAAATCGTTAGGGTCAATAATAAGGATGAAGTCTCTCTGACAAACTTAATAAATTAAATCAAAGGAAAACCATGAAATCTTAAATTATAATTTGAATGGGTCAAGTTAAGCACTATAGCTTAAAGATCTATCTGTTTACTTGTGTCAGTAATTAATAATTATCATTGACATCATTTATCCATTAAAATGACGAATTAATATTTAGATACAGCATCTTGAGCATATAGAGCACCATCTTGCTGTAGAATTATTAGGTTTCGTTCTGCCTCGGGGAAACCATTTAACTCTCCTTCTTAAGAGATCCAGTATTTTAAGATAGAAGAGTCTGCATTAGGTACAAACACGTGCAAATTTCAATCGTCTTATCTAAATATTAATTCGTCATATTAATGGATAAATGACGTCAATGATAATTATTAATTACTGACACAAGTAAACAGATAGATCTTTAAGCTATAGTGCTTAACTTGACCCATTCAAATTATAATTTAAGATTACATGGTTTTCCTTTCATTTAATTTATTAAGTTTGTCAGAGAGATTTCATCCTTATTATTGACCCTAACGATCTATGCAATAAAAGTACAGGGTGTAATTTTTACAGATTTTAGTCGGTTCGATTCCCGGGTGTGGCAAGCGAATTTTCGAAAATCTTTAAATGCAGTTTTCTTTTTTTTCAAAAATAAAGGAATGTTTTCTTTTAGTACAATTTTCTATCTACAGTATTAAGAGTACTTTCCCTCCAGGTGGCATTACAAAATTCCACCCTGTATATTGAAAACGACCAGAACACCCTGAACAAATATCTGCAGATCGTACAAATATTTGTCCCGAGGCGGGAATCGAACCCGCAATCTCCTGCGTCGCAGGCGGAACTTCGCCCACCGCGCCACAGAGGTCGTCAAAGTCAATTATACAAATCCAAGGAAGTCTACAACATGAAACACTTACACGGGATACTTACAAGGGGCTTCCTGTACCTATGAATGGCAATGCTACGTACGGCCCTTATTTCGCGAGTATGACTTGCACTTCGCCGGTGTATCACAACAGGCGTTTGCTGGAATCACTGGTGAGTCACCATAGTACCACTAGCATAGTGTCAAGAGTCCTTGTAAAGCTTTGGTCTCTTGTTCGCATGGCACAACGCTGCAGTATGCGGCACAACGTAGCGTCAAGTCATTTGATTGTGCCGCAGCTGTATGCGGCACAAACAAATCCACTGTCGACGTCGTCGACGTGACGCCGTGATGCAGGCCGCAGCGTTGTGAAGAGCACGACCGACGACGCCGCGTTGTGCGTTGTACCCACTTCCCACTTCACCGCGCTTGCCCCTCACCGCTGATCCGCTGACGCAGATTTCGATGGAACAAAATACCACTCTAGATGTTTTTTATAGGATTGTGTGTCCGGCACGGCACCGCATACCGCAGCGTTGGACGTTTTGATCAAGATACCAATGTTTTACTGGACCACATGCGTATCGTACGTGTATAAATAACAGACAATGCGTAGATTCTGCATAGACAATGTTTGATTGTAGACAGTCAGATAGGTGGTCCTGTCGATCATTATTTGGATATTGTCATCGTACTTACTTGAAGGTTGCAAGTGGTTGAGTAGCGGGTGGAGTTTGATTCGATTTCTTAAACGGGACAAAGCTTTGAATGAGCTGTTGAGGTCTGGTTTGCTAAAGTAAGTAGTGCTGAATGATACTTAGTTAATTATGCTGTATACAATAGAAACAAAAAAATTTCACGTTTCCCCAAAAAAAAATTTAACACAAAAAGTTCTTACAAAGAAACAAGACAAAATTAAATTTTTTAAAAAGTCGACGTCGTTTATACTAGGTCGAACAGATTTTCATGAAACATGGCTAAGAACACTCGGGATGAAATTATATATGACACAAAAAAACTAAACGAAAATCGGTTCATCCGTTCGGGAGCTACCATACCACAGACAGATACACAGGCAGACGAACGCGTCAGAGACCAATTTGAATTTGCTTTCTATAAAATTTCTTCTAAACTTGGTGAGGTTATTGGCTTGCCGTCGCGTCGGCTTGAATGTGTAGTGGCTCCATGGAACGATTGACTTGGCTTATAAGTTGACCCTCTGTACCCCTAATTTCGATGAACAAAAGACTGCCGAACGTCCAAAATTTGGACGCTTGCCACACAACGGTAAATTTTGATCATTAAAATTTTAGACGCTTGCCCAGGGAGAGAAAAACATTTTATTTTTATGTATTTTATTACTTATTGCGCTTAGGAAAACACACAACGAAAGAACAAGAAAACACCTAGAGGTCATACATTTCTGGGATAATCTATTAAATTTTAATATTATTCATGTCACACATAAAAATTCCTTGAAACTTTGCTCGTCATACAAACCTTTGTCCCGCGGCCAGAATCGATCCTGCTACCTTATTCGATTCAGGACCAAAAAGGTATCTTCACCCACCACAGAGATGTTTTTAATTATTATGGAGCTTTTTTAAACTCGTTAGTAATCAGACCCCCCAAAGATACAATAAACGCTTGTAAATTATGGAATCCCCACATGAAATAGTAAAACAGTTTTTCTGTTATATCCAAAGTTTCATGGTAATTTCGTAAACTAGTCTGACAGCCATTCAATACCCGTAGTCCTGCTATGGAAACCTGTCTCACCACCACAAAATTCTTCATGCTGGTGGACAGAATTGGAACTAAAGCCGCGGAGTATTTTTCAAGAAACAGTTCTTGAAAAATACTCTAAAAAAATTGAAGTGAAGACTAAATCGATTATCTATCTTGTTCATATTTGTAATAATTTTTAGTTTAATTTGACTGGTCTAAGAGCTTATTTTGTAAGGCTAATGAAATAAAGGTGATTGATTTCTAATTTCTAATTTCAGAAATAGGTATTCAACACTAGCGCCACAATCTAGAAGAGATAAGTCGGTGACTTGAGCTTGTTGCATGGGCACCCATATCACCACATCGCGATTTCTACAAATGGATTTTTGACGTGACAACGTCGAGTGCTGCCCCGTTCAACCCACAATTTTTCTACCCAATATTATTTTTCCCCGTTCAACCCAAAACATATGCCCCGTTCTACCCAATCCAAAAATCTAAGTCACAGTGTATTCTAAACAGTACAGACATCGTAATATTTATAAAAAATCGAACTTGATGGAATTATTACACACAGTAAGTTCAAATTTTGTACCTACAATATGGAGGTAGTTATATTTTATTCTAATGCTTATGCTCTCTTCAAACGAACGAACTACCTATGTGATTAGGTGGACTTATTGTACAATAGATAATTCAATCAGCAAAAATGAAATGAAAATGAAATGACTTGACGACCTCAGTGGCGCAGCGGGCGAAGGTCGCCTGCGACGCAGGAGGTTGCGGGTTCGATTCCAAACATTGAAAATTAAAACCACTTAATACTAAAGAATGATACAAAGAGGTTATGAATGAAAAATGAAGTTACAATAAGTTGCTTAAATATAAGTACATGCATGAGTAACATATTATTGTAACAGAGAAATGGCCAAGCTCAGCTTAATGCTCCAGCATGTCGCCATGCTGTAGCGCTGGTATTCTGCCAAGGCCAACGGAGACCTTGGCTTCTAATAAAAATAATAAAAATAAAAACTAACTCAACACAATACATATCTATTTTAAACAACAACGGTAAGGACTACCATTGTTTTTCTTATATAAGTAAGTTATGTAGTGAGTGGGTAAGTTTATGCCTATCCTTTTCTTTTCATCATTAGGTCTCTTTCTACTCTTTTTATGTTACCTGTCGTTCCTGTCGGTAGTTCCTAGACCTACTAATCTAAAGGTTCTCATTAAATATGGCGGAAAACAATTTAGTTTAAATAGTGAGAACAATTTGAATTTCTTACAGTCAAACCGTGGCGGACATAATTATATTGGTGCAAAATGGACAAAATAAGTTTTATAAAAAAAGAGCAAACCAGTGGTGGAGATAAAGTATAGCGAGCGGTGTGTACAAGCACCCAGGAGTTTTGGTTGTGTGCATTTAAATGTAAACCAAATAAGTGTTTTCAAAGAAACTGTTCACGTTTGCGAGCGAGTCAAGGAGCAGATACTCAAGTGTTACCTAATAAAAATAGACGAATGCGTGAGCAAAGCGAAAACACCAGCAGGGATCCCGATTACCCAGTTGTATAGAGAAACCGTTCAGACCATTCATACAAAGGGACTGAATTTAGTCACAGACATACCGTAATTTGAAAGTAAAAAATACAAATTGTATAATGTTCGCAACAAAAGTCAATGCGTCAAGAAAACGAATATTCGTAATCTTGAAGAAGTCGAAATCCCAAAAGACTATGAAGAATTCGTACTGTGCGACTATCAATCTGTAAAAGACTGATTAAAAGTAAAAATAATACTAAGTACCTATTTACTTTTTTTTGTCTGCTGGCTGACCCATCTACTTCGGTGTTTCACTGTGTCATTTATTTGAATTTAAACAATAGAAATTTGGAATAAGTAGGTGTGGGTAGAACGGGTAACTAAAATCAAATGTTTTGGGTCGAACGGAGCAAAATACCTATTGGGTAGAAAAATCTTGGGTCGAACGGGGAAGCACTCCTTATAATTCGATAGAGCCGGCTGCACGCACGAAAAAACATGACTCATTCGGCGTTACCTCGCTCTGAGGCGTTACCTCGCTCTGAGGCGTTACCTTGCTCTGAGGCGTTCCATATAAGGCTTGAAGTGCAAGTGAGAGCGCTCAACATCCGTCTCTCTCCTACTTGAGTGAGCGATGCGTCTGCGTTGTCACGTTCAACTATCGTCAGTAAACCGACTTTACAGACAACCAATTTTTTTCTTTTTTTTTCGGCTAAAAATAAATTTCTATGAACTTTGGTAGAAAAAGATCAATCTTTGGATCTTATTTCCATTTTGTGGTTTCGGACGCGTTTTTTGAATAAACAAGTGACCTATCTTATTTCGAACTTATGGTATCTTTGTGCCAAATTTATTGAGACTTACAACTTGTTTTAAGAAATAAAAATGTCGTTGATTTTTTAAATTATGTAATCTGAATGTAGGGTTACATAAATAATGAAATTACTTCGTCCAACACCCCTTCATAAAACCTTTAGTAACGTTGCATTGTTGCTATGAGAATAAGTTTAGGCAAAACCCTTACACTGCTAAAAACCAATTTCAATCATATTTAACGAATTCGTTTTGCTAATAGAATATATGGATTTTATTTATGTATATTTTAGCCATAATCGTAAAGTTCCTTTTATCTTCAGTCTGTGACAGAACAATAGGCACCTTATTACGTAAGATTTACAGTTCATTTGTCAATTACGGTGATCTACACTAAGATAATTAAACGACCACAATTACTGGACTTTTTGCGATGAATCGTATGAATTTTTCATTGCGATCAATTTCCAAGATGCTGGTTTATGTTTTGAAATGTGAAATGCATTAAAATGGGAAGTTTACCCAGGATGTGGACACCTTTTGAGAACGGAACCCTAAAAATAAGCACTTAATAACCCTTACTCATTGCATGCAAGAAAATCGGTTACATCCAGTTATACCTGCGAATGATCGAGAAGCGATGATATTATTTCAACAGATAACATCTAATTTCTTTGAAGCCGATTCCATTTGGTTCAAGTATATTTACAAAATGTACAAAAATCGCTCGTTTACTGTCGACATTTTAACGAGATTTTTTTTCCTGCAAAATAGTTGAAGTGCAAGACTTTGTACCTAAACCTAGTTGCCAAACTGCACTGTTACAAAAAAAAGCATAGCCTGTATGGAACCTAAAAATTTAGAATAAGATATCGAAGTCCTTTTTAAATCTTAGTAAGAATATGTTTAAAATAAGATTAAAACAATTATTAGAATGTAAGTGCTTTTACAACATTAATGACTTTTTAGTTGACGTTATGAAACTTTGACCATTTAATTTTATGAACAACTTACATAATAGCATAGATGAATAGTAATAGGTACAAATATCCATAATATTAAAAATTTGCATGCCTCAATTTAAGATAGAACAAATTGAAACATTTAATATAATTTAAGATTGTAACCTACATTATGTTGGGTTATTCCAGTTTTCCCCCTTGAAATCCCCCTTGAGGGGGAAAACTGGAACGCGAAAAAAATGAATTCCAGTTTTCCCCCTTAAGGGGGATTTGTCAAGGGGGAAAACTGGAATAACCCATTATGTTGAAACAAATAAATTTTTCTTTATCTTTATCTTTGCAATGTTACATCGTTAGTTTTTATCCAAAGACTTGTTTGGTGCAAAATGGGCCAATGTCCACTTAACACTCAAAAGGGGTTTGATTCCCGTCCCAGAACAAATTAGTAGGTATGAACTCTACAAAGTTCTGAATTTATGTTTTCTATGACGTGTGATGATGATGTCCTCCAAGCCCAATTTCGACCACGGCGGGCAGTCTCATCGGAGACTAATCAGATGCGCAGTACATAATTTTGGTGCACAAGTGTGTGCGCAAGCACAGGTGCATTCTCTCCTCACTCTCATAATCCGATGGGACGGCAGACCGACATGACCGGGGAGAGGTCAAGAGCAGGACCAACGGCTTAACGTGCTTTCCGAGGCTTTCCTGTGTGTTTTCTTCTCTTCAAATGTATCAAAGTATACAATAACTGGCCTACCTAAGTTGTATTACCTATAACACAAAACTCGCAAGTTTGGGCAGATAAATTCATACTTTAATTGTAAAATTGAAAATACTTAACTCTGTCTGACTGTTACTTTTTCACCTGAACAGCTGGAGGGATCCATATGAAATTTGACAGGGAGATATACAATATCCCAGGGACGGACATATTCTACTTGAAAAGCGCATGCTAAGCCGCGGACAGAAGCTAGTATACAATAATATCAACGTAGTTTGGGGCTAGATAATTGTGTGAAAGAAAACAAAACAAAAATCCATGAGCAAAGCTTGCAGTTTGCTATCAAACTTTTTGCGTTGGTTGGTATACATTATATCTTCGTGGGAACCGATCTCGGTCGACTATAATTGGAATTTAATTGGCGATAAACCCATAGTCTTATTACAAAAAAACTTGCAATTTTTGACTACAATAAAAGACAGGTTGGTAGATCTTTAGCCTTCCCAACAAAAGCTCTATTTTAACAGCTTTAAGCGCCAATATATTTATTGTTTACACCCCAGGCAACACATGCGAACCTAATTTTAATTATAATAAATATTATTTATATTGAAACTGGAAGCTATGGGTGGGAATCATAAAATTAATTTAATTTATTTGTGTGGTTTTGACGTTCATACTACCTGTTTAAAAGCCCGTAAAACTTTTCAGTACATATCTACTTAATGCTTTTTTTAATCGACTTATGACAGATTTATGTTTATTATTTATTTCCGTTTTAGTTTTTTCACTTGTGCACTATAATATGCCCCGCCCACAACGTAACGATAGCTTATTTTCCGTTGAGACTTGCCTCCGTGGCCGAAATTCAGTTAATTCGGCAGCACTTTCATATTATCATCACACTAATATTATAAATGCGAAGTTTAGATGGATGGATAGATGGATGGATGGATGTTTGTTACCTCTTCACGCCAAAACTACTGAACGGATCGGGCTGAAATTTTGCATACAGGTAATTCTAATCCTGGAATCAAACATAGAATACTTTTTATCCCATAAATCAGTTCCCATGGGATAAAAATCACCTTTAAACGTTTATAGAAACAACGCGTGCGGAGTCGCGGGCATAAAATAGTATATTATAAAAGAGAATGTAATTATGTATGTCTGTCTGTTCAGGTCTAAACGGCTTAACGGATCATAATGAATTTTTGGAGGGAGGTAAACGATAACCCGGAGAAGGAGATAGGCTACTTTGTCTCTTAAAAGCGCGTTCGAAAACGCAGATAGAATCATAATTAAAACTTTCGTTTATTCTTCCTGAACCGAGTAAGTCAGGAAACATTATATATATATTTATTTATACAAATATTAGATATTTATTATTTATTTATTTGAGAAAAGTCCGATTTTTTATTACACTTTGTGGTCTTCCGTTTCCTCTTATTTGATTCAGATTCGTGTAGGTAGATGTGCGTTTATTGATTATTTTTTATCATCAATGGTCGACCGTTTCACCACCATCTCACTTTAATGAAGATGTGGCCCAAGATGGAGCATACTTTTCCAGAAGGAACTTATTTACTCTGGATTTGAAGTCTCCGAGATTGTACTCTACCGGGAAAACAGGCGCAGATTGTTAAACAAATTCATTGTTTTTATTCACCTCATCTCAACAGCCTATAACGGTCCACTGGTGGACACAGGCCTCCCCCTGATAAGCGCCTTATTGGCTTTTATCTCATGAGGGGTAATGCCTATAATCTACACGCTGGGCATGGGGGTTGGGATCACAGTTCGGTGATAGAATTGTTCTGCAGGGGCGCTGCTGCCCGCCACCGATAGATATCCCTTCGTCACCTCTTACGACACCCGCGAGAAGAGTTGGGGTGGTGCAAATTCTAAGCCGGCACCACACAGGTTAGGAATCTAAAACAAAAACCTCAATTCCCAACAAAGGATATCTAAAACGTATATGTAAATCGTTAATTAGTCGATTTCTCCACTTTTTCCGTCGTCGTAGGGTAGGTTGACCCACGTGCCTACCAGCCGGGCAGATGTGACTTGACACCTGCCCGCAACCTCATCCATCACTTTCTATCGACTACCGAACTGTATACATCCATCCTTGTCTGTTGTGCTTATTTTTATGTAATTTATACAAAGTGACGGTAACTAGAATGGACCCCGAAGCGGTTATAATACCTACTGAGGACTACGTGGCGGATATAATTGGAAATTACTTTACTTGTTGACTGAATTAAACAAAACACTTATTTGTGGGCTGCTTAGAACATGTAGCGAATTTAGAAATATAATTATCAGCAAGACTAGTAGCAGGACTAAATCTAAATGGGCATTCCCTTATTCCATCTCGGCGCTTTCAGCAATAGTACCCGCGACGAGGAGCGCGTTGAAATCTTTTGTAAGGAAATTGATGCAACGAACGGATACCTTAATTTATTCGAGGCAATGTTGGGAAGAAAAGGCATAATTTTGTGAATAAATATCTTTGTACAAAATGTATAAAATTTTAGGTGATTTACTTACTTAATCGGCCAGTTGTTAAGGCATTCACTGCCCAGCGACACGGGGGAGTAGACTGGCATCTGCGTCTTGCCATGAATGTGTTAGTTTAGTTTATTTTAGTTTAACTAAAAATCAATGCACTGCCTAAACTAACTGCTAGAGTAGCGATCGTCATCGGATGAACAACATACAATGTATTAAATTACTTTCTTAAATTGTAAATAATTATAATGCGAAATGAGGCGTTCTAACATACATGCAGGTATAGTAAGAAAGTCGATTTTATGCCAAATATTTCCAAGGAAATTTGTATGTATTGATTTATTCTGTATTGATGATGTTCCCATGCTTATAAGTACCTGCTACATACTCATTACGAACTTCACCGAGCACCAACCACTTATTTTGACAACAAAAATGTGAACGACTGGAGAAGTTGAGTTACAGCTTTGGAATTTGAAAAAGTTGCCCTTCAGGTGCTGTCTGGTAGTTTGTATTTAATTAGGTACATTTAGCGGATACCTGTTAGGCAAGTGTCTGATGATTGGTTTGTACAGACATGTTCAGTTTTATAAGCTTTCTGGATAAACAGGTACTGCGGGAATGTCCTACGTTATTCGCAGGGAACGCTTTACTAATTTCAATGCACCTCGACCTCGACCTCGACAGCCTATTTGATCCTCCCCCTGATAAGCACCTTATTGATTTTTATCTCATGTTAGTGCCCATAATCTCCACGCTGGGCAAGCTGGTTTGGGATCGCAGTTCGGTGGAAAAATTATTCTTCTGCAGAGGGCACTGCTGCCCGCTCGGTTGATATCCCTTAATTGCCTCTTACCAGACCCGCGGGAAGAATTGGGGTGGTGTAAATTCTTAGCCGGCAACACACAGCAATTCAATTTTTCAATTTCAATGCACAAATATCTCTTATTCATACAACACTTGCAGTAAGGTACCTGCATCTTCTAAGTAGACTCAACCTGCGCATTTGTTGGTCCGGGATAAAAAGTAGGTATAAACTTAATTGAGATCGACAAAATCGAAACATAACCGATCGTAGATTTGGTTTGAAGTTAACAAACATCCAAGTTTTACTCATACATTTACAGTTCCTTCATGCTCATATGTGTATCCGATCTATTCCCGCTGTACGCCACCGAGATATTATATAATGTTGACAATTCACACAGCATTATCTAGCCCCAAGCTAAGCAGAGCTTGTGTTATGGGTACTAGATAACTGATACACATAATACAATACACTACATAGATAGATATTTTTTTAATTATACATTGAAAAACATCTAGACACCCCCGAACAAATATCTGCAGATCGTACAAACATTTGTTCCCGCCTCGGGGCGGGAATCGAACCCGCAACCTCCTGCGTTGCAGGCGGACCTTCGCCCGCTGCGCCACAGAGGTCGTCGATATTATCCACCACTAGAGGATGCTGATTTTGTTTTGATTGTTAATAAATAATACTAAAACTGGCCACAGTGGTGGCTATAGGAGACAAGCAATCGTAAAAAAAAGTGTTTTTTATTTTTCTTGACCATTTAAGTAACGCAATCTAAACTTATCAAATGTGTTTCAGAAATTCGCAATCGCTTTACGTAAGACGATTTGAAAATCGTACTTTTCGACCATATCTTCCACCACATCTCTGTTCATTCCCTAGATTCTAAAGACATCGTCAAAGAGTTCATTTTTGGTTGTAATTTATTTCCAAGTGGACCAACATGCAGGTGCAACTTTTATTCCATTAAAATTTAATACAGATGTCGCGTGCGCCTCCTTTTTACCTCACGACGCTCCATTATAATTAAAGAATATTATTTTGTCGTAAAACGAAGCTGCGTCGGCTAAGCGGTAGCGAGGAAAGGGTTTCCAGCTTATTGCTATTTGTAATAATCTCGCGAATAAATAAAAGTAAACAAGAAAAAATTATTAATATTTTAGATGCTGTTTTATAAAGATAGACATTTAAGAGTCCAAAAACCACAGTAAGGTTATCTGAGATAGTAATTGGTAACTATATCCCATATTTTAAGTCCCTTAAAGGCAACAATTTGTACGGTTTTCGCTTACAGGTTTACACTTCTCATGTATTCTTCAGATCTGCTTAGCTTGCATTAGCTAAATCCAGTTCTTTCACAAAAACTACCGGGGCACAGACCAGTCGATCACCCCACGTAGGTTTTCAGTCACGTGGATCGAGAACCTGTGAAAAATTGAAAACCGATCTTCGCGATCTCCAAGCAAACTTTCGAAAAAAACTGATAGATGATCCTGGAGGTGTTTTGTGTTGAAGAACACTTCTTTTCGTTTAGATCGCTGCGCCACAGAATAAAGTAACTCTTTTATGAAAGCCAAGCTGGCAACCCAGGTCGCGACCGACACGCGCCGCGCAACGGTACACAGAATTGCTGATATTGTGATTATCTCTTTATCAGCTTAACGATTATTAAAACGAGGACCGGAATATTTTCGTTGGCATAATAATGTTATTATTAAGAAGCAAGGTAATCTCTACACGCCATGATTTCTCGGAGCAAATAAATATAATCAAATAAAAGGAATCCTTTAAGTCATAAGCATTTGAAGAGAACCAAGGTTTCAAATTTCAAATATTATTCGCTTTGGTGTAATGTAGTACTTCTAAAATTTTTATCGAACATTTTTACTTTTTATTTGGTTTTTAAGAGTCGTTGAAATGTTGGTATTAATATTTCCCAAGAAAATTAAAGATATAATGAATTTAAAGTCAATCTCACTACACATTTAATTTTATTGTTTATTATTTATTTTCCATTTATTATAAGTGATACTCTAGATCCAAAATAAAGTTTAAAATAAAGTTTGTTGTGAGAAATACATGACGAGAAAAATGCCATTTTCTGACAAAAGATTCATATTATCTATTGATAACGCTTTTTACATGTCATACATAAGAGTACAATTAATAAAAAAAATATTCACAAGTCCAGCATAGTATATCCATTCAATGAATTAAATTATAAAATTAACCAAGAGCCAGAACCAAAAACACCAGGAGTTTGGATGAAATTTACAAATTTGACAAATACCAGCCAGCTACTATATTCTACTTTCCAAAATCATAAAACCAATTTCAAGTTTTCGCGAATTACTGCACTCAATTAACACAGGTGGTACAAGCTTGGTGGGCCAACGGGCTTGAAAACATCGTAAAAGTATTTTAAGGTGTATTAAGATGTTATTACTATGTAGGTATAATTACTGGATATACGTAGATAGCACGATGTGCATATACTGATAATGATCGCCACTTTGAAGAGAGAGAGAGAGAGGCGCTAAGGCTTATCTTGTCCTTTATACCATTACCTACTTTGGCTTAGCTCAATAAATGTGGTTAACGTGTTTTTGAGTTTAGACCGAGACTCAAACGTAGTGTAGGACGCCCTCCGGCCAGGTGGGTTGCAAAAGACTGCAGACAGATGCTGGATACGGCATGCTAAAAACAGGACGCTATGGCGCTTATTAGGGAAGGCGTATGTCCAGCAGTGGACTGATATGGGCTGATGATGAAGATGTTAATAATAATTGAAGGTCGTCCTGCTATTTTTTCGCTTGTCAGTCAACCTGACTATCTAAACTAGGACTTACAAAATTATCCGCAAAAACACAACCAAACTATAATAATATGATAGCTTATGGACATAGAAAGGATAATCTGGGACCTATACTCCACTTATTATTAACTTAATAACAAAGAAATAACAATCAAATACGAAATAATATTTACAATTGAGCTATCTGCAGACTGTTACAAACAATGTACACGTAGCTTAATTGATCCATATCAATATCAGGAGGGAGCGTCGTCGTCCCGTTCTGATGCGCTGCGCCAGATACTCACCAGCTCTCGGGTCACTCGTCACTTCGACCAGACGCACAGATAATTTTTCAATCGAAAAACCCGGAGAGCCTCGGTATCAAACGGACCTAGGGTATCGACTTCAAGGGGAGCAAATGCGTAGGCGCTGTCGCTATTTGCATATTTGTGCCTCTTGAGGTCCTCGGCCTTGAGGCACCAGCCCTCACGAATGTCCTCGGAAGATAAGAAGGCTCAAAAGTGTCGCAGGTAGCGTCCTACACAATGGGTCTCTCCAACTCCCATGGAATAGGGCATTTTATGCCTTATTCACAAAGGAAATTACAATCAAATAATATAAATAAATTAGAACTAGTATTTACAATTGAAACAATCTAGCTAACTGCAGACTATTGCGAACAATCTACACTACTCGGAAGATGGGAAGGCACAAGTGTGTCAACGCATGTAGCGTCCCACACAATGGGCCTCTCCAACTCCCGGGACTACCGTCATACCATCGGGTCTCTTACCATCGTCACCCAAGAGAACGTTCGGTTCGAGAATAGCTGGTACGTTAGCGGTGACAAAGGCCCGATGATGTCGTTAAGGCTGGTGTGGCGAGATATCCGGAGGCCATAGTACACGATAATCCGTGACGACCAAGCTGTTCGACAACAGTACCGCAGTGGCATTGATGAGGTGCGCCACACCTTGCACCCAACCGAAGACATATTGCGATATGGAAAGTTACGGGATCCAATAAAGTACCAGTGTTATGTGAAGGAAATGCTTACTCCCATTTAGAAACGGCCAGGAGGCGGGCACGATCCGCAGACCTGGAGCACGTTTGTAACAAACAATTCCGTGTGAACTCACACAGAAGCATCACTTTTGTCCCAACGGGTTGTTACAACACAAAAGTGATTTTGGAGAAGAAGCATCGGGGCAAGCACTTTGCCAAGCTGCATGCCGTTTGAGCTTGCCTTATTTAATTTCGAATTTAAAATATTAGTATAGATACTACAAATTCTATGTTAAGACAAAAAAAAAGTCATAGAAATCTGTGCAGGAGCGATGCTCTTACAGATAGTGTTTGTTTCTCGGCTATTCCGTGTGAACTGTCATTGATTTAAGTGGGAGTTGGTTCGAGCCTCCGGGCTTGCCCCGCCTTCCATTGTACTGAGGTTTAACTCCTTTGGTAGAGTTGCGACGGTGTTTAGTAGAATGGTTCGGATTTATGTGTCACTGTTTGAAGCTATCTCTGGTAGTATGTAGGTACTTACTTTGTTCTTAAATAAGTAAGTTCAATACGATTCTGTGAAAATAAAATATTGACAGGTTGTTTTAATTCAATTGCACACATGATATTTTAGTAGGTCTATTTATTTGTTGGCGCTGTATCTCCAATATACTAATTTAGCCTTTACTAACACTTTGCTAACCCCGATATGTTATCATTGACAACATAAACTTTTAAGTAGGTAATTAATAATAAAAACTGAACGTGTCAATATCCAAAAAAAAAAGATTATTCCAATGTCGAAGTAATTTTTTTTAATATATGTAATGAACACTTAAAGAAGTTGTTTTGGAGCTGGTTTGGAGTCCCCCCCATCCCTAGCTAGTAAGGTAAAGATGCCCACAATGCCTCATACGTCACACTAACGAGCCCTCCGAGCGAAACAGACGCATTTGTAACTACAGCCTTCATTTCGGCATATTGTTTTGACATACAATAAATATTTGTGAGATTACAAGAGCCGAGAGTGCTGCGTATCGGGTGCTATTGTCTTATAGGGATGGGGTGTTATCAGATTTAGATTTCAGAGTTTACAGTATCTAAAGTTTTAAGTTTACGAGAGACATAGCGACATAGCCCTCCGGCCAGGTGGGATGACGATCTGCGAAAGACTGCAGGCAGATGCTGGATGCGGCAAGCTGAAGACAGGGCGCTATGGCGCTCATTAGGGGAGACCGATGTCCAGCAGTGGACTAATATAGGCTGATGATGATGGTGATGATGATAGCGACATTGCCAAAGCCGGGTTTCCACCACGAGACGGTAATCAGCGGGAAATAAGAGATAATTGGATGGAGATAATTTCAATGCTTTCTGCTCGTTCAATCCTTTTCACTCAACTATCTTTCTGCTTGCTCAGTCTTTTCCGCTTGGTCTTTTATTGGTCCAAATAATGCAGTATATTTTAAAAAACTTTTAAAAACAAGCTTTTATATCATTTTGGACCAAAGTGCTTGGGAAGACAAATCCCAAATAACCCAAGCTCGATGGAATTAATTGCATGTCACATGTTGCCGACACTACGTGGTAGTAAATAGGTTTATTTTATGTATGTTAGACAAATATTATGTACCTATATATTTTATATGGGCCGTAGTTTTTAAGTATTTTACAACCTGTACTAGAATAATGTTGCCTGAAATCAATGATTTATTATATTATTATTAATATTATTATTAATAAGTCGTTTTAGACCTTCTGTCTTCGTCATCAGAACATCTCGGTTGCATTGTGTACTTACATTAGTATGCCAAATTTCAGCTCAATTGGTTGAGAAAAACTGGTCTTAAATTCAGTTGCAAGATTTGTCCCACACATACCAACAGGGCAAGTTATATAAAAGCTTATAACTAATAAATTCAAATGATTCGTACTCGACGCGGAAAATAGTGATTTGTTTTCTAAAATTTCGAATCCGTCGTCTTAATACGGGAAGCACATCACTAATATCAATTCAATATCGATCATTCTGGGAGCTTCCAGCCATTGTCTCGGCGTCCGGCCAGCTGACCCGTATTACACACAGTTGCCTCGAATTTGGAGATTTTTATCGACTTCTGGCCGATCCGAACGCTTTTTGGTTTTAGACTTGTTTCGATGTTAGATTAGGATCGGAAGGAAGTGCCCATCTGTGGGTAGACATGGATTAGGAAAGATCTTTGACGTTCTGCTAAGTGTTGGATTGCAAAGTTTTACTCTACTCTAGATCGGTACAATACAATTTCTTCGCTTGATTTTAATGGCTAAAAAAGGTTTCTTAATGATTCTAAATATCCCTTTAGAGATAAAAACTAGCTCAATGTTCGTTTAAGACACAAGGGAATTGACTTGGATTTCATAAAATTGTTGCATATTGTCTTAATATTTTTACAAATATAAAACTATAAATCTAATCTTAATCTTCGTACCGTGTCGGGCCAAATCAGTTTCTAACAGAAAAGTCTTGAAGCATTAATAAAATGAAAAAAACATTCCGCACCTCGTCCATGCCACAACACAATCTCACAGTGAATTACAGTCCTTACTCCTTATTTCCTTGTAAATTAAAGTAAATCAGCGCCTATTCCTCGGGCTCTGTTCGGCCCACGTTGCAGCACGGCCCAGGCTGTGGCAAATTGCAGGGTTGCCACCAGTTAGCGCCTCTGAGGTGTGAAGATTGCAGTCATTTGCGCGTCTGACAGCCCCGCGAGCTGCTGTCGTCACGTGTTAACCACAGAATATGGTTGAAGTTAGCTTAGGGTGGTGGTACACTGACACAAAAAAGTTTTATCATCATCATCATCAGTTCGGATTACCCACAGCTGGGTATATGTCTCCTTTCACTTTTGCCGACCTAGAGGAAAACTGTCTAGTGCTTGTACAAATTATAATATCCAACGGGCTATTTAGGTATACCATTAAAGGCCTAATAATACATTTTTATAATCTTCTAAAGATAAGTTGATTATAAAAATTTCACAGCATTAGTACAAAATCTATTATGACCAGAACAGGCAATAAAAAAATATAATGCTGGACAATTTACACAGCATCATCTAGCCCTAAGCTAAGCAGAGCTTGTGTTATGAGTAGATAACTATTTTTTTTATATACAACACCCAGAATGCCCGGGACAAATATATCTGCAGATCGTACAAACATTTGTCCCGAGGCAAGAATCGAACCCGCAAGATCCTGTTTCGCAGGTGGACATTCGCCCGCTGAGACACAGAGGTCCTCATTAACCTATACCAAATCTTCAAAGTCTGACTTCCATACTTCATTGTTAGACAATTAATTTACTTTATTTATGGAGCTTTATTTTACTGGATAGGAGGATTTTACTTATGATATAATATGATATAGGAGGATTTTACTTTATTTAGCTTATGCTCGCGGCTTCGCTTAAGCGGAACTTGATAATAAATAAATAACATAAAAAAGTATAGCTTCTTGTTCACAAAATCATTTTCAAAATAGCACCTATTGTTTCAGAGATTAAACTCAACCGACTCAAAACAGAATCACAAACTCAAAACACAAAAATTTGATTCATTAACACTTATTTTTTCTCACTCTCGGTGTACCTTCGCCTTCAAAAATTACAAAAACAACAATGATTGAAAGAATGAAGAAATATTTGTTGGTTTCTTCGAGCAAAATACTTTTATAAAATCTTATGAAAATTTTATTTGAAACAAATATTATTTCTACGAATTTCGTACAAAGAATATGCTGTCAAAGTGTTTTAAACCTCGGCCGTTAGGACAGCCACTTGGTAAAACGAAATAAAGTTTACCATTAGAGCTCTTTAATGAGAAGGAATACCAAATTATTGAGAAGGACTAACGACCTCCTTGGCCGTCATTATGTAGATGCATCGGTAATAACTGATAATATCGACCGGTATTAAGTAATACCTGGTAATACCAGAAATCGGCAAAAACCAGAGAGTCAATAATTTTTGTATCCAGGACAGGACATGTGGAAAAGTCTAATACTTAAAACCACATACTTGTAAATAAATTTAGTTTAATTCTCTTCACTTTTTATACAGAGATAATTAAAACAGAGACCCCAATAATTGAATCCAAAGCTCAACTTTTTACAAAATCCTGCTAGTAATTGAGAATGATACATTACCTCTCAAAGTCCAGTTAAATAATAAATAAATTCATCACTTTTCAATCATTAATCCGTCGGCAATGGCTGAAGTCAAAAGCCTCACAGGCAAGTAAAAAACACAATAGGATTATACCAGCCTAATGGGCAGCCAAACATGGGCATTAATCTCGTCATACAATATTGATGTGTCCAGTATTTATGGGCGATGCTAAGCGATCATAAAGTCAAAATGCCTTATTAATGTGTGAAGAAGCTCACCTCAAGTCACCTCCTGAGAGGCAATAATCGATTGACATATTCCTTAGGTTGACGTTACAGAGGGATAGTGATTTATTTGTCAGAAGAAGGAACTGAATGGTAAGGATGGTGCCAAGATTTCTGGCTACATTTTCATATTGGAAGGCAAAACTAATTGTTTGTTTGGAATAAAATCCAGGATGGATTCTATCAAGAGTTTTGTAATAAAGTTTGTTTACAGAGAACCGTCATGTGTTATCAGAGAGCAAATATCAAAATTTCACAGAGCGGTGGTCATTATACACATAACGATTTTTTTTTAATCTTATACCTTTGCCCATGACCCTGGCCTTTAAAATTGTGTAGCTCCAAACTGTACATTTGACAGCAGGTAAACTTGCTCATGCCTGCTATTTGATAACTTATACGAGTTGCTAAACAAAAATGATGGAATTGTGGGATTCAGGCCTAAGCTCCACGTTGCGCTCGTTAGTGAAATATTCGTTATCAAAGGAATACAATTGAATGTGAACGTCAAAAACATAAGTCGTCATTTTAATATGACTATGTTTTATTTCAAAATATGTGAAAAGTGATTTTTTCAGCAAAAAGTCAACGTCTGTCGTGAGCTTTAATAATAATTTTTCAAGTAAAAAATCTCGGCGAAGATGGTTTTCATTGTAAACAAAAGAAGAGCATCGGGAAAAACAATTGAAAAGATTTTGTTGCTATTGTGCGAAACACCGCTACACCAATCAAATTGTTGGTTTAAGAAACCAATGAATATAGCACAAAATATAAAGATCTTATTAAACTTCACATAGGTAGGAGTCCTCAGGTGATCGCAATGCTGGCTTCTATTTTGGTGAACGAAGATCATACGATTAGCATTGCTACACAACGTGGCAGTGCTGCCAGCATTCTAGGCGCTCTGCCTTCTGGTGCCGGCTTTTAGGATATTGATATAAAACATATTTAAAAACATACCCACTCGTTGTATTTCTGTGTTAATTGTAATGAGTAAAATTAAAAATCTATCTAAATCGAGCAGAAAAGAAGGACCATTATAAGTCACAAAGTTGACTCTAATCTGCTTATTCTGATATGTTCGCTTCCACATCACGTTTTGATTGAATGAGATTTAATCTCTTTTTCATTCCAAGTCTCCCTCGAGAAAGCGAACATTTTGATCTTTGAATAATTTACCTTTGCATGCTTGTTCTTGGCCCGTTTGAGGAATAAATCAAGATAATTCTATTTCAAGAAGTTTTAGGAGCTTTTGATGGAACAACTGCTTCGTATTTTTATTTGCATGCTTTAATATTAGATGTGACTTTATCCTGACTGATTTTTCTAACTAAAACAAGCGTTAGCATTAGTCAACACCAAGGCATGTGCTTTTCGGAAAGGTAATCGGACATTTACTTCTTAACGCATTCAAAGCCCAGCCTTGGCTGTGCAACCGGCGGCGGGAGAGGCGGCGCCTACACAACCTGTGCGAAGATGTGCGTCGTGCGCCATAAAAGTGTTAATTGACATTTCTAACCAATGATTATTGTATTGTATTTCATTTATTTCAGATAATTAAATAATCCTAATAATAATAAATAATAATAAACACACACAAATTTAAATAAAATTCTAAATTAATAAATAATTAAGATCAAATAAATTAAAAAATACACAGTCAATTATATTCACGTCTTGGTAAAACTCTTGTCAAAGTGGTTGTGGTCATCATGTTCATTCTTGTTGAAGAACTGTTGTGATTCACCTCACGATATCGCACAATGTTTCTCTACATCAAACATTATACACGTCAAAGTTAGTCGACAGAGCTGCAAATTGTCCGATATATTATTTTCAAAGAATACCACCCTTAGTAGGTTTTGAATGGCACCGTCCATGCTTTCGTAAAACATATGACTGCAAACAAACCCCATCAAAAACAGAATTATTATAATATCAACAGAAAGAAACGCAAATTAATCCTGATAAATTCCGCCCGTGGCAAAATTGAATAAAAAGCCATACGTAAACCATTAGTTTATCCGCGATTGTATTCAGCAATTTTTGCCGCAAAGCCTTAAATATTCATTACGAACGGTAACATTTCTCTGTCCCCAACAAACTGACTTGCTATTTGTAAAGGAATATCAGCTATTTGTCTACAAAAACCAGCATTTATCAACAGCGGTGTAGTAACTTTACAGCCCCGCGTACCAATTTATGTCCCGATTGTCGTTTAAGTACAGTTTTATTATGCATTCATTTAATACCAAATAAATCAGTACACGTATCGAAAACTCATAATGTCTCGAGCTTTTGTGGGAATTTAATTTATACCACGTTTGTTAATAGCTCTCGATGTAAGGCGAGTCTAAAGCCCACTGAATAAATATAACCAAGACGATACAATATAATATTTTAATATTCTTCTAAAAAATAAGTGAAGTTAGCAGCGCAGTGTAGATAACAAACTATGATACAACTTTATGACATCTCAGATATGTACAGTTATTTAATAATTAAAAATAAATTGACTTAAGAATTTAATATTTAGTTCCTCGAAGGTGAAGATGGAGGCGCCGTTGGTCGTATTCAATAAGTAATTAAAATGTAGGAACTTCAAATAAAATAACATAAAGCTACGTTCGGACCAGAAATTATGACTTAATAAAATCTAACGTGTGTCGTAATTCATGTAGTGATAAAAGAAGCAGTCGTCTAAATGTTTGTTTAACAAGCAACGTGACGATACCGTTACAAGTTACAGATATAATTATAATATTTTAATAGATTGCCAAAAAAGCTGCTACAACTTAATATAGATAGATAATACTTCATCACCTCAAAATTTTTTTAACATCGAAACATTATAGAGAACAGCAATGTAACTGGCGGCCTTATCGCTTATAGCGATTTCTTCCTGCAACCAAAATATGGCCACTATATTCTGTTATGTTGCATGTTTTGTGTTTCTTTTGTTGGTAGTCGTTAGTAAATATATAACTTTATACTTTTACATAAGTGTAGCTGTTTTTCTCCATGATTATAAAACAATAAAATATACGCAATTGTACTTACGTAACAAGAACCTACCTTGTATTTACTTATGTTAAACCGCATTTATTGATTTGAACTTGAAGCTTTTGAATTTATTTGTTGACATACATTCATTTGTTTCAGTCGACAGTCAAATTGAAACTTGATAGAATATTACGTATTCACGTCACTTTATGACCAAAAATACTACAATATTGCACATTCCGCCTTCAATTGGTTGGACTAACAATAATGTGCTTCACGAACTGCTAATTGATACGGAAGGAATATTATACAGGGTGGAATTTTGTAATGCCACCTGGAGGGAAAGTACTCTTAATACTGTAGATAGAAAATTGTACTAAAAGAAAACATTCCTTTATTTTTGAAAAGAAAGAAAACTGCATTCAAAGATTTTCGAAAATTCGCTTGCCACACCCGGGAATCGAACCGACTAAAATCTGTAAAAATTACACCCTGTACTTTTATTGCATAGATCGTTAGGGTCAATAATAAGGATGAAATCTCTCTAAAAAACTTAATAAATTAAATGAAAGGAAAACCATTAAATCTTAAATTATAAATTGAATGGTTCAAGTTAAGCACTTTAACTTAAAGATCCATCTGTTTACTTGTGTCAGTAATTAATAATCCATTAAAATGACGAATTAATATTTAGATAAGACGATTGAAATTTGCACGTGTTTGTACCTAATGCAGACTCTTCTATCTTAAAATACATCCAGTATTTTAAGAAAGTTTTTTTCTCTTAAGAAATTAGTTAAATGGTTTCCCCGAGGCAGAGCGAAACCAAATAATTCTACAGCAAGATGGTGCTCCAGCCCATAACAGCAGAATCATAACCATTTTAATACCTGGATTGGTACCAACGGCACAATCAGATGGCCTGCGAGATCACCAGATCTCACCAATTTAGATTTTTTTTTTGTGGGATATGTAAAAAATCTAATTTAAATGAAATCTTATGCGAACTCAACTCGTTTACAACGAGTTGAGAGTTGAAGTTCAGAATACGATTTTTAATATTCACCACAACACGTTATTAAAAGTTACTAGAAATGAATTCATTAGAAGAATAAAGTGTATCCAAGAAAATGGAGCCCATTTTGAGCAACTAATTAGTAGTTAGTTGACTTTTTATTGTAAATAATTAAAATCATTTAAGATTTCATGGTTTTCCTTTCATTTAATTTATTAAGTTTGTTAGAGAGATTTCATCCTTATAATTGACCCTAACGATCTATGCAATAAAAATACAGGGTGTAATTTTTACAGATTTTAGTCGGTTCGATTCCCGGGTGTGGCAAGCAAATTTTCGAAAATCTTTGAATGCAGTTTTCTTTCTTTTCAAAATTAAAGGAATGTTTTCTTTGAGTAAAATTTTCTATCTACAGTATTAAGAGTACTTTCCCTCCAGGTAGCATTACAAAATTCCACCCTGTATGTCCAAAAGGCAAAATATTGAGACTATTTATTAAGTATGTACCAAACACATAATAACAGTTATTGTTATACAATTAATTTTTATTTTTTATTATTATTGGCCGAATTTATCCCACTACTGGGCAAAGGCCTATTTATTATTTATTAAATTAATTTATTAAATATTTATTAAATTAATTTATTAAATTTTTATTAAATTATATTTATTAAACTTATATTATAAACGATTATTTATTTCTGTAACACAGTGAAAAATAAATAACCAAAGATATCGAATCCATTCCGCGTCGCTGCCGTTACGTTTCCGTTACTTGGTCATTCCCGTTACGGGTGATCTAAACGAATCTCCAACACATAGTAGAAGCGGGATATCTATTAACTATTAACCACGCCTCGGTTGTGCTCCCAACCGATTTTAATTTATATTTGATACCTCTTAATGCGTCTCCGGAATCGATTTCAATAAGCCGAAAAATATTTTAGATGTTTGGTTCTTACGCGACTATTATAACAGAATATTAAAATAGATAGGTACGTAGATATGACTTGATCATGAGGACATTTTATGTTTGATTGGTTTCGGATGAAAACATTTTTCTATCGCTGGACCAGCAAACTAAAACGATTATCGTATTCACCGGCCGCTCGCTGCTACCCGGGCTCTAAGAACTACATGTGTGCCGTGGGCATTGAAAGTGTTAAAGAAACCGTGTAATTTCTATACCTAACTTATTGTTCACTTTTAGTCGCGAGACCTATGTGACAGACAAATAAATTTAAATGTTTTAGTTATAATCTGCTTGTAGACGAGAATTTTTCATTTCGGAAGGAGAGATTGTAGAAACTGTTGGATTAGAATTGATTCGATAAAAATACTTTACTTTCAACACCAATACGTCAGTGTAGATCTAAATTCTCCGACTTTGAAAAAGATCATATATCATTTTTGAGAGACCTTTGTTTCTTATCACTCGTAACGTTGAGTCGTTGGTAAGAGTGTCATTCCTTGAACACCGTTTTTGATTTTTGATAATTCATACGTTTCAGCGACAAAGTGCCAAAGACAAGAAAAAAGTGATAAACCAGAAAGAAAGAAAATCAATGTATTGACTCACACATAAAATATACAATAATATTAAAAAAAAAAACCTTAAAATATAAAAGTATTAATTCTTTGTGAACCAAAAAAGTCGGGCCAGCTTCATGTTACTGTTGATGAACCCCATCACCAACCAGCTCAAAGCACCGAAACGGCGCAGAGTAAAGATAAATCAGTAAAACAATGCTCGGTACAGTAAAGAGGGCTTACATAAGTCAATTGAATCACACGCTAATAAATTCAAAGGATTGACTGCGGTGTGGTGAGAACTCGTCGATACGAACAGAAGCCGCCATATTGCCGGGGTATAAATCTAAGAGTCATCGGGAGTGGGCAAAGTAGATGAGGTTCATAGTAGTGCAACTTCTGGGGATTATTAGTACCACAGATTACACTGACAAACTCTATTCGGAAAGCTTGGCAAGATTGCCTTCTAAGGATCATGAATGTGAATAAGGGTATCTATTATTACGACTAAATATTTGTATGAGTGAAAGCGAAAATGAAAGCGGGCTGTAGTCATAACCATGAATAAGACAGTGATCTTGAATAAAGAGCCATTTATTAGTTTGGAAAAAAATGTGATAATATTATGATAAAACAATATTTAGTAACAATTCCGCGCAAAACCTTATCTGATAAGATCCTACAAAATGTAATCCGTGTGTACCGCCCGCCCTCCCACAAATTGATCCTACTTAAAAGTAGAGAAGGTAATCAATAGACTTATGTAATATAAAATAACCTAATTAAATTACCTACCTACCTCCTTAAATTGATCCTACTTAGAATTTAGAGAATGTGAACAACAGACTTATGTAATATAAAATAACCTAATTAAATTACCTACCTAATTAAATTATCTATGATATTACGTAGATAATAATCACAAGCTCAGTAAAAATTTTGTTAAAATTAGAGCTCCTATATCAAATCTAGTTATTGCTGTCGCATTCGGCCCCCCTATAGTTTATGTTACGGAAGTATAAGGTATACATAAAATGTAGAAACACTAAACTCGGCGGGCCACCGATCAGTTGATCAAACACTGTTGGCTGCTAAAATGCCGCACCTACCCGCCAAGCTGTATCGTCGGCTTTGGAGTAGACTCCAAACTTATTTGCAACTTATGTCGAAGTTCTGCTTCGGATTTACACCGTCACTTTGTCGTCGTGCGTCTGACTTGAATGGCCCCAGATATGAGGGATGGCCCGAGCGGCCGCAACCGGGACGTTTTGACAACAAACGATGTATGTTGAAATATGAACCCCGGTGGAACAAGTGACTGTATGAACGTTTCAATGTGAGGTCAATGCTTGTTTGTACACGTGGTATTTAGATGTAAAGGGACTTATTTTGGAATATTGTTGACATGTTATACATACACCCTATAACCAACATGGTGTATGCTAAACGAGCCGAACGAGCGTAATTTTTTGAGTTGTGAGTCGGGTATAGTTCGTTGGAATATGATCGGACGCGGGTAAAGGCCGTATGAAATTTTAGCCGAATTATAATGCCAAGATTTTCTACTGTCATAATTATAAAATTTCATTGCATACTTTCGACAGAAATTATTACAACTAATCGTGTGACACAAATGAGACTTTCGTATGAAGCGACTCAATATACGAGACTCACACACAACTGAAAAAATTACGCTCGTTTTGCGTCTAAAACCAAACATACTCGGTCTCTAAATAGCTGACGAAATCACCATCAAGTAAGAAGACCGGGCTGATAGACACTCTAGATGAATTCTCGATTATTTTTTCATCGATAAGTTTTAAATATTTAAAGTCTTTATCGAAATAAACAACAATATCTCTAATTAAAATTCACGTAGGTACCTTCTAAACTAAGGAAACATAAAAACAAAACATAATAATTACAAATCACATTGCAAGAAATAGCTTTATTAAAACTATATTGGCTATTATTCTCAGATTGCAATCGTGTGTTTAAAATGACAAGGATTGGAATCTGTGCTATACCTGACACTTCCCAGCGGCTGATTTTGAATGAAGGTTTATTTAATCAAGGGGCAGTATGGTACTGGGCCGCCTGAGGAACAGAGAGTATATAAACTAAATGGATATGGTGTTTACTTACAAGTTAATACAACATTTTTCTGTAGCCACAATGGTATGTCCCCTTACTGCCCCGTATAATAAATCCAGCCTGTATGATGACGATGCTGATACCTCCCTAGCCGAATTTCGGCCACGGCGGCGAGTCTCACCGAAGACTACCATGTGTGCAAGACATATTTTAATGCACAAGTGTGTGCGCAAACACAGTTGCACTCTCTATTCCCTCACTCGCTTAACCCGATGGGACGGCAGACCGACACAACCGGGGAGAGGTTAGGCACAGGAGGGGGTGTAACACCGCCACGTTTCTGATTCTGGGTCGTTAGTATGCATAAAAGCTGACAACACTCTATCAGCTTCCTTTGGGACTAGATAATGCTGTTTAGATAGCCCAGCTTCATTTATTTATTTATTTACAAGCAGCTGTATGTAGCAGACATTAATTTTGCTTGCTCATTATCACACCAAAGCATGAAGTACTTATTTCCCTATTTTTGTCTGAAATGTGAAACGAGACACTGAAAATTTGTGAAATGTCAACCAAGGAGCTCAAGCACGGATTTAGTTAAAGACTAGACGATCGCCTCTCGGTTTCACCCGCGTAGTTCCCGTTCCCCTGGGCATTCAGGGATAAATTAACGCCTATGTCACTCCCTGAAAAGTAAGCTTCCTAACGGTGAAAGAATTTTTCAAATCGGTCCAGTAGTTTCGGAGCCTATTCAATACAAACAAACAAACAAACAATCAAATCTTTCCTCTTTAAAATATTAGTAAGAAGCGGTTTTGTCTCCGGTGAAGATACAATTCGGCAAGAACGGTCGGTTATGTCGAATTTTATTGACACCTGAGATAAAATCGGTGTTCGCGTTCCAGCTCCAACATTCCTAGACATCCAACAACTTTCTACGCTGCTTGTACAGTATTGCAAATCTGCCGTCTCAATCGTGTTGTCGAGGCCTCTGTACAATTGCATTGTAGTTTGTCCGCGGGTGATGGAATTAATGAAATTTCTTCACGGTTTTCATCGTATCACGGGATTGGGCCGGTAGTTGTTTGCCTTTGTTTTGATTGCGCTACCATAGTAGTTTATTCCATTATACAGTGAAATGTTTTGAGTATAACATTTAAAATGTAAATGTTTGATGTTGACTAGCTTCTGCTCGTGGCTTCGCAGCCGTGGTAGACGGATTAAGTGTAACCTAACACTCTTTATCGAGCTAAATGAAAAATCATAACTCAATTTGCTCAATTTGTTTTAGTTAGACCTTACAGGACTCTTGGGCGGACTATAATCGACCTGGTAGGTCACTTAAAAAAAACTCACAACTAAGCAAGCATCTCTAGAAAAATTTTAAGTGTAAACACGATTTTTTCAAATATCACAATTGAGCCTCTGGTTTTGAACATCGGTTCATTATCAGTTCAAGTTGGTGTATCAAATGGGTTTCATTTCAATTTTAAATAGACAAGCAAATAAAAATATGCCTACAAATACTTTTACAAATTTTGATACAAATAAACAGATTTAAAAAATGAAACCAATAAAACATTGAACATTAACACAATAAACATTCATAAATTCAAGGCATATTTTATAGCTCAAGGTCACATGAAACTTAGTTCTACAGTAAAATCCAGCAAAAGCAACGCACTGTCTAAGGTAAATGTAGCCATTTGATGCTGCCAGTAAAGATAAGTCACGGCTGCATTGTTTCTCAGTTTGAGGGATCCGTATAGCTCGGAGGGTAGTATAAAATTTGTATAACAAATGAGGGGCGTGGCGGAATCCGTCACAGTGGCCCGGGAAGCTGCGTGTGGGGCTAGATGGGTGGCCTTTTGATTTTAGCGGAATATTGAGTGCTTGGAATAACGTCATCATCATCTACAACGTGACTTCATCCAATGTTAGACTTCAGAATCCAAATTTCCACTCTAAAAGCGAAAGTACGTGATTCTGTTGCTCTGTCTGTTTGTAGCCTTTACACGCCTAAATGGATCTAAGCAGTGTTTGTGTGCATAACTTTCTGCCACTGTCATAACCGTGTTTTAAATTATCTTATATTTCTTTGCTATTTTTAGGGTACCTTGGTGCTTAGGTAAACTTGAATTCGGACTTAGGACGTTACTAACAAAAAGCAAGACGTAATCTTTTTGTTAATAAATAACTACATTATTATCCATCTAATAATATTTGGCATGAAGTCAGACGCTATTCCGGAAAAGGCAAAGGCTTACTTTTTATTCCATAAAAACGCTTACAAATCCGCGGGATGTTAGTAACTTTAAAGATGATATTACCCTACGTTAGTCTTCACTCAGTCAGTGAAATATCAAAAAAAGTACCTACAGTTCCTGTTGCTTCTCCTGCAATTTCATTCTCTATCAAAAAATAGTAGTTTTAATAAGTTACAATCAAAGACAATTTTATGTGTTCTTTGCTTATCTTTTTCGAAGCATACATGAACCACTTTTGATAAGTAATATAAAATTACTAAATTTTATAAAATAACTTTTGATTCACATGTTATAACTACCAAGGTTTCGTTCAATTAATGTCTCTCTCTTTCTCAAAACACAGCTGCTTTTAATAAAAAATAAACCTCACTATGAGCTTTTAAGGCAAAAGCTCTACGTGGCCTGTAAAATGAATTCGTTTATTTTAAGTACGCGAACCATATATTTACCCTATTTTCAGACAATCGTAAACCTCATATCTTTCTCAATTTGCAGATCGAATTCTCTTTTATTTTCTTGTTAAACTTTTAAAATTGGCGTCCGTACATTATGGTTGTCTGTTTGTTTTAAGCTCTCGCTAATAACATGTGTTTTGCTAAACGATGTTTCACCCGAAACGGCTCAGCCGAGAAACGAGGCACCTTTGCCAACGCAACGTGGTATTAAGCTATTAGTTATCCTGAGTTTTGAGAAACGTTTGAAAGAGGTGTGATGTTGATACTTTTAAAATTATCATGGATATTGAGAAAAAATCATAGAAAAGAAATCTTATTTGGTGTAGTTTTCAAGAGTTTTGAATACATGGTTCATTGGCGTGGTTATTTTTCATAAAAAAAATAACAAGTCCTCTGTGGATGTATAAAATAAACGGATTATTACAGTTTTCCTCCGGATTTCCACCCTAAAAGGGGAAAACTGGACTTTAAAAAAATTAATTAAAAAAAACTAGGTAAGTGTTTAGTTTACATAACAAGCCAAACTTCTGAAGCGTAAGCTTTCTGACAATAGACATATTTATAAGGTAACTTCTTTATTTCTCAATATTATTATTATCGAAAACCTTTAATCTCTTATTCTGAAACAACATCACGTTAAAGTATCAAAATGAAGTCATCCATCTTCATACTATCAGAAATCAACTAAACTTTGGATCTCGATATGCAAAATCTGTTTGTTTTATCAGAGATTAATACTGTTTTAGGTATTAATTTAATATCCGATATCTGATGATGGGTTGGATACATCATTTGCTATTCAAATAGCCAGAAGCTATTAAGTTAAAGCGTTTTATTTTTGGATCTGAACTTGGCTACCTTTTATAGATTTGCTTGATAAAATTAAGTTGCTGTTAGCTGAATTGTTTCAATTGTAAATACCTGCTAGTTCTAATTTTTTCTATCATTTGATTGTTATTTTCATTGTTAATAGGATTTATTAGGCGGTTCTTATTTTGCTCTACCCTTGACTTTAGCGGTGTTGTAGAGAAAAACGATTGCCTACAGAATGTATTTGCAGCTTAGTAACTATTAAGAAAATTAGAAAAAAATTTAAAAAAAAAAAAAAATTATTGCATAAAAAGTACATGACACTAATTTAGGGCTCTCATTACCAATAATAAACTATTCTGAAAATAGCTTGTTGTTTGGTAGTGAGTGCTTCCCCTTAAAATAATTACGTCTGGTTATTGTACAATTAGGATTTACAGTTGAAACAGTTGAAATAACTGTAGACTGTAGAATCTAGAATATATAGACTTTTTATATAATAGATAGATAGACTTTTTATTAAGAACACACAAACAGCACAGTAAAAGTAGTACCTAACAAAAGTATATAAGGTAAGGTACACATATTAGGTAGGTATGCAGGTACACAGTTATACAATTATAAATTTAGAACTAGAGGTAGGTAGCTCTACCGATCTATATCAATACCAATCGGAGGCGTCCCCAAGACGCTGCTGGCTGCATTGCCCGGCTGCATGGCTATATCCTTGACAAAGTTGACTGTATTCGTGCAATTTACCCTACTGAAGTCATGGCAGATATTTCATAACCCTTTAATTTGATTCCTCATAAAACCGATCATGCTCTGAGCATTTACGCTTTCGTGCAAATGAAAATAATTGGCGTTGAAGCGTATTTGTATAAAATACCAATTTGCCCGAAGCTCTCAAACTAGCATATCAACATAATGGACATTTTACTGAACAAATAGCTGATGATTTATGTGAATTATAATTGGAAGTTCTTCATTCCCTGTGGTTATATTAACCGAGTGAATGTTTTCACGCAGACTTTTAACCTGGCCTTGTATCATTCTGATAAAACTGGGAAAAAAATCGGATTTCATTAACCAGAAAAATTTAAAACGCAATTGACAGTTTCTTGCTAACTTTGTCTAATAAATACTTTGTTTTTGTACATTTTAAAACTTTTTAAACTTTCGCGATTTGTTATCATAATTAATGATTTTATCGGGTAGATATTTATCGCGTACCTACCTTTTGTTATTATTTTTCCTACTTTCCTACCGCGTTACAGCGATCGTGATCACGGTGCGATTGCTACATTTTGCCAAATTGGGCCAAATGCACAAAATCCAATATTTGGTTCAAAAATCTGATACAAATGAAATTTGACAATAGTAACTATGTAGTTACTATTGTCAAATTTTATTTGTACAGGCTTTATTTAATAGTGAGTTTGCCAATTTTGTGGTAGGCTTGTCCTGATGATGATGAAAGTTTAAGAAGGTACATTTTAATGGTTCTGGTTTGAAAGAAAGGATAACAATAAAAAAGAAAACCGTTCCGAAAATCTCCCTAATTAGATATATTTTAAATTCTAAATGCAATCCTGGGATTGATGGGAAAAGAGGAATTTTACAAAGAACCTACTGTTTATTCAATGCGTTTAGAACTGAATTAAAATTCGTGATGTTAAGTAAACACTCGTGGCAAGGAAGGAGGTTGCGGGACTTTGTAATACTATGTCCCTTTCAAATACTTTTTCGTAATAATAAACATTTTGATTACATATTGGTTCTTTCATGAAATCATAGTAGGTACACAAATTTCTCTAATAAATAGAAAGAATATGAAAAAAACTAATAATTATGAATTACATTTTGATTTAAGCTTACTTTATTATCATTTTTGATGATAAATTTAAAAGAATCATGTATCAGAAAATAATTTGTTTACTAAATGTTTTATGAAATTACGTCTTAGGTACCGTATAAATTTATTCACAAAGAAAATTATACTAGTATTTACAATTGAAACAATTGAGCTAAATGCCGACTGTTGCAAACAGTCTACAGATAGCTCAACTGATCCATATCAACACCAGTCGGAAGCGTCCCCAAGACGCTGGCTGCATTGCCACGCTGTATGGCAATGCTGATACGCTGTGCGAGATATTCACCAGCTCTCGGGTCACGCGTCGCTTCGACCAGACGCTCAGATAGTTTTTTGAAAACCCGAAGAGCCTCGGTACCCCACGGACCTAGGGTCTCGTCTCCAAGGGGAGCAAATGTGTAGGCTCTGTCGAGACCTGCATATTTGCACCTCTTGAGATCTTCGGCCAAATCTGCCGCCGCACCCGCCCTCACGGATGTCCTCGGAAGATAGGAAGGCGCAAGTGTGTCGACGCATGTAGCGTCCCACACAATGGGCCTCCGCAACTTAGGTAAACGTCTTAGGTAAAGAATGAAATCCAGAAAGATAACTGCAACAGCACAAGCTGATTTTTTTTGCGTTGATAGAACCTTAAATGCATTTTTTCCAGGCGAATAATGACGTCTGCGGCAGATCAATGTAAACAGGTTATAATGCTGACTTACTAAATATTTTTGCACCCCTGTTCCGTGGGGTACATAAAATCAGGCGCCACTTCACCCTGCCACGTCGAGAAGACGACCGCACTGGACACCCTTTTCTCCATTCAGCATTTCGAGGTATCAATATCTTTGACTGGTTCATCTTTTTCACCTTGGTTTCTTGCCATGAGTGTGTAAGCTACCGAAAGGAAATAGCCATAGAATATCTTACTACTGTGGATTTCTTTGAGCATTGCCCCATCAATGGATGTAACTTTAATTGGAAAACTATTGTTTTGTTGAATGGTTATTGTGATTTGTTTAGTTTTAAACAACTAATTGTAACTTTATTTTTTCCAACCAAGATATGCGTTGTCGGCACAAATTGTGGTTTCCGTCACTTCTTGACGACCTCTGTATCGCTGCGGGCGAAGGTCTGCCTGCGACGCAGGATGTTGCGGGTTCGATTCCCGCCTCGAGACAAATGTTTGTACCATCTGCAGACATTTGTCCAGGGCGTTCTGGATGTTTTCTATGTATAATAAAAAAAGATCTGTCTATGCAGTGCCAGATAACTGATATACTTAATACAATAGTATTAAGTAAATCAGTTATCTAGTAACCATAACACAAGCTCTGCTTAGCTTGGGGCTAGATAATGCTGTGTGAATTGTCCAGCATTATTTATTACTTCTATCAGCCTTCATCTGACAATTTTTCTTTACATTTCTTACGTAGTTAACAACACGCATGATTTTCTTGTTCGATTTTTTTCTTGAGAATGTTCTAACGTAATTTACAAGAAAAGAAATTCTTTCATTAAATTCCCAGCATATTTCTTGGTGCATATTTTTTGTCTCTTCCAGTTTCTAGTAGAATTAAAACCCTTAAATTATAATTGACTTCTGCATACAAACAAGGATGTAACAGATTACGAAATTGGCGCTATCCTCCTCTTGACTGATTTAAATGGTGAGAAACGCAGAGGTGTAAATTCTTACACCACAACTGGTTATTTTCGATCAATAAAGTTGTAGCTAAGTGTTGTGTTGGTTTAAGTAATTGTGTGATCCAATTTGTTGAATTTAAGGAAATTGGGTTGTAAATCAAATTCTACCCTGAATAAATGGAATTGGTATCGTAAATCATAAAATTCCGATTCCGACATTTACGAATTGTATCAGTGCGAGATTTTTGGGAGGTTATTATCCATAATTCGTGATATGCAGCAGTAGGCAGAGGCGAGAATCAATTTAAAGTATTCTGAATTTGTGTTTCCGTTTCCTATTTAATATCAACATGCCACTTTGGACCCGAAGCTACTGATCTGGGGAAACGTATGATTGCATAATGCTTTTATCAATTCGAGTCACGAATTGATTATCTCGAATTTCGAGATACATCAAAGAGGTAGATATGATGTCCTCCTAGGCGAATCTCGATCACGGCCGCCATTCTCAACGGAGACGATCTATGTCCGCAAGACCTATTTTAGTGCACAAGTGTGTGCGCAAACACAGGTGCACTCTCTATTCCCTCTCTCTAATGATTCGATGGGACGGCAGATTGACACGAGCGGAGAAAGGATAGGTGCGAGGTAGATAGAGGTGGCTTTTAATGACTTTCCAGGTCTTAAAACATATTTTCAGGCTATAGTGGATCACTAAAACGACAACTAAAGAGGGTCAAACAGTCAAAACATCCATTTGGTTCTGACTAAAGTACTCTTACAACCAATCCAGTTAAATCCGGTAAATTAAACTAAGACCATGTTCTCGACTTTCGGTCCTTTGTGCGATTTTAGTATTAAATATCGGTAAGAGGCTTCCTATAAAGAGCTTACGTAAAGTGTCATGTGACTTTGACAGGGGATGGGTGCTACCACCCCTGTTTTTTAAGGATTTAGAGTTGAAGTGGAAAAAAGTATGAATTGAAGTTTTTGTAGCTTTTTATCGAGGTCAATTTAATTGACACTTTTTATAGTAACGAAAAAAGTAAGCTTAAAAAAAGCAAGTGGTTGTCTACTGAAATATGCATTACACACCTTATTGACCTGTATTGTTTTCATTAAAATTTATTTAAAGTATTTCCACTAATGATTTTACTAACAAAGTAAATTACAGTCAAATATGGTAAACAAATTAGAACAACTAGATATTAACAGTTGAAACAATGGAACGAAATGCAGACTGTTGCAAAAAATCTAAGGGTAGCTCACCGGATCCATATCAATACCAGTCGGAAGCGTCCCCAAGACGCTGGCTGCATTGCCCCGCTGTATGACAATGCTGATGCGCTGCGCCAGATACTCACCAGCTTTCGGGTCACGCGTCGCTTCGATCAGATACCTACTCAGATAATTTTTAAAAGTCCCCGTACCCCACGGATCTAGGGTCTCCGTTACAGGGAGCAAATTCCAAATATTATTACCTATAGAAATAACAATTATACGTAATCGCGCATGCTTACGAAGCCCGTAGGTAGACAAATCAGAATTTAACCCTTCCAACATAAACATTTAACTTTATTAACCGTGAAAATTAACCCAAAACGTAAAATTACAAAAAAATACATGGCTGACGATTCTGACCCAATAAATTGTCATGGTCCATCATATAAACGACTTTCCTACTGTTGCAGTAGTGGCAATTTTCGATGGTCAATAATTCAAATTAAAATGCATGTAGTCTTAGACCACCCTGTAGATGTTATAATCAGTTAGATATGAATTAATAACGCGTTAAGATCAATTAGAAAATGAGGTGTGTTCAAAGTTGGGGTCCGACTCTGGCGCAACAATTTCCATAAAACCAAACGATGAAATTTAGTCGAAAATTTTGATTTTTTGAATTCTGTGCCCCATAATCAGGTCCTAGTCAAGTGTAGTTTTCTATGTTCTTCGTGTGTGGTCTATAAAGTGTATATTTGGACGTAGTTATGCAAAAAGGAACCAACCCTCAAAATGTTACTTTCGAGATAATTGAGTTTAAAGAATAAAGTTGTGTAGAAATGTCTAGGTAGCTTTTATTAGCTTTATTGTTTTACAGTCTTGTGTAGGGTAATGAGGGCTTTATACAGAGCCTAAAAAGTTAAGATTTTTTTGGGCACAAGTAGTTGTTTTTATATTAAATTGCAGTTGGTTCCAATGCAAAATGCAGTTTTTGTGGGTTGGTTCCCTGTTACAAAAAGTTCTTCTAGTTGCATTGTGTAAAAATGAAAGCAAATTATTAGGTTTATTCATGTTTTATAAAAAAAAAATGCTTAACTACTAAACAAACTAAATATTGAACACAGCTAAGTAAAGTGGCACAAACAATCTTCTCATTCAGGTACATGCTAAACATGTTTTCTTATTTTTACGTTAAAATATAGTTAAGTTAAATAGTTTAGGCTTATTTTAATATCTTTACTGATACTGACCGGCGTTATATAACATTGTTATATACTATATTATATAACGCCGGTTGTATTGTGACATTGTTATATCGCACAGTTTTAATACTGTGCTTTTTTTAAGTAACAATGTTAAACAACAAGTTTAATCATGTGGACGTGTTATAAAACGTCTTGTTATTAATCTGGGAGCACTTTGACGCTCCAATAATAAACTTTTTAATCAATGTTATCATCTTCTTCTAAAATAAAGTCCATTTCCCCGGAGAAGCCTTCGATATCGTCTTCAATATTTGCGTTTCCAGTTAGATTTTTGTAAAAATACTGGGCATCTTCGGGCACAAGATTTAAAAGACTTTTCAAATCTTTTAGTTTGGCTTCTGGTATGTCTTTACCTTTGGGCCAAAGCGGGCTCATTGCACCTATTGTCAAAGATACAGGACCACATCTTATGTTTTTTTTAATATTCACTTCAGAATACTCGCTTAAGGTCTTCTCTCATAAAAATTGAAAACATTCGACGTGAAAAAGCGGAAACGTAGTAACCAACAATATGGAAAGTGTTCACCAAAGCCAAAAACTTTTGAGAATTCAAAAAAAAATCATATCTCCTTTAATATTAATCGCACAAGTGCCATTTTTTCATCATGAGAAATGTATTTTTGCATCTTTTCTCAAGACAACTACCCAAATTCTACTATAAGTTACTTTTTAACTATGTTTATGTGGGTTACAGCAATCGTACTTTTTTTTTGGAACGCAGAAACGCTGTAAATGCAATGCAAAAATGTATGGGCGACTGCAAATCAAGTGTTTTCTTATAAAGCGGAATTGCTGTAACTACATATCAGAATAATTTCAATTACCTTAATTTTGACTGTAATGCAATATTTTTTGTAACTAGCTGCACTGGAACTGCTTTATTGCTAAACGTTAGAGAGGATAGTAAAATTAAAACCATGTAAATATGGAATCCGGATCCTGCTCCTAAGAGTAGCAGACGAGTATGGCGATATAAGTCAGCAGACTGGGATGAGATACGACATTTCTTCGCTTTTTATCCGAATGGACTACTTTAATCCATACACTGATGCTTCACCCTCCGACAGGACTACTCCGTGGCTTAACTCCTCGTGTGCCAGTGCTGCTGCGCTGAAACACAGGGCTTATCTTGCGTGGGTCGACGCCCGGAACAGTAAAGCCTCAAACAAATCACAAAGGAAGACAGCCTACAACAAAGCCGCCAAGTCCTTTAAGAAGACGCTAAGGAAGGCTCGCTTTGACCGGATTGGCCAACTGGGAGCTAGGTTTGTCTCATTCCCAACAGGCAGTAAAGCCTTCTGGTCGTTAGCTTAATCCGTCGAAGCTAACTTTAGCCGTCCTTCACTTTCTCCATTGCTGAACCCAGACGGATCGCTGGCCCACACTGCGCTGCGGATGAGAAAGCAAATTTATTTGTGACTCAATTTGCAGAGGCTTCACGTCTTGAGCCCACAAATTTTTCTCCACCCAGCCTTCCTCGATGATCGAAATCCACTTACATCAAAAATAAGTGCTCAAAACGTTGCGTGGTCTCGATGTGAACAAGGCTAGTGTTCCGGAAGGAATATCGGCTGTGGTGCTGAAATCCTGCGCTCCTGAGTTGTCTCCCATTTTTACGCGACTATTTCGCCTGTCCTTGATATCTGGTAAAGTCCCCAAGTCATGGAAGCTTGCTAATGTGCCAGTGCCCAAGAAAAGTAGTCGAGCTGCCCTACGAACTATAGCCCCATCTCATCAGTCACCTCCCTGTTATGTAAATGCATGGAGCGTGTCCTGAATGGTAAGCTCCTGACATACCTCGAAGACAGCGACCTCGGGTAGTCGTTTACGGCTGCTCGTCTGATCAATTGGCTATCAACGCCGGGGTACCTCAGAGGACAGTACTCTCTGCCACGTTGTTCCTGCTGCACATTAACGACCTGCTGGTATCCGGTATCATTGAGAACGCAGACGACCGTAGTGGAGAGGTACCTTTCCAACGCCAAGGCCATTCGGAATGAAATACAGGCGCAAAGAGAAGACATGGTGCAGCGCTTGAACTTGACCCTTAAGGCAGTTTCGGATTGGGGCAAAGCCAGTCAGTTCAGGTTAATTTCAATGCCTCGAAAACGCAAGCATGGCTCTTCTCTGAAAAAAAGAGTCTGTTGGTACAGGCTCCCATTTTCTGGAATGTACCGGTACCTATAAAGGATCAACTGGAGCTCCTTGGTGTCACTCTCACCCCAACTTTGAACTTGGGTACCTTCATCGAGTCGAAGGCTAAAACAGCAGCCATGAAGCTAGGAATCCTAAATAAGGTTAAGCGATACTTCACGCCGGGACAGTTTCCATCTCTTTATCAAGCACAGGTTCGATCTGGTTTAGAGTATTGCTGCTCACAGGAACTACGTGACCGGATCCCACCATCCCCCTTCCACTCCAGAAAAAGCAGACGCACAGCGCAATACCATCCCTACCTGGTTCATATACCCTACCCTCCACTTGCACTAAGCGGTTTTCCTCCACCTTCATTATCCACACCGCTAAGGAATGGAACTAGCTTCCTGCTTCTGTGAATAGGTATCTATTCGACCTTCGTGATACACCGTCGGCGACATCCTCGCTTTTCATCAGGTGAGATTGCGGTCAAACGATGGTCTATTACCCAGAAAAAAAATAAAATGACCGTATTTATTTGCACTTTAAAATTAATTATACCAAATTTATACAAAACATTAGTAGCTGGTAACCCTTATTTTAATTAAAACAATAATAAAATAAAATTTAATAAACAAAGCAATGCTTACTTCTAAAAAAACTTATAAACATTTTTTATGATTTATTTAATTTTAAATTTAGGGTGAATTTTGAACTTACGTTTAAAACATCTCCTCTCACGTGTAAAAATTCACTTACAGCAAACACAACACACTCTCTTGACGGTCGCGTAGTGACGGAGCGGGACGTAAGCCGCAAGCCACACAGGCGCGAGCGCAAGTATCAATAGCGGTAAATCCCCATGATCAATATTCGACAACTGTACCATAAAGGGCATAAATACGAAAATCCTACGAATTTAGACTTTTTAAATTAGCGTAACTGATAACTGTCTAATCTCGGTGTTTGTGAGAACTGTAGTAAGCCACGACAAATAACAATTTATTATATTATAATTGTAGTAAGCGTAGTGCGTTTCAATTTTCTTATAAGCAGAAACGCTGTAACCCGCATTGCTCAAAGTTTCAACAGCGCTGTAACTACCGCGATTATATACTTTGCAAAAGGTGAATTGTTGTAAATGCAAAATGTTCGAAAATAACATTTTTTTATGCTATTTACAGCTTTATGCTATTTTCTATTGGTCGTAGAGCCACGGAAGTCGGACCATTCGACGCGGGATTTTTTTCTGATTCCGATTATGCAATAAAAAAAATTGATTTGGGTGTTGGTTACTACGATTCCGCTTTTTGGCGTCGATATTTTCTTTTTTCAACATTATTTCCTTCGTATCGAACCATTTCACCTTGGCTCCATCGACTGTTTTTTTCCTATTAACTATCTTTTTAAATAAATAATGTGGCAAGACGGAATAAAAATAATATTTTCGTAAATATGTGTATTCTGGCAGTACTCTCACCAAAACTCTTGGAACCATAGAACATGGTGCCATAAAAAATCCAAATTTCCATTATGCAAACTAAAACCATCCCACAGGCTACTGGTTGAGTTTCGGAATTTTGCTTTGCAATCGAGAACTAACCCACATGACTCCGTAGACTTTGGGTGTTTTATTATTCAAACTGGTACCAAGAAACATAGTCCCTTTATTTTATTTTATATTTCATAATGCAAACTGGAACCAAACCACTTAGCACCTGTGAATTTGTAGAATTTTATTAATGCAAATCAGAACCAAGCCACTCGGTTCTTGTTAGCAATTACATTGCAGGTAATCTTTTTGTCCTTGTGGTTTGGTTCTAGTTTGTAAGAACTAAAATATCAAAGTTTTATGGGTATCATAATGCTATGGTTCCATTTAACATATTAAATCAGCTCATTATAGTAAATCACGCAGCATGGTTCTAGATTGTAAAATATGAAATGTCGAAATGTTGGTTAGTTCCCTTGTGACATACTCATATCTTTGCTAAGAGCCGCTAGATGGCCAGGATCTTTTTTGAGCATATAGAATACATGCTTAGGAACCTCCCTGTGCACTTAACTCCATTTTGACCGAGTTGTGGGTTGGTTCCTTTTTGCATAACTACGTCCATTTGATGGTATGTAGATTGTCTTCTTATTGAATTTATGAAAGTAATTAGTAAGCTTATTAGGGATTAGGAATTATTAGAATTTAGATTCGTTTGAACGCTGAGAATGAGAATTCGTTTCTGACCTACATACATAAGCATTATTTCACTCAAATTTTTTTTTATTTCATTCAAATTTTTTTTGTTTGAACGCTGAGAATGAGAATTCGGTTTCTGACCTACATACATAAGCATTATTTCACTAAAAATTTCGTGATTGTATAAATAAATAATGTAGTGATGAGACTCTGAGATAGATATTTAAAAATAATTTATCTTTCTAAATTTATCTTTAAAAATAAATCTCACACAGAAAGTGTTTTACTCTGAGGGGTTAGTTTGACGTTAGTACTTATAGTTACTTTTTTAACCCCCAACGCAAAAAGAGAGGGGTGTTATAAGTTTAACGTGTCGGTCTGTGTATCTGTGTATCTGTCTGTGGTATCGTAGCTCCCAAACGGAACCGATTTTCGTTTAGTTTTTTTTGTGTCATAGATAATTTTTATCCCGAGTATTCTTAGCCGTGTTTCATGAAAATCTGTCGGGGTTTTTTTAATTTTTAATGTTGTTCTTGTAGTATGTGATTTGCGTAGTTGTCTGTCCGCACGATAGAGGCGCTGTACCAAATTTTATGGAAAAAGAGACGTCGCTATCACGTCCCGTTACTTACATCAAATTCCCATAAAACCTCTAAATCCTTTTCATAATGAAGGACTCTCTACAAATGTTTATTTTATTTCCATAAAGAGTATCCTATGTCTTATGGTAATATCATAGGCTGATAATATAAGTTTAATTTACGGTAATAGTTAGTTAATTGGTATTATTATAATATAATGAAATTAAATATAATTCGCGCCGCGGGACGCACCGCGGATCGTGATTTGATAATTTGTACAGTTTTATGACTCGTTAGAACTTTCTAATTAAATGTCTTGTCTATAAATATTACACTTATATGAAACTGAGATTTGATGTGACTTTATTTTTAAAGTCACTGCTTCTTGCTACATGGTTCGTCAGGATTGTACTTCTTGAAATAAATAAACAAAATATTTGGACACACAACATCATCTAGCCTAAGCTTGGGTTTTGGGTACTAGATAACTGATATACTTAGTACAATACATTACATTTACAGATTTTTTTATTATTAAATGTACATAGACCCGTTATTAATAACTGCAGATCGTACAATACAAACATTTGTCTCTAGGCGGGAAGGCGGGAATCGAACACGCAACCTCCTGCGTCGCAGGCAGACCTTCGCCCACCGCGCCACAGAGGTCGTCGTCGGAGTATAGATCTTATTAACTTATTCTACGGTCCATATGAATATATACCTTAAATCTAACATACATAAAAATATAAAAACTTATTTTAAATAAAATTGCACACATTCTAAATGACGCAATCAGGGTGTCAGCTGACGACGGTGCACGGCGGTGTCCCCTTGCAGGCTGCATCTTAGGCGGACCTTTGCCCGCTCTGCTACAGATGTGCTCAGTAATACAAATAGTGAATTCTGCAGCAGATTTTTACTGGGACCTTAAAGGAAAATCAAATGCCTAGTACATCTCCTGCCCAGTACTAGGACTGACTATTAAATTATTATCTAGGACAGTTCGTACTTTCGGAATACAAAGTCTAGTTCAATTAACTGTAACCGGACTACTGAGACTACACCAAAAATACATCTTCAGCAAAATATTTTTGCTTATGTACTAATTCAAATAAATAAATTATCTGCTGTGTTGAGAATGAGATGAGAATATAATCATGAGTGAGTATGATTTTCTTATTTACCTTAGAACTACTTTACACAATTATTAGCATAAGGACTATGTTAATTAATACTATATTAATTCCAAAATAGATTTATTTTGTGCGTACTAGTGTTTATGGCAAATATACTTTTTACTGAGCATTGTGCTGCATGCACACTGGTGTGTCCACCGCAAGTTGATTTTCAGTGAAGAACAGTGGAATCGTGATACGTCACGATCGTCTGGTGCGTGTCATGGAGATCAAAATAACTAAAAGGATTAGATTTCAATATTACACGTGTACATGTTTAAAAAAAACTGTCATTTGATTCAAAAAGCATCATCATCAACATCGTCCGCAACCCGACTTCACCCACTGCTGGGTATAGGTCTCCAAACTTTTGTGCCACTCCACACGGTCCTGCGCCAATCTCATCCAGGTTCGCCCTGCGGTGTTAGAGATGTCATCTGCCCATCTTGCCACTGGACGTCCAACGCTTCTGTACCCAGTTCTTGGGCGCCATTCAGTAAGCGCTTTGCTCCACCTGTCGTCTTGTCTCCGTGCAAGGTGTCCTGCCCAGGTCCATTTTTGTTCCATGATGCGATTTCCCACGTCCTTCACCTTTGTTCGAATTCGGATCTGGACATTGGGAACACGGTCTATAAGCTTGATGCCGGCTCGCGCCCTGGCTCTCTGTGCAACTCTCATCTTGTACACAGCCGTCATGAGTGAGTGTCCAAGTCTCGGCACCGTAAGTCATGGTAGGCAGAACACACTGGTTGTACAGACGGGTTTTCAGACATTGTGGAGTTTCGGCGGACTTAAGAATGTCATCCAATTTACCAAAGGCAGCCCACCCGAGCTGGATTGTTCGTGCGATCTCCTTCGGTTGATGCTCTTTACCAAATGAAATAATATGCCTAAGATAAACATACCGGTCGACCATCTCTAACGCTTCATTTCCAACTGTGACAGTTGGATTCAAAAAGCATACCTACTCAAAAGTTACTCACATTTTAAAAGCACTCATAACAACCTTTACAAACACATAAAAAAAAACCTCACAAACCAAATCACCCACGTGTGGTATACTGGTATTTGCCCACAAACATGTGTACAAAGACTTGCCCACTAAAAAGCTAATACGTCAATAGGGACATAGTTCGCTGCGCATCAAAAAAAGTTGCGCAAGCGCACAATGCGCTATTCTCGTGCTGTCATGCGTAAAACTTTATTAAGGCGACCCGTGGATTATTGATGTGACATTAACGTCTTAATGCAGCTAATGTATTTGGTGTTCGGGTGCTTGAAGTGGGACATTTTTTTTTATCTACTTGAGGTTTTTTTATACATCATGGGCACGAGTAAGTACCTATGTCAACCGAGGACGAATATAATCATTTGTACGATCTAGACGCTTCATAGGTAAAATTTTAGATTTAAGTTTCGTTTCAACTCAGTTTTCCTTAGTTTGTAAACAGTCTTTTGCATGGGAAATTGGAAAATTAATAATTATTTAATACGTTGAGAAGCATGTGGATTTTCAACTGGTTTTGAGTGGACATTTGCATATTTAATCATATTTCATGAGTATGACTACATTTTCCTATTCTGTGATGACTGCTGTTAGTTATTTGGTCATTATTTTACGTAGGTTATTTAGTAGCCTTTTACTACATTCATCAATAATTTTTTAGAATACTTAATCTTTCTTGTCATTTCGAGCGCGAGACACCATTAAATTTACTTGGTCACCCCATTTTATATTAAAATTATGTATTATTTATTTATTTTTAATATTATTTATTTATTTATAACTACCTACACGTATTTTTTTAATGCATGTGACGAATTTACTTTCATTGTATGGGATGTACAAAAATGTGACGAAGTTACTTTGTGGCAAATGTACAATTATATTAAAAATTGACATAATATAAATAAAAATGCCTACGTTTATCCTATCCTTCTAATATTATAAAGCCGAAAGTTTGTGTAATTTGAAATTTTGTTACCTAGGATCTCCAAAACTACTGAACATATCAACATGAAATTTGGCGTACATTCAGAGCAAGGCCTTACTTAGATAATAGGCTTCTTATTATAATGAAAATACGCGTGCGAAGCCGCGGGCAGAAGCTAATATAAAATAAAGTTGTGAAAAACCTCTGATTATGTAAGAGGAATAAGAATATAATTTAATAAAAATCTGCAGTAACCCCAAAACACCGACACCCTTTTTGGCGTGTCGGCGGCGTTGCCCACTTTGTGTTTGTAGGGTCCATTAGGCCCTGGACGTTATAGGTACAACCAAGCCAAGCAATGTCTGAAATATTTTCTCCGCAAGAGAGTCATGAAAAAAATGTTCTAAATTATTTTCTCAGTACCGACAATAATAGACAGGTCAATCATACCCCTGAGTCAGCGAATTCGCCATTCAAATCAAAGGGTACATCCGCTGCCGATCGACATCCGGAAAGGTGTTCGCATAAAGACCCAGACGTAATTCGTCATATTATTCATAAATAATGAAAATAGCAAGTGTGAGTCCTAATCAGAGACAAAGGGTTCCGTGAGCTATCACAGAATTTACTCTTCGTCCGTGGTGGCAAGTAAGTTTCAGGCGTTATGAAAGAGTATCTAGGGTGGACCGATTACTAATAGATCTGCAATTGGGTTTTTGCCTGCGCGAGGAACGGTTTAAACCACAACGTAGCGGAAGTAGCTAAAAATAACCTATGATCTATGAAGTTTTATTGTTTGTAACCAAATAAACCAATTAAATCTCGAATATACTATGTGCATTTCATGCAATGTGTTTAACATAGCTAGAACTCATTTAACACTTTATGTTTTTATAAACTCCCACACACAACATCGCAAACGCTCAAAAACTGTACAGTTGAAACATAAAGAGCCTCCAACTATGGAACTCTAAAATCAGTGCAGATGCGAAAGTGTACGAAAGGATTGCACAGCACACATGCCCGCAAGGTGCACTGGCTTGTGCCGGAGTGCCACTTCTATGCGCAAACAATGAGATGGTAGATTCTGCATCTGTCTCGATGATTTTATCATTTGACACCTTATTAAAACGATCATTTTCTAGGTTTCTTCAGTACCGAGGTTCAAAGCAGTGTTTCATAACAATTTATGAGGTCTTTTCGTGTCTTCTAATTTTTTATGACCGGTCTCACTGTTGGGCACTGGCCCCCACGCCCCTTATTACTCAATTTTTCCACTACTAAATTTCAATGTTCTACGCTTACGACTGGTATTGATAATGTATCTGATCAGCTACCTGTCGATTGTTTGCAGTTAAATTTTCAATTGTAAATACTAGTTCAAATTTATTTCTATTATTTAATTGTAATTTTTCTTGGTATTGCCTTTTCTAAATGTTAAAAAATCTTTTACATTATTCTTATCGGTCTTTTTTGGTATTCTAACAAAGATTCATCTATTTACCCAGTGAAAATCAAGTGAAAGTATGAATGAATGTTTCTTACTTTTACAGGATAAAACTATTGAACGGATCGGGCTGAAATTTATTATAGATCTCGACGAGATCTATGTCTAGACCTGGAATAGAACACTACTAGATACCTTACTGGATACTTTTTCTAACTTTAAATACTTTTTTTTTTTCCCCCTCAAGGGGGATTTCAAGGGGGAAAACTGGAATAACCCGAAACAACGCATGCGAAACCGCAGAGCAGAAACATAGATAGATAGATAGACTTTTATTGAGTACACACACAAACAGCACATGAAAAATAGTACCTACCTTATAGTAATAAACTTATGTATAAGAATATTAAACATAAAGATATACAAAAATAGCATGCTAATCTGTAATCTTAATACAGACTTGTAAGCTAACTATTTAAGAGCAAGCTATTCGCAGAATCATGCGTAATTGGTGGAGCTAGTAATAAACTCATTCGGGGGATTATGCGCGGGCGCAGTCCCCTGACAGTTCCATTACGCGAACTACTAACGTTTATGTTGCTGGGAAAGTCGGAACTTTGACGTCTTTCAAAGTGTAACATGTTTGTATGTGAAGAACACGACTAGGTAAATTTCGTGTAGGATGGATGTGGCTAGGTGGGAAGTCAAGCTCTGAAAGACTACTGGTACTGGCGTGCGTGTGGTGCCGGCTTAGAATTTGCACTACCCCAACTCTTCCCGCGGGTGTCGTAAGAGGCGACTAAGGATTTTCGGCGGGGGCGGGCAGCAGCGCCCTCTGCAGCACAATTCTACCGAACTGCAATCCCCAACCCGCATGTCCAGCGTGGGGATTATAGACATTATGCCCCATGAGATAAAACAAAATTAGGCGCTTATCAGGCCTGCGTCCAGCAGTGGACCAATATAGGCAGTTGAGGTGAGGTGGTACTGGCAGATACTGGTAAGCTTAAGGTGCTAAGAATCTCATTAGGGGAGACTTATTTCCCGCTGTCCGCCAGCAGCGGCTGATGATGATGATTTTGGTGATAAGTTGAGTCTCTGGACCATCATCAATGTTGTTGAATTTACAATTTAGCTAGATCAAATTTAAATGAAAACTGGTGGATATTTCCTTAGTCATCAAAATGGAGTCAGTAATAGGTTGCCACACAACGCAAAAAAAAAATAATTATAGTGGCGTAGATTTAAAAAAAATTTAAAACTGCTCAAGATAATGTTAAGAGACCTACTATTTCCCACTGCTCAGCTTAGGGCTAGATGATGTTGTGTGAATTGCCCAGTATTGTTTGTTACTATGACATGATCTCACAAAGAGGAATGTACGATATTTATATAATAACCTAATTTGTGCGTTTGAAAAGCACATAAAATCCCGCAATATTATTACATTGTTTCAAATTATTCTTGCTAGAAAGTGCCGACAGAAACTTTGTTAAGTTTATTCTGAGTTTCGCAATCTTCGTAATAATTTAATTAAGTAGGTAATTAGATGGGCGAGGAACGCACTTAAAATTTTTGTAAAGTCATAAATTTGTGGAAAAAGCACTTCCAAATTTTGTATTAGTCATAAATAAGTCACGTGCTTTGCCAGCAGCATTTATACCGGACCATTTGCTGATATGAGACACGGTGGTCCTTACTGGATGTATTTGATAAAGTTGTTACTTTAATTGCAAGAACGATTTCCTTTGAGAAGCCGCGCCACGCGTCTTCTTTGATACGAACAAGGTTTTTCTGGTCCTCAAATTGCGACTTTTGCTTTTATTTTGAGACAAGCGTTGCTCGCGACTTGGCTACTGAGGGCTGAAGGCCCCAAGACTTACTTTTTTCGTGACTTCGGATTTTCAAGGGGTTGAAGACCCCAAGAAATTAAGTTAATATTGCGTTAAGGGAACTAAACTCTGCCAGTTTCTATCTTAACTGTTTCCGTGCCCACAACTCACATGTGCGCCCCTTCAGGTCACACCGCAGAGACTGAGCAATGAACGCCTTTAAAGACTTTTCAACAGCTATTAACTTACATTCAACTTTAGGTTATTTCAGCAGAGCTTACGAAGAAACCAAACTACAACTTTAAATATTTCTAGAAAACGAACGACATGCTGTTCAATTTTAGCCACCTACCTGGATAAATCGTTATTAGTCAGTCTGACAGCACAACGTTTTTATATGTGTACATTTATCGATAGCAAGGTACAAGTACATTTCGGTATGCGATTTGCTTTATAAGCATGCAATTAGCATGTACAGACCTACCTGCCCGCAACCAGTTCAATAAAACAGTATATCTTTTGGTTTATCCGCACATTTTTGTATCGAATGTCAGAGATATGGAGATGATACTTTAATGTTACAAATACATTTATTTTGGTTTATATCAGATACAATTTAAGAGCATTGGACATTTTTATCAGCGTCTTGGGGACGCTTTCGATTGATTATTTGGATCTGTTGAACTATCTCCACATTGTTTGCCTTAGTCTACTGATAGCTCAGCTTATTATTTATAGCATGACTGATGCAATTGTAAATACTACTTGTAATTTGCATATATAGATTGTTATTTTGTCTGTTAATAAAATATTAATATCATTATATCTTTGTTTATTGACAATCAATTCGTTACCTAAAAGTTGCTTTTTATAATGAATTATGGTTTGGGGTATTGATCTACGACTACGAAAACAGGGGTGAGACATAACGAGGAGGTACCCAAAAAGGGAAAATCCTCCTTAGACCTCGATAGATAGTTATGGTAGAATGTCATGTTGAATGTCAACCAGTGCGGGGTGTATGCCATTTAATATCAAACTAAAAGCACCATCTCTTCAGTCTGGACGTCTCATTGTGAGTGTATTTTTAAGTTCGTTATGTGGTATAGGGGGTCAACGTAAAACAATGTGATCTTACCTTGCTCAGTGTACAAAATAGGTTAGGTATAAAAAACAACAACAAAACACACATGTATGTCGTGACACAGCCAAAAAGAACGGAGTCTAGTCTACGAAGGATTGTGGATTTAGTCAATCCAGTCAATGATTGCTGAAAATAGGGATCTTTTGAACACTCATTCCCTGGATTAACAGTGATAATTAACCGTAGCATACCTCTCAATTGTCAATGGTTTGACAACCAAGCACTTTTGAATTCGAACGATGATGCTCAATCAAAATTTCCATCACGACCACAATAGATAAAGCTAAGTACATTGTAATATTCGTTTGAAATCGCAAACTTACAAAGGTTCTAATTATCGGTTTGCTCCTTCATAAAGTTCTGTTCATTGTTGGGCGAGATGTCTCTATTTTGCGATTTTCTAAGGTGTGGGCTAAATGTTATTTGACGAGATTTTTGTGGGCTCGCCCGTTGAGCTTTTGTTGGATATTCTTTGATTCTGTAGGGCTATCACTCCCACAATTTCATTGTGTGATTTTGCAGGAAGAGGCTCGGTAGATGATGGATGGGTGGAATGTTTTGTTCAGATGCGTGAAGTTATATGACTCTAGGGGATGCATTGCAAGCAACTCTAGATATCAATTTGAAGACTGTATGCTTTTATGGCCAGTTTTTTATCAAAGATTTTTATAAACTTTCTAATAAATAAATTGTGCTTGTCAATCCACACAGCATCATCCCAAGCTAAGCTTGTGATATGGGTACTAGATGACTGATATACTTAATACAATACATTACATAGATAGATATTTTTATTACACATAGAAATACCCAGAACACCAGAATTGGTAAATATTTGAAAACATGGTCACTTTTTGCCCATTACCATTATTTGTTACCCACCAGACATATTCATGAAGTTAGTTACAAGTGGTTGGATTGCACGTGATTTCTTAATGAAAAAAAGGAGAGAAGGTATGATTATATTGTAATTTGTAGATTACATTCGGCACCACAACGTCTAGCCGCCTTGAAGCTTGTCACGCCTTTCAAATCTCTATTGTCATCGCAATAAACAAAGAAAAAACCCTCAGGTACCCAAGAATCGATGGACAAAATTAAATTCGTATTGCTTCTCGGAGGCGACTCCAAGTCTATTAAAATCAACTTTAGCGCCTCTCAATGGAAGATTGAATGCCTCTAAACAATTGTTTTTTTTCAGTCCATTCTCTCAATGGCATACATTCTTGTGTAATCTTTTTAAATGCGACAATAGCTTTTGAATAGAATGAAACCTCTTCGTTCTACATTAAGGTAACCTTTTTCAGATTCACTGAAGGCAAACCGCCCAGTGTGCAGGTTTACCAGTAACCCAGTACTTTACTTGCTAATGAAAGTCGTTCCCACACAAAAACAGACCCTACACCTTCAGAATTCAGTTTATTTTCCAGTAGGTTGTTACCTGTGGTTTATTTTCCTATAGGTATTTGCTTCGGTCTGTTGTTGCACAAAATACAATGTACTTGTTTAATTTTCACTTTACTGACCGTAATAAATTAAAAGTCCTATCCCTCAGCTGGAATCCACTTGACAAACTTTAGACTATTGTTTGTGTGACTAGTGATTTTGGCGCCATGCGATGTTCCTTACAAATGAAGCTAAAATCAGCTGATTGGAACAAAGGATAGTTCAGCTGATTTTTGTTTTGCAAAGAGAAATCAGCTGATATTTTTGAAACGGATCTTAGTTCTATAGTTAGAAGTTGGCTAAAGGGCAGTTTTTTCTATTAGAAAATCTAAGTACCTAACTACTTCACATTTTATATATTTACCTTATTGTCTGACCTGTCTATTACAATTAACATATTATCACATACAAGACAATAATATAATCAGTGCGTAAAGCAGTATTTACACTAAACTAGTGTTTTATCTTAATTGAGGATTTTTCATGTCATTCTTTTATTGCCCCTGAAGGCTGTAAAATATTTATAGCAATTTCACGAAGAGAATCTTCGTATCAAGCAAAAAAAAAACATTAAGTTCATACACAAATATTCACTCACATTATGGACCTAAACTTTGGAATAGAGCGCGTTGAAATCTTTTGTAAGGGAAAATAGGTATACGCATAATTCCTCCCATAAACTCCCATTATTTAAATCCCTAGGGATAGAAACCCTTCAAAATATTTCAAACTATTTTACATTAAATCAAACCTTCAACCAGTTCCAAACAGTAATCAAGTTCCTTCTCAATTAGAATACGCATAAGACTGGTCCAATGAATACAATTCTATGGCACGCGCATGAAGGCCCATATCCCAACTTCAAAGCATGCAGGTAAAGATAGAAAAAAATTGATTTGTGTCGACGCGGGGGAAGAAAAGGGTCCAACCAAATTTTTTCAATCAAGGTGCGCCCATAAAAGCCTGCTCCAGAGTGTCCGGGGATCATTACGTAGACAGCTCCCGAGCCCTACACATCTCTACCTTTTCTATCTATTACGCGATTCTATTACGACAATGTTGCAAGGCGTTTCAACCGAATACTACCAGAAGATGGTGCCTATCGCGCCTGCTCCGGAAAAGTGCAATTTGGAGTACGAAGACAAAAAGTACACGTACAAAAGCACAGGCTACAACGGTGCGCAAGCTGCTTCTATCGCGAGAAGGAACGCTCGCGAGAGGAATAGAGTGAAACAAGTGAACGACGGCTTCAACGCGTTGAGGAAGAAGCTCCCAGCAGCAGTCATTGCCGCTCTATCCGGTGGTTCTCGCCGTGGTTCCGGCAAGAAGTTAAGTAAAGTGGATACGCTGCGAATGGTCGTCGAATATATTCGCTACATGGAGAACATTATCGAAGAAAGTGACGCAGCACAAGGGTTTACCAAGCAAAAAGTTGATAATTTCGAAGATGAAGGAGTTTATGGTGATAATTCGCCTTACTACGAATCAGTGCCGTCTCCAGTTTCCGACTGCTCATCTGGTGTGTCTTCGGCGCATTCCGCAAGTTTCGTGCAAAGTTATCCGCAACAAATTACGACGATGGAAGAAGATTATTTGCTTGACGCCATCACTTGGTGGCAGCAGAAGTGAATTCCAAAACCGTTATCAGTTTTCTAAATTCTACTCAAGATTACTCCGTTACAGTTTGTTGAAAAATCTATGATAGTTTAAATTTATGAGTAGACATTGTTGTGTTCTCTAGTCAAGTGCCTGGGTCCAGTATTTGTTTTTACTGAGCTGGTTGTAAATAATGTTACCATTTTGTATTGTATTAATTTATTGTAGTTGTAGGCTGTGAATTCTTTGTATATAGAAATAAGATATAGGTACGATAAGATGAATATGAAAAATTAAATAAATTATTTAAAAATTATATTTTCTTTTACTTTTACATATCCACTGATAACCAGATACTATAGGGAATGTTTTGATTACAGTAAACACGCATCATAGTCGTACAATTTCTTAAAATTTTGATCATAAAATTCAACCTATTCAAAGCAAATTACTAGATAGATATATAGATAGAAAATTCTTTATTGCACACTTATAGATAGAAAGAATACAACAAAACAGTTTTAAAACTAAGTGACAAGTGGCGGACTAGTAGTCAGTGTAGTAAAGTTAGTAAATTCCACAATACCACTAGGTAAACATGACAGCGTTAAAATTAAAATTAAAGTTATCATACAAAAAAGCGCTCATTCAAGTTAACTTTATAGTGACTTTATAGTTACTTGTAATATAGGTACTTATATAATATACATACGCTCAAAAATCTAAACAGGTGTTTTTTAATATTGAGCCTGCGTGCGACTGTTTTGTCGTTCTGTGTACCTAAATAAAATGAAAATCAATAAAAAAAAAAATCCATATCCTTGTAACAATAAACTTGCATAATAATTAATAGGTAAGTAAAAATAATAATTGCTTCTAAGTAATATTAATAATATGCAGGTCTCGACAGAGCCTACACATTTGCTCCTCTTGGAGTCGAGACCCTAGGTCCGTGGGCTACCAAGGCTCTTCGGGTTTTTAAAAAATTATCAGAGCGTCTGGTCGAAACGACGCGTGACCCGAGAGCTGGTGAGTATCAGGCATAGCGCATCAGTATTGCCATACAGCGTGACAATGCAACCAGCGTCTTGGGGACGCGACGACTGGTATTGTTATGGATCAGTTGAGCTACCTGTATATTGTTTGCAACAGCCTGCAGTTAGCTCAGTTGTTTCAATTGTAAATACTAGTGTATTAGTGAATAAAGACTTCTACCATGTTAGTAATATTTAAAAAATATCCTAAAAATAATAATTGCTTCTATACCCAAGTGCACACAACTGTGGCTAAAAAGACAGAAACTCGAAAATTCTAGGTCTCCAGGACCAAACTTGTTTATCTTTCATTAAAAAGAGTACCACCGATACGCGCCCGCTTGATTAAGCCGTAAGCGCGAACTCGTACATTGTTATACAAGATTAATGGTGTTCACATCGATAAGGAGGTGGGAGCTAAATGCATTTACATGTGAGAATAAGAAGACACTGATAAAACGACAAAGGTGTACTGACTGTTGTTTATTCTGTGCACTGCGAATTGTATTGGTTTGGTTTGGGATATACGGTCAGATGGTTTGGCAAACATAAATTCTGAAGAATTGAACTGGTTTTTCTCAATGAAAAAGTTAAAATATATCTTCAAAGATTTTGCTCATAGTTCTATTTGACTTAGAACTAGCAGAAAGTTGTAGAAAACATAAATCTTGTCGTTCTTCTCTAGAGTTTTTGTCATTAATATTTTTGACTTTGTAAACACTCTTACAAAGTCAAAAAAATATGACAAAATAATCCAATTGAAGCAAAATAAAAAGACGTTTAAATTTGTTCCTATTCCTCTGACTGCGACAAGTGTCAATTAGTATAATTAGAAAGACGACGACGAAGGCGTTTAGCATAAAAAGTTGTACGTTCTGCTAAAAACTGTGTGTGTGTTTAACAAACGCATTTATTCCCACAAGATATAACAGAAGATTGCAGTTTACGATTATTGGAAATCCTGATAGAAAGACGCTAACGAATTTAATTAAGACTACGGGTGCAAAATCATCAGTTAAATAACAAAAACGCTTTGGGAAAGGCTTTAACTGGACATTCTAATAAATTTATCTTAGTTTAATTAGGATAAAACTACTGGCCTTCCAGTAGTTAAACATTTGCAAATTAAAGACTCAAATACTTTTGAACATTTTAATGAACACTTAAGTTACACAGCAAAAAATAAAATAATATATTTAATAAAATAAAATAAATTGACTTCCAGCCACTTCGTCAAACCTTATATACCTGGGACAGCCGATCTTACCCCTTTGAATACATATGTAAGTAATCTAAAATTTTAGATTACTTACATATGTATTCCAAGATGAAAAGTAATCCCAGGTATCTAAGGTTTGACGAAGTGGCTGGAAGTCAATTTATTTTATTTTATAAAATATATTATTATATTTTTTGCTCTGTAACGTAAGTGTTAATTAATGTTCCAAATTATTTGAATCTCTAAGATTTTGTAGTTAGCTTACAAAGCTCAATTTAGACCTCAAGTAAGTTAAGACTTATTTAAGTATTTATCGTTATTACTTAGTACTTACCTTGCTGTGCCCTCGCTGGGTACATATAATTTAAGACTGATTAGCTTTAATTAACTGATGTAAGTACAGTGTAGTCGTACTAAAGAACTTGAACTTGCCATTCTGCGTAAGCTCGAAGCTACAAGATAGTAAGAGATAGCTAAAAACTGAGATGACTGGATAGTTTAAAGTATCTGGAGATGTCTTATGCATATGAAAATCTTGGCCCCCGTTCAAGATTTGCTGATGCTTAGCCACGAAAAGAAGCAAGTAGGAAGGAGCAAATTTTAGTCCGATAATAAATTTTCTCAAGTAATAATAACACAAAAATTCTCCGGTCTCTTCATAAAGCTCGGTATTTTTTGGTCTAGGTTTAAAAAATAACTACCAATATAACGCGTGAGAAAGTGATCCGATTATATCCTGCGTGTTCCTTCATTCACGTTTGGAGATTACAAAGGTACCACCTACTTGCGCTTTTCGTTTCCGCTCAAAAAAACTTTTGTCGCTTTTTTGCGCGTAACTTTTGGCGGATTTCGGAAACTATAAAATCGAAATTCGATGTTACTATGTTACCTATTATGTTACTATTTTTTTTTGACATGCCCTAATCGTGTTTCGAGGCACGTGTGCTGTGCGTGCTTTTTGCAAAAGCTCGAAGATAAAGGAAAAGTATGTTTGTTCACTTTTGTTGTAATTGTTTGTATAACTTTAATAGTTAAACCAGAACCAAAACTCGGTATTTTGTATGTCCCTAGCATAAAACGAATGTCGTCGTTTTATGCCATTTTAAACCTATATCTAAAAATATAGTATTTTTGGGAAGCTATAGGTTTAGTAAAATTGGTTCATAAGGCTTACAAACATCTACAGGTAGCTCAACTGATCCATATCATATCAATACCAGTCGTCGCGTCCCCAAGACGCTGGCTGCATCGCCACGCTGTATGGCAATGCTGATGCGCTGCACCAGATACTCACCAGCTCTCGGGTCAGGCGTCAGTTGAGCTCCCTGTGGATGGTTTGCAACAATCTGCAGTTAGCTCAATTGTTTCGATTGTTAGTACTAGTTCTAATTTATTTCTATTGTTTGATATTAATTCTTTGTGACTATAGAACATCTAAGTATATTTTTTTTTTGTATAATGTAAAACCGATTAAATCACACTAATATTATAAATGCGAAAGTTTGGATGGATGTATAGATGGATGGATGTTTGTTACCTCTTCACGCCAAAAATACTGAACAGATCGGGCTGAAATTTGGTATACAGATAATTCTAGGCCTGGAATAAAACATAGGCTACTTTTTATCCCATAAATCAGTTCCCATGGGATAGAAATCACCTTTAAGGGTTTCCATAGAAACAACGCGTGCGAAGCCGCGGGCAGAAGCTAGTACAGAATAAAACAAATAATAATTTTACAAAAGTTCCAATTAAATTATTACGATTCGGTGGTTACTGTCCATTTTATTAACCCCAAGCTGAGTGTGATCTTTGGGAGTATTGTCCAAACAATCTGATAAAAGATTATAGTAACAAAAAAATCTTAGGGTTCTCTATTGAATTTACTTGCATTTTTGTGGCAACGAATTAGGTACAAAGGTTATTACTGCTTATCTCTATGTTTTACTATTTAATTTTTTATCGAACTACCCTTCTAATTGCATTCCAAAAACAAAAAGACAACCTTTAGCCAAGACGGACGGAATAAGAGTTTTTTTCAAAACTAGGTAAATAATCCAACAAAGTTTTAGGTTCGTAAATTGGATTCTATTCTGTATAGTTCTTACAAAACCTCTATCTCTCTCTCTCTTGTGCATTGTTATCATTCTTTCTGTTACTAACAAATTATGAATTTGAATTGTTATGTTAGTCCCATGTGACGGTGGTGCTTTTCATGATTTTCTCTCCGCTTCGACCACCGAACCCTTCTTCGCTAATCCTACTTACACTTGGCCAAGATCGTTATCTTCCACTACTCACAAACCACAAAATAAAAGGCGGTATTGTTTGTTACCTCTAAATACATTTTGTTACTTTCGCAACTAAATCGCCTAATCTCATTGTAACCATTCATTGGGTGAAACCATCCATTAATATTTTAATTTATTTTACTTTCACTCGCTTTGTTTTGATCGGATTTCGAGGAAGATTTGACGAAGAGTAATTGGCGTTATTAATATTACTGTTGTGGTTATCTTTTGTATGGACGTTGTTTTAGATGACGTGGAAGACGCCTGTTTTAGACACAGAGTCCATTTTGTTGAGATGGGTACCTATCAGAATACCCATGTAGCAAAAAGAGGATATCGACAAAACGCCAAGAACGTGAAATGCCCTGGTAGCAAAACGACGGGATTGCTTTATGTCAGTACAGTTGAAGCAAAAAGCCTATGTTCCGTAGGATACTTCCTCCTAGAGTTGAATTGAATAACCTCTTTACTTTTACTTCCAATTGGAAACTAGAACCTTGACATGCCTAGACATATGAAGCTTTCTTTTGCTTACTGGCCACTAGATTACCTAGGATTTGTAAATTTTAATTTACGTAGGCAGACGCGGTTATGCCCGTAACACTGAATTAACTTCTAAGTATTTTTATGCCTAGACAATCAACAATATATGATAAGAGATGTGATATAAAAAAAAATGGTCCTAGAATAATTTCTTAAAAACGAAGACTTACAAACGAATGTAAGTAATTGAACGTAAAACTTAATGTAATGTTGACGCTTAGAACTATGTAGAGTACTAATGTTATGTTCAGAAATGAATACCTACACAGTAAGTAGAAGCTATTTAAAATAGTATTGTGTTTAAAAACTATCTTCATTCCTTTTTTAAACACTGGGGGTGTTTAGGTAAATCTAAATTAGGATTAAAGACACTACAAACCAGAAAACCTTAAATCTTTTGGACATTAAATATTAGCTATCTAATAATAAAAGAATTACACAGTAAGTGGAACCTAGTTATAGCACTATAGAACTTGCAGAGCCAGAGGCAGTCCAGACAAGCGGAGCATTCATAAATAATTATCGGAAATCAGCTTCCTGCGCTAAGATGTGGTACAGAGAGGTCAGGACATTGCATCAAGTTTAATAATCGTGTTGTGATATTACTTTGTACGATTATTAAAAACTTGTTTTAAATATTATACTCACTAAAAAAAATTTCATTTCTATCTTTTTCCTTGAGTCATGGTCATGCTGGGAAATGTCAAGCAAAACTATTAAAACGTAACTTTGCAGCTATGTCGTATTACAAAAAAAAACATTTTAATATAAAGTTCTGCAAACCTACGATCCTACATTGTAACTTTTGGCCATGGGAGTATTATAACCAAATTAGAAACTTAAAGAATTGTGGAAATAGAAGAGCCTCGACTTATTTGTATCAGCTTATGTATATTCAAAACCCGAACCCCCAAAGTGTCCGTTGAGTTGAGACTAGCCACCGCGGCCGAAATATGGCTTATATTACTATTATTATCATCAGTTCTATTACATGTTCGCTGTTGGTTGCTAGATCATAAATATCCAGCGTATTTGTAATGTAATATCTCAGTAGTTCATGAAAGATGATGAGCTCCATCTGTCGATCACGTTTTCAACAATGAATGGAGCAATTACTGTAGTCTAATTAAAAGAATCACGATTTACTAGTGACCACTTGACCGCAAAAATATCAGGTTTCATTTCTAAAACTATGAATGGATTCTAAAACATTTTGATGAGAAATATGAAATGATCTACGCCAAAATCGGAAAACGAAAAACGAACTACATATTGTAATGAAATCTTTTTGAATTTCGGAAGGCAGTAGCGGTTTCGGAAAAAAATTGATAGTTATTTGAACGAAATCGGAAGACGCACTTACCAATGCAATTTGAGAATGATTTCCGCACGAAATGCATCAAATGAACTCGCAACATTTTTTATCTTTCCTTCTTTACTGTGGTTGTTATTGAATTCTATCAAAATTAGTCGGTCTTTTCTTTGCATGCTTTTTTGCATTTTCCGTTTAAAATGATTGCTCAATGATCGTAACCACGCACTTTAGTGGTTTTTATTTTATTTTATTTAATAAATCTTTGATCGTTACCGACATTTACTACCGTTTGATGGCACTCAAGTTGTGTAGTTGTAGTTCATAAGTTTTTAGAATTATTGCTCGTTCCCATAATATTCATTTTCTACAAAGATAAACGTAATAGGTACCTGCATAAAACTGGCATTTTTGGCATCGGATCGTTAAAAACTTTTATGAATTGTTCGATCTAAATTATTTGTTTTACAATTTTTTATTTGATTGGTGGGACCTGGCCAACGAACGCGATTCCTGGAAGAGTTTATGGGAGACCTTTGCCCAGCAGTGGGATAACACAGGTTAGATAAAAAAAAACAATTTAAGGAAAACTAACAGCTAGGGAACTATATAACAAAAATCGTTTACCTATAATCTTGCAGGAACCTACTTTGATTAGATTCTCACACATGGATGCGACGTAATTTTGACTGCTTCTAGAGAAATAGCTGGTATGTAACTTACAATTTTTTTATAATAATATTTATTGAACATTAATATATACCTAAATATGATAAGTAGGCATTTTCATTATTCCACGATCTCTGTCCGAGTTGAGGCCTCCTCCAGACTATTTATCTCTGTACGTCGCTAAAGTTTTTCTCCCCTCTTTTGAAAACAGCTGGTTTTCAAAATTTCGTCCACCCACCTTTTGAGTGGTCTTCATCTTTTTCTTTTACTGGGTGCGTAGAGCCATATAGGTACTAATTACTTTTTGAAATGAAATGGGAAAATCAACCTTTTTTAAAAATTTGATAAGTTTGACATTTGTTATACTAATACATAGTTTGAATAGTTTGACATTATTTAAATAATTTTACGATCTGCATGTCTTTTTGATATTATTATATAATTTTGCACACCAAAGCTGGTAAGTTATCGCAAGGGACATTTTAAAATAAACATACCAACTTGTAACTCATTGTCTGCAAATAATGATTTTATATATATATTTTAATATTATATGCAATAATGATGATATAAATATCTATATTTGATTATATTAATATTTCCATCAATTACTAAAACACTGTCATGTTTTACAGTCGCACCCTGTCCTTTGGCGACAAAAAATATTTAAATCAAGGGCCGTCCTTAAAACGTCGGCGTGAATCTCATAAAAGGGATTATAGGGTGAGCTTAATGCTAGGATTCAATTAGACGAAATGAGCTTAAGTGGAGGATTCTGAGCTTAAGTGGGGAATATCCGCTGTTTTGACAGGAGTCAAATTAAGGCACGGCTTGCTTCCGTCATTTAGGAGTGGTTGTGAAGGTGACAACCCTCATGGGCATTAGTGTTTAATCATAGGCTAGGGTTAAGAAAATTGAAAAAAATCAAATCGAAACCGCTTTAGTATGATGTTTAAAAAATTTCAAATAGATTTTTTTTTTTGACAGTGTTTGAAACCAAAATCACATGAATAATCAATTATACAAGTTATCTAAATAAACATTATGAATATCTACATAAATATTCAGTCACTGTCTAATATCTATACCTACTATTTTATATAATCTACTTAGTAATAATTTTTCGTTTGCGAAAGCCGCTCACGGTAAACCAAAAGCCCTACCCCAGCATGCTTCTTAGTGAGCTATTTAAAATAAAATACCAATACAAGTAACCAGTAGCCTATTTAAACGTTTATTTTTATCTGAAAAAGTTGTAACACTGCGAGACAAGTGAAGTCACAGATAGTGCTATCTTGGACGCACTGGCGCGTACATGCGGGTTATATCTCTCGCCCTTATTTGTAGAGACACAAGGTTTATTTCACGTTGATACAAATAGCTCATTACTTGCTGCATTGTCAACGAGATTCAGAGTGTGACAGACAGTTAGGTGCAAAGTAGACGTGTGGAAGTTAACCTTTAAATACTAGGGCTTGTTTTTGTCTCTTCTCCAAGAAGTATTTAGTATAGGAACGTAACATCTGCGAGGTAAACGCATCTTATGAATAATGATATGTATGAAAATCAAAAGGAGACCTAATACTCAGCAGTGGGTAATCCTGAGAAAAAAAAAAATGTTGAGTAGAAAAACAAACCTGTATAGTCATACCTAATGAATACCATAAATATCCACCCGGTATTTAAGTATTTAATATGATGTGGAAATTAAAGTTTAGCTTGTTTGGATGATGACATTAAAATAATAAATAAATCTTGATGAAAATTACAATCAAATAATAAAAACGAATTAGAACTAGTATTTACAATTGAAACAATTGAGCTAACAGCAGACGGTTGCGAACAATCTACAGGTAGCCTCACTGATCCATACCAATACCAGTCGGAAAAATATCTTGATTTCTCCAAATACCTACACAAAAACAGTAATATTCCCAGCAAGTTCTCTTTGAAATCGATCCTATTCACAAAATCAATCCGGTCATTTTCCCACCATAAAGTAAAGTCGAAAAATGGAACACTCGTTCCCACGTCGGTTGGTATTGCGAATCGCTTCCGCATCAGGTGCCACTGCAACCGAAAGGGTACTAAAGGGTTCCAATTATTATTACTCGTACCTACAATACTCGAGTGTCAGTTTTTTCGCCCACAAAACTAATATTGGTAAGACCCCATCCTCTTCCGCTAGTTTTTGTAAACACTTACCTTTATATTTGAGCTTTTAAACTTTTTACGTGACATATCAAATTTATTGCCAGAAAAAGTACAAGAGCTTTAGTATAGCTAGTGATAAGTATGTAGGTTGGTACTTGATAAATGTTACCTACAAAAGTGCTCTAACGCTATCTCATGATAAGAATATTAAGTATGCCACCCATAGGCGAGAATAGAATTTGGTTTAATTATCTAATTAGATACCACAAACACCAATAATGCTTACCTCTCCGTTTATTTTATTCATTATTATTGGCTTCTCAATAAATACTAAACTAGACTCAGTTGCAGGGCGATAAAACAGAGTTTTGTGTAAACATGAAGTTTTTTTTATTGTACTTTAGCTACACAAGTGTCGTACCCGTGATGAATGGAAAGGCGTTGATTTAAGAGGGTCCGATTTGAATGAAATTCTTGATAGCATGTTTCTTTATGCTATCGTATGCAATAAAACCATAAAAAGTAACCCTACTGCTTCATTACTTAATTTACGATAACAAACCTCAAGCTGGAATTTCTAGGAACGACGCTTGTCCAAACATATCGAACTAATTGAGATGTGCCGCGAAAAAAATGAGATCAAACGTAAGATCAAAATGAAAGACAAATCGCTCCCAATTTTGTCAACCCTTGGGTCAAGTTGGGTGCCCGGTGTACCTATCCATTCATCCGTTTTTTAGCTCAACAAATTAACAATAGCCTGGGCAGGTTGCTCACAAAAAACTACACGACTTTTCCTAAAATTTAGATGTATTTTTTATTTCGTTTAGTATTTTGTTCATATCTATATTTTATGGGTTTAAATCAAAATGGAGCGGCGTATAAAAGGTTGGATTTACATCGGTGCCTTTTGTATTTTGTGTGGGTACTTGGGCACTTTGACAAAAGTGTTAACATTTACGTCCATAAAATATTTTGACTTCTCTTTTAGTGGTCATGGGTGGACAGGTTTTTTACAAATTACTATTTCAACCTCACTTTACAGGTGTTTTTCTGAAATATTGCTTGTGGTTGAAATACCTACAAAGATAGTTATTTTTATAACTATAAATATTTTCGTTTTTAGTTATTAATATTTTGTAACAGTTTGCTTAGCGAACAACCCTTCGAAACAATTAGTCAACGAAAAGTTAAGGGATAAAACTACCCCATAACCGTCTCGTCATGAACCTCCTCAAGCCATATTAATTACCGGTTGTCTAAACTCACCAAAAGCGGGTTATTAAAAACTATTAGAATATTTCATCGCTAAGGGTAGTATTTACCCCTAACCTCTGTCAAGTTCAAAGCGCTCATTTAGCTAAAAGTATGATTGCTAGTCATTTACTAAAACGAAATTAATTATTGCTCGCTTCAGGCAAGAAAACATTTTTATTACGGGAATAATTAACATTCCTTATTAATTTTACTTGGGCACGATAATTTGTACAGACAATACTTATTCAAATTTCTAGATTGTAGAACTTGCGATCATTAAATTTGTTTTGCAGTCGAAATAAACTTAGAATTTTTACGCGACAATAATGAAAATATTAATTTTAAAAACTTTTTCAAAAACAAGCTTTTACCAAAGTACAGTACTTCCGACGAACCCAAACTCGATGGAGTTACGTCGGCCATCTTCTGTTTCTATCATCAGACCAGCCTGATGGTTGCATAATATTGCATTGTAACCGAACTTACTTACGTATTCAAATTTCAGCTCAATCTAAAGCAGTTACAAAATATTGCAACTGAATTTTGGTCTAAAATACAGTTGCAATATTTTACCCCACACACTAACAGGGCAAGTTAAATAAAAACTTGTAAAATAGCTACTTCAGATAAGCAAAATTGCAATTTTTATCATCGATATTATTCACAATCGACAAACAATGATAGCATCAGAACCGCTGTCAAAAGCTATATGTATTTTCTTTACAAATTCATAGAATCCGCGCGAATTCAGTTGTTTGCGACCATTGTGCTGCACAATGTAACCCTTTGGGGACACAAAGCGCATCACTAATCTAGATCATGTGCGCTTTTGTGCACTATTGTGGTCTATTGTTGGTCGTGTCATAAGGAGAACCGAGGGATATCTCACTCGATGTCGATTCATAAGAAATTACGCTGCGGGAGACAGGTAGAGATATTACTCCCACGCACCGCAAATTTCACAAACAGGAAGTGAAAATATTCCTCCTATTGCTTAATATATTGTATTAAAACTTTTTAAATTTATTGTATTGTCGTGTTGTAGTGTGTATTATATTGTCGGAACTAGATTGATCAGAATAATTATAAAGGAGAGTTGTATAGCTATTGTGTATAGTTGTTGTGGGTAAAGTACCTTCTCAATTAATTTATATAATTTTTTTTCATCTTACATTAATATAAACACACTGGAGAGCATTCTGATGCTTTCCATCAGAAAATGTAGAAGTAAAAGAAAGAAAAAAAAAGAAAGTAAAAGTAAAAGAAATGTCTAGCCATGGAATTGGCTAATATGTAGGTACATAGTTTTGCTGAAAATGGATTTGCTTCATCGACTTCCTTTTTCCATAGAAAAGACTTCAACGCGGTCCAGCTTCATTCTTGTCTTGAGCCTTCGAGGAAATGGTGTGGTTGGAAGAAAAGTCCTCTTTCTCACTATATTGAAAGAAAAGATAACGCGATTGTTTTTTGTTGTAAAAGCTTAAGAAAAAAGAACTGTTTATATTGTGAAGACTTTATTACGAGTTCTTTTTCAAGCTCATGACAGAACTCGTCACATTATTGAATACAATAAAAAAGTTCATTCAAATCATAAGCATCAAGAAGTTTTAATTGCACAAAGCAGGTTCAAAGATAAATAAATAAATAAATAATGCTGGACAATTCACACACTATTATCTAGCCCCAAGCTAAGCAGAGCTTGTGTTATGGGTACTACATAACTGATACACATTACATAATACAATACACTACAAAGATATAATTAAAAAAATAGATAAAAAAATATATTACATTTTTTATACATACATATATTACATCCAAGATGACATGTTACAGTCATAAACAAAACGAAATTTTTTAAATATTTTCTTAGCAGGAATTCGTTGCAGACGCATAGAACTTTGGTTTATGCAATACCTATCGTATTGCAAAGACCTAAAATCTGGTTTCGTTACAAAGTCAGCTACTCAACTTACTTTCTCGTAAATTGCTTCAAGTTCGGGTAAGCGCAATGATTAGTGTGCGGGGCATTTATTAGTGCGTACGCCACAATTTCGTTAATTATGTAAAGTATTGGATGAAGAACGGTGTGCTTACTGCTTATTACTTTGTATCCTGAGGCTTGGACTAACGGGCGATCACTTCCGAGAGAATCGTAATGGAAACTATGGAGTCGATGGCATGGCAGTTTAATGTTGCTGCCTCCTTAGAGTCCAAGTCCTAGATAGAAATCAACTAATGGAGTGCACTTTTTTAAGATCTTGTGGGTTATAAAATATGATTAAAGTATCAGCGAGTAACAAACATTGCCGTGAGTTTGGTCGCATTTTCTTGAACTTTAAATGACTAAAATGGTAATGTGCATTGACGCCCCTTTCCAAGAAATCAAGAACTTTTGCTTCGAAACATTACAAAAAATATTCCACAATGTAAAAAACCACGACCAGAAAAGTCGTTTTAAAAAATAAGTAAATAGCCTTTTGCTACTATGTACTTATTTTTAATTAATGAGAAAAATAAATGTCAAATCTATTAAGAACTCTCAAAACTATACTGCAAGCCTTCTCCATGATTTCCCCCGTTCTAATTTGCAAGTCGGCTCGCGTGGCCAAAGGACCCAGTGACATCAACATCACATAATTGGAAGGATAATTTCCGTGTTCATCAACCACCATGTTTACGAAATAAAATGATGAACCATCATAAAACCTGTGCTTATTATAATTTCGTTTAGGTTTTGATGTGGGGTGCTAAATATTATTCGAGAATATGTTATTGAGATGACCCCTTGTAAAAATTGTATAAGAAAGTACAGCTCAATACAGTAAAATACAGCAGTGGGAACAATTTAAATATTTTTGTGATCAATCAATGCATTTCGTATTATAATTCAGCCAAAAACTCTAAATAATATTATTTTATTGAATTGAAATGTTTGAGTTATCTATTCTATTATCTTTAGTTTCTGTGGTTTTTTTTAATATAAAAAAATACGTTACTCCTACACACCGCTGAGCGGCCTTTGTTATTTTGTTGCATTTTATCAGTAAATATTTTAATTTACATAACACTTCATCTCAATTTGAATGTAGGCATGTGCGCGCATCAAAAGATGCTCCTTAGATAGTGGCCCATCACTGTTTATGAATTTATTTGAATTCAATAACGAGAAGTTCGTTAAACTCTGGTTGAACTTCCTTTTTGGACCTTTCCGAGTTAACAAAAACAACGAAGTCCCCAGATTGACCTACAATGACTTTCTACTTGTACCTATTATAAAAAGGGCAATGTGGTTTTGAGTCTACTCAACGGATCAACGAATAAATTTTTACTCAGATAAACCTGGTCTGCTTTTTATAGACAAATAAATATTACAAATTGCAGGAGCAAAGCCAGTAGCAAAAAATAGTTTAGTAATAACCCCCTTCTTGTGCAGTTGGGCAACAAATAAAGCCGTAGAAAGATCCCAAAAAATGAATCAAGATAAAATCTGTGACAAAATTCTTCCTGCCCTAGAAGTATGTTCATTTTGTCAATCGTGTTGCACAAGCCCAATTAAAACCATAGATATAAATCTGCTACAACACTATACCTCCACCAATTCATTCGTTGAGGTGGACAAAAATGGAACTAATGCCTCTACTTCGACATTTCCCTCTGATTCTAACTAAGTAGTCGAAGCCAGCGCCACTGATAGCTGTAAAGGCAAGTTTGTGGCACAGTACAATGTCCAGTGACAGAGGTGAAGGTAGGAGCGATTTGTCTCAGTACTGATAACCATCGTTATGTCAACGTCACACCTATGGTGACCTTCTGTAACGTATGGTCTTGTCGACGGCAGAACATGAGCCTACAGGTTGCGAAGATCTGTGAGGCTTTGTTTTGTGTGTCCTACTAAAATGTACACGATGTGTTTAGAGGATTGATGATCAACATGCATATAGCTTGGATTGAATGTCCAGCATCAACGTTGCAACTTTTGAACCATGCCACACGTATAGGTACAGTTTTAGCCGACCTTTGTAACCTTTCAGACCTTATCTGAAAAATTACTATTCGATGGAAACGCTTATCATCTACGGGTCCTATTCCTCAGCCGAGAACAACAACTAATGAATTTGGTATACTGCAGAATTGATCGCCAACACAACTGCAGAATCGAAAGAATTATTGGACCTAAATCCATACGTGATATTCCGTCCGTCTGTTAACGTTTCACATACAAACGGATTTTTATGAAATTTGGCCTGGTGATAGAAGTTGTCCCGAGGCCTACCCCGGGTCACATAGACTACTTTTTATCCCGGCGATCAAAGCCGCGGACACAAGCAGGTATAACTAATATACTACGCTTCCGGCCGAATACTTAAACGCAACATAGGTTTAACCACGTCTCAAGCCGATTTTTTGACAGTTTTCAATGAAAGTTTGTCGAAAATTCATTACTTGCATAAATCTGAGTTGAATTTGAGTATTCGAGTGTAAATATAGAGTTTGGTGGTAATAACAAAAACAAATGAGAGTACCTTGTCAAATCTTTCATCAACATAAAACAAAAGGATACTGCAGATAACAACAACACCTACTCTGAACTGTACAAGAAATATAACTCAAGTCGGTATAACCTCTTAAAAGTAATAGCCAATTGCAATCTCAAATTAATGGTGTTTGCGCACCGATTCCATTTCTTGACAACTTGTTTTCCTTCAATTTTTCTTGTTTCTCATAAGGCACGAATAAATCTCGGCGGCTCTGCCCGGGGGCAGATCGCTTCCTTTTTACTTCACCTTTGTTACGCTTGCCAGGGAATTTATTTCGTACTCGCGTTGATTCGCGCTTCCTGGGCGTTCGCGGTACCCCCTGGCTGTGGCGGGGACTCACTGACTCCAATAATTACAAGCTTGAATTCTTAGGTGATTTCAGGCTATGGTAAGGCCTAGATCCTTTACTGTCCTAATCATAAAGGATGGAGAAAGTGTTCATAGTTTATGGGATAGATCCATTAAAATATGAACACCATAAAGGTCACCTCACCTCAACAGCCTACATTGGTCCACCATTTTACAATAGAGCAGTTTATGCATATTCAGTATCAAAATTATAAAAATGCAGTTAAAAGTTGGATACATACCTAATCATATAAATAATAATGAAATTAATATTAAAAAATGAAGCAATGCTAAAAAAAAGTCTAAAGACAAACATGCAATAACGTGAACATTTGGCGAACTCTGTGGCCTGAGTGCGTAATACCCATAATCCCTACGCTGGACATGCGGGTTGTTGCTGTCATAAAGGTCAAGTTCTAATTTATTCAAATTACCACGTGGTGCCATAGACGTTTTACTTTATTTTAACAAAGACACAAAAACAACAAAAATACAAATGACAACAATGTGTCATTTGTTACTTGTTGTCAGAAATTTCTGGCAATATTAAAATTGCAAGCACCCTGCGATCTCTCAGCGTCTCCCGTTCATCATCGGATCAGCAAACGCACAGAAAATACGACCCGTACCTAGTCGACATACCACAGTGTCGAACCAAAAAATCGCTCTACTTTGTCTACGAGAGTGGAATGAGTTTTCTGCGTCTGTTTTCTCGATAGAGTAAAATCTCGGAGTCTTCAAATTAGTTATGTTCCTTCTGGGAAAGCGGCTCAATCATATGCCACATCTTCACTTAATTTGGTGTGATGGTGGCCAAACGCTCGACCGTTTTCAGGAAAATGACTTACTTAATTTAGGGTAGAGCATTAATCTAAGGAATTAATCTAAAGCATTAATTAATCTTACACAGCTTATTCATTGCTCTCAATATTAAAAGACCGTGTGTCGTACAAAGCTTTGAGCCAGGAGCATTCGTTAATCCGCAAACTGCGCAAGTGTTCTTTATTCCGCTCTGTTTTGACCTACACTGTTGTTATATCCGTCCTACCTTTCATTACTTGACATTCGCTTTTCTTTATTTTAAAAATGCTTTTTCATCATTATTTTTCAAGTTATGTTTCTTCTTCGATCTACATATTTTGCGTTGTAAAAAATTAAGACAGAACACTATAGTCCATTTCAGACTATTTCTAATCTACAAGTTAGAAGTATTATTAAAATATAAATATTTATAAATTTATTATTGATGTGTCAATAAGACTAGTCCGATGTGCCCTCGACAAAGCTCTAAGATTTCTGAACAAGACCGTATATTTTTGTCCATTGTCAGATAGGAGCGATCCGTGGGAGCCTTTCTACCTTGGCTGTTTCCGCTCTGTCCTTTTATTTTATGCAGATTGATGTAAATGCGATAGTTATTTATTATTTTAAAATATTAATGGAAGAGATACAAATCGGTTGCAGTAAGATGTATGAACTTTACTACCTTGTAGGTAAAAAACGCTTATTGACAGATTCCAAACTCAATAGATGGCGGAGATCTTTCGTGGAGAGGAGAATATTGAAGAAACGAGTATCAATGGGATATCATGTAAAAATAAGCACTGTGAAAGAGTCGATACCACTTTAATTTGAGGTCCCCATCCCCACGTAAACTCCACTCTTTTCGGTGTGCTCGTATAATTTTTGAGAATTTTTAAACGCCCTATTATATCAGTTTTATGTGACAAGATTCTAAAGTTTGCTCTCATATAACAGTTGGTTATCTGATATACCTAAAACTTGTAAACTGCACCTACGTCCACACTTAAAATCTACGAACCGACGTCTCTAGAACCTTTTTCAAATGACTCTCACCACCTAAAAAAGCTTTAAAACGCTATTTTTTTTAATCTACATCAAACTACTTCGTAAGCGTTTTACTTCTACAATATTTCAGAAAGAACCAAAATTGTAACAAGGTAAAATTAAAGAAATATGCCCCATTTTTAAAGTCCATTAGATACGGTATACCACCAAACCTTAATGCCCTTAATTGGATGCAAATCTCTTCTGAATACTAACAAGCGGTGCTTAGGAGCTGGTCCTTAGGGCTATAAATCAAAGATTTTAGGATAGCATCGATAGTCCGTAGGCAAAATGTTGTATGGTAAAATTTTTATGTCGATTAGTCTGTTTGTCTCTATCGAACATGTCAAGGTAAAAGCGAGCGTGTAAGTAATAATTCATAAAAAAAAATCATGTTGGTACACTCTCACATATTGGCAGTTTGAGTATTTGTTTGTTACGTGCAATGGTGGCATTTTTAAAAGTAGACAGAATGAGAAATAGAACTTTTGATTGGTAGAGACCGAGTGCTTGATCGACTTTCGATGCGACACAAAATAAGTCACAAAATATCACAGTGTCACAAATGGGAAAAAAGTAACTAAAAACATTTTCAAGGGTTTATCAGGTCTTCCAAAAAATCGTAAGCCTAGCCAAATGCACGTATAGTATCCTCTAAATATGTACCAAACAGTGGCCCTCCGCCACGTAGCCTCCAGCCAAAGAGTTCCCGTTTCTTCCCTTTGCCTTTCTATAATTGCCATAATATTTCAAAAGTTTATTGCCACACGTGAAATATTGCCACACACAAAAACTAAAATACCCTCTTAAGAATTGAGAAATTCAATGTCGTAGAAAAATGCTTTTTACTCATTAATCATTGCAGCTTAGTTGGTGTATAATTAGTTAAATTTAAGTGTCTCTTAAACGGATCATTAAATTCATTTAAAGTGATATACGAATGCGCAAGAGATCTTTCTGCAATGGACAATTTTTATGACTTTTTTAATATGTAGGTTAACGACTGCTACTGTTTCGTACCTGGTTATATCAATGAAGTACTTGTAAGTTCATAATCCGTTCTGTATTTCTGTCTGCATCTGTATATTGTGATAATGATAACTGAACTCGACCCCCAGAATCGAAATCAGTAATAAAAGTGTATCAGTGAGTTCTATCTTTGCAAAATAGTTTACGAATTATTAAAAACTAGCTGATCCGCTCGCGATTTCATTCGCGACTTCGACGACTTTGGTTTAAAAAACTTTGGTTTTTTTAGACAAAAGAAATTAGACCGAAGCTACGATCAAGGAGTATTTATATACCCTGGGGAGCGATTTCTTCCGTCCACGGTACCAAGACCGAACCTGCGACACCTGTGATACGTGATTGACTTGACGTGTGACACCAACATAAATAAATATTCCGGTCCGAAATTATTATTATAGATATTCAAATATAAAGATACAATTTTGTACATCCAAGCGTCTAATACGTTAATTATTTTGTGAACATGAACGTTGAATCCCTGCTTTGGGCCTCTGGATTGATAAATACATGAGAAGATCTCCTAAGGCAACGATACGCTGTAACCATAAGGTTCTGCTATAAATCAGGCTAACAACTTAGATTTATACGACTTAAACGACTGTAATAATTATAAGTGAGATATTAATGGCTTATTTGACAGAAGATTCGAGTTTGATAAGGGATGAGGTAACTCTTCATTTCCAGTAGTTTAAAAAGCAGTTATTTATTGTACCTGTGAGATAATAATGAAAAATACAGAAAATGATCAAAAGGCGTAATTTGAGATATTTATTCAACGAAACCTTTTATAAGAAGAAAACTCTGTTTTAGCAAAGGTAATGCGAATTAATAGTGGGTATTTTCTACTCAATCTTGGGATCAAAATCTAGTGCTACAAACACGTTATCAAAATAATATGTCTTTCGAATAGTATTTCATCTATTTCTATATATTCTTTATGATAAGTACTTCGCCTACTCTGAAAAACTCTTCAATATTTGTTACAAGGGTGGTCCAAATATAAGATTTAATTTATATCTTCCGAACCCATTCATTAACCAAACCGATATTTTTTTGCAAGATCCCGTTGCCTAGTAACCTCAGGCCATACTTGATAAGCCATCCCCTTATCAAAGAGCCCTTTACATTTGGCGCCAGATTAAGATACCTTAATGTGTTAATTAAAAAAATAACTTAAAGTTCTTATCGACCACTTAAGAAAGCGAAGATATTGGTGCCTAGCCACCTTATCGCGGTTTTTACACTTTACTGATAAAAAATCACAGGACGTTTCGATTATTTCATTTGTTGAGTGACCGAGAGGGTTTAAACTTTCGTTTTGCAACTGTTTATCAAAATGATAATTGTGATTTGGTTTGAGAGGCATAAAGCTCTTTAAGGCATGTGGGTAATCAAAAAGACTTTAAATGATTTAATTGAGGTGGGACGTGATATCAGTTTTAATCAAAAACCTTCAAATAAGTAATTAAATTGTCAATTCTCGTAGGTACCTCAGGAATCCTGATTCACCAAATTTATATTGACAGATATAATTTTATTTATGCTCTACTAGTAAGTGAGCCGACTACTCTTGTCTGCTATACTAAAGTCGCCTATAAGTAATCCCAAGTCAAGAACTACGTGTGCCTATGAATAATTTCAGTTTTTAGAGTGAAGGAGTGAGAAAAAATAATGTGATGGCCGTGATTTTCGTGGTGTAAGAATCGACGCGTCTAACTTAGCCAGTGAATGTCGTAATAGCCGACTAAAGGAATCTACCAAATGAATGACAGCAGCTTCAGATTCTGCGTATTTTTAACACCTCTACCGCAATCACCAATTCACCCGCCAAGCGTAATGATGATGGTAAAACCCCTCTTGTTTGGGGAAGATACTTTCAGCAATGGCGGGTATGATGCTAAGGTAGCTGTGTGGTGCCGGCTTCGAATTTACACCGTTAGTGGCGGCTAAGGCATATCAACCGGGAGCGGGCAGCAGCGGCCCCTACAGATCAATTGTACCACCGAACTGTGATTCCTAACCCGCATGCCCAGCGCGGGAATTTCGGGCATTACCCCCATCAGATAAAAATCAATAAGTCGCTTATCATTGGAGGCTTGCGTTCAGCAGTGGACCATTAAAGGATGTTGAGGTGAGGAGGTGAGGTGAGTGCTAAAAGGCAGTGTGATTATTTTTAAAATGGAATAGTCATGAGCACTGGTCTTCATTTCAAGGTTTTGACGCAATGTGCAAATTGAATATTAAAGATATGTCTTTGACCCGTGCCGAAAACAAAAAAAAGTCCAATCTGATCCACCTTACCTGCACCTTGGATCTCTTTGATAGCTTTAACATCTGGAGTGGCATGCGTTGCACAATTGTAGAAAGTTGCAAATTACACAAAGAAAAGGGTAAATGGAAAGGATTCGCAAATGTGTATCTATTTGTGCACCTTTCGAATTATGATTCTTTGTGCAACGGGCTAGCACGGGTCCTGTCAGTGTTGGAATAAACATCTGGACGGGATTTCAATATTTAACTATATTCGTTACGTACTAGTGTCTGCCCGCGGCTTCGCACGCACTTTCCGGGATATAAAGTAGCCTTTACCATGTACCTCTCTTCTAAATTTCATCGAGATCCGTTTAGCAGTATAGGCGAGAAAAGGTAACAGACAGACAGAGTAGTTACTTTCGAATTTATTTTATGTTTTTATGTCAGGGAAATGAAAAAAACTAGTTTTTTCACTTATTAGATAGTTTCTGAGTGCAACATCAGAAACTCATTAAAAAGTTCACCACAAACGATAAAAAAACAGATAACGTAAAGTTTGCAACACATATATCCTGATGTCCTTTTTCTTAAAAAAAATAACGGGGAACAGTGAATGTTAGAAACACATCCTGAAATATGTTTTAATGTTTTGATAAGTTATTTAGTCGGTGTTTTTGTACATTTGTTTCATTTTCGTTTCAAACTAATGTCTCTGAGCTTAATTTTGTCATCATATAGCTCATTTATTAAAAGCTGAAGTGATCGTCGAATGTTTATAGTTGAAATAACTACACTGACGAAGTGATGTGTACTGTAGGCCTAGCACGGGGATAGTTGTCTAGGGTAGAATAGAGAAGAATGACATCGCATTGTCATACATTGCGTAAATTATTTAAGTTGAAGGAACGAGTTTCAAACATATTGCGCATTCGATGACGATGTGACGTAATTTTTCTGTATTTTACCCTAGACAACAATCCCCGTGCTAGGGCCCCTGCTAAATCTAAAACAAAAAATAAAAGACGATCGCGCCCGCTTTGAATAACTGTTCTTTAAGTACCTAGTCAAGCCGTGTTTTTTTTGTGTTGTGTTTTGTTTCTGTATTTGGTCTTCGACTTTAGTTTCTCCAATACTAGTAGCAGCAAGCAAATAAATACCCAAACCACAATTATTAAAATATTTTTAATATTTACGACACCTGGTTGTATCCAACTATAAAGTCGTCAAAATTTGAATTACAATCACGGTGGGTAAAAGCAAACAGCGGCATAAACTCAAATATTTTATATGACGCGTTTACATTGGTGTTAACGAGGGTTTGAATCCATAAAAGTTTCCTGTTTGGACATAAATCTTGCTAAAGGCTTAGCTACATACAGCGTGGGACAAGGGTCAGGCGTCTAAGGTCTCGTGTACACTGGCAAAAAGTGATTCTTTGCTGTGTTGGATCATTTTGAATTGTAAAATCTGTAAATTCAGTTTATGTTTGTGTTGTAGGTTAAAAAAGACAAGAATGTTTTCTAGATATCCAATAAAAATTCAAATAAGTACCTACTACAAAACAAAAGTACACTGGTGGATTCATCCACCACCCTACTTCATCTACTTCAGGGTATAAGCCTCCAAACTCGTATGCCACACGGCAATAACTTAGTATTTATTTGTAAAAGTAAAATAACATAAATTTACTACTAGGTTACTAAATTGAACAGAAATTGAATCCATAACAACAAATATATCTGCTATTGGTTCAAGCCTGAGCCCTAAGAATGGACAACTCAATACAAACACATAAATATTGTGCATTAATAAAAATATTATTACACCATAAAATCTACCGATTAAACTCCCTATATGTGATTTACTCCAAGATACTTGAAATATCTACTCGCTCAATTGATTCAATGGTATTTTATTATCTGGCTCTACACTTTAGAAACACGTAAATAAGGAAGACACCGCAAAGTATAGAGGAAACGGAAGGCCTTTTAGCTGGTAAATTTAGATGAAACTCATAGGAACTATTTTCGGCATTCATTGACGAAACGAATGGCCTACATTTAGAAAACGAATAAAAAACAAAAGAACATGAACTAATCAGCGGCGCAAATTGTATGAGTGATACAATTACGGATACGTCTGAATTATCCAGATGGAGTGGGTTATTAAAAATATCAATGAATTGAATGCAATTCCTGAAAATTTTGATAAATCATTATATGAAATGAAACTAAACAGCTGTCATTATTTTATATCTATATATATAAAAATGAAACCCGTTTTCCTTGGTCACGGCATCACGCGTGAACGGCTGGACCGATTTCGCTAATTCTTTCTTTGTTGTGTTTGTTATTGTCAGGAGAAGGTTCTTATGAAAGAAAAAATTAAGAAAGTTGGAAACATAAATTTCCACGGGGGCGAAGCCGCGGGGCGCAGCTAGTATTTATTAAAAATATTGTATACCTATCATTACAGGCACACATAATGGAAATACCCATCATAAGTAGATGATAGATTAAAATTGAACCTGAAACCTTTTAATAGATAGAGATAAAGTTCAGGTTCGTAGACAAAATAAAAATACGCAGGAGATACCAAAAAATAAGAATTATACATAATTTTCGAGTTTTTGAGTAGCACGTGCTGTGCTTCGTAAATTTTCAAGGGTTATGTAAATTATGAAAAATATGATCAAAAAATTGATTCCTTGCGCTTTATTAATGTAGATATGATGGGTTTAATTGTCTCGTGCTACTTTCCCGCATTCCGTGTTTGTGAAGCCGGACGTTGAAAAAATTCTGTGAACGACATCTTGTACGCTCGTGCACGGGAGTGTTCACAACTAAATTTAAATCAAATTGAAAGAAAATCAGGGATATCTTTGACTTTGACGAGACCTTATTCATGAATTTTATTTAACAAAGTCACTGTCCAGCTTCAGCCGTGCGATCTACAATAGCACGCTGCCAGCGCTGCTCACCTATCAACAAGCGCACGTGGGATATGGACACTCAATGTATTGACCATTATCCAAAATCAGTATTATTCCAAAAATATAAACTAATCCATCTTAGCCTCAGAAATTGTGAAATGGAATAATTATATTGGGGATGAAATGAACATTAAATATTCCTGATTAATCCCAAGGTCTACCGTGTCACAAATCAGGAATAGCTCGGATTTTCTTTAACACGTGCAAATCTCAAATACGTTTTCTACACCCCTGTACGCTATGACAAAGCTGTAGCTTGTGCCGATCACCTGAGAGACACCTTGCCAATCCTTTAACATCTGCCCGCGCTTGTACTACTTTATAATTGAAATGTGGATGCCTTCATGATACGCGAAATAATAATGAATAAAGCCCTTGTTCGGTTTAGGTCAGATCTGACTAGTACTGATTCGCCATAAGATTCGTTTGATGACAGATTCGGTTTATAACTAAGTGGTATAAACCAGTGCATAATTTCTAGAGGTTTTGTACAGGAAGTGGGTATGGGTCAAGGGAAGAAGAAAACTAAAAAAATGGATGGATTGTGTGAACGAAGAGATGGGTAAGAAAGGTGCGGTAGAGATGAAGACTGATAGTGGAGATTGGAAGAAATACAGTGTTGTCCGGAATCCACCCAGAGTGGGATAATGGTATAGGAAGTTGTACGAAATAGAAGATTTTGATGTATGTTAGTTTTTACGTACGTTGGAAACCCTTAAAGAGTCCTCAGTCTGGCTAGGAGTTGCCGATCACTTTCGTTTAACCTGCAGGAAAACCTACATACCTACGTAAGAAAGTATAGAATTAGTATTCTAAGGTTTTTTGTTATTATAGTGCGTAACCCCACACTAAGGGCAATTTCTAAGAAATCAAATAATATCGCAAAAATTTTCGACTTCGACGGGACTTGAACCCGCGTCCTCCCCTCAGTACGGGGATGTGATAACCAACTACACCACGAAGTCAAGTGACGTGGGAGTCGAAAATCTCTGCGACTTCCTACGGTCTCTAGCGCCGTTAGCTCCACCTACAGGGGAAACATTGAAGTTTATCGATAAACTTCACCTAGGTGGAGCTAACGGCGCTAGAGACCGTTGGAAGTCGCAGAGATTTTCGACTCCCACGTCACTTGACTTCGTGGTGTAGTTGGTTATCACATCCCCGTACTGAGGGGAGGACGCGGGTTCAAGTCCCGTCGAAGTCGAAAATTTTTGCGATATTATTTGATTTCTTAGAATTAGTATTCGTTATGTAACTCTATTTATTTTAGACTTATGTTGGTAAGATTTCTATTCTGATTGCTCTACCAGAATGTGCTGAACAGATTATTAAATTATTAAAATAATGTTCCTAGTCTCGAAAAAAAAAATGTTGAAATTAAAAAATTAGGTATCATCAAGTAAAATTGCAAAAGAAGCTTAAAGTAAACCAGTCGACTGCAAATCAGCAATTTAGTGTAGAGCTACAAATTTGCGGTCCAGTCATTTGTAAAATCCTTTTCTCATATCATAGCCAAAATCTCGCAATTCCGCGTAAACAGGAGTCAATTTCACGGTACAAAACATTATTAAATTGTAAAATGACATGTTTTGTAAACAGTACACAAATAATACCCACAAAGAGAACAATTTGTCTGCTCAAGTCTGAGTTTTGATCGTATCTCGTCCTTTGTGGTTTACTTTGCCTCAGATTACTTTTTCATTGACAGTTTGTTAGTTTGTACGGACTACAAATTTATCTTTACACTCAACGGCGGCGCTTAAATCTATGTTATAGTAATAACTTCTAGGTTACTTTTATAGGGTTATTTTAAAAGGGACTTCGTTCTAATGTTGTCCACCTACAACGTTATGTTGGTGATAAACTTACAGATGGTATCATTTCGTGGGTGTTACAGACTACAGTATGAACGTAGATCTGTTGGTGTACAAAGGTCCTTTTATTACGACGCGTGAAACTCTTTTCTCGAATCAGTCAAATTTCTTGTAAGTATTGTGTTGACAAGGAATTGTTAAGGATGAACTTGTTATTCTTGCATGAATATTCTTCATTCTGAAATATATTATATTATTAAATTCTGAATTTGAATCAAAAATATATTTTAGTACCTAAGACAAATATATACAAACAAACTGATAATGTGGGAACATAATTATCAATGTTTTTGCTCACTTTGTTCTGGCATGTGCAATGTTTCATTGCATGGGCACACGATATTATTTTTATCAAAAATAGTCGTTCGTTTGATTACTATCTCATCTGATAGTGTTCCAAACCTTAGCGGTGGGAATGATGAATCAATTTGCAGTTTTGAAAGAGGTATTCCTATGTTGTAGTGGTAGAAATAAAAAAATATTTGTACAGCTTGGGTATCGTGTGCTACCAAAAATTGTTATGATGGCGAATTCGTTTAAGCTCCCGAAAATTAGGAATAACATCCTCGAACCAATATTTGCCTAGAATCCCCAATTGTGTCTCGATCACGTATTCATAGCAAAACTGTTTGTCATAATCGATATTTATTTTCTTTGCAAATTCATAGAATTTCATATTTCTATTTGAATTGATCGAGATGTTTGTGCATTGTGCGAATACAATTCCTGCTGCAAAGGAATTTAGACCATATTTTCAAGATGGTAAAGTTGTGGTTTTTTGGCATGCGCGGGCGCACAAAAGCAACCCTTTTGGGGACAATACGCGACACTAATCTAGATCATGCTTTGTGTGGTACAATGCCATTTTGTGGTCTCTCATTCGATGGTTATTTGAATGAAATCGGCATTGCGGTGTCCCTTGCAACTGTTTTGTGCGTAGCAATGCAGGGACCGTTTCGTCACTTAATGCAATGGCTTCCCTGTAGGTATGACAAAGTATACTTTTTATAAGCATTACCATCAAAAAGTTCTTAGTCAAACATTATTTAATAGTCCGTAGGTACCTATAGAAATATAAAGCTATCACAACTATCACTATTAGGTTATTACTACTATACAGGGTTATTCTAAACTCAATTTAACGAGCTATCATAATTTTCCACTGCTAAAACCGAATATTTAGCATTGTTTTAATAATTCATTGATTCGAAAGCACATAAATATGATGTTGGTTTTAATTTTACTTTTCGCATTTTTTTTGAAGTTTCAACGTCGGCGGTCTCAAGCTGGATAGGTTCACGTGTGTGCTTAATTTTTCCCATCCTGTACGCATGAAAAGTGAAATTAATAGTGTTTTTTCACTTTTATCGTGTCACAAAGGTAGGTATAATTTTTTTATCAGACCACTTACTCAGTATTCTATTTGATCCTCCCTCGTCAACCAAAGAAGACTTATTTTAGGAATGTCCAAACAATAATGTCCTAACGAAGCCAAGTGCGGAAAATACGTAGCTAGAGGAACTCGGACCGAATTCGGATGTTGCATCCTCACGAATTCGATGTCTGATAAATTCACGAACTTCACAGGCATAGCTTAATGTATTCGAATTGCTTCAAATTAGAGAATCACGGATGACGAAAATCGGGTATAATGCGTTATCTACCAAACAAATAGTTCTACTTCGGAACGTATCTCCACGGAATCTGTGAATCGAAAATCCCTATATTTTTAAACTCCATGTTTCGATGGAGATGGAATATTGAGAGTCTGGCTGATCATAATCTTCACTTAACAAGCTACAAAAGGACCTAATTTTAAAAGACTCCAAAATTACCTGATAATAGAATGTAATAGATGTCGATTGAATTTGGGCGTGAAGAACAAAAGACGGTTGTCGGACATACCGCACTATAAATCCAGGAGTCGCCAAAGGGCTAATTACTCCTTGGATGTGCTGTCTACTTAAAGGGGTGTTTGTAGGACTCCGAAACGATTTTCGATCAAAATGTTGGCAGAAATGACGATTTATAAATCTGTGTACTTTTTTATATCCATATATTTTTAATCATCATCAATATAGTCTGCCGTCTGGTTTATGCCTCTTTATCAGCCTCTTCTGTCCTGTGCCTTTCGTATCCAGGTGTCCTAGCGATGTGACAAATTTGAATTGTTTCAGATTTTACTTCAATTTTCGCATATGTGTAATACAGTAGGTTTTATTATTGGTTTACAAAAGTTGCAAGTTTGCAACGTTGCTTATATCAATGCAAAAAAATTACAATGTAGATTGATAGATAGATAGATAGAAAATTCGTTATTGCACACTTATAGATAGAAACAATACAGCAAAACAGCTTAAAAACTAAGTGACAAGTGGCGGTCTTATCGCTCAAGAGCGATCTCTACCAGACAACCGTGGATGGATAGGATCATTGGATAGTTTATAAGTACGAGTATTTAAAAAAAATACGCCAGTATCTACCATTCAGTGCCTGCTGCAGTAACTCTGTGTCACTGAGCCACAACCACGTCACTGGTGTTATAAACCTTGTATCAAGCTTCTTCGAATTTACTCCGAAATCTTCTAGCACATCACTAGGTATCCTGACTGTAGGTTGATATACTGTCTACTTAAGGCACGTGATGTATGGCCGCACACAAAGGAACCGACGCCGCGCGCCTTAGGCATACGATTATAAGTGCTTAGCATTGTCGACGTATTAACTGGTGTGAGCCTTTATTAATCCAACTCGAAAAATAACAACTAACAAGCTTCTTAGTGTTACGAATCATAAAAGAATGTAAGAAATAAAGAAATTGTGTAGACCTTATCACACTAATATTATAAATGCGAAAGTTTGGATGGATGGATAGATGGGTGGATGGATGTTTGTTACCTCTTCAAGCTAAAACTACCGAACGGATCGGGCTGAAATTTTGCATACAGATAATTCTAATCTTGGAATCAAACATAGGCTACTTTTTATCCCATAAATCAGTTCCCATGGGGTAGAAATTACCTTTGAACGTTTCCTTAGAAACAACGAGTGCGAAGCCGCGGGCAGAAGCTAGTTTATAATAGTTCCAAAATTTAACAATCATACGATATGTTTCGAACTCGCTGCTGGCCCTTGTTTCTCCTAGCAACTAGATACAACCTGGATCTCACAAATAGGTAACTTTAAGACCTTGGTCGTCTGCATCATTGTCACTTTCTGCCCTGTGAGATTGCGGTAAAATGAAGGTCTAATGTTAAAAACTAACAAAAGGGTAAAAATGTGGTTCAGATCGCAAAAAAAGCTTATCACTCAAGTGGCTATCACTATTCCTCAATTAATTATTTACTTATCAAAGGCGGCAAAGAACCTCTAAAGTATTATAATAGAGATTTTGGCGCCTAGATAGGGCTGTCTGTCTCCTCATCCATGAATGAAAGGTTTCGCTACCGTTGACAATCCCTTAGACAAAAATAAACCTTATCAACCAATAGAGAAATAAAAGTAATTAACCGAGCTACTGTAAAAGGTTAAAGTAGACCTTAAGGTCTCAACAACAGAGGTGCCGGTAAAATAAAACCTGCTACTGGCGTCTACGATAAGACGGCGACATCGTAAAACATCATTAGCAAGATAAAGCTCCTAAAAGTAGCTTTTACTAGCTCAGAAGCTTGCTGTTATCTATCTACTGATATGTCAAAAATCTTTTACATGTTATTGACACCGGATATGATAATATTTTTTTACGAATAAAAATATTATGAAATCACGTGAATTGCTTATTTCATGACATGTTCGTCAGATCTAGATTTTGATAGAGCCACTAACATATTAAAATTCACTTGCCTATTCAGCTTAAATTAGCTGTTCAAACGTAACCAAATCTGCGTTGCCATGGCCATAATTTTAAACTAACAGATCTTTCAAAATCAGAAATCAATTTTCATTTCGCAGAATTATTTACGTCTCTATCAAAAAACAATATTCAGCAATATAGCCGTGCCCAATTAGTCGAAAGCGATTGAAAACAGTAATTTCATTCGATTTGTTGAGTAAACAATAATCAAAAGCATGAAAAAGTGAACAATCAACCAAACAAAAGACGATCAAAGAGGAGAAAAGTTGATTTTACCCAAATCTTTCATTGTCTGTTGGTGCTAACAAACGTTTTGTAGCTCCCCGCCTACGCCTATTATCAGATTTTGTGGTTCTGTTGTGGCATGTCATTTTTTATCAAAACAATAAGGTTTTTTTCAATCTTTTTGAACCCATGTCTCAATTGTCCTAGTTGGTCTCCCACGAATAAAAGATTTGTCTCTAACAGATCTAACGAATGAAATAATAGCAACAGGTAGGCGGTTGTTTCTCGGGCAATTAATTTAATATGAAAAACGAAAAAGACTGATTTGATTTGATGGAATCTGATTGGTACGAATAATTTGAGCTACCTCTAGGTTGTTTAAAACGGTCTGTAGTTAGCTCAGCTGTTTAAATGCTAGTTAATAATTTGTTTCTATACTTTAATTGTCACTTTCTTTGCCAATACAATATCCGTCTACTATTTTCTACTAAGTTTACAAAAAAATATGACAAGAGTGTATGCATCAAACGTAGTCAAGATTGCTAGGATAGTTCCTAGCAATCTTAAAACTAAACGTGAAAAAGTGATAGTCCTACCAAAATTATTAATGAATTACCGTAAAAAATAATTTTACAAACATCTCAATAAAAATACAAAATTACAGTGTTTGTGACCAAAGTCTGCTAAAAAATAATGCTATATTACCCACCCACATTGGAAATAAATTAATAGAATCAGCCCTCATCGTTGTGTCATATAATAATGGTAGATTGGGACCGTGTGAGGTATTTTTTCATTTCACATTTTTTAAGGGAGATATTTTTTTATTATTTTTAGGGAAATACCGCGTGTTCCTGCTAATTCTGCATCTGGATTGAGATGATTTATTAACTCTAGGAAGGGTTGTAAAGGTTATCCGGGATTCACATCTGAAGCCCGTATTCGTAAAAATGTGTAAAACAGACATAATATTTTGAAATTAAGGAAAAAAGTTGTAATTTTCTTTGTTGAAAAATAAATATTGTTTGAAAAGAAAAAAAAATGAAAACAATGAGAACTCAGTTTGAGTTGTATTATTCCCTTGCCGCTTCTAAGCAGATAAAACTTCGGCTAGTGAAAATTTAAGTTCATTAAAAATATATCGTGATGACCACATGTCTGAGAAGGATGGCAGAAGCGAAAGGAGGTCTATTGTACCAAGTCTATACCAGACTAAATGATAATGGTTTTACAATTTACCATGATTGGTGGTATTTTGAATTTTCTGATATTTCGGAACAGCTGCATGACGTGACATATTCACGAACTGTCTCTAAGAAATATATATATTAAGCATGCTTTAATAGGTTCAATAGATATACAGTCATGTATTTGGTGTTCATATCTTAATGGTTTCAATAGTTTTTCCTAATCTTCGTCTACTTGGTCTACATTCTGTTAAAAGTTCAGTTAAAATTCTACAAAAACTTATTTTGTTCTTCACAATAATACTTACAGTTTTAATGATACCTATTAGTATAAAATGATACCTAAAGCGACGCCCCCTGCTGAGCAGGTAGCATTTAATATGAAAGATATATTTTATAGCGAACTCTTTTGTCTCTGCATTTTAATGTCTAGTAAGGGGAATTATTATTTGCGTTCTCATATCAAAATAATATGCGTATCAGTAAATAAATTCTCGTGGGAAACATTTTATTGAAAGTCAATAACAGACCTTGGACAGTAGAAGGTAGAGTTCATTTTTGTGTTTTTCCTTCTAAATGAAATAACCATTCTCAAAAGATTCACGCAGACTGCTGCATCAACTACGTAGTCCATACGTTTCGTTATTTTTTCTTATCATGGACTCACACACTTTACCTTCTATCACGAAGGTAAAGTATGGAACTAATAATAGGTAGGTACATAACTAGTATCTGTCCGTGGTTTCGCACGCGTTCGTTAGGTTACTTCTATCCCATGGTGACTGATTTATGGGATAAGAAGTTATTTGTTCTTCCTGGTCTAGACCCACATCTATGCAAATTTTCAGCACGATTCGTTGAGTAGTTTTGGCGTAAGGAAGTCACGAATATCCATCTATCCATCCTTGGATGGATGGACTTTCTGATTATTCTGCAATGTTACTCATCTCTGTAAAGATGCTTTGTCTACGTTGCCGTCAAAATAAAAATAAAACACATTTCTTTGTTCAATATACAACAACGATACATTCGTTTTAAAGAGTAGGCACCCTGAATAAATAAGCGATAAAGCGTTATCCACATGAAAATTTCATGAAATCATTAAAATGAGCCTAAAAATTGTCAAACAAAAGCTGTTGTTTGCCATGAACAAACAAAATTTATTAAATAAAACACCGAGTTATTTAAAAAAAATTTAGTTCAATTCGTTTTCTTTAAAAATTAAAACTTCTCAAGTACCTACCTAGCAATATAACTCAATTGCAAAGTAATAATGCAAAATTGTACGAGGTAGCCAAGAAAATGATGCAATTATGTTCAATAAATAATTTTATTCGTTTACAATCTACTTACAACTAAGTTATTTACAATACAGACTGGCTTGGTTCATACAATAAAATTACATCTAAACTTTATTTTCTTGAAATTGGTTGTTACCTGTTTACAAGTTTGTTTTGTCTGTTTCTTTGTCTTGATCGGTGGGATAATTAACAATTATTTTTCAAAACACAATGTTATTAAACTAAATTTTTCACAACTATAGGTTGTTCAATAGGTATCGATACCTAATTAATAGCATTACATTTCAGTAATTCAGTAAGTCTAGTTATTTAAATCAAATGCATTGCAATGCATCTAAAACAATAAAGCATTTTAAACTTGAACTTCAAGCCAAAATTTCGCCAAGTTTTGTCCAAGATGTCGTATTTTTCAGTCTCTTCCTCGCTCTCACTTACACTTATTCTATACGTAAGGCACTAGTGGTTCTGACTAGATTATACAAAAGTCTTTTCGTACATTTTCAAATAAATGCAGTACTTATAAATAATGCACATAATTCGGAGGGATTTTTCCAGTATGAATCTGCTTGACCTGTGAACAAAAGAAATGGAATATTAGTCTTACTGGAATTTTGTAGGTACATTGGGAAAAATTTGAGGGCACACAATATGAAGTTAAACGAATAAAGTGAAATAAAAGTAAATTAAAGAAGTATAAACATTCAAACCGATTAATACAATAAAATATTTGTACACAATCAAAACGGTCAGATATAATTCTAAGTGGACAAGTGACAAATTTACATGAAATAAAACTTACAATGCTATTTCTGTTGCCACCAGGAAATTACATCGAGGAGCTCATCTTCATCCATGGACCCGAGCTGCTGCTGCGTAGGCTCGTACCTATCCACCGCCGAATACGAAGAGGAAACTCCCGAGGAACATTCTGAAGGCGCCGGTGAATCAGGCTTCTCCGAGCAAGGCGACCCAGGACCGTAGAAGAACCCATCATCCATATCCAACGATGTCATCTGCTGCACTGAATTGCTAGGTGTATTTTCTTTGTCTCTAGTTATCCCCAACGCGGCATCGCTTTCATCTAACAGTTGTTGCAGATATCTAATGTATTCCACTACCATTCGTAGCGTGTCAACTTTGCTAAGCTTTTTCCCCGAGCCGCGTCGCGCGCCGCCAGACAGCGCCGCGACAACAGAAGCTGGCAGGTGTCGGCGGAGTGCGTTGAAGCCGTCATTCACTTGTTTCACACGATTCCTTTCGCGGGCGTTCCGACGGGCGATCGACGCAGCCTGAGGTCCGGTGTAGGGATTCGTCCTGAAGTGCACTTTCTTCCGATACTGCATATTCGCTGGAGTATCATGCGTGACGTAGTTTTTTTCAGGAGCTGGTGCGATCGGAACATTTCGTTTCTCATTTTTCGTAAGCGTGGTATAGTTAGGCGAGACGACGACGTAATTCGTCTGCCCCTGAACGAGTTGTAATTCTTGTAGCATCGTGTTTGTTTACGCGGCACGTGCGGTCGGCGCGGGAGTCGAGGGCACAATGGGGCTCGCGAGACGTGCGCGCGCGGCGATCGTCGCGGTCGAGTGTGCCGCCGACGCATGCGCACACGTTATATCACCTGCGCAAGCTGCAAAAAACATAAATTTCAAATTCTTCCCCTATTATTTTCGATCATCCCTTCCCTACGTGCAGGCCGGTACCTGGCGGCCGGCGAGCCACGCGCCTGTTTTTTCCTTGACCACTGTAACATAAAACGTTGAATTAATAGCATACCTAGAAATGCGCAGCTCGTTTTGCGAGCGTTTACTTTTAAACCGCGTTGACTTGTAAGTGCAGCTTTAACGAGTTGCATTTTGAATTTGCAATGAAGGAACGGTTTTAAATAGTATTAAGTTATTGCTTATCTGTTTGATTGCTGTACAATAAATCAGTCGTTTGAGAATTCGTATCGATGATCTGGGATCAGTATCCTCTTAAAGCGCAGGCACGCTGGTCACGGCTGCATCAGCGATTATCGCTACTTCATCAGTAAAATACGATGACATTCACATTAATGAAAGCAATTTACAAAATTTGGCAGTAAACTCGGGGATTGGAATGATAAAATAATAAATTATTGACGATATCATTACATTACATTCTTGATTTTTAAACAAGATCCTGCTAAAGGCAACATGGGATCAGATGTAGCATTTTGGTTTTAATATCTATTCCTTTGTAGAGCAAGCCTAGTTCGTCGAGGAGAGGTGCGGTACAATAGAATGTCGAGTCGGTGTATTTTTTTAACGGACTCTTGTTAGAGTAAGAAGATAGTTTCGATCACATCTTGGTGTTGATCACTTAGGTACTTTCAAAGAGATATCTAGGTTTTCTTTGTCCAAGAGTAGTATTAAAACCAACAAATTCCAAACGACAGTTTTATAGATGTCAAACAATAATCTTCAAATACAATCAAACAATTTATAGTATTCTCACAATATTTGATTAAAATTATGTAAAATTAAAATAACTCAACGTGTTTAATACATTCTTAGTGATAAAACATAGGGTTATTACTTGTACAAGCATTCAAACGATTTATGTTATGTTTTAAAATACACACTATGCTTGTTCGACATTCTCTGAGTTGTTGAAATTTCGATTTTCGTGGATGTGAACATATTCGAAATAACTTTAAATATAATTATACACTCGTAATGAATTGTACATACTTTCTAATTTATCATTATTATCATCATTCACAGTCAACTCTGTGACTGTCTTTGATGGTTTTTCCGAATTTTGTTGTGCTTTTTTGGGGTTTTGTTTTGGGTTGGTTTTGTTTTGATCATTGTGACAGAAACCAAGGACAGACATTTCCAAAATTACTGGCTTATTAAAATATCATTTCTGATTTTTTAGGTATCCACTGGTATCCTCACAGTCATTTGATAAAACCGATTATCGACATTTTTTTACATAAAATAACAGACTGAAATTACTGTTAACTCGACAATCCGTAAATTCCGTAATCCCTCAGCTCAAATCAAACCATACTTCTGTCAAAAGTATTCGATACACGAACTCCTTAGCCACTTATGTTGTCGGTTCTTTTGATTAAAGCTACCGACTCAGCCAATCTTTGATTCAGATAATTCACATTCTATTTGTTTGAATTTCCTAATTGAATAGTCTTGAGGGGTTAATCTCTGGATGTTACTTTTTATTTGAAGTCATCCTTTTTACACTCAACCTTGTGTGTTCTGCCTGGGCAAAAGCCTTGATCCTTGTTCCCTCTATCTATCTCGACCCCAATGATCCTTTTCGTGGAGTGTGGTCTGTCCGTATTTTTCGGAGAAATTACGTTTCGGTTCGAATATTTCACAGTCAATTTTGTGAGTACTTGTTCGTTACGCTATTCATCCTCGGTATACTACAACCACTTTTGTTGGTGTAGTATTTTCTGTTACAATTGGTAAAATTATTAACCATCGATCTAGTTTTCATGATTAGCGCAAGTAGTTTGTTTGTTTGTGCAAAATGTAAAAAATATTATGTACATATATTGCGACTTCTTACCATACGAAAATGATTGATGTTTGATAGAAATCGTAGTTGAGGTTAGATGGTGATTAAAAATCTTTTTTATAAAAGACTTGGAAGAAATTCCATTTTTTACAATATTTGCCTCCATTGATAGCCCCTCCAAGTTTTAAAGAGTGTCCTTATTTAACAAGATTGGTATTTGATTTCATTAGGGGCGATATAGGACAACTAGTACGCTTTATTACCGGGAATTATACCAGATAGGTAATTAAGATCAATGTGAAATTTTGTTAGGCGTCGGCATACCTTATCGGCTGAGGTTCCACTGCAGTGTTGAGCTACAACATTCAGGAATCTACTGGTGCCGTCCATTGGACTGAAAGGACAAAGGACGAGGACAACTTGCGAGCTCTGGTACCGAAGGTCATGATTCGCTTTGAATCATTGCGTTAGTCATTAATCAATCAGTGCATTGCATTGCACTCTAGACTGTAGGATGTAAATGGACAAATAAAAAATGACTAAAATAATTGACGTGGGAGACTGTGTTTGGTTAACACTTTGGGTACTCACGACACACATTTTTTTTTACATTAAATGCCGAAGTATGGCAGCGTGTAGCTGGGCAGTGAATGCATTTATCATTGGGATCATACAATACAATACAAGTACTCTTTATTGCACACCAAATAAACAGAAACACAGGACAGGAAAAGACAAACACAGATTACGTTGCACAATGGGCGGCCTTATCGCTATGAGCGATCTCTTCCAGGCAAGCTTTGGATGGACAGGAAGTGGAAGAACAAGTATAGACGGTGGCGTGTTCTACAGTGGGTATAATATTTGGATTAAACATACGTAAGCAAATACTGATAGCTATAAATACAATTAATATGACAGATACATAAAATAAATATAATATACATAAAATAAGTATAATATACATAAAAAGAAATATAATATACATTTAATAAAATGCAGCCAGCGTCTTGGGGACGCTTCCGACTGGTGTTGATATGGATCAGTTGAGCTATCTGTAGACTGTTTGCAACAGTCGGCAGTTAGCTCAATTGTTTCAATTGTAAATACTAGTATAATTTTCTTTGTGAATAAATGTCTGATTTAATAAATATATAAGGTGTTTATAAATATACTAATTTCACATGAACAGTTTGAAGTAGAGGTAAGGAAATGTCAAATCATACTTTTATGCACTTTTTTTACAAACCGAGACTGATGTAGAATAAAAAGTATATTTATGAAATTTTCAAGGGCAATAAATATGTAACAGGTTCCTCTTCTGTGCCATCGTAGCTTTTAATTTTTAGGTAATCTATAACTAGATCAAAATTGACTCTACCTTCCTCGCCAAGTCATCTAATGGCTTGCACCCCATGCACCCCGTGATTCAAACCGGATGTGACGGGGAGGTGCTAATAGGTTCCGTAAATAACATTTTTTATTTTTTCAATCGTGTTATGATTACTTGTAATCAGGAAGGGTCCGTTAGGTGAGGTCAGGGTGAGGGTTAAATAGTGAGGGGGTGAATTCGATTTTGTAATAAAATAAGTTTGTGTCTTTCAATTATTTTTATTTTACAAAAGCGTTAGATTAACATGTGATAGCATTCTCCACGTCCAAGGAGGACGAAGAGATATTTGCCCAACAGTGGGAAAGTCTCGGCAGAAAATACTATTAATAATTAGGAATTGTCAACCATCTGAGGCATGAAATCAAAGAAGAGACAGTATGTTGTTTCCCCTAATTATTCGAGAAAGGTTAAAAATTTTAAAAATCGTGCAACTATGTGGGTCCCAAAATACAGGACTGACATAATAAAATTAATGACTTAAACTCCCTTAACTTATTTAGAATAAAAATATAAAAAACAAGTACAAGGTGCTAGATATTTCATACAGTATCCAGATAAATCATGTCCTTACTACATACTTGCAACAGTTGCATGGGTTTACAAAAAAAAAGGTAGCACTCCGGGAGTGCCGGCAGAAGTGAAAACTTCAATATTAACGTTGTGTTTAATTATAAGTATAAAAGTCGATTTCCATAATTTAAACAATTCACATTTACGAATACACAACAGTGTATTTACTACACAACAGTCAAGCAATCAGCTGTCACCATCCTTGGATACGCGTGGGACGCTGTACATAAACACACACGGTCATTCGCGCAAGCGCCCTGTGCCGCCTAAACAGAGCAGCACACTCAGGCACGGTAGAAAGAGTAGGAGATACTAGTTCCTCTCCCTTCCCCTCGATCTTACGCTTTTTCGATCAGCATCACGTGACCCTGACGCGAGTTTGAAAGTTTTTACCCATACAAAAAAACTCAGCGCCGCTAAAGAAGTTTTCACTTCAAAAACTCAAGCCTTGCGTGCCCACGAGTACTGTTGATAAGTATTTCTACACGGCGACATTACAGATTTAATTTCCCTTCAACAAGTCGTCGATACCATGTCATTTTACCCACTCGTAAGATCATTTAAAATAAATAAATTACCATTGACATGTTTGCAGATGAGTTAAACTATATTATTTATGAAACCGCAGTACATTTATGTTTTTAAGTATTATTCAATTATACAGTAGCAAAGTGGTTAGTACCTACTGGTAACTAGCAACTATTGCCTAAGGACTGATCTACTTTGTTATTTAGAAATGTCAACCTTGTTATAATTTGTATACTTTGTATTTAAGCAAAATATATGGTTAAGTAAAGCAATGACTAAAATGACTAGAGACCCAGTAATATTTGCCCTCAAGCTATTTTACTCAGAAAAATGACAATTTTTGTATTTAAATTCACTAAATTATTTGCTTTCGCGATTTACTACCATAACTTTATGTGACACCGAATATTTATCGAGAGACTGTTTATTTTTATTCACTTTAATTTTGTCTTTAATTTGAGAAGCACGACAATAGACAATGAAGTAGTAAAGTAACGTAGAGGGTAAGAATTCATAAAATTTAAACAGTTGGTACCTAGTTTTACTTTTTTGGCTTGGACCAAAATGAATTCCTCATAAATACAGAGAACATGATTTTTTCACGCAAATATGATGTAGATCATAATGTTCGATAAAAACAAACAAATTAATAGAAACAAAAACAATTAGTCATAGGAAATTAGTACAAATTACTCGCTATAACAATGACATAAAACATGATTGAGATAGCAACGTGGGAGTATGGGGTTATATCATGGGGATGGGAAATGATTACGGGATGATTATGGGAAAAGTGTCATCTGTGTGCGTTATGGTTCAGTGGTATGGGACATGGACATGGGAGTAAACGGTTTAATTTTCTGTGTTTTTCCAGCTGTTTTTGACACGAAATTAGTAAAAAGAGACGTTGAGATACCTATGTAATTAGAACGCTCCATCAAACGAAGAGAGACCTGTTAAGTTTAAAGACAATTTCTATGATTTCCGAAATATTCTACAACTACGACAACAACAACTTTAGAATCTCTCGGCATAATATAGATGCTCTATTAAAAATACAGCTTATTTAATGTTCATGACTTAGGTAGATTACTATGAATGGAAAGAAAATGGAGCCTGTCAACGAAGTGAGTTATGAAGCTTTCCGTAGGTAGGTACTTACATACTTTTTAAAAGACTGTCAAAGGTCCTCGTTACGACTTTAAACTTTATCATCTGGGCGTATTCCAGTCGTTCAACCCACTGATATATAACTCCTGCTAAAACTGACTAGATCTTGAAGCAAACAGTGCCTCCTCAAGTGCTTATTGTATCAGCTACCACAGGTAAATGAACCACAATACTTGGCAGCCGACATTTGTAGACAACACTTGATGTTCAAAACCTGCCTCCGATTTAGCTTAAATTTTGTACCATCATGCTCTTACTAACCTGTATTACGAACATCAAGTAGCGTCTATCGATCGATTGAAGATCGAACAATCTAATCGATAAATCATAGAACCACAGACGCGCCGACATGCATAGCACAATAGAACTACCTGATTTAGTTCCTTCAAATTCTTTGATTCAGTTCCAATAGCTTTTGATTAACGATGTGTTGAGTGAGTCTATTCAAAGTACGTCAAAGGGATATCGTATTAGGAATTAATAAAGGGAATTTTAGGTACTGATCGACCACGAAATTCCCTTTCTATGATGGCGGGTGTAGGTATGTACAAGCAGCGGACAATAAATGTCCGCTCACTGATTGTTCAAAGATGATTAATAATTTGGCAAGATCAATATCTTAGTTGTCTTGGTGTAGGTATCCAAACTAAATATATGAAATTTACACCTTTGCTATCAAAAACTCCAAAGTATTTGATGGAAGCGGTCACATCATTCAATGGAATTAAATTACTACCGTCTACTTCATAAAGAAGATACGCCGTACCTCTGTTCCACATTAGTTATTTTGCAAAAAATCGAGGCATACAACCTACAATCAATTAATTACTATATCTTTCATCAGAATCTCTTCTAATTGTGACATGGCTTCAGGCAGTGGATTGTATCTCTGATATTTTTGATTTATTCCACCTTACGACTTGAATTTATTTGTGACGCGGTTGTCAATTCAATGCTTCTGAAATATTCAGATTATTTATTTTATGTCTCTGGTCAGTTTATAAATTGTAAACTGATTTAGATAAGCGGGCCATAACTGTAAGTAAGTATTGGTACTAAGTAGATAGACTGATGTTTGAAAACCATGTTGAAACAGTCAATTTTGTCACTAGGCTAACATTTAATAATGATCTTCGTTAAGTCTGTTTAGCACTAAAAATAACATCACACTTAATTATTTTTTTTCTAAATATTTATCTTTATTTTGATGTTTCTAAATTTATCTAAATGTATAAGTGAGGATTTCTTAAGCGGATTAAAAAGGAAAACAATAAAATCCGTTTGATGTGCAGACAAAAGAATAACTAGGTGTGATATATCGAGATGATTCGCGGTTTCGTAACAATATTTTGTAAAGCCATTGTTTACTTTAACGGGTTAAAAAGGGGTTAAATGAACAGATGGTTTGCTTACTTTGATTTTGGTCGGCGGTTTTCAGTTTAAAAATCAATGACCATTGTGAAAAAAAAAACATTTATATGTTTTAGTTAAGGCTCTCAAAACAAATACTACGTGTTTTACTATTTTCCCTGGTTATAAGATTCTGTCATGAAGAAATAGACCATGTAGACCTCGATTAACAAACTGTCCCCTGTTGTCTGCGAATTAAGTGCTCTTTATTATATATTTTTTGACATTTAATGTTGGATTATGCCAAACAAACAAAATTTCCGAGATGAGAATAATCTGATACTTACATATTTTTTTTTCAAAATAAGTTTTATAATAGAACTTTTTAATATTATTATTTTTATATTTTATGGATTTTATTATTGAAACATGAATATTATTTATAAAGTAGTTAAATAAATAAGTTCTTAAGTACATAATATATATCAGGTCCAGATAGTGGAATGAGCAATTGGGTATAATTGGGGTTTATTGGGCTTGCTAGTATGGTTCAAAACATTAACAAACATTAAAACAACAACCTCGCCACGGTTAACTACAATCTGCATGTTCCACTATCAGAGACAGATCTCGTGTCTTTCCCACCCTGCGACGTCCACTGACGCAGCGTCATTCGGTGTCAGTTGGCGTCAGTTGGCGTCAGTGACGTCAGTGACGTCCGACATCACGATCTCACCGATTGTAACTGAGATTTCGACCGCTCCGATTTTCATTGTGACCGTTGACATGACAATCGAATTACAGATAAACTTTAGTGTGAGAATTGTTTTGTTTTTGCATTTTTTTCTTTTGGAACACATGTTGCTTGTCTGGTGTTTCCTCTTATTTTTCAGACGCGCTGTATTTTATTGCGTGGGAATTTCTAATCATTTGTTACACTTCTTTGATAGGTATCACTGAGCACATAATCTACATTTTTGTGTCTAGGTACAGTGCAAACCATATTTTGGTTTATTGTTCTAATCCACATTTTAATAAATATCCCATGGTACTTTGGTAATTAAACTTATACATGAATACCTAAGTATATTTATTTGCAGCAAAAACAATTGATTAATATACAGGTTGATGAAAGTATTGAAAAGAAATTATGGTATTGCCTTAATTTTTTGTAGGTATTGCCTACGACATAACTGACTATTTTCACTTTTTACACTTTAATTTAACGCCTCTACCGTGCAGCACAAAACTATGCATTTAAATGACAATAATAATGCTGGAAAATTCACACAGCCCCAAACTAAGCAGAGCTTGTGTTAATGGCACTAGATAACTGATATACTTAATACAATACACTACAAATATGGATTTAATTAAACTCTTCGTATTTAAATACATTTTACAATGACAAAATGTCTTACCACAAGCTTAAAACGAGTGGGTCCGCGAGCTGTCTGTCACATTAAAATATATGTATCTAAATGTTACGCCCTTTTTAATGCACATTTATTTTTGTAGTGTGCGGTTGCAGTGCACCTCTGATCTCCGACAACCTTTATTTATCTATGAAGACAGTAACGGAACGTAACACACGATCTTCAAAATGATTTTATTTCATCAACGATCTGCAAATATTTGTTCCGGTTGTTCTGGGTTCTATGTATAATAAAAAAAATCGATCTATGTAATATTGTATTATGTATATCAGTCTTACGTCAGCTAAGGGCTAGATGATGATGTGTGGATGTCCAGATTTATTTATTTATTTATGTGTGAGACTGAGATAGTACGAGAAATAATTATCTTGTCAAAAACAGTCTTCAGTCTAACTAGCTCATTGCACCTTCGTTAGTTTAGAAATAAAAATGTAAAGCCGTAACACGCGAAACGTTGATAAGTAACATGTCCCGCTTAGTAGATTGTATTTCACATGGGTAGGTACTCCAGAGGCAATAAATAAGGCTAGTTGAGGATATTTGGGTCATTTACGAAGACACTATGGTACAGGGTGTTGTTATTTAATATATTTGTTCTAGACCAAATGGAAACTTCCTTGAACATTTTTTACTTGATTATGAATGTAAGCGGGTTAACTACGAACCTATTTTGTTTACATTCATAATGAATTCGTCAAACTACGGAAGTTTTTATAGTAAAATTTTCGACTTGATTTGCAATGACTCTTAAACTATCAGACTAGGAGTTTTTTTAATTACAATCATAAGTAAAAATGAAAATGTTAATAAAATAGTTTATTTCGGCCTCAATTTATAATTAAAAAAACTTTGCCCAATGAGTGAAAAAAACAAAAAACTTTGCGGTAAAATAAATTGCTAACGTATCAAAATGACCGCCTGGCTGATAAAACTATCACATGAACTGCTTCTAAGGAGTATTGACATGAATCACCCTGTATACCTTAGTTACCGACAAACAAGCTACATTTCGTTTATTAGTTTACGACATCTCGTTAGTTACGGCGATAAGAGGACCCCTAAACAGGTCATTAGTATTGTTCATGGTTTTTTTGTAGGTTATTGTACCTACCTATTGTTTTTTTCTGTCTAGCTTCGAAAATAGCACCACCAGCCTGATATCAATAAACTTTTATGAAAAAAAAAGCTTTTTTTTGTTATATGGTTTTTGAGAGCGGTTTTTGCCCAGCAGTAGAAAAAATATATAATTCGATTTGGAGTGAAGAGTCGGTAGAAGAGATTACAGTATCATCGCCACTTCACAAGCTCCCAAATACTCACAAATAGTTATTCGCTTGAGTTTTTAAACGCTTTGAAAAATCATGCTAAATTTATAAATGCTATATATAATATTAGATTAGATAGATATATTATATTTTATATCAATGGATATTTGTTACTTCTTCACGCCAAAAGTACTTAACGAATTGGGCTACAAATTTTTATAGAAGTTGGTCGAGAGCTGGATAATACATAACCTACCAACTACTTTTTCCTGTATATCAGTCCTACGGAATTAACATAACCTTTTAACGTTTCCACAGAGACAAAGCTTGCGCAGCCGCGGGCAGAAACTAGTGATAAAATTAAACAAAAAGTTTCATGAGAAAAGAAAACATTATTATTTTTAGTTGTCGTTGGACATGCCAGTCCCATATATTGGTATAACTCCTAATAACACGGTGATAGAGGCACCAAAATGTAAACAAATCTGTCTCCACCTCCACTAAATTCTGTCACTCAAAGAACTGTTAACATGTAATGAGTATCATTGTCGTGTCATTACATAAATACAGCGCTGGACAGTGATACACTAAACGACACCTGTCAGGGAGATTGTGACTTGTTTTACAATACGTTGGTCACAAGTCACAAGTTAGAAAGTGTCATAAACTTTTGTCACTTTAGTCAGGTGCCTCAGAGGTGATTAAGGGTTAATTTATTCTAAACAAAATTTTTAAATCGTTCCTAAAGCTAATCTTTCAGAATCAAACCTCTTATGGCGCCGAAAGAATAGAATTCTAGAATTATTTGTATGAAATCGTATGAAATCTAGTGCAGTAGTCGCCGAATTCGCCCGAGTCGCCTGAGCTTCGTTATGGGGCGTGATGTCCACACGTAACAACTGCCTCGTTGGTCTAGCGGTCAGCTTGTTCAACCGCTGATTATGAGGTCTTGGGTTCAAATCCCGGGTCGGGCCACTAGGTATTATTGGGGTATTTCTAGCAAGAAAAATTCAGAGTAGCAGCCCGGAGTCAGGAAATTGGCGGTGTTACACCTCCGTGCCTCGGAAAGCACGTTAAGCATGTCCCATCGGATTATGAGAGTGAGGAAAGAGAGTGCACCTGTGTTTGCGCACACACTTGTGCACTATAATATGTCCTGCGCATCTGGCTGGTCAACGAGACGGATTTTATCACATGGCGGCGTGACGTATCATGCACGCTGCGAATACATACATTACCATTGTCCAACATTATTTATTTATTTACTTTATACATTACGTCCCGTAACCCCACCGATCAGTACCCGGCTTATAGGGCCATGGAAGTGTTATGGCCCACCTCCAGCCCCGTGTAGCAGCAGCGCGCCCTTGTGAACCGCACCACCGAGGCTGGACTGTGAATGTGTTAAGAGACTAGATAGAGATGTCCTCGATAAGAGACTTGAACAACAGCTCATTCACAATCTATTTTATGTTTTTATCTAAGTACTTATCAAGAATTTTAAAGGTTTTCCAACTCAATAAACCTGTATGGCTTTGTACCGCGTATTTTTACATGCATGACATAAAAAAAGGCATAAAGTACTTCTTAATTTGTGTGCACACGGAATCGAAGCGTACGCAGCGTATGGATTTGTTGCTTTGTAATGATTTCTATGGTTCAGCGTCCATTGGATCAGCATATCTGCCGTTACCGAAACTAGAGACCAGTACTTCTGCGATGACGTCATCCGCAGTAATATCCTCGTAGTGACGATGACGTCATCGACAAACACGAGCGAAAAATGAAAATACCTATATTATGAATGAGAATGAGAATATTTTATTTGTTACTCAATCGACAAAAACAAATTAATAAAAAAATAATAAAATAAAATAAATAAGCCTTTCATAACCTTCAATAACAATCAATCAATCGTGCTTAAAAATAATAATTTCTTGTATCAATTTAAAAACGTATGTCAAACATAATAGAATTAATGTTAGAGTATAGATTTAATAAATGAATTTGAATACCTAGTTAATTAAAGATTAAAAAATTTATATTTCGTCAATAGTTAGGTTAGGACTCCTCTCGGGTAAAGGCCTCCTCCAGTTCTGTCCAGTGTTTGTGGTCTTTTGCGACGTCAGTCCAGTTTTGTGTTTTCAGGTACTTCCTAATTTCGTCTGACCATCTTGCTAGGGGTCTGCCAATTCTTCTTGTGCCTTACTTCACTGCCTTGACAAAAACAAATATGATTTAAAAATAAAAGACAAAGCTTCTGTCGATTATAGTCACAAAACGGTTTCTGTCTCAGCATGAGCTAGTTGTAAACACGTTACAACCAACTCAGGTCTTCCGACAGAGCCGTTTGGTATTACATAGTATTATTGCCACTTTATAATCTAGAAGCACCCTATCGGCATATTATTGTAAATACCGACGCTGCTTACGCTCCGATTCCGATGCAGTGGACGCGCCACTTTACGTCTAGAAAAAAATAAACGTTCATAGAAAGAACATGGCGTGCCAATCCCACTTACTCGCTGCATGCATTTAAATGCAATAACATCTAAACAACATAAAATACTTACTATGTTAATAAAATATTTTATTAAATAAATACGCAAATTAATATACCATTGAAATATTATAAGCATTTAGAACTGTCAAACCCTGATTGCCTATAAAGAAAGGTTGCGTGCAGAACTTTCGTAATGCTTAACTTGATGGAGGATGTACAAGGACTCATGTTTTGACTCGTATAGATGTATGAAGTGCATAATTTTGTTTATTTATATGGTTGATCATTAATTAGGTACAGAGATTTATTTTTTGAAACTAAAAAGGGTTTTTATAAAGTTTTGTATCATGTAGCTTTGAGTATTGCTTCGATATAAGAGAGTTTTGTGTTTGACTCAAAAAACGTGTTACAATCAAAAATAGTTTTAACAGCGTTCTTGTTGTTTATAATTTTTGTGCTCGCTTTTCTTTTATTATGTTCCGCGATAATGTTTAATGAGCAACACCAAAATGTCCAAGTGCTTTGATATCTCTGTCAATTATCTTGGTAATTTTGTAAAAATCAGTACAAATTTGAATGTTATCACTCAAAATATCATCGATTCTCCAATATAAGTACGTAGTTGCTCTACGACTCTTTTACCTCCTTATCTACTCTGTTTATATACATTATACATATATACATTAGTATCCACTTAATAGTCACAAGTAGCTTCTTAGTTTACTCATAGTAATACATGATAGGTTCAAACTCATACTTTGTTAAAAAAACACTCGAAATTAAATAAAAGCATTATAACAGGTTAGCTGTTTGGTGCCGGCTTAGAATTTGCACCACACCAACTCTTCCCGCGGGTGTCGTAAGAGGCGACTAAGGGATATCCACAGGGGGCGGGCAGCAGCGCCCCCTGCAGAACAATTCTACCACCGATTTGCGATCCCCAACCCGCATGCCCAGCGTGGGGATTATGGGCACGTGATAAAAGCCAATAAGGTGCTTAACAGGGGGAGGCCTGCGTCCAGCAGTGGACCAATACAAGATGTTGAGGTGGAGGTAAAACTCCTACTTTGTAAAAAACCACTCGAAATTAAATAAAGTTTTTATTTTTATTTTTAATAGCCTTTCGCCCAATATTGATACATTGTATTTTCGGATATTACAGTGAATATCATTACGGATGCGCAAATTCTCGTTAAATGCTGGAGTCCCGTTGGGCGCGTGGCGGACTCGCGACTTGTACTCGGTGAGCGAGGTAAAGGCGATTCTACACTGGTATATAGTACTTACGAACTTCAAATTTACTTCGAGTCTTGTCCCTGCCGAGGTTGGGCGTTTTTTGTATCATATTATATAAATCCAAGTTTTCTTTATTTTTAAGAATTAGGTATTTTTTAAGTGTACTTTATCGATATACGACTCTTTTTAAGGTTCAAAGAAAACAAAACTTCCAAGCCTCGTAATTACATAAGTTTTGCCATTTGATATTTTTAAACAAAATCTTTATTCTACTTAGAAATTCTTGTTTAAAAATATTTCTGAATTAATAGAGATTTAATTCAAGCTTAACAAAAATATGTTCCATTATTGGACACAAACACTATAAGTTTTTTTTAGCCTTCAGATTCTCTCACTTCATCCATGGATCCGAGCTGCTGCTGCGTAGGCTCGTACCTATCCACCGCCGAATACGAAGAGGAAACTCCCGAGGAACATTCTGAAGGCGCCGGTGAATCAGGCTTCTCCGAGCAAGGCGACCCAGGACCGTAGAAGAACCCTCACACATTTAAAGCCAACCTATGCAGCTTACTATGTTATCAATATCGTACTCGTAAGTAGGTATATTATAATATGAGATGTATTGCTTTTTCTTTTACGTTGTTACTTTGCCGCTTAATATCAATCACATTTTTTAACCAATCATTTTATTTTGCTATAATTCATCTTATTTGGGACAGTTTCCAGAACTCCTTTTACCTAAAGACTATAAATAAATAAGTAATCCCATTTGTATGAGTCAAACAATGTAGGTTACAATTACACAGAGGACAGTTAAAGGAGTTATGAGTCAAAAAAGTAGCGATTGACAGTAAAGAGCTTCGTGTGTAGGCGCCTTAACAGCCTTAATTACGCAGAGGCGTTATCGAGTAAGAATGTACACGCGACATCGGTATTAATAATGGAAGTGTGCGGACGTACGAACACCTGCCTGCAGGCCGGACTACCGGACATAAAACGTATGGAGACTTCACTTTTAGACTCAAACTTCAGAGGGTTTAAGTAGTTGAGCATAGATCTCCCTCTTGTCTCTTGTCTTGAGTTTATTTTCGACATTTGTATGAATAATGGAAGTTTAGGTACTAACGTACGGACACCTGCTTGTATTCCAGACTACCGAACAGAAAACATAATGGAGATTTTACTTTTTATGGAGACTCTACTTTTTGACTCAGACTTCAAAGAGTTCTCTAGTTACTACTACAAGAAGAATATCTATGCTCAAGACGCATACTAGACTTATGTATGCGTCTTGAGCATAGATCTTCTTGTCTCTTATCTCGAGTATTTAGTCAACATCACAGGTATTAATAACGAAAGTGTGTGGACGTACGGACGCCTGCCCTCAGACTACCGGACAGAAAACGTATGGAAACTCTACTTTTAGACTCAGACCGACTCAGAGAGAGAGTTCGAGAAGTCTGGACTATTCGAACTTTCTGGAGTCTGAATGCATCTTGAATATAGGTCACTCTCTTGTCTTGAGCGTATAGTCGACATCGGTATTGGTAATGGAAGTGTGCGGGCACCTGCTTTTCCGGACTTCTGGACAGAAAACGTATGGAGGCTCCGCTTATAAGGTCATACTTTAAGGCGAATATATACCCCGATAATAGCGCCACTACATATTTTATTTTATTATTACGTTATACAAAGGAATTATCAAATAATCGGACCGCGCGTAGACGATATCTATCATAAGCTTTTTTTAAATGTATTTGTAATAGTTTTGTTTTCTGTTGACAAAGTAGTTTAAGCGCAAGAATGTGTAGAATCTACATTAAAATAGACTAAATGTGCAAACATCTTTCTTTTTGATCTCGCGAACTCAAGATTCTGCTTCTCCTGCTTTTTAGGCTCAGATTTTAAAGAATTCGAAAAAAGAAGAGTAAATAATAACTTAACCCAAAAAGTGGCTCTCTCAAGTAGTCAAGCTGGCCAGGTAAGATGAAAAGAGTTTTAATTGACCTGGTTTCGTGAAATTTACTAGCACTTCACTGATTTGTAGAAGTCGCTTGGACGGACTGGTTTTGTTTTCAAAAAGCTTAGCTTTGCAAAAAAACAGTTCTTAACACACTGTTATAGTCACTGTTAACTCAACTGTTTTTATTGTAAATACTAGTTCTAATTCGTTTCCATTATTTACTTGTAATATTCCATATTTAACAAAGTTGTCTTTCACAAAGTTGCTTTACTTTGACAAAGTCGTCTTACTTTGTGACGACTAAAATAATTCCAGATATAAAGTATGCACTTAATTAAAAACGCACCTGCTTTATGCAGTTGGTCAGTGACTGGTAATACCGATTCATTAAGTACATGAAAGTGCAATGAAAATATTTGTTAGTTGCGTGCGCCCCGGGGTTTGTTTGCGGCGCTTTTGAAACCACGCCTTCAGAAGTGGGGTAGAACGTCATCAGAAGTGGGATCAAAACTATGGTAAACAACAACAAACAGTCATAAAGAGAAAGCCCACAAAATCATATAATATCACTTCCCAACATGTTATATTATAATAGCATTGTGGTGGATGGTATGACAATTTGCATCAAGTTTTTCTGAAATTTTGATGTAGAAAAAAATAGAATTAGAAGAAAATGGCGAATTTTCGCAGAATAAGACGCAGTTTGGGTCGGTGAGCCATAGGAGTAAAAGCATTTTACTGAAGAACGCGATCAGCGTATTTCTTGTCTCTGCAAAAATAGTCTGTAAATCTACAACTTTAAGTGTCGATTCCTCTTTATCTAGGGGCATTGCCAAGCCCCAATACCTTCGATCATTAAATACCGGACCTCCGCCAATGATAACTTACTGTCAAAAATAATAACCAGCTCCTCCACTCTAGTTCTTATAACCATTGATATTAAGACGAGTTTGGAACACACGTGAGATGTCAAGGCAGGTGCTACAGTACATCTGCGCGTACGTCGATCAGTACTACCCCTCTTTACCCCTCTCTCCCTTGCCCCTCTACTAGATGCCTGTAAATCAATCGAGGATTATCATTTTAATTAGGAACCGTTGATCTTCGTTTAAATTCGCAATCATAGAACGATTTTCTTGTCTAGTAACTAAATTTGTTCAGTTTTATGACTTACGAGATAGTTTCTTCATACGGCTGAGCCACATGGCACAAGGAGCCAAGCTTTTTAGAACTGCCAAGCGATCACGCTTGGCAGGTCTAACTCGATAATTATCAGATTATGGAAAAGCCTTCTTGGTTCAGCACTGAACGTGTGTGCTTATGAGGAGGCTACTTTTCATCTCGGCGACCTCAGTGGCGCAGCGGGCGACGACGGTCCGCCTGCGACGCGGTTGCGGGTTCGATTTCCGCCTCGGGACAAATGTTTGTACGATCTGCAGATACTTGTTCAGGGTGTTCTGGATGTTTTCTATGTATAATAAAAAATATCTATCTATGTAGTGTATTGTATTAAGTATATCAGTTATGTAGTACCCATAACACAAGCTCTGCTTAGCTTGGGGCTAGATAATACTGTGTGAATTGTCGTCCATGATTTTATTTAATTTATCTCGAAAAAACACGAGTCAAGTCGCGGGCAGCATCTAGTACTCGATGAAAATCCTACAATCTACATTTTTAAATTAGTGACGTAGGACTTTTATCGTATAGTACGTACTGAGTAGAACTTACCGTTAATCAATCATGAAAATTTGCTCTAAATGCTAAATGAACAACATTTTATCGAAATCAAAGCGTTTGCCTAACAGAGTAAGTTACAATAAATAACGAACAAAGTATATTTCTCACATTAAAAAACTATTTACAAGAAACTAAAGAAAGACTATTAGAACGAGAAGATTTTAGTCGCCAAGAACCGGTGTACTTAATAGTTCGATTCATAAACTGACGATTGAAAGTGCTTGTTTCGTTAAATGAAGTTCGATTAAATCGATATGACTTTATCCAGCTACTATGGAAGCAAAATCCTAAGTAAAAGCTATTAGGATTGTTGCAGACGGGCAACTTATGGAGGAAATAGCTTGCTGTTGAGTTCCCTACCATTTCCACTTGTATTCCACTTTCCGCGCATGGTTGAAATCACCTATTTTCATTGGCAACCGATTACACATTAGACTTTTTTCACGTAACTTCATCTGGCCCAAAGGTAGCAGAGCTTATGTAATTCGTACTAAATGACTATTAATAATACACCCAGACCTATAACAAATATGTACCAAATCGTGGCTGCGGGAAAAAACCGAGTGGTTTACTCGATGTGTGGACGGATGAAGAATGACGAAGAATGACGTTGATAAGATAATTAGTGATAACACGATGAGATGTGGCCTTAGGTATAGTATTATAATGTCTGTGCCTTAGGTAAATTTGGTAGGTATGCATCATTTGTACCGACTATAATTAAAAGAAATCACACTAATATTATAAATGCGAAAGTTTGGATGTATGGATGGATGGATGTTTCTTACCTCTTCACGCCAAAACTACTGAACGGATCGGGCTGAATTTTTTTGTACAGGTAGTTCTAAGTTTGGAATAAAACATAGGCGACTTTTCATCCCATAAATCAGTTCCCATGGGATAGACATCACCTTTAAACATTTCCATAGAAAACAACGCGTGCGAAGCCGCGGGCAGAAGCTAGTATAATATAATACAGGTAACAAATCATAATGTGGTTGGTTGGGTGTCGGCAGCGATTGACTTGAGTCACTCCGTTTCCCGGAGTTTCAGGATTCCCTCCTTTTCTGTATAAGAATATTTCGAACGAAATACATATCTGGAAAAGCTGTAGTTACATAACACGTACAGTTTCTACAGTTATTTCAAAGTTATACTTAAACGACGCTTATCATTAATCTCTTAATCGTTCACTCTTGGCAGAGTCATCGTTGTATGATATGGTCCTGATAAACGGATGCTCTGGCAATACGCCGCCAACGTTGGCTGTTGGTGGTGTTGAAGGAGCAGTTGGTCGTGGTGGACTGATGCAGAGAGGATGAAATCCGACCATCTCGTTGGTGAGCAACCACGAGATCTGGTACCTTCCATTCTGCCCTGGACCATCAAGTCTTAATTACGTGTCACGTGCCCAAAGAATTTTCATTCAGCAATAACTTGATGATGTCCTCCTAGCCGATCTTCGGCCACGGCGGCCAGTCTCAACGGGAGACTAGCCATGTACGCAGGACATTTATAGTGCCCAAGTGTGTGCGCAAACACAGGTGCACCCTCTATACCGACACGATCGGGGAGAGGTCAGATGCAGAACCAACGGCTTCACGTGCTTTCCGAGGCAATTAACTTAATGGAGTCAGGTGTCAGTGAAAAGAGATTCATCGGTGCCGTTTGTTATCGGTAGTTCGTTTGCTCTATCTAAGGCTCAATAGCAGCTACCAAGCTCCCAGACCTTTTAAAGCCAGACTAAAATTACACGCTTAGAACGTAAAAAGAAAAAGTATTCATAATTGATATTCGCGAGTGGGTATCGCGATTATTTTATAAATTACGCACAGAAGACAGAGTTTACCTGTCGTAGGCGTAATGGTTACGGCATTTGCACACTGGTTCTTGGAGTTGATACACTGTATAATTAGAATTTACTATGTCTAGGTTTGTTGATGAGCTTTCTTTAGGCCCATCGCGCAAGTAATAAAAGTGGACATAGTTCATTATGAATGTTCACTACGAACCTAGTTTATGTTGGAAGAACACCTCGGTGATCTTCGGTGTTAGTTAAAACGCTTATATTCATAATGAATTCCTCAAATTACGAAAGTTTTTATGGTAAATAAGTGGACATAGTTCTTTCAAACGCGTGTCGCATCAACTCTCACTCCATCTTTTAAGTAAGGAGCATCTAAAAACGATAAGAATCATGTATAGCAACTTCACAAAAGGAGGAGGTTTTATATTCGGCTGTATATTTTTTTTATACGTATGTTCGTCGATTTTTCCGAAAATTATGGACCACCGATAATAACAATTATTTCACTATTGTATAGAAAATGATCCCGGATTGGTCCCATTAAAATGTTATTCCCGAGGAATTATTATTTGTCACGTCAAGCTCAAAAACAACATAATACTTTTAAAAAATCACGACTAGCTACAACAATTTTGGTGATATCTTCGCCAATTCTTAATAGATTGTGATGACTCTTTCGTTGTTGTCTAAAAATTGATTTTAAAGTGGTCCCATAAAAACTGTTTTCCTGTGGGATAACTGTTTGTCCCGCAAAATTTACAGTTTTAATTTAAGGAATTTGTAGTCGTATTTTAGATTTTTCAAAACAATCAAATTATTTATATTAGCTCTACACCAATTTAGATGAAGTCACTCAACTTAAGTAGATTTATATAAATTCCTCTTTCTTCCCAGTCCTTCTCCTCCTTTCCATCCATCTTACCTCGTGCCAAAAATCCATTGGTATTTTATTATTATAGTTGCAATTTTTCGAGAACAAGTTTAAAAATATTTTGGAAACTAAATTAGGCACAAGATGTGCAATCGAATTTTTAATGTCCGAACCTTATTTGGATGTCTTGCATTTTTAAGGTTTTAATGACATAAGTGTCCCTAAAAGTTCTCATACAATTTGTATTTATGTACTTTAGCAGGCGCCGTAAACGATCGCGACAAGTTTGTTTGCGGAATATTATAAATATTATCACCCGTTCTTAACCAAACCACAGATATTATAATACTATACTAGTAACCAACCAAACTAACTGCCTTGTGCCCGCTGCGAAAAATGCGTGCAAGGCATAAGTAGTACCCATAGAATTATTTTTAGTATAATTCAGTTTATTTATAAAAATAATTCTATGGGTGCTACTTATGCTTTGCACGCATTTTTCCTACAGTAACTAATTATATAGTAAATTTACGCAAATAGTAACTGAATTTTACTTATAAAGTATAATTTAGTTTATTTATAAAAATAATTCTATGGGACATAATCTGTCTGGCCATATGGTTTAGTCACCTTAGTCATAAAAATATACAACAAAAAACAAACACACAGAGATACTTTCACATTTTTCATGGTATGTAAGGATTCATTTCTGCGTGATTTTCCTTTCGTTTTCTTGTGAACCGTTAAAAATATATCAGTTAGTATTTTTTTTATTAAAAAACAAAGCACGATCTATTTAAATATGTATCGATCACAGTATCAAAGTCCTTGGATAATCCATGCGTGTGGGATACAAAAAGGGATTTGGTACGAAATTGTATTTATTTAAAATTACTGTCGCTGGACTGTCCAGCTTGCATACCTGAGTATTTTTAAAAATGGATTTTATTTGTAGTAAAGAGTTACCTACAATAAAACTTATTAAAAATAATGCATGACAAAAACTTGTGAAAAACAAATTTTCAAACGCAAGCCCAAAGTAAAGTCAACATCAGTGGCTCAGTGCACGAAGGTAGCGGGTTTGATTCCCGCCTTGTACACAAGTACTTATTACAGATTCTGGGTCCACGGGTAGATACAGTTAAGACAGAAAAAGGTATTACTATCGCATTTTAAACACACTAAAAATATTTTTTAATATAAAAATTTATTAAAACCATATATCATATCAGCTAGGACAAAGTGCTTGGGAAGACAAATCCAACAAACCCAAACTCGACGGCGTTTGTTCGTTTCGCTTAGAAATTCCTATGGCCACCTTCTGTTTCCATTATCAGACCAGCTCGATCAAACGTATCTCTAAGTTCATTGTCACCTTTACATACGTATGGCAAATTTCAGCTCAATCGGTTAAGGGTAACTAAAATTCAGTTGCAAGATTTGTCCCACACTACAAACATGGCAAGTTAAATACAAGCTTGTTAAAAGGATTTACTTAATTATTTTTCCAGACAAAACTATCTCAAGCTCAACCAAAGTAAACAAACAACAATAAACCACCCCTTATCTTGATAATTACACGTATCAAATGAAGTTCTACATTTGAACATAGCAATAACGAAACGCAAGCCCTTCAGGTCATGATGAATCTCAAATAAACATAAATCAGGGCACTATCGAAGAAGCTTACGCAAACCGAGGATGTTACAATTTGCGGATTGAATCAGTTGCACAGACGTTTTGGACTTACTTTTTGAATTAAATAGTAACGTATACAGGTATACTCGTAGTAAAGGTACCTTTTTTGTTATGAAATCATCACGTACAACTATGGCTCTCAACAATTCTCTCAACTAGAATATTCAAATGAACATTAGTGAAAATACACAATTATTTGTCTGTGGCTTCGCACACGTTGTTTTTCAGGAAACTTTTGAAGGTTGTTTATATCCCATGGGAACTGATTTATGGGATAAAAAGTAGCCTTTGTGTTATTCCAGGTCTAGACTCATCTATGCAAAATCCGTTGTGTAGTTTCGACGTGAAGATATACAAACACATCCATCTATCCATACGAAATTCCGGTTTAATAATATTAGTGTGCCAAGAATTCACAACTTGATAAAAAATGAGATCAAAACAAATCACAGCTTACAAAACACGGTCCCAGAATACTGGCCTCTGTTGTATTGGTATGAAGCTGTTCTTAATATATACATATTTTCATTTCAGCATAAGTTATACTTAAAACACTTTCACGCCAAAACTACAGAACGGATCGTGCAAAAATTTTACATGGATAAGTCTAATTTCATTTTGGAAAATACACGTATAAATGTAGCACTTACCTTCCTAGAAAGAAAAGCTATCTACATCATTCAAGAGATTACAGTCTTAACGACACCTAACCCTAAGCTTATACGGCTACAACACTTTCTCCCTCCCCCACCAACCACAACCAAAAACAATTAGCACTTACCATTACGTAGATGCAAGATAACGTTACTTTGCCCGCTCATAGCAAGTAACTTTGCCCAGTGCAAGTGCAAACACTCTCTGGTTATGGCCCGCCGTAGGTATAAATCGATTGGTCAGCGCCTAGTTGATAATGTCAGTGATAACACTGGTGTATGTTATTGCCCCTTGGAAGAGCAAACGAGCGATGAAATGCAAAACAGAGTGTTGGGTGAGGATCCAATGAATGGTGCATGGCGGTGCGAGGAGTTGATGGATCGAAGCGGCTCAGAACCCCTGTTTGTGTTGTGACGTCGTATAAGGAAAGCTTGTGTCCAGCTGTGGACCTTTTCTAAGTGTACATTTATTGTATTTATGGAAATAAAGAGTTTTTGATTTGGGACGATTGTGGGTTGATAACGATGACGGGAGCAAACGAGAGACGAGCACGTCGAGCACACCAATTGGACATTTTCACACAGTATTATGGTCCCAAAATTAAAACACCACCGCAACGCGAACACCGCGGGTGTGCTTTTTTGTCAAACCGAGTCCCTCCACGATCGATTGGGTGACCATCTGACTAATGTTTTTTTTTTCGTTTATCCTAACTTCAGTGTAATTTTTTTTAACTCAAAAACACCCATATTTGTTTCACACACCTAGGTGGTTTTAATTCAGCTTGCATATTTATCAAACACCTTTTGAACAGAATCACTGAAGCGGTGAATTTTTTGACTAAAATACAATTCCACAATTTCATTGGATCCCTTGGATTGAGTTAGCGCTTCTTGATAGTAGATTGCTCGTCTATTCCAACCTTTAGGCGTCTCTATGGTTCCATACAACTAGCGTGTTTTACTTTTTATTGTGGAGTATCGTTTCGAATTAGCATAGATTATAGAGTGATACAATCTTTGATAGTTATTCGCTCGTTTATGTTGATAGTATAACTGTACCACAGTTAGAGGTTTTTAAAAGAAAAAAATTGCTTTTATACGAATCTTTTGCAATGAATTGCGTTTATGTACATGACAGTTGAAGCTAGGCTTTATCGAAATGAGCTAAAAATATTCCTTGGTAAATTCGACATAGCATAAGATTCAATAAAAATCTTAGAAAAAGAACGAAAGATGATTGTGTTATTGGTACGGGATTTTTTAATATAAAGGTATGTGTTTTTTTAAATTTTAATCATAAGTGGTAGACCACTTGCCAGTTTACGAAATCTAATGACCAAAAGTGACCATAAACAAACAATGCAAAATCACTCCATACAATTCAATACAAATCTCGCCTAAGGCTCGATCTAAACGATGCCGTAAAACAAACACGCATCGTGGGATTACTCGCGATTTTTGATATCTCAATCTGAGGGTCCGAGAGACCCTTGGGTCTCAGAGACCCGAGGTCAAAGAGACCGCAGTCACGACACCCTTCGGTGGTCACGAGCACCGACTTATTAATTGTTATCGGTGTCGGACGTACGAATTACATACCAAAGGATGTGGCCCGTATTTATAGAGGGCTAAAGTGCTACATGCGAGATTATAATCAAGCCAAACGGTCTTACGGATAGAGCTGGCGATGATGCTGTAGATATCTATCAAGCTAAAATGGTCACCGAGAAAACGCACGATGTCACTGTAGGTAAACATGATGTTAACAGCACGAGTACCTATTATGACGCAAATTTTTTTCTTCATTAGTAACTTTTTTCATTGTTCATTGAAGAAAACATTGATGTTGCATTAGTTAGCGGCTTGTCTTATTACGTAACCTTCTATAGTTAATGATTTTATCGGGTATTTATCGCGTAGGTACTTTTTGTTTTATTTCTCCTACGTTTCTACCGCGTTACAGCGATCGCGGTCACGGGGCGACTGACAGTCGATAACTTTCGATACATAACCTTCTTTTCTAAAATCCTTCAAAAAGTTTATTCTAGGCTTTAATCATAACGTAAAATGTGTTCCTCTAACTTTGGGCGATAATGCCTCAAAACCCTGACTATAAATACATCCTCGTATACTCACAGGGCCAAAGGTCTCGACCAGTCCCAAAATTATAATACTCCTGCTTAAGGCCTAACACCATTAATTCATAAGATGATCTTGCATCGATTAAAATGCAATCGATAAGTAATCCAGATTTTAATTCTCATTTAATTATTTTGATTCACGAAAGCTTCAGGCCATTCGATGTTTGAGATATTATATGTACAAAGTTCACACAAAATTCTGCTAATTCTTGCGACTTCGCAAGAACTAGCGGAATTTTGTGTCACATAAGGTAAGATAGTGTTTTTAGGGTTTCGAAGATCGGTTTCGAAACCCTTATGGTCTCGCTTTGTCTGTCCTTTTTTCCCTCCTTAATAACTCTGCAACTACAGCAGCTATCAACTTGAAATTTAAAATAATAATACATTTCGTGTGCCTGTACAGATTTTAAGAAAAAAAAATGAAAATAAATGAAAAATGAAAATGAACATTTTCCATACAAATTGAAATGTCAAAATTTTAAAAGAGACCTACAGAGTCAAGTGGGGAATCAAATGAAAGGTATTAGTTTGTACATTTCAAAATAGTTTTTGAAATTTCAGTAGGTTTCATACTTTTTGAAATATTTTGAAAATAGTCGAAAAAATACCCATTCCCCCCCCCCTATCTCCGAAGTTTGCAGAGCGATCCATTCAAAATGTATTGAGCGTTTGTAGATATAGATCTATATTTTACAGGAAAAATATAGAGAAGTCTGTAAACTGAACCCTTTTCGAAAAATGGTTAAAAAGAGGGGGGATAATTTTCAAAAAGGGGGGTTAACCCACTGAGTGGGGTATCATATGAAAGGTATCGGTTTGTACATTTCAAAACAGTTTTTGAAATTTCTGTAGGTTTCATACTTTTTGAAATATTTTGAAAAAAGTCGAAATTTTACCCGCTCCCCCCCCTCTATCTCCGAAGTTTGCAGAGCGATCCGTTCAAAATGTATGAATCGTTTGTAGATATAGATCTATATTTTACAGGAAAAATATAGAAAAGTCTGTAAAATGAACAGTTTTTGAAAAATGGTCAAAAAGAGGGGGGATAATTTTCAAAAGGGGGGGCTACCCCACTAAGTGGGGTATCATATGAAAGGTATCGGTTTGTACATTTCAAAACAGTTTTTAAAATTTCTGTAGGTTTCATACTTTTTGAAATATTTTGAAAAAAGTCGAAATTTTACCCGTTCCCCCCCCCCTATCTCCGAAGTTTGCAGAGCGATCCATTCAAAATGTGTGAAGCGTTTGTAGATATAGATCTATATTTTACAGGAAAAATATAGAGAAGTCTGTAAAACGAACGCTTTTTGAAAAATGGTCAAAAAGAGGGGGGATAATTTTCAAAAGGGGGGGCTACCCCTCTGAATGGGGTATCATATGAAAAGTATCGGTTTGTACATTTCAAAACAGTTTTTAAAATTTCTGTAAGTTTCATACTTTTTGAAAAATTTTGAAAAAAGTCGAAATTTTACCCTTTCCCCCCCCCCCCCCTATCTCCGAAGTTTGCAGAGTGATCCATTCAAAATGTATTAAACGCTTGTAGACATAGATCTATATTTTACAGGAAAAATATAGAGAAGTCTGTAAAATGAACAGTTTTTGAAAAATGGTCAAAAAGAGGGGGGATAGTTTTCAAAAGGGGGGGCTACCCCACTAAGTGGGGTATCATATGAAAGGTATCGGTTTGTACATTTCAAAACAGTTTTTAAAATTTCTGTAGGTTTCATACTTTTTGAAATATTTTGAAAAAAGTCGAAATTTTACCCGTTCCCCCCCCCCTATCTCCGAAGTTTGCAGAGTGATCCATTCAAAATGTGTGAAGCGTTTGTAGATATAGATCTATATTTTACAGGAAAAATATAGAGAAGTCTGTAAAACGAACACTTTTTGAAAAATGGTCAAAAAGAGGGGTTATAATTTTCAAAAGGGGGGGCTACCCCACTGAGTGGGGTATCATATGAAAGGTATCGGTTTGTACATTTCAAAACAGTTCTTAAAATTTCTGTAGGTTTCATACTTTTTGAAAAATTTTGAAAAAAGTCAAAAAAATTACCGCTACACCCTATCACCGAAGCATGGAGAGAGATCCATCTGAAATGTAGGTTGGTACCTACTAGTGTTAGGTCTTCATTAAATTTCGGAGTTTCTAATCGGTACCTTTAGTATATACCTACTTGTTCACAAACGTTCGAAACCCTCGGCGCGCGAGTTACACTCGCACTTGACGGGTCTTGTTTTTATGCTTATTAGTTTCTACTATGTCAGTCCCGCATTTTAACAAACAAACATACAACTACATAAAACTATTTTGTATCTAAAACTAACAAACGATTATATAGCCGTATCCCTCAGTTTTGCGAAAATATTTTGAACCAGTATCTATCCATTAGGTAAATAACTTCCGGGGAGTAATTAACAGTAAAAATGACAGTTTTCGAAGACGCGTACATTTATATATTTCTGGTTGTCAGTATTATTATACGCTTAAGAGTTCTACTAAATATACCCAAGTACCTACTAAAGTTATTTAACCACGACCAACGATGCATCGATCCAAACCCAATGTAACCAACAATTTTCCCAAACCAAATGATTTTGTCCCTGTCATGTTCTAAGTTGAGACATCAAGAGGCTAGTTTGTACCCTTTGATCTTTCCATGTCCCTTTTGTGCAGTCATCGAAACCTATTTGTAGGATGACTTGATTTCTAAACCAGTTTTGGACTGTGGAATTGGCCACCCATAGATAAATTGATGACAGCATGATTCTAAGGCTGCTTTTCAACGAGAGAAATGTGATAGGTTTAGAAAGCTTAGGCTGGTGTTCTTCGAAAGATAAATAGGCAATTAGCTTCGTTGACGAAAACGTCAATTTATACATGACATTTGACGATATCTGTTGCGCAGCGGGTGCAGGTCGCAGGTTCGATTTCCGCCGGTGACAAATATTTTACGATCTACAGAAATTTGGTCAGGGTGTTATTGGTGTTTTCTATGTATAATAAACTATATCTACGTAATTTAAGTTAGTATTAAGTATTTTAGTACTCACTTGAGTACTTACTTACCCATAACTCAAGCTCTACTTAGCTTGAGGCCAGATGATGCTGTGTGAATTGTCCATAATATAATATTATTGTTATTGATATGTGATTGTCCGATTACCTTGTCAAAGAACACATGCCTTAGTTGCCGTAAAGTTAAATAAAAATGTGCCTAATAAAATCGAATTGGTAATATGCGTCCCGCAAAATTTTATAGGTGATCGTATTTTTATGAACGTAATAAAAGCGTTTTTGTATAAAAAGCAATTTCATTTTTTTTTCTCCTATAATTTAATCATTCAATCTAAATTAAACAAATATTAGAATTTTATAATATTAGAATGCGATAAATTACGGCACAGTGTGAATCACCCTTAATCATTGAGACGTGTTATTTGTTTAGCGTTGGTTTGATTTCTCGGCCGCACGCGACGACTTATAATTGGGTAAACATAAATCAGATGGGAATTCGATTATGACTTTGCCCATTTGTTTAATTTGATCACTGATTTGAGAGAAAAAATGTTTTGTGCTTGTGGCCGACATGAGAAAAGACACGTTGGTAGAGTCAAAAATAGCTAGTTAAGTTATAGTATTTTTATTTTAGTTAGCGTCTATTTTAGTTACTAAGCCTAAAGAGCCTAGAGCCTCTTGGAGTAGTTAGAATAAGTCTTCACTTACTTTTTTGAACCTTGCTGTTTAGGATTTGTGTGGTTGAATAAAGCTTTCCCAACATGAAACAAGACCCGTCAAGTGCGAGTGTAACTCGCGCGCCGAGGGTTTCGAACGTTTGTGAACAAGTAGGTACGTACTAAAGGTACCGGTTAGAAACTCCGAAATTTAATGAAGACCTAAAACTAGTAGGTACCAACCTACATTTCAGATGGATCTCTCTGCATGCTTCGGTGATAGGGTGTAGCGGTAAATTTTTCGACTTTTTTCAAGATATTTCGAAAAGTATTGAACCAGCAGAAATTTCAAAAACTGTTTTAAAATGTACGAACCGATACCTTTCATATGATACCCAATTCATTGGGGTAACCCCCCTTTTTGAAAATTTTCCCTTCTCTTTTTGACCATTTTTCAAAAACGGTTCATTTTACAGACTTTTCTATATTTTTCCTGTAAAATATAGATCTATATCTACAAACGCTCCATACATTTTGAATGGATCGCTCTGCAAACTTCGGAGATAGAGGGGGGGGGGGGGGGGGGGGGGAATGGGTAAAATTTCGACTTTTTTCAATATATTTCAAAAAGTATGTAACCTACAGAAATTTGAAAAACGGTTTTAACAAATTAATACCTTTCATATGACACCCCACTCAGTGGGGTAGCCCCCCCTTTTGCAAATTATTCCCCCCTTTTTTGACAATTTTTCAAAAAGTGTTCGTTTTTCAGACTTCTCTATATTTTTCCTGTAAAATATAGATTTATATCTACAAACGCTCTATACATTTTGAATGGATTGCTCTGCAAACTTCGGAGATAAGGGGGGGAATGGGTATTTTTTCGACTATTTTCAAAATAAAACTTTTAAATCCATCATGGTTATTAACACTAAAGTCATTAACAACGGGATATTTACCATGATTTGTGTTTTGAGCTTTCCAATATTTCGGCACAGTTTCATGCGCCATGATCACGGAATAACTGACGGCACTGCGAGTGAGTTGTTATTGGCAGATATATCTATCTACCCTCATTTTTTGTCTTTTGCTACGAACGTTACTACTACCACCGTTACTACTACTACACAAATCATGGTAAATATCCCGTTGTTAATGACTTTAGTATTTTCAAAATATTTCAAAAAGTATGAAACCTACAGAAATTTTAAAAACTGTTTTGAAATGCGCAAACTGATACCTTTCATATGATACCCCATTAGGTGGGGTAGCCTCCCCTTTTGAAAATTATTCCCCCCTTTTTTGACCATTTTTCAAGAAGTGTTCGTTTTTCAGACTTCTCTATATTTTTCCTGTAAAATTTAGATTTATATCTACAAACGCTCCATACATTTTGAATAAATCGCTCTGCAAACTTCGGAGATAGGGGGGGGGGAATGGGTATTTTTTCGACTATTTTCAAAATATTTCAAAAAGTATGAAACCTACAGAAATTTGAAAAACTATTTTGAAATGTACAAACTAATACCTTTCATTTGATACCCTACTTGACTCTGTGGGTCTCTTTTAAAATTTTGACATCTCAATTTGTATGGAAAATGTTCATTTTCATTTTTCATTTTTTTTCATTTTTTTTTTTTAAATCTGTACAAGCGCACGAAATGTATTATTATTTTAAATTTCAAGTTGATAGCTGCTGTAGTTGCTGAGTTATTAAGGAGGGAAAAAAGGACAGACAAAGCGAGACCATAAGGGTTTCGAAACCGATCTTCGAAACCCTAAAAAGAGGATTTGGAGAAATAGTTAAGGATTAAATCCCGCTACCTTATCGTACCGAAACATTCTAACTACATATACATACGTAGTCAACTAAATATGCCCACCAGGCTAAATTGTAATTCACCCAAATATGCCTAGCCCAACATGACTCAAAATAGTCTTCTTTGTCTTTTCTATGGGAACTGCTTTACAAAAACCGAACAAAACTCAATACATTCATGACAAAATTAACACAGATCAAACAATAAACTGAAATAAATACATTACATCAATCGGAGATGTAGGACAGCTCTTGTAAATCTCAGATAGGAATCTTGATGTACCGACGGATGCAAAACTGGCGCTCAGTGCGGTTTGATTTACGGAAACGGTCTGAGAAATACGAACATAGACATTTATAAACGGCTGAGGCAGTCGCGGCGTACGGATAAACCCCTTCAACTCAGCCCGTTGATATCGTAAGAGGTGACTAAAGTAACCTTTCAGAGGACGGACCAGCTTCCTTCTGTACTATAAAGCTTTGATGATCGCAGTGAAGGTGTATTATAATTCGACACCTTCACAGCGATCATCAATGCTCCGCCTGCCAATAGGGGTGATTACCACAATCTAAGCAAATAAAATGGACGACATTGCCTTTTGGTCTATATGTACCTTTTGAGATCTCAGGTATGAGATTCGGAAAACTATCGCTAGACAAAACATAAAAACATCTACAGGGGGATTTGATAGGGCAGGGCTATATTTCATGGCAAAATACAAACTTCTTGAATATTCTTGAATGTTCTCTGTTGGTAAATTGTTTATTTATTTTTGGAAAATAAACTCTTAGACCTTTTCATAATTATTATGATCCTTACATTATTTATTGTGGAAAACTAACGAGAAGGGAATTATTTTCTCATTAACAAGTCAAGTGAAACCAAAGATCAGTTAGGTAATAACTTAACTTACTTAGGTTTCAAAGAACATGAATTAACCAGCTTTAATTTTTTGAGCTACAATTGACTATCGGAGTATCGTATAATAACAAAGTTTGCATATCAATCGATCTCAATTGTTTACAATTCGATTGATAACCATCCCATCAAAAGATAACCAAGTATTCAAATAAATTTGTATTTACAACGGTACTTCAAAACGGATTTGATTTTCATTGTTTACTACTAAGCATTTGCATTTGCCCAGTATTGTGACTTTACCCATCTGGTCAAATTGTATAAAGTTTTACTTTAGTCGTCAGTAGTCATTCAGACTAGTCAAGAAGTAACCTACATATTTACCTGTTTATTCGTACTCTCCTATCTCAGATAGGACCATAGACCATAGAATGAGATGGGAGAGGCCTACGCCGAACTGGCAACTTCGACATACGTGATTTGATAAATATATCGACACAATTTAAAAACCTACCTATAAAAAATTTTACTTTTTGACAGCAATAGAATAATTGGATTTTTATTTATTTTATTTACGTATTTGTGATCACTTATGCTATTTTCGCCGTTTATTATTATTATTTTTGTTTACCTATTATTCCGAATTAAATTACAGCCATTCAGATTAGATGGTAGTTTTGCAGAAGCAAATGATATAAAATTAAAATAGTAGGTACACTTACAAACGATACATTGGAATTGACCATCGGTAATAAGACTATGAATTGGTTAAATATGGGCAAAGTCATCATTTATGGCACCTTCTTCCACGCCACTGTATCATTCCAACATGATTCCTCAAAATCTGCATAAGTAGATTAATCTAATTAATCCGAAGCTCCCGCAGCGAATGTTTATCACAATTCATAAATAGCTGCACAGGTATCGTAACGGCGTCTATTCTCGCTTCATAAATAGCTGCACGGGGTCGGAATGTGTCGGAGTGGATTTATGAAGGTACACTTCAAACAAGGGCAGCGGCTCAATGGGACGCAATGCAAATCTAACGCGTGGGTTGAGACTTGCCGCTTATCGAATTATGTAAAGGACAATAATTTACAGACAGCGTCATCAATGTAGCCACTCGTGTTGAGTTTGAAGGTAATTCCTATAAATTAAACATAAACATATCATAAAATATATTTATTTGCAGCAAAAACAATCGTAACACACGCTTTATTAGGCACTTAGGTAATAAATAGTAGAGTTAACATTATATGACTATTTTAAGACACATTATTTGTATGACCTATAAAACTGATAAAAAAGTTATTGCTAAGAGCTTAGAGATTAAGATTATACTGATATTTTACGCTAGGCCGAACCTGTGTCGTGAGGTCCAAGCTGATGATTCTTACAAAAACGAAAAAACTCATTGGAAACTATCTCTTGATTGTAAAGTCATTTACAACGGGATATTTACCACGATTCGAGTTGTAAGCTTTCCAATATTTCGGCACAGTTTCATTGCTGACTTTAGTGTCAATAATCATGATTGTTTCAAAAGTATTATCTCTTGATTGTTTGCAAAAGTCAATAGCTCAATTTTTTCAATTGTATTTACTAGTTCTTACCAATCAGCACTCATATGTCCATTGCTGAACGTCCCTCCCTCCCCCCAATCAAGGAGAGTTTTGCCATAATCATCACGCTGGGCAGGTGGATTAGTGGTCGCAGTAGACTTGTTAAAAATACACAGAAGGAGTTGTTCTTCCTCCGGTGGGTTCCTTAGTCGACTTTTACGACATCCACGAGCGGAAATTTAGAGGTCGATTCTTAAGCCTAAACCGCCACGGCCGTTACATACTAGTTCTTATTTATTATTATTCCTTATTGTAATTTTTTTACCCTTATTATACAAAGATATTTCTAGTGCTTAGATTTCTCAGTTGTTTTTTTCAGTTCCTACAATTCATTATGAATGTAAGCGGGTTAACTTCGAACCTAGTTTGTTTTGAAAGTACACCACTTTTATGAAGTCCCTCGTTAAGGGATGAAACGTTGGTGTTCTTCCAACACAAACTAGGTTCGTAGTAAACCCGTTAACATTCTTAATGAATTCGTCAAACTACGAAAGTTTTATAGTAGAGTTCCTACAGTTCATTGAAACAGAAATTTGTAAACATTTTCTCAGTAGCTGTTACCATGATCACCAAATCACTTGTAGGTACGAAAAAAAAACAAATTTTGGCACGTACGCTAACGACTTTTGTTTTGGCAGATGGTTCTTTAGTCATTAGAGGAAAAAAATCAATTAAATAAGTACCTACCCTGTTTGTGTACAAAATTGATTACCCAAGCTTCTGAAGTTCACCGTGTAAGGTGTAATTGAATATCTAATACTCTCTGTCCTCTTCACACGTGTACTGATAACACCGGAAGTGAGTGAGACGGGTAGACAGAAATCTCTTCTTGTTTTTGATTGATGAACAGTGAAAACGCCTTGTGAGTTAATCACGTCTAAATTCAATTTAGGAGGCGTATGGAGGCAATAAGCGGTTTTTTTTGCTCTTTAATGTTTGTTTTTGGGAGAAAGGTATGAAAAGGCAGAAATTTGGTATTCTATTTTCAAAATGCAATAAATCGGATATGCCTCTCGCCGTACCATCGATCATATCAAATCAAAACACCAATAATCTACTTAAATTGTAGTCTATAAAATAGCCAAGTTCTTGATATTAGACCTCCATGATTCGCCGACCTTTTATCAAGCCTTTGGTTCTTCGAAATCGCCATTTTACATTATTTCTATTTATTACAAAATGGCTGACCGTTTATCAAGCAGGTCATTTGATAGTTTTTTCCTGTTCTAGTAAAAAGCGTCAAAGTGACTCTACTATTAGGATAAACGTTTCCTATTATAGACGTATAATACTGTAGCAATTCGGGCCTATAAACATAATGCTTTTAATAGAAGGACGGTAGATAAGCTACAATAGTTTTAAGACAGAAACGGCATAGAGTTGTTAAGATAAGTAATTAAAAGCCGAGGATCTAAAGAGGCACAAATATGCAGGTCTCGACAGAGCCTACACATTTGCTCCCCTTGGAGTATAGACCGAGGCTCTTCAAATTTTTATAAAAATTTCTATGCGTCTGGTCGAAGCGACGCGTGATCCAAGAGCCAGTGAGTATCTGGCACAACGCATCAGCATTGCCAAACAGCAGGGCAATGCAGTCAGCGTCTTGGGTACGTGGACTGGTATTGATATGGACCTGCAGATTGTTTGCAATAGTCTGCAGTTAGCTCAATTGTTCTGACATTGGAAACTTTGTACTTATTTAAAAAACTAGTACTCCTTATCATAAATGAATACAAAATATAAGAAAACAAGCTCTCAAGTTCGGGGCTAGATGTTTATTGGAGCATTATTTATATTTTGTGAATTAAACTTCTCCATACCTTTCTTAACCTCTAATGTTCTAAGAGCCATCGGTCATAATTTCACGATAACGCATAAATAAATAAATAATAAAGTAAATTGAAAACCCGGGCAATTTCAGGCAGTTAGCTAGTCAAATAGCCGTAATGACACCGGTTCCCTTTGATTACTCCGGAACTCTGATAAATAGCTGATGAGATACAAGAGTCTGTAGAATACATTGGAGCAAATCGTCGTACTTTGAAAAACAATTCGGACGTATCGACGTCGTATTTCTAACAAGAAATGGAATTAGTGATTGATGACAAAGCCTTGGACGGCAAAAAAATTAAACCCATACAGTCTCTAATATTTGAAATCGAAATCTTAGACGGCATGGAAATTTACAACCTAGACGGGATTTGAACCTATAACCTAACACTCAGTACGGTAACGCATTATCAAAAATCAAGTCAATTGACAGATTTTTGCTATTGATTTACAGAGTTGATTTGCTCTGTATTTTACAACGCACAGTTCAGATCCACAGTTTTTTCACCTTTTGTCTTAAAACCGACTACCGTTACTTCTCATGAAGCTTTTCAACGGCTTGATTCCATCAGCTTCTATCTTCTGCTTAATGTAGAGCCAAGCTGAGCGAATCTCCAGGATTTCTTTAGTAGTAGCAAGGCATAGCCATTATTAACCATCCCATACGGTTGGGGTCAGCTTGCATTCTCTGATTCAACTAAATTAAGAGTGGTGTTCTTGATCGTGCTCTCTAATTCACGTTATAAAACCACCCTAATGAGTTGTGTTTGATTAGCCCCGTCTAGTAATGATGGATGCAGGTAAGGGTGACCGCCGCTGAGAACCACCCTGTGCGCCTAACATGATTGTAGACTCATTAGCTACGAGCTATTTTGTTTGTTTTTTGGTACGTAATCATTGCTTGTTGGTCTAGGTACGTAGAGATCCAACTTTTGATTGTAGCTTTATATCATTAAATTTCAATTTTCCTATGAATATTGATAGAATTTGGTAAAAGTCACTGAACTCGTATTTCTTAAAACATAGCAAACTACACACACTCACATTAAACACAAAATGATCTCCTGTTGCCCAGACACTTACGAGACTGGTGTCTCAGGAGAGAAAAGCACATACACACACAAAAACCACCAAAGCACCTATCAATAGTATTTCCATAATACTTTAAAGGTATTTTCATCTATGAATAAGACTATGTGTCTTTTATTACTGAGTAAAACAGTATTATTACTATTATGCCTGAAGGATTCCCGACTCGCTATCAATAATCGTAAGATGCATGAAATCGCACCGGCAAACCATTAAATATAGCTAATTGATTTCACAATCACCACAAAATAAAGCTGTATAATATAGCAAAATATCTATAAAACTCATAAAAGCGTAAAATCACTACCCTTTCGCCGTCGGACAAAGCACTTCCGGTTGCCAACATCCAACGTCTCAATCCGGCGGAAGTAGACGCTTCATTAGCTGTTTATTATGAGTACTAGTGAATATGCCTTTTATGTGCCGACAATGCACGTGAAATGGCCAGTCCATGCTTTCGCTGAGGTTTTATTCATGTGGAATTGTAAGGAAGCTTGATAAAAATAAGTAAAAATTGGCATTAATTATAGTGATGCTGCACGAAAAACACCAGAAAGGCAGGACTCACTCAGTAGATTTAATAAAGCCAATAAGATATTTGCTATTAGAAATATTACGCTACGTTGCGTTATGCTCGGGAAAAAATTGGGTTTCTAGGTTTTACTTTTAATTTAGATGGCAGATCAGAAGTTTGACGCACATTGTAAGGCATTTGCTATAAATCGTTGCTTAAATAAACTTTGAATCAATTGTTGTTTTGGAGTCTATTAACATAATGTTGATTTTGGTAAAAGATATGTTTACTATTGTGGCAAAGAAAATTACAATCAAATAATAGAAACCAAATAAATTAGAACTAGTATTTACAATTGAAACAATTGAGCTAACTGGCGGCTCTTGCAAACAATGTACAGGTAGCTCAACTGATCCATATAAATACAAGTCGGATTAATGTCGATAAACTTCAAAACGAAAATTAATTCGTAGATTGTGTTAGCTTGGGTTGATAGTAAATGGCTTACAAAAATGACTGATAAATTACTTGTAGAACCTAGATGACCGTAAAAACTCGAATGTTTCAAGCGTCACAACCACCTTAAATTAGCAACTGAATCGGCTGAAACGTAGCAGAAAACGATTATAAGGAGGTCACTTACAGTTGTCCCCTTTTGCTACATGTGACAAAAAAGACAGTATTGACCTTGCCGGCACGCGCCACCACTTCTCGACAAAAGCATGCAAAATCCGCAGGTCAACAAGGCAGCTGTTATCAGTACCTTGTTATCACTATCCTGCCTCTCAATGGAAACCTTTGTGCGTACCCCTGGGCACGCAACTTCCTTGTTTGTACTGTCAACAAATCCGACAGTGAGGTGTCATTTGTGCTGCTGATTGGCTGAAGAGTACAAGTACATATTATGTAAGGAAATAATGATAAGAATGTATGGGAGTATTATTTGTATGTACCGCTTTTACCAGTCGTTCAGGATTTCTAAATAACACTAGGCATGCAATAGTATTAATATCATTATGTATTTTTCGTTTCCGTTATCCATATGGTGACCCGGACCTGTGGAGGGCATGCGTGGGGCTAAAGCCAACAGCTCACATAACCTTTATGCCAAAGGATTAAATATAGGAGTAAATTTAAAATTATGATTATTATCATTCAATGTTCAGCAGTGGACTGATGTGGGCTGATATTGTCATGGTGATTTTTGTTTATAGCGGTTAGAACGATTTACAAATGGGTTTCCGGTTACTATACCGGAACAGTCGTTTCGTTAGTCGTTGAACCTACTTTCCCTAAAGAAAAAGAGTTTGACTCATCACATCAATAACAATAATGAAATTCCTATCTTTAGGGCATTATTATCGGTATTCAATCGTTTAGGGTAAATTTGATGAATATCGCTTAGGGTTGGTAAGTTTGATGAATCACAGCCAAATGTTTCGTACCCTTCAGTAAGGGGTAAATTTTATGACCAGGTAACACATGTTGCAACGAATATGTAAAGAGGATCCACCTTTAAAATGTAAACAATTTAATATAGAATCAGAATATTGTGTAGTTTAGTCTACCAACTCGAGCTTTATTGTACTAACGAAACGCAAGAAAACAAACCAAAAAAATAGTTTGTTGATTTCTTTTCAAAATATTATTTTGTTTACTTCACTGATGACCATGGGAATAACCATAGTACGTGCCAATCACCAGTGCCTCTAGAATTATACTCGCGGTGTTGCCCTAAGCAAATATTGCAGTTTGCCTACTGGCGCCGGGAACTCGACACTGTGCCAATATACTTAGTCGAGCCACTTCATACATGTGTTTGTGTCCAATCTTGAACGCCAAAAGGGAACTGTGACTGCAGTTTTTGGACTGTGCAAACTTTAATACCTTCATTCGGGTAGGGACCCAGTGGGCTCGCAAAAAAAAAAAGATTATATTTGAAAATAGTTTTAGTCTAAGCAAACTATTTCTGGTAGAGATCGCTCTTGAGCGATAAGACCGCCAATTGCCGCTTATTTTTTATGTTCTATTGTTGTAAATAGTTTATATTAAATTTAAGCGTGCAATAAAGTATTTTCTGTTCTATTCCATTGCACAAAAAGCACAGGTTCATAAAGAAATCTTGAAACTACAAAGATAATGGCAAAAACGACCTCAACTAAGAGTTGAGCTTTTTGAAGAGTTGTTATACTAAAAATATTTACGAAACTAGCAGAGGCAACGCTTTTCACACAACATCAGGTCAATCATTAGGTAACTATCAGTTATGAATAATTTCATACTACACATAAGTTGCTGTTGCAAGCAAGGCATAGAGAAACAATGAAAGTGATCTTTGAAGCGAATTTGAGTTTAAATTCTTTAGATACCATTTTGTAGTCAACTCAACCCGACCCCGATCAGAAGCTTACCAGAATGAATTCAAGAGTTTTGTTTCTTGACACATAAATTCAAATGTCTCGTTTTTTTAGAAACATCATGTCAAAAACCACAGATCGGATCTCAGGTACAAATTACCAAGCACAGAGCTCCATCAATCGAGATGGTGGTGATAACCACCGTCAATATAAAGACATAATTTAGTCGAGACGACAAAAAGCGACGACGGGGATAGATGAACGAGGACTTGCATTTAATTAACGATGCAGTGTGCGATTAAGGCGTCCTGTAGGAACAAGGTGGTGGTCCTAGACTCTAGGACCACCACCACTAGGACCTAGAGTGACCTTGGACAGAGGTGGAGGTATTTTGTTTTAGCAGGTGTCAGATTAGTTGAATATCACATCACATCAAATCATATTGCAGACCGAGAGATATTTGACCTCGGACATTGGTGGTTTTAGCCGGGTGTTATGTAATTTTGTTTTGTTTTAGCAAGTGTCAGATTGACTGAATATCACATCACATGATAACGGAGACTTTAATTTATAATGGTGAATGTTTTGATGGATGATTGATAATCCTTCACTAGAAAACTACTGTAGTACTTATCAGATTGAAAAGAAAATGTATGGCTTCTAATTAGGGGCTTCACAAACATTTTTGGCACAGCATGCAGCAGGTAGAAGTTAAGTACCTATTGTACCAATATTTCCGTTATTTTGTAAGAAAAGTAATGTATTTTGTTTGCAAAATGCCACATGACGTGAGTAAGGGTGATTTCTATACGCGAGTCGGCCATATAATAACTGAAACACTTCACCGTACCTTACCTATAATTTCGCCAATAAAATTGCCAGATAAAAGCGGCAATTCAATTTCACGTACTCAATCGAGAACATCAATCACACTCCACACGTGCTGAAAGGGTTGCCAGTGTCACATTACATTGACCGTGACGCAGAGTGCCCCTATGAATTGCACTCTGCATTGCAATGCACCATTGAAACCCCTTGCGCAAATGGCAAAGGCAATACGTCATCTGCCGATAACCCTTTGAAATGCCGACGGTATAAATGACATGAGCGATTGCAAAGGATTTTTTTTGCCATATTGTCAAAGGTTTGCATGGTATCATCGGTTGCGGTTTCCAGAGTCTAAAACGAAGTCTAATCGAAGTTCAACAGAGAACAACATGAGTAAAACTCTACTGCTTGGTCTGTCGGTGTATGCAAAGTGGAAAAAAAATATGGGCATCGTTTTTGCAACAAGTAAGATTTCTTATACCAATTGAACAAAATCACAGGTTTGTTTTATGCGTATCAGTTTTTTGCCAGGTTTGAACACCGAGTTCAAATATCAAAATCTTTTACGCAAAAATATCTGCCACTACGTAGGTATATCGGATATCAAGAAACTGTTCATTGTGAACTTTAATTTTAATTTTCATATCGTGCAGCCTGCTTAAATTTCAAAATGTTATTACAGTAGCCGATATAGAGATAAGAGCGGCATGGCCCATCGGCACATGCCAAAAAAACTCGAACGCACCTTGCCAAATCTATAGAAATCATAACAAATATGAATACAACCCTTACGATACATCTGCAGTGAAATAGGTGCTCGGAAGATCCAAATAGATGGTGCTGGTAATTTCTATGCACCTTGATTGTACGCCAATTGCTAGACATAAGAAGCGTGCCAAAAACACCTTTTCATTCACCAATATCAGATCTCGCTCGGGAGCAAAGATGGCCGCGTCACCTTGCCATTCCAATTGTTTGCAACCGTATTATATTACTTATCATACGTGCCCTGTAATTAAAGGTCCCACATGACTAGGAGCAGCAAAAAATGCAGATGTAAAGCAAACAGAATAAAAATCACCTAAAAGTAATTCAATAACATAATGTCGATCGAAATGTATTACTTCCTAGCACCTTGTGATGTACAGTTAAAACTGTAACACTTTTTTAAGCTTAACGGTAAGGTTCAAATCAAACACAACGGTCTATCGTTTTATCAGGATGTGTTCCTTAAAATCCATAAGGTGTTCACACAATGATGCCGTTACAAGAATAGGATTACAGGCACGAGTGGGATCAGGGCGCATTGTCGGAACTTTGATGTGGCTGTAAAGTACGAACGTTCATTTGGACAATGCTTTAGGGATAATTTGCGAGAAGCCTCATCGGGTGTAAATCCGGCCACTTGAACTGACCGCTTTAACGGTAAAGTAAAGAAATCATCTCTTTATGTTTTACTACTAGTTTCTGATGGCGGAATCGCATGTAATTTTCTTTCATTCATGGATGGTCTCTATGTTAGTCTTGGTCTAGAACTACCTACATGTAAAACAAAATGTTGGATTGATCAACACCATAGAGCGCAAGAGTCACTAATTACCAATTAAATTTTTTATGGTAAATTATAATGAATGAGTCATCCCGTGACTACGACAGTGTGTGAACCTGTTGAAACGTCGGGAAAAATAGGTAAATAAATGCGATAAATACCCTTTAAATAAAACTAATAATAATGTGTTCAGATCGCGTAAGTTTGAAAATATTTATTGATAAATAGAACTTAACGCATTCACTGCCCAGCCTCGGCGGAGCGACCCGCAAGGGTGCACCGCTGCTACATGGAGGTGGACGTGACCATCTGCGTCTTGGGCCATGACACTGTTAAAATTGCTCTACTTTTATTCTAAAAAAACAAATAGGTAGTGATTCATTTGTTTTATTCACACGTGCCTCTAGGATGACTGTTATTGTTCTTGGAAATGTCTTATCCAAACGACGCATCAAAAATATCTTATCTTCTTTAATTATAAGAAATCAAGGCCTCCAGACTTCTTAAGATCCTCTTATTTTCATTAAAGCTAATTTGTACACACATTAATCGTAGGAGTTGTTAACAAATAATAGCCTAGATAACAAAACTGGGCCGAGTTTAGTAAAATTTATGTAAGTCATCAAAAGGGTCAAACTGAAAAGACGCCGACTTTTTTCAACTTAATTAAGTATAATAACTGAAAACCAATTAAATGGGAGTAAATCAAGACCACTTATTGAGCGTTTTTGATATACAACTCCGTTTATTTTAACGATAAGTTTGTGAAATTTTATCCGTCATGGGAGAAAATCGTCGATAAAATTGTACTTAACAACCTATATGAGTAATAATTTTATGTTAATCCAAAATGAAGTGAAGATTTGTTTGTCAGTCGATAGGTATAATAGAAGAAAAACAGTAACAGTACTGACTTGCGTCAAAGAAACTGTAATACAATTCCTAATGAAGTAGGTAATGCTAAAATGAATACCTATGCGAACATAAATTTCGAAAATTTTAAAATATTTTCCGACAACATTGCAAAAGAAAAACAAAGCAGTATTTTGCAATGGATTTTAGTGAACCGAGGGGTTTAAAAAAATTCACTTAGCAAAAAATCATGGATAAAGGAATGGAGGGGTAAAAGGTTCAAGAGATCCATCAAAGGATTTTTGCAATGGATTTTAGTGGACCGAGGAAAAAATCATGTAGAATTGAAACTCAAGCCAAGTCCAGTCAGACACTAGTATACGATATGGTTTCTAGATACAGTAAATATCTGCTTAATGAGCTAGCTATCGTTCTCACGTACTACTCAACTCTATAACGATCATTCATAGTATTAATTTCGATAACTCTGACGCCTCGGCATTGATACAGAAGCCAAGGCTTTTAGTTCTATCTCTCACTTAATTTATAAAGTGAGGTTATTGACAAATGAACTGTCGTATTCCCAATCAATGGAAGTAATCATTGGAAATATCCAATCTCTAGAACCTGCAAAGGTGTGAGGATTTTTTCACTTTTTTATCCACTGTTGTTTCAACCTGTCGTTCCGATAAGATCGTTGGACTAATTTTGGAGCTTGTGGTTTTTATAATTAAGTTGTTTTATATAAACAAGAGCGCAGTGTACCGTTTTTATGCGCGGACTTGTGACTTGGGTTGTAAATGGCAGGTATGCAATCTACAGATCAAGATTAAGCTTCTCAAAATTAGTAAAATTTAGGAGCAGTAAGCAAAACCGTACCTGTCGATGATTGCCCATAAATTCCTCCGTAAGCCGTCAAACTTCACCGATCGTTACAATAGAATTACTCAAAGAAAACAAACAAAAACAAGATTTCCGAGTAATCCTCTTTGGCTTAAGCTGTACGTTTCATATTTGTAAATAATAAAATAAGTTCAGAGTTAAATACCGTCGCTTCCGGCTGGCTGCCTCTTGTATAATTGCTATGCCATTTATTTCCTTCCCCAAAATTGTAAAATTTATAAAGAAATCGTTGAAAAAATACTTCTATTATGTTTGAATATAAATCTTTAGTTAGAACGGCACGAGCAGGCGTGAGGTTCTGAATAATTTCATTATTATTGTCGCCTATGTTTGAAATTATTTATTGAGGTTGACCATACTCTGTCAATGGTCAGAATACGTTTCAATCGAGGGCGAGTCGCGTTCCTCCTTTATTTGCACAATGTTTACAATTCCGTTGAAGTGTTGCGCAATAGACAACACTTATGCGGTTATTGTCCGCTTCCGATTCCTGTTTGTTATTAAACGCAGCAGGAGTACTTCCTGCAAGTTTTTATTGCAATTACAAATACAATTCGTACGGAACATCTATGCCACGAGCTTTTGGTCAAATTGGTTCACATTTTAAATTATTACAATAATTTGTAAGCAGAATTACTTGCAATGTATCATTGTTGGTTACTCCAATAACAAAGCTACGAAGTGTTTTTTTGGAATAAGACTCCTTTGAATGAAACTGTGCAGACCAAGCTCGCAAAATTTTTAGATAAATCTATTTTATCGTTTTCGATACCAATATTTAACAAACCAAGCTACTACTATTGTTCCTTAAATTATACACACGTTTACTTCGGACAAATTGAAGCTTTTGTCTGGGTTTTATCTACAGCTAAATCAATTTCACACAAAAGGCGTTAGAACAGGAAGGACGTTGCAAAAAGTAGCATTCATCAATTTTCACGCTGTTTTGTGTTTTGGCAAAATTAATTATTGGAGATGATTCGCTCTAATGGCTTTACAATAGCAGTTAACAAGGTGTTTTACGATGAAGCGGAAATAAATCATGAAAAATTATAGGTCCCTTTTTAAAACCTAAGAGCTTTAACAAAAGGGACTTTAGGAGACGGAGTGCTGTCTGACAAAGTACCAACGATGGACGCGCTAGTTTTGAGAACTGCCAAAAAAAACCACTTCTGAAAATTGCAATCAAGTTTTTATAAGTTTAATATGTAACTCGGAAAATAAGCTATGTATTTAATATTTCAATACTTGATTGCGATTTGCATAAGTTACGTTTTTGGCAGATGGGCACGTATCAGTACTGAGGCAGCTATCTCTACATTACCTTTCTGATTATACATAATAATACCTCAAATTCAAGTAAAAGGATCGAACAAACGCAAGTTCCCTATAACGGCTATTATAACCCTTCAACGAAATTTAACGACAAGCTTAGAAGAGGAATCTAAATTAGTTGTATGCAATAATCCTCTAGAGTTTAAACGCATTGTGGTAACGATTTGGTTTGCACAACAATACTAGATAATCTTCTTATTTCCACCCTTCAATCTTTTGCTGGCGCCGACTAAATTAGAACTGCTAAACATATAACGGTCACCATCAAATACCGATCGAAAAAATCCAACAAAAACGACACGTTCTATTGACCATGACGCAACGATTGTTTGGCATCTCAAGAACCCTTGAGTCTTGTTGACTTCACAAAAAGTCCTTAAGTAGATCGAAGGGATCTTTTGTGAATTTTGTGTAATGCAGCGCAACGGACAGGTCACCGAAAAAGTTGCATCACGACGCTAAAGATACCAAACAATACACGACTTTGCTTCTTGGGAGGATTGTATACGCAGGTAGAACCCTTTTTGCACAATTCAGTAGTACAAAAGCCCGTTGTCGCCACACTTGGAAGACCAAACATTGTCCAATTTCACGATCAGTTGACCTGAAGTACATGTGACTAATTATCAAAGGGTTCTAAAATGAAATATTGTGGCAAAACAAGTGGGGAGCTGAAATCAAGCGTGAAATAGGCGGTCAAGAAGTTGACGCAAAGGTGACTATGTAGAGCAAAGTACGAAATGATGATTTGCACAATTTTAAAGCCCTTTGACAAAGCGACACACTGAATTTATTATTGCTATTATTATTATATAAGAGTTTTATCTGTGCCACGGCACACGCTAAAGAGATATAGCTTGTTAAGTATGTGCTTGTAGTCCTGAGTAAAAATCCTAAAAAATAACCTACAAGCTCATTGTTGTGTAGACTCGTTTCATTATGTTTTCTGAGAGCAAAAAATACAAACTATTTCCAATAAGAATACGATCAATGAAAACTAGATCATAGTTCAATCGTCAATTATGACTTTATAAATGGATTGTGAGAAATCAAAGTCTATTCGATGCAGAGCGAGACCAATTCGATTACAATGGTCTTAATATCGATGTAGTCAAATAGCTTTTAAAGTGTGAATGGGGTTGTTATCTATTTTTCGAAATAAATAACTTGTTAAATGCTGTGTTACATGACAGGTAATTTAAGGCATTTATGACGTCAAATGAAGAATACAATCTATGGATTTTTAAAAAGCCTGCACCACCGTGACGTGATGAGAAAATATTTTGATTATTTAAATGTTTGGTAACTACAAAGATAGATAATTTTTTGCCGGTTTAACTGTACTTCAGCAGATCGCTACGCGCTGGATATGATTCGCATGAAAAAATGTATGGAATAAAAATCGCTACGAAATGAGACGCTACGTTTAGTGAACCATTCATACTTACCTATGACATTTTAATGGCTTAATGTAACATCATCACATTGGCCTTCAATAATTACCTAATGTATTGTTAACCATTGAACACGTACTCAAATAAAATGTATCTATTATTTTTGTGACCTGGTTCAAAGTTATCCCGAGACATTTTTTTAAGAAAGTTATGAGTAGAAGAAATGATTCTCAGTTAAAGTTTTCTCAGAGATTCGATGTTATCATTTGATAATTGAAAGTAAACGTCCCATAAAAACAATCAACCAGTCACGACGTATGGCCAAAGTTATACTACAAGCGGAAGTCTTTTCTTTATGTTTTTATTCTTATTGAGACCATACAAGATGATTCATATGGATTCTTATCACGATTATTGCTAAATTTTATTTCTTCATTTTTATGCATTTCATTCATGAATTCTTTCTTATATTTCGTGTGATAGATTCATGGCCTTTACCTACCTATAAAGTGATCTTATTTCGATAGAATCATGGAATACCTACCTTACAATGCAACCTCACAATTTAGGAATTGGAAATAATGAAATCAGAAGTCAGAAATCAATAACTTTATTCCTTTAGGCTCATAAGATAAACACATAGACAAGTCTACCCATCAATTACTATCAAATAGGAAATAAAGTGTTATTGAAATTCTCTTCACTTCAATCTTTTGTCCACCAGTGGAAGAAGTGAAAAAGAAACCACCAGCACATTTATATACTTAACCACATAAGTGTCTAATACTTACAATGTTCGTTATTAAAGCAAAAGCATTAGATCATATGAATAGAGACATTATAAAAGAATAGATAACCTTATAATTTAATCTTGACCTTCAATAATTTCAATGCTAAAACAAACTAGGACACAATATCTAGAAAAAGGTTCTACAATGTAAAATATCTTACCATAATGAGAGATGCTTTCAGCTTACAGGGCCATCAAAGAGTGTCAGAGCCAGCCCACCACATTTTTAAATATCTTTAGTTCAACGAACCGTTGGCTGTCGTTATACCTTGAGCCATTCCGTCAAACATCGGCAAAAATGGTTTGTTATAACATTTCACAACTAAATACATTGAAATATCTTCTAATATGCTATAATATCCATGACAAATGTTCTTAAATATAAATTAACATTTAAGATACCTAGTATATTCAACATAATGCAATATGAAATAGTTTAATTATTAAATGAAACTGATTTGTCCTAGAATTTGAATTTGAGCGGGGAAAACAAGTAGGAAATCAGGCCTGTTACATTTTAGTTTGAATATCTTTTGAAACCTTATTGTTTACCACTATATATACTTGTTATATTATATATTAATTATTAAATAAATTACAATATCTTACACGTGCTTTTCTTCTTCCTTAGGAAATATCATGATGAAGAACCTATAGGAATTTCTCTCAGGTACTAATGTCTACAAAGATGCGTGTAATCAAACGCCACTGTAAAAAAAAACTCAAAACCATTAACACGAGCCTCAATAATCGATGAGTCTTTAAATTAATACTTTCATGTTTCTTTTTTAATTTGTTAATTCGTAGCAATAGTCGAAGAATGCTGAATGCTCAGGCTTAAAAAGCCTAATTTAATTTAAGAGGTAGGAGTTTCTTAATCATAGGCTTACTTTTAAATTATAGCGTTGGATAATGGCTTCGAGTAATCGGCAATTCTTCATTTTTGCTACTGTTTTTTGTATCCATGAAAAAAATATTTTCTACCCCCGATTCCGGTTTGCTACTTTATTGATATAAAAAATAATGTGTTCACGCGTGGTTCCCTTTTTGAGGTAAGGTACCGAAAGTTTGTAAGCCAAGAAAATTAGGTAAAAACTATTATATTATTTTAAAATGTACCTTTTATAAGGATTTTAGTAGTTTAGGAACCAATATTCTTTATACTCCTACACATAGGTCCACTGCTTAACATAGCTCGACCAAAAGTGGCCATAATCATCATGTTTGATGGTGCCACTACTACCATGGCAGGTTGGTGATCGTAGTCTAGGAACCAATATACAGATAAATCTACAGTTTCTACGCCTAATCTGCGAGAAATTTTGCGTGAAACAAATTTATGTATTTTTCTTGTTTTGAATTGAACTTTGTTTTTCCTGGTATCTAGTCAAGGAATTTTAAGTTAAAACTTTGCAATCCAACTCAAAACTCCCACCATTACACCTATCAAATATCTATAACTAGAGATTGCGTATCACAAACTAGTAGTTTTACAGAAATTACAGAGCGCTCGCGTAGAAACCGATCAGATAGTATCCTTCATTAAAATATGATGACTGGCACAACCTGAGCATTATAAAACATGAGAAGGTATGATCTGGCTCACGTAATCTAAAGAAGGTATTTTATCCAAAATTACGGGGGGAAAATCAAAACTTAGCACTTGTTAGGTGTCAAAATTGCCATAATTTGGTTTCCCCGCCTCGCTTTAAGAACGCCGACTTTTTTGCCCGAAAATTACAAAAAATTACGAAGCTCAATATTTTTTTTATGATTTGTGGCCGATGGGTACGCGGACGATCGGAAACGGAATCGTTATCGTGTGAAAATAATAAGTTTGGGCTACCTGTTTGGATTGGATTGTGGGCAAAGTAGCCATTCTGCAGTAATGTGTGGTGGCAAGGGTAAGCCGTCACGTACCGATAACTTTTTTGCCTGTGATTCTTGTTATCAAAAAAAGTAATAAAGAATCTTAAAATCGTATAAGGAAATACAATGTTCTATTTCATAATATGAAGCCAGTAAGATTCCTAGATGATCTTAGCAACAATCATATTGCAGTGAGCGCAGGAAACTACTTCAACTTCCATAGCTACTGCCCCGGGCTGCATCTTTGATCGCAGTCGCAATCTCGGCAATACTATCTCAAATATTTATCGTGTGTCAATACAATATGCCAAAAGCGAACGCTTATTATGGTTTTTACAAATGTGCGAGTGCTGGGGGCAGTGAGTCGTGTAAGTTAAAAGCTGAGTCGGATTAAGGGTTAAGTGTGCAAAACCTAAAAAAGTTGAAGCGCGTTGAAATCTTCTGTATGGAAAAAAGTTTTCTCTGGTTAGAACTCGTTTTTCAAATCTATACAAATATTATAAAGAGGAAAGATTTGATTGTTTGTTTGTTTGTATTGAATAAGCTCCAAAACAAATGGACTGATGAAAAATTCTTTTACGATTAGAAGCCCACCATTATTCCTGATGAACATAGGCTACTTTTTACTGGGTAATAAGACAACGACTAGTAAGAATGCAGCTAGTGTAATAATAAAAAGAAAAGTATTTAATAATGACAGTGTTTCGTATAGCTGTCTGTTTTCCTGCTTCCTGATAACAGAAAAACTTTCTGCTTCAAATTGTTTCAATTTTTTGGATCAAAAATAAAAATATTTTTGAGTCTTATCTAAAGGAAATAAAGCACCTTGAGTTTTAAGTTTAGTTGGGTTTTGAGTTTTAAGAGTTTTATATAAAGGAAATAAAGCACCTTGATTTCAAAAGCTCATCTCTCTTCACTTAACCTCTCCAGCTCTCGTTAGTGAGGAGTTACAGCGCATTGTCCGACACAATGGGGGGACGGCCCGCCGCTGGCAATCTCTAATACTCGCATGGGCGATACGGTACTCAGTTTTTGGGAATCGCAAATCGGTGGAGGAATTGGTTTTCGAGGCAGATGTTTTCAAATTGGAAATTTTAGGGGGTAATGGAACGGTTCCTCATTCCTTAAAACATTATAATGTTGCATGTGAAGCATAGCAAAATGGCACAAAATAAATCCACGTAAGTTCACCTACATGATTTTGGTAGTAACGCTCGATGAAAAGATTGGGATTTTTCTATTTCTATAGCAAAACAAAAACATCTTATCTGCTATCTATATAAACAATTAAATAATAAAACAATAATGCTGGACAATCCACACAGCCCGAAGCTAAGCAGAGCTTGTGTTATGGGTACTTGATGACTGATATACTTAATACAATGCATTACATAGATTGATATTTTTTTACTATACATAGAAAACACCCAGAACACCCGGAACAAATGCCTGCAGATCGTGCAAACATTTGTCCCACGGCGGGAATCGAACCCGCAACCTCTTGCGTCGCAGGCGGACCTTCGCCCGCCGCGCCGCATCGGTTATTACTTGTAGAACCTAGAAATAGTAAAAGCCCGATTTATTTTTCAAGCGTCACTATCCACCTTAGGATACTGTACTTCAGTGGTAAAAGGAAACTCGTAATTTTTAAAGTTCGGTCTCCTATTTTGTAATGGTAGATCGCTACTCACATGAGTCTCTTCTTTGCATTTTGTTCTCGAATTCATTTTTCGAGACCGATTTTTTTTTGTGATTTGGTTAATTCACAAGATATATGAAGAAACATGTCTACATCTAATTAAAAGTCGTATATTTTTTGTATTTTTGCAACCTACTGTTGTGTTGTGCAAAAAATATATTCTTCCAGCTCGTGGGAAACCAATATCAGCCTAATAATTAGTTGAATCCTGTTATTTAGACCTACATTGCGTTTAGCGCCAATTCCATTTGGAACAACAGAAATAGTCTGTGAAATCGGTCTGATAACGTCTAAACAAACAAAGCAAAACCAACCATCCCGGCGTCTGCGGTAGTTCAAACATTGACATTTAAAGCGAAATATTTTAATCATAGCCAATGCTCCATTGAGATAATATTCCATTGATAGCGGTACAAGTGGACCGACTCTCGCAGATACAAAGAGATATTCTCCTGATCACGCGCATTGATATAAAATGATCACAGGCGGATCCGTTTCACAACGTGGGAGATTTTTGCTACTTAAGTTCTTTGTCTACTGATTCTTAGGATTTATTCCGTGAAATGGCATAAATTGTTTCTAATTGGTTATGTTTACTTCGTGAGTTTAGTGGCAGCTGGTATGCTTGACCAAACCTATGCCTACTACAAACAAAGTCAGCTAAACATGTTAGATTAAAATATATGTCGCAGGACCAGAAAAATGCTAGTGTAGTCAGTAATGTCTAGTATGAAATAAGCATACGATAAAAGTTTTCGTAAGCTCGGTAGACTATAACTTCTACCTCGCTTACACGTACAACAAATAATGAGTCTTAAATATATTGATAATTATGTATAATGAAACGATTTTTTTTTTCGTATTACTAATGCACAAGCATCGTAGGTATACAAAGGACTCAGATTAGAGACAAAATGAGATCGATTGTACGAAATAGGTAGTAGCTCTAATTGCAGTCAAAGTAAGAATTATACCTTCAAGTTCCATTTAACTTTACAGAAAGTACTAAGACCTTTTCTGTCCTAGCCATTCGTTTCGATTCCTCATTTACTGAGCCCAGAAAATCACAAAAAACTTCTCAGTCCTGTTGCATTTTTCGAAATACCAAACAAAAACTTTCCAATACCAAAAACACATTATAAATTTATTGCAATCGGCACAGACCATTATTCCAATAGTAAAACTTAAACTCGCCTATCAATGGCATCAAAAGCATTACTGAGAAAAACAATATCATGGATGCTATCTTCAGTAGTCTTCCCATAGATGGCGTGACGGCAGCGAGCCTTCAAGACCCGTTCCTGCTCATAATTGCAGGTAAACTTACTCATTAGAAAATATTTTAAAGCCGTCGTGTGGTCTTATTGGCTGTAATGATGCTGTTTATTTATTGCTAAAAAGTACCTGATGATTATTTTGGACAAAAACTGTTATGCTCCTAGCTTCTGCCCGCAGCTTCACTCGCGTTTGCTCGAAATAAAAAGTAGCTTGTTATAGAATAATGCATTTAAGTATGCGTGCAAAATTTCAGCCAGATCCGTTCAGTAGATTTGGCGTTGTCTAGATTTGATATTGCTTTTCAATTAGCTAACTGTGTCAAATGAGGTCCTGGGTCAAATCCCGGGTCGGGCCAATAGTTATTTCGGCGATTTTCTAGCAAGAAAAAATCACAGTGGCAGCCCGGAGTCAGGAAGTTGGCGGTGGTACAACCCTGTGCCTCGGAAAGCACGTCAAGCCGTTGGTCCTGCGCTTAACCTCTCCTCGGTCGTGTCGGTCTGCCGTCCCATTTGATTATGAGAGTGAGGGAATAGAAAGTAGGACTAGAAGTGCAACATGTGTCAAATAAAATACCTGCCTGCAACGAAGATACAAATATTTCTCATGCATATATTTACAGACTTAAGCTTACAAACTAGTTGAGAACTCGTTACGTTTTTCCTATGAAATAAAATATCCTTTTTGATTGGTCGTCGAACTTCAAAGCGCATGCGTATCAGTCATTGCATCTTTGTCATCGGCGAGAAGTGGTCGCACGGACACTTGCTCCGTGTTAATTAATTACGAAAAATAATAAAACGGAAAATCGTATGTCCGTTACTTAATTAAAAAGTCTTCTAACCTCTAGAATTACTTATCTAAGTATTGTATCTAATTAGGATGGAATAATTTTTCTGGTGAATAAAATTGAAAAAAGATAAGTGAAAAAGGAGAGAAGTGGAAATTGAGGCTTTTGCTCAGCTGTGGGATAAAACAGGACTCGCTAAAAATATTTTTAATTAAAACCTGAGGTGAAACATGCCCCAGCCTGGGTTAAACTAATACTTGATGTAGAGTAGGTACTAAAAATTGGAAAACAGAATAGAGTAGAAATAAATGAGGATAACAGAGTAAAATTGATAATTTAAGAACAGTACCTTTTTGATATAAGTATTACTTCTACCAATACTTATATCAAACATTTTTGGTAAATGCAATACCTGTTTGTATAGTTTTTAAGTAATTGCAAAAAACATTTATTTATTTTTATTTTATTTATTTAATACGAAAGTGAAGACGCTGGCTCAAACTAGCGTTAAGTTAATAATATATTAATCACTTCATCGCCTTTGCATTTTTTAAAAGGAATGTATGATACGACTACCTGTACCGGCACGCGAATACAGCACGCCAAGTTGTACGTGCCTGTAATTTCGTGTGGATTTTCCTTTTACTAACACAGTACTTACTAAAAATACTTTGTAAGTAAAACTCAGATACTTGTTTTAGCCACATTACCCACTTTTACTCTGTGGCTGGTTGAGGTAAACATACCTTCGATCAAAGTAGAGGTCAAAAGTGGAAGCGTCAAACACGTGACAATGTCAATGGTGTGAACCTTCATGTCGTTATTATTCCAGTCACCAAAAAATATTCTGAAATTTCAAAATAATGAAATAAAAGTGGCATCAATGTAAGAAGCCTTTACCCGGCTAGTAGAGGCCTTTAGCAATGGGCGAAATTAAAAGAAGATAGATTTTTATTATAAGCCTGTCTTTGAATAATGGTAATATTAAGCCGGGGTCATCTAATCTTGTGTATAATTTGATTTTCCATGATACTACTACTGGTGACTACACCTTAAAAATGTTGAGAAACCTCAAAATAGCGAAAATTTATAATTAATCAATTCTCCAGTGGCATTGAGCAGGTTACTAATTAATAATCGAATAATTTCAAGAATGTACTCGTAATTAACTCAAAAACGGGCTTTGGAGAGGTTCATCGTCTCAATACAGTTTTTGTATTGATATTGAATGCTGTCGTCGCAATATAAGGTAAGGGCATTTGGTATGCACCCTACGATTTTTATTTTCAGTAGGTACGTTTCGAATGCTATGTAATAGTGATGTGTGTTGTCCGGTCAGTGCCATCCGGCTAAAAGCTTTGCAAGTTTAATAAAAAAGTCCAAACTGAAAGAAGTATAGTAATTTGATTACGATGAATGTTTTAATGGTTTATCATAATCGTAATAAATGCAGAAATTCGAAAATCATTAATAACTTTTCGTATTTATACTTATAAGGTGTTTTCATCTATTAATAAGACTATGTATCTTTTATTACCGAATAAAAACATTATTATTATTATTATACTGTAACCTATAAAAAAGAATTCTGTTAGTTGGCGTTTCGTGAGAATTCACGAAATACCACACTTACAATAATCGAACGTGAAAAGCTTAGAAAGGTTTTTTTAAGTGTTTTATCGATCCTGATGGGGTTCAAGATAAAGCATAACATTTTTTGACGTAAACTCTGTTCTAAAAATACGAGTATGACCCTAAAAGTATTCCGACTTTTCTGTGACTGTAACTCCTTTTCCCATCTCTACAGTAACATTCCTAATAAGGATACAGAATTACCGCCACTTTTGTTATAAAATAGGTTGCCAAGAATCGAATGTGGCATTCCATCCAAGGCTACTCGTTGGAATACTTGACGGGTATTTATAGATCAATAAACAAACATAGTTTATTGCGAAATATCTACGGAAAATAATAAATTGATAGTTGACAAATGTAGATGACCACTTCCATTGTTGCAATAAACATTATGCAAAGAAAACTTTTTGGGTAAAAAAACATTGAGATGTTTTTAGGCCATCATTTACTTATTTTGAAACAATTGCTTCTTTATTATTGCATCATAATAGTCATCATCTATGCCCGTGCATTCATTTGATTACGAGATATATTATACAATATTTAGTTATATTTTTGGCTTCACTACACATTGCACTTCTAAGACAATCATTTTAAAATGCATAGACCACATTAAAACGTCAACGTTTAACTGTCCCTACATAGGTTACGTACACAAACGATTCTACTAAAAAACCTTACAAGACGACATGCCTACCCATCCAGATCAGTTCTTCATGATAATTCCATAGCATCAAACTATTCGCATAGCTGAGTAGTAGTACCAGTAATTATTGGTTAGTAATTAAGCGCAAGCGCAGGTCATTCACTTTGCCACGCGTCCTCTCAAGGCCGCCCGCGTCACTTGGCAGGCTTCTTGCCGCGGATCAAAAAAGGCTTTTATTTGTATCGTTAACGCTTTATTGAATGTCAAAATAATATGACTTTGTTGTTTTTTATTTTGGGTTACTGTAATCCATCCCCGAAAATCCGTGACCGAATTTTTCAACTGTAATCCATACCCAAATTTCAAACTCCTGTAAACGATGACCGAAAATGGCTACTTTTTATCACCATTAAGGTAAAGTACAGTCAGGCAAATAAACGACAATGTTTAATAGGTCAAACATCAGTCGTTTAGTAGATCCACATAACACAAGGCCATACTTTGACGATAAATAACGCTCTGAGATGTAAAATAAAAAAAAAAAAAAAACAGTGTTATGCAGGCACAAAAAGACCCTCATCACATAGAATAGATAGGTACAATATAGAGTCAAAGTATTATTAATTTAAATCATTTAAATTTTCATTGTCTTTATAATCCAAAGAACAGTTAAATATTTTGGTTTAACAAACCTGATTCCAAAGTATTTTTTTGTTATTTCTTTTAGAAAAAGGAACTAGAAGATTTTTCTCAAAAAGCGCCTTCAAAAACAACACCAGAAACTTTAATAACAGTATGAGTTACCTATTCCGTGATCATGGCGCATGAAACTGTGCCGAAATATTGGACAGCTCAAAACTCAAATCATGGTAAATATCCCGCTGTAAATGACTTTAGTGTTAATAACCATGATGGATTTAAAAGTTTTAACCAGAAACTTTGTTAAAAAGCTTTGGTTTTTTATCATAGTTGGTTATTAGTTCATGCGATGAAAGGTACGACAAAATTCATAATCATGAATCATATTTTTGCCACAATTAAATGTTCAGAGGGGTGAGTCTGTTTGACGTTAGTAATGAGATCTGATGGTGACATCTCTTTTTAGTGCGGCATTTGCGTAGTTTCCTATTTGCTCGTTCGAGGCTGTACCAAATTGTATGGAAACAGGAGACGTCACGATCGCGTCTCGTTAAAATGAGTTGTTTTTTCTGATGGGCCAAATTTACGCGACCGAAATTACGCGACTCACAACTCAAAAAATTACGCTTGTTTGGCTGCAGCCTTATTCTCTCAGTTTTTTATTATGAATGTAAGCGGGGTAACTACGAACCTAGTTTGTGTTGGAAGAACACCATCGTTTCATCCCTTAACGAGGGACTTCATCAGGGTGAAGTGTGGTTCACTCTCACCTTTTGCTTACGAATCACCAAAGTGAAAAAAAATCGACAATAATGAAATAGTTTCGGGCCCGATGTGCTACTTACATACATACTACTCCAGTACATCCAAGGTATGAATGATCTCTCGCGTGCCCGGCGCGTGGTCGTTCACTCAAGTACAAGGTCTTTAAACCGTGTCCACACTTGAACGATGAATTCAAGATGAAATTCTTAATAATAAATATGAATTTATCGTTCGATTTGCTTACCCTTTTAGTACGAACGATGCTTTAAATACTTTCATTTCGATAGCGTTTATGTAGTTATAAAATCATAGCGAAAAAGTCAAATTGCCTCTGGCGCATAAAACTAAATTCATAACAGCCATAAATATTGCAGATAAATATTTACTGTCACAAACAGTACGGGGACGCTTCCGACTGGTAATAATATGGATCAGTTCGCTCAATTGTTTCAATTGTAAATACCAGTGCTATTTTCTTTGTGAATAAAGGTTTCTGCCCTAAAAGAAAAAAAAAGAAACAGTAAATATTGATCTACAAATATTTTGTGTCATGTCACATTTATCTAATTCCCGTAAAGCACACGCTCTGTTTAGTTCATGGTTAGATGATGCTTTCTGAAAACGTTCTCATGTTCGACCCTGTGAAAAAAATCTGATCCTGATCTGCTGGTAGATAGGTAACCTGCAACCTTTGCGACATAAATACATGATCAAAAAATAAGCTTCAAAGTACAACCGCACAAGTGAAGACACAACTGCAACCACTTGTTGCGCTTCTCTCGTTTTATAATTGTCCTGTTTAGCTGTTTACCGGCGAGACATTGTAGCGAGTAGTTATTTTGTTCATGAATATTGTTTACGTAATAAGGCCGGCGTGTTTGTAAGCAAATGCCAACATTGTAGACTATTTTGAAGTCCTTCATTAGTTTTCTCTATATTTTAGTGACAGAAGTGACAGGGTAAGTTGGTGTAATGGACAAATTGGACAAGTCACGAACTAGAAGTAACAACACGTAAGTCAATTTTCCGAATACCTATATTATTTTTCAGTACCTACTGGACAAATCTCTAGCTCTAGAAATGTGGTGCTGGAGAAGAATGCTTGGTATATCTTGGTCTGAGTTCCGCACTAACGTCTCCATCCTACAAGAACTCGGTGTGAAAGAGCGTCTGTCGACAAACGTACAATCTCGAATTTTGAAGTTTTTCGGGCATGTATCGAGGCGAGACAGTGACTCCATTGAAAGGCTAGTCGTGCAGGGAAAGGTGGAGGGTAGATCGCCTATGAGATGGGCCGATCAGATAAAATCTGCCGTAGGTGTCCCCCTGCATGAATGTTCCAGAATGACCACCAACAGGGCGATATATCGTGAGGCGAGCAATATCAGCCCATACAACAAAATACTCGTCATGACGACCACGACGGTTCTGCCAAGAACGCTACGAATGAGAAGAAGACTGGACCAATAATTCCATTAAAAGATTCAGTTAAGTGATTAGAAAAGTGACGCTAAGACCATACCACATCAGACACAGGCTGCTCATCTAGGTATTTTATTTTAAGTGTAATTTATTTAACATAGTTGCTTAGATATTTATGTACCATGATGTCAAGTAAATTATGTTGTCCTAGCAAATAAACCAAAAGTAATCAATTCAAGTTTTTCGATAAATCAGCTTATTAATTTTTTGTTCGACTCTTCGTTCTTAGTTTCTATTGATTAGTCTTTGTACAAGTTTTTTTAAGCAATTAGTGCAATTTTTGCAGGTGCGTATCTACATACGGATAAATTGTTTGAAGCAAAAACCACTCTTATTCAATGAACTGAGTTTTGCCTGCGGTTTTCCTTGCATTCGTTCAGAAAATTGCTTTTATTCTACGCATACGAATGTTTATAGAAACGCAGAAACCCCGTGTACAGTCAGCGACGATATTTGCTCAAACATAAATTTTTATGTGTAACAAACGCGGTTTTGATTAGGAGAAACGAGATATATTCTAGTTTCTGAAAATGGACAGTTGCATAGTCAGCAGTACAAATATAAATATAAATTGAAAATAGGTAAGTAACTTACTGGTACCGTTAGCCTGTTGCAGCAAAGGCAAATTCCTATTTTACATTTTCGTAAAACTTAAATAACAAGTATTTTTTCCTCGTTTTCTTTAACTTTTAAATGTTATTTCTATACCATGGAGACTGTTTTATGGGATAAAAAGTATGTTTAATACCAGGCTTGAAGCAGGCGGTTCAGTCGTTCTGGCGTGACGAGGTAACAAACATCCATCCAAACATCTATACATCCAAACTTTTGCTTTAGTGTGAAAACATTTCAACTCCCTGACCAACGCTTCAACACATATTTTTCTACATAACTTTTTGCAATATAAGATAGGCTAAGCAAAAAGAACACAAATATAAGGAGTTAATGATAGTTTATTCTACTTAGATGCATACTTGCGTTAGGTTAGTAGTCGACGATCCGGCTGTAGCCGCAACATTTCAAAAAAACTTCTTAATTTTATCAGTTCTTGAGAAGAATCCTGCAGAGCATAAAAATTATAGAGTAAGTAAAGAATTTAATCGAATTGATCTCTCATTATCATAAAAAGCAAGTTGAAATTCACTGTGAAACACAGTGTGATAGTTTCTTTTTTTGTTTTAGGTAGGTACTTATACTCGAAACCTAGAATATTATTTTTATGAACAAAATTTCAGACCTCCAAACCAACTAGATCGCTCCAAACGTAATTACAAATCTAGACAATTTCTGTAGAAAACTTTGACTATAAACATCTGTAATCATCACAGAAAACAGAAAATGGAAACAGCTCAATGCTGAAAAAGTCGTGTCGTGTACAACTAGCCTACTCTAAAAACAACTAGGTAGATAGGTTTTTCTATTTTTAGTAGCTAAATATGAAAACGGACGTGCATGATTACGCATCAACGTATTAAGGCATTTGAACGTAAGATTAATTGCAATTACTACCTTGATGGTGTAAAAACAAAAAAGTATAACCTATATCCACATCGTGTAAAAAAGTTAGCATTTCAAAGGATGTTGCTAATCGGTTAGACGATGTCTAAATATATAAAATTTATTGGAACGGCAAAGACTTGTGTTATGCCAGTGCGTGGTCAAGAAATCAAGAGTTGTGAGTGTGATTCTCAGTTGAGAATCTAATGATTTCTAAAAAAACAGCAACGGATATAAACTTCAAAATTCTCATACGATAGATTTCATAACTATGATCAACTATAAACCTATTTACGATCGATCAATTTTCTGTGAATAATGATCGGTGTTAGATATCTAAATAAAAATCTAAACGAGTTAGTTTTCAATTTGCCATTGCCGATTAGAGCAATGCTTTTAGAGAAAAAAACACAAATAACTAACTAAAAAACTTGAGAATAGTCATAAGCTTTTTCATAGTCATAAATTTTAGCATTCCTATAGTCATGGTCCCGCGTAAACACATAATCACTGGACCATCAAAACGACTTTCCCTATCATAAAAGGCTCTTAAATAATCAAATACCACAGGAAAGCTTTTAATCCTAACGCCTGGAACTGGTATTAATTTGCATATAGATGGCACTGCTAAAAGCTGTATGGAACAGCTGCTAAGCTGGTTCAGTTTTGCATAGCTAACCGCAACCACCACACATGCAGGATACTAGGGAAAAGGGATAGAGAGGATTTCTGAAACTCTAAATAAAAAAATAAAAAACGTAATATGAGCAGTCAGTGAAAAGATGGCATACGATTTGGTGCTGTCAAAAAATACTCCTATATCTTCGAATCTTTGTGACCAAATTTTTTACTTTTAATTAGATTTTAGTGATAAAAGCTGCCCCTAAAACCACAAAAAAACATGCCTCCAGCCAGGGTCGATGGGTAAGAACAAGATGTCGAAGAGATGAAAATTCTTTCTATCAACAGAAATATGTAGCTCATTTAAAAAGCAGACATTATAATTTAAAAACCACAAAACATTTAGTTCCAGCGTCTCCATACTTTTGTTCCGACTAGATCCTAACATTATTGCTTCTATTTTTTACTTTAATGGGAATACGGGCAAGGGGTTTGTAGGTGAGGCAGTAAGTGGCTTGCGGAATTCTAATGCAGGCAGGTACGCTTAGAAACGTCACGGGTTTGACTTGTTAGAGGCTTATCTTTGTTTGATTTTAACAAGAACGGAGTCATAGTATCTTTGGATTTCAGTGAGGCGTTTTCTTTAGGTCAAAACTTGTTTATACAAGCTGAGAAGAGGGCGCTTTTTACGTGGGGCTGCCAAATCAGAATGGCACAGACCGTGCTTATTTGGACATGACTTCCCATGGACCACTTCACTCCTCTCCTTTCAAAATCCACGCCGCAGTTCTGAGGTAAATAAGGGTTTTCTTTTTTGGAAAACGCCTCATTGATTTGATTTATGGTGTTTTTTTAAGAAGAGCGCGACCCTCAGTAATGAGGTTTCTACACGATAAGGAAGGGAGAGTGTTGTATACACAAAGTTGGAAAATCAAATTATAGAAATGAGAATGTCCCAGAAGCGTAAAATTCTATGTCGAGACTGTCTCCAGTTGTTAGAAAACGACTTCAGGGTTTTCAATCATTTCCTAGTAGTTTTTCAATGCAGGATAAAATCGATTTGGATCAATTTTATAGAGTTTTATTAATGTTATTTGCCAGCATTCTTTAAAAAAATATTTTTTACTAAAGAATCAGTTATGTTCGATAGAATTTCATTGAACCTTTTAAGTATAAGTACAGATAACAATTAAAATTAACTAAAAATCTAAGATACGTCCCATAAAATCAGATTAGAAATTTAACTAGCCAAAGGTCTGGAATGTAACCTAAAAATAAAAGCTCTTTCTAAATATCAGTGTGTATATCATTTGAAATGTGCAGCTATAAAATGGGCCCTGTATAGTGATTAGAGGACAAAAATAGTCGTATACAGGGTCTTTACAACATGCTGAGACTAATTAGACGCCTGTGATGAAATGAAAAAGATTTTACGCGGTTATTATTTTTATTTTTCAATTACGTTGAATGGTAATTTGATTTCCATTTTATTAACACGTGGAGGCATTTTTATTGTAACTAATAATTGTTTGTGAGAAGTTTATTGTTAACATAATACAAGCTCTGCTTAGCTTGGGGCTAGTTGATTCTGTGTGGATTATCCAGCATTATTTATTTATTATTATTATTCTTCTATCACTTATATCAAACACAATTTTCTTTGTAAAATGATCTAATCATAGTTAAATAGCTTTCTGTTCTTTTTCAAAATACCAATTTTTTTTTTTGACGTGACAACGTCTTATAATTCGATAGAGCCGGCTGCACGCACGAAAAAACATGACGTCATGAGGCGTTACCTCGTCATGCGGCGTTACCTCGTCATGCGGCGTTACCTCGCTCTGAGTTGTCACGTTCAACTATCGTCAGTAAACCGACTTTACAGACAACCAATTTTTTTTTTTGAAAATATTAATAATTTTTTTATTTAAAAATGCCTATAGGCTCCTGTTTAACGCCAGTTACTTACTATACAGGGTATTTGCATGCATGCCTCATAAAAACTCCCAGATCATAGGCAAAACAGGCTTGACTAATTCCACTCGTTCTTTTCGTTTATAAGTTATGTTAATCGTTACCCATTAACTTTTCTTTATACGGTGGGCTTTACATTTTATTGATGAATGTGATATGGCTTACAAAGTTTTAAAATACTAAACTGATCTCATCTAAAGCACTAAACATCACTATCTCTGTCACCTTCTGTTCCCAATTCTGCAATGCAAAAATAAAAGTAAAAATTGGTTGTTTGTAAAGTAGGTTTACGATCGAGATGTTTACGTGATAACGTCTTATTGCATGACGTCACGCGCTCGTGAGGTTTTGGTGTGACACAAGTTTCTGAACATGTCACCCGACTAAAACGATTTTAAAGACGTTATCACGTCAAAACAATGATCGCTTAATGTTGTGAGATTATTTTATACATCTATTATTTTACTCTCTCTAAATTGTAACAATAGAGTGAAACATCTTTTATTCTCAAAATTAAGTTAGTAAAAGTTTGTTTAAAATATTAGTCTGTTTTAAGATCTTATCAAGTATGTTTGGTGTCAAAATTCTCGCATCATGCTGAACGCATTTTGATAGTGATCAAAGACCTTTTAACTGTTCAAAGAATTTTGCACTGTATGTTTCGTTCTTAAAGTTGTTTTTCGACTCGTATAAATGCTCAATTGATTTCTCGTTTGGTCTACCTTGACCCTGTGTTCTTTGTTCGGCGTTATTCGTAAACAATAATAGCGGGAGTCCTTATAAATCATTTTTATACAAAAAACTTCGAACACTTTAGGGTAGCTTAATGGATTTTGGATTGAGAAGATTCTAGATATCATGGCGGAAATTATACAATGAATTGAAGAGATGTTTAACCTCTCTGTTTTTCATGTACCAAATATAATGTAGTGTCATAATGTAAGTGTTAGTATAACGGAACCACATTAAAGCACGACAAATCTACTTTCATTTTAACCCTGACGGATCTCTACAAAGATATACTTATAATCAAAATTATTAAACTATTATTATTTTCAAGTTTCTATCTAGTTTATCAGTACCGTTACTTTAAGTTACTCTGAGTTAGGTACCTACTTTGAGTCTTTTATTAATCTATTTATTAATTCTCAAATCAGATAGCAATCGAATTTTAAGTAAACTTAAAGTACTTTTACAAATTGGATCTAGATAGAAATCGGTCATGTGAACATAAAAAAAATAATGATGCTTGCATTGGTTTTAAATTACCCTTAGGCGTAAAAAAGAAGGACATTATCAAACATTGTTACTGAAATAATAATTTAACAATTTTTTTTTATGCACCGCTTATATCTACAATAGTTTATGACATTTATTCACAAAGAAAATTATACTAGTATTTACAATTGAAACAATTGAGCTAACTGCCGACTGTTGCAAACAGTCTACAGATAGCTCAACTGATCCATATCAACACCAGTCGGAAGCGTCCCCAAGACGCTGGCTGCATTGCCACGCTGTATGGCAATGCTGATACGCTGTGCCAGATATTCACCAGCTCTCGGGTCACGCGTCGCTTCGACCAGTCGCTCAGATAGTTTTTTGAAAACCCGAAGAGCCTCGGTACCCCACGGACCTAGGGTCTCGACTCCAAGGGGAGCAAATGTGTAGGCTCTGTCGAGACCTGCATATTTGCGCCTCTTGAGATCTTCGGCCAAATCTGCCGCCGCACCCGCCCTCACGGATGTCCTCGGAAGATGGGAAGGCGCAAGTGTGTCGACGCATGTAGCGTCCCACACAATGGGCCTCCCCAACTCCCATGGGACTAGTGTCATACCGTCGGGCCTCTTACCATCGTCACGCAACAGACCATTCGGTTCGAGAATAGCTGGTACGTTAACGGTGACAAAGGCCCGCCGGATGATGTCGTTAAGGCTAGCGTGGCGAGATATCCGACCAGCGGCCCTAGTGCACGATAATCCGTGATGACCAAGCTGTTCGACAGCAGTACCGCACTGGCATTGATGAGGCGCGCAACACCTTGCACCCAACCGGAGACATGTTGCGATACGGAAAGTTACGGGATCCAATAAAGTACCAGTGTTATATGAAGGAAATGCTTGCAACCAATGTCCTGACTCCCATTTAGAAACGGCCAGGAGGCGGGCACGATCTGCAGAGCTGGAGCACGTTTGTAACAAACAGTTCCGTGTCAACTCACACAGAGGCCCGTCCCATTGCCGTTGGGACAAAAGTGATTTTGGGGGAGCAGCATCGGGGCAAGCACTATGCCAAGCCGTTCGAGCTTCGTCTAAAAATGAAATTTTCAATGACATTCCAGGTGGGACCAAAAGAGAAGGATTTAAAATTTTTTCAACTAAAGAACTAGTGCTGTAGACAGAAGACAAGAACGCTGGTAGGGCTACACTTGAAATTTTGCGTATACCTAAGCCTCCCAATTTGACAGGCAGGGAGGCCTGCGACCATGCCTTGTCATCTAAATCGATATTCAAAACCGATGATAAGGTATTCTTTATTATGTTGTCTAAGCCTTCCAAGAGCTCGCTGTGTTTCCACAGTTGACTACATCTCAAAGAATACGTAAATTTAGGTACAAATAGACAGAACCGAATAATTGTAAAAGCCATATGACTATTAATTTTGAGCAGTCTGTCCGAATTTTTGTGGAAATTTTGAATTTTCTCATCTACAAATGACTGAAAAGACTCATCAAGAATTGGTGAACCAAGGAGTCGAAGTGAACATTTATCAACAACTGTAATGTTGGGGGCTAATGTATTGAATTTCTCAATGATATTGTTTTTGTCTACACAAGAGTCCGAAATAAAAAGCTCACACTTTGAAAAATTTAATTCCAAACCTATTTGTCGAAATTCGTCTGTGATGATTTTTAGATCATCAAAAACTGCGTTCACTTCTCCACCTAATGTTCCATCATCCAAATACCAAACATTAAGCTTGGATTGGAGACGTTGAATTATGGGTTGGATGGCAAGGCTAAATATGGCCGGACCAAGAGGGTCGCCCTGCTGACAGCCAACAGCGGACGAAATGACTTTATTCCTGTATATTAATTTTGATGGCGAACCGTAACATTGCCAAAGAAATGGGTAAATTTCTGGAATTTTGTCTTTAATTTCTTTTAGCAAGGCGCCCCTGTCTACGGAATTGAAGGCGTTTTTGACGTCTACCTTCAGAATTACCTCCCCATAATTTTGGTCTAAAAATGTACGAAGGGAATGTACTGCGGCCTCACATCCACCTCGCGAACCAAAGCCTAGCTGAATTGGTCGGAAATAGTCGCCTAGATAGTCGGCTTCTTTCCGACAGCAGACTTTAGCTGCGAGGCGGCGGTAGGTGGTGCCCACGGCTATGGGTCTTATTCCGCCATCCTTCTTTTTGAGTGCACAAAGATTCGCACCGTAAAGGAGTTCTGTGATCTCGCTATTGACTCGGCCTGACAACATCAGGTTGATCAGAGATGTCAAATCTTTCAGAAGGACTTCACCTGCATGGCCAGACCCGCCAGATAGAAGATCTTTTAGATGCTGTGGAGTCACAGCATCCAGGCCGCCGGCAGAGCCACTCTGAAATGATGTGACAGCTTTAAGCACATCCTCGCTGGTCGTGTCCACGGCGACATCACTCTCTTCCGGTGGATCGGGGAGTTGAATATTGGCCCCTGCGGATGGATGCTTACTCTCAAGAGATATGAGGGTAGCATCGTCATTTGGTGCCATCGTGTCATTTGAAAACATAATGCGAGAGGCACCTTTAATATCACCATCACTGAGTTTACTCTCTACAAGTCTGTATATAGTAGACTCAGCCAATGGTTGATTAGATTTTGAATTTTGTTGTGTGTCCTGATCAACAATTGAAATAGGCTGTCCTTCGCGTGCAGTGTACCTAACACAATTTTGTTTTATTCTAACCGTGATTGATGATTTGTTGGCCGTATCTTTTTTTACATGAAGTACGTTGTAAGGGAAAACTAATAAATGCTCCCAAGCTCGCTTGGTGTTTTTTGATACAGCATTCCTAATGGCCTCTGAGAGAGCGGAAGCGACAGAGATGCGGGCACCTCGAGGAATTCGTTTAAAAATAGGAGTTGTAGCTTTGTACTCACTTAGAACTTTCCAAAAAGGGCGTGTATCGGCCGTATAATCCGAATTTTGCGTCAAATCATCTACCGCTACTGCAACCGGAGCAGACAGCGGGATATTGGGATCCTTATGGATTCTGCTTTGGTGGATTTTGAGGCCTCTCTGTCCCTTGAAAAAGCGAGCCCGGGGACATTGTGTGCACTCTAAAAGAGGCTGCACAGACACGATGGGATGGGTCTCCGTCACATTCCTAATTGCAATCACCGGTTGCGTGCATTGCATTATCACAGTAAATAAAACTTACAAATGTAAATAAAATTCTTACTTCAACTTTTTGCTTACAAATCTAAATAAACTAGCGGGATGACAGCGGTTGGCGCACCCGTGGTAGCCCGGGCTCCACGGCAAACGCCCTCCTTACTGTAGACAGAAAAATAACAAAGAATAAGCTTCTGTCAAAACCAACGTAAACAAACTACAAAGAGAGAATCCACCTTTTCAATTTATGTTGCGCTGAGGTTGTCCCCGGCCTGGAAAACAATACCTGATGCGCGCTAGGTGGTGAACCGCCGGCCCTAGAGCTCGAAAGCTCCTCAAAAGCCGTAGAAAAACTCTTTCTGAAAAATTCAAGCAAAAATAAGTAGGCTAGCTCAATAGTTATTATCGAAGATATCAGTCAAGATTATGCATAAAATATCTAGGAAAATGTTGAATACGCAAAAAATTAGAAATAGCTTTATGAATAGATAGACACCTACACAATAAGTAATATTTACACAACAATTACACAAATATGGGTTTATACTTTTCCTGTTGCCCGCATGTAATTAATCTTAGAACGACATGCAAGAATACACACGTTAAGGCATTATGTTATTAGACTGACGTTTGTATAATGCATGCTGTCTTGTTTATTTACCGTTGATTATCCAGACATTAATTTTAGCAGGTTTATGGCATAAAGAAAAATAAAATAACTTGTAATAAAGTGTAATGATTTTAATAGTAATTTCAAGTACCTATTTTTATTAATAACTAACTTTGAAAGTAAACAGGAATTGTAAAATCGTAAATCTCTTTTTTTTATTAAATCGGTGTCACTATAATGAGGGATAGCGTAGATTTCTATAACACAGGCTTTACAAGCCTAGCGTAGATATCTAAGGCTAGCCAATGCATTCAACGCAAACATAGATTTAAAGTACCTAACTATGTGACGACCGACCAGAAGCTGGCCGCTTGCCATGTGGAGACCTTGTTATTGGAACCAGATACTGATGGCCTTCCCCGCCTAGGGGAAGTTAAGAAAAATGATTGTTTTCGGAATTGTTTTGTCTGTGTTTCTATGCAATAAAATTCATTTGAATTTCATGCAAAATTTCATTTCAAAGATAGGGATATTTTATTGTTTAGTGGCGGCTTAAGAATCAACCCCTATAACTCAGCCTGTGGATGTCGTGGAAGCCGACTAAGAGAAACCACCACCGGAGGAAGGACAGCAGACCTCCTTCTGTGTATTTTAACGCCTTCACTGCGATCCCCAATCCGCTGGCCTAGCGTGGTTATTATGGAAAAACCCTTCTTGTTTAGGGAAAGCATGTTCAGTAGTAGACGTGTGATGATATGATTTTTTTTGTATATGCAATAGACCTTCGTTTGTCCACAATCTCACCTAATGGTACGTGATGATGTGACCGATGATGTTCTGCTGGGCTATTCAGACTATCCACGAATCTGAATCAGATTCGCGCGAAACTAAAATATTTATAGCGGTTTTTAATATTTTCTGCTTTCTGCAAGGACTATAACTATTAAAAAAGTTGTTTTCCACTAATTGGAGACCATTTTCCATGAACCAATGTTACAATAAAGTATGATTAATGTAGCTTTTGGTAATATGTTGAGTTTTAGTAATAAAGCTCTTATATTATTAATAATTCCAAAAGTAGCACTAAAACATGGGTAGGTAGGTACATAGGAATTTTTTAATATTCATGGAAAAGTACTTATCAGGTAGTTCAATTCCTCTTAGAAAGCAGAAAATATTAAAAACCGCGAAACTCTCGGCAGCAGAGAGTCTAAATAGCCCAGCTGATCGCGTAAAAATGGAATAGAATAAAATATTATTGGAGATTCGACACACATTACATACAAAACATACAAAACCAAACAAAGAACAAGGAGGTTTATGCTAAATTAAACATTATGTTTGGCGTCGTAATTCGAGTTTTGTCCCATGGCCCTGTGCCAAAATAGGTGTTGGCTCAGCATGTGCTGAGCGATTGCGTTCAGCGCTGTTTTTCAGCCAAGATTGGCAGCGTGAGATTATAAGCTTTCATTGTGTTTGGTATGTCAGGTTGTGTTTCTTTGAAATTAATAAATAATAGATATAAGTGCATAGTATTCTATTTGTATTTATTTTATTCTGTTAATATAATTTTCTATGTGCTAAATAAATTCCTATTAGTGTACATTTATTGTATTTATGGAGATAAATAAATAGCTATCTGAATGGTCAGCTGATGGCTTCCATACTCAAATTAATTATAATAAAAATAAATTTCTTCCAAGATATCAATCATTCATTTGCCCAAATCTCTGATGTTCTATCCCCACTAGCAAATTGATTATGCTTCTGGACAATCTTCCCTGAGGCCTGAGAATCAGGGTGAATTCTTATCTCTATCCTTTTCAATCAAATTCATGAAATACCAGAGAAAAAGAGATGGCAAATAAAGAAATGCCTTTGATTGATGAGTCGGTTTAAAATTGGGGAATCTAAATTGAATTTTACGAATGTTATCGAATTAGTGGTTCATTTAGTTGTGTTTGTTTACTTTGGGTCTTGATGGCTAGGTTCTGCCCGAGATTCTTCTTCTTTCCGGGATGTTATTCTTTAACTTTGATCTCTACATTTTAAATTAGCAAAAGCACGTTACATACACAGGTTGCTATTAATGATGGCAGGATATTCCACCCATTCTCACCCCAGAGTCAAGAAGTTAAAAAGAATCAATATTTGCTCCAAGATGTAGTACGCGACATGATTTAGAGGTTTTAATTATTTGATTGTTTTGAAAAAACGAAAAATGACTTCAAGTCCCTAAGTTTTAAGCAGTTTTTTTTTAAAGTATTGTGGGATAATTACTAATCCCTCAATAATATTTTTTTAAGCGACCACGGATCCATCACATCACACTAATATTATAAATGCGAAAGTTGGATGGATGCATAGATGGATGGATGTTTTGTTACCTCTTCACGCCAAAACTACTGAACGGATCGGGCTGAAATTTTGCATACAGGTAAGTCTAACCCTGGAATCAAACATAGGCGACTTTTTATCCCATAAATCAGTTCCCATGGGAAAGAAATAACCTCAAAACGTTTTCATAGAAACAACACGTGCGAAGCCGCGGGGCGCAGCTAGTCTTCTATAAAACTGCAAAAAAATACCCAAATCGGTCCATAAACGACGGAAAAATCACCGGATGTACATAAAAAAACATAGGTACATACAGTCGAACATAGAACCTCCTCCTTTTTCGAAGTCTGTTAAAAAACAAATTTTAACACGTAAAAAGTGTGCCAATGTTTTAATATTAACCCTCAAGCGGCCGTGTGGTCCAAATAAGCCCGGACGCAGGTGTCTGATCGGATGTAGCCAGTGGAATAAAGTACCAGTGAAAATAAACACTGAAAACCACGCCCTAATTAAACAGGTATAAACTGTGGGCTATTTAAAAAAACAGATCAGATAGTAGGCTGGAAATTGAAACATCATCTCAAAGGAAACTCATTAGTTTAGAACCATGACCTCATAGAATTATTTAAAATCATTTAATTCACTGGTATTGTATGTATACAAACAGTAGAAGTATAATTTGAACATTGTTTATTTATGTAGACGTTAGAAATTAAAAGCCTAGTCCATTTTCGTACATTAAAAGCCCAAAAATTCAACTACTTCATTTAATATTCATTTGGTAAGTAAATTGAAACATTTGACCAAGAACACAGTCTTTTACAAAGCAGTTTCTTTCTTCAAAAACCAGAATATTCCCCAACGTATGGAACAAAAACATAGTGGTCAAAAATAATTTTATTAAATTAAAACCACCCCAAGGAAATTGCAGTGTTAGTTTCGGTTCAACCCTTATTATGCCTTTGAGACATTTTTTGCCCGAAAGGTTTCAGATTTAGTTTTAATGAATCGTGATGCAAGATTAAAGGTTATAATAACGAAGAATACTATTATTTAGTTTTTGAGAGGTTAGTAGAGAATTTTTAAGGAATCTACGTACTATGTTTTAGATTGTTTTTTTAGAATTCTATTAAGTATACTTATAGGACTTTGATAGACTAAGGAGCCCCTCCCGCCCTGCTCTTGCTTAAACTGAAACATGCACAGGTGCAAGTTACCACTTTTCAGATGTTTCACTTGTTCAAAAAGACACGCGAATATAATGATGAATACGCTTTTGCACTGCACCACTAATTTTACAGGTAAAAAATTGCAGTTAGCCCCCTTCTCGGAATATCCATAAATTTTAGACTATTATCCGTTTAATTTTAATCTTTCAAATACGCAACTTCCAATATTATTATAATTACTGTATATTACGGAAGAGCGGAACCCTCTAACACAGGTATCTCTATGCTTAAAAGAGGATTCCAAACCCATGCTATAGATGTAAATTCATTTAAGTTTACTATAATAAATATTTTGTATTTAGATTTCTTAGACTAAAGGAAAGGTTAAAACATCTTGGTCGTGCTTTTTCTATTTAATTTCCAGTTTTAATATAGCTCCCTTCCCAGGATACACCTGCTACTTTGACATCAGCTGATTTATTCAATTTAAAACAATACACAGATACTCGCATAGTTTGTAGGCGGGATGGACGAGAAAAAAAAAATATCGGCAAGTGTAAGTCGGTTTGCATCGGGACAGCTTTATTAAACTTAAACGGGATTGTGTAGTGTAATATTTTTAATTTTAGGTATTTTATATGGGACTTTCTCGAAGGGACCTAGAAATGGAGCAAATGGCTACATGCAAATGGATACAAAATGCAAAAGAACTTTGCGTAGCAAAAGGCACTGCATTAAATTCAAAGTCCATCTGAAAAGAAATGAGCTGCAAAATCCAGTACATATAAAAACTGTAAGGATTTTGATTCAACTATTTAAAATGTGGAACCCTAAAGCGTCAATCTTTTTGTCTCATCCATCAAAAATAGACCAAGCAGAGGGTGAATTTGATATTGAATTTATCTTTTATAAATAGGAAATAGAAAAAGTGTACACATCCATATTTTGACCTTGATTTATTTTGTCACAAGTGGATGATGAAATAGAAAGTTAAGTGTTAACTTATGAAAAAAGTAAAATGTTCTTAACAATATTAATATGCTTTTATACCAGACACATGATCCATATACAATTACATTTCATAATGCAGGCAGCGTCTTAGAGACGCTTCCGACTGGTATTGATATGGAGTTGAGCTACCTGTAGATTGTTTCCAACAGTCTGCAGTTAGCTCAATTGTTTCAATTTTAAATAGATAGATAGAAAATTCTTTATTGCACACTTATACATAGATAGAAACAATAGTTGTAATTTATTTCTATTAAAATAGATTGTAATTTTCTTTGTGAATAAAGATTAAGAATAAAATAGTCAGGTACAGATATAAATATATATACTAGCTGCGCCCCGTGGCTACGCCCGCGTGGAAATTTAAAATTATCACTTAGGGGTATGAAAAATAGATGTTGGCCGATTCTCAGACCTACTCAATATGCTCTCAAAATTTCATGATAATCGGTCAAGCCGTTTCGGAGGAATATGGCAACGAAAACTGTGACACGAGAATTTTATATATTAAGATATATTGCGGTCTAGTTTGATATTGATATTATTTTAATATTGATGTAGGCGTCACAAGATTATGTATGATATCAAAAAGGTGAAAGGTCTACCACCGCCAGCTATAATAGTGATTGGTTGGCCACAAAATATGCTCTCCTTTCTCTTTAGGTAGAAAACATATTGCACTACTGACTACCAATCAAATAAACAAAAGATTCTCCCATACTCAGACCATCGCAAAGTTATCGTATACAAATTCCCATACATCGCGAAGAGCAACATTTCCACACATAGCCGTGTCAGCAATAACTTCATTGTTGGGGTGGTGAATACACAGTCGGCATGTTCGTACAGTCAAAAACTGACATCAATTAAAGAAAGAAAGGCAAGTCTTTACCATATCTTTACAATAATGTGGGGTGAGTATGATTTTGTTTTACCATGGATAGCTGATGTTGTAGTTTCAGTCAGATTTATGCAAAATTTTAGAATAACCCAATCATCAACCTAGCATCCAGGGGGCGGTGCAAAATCACTGGGAAGGTAGGAGGCACTTATCCAAAAGCTCAAGATCAAGTTGAATCCACTTAATTTGTAATATAAAAACTTGCTCGTGTTTAAAAATAATTGTTCTGTTTTTTTATTGGTACCTAAAAGCGAAAGAAGGAAAAGAAATGATAAAAAGAACATAACTTAATTGCCAGGCCATTTTGGTGCCATTTTACAGATACATCTTTATAACAAAATGTCCATGAAATAGTGAACAAATGGTTATTCTATACGGAGTGCGATCTGGCGGCGCTTTGATCGCAACTGTTCACACGAAGGTGCTTTTTATTGTGACCGACATTCAAAAAAGATAAGTACCTACCTACATATTTTAATGTCTGTAAATTTAAAGATTGCTATTATGCTATGATAATACAATGTTTTTGTAATCAGAGACATTACTAATAAATATGTATGAAGAAAACTAACAAATCACATCACATCACACTAATATTATTAACGCAAAAGTTTGGATGGATGAATGTGTAGATGGATGGATGTTTGTTACCTCTTCACGCCAAAACTACTAAACGGATCGGGCTGAAATTTTGCACACAGGTAATTCTAATCCTGGAATCAAACATAGGCTACATTTTATCCCATAAATCAGTTCCCATGGGATAGAAATCACCTTTAAACGTTTTCATACAAACAACGCGTGCGAAGCCGCGGGCTTATACTAGTCATACATATGAAATAACAAACGAATAATCACATAGATTTGATATTTTTTTCATATTTATATTTTCTGCCTCACTATCCATTTTGACAAAAGCTCTTTTCGTTTATACATTTTGACAATAAAGTCCCATCCTTCACTTAGTTAGGTACTAATTTATGTAGGAAGGTAGGTAGTAATTTGCCATCCTGAATAATTAATACAAGTTATGGTGCTAACTCACTGCTCGTTACGTGAGAGCTACCAGCTCGTACATTTACTTTCGTGCAAGTTCATTACCTTGATTAGTGATTCATGAAAAGTATCGTTCGCAATTAGCAGTGGATAAAACCGCTACCGGTGGTGGTGGAAGTTTGTTTGGACCGTGATAAATCTGTGGCATTACCCCACTTTTTATTTCTCATCGGATCATAAGTCATCAAATGGGGTAGACCTAGAATTAAAGGTTGTTGTTATTATAGCGCGTAATCCTCACACTCAGGGTAATTTCTAAGAAAATGATATCCCAAAAATCATTCGATTTCGAGGAGACTCTAAACTGCAACTTTCCCTCAGTACAGAAATGTGCTAACCATTTGCGCCACAGGTCAAGTGACTTTGGGACTTCCTTTCGGACTCTAGTGCCTTTTCCAGAGTTCAATGTTTAGAGTTTTTAGAATGGCATTTTATAAAAATAACAAAGTTTGTGATGGATTCCTCTGTTTAAAGAATATGGCTACTATGGTTAGGTCATTATCATCATCATTATCATCAACGCATCAACGTCCACTGCTGAACATAGGCAAACGACGCCAATAATAGCGGCCATGAGCCGCCTCCATCCATCGACTCCCAACCGCTACAGTGTCGTCGGTCCATCGAGTGGGAGGCTTGCTCTGAGGCGCTAGATGATGCTGTATGAATTGTCCAGCATTATTTATTTATTTGACCCATGTCAGTTATAAAGAAATTACTTTTTACGGTTTTCAAAAAACTATCTGAGCGTCTGGTGGAAGCGACGCGTGAGCCGAGAGCTGGTGAATATCTGGCACAGCGCATCAGCATTGCCATACAGCGTGGCAGTGCAGCCAGCGTCTTGGGGACGCTTCCGACTGGTGTTGATATGGATCAGTTGAGCTACCTGTAGACTGTTTGCAACAGTCAGCAGTTAGCTCAATTGTTTCAATTGTAAGTACTAGTATAATTTTCTTTGTGAATAAAGACTTTATAAAGAAATTACTAAAATTAACAATACCTAGATAAAGCAACCGACCCTTTGTTAATTTTTTTCGATTAGATAAACTAAACACAAAATGAAATAAAACTACAAATATAAACCGGCAACATTCTCTTCCCAGATCTAGAGTATTAATCCAATTTACTGACATGAACAGATCTAGGTTTCATAAATCATAATATTTTACTGCCAAAGTTTACTACACACTTATTTCAAGCTTACCGTCTTTGTGAAAGTTAACTTAAACTAGATCTTTTAGTTAGTTAACTATCTGATTGCGAAGCATGAAGACATGAGATCTGACGTTTTTAAAGTTGATTTTTTCCATTATGAAATATCTAAAAGGTAAATAATTAGAGTACTGCGCTATCTCACAGAAAAATCTCCATTCATTCATTGAAATCTTGAATTTTGTGGTAACCAGCAAAATGTATAACACATACAGACATAAATAAAACCTAGAATGGCAGGGTCTTACAAGCAACGTCGGAAAAAACAAAGTAATTACTATCAAGTATTATAACTAACTCATTCTGACTAATTTTCCTACCAAAAACACTTAATATAAATCGTAAAGACTTTCATTCGACGAAATATCGAATTCATCACTCGACCACGCTGATTCTTCTTCACCTGTTCCAAAAGTACTTTTGTGTGCGCAATTACTAATTTAGTATGCTTCAAATCCAATATGTCTTAAACAAGCTTAGGCACGCTTGTTAGGCTAATGATGTTGTTAGGGATGTTACTTTTTACCAGCCGGTTCCATTTGTAGTTGAAATTGCATTTGCGAACTTTTTTGATAAATTAGCATGATAAAATATAATTTTCCGAGTGCGGGACGAGATAATAAAGTTTTGAAAATGACGCGGTCCGATAGGCTTGGTTTTTTGAACAGTGCGACTTGTTTTTCTTTGCGAAAAATTACTTCTAATAACTGTAAAGCTTTAGTTCTAATAAAATACCCATACTAGATAGACTGTCAACGTCATAAAAGCGTAGAAAATAGCGCTAAAAACTTGGCCTCTAGATCTTCAACCCACAGTGGCTAACTTTTTTCTTTAAGATTATTTTTGTATACACTCGACGCTATGGTAAATTATCACTATTTTCGACGGGGAGCTTTTTTACAACCGGTATCACTATGCCAAAGGTTTTAAACACGCGCTATGCATTATATAGCGCGTGTTTAAAACCTAGGTGTCGCACCCTCTAGCACACGAAAGTTGGCCTGTTATTAGGGTTTCGAAGATCGGTTTCGAAACCCTTATGGTCTCGCTTTGTCTGTCCTTTTTTCCCTCCTTAATAACTCAACAACTACAGCAGCTATCGACTTGAAATTTAAAATAATAATATATTTCGTGCGCCTGTACAGATTTTAAGAAAAAAAAATGAAAAATGAAAATGAACATTTTCCATACAAATTGAGATGTCAAAATTTTAAAAGAGACCTACAGAGTCAAGTGGGGTATCAAATGAAAGGTATTAGTTTGTACATTTCAAAATAGTTTTTGAAATTTCTGTAGGTTTCATACTTTTTGAAATATTTAGAAAATAGTCGAAAAAATACCCATTCCCCCCCCCCTATCTCCGAAGTTTGTAGAGCAATTCATTCAAAATGTATGGAGCGTTTGTAGATATAAATCTATATTTTACAGGAAAAATATAGAGAAGTATGTAAAATGAACCATTTTTGAAAAATGGTCAAAAAGAGGGGGGATAATTTTCAAAAAGGGGGGCTACCCCACTGAGTGGGGTATCATATGAAAGGTATTGGTTTGTACATTTCAAAACAGTTTTTGAAATTTCTATAGGTTTCATACTTTTTGAAATATTTTGAAAAAAAATTTAAGTTTGCAGAGCGATCCATTCAAAATGTATGAAGCGTTTGTAGATATAGATCTATATTTTACAGGAAAAATATAGAGAAGTCTGTAAAATGAACAATTTTTGAAAAATGGTCAAAAAGAGGGGGGATAATTTTCAAAAGGGGGGGCTACCCCACTGAGTGGGGTATCATATGAAAGGTATTGGTTTGTACATTTCAAAACAGTTTCTGAAATTTCTGTAGGTTTCATACTTTTTGAAATATTTTGAAAAAAGTCGAAATTTTACCCGTTCCCCCCCCCTATCTCCGAAGTTTGCAGAGCGATCCATTCAAAATGTATGAAGCGTTTGTAGATATAGATCTATATTTTACAGAAAAATATAGAGAAGTCTGTAAAATGAACAATTTTTGAAAAATGGTCATAAAGAGGGGGGATAATTTTCAAAAGGGGGGGCTACCCCACTGAGTGGGATATCATTTGAAAGGTATTGGTTTGTACATTTCAAAAAAGTTCTTAAAATTTCTGTAGGTTTCATACTTTTTGAAATATTTTGAAAAAAGTCGAAATTTTACCCTTTCCCCCCCCCCTATCTCCGAAGTTTGCAGAGCGATCCATTCAAAATTTATGAAGCGTTTGTAGATATAGATCTATATTTTACAGGAAAAATATAGAAAAGTCTGTAAAATGAACACTTCTCGAAAAATTGTCAAATAGAGGGGGGATAATTTTCAAAAGGGGGGGCTACCCCACTGAGTGGGGTATCATATGAAAGGTATCAATTTGTACATTTCAAAACAGTTTGTAAAATTTCTGTGGGCTTAATACTTTTTGAAATATTTTGAAAAATGTCGAAAATTTACAGCTACACCCTATCACCGAAGCATGCAGAGAGATCCATCTGAAATGTAGGTTGGTACCTACTAGTTTTAGGTCTTCATTAAATTTCGGAGTTTCTAATCGGTACCTTTAGTACATACCTACTTGTTCACAAACGTTCGAAACCCTCGGCGCGCGAGTTATACTCGCACTTGACGGGTCTTGTTTTTAATGGTTGCTTAGCAGCGTGACGCTATCTAGATATATTAATAATCAAAGCCTTTTCAATGTACATGACTGATGTGGTCATTCCACATCAACATCAGTCATGTACTTACATTGAAAAGGGAGAACCTAACAATTCCGGAAAACATATACAATTTTATGTATATTGCACAAGTCATATCCACGTATATTTTATGTATGCAATCTACTTATGCCTATCAAGCCTGAACAACTAGTTCGTATTTGCTACAAGAATTTGTTTCCAATTGGTATTGAAATTACGAGAGAGATTGAGGCGGTTCACAAAGCTTCAGCGACTTTTCGAAGGTCTCCTACGTAGAATATTGTCGAATAAATTTTCCATTATATTCGTGGTGACACATTGCAACACAAGGCAGACATGTATTAGCAAAGGCAATGTGTTTTCCATAGAGTATTTAAACTATGTAAAACATGTTAATTTATATTTGTCTGCGATAAGAAATTAGATTGGATTAGCATATTAAAGAAGAGTTAAACAAACGTAATACCAGAAATTTAGTAAAAATACTTTAAACAATAATTACTAGCCTACTAAAGCATAGGTAATCAATAGAAGAACAAAAAGGAGTTACATAGTAATTACCGTTTATTAGTTTGATAGTAGAAATGGTCACAAAGTCATACACTAAAGCCTGCTACATTAAATAAATAAATAATGCTGGACAATTCACACAGCATTATCTAGCCCCAAGGTAAGCAGAGCTTGTGTTATGGGTACTAGATAACTGATATACTTAATACAATACACTACATAGATAGATATGCTACATTGTATGTCAAAAGCCGGTCTACATAACTTATGATCGGGTTCTTGGCTTTCGATAATTCCGTCTTTCTTCACATTCAGCGTAAGAAACCCGACTCCAGAATATGGTTAGCGCCGCGAAATTTGCATGCGCTCGTTAACGCATAGCGACTGAATGACACGCGTCCGTCTGTCCACCTTGGGCCACTCCGATTTGACGCATCGAAGCCGCAAATTAAGTGCTAACAAGCGCTTAAGTGGCATTGTAGTTTCCTTATTAAAGCTCCATAGCTGTTGTTCTGACATGGTAAAAAGAAGGTCGGTGAAGCTTACGAGCTCTTTGTGTTTTGCTATGTCTATTTTTGCAAGGGAAACACAGAATTTTAAGTAAATACCTAGGTACTTTAGTTTAATGTTAAGAAAGTTGATAATTTATTTTCATAATTCATCATTCTTTATTACGCAAAATAGGTACAAGTAAAAATTTAGAAGAAAAATAATGGCAAAGGCAAGCTTAATCCTAAAAAGAGTTCTCTTCCAGCAAACCTTATTAGGAGAGAGAGACAAATTTTTAAAAGTGGGTACATGTGCTTAAACAATGGATATAAGATTTAATTCTCATTCTCTCTCTTATCAGCTAGTTTGGTAACATTTAGTGGTGGGGTCAGTTTTCTTCAACTTTGCTAAATTTTTCTTTTAAAAGATTCCCACGCCTCCGAAGACGACGTCAAGATCATCATCATCGACGACGATCTTTTATAGGATACATTTCGGAGAACGCTCTCAAGAACTACATGACTTGATCCCACCATCAACGGAACTCGCTTCCTGCTTATATTTTACCGGCCAACTACAACCTTGGTCTGTTCAAGACAAGAGCGAATAGGTATCATCTAGACTTTCGTGATACAGCATCAGCCACATCTTCACTTTCCATCAGATTGCGGTCAAACGAAGGTCTATCGACTTAAAAAAAAGTTATATGAATCCTTAAACCCTATTTACACATAGCTTGTCCTGGATAGAAAGCAGTTTGTAATAGAAGGCTGCGCACAAACTTCATTATCATTAAACCCATAACACAAGCTGTGCTTACTTTAGGGTAAGATGATGCTTTGTGGATTGCCTAGCATTAATAAAAATTAATAATAATGCTGTACAATCCACATTATTTGTATAAATGTTTGTTACTCCTTCACTCTAAAATACGCAGGTTATAGATGACCTAGCTAGGATGATACATGTTACCTATTATCCATGCAGCCACTGGCAAATGTTGGTTTATCTTAAGTTTTGAAGAAACCCGGCAGCGGGTACAAAGATCACCGGCTCAACCTGACCTGACGGGAGAAGGACCGACAAAGATTGAGTATTTATGCCAGGGCCGCATATCTACAGGACCAAGATCGAAACTTTTGTCCAGTTTAACACAATTTACCGGAGATCCATTGCTAGGATAGTTAATACTTAACATGCCCCATTTGCTTGTGTATAAGTTTCACTGGTACGATGCCTCATTGTCGATGCTGAGATAGTGTTTATTGATCGCGTTCGTTTAAATTAACAACATCGCTGTCACATCTTAACGCGTGTCCTGAGTGACAGCGTATCGCGGATGCGGAATCCATGGCGAGTGAAGCAACTATTAGCAAGATTTAACTTCGTTTGTACCTCCCTATTTTACTATTTACTACCCTACCTATTTCTACCTATTTTCCTTAGATACGGATTTCGCTGTACAACACATACTTCATCAAAATAGGATGAAAACGTTTCGAACTGAAACAAAAACGGTCAGGCATTCATTTCGAGAACCTTCTCAACTCGATGGCAGGATGGAACCTTCCATCCCACCATCCCACTTTGACAACACGCTGATTGTATGTCCCATTCTGGTTGTACCTATGTGTGGGCTAGAGCTGAAACGAGTATGTTGTCATTCATCTATGGTTGCGAAGGTTGACCACCTCACGTGACATTGGATTTCGATTTCCGTCAGCTCTAGGTACTGCCTAGAGCTGCTGTGGCTCAGCAACCCAAAGTGGAGCTTGACCTTTATCACAAGACTTCTCCGGGCATCTCGGTCCTTCATAAAAAAAATCCTGTGTTTGCGCACACACTTGGGCACTGTAATCCTCCGTTGAGACTGGCCGTCGTCGTGGCCGAAAATTCAGCTAAATGGACATCATAATCACCTAGGACAGCTGAATAGTCTCCGCCCCGATTGTTTGAATTCCCTGATAAGCCTTTTTCTGGCACTTTCAAATTAATATTGCGTACATTTGTAACAATCTAGAATCCGCTCCCGCCACTGCTGTGCACTAAATAAGCACCCTTACACACATGCACTTGCAATTATCCTGTCACTCGATCCATTACTCCTGGGAGAGGGGGAAGCTCTAATAAACATTATACTATAATTTTACGAAGAGTACCTACCGAAATGTAATGCAGTAAGAGAGAGTAGCACGTTCATTATTAAAATAACTAAAAAAAACACTGGGGGGCCCAGTGTATATGTCGGTGGTGGACAACGGGAAATGGCGGTAATAATACAGGAGTTACCACTTGTGTTAACAGTTTTTTCTATTTATTTCTAGGCTCTCCAAACAATGTTCTTAAGAGCTTTCCCCTCTCTCAGGAGTAACTGAAGTTATTTTGTGTTACATATGAGTACTACCTACAGTATATGTTAAAATTTTATTGCATGCGCAATCATTGGAATTTTAAAGGTTAAGCTCTTAGCTGTGCTTTCGCAATGACACGCATCGGTAGCAATAGACATTGACTAGTTAGTTTTGTTATTAATTATTTTTACATAGGTCCGCTTGGAACATGGACTATTGCACAAAATTACTTAATTTCTTTTTCATTTGATTCCAGCCATGCGGACTAACACTCTGTACCTACGATGGACAAGTTCAGCTGTAATTGCTGCGGCTTTAGTTGGTCTCAAAAAGATCTAGGGTTGGTTTAGCTATTTCTCATATGAAAAATTTAACCCCTTTAGAGCAAATACCGAAGCTACATCTCAATAATTCACTTTCTCATCTATAAATACCGAACGCAGCATGAATTTTGATTTTATTTGTTTTAAATCGCAATAAATAATCGAGGATGGATCGCCTACGCCGCGTGATCCCTACGAGTGTAACTTTAAAGTTGATTAATGTTTGTCGCAAGATCTATGCTGGAAAAAATATGTTCGGTGAAGTTCGACTGATACTTGAGAAACTGGGTTCCATGCAAACATTAAAACATATTTGAAAGATATGACTGATTCATCAGGCCACTTCTTTTTGGTAGGTACCAAAAGCTGTTCGATAAAATTTTAAACTTTGTATTTGTCTGTCTGGAAACATTTTGGGAATGGTGAAATTTTATATTCTACATAAAACCTACTGTCCATGGCGTTGTTTTGAGAACTATCAGTTTTCTTTGCCTGATTGAGTCACTAGATTCATTATAAGTTTGGATAAATAATATTTGAAAGAGATTTGATAATCGTCAAGCTTATAAATAACACTATATTATATGGTCGTTTCGATGGTATGCTCACAACGAGTAACGTTTAGCCGCAGTTTCTAAGGAACCCTAAAATATGACGCCTTATACGGTGAAACGGTAGGCGAGAGTACAAATCGATGTGTTTTTGTCACTGCATGTATTCCACATTGTTTCGAACACTTCGTAACATAAAAGGTGTTATGGCTTTGGTTTATGGGTTACAACAAAAGTAAGGTAACAGTATTTTATAAGAAAAAACTGTTTATGTTACTAGATAGACAGAAGCGGTTCTTTGAAACTGAATAAATTAAGTGTTCCTACCTACACTACTTCGTTCATGATTAAAACTTCAATTAACTACCTACATATTTATTTCGCTTAGGTTTATTGCATTCAGAAATTCCTCTGTTTCTGATGTTTAGTTATATTTTTACTTAGCTCACGAAAGATTGAAGAAAAGAGCATAAAATACCAGTACCTACTGACTAATAATCGTGGTTAGTTTTCAAATGTTTGACTTTTTAGTTTAACACTATCAGGGGGTCTATTCGCTTTCTACGAAATCGACAATAGCGTGCTTCGTTTTGTCAAATTGCTATTCTAATTCATCAAAACTCGAAGCTACGGCACGAAGTTTGAAATGGCGGCTTTTGCGGCGGCCACCTCTATTCTAATGGGCAAAATCTACGAACGAAACATTAAATTTGACAGCATTTTTTCAAGAACCACTGTCAATTTGCACGGTAGCTACAAAGCTACCTTTTCATTTTTGTAATGTGTTTTTTCACCATATTTTGTCCATTTATCACTAAAATTTCGGTAGATTTATGATTGTTAAAATATTTTATACACGTAGCGTCCTAAATTATTGAAATTTACTCATGATATTTGAAGATCACTCTCCGTTTCATAATTTTCAGAAAAGCGGCTCTACCGCCATCTCTTAGCAAAGCCTACAACTAACAACTTCCCCCAGCTGACGACGAAGTTCTTATTTTTACCAAAACTTGGCGCTAAAACCGCTCTTTTTAGGGTTCCGTACCTCGAATGGAAAAAGGAACGCCTATAATATAAATTCTTAATTTCAGACACAAGATCCATTTTTGAGGTGATAAAAAAGGAAAGTTATATAAAAATCATTATATATTAAATATAAAATTCAAGGTACAAGGTTGAGTACTTAGTACGTCAGGTGGCAATATTCACCCTCCGTCTGTATGTAAGGGTCCGATAACATCAGACGGTCAGACAGGCTTACAATAGTGTCGTTTTTACACATGTCAACCTCTGGACGTTAATGACGCAATTCTCTTTCTTTGGATGGCATTGAAAGAGTCTACACGGGATAATATAGACTATAGAATCACTCGTGACAGCCGTTTACGTTTAAACTTAGCAAAGAGCTAGCGCAAATAAAGAGCAATATCCGAAAACCATAAATTATTTAAAGTTACATAGGTAATTACAAAAATTAGTTTTTGATGTTCGCAATAAAACCTATACGTAAGCCTTTACAGTACTTCCCGTTGACCTAGAATCACGAAATTTGGCAAAAAGCAAGGTCTTACAGCACAAGGATAGGTATTTTTATCTTTAAGTAAAGAGAAATAACCGAAAACCGTTCATTTTAGCAAAATCACCAAAAAAAAACGCAGTGTGTCTGTGTAAATTATTCGGCTCACAAATATATGTTTCCAGTATAAATGTAAGCGGGTTAACTTTGAACCTAGTTTGTGTTGGAAGAACACCAACGCTTCATCCCTTAACAAAGGACTTCATTAGGGTAAATATAAGTTTGTTCGGAACCCTCGCACAAGTCCTACTCGTACTTGACTTGTTTTTATTTAATCTGTTCAAGGTTTCTATGCTCTCTGGTGGTTTCATTCACATGATCGTTCACGAAGGTAGTTGGGTGTGCCCGGATCTCGCCCGAATGAAAAATGCCCACCCGACAGAGAAACAGAATAGCTATCGCTTCCGTGCGTCGGCCGCATGTCATCGGCATCGACAGTGTCGGTTGCGGAGAATTGTAATAGGGCCCCAGGGCCCAAGACGCATATGCCAGCCTTCTCCCTCGTGCCGCAGTGGCGCGGCGTGCTCCTGCGGGTCGAGCTGCCGAGGCTAGGCAGTGAATGCGTTAAAAAATCTATTATATATTTACCTAACCCGAGTGCATAATAACGGGTTTAAAAAGTTTTGTCACAAGACGGACAGAGACAAACTCTTTGAACGTTTAAGTACATTCGTTTCATACCTCCTCCGTTGGTAGTCGGGTAAAAACTAACCGTTGGTTGACTTACTAAATTGTTAACAACGTATCTAGACATAAAATAAACATAAACGGCTGTACCGTAAACACAACTAACTATAAGACCTTAATTTAAAACATGAATCGTGGGATACGTTTCCAAAACGAACGGCCTCATCAGAAAAATTATACAAATATGTTTTATGGCCTTTCAATGCGACTAATTCGTTATGGTTTACGTTATTCTACCACCACGTTAGATATTCTCTATCTATTATAGTTTTGGTTCGACTTTGAGCCGTATTTAGTGGGGATAGGAAAGGAGGTTTTAGGATTTTTGGTAGTTTTTGGTAGGTAGCGGTATAATTCGATTTGGTCCGAGATGTCCACACCTCTGGGTGGCCGCTGGACTCCCGCTAGCTCGATATTACTAGTTCAAATACATTGCGTGGCCCATAAACATTTGTAAAAGAACCTCACATTTGTTTCAACACCATTTTTCTACGGATTAAGTGAAATCCCGTACAAGGGCAATAAAAACTTTGAAAGTATAAATAGGCTCGATTTTTAAGAGGTGCATTAATATTTCATCTGTGAAAAGACATCAATAGGCTGATTTATAGGATAGTGTGGGGAATACAGACAGTGTAGATTTCTCCCTTCGCCTGTCTGGCATGTATTCGAAAGGTGAATCTACGAGGCTTCTGTCGATTGGGACTGCTAGGTATAGGGACCGCGGTCCCATTCGCCGGATTGATTAATTTTATCATTTTTCTTCCGGCGAATGGGAACGCTCTCGAAATGATCGAAAAAATCTATTGTTCAAGGCAAATAGAGTATAGTCAAAGGAAAAAGTAGGTACAGAAAGTAATATTATAGAACAAAACTCTTTGATTGAAGACATTATTTATTTGAAAGAATCAAATGCACTTAGAAAAGACTTTAAATTCACTTATAAATTCATAAAAAACTTGCCAAAAAACCTACCTTTTACAAAAAAATCCCCAAGAAGGCGTTCGACATTTTGGCAATGATCAAATTGACGACATTGTAGCGGTCGCAAGGAGTCGATGGATGGAGGCCACTCAGAACCGCTCTTCGTGGCGTCCTTTGAGCAAGGTACGAGTATGTTCAGCAGAAGTATTCATCCCAGTATTGATGAATTTACGAAATAATCTGAAGTAGCCTGAGATATTAAGTTGAACCTACCTAATTGAACCGAATTATGCCGTCAACATTTCGCATCGCAAACTACGCCTAGCTTCAAGCTGTAAGGTATCGGTCGTTGGCACCACAGAAACATGTATCCTATCATTTCACGTCGAGCTTTAAATTTATTGCAGTGACAGTGAAAGAACACGGCCAACTTTTTATAATAAAGTGCACTGTGGTGGCAGCTACGGTAGCGCATTGTCAGTTGAGATATGGTAATAATTTTCGCTAGCCGTATAATTTCAAGCTGAAAGTGCACCAATAAATATTTATAGAGCCTCTTCCAGCGAGGCCAAATTGCGTTGTAATAGTGTAAAGTTTTACTGCTATTTTTGCCCGTTTGCGTTTACATTGTTCTTGTAGTTATCTTGTAGGAATCGCGAGCATACAAGACTAGATAGCGCAAATTCTGATTAGGTTCATACTAATTTAAATATTATGGGTACTAGATAACTGTTACAACAATCTTTACATCACCATGATCATCAGCCCGTACACCACAGGCTGATCATAGGCCTCCACCAAACAACGACGACACAAATAGCGGGCCTGAGCCGCCTCCATCCGTCCATACTTTACGTAGATAGAAGTTTTTTATTTTACCTAGAAAATCCAAGACACAAATATCTGCAGCGCGTACAAATAATTGTCCCGAGGCGTAAATCGAACCTCAACCTATTGCGTCGCAGGCGGAACGCCTGATGCATCACTGAGATCGTAATGTTTACGATACACTGATACACTGAATGATACACTGATACACTACACACACACAAAATGATACACTGAAGGAACCTGATGTTCTTCCTCTGGAAGGTTCACTTAGTCCGCTCTTGCGACATCCATGGTGTTAGAGGGTGGATTCTAAATTTCTAACCTCGCAACCGCGACGCGTTGAATATTTATGTGATTACTAGATTCTGCCCGCGGCCTCGCACGCGTTAATTAAAAAAACATTGTCCAGCGGACAAAATTGTGAATCTAAACCATTCCCAGATCCCCTTGAACACACACAAAAAATTTCATCAAAATCGGTCCAGCCAAAATTGTGAATATAAACCATTCCCAGATCCCCTTGAACACACACAAAAAATTTCATCAAAATCGGTCCAGTCGTTTGAGAGAAGTTCAGTGACATACACACTCACAGAAGAATTATATATATAAAGAAAAGATATTTCACTATATCATTAATCCCCAATTTTCAAAGAAGGCTCATCTAGTTCTTTGAATATCCATGATCTATCAGACTCAGGAGAATTAGCCGCAATTAGTAGTTTACTCGGCTCAAATCATTTTACCACCGTACCGTGCTTTTCTACGCATAAACATGATTGTTATTGTTGTGTTTGCGAGTATCGTTAGCAACTGATTGTTATGTTATTTGTTGTGAAGTTACAAAGTGGTTGATACTAAGCTGACTGAACGTCTTATAGTCCGACGTCATGCTCCGTCTTGCCTGCGCAGTCCAATTTGTGCATGGCAATGTGTCATGGCTGTACAAAAAACAGAACACCGTACAGTGGCCTCACGTGCTAGTAAGCTCGTGCAAACTGGACTCTGCAAATCTTTATATACAATTATTATGACGGGCTGAAGCGCCGCCGCTTGAATGACCGACCACAGACTTTGTCTTGCCTGCGCATTCCAATCTGCAGTATGTCAACGATTGCACAACCCGCGTTTCTTGGCCTGCGCGAGCTACCGTCTTGCCGTCCTCACGCACGCTCTTACCTACGCAAACTGGTTTGTGCAGACTTGCTCGCAGGCAAGATGGAGCGCGTGGCCGGGCCTTTACATAGGTATGAAAGATTCTTTAGTGTTCCGAATGATTTTCTCAAGCTTTATTTTAAGTTAATTTTAAAATAAGTTTTTACAGAACACGGTTATAAATTTTCAATATTTAATCATCTTAGTACTTAGTTGAGTATCTGGCACAACGCATCAGCATTGCCATACAGCGTGGCATGCAGCCAGCGTCTTGGGGACGCTTCCGACTGGTATTGATATGGATCAGTTGAGCTACCTGTAGATTGTTTCCAACAGTCTGCAGTTAGCTCAGCTGTTTCAATTGTAAATACTAGTGTAATTTTCTTTGTGATTATAGGCTTCTGCCATGTTATATTTATTCTAAGTACTTATGAGTTCAGAATACTTAGAGTCCAAATGTTAATTAATAAAAAATAGAACATTGACTTAGTCAACGTTCTATTTTTTAATTAAAATTTTACTGGAAAACACTGTCACAATCACCGATACTTATTATTCAATCTCAAATCAAAAACATAATAACTACCTACCTAGAATGAAATTACTTAACTATTGATTGGATTCATAATAAAATTGCAGGTCTCGCATAGGCACCTAAAAATACACTGACGTTATATATATTAAGCTTTACTTCAAACTCATATTGATAGTGTTGATCGTAAATTTACTGATGTATTTATATCTATAATATTTAATTTATACCTGGTTAGCAGCGCGTGGATACAGATATTGTGGGTTACGGCAAGTGTCAATTTATTGCTTTTACAGCTTTAAGTTGAAGCTTTACTTCGCCAATTCAGATTGGACAGGATTAAGCTCTTCTTATTGCGGTCACTCCTTAGAAAGCTCTGGTTGTATGGTTCCCACAATAAGTGTGTTAACAAGACAAGTGTAGAAGTCTTGTAGAATATCCCTTCCTTATCATAATAATCATTGTGACGCCATATTAATAATAATAAATAAATAATAAATAATGCTGGACAATTCACACACCATTATCTAGCCCCAAGCTAAGCAGAGCTTGTGTTATGGGTACTAGATAACTGATATACATAATACAATACACTACATAGATAGATATTTTTTATTATACATAGAAAAACATCCAGAACCCCTGAACAAATATCTGCAGATCGTCTATTATAAATATTATAATTAAATATTGTCTCTGCATTTGTCATAATCATCACGATTGGCATCGCTTCTTATTTTATGCAAATTCTAAAGTAGCGTCTGCCCACGGTTGCACTTACGTGCAAAGGGAAAAAGTAACAAAGCACTTTTTTTCATAGTAAAGCATTGATTTATTATTTATTTATGGGGAAACATCGGTTTAACACTTTCAAAATAAATACAGTGTTTAGCGCTATGGTGACCATTAATAGGTTCCCACAAACAGCTTCATATTAACAAACAACAAGAAAGCACTATGTACTTAAGTTAAATAAGGTAATACATAAATGTACCTAAGTTAAATAATGCTAGGAATTATTCACATTCGTAAACAAATTACACACTTGATTATCATAAGACTATAGCTAATATATGTACCTACTGATATGGATCAGTTGAGCTACCTATACACTGTTTACCACAGTCTGCAGTCAGCTCAACTGCTCCAATTGTAAATACCTACTTATCGGACCAGTTTGTCCAAACGTACAAACGAACTTTCAATTAATCAAACAGATTCCCAACCTCATAAACTTAATGCTTCATCCATCTCCTTACCCTCGATTATCCTTATTACCATCATTAAATGATGGTAATAAGGAAATTTGCGCTTGGTGAATGGTGAAATTTTCACCATTCACCAAGCGCAAATTATCATAACATCAAATCACACCACAAAAAGGTGCACACTAATTTGTCAAAAGCAGTTTATCTTGTCACATGTATATTGTAATGCAGTCGAATCAAAGGAGTCAAAGCTCGCCGTGGCCGATTCGTCACGCGCGTATCGATGGTCCGTCGACACTCGGTTATGATGATGGAATGATGAGGTTGATCAGATTACGTCATTGTTGGACCTGGTCGCGGGAACTTGGGTACTAACGAGGACGCAGACAGGTATGAGATAAATAATGGGTTATTCCAGTTTTTTCCCTCGAAATCCCCCCTTAGGAGGACAACTGGACTTTCAAAAAATAAATTACAAAATTAATAAAAGGGAAAACTGGGATTTTTTAAATTTCGATTCTAGTTTTCCTCCTTAAGTATAATCCTCAATAGGGAAAACTGGAATCGAAAAAAATTCATTCCATTTTTCCTATTAAAAATCCTTAAATTAATTAAGGAGGAAAACTGGAATAATTCGTGTAAGTTGCAGGGATAAATCAATAAATCGTTGTATTAAGGTAACTAGTCACCAGCAAAAAAAGTTACTCTAGTGCAAAAAGGTGGTGCCGTGAGCATCGACGTAAGTAAAAGTCGGGAGATTGGGTACTAGCTTCTCGAAAGTGGAACGTTCAATTTAGGTCCACCCACCTCAGTCATAGTCGCACGGGCCCGCCGCCGTGGTTCGTGTTTCGCATTGTTGTCTCAGTCGCCCTTCGGTCTAGGTACGCCTTTCCATCTTTGTTGTTCAGTAGTAGGTATATTGCAAAAGATTGGAAATAGCGTGTCTTTTCATTTAGTTGTAAAACAACTCAGGCCATTTGTTGAGTTAGCGCTGAGAGAACTTACCATATCTATATCTACACAATTTTAGTCATATATTTATTTTATGGCCGTGAGTATTTCAGGATAATTTCTGAAATCGCTGAAACATGACATAACCTAAGACCAGCGCCACCGGTCCTTGGAGAACAGTGTTCTGCTACGGGATCTTGGAGGTATGAAGAAAAACTACATAATATTCGTGATAGTGAAGCAGTACTTAATGGATGTATCTTTACGTTCTGCATTCACCATCTAGAAATTTGTGACACAGAACCGTCCGATTGTGGACCTAGTCAACACACTATAGGTGTCAGTACAAAAGGCCTACTACTGATCTTATTTTTAAAAAAAGGCAGGGTCACAGATCTAATAGTTTTGCTGTAATTGCGAAGTTCGGGCTAAAATCTGAATTCGACTAAAATTTTACCTTAGTCCAAAAAACTTTCGAACCACTGAATATCGCAGAACTGACAGGTTAAATCGATAGGTACTGAGGTCCCCCACCCCCCAGACACAGATGATCTACACCTTTAGTTCCACCGTGTATTTTAAAATTGTGAATCCTACCTTGTGGGAAAAAAATAAAAAAGCTGTTCCAAGCCCTAAAAATTTGTAAGATCCGAAAATTAAGTTTACGAGCGAAATCAATTACTTTAAGGAATCAAAGCTTCGGCGAAAGGTTAATAGAGTTTTTTAACAATCGGATTGATGGTCGTTTTACTGTCACAACTTTACATTGCTCTAAATTAAAATAAATGAATGACATAAAAGTACGAAAGGAACGCGTGAAAACCGCGACGACGACGTTTAAAATTCCTTCGAATGATCACTTTTAAACATTTAAGCCTGAATTTAGACATTTTTTGTACAATTTAAACAGTAACAATTTATTATTTTAATATTGTGTAAAATAATAAATTGTAACTGTTACTGTACACACAAAATTGGGGTTTTTAGGAAAATTCTATTCAGGTTACGGTTTTCTCCGCGGAAGATAATTTTCCACCGCAACCACTAGTTCCCAAACAGTTGTGTACCTACACAACTGTCTGGGAATAAATTTCCGTCCAGGTAACTATCCCCATGGAAAAAAAAATACGTAGACAACCAGTTGTCTAGTTTGGTTGTCTGGGCGGAACAATCCGTCCATTTGCACCAGAGTAGAACAGTTAATATTATCGCCAGTAAAATACATTCTTATAACTATTTGACGGGTATTTGTTGCGTTTATTAAAATATAAATCAACTTTTCTTTACCGGAATAAGTAGTTTTCTGTCAATTAGAAGCAAAATCTGAATTGTACCATTAGTGATTTGGAAAATATATTCAATTCCCTACCATTCTGCATACTTATCTCAAAACATGTGATTTCGGAAATGTTCCGGTAATGAATCCGACCGACGATATTTAGTCATCCTGTGACCGCGACGTGACAGTGTGTAAACTTGTCGAAACGTCGAAAAAATAGGTATTAAATGTGCTCTGATCGCATAATATTTATGTACTTACATATTTATGTAGGTATATGTACATTCTTGAGATATTCAAATGACATATTTGTATCCCATTTTTTAGTCTAATCTGGAATCGATGCATCTGAGCTCGTTTTATTAATTTAGTAGTAGTAGTCCTTAAAGGGTAACTTGTCAAGTCACGCAATGCAGTACTGCAACAATTAGGTAAATTGATGCTTACCCAAATATGTTAATTGATCTCAGATAACAAAAAAAAAAGTGTAGACCTTTTCGTAAGATTTTTATTGATTTATTTAGGTTCACTTTCGGTTTCCTCTACACAATATCCGGTGGCCTAAAAACAATCAGTTCGTTCTGTGACTGATTCTGTTAGTTTTAGGCGCCGGCTGTCGTAAAAACAAACAAAAAGTATTTCGTAGAACTAATGAGTGTGTAATTTTGTTAGGAAGGCTCTATGTAGGCGGTCCGTACGAGGGTAGAATTAATATTCTAGTCGGTTTTGTTGTAAGAAACTAATTATAATTCCATAGGAACCTGGGCCTGGGCAGCTTGTGTTTGCTTCCTTTATTCCATCCAGTCCTACCAGTAGTTCGATAGTCGAACTGTTTGGATGTTTTTTTTCCAAATTGTTATACTGACGGATCGAACTATTTGGAAACATTCTACATTGCTGGCTTATTGTAATTAGCTAAATATTTGCTTCTGATCAAGTGACGGCAGATGCTTATCTATCTCGGACTAAGGGAGACACCAGGACTGAAAATTCCTGATGTCTCCCCGAGGGGGACAATCACCCCGGAGACACGAGTCTGTCACCATTTAATTGGGTTGTCGCGATCTTTGATGCGTGACCATGACACGCCCTGTGTCAAAATATTGAGAGTCAACCCCTTTTCTTTTAAACGCAAACATCAGATTTGAGACCGTCACAAGTTGTCATTAGTTTGTGTCATAGTTTTGAAGTTGTGATTTTTTACACAGTGAAGATCTGTACTTGGTACTTACTTGCTCAAATATGATTTCTGATTGTAAAATAAGTTTTTGTTTGTGATTTTTTACACAGTGAATATCTGTACTTGGTACTTGCTCAAATATGATTTCTGATTGTAAAATAAGTTTTTGTTTCACTAAATGAAATATTAAAAGAAAAACTCCTATATCAACGTAAATTGACCTTCCAGTGTTTTTCGAGAAAGTTTTAGGCCATATTTCTAAGATAGTACCCAAAAGTATTAACTAAATTATGGGTTATACTCGGTAAAAGGCTTATTGCCCGTTCAATTGATTATTAATCTTTAGGTCACATCACCACAAACCAAATAACCGCAAAAATAATTTGATCAGACCAGTCCACTTCAATAAGCCTTCAACATCAACGAGAAGACCACCACAATACCGACAGCCCATTTGCCTTTGAGGCAGCCGGCCTTATCGTCAAGTCTTGGATAGGTAAGATACCATCTACCGCGACCATTCTGTCTTTGTCCCGCCCATTAGCGCCTAACATACCAATCAACACGCACTTATTCATCTGTCAGTACTAAATGACACGACAAGACTTTGGTGATGCGCTGAGTAATTCGCTTAATTGCAAGGTTTGGGGAGGGGGAAATCAAACCTTTACAACAATGTATCTTCCACGGTAGTAAGAGACTTGTAATGATACAGTGTTGGTCTGGTAGGAAGAAGATTTTGATTCTCTTGGGTGACTTGGGATCCAGGAAGGCAGGATTAGAAACCGCTCTCACTTGCAATGGATGGAGCATTGTTGGTGTGCCGAAGAGTTTGATGATCATGAATAATTTGACTAAAGCTTATAAGGGTTTTAGGAATCGAATGCGTGCAAAACAAAGCGATCAAGATTGAAATTAGGTATTAGGTATAGTTTGTGACTGTCATTTACACGTGGAACGCATGTGGTTGCTTCACAGAACCTTTTTTTCCACTTGGAGGGTAAGTGCAGCACCTACCGTGGAATAAGTGGAATAAGAAAGTTCTGGTCTCCCATTTATTGAGCATAATAATTATCAAGTTTGGCATTAAGGTAGATCATTTTAAGACAATAATCGTATTCTGAATAGGTACCATTGGGAGCTCATTCCTTGAAATAGTTCCTGTCCAACCCCAAAATCTGATTGCGTGGGAATTTTAACACCACCGCGGATATGGCTATTAACCCTTAATCGTGGGTACTTTAGACCCCATAGCTAGCACGGGACAATGTGTCCCAACTTCCGTTCGGCTAATGACTAAACGCTTTATCAAGTTTGAAAATCACCAGGCAATGGGAATGGGTATTGCACCCACACACAATAACACGAATGATTCGTGTTATTATGTGTGGGAATTCATGAATAATGTATGTGACAAACATAATAATCATGCTAATAATTTCGCTTATCTATTCTAGATCTTTGCATGTTCAACATAACCAAATAACATTGATTTCAACTAAAGACTTCGATAACTATGTGGACTCAGTGATCAAAATCGTGTTTTGGATTTCAATAAAAGAAATCGCCATTTTGAATCTGTACTGAGTAGTTCTCGCCAATTTTCCACTTGAAGCTGTCGAAGGTCTGATTTCATGATATCTTTTCAGCAGTGATACAGAGTCATAGTTGGCAATAAAAAAATTCAAACCTTAATAATGGTTTCAATTATTTAATTTATTAAATTCGAATGTGTAGGCAGGTGATAAAGTTTATAATATTACATACCTTACTAGTGACTGTTGAAATAAATAAATCCACCACGTAAAACGAACGGAAACAATATATAACCGGAAAATTATAGTTGATAGGCACACCAAACAAAGAGCCTCAATGATGCGTCGCGTAAATAACGAGACAGCATCACCTTAAACGAATTCATCAGTCACAAGATACCCTCAATATGTATAAAATGGGGAAATTTATTGTGCAACAGAACACTTACGGCGATTTTTATGCACCCTGCAACTTTATCACGCAAATAGGTGCGATAAATTATGCGACTCGTGACGAGAATTGGTAAATTGGTTTGTCAAAATTCTTAAAACATTGTAAATTTAAGCATTTAAACCGAAAAATTGCAAATTTTTCTACAAATGGGTGTTTAAATGATGGTTTTGGAGTTATGTCATGTAAATTTGGCTGATTTGCTTACAGACTGGCGATTTATTTTGGTGTTAAGGACGAAAAGGTAGTAAATAAATTAATTATACTTCTCTAGTTCTTTCTTGCGCTTATGGTTGGATAAGAATTATGAGTTTATAAGAATCAAAGCCACCTGTTCGATGAAAAATATCATCTACAACATAATTTTACCTACTTCACAAAAAGTGTCAAGTACGTAATCACAATTTTCTCACGGTTATGGCCATAAAATCAAAAACCAATTTGTCAACCCTAAATCACGGCGGCGGCGGTCAAAGGTTAGTAACGGAGTAACGGACGACGAGTTCCTGTAGAGAACCATAACTTAGTTGTATTCGTTTTCAGTTCCGTTGATGATACTATCATTATAATTGCAAAAATCACGTGATTTTAAGCTGAGGAAAAGGTGGTAATGTGGCCCCCATTTTGTTTTCAGCCTGTAAAATTTGAAATAATAGGTGTTAAAATAAATATTATGCAACGTTAAAAGGTTAAATGTATTATTCAATTAAATCCAATTATTTTATTATAAAAATTGTTTATTTAAACAAGTAGGTATATATTTGACGAATTGGGAGGGTATTATGACCCCACTAATAAATATTTCACACTGACTACATCATAGATATATGTTTTAATAAAAAAAATATTGAATGACAATCTGCTAAAATTCAAGGACGTTCAACACCTAGAATCAGTCTAACCGGTGCAACCACAATATTTTTTTGGCACAATTGTGGAATACAAATACACAACTTCAAACCTTATTGTCGATACTCGTTACTTGAAAAACAAAAATATGAAAGGCTCTCTAGCAGAGGTTTTGGGTATAAATGACCTTGGCCAAGTCATCTATTACCATTTCAGATACTTTCAAAGATGGAGCTGTTTCAATAAGTAAAATATGGAAGGGGGTCAAATTACCTGCGTCATACAAACAACTTCTCCCAATAAAATATTACGCATAATTAGGAAACGGAAATGTAGCAGAATCTTGGACAATAATTATTTAAAAAACAAGAGATTTTAATTTTTACTGTTTCATACAAAGATTTAAATATTTATAGTGCGCAAAGAAAAAACACAATGAGAGCGCCACATTAGCTCAGGGAAGCTTCAAAACAAAACGACAACTGGTGTCGAAACTGATACAATCCATATTAGAACAGAGGTATAAATCAGACAACTCCGACAAACGGAAAGCCGAAAATTTATTTATCTCCGAGTAAATAAAGCAATCCGGCAATCCTGGACTTCATTAAGGGGTTTAAATTTTATCTGTGCATTTTATGTTAACCACCAAGCGAGGTAGGCTGCGCGGGCGCCGATAGGGAATCGAACTAATTGGACTTGGTACCAGTATTTACTAATTAGAATAGGTTGTGGGAGCGATGAAGATTTATTTTAGTAGCGGGCAATGTTTAATTAAACGGAGCTTTTTTGGGTATCAATCTTGCACCTTTTTGACGTAACGAGTAGCCGAATGAATGGCTGGGATATAGGATGTTTCGAGATCAAGCCCACTGCTGGTTTACAAATAACATTTTTGTTTGTACTTGCTATAAGAGTTGGGACAAAATAAGCACTCATGTTTTAGTTTTCGTAAAAGAGTGATCGAATTAAAACAAAAAAAGGCGACTACTTGAGTCGCCTGTAACTTCGAATTTACGACCAGGACATAAAAAAATCTCTATAAACAAAAATCGGAACGTTTTCGGGGTCCAAGCCAAACGGTCCCGCAATAATCCTAATGATAGCCTTAAAGAAAAGGTGTTAAAACGTTTATTGGAATACGTCTAAAGCATTATTAATAGCATTATAACAAGCCGGCTTCGAAGTGTGAACCTAAAGTTTTTTTCAATCTTTTGATTTAACGGAACTGGTCAAGTGCAAGTTATTGGTAAGGATTCCGTTAGGTTTCTCACAAATATAACGATTGCGTATTTTTTTTTTCCTTCAAGATAATTATTGAAAAACTCATAGAAAACCCCAGAAACCACAAACTTTTCCTTATTTTGTAAAATATATTATATATATAATTTCAGTATCATGACATTTGCCGATTTTGACTTAATTGTGTAAAATGAGTGGTGGCCAAGAGACTGTTGTAGGAGTAGATGACGTCCACCGGCGCGATGAGTCGATGACATACGCAAAACCGTCGGCTACATCTGGCCCAGATTAGCACAAGATCGAGGTGAATGGCATAAACATAGAGAGGCCTTTACCCAGCAGTGGGTCGACAAGGGCTGATATGATGATGATGATGATGTGTAAAATGGGACCAGACTCATTTTTCCAGGTTAAATCAACGATAGAAATAGTTACCTGTATAGATAGCCTCACTGAATTTATTTGCAATTTATTTTTGGGTAATGGATACAACTGAAAACATCGAATGGATGAACTAGCGGCGGCCATTCAAGGGTTCCACTTTCACAAGCTATCTACAGAACCCTAAAAACAATCTCTCGTGCTCCTAAATTTGGCAGATTGTAATTCAATAACAGGCAACGGGATAATGATGGAGCCTTTGAGCTGCGATGCGACAGAAATTAGCTCTTCCCTATATTCAAGCATTTATCAGCTGGACATAAAAAACGGAATAATCGAAGGGCAATTATTTGTTCTCCTGGAATTTGAACGAGGTGAGTTAATTTAATGTTTTGACATAATTTTGTCACAATACAATTTTTTGAAAGAAGCGGCATCGTCTATGTTGTTACTTTTTTTGTACCGCACAGTAAGACTAAAACTATTGAAATTGCTTCGGCTTGGTTTCCTTTTTCTTTGATTTGATTTCTATTTCTATAGATCTACTAATAAAAAGGTACAAAGAAGTTAAATTAAGCATGTTCGTATTTGCCATCTTCTCATATTAGTGTTATTGTCAGTAAATTATGGATTTTGCTGATTATCTAAAAGAAGCTTAGTTTTGATAATAAAAACCATTTTTAATAAAAATAAAGCTCTTTGCGGCAATGTATGTAAATAAACGCAAATTATAACCCCAATATGTCAATCTGGAGTACTTAATAATTGAAAGGCATGTTCGTATTTTGGGTGTCATTAAACATCGTCTGTGGCACGAGCGATGCCAATTTTGTAAGCAATTTGGTGGACAGGGAATGGCTCTTGTACACGACGCTGCGCGCGTTGCTTTGCTGAAAAGTTGTGAAAGCTTTCAATACGCAATCACACTAATATTATAAATGCGAACGTTTGGATAGATAGATGTATGGATAGATGGATGTTTGTTACCTCTTCACGCCAAATCTACTGAACGGATCAGGCTGAAATATTGCATACAGGTAAGTCTAACCCTGGAATCAAACATAGGCGACTTTTTATCGCATAAATCAGTTCCCATGGAATAGAAATAACCTCAAAACGGTTCTATAGAAACAACGCGTGTGAAGCCGCGGGCAGAAGTTAGTACTCAATATATTTATTGTTGTCATCATATTGGTAGGCAAGGCAGGTAATTATATATAAGTATCACAATTTGTGCTTTTATTTAATGCTTTGATAAAAACGCGTAAAACACAACAAAGGAGTTGAGAGGAGGCAAAAGCCACATAGATGCTTAGTACACAATACATTCTGTTTAATGTCTTTTGAGTATCGAGAAGAAACAACTGGAAAAGTAATCAGGCAGGACAGTAGGTACGATGTCGTGTGGTGCCGGCTAAGAATTGCACCACCCCAACTCTTCTCGCGGGTGTCTAAGAGGCTACTAAGGGATTCCACCGGGGTACGGGCAGCAGCGCCCTTTGTTGAACAATTCTATCACCGAACTGCGATCCCCAACCCGCATGCCCAGCGTGGAGATTATGGGCATTACATTCATGAGATAAACGTCAATAAGGCGCTTATCTAGGGGAGGCCTGCGTCCACAGTGGAGCAATATAGGCTGTCCAAGTTGAGGTTGAGCTGAGGTACGTGAAAGGTTTCAATAAAGCTGCTACTTAGACACTTCCATGTGAGATGTGCATAATCTCAGTTTTCGCTTAGAGTAATATTATGAAGAGGAAACAAAACCTGCAAAACAAAAATGGCTGAACCGTCTATCAAGGCAATATACTGTCCATCCACAAATTGGACAATGTTATAAAAAAAACACAACATCTGCAGCATGTCTCCGACTTGATATACCCAGAGAAAGTCCACACGTACGACACGAGACTAATTTCAATAATAAATCGATGGCCTCACAACTCAGGAGACAACGTTTGCCCACCACCGGGCATTATCGACATCGCCACAAAATAGGGGGCGTGGGCAACGGTACGGCTTATAGCGGTAGCGGGTAGCAGGAACTCAGATTGGGGGGTTATTACTTTATGTAGTACAGTTTTGGTAAGGATGAAGGATGTTCTCTAAGATATAAAAAAGTGTTTGGAGTTGACATTGACTGTGAACTTGACCTGTCGGATAGGATGACTCGTCAATTGCGTACAAAAATGTGCCCACGCAGATCTTACGGGAATTAAAGCCTCGTGACATTGTTTACTAAGTTCGTCCATCTTTTTATTTAACTTTTGACAGCTAAGAAATCAAATAATAATATTCAATTTTTTTTGGGATATTTATTTGAATTGGAGTTGGTTAGCTTATTCCCGAACTGAGAGAAGGATGCTGGTTCAAGTCCCGACGAAGTCTAAATTTTTTTGGGATATTATTTGGTTTCTTAGAAATTACCCTGAGCGCTTACGCACTATAATAACAAAAACCTTTTGACAGCTTATCTGTGATGTCCTAACTACCACAGGAGACAAAAGTTCAAAGGAGTAATAAACTTTTCAGATTTGTTATAGCGTTGTAATCTTACATGCATAATAGCTAGCTTGTAGTAGAAAGTATGGCAACGCAGGAAAATAAAAACATAGAGTAAGTACGCGATTACCCTTTACTTTGTAATCTTACGAGCCCATAGACAAGATAAAAGAAGCGTCTAGAATTATCTACCTCCCTCTAGGGCAGTCGGTTAAAAACGCACATATTTGTGCGTCCGGAACGTGTTCGGAAACCCGTCGGAAGATGCGCCGTCGTACATGGTCATAGAGTCCGTGCAGCATATTAATGAGAACTATTTTAGAACATATCGACAAACTGGTCACATAATCACATTACTAACAACTTGAGGGTGAAATATGTTGTTTGTAGGTGGGGTAAGTTGAAGCTCGCTTTTGCCGATCTTTGTTTACTTACTAAATTGTAAAGCATGCCGTTTTTCGGCCTTTTTGAAAGAAACTTAAAAAACAACACGTAACACACTAACTTAAAAAAAATATAGAGAAGTCTGTAAAACGAACACTTTTTGAAAAATTGACAAAAAGGGGGAGGGGATACTTTTCAAAAGGAGGGGCTACTTTTCAAAAGGAGGGGCTACCCCACTGAGTGGGATATTTTATGAAAGGTACCGATTTGTACATTTCAAAACAGTTTTTGAAATCTCTGTAGGTTTCATTCTTTTTGAATAATTTACCGCTACCCCCATCACCGAAGCATGCAGAGAGATCCATCTGAAATGTAGGTACCTACTAGGGTTAGGTATTCATTAAATTTCCAAGTCTCTAACCGGTACCTTTAGTACATACCTACTTGTTGTCAAACGTTCGAAACCCTCGGCGCGCGAATTACACTCGCACTTGACGGGTCTGGTTTTAATAACACATTACAGCACAAGACTTGGACTTGAAAGAATCTGAGGCTCGAGTATATTTGACGAGTCTATTTGACTAGTCTATTGGCCGAGATGTGATCGTGGCGCATCCTTTCTCCATACAATTTGGTACAGTGCCTCTAGGCACTGTACCAAATTGTTTGGAGAAAGTACGATAGTTCGTGCGGACATGGAACTACGCAAATCCCATAACAATAGGAGACGTCACGATCACGTCTCGTTACTAACGTCAAATCACAGACATAAAGAGCTAGTATTATGTGTGCTGTGCGTGAAATATACTCAGACACTGTTTTAGAAAATGGTCAAAGTTAATAGAATATGGCCAATCACATTATCATCATAGACTTCAGCAGGCTTTTGTCGGACCCTCTTTTATACAATGGCCCATGTTGTCTCATAGTGATAATTATTGCTGATTCTTGGATAAAAACCTTTCTTGGACCAATATTAGAACAACTAAGATCAACAGGAAAATGCTAGACTAAAACGCACTAGTTTAATTCCCAGATTTTGTTCAAATCAAAATACGTTACGCAAATGAGATACACATGCTGTTTTATGAAGAGGAAGAGAGACGGAAGATTGTCAAGGCAGGTGTCGGCATACATCTGCTGACCGGCACGTGCGCACTGACTAAGCTTTTAATCGAAGGCTCTAGAAAAATTCGGTTACTTTTGAAGGGAAAGTCAAAAATATGATAAGATAGATATTTACGTTGAAAGATTTGTTGCTATTTGATTGCTTGTTATTGCGGAAACGGGTAACAAATAGATGTCAAAATAGTAATGATCTTTGGTCTAGGTAATCTAATAGAAGGCCACAGCACAGATACAGAGAGCTGCATCATTAAGTAACTCCCTCTCCTGTTTGTTTGAAGCCTGCTGATAAATTAAAAGTAATTCATGGGACGGTAAGCCTGATGATTAAGTAGTAAGTTTCAAGGTAATAACGAAAACATAAAAGGACCTACGTCCTAATAATGTTAAATTCAAGATACGAAATATTTTTATACATGTTTGTCACTACTTCCATGCCCGAACTTTGGAATTTATTCTTGTGATCATTTGCACGGATTTCATTCTAGATCAAATATTTTGCTCACATATTTAAATGTTCAGGAAAAAAGGCGTTAATAAACTTAGGCTAGTGATATTTTTATAGTCTTCGACGTAATCTTCAGACCTGCTTATCTTAAATCGATAGGTAAAAGAAAACCACCGTGTCAATCAAAGGGATCTTCTTAACCCATGTCTTATTATCAGCACCGAAGCGAATTCCCAAAAATGATGTTAATTTGACCTTGATAAATGACTGCTGATTGACAACGCATAGCAGGGAGTACCTCTCGCTGTGACGACTGTGATGATTGGACACAGATCAGCGAAGAAACTTGAAAGAAGGTCAATTTAGAATTTAAATAGTGCAACTGATATTGTTATAAGTACTTATACTTATTATATATAAGTACTTATACTTATTGGAATACACTTATACTTAAAAAGTTACTTACCTAGGTAAGTAACGAGACCTAGGTACTTTGCCTTACCTAGGTAAAAAAAAAGTTACTCACCTAGGTAAGTCACTTTTCTCTATAAGTATCTGGGGGACGGGGGTGCACCTTCAAAGATAAACTAAACGTTCCGGGCACCTTTAATTAAGCCCCATAAATAATTACTTACCTATATAAAACTCACACAGTGTAGGTAAATACTTTAAGATCAACCAGAAAATGGTGTGCCTATCCTATCATTATTCCACAGAACTCACAATTTCTTTGACAAGCACGTGTTTTGAAAAAGCATCAAAACTCTCAGCTAAAAAATGAATCCCAGAAAACACTGCTTGCTTGGTTTTGTAAAGATCTTGTTGGTCGAGTTCGTTTTATCTACTAACTGCTCAAGGATGTCCACAAAAAGGATCACTTGATTAGCACTACTACCTTTTCTGTGCATTTCTTTTTTAGTTAATATCAAGAGAACAATGCCGATCCGAGAACCCCTGCGTTCTGATCCCTTCAAAATAAACCTTTATTAGTTAGGCTTCCGACTTCGATTATTTTGGTAGTCGACTCCACCCTTTGTATTTTTTGTTTTTTCTCCCAAATTATTAGATCTTGGCCTTTATAGCATGAAATTCTTTAATTAAACAAAAATATGATTCCATTCTTTGTGGTTAACGCCTTTTTATGCACCGCTCATCAATTTAATGACTTACTTTTGATTTTGGTTTATAGTTTTTATGGGGTTCAATAAATAAATAATTGTATTGTTCGCACCCTTGTATCATCACAATTTTATTGGAATACACTGTTGGATATCTGATACCATAAAATGCAACTTTGTCAATGAATCAAAAATCTTCAAGTTTTTCAATCGCCTTCATCTTAAGGCTCACAAGCTCTAAATATTTATGTAGAGCGATAAAACGTCTGGTAAACTCTTCTATCAGACAAATTAAACTTTTGCACGCAATTGCGTTTTAATTAAATTAGATTTAATGGCAAATTAATGGAAGTACCCATAAATTAGTAGCTAGAGAGAGATAGGTACTTTTAATAATTGATAGTGACATTAATTTTACTTACCATTAAGGTAAAGGTTTGTGAAGTGACAGATTCATTGAGTCGCAAATTAAGAGAACAGATTCTGTTAATTATTCAAGAGATTAATTATGAAGACAGGGGATAAAACTGCTACTTGACTGTATGTGGGTGGACATAAAGAGGAAAGTTCCAAAAAAGACAGTAAGACTGTATCTGTATCTTTCTACGGCAACTCATTTACTGCCCGCGCTGTACAGCTTTGGAACACGCTGCCAGTCTCAGTAAGGCGTGCAAAGTCACTACCAATATTCAAGAGCATGGTAAAGGAACACTATTTGTCCTGCTGTCACTGACCACACCCTTGTTTCCCCATTATAAAATATAGATGTTTATGTTGTCACTGAACGTATACCTGAGTCCCTATGTATATAAGTAGTTTATGTAAGTATATGTAGGTATATATATAACTTTATGTGTGTAGTGTATTTTAAGCGTAGTATTATATTAAAAGTATTTATTTATTTAACCATCATCAGCACACAGATCCCCTAGTACTATCCAATGATCCTACCCATCCACAGTTGTCTGGTAGAGATCGCTCTTGAGCGATAAGACCGCCACTTAGTTACTCACTCACTGTTGTCACTTAGTTTTAAACTGTTTTGTTGTATTGTTTCTATCTATAAGTGTGCAATAAAGAATTTTCTATCTATCTATCTATGAAAATATTTTAGGTTCTAAAATAACAGATGGGCTTGAGGGGCATGAGGGGGTTAAAAAGGGTGGTAAAGTTTCTATTAAAAATTATAAGCTGTATAAATAAGCTATAAAGTGGTATAAATACTTGTACCTAAGCTATAAAGTAAACAGTGAATTACATATTTTTTATATTTACAAAACTATTCCTTGGGGGTGAGCAATATATTACTAAAATTTCCACGCGGGCGAAGCCGCGGGGTGTAGGTGGTAAATAAATAAAAATACGAAGAAGAACCGAATAAAATAGAACTTTACGATGCATAAAGCTGTGTGGTGCTGGCTTAGAATTTGCACCACCCCATTATGGGCATTGCCCCCATGAGATAAAAGCCCATAAGGCCCATAAGAGCTTATCAGGGGGAGGCCTGCGTCCAGCAGTGGACCAATACAGGCTGTTGAGGTTGAGGATGCATAAAAGACAGGACAGAGACATGGTATCCACTGCTGGGCATGGGCCTTCTCTGATAAGCGTCTTACAGGTTTTTATCATTAAGGCAAGATATACCTACGGTGAAAGCCTAGAAAGTAATATCCCACTTTTTTTCGGAAAATCCGGGCAAAGAGTAGTCACAGACTTTTTGTACTTTATCAAAATCAGCTTAATACTGGCCTCTACCATTAGTGACAGAATAGCCTTACAGGGCGCCACAAAAAGGGTATACTAAGCCATAAAGGGGTTGATAATGATTGGACAAGTCGGCTAAAATTATATACCCTAAGCTAAGGCTGTATATTTTGTCCTGTACTGATATCCTGATGTAATTTTGTTGTCCGCTCATAAAACCCAAGTTATCTAAGCAGTAAACGTTATTAAAAGACCCATAAAAAATAATGTTTCTTTAATGAAATGGATCTGCGGACCACCAAAGTGATAATTTTACGTGAAATTTGCTGAGACGTTACAATTTAATTAGGCTGGAGCCGCTAATTAATGTTTCCTTTGCTTGATAGCGCTTTACAAACGATTGAGTAACAATTTGTAGTCGGTTTAACGACAATATTGGGATGACAAAGTTTTTTCTACCACAAAAGCGGGTTAGGGATCGCAGTTTGGTGGTAGAACTGTTCTGCAGGGGGCGCTGCTGCCCGCCCCCGGTGGATTTCTCTCAGTCGCATTGTAAGTAGTGCATTTTCATTTGAAATCATGTTTTTTCAAGCACTTTTTGAGATTGAGCTGAGACCGCTTGAAACTATTTTCAAGAGTAAAAACCAAACACACAATTGGACATTATAATCTTAGGATAATTTTCTGTCTTCTGAAAGAATAAATAATAAAAAATGCGGCATTTGGTAAAAAAAATCTGATTCACGTAGGTATTTCAAACAGACAAAATCAAACATCTATCAAAGCCGGACCCTATCTACAAAATCTTCCCAGCCACCGAGTATGTGTACCTATGTGACGTCTTAATAACATCAGTATCGAGCAGATCTGAACCGACGTCACGACAAAGGAGGGTATTTTGTCACTGAACAGTCCGATCCAATCAGTTGTGTCTACAAAAAATACTACAAAGGGTTTGATGCATTTTTGGACGCATTTACATAACAAGCGCGTTCGACTACAACGCACCGCGCTGACCGTTGGTACCAATATTTAACAAGTATCATATACATAATATTATTGGTTTGTTCCGCCCAGACAACCAAACTTGACAACTGGTTGTCTATGCGGAAGAAATTTTCCGCGGGGACAACCAGTTACATGTGCAGAATTTTATAGGCATACTTACAATATTTAATCCGTTCATAAAAAAATTATCGATTTATCATAGAGTGCATTAATGTACGACTGATCGTTTCTGATAGGTTCTAGATAGGCCTATCAGAAAAGCCATCTGTTTACTGCTTAGGCCATAAAAAAACGAGATTAGATGTGAAGGATATACATAAAGTCGATAGTCTAATTGCAGGTAAGGAATAAGCTCAAGAACCCCAAATTTACGTAAATACTTACTTATATATTTATTTAAGTAAGTATTTACGTACTTACTTATTTATTTATGTAAGTATTTACGTAAATTTGGGGTAACATAAGGGCATAATATAATGTTGACTGAAGTAGACGGGTGCAGTTGTCTTGCCGTCATCGGCAACGTGCAGTCCGTGTATATGAACCCTAAATCAAAACATTAACTTCAATTTAAAAATAAATATGCCTGCGCTCCAACTCCGCCTCCAAGTCTGCTTTCATTGTAAATTAAACCAACAATTTGATACAAATTTTATTAAGGCATACGATTATCTATCTCCGATAATAAATAGGAGAGCCTTCTGGTTAATTTCTATAATTTGATACGTTACTGGTTCAGTATTAATATGTATTGTCACGAAAACGATTACTATAAGTAAGATGTCGGAGTAGCCGTGCCACACGCAAGCACTGGACTGCTTATGGTGTAGTCTATAGAAAAACTAGCGCCACTTTTACAACAAAATCTTGTATTTTAGTCCTAGTCTTAACTCCAAGAAGTTACTACTTAAGTTAGGTACATTATTTGTTTCTTTAATCAAATGAAAAAAGTCAAGAAAAATTAAATATTTTAGAAAGATTAAGTTTTGTTTTTAGTCCTAATTGACCAGGGATGTTGTTAACGATAGAGCGCACGAACCGATATCGAGCTTTAGCTTTTTTTCTTTATCCAGCGTCTTATATCTTATACTTCCCACATCCTAGCGTCTTTCACTTCCCTTCTTCGGAATTTCTTTTCTAAGCATCGTTTCAAGGTCCGAGACGCACAAGTCGGCGCCCCTGCCTACGGGTCGCACCAAGGCTGGGCAGTGAATGTGATATACAAATACCGTTTTCGAGAGTGGCGCTATGTTATTAATAGGTTTGGTTCGTAATAAAACATGCAACTAACGTAAACAATCGTTAACTTGTAATTATAATTAAAGACATCATATCAAGATGTTAGATCTATTCTTTTTGTCGAAAAGGGGAATCATTAAAATTCAAAGAAAGTCAATAATGCCATTATGTTACTAATAAAAACATTATATTTAGACGATACACTTAAAATAAATGTTAAACTCAGAATATGGAAAATCCTAGCAACTTATGTCCACTGCTGAAGGTGCCTCTCGGATTGGTGATTTATTTATTTATTTTATTTTTACGTCTTAGGGATAACAAACAAACATACTTAAATATTAACAGATTGTCAACTAAATAGGTAGGTACCTACGAAAAGTATGACCAGCACCGTTATCCACAAGTTACAAAGGAAAGAAAGGGGTGGTGTTAGTGAACTTATATAGTAGTACTTTTAAAGGTGCACAGCATTTATGCAAAGAATATTAAAGCTAAGCAAACATGGAACTTTATTGAACAAATAAACATGGTTTGGTTTTGTTATTTTTATTTCTTAATATGTTTTAATATCTGATGTTATTTTTGACAAACAAAGCTCCCGCACACATCTCAGTGCTCCCGTGCCGGTGATCGCAGTGAAGGTGTTAAAAACCACATAAGGAAACTGCTGCCCTTCCTCTTCTCTCTCGAATAATAACAGGCTAAAGGTTTCTTCATCGCTTCTTTACTTTAGTCTACATAACGAAGCTACAGCAATCAAAAATATCACGTTATTTCCGTGTCAGTGTTTAATTGTATAATTTGACCTTTTCTTAGTGTACATTTATTGTAATTATGGAAATAAGGAGTTTTCGATTTTTATTTCTGTTATAGGTTTCCTAGTCGACTCTTACGGCTGTTGAGGTGAGGTAATTTTTGATTAGAACCACTTGGCTGTATGATCTACATGGTGATGCAAAATGCAACTTCTTAACGTAAACAAACTCGAAATAACCCTGTTTTAAAAATAAAAATAACTCGCATACCGATCATGCAAAAACCTTATTTATTTCCATAAATGAGCGGTCTCAAGTCCCGTGTCACGTTTTTTATTGAAAATGTATGTGTTATTGATATTCTCACAGCCACCACCCAACATGCAATCAGTTGGATAAAATTTCAATTAGAGCACTTTTTAAATGATCAAAAAATATATTTATTTCTCAATTTCGTTAAGTGAGCTCGCATTGGTAAAGGCTTGAGGAAAATGAGGACACCGCGTTGAGGTTTTTAAAGTCAAGCTGTTTACTGGCACAGATAGACTTAAATCTTTGTTTTTAAACTTTCGCGATTTGTTAACATAATTTTTGATTATTTATCGCGTACCTTTTTGTTATTATTTCCTCTACTATTTTACTGCGTTACAGCGATCGTGGCCATGGTTTTTGTCTCTCTTCCTTTGCAGTGTGTCGTAATGTGAACTTCTCATTTCTGATTCTGAAGCCGAATAGAGGGTAGTTGTGGATAGGTACTGCCGTCAATTCTCGGCTGTAACTCCGAGTACATCCAGTCGCCCTTGACCACGATCGCTTTAACGCGATAAAACGAAATAATAACAAAAATGAACGCAATAAATACCCGAAAAATAATCATTAATTTGATTTATAAAAACTTTGTTAGTAATTATTGTCGAAAAGAGGTACTACGTATTTTAAATAAATACTAGCTTTGATATTTTAGATAAATAGTAAAAAGACCTTAGTAAATAAATGGATTATATGTATCTCTATTACTTGCATTTAAGTGTTAATTATTTCGACAAACACTATTATGATTGTTCGAAGAAAATAAACCACACAAGGATCTAAAATTTTATTTGTGTTGACTTAATTGTATAGATACATAGGATTCAGAATTACTCAACTCAAAAATGTATTTTTTTTTTAATATACTTTCCAATTTTTGCGCTCCGCTTGCAATGGACATCGACTAAACTAAACATTAAGCGGAGTCCTGTTTTCCCAGTGAGTACCGACATACTTGCAAATGTCATTTGCCGTTTTTGCATTCCGAATGTCGTCGGTTTGGGAGGTAAGGTAATGAGGAGCAAGAAGTATTTATTACAAAACTTAAGCTGCTTCGAGTTTTAAAGTTTTTATTTGTAAACTGGTTTCTAAGATCTAAAACATAATTTTGGAAAAGTACCTACTTAACATCTTCAGTGAGGCGTTACAATACAATATAAAATACTTTATTGTACAACAACCAAAATACAATACAAAAGGCAATACATAAGACACAAGTACATTAGGCGGTTTAATATGATTTCGAAAATACCTAATCTTTTTCGAAGAGATTTTTTTTTTGTGTAATATACATTTTAAGGTGTTCTCTGCCCAGCACGAGGAGCTGACTAATATTTGCCTCATGGACACTGAAAGTGTTAGGTACTTAGTAGTATTCAATCGACAAAAAAGACAAGGTGTTCCTCGTGTGTCATAGTAACATACAGGCAAGTCAGCGGTGGACACCTCCGCGGGCCTACTGGTGGGAAGACCGCACGGGGGGGTAGCAATTCTCTGGAGGAAGGGTATGTTCGAGTCCGGACAGTCTAGGACGGTGGTCCTAGACTGTAGGAGGCCTAGGTTATCTGCAATTAAGACTACTTCTAGTGGTCGCTCTGCTATAATATTTTCAGTATACATATATGCCTACATGTAAGAAATAAGAATTTGAATAGTTACACAGTCAAAAAGTAACTTAAAGCCAGATACTAACTGGTGTAACGGGGCGTAAGGTACCATTCCCAGCGAGCATGATACGGTAGCTGAGAGTGTGGTATCGGCTTAGAATTTGCACCACCCCAACTCTCCCCGCGGGTGTCGTAGGAGGCGACTAAGGGATATCCACCGGGAACGGGCAAGAGCGCCCCGGCAGAACAATTCTACCACCGAACTGAGAACCCCAACCCGTATGCCCAGCGATTATGGGGATTACAATCCATGACATCAAAGTCAATAAGGCGCTTATAAGGGGAGGCGTGCGTCCAGCAGTGGACTAATATAGGCTGTTGATTAGATACGTTACGCCGTGTGCGTATTCGTCTCGTTGCTCGTTGCGAGCGGCTTCTTTCCCCGTACTGAACGCTCGGTTACATTACCACCCGTAACGCCAGTCAGTACCCACTGACTGGCGTAATGTAATTAAGTTAAAGTTGTAGACTCAGCACTAACCTAGTACCTACGCTCAGTTGAGCCACCTGTAGATTGTTTCGCAACAGTCTGCAGTTAGCTCATTTTTTCAATTGTAAATATTAGTTCTAATTTGTTTTTATTGTTTGATTGTAATTTTCTTTGTGAATAAAGTAGTGTACTAAGGTGAGTAAGTAATTTTTCCGAAAATTCAAGTATTTTAAAATTCAAGATACTTTCAAAATCGACAATTGAAACAAAACACAACATAAAAAAACAAATGACAACAATTTCATTGTTCCAGTAACATGGTTAAGAACATGAACGCCTGCCCTTAATCCACGTTCGGTTAAGGCGACAATGTGTCCGTGTAAACAACGGTGAAGTTACACGTGTTTTCACAATGATTTATTGTTCCAAGTTTAAATTGTTTTTACGTTCCGCCACACGCAGTTTCGAATACCTACCTGTACTCGTATGTAAATAATTTGTTGAAACGAAGCGTATGCTTTAGACTTTTCCCATGTTTATTTTAATTAAATGATTAGGCATAACTTAAATTCGCCCTCACGGATGTCCTCGGAAGATGGGAAGTCGCAAGAGTGTCGACGCATATAGCGTCCCACACAATGGGCCTTCCCAACTCCCATGGGACTAGTGTCATACCGTAATATACATACATAATTGGATAGTTAATTTATTTAATAGATCAGCCACCTAACCCTAATCATCATTATTGACGACTTCTGTGGCGCAGTGGGCATAGGTCTGCCTGCGACGCAGGAGGTTCTGGGTTCGATTCCCGCTTCGGGACAAATGTTTGTACGATCTGCAAATATTTGTTCAGGTTATTCTGGGGGCTTTCTACGTAATAAAAAATATCTATCTATGCATGTGGTATATTTTTAGAGCAAATTTTTCCAACATGTTTTTGGTGAATTTTTCCCGCATATTTATTTATTTATTATTATTCGCAGTCAGACTTGACCCACTGCTGGGTATAGTCCTCCAGAAGTTTGTCCCATCTACCACAGTCCTGTGCTAGTGGTCTCTCTGAGCCGCCTCCATAACCTTTGAGTACGTACAACTTATTAATTTGTCCAAAAAACTACTTAACCAAAATGAAATATTTTTTTCCTATTTACTTGGTTAGCAAGACAGAAAAAGAAATGCTTCAAATTATCCTATCCTATTAATATAAATGCGAAAGTATGTAAAATGTGAAATTTTCTGTTACCTAGGATCTCCAAAACTACTGAACAGATCAAGATGTAATTTGGCGTACATGTAGAGCAAAGCCCAACTTAGATAATAGGCTACTTATATCGAAAATACGCGTACAAAGCCGCGGGCCGAAACTAGTAATATTATAAATGCGAATGTTTGTGAAATGTGAAATTTTCTGTTACCTAGGATCTCCAAAACTATATAACAGATCATGAAAAAATTTGGCATACACTTAGAACGTAGCCTAACGTTACTTATTATACTGAAAATAGAGAAGCTAGTTTATTATAAGCTGGACGATCGACTCACGGTTTCACCCGCGTAGTTCCCATTCCCGTGGGAATTCCGGGATAAAATATAGCCTATGTCACTCCCTAAAAAGTAAGCTTCCTAAAGGTGAAAGAAATTTTCAAATCGGTCCAGTAGTTTCGGAGCCTATTCTATACAAACAAACAAATAAACAAACAATCAAATCTTTCTTCTGTAAAATATTAGTATGGAATTCGTTTTGTTTTTGGTAAAATTAAAAGTGAAATAAAGTCAGAGACACGGCTTTCTGGAAGTAAATACCCAAACACATGAATTAGTTTATGGTATAATAAATATTATTATTTTCCAAAATACCAAATTGTTTGCTAAAATTAGCCCGCGAAAGTAAGGCTCAATTTTAGAGATAAGCATCAGACAAATATCGATGACATAAAATTATAAACGACATTATTATGCTTCCAGCGGACCTTCTAATTGGCACCTTTTTAAGTTCCCGCCAACAATTACCAACGGACATACGGGCTGAAGCCGTGATCCTCTTTTAAGGGTCAAATAATTACAATCCAATAAAAAAACATATTCCAGTATGTCAATCCGCTTAATATAATTAGGGATTAGTAAATGATTGGATCTTGTCTTTTGGACAAGTTTGTAAATAATAGGACCATAAGATTTTTCAGGTTTCGCGGCTAGGATGCCTGGATGAACGAACATGGCCGAGGCACTGCAGAATCGCGGGTAAAGGTTTGTCTCGATTTTTCCCCCTGGCTAAAAAGAGGGCTTAGAGGTTAAGACGGCTGTGTAGTGTGTCACTTAGTCTGTGGTTGTACCCTGCCTATAAGAGAGCTCGTTGAGTTGAAATAAATGTATAGATATATTTTTCCAAATCTGATATTTCTAGAATGTTTTTTAGCCATATTCGTTGTAAATTTGTGAATTTTTATGGCTATGGTAGTATTCGTCAGTCTGAATTGGTTCATGCTATAGTATGCATTCTTCAGTTTATATAGGTTTCGAGGTATCTATAGGTATTACAAAAACAAACACACGCTACACAACAGCAAAACTACACCACGATTATTTACAAGCACCTAAATGTGTCTTTTTACTTTTTGGCACTTGGTATATCAATATGAATAAATGTGACTTATGTAAGTTAATCAATAAGTACTCACATACTATCCTATATAGTACTTGCAGGTAGTGAAGGACCACGTTAAAGCGCCCTGTGCACTCACACCTTTTATTTTGGACTCTCATACATGTTCCAAGTCTGGTTTCTGTGTAAAATCTACTTCTTTATTAAGTGAGCAAGTTTTATATTCGCGTTATGGTAAGCATTCCCACTAAGCGATCCGGTAATACCCTCGCCTCTTTATTTGTTAGTCGTATTAACGACGGAAAACGAAAGAAAAAATGGTGTACCGATTTGTGTCATGAAGTTTTTTAACATTCCAGAGAAGTACCTAACTTTTAATTTTTTGGTAAATATATCCTATACCTATAGTCCACTGCTGAACATAGGCCTCCCTGCATCTGTGTTTGCCCACACACTTGTGCACTATAATATGTCCTGCGCATCTGGCTAGTCTCTGTTGGGACTGGCCGCCGTGGTTGAAATTCGGCTAGGAGGACATCATCTAATCTATCTATCTAACCTCTTCACTTGTGCAAAAGCTTTCTTGAACTTTTGCAGAAGTAGGTTGTTCAGTACCTTCCTTGACGAAAAGAAACATCGACTAACTTTTCATTCTAACCAAGAATTTTCTAACATTTTTTTTATACTTTATGTAGGTAAATTAAAGTAAGATAAGATATAGATCAGTTGAGGGTAGGAAACAAAAATTAAATTATGTCTCCAACAACACATTTTAACTTTATGGTACCTCCTATCTATTAGGTTTTACCTTCGTAGAAAATATGCTAAGTTTATTTTAAATGGAACTCCCAAAGCTGATTAGAAGAAAGGATTAATTTTTATAGAAGCCATCGACATAATTATTGCTGAATGAACTCGAACTAGCCGCTTCCCGCTGGTTGGTCTCACGGGGCGGTTTGATCGATTTTGCTTTAGTTTTTACCGTAAAATCTTCGATATTTCTAGGCACATCATCCACTAAAGCTTGGTTGTTGAAATCATTATACTCCAATAACCAACCAAGTGATTTCTGCGTGATAAATTCAAAGAAATAAACGTAATGACAGTACCATGTCAATATGTTTATGCAAACTTGTAGTACACTCATAGAAATATCAATCGACTCCCTAAAAATAGCGACATTCATAATTGAAATAGGTACTAGAAATAAGAATAAACTCGCTTTGCCCACAAATAGGCTACACAAGATTAATGCATCTTTTAAAGGGCAATGTATACCCTTCTACAATAAAACTCCGAGTGAGTTGCAAAAATTATCAATAAAATCAAACAAATTGTCGAACATATCCTCTGTAAAAAGGCTTTCTACAAAATAACAGATTATCTAGCCAGAGAATAAAAAAGCTTGGGATGAGTTTTGCTCTAGCTTGAAAACTAACACGCTAAAAAGGTAAAGGTTTCTTGTTCGCTTCTTTATTTTACCTAAAAAGATTGAAGTGAACAAAAAATCAAAGTTATCACTTTATTTCCTAGTTTTACTTAATTTTAATTTTTGTCACGTGTCCTAGAGTCCTGTAAGGTCTAAAGGAAATAAAGGACTTTGATATTTGATATTACGATATAAGACTGATGATTGTTGGAGGCCTAATTAAGTGACTGAGTACTTACTTAAATTTATTGAATGAGTCTAAAAGTAAGCCTTTAGTAAGGTTCAAAAAGTAAGTCTTAAGGTATGCATAGGTACTCAAAACATAATTTTAGTTTTTCGTAAACTACGTTTACTGAAATACTGTTTGCCTTATTAAATTTTAATAAGGCAAACAGTATTTCAGTCAATAGTCAAAGTAGGTGCTTACTTAAAATAGTTACCTTGGTACTAAGGTTTTTTATCATTTTCGTAAATAATTTTCTTTCCACCAAGCAAATGTGTAGATGTTTATGAAAATCAGATGGTCATATCGTTCTCTAAATTTATGTAAGTAAAATTTCGACTCCACAGGGTGGATAATAAAATATAATATGCAGTCAATAGCTTTAGTAGAATGCCCACTTTATCATTAGTATATCTGAATCATTTGTCTACAACTAAATATTATTCCTCAATAGCGCTCCCGTGGTTCCTAATGTTCATTAATCGATAATTCATTAATATTCGCTTTGTTCTGCTGCATTATGCATTTGACCACCTCAAATTACTAAAAGCGATTTTATGGAAATTATCTGCAGTTGCACAATCATTTCCATAATTGTGGATAAAGCTTTCAAAATATGCTGGAATTCTGGAAAGTTTACTATATTGTATTCGTTATAGAAATCGAAAAGGATTAAATGAAAATATCGGATTTTTACTTTTTTCTATGTTCTACGGAAATAGCTTTAGGAATAGCGGAATAGCTAATTGCTGACTGTTGCAAACAGTCTACAGATAGCTCAACTGATCCATATCAACACCAGTTGGAAGCGTCCCCAAGACGCTGGCTGCATTGCCACGCTGCATGGCAATGCTTATACGCTGTGCCAGATATTCACCAGCTCTCGGGTCACGCGTCGCTTCGACCAGACGCTCAGATAGTTTTTTGAAAACCCGAAGAGCCTCGGTACCAGGGGGAGCAAATGTGTAGGCTCTGTCGAGACCTGCATATTTGCGCCTCTTGAGATCTTCGGCCAAATCTGCCGCCGCACCCGCCCTCACGGATATCCTCGGAAGATGGGAAGGCGCAAGTGTGTCGACGCATGTAGCGTCTCACACAATGGGCCTCTCCAACTCCCATGGGACTAGTGTCATACCGTCGGGCCTCTTACCATCGTCACGCAACAGACCATTCGGTTCGAGAATAGCTGGTACGTTAGCAGTGACAAAGGCCCGCCGGATGATGTCGTTAAGGCTAGCGTGGCGAGATATCTTGTTATATGGTTCTACTAATAATTTAGATAGCAAATTACAAGTTTGGCGCACAATGTTATTTTTGCACAATGAATTTACTATGAATCATTGCTATAATAAACTTTGAAAAAATTGTAGTTTTGGAGTCTATCGATATTTCTTTTTCGACATTGATTGTAATAGTTCTCTTGATTTCAATATACTCCAAAACGACAGCTGATTCGTAGTCTATTTTAGCGTGGGTTCATGAGAAATAGCTTACGCAAAACTTCCTAAAAGCTATCAAAATTTCTTGTAGAACATAGAAAAATTAAAAACACATTTTTTCACCTCTTATAAGTTATAGTATTCAACAACTGTAAAAGTTATTCTGTGGTATAGTGTAAAAAATCTCAACAAAATGTAGTTCGGCTCATCCTCATTTTGAATTTGCAATCAGTGGCAAATTAATTTTCGAATTTCAAATTTGGTAAAAACCGTGACAGTGCCCACACATAGAGAACTGCATAAGTGATGTAACTAAACATTTTTAATCTGCCTCCATGTCTTCATCGAGAGAGCAAAAACTCTGGGAATCGGCTTCTTTTATTTGTTTATGGGACCATAAAACTTTAGATTGCTAATTAGGTTTATGGACATTTTATGTTTGTAACGTAGTTGAAGTGTCCCGACTTGGAAGCCTAGAGAAAAAACCTTTCCTATTTTAGATTAAATATTTCTGTCGTAAATCTCGAAATTAATATGACAGTATCAGTCATGGTATCAAAAACACAAACTTTTCTTATTTCTGTATTTAGATTGGTGCCCAAACTCAAAACTTAATTTTCTGGGCCAAGTCCTTACTACAAAGGATGATCAAACTCGTTTTATGGCTTTCCTGTGTGTTCTGTTTTTAATTTGGTCAACTGAAATATTGCAGTGTAAAATTTCTTAATAAAGTTCAATATCCCGTCTAAGTCGATATTTTTGGGAAATTATTTAATTTCTTCTGTTCAAACGTTCGCGATTTTAAACAAAAGTGAGAATTCCCAAAAGAACCTCATCTCGTTCAGTAAGTGAATACCAAGGTAGTACAACGCGGGTGGCGTGAGTTTATTGTAGTAATTTGTACAATTGTACGAAGCGACTTGGAACCATGTCGCGAGGCTAAGACGACGTGTTGCTATCAATTTAGATTTGTGTAAAAAAGGATGGCCAAGTAAAATGTGAAATTATGAGATGGCAGCAGCCATCACGTCTGTATAGTTTTATGAATAGATAGATAGATAGAAAACACTATATTATACCGCACAAATACAAGAAACAGTACAGAGAAAAAGCTTGGAAAAAATATATTAATGTACCCGAGGAACTGTACCATTCGGGTCAAACCCTTACGGATTTCAAGAGTGTTATTAATTTAACCCCTGTGTATTCTTTTACATAAATAAAATAAAAAAGTATTATATGCAAAAAAAATTAAGTTAGTACTTATGTGACTTTTTCTATGATTGAGCTTATGCTATTGGAGAAACTTTACAGTTTCAAAGAAAGACTGTAGATGTTTTTGTAGTACCTCCTAATTATTTTATTCGTTGTCCTTATAAAATATTCATTCAACAAAGAGAGCGCTCTATTTTACAAAGCACGAAAATAAAGTCAGAAAATAATAATGAGGTAAATGTACTTCCATAAGTGACAATATTCATTTAGGGTAAAAAAATTATTAATTGCTTCAAGAATTCAATTTTTTTAGGTCTCCACCTAAAAAAAAATTAATACTTGAATTTGTTTCATTCAAAGTGCTGATTCATAGAAGGATGATAGATTTTTCGTTACAAAAGACTTCAACGACCTCACTTACGATCTAATTTAGGTTTTTGGCAGATTCGGCAAAAGAAAAACAATTAGATAGATAAATGTTTTATTTCGATCACAAATGGACAGCACAAAATACAATCAAACATGAACAAGTAGGTAGGTATATAAAAAACTAGTTTAAAACTTATGAGTAGGTACAAGTCATAGTTTATAATTATATTCTTATAGCTAAGCTTACATTCTAAAAAGTTATTAATAGTTAGTAAATTAGGTACTTACCTTCTAAGATTTAGTATTCAAACAGCAGTATAACAATCAATAACAATTTTTACAATTGATCTAATTACATTCATCAATAAAATTTGATGTGCGAGATGATGTGTGGCTAAGTACCCCGTACAAAAACTAAATTGCGCTAAGCTCTGTAGTTTAAAATAATTACAGGTAATTTATTTAAAGCTTTCCTTCTGGACTTATTTTTTTTGGAACTGACACGCAATGTTTTAATAGACTGAGGAAATGTTTTTTTTTTCAAGTACCTACTCAGTGAATAAAATTTTGAGTAGGTATACTATGACAAATCAAATTATTTGGTAATCGCCGAAGACGGCTGAATATTGTAATTTTTAAAGCTGTTCGTAAATATTCTTTAACACTGATTAGAATATTGGCCTTTTGATCTATTTTTGTCTATGACTACGCTTTACAATCGCCTGATTAGTAATAGGGTAGTGTCCTGGGTAAAAAATATTATACAATTTAGTCTGTCAGTTAAATTATCAGAAGATAGTGGACACATATTTTCTCTTTTGTCAATCAAATAAAAAAACGCGCGTCAAAGTTTGGGAGTGGGGGCTAGTGACGTCACATCTTGCTAAAAAGTGTCGTAAGGTGTGACGTCACGCGGAACTATAACTGGCTATATCTTCTTCATTTTTTGTTTAATCGACAAAAGAAAAGATACGTGTCCAACATCTTCTGATAATCTAACTGCCGGACTAATTAGAATTTTCTATGATATTACATTTTTGTCAAATATTATTTGAACACAAAACCAAGTTAAGAGAATACGTTTCTTCTTCCTACATGATGTTTAATTATTATTAGGTATTTTTAGTCCTTCCAAAAATGGATTTAAAAGTTTCAGTCATTTATTAGACAACCCGAGGATAAATCACGTACTACTTCCAACATTAAACGTTCCAAAAACAAATTAGTTCCATTTTCAAATCAAAGCACGTGTGTCTCTTCCAAAGCCACCGGCGAGAACAATAAAATTCTGGCGCCAATCGTTACACCCACCTTGTTTTATACAGGGCTATCTTTGTTTGCAAAGGGTTTTATTTTTAAGACTTTATTTTCTTACTAACTAAATATTAAAATTTTCTCCTAATAAAGTTGACAAATAATACTTAATTGTGGAAATAAACGAAAAACCAACCATAAAAATATTTATTCGTACGTGATAAAAAATCAGTCGATAAAATGTCATATAGTAGTAACATTATTTACAGATTTAATATTTTGCTTCAGTGCCGCTCATAAAACCAATGTCTTGCTTTCAAAAACAACCCTGTATAATACACAATCGTCACAGATCCACACGTTCGTCATAATGGAGGGAAAATTGTCGCGACGTGATAGTGTGACGAACCTCTTTTGTTTGTTTTTTTTTTACTAAAAAGTGAGCGTTATCCATACTACCGCGTATTCGGAAGCCGTAATCGTTTCCGTGAGTTGAATTTGTGAATGGTTGAAAGTTGAATGGAACTTTGTACCAACTAACTCTAGGTGTAGGTATCTACTTTTTATAGAGTTTTTATCTGATTCCTTTTGGAAACAGTTTTTGAATGAAATTATTAGCTGGAAATTCTTTATGGGGTTTTGAGGTAAAGTATCTACTTCAGGTTCTTCTTTACGCACTAAAATCACATGAAACTAATGAGACTCTTAAACGACTCAGAGCTATCTTTTAGCTAGGTTTCTGAAATCTTAGCAAATCTACCAAAAGGAAAAAAAATCTGCGCGCAAAATTTGTAGAACCTTTTTAAGTAGTAGGTATCTATTAAGTTATTTCCAGTAGCCTTTTACTTATCATATTTTAATACTTAGGTATAGGTATCTACAAAATCAAAGTTATAAACTTTTACACAAATCTTAAACAAAACTAAACTGATAAGATATCGTACCAACCTAACAAAACTAGATTCTCATTAAAACAACTTTTCTAACACAATAAGACAGCTCTTACAAAAGCTATCTCAACAAACCTTCTTACAAGAACCTATTCTAATAAGGCTAGTTACATAGAACCTATTTACAGAAACTAAGCATAGGCGCCTACGAGCCTGCAAATCTATGATTAGTAGAACTTCTATGCTGTGATTGGAGAAGCGCTCTTAGAAAGGCGAATAGTCAACCAATAGGAGGGCAGCAGCGCAACAATAGGCTTAGTGCGTGGGAAGTAGGAAATGAACTGCCTACATTTATGCTTAGAACGTAGTTTGGTGCGATTTGTTTTATGTAACTTTAGAACAAGTATGAAGAAACGCATGTACTGTCTTCGATCCGTCGCGGGTAAAAAGGATAATAAACTTGTCTTAGGGCCAATTTTTTAATCCCCAGATAAGTCGTCGAACAGCTATTTGACATTTGATGTTCTATTGAGAGGTAATTTTTTTTCATGGGACCATTAGAAATAATTATATGTTCTATACAACTGCAAAAATGTCTCTGGCAATTAGTTCTGCGTTAATTTTTAATTTTTATATGTCTTGATTTGCTTACTTATCATTTACTTACTGTATTTTATTGTGTTACTAACCCCTATGTTGTCCGAAATAAAACGATTTTTTTTATTATTTTATTTTATAAATCATCCAAATCGATCCTTAATTGACGAAGAAATCGAGGAACATACATACAACCGAACATAGAACCTCATCCTTTTTCGAAGTTGGTTAATGTAAAAGTAATGTCCATCGTAATGTTAATTTCGCATGCAAATTTAATTTTAGAACGTTGCCGTTGTTACAACAATCTTGCAAGCCTGCAAAAACCAACAATGCTTATTCAATAAAGATATCCCTAAGTACAAGAATAAATCAACCGCAAATTCAACAAACAAATTCGTACATCAATTCCCTTTAATAAATTATGCAGTCGGCTAAAGTTACAACGAAGTTTAGCGTCGGCTACATGCAAAATAAATGATAATACCACCTCCGAAGACATAGACAGATTCTGATTGTCATCGGAACAAACGTCCAAACACATACCGTGAACAACTCTAGGTAGGTAATAACTTCTCTAGAAAGATGGGCTATTCGTACAGACCTGTCGAGGTCCCTAGTAAGGGATAGGCTAGGCTATACTTATTACAGTTCGGTAAGTTTCTTTGTTAGTAAGAATGAAATATTGCTTGTAAAATGCACGTAGCAGTAAAGGAAACAGTTTTGCAGAACATGACATAAAGCAATCAAATCAAAAACGCTTTATTTGCTTAAATACAATAAATGTACACTTAGAAAAGGTCAAATTATAAAACTAAACACTGACACGGAAATAAATTGATATTTTTGATTTCTGTCACTTCGGAACACGTAGACTACCCCAAAGCAATATGACTACCCCAAAGCAAAAGTCGGAAGTCATTAATCAATTGCATGTATTGGTTCTTCAAATTAAGACAATGAGCTTCAAAATTATTAAATTTATGATTGTCAGAAAGTGAAATATCCTGTCCTACTAATATTATAAAGGCGAATGTTTTTGCTGTCGTGAAGATTTTTGGCGAAGACAACTTCAAAACAACTAAATAGATCGGGCTGAAATTTTGCACATATAAAGATCTGAACCCGGAATAACACATAGGATACTTTTTATTTCCAAAACGCGTGCAAAGCCGCAGGCAAAAGCTCGTGTTTAATATATCTTTAAGTTGCTGAGACCATTGGTGCTGAGTCCTATCCTAGCCCATTTTTTGCAATAAAACAATCGCAAAAAGCTGCGTATACGCCGGTGTAAGCGAGCATGGTGCAAACATAGGTGGTGTATTATTTCTCGAAGCTAACATGCGTCTCGACAGAAATAATAGAATTAGCTGGTCATAAAGTTTTTTATGACCAACTAATGAAAAAAGGGAGAAAATGTGTACTACCTATGGTGACGTAAAGTCGTTTTCGAGATTGTTAAATAAATACAATTCGAATCTAAGACTGAATTTAAACCAGACTAGAGATATTAAAAATAATTGAAAAAGTTAAAACCACTAGGTTCACTTGCGAGGCTTTAGCGATCAAGCAATATTTTTATCCCATAATTATTATACATGGTGTCAATTATTGAAGTCTGAGCCGCCATTTATTATTTTCTGATTGACAAGTGAACTTGCAACTGCGTGCGAGCTGTCAAATCTGACGTTAATGCCTTAATCAAGAGCTGCCATTTTTACTCGAGCTTAATCGATATAATTCGATTATTAAGCTTTTGATTTAATGGATTAAGATAAAGTGCTAGCACACATGGCCATAAGAAATTGTTTCCGACTACAGATTGGGAAGCTAGGTGACAGTGTCCTTACTTTTTTAATGGCAAATATTGATGTAGAGTCGTTAAAATATTGCTGTAGAATTCAAATATTGAAATAGAGTCGTTTAGAAACGTACGTCGTCGACTTTATTTCTTTATCTCTCACTTCATAATTTTCCCTCCTTAATTGATTTTCCAACAGCATAATCCTTTTCTTTATTAATTTTAGGCTCAATGGACGATTCATGGCAATCATCGAGGCTTGATCATTTCGTGTAAGATTGATCTATTGCTTGATGTTCTTGAGTATCTAATTCAAAAATTCTTTATCAGCAAATACTTCGTACCCGCTGCTTTGCAAGTGTATTTCCTCGATAAGAAAATTGCCGATTTCAGTTTGGTGTGAAGAGGTAACGAACATCTATCCGTCTATCTATCCAAACTTTCGCTTGTAATACTAGTGTGATTAATCCATTTCACCAAGCTTCGCCTACTCTTTGGAAAATTAACAATCGCTGTAGGGTGAGTACAGACTAGAATATATTTTGCTAGAGCATCACAATGTTATTTAACGTGCTTACGAATGGCACAATACAGACAAATGCTCAGTTTCCTAAAGCATTTCTATGTAAGGTAGCGTTCTTGCGAATGCTCGAGGCTGTGTTCGACGTAATGCTCACGGCGAGTAAGCATTTACCTGTAACGTACATTTTCTCCCCTCGTTCTGTCAGTCACGTTTGTGCCTTTGCTCTATAAAATGTTACACCAAAACCCTCGTTGGTTTTAATAGATGTTATATCAAAAAATCGATCATAATTTTCGAAGTTTGGTGCGAGTAAATTTACAAACAGCGAATGCTCGATGTTCTGTTACTAGTAACTGCTTTAGTCTATACTAACCTATAAATATAACGAACAACACTGCAAACTACGAAGGATTAAAAAAAAGAAGTGCTTGTTTAAATACCGGTCGGTACGCGATAATTTATAGCAATATTAATAATGCTAAAATGACACTTATTGTGTGCTATCAAGGTGCTTAATAAGGGGTTTTTTATTCGAAACTAAGTAGGATGAACAATGGGTGTCAGAATCTAAATGTAGGCGTACGAATTTAGCTTTTTAATGCCAATAAATTTTATACGAATTATGAAATTTATATGATTTAACTCGTGGTACCTAAATAAATAACGTTTTATGATGTGAGAGGTGGACTGTAAAGTCTTGCACGAAATTATGTTTTAATTCACTTTTGAAGGTTTTAGTTGTCATTAGAATCCAGGTACCTGGAAGTTAAATAATATCACAAGAATCTGAGTATAAAGTCACACTGAGCGTGCGAGGGCTTACGAATATAATAACAAAAACCGAAGTATCTCTCGGATACCAAGAGTTAGTTTCTAGTAAGACTTAGTATCATTATTATGTAAGTAAATATAAATACCTAGTCTAAGTTTTTATTACTAAATTCTGATAACGAAGTAGATTACTAACTAGTCGTAGAGTCATAGCAATGACCGCACTCAAAGCTTAAAGTTACGGCAGCAATCTACAATAATCTGACTTCGCACGCATCAACTTCGAGTGGTATAAAAGATCCCATTTAAAAGATCGAGCTCATACGCAATTTCTCTGTTAAAAATAGCCTTGAATTAGAACTTCTGCATTACGAGCGAAAGCTAGCCATTATTTTAAGTGCCAGTTAGGGTCTAGCGTGCTTAGAATACGCTATCAAGGTCCCGTTTAATCAAAAGCCGGGAGCTATAAAGCTGAGGGGCTTAATACCCTTAAGGTGGTGGATTTGGATGCGGCTTGTAGGACCGTGGTAGATGGCACAGACTTTGGAGGCCTATCCAAGGCCTGTACAGGGTTATCAGTAATTCACTGACACTGTGTGAACTGGAGGTTCTGAACATCATCACGGACACGTCTGGGGTGCCGGGTCTTAATTCTTAAATTTGGTATGGGGGTTGTACCCCCTTCATTTAATAATCGTATTTTTGAAAAACTTAATTTGAATCTAAACTTAAAACGGCTCTGCCTTGAACTAACTCTTAGTTCAAGGCAGAGCCGTTTTAAGTTTAGTTGTGTGTAGTAGAATATCGGTCTTGAGCAATTGATTGGGTTCTGGACGAACGTGTTTTTCATTTTGAATCAGAGGTGATTTACAAAAAAAAAAAGAATTAATACCTGGCGTCTTCACGAACGTGTTTGTGATGATGTTTACGCAGTGTCAATGAATTACTAATATTCCTGTGTACTAATCAGTGGGTAAAATCTGGCTGTGGATGACGATGGTAATGGTGGTTGTCGCCAACAGAGACCAGAGACTGATACAGGAGATCAAAACCACTTTAAAAATGTACGGAGGAAGAAAATATTTACTAACAATTCCTCACAAAACATTATCTGATTAGATCCAACAAAGTGGTTTGTAGGAGGAAACCAAACCAGCTACACAATAAAAAAATCTACTAGAGGTACCCGCTTAACTTTAAGCTTTTGATTATGCTGCTGAGATGGGTCTCAACTTTAATCAAAGATGGAAGCGGAGAGAAACAGAGAAACGATTCTGGTGTCTTATTGTTTTCGCAGTTCAAACCACCTCTAAGTATTTTCGGTGAGCCACAAGGAGCAAGAGAGGGCACGGACATCTCAAATCCGCTGCCGCTTCCGCTCCTGCTTCCCACTAAAGACTTACCCCTCGGACGGTAAAGAGGGGGTTCGAAGGGAGGGGATAGAACGTGTCAGTCGCGTGGTTATACACTATTATCAAGCAAGGCACTAAATTATACGAATTACGCAGTGCTCATCTTCGTGATATATCTTACGTGGTTGAAGATGCAATGGAAGAGTCACTTTTATTTTGATACTAGCTGCGCCCCGCGGCTTCGCCCCCGTGGAAATTTATGTTTCCAACTTTCTTAATTTTTTCTTTCATAGGAACCTTCTCCTGACAATAACAAACACAACAAAGAAAGAATTAGCGAAATCGGTCCAGCCGTTCACGCGTGATGCCGTGGCCAAGGAAAACGGGTTTCATTTTTATATATATAGATTTATGTTTTTCCATGTTTTTGTATCATAATTTTCTAATGTTTGTCTCTTAAAATGATGCGGATATAAACACTAATCATAGTAAATAATAACTATTTTTAGAAAAATTGTAAAGTTGTGGCTTTCCTCAATATAAAAAAAAATTTATTGGTTTTGGCGTTGGTTTCTACTCTACCAACGATCGACATAAAAAAAACTTGTCATAAAATCTCAATAAACTACCTTATTAGAATTATAAGTCCCTCTTCTAATAGGAGCAATAGGTAATCTTATAGCCTCAGCAATCAAGAACTTTAGTGCCACCTAGTGTCATCATTTTGTAAACTAATGTTATAAACCTGACTTACAATGTAATAGCCTCCCCTTAAAAACCACCCTTAGAAAGCGCCATCTAGCTGTTTTAGAAGGAAGTGTTCGCATAAAGTAGCTAGCAGTGTTTCGATTTTAGTTTGGGTCGATTAGGGGTGGGTTCCAGATGGCGCGATTGTGTTTGTGAGGGTTGATTGTTAATAACTGTTAGTTGTATAAAATTCGAAACTTAAACTTATTTAAATATTTATTAATTGAGTCCAATTAGGTTTGTTGTTACATGATTTTCTTTAATTAAACTAAAATGTAGTTACTAGATATTAATAAATTATAAATGTTTCTAAAAATATTATTTTGTTAATGTTTTGTAAATTAGGAAATAAAAGGCTTAAAATTATTAATCACATAATATTTCCCGACCCTACAATATATTCTGTTATTGGACTTGAGAACAAAATGTAAAATTTTCCAACTTAAGTAAACTAAAACCAAAAATTAAAAAAAACTCCTTCTACTTCACCCCTACTCCACAGAGGTCACGTCACCTTTATTTTATAAATCCACTAAATAAAGAAAATACAGTATCTAAACAGAAACTCCCAATACACGACTTACACTATGACCCAATCCCGAATGATAGATCAGATCAGCAGGTGGAGCCAAATGTCACGAGATCTTCACACCTGTCCTGTCCCCTACCTGCACTTTCCTTGCCACTGGCAGTTGCACGCGACTCGGTCTGTCAACTGGAACTTGAAGGACACAAGCTCACAATTAGATGAAAAATATTTTATTTAAGAGTTCAGCCTACTTAGTAAGAACCAATAATGTAATATTCTTATGGATATGCTTTAATTTAGATAACTGATTTACTTAATTATTTTTGAAAATTTGTCAACGTCAGACTTGTATAATCCAACCAATAATAAAAACAATTCATTTTTCAATAGAGGTGTGAAAAATCTTTAATAACAAGCTTTTCTATCATCTAGGACCAAAGTGCTTGGGAAGACAAATCCAACGAACTGAAACTCGATGGGGTTACGTCGTTTCGTTAAGAAGTTCCTATAGATAGGTATATATATATGATATAATCCTTCTATCTTCATCATCAGACCAGCTTCATGATACATTGACATTTCATCATCACCAAACTTATTGTTGTATACGAAATTTCAGCTCAATCGGTTGACGATAACTGGTATAAAATTCAGTAGATAGATTTGACCCACACACTAAGAGGGTGAGTAATAGGCATAATATTATAAGCTTCTATAGTACCTACCTTTGATTTTCCTCTCCCAGTCACCCTGAACTGCTCTACCTCAGAATTTTTAGGGTTTTATGACTTTACCCACTTACATCGAAAATACCTTTGATTGGTCGATCGTCTCTAAAAATTCCATTTGGCGGATTTAAGTTTGAAAATGCGGTATTTAATTTGCAAGGACACAGAAAAACAAAGCTAGTAAATTCTTACCCAGAATAAACGAGATCAACCTAATCACTAAGCAGCTGTTCACAAAGTAAAAACACTCGATTTAAAGATGCCATGCCATGCCATGCAGCTTAAACTCGAACAAGTTATTGATAAGCCGATTCGTACTGAAACAATTAAAATAAAGATGCCAATACAAAACAGAGACTGGTTGCTGGAATGCTGGTGCGTACGCAGCTTTATAATTAGGTTGCGTTGCATTAACCCCAGTTCATCTAAGGGTTTGCATCTGCTCGGAATCTACCTACTTAGATTGTTGCTTTAGTAGATGCAAAAAATGTAGACATTTGAGGCGTTTCCTCTATAGACTTTGTGTGAATATGCCTACCTACCCGTGCTGGGTCAAAAGTTTGAACAAGAACCTCTCAGAAACAATTTTTGCTTGCAATAGATTTACATGTTATACATACCATACATACAGACGCATTTGGATAGACCAACTAGAATATAACTTTACTATGAGATTAAACTAAAGGCATTTTATGTTAATGAACATACTAGGTAAAGTAAAAGACTACCTAGATTACCTGATGTAAGTCCTAAGTGGTATAAAAAATGTGCACCTAGTCACACCTGTATGCCATGAAAAGTGAAATCATTGAATATCTAATGCCTACGCGCGCGCCATCAAATAAAGTGCCATCGGCGACCGTCAGAGCTACAACTTGTAACGAAAACACCTGCCGCCTGCATCGCTTTTAATATCAACCAGCTGAGATGGAAAAAATCAGTAAAACAAATAAGACTCAGAAGAATCACTAATTACAACATTCCTATTAAATAAATGTATAAACCTATAAATAAATCGTGTAAACATGTCCACGTTCAGAAAAGGCATAGTACACAGGTATTGTTAAAAGCAAAAAAGTATAATAAAGCCTATTAAATGAAACAAAAGCTGGAGCATTAATAACGCAATATCGTCCTCGATCGGCTTACGGCGCCTATTCTTGCTAACGACTTCTAAATAGACGCGGTCCTCCGAACATGGTTACGGGATAATTACGCGCAACAATAGCGGCGCGAGCGGCGACTGTAGCATAATAAGCACCGCGCTGGCCGGTAGCGGCGCGCGGCGCGGGCGCAGACCGTGCGCGGTGCGCGCGCGCGGCACGCGTCCGCCCCTCCCCCCGCGGCCGGCGCGCGCGCTACTTAGCCGTGGGGGTGCGCGCCACCTCCGCCAATTCACCGGCGACCTCCGCGGCACGCACACGTGCGCTCGATCTCTCCCGTCCCACTCGCGATGCCCATGGCTACCGTACACTATCAAAACATCGACAAGCTCGCGCAGCTTCAGAATCAGCGAAGGCTCGCCCCCGCTCCTGTCGATCCTCGCAAGAAGAACAAATCCTACATGCATCAGCAGTACCCGGCTCCTCCAGCCTCCGTGGCGAGGAGGAACGCTCGTGAGAGGAACAGAGTGAAGCAAGTCAACAATGGATTCGCGGCACTCAGGCAGCATATCCCATCCACTGTTGCTTCAGCTTTGGTCGGAGGAAGAGGATCTTCCCGGAAGCTAAGTAAAGTGGACACTCTGAAACTTGCTGTGGAATATATAAGAAGCTTGAAGCGTTTGTTAGAGGAAAGTGAAGATGGGTGTTCGGATGCCCAGATGACGCTGATCCACGGGCCGCAGACGCCACCGTCGTCGGACGAGTCCCACTCGCCGGCTCCGTCCCTAGTCTCCGAGAGCTCGGCTGGCCCGCACTGTCACGATCCTTACGACGCGTATGAACCCATGAGTCCTGAAGATGAAGAGCTACTTGACGTCATTACCTGGTGGCAGCAACAGTGAAATAAGGTAAGCTTTCATATTTTGTTAAATTTTGATTTTTTGTCTTTGTTCTGTGCTCAGCTGTTTTTCGTAGACGTAGATTTTATATTTTGAGTCAGTTTTGATTTTCTTTATGAGATAAATCATCCACGGTATAAATATCTAGCTTCCTTTTGTAAAGCCCGGTTTTCGTCACAAAAAATTTAATATCAACGGAATCTACCTAATCAAAATGAAAAATTCAGGTAGTGCATTTTTTCGCAAGATCCTTTTCGTCACGGTTACCTACAGGTCTTTTATAAAGCTCAGGTTCGTCTTCTATGATGCAAAAAGCAAACGCGTTCTATTGTCGCCGTGCATTGAACCACACAGGGACGAGATCTATTCATTGTCAGATTCGGGACATAAAAGAAACGAACAAAAGCAAATCTTAAAATATGTCGCTTTTATAAAAACTTGCCCAACTAGTCTCAACGGAAGATTTTTTATAATAGATAGATGCGTTAAAAAATATGAAGACCCGCATTCTAAACATTATTTATAGTAATAGCGTAAAGCAATTACTTCTAACAATCTTGCGGCTTGCCCCGCATGTGCAGCTCATAAAGTGGTCTATTCTAAATCAAAACAACTTCTGCTTAAGTTGAAACATTTCCCACCGGACCTTAGACCATATGGTTCAATTTTATGGGCCAACGCCAGTAGCGCCAGTAAAAACTGAAATCGCAAAAAACTCAAGCTATTAATTTATTGTACCGGAAGACGAAATCTCAGGAGGAAACTAGCACACGTGTTTCAATATTTGCCGGCCTCATGCAAACATCTGTTGATATAGTTCTGGGAGTTTTTATATGTCATAAGGACTTGTGCTTCCCGATAAAGTCGCGTCTGTTGTCGATAAGCATAGGTATAGATAATTTTCAAAGAATTGCAGCTAGAATACCTTCACACTTTAGTAGTTAAGTGAAGTAGATAAGTTATAGAAAGACTTCTAGTCTTTAGCGATTAGAGCGGTGCAATAGAAGTTCCATTACGGTTTCTCAAAAAAACTTAGACTATTTCAAACTGTTGGCAGTAAATAATAATTGTTTTTCTTTTTTCCCAGGAACCAAACACCGCGATCAAAGCATCCGGCTTGGTGATTACGAAAAAACGAGTATTCCTCAAGGAGTGAGCGCGTGAGCAAGTTAACCTCTAATTAAGCGCAATCAGTATATTCCTAATGAGAGGAGTAATGGTGGTCTCGACGATCCCATCGAAGCATTCCGAACAACGAACGAATACCTACTGCATTTGTATCGCGTCAGTGGCGAGCGCCGAATCATCATTTTGAACATTTACTTTGACGACATCCTTTTAGCCAACACTCCTGTCAATTTTTGTTTTGTAGTATCAGCCTATATAGTTTTCTGAACATCGTTTTGCTATGTCTTTAGATAATTTAAAGCAATTTTTTGACTAGTGAGTTATATTATTACAAAATACGATTAAGGATTATAAAGTCTTGATTCCAAAAGCAATCAAGTTTTTACAAACCGTCGATTTTCGCTGCTGTCGCATATTAACAGAAAGACTGAAGATCATTAATTTGTTCCAAGCATTTAGTAAAGTGATCAGAGCAACTGCTGTGCCTTAGATTAGCCTTTTCGTTTTAAGTTAGTTTTAATGTTATCTAGTCATTAATGTTTAAGTTTGTTTAAGTTATATGTTAGAAGGTCTTGTATGTTACCTATTTTGAATCATTGAGGTTGAGTTCGATTTGAGACAAAGACTTTTAGTGTATTAAAGATAATGTAGCACCCTAAGGAAGATTCCTAATTAGTTTTATAAGAATTTTTATGCACGAAAATACCAGCGATCAACCGTTTGGTTGTTTTTGTAAATAAATGATATCAAACATAATTTCACCCATTTTATTTTTTACCACAATAAACATAAAGATTAAGGAGCTATTAATAGAAAACTTATTTATAGATAAGAACCGATGATGATGATGTAAATTATTGGTGTATTACATAGATATCTTAAAGAGATAAAATTTGAGGATGATTAAAAAATATGATAAATAATAGTGTATGATAAATATTATGATGATGCAAATGAGAAAATAAATTCAGTAATTACATCAATATCTCAAAACAAAGCAGATTACGCGAATAGAATTTTACAAGATTTAAATCCAATGTATAGAACCAGTGTGAGGTTGAATATAAAAACATAATATTTTGACAATAATCATATCACTCAATATGAACGAAACAAATCAAGGAGGCATAAGACAATGCAGCCAGCGTCTTGGGGACGCTTCCGACTGGTGTTGATATGGATCAGTTGATTTATCTGTAGACTGTTTGCAACAGTCGGCAGTTAGCTCAATTGTTTCAATTGTAAATACTAGTATAATTTTCTTTGTGAATAAATTTGTAAGTATTAGGAGGCATAAGCAGCGATATTGTAAGTAGGTACTTCAGGTGTATTTGATAGACCTTTACCTTCATTTTCCTCAAAAAAGAATCTGATTACAAAAATAATAATATTTTTGTTGAACTTGCTTAAATTAGTTTGTTGGAATTTTTCAACTATGTACATATCTACATATCGATACCTCCGGGGTCAAAGGGTGTACAGGACAAAAGGCAACTTTACAAGAGAGGCAAAAAACAAACAAAATAGTTTATTTCGACTATAGTATTATGTTTTTGGTGCTATTAAGACATAACCTAGTAAGAAAATACTATGAATTTGTGGTACTTTTTAAAGCTGTGTTCATAAACAGTCCTGTAGATTAATAAAAATAACTTTTCTATACCAGCATAAAATTAGAAAAAATTACATTACGCCCCAAAAAATTCAGTCTATGAGAGCACCTTAGGGCGTATAGCTGCCTATTTTATTCAAAACTGTACAAATCGAGGACGTAATTAACAAATTCAATATTTATAGGGTCGTAACGGATTGATTAGTAAGCTTAAATGTTAATAAATAATGTTATTTTCTATGTACTTACAGTGTTTTTATTGTTGCATTTTTATTTCAATTTTAATGAAAGGGCATTGTGTTATATATATAATTAATGGTTTAAATTGAAATAAATATTGTTTATTCCACACTAAAAGCCGCTTAAATATGACGTGACATAACTAGAGGAACGGAGCAAAAAAAAACCGGAACCGAATTTTTATTATGTAAGTATAGAAAATTTAGTTTACACTTACGCCATTTATTTATTCAATATTTTTAAGGAAGGCCTACAGCTTATATAAATACGAGGGAATATATTATATTCTTAAAAAGACACAGTTTCAAACAGCTCGCTTTGAAAAACAGAATTTAATTAATTTAACATTAAGTAGTACCGAGCGGCTTAAAAATAAGCTCGGAAATAGTCAATGTCAACGTTTGACAGCAAGTTCGTAAAGAAATGCAAACATTGCCAAGTGCGTATGCAAGCCAAAAAGCACAGATCCAAAAATAGTCGCATACCTGACTCTTTCAAAATACAAAATCGGAAACAGGGACTTGCAAAATTAAAATAACAAAAGGTACACCACACGTGCCTCAACTCAAGTTACAATTTTGTAAAATAATAACCTACGCGAAAAACATAATGTGGGGCCAAATCAGTATGGCATTTTATTTTGCGAAGACAATTCGACGGATGCCCGTAACGCCCCGAAATTCAGATTGCAATACTGCAATAGTAATTTGCGATAATAGAAGGGAAGTTTGGCAAATGGGTGGGTATATATCCGTTAGCAAATCTTATTGCTGTGTAAGACATTGGCAAAATTATGGTAACTGAGCAATGAGGTACAGAATAGATAGAGATAATGATCGAGTAGGTACCGTACCGAGACACAGCTGAAACTAAATGAATACCTTCATCAAGAATAATGGATTTCTGAATATGTAATGTCTGCAGCAAATTCAATGAACTTTCCAAATCAACATGCAAGGAATCGCACATCTGCTATCAATAAAATTACAAAAGCTTATTATAACCGACCATAATTGTCAATTTATTGAACCATCCTATTGACACCCCTTTCGGTAGACGTAATACTTGTTCAACAGAACAGGTACGACATGTTGTCGTCAACACCTGTGAATGGTTTTGTCGGTGATCTAGATGTTTTTTTTTAGTTGTCGGTGATCTAGATGATTTTTATTAATTGTCGGCGGCTGCGCATCCGTTTGCGAGATTGCCATTATCTTGTCTATCTCGTTGCGGGTATAACTGGGGTTGACGGTTTGTTTTAATTTCATGTAATTTTTCGCTCCCAGTGTGTTTGTTTTTATTGTACTTCCGTTCGGTCTTTCATTAGATACTTTGACTAAGTAGGTAAGCAGGAGCTGGTTTTTACGAATATGGCGCTGCTTTTAGCTGCATGCTCGACTATTGCAATTTAATTATTGAACTTGCGCCAAAACTCTTAAGTGAATATTTATTTTAACTTTAATTTATTTGCTAATAATATCACAGATGATTAAATTAATTAGTTATAATCAGTAGTCGCTATTATACATTCACTGCTAGTCGTAGGCCATTCACAGAAGCCGCCACAAATATCGCTCCAAGGCCGCCTCTATTCTGTGAGTCCTAAATGACTAAGGTATTTAAAAATAATTTGAACTCAAAATGGTCAAACATAAAATTAAATAAAACACTACACATCAACAAAAAACACAAATTTTGACCAAAAACATAACAATAATTTCCATGCACCTGGCATAAACATCATTCTCGAAGCTCAGGCTTCGCCGGCCTTCGTGTACGCTCGGCGGCGCTCGTGCGTTCCCGGCACGCGACCGTCGCGCGCGCAGCTGCGCGGTCACTTGCGCAGAACCGATTGTTCCAATTGAAAATGGCTTACCCGTTACCTGTCAAATTACTTTTGTGACCCTGAAGATTTTGATAGGCTCTTATTTTCATGGACTTTTCTTATGGTGTTCTAAAAAGAACAATAAACCGGAAAATTACTCCGGAAGAAAATGGTTGAAATACTAATAGTATCTTACTTCAGTTTTTAAGTAGGTATTTTAATTATTGCATTCATACAATTAGATCTTAGTGTTTAGGTGAGTTTAAGTTCTGATTACAGTATTCCTATACCCATTAAGGGTGTTGCAATGGAAGACTGGCCAGGTATCATCCTATCCTTCCACGTACCAATGCTAATTTAAATAATACGAGTTGCTACAAGCATAGACTAACTATACATAGTTAGTCTATGCTACAAGTATTGTTGAAAAAGTCGTCTAGTTCGTAAAACAATTTTCTTTGTGCATCTTTTTAACTTTGAGAGAGAGAGAGCGAAAAAATATTTTTATCTACCTTAAAACTACTATACACAATTAACCTTAAGACTAAATTAATTAAAACTACCAGATAGTTACAAAATAGATTTATTTTGTGCGTAGCAGCGTTAAAGACAAATTTGGCCCTTCACTCAGCGTAGTGCTGGATGCACACTGATGTGTCCACCCAGCGCTGATTTTCAGTGAAGACCAGAGGATCACGTCACGATCGTCAGGTGAGTGTAGATATAATATTAACTAAAAGATTGCATTTCAATGTTATAATTATAATTATACAATACATTTACTTGTGTAAACATATATTATCTATGCAAACATGTAATTTACCGAAATATAATATAAAAGTTAACAATTTAATGTTTTTAAATAATATTATTATTAATAATATACTTTGGTTTCGAACATGTTATTTTTTTCGAGACTTTTTGTTTTCTGGCACTTTTCAGAGGCATTCTTTTTAGCAGAGCCAAACTATTTTTATAATAAATCTAACAAGTGCATTACGTTTCGCAACAACAACGGTGCATTACGGGGTCGAAACTGCAAGATAAAACAAATTTTTTTTCGTTATATCTCCAAAGAGGCATTTACTCTGGAAAACAAAAAAAACTGCCGCCAGACCACTTATGAGCAAATAAGAAGCACTCCAAAAACACCAAATGGCCAAATAAAAACGCCGCATGGTTTGTCCTTGGCGGGGGTGTAGCGTTTCTGGCAATAAGCGTGTGACCCACATGCGCCGCTATTTACAATATCGGACAAGTTCAAGTCGTTTGTTTTGTGGAATAATTCTGCGATAGTTAAGCCTTGAGCGTAAGAATGGGTCCTTAAAATTTAAACAATTTGGGTATTTTAAGAACTAAACGTTCAAGTACCAAGGTACACTAAAACTCACTTCCGACTGGTATTGATATGGATCAGCTGCAGCAGAGCTACCTACTTGTAGATTGTTTGCAACAGTCTGTAGATAGCTTAATTGTTTCAATTGTAAATTCTAGTTCTTATTTGTTTCTGGATTTTGATTGTAGTATTTTTTTGTTTTTAAAGTATATTGTTTGTCACCCATGTTTCAAGAAATGTCAAATTCAAGTCAAATTTAAAAAGAATGAAAGTTCGATACAAATATTCTACAAAATATCACCTGACACAACAAAAAACCAAACACTTTCAAGCGCCAGCCCAATTACTATCCTAGAAAACTTCAAACCCCGCGCAAAGGCAACTTTCCACATAATGTCCCATTCATTGTCTATTTAATTAATCAGCCGAAGTCGGCCGTAACTTGTGGCTGGCCTGCAGTAAAACCATTAATGGCCTTTAATGAATTGGGATCTCGGTAGCGGTGTGGGCTAGGGAGAATAGCTGGTTCCATCCATATATTTCAACTACAGTAGAGCTGCAAAATACAGCATGACTAGGTTAGTAGTTAACCCATCATCATTATGAATGTGAGCGGGTTAACTACTAATCTAGTAGGTAAGTGTTGAAAGAACGACAACGTTTCATCCCTTAACGAGGGACTTATTCAGAATTTTTCTTTTTATAATGAATTCATTAAACGATGTACGATTGTTTGGGTTTCCTAATCTTTCACAATTCGTTAAGAGGGTCTTGCACGCAACATTTATTGAGGAGCATTCTTTAATTGGAAATCTCATTTTGCATTTTTGTTTAGGCACGGTATGAAACAAATTCTTGGACGCTGCCAATTAATAACTAATGTTACAATAATATTAACTTCAATACCATTCACTTAGAAGCTCTACTTTCACAACCTCACATTCAACGAAGATGCCTACTAGATCACCAGCTGATCCCATTTCCCTGTGATCGCAGGTAGGTTTTATTTTATCTATAAAACATCTCAAATTGCACCGAAATTCTTATAAAAACAGTTATGTCTCTGATGCCAAAGAACTAGGAATGTGACTACCGCCAAAGTTTAGTGTAAAATGTTTCAAATTCTTTGCGCTCATGTGACTTGATGCAGGTAAGATTGTCCATAATTGACCTTTAAAAAACTACGGTACTTTGATGTATTTTTCTGTTCGGGTGCATTTGGTTGACATCGGGAGCAGAAGTAAATGAAATATCGAGAAAGGGGGAAAAAGTTTTTTTTTATGATTATAAGTCTAGCTTTCCGAAAGCGCATCTTTAGAATATACATAACCTAGCTAAATAACAAAAATCTAATGGAGTCTACACACCAAAGACGTCGACATAGCCCGGCGGACTGGTGCAACATTTCAGTGTATGAATATTGTTGGTAGCTGACAAAGTTTTGTCAACTTGTCGGCTGGCCATTCCATAAAATTCAAATTATTTTTTGTGAGCAATAATTTCAATCATTTTGAGTTGTGCATTTAAACTGTAATAAGAGGCCTGTATCTTATTTGACAAATTTAAGAACATCTAAGAAAGTAAGCCCCTTGCTGTCGCTCTGTATCCTCATCATCATACATTGTTCACTACTGAACAGGCGTCTTCCAAACAGAGGTCTCACTGCTCTCCAAAGCACTGGAGAATGTTTCCAAACAACAATACCGTAGTCATTTTAAAAATATACACTGTGTTGGGATGGTCGTTTTTACTCCAAGAATTCTATGATAAGAATTTTCAACTGTAATAAAGGTTCTCATAATTCCTTAAAATGTATGCCCATCGATCGTCTAGACCTCGATTAAATGCTGTAATTTCAACTGTAACTGCACACTGGCGAGAAAAAACTACGCATTCAATCATTTTAATTGCTGAACTAAAAACCATTGAGCACCAAAAGTTATAAAAATTACCTACTCCTGGCTCAGCAATCCGAAGTGGATCTTGGCTTACGACACAAGACTTATTCAGGTATCTTGGTTCTGAACTGACTTGCGACTTTTGTTGCCTCTGTATAGAACGTACCTAGAATTTGCAAATATGAATTTAAGATTGTAATACTTTTTCGAAAAGAACATTTTAAATAGGAATAGTGATAAATTAAACACAATATAGAGTCATTAGAGTTGTCTCGTCATTTTTTGCCATGATGGTAGCCAAATGCGGGTAGGCAGGTGTCGCCACCCAGCTGATGATTTTAATAGCTTTATCCGAATTTGGTATAAATCTGTTCTAGCAAATATAATGATGACCTAAGCCCTTAGATGCATAAGGTTGTGGTCTTGTTTATTTTTTCCCATTTAAACGTTTTTGTTATTACATTTTGTACAGTTTCCCGCCAGTTCTCTGTCCGCTTCCACCACATCTTTCCATTGGTACCACGATGGCTCTAGATTCTTGTGTAAATGTATAGGTTCTGTGCTTCTCAAAAATTACAAAATGTGCACTCATAGCGTCTCTATACCTCCCCTTATCAACCTGCCACCGGCTTTAGTCAAAGGGCCTGCGTGTCGCGCTATTCAAATAATTAGGGCCGATATCGCTCGGAATAAAACCACATAAAATCGACTGCTCGCCGCAAAAACAGTCGCGTATCAGTCCGATCCATGGTTTATATCACAATAAAGACATTATAGAAACAGCAGTGACACCTTGATGTTGACACTGTACTTCTTTGTAAGGAAGGGAATATACCAGCAAGGTAGTCAGTAAGTTGATCGATGAAAGCTTGGGTAAAAGTTTCTTTTTTTCGTTAATTTGAGAAATTATGTTGTCTCAATACAACACGGTTTTTCTTCCTAAAACTGTTCAAAAGCTTCGTCAATTACTACAAGATATTTTAAAAGGTACCTAAGTAGATTTTTTATAAAAAAAATCTTCAAATCTTTACGTCTTCCCAATAAACTTTTATCAACAATACATGTTGCCTGATGATAAAAATACAAAACATTTAACCAACAGGCGTGAATACAATTGTAAAGCCACAAGCCAACAACTTCAGCGCGATTTTATCAACCAATGTGCACTCTCTTTACCAATTACACATTTACACTGCCCTTTTTCGGTTTACTTCCAGATCAATCGAAACCAGATTGAGATAACAATAAAATTGAATTCAGTTCATTGACCTCTCCAGGTGGTGAGTGACAGTACCTTATCGAATGAAATTACCTATCAATACTGACCTATGATAATATGATTTAGATTGTGAATGAACAGATATCGACAGCTGTGTATAATCTATACAACCTTTCTAGGTGATTCAATGGGTTATGACAATATTGATTTCTTCCGCTTCCCAAAAGTAAAAGCATTTTTGATTATTTTCATATTTGATTTTAATAATAGAAGCTTTTAAAAATGGAACATAAATTCCATTTCCTGGGCTGTAAAACAGCTTTCACTTAACCCAAGTCCAACTGCAACTTTTTAGTTTATCAATATGGGTTTGCACACACGAAAGATCACACACAGCAACATACGATTCATTTCCTATCGCAATTCTGCTGATAGGTATTCCATCAAGTTGTAAAGCTACGGTAACATCCACCGGAGCTGGAATGTCGACTGCTTGACTCTAACGAAGGTGTGCTCAAAAAAGCTCGTCTCCGGTGGCCTGGCTGTCACTCCGCAGAGACACGTCGTTACAAGAATTAGATAACTAGCAAACAATAGGGAGTGTACGCTAGCTGATGGATGATATAGGCGCAGATTTTTGCAACGCAAATAGGTTTTATGGATTCTGTTTTGTTGCGAGGAACGAGTTTGAAAGATATTCTGTTTTGTGATGGCCTTATTGAAGTCTGAAATTATTGTAATGAAGGACGAGATCGTAGCGTAGTGTTTGTTAACGAATACTTATATTAAATAATTAAAATGTTTCGTTATTTCTCTTCACAAAGGTATCAGGTTGGGACAAAAAGATAGAACGTACGAATTAAGTATTTTCAAAACGTCTGTTTTGAAGACTGGAGCCTGAAGTAAGTTCAGAGAAACTGTAGCTATTAAAGGTTTGTACCTTTAATAGGTACAGTTTCTGCTGTACCTTTTAACTATCAAATTTTTGTATAGGTAATCACAATTTTGTTCCAAATCAAATGAATATTTAGTGAAATTTATTGACTGCCTAAAAGGTAAATGGTCCTGGATATCCTTATCAACAGTTTTCCCCGGCGGCGGTACTCGTAAAGATATTTCCAAAAATCATAAAAAGAGCTACCGTAAACCTACCCCTCATTACCTTTCACGGTACTTAAACAAACGCCTGTGATCATCTTGAATCATCTTGAATTCTGTTCTTGAATACGCCATTACATCTTCAATGTTGCAAGCTACGGCACTTAAAGCGTATTAATCGAATGGTAGGCTCTCATTACCATCGGAAACGCCCAGGAGTTGGCGATGAAACACGCGATTATTAGTTAATCGGATGCATAATCGTTTCCGCATAATCGAGATGAACAACGGTGAGATAAAGGGTATCGTTTTGCTTTTTGAATTATTGAGGAAACCTTATCTGTCTAACTAGAGTCCGGTTGCAAATACCATAATTATAGGGTCGTGTAGCATTTTTCGGCAGAGAGATTTTTGCTTTTTGACAGTTTTCAATAGAACATTATAACCCTGGGTGTGATAGTTCCTTCGAACACCAACAATTCTGATCCAGTTGTTCGCCGAAAATAGAATTCTTTATGGTGGTGAAAACTATGAAATTTAAACATCCTACTTTCGCATCTAAACATCCAAACTTTCACATTATAAGTGCGTCTTCCCGTCTCAATACGATTCACACACTTCTGTGTCAGACCTACGATTTCATTGTCCTATCAACAGCCAAACACAGATTTACATCACGTCTACCCCGAAGCTTCCTTTTGATCTGATATTCTCGTCGGCTACAACCAAAGCCCTGCAATAAATACAAACTCTCGGCATAAAAAATATAAAAGACGACATTCTCACAGTATTAATATGAGCTCTCATCTTGATTAACTACTTTATAATCATAGAGCAATCGGGTTACATTTATCAGCCGCTAACGAGTCGATAAATTGATCACTATAGATATACCCATTCACAAGTAACATTACAAAAATATCTGTCCAAAAGCAATTTGTAGATGGTTATTTCAAAAAAATAGCGCCTCTCAGCACCGCTCGAATAACTAGCTGTATAAAATTCTTGCATTACCGACTGACTGTTATGCTTCTAGAACTCTAGCACGAGAAAATTGTAATTATTCGTCGAGCAAGAGCATAGCTCTATTTTAGAATAGCTCGACTATTTAGACGGGCTTTGCTATATTGACATCAAAAGATTTCCATAAAATGAAGTGATATGGAGGCCCCGGAGTTAAAAATCAAAGAACCCTTCAAACGAGAAAAGAAGCAAGCAACCTTATAGTTGATTAAAAATGCTGGGTTCCGTTGATAAAGTCCCCACATTTAACTAAATGCGGAGATAACGGAGGATATACTAATTCAAATCCAGTTTCAAATATCTCTTTAAACGAAGATAAGCCTTATCTAGATCGACGCCATAAGCTTAATATTTCATAGCGAGTCTTCCAATCCGTCATTTTATACGCTGAATTTCGTCTCCTGATGGTTTTTGTGAACGTATTTATTTTAGAAATGGATTACATCTTCAACTTCTAGATTCGTTTGCTTGGCATTACTTATAAGTAGGTAGTTAAAATCTTCGTTTTGGTTTATGTTATAGTTTTTAGGGTTCCGTGCCTCAAAATAAAAAAGGAACCTGTCTGTCTGTCTGTCCGTCTGTCAACCCTCTTTTCTCAGGAACCCGTGGACGTATCGAGTTGAAATTAACGTCAAGTACCTACTCAAATCCGTAACCTCTTGCAGCCTCTTGAATGAAACTTCTATCTAAGTCAACGCACCCAAAAGTTACAGCCGTAATATTTTGAAATTTCCAAGGAAATCACATTCACACAAAACCTATAGGATACTTTCCGTAGACCTAGAATCATGAAACTTGGTGAGCAGCAAGGTCATATAGCACAAATAACGATAAAAATCTGAAAACCGTAAATTTGTATTTTAAAAAAATAATAAATTTTGATTCTCTCCTTCGACGAAAATGTACAGGGTACCGTCATGTTGAAACAAGGCCTTACAATTAAACGGAATCCTTAGTACGCGAGTCCGACTCGCACTTGGCGTTTTTTTTTTAGCAGTAACTAAGATTTCAATGTCCATTTCCAAGTTTCATGGGCTTTTTACGTAGTAGACATAATGTAGTTTTTTTGTGGTCTTAGACTGTTGTTCTTTATTTAAAGTTGTTGCTTGTCTCTTCAACCAAGTCTGGGTCTACCGTGATTGCTGCTGATGAATCATAAAAGGAGCCGGTTGGTGGCCTGTCCTATTATTTTTGTTACTACTACCTAGGCACGTTGGTTTAGTCATCGTGGTTGCTCTATTTCACGGTTCAACACCTAATTTCTGGATAAACCAACCGCATTTTATAAACCACTGTTGAAGCTATTGACCTTATCCGGGTCAATGTCTGTAGTAGTTTATGATTACACGTGGCTTTTTTGTTAAACTACAGGAGACGGATCAAAAAATGGTCCATTTGATCTTATGTGGTGTGTGGTAATGATTATCCATTAATCCATCGTCTGATTGACGAACAAAGCATTAACTCGCAGGTATACTTTCACCTTAACCTCAGGTCTAGATGGATAAGTACCTAACAAACGACGCATAGTCTCACCTAAGGATTTCATTTGCTGGTGTTCATATTTATCAATATAATATGTTGATGAAAATGAACACCAGAACATTGAACAACAATTAAAAAACTTATACCTACATACGTAGCGTTAGGTTAGTGCGGGTAGCAGACTGAAAGCTACCAACTTAGTTAAGCTTAGTTCGCACAGCTGGAATAATATTTACATAGCTTATTTTGCATAGTTTACCTACAGTATGCACACAATGACATGACGTATGCAAAATTGGGCCAGGTACAGTCAGCGTCAAACTGTTATGAGAGTCTAGATCTAGAGTAATCAAAATGACCTGAATCATCATATTGTTTTAATTCACAATTATATTATGAGCAGTCAGGGTGACAGACTGCTCGTATAAATGTGAAACAAGGAGTAGTAAGATATTTTGAACACCCTGGGTGCTTACAACAATATGATGCTTCGAACGGCGTATATCAAATTGATTTTATGTTTTTCAAATCATTTTGATTACTCTAGCTAGACGCTCATATCAATTTGACGCTGACTGTACCTATGCGAGCCAACACTTAGCTTAGTTTTAGGTCTGCAACCCGCATGAACGTGAATCTAAAGAACACTTTTCCGGGTACCGCAACCGCAGCGATGTTCTGTCTCACTGGCCATAAGGCACGAGCAAGCCCTGAACCGAAACGGAGACGTGGACCTTTTAGCGGTCAAGTGTAACTTGATTATAATAGTTTTGTTCATAAATCACTGGGAGGTTTTGGATCAAAAGTTACGGTCAGAGGCCCGTCCTGGATTATGAAAAACTGACCTCGAAAACGAATCATCATACTTATGATTTGGCATTTTCCTTGGGTTAAGGTTGGTTGCAGGTTGTAAGGCCTTTTTTTTATTCGGCGAGGCGAATAAACTGGTCTGGGGCGGGGACCAGAACTATGTGGGCCTCGATGCCCTGAGAAAGACGTAATACCCACTAAAAACCTCTCCGGTGTCCCTCTCTCTCCATTTTTGCTGAGTCACGGAACAAGTAAAACCTACCTATCCTAACCTCTTCCTCCTATACATGGCCGGCGAGCCCACCACTCCACATACTCGCCGACCTCATTCTTCCGTCACGTTTCCTCCCCCCGATTAGGACACAGACAGGACAGACACAGTTGAAACTGCGAGGCTGTAAGACAAGCCTTTACAAAAGAAAGTGGACGGGTGAATGGATTTCTCACAAAGAAGAATTATAAAATAAGCTTAATTGCTTCATATTGTTGCCAGGTTTACGTTGAGGCAAAATTTATAGGTTTACTAAATAAAACCCTAAACCCATCATAATGAAAAGTTCATAATCCACATTCATTTCCAGATTATCAAAACTAAGCTGCGTAAACGGTAATCCCATCTAAACATCGGATAATCTCAAAATCTGTAATCAAAAAGCTTCCGTAAAAGCAAGTCTGACTACTTTAAAGTACACGATTACTCCGATCCGCCACTCCTCGCCATTTATTATTTATTTATTTTATTAATTAAAACGGTTATCAGAACCAATTACATCAACCATAGACCAAAAAACTTGTCTCGGAATTGTAAACATTTATGGTTCACACCTATCAAAAATCAGATCTTTATAGAACCACTGAGCTGGACATATGTACTTATCAGCACACATATGCTGCCACTGCTGATAATGCCTCCCTTTAAAAACCATGGTTAGCAGACGGATTGCTGATCGCCATGGGTTAAAAATAAGTAAATTAATGAAATGAAATGAAATGAAATACGTTTATTCTGATATAACAGTACACAATATGATAACAGGTAGCTTAGATATTACACAGATAAATTAAAGAAAATCAAAAAACGAGGACAACTAAAACTATCATGCTTTTCTTATAAAAAAAAAAATCTATGTAATGGAAATATGGTGAGATCGGTGCCAAGTGTACTGCGCTATCAGAACAGGTCCATGCTCAGCTGAATGATAATAAACAAATAATGCTGGACAATCCACACAGCATCATCCAGCCCCAAGCTAAACAGCTAGTACCCATAACTAGACTACTGATATACATAAAATAGAATACATTACATGGATAGATATTTTTTATCATGCATAGAAAATACGAGAACACCCGAAAAAAATATTTGCAGATCGTATAAAGCCCGTCCCAAGGCGGGAATCGAACCCTCAACCTCCTGCGCCAAAAATACACAGAAGGAGACACTTATTCTGGTAGGTTCCTTTAATCAGCTCTTACGACTACCACTCTGAGTTGGAGGGGTCGATTAAAGAATCGACCCCTCCTCCTGCCGTGAACCACTGCAGGACCGGATTTTCTATGTTTTAAATATTAGAGGGTAGACTATACGTTTATGCCATTTATACATGTGATTTTTGGATCGATGGCGTAAATCTCAACCATGTAATTTTTTTCTCCAGTAAATAAACGTAATCTATTAATAATAATATTATAATAATAATGCTGGACAATTCACACAGCATTATCTAGCCCCAAGCTAAGCAGAGCTTGTGTTATGGGTACTAGATAACTGATATACATAATACAAATACACTACATAGATAGATATTTTTTATTATACATAGAAAAACATCCAGAACTCCTGAACAAATATCTGCAGATCGTACAAACATTTGTCCCGAGGCGGGAATCGAACCCGCGACCTCCTGCGTCGCGGGCAGACCTTCGCCCGCTGCACTACAGAGGTCGTATTGACTGAATAGATTACGTATTTGTCAATTTGAAATAAGAATTAATAAAAAAATTACAAGGGACTTGGAGCAGAGTGGTCGTGTATCGTATAGTCGTACAGTAGAAAGAGTCAAGTTCATTACAAAACAGGCAATAAAAATTATCGATGCTGGCGGCGACCACCGAAGTGAAGCCCGGAGTGTAGGACCATCAATAATTAGGGCAAGAACAAACGGTTCCGGGGTATCTGTTCGTGGCTGTTGATTTTGATTGATGCGTTACTGCGGTAGGTATCTACTTTCTTGCAATTTGGTTGTATTATCCAGTTTTTGTAGGAAAACCTGTATACTGTTTAAAAGTTTCCTTGTCGCAGATGCCCAATGACAATGGGCTGCGTTTTCGCACTTATTGTGTCTGAATATATCTTCGTACTACATAGGTACGGATTGACAAAAAATGTATAAAAAAAAATGCTGAACAATTCACACAGCATCATCTAGCTCCAAGCTAAGCACAGCTTGTGTTATGGTACAAGGTAACTGATTTACTTAATACAGATATATTATTTTTATCGTACATAGAAAACACCCAGAACACCCTGAATAAATATCTCCATTTCGTACAAACATTTGTCGTGAGGCGGAAATTGAACCCGGAACCTACTGCGTCGATGGCGGACCTTCGGTCGCTGCGCCAGAGAGGTCGTCTGTCGTCTTTATTATTACTGTTTACTGAATCCCTGTTCCTTTATTTTACCGTTTAAAATATCTCCCTGAAATCTTTTCAACTTACTTCATCAACAGACCTCATAAATAACCATTATATTTAAAAATTACTCGATTTTGATTTACCTATTACATTTACAGTTCGAGCCCATAAAACTTCACTTTTCCTTCATTACTTACTGCTCGAAGCTTGGAGCCACTCGAAGTGCCCAGTAAATGAAGTCATTGTTGGTAATAGTGCGTCAATAAAGTCATTACGACAGCGGCACGGCAGTCTCGATTCGACATCGTCGTTAGCTGCCAGAACCTTGATGAGTTTCGTCTTTTAGTCTATTTTGGTTATATCATCTCGAAATCGCTTTTATATTGTCTTCTGAAAATGGAGGAGCGCTTTTAATTTTGTTTAAAGAAATTAAGATATTTGGAGACGTTAGACCAGATGAAAATAGGTTCGATTTCAAATGACAGGCGGGTTTCCGAAAAAGTCAGTAGAAGGATAGTAAATCCCTTGGAGTGAATACATAGATTTAAGTAAAATTCTGTAGAAATGGTACGTTCTTCCAACAGATATCTTGGGTTGTGATAAAATATAATTTATATTATAATTAAACGCAAAAACACGGTATTTCCAATCTTTTTCAATATACGTAACAACAAAAATGGAAAGACGTACTAAGCTAGACATAAGTGCGACTGAGACAACAATACGCACGCAAACACAAACGCCAGCGGCGAAGCCGGTGCGACTATGATTAATAAATAAAAAAATAAATAATGCTGGACAATTCACACAAAGCATTATCTAGCCCCAAAGTAAGCAGAGCTTGTGTTATGGGTACAAGATAACTGATATACTTAATACAATACACTACATAGATAGATATTTTTTATTATACATAGAAAACATCCAGAACGCCCTGGACAAATGTCTGTAGATCGTACAAACATTTGTCCCGAGGCGGGAATAGAACCCGCAACCTCTTGCGTCGCAGGCAGACCTTCGCCCGTTGCGCCACAGAGGTCGTCAGAGATTGAGGTGGGTGGACCAAATTGGACCTAATTTGAGCGTTCCACTCCACATTGACAAGTAAATACAAAAAACAGTCTAAAATGTTACCGTGTTTTAATTTATGCAAAAATGTCTGGTTTTTGTAATAATACCTTTTCTGTAGAGTTTAGCACAAGCCAACTTTTAAAACAGATTCTAAAAATTTCACAACTCAATTGTTTGATTAGCATCAATCTTAGACCGTCTTGCCAACGTTTTTAAATGGCCTCAGACTTCAATTGATTTTGTTGTTTAATATTATTTTCAGTAGGTTTAATTTGTATCAACAATTAAGTGAAACAAATCTACGAAGTTAAGTTTCCTTTCAACGCTGTAGGTTGACTTTTAAAGATTATTCTCGTCACAGTGACTTCACGCCGCAGTTCTTGATTGTCTCATTCGTTATGCGACTACCGTTCACTGACGACTTTGTCTAATGACTTTTCTTATTCGATTTAGTATGGTTTATATCTAGCTCTCTAATCATTACCTCATTTATAGCTTTTACACCCAGTAAGGAAGGCTGGTATGCGTGTAGGTATAATTATCATTGTTGTCTGGTAGAGATCGTTCGAGCGATCGCGCGACCGAGAATTGTCGCTTAGTTTTCTGTTGCTGATATTTTCTAATAGATGCAGTGTGCAATAAAGCATTATCTAGGTGTCGCATAAAACCAGCGCACAGTAGCGCCATCGTTACTGTGCATCATGCTGAGCGACGACCTTTTTTGATGTCACTGTTGTAACTTTTATTTATTTGTACCAACTTTACATGTAATTTTTGTGACACAGAATAAATACTTTTTACTTTACTTTACTTTACATCTATTCTATAGTATTATTTATTTTTATACATTATTATAACGGTTTACAAGTACGCCTTAAAATACGAGAATGACACTTGTTAAAATATTCATTGCCACCGACACCCATGGACGACTGCCACCAGTACCGCGCCCCTGTGAGTAGAACCGCAGTGGCATGGCAGTGGATGTGTTAATAGAAGGTTTTTTTAGTATCACGTTTTTGCAAAACCTGCGAATATCTATCTTACTAATTTTGTTCAGTTTTTCTTTATCTTGCCTGCTTTGGTCAAATATTCTTGCACTTAGAATCAATTATTTTAACAAACTTTGTAGACCACACGTAAATGGCATATTACAGACATGGTTTAAGTACAATAAACCAAGTTTACAATCACATAAACAAACTTAGTTTTCGTCTCTAAAATTAACTATTTGACACAAATTGTCTCGGGATTCCAAGGACTTTTTGTTTTGCATAAAATTACACGTACCTACCCATGTAAAATTGATAAATTGTTCTACATAAAAATATTTATCGAAAGTTTCTTGTACAACAAACATTGCATCTACCTCTAAACCGATTTTTTGCAAGCCCTGCAAATTATTAAGATTAAAACGCCTGTCGTTTTAATATTTACACTAATTTATTCAGCTCATCTTTATTCATTTCAAGATTATTACTTCAAGCACAACCAATATGAGTATTAATGAAACCATTAAATTTAACTCAGTTCACTGTGGACCATTTCTCTTGGTAGCAGTCACGCATGCGCTCTGCGATTAATTCAAACCAATCAGGGGCTGATTACACGCATTACAGACCTACAAATTAACGATTACAACCTCTGGGACTCTATCTCAGAGGAACAAGACTCAAATTTCTTTGGTTTGGGTTAGGTTCAGTTGACTAAGCCGCAATGCGTTAAGTAGCAGGTCGGCTTTTAAGCTTTTACAAAGATTTCACGCGACGTCAAAGGAAATGCAACGTTAACCCGTGCGACCGTGCTACGGGAATAATTAGCTCGAAATACGCAGGGACTAAGAATTAACCATTTATGATACAGTTTTCTTGTCTACATAGATCAGAAGCACCTTAGGTAGGTGCTATCTTATTCTGAGTAGGGGAACTGAGATCAGGACAGACATCTCGCATTATGCATTATAGGTAGGTGATATGTTTATCGATGTTTGTCTTATTTAATAATAATATTATACTGTTCATACATAGAGAACGAGCGGGGCTCTCTCTCTCTCTCTCTCTCTGTTCATCTTTATTTTACCACATTCTGTCCTAAGATACAGCGAGGTAAAAATATCTACTGTCAAGTACTTCCTAAAAGAGCTAGCCCCAAATGATTTTCTGAGTGGGTTCTCTGTGTGTGTGTACATGATTTTATTTTTTACCCAACTTCAAAAAAAGATTAGGTTCTATATTCGATTGTATGTAAGTACGTTTTTTTATGTATGTTCGTTGATTTCTCCGTCAATTATGGAACGTTTTGAAAATTATTTTGCTTTTGTACGGAGAATGATCCAGAGATGGTCCTATACTTTTTTTACCGAAAGATAAGTGGTATATGTCCCGCAAAATTTAAAAACCAGGGTGTATTTATACTCATTTTAAAGAAATTTGAGGTCAATTTTTAATTTTTTCAGACAATCAAACTATCTTTAAAAGTTTTAACGACTAACTCATACCTGCAATAGATCTGCAATGCAACCTAACATGAAATTATTTGGAATGAATATTATGAATGTGATTCTTCTTTCACAATTTATAGAGGAAATCATCGATTCCAATTAATAAGATGGACTATTCTGAAATATCTGCATCCGCCGCGAGATGCATCGCTCGCATCCTCTCAAACGTATCTGTGTCAATAAAATATCAAGTATGAATCTATGTACTTCCTATAGTAATCTTTTTTTAGTATCTCATTTCAGAAGTAATACATGTTTTCATTTTAATAATCATATAAGATTAAAATATTAATTTCACGTTTTGCAAGAACAAAACTTTTTTTAAAAATACTTTTAAAAAAATCGAATAAAACGAAACCTCAATGTTTTTTGCAAATAATGGAAAGGTGTTATTATCCTCGACGCATAATCACCATAATTATGATGATTAAAGGGAACTACTGGACTTGTTCAAATTAGAGCTCAATCGATTATGGAATAAAATTGTTTCAATCATAGACATGACACTTTTTGCCAAATACGGCTCTATTATTACGACATTTCTTGCAAAGTCACCCCAATAAGAACGGACACCCACGATTAAATTACTTCCGATCACGCCAACATGTCACGACACCCGTAGATTCCTATATTTGCGTCTATTTTGGCAAATTTTATGATTTCCAACAATTCAGACCTCCTGCGACTGAGATTTCAATTTGTCATTGCAAAAAAAACACAAATACTCGTTATTAAGGTAAATGAGACATCACCCTGTGTGGTCAGTAGGTACTACCACCTTCCTGTATCACGCAGCGCGCCGGACATACGTTTTGACACCTTTCAAAGATACAGTGGAGATAAAAATAATCAAGTTGACCATACATATCCCTTATTCTACGAAGAATCACTCAATTCTCGCTTTTATTATATCCCTTAACTCTAGACAATATAGTTCACTTTCAACTATCATTTGCAATGCAGAAAAAGTCTCTATCTGTCACTCTACCGAAAACATTCCCTGTATCTGATCTCCTTACTCGTTTTTGCTGCATTGTTTCATCCCAAATGGAGTTAAGTTTTTGTTTCCAAGGGTGTGCAAATAAATTTGGCGAGACCCACTCTGGTGGCTTTACTTATCTTGGGAGTGGTCAACACCAACAGATTAGAGTAGTTAAATCCACCGGGAACATGGTTTTGATGTTACTACAGAGTGCAGTATGACATGTTTTGGTGTTGGATGTCTTTGTTTTAAATAAACATCAAATAGTAGAGTGTTTGTGGTAGAGAAACGAATGTTATATTCGTTGCTGTGTCTATTCAGCTCGTACTTTCTCAGCGTGCAAATAATATCTTATCTAGAACATCCGATAACGGACCAAACAAAGAACCTTTGTCTAATTTCCTTTCGATTTCGATAAAATCTTCAATATCATTGAAATCGAAACCTATGAACGTTGATTGTCCTAGCACAAAGCGTACAAAGACGAATAAAAACGCCAAAGACCGCAAAAATCCAATAAAAGTGAAAAGTAAGAGGAAGTGCAAACGGAAATGCAAAATGGCATTGTGTATGCACGTGTTCCGGATGATTGTGCCGCGTGCACTGCGCTTTAAATCTTAAAGTCTGTAAAGCTTTGAGGGCTGCCCCAAAATACCTAGTCTGTAAGGCCTTTAGACGTCCAGACGACAAAGGCTTTTGAGTATCCGCTGATTGCTGGTTGCCAAAGTTCAGATTTGAAATCTCTAAGCTAACAGAAAAAAAACTGGAACGATACCTCTCTTTTTATGATGGTATGAGAACGTAGTTTTTCATAAAATAATAAATAGATTATTTAGAGCCTAATAAAATATAAAAGCTGATAAAACTTTTTAAACTCAGCGGTTAGTTGCAAATATCTGTTAACATATTAAAGATCACCAGGTACGCGACAAAAACCCGATAAATAATCTCAAATGATACATTTTCATTGACAAGCATGGACGTCATACGTCTATAATCCTATACCTACGTGGCTGAGTGTGCTGATTTATAATGTGAAATAGTCTCAGAAAGACGTATGTAACATTATTTTCATAAAAACCGATTTGGAATTCCTTTTAACGCTTCTCGTGGTCAACCACGGTCCTGCAGCTAACGACCGCAAACTATTTCAGAATAATAGTCCTCTACCTACCGACCGATAGATCATGCATCTTCTATTACATTTTTTTCCAAAATAAACTTTTTGCCCACGAAATAAAATACGAATTTCCTGCAAAAAATCTGTCGACCGCTCAGCAGGGTATGTTTGTGGCTTTTGTCGCGCCCACAACATGACAAAAGGCAAATAAGGGAATGTACCTACCTACGTACGGAATACATTCTAAATATCGTCCTATTGAAGTTTAAATGGCGTAGAGAACTTGCTTTGTTCGCAGGTCGAATGCGGTGGCGATATTAGGATCGATACAAGCTTCACAATTCTTTAACAAAAGCTGAAAACCGTTGAAATCGTACGGTCAGTTTAAAATCGCCGGTTTCAGAATATCAGACGCGTCGATAATTTTATTTATGTCCTGACTATCGAATTACTGTCGGCAGATCAGAGAGTACGTTACCTGTTTGTTGGGCGTTAAAGCACACATCAGTTACTCAGGTGCGCTATCACGCATAACTCAGATGAATGAGTCATTTTTCGCAGCATGAGTCTGCGTTTTTAGTTTTTATTTATTTATTGTTTTCAAACCTGCGTTGTGATAGCTTAGCTGATAAAGTGCCCAATAATATTCAGAGCTGCTTATAGATAGTAGGACTCGTAAGAAAACCTGTACAGTGTGGCAATAAAATTCAATAGATGCTCAAAAACTGAAATCAGTTTCAGTTTAAAGAATCTTTATTTTCTCAAAAGAACAAAGTTTTATGAGAATATATGTAATTATATACAATATTCTTAAGCTTGATATCTTAACTCATAAATATATTATGATATACTGTAATACATACATTTGAGAAGGAGCCCAAGAGGAGGATCCAGCTAGGCGGGAGATGCTGGATGCGGCAAGCTGAAGACAGAGCGCTATGGCGCTTGTAAGATATTGTAATTTATTTAATAATTACTATATAATATAACAAGTATATATAGTGGTAAACAATAAGGTTTCAAAAGATATTCAAACTAAAATGTAACAGGCCTGATTTCCTACTTGTTTTCCCCGCTCAAATTCAAATTCTAGGACAAATCAGTTTCATTTAATAATTAAACTATTTCATATTGCATTATATTGAATATACTAGGTATCTTAAATGTTAATTTATATTTAAGAACATTTGTCATGGATATTATAGCATATTAGAAGATATTTCAATGTATTTAGTTGTGAAATGTTATAACAAACCATTTTGCCGATGTTTGACGGAATGGCTCAAGGTATAACGACAGCCAACGGTTCGTTGAACTAAAAATATTTAAAAAAGATGGTGGGCTGGCTCTGACACTCTTTGATGACCCTGTAAGCTGAAAGCATCTCTCATTATGGTAAGATATTTTACATTGTAGAACCTTTTTCTAGATATTGTGTCCTAGTTTGTTTTAGCATTGAAATTATTGAAGGTCAAGATTAAATTATAAGGTTATCTATTCTTTTATAATGTTTCTATTCATATGATCTAATGCTTTTGTTTTAATAACGAACATTGTAAGTATTAGACACTTATGTGATAAATTAAGTATATAAATATGCTGGTGGTTTCTTTTTCACTTCTTCCACTGGTGGACAAAAGATTGAAGTGAAGAGAATTTCAATAACACTTTATTTCTTATTTGATAGTAATTGATGGGTAGACTTGTCTATGTGTTTATCTTGTGAGCCTAAAGGAATAAAGTTATTGACTTCTGACTTCTGATTTCATTATTTCCAATTCCTAAATTGTGAGGTTGCATTGTAAGGTAGGTATTCCATGATTCTATCGAAATAAGATCATTTTATAGGTAGGTAAAGGCCATGAATCTATCACGCTCATTAGGGGAGGCCTATGTCCAGCTGTGGACTAATATATGCTGATAATGATGATGATGATGATGTAATACATACTTATGTAGTTAGCCAGTTGTATAAGTTTTTTTACAGTTGCCCTGAAATCCACGTAAGAACTCAAGATTTTTGCCACATTAAATTGATGATAGAGCCTTCAAACAAAAGCATAAGTCGCTCATAAACAGTAAGTTGTTTGTTCCGTGGCGACGTTGTCTTTTTTCGATACTTTTTGCACCGCTGGACCACGCTTCGGCCAAATGAAATTCGACCTGATTGTATCTAGACGCTTTTTGCCTCTGCGGTCGACAGCTGATGGTTCTGTGTTCGCCAAGTGCCTTGTTTTGTACATTGTTTATAGACGAGCTTTTGTTGGTACTGGACCATCGATAGCGTTTTATCTTGCGTTTTGAGCTTTGTTATTTTCTTTTAAGAATCGGTTAAGTACTGATATTGAAACTGGTCTTTTCTTACAGTAGGAAATAATACTGTTAGATAAAAATGCTAGAAAGGAAAAACTATTTTGCCCACAATATGATGCGCAACGGCAAATTATGAAGCAGAATTAATTGATTTCAGAATCATTCACGGGTTTTCAATTTATTTAAATGACTAAAACCAACAAACTGCATTCCCTTCCATTAAAAATCGTATTAATCACGATAAAACAATATTTTCTGGATCAAATATATAATAGTTTTCGCTAAAAACGGCCAGTCATGAATAAAATCTTAATCAGCGGCCAAGAATAAAAGGTTGGAATGATTAAAAAGTAAAGGTCTCAAAAATAGGCGGGTTATTAATTTTGTGGGTGCGTCCGCGCATCCTTAACCTCATGAGGTCCAATTGCGGCGAATTGGCGAAGAGCCTTGTCAAAAATGACGCTAGCATCCGTTATTGTAGGGTGTCTATGATTTATTAACCAGACAAGACTACAAACTTCAAATCATTTAGTCGCATTCAAGATTTAGTGCTTTAAAAGTAGGTACTACTGACACATTGTGATTTTTTGCTAATCGAGACAAATTAAACAAGTATTTACACATACATTTATCAATATCCTAAAAATCTGAGCCATCACCAGAAGGCCTAGATGTTGGCTTGGCAGCATTGCCACGTTGAATGGCAGTGCTCATACGTTGACTGAAGTAGAAGTCTGCATTCCGATCACCTGTGGACTTAATGTTAAGTCGCATCGAAGAATATGGGTTAAAAATTAATGATTTATATGGCGTTTAAAAGTGTATCATCAGTATTTGCTATTTCACCATAGACAGAGATTTATCTACTCTTAACGGTGTTTAGACGGTTTTCCTTATTTTTTTATCCAACTTTAGTTAAGTCAGAGCATTAATGATCTTTCTCCACGCAATAATATCGTCCCAGGGGTGCTATCAAATCAAACATGCAAAATAATATTTTAGTAAAAGCTCTAACCTTAACATCTCAGCGTTTAGGTGCAAATATTTTGGCAAGACTTTAATATCATGGCCACCCTATAACGTTAAACGGTTTAGAAACGCGTTATTAATATTTATGGTAACACATAAACGATTGTTTTTTGCCTTATTTGTTTAGCAGCGTGGGGGTACAGGTGCCTGCTTTGATCTGCCGCCGAAAACTCTATCAAAAACGATAGAGCCGAAAAATATGTACCGTACACCGTGAAATTTCATTTCATTCAAATTTATTGCAAAGCAAAAACTTTACCCGGTGTGATTAAAGTTTATTGTTTTTTTATTTAACATCTCTATTATCCGCTGTTTGATTTTACTCACTGGTAATAAACCTTCCAAAAAAAATGTGAAGTATGTATGTATTAATGCACGTTGGTTTGTAAAGGTCGTGGCAGTTGGGGCCTAGGAATCCACCATTCCAACTCAGCCTATAAATGTCGTAAGAGGAATAGTCTTTTAGTCTTTAAAAAAGGATTGGATAAACTTCAATGTTTCCCCTGTAGGTGGAGCTAACGGCGCTAGAGACTGTAGGAAGTCTACGTCACTTGACCTCGTAGTGTAGTTGGTTAGCACATTCCCGTACTGAGGGAAGGATGCGGGTTCAAGTCCCGTCGAAGTCAAAAATGTTTGCGATATTATTTGATTTCTTAGAAATTACCTCGAGTGTCGGATTACGCACTATTATAATAACAAGAAACCGTCTTACGCACTATTATAATAACAAGAAACCGTCGTCAGAGGAGTCTAAAGGTACCTAGCAGAAGAAGAGCAGCAGCTCATTTTGTGTATTTTTAACATCTCTTCAGCGATCACCAAGCGCCAAGCGTGGTGACTATGGCAAAATCCCTCTTGTTTGGGGAAGGCACGCACAGTAAGTGGACGTGTGCTGAAAGGTACTGTAAAGGTACCAACATTGTAATGAACTGCTGCAGGGTCATTGGTAATTCACTGGCACTGCGTGAATTGCACGTTCTGCCCATGATCACGATCACGTTTGTAAAGACAATTTTAAGAAAGGTAATTTTAATTTTGGTATAAGTAGTACCGGGTAAAACGAAATGAATAGAGACTTAAACATGAATAGAAATGGTCGAAATACTGGATCAAAACATCCTTTTGCAGAGATCAGATCGACTGACACAGACGGTGAACAGTCGCGGACTAAGGATACTTCCACTGCTACCAGCCAGGTAATGTCTTGCTGCAGCATTTCGTCCACTTCTATTCACCCTGGAGTTTTTATTCACCCCGTTTTACGGGATACCCCCTTCCATTCAATTATCGTTTAATAGAGGCTTTATTTGAAACTTACTTAAAAACGGCTTTTTCCTATTTGGGTATTCATTGGAATCCGAACAAATGTGTTTTTTCTGTATAAGGGTTTGTGAGATCTTCATTGGTCCCTTCCCTTGCCGTTCCAGTCCACTCAACGGCATAAAAAAACCCGATTAGATAGCTTGTCATAATCCTACCTCACTAAGTGTAACTGCCACCTAAGCACGTCTATTATACCATAATATCTCTATGAATATCATCGCTGAGCTGTGATTACACTAATTTAATTAAAGTTCCATGCTCAGTGGGTAATTGTTACCCCTACTATAAAGTACCTACCTAATTTAGTGGTGTATGCTGGTGGGTATATGGCGCAGCGCATCAGCATTGCCATACAGCGGAGCAATGCAGCCAGCGTCTTGGGGACGCTTTTGATTCGTATTGATTTGGATCAGTTGAGCTACCTTTATATGGTATGCAATAGGCTGCAGTTAGCTTAACTGTTTCAGTTTTAAATACACTAGTTATAATTTGGTTCTATTATCTATTTTCATAATTTTAAGTACTGTTTTATGTACCCTCAAAGTTGAAACCTGGAGGATTCTACTTCTATGTCTACAGCTTATACAGGTTTTCTGCTGGACGTAGGCCTTCCCCTAATAAACGCACTATGCTTTCTATCATATGGGGTCACCCCCATATGGTTAAAAGCCTCTACTTATTTTATTTTTGATGCGTCATTTACAAATAATTTTCGTTTTATAAATTACGTTTTTAAATTTTATGTAGGTATGTTAGTTCTAAGGTATATATTACTATGGACCGTAGAATAAATTAACTAAGATCTATAACTGTTCTAAGTTGTCAGAAATAAATAATTTACCGTCAATATTATTATTTATTTAGCTAAGCATAAGTACCAAGATGCATGGCGCTCTAACAGTGCTCATAGTACCTAGCCTAAGTGATAAGTGAAATTCATAAGACCTCTCACATTGTATTAGGATTACGACATACCTCTTTATTCACTAAGAAAATTACAATCAAATATGTAATAGAAATAAATTAGAACTAGTATTTACAATTGAAAAATTAGATAACTGCAGACTGTTCCAAATAATCTACACGTAGTTCAATTAATCCACATCAATACCAGTCGCAAGCGTCCCTAAGACGCTGCCGCGCTGGTTGCATTTCCCCGTTGTATGGCAATGCTAATGCAAAATAAATACTTGAAGCCATATTGAATAATATTTTAGCTAATACAGCAAATCACAAATAACTAAGAACTATAGTAATGTTGGTAGACTAACAGCCCGACGTATTGGTGCGACATTTCGGTGTATGAATATTGTAGGCAACGGTGCATTGACAACTAGCTGTCATGTCAGCCCTCTAATGTAATGTGTGTAAACTAAAATTGGTGAGTATACTTCATTACCATTCGAGATCTTCTCCCATGGTAGGACCAGCTTAGCCACAAGTGGGCCTTTTAGCCGATTCTTTCGATTTTATGACGCCAATCAAACCATTAGACCTATTATGCGTCATTATACCTATTATTATGAAGAGTAGCCCAGATCATCTCATGAACGTAATCTTGTGTTTCCAATACAGAACTGTATTAAATTTTGTATGTAAGTAGCCTTTTATGGACCATTACTGATTGAGTTTAATCTTTAATTGGCCGTTTTTAAAGTGACTTCTATGTTAGATTATGATTCATGAAATTGAAATTTACTGTTTCGATTTAATTGTGAGAATTTGATGAGTACTTTACAATGATAATTGAATAATTTGTGAGGACTTTAGAACAAAGCCACCTAGTACCTAATTATTTTGTCAAATATTTATTAAATCGAATCTTCCTTGAGAATTTTTGTGTTAAATACTTATTATATATGTATATATAAGGATAACAATAGTAAATTTGTCTTATACCTACAATGACTATGTTTGCTGTCATGTAAAAACAAAATAGGCGTCACAGTATTTTTTTACTAGTTCTTTACTCTTAGATAAACTTATAAGGCTTCCTGATTATTTGTTTGTTGCTTATGTATTGTGGTTTAATATGAACATGTCATCTTTGTGGTATTTTAAAGATAGTTTTATTACAAGCCACTTTGCTTGAATTCAAGGTACACATAAGCTTAAATACCAACTAGACAACTATAAAAATATATATCTATGTAATCCTATTCTACTAAGTATATCAGTCATCTAGTACCCATAACACAAGCTCTGCTTAGCTTGGGGCTAGATGATGCTGTGTAGATTGTCCAACATTATTTATTATTTATTATAACACAAGAGGAACAAAATCATTCGAATGAGCTTTCTAAAGCATATTTCAAATGTTTTATTCTATGAAAGTCTCAAAACGCCAAACTTTAAATTTCTAACTATCGTAAACAATATTTACAAAATATTGTTATTAGTTTATAATAACTTACATAATTCCTAAAACTCCCAGTTCCAGAATACTATCAAATACGGTGTCATAACCCCACACTTGTTAACAACTTCTTAAGAACCATAAACACTATAACAATAATTGAAATAGCCCAGCCCAGCCTTCTAATATTTTACCTCTAAACGGGTTGACCCTAATTAAGTAGTTACGTCGAGTAATTTAAGACGACACAAAACGGTCAGACATTTAGACATCTTTAATAGATGTCCATTGGTCAAATAACGATCAAAAAGCTCGAACATTCGATTTGCATAGGACACTATCTAATGAGGTGTCAACTTATTAATTCGAGAGATCGTAACTGATATGGAATACAATGATGGGGACTTTCACTTGCCACCAGAGCCACCAATTTAGCTGTTCAGGTGGACAAAATTGGTACTAGATTTGTTACTCCGATCTTTCACTCTGTTCCTAACAGAATGTTTCCCACCAGCGCCGCCGTCGACAGAAAGAATAAGTTGGTAGTAGGTGCAGTATTGTGTTCTTCCGATATTTTACTGCCTAGTGATATCGTTTTAATTGGCTGTATTTCCCACAGATAATAAAATACATCCGTTTTGTATAGATTTTTCATCTCGATTGGAGCTGGGCAGTGGGCGGTAACTATTTCAATGCTTAAGCTTTGACATGCTGTGTGAATCGTCCAGCATTATTATTATTATTATTATGGTCGTTGGGTATCGAAGGTTTCACGGAGGAAATGCATGTGATCAAAGTTTCTCAGTTTTAGACACTAACCCCCTAACTGATAAAAATCTGTCAAGTAAACAATTTCTTAGCAGTGTCTTCCCTCATTCTGACTTATATTACTCGTAATAAAAGAAAAGAAACGACTCTTAGTTATCGCGTAAAAGTAAGAGAGGTAAGTACATGGATGGTAACTAAGTACATGGATGATGCTTTACATTGGTGTATAAGTAGATTACTTAACTAAGTATTTATTGCAATTATAAGTTATCTAATTAAAATTAGGTGAAACTTAAGATTGTTATTAGTGTTATTTTATTTTTGAAAATGTGCGTTCTTTTTAACCCTGACGCAAAACGAGAGGGGTGTTATAAGTTAGACGTGTCTGTGTATCTGTCTGTGGTATCGTAGCTCCCAAACAGATGAACCGATTTTCGTTTAGTTATTTTTTTTTAATAATGATACCTAATAGTAATATGTTGTTTTAATTTTATTTTATTATGGTAGTACCTACGTATTAACCTATGTACAAAAAGAGACGTGCCGTTCAAGAAATGTATAAAATAAATGAATTATTGATGGACTAAGGAAGGCAACGTTATCGAGATTCAGAATAATTTGTATGAAATCTGACAATACTTCACACTGCGTGCATGCGCAGACAAATAAACTGCATTCGTTCCTTTCAGCCCCTCCGTGTTCAGCTATGAAATTATATATCTTCATTTAGCTAATAGCTAATACTCTCCTGTAATAGAAAGGTAGTTTTTCTACATTTCATAAAAACTAATGATGTAACGAAATATCAACTGATACTACATAAAGCATAAAATATCCCATAAACACTGCATTAAATCACAATACTTCTCTAACACCACTCGTATGTAACGAGTCATATAAAACTTGTATTCAGTGTGAAAGCCATAAAGGTATGGTGTCGGTGATACCAAATCAATCCAGTAATGGTCGGAAGGGCCGCTAACTAGGAGCACGTGGTCATTAGGGCAATCGCAAGGGCTTCTGCAGACGGCCACAGTGTGGGCACAGCCTACCTATATGCATACAGTCATTTGACGAAGGCATTTTGGGTTATTCCAGTTTTCCCCCTTGACAAATCCCCCTTAAGGGGGAAAAATGGAACTCATTTGACGTGGTTTTGACAAAGCAAGCATGCATATACATAGGTATGTGAGCTGTGGTGCGGGGACTCCAGTTGTGTTTGTAGAAAGAGATATCTTTGAATAAATGGAATTACTTATTTTTCTTTTATTAAAAAGTCATTATTACATTGGCCTTAGAAGTTTTTTTTTGTAAGATGGTGGGAATTTGAGATATGTGTTGTTAATCCTACCCATAGGTAGGACTAACAATTTGATGTTCGGTTAAATAAATGGCATTCGAAAACATAGCTCCTTTTTACATAAGCATAAAAATAGCTAGCTGTAAATTTTCCTTTTAGAAAAGGAGCCACCATGGCTTGCGGTTTTTCACGACTTGTAAAAAAGTAAGGCATGTACTCGTACATATTGAATTTTTCTGAGCTTGCTTGTCAGTTTTCACGTTACCTAGAAAAGGTTTATTTCTTCTGCAAAGGCACCATTGACTTACTGATAAAACCACACTGCTTACTGTGACTATCAAACGTTTGATCTCACAGCCGGCCTAATGGAGCCGTGATGACTTTCTATAAATTAATAACAACAATCCGAAGCCTCTGACGATTGAAGTGGTTAATAAGGTCTTCATCTTTGCCTCATAACAATATCGTATTCGTGTTTTTGAACGCCTTTTTGGTTTTGGGGGTCCGAATATGAAACGAGAATAAAATAATCCCATTATTTTTGGTTTTGGGGGTCCGAATCTAAAACGAAAATAGAAGAATCACAATAGTATAACATTATATATGCAAAAGTTCTTCATCGTCAAAAGTACTGAAAGGATTGGGCTGAAATTTTGTATAGCTGTACGCCTATACCTGGTTAAACACATAATTCCCTACCTATTCTACTTTTTTATATAAAATACCTGCATATTTATATAAAAAGTTTACATAGCTAACTCGTAAATTGGTTTCTGCGGGATAGAAATAACTACTACTTCGTACTAGAACTTAGTACTTAGAACAATAATTAAATATATGTTGACTTTGAATAACGTGATTTACTTTTACTGCCAGAATAGAATAGAATAGAATTATTTATTCAGGTAAAAAACAACATTACATTTCGGTTAGAAGTGCCTTAAAGCCTATGTTAGGTTTAACTAGACACAGAGTTCTCACCTGGTTCAATATGAGGTATTAGTAGGTATATTATTCGAAATACTTTAGTTATCTACAATCTTTCAAGTTAAGTACCTATTTTTAGAGCAATTACAATAAGAAACTAAGACAGTCCGATAAATATCAAAAATATAATATATAGAAAAAGCCGCGAGCAGAAAGAAGCTCACAGTAAATGCAGACCTTTGTTAAATGAAGGCTGACTCTCACTTGCCGGTTTTATAAGTTCTGGTTGCGTCCGGTCGATACGATCTTTTTAATTGTGGAGCTACTTGCTTGCATGACTCGGTTACTTGGCGGAATTCCATTGTTTTTGATTCTCATTAGTTTCATCATCACAAGGATGAAGTTTTGAATAACCAAGACGACCCAAAAGGTTATACCTGTATGGCATGTGGCTCAAAAAGATTGAAATGATGAGAAAGAATGAAATAGCACGATAATAACTGCTCATTTAGTTTGTATGTATTCTAAATGCCCCCTTGAGTGGCCTACCTAGTAAATAATTTTTAACTGACTTCGACAGCCTATATCGGTCCCCTGCAGGACGCAGGCCTCCCCCGATAAGCGCCTTATTGACTTTTATCTCATGGGGTCAGCGTGGGGATTATGAGTCATGCCCATAATCCCCACGCTGGGCATGCGCGTTGGGATCGCAGTTCGGTGGTAGAATTGTTTTGCAGGGGCGTTGATGCCCGCTCTCGGTTGATATCCCTTAGTCGCCTCTTACGACAACCGCAGGAAGAATTGGGGTGGTGCTAATTATGTTTTTATGTATTTTTTGAAAATTCTTTTGCTGTATAGATATTGATCCTGAGCTAAACATAAACATAGTGCAAAATTGAACGATTTGACTAATTTATTTTTATAAATTATTGTAGTGTAATTACTTATTTGCGTTAAATCGCGAGGAGTGGAAGGAGAAAAGAGAGGCTTTTGCCCAGCAGTGGGACAGTAATGGCTGAAAAAAAAAAAAAAAAAAAAAAAAATATTACTTATTAGTTATTTAAACAGTTAAGTAGTTTAACAGTTTTTTTAGTTATACAATCAAATTATTAATAGTTTATTTTGATTTCAAGTTTCATGAATACAAAAGAAGTAATTTCTTGAAACGGCAACTTTTTAATTGATAACTTTATTAGGCTACTTTGTTTTCCAAGAATGTTTATAAGCCTTTATCACAGTGTTCAAATCCGTTTTGGTTGCAAATCATAATGAGTTAAAAACATAATGATACACTTTCACCGTTATAAAAGCTTTTGTTATGCCAATTTGTTGTAATGCTTGTTATTGTTCGAATGATTAGTGCTATTTGTCAGCAATTATTTTCTTTGTTGCAGTAACTATAATACGTCTTTGGTTGGATTAAACAAGAACGAATCTTTATACTTTATAAGTCCTAATATCTCTACGATTTAAGCCAGCGTATTGATGACAGTTGAGCTACTTATAGATGGTTTGCAACAGTCTACAGTAAGTTCAATTCTTTCAATTAAAATCACCTACTAGTTTTATTTTATTTCTATTATTTGATTGTAATTTTCTTTGTTAATAAAGGCATGCAACACTAAACAAATTAACGTCACGTGTGAGTTGGACTCGCACATCGAGGAATTATAAGACCTTGCTTTACAATTATTTTTTTTGTCAAATTTTATGATTAGAAAAAGCATTGGTATTGTATCCTAGGTCAACGGGAAGTATGTATACACTTCCCGTTGACCTAGGATACAATATGTTTTTACTCTATTGGTATTGGTTCATAGCAAGAATCAAAAGTAATTTTTTTGGTGAATAAATTTATGGTTTTTGGATTTTTCTCTTTACTTGTGCTAAAAGACCTTGCTTCTTGCCAAATTTCATGATTCTAGGTCAACGGGAAGTACACTAAGTAAGTTGCGGTAAGTTTATTTGTGTAAATTGGAAATTTCAAATTATTCAGACATAAGACTTTAAGTTGCGCGGGGCTGGCTCTTATTATGCAATTCAAAACGTAGACCACAACGGGTCTAAAATTAACGATTTTTATTTTATTATTTTAACGACGGAGAGTTTTAAAACTCAACCTCTATAATCTATAATATTTCACGAAACCTGTGCCAAATATGAAATAAAATATTATATGATTCACTTAAGAGTCCGGCGGAGCTCGATCGCAACTTCAATTCGAGGCGCGTGCAAAAATCGCCCCGAATATCGCTATCTCTGTTTAGTTGATGCAGGCGCGCGCGGGACGCGGTAGGTGTACTACATACGTGAACACAACCATCCATAGTGCCGTGCTTGTGCGTGTGCGTGAGTAGGTATACACACCTCTGAATATTACCGTGCCTCTGCTATCGAAAGCGGCAGGTACCTAGGTTAGATACTAGACTAGGTACTAAATTTGACTACCTATTTCTTTAGGCATAAGTACTATTTGCGTTTCATACCTACATAGGTACCTTGGTACTTACATTTTGGGAAGTGCAAGTGTATTTAAAAAAAATCTAAGTGAATGTTTAGTTTGATAACGCGTTTTTTTCTTCAAGTTTCTCTACCTACCTACGTATTTCTCAAGAAATACTTAGGTACCTAGGTACCTATGTAGAACCCAAATATAGGTAATATCATTGGTACCTAGAACCTAACTAAACTGATCGATCAGGAAATACGTACTTAGGTAGTATGTAAGCACCTACGTATACTCCAGCCAAATTCGGTGTGACATTTTTGTAAACTAATCGAATTTGGATGGAGTGTAGGTAGGTTCGTCATACGGTTCTGCTTCTGCAATACCTAGGATATACCTACCTAAATTTAGGATTAAATACACGAGTAGGTATAGTGAATTTCTGACAAGAAAATAAAAGGCAAGGATATAAACGTAAACACTTTTTTGTTCATTGATATTGACACTTTCATTTATTTAAAAAAAAACATTTGATTTTGACTTGACACATTTATTTACTTATCAAAAAAACAAATCAATTTACGATTTTGGTAAAGCCATGTGGGGTAACCATATCGGCTAAACACTACGAAATTTGTTATGGTACTTACCTACCTAGCTAGTCAAAAATATACCTAGGTAGTGTGAAAGATACTTATAAAACAAGTATGGATTGATGGATTGGTATGTGTTGATTAGGTACTTCTTTACGCGAAAACTTCTAAACATCTAGGTATATCCAAACTTTAAAAACATCCACCTACATCCAAACTCAAAATATGAGTGTGATAAAATATACACAGGATGCCACGGAAAGGGTTTATTAAACCGAAAAGGGATAATTCTGGAATCCGAGAGATTCAACTTGTGAATAACGATTTTTTAAATTTCGAATATTTATAATTTATTTGTAGGTACGTTTTGTATACCTAAGAATACACGTAAAAAACGATGAAAAAACGTCTAATTTTTTCCTGTTTACTTTCGTTACATTGATTATGGTTACCAACTGCAGCAATAAAAAAAATCGCGGCTCGTTCCGCTCGCCGATATTACTGTTATTTGTGCTCTGTATTTTGATTAGCACAGTGGCAACGTTCCCAATTTTATTGGTCTGGCTGGCCCGCTATTGTCAGTTTGTATCAATCCAACCACCACAATAAAAAGCACAAAATATAACAAATAATCTGCGAGGTCACTTTGTCAACCAGTACAAAAAATTAGTAGACAAAAAAATTTTCGCGTTTTGGTCTGGTCGCTGATAACATTTTTGTTCCTTCTGACTATGATCCAAAGCTCAAAACCCGGCCCGCTTTAGGTCACTTTGCCAAATTTTCTAAAAAGTTGCCCAAAATCTAACAAAAACCAAAAATTATCGCAGCACGCTCTGCTTGCCTCTGATAACATTCTGCTGTTTTGATAAGCTTCTGGTTTGCTCTAGTTCAGGACTCCTTCTCCGTTTCAGGCTAGTTTGCAACTGCAAAATATCTAATACCAAACAACTCACACGCACAGCCAGATCATAAAAAATTTCGTTGATTCTATATGGTGTCTGGGCTCGTTTCGCTCGCCATTACTTATACTTCCTATTGTTGGGTTGGGAGTTGGAGGAAGGGATGTCATTTTTGCGGCCAATATGCAAAACACTGCATTTTGCGTTTCGCTCCGCTCGCCGATAGTATTTTGTCCTTCTCTGTATTTTGTCCTTCTCTGTATTTGGTCCAGTGTGTTTAACATCATTTTGCTAGGTTGTTACCCGAAAAAGTAACAAAAATTTCGGCGGCTCGCTCCGCTCGCCGTTACATTTTTTCCATGTCTTTTTTGTATTTTGAATTTTTTGTTGATGCCCTTGCTCTGCTCGCCCCTATTTATATTCATAGCTTTATATCTACTACCGCAAGTCTCTAAGATTTTCGGGGCTTGCTACGATCGCTATCATTTATTTTTTAAAGATACCTATCAACAACAAAGTAAATGATGCGGGCGAGAGTAAGCAAGTAGACCTACTCTTGCTTACTTTTGCCAAAACTTCAGAAAACATCTCAAAAATTTCGAGGCTCGCTTCGCTCGCTATAACTTATACCTACTATAGTTGGGAGTTGAGTATAAATTTTCCGCGGCTCGCTCCGCTCGCCGATAAAGTTAAGTGGTTTTCAGTGGGGTCTGCAACCGCCTACAAGTACATTTGGTGCTACGGCCCGCACCAAGTGTGACCCCCCCCAAAGTCTTGGGCTGCGACCGCGCCTGGATACCTACCTACCTAGTACTTCCTTACTTCACATACATTGTATCTTATGATAGGTACATATATCTAAACAACATGTTAGGTACCTACCTACCTAGGTAGGTAAGTATTAGGTAGGTATGTAGGTACCTATTTACTTTAAAATAAGAAAACAACTAGCTAATAATAAAATAATTTAGGTAGGTACGTAGGTAGGTAGGTAAGTAAGTACCTACCTACTTACTGTGAGATACCTACCTACATCCCAACGTTCCGAGTCCATAATATCATTAACCAAACCGTAACTGAAAAATATCAAAGTCCGTAAACAAAGCCAAAGCACGCCAAAGTCGTAGTAGGTAGGTACCTCTAGGTATGTAATGTACCTAAGGAGGTAGGTTATTGTTTCCAAACAACAAGGCAAATCTCAATCCAAGTCAGTGGCACAGGTCTATAGAATAGTGAACAAACAAATACCTACGCACGCACAGCACCGTAACTTGTCAGACACACTGATTTAGAAAATAGTATACTTACTTACTAAATAATAATACCTAACCTAGCTTCTCCTACCATATTATAAGAACCTATCTATGTTCTCCTACCCCTACGACGACCTCCGAAAGTCCCCGAGCGGTGGCGGCGCCCCGTGTAAATACACGTTGCATTAGTGTGTCTGTCCGAGCCACGAGCGATCACACAACCGAAGTGTCCCGTCCCCCGGCCCTGCACCCCGCCCCGTGCGTGCGCGATAGCATGATTGCCGTTTAAAATTTGGTATGAATTTCGCTGTGTTCTGTAATACCAAAAATGATGACTGAAAACTTCTTGTATTCTTCACAAAGTATTGTTATTCTGTAACTAGACAATATTACCTATGTTCCCAAACAAATAACACATAGGATATTGTTGTTTTTATTACGAAACAAATAGGAAGAAAACTGGCCAATTTTGTCTTAAAAATTGCAAAATGCGATTGGCTTTCATTTAATTTTCGGTAAGTATTTTGAAAAAAAAAACTATCCAGGAACCTAGATAAATACTATTTGAATACAAATAATACAATAATATAGTCGAAATATGCTTGAATTAGAAATAATTTTGGTATTACGTTTGTATGGACAAGTCGCCTTCCGCTGGCCTCTTAACGCACTCCACTAAAGGGAGACGATTTAAATTTATCTTCATATTTTCGTACTAAATAAATAAATATTGCTACATCTTTTCCATTTTATTTGTGGGCAGAAAAAATGCAGAAATTTAGGACAGGATCGATGAATCAAAATGGCTTTGTCACCTAACTAAATTAATTCCACGACCATAGACGCTAACGAGAGAATAATTTGAAATTGTAACCCTCTATTAGCAATTCATCAGCTTTTGTCCAGATTTCTCTAGACACCGTTACATGAACAGTTGTATCTACTAGATAATGATTCATTATTTCTTGGAGAGTTCTCAGATCTTTAAATTCATCATCATCGTCGGATTCAGTCGGGTTTACTTAAGAGACTCTACTGGTATGGGCTTTGCAAAATACCAAAACGGAAAAGTCAGTATCTCATTCTAATACTGGCAATGGATATCTCCCCCAATATTCTCGATTTTTCTATACAGGATGTTTTTTTGAGAAGGGGGGTGATGGCCGAGTCCGAAACCACGAGAGTTAGAAAAAGTCGTGAAAGGAGTCATGCTCTCGATTTATAAGAAAACAATACCTGCATTTAGTTTTTTTATAACCTTTTACTTTTGACGGAAATCGACATGAACGATTTAAAAAAAAAAGACACCTGTATTATTGAACCAATAAATTTTCTTGCTGATAAGGATCGATCTTAGCAAAGAAATGTATTACTTATAACGAAAGGAAATAGCAAATTTCACAATTTTATTATTTTTACACGGAGAAAACTTACTTACCTCCTATTCAAACTTATTGTTCGGTAAAACTCATTTGTCTTATTAGCGGGATCCTGGTGTTGATTCTGTTGTTTTAGAATTAGCTAAAATTTGCTAAACTTAGGATTTAGGAATGTCAAATAGACGAAAGATATTCTATGTTTCAAAAATTAGACTGCCAGGTTTAAAATTAGGTTGACAGATCTAAAGCAACTCAACTTAGTTAAAATAGTTAAAATCCATTCTTTGCATTGCATTTTAGCTATGATTAGAAACGTCTACCTAATTTTAGCAGGCATCTAATTTGGTCGTGATTAAAGTTTATTCTAGTGAAAAACGGGCAGATTCTTTGAAATGAGTGAAATATGGATTTTGTGGTATATTTAGGATCTTTACAGAGAATACCATAATTTTAGGTCAAACTAACTTAGAAAATGTAGAAATCGTAAAATTTAAGTTAGGAATCCTAAAATAACAGAATCGACATCACTGTGGTGATACTTACAAATAAAAAAATAAGATTCGATATTCAGACATACCTATTTGAAAGTAGACTTCCATTCACGTGTTTTCGAATAATGATGATCGATCAGTATTGAGTTGCAGGAACCAACCTATCAGCAACAGAATCCATTGGTTAAACCATTCAGATCAATTTACATCAAAAGTAAAAGATTAAAAAAAAAACGAATTATGCAGTAATTGTTTTTTTCAAAATCGAGGGCATGACTCCTTTCACGACTTTTCTTCAACTCCCGTGGTTTCGCATTTGGCCATAACTGCCATTCTCAAAAAACTACCCTGTATACTATTAAGCATACAGGGTGGCTGAAACCTTGCTTTCAGTCAGTCAAGTATTGAACTAAATTTTCTTCATGCCTTTTATCATTATCTATTATTATGTGTCCATTTATATTTTCTTAAAACTCCTCTTGAGGGCAAGATATGTCTTCTAACTACACAAAAAATACAACTCCGAAACAAAGCGTGTAAGTAATTGTTTTACGTATGTATTCCGATCGTAAACAAACTGCCCGACATAAATACCCCAGCTGGGAAATCTCCCAAATCGTTAACATTTTTGCCGCAAAGCGTCCTTTAAATTATCTACGAACCAGAGTCTTTACACTCGAGAAAATTTCAAAAATGTAAAGCAATAAAGTTTCTCTTCCTGAATCCGAAATACCAATATAGAATTTGCTCCCATAACCATTATATTCGTAATTTACATCAGTTTGTAAATTATTGCTGCAATCATCTCAAATTAATTGTTTTGCACGTAAAACTAATTGTTGGTTAATTACAATTCATGTTTTCCGTTCCGCATAACAAGGTACACATTCGCTTATCTGGGAGAACAATAAATTGTCTTCAAGTTGCATTGTTATACTTTTATTACTATACACTGCTTGTCACGCGACAAAACCTATTCATTCACTATTTACACCGACTCTCCTCTTAACCAAAGCCCTAAGTGCCTTCATAGATAAGTTCAACTTCCTATCTTCCTGTATCGACTTAGAGACCAATATGCAATGAGTAATTTTTCAGTTTAAAGCAAACAAAACGCCTAGCGGCCTCGCCCAGTAAAGAGACAATAATGTTGAACAAATGACTACTCGACGCCACAAAGCTGCGAAAAGATAAAGGGAATTACACAGAATTTGAAGGCGTGAAGCCATTGAGATCTATAGATCACAATTTGTATTTCAAGTGGGCCCTAAGGACATTAAAATCCACAATGAATCGACTACCAGATGTTTTCGGCAATCCTTTGGTAAGAAGCCAACTTGTTAGTTTCTGCAGTTGATCTGATCAACAATAGGTGGTGCAAGAATTGATGACTGAAGTGACGGTTATTCGGTTTTCATTGCCACGTGCTTGTGGTGCACAGGTGATGTTAACTTTACCCAGGTACTTCAGTCGTGGCCAATAATAAAATGCAACAGATAAAAAAAGAAATTCTGGGCCAATTTTATAATTTATCGCTACTTCGGTTTATCTATCATTTTCTAGTAACGCTTTATACTGTCCATGCGAAGAATCGGCCAAGAACACGACATAAGTAACAACGAAGATTGAATTTTAGAAAAGAAAGAGCTATTATAAAGGTATAAATATGTATAATAAAACGTGGGGTTGCGAGGCTCTTCGGGTTTTTAAAAAAATATCTGAGCGTCTGGTCGGAGCGCGGCATGACCCGAGAGTTGGTGAGTATCTGGCGCAGCGCATCAGCATTGCCATACAGCGGGGCAATGCAGGCAGCGTCTTGGGGACGCTGGCTGCATCGGGAAGTTGCAGTTTAGCTACCTGTTGATTGTTTGCAACAGTCTGCAGTTAGTTCAATTGTTTCAATTTTTTAAATTCTAATTTATTTCTTTTATTTGATTGTATATTTCTTTGAGAATAAAGTATATAGTAACAACGACGACTACATTTTTTTACCAATAGTTATGTTGCCTTTGTTAGAGTCCTATAAATGCATACAATACAAATGCGTTTCACTAGTCCATCTCTATTTAGTCTAGACCAAGAATAAATCAAAAGTCCTAATTAAATAGTAACTTTCGTTACTAATTACATAGGAAATTATGTCGTAACTTGGTAGTAAAAATTCCTAAAAGTCCTGGAGGTATCAAGTGCTAGTAGATAGACCTTTAAAACCGTTACACACCTATCAAGTATAACAAACTCAAACAATGATTACATACTAAAATATCAATCGTACAACCGACCCTTGTTAAATAGGAGGTGTTATTCATCCTTATCGATAATCGGATTTTAAGTGTCGTTATCAATACAAACTTCTAGGTAATACTGTTGGATATATCATAGGTTATAGAAATGAAACTCGAGATATCGTTTTCGAAATGAAGAGGTTTTTTAATTGGAAACGTTCATTTGTTTCTGCTGTTAGATAATCAAAATACTGAGAGGAGAGACTAGACTCTGTTTTATGAACTTTCCGAAAGCTACCTGTTTTCTCTTTTTTTTAAATCTGTGTTATAGGTTTTCCATACCCGTTAAACTGCTTTATTGCACAAAAGAATTTGAGCTTCGACAATAGTTTCTCCTGTGGCTTGGCGACCCCATCTTGGACTCCGTCTAAAGACTTCTCCAGGCCTCTCGCTTCTGCGAGTGAAGGTCGAGTTTCAATTCTACATAAAACTTATGTTGCATCAATAAAATACCATTGATTATTATAAAATCCACGGACTTCCTTGGTCGGCGTCGCAGCTATCTCGAGTCAATATTGATGAAGCGTGGGCGACGTCGGACTGAATGGAAGCGGTGATAGCTCTTGTACACGACGTTTGGAACGACATGCTGCAGAAGCAAGAATCCTTTTGATTATTACATGCAATTATTTGAATTTATGCAATCTTCAAAATACACAAAATCTCATGCATGGCCACCTGAATAAGACATCCATCAGATTTTATTATTGTGAATGAATAAAGATTATGAATAACGCCGAAAGCAAAAAAAGCTATTACTAGTTTATTGTGAATGTGAGCGATCTAACTATGAAGCTTCTAAGCAAGTAGAGTACGTTATAAATTATTATGTGTTAATCTTATACATCCTGCGAGTATCTCATGCAAATGACCAATCCCCATTTAAATACCTCACCTCACCTCAACAGCCTATATTGGTCTACTGCTGGATGCAGGCCTTCCCCTGATAAGCGCCTTAGTGGCTTTTATCTCATAGGGGGTAGTGTCCATAATCCTCACGCTGGGCATGCGAGCTTGAGATCGCAGTTCGGTGGTAAAAAAATTATCCAGGGGGCGCTGCTGCTCGCCCCGGTTCCCTTAGTCGCCTCTTACGACACCCGCAAGAAGAATTTGGTGGTGCAAATTCTAAGCCAGCACCACACCGCTTTTTAAATCAGGGATCTATTATTAATACGTCCTTTATAATTCGACCCATCTTAATGATATATCATTACCAGCTGGAATCGTCACTATAGTGACGATTCCAGCTGGTCTATTCAATATGTTTTTGTAAGTGTTGTATTTCTCATCATATTTTTGTAATCGGAATGCAGCCAGTATGCTGGCATCGCGTTGACCATCCCGGCGTGTTGAACACTTGCGACTTCTTGTATAAAACTCTGCAATTGAAAATCAGTGAAGCATCTATTGAAAGGTGAAAAGTATTACACTGTATATTTATTATCACTACATATTCCGTGCTTTGTACGCCGCGTGCGATCGAGTAGAGGTTACAAATTGCATCAGCTACCAAGTTTAAAGTGTTTGTTCAATGGTACGTTACAAATTTTTGAGAGGTAGCATCAGATCATTGTCGTGGTCATGAGTTAAAGATTCTGTTTGTGATATTGGACATCTAAAACGGTATTTACTTTTTAGTTACTGCCATTATTCGACGACCTCTGTGGCGCAGCGGGCGAAGGTATGCCTACGACGCAGGAGGTTGCGGGTTCGATTCCCGCCTCGGGACAAATGTTTGTACAATCTGCAGACATTTGTCCAGGGCGTTCTGGATGTTTTCTATGTATAATAAAAAATATCTATCTATGTAGTGTATTGTATTAAGTATGTCAGTTATCTAGTACCCATAACACAAGCTCTGCTTAGCTTGGGGCTAGATAATGCTGTGTGAATTGTCCAGCATTATTTATTTATTTATTATATTTATTATTGTACTGTCTCATGTGAAACTAATCAGTTGTTTTCTCATATTAATTTACTCCATTCCACTCTTATCCACTTTGCTAATCCATTAATGGAATGGTTTCCACTTTTTTCCATTCTGATCTACCGTTGGATTAGTTTCGTCTTCAAGTTGCACTCTGATCCACCGATGGATTAGTCCAGGTCAGGGTACATATTCTCGCCCACGAAACAACTCGCTTGCAGGCCAGTTGTCCCTTTTCTAAAAAGCATAGTGGACAACTCGCCCGAATAAAAAATCAAGAGCGGGCCAGTTGTCTCTAGCCCCTTAGTGAGGTGGACAACTCACCGTCGCGTCGTCACTTACTTTTCAAGCTCATACCTAGCCAATACAAATTTGCGGCTCTTCTATTAAAACAAGTCGAAAATTATACAGAGCCATAACAATTTTTCTAATGTCAGTAATTTAACGGCAAAATGTGAATTGAATACATACTATTGAAATTTTAAGAAATATTTAGTAAAGGACGGCTTTGCCGTCTTAACCTTATGTAAATTCTATGTTGTCTCTCAATGGAATTCCTATCACAACACCGCCCCACCCTAAACTTTGCCCTTGGCCTTGGAATGGCCGTGACCCCATTATCAGGCGTCGCGTCCCTACCACAATTTATCTACTGTGTCCCTACTCCCCTAACCTACAAATATAGCCGAAGTATCTACCTATTTAGGGACTGATAATCTCAGACCAAACAGAGGTAGATTAAAGTGGGGCAAAGTTATAAAATGTTTGAAGCTCGTCTGGGAAATTTAAAAATTGTTTGACTAATTTTGAAAGTATTGACTGAAGCTTTTGACGACTTTTGTTAGCTATGCAATTTATGATTTAGTATTATAATACTATGTCAGAGGCTGCGCCATAGAAATCGTGATACCTTAAAAAAACTTGTACAAACTAACTTCCCAAGTTTTAACCATACCATGCGCTGCGGTTTACAAATTGCACAAACCCAAAGACGACAAAAAGCTTGAATTAGAAGTAACATTGTTGCCAAGATAATTGTATTTTTGTATAATTGTTCCTTTGCACAAACTCATGGAATGTTTTCGACAATGTAACATAGAATTAGGGTGACAGCGGAAAGCCCTGGGCAACTCCACGTGCAGCTATTTCGATGCAGCTAGTTCATTCACCTCAAGATAATCGGCATGATATGACTGAAAAATTACGTACCTATTTTTCCTACACAATAAATAAATAAATAATCCTGGACAATCCACACAGCATCATCTAGCCCCAAGCTAAGCAGAGCTTGTGTTATGGGTACTAGATGACTGATATATATAATATAATACATGAATGTCCAAATTAATGTATATAAATACTATCTTTAATGATAAAAGCAGTTTAAAATAACTTACTTTTGGTTTTGTTATTATAATGCGCAAGCCCCCACACTCAGGGTAATTTCTAAGAAAATATTATAATTTCCCAAAAAAAATCGACTTCGACGGGACTTGAACCCGCATCCTTCCCTACCTCACTTACTTTTTTGTATGAAGTATGAAAATCCTACATTATATACAGGTGATAATTGATTTTGCCATAAAGCGTAACAATGATGAGCGTAATGATCAAATCAACATCATTATCATCAATGGCCCTCACATCCACGTAGGATGATTTATGTATTGATAATTTTGCGGCACTTACCTATAAGACTTTGTAGGGTCTATACGGGAACGACATATGCGGACGCAGGAGGATAGTAAAAATACTAGTAATAAAAACAAATTAAAAAAAAACATATTTATACTCTGTCCAAGCTAGGTAGGTACTTCACTTTACATTGTACGAACTGTTTTATCTCCACTGTGGCAAAGCAGACAAAAATCTGATAACAAGGTTTGTTTACCCACTTAAAACCAACAAACGTAATTATCACAACAAAGCTTTACAAAGCTACAATACGTGATTATAACAATGGACGACGTATTCAATAAGATGTCTAAAGAATTTCGGCACGCATTGAGCTGGGTATAAAGTGTATAAACATCTAGAGGGCATAGGGACATTTTTGAACCGAGTACCATGGCTAAGCTTTATCCGTAAAAAACGTGCTGATCGCAATATACATTGGTTAGAATCCTAAATAAGTTTTTTAGTCCTAGTTTAGTTAGATAGTACACGGTATTAAGTAATATTAAGTAATATGTGTACCTACAGCCGAAAGGGCATGTGTGGCGTGAATCCGCAACACGAGAGGGCTCGTGTTGTAGAATCGCGCCCTATTCAACTGTTTTTTTTTAATTTTTGTATAAAATCTTGACAAATTAGTTTTTTTAATTATACAGGATTCTTCGAATTATCGTAAAATAAAAGATGACCTCCTTGGAGTCCCAGATTCATCCTTTCGGCTTAATTCACATATTACGTAACACCCTTTATAAATAAGGTTCGATGTTACGATAACGATCTCACGATTAAAAAATTCGATCCATGACGTAATTTTATATATTTTAGATTTTTTTTAAAAGAAACACTTGCAAACTTTAATGTAGGTCACTTATTATATTATATTAAAAACTGTAAGGTAAGATAAAATTGTTTGATTAAAAATTTAGGATAAGCATAATTATCTGATTGTTCAGTTCTATTTTTAAGCCCAATGTACACTACGGATTTGAAGTCATAGCCCATTCATGTTATAAATAGTTTGGTGCTCTAAGAATTTCGTAGTGCAATTAAACCAGGTTATAAATAGCCTCAACACATGGGACATGGGACGCCAGCAATTGAGGGGTTAAATGGCTATGTTGCGCAACATTAACTATCTTTCTTGACTAGTTGCTGTCTACGGATTCATTTGACTTTCTATTGAAAAATGTCCACCAGACGAAAATAGTGAAGCGCCGAGAAATTCGGCAGCCATCGGAAAAGGAAAAACTATTCGCGAACGTGACAGTTCGTGAGAAACTATTGGATCGGCATCATACTAAGAACAATAATTTTGTTACTCTTAGTATCTGGTAGAGACGGCTGTAAATAATAATAATAATAATAATGCTGGACAGTTCACACAACATCATCTAGCCCCAAGCTAAGCAGAGCTTGTGTTATGGGTACTAGATAACTGATAAACTTAATACAATACACTACATAGATAGATATTTTTTATTATACATAGTAAACATCCAGAACACCCTGAACAAATATCTGCAAATCGTACAAACATTTGTCCCGAGGCGAGAATCGAACCCACAACCTCCTGCGTACAGGCGGACCTTCGCCCGCTGCGCCACGGAAGTCGTCAAATGTGTGAAAAGAAAAAGAAGAAAAAGAAAAATAAATTTATTCAAAAAATCAAATACCTTAGCAGAGCTCTGTCCCTCGCACTAGGTCTCTGATGAGCCTGTGTGGCGAGGTTACAGTGATTCGCTTTGGACTCTCTTAGCCTATAACAGAAGGTAGTATCAAGTTAATTTAGTTAATTTAAAGTAGTAGGTATTTGCTCTACACAACAAGGGAAGTAAGTAACATATAATTGTTGTCTAGGGTAGAATAGATAAAAATTACGTCACATCGCCATCGAATGCGTATTATGTTTGAAACTCATTCCTTCAACTTCAGTAATTTACGCAATGTATGACAAAGCAATGTCATTTTTCTCTATTCTACCCAAGACAACTTTAAGATAAGATGGTCTTACTAACAGATTTTACGGCATTTCTAATAAATATAAATTTATATTTCTTAATTGGTATTCAACTAATTAATAACAATAACAAAAGACTCTATTTCCCTATTCCAAGTTAATAACCGTTGTCTACAACTACCATTTTTCCATACCTTACCGGCAAATAAAGTCTTCGCGTTAATGAAATTACTTCAGAAGTAAAATTAAAACCAATTTAGTTACGTGTCGTGCAGTAAATAACGAAACTCGTAATTTCCAATGAACGGACAGACTTGCACACAATAATATAGTTGGTTATGATCTGAATGGACCGAGTAAACGATTATGACTCGAGAGCAGTCTTGAATTAATCTCAATTTGTTAGCCTTCTTGTGTCACGGTGTTTGTGAAGTGAGATGTAAAGGATAGAAGGATAAAGAAATGTAAAAAAATAAGACGCTAGGAGCTACTCGACATGCTAATAATCGTCTTGTTCATCATTTGTCACTGCATTATTGGCCCGTTATCAGTCATAAACAATATTGTGAAATCTTCGGTTCAAAATATATAAAAACACTGGCTTATGCCCGCTGCTTCGCATGCGTATTTTCTGTATAATAAGCAGCCTATTGCTTAAGATAAGCTACGTTCTAAGTGTAAGCCAAATTTCATCTTCATCTGTTTAGTAGTTTTAGAGATCCTAGGTAACAAAAATTTGACATTTCACAAACTTCCGAATTTATAATATTAGTAGGATGTTTTGGCTTACGTTTTTGTGCATATTCTGTTCAATCGTTTTTCTGAGTCTCGCACTTTTACACTTACGGTTTATATGCGAAAGTTTAGATAGTTTGTTACTTCTTCAAGCCAAAGTGATATAGTGTATGATTTGAAACAACATATAACTTTATATCCAGTAGAATTGCGTGGGAAACCGCGTGCATAAGCAGATTTTAAATAGAAATCGACATCTCGTTCACCTGAAGACGCTCAAAACTTTTGTCCTAACTCCTTCTATACCTTACAACTCTTTAAAACATCTTTCATTGCAGTCATACGCTGAGTTAATTGTTGAACTTGCCCGATGATCAGCATCAACCAGCTCAAAGAGGCGGCTAATCAGCCTAACAACATCCGGCGATGACTCCCGATGATGCAATGATGATTGTGCTGATTGAACCAGCTTCCGATTGAAGCGGTTCTTGATTGATTCGGAGAAATGTGATTCAAATGGGAGGAATAGACAATTGGGGTGATGTGAGTTGTGACTAGTTTTTATCCTCGTTCCTCAATCTGTTTATGGACTTGGTAGAGTATTTTTTCTCAACATAAATAAATAAATATATAAATAATAAATAAATAATGCTGGACAATCCACACATAATTATCTAGCCCCAAGGTAAGCAGAGCTTGTGTTATGGGTACTAGATAACTGATGTACATAATAATATACGAGTACATAGATAGTTTTTTTTTTATTATATATAGAAAACGACCAGAGCACCCTGAACAAATATCTGCAGATCGTACAAATATTTGTCCCGAGGCGGGAATCGAACCCGCAACCTCCTGCGTCGCAGGCAGACCTTCGCCAACCGCGCCACAGAGGTCGTCAACATGTTAAGGGCAATACGAACGAATTAGTAATTGTACTTATTATTCTTGTTTTTATGTAAATTCTGTAATCTAGCACTACCTACTAAATTGTGGTCCACACTACCCTAAGGTTAGCAGGTAGAGAATGCTATCTAGCATTATGCTCGCCCTTTACAACTTTTGTGCAATAAAGTATATTCTAATCTAACACGCTCTTGTCAGATAACTTTCGCATAAAGTGTTTCCTAATATTGATTTTGTACTTTTGAAAACATAATGTATAGGAAAACGGTGGTAATAATATATCGATTTCAATTCTTTATTTCATTTCATTTCATTAGTTTGAAATCGTAACCTCTTTAGCAAAAATATCTGCTTTGTTTAAAGTACTAACTTTCTTAAACCGGTTTCCCGCGTAAGCTACAGGTTCAGGGTACAGGCATCAAATAAATGGGTCCTTATTACAATTCATTCACAATTATTGTCCATTGCCGATTTGACGTCGGGCCACGCGAGGAACCGGTTGATAAGGCTTTGATACAATCAATATTTTTAAACTTACGCTATCTTAACACATTATTATGCGATAAATAATACTAATAATAACTTTGATACAATGTCGTAGTTTTACTGGATGGTATCTACCTTTTCATGATATAGTCCGCAGCTTTTGGTAAAACGACGCATTTGATCAATTCAAACTCAAAGGATGGGCATAGGATTTCGCGTTTATAGGGGTGGACAGAGCATACGTTTTTAGAATGGCGTAAGCGCAAAAATAAGTGTTTGCTTATTTACAAAAAAAATACACAACTTATGAAGAAACTTTTTGAGGTTCAAGGAACCAAACAATTAGTAACAACCTACGAATCAAAACTTAAGTCATTTCAATAGACCGCAGGGTGCCTGATATCTCGACCAAATTATGATCAACACAGTCCACTTTCATAATACATATTTTTACGGTAGTTTTTTTCTCAGTCGTGTTTTCGCATTCAAGGAACCAAAGAAAATATTATGTTGAATTTTATGTAGTTCGAGTTTTTACCACGGGAATCCCGTGACTCCTGAGATCTAGACTTAGTTTGACATGAGGCAAGTTTGACATTAATTCACTTACTGGGTATCTATATTAATAATTTCGGACCGGTCTAAAGTAGACTCGAACAATATGCACATCAAAGTGAAGAGCGTAAAAAATTAGTCGATCCGAGTCGACAACTTATAGGCGGAAAATTCGGATTATCGAGTAGTTTCAATATGAAAATGAATAAATTGCTAAAAAAATTGTAACAGCGTTGCAAAGTAAACATGTCAATTAAGTATAAACATCTCTATGGTTCGGTCTTGGTACCGTGGACGGAAGAAATCGCTCCCCAGGGTATATAAATACTCCTTGATCGTAGCTTGGTACATATATAGTGATCTGTGGTTCGGTCTAATTTCTTTGAATGAAAACTCTTTGCTCTTTGATTGAGAAATCATAATATGTATAATAATAGTAATAGTAGTATTTTATTGCATCCGTGCGAAGCCGGGGCGGGTCGCTAGTATAAAATATACTGGGTATGTCCGCGACTTTATTTGTATTCTTCGAATCGCAACTTCACATTCCGATAATAAGTTCAGGTTTTTCTTGAAGAGCGAGAATTTGAGCTTTACATTCTTAAAATAGTCGATACCGATATTTGTTAATAAGCACAACGGGTTAAAACGTATTTTAATGCAGAACTTGTCACTTTAAGATGCGAATATTTTGATCAATTTAATTTTAATGAAGACGTTTTAACCCGGAATTTAAAATCAAGTATCGGTAAGCACAGTTATGTAACAGTTAAAATTGACCTTAATTGACTTGATTTTCAAGAACACCTTTGTTTCTAGCAAAACATAAAAATAAAACGTGTCGGTAAAGTATTGCTGTATTTTACAACCAATTTTAATAGTAATAAATAATAATAAAAAGCTTTATTTTATTAAAGATTTGTCTAAGGTAGGACAAGAAGTTCTTATAGACTAACTATCATAATCCTGCAATTGGCGGTCTTATCCCTTGCAGAGATTTCTTCCAGACGACCATAATTGAAGGAACCCTGTATCTTAGGCTACCTATGAGCTAGCTAGTTGTAGCTAACTGTATGTAGTAGTTGGATTAGGCCACTGTCAGTGAGTCGGACAGCTCTGGTTGCTCACTGTCCCCCGAACTAGTTGGTACTGTATCTCAGGGGCCAGTAAACGCCCACCTGCGCCAGCCTCTCTGCCAGTTAGTCCAACTCAACTTTACATGATCGATTCGGCTGTTATACAAAACTAAGACTAAGCAGAGAAACCATGGCATAGATAGGAGAAAAGAGAGAAGAAATGTAAAGAAAAAAAAGTATACAAGAATAGTCAAAGTGGTGGCATACAAACAATAAGAACCACATTGGCATAATAGCACATAAACAAATAAAAAAAAAACAAAAAAAATCGTCGCAAAGAATGTACACGCATAGAGTCAATTTACATAGGATTTAATTTCTAGAACTTTGCATGGTAATTTTTTTTTATCTTTACAATGATGATTAAAATATCGATCGCAGTAAAAACATAAAAATAAAAATGTGCAAAATCGAGTACTTACCTACCTACTTACTACCTTTCTTTTATTGACATAAATAAGAGTGAGAAGACACAGCTTCTATTGTATATTGTTGTCAGGTTTTAATAAAGGTGTGAAATTATAAATAACAACCAAAACCTCTAAATTTTAAGCACAACTTTTGGCACACTTTGGCCAACCAACGTCAAGGCTTCAGCTATTTTAGTATGAGTCTTGCAAAGTTTACGAAGACCATAAATGCTTTCGTTTCCTTCCAAACATTCAACGCCTTGTAGCGCCTTTACCCGATACTGAGCGAAACTTACTACTTGTATTTCTGTAGTTTTAAAGCGATCCAATAGAGTCTCAACCAATCATTATCTTTTTGACAATAAAGCAGCAGTAAACAGTATCGTTTTCGGAAACTTTTCCGTTTAGGTATTTTGCCAACCAATAGGTTCCTACTATAAAGTCTCGCTCTTATTCACATTAACAGCCTGGAGTCAGAAAGTTGGCGGTGTTACACCCCCATGCCTCGGACAGCACGTAAAGCCGTTGCTCCAGTGCCTGACTTCTCCCCGGTCGTGTCGGTCTGCCGTCCCATAGGATTACAAGAGTGAGAGAATAGAGAATGCACCTGCGTTTATGCACACACTTGGGCACAATAATATGTCCTGCGCACCTGGCTAGTCTCCGTTGAGACTGGCCTGACTGGTGAAGATTTGGCTAGGAATCATCATCATCAGACTCTCAGGATATCAGTGACCCTGAGAAAACCAAGCTAGTATTACCTAGAAAAAGTCTCGCTACATAAATAGACTGAACCATTATTATTTTGCCGGGAAAAAGTGCTGACCGGAAATCCACAGACGATACTGCCCTCTGCATTCTCTGCGATGTTTATTATATTTCCCGCCAGGACATTAACTGTTATTAAAACTATTTTAATTGTAGCTAGTGGTACGGTAACTGTTAATAGTGGTAGTTGGACAGTTAGAGGGGTAAATTACGGTGGTTTTTCTACATATTTCTCGCTCTAACAAAAAGAACACACATTTCAGTCATCGTTTTCTGAAATTCGGAAGTTGTTTTCCTCATCAATATAATTATGTACTATATTATAAAAGAGTACCTGACTTGACAGACAACGCAGAGCCCAAACCACTACTCGTTCTAGAGGTTTGTACTCATAACGCGTACGAAGTCACGGGATATAGCTAGTAATGTATAAAGTTTAAAAGATATCTAGTACCCATAACACAAGCTCTGCTTTGCTTAAGGCTAGACGATGCTGTGTGAAACCTCCAGCAAATTATATATATTATTTATTTTGTAAGTATCGGGATATTTTCTCCTCTTCGGAGTAAAGAGTTACTATTCAAAGAGTTGTCTGGCTAGAGCCTTGATTGAATGAATGAGCATTATTAAGGAACACAACACCATACTATTCTGTGATACTGATCACAAAACACTACTACTCTAAATTGTAGTGTAGATTGGAGTTCCCACTCCCATAAAAGAATATGCTTCGGTTCGAAAGCGTGCCGGTGGATCATCATTTTTTAAAAGATGCCAAATGAAGCAGCACCTTTGATGGAGGTTGCAAACTTGCGACACTTTTTCATAGGCATTAACATTGATTCTATCTATTTATCCGGCTGAGTGTACTCAAGTTTCGCCACAAAATATTATTTGTTTTATCCAAACAAATTACGCTTTGTATTCCCTTGAACGGGTTAAAAATAAAGCGACCGGCTACATTGTTGTCTTTTTGCACATTAACTGTAACGACGTTATTGAAATTTTTAAAAATCTTCAGCAAACATTAATTACGTACTCCGTTTTATGAAACCTCTAAAGTACTAAATTGTAATCTTCCACCAACACGGCCCTTGCCTCCACAAATGGTAATTTAGCATTTTCCACACTGTTGCGATTAATAAAAACCTAATTAGATAGCCTTAAAACGATTACGGAACAAAAACTTTTAATAAGCGGCAAATTTTAAATCAAATGGTTGGCTTCAACGAGGATCTCGTTATAAACTCATTTATACTGACTTGAGGCAAGAGTAACCCTCGAATATAGCTGCTCAAGTATGTTGGTGCTTTTTAATTTCATAAGCAGGCGTTTATTCTCTTCCGGTATGGAATTAAAATTTGGTTTCGGTGAGTGTTATTGGGATATTCTTACTGTATTTTCTTTTGTTTTGTGCTCAGATACTGTATGAAATGCTGAGTATCATGTACCTATTTAATAATACAAATATTATTATGAGTGATTTTAATAAATGAATATTAAGCTCGTCGGTTGGCTTAAAAATTAAAAAAAAATTGGTTGTCTGTAAAGTCGGTTTACTGACGATAGTTGAACGTGACAACTCAGATCGAGGTAACGCCGCATGACGAGGTAACGCCGCATGACGAGGTAACGCCGCATGACGTCATGTTTTTTCGTGCGTGCAGCCGGCTCTATCGAATTATAAGACGTTGTCACGTCAAAAAACAACGCTGAAAATTCAGCATTTACACATAACACACACACACACACATAATCCTTGAAAGATACTTTGTACGTTTCAAAAATTATACTTTGTTTAGTATTTATCCTTAGTAGTAAATTGTCTAAGTAAGTACTACCTTCTTATAAGATTTAAGATAAGTCTCATTTATAACTCAGACATAGTTTTTTGATGAACCAACTCTTTTTTTTTTATAAACACTTGCATCACATTCATTATGATTATCATTATATTGATAATTAAAGGCCACATTCTTAAAAATAAATCGTATCTAGTAATAAAAATATACCCAAGGTAAAAGAATCATCGATAAATGCGGATTAAGTCGCAATCAATAGATTTTATCACTATAATTTTAGCTACAAATTCGTCGAGTCACACTCTTGGATATTACATCAGCTCTTGATTAAAAAACAATAAATTTTCCGTAAATATCTTCCGCGGAAAGAATAATGATAGAAATTTCAGCTAAAACCTGCTGACCTATTTATTAAAAAATATTTCTAAAAAAAAGTGGCCGGGTTTTGTCGTAAAAGACTCCGAATTTCGATAAAATTACCTGCTTTTGTGTTTTTTATTGTAAGGAACGCAACGTCTGAGTTTTGTTAGAAGACAGTTACAATTTGGCCGTTATAATTGTATACAATTTCATTGTGCAGAATCAAGGAATGAAACATAGGAAGATGTAGAGCTGCCTGAGATCAATCTGTACTAAATTACGGGCTTGCATTACCATGGAAGCAACAATTTTAACTCGATAATTTTATTTATTTCAATTGTATTTATTCGAATTTAAAGTTTTCAAGTACTGACATTGTAAAATTAGATTGGACAGTTTATTAGTTTATTAAGGGAAATTCTGTCTTATTTTAGGTTCTCAGCACCTTTATCAGTACAGTATAAAAAATATTAAATACCAAACAATATACCCCAAAAACGACTCCACTAATCTCTGTTCCAATATACCCCAAAAACGACTCCACTAATCTCTGTTCCAAACCTACCTGCCTACCTACCCCCGGCTCACGAAGACGCTTTGAGAAAATCTCAAAACACAATCCATAATCCTAACACGTGCACGACTATTATTGATTTTACCATTTTTTTGTACAGAATTGCATGTCCCTCGGCATTCAAGGTGCTCTGAATAGGCCTTATTATAAAATTGCGCAATGACATGAGACTTTTGTGCTCGGATTTTTGAGTCTAGTCGATGAATAGTTCACTGAATGGAAGGTCATTTGGGTCACTTTGAACTTTGCATAGGTTTTAGAGAGCTTAGACTATGAATAGCTGTAGAGATGGTCAGGGGCTATTGAAACTCTTATTAATTATTATACTAGTTGCTACGGTAACAGATTTGATAGTTGTAATGTAATTAAAGGGTTTTGTCGTATACTTACCCTTCAAGTGAAATTATCACTTGATTATTTTTGATTCAAAGATCAAAAGTAATTTTCAGACTGAATTTATATTTAAATAAATTAAAATTTGTACAGTAGTTGTCGTTGTAAGGGAAAAATAATTAGGAAAATTTACTACAAGACAAAAATCCTTGTAAACTCTTCGAAAAACCAGGTTGTATCTGTTGTATTCGATATCAATTCAATTTTCAAATCTCAAAACACATCGAAACATTTTTCAAACAACACCTAACATTCTACAAATCGTTTTAATGGAAAATGAAGTAGGTATTACTAAATTTATGAGATTACTTTTACTGTCATAAATTTAGTGAGCCTCCATTTTTCTTCGCAACAGATTCATTATCAACCCCACGATTTATTGACAAAGAAAGTTACAACAAATAATAAAAATAAATTAGAACTAGTAACCCCAGGATAGTTAAAAAGTCCCCCGGAAAGTCCCAGGATAATTAAAAACTTAAATCAAATTGAGATACCAACACCCCCTTTATAAAAATCAAACGAAAGTGAGATTTCGTTGACACAGTGTTTGTTTTCAAACGAAAGGATTCCACATGCCTTTAAGTAACCTTACACTGTGTTTCCGTTACGAGGAGGATAGTCTATGTGTTGATGGGTCGAAAGTCAGTATTGACATCCGTACAAACATGGTCTGTATAGTTTTAACCTTTGGCTACTGGAATTTGGGTGGGAAAGTGGTGGTATCTTGTTTCATTGACAAGTTACTGGAACAACGTTTCAGCCCTAAACGAGGGTTGAAACGCTGGTGTGCTTCCAATGCAAACAAAGTTCGTAGTTAACCCGCTTACATTCAACTTTTTAAGCTTTCGCGATTTGTTAACATAGTTAATGGTTATATCGGGTATTTATCGCGTACCTTTTGTTTTATTTCCCCTACGTTTCTACCGCGTTACAGCGATCGTGGTCACGGGGCGACTGGATGTACTCGGAGTTACCGCCGAGAATTGACGGCAGAATCCACGACTACCCTCAATTCGTCTTCAGAATCAGGAATGTCCAAGTTCACATTACGACACACTACACTGACCGCTTACATTCATAATAAATTCGTCATACTACGATAGTTTGTATAGTAAAATAAAGTTGAAAATTATACTAGTATTTACAATTGAAACAATTGAGTTAACTGCCGACTGTTGCAAACAGTCTACAGATAGCTCAACTGATCCATATCAACACCAGTCGGAAGCGTCCCCAAGACGCTGGCTGCATTATCATATTCTATCATGTTAAATTTGCTTGCTGGAATATTCAGATGCCTTACCTAAGAATTATCGACGTCCATTTAATCCTACCAATTTATCATACAACTTGCAATACTTTATAGGTAGGCAACTACATTTTATTTGACGTATCATGAGGAAAATAATTATCCTACATATCATTAAAACTCGTAATAAAGAGATTATTATGTTTAATAGGTAATTTTGGAGGATTAAAATGATGCAAGTTCCCACTAATATGACATCTCCAAATCTTGTTCAGCCGATATAAAAACCCTAAAATCAAAGATAAGATAGGACAGACAGACGCAACAAGATAACAACATTATTATTCTATAATAGATTAGAGGCGGAGTAGATAAGACGATGGAGAGATTGTGTCAAAATATTTATTGAAACAATGAATGGATTTAAATAGATTTACGGGTGAGAAAGGTTCTTCTTCTTTTTTAAATCGACTTGGAATGAGACTGTTAATATCCTATATTAATCCATTAAAATTCCTAATCCTGTAACTCCACACTAATATTCGAAAGTAATTCTGTCTCTCTGTTTGTTTGTTACCTCTTCAAGCCAAAACAGCATAGCATCTCAAAAAGTTGAACAGGGAGATAGACGATGTCCCAGGGAAGGACATAGGCTATTCATTATAAATGCAAACGGGTTAACTACGAACCTAGTTTGTGTTGGAAGAACACCAACGTTTCATTCCTTAACGAGGGACTACATCAGGGTGCGGTTAGCCCGCTTAAAATCACGATGAATTCGTCAAACTACGAAAGTTTTATAGACATAGCTTTTTATGCTCAACCTCAACCTCAACAGCCTGTAAGTATTGGTCCACTGCTGGCCTTCCTTCCCCTGATAAGTGCCTTATTGGCTTTTATCTCATAGGGAGTAATGCCCGTAATCCCCACGCTGGGCATGCGGGTTGGGGATCGTAGTTCAGTGGTATACCTAATAGTTCTGCAGTAGGCGCTGCTGTCCGCCTCCGGAGGATATCCCTTAGTTGCTTCTTACTCCCGCGGCAAGAATTGGGGAAATCATTTTATTGATCTATAAGAAGGAATTCTAAGCCGATTATAGATAGATTCGAAGCCACGGGCATAATCTAGTGCTTTACATATGTACAACTTTATACTAGCATCAAAAAATTCTGAGAATTCTCTTTAAATTTGATCTATGATATGTATAACGAATTCACAGTAGCAAAGTTTTCAAGAGCTCAAACTCATGGAAATAAGCTTTATTTCATTACCGAGCTTCAGTCATGTTAGTTTAAGCCAAGATAACTCACACAATCAATTTATGTCTTGAGTGGATTGTAAATCTATTGTTCTCCTATCAAGTCATTATCAGGAACAAGCCTGTTATATTTTTGTGCCATGATAAAGAAGCGATTCTCTCGTTAGATTTAATTTTAAGGTTTTACTGCCGTTCATAGAGTTAATTTTCAATTATTTCCTTAGATTTCATCTTAAAAATTATGTTTTAATAGAACACACACGATTTTGAGAGTGAGTGATTTTTTGTAGATTGAGTGCACGCGGTGTATTCTGATACCTCACTATGATGTTTTTAGTAAAAAAGTTTGTGATCCTGAATTTATGAATTGAGGTATGATTTACGCGTATTTACATATTAAGTATTTCTCATAATTTTGGAGGTTACCATAAGTACAGTATAACCATATGTATGCGTACTACAGGCCAGTTCTAAGTCCGGAAAACCATGACACTAGGATCTAGATTTTTCTTTTACTTAATGAGTTCACTAGCCATTTTTTTTCTCAAAAACGAAAGCTCATTGTCATTCCATTGACCCCCATTACATTAAATGAAGTATCTATAATTCACAATCTTTGGCACTTGGCATACTTGGTTCTGTGTCGGTAAGGTAGGTAATTTTACTGTTCCCTGCAGCTCTACATTACAAGATTGATGGCATAATAAAGTCCAGTTTTACGAGTTACATTATTACTTTATAATCTCAAATTTAAGTTTTATCTATAGAAAGCTTGTTTTAGATAGTAGGTATGTACCCATATCGGTAACATGATTGTGTTGATTAGTTGGGCTATTCGTAGACTAATTAAGAGTTCAAAACTGATTTTAATTGGTGTCGAGATGTCGGATGTTTGTTACCACATAGGACCACCAAAACCTAAAAGAAACGCCGACTTTTTCTTAACACTGTGATATTCATATTTTAATATATTATTATTCCACGAAAATCTTGCTCTCCGCCGGTTGATAGACGGTTTAAGGTTGGCACTTATTTAATGATACCTAACTCTTATTCATAATTCCATCTATAATAGTATCATTAATCTGAAAGTCTGGCTTTTTGGTACCTTTTCAGATGAACAATGTGAGCAAACCTACCAGAATCTGAAGAAAGACACAATTTTAACCTATCTTACCTTGGTATAATTATTTAGAACCTTTGAAATATGTATAACTGATTAAGCGTGATTATGTGTCATCAATTCTTTATCCCCATGAAATTCAGAGCGGAACCCACTAAAAAAAAGAAATTTTAATATTAGCTCATCATGGGCGGAAAAGTAGCTACCATAATATAACTTTTTAACACAATATACCTCTACCTATGAAATATTACCTTTCAACCGTGATCTATGTGTCTACAATTCCTCATTCCCAAGCCGCTCTGGATCGCTCGCAGCATCCGCTCGGCACTATGAATGAATGCGTGAGAGCACGTGAGAGCCTGCGATTCACGGACAGGAGTCGGGCAGTAGCGAAGCTGATATCTTGTATGGTAGCGAAGCGTAAAAGGTAAAGAATAGAAAAACAGATTGAATTTTAGAGTTTATTGCGCGATAGGAAGAAAATATGCACCCACATAAAGTTTTGATTGAGAGATTGAAGATTTGGGATCGCACAATACCAAAACTATTAGGCAGATCGGTGTAAAATTGAGCACATGTTAGTTCTAGATATTAATTAATGCAGGCAATTATAATCAATTTTAATCTCAAAAAAAAGTCATGATTTAAAATTTAAAAGTCAACTTTAGCATAAAGTTATCTAGTAAGTAAGTAAAGTTTCATAAAACAAAGCTATCAAATATTGCCTTTCAACCGTGATTAACCGTGTCAACAATTCTTCATTTCCAAGCCGCTCTGTACCCTTAGTACGAGTGCCGGGCAGCGAACATTTTGTTGCCATTGCGTTACCTATCCTTCTGATTCCTTAGCACTCTCGTGCCGTTACGTTATCAAACTGCTTTTTGTGCAGAACACGTAACATGCACTTACATACCTATTCGTCATTTTTATGACGTAATATCATCGCACAGTGAATGAATTGATAAAAACAGACACAAGCAGGATTGTTAGAAATGGCACACAAGACAATTTTCTTACAAGATAAAAGTCTTATAGGATCTGAAACTAAACTGTTTGTGAAGACTATAATTATTTAATTATAATTATATATTTAATTATAATATAAATTACTAAGAATTCTTTATTAAATTACAATCAAATAAATAAAGTAGAACTAGTATTTACGATTGAAAAAAGTGATGGCACCTAGGTGAAGCTTCTGCTAATTTTTTTGACATTATTCAAGAATTACTAATTACTCGTAACTAGAGATGTGACAAATAATTAAAATTATTACTTTAGACATGAAATGGTCAAACGCAAAATACTTGTCAAAGCCTCAGTTTAGAAAAAAAGGGAACCTTATAATTATTTACTCTTCCATCGTATGCCACTTCTACACATTCCTAGTCCCCTCTCAAAGCAATGTCATTCAAACATCTCCCGAGTCTTTTTGCACACAAGTAGTTCCTGGTTACAGGAATCCACACGCATGCCTATTAAAATGTAAACTGCTTCGATATTGCTCATTGAAAATCTCGGAACAATCTGAAATAACGTGTTACAGCATTTTTAACGGCCCTTGTAAATGAGGAGGTGAAAAAATGCTGTAGTGCGGGCCACGAAAGCTCGCTGCGGTCAGAAAATTGCCAAATTGGTGATTAAGCGGTAAGCTGGATCTTCCAGATTTTTTGCAATGAAGAATGGTGTCGAACGGAAATTATTTCTCTAAATGAAAACTATTGAATTTGTAGAACATAAAATCTTTCGTCTTCCGACCACGAGTCGTTTCGTTAGATTGTTACTTACTTTCACGTATTGAGACTACGCCAATGTAATTCTCATAAATATTTCAGCCTGATATTACGTGTAAAACAGCGTTTTAAAACTAAGTAATTAGACGGTAGATTAATTGGTAATTAGATTGTTTGTTAGGTAATAAGATTGTTTGTTAGAAACGTTATCCAGCTCTGCGGATCGTGTCCGCCTCCTGGCCGTTTCTAAATGTGAGTCAGGACATTGGTTGCTAGCATTTCCTTCATAATATAACACTAGTACTTTATTGGATCCCGTAACTTTCCGTATCGCAACATGTCTTCGGTTGGGTGCAAGGTACGGTACGGCTGTCGAAAAGCTTGGTTATCACGGATTATCGTGTACTAGGGCCGCCGGTCGGATATCTCACCACGCCAGCCTTAACGACATCATCCGGCGGGCCTTTGTTACCGCTAACGTACCAGCTATTCTCGAGCCGAATGGTCTGTTGCGTGACGATGGTAAGAGGCCCGACGGTATGACTCTAGTCCCATGGGAGTTGCGGAGGCCCATTGTCCGAGACGCTACATGCGTCGACACACTTGCGCCTTCCCATCTTCCGAGGACATCCGTGAGGGCAAGTGCTGCGGCAGATTTGGCCGAAAATCTCACGAGGCGCAAATATGCAGGTCTCGACAGAGCCTACACATTTGCTCCCCATGGAGTCGAGTCCGTGGGGTACCGAGGCTCTTCGTGTTTTTAAAAAAATATCTGAGCGTCTGGTCAAAGTGACGCGTGACCCGAGAGCGGATGAGTATTTGGCGCAGCGCATCAGCATTGCTATAAAGCGGAGCAATGCAGCCAGCGTCTTGGGGACGCTGCCGAATTTCCGACCGGTATTGATATGGATCAGTTGAGCCACCTGTAGATTGTTTGCAACAGTCTGCAGTTAGCTCATTTGTTTGAATTGTAAATACTAGTTGTAATTTATTTCTATTAGTTGATTGCTTTTTTTTTTGAGTAATTAGTAGTTATATTATGCATTTTCGGATTCTAATCCGTCTTTTGGCTGCGAAAGACTGCAGCCAGATGCTGGATGCAGCAAGTTGAAGACAGGGCGCTATGGCGCTCATTAGGAGAGCCCTATGTCCAGCTGTGGACTAATATAGACTGATGATGATGCTCTGTCTTTTGTAGGATTGTCGTGAATTCAGTTTGAACTCAGCTTAAGAATAATTGCAATTATTGTATTTGATTAAAATTTATATATAAAATTTGTTATCGTTGTAATCCTCTGTAATTTACAGATAATAGCAGACAAGGCCAGATAATTTTTAATCAAAGCTTTCAGATTCTTGTTACTCAAGTTTCTTAAAATTCCATAAGATTTATTTCTCGTGGCCACAACAATAACGGTGCATCCACTGTCACAGTTTCTGAACATGAATGGATCTTGTAAACATTGAATCGCTATTTTGGCGGGAAAAAACCCTTTGTCGCACGTGTCAATATCTTTTGACATCTGCTGTCATAAATGACATTAAAAACTGGTATCGTAGCGCTGTGGATACCTTAACGAGCGACATGTGATAAAAACGAAAATTATGTTACGGGAATAACTTAAGTCTCATCCCTAGATATTTTCTTTCTGTATATTATAATACGAAAACTGTTCCTTTATCTAAATTCATTTAATTACGGTCGTCTATATTTTTATTTCATATCCAGTCCATCCCAAGGTTGCCTGGAAGAAATTGTGTATAACGATAACTTACTTTATACTTCCTCTATTCTAAACATGTTGGTTTATGTTGATTTCTTTCTTTCTGTGGTATAATAAAGTATTTTCTATATACCTATGTATCTTATAAAGAAATTAGTACTTATTACTGTAGGTACTTATTTTAAAATAGTATAGATATACATACTCAACTGTGTTCGAATAGACATTCTAACCTTTGGTTATGTGACTATTATGATATTTAAAAAACCCTCAACATTAGAGGAAAAACGATACAGAGTGCGTCTTACAATAAATAATAGTTTAAAAAAACTAAAAAACACGCTTTTTATAGAAAACCGAACTAAAAAATAGAAAATAAATTTTAATGAATTTAAATTAAGAAAATAGTGTTAAAAATTTCAATGAATATAAGTTAATAATAGTGTGAATAAAAATAAATTATTTTATTTTAAAAAAAGCGTGGGGTGCATGGTGTCAATAGTTATAAATACTTTATTGACAGATATGAGTAGAGTGATTATCATTTCGATAATATTTTAAAAAGCACCCCACGCTTTTTTTAAAATAAAATATATTTTTTTTATTCACACTATTATTAACTTATATTCATTGAAATTTTTAACACTTTTTTCTTAATTTAAATTCATTAAAATTTATTTTCTATTTTTTAGTTCGGTTTTCTATAAAAAGCGTGTTTTTTAGTTTTTTTAAACTATTATTTATATTCTACTTTTTAGTTTGGATTATTTTTATTAATCGAAAAATGGAATAATTTTATCAAATTAGTGTATTGTCATCGGTCCTCAATAAATCTACAAAGTTTGAACGAAATCTGGCCGTTTAAAGTGGGTCAAAATCGCGCCCAAAGAAGTCGGTTACAAACAAACATACAAACATACAAACATACAGGTGAAGCTAATAAAAAGCGTGTAAAAAGAGAACCGTCGACAAACAAAGAAATTCAAACAGTGTTCTTGTATGGTCTACGGCGCTGCTGCCCGCCCCCGGTGGATATCGCTAGTCGCCTCTTACGACACCCGCGTGAAGAGTTGGGGTGGTGCAAATTCTAAGCCTGCACCACACAGCTAGGAAAGCTTAGGAAATATAATAATTAATAAATAATGCTGGACAATTCACACAGCATTATCTAGCCCCAAGCTAAGCAGAGCTTGTGTTATGGGTACTAAATAACTTCATATACCTAATACAATACTCTACATAGATAGATATTTAACCTGGACAAATGTCTGCAGATCGTACAAACGTTTGTCCCGAGGCGGGAATTGAACCCGCAACCTCCTGCGTCACAGGCAGACATCGCCCGCTGTGTCACAGAGGTCGTCAATAATAATAGCAAAAATAAATTACATAATTTATTTTAACATATTTCGTAGTAGCTTATTCGATAATATTTCGCTTAAGCATACAGTTAAGCATTCAGTAATAATTTTGGGCTGAAATTTGAAATTAGATGAAATTTACAATTTTAAATAGTAACTTTCAAGCGAGTATGATCTTTAGGGTATGTCTCGAATTATTGCCACAACTGTACCTATTTAAGCTCGAAGCTGTCAACTCATTCACAAGTCAGCATTATAAGAGCCCTATCATCCACAGAAGCCTGCTTTCTACGATACCCAAAGGAGCATAGTCAAGGTATCCAAAGTATCCGTTACAAATCTGTTCGGTGTCAACACCAGGCTAACGTTGCAGATTGGCTCGCCCACGCTAAATTTAACATGCACGTGAGTAGTGTCGGCGATTCTCTTCGAAGAATCGATGCCCCTTTGTTATGCCTTTTACACGATTCTTTTTTTTGTTTAGGGTTCGGTAACGAAATGATAAATCGCTGGTGGTTTTGGCCTTTTTTTTTAATCGGTGCGAATGCAGTGCTCTGCACCTACAAGGTCCTTCAAAGTTTACCTGCTCGAAATTGACTTCCAAAACGGAAGAAAAATATATAAATATCAAAAAAATACAATACAGAAAAAAGTATATAACACCTCGCATTGTTAAAAATAAGAATTTTATTGCCATAGTTTAATATGTTAATTTCATAGCTATATTATTTGATAGAGATTAAAAATACGTAAGTACTTAAATTTTACGTGTTTCAACAACCGAAATCGACTAAGTTTCGTGAACTATATACCACATCCACATAGTGAGACAGATGATACTGAAGCCGGCAGACCTCAAAAACATGAACTTCGGAACCCTAATCCAAACGCAGCTGAACACGGTCTTGCCCAGTCTGTCTTGACGTAAGTACTGGTGTACTGTTACACTTTGACACGGTGCATCAGCGAGGTGCTTTGAAGTCTTACTCCAATGGATCTATTCTTCAGGGCTTTAAAAAAATAAAAGAAAGTGAATTGTGTGATCCTCAGTAATCTCTTCGTAGGATATGTGAATATCTATCTATACTAATATTATAAAGAGGAAAGATTTGATTGTTTGTTTGTATTGAATAGGCTCCGAAACAACTGGACCGATTTGAAAAATTCTGTCACCGTTAGGAAGCTTACTTTTCAGAGTGTGACATAGGCTATATTTTAGTCCGGAATTCCCACGGGAACGGGAACTACGCGGGTGAAACCGCGAGGCGATCGTCTAGTGTTTAAATAATAATGGATATTCCATACAGCATCATCTACTCAAATCAAATCAAATCATTTATGTGCCGAATACGTTATTACAGGTACATGTCAAATCTTATGACTAGAGTGACGTCAAATATATTCAACCAGCAAGCAGGTGTGCACATATTAAATCGCAGTGATTTAAATCGTGAAAATAATCAATAATGAAAATAATCAAGAATAATACAATCGAAGATTTGTGAAAACTTCTGAATCACTATTTGTGAAAACTTTTAATTGGCCATCCTTATATTTGTACTTAAATTTTTGTTCGTGTTTAGCTGTAAGTTTTCCTAAAATAAATAAATAAAATAAAGATAAATAGTTCACAATCAAATAATTAACTAACAATCATAGTCAAAACATAATAAATGATTCAACTCAAAATTTATATAGGTATTCATTTACACTTTAGAAATATCTGTAAAGCAACCACTTATATAATATTTTAATTAATACCAGTTGCTTATATGCATATATGATAGTAATTACTATTGAGTTCTTTCATATATTCTGGTAACTTATTAATGATAATAATGCACATATTATAATAAGTACATTTTTCTCGAAGGTCTGCTTATGGTATTGTGGATTGTATAACTCCTAAAGTACCTAACCTATACAGGAGCTTGGGCTACACATGGTACTTACTAGTACCATACAAGATGATTGAATTACGTACATTTTTTTTTAAATTTCGAACTTATTATAATCAGACTAAAATTATGTAAGTATGTAAAAGTTTGGATGTTTGCCTTTCACGCCAAAACTACTAAACAGATCAGGCAGAAATTTTTTATAGTTAGCTGATGTAAGCTTTTTATCCCAAAAGAACTCACGCAGAGCCGAGGGCAGAAGCAAATCAAATCAAATCAAAAACTCTTTATTTCCATAAATACAATAAATGTACACTTAGAAACGGCAAGCAGGCACATAGAGCACCTAGACCCGTAGTAAGTACTTATATTACAATTGTTGTCTAAAATGTTATTGTCAGCAGAGGAGTTTTCAACGTTTGCGGTAGTCAACCCACAATTGTAGTATATATTATACTATTAGCTCTGTTCCCAATAAAGATTTTTGTCTTTTGTATTTCACATTAAGACGATTTATATGTTGACCAGTTGAAATGGCAAAATTATGAATCAATCTCCAAAACAAACATCAAATTACAAGTTTCGCATAATTTCAATTGATGGAATGACTATAATATCTCAATTTCGATAATCTGAGTGATTTCCGCACAAAATTAAAATTGTGCATCAATACGGAACGTTTCCATGGTACGGAATTTAACGTGGACTAAAAATTTGACTGGACTACAATCATGGGATGTAGATTTAGAAATTATAGGATGCAAAATTGTATGCATTAAGTAAGAAGAGTGTATTAAAATTTTTCTGTATCAAAGAATCAAAGTAAAATCTCATTAATAGAGAATAATCTACTCAGAATCACATACAAATCGTAATCAGCAAATTAACCACCAAAATTTAAAAAAAATACATATAATAAGCTTCAAGAACCTTATGAACCAATAACAAGTTAGGCACTTACTATTCCTCGTTTTGGCTTGGAATCAAGTCTGGAATAAAAGTAAAGCTATTACTTTCTCCCTGTAAGATCAAACTTCATAAGCTTCCATTTTGGAATGGTCCTCGAATCGCAATTCGAACCAAATTGCGATCGAAACAAATTGCGTCCAGACATAAACCCTCATAATCCACAAGCCAATGCCAAAGAATATCAAATAATACAACTCAATGCCCATCAGACATTCAATTCGGGACCACCGCGTAGAAAATAAGACATCAAGCAAATTGAAATGCAGAGTATGGCTGAGGCATTAGAATCGAACATTCTGATTTCAAATAAATAATACGGAATACATGCGTTCGGATATTGCAAGGGTGAATGTGTACAGGCTGATTTTTAATCATCATCATCATCAGCCTATATTAGTCCACTGCTGGACATAGGCCTAATGAGCGCCAGAGATGAGATTTATAATATGAATATTTTAAAATGTTATGGATTTAAAAAGATTTAATGCCGTTAGTTTTAAGTTATGAATTCATTACTTAATACAAATACATAATCAGTCGGCCCGTATGTAGGTACCAGTAACTAGATACCATGTGTAGCTCTTACATAAACAAATAAATAAAGTAGATACTTTGGTGCTAGTTGAACCTCTGCCAAACGTCTACTATCATTACATTACTTAGTACAAATAAATATATGTATAATAAATATTAAACGTTAACATAATAACAAAATAAATAGTTTGGTTTGACATTACTTTTCAACTCAACTCTTTAGAATTGTATTAGCTGTTATTGTAAATTTTAAGACATTGCACGCCCAATAGGGCAGAATACATTATGACATTCCAATATATAATTATAACCACTTTTATAACATGCATTTCATGCAATAAATAAATTTGATTTGATCAACATTATCCAAAACCAAAATTGAATCAATGTAAAAACCTAGCCTACTTAGTTGACTTGTACTTCCAAAATGCTTTTAGCGAAATTTTGCGTCATTTGCTATTAAAATTTAAAAGTATTAAAGAATTTAGTTTTATTTTACTTGTTGTTCATTTAGACGAGACACTGTTAAATCCTAATGTTTATTCTAATACATGTATCGATACTTCAATCGCAAAATAAATTATCTTGAAGTAAGAAGCGGACTTCCTTTTTAGTTTTTGCCGTTATTTATAAACATGGGTAAAAGTCTATTGTATTAATTCCTGGTTAGGTATTATTCTCTTAAATCATTGTTTATTTCAGAAAATAATTAAAAAAATTAAACAAAATTTTAAAAATCTCGATGTGCTTCTAAATTATCTTTCCATTTCTTCGTCAGTTTAATATAAAATACATTTACAAATAAGACAAAATGTGTCTAATTTCAATGCAAAGGGTATGCAGTCGAGCACATCGCAACTTACCGAAATACTTTTACTTTCGATAAAATCGGTTTGATTTAGAACTGATAAATAAATCACCCTGTGAACGCAAATGTCTCAAAGTTCAATCGCGAATCGCTCGCAGTCAATGACGAGGTGCGTTTACTTGGATCCAGTGGATGGTGTTCATGGAACTAGCGCTATTTCGAAATAAAATTGATTGTTGTCCGAAAAGTACGTACAAAAATGGATGAAAATTTGTCTGTAATTAAATGGTGAGTATGGAAGAACGACTTTCTGTTACGCTTTCACGCTATTTATAATTAAATAAAAAATAGATATTAAAAAGTATGCATGAAATAACTTTATAATCTATTTTTATTTAAGAGAAACACCTGCGTAGTCGTGTTTAGATACTGCAACTCTGCTTCTGTTTATTTAAAACACAGATATAAAGTGGTTTTACTTTTCTCTGCATAGAAAAAAAACGTAATGTCCTTATTTTTGTCATTCACAGAATCCTATGCCCCATTTACACGCATTCTAGTAGCATGCTAAACTACCTCCGCTTGCCGGTGGTCCAATTTTCGAAAGGGATAAATTAGGATAACTGAACCGAACTGGCACCAAAATTATGTACACTGTACTTGGTTTGCTTAGCAAATCAATCAAAATCTATTGTACCCTTGTGTCTCTTAATTTATTGGATTGTGTAAAAAATGTATTGCTTTATATAAATCTTTAACTATTATTACATTAAGTACTACCACAAAGACTAGTATTGTTTTAAAAGTACTTGTATATTTTAACGATTTTTTTTTCTTTACCCTAAATCCTTACCTTAATTTTATCTTAGAAAATACATCTAAATAAATATGTATCCATTGTTATCCAAAATAAAAATATCTATTGTATCAACAACGCTTTACGCTTTTAGTTACCCTGTAAATATACTATCAAACTTCTAAAAAGCTCGCAAGTAAAGTTTCGGTGTGGCCCCATACCCATTTGCATACAGTCCATCCGCAAAAACGTAAAAACATGTTGCATCTTAAAATCCTATCCGAAAGCAAACATTTTGACGTTTCAAGGGAAATCGAATATTTTTTGTGTTCTTTTAGGCACGAGTGCACAAAATAACTAAAAGAACACACGAGCACGAGCGTGTAAGCCGACATGTGTATGTTCAAGCTTGTTACTGACCAATTCAATAAACTTTCATTCATTTAAGAAGCACAAGTCATGCGTATCTAGCTACCGATTTGGAGTCTACTGTTCAAACTCTGTAAAGGCTCTTTTAATCCCTTAAGGTACTGACCGGCGTCACGAGGCGTAATGCTTTGGTCTCTTGATCAGTACGCAGTGGTCTTTTGTTCCGTCGAAGTCTGCATCAGCGGTGAGGGGCAAGCATGAAGTGGGGAGTGTGAAAATCAAATGACAGCTTCTCCGCACTGACAGTCGACGTTGCGTCGTAACGCCTCGTATTTCGTCCCGATCAAGAGACCAAAGCTTTAAGGCGGGTCCAGATATGTATCACTCTACTAGTGTTACTCTACTTCTTGTGGAGCAACATTATGCTGAGATAGGACCTTTTGGTTCGCTGCATTGCTTGCTACTGTTAGGTACTATTATTTTATTAACTAGGTAATTGTTATTGTAATATTCTTATGTAAGTATAAGTATTGTAATTGCTGCAAGCTTTTATAATGAACCAATAAATTAATTTTCTTTCTTTTCTTTCTTTCACTTGCCCGATCCGATCACCGTATCCGTATCAGCGTATCAGGTATCAAGCCCCGTATCAAGTTGTGGACGCCTGGATTTGCTCCGTATCCGTACCTTTCGTTCTGTATGACGCCCGTATCTGTATCACCTTTGATGATCGGACAAAAACCGACACGACATGGGACGGGCCGTATCATATCGGCGTATAGAGATCGCGTATCATGATACGCGTATCATCACCGGTCCACATATGCGATGATAATACGCGTCGGCGATACGGATACGGTGATCGGATCGGGCAAGTGATACATATCTGGACCCGCTTTTACGTGTTACACTACGAGCGTTCGTGCAGTCAGGAAACGAGGCGCTCTCGCAACGAGCAACGAGACGAATTTTAGTGCACATGGTGTACTTTATCATGCTCGCTGCGAATGGTACATTAGACCCTGTAACACCGGTCAGCAACCGGCTTTAGGATCTCTTAGATGGTTTTGTAAAACAGTATTAAAAATATCTTACCAGGATCCATGTAACTTTTGCCTATTGAAATAATCGAATTTTATCTCGAGCTAAAAGTAAGGCGCTGCGCAAACGTAGACAGTTTTGTTTCCAGTTACCGACACCGAACACTTTTTATCGTCAATGAGTGTGAGAATGTGATAAGTGGGAGCAACTGGACACAAAAAATGTTTACGTATGCGCAGGGAGTGGATGATTTCATACTGGTTTTAAAGAAATCAAATATTCATCGGTAGCTTGTCTGACACAAGACACAAAAGTGTACACGTTTGCGCTCTGCCTAAAGTATTGCGTCAATTGCCAACAATTTGCTGAAAAAAGTAGAAAAGCTCAAAGATGGATAAAAAGCTGTTGCGATAAAATAAACTTTATAAAACTCATGTGGTTTCGGAGATTCTAAATAATTGTTTACAACTGACCGCAAATATTAATGATCAAAACTAAATGCCACTGTTTTACGCACATCTCAAAGTTCATTTTCGTTCACACCAGCCTAAGCTACCGAAGATTTAAATCATCTTTCATTGATTTACTTCGATCTCTTGCCGATATATTTCGATACGTCAATATCTTGTTACATTATTCTATAGTTGTCAATATAGGCGCCTTTGTCCACGCCAAAATTTATAAGTTTTTTTTATTAGACCTCTGTCGGTCCATTGAAATCGGTATACAATACAGGGTGTCTTATACAGGGTATTTTATACCCGTCATAACGATGACGTGTGGTCAAAACGTGTCGAAGCGTTAAAGATTTATATCATCGGGGATGCTTTTAGGGCAGTTGACCATATTTTTGAAAATGGTTGATCGTAAAATGCGATGTCCTTATCATTTCGGATATAAAATTTATAAGAAATAGTGTTTATTGTAATGGAAGACGTTTTGATTGATTTTAGGTTCCTTTTATTTTGGTCAGCTAGGTACATAATGTATCAATCAACAAAGGATAAAAAAGCTTAGGAAATTTTCGAACAACCAAACAAGGTTTCTTGTTTGCTTCTTTACTGTACCTTAAAAAGGTTGAAGTGTATAAAAAAACAAAGTGATCACTTATTTCCTAGTTTTACTTGTAATTTGAATTTTGTGACGTGTCCAAGAGCCTTGTAATGAACTAAACGAAATATAGCATTGTGATATTTGATATTTAACCCTAAATAAAACGCGGTAGGAGTATTTTTGATAATACGTTCTTAATCTCGGCAACTTTGCTTGTAGATTTCATATTTCATTACCAATAGATAATTAGATGCATACTGTGCAAAAAGTATTATATAAAAAAACTGTTGCGTTCATTTGTTATCGACAAATGAATGCTTCGAATCGGTCAGCTGACTTTCATTCATCACTGCTCATTCCCATCACACGCTCAATAAAACACGTAGAAAAGGCTAAATAGTGCAGAATATTCCGACAAAACCCAAGCAGTATCCGCCCAGAGCGGTGCCTCTGTGCTTTTATTCTTTGAGGCAAAGAGAAGTTACTAATTTTATTTATTAGTGCCTTTTATGAGATGTGGAATTGCGATGGTTTGTTTGTTGGGAAGAGCTTTTGTTGTTCATGTGACGAATCTCTCGGAGTTAGGACTTGTTACAGGAATTTCTAAGTCAGAAATATTTGACGGGAAAGCCAAAGCTACTCCAGTTAAATGATAAAAATTGATTGGTTTTCAAAACGATATACAGGGTCTCCCGGTATCGGTATTCAGAGTCCCAGGAAAGTCTCAATGTATTGTTGTATAGTTGTCACAATTGGGTATATAATCAAATTAATCAACCTGCCAAAATTCATTTTCAATAGTTCCATATTAATTGAAGATTGATTTATTAACAAAGCAAATTACAATACTGTCATTGAAAATTACAATACTGCTATCGTAATTTTCTTTGATAATAAAAACATCTTCAGTTAATAGGGAACTATTGAAAATGAATTTTGGCAGATTGATTACATATTTACCCATCCATCAATAAAGCAATTACAACTTACTAGTATTTACACTTGTATCTATTTCTTAAAAATCTAAGCCGTCACCACAAGGCAGAGTACCCAGAATGCTGGCAGCATTGCTAAGTTAAATGCTAACTATGTTCCCTATTAACTTAGCTTTCACCTTATAACTTCCATTTCTAATACACGCCTCATCATCATCATCATCCGCAACGCGACTGCTGGGTATAGGCCTCCAAACTTTTGTGCCACTCCACACGGTCCTGCGCCAATCTCATCCAGGTTCGCCCTGCGGTGTTAGAGATGTCATCTGCCCATCTTGCCACTGGACGTCCAACGCTTCTGTACCCAGTTCTTGGGCATCATTCAGTAATCATTCATTCTAATACACGCCTAGACATATAAAAAGTCGAAAACTTTTGTTAAAAATTCATTCTAATACACGCCTAGACATATAAAAAGTCGAAAACTTTTGTTAAGAGACAACGCGTATCTTAACCAATCAAACGCCGTAAAATCGGTTTATTATCAGTTTTATTCGTATCAATAGAGAGCACCTTGAGGTCAGAACACCTTGTGGTCAATCATCGATAATGTACGCACCCCATTATATTTCATAGTTCCATTAGTAGAAGATAATTTTACACAGGTAGTTACTTGATCCATTCGGTAGCACGCACGTTTCAGAGAATCGATTTAAATCGATGCACTACACTAAAACACCATCCCAACCCTACCACGCCAGCAGAATGTCATTCTTTTTCCGTGCGCGGTAGCATAAGCACACTACAAAATTTCTTTTACGCAATACATTTTGTGAATCTACGAAAAATTACAAAAGGAAAAGTGAAGACCAAAGCAATTCAGCGGTATCAAGTAGAAATCAAAAAGCTTGAACAAAAACAAGTGAGTTGAGTTGATATCGTCGAATTATTGAATTCTCGAACAATGAAGGTAAGTTCATTTTTGAATTCATGACTAGATGTTGCAAATCTTTAGAATTTAACCATACCATACCATCATAAAGTCTGCCTGGAGGGTTTACTGTAGGTACTCCACGAAGGCTAGACATGATGAGTTAAAACCTTGGGGTTTGACTGTAGGTCACTCACGAAGGTTATAAAAGCAAGTAGACTATCTAGAACAATCTAGATGTTGTATTCTTTACAATTCAATCATACCATACCATCTTAAAGTCTGCCTGGAGGATTTACTGCAGGTACTTCACGAAGGCTAGACAGGATGAGCTTAACACCTGGGGGTTTGACTGTAGGTCACTCACAAAGGTTATAAAACAAGTACCTAGAATATCTAGCTAGAATAATCTAGATGTTGTATTCTTTACAATTCAACCATACCCGACCATCTTAAAGTCTGCCTGGAGGATTTACTGTAGGTACTTCACGAAGGCTAGACAGGATGAGCTAAACACCTGGGGGTTTGACTGTAGGTCACTCACGAAGGTTATAATAGCGCAAATAAACATCTAATTTGCACATCAAGGGTTTGTACATCACAAGAACTCATAAAAATTTAAAGATGCTTAGGTACCAGTTAAAAACCTAGCGGTTTGTCTGTAGGTCATTCACAGAGACCATAAAGCAAGTAAGTAGACATCAACTTTGCATACCATTGGATTTTACATCCCTAGAACTAACAATTTCGTACTTAATGCTGTTTCGATGACAAAAAATTGTCAGTAAAATACCTGGAGGTTTGACTGTAGGTCATCCACGAAGGTCATAATCATAAAGCATGTAGGTAGTCAACTAAACTACTCCGCATATCATTGAGTTCAATATTCATAAAACTCAATATTTCCTAAGATTGAGCTGATAAAAACATTTTGCACTACCCGCAAAAATATTTGAAGTGGAATTGGGTTCTTCTTTACAGAAATCGAAGCCAAATTAATTAACGAGCTCCTATTTGCTAATATCTCTGTAGATAATGAAGCGGGTATAAAATAATAATAATATAATACATTACAATATTGTATCCCCGATAATGAAAAATCTAGAAACCATCGAAACTGATACTGGGATATTGACGGACACCATGTCAAAATTGGTAATCCTGTCTTGATAATATGTTGTGCATGTAGTCGTGCACTAGGTGACTCAACTGAAGAGATTCCAGTTGTTTACGGTAAGAATATACACTCGGATGTCACAAAACGAACATTCAATCGAGACGAAAACGCGCAATAGGCCAATATCTAGATAAATCGTCCCTGAACATCATTCAAGACGAAACTCGAGATGACACCCGTTTTGGCTCAAAATTGTCAGAAAAATCAAAACTGCTAAAGCAATTGAGAAACAAGGGTCGTCAAAACCCACCCCTCAAGCTTCAAACGGGACGCCCTCCGCATTAACCAGCGGTGAACAAAGGGGGGGGGGGGGGAGGTACAGGTAAGTACATGGCGCACCGCCAGGCACAGAGTACGTACCAGTCGAAATCAAACTCAAGCGCCGCCGCCGGCGTCAGCTGCGCCCCTAGCGTCAGCGCAACACAACCGACCGAATACGAACCGACGTCCTCCACTGCGACAGTGGATCAGGTACTACGTGAAGGCATTATTATAACTGTTGGTTATCTATATATATATATATAGAACAATTTGTTTTATACACCGATTTGAACGGTTACCAATTTTCACTGACTAGCAATAATACTCAGTCATATATGCCTAAAGATATCCTAGCTAAGTTGATAAGTCTAACACTTAAAATAACAATAAAGAATTAAGTACACTTTGGTGCAATATCATAGTGTAAAATGAATACTGCTAGCACCATATATTACAATCATAATAACCAACAATGTTGACACCTAACCCTAACAGTACCCATAAGTTTATTTTAAATTTAAAATAATTTGAAAGTTCTTATGAACACAATCAAAATTGAAGATTATGCGACCTCTTGTAATCTTCAAAACAAGGCTATCTTCGTGTACAACAATGATCACAAGGATCCATATTTATTGGTAGGTATCATTCATCAAAATTATTTAAGAGAACTTTTTAGTTAACGCATTCACTGCCCAGCCTCGGAGGTGCGACCTGCAAAAGGGCGCGCCGCCGCCGCCTTGCCGCCGCCGCCCCGCGCGCCGGGCGCCGTCAGTCGCCTAACGGCGGCGATGGAGGCGAACATGTATCTCTATGGGCCATTTAAGTGACGCATTCACTGCCCAGTCTTAGCGGTGCGATCCGCCGCCGCCGCCTTACGGCGATGGAGATGGACATGTGTTGCGTGGGCCATAAAAGTGTTTTTTATATTATATCGCATTCACTGCCCAGCCTCGGTGGTGCGACCCGCAGGGACGCGCCGCAGCCGTCTCACGGCGCGATGGACCTGGACATGTGGGTCGTGGGCCATGAAAGTATTAAGGTTTCGACTAGAATCTACAGTTCAGTCTTATATTTAGATGATAGTAACCAACTAAGAAAAATGTTTTGGTAACAATTTACTGAAACAATAAAACGATTTAATTATTATAAACAAAATACACTTGCACCTAAACAAACATGAAAGCTGCAAGTTTTAAGGCTTCATATCTAATACCTCATCAGACATATTGAGTTTAGCCTTACCGGAAGAAAAACGTAAACCATTATACAGTTGTCACAAAAATATTTGAAATTACCACGATTCGAGTTTTGCACAAGTTTTACACAATGGTTTTGAAGACAAAAAAAAAAAAAAAATTTAAAAAAAAAAAAAAAAAAATTTCGCGCTTCTAAATAATATTAATGACCATCATTACAAAACAATAATAATAATTAACTGATAACAGACAAAAATTCGATTTATGCTGGTGACAGGATGGATAATATTATAAAGACTAAGAAATCCTTAATTTCTAACACCCACTATGACCCATAAAATGTTTACTGATGACTATCGAGGTGCTGCTTGCACTGGCATGGGCGCAAATGGTCACTGGAAAGAATGGGACCAACAATTTCACATTAATAACTTATAACAAGCGGTTTTTTTAGGCCCTAAGAGTATGCCCATAATATTGCGCAAAACTAATGCTTACAGTTAAGACTACGGCAATAAGATAATATAATAGAATTGGGAAAAATTAACCCAGACACTGAATTAGAACGAAACTCACACGACTGTATTAACTTTGGTAGTTCACTCAGTACATCACTTTGGTCTACCTTAGATTGATCGTAGCGCATCTCGCTCCAACGCCAAATGTGACACTTTTGTTGAATGGAACCCCGATTCGGTTTTCACGTTTACTGTTTTCGCCTTTCTCAAATTATTCTAAAGTGTTTACCAAAATTAATAACGAACAATCAACAGGAATGATTGTAATCCCTAACTAGCCTTCTCAGGCTTAGTTCCCTTTATTGAATCGATGGTATCCAAAATCACATACTTATACAAAGTTTTCATAGACTTAGAGACCCTTAGAGGGCTGCGATTGTCTCCGGGAAGCGTTTTCACTGCGACCTGTTTCTCAGAAATCACTATAATCGTAGTCATAATATTTAGATGTCATGATTGCTTCCTTTTCTGAAGGACCTTAAAACACTAGTTATAAGAAGGTTATAAGCTATGGTGGAATTATTGTTAGCAAAATAACATTATTGATTATATCGATTATTTAAATGCCCCAATCATAGCTGTGGTAGAAGTATATTCTAACAGAACAATTCCAAAAAGGTGATTTATAATATTGTTCACTTAGTATGTAGTCAAGTCACCGATCGGCTCATTTTAGGCCACAAAATTGGTTCTGACGAACATATTATCTCGCCTCGTATAAGGAGTTTATACTCGTAAGCAGCGGCCGAGTGTACCTTAATACAGTTTTGCAAGGGACCCTTAAACAGTTCTAGATTTCATCAATAATTGATATCTTATGATTTTTCTTTGAATAAATTAACTAAAGAACTAGCGTTATTAAATTGTTATATACCTCCATATATCAGCATTATTATAAACCTCTGCAGCAGCTCGCGAGCAACCAAATATGACTATACATACCACATTTTACAAAAAAAAAAAAAAAAAAAAAAATGTTTACTACATTATAATTATGTCTGCCCCGAGTAACTTATGAAGTGAAATTAGTAGTAATTTATTGATCACCGATTAACATCGGCATAAGCGAGCATAGTCGCTAAGTAATGCTCGGTACATTGTTACAAGAGCAAGCGGAATCGGGGCGTTGCAACTTTCGGCGCACATTGCAGCGGCATGCTGCAACGTCGAGCGCACACGCTGCTGGCCTTTCCATCGAGGAAGGCACAGAACTGGCTAGAAACAGAGCTCGCAAGCCTTTGCCCAAATTATAACCATCCAATTTCATCAGAAATTTTTTGCTAGGTCGGCTGATATACAATAGTAACAGAGACTTCATTAATACTTTATGCATAAGAAGTTATGATTTTATTGACTGATAAGAAGTTAAGTACTTACATCATTATTTTTCTTTATTATTTTGTGTTATAGTTATCGACATACTCGTACGATAATAATCTAAAAACACCTATTTGTTTTATATTTATAAAATCTGCTACAAATTAAGCAGAAAAGATAACTGCTCTGAAATACCAAACACTTAAGCAGATAGTTAGACTCTAAACATCTACCTGTGTAAAATTATCTTCTACTAATGGAACTATGAAATATAATAGGTGATTAAAAGAACTTAACAAGTGAAGTTCAATCTCTATTATATGAATAAGTTCCATTAGTAGAAGATACAAGAACCCACCCACCACATCCCAGCTCAAGTTTTGGTTGCTATCCTCTAAAAAGAATGACATTCTGCTGGCGTGGTAGGGTTGGGATGGTGTTTTAGTGTAGTGCATCGATTTAAATCGATTCTCTGAAACGTGCGTGCTACCGAATGGATCAAGTAACTACCTGTGTAAAATTATCTTCTACTAATGGAACTTATTCATATAATAGAGATTGAACTTCACTTGTTAAGTTCTTTTAATCACCTATTAGAAGCGTTTGATCTGATACTTGAACTTAAAGCCTTTGTGAGACTCACGGTCAGTTAGTTTGGAGAACTTTTTTTACACTGTTACTTCAAACCTGTGGTAGGCACTTTTTGAGCGATTGAACTCCAAATTATGTACTATATCGTTTTACTATAACAATGGTATCGTCACAGAACCTTCCATAGATGAAAGAAACTCTAGAAAGTGCGTGCGGTGCAATTGCACGGAGAGAGTGATATATTGGTTATAACCTTGACACTTTTGACACGCGTAACGCGTCCGTAGTAGTCATTAGTTTCTTTCTTCAAAGGTAAAATGCCAAAATGTGTTATTTTGAGACAATACCATTGTTATAATGACGCGTTTAATTTAGCGGAATTAGGGCCCCTCTGTTATAATACCATGTTCGTGATCAGTATCAGTAGTACTTACTTACTGGAGTGGCGCAGTGATCTGAAGTGGATCTTGGCCTCCGACTCTCTCAGTTGTCCCGGTCCCTTGCAGTTTCCAAGTATCAGTAGTAGTGATAAAAAATTCGTTATTAAAATCTTGATATCTTTTCTCAATGAGAACAACCACTTTACACAATCCACAGCCCAACATCTTCACATCATCATCACTTAATACTTTCAATACCTCCTCAGCACAAATTCGTCCACTGCTGAACAAGGGGGGTTTTGCCATAATTACCGCGCTTGGGAGACGGATCGGTGATCGCAGTAGGTGTTGAAAATACACAGAAGGAAACTGCTGCCCTTCTTCTAGTAGGTTCACTTAGTCAACTCTTACTTATTTTCAGTTGGTGGGGTCCATTCTTACGCTACAACCACCACGGCTTACATACAACAATAACCACCTTCAGCTTGTAAAAATGGCGTAAGTCACATTAAGGTTAGGTTCACATTTAAATTAGAAAAGCTTTTTTCACATTTTTTTCTATTTGTTATATGTTAACACAAATCACAGTAGACTAGATGCTCTCAAAACTATTTCGCAGTGTGTCCCACTCCCAACATCTGTCTAACCCGTGCGTAATCAAAATAAAAATATTATTTCAGTAGATTTATATGATACGGGCAGCAGATGTGTTAGGTCCTCTATTTTTCCTTGTAAGTATTGTTTGGAAGGGTCATTCTTAGCTTCCGTTCTTTTTTTCTCTGTAATGTACAACTTCCGTCTTGAGATTGGCACGGAAGAATATAATTAGCTGATAATTTACACTTTCATTATTAAAATTTTGCCTGCATCGTTCTTATGAACCTTAATACCACAGAATAAAATGTATAATAATAAAAAACGTATAGAAAGAACACTGTTCGCCTCCGACCTAACGGAGCTTCCTAATCCCGCCAGCTCCTAGGTGAGTTTTATTGCGGTACAAATGCAAAGACGTACGCAGGGGGCGCAGATGGCATGTGTAATATTGACAGAGGACGCCGATGGTGTTCGATATTTTCTTTGTTTGATCATAGACATACGAAATTTCTTTTGTCCTGAGGTGTGATGTCATCTTCTATGAGCGGAAAATAAAATAATGTAAACGTTAATTCGCAACTATACTCTAGTTCATACACAGTGCACGCGTAGCGCAACACGACTTATGGAAAACTGGTCGAGTGTCCTCGGGGTGTGCTTTAACAGTACAGTACAGTACAGTACAGTACTGTAATAGAATAGAATAATTTTATTGAGAAATTGTGTTACATCAAGGTCTTAAAATCAAATAAATGTTTCAACAATTTATCCGTTTCGGACGTACAATAATAATTTTTAATAAAGTATTATTACAGTTGTACAAGTGTATTACAGTGGTACAAGTTTACAGTAAAGGTACATTATTTTCTGAAACAACATAAAATAAACTGTGAGTCTGTGAAATAAAGGTTTAATTCCACTTTTCGGTATTCTGCAAAAAAATTCACCTACCAACTTAGTTTTCCAAATTTCACCTACCAACTTAGTTTTCCAAATTTTTTCTACTCTTGTTCTGACAGTTATTGGACCTGATCAGGCTATTTTCCGTGCATACGCCTGCGACTGGGAGGAGTTTCGCCTATTTATTCTCCAGTGTCAGAGGAGACTTTTGAGATTACAGAACTGTAATACGTAGGTATCGTACTTCTTTGTAACATATCAAATTAGCCACTTAAAAAGCTATCGCTTGAGATCGGCTCTAAGTCCATAAGATGCTACTGGCTGAGTCCTTCACAGATCGGATTAACACTATTTAGTTCTTGTTCTGACAGTTATTGGACCACAGCTGGGCATAAATAGCTGTTTTACTTTCATTACGACTACGACCGGCCTCTTGAAGACAAGAGTGAATTGGTTTCTTCCAGACCTTCGTGATACTTTGATGACCACATCGTCTGTCACTTTCAGTCGTCTGTCACTTACCGTGGGTTGAGATTGTGTGTGGTTAAATGAAGGTATATTTATGATAAAAAAATATTATTTATTAGGTATAAGGTATTTTTTGGAGTAGTTGTTGGATGTGCATTCAGAACGATCGAGTGATAAATAGAACGTTAAGTGTGAGTCGGACTCGCGCAGGGTTCCGTATAGTTGGAAGACTTTGTGTCTTGCCAAATATCATGATTCTAGGTCAATAGGAAGTAGGTACTCTGTAGATTTTGGTCTAAGGCGTGATCAATAAAGTTTTTTTTGTGAATAAACTACAAATTTACGGTTTTTAGATTTTTCAAAAACCTTACCACTTGCCAAATTTTAAATGCCCTAGGGCAATGGGAAGTAACCTATAGATTTTGGTAGGTAATACCTATTTCAAAATAGTGAAATGTTTTAAAATACTACATGACTACTACGTATAGTATTATAATATCTGTGCTACTACTAAGTTGTAAACAGATATAAATGTTTTCTGTTTAATGCGTCATTTGTCAAAATTTAATGTGCTTCATAGCTTGTTGCTTAAATTCGAAAATGATGCAATTTGAAATGTTACGTTTTTTATCACTAAATTCATTTATATTCGCACAAATATTTAGTTCAAATAATTATTGACACAAATTATATTTTATCACTAGCTTCTGCCCGCGGCTTCGCACGCGTTGTTTCTATGGAAACAATTAAAGGTGATTTATATCCCATGGGAACTGATTTAGGGGATAAACAGTAGCCTATGTTTGATTCCAGGGTTAGATTTGAAAGAATTTTTCAAATCAGTCCAGTAGATTCGGAGCCTATTCAATACAAACAAACAATCAAATCTTTCCTCTTTATAATATTATATTATTACTGGCTTCTGCCCGCGGCTTCGCACGCGTTGTTTCTATGGAAACGTTAATACAAAATTTCAGCCCGATCCGTAAAGTAGTTTTGGCGTGAAGAAGTAACAAACATCCATCCATCCATCCGTCCAAACTTTCGCATTTATAATATTAGAGTGATTTTTGTTGTATTTTGCTTAGTATTTTGTGTTAAATGAAATTATCCAGCCATCTTCTACTTACGGCTTCTGTTTGAGTATAAATTAAATAACCAATGGGGCTTGAAATTCCAATCCATTACGTAACAGACAGGTTAATGCGACTTCGGAGATTCCCTTTGTATTTACCTACGACACAGAAGAAATTGCAGTTCAATTGCTTTCATTTTCACTTTAGAAGATACGTATCAAAGATTAAAGATTAAGTCTATCCAGATATTGTACGTTCAAGCTTTTCATGAGTCCCCATAGTTCGACAACAGTTCAGTTCAGTTCAGTTCATTTGTTAAAAACCATAGGAACACTCATTGGACCACTTGGTAATGTCAAATTTAAGATTTTAAAACTTATGAAAGCACAGGCTATTGAAATAAAATTACAGAATACATAGAAAAACACAATTGCAAAATAATATTATCAGCTGTATGGCCTTGTCAGAAAAATAATATGTATAAATACAGTGACCAAATCACAAAAAACAAACAATTTAATGAATTTGCATAAAGTTAGCGGCTTTAAAGAGGCCTTTTCATTAATAAAATACATAGTTCCTTAATTATGTTACAAATGAAGCTGATGCTATGTGCTTTTCGAAGACTTCCTTATTCGTGGATGTCCATGCGTTTTTCTCGTCTGCATATTCGACGCAGGAATAGTATTCTCCCCTAGTTAGGCTAAATTTAATATTTTTGTTAAATCAAAAGTCTTATAGTCTTGCAGCCTCGGAATAAGAATAGAATAATAAGAATAAAAAACATTTATTGTTCAAGCTGTGTACATAGTTGGTCTTAAGAACTACTTTTAAATTGTCCAATAGTTTGTCCTTTCGGACATACAACAATAAAATTATTATTAACATTATTCAATAAACTTAAAATTATAGGAATTGCTCATTACCTAAACAGCCTATGGATTTGGACAACCCAAGACCAGTAATTGTGCATCTCTTTCGAGTAGGCTCCTTATGTAGCTTGGGAAGGCTTTGGCTGAAAATATGATGATATAAATAACGACATTACCTCAAGGAAATAAAGAAGTAACAAGTCATCAAACTCACGTTGCACTTCGAAAAACCTAAAAGCACATACATTACACTACAATTAACTTGGTGTTAGACTGCTGGGCAATAAATAAAATGAAATAGTAAAGTAAAGCAAAAATGTTATTTATTGACATAATAGTAAATGTAACAGACATTATGAGTCCATAGGCTCCTGAACTAGTTAATAAACTGTGTTTCAGGAGCCAGGAAATAACTAAACAAAACAGGACTAGTAAGTATTTACAATTGTTTCAATTGTAAATACTAGAATAATTTTCTTTTTGAATAAAGGCTATTTGCCCTAAAAAAAAACAGGAAGCTGCAACAATAAAAAAGTTAGTTAAGTTAAATAATTGAATAAGGTGTCTGATAGTGACACAGCCGCGGTGTAAGTTAGACAAGCAGCGCGAAATCCCTGCACTTTACAAATACCTATCTCCGGAGGTAAATTCTTTCACTAGCTTTCTTTACATTTTTCTGTGGACATAATGATATGCATTACTGTCATGCTGTCTAGCTAGTCGCATTCAATAAGTCACGGTTAATTACCTGGCTGGATGAAGAAGATTCAGGGTGTGTGTTAGGTGGGTTGTGTGAGCGGAAGCGGAAGCGACTGTGTCATTTTTCAATGAGATGTTTGGTCAGTGGGTTTACGGAAGAGTATCTTTTATCTTCTCTGGTATCAGTCAGACTTTTATGCCTAGGTGCAATTGAACGCGTTCAATATATGATATAATATCACACTAATATTATAAATGCGAAAGTTTGGATGGATGTATAGATGGATGGCTGATTGTTACCTCTTCACGCCAAAACTACTGAACGGATCGGGCTGAAATTTTGTATTAACGTTTCCATAGAAACAACGCGTGCGAAGCCGCGGGCAGAAGCTAGTAATAATATAATATTATAAAGAGGAAAGATTTGATTGTTTGTTTGTATTGAATAGGCTCCGAATCTACTGGACTGATTTGAAAAATTCTTTCACCGTTAGGTAGCTTACTTTTCAGGGAGTGACATAGGCTATATTTTATCCCGGAATTCCCACGGGAACGGGAACTACGCGGGTAAAACCGCGAGGCGATCGTCTAGTATAAGATATAGGTACTTACTCGGTTTAGCAGTTTCAACGAATTTGGCGCATTTTACCGACGTTATTGTGAAGTTGATCCGATTCAAGCCCTAAACCAAGTTCAAGAGCTGCCATGTCACACAATAAGTATTACGAATTTGAACTCGATGAAGCTGAACTTAGTTTTGTTGAGCTTAGTTTTAGCAGCAAACGGTGAAATTGAACCTTAGTAGATAGACAGATAGAAAATACTTTATAATACCACACAAAGACAGGAAACAATATAGGAAATAAGCCTAGAATAGAGGAAGTATAGAGGGCAGAGTTATTGCTAAGAGCGATCTCTTTCAGGCAACCTTGGGATGGTCTGGATATGAAAAGAACAAAATAGACGGTGACGCTGAAAAAGTCGATTTAGATACTATTTAGATTAGTAATTTGGTTGTACACTTCAAACGGTTAAGCCTCCTCAAATCCTTTCCATCTGGTAGTCAAACTAAAGAAAACTTCTAAAGAAAAACTTCTAAAGAAAAACTAAAGAAAAATACTTCCTTCTAAAGAAAAACTTCCTTCCATCTGGGTGTCAAACTGAAATGCCTAGTTTTGAGCTGGATGATTTCAATAGATTATGGATTGATTTGAATTATATCAAACTATTCTCTGTAGCCATTTTATAATTCCAATTTATAAAGAAATTTTAAATGTTCTCAATTAAATACTTACTGGTATTTTTAATACATGAAATTTTTCCCGTTATCTCGAGTACAAAGTGGGTTTTAGTTCAGTAATTTTTCAAAATAATCAAATACTTAATTGCAGCTCGTGTGAATGTGGCTTAATCAAGGGTAAGTTCTCATACGTCGCTCTTAAATATAATTCCCCTTAAGCCACAGGCTCTCAAACTTAGTATCAGATACTATAAGCTTTTATTGTTGTTTATACATTTACGGTATTTTTTAATATCATTACCGATTACCGATGCGGCGCGGCGGGTGAAGGTCTGCCTGCAACCAAGCCTGGAGTTTGCGGCTTCGATTCCCGTCTTGCGGCGGGCCACAGGCCACAGGCTCTCAATCGACGCGACAACCACTGGAGTAAACGTGTTGTGGAGACCGCGGCTCGGCTAACGTAGTGTAGGACGCCCTTCGGCTAGGTGTGATTACGATCTGCGAAAGACTGCAGGCAGATGCTGGATTCGGCTAGCTAAAGACAGGGCGCTATTGCACTTATTAGGGGAGGCCTATGTCCAGCAGTGGACTAATACAGCCTGATGATGATGATGAGTGTTTCAGGCCGTGGAATTAACAAGTTACTTACCCTAATAAACATAATGATATATGACCTCACTTGTTTCTGCCTGCGGTTTCGCAAGCTTTGTTTCTATGGTAACATTTAAAGGTGATTTCTATCCCATGGGATTCCAGGCCTAGAATTACCTGTATGCAAAATTTCAGCCCGATTCGTTCAGTACTTTTGGCGTGAAGAGGTAACAACATCCAAACATCCAAACTTGTGATTGATCCTAAATTTGTATACTATTCTAAGTTATTTTTAAATAGTGTTTGTTAAGTAGTAACATAACAAACACTATTTAAAAATAACTTAGTAGGTTACGTATGTAAAGATATGTTCAATTAAATAAATAAGTAATTATCATATTTTGCTCCTTCGTCTTCTTCTTTTTTCAGAGTATCCAGCGACCGATAAACATGTCAACCAAAAACATTGACAACCTCTGCCCTTAGAATTAACAAGTACTCAAGCTCAGTAACGAAAGTAGAGATTACGTACGATCTCATTACAGCCCGGCTTCCATTTTAAAGTATAATAAGTAATGTGTACGTTTTAATTTTTACGTTGGTCGATTGGTAATATAAAGACTCGTGTACACTATAACACGTAATTCACAGTAGCATGACTAGCAGCCCAGGGTCAGAAAGTTGGCGGTGTTACACCTCCGTGCCTCGGAATGCACGTTAAGCCGTTGGTCCTGTGCCTGATCTCTCCCCGATCGTATTGATCTGTCCCATCGAATTATGAGAGTGAGGGAATAGAGAGTGCACCTGTGTTTGCGCACACACTTGTGCACTATAATAAGTCCTGCGCATCTGGCTAGTCTCCAATGAGACTGACCACCGTGGTCGAAATTCGGCTAGGAGGAGATTATTAACACGTAATCAGTTTAAATACGGATAACGCTAAATAAGGATAACCAGGGTAATTTTCATATACCATATAGCTAAGCGGCGTACATTGACCTCGCTTAGTTCGGCATTTTGAAATTCTTTGACACGGTACTAATACCGTAATGACGTGCCTTAAAATATTTTGTGTGAAGGCAAGACTCCAAAAAAGTATTTGAAACTTAAGAAGATTTAAAATCGGTTCGAAGTAGTAGTAGAGAAAATTCTAACAAAAGACTTCAACGCGCTTTGAACCATTTTCAAGTCAACCTTGTTAAATCAACCTACACCTCGATGAATTTCTACTAAACAATATATTAAATAACAACAGATATTGCTTCAGTAGATCCTTACCTTTATCCCTCGTTCAATTTTAAGTGATTTTCAATTTTTAAACTGACACCGTGGCCGCCACTCAGTAATTATTTTAATTAATCAGTGACCACTTGCGAATTATTGTTGCTGTATCATTATTGTAAGGAGAATGGTTTTATTACCGCCGATTATTATAAACTTTTATTATTATGAAGTGTACTTATTAGTGTTTAAGCCGTGTTGTTTATAAGAGCGACGTAATAATGGAAGCTAGTTTGGAAGATGATTATGTTCACTTAACAGACCGGGAATTCTGCCAACGCTTTATTATGACAGTGGTATCGTAGCAGAATCGTCCATATATGAAAGAAACTAGATATTGCGTGTGGAACTATTTGCGTGGAGAGATCGATAGATTAGTATCAACTCTTGACACTTTTGACACACTTGCCTCCATCTGTAGTTGTTTCTCATAATGTTTTTCATGAAGATTTCCGATATTATCAGATGCAATCGAAAACTATTTAGAGAGTTCAAATTTATTGAAGATCTCACAACATAGTTTTCGATTGCGTATCCGAGAGAAGCTAAAAATTATCATAATTTTCTTCATAAAGAGCTGTGAAAGGATTGTGAGAATTAATTTAGGGCAACTTCAGATATAAGATACTAATTTATACACACTAGGTCACATGTAGTGTGTTCTAGCATCGCGGTGGCGGGTGTTCTGAATGTTATTTATGATAAAAATATCTATCTATGTAGTATATTGTATTAAATCAGTTATCTAGTACATATAACATAAGTTCTGCTTAGCTTGGGGCTACATATTGCTGTGTGGATTATCTAGAACTATTTGTTTATTTTATTTACTTAATATAGTTTATTTATAGTCTGTCTAAAGAGCAAAAAAAATCAGCCCATTTGTCGAATGGCCGATTGCAAAACAAACGCTGATTAGTTGGGAATACCTAATAAATTTCAATCGTCAATAGCTAAGTGACGTTTAGTCATATTTTGTAAGCGTTGATTGTTCAAAAATGAACGTTATAAAAATTTGGCTTAACGTTAGCCATTGTACAAACGGACTCGTTCAACGATCCGGTGGTGACACAAACCTACATTAAGTATAGTCATGATTGATTTTCAAATATGGTACTGATTGATTTTCATTTATCGCTGCGCTCGTCATTCAATATGAATGCAACAGAGATGACCAAGATACACAGCTTCACTGCTCTCACTAGTTTTTATCGCAGGTTATTGTAAATCAGTTCGCACCTCGGCATCTGAATGATGGATCGTGTGTAGCATCGGAGATATGGGTTCAGAATCAGCCTGTGTCACTTCAAATCGGGTCCCTAGGTTTTAAACGTGGTCTTGATTTGTTTCGTTAATGTAGTTAAGATTTCATTTCAACAAGATAGCTTTAGGAACAGAAGGCGAAGCACAGGGATTGTTGTCTACGGTAGAATAGACAAAAATGACATCTAATCGTCATACATTGCGTAGATTATTGAAATTGAAGAAAATAATTTCGACAATTTTACGCATTGGGTGACGATGCGATGTGCCTATTTTATCTCTATTATACCCTAGCTCAGCTTGGCCGGCCTTGGCCTACATATCTCGGTAGCTTTCCAGCAAAGGGAAGAAGAGATCACGGTGACACATAGTGGTCATATCATGACCATCATGACATATACTTCCATCAAATTCTATTACTAGTGTTTGCCTCAGTCTCCTCTCCGCATTGATGAATTCTAAGCATAAGTTCAAATTTTGCGGTTGATCTTAAAAAAACTGGACTAATTGCCCAGTTTTTTTGGGTCAACCGTACACAGCTTTATTTAGTCCCGAGCTCATAAGAGCTGGTGCTGTTTTACAGAAATGTAAAGGAGAAAGGAAGAAATTAAATGTGAAAGATAAGGTGCAAATTGTATATTTCCAATGCTGATGAAAATGATGCAGATGATGATGATGTTGGCTCTCTCGCACCTACAGAGAAACTTCTCATCTCCCATGTATTTCTTGCGCCAAAGCAAATAATACAAAACGGCAATATTTTCAAAATAATTACGTCAATAATTGGCACGCGAGAGCCTGTTACTCATGAGGATTCCTTCCATTACTGTATGGGATTCTACCACCAACCGGGCAGATTAATCGTTTTAACTATATCATAACTTTGTACGTAGAGGGAAGGAATAGCTAGATCGCTTTGGTAAGCTCTTGGCTACGAATGAGTGTGCAAGTCAGAAAAAAAGACAGATCTGTCTAACTAGAAGAAAGCTACGAGGAGCTAGAGTTGACTAAAGGACAGTTCCAGTGGAGGGGCACTCCACTGGAGCTTTCCCTTAGTCAACTCTTACGGCATCCACGGGTGGAGAGGGTCAATTCTTACGCCGCGGCCACGACCGCTACGGCCATCGATTGATAAATCTATAATGATTAATGATAGTCAATTGACCAACATTATATGGCTGTAGCTACCTGTTGTGTATTTTAGCACCCCTACTGCAATCACCAATTCGCCTCCAAAGCTTGGTGACTTTTGAAAAGCCTCCCTTGTCGGGGGGAGGCTTGTTCGCCATGTGTGCTGATGAGGGTCAATTCCTCCTCCTCGCGTCATATACCCTCATGTCTGAGGGGTCGTGATTCCCCCGTGATACTTTGTCACGGAAAATATCGCGCCAGCTGCGTCTGTCCTTGGCAGCGTGTAGAGCGTTGAGAAGATTCGTGTCCAGGGTCGTGTGGATCTGGCCCGTCCATTTTAATAGGCTGCAGCTTCTTGAACGCCTTTCATCAGGAAGGTCAGTTAGAGGACTGTCATTTTTGTTTTGATGTTATGGAATACCTGTTTTTCCTGGATACAAAGTCTACTCATAATGTTTGTTATTCTTGGTGTAAAACTACATATTTGAAGAATTTCATAGAAAAATGTAACAAACCTGTCATTGGTTTGTAACAATTTGTAAACTCCTCATAACTTTGTAAGTATTTTTATGTACATATCATGTCTTCATAGTTTGTATGCAAGTGACTCAACTAACACTAACATTCACTGTGCTCTATTGAACGCTGAATACTACAACGTCAATTACAGACTAAAATACAAGTATCTATTATTTATGCACAGTTACGAGCATTATGAACTATGCAGAGGTTAGCAGTATTCATATCAGGACTGTTTAACATACTGCCTAATAACTAATGAGGTTTTTAAAATATTACACGTAGGTTATAAGCAAGTACTTTTTAACCGACTACAAATGTAGGTTTTTTATGTATGTTCGTCATCCGTCAATTGTGGACCCATTTGGATTGTGTTTTCGCTATTGCTTAGAAAATGTTTTTGAGATGGTCTAATAAAAACTTTATCACCAAAGGAAAAGTGTTTGACCCGAAAACTAAAAAAAAAACAGTATAAATATTAAGGAATTTGCTTTTTTGAAGTCCGTTTTTAGTTTTTTCAAAATAATCAAATTATAAAACATTTTTTGTTCAGAATGGTCAGGGAAAAATACATCAAATTTGTAAAAATTATCCTCTTCGATTGAAGACGGTCAATGCTAGAAAGAGCTTTAAAGGGGTTTTTGGTTTTCTGAGTAATGTAAACTAAATCGAAATTGATCGAAAGATAGAAAATAAATTTATTTGATTACTCAGGTACTTACTTTGGAAATGTTAACTGATAAGATCCATAATTTAAAGAGAGTCTCTAATTATTAGAATCAATGACGTAGACAAATCTCACAGAAATAAAAAAGTACCTACGTTTCTATGCCTAATCATAATTCAACAAAACAGCAAGAGAAAAAATCCTGCCTATACTTGTATAATCGCATTTTTTACGAGCGCAAAATCGCTTTACTTAAAAGGTTAAATTGAAAAAGTTGCATTATTTTTTTACTGAAAATAAAGTGCCAAGTAAGTTAGTGACACACATTGAGTTTGAATAGCACCCATTTGGGATGAATGGCATACCATACTATACTACCAAGTTTACTATTCCGGTGACAGTGGCGCTAGTAGTGAACATTCTCGTAGAATCTGAGAGAAATTCGCATAGAACTGTTTTAGTTCTGATTTTGACCACCTGATAATTTATGTTGGTGGGATCATAATGTAGATTGTAGAAGAGGATTTTTCGTACAAACGTCCCGCCTTGAAAGGACCGAGTACCTATGTTACAATGGTGTTGAAATGCTACAATGCTATCGCATATCTCTCTTGGTGTAGTTTGAGATAAGGGCTGGTTTTGGTATTTTATTCCACTTTGTGTAAGTTCGTCTAACAAACTACTTCAATAATAAAATTATAGGATTCAGACTTTATTTTGTATTAAGACCATTCTATCGTTTTTGGACGGCAGTCAATAACTTTATTTTTTTAGGCTTTTAGGCTAGTCCAATTTTATACTGTTTTAGACTAGTCCAATTTTATACTACAAATTATTAACGAACAAGAAATAAAGGTGTTGTGTTATTACTTTCATCCAAAAAAAATTTGACAGGATACTTTACCTCACCAAAATAAATATTTTAAGCTTATTTCAAAATGATTTGATGATAGAACCACCTACTTCCATCAAGAATTAATAAATAATAAATAAATTATGCTGGACAAGTCACACAGCATTATCTAGCCCCAAGCTAAGCAGAGCTTGTGTTATGGGTACTAGATAACTGATATGCTTAATACAATACACTACATAGATAGATATTTTTTATTATACATAGAAAACATCCAGAACGCCCTGGACAAATGTCTGCAGATCGTACAAACATTTGTCCCGAGGCGGGAATCGAACCCGCAACCTCCTGCGTCGCAGGCAGACCTTCGCCCGCTGCGCCACAGAGGTCGTCGAATTATTTTTCTATTTGTTTGTGCTGCTCAAAACTTATTTGTAATAAATGTAATGTCGTAACCTCACCATAGCTCTCAAACTACAGTCTCAATAACACTTTCAATAACTCAAAAGTGTCAAAAAATAATGCAAAAGCTATCAGCATGATCAGTAAACCATAGACTATAATAGAATCAAAGCGATTTTGGACATTGTGGTCAAAACAACCATTGATCAAGAGTCAAAGAGATTTTTGCACATTGATCAGGATTCAACAGAGGTTTTGGACAATGTGGTGGAAAATCCAAACATTGGTGGTGATTGCGGAGATAAAGTTAATCTCTCGATCCTTATCAATTTGTGAAGCGTGAAATGAGAAGTGTGAATTCCATGAAATCGAATGTAAAAGGTTTTATTGTTGTTCTGATGACAAATTTTAAAATTCGTAAAATTTATAAAATAACAGACCTGGGCATGCATGAATGTGGGTATATTGCAATGACGTGCTGCTAAGAAAACAATAAACAAGATAAAAATAAACTGAATTAAATATGAATTCGTTTTATAATGAAAATGCTTGTTAAGTTGTGATAATAGATTAATAAAATAGAACTATAGAATAAATAAAAATAGAATAAAAAAAAAAATAACTTTAGTTACAATAGATTGTGAAATAAGCATGTTTTTTCGACGGCAAAGACTTTTGATTATATTAACGGACTTCGAAAAATGGAGGAAGTTCTATGTTTGGCTGTATTTATGTATTTTTATGCATATTCGTCGATTTTACCTTATTCCTCCTCTCATAATTGACTTATGGACCGATTCTTAAAGTTATTTCGCTCTTGTATAGGAAATAATCCCAAAGTGGTCCCTAAGAAAAAATATTCCTTAGGGATTAATCCTTCGGGAACTGTTTTTAAGTTTTAAAAACAATGTAAAATAAAAGGATTGGAAGTCAGTTTTCAGTTTTTAAAATAAAATGTATAATCACCGAGTAGTTATTTACTGAATAAACCACTGATAATACCTACATTCATAGCTGACACCGATAAAGCAGGAACGACATCAATAACGACGTCAACACTTTTCACCTTTTACTTTTGATAGGGGGATTGTACAAACAGTGATTGTACCACTATTTACATTGAGCGAGTGCGTTCAGTATCGTTATTTGGATTTTACTGTAGGGTTACCAAAAGTTGGTATGTATCGGTCAGGAAATTGGAGATTTACGTGAATATTTTAAGTTTAACAATAGCAATACAAGCCTATAACAGTTCACAGCTAGCTTCCCCGGGTAATGGTATAATCCCCACGCTGGGCATGCGGATTGGAGATCGCAGGGCACACAGCCTTTTGATATTATAAAGTTTACGCCATAACATTACTTAAAAGTTAAACAATGCAAATTAGCAAATATGCTTAGTTGGCCGCAGCTTTGTTGTTAAACTTGGTTTTTATCTCCTTGGTTTGAACTGCTGCATTACATTTCATTAAACATATAGCTTGATCATGTCAATTTACAAACCCCTTATCTGCGTCGGGACTTAAAATATACAAACAATGGAGCATCATCTTTATATATAATAATTCTTCTGTGAGTGTGTATGTCACTGAACTTCTCTCAAACGACTGGACCGATTTTGATGAAATTTTTTGTGTGTGTTCAAGGGGATCTGGGAATGGTTTAGATTCACAATTTTGTCCGCTGGACAATGTTTTTTTAATTAATTTTTAATTTATTAGTAGTTGTTGATTTTGGAATGTTTTACATTGGATCCGACAGAAGGCGCTACCATCGCAGTGTCAAATTTTAAATAATATTCGATTTTGGAATGTTTTACATTGGATCCGACAGACGGCGCTACCATCGCAGTGTCAAATTTTAAATAATATTCGATTTTGGAATGTTTTACATTGGATCCGACAGAAGGCGCTACCATCGCAGTGTCAAATTTTAAATAATATTCGAATTTTAATTTTAGTCTGTCCCGACAGTTAGCTCTGCGATCAAATTAAAAAAAAGTTTTGTTATCATTGTGTTATTGTAGACCATGTGCTGGATCAAATATTAAATTAAAAGGTACTGAGTGTTTTGAGAAGAGTTTTGAAGTGTGCCTAAACATCTAACTATACATTTTGCGAATTTAGTGCAGAATTGAAGTGAGTATATTTCTTATAGTTTTTTTTATCAAATTTACACGTGCGTTAGTTAATAACTAACCTAACCTACAAATTTATTTGTGTACTATCGGCGTCATTAATTTATGACTGTTTCGAGATTTAAGGGAAAATAAAATAGTATGCAAATAAAATTTAAAAATCACCTTTCAACGTTTCTATAGAAACAACGCGTGCGAAGCCGCGGGCATAAACTAGTTATCTTATAAATAATGTTTTTACATCAAACACATTAGTGAAAACACATTATGCTGCCGATTTTGTCATTCCATTAATCATTTGTTTGCGAGCACCATTAGAAATCCATTTTAAGCAGTTCCCCTACACGAATTATGAGATTTATGAGTACAGAAAGAAAATTATTAGGAGTGATACAATAGTGATCAGTTTCTAAAATTTGATGAGTGATTTCATTGTAAATGTATGCCTTATCGTGCGGATAGGGAACGACGCAAACGCTTATACAAAAAGGAAACGTCACGATTTTACTAACGTCGAATGCCCCTCCGATCACCTAAGATAAGATAAGTTAAGATAAACTTTATTTGTAGCTGTTAAATATTACATTATTATGTACTAAAACTAATTAAATTACTAACCTAAGTTTAAAAAACTTTATAGCTAAAAATGTTGTCGTTAAAATGATGATTGGTTTTTTCTGAACGATATCACATTTAAAATATCAGCACGTAGTTCATGATATACGATTAAAAAAAATCTAGAGTATAGAAAAAAAATCTAGAGTAGAGTATAGTATATATCTCTAGTACGTAGTAGGTTCCAATCCATATATTGAAGGGATAGACGCATTACAATTATTATCCAACCGTGCATAAATCAATGACCAATAAATCGTTGTTATCTAACAAATTAGGGGGTTATTCCAGTTTTCCCCCTAAAACACCCCCCCTAAGGGGGAAAAATGGACTTCAAAAAATGAATTTCAGTTTTCCGCTTGAAGATTATCCTTATAGGGGAAAAAATTGGAATCGAAAAAAAGGATTTTGTAAGATTACAAGAATTACACGACATTACACATTGTTTTAAATATCTGTAGGAAAATCTTCGTAATTTTAAACAGTTTTACTTTTAATGGTGTAACCAAGGCCACCCTACTCACCCCTGTCAATGGGTACCAGTGAGTACAGCTATGCGGTCCTGAATTCCCTCAAATAAGGGGTGAGGCACACCTGCCCGCACCCTCGCGACACGCGACGGGTACAAGTTACACTGACTGCTGCGCCAGGGTAGCTTGGCCTTTGATCCATCATCATCACCACAAGTCTGATTTCAGCCAATTTAGCTATTTTTTAACCCCCGACGCAAAAAGAGAGGGGTGTTTATAAGTTTAACTTATAAACACCCCTCTCTTCTTTCCGTGTATCTGTCTGTGGTATCGTAGCTCTCAAACGGATGAACCGAATATCGTATGTTTTTTTGTGTCATATTTATCTCGAGTGTTCTTAGCCATGTTTCATGAAAATCTGTTAAGCCAATAAACGTCAGCGGGTATAAAATTTTTTTAATTTTGTTTTATTTTATTCTCTACTGCAATTATTTTCATGTGATTCATTCATTTAGTTAGAACCTCCAGCAAAAAAGTATTCGGATTCAATTATATGGGTGCGGTTTGCGCAGAACCGTAAAGGTTTTAGGCCTACATCCTGTAGTGGGTAAAACGATGATGATAATGAAATATTGGAAGACCAGCGTTGGTTGTACGCATATACAACCAACTCATGCTGAGACAGGGACCGTAACTTTTGTAACTCTAACAAACTGTCTATGTTCTTTTGTTTTATTTTGTATATCTGTGTCTAAGTTACAAATAAACATTTCTATTTCTAAATGAATTCTGACTTATACAAGTATGACAATGTTTCGTTCTGATCGGTCTCAACATACAAATCTTCATTCCGTCAGTGAGTATTCTAATATTACCTTACAAAAGATTTGGACTGTCGTCGCTGAGCTAATTGAATTAGAAGTAAGTTAATTTTAGCATTAAGCCAACCTTCAGCTTAGCCAAACCTTAGCAAAATTAAACAACTAGATTATATCAAACTTAAAAAAAGCAGTTGACAGTCCAAGTTCCTCTGGTCGTTCTAAACTAGGGTGCCGACATGCTTGAATCTGTATAGCTGTGTGCATTGTAGTGCATTTCAGCTCAACAAGTAGGGTGGCTTATTGAGTATTATTATTAGGAGTACTTAACTAAAATTGTACGATCACAAGGGATTCAAATCAAAACTAAGTGAAAGTATGTAAGTAATTATAATAATATCCTCCTAGCAGTATTTCGACCACGGCGGCCAGTCTCATCGGAGACTAGCCAGATGCGCAGGACATATTATAGTGCACAAGTGTGTGTGCAAACACAGGTGTTCTCTCTTTTCTCTAACTCTCATAATCAGATGGGACGGCAGATCGACATGACCGGGGAGAGGTCAAGCGCAGGACCAACGGCTTAGCGTGCTTTTGGAGACACGGGGGTGTAACACCGCCAACTTCCTGACTCCGGGCTGCTACTGTGAATTTTTCTTGTTAGAAAAACCCCAATAACAGCTATTGATCCGACTCGGGATTTGAACCCAGAACCTTATGATCAGCGGTTGAACAAGCTGACCGCTGGACCAACCAGGCAGTGTAAATAAATAAATAAATAATGCTGGACAATTCACACAGCATTATCTAGCCCCAAGCTAAGAAGAGCTTGTGTTATGGGTACTAGATAACTGATATACTTAATACAATACACTACATAGATAGATATTTTTTATTATACATAGAAAACATCCAGAACGCCCTAGACAAATGTCTGCAGATCGTACAAAAATTTGTCCCGAGGCGGGAATCGAACCCGCAACCTCCTGCGTCGCAGCCGGACCTTCGCCCGCTGCGCCACTGAGGTCGTCGAAGTGATGGATGTTAGATAATTTCTGCTGATTATAAACTTATTTGACAATTCAGAATTAGGTTCGTGGGAAGGATCCGCTTTATTATCAGGTATTTTAAAAAATATTCAAAGAAAATAGGTATTTTAAGAAAATATTATTAAATAAAAAATAATATTTGATAGGTAGGTATTTTTATGAAGGGATATTTGGTAGGATATTACTTTAATAAATGGATAAGGATGGGGCTGCAAAGTGGGCCTTACATCGCTACTTCAAGCCTTCGCACAAGACTGCATGAAGGCGGCGCAGGACTGAAACCGGTGGCGGTCTATTGAGTCGAAACCCACTCATGAAATGGACCAAACCCATTTCAACCCCGAAGTGGGCCAAGATCCACTCAGGGTTTGATGCGCTAGGATAGACAGTGTTATATTTTTATGACGACCTCTCAGTCACCAGAGATAGTTGGGGGTTCGATTGTCTCCAAGGGATGTTTGTTATAAGTGCAAATATTTTTGGGGTCTACGTGTTTTCTTATATAAAAATAATTAGACATCTAGGTCCCATAAGACAGGCTCTTCTTACTCTGAGGCTAGAAGTCGTACGTGTGAAACATCCAGTATTTTCAAGTAGGTACTCGAAGAAATAAAAGTTTTGCATACAAAGTGTGACTTGTTTATTTGATCATTCATACACGCATCTTTGTCTCAAGTGAAGGAGATCGATTGACTATTGTGTATCCAGTTCACACTATGCGATGCTAGAATTGGCAAAAATAGGGCTGGCTTACATGTCAAATCCAGGATCTAAGCCTGGCACAATATTATGTAGGTACGCTTACTTCTAAGCCGATAGGGCATAATGGGTGGTAATGAAAAGCATGTTGTCAGCAAGAAATAAGATATATAAGAAGAATAAAATATCTTATTAAGGCGAATAGTAGGGGTAATAGTGGCGCCACTACATATTTAATTTTATAATTACGTTATACAAAGGAATTATCAAAAAATCGGACCGCGCGTAGACGATATCTATCATAAGCTTTTTTTAAATGTATCATTAATAGTTTTGTACTGTATTATTTAGGCAGATACTTGTTTCAAGAGTTTAGTTCCTATTGGTGGCCACCAAGCTCTCCAAACAAGGTTTTTGATTGAATAACACAAAACAAAACTATTACAGATACATTAAATAAAAGCTTGTGATAGGTATCGTCTACCAGCGGTCCGATTTTTTGATAATTCCTTTGTATAACTTAATGATTAAATTAAATATGTAGTGGCGCCACTATCCACCCTACTATTCGCCTTAAATTTTAAAATCATATTAACATCTTCAAATAGTGTTTATAAGCAATTCAAGCGGATGCTTGAGTGGATATTTAGTCAGTTTATGATTTAGAGATTTAATATGGTGCGGCTCAGAAACTGTAGGTACTATGGGATAGGTTCGGCCGGTGATTGATTAAAAACCGTCAAAATCACAACTGAACATGAACCCTTAACTATTATGTTCGATAAAATCAGTTTAAACAAGGCCTTGCTCCCTATTTTATTGTTATCTCACTTCTTATATACATTTTGCTCAACATTTGCCCTTTATGGACATGTGGACCAAAAAAAAAAATTATTACCAGTTTCACATTCGAACAACTTATTTCTAAAGCTGGCAGTAGTTTTTTACATTATTAAAAGTAGGGCTATAGTCCGATTAGAATATTTTATTGTATAATTCCCCGCACTCATGGATTTTCTCCCAAAAGGTTTTATGAATGCAATATGGCCGCGGTCATAATTTTAAAATTGTAGTATTTATGGATCCCAATTTATTATTTCATCACAAAGTTTACGGTCTTTTAAAACGCAAATATCAGAATATTAATTATCTTTGTCTCTTATTTATTAATTTGCTTTGTGAGGATTCATATTTTATGGCACCGAATTTGCTGAATGACACCAATCTGCCCAAATTTAGTTTGATGATATATTAGATTGCTGGTGAGAGAAGAGTATCTGAGCTTTGTATGAGAAAAGAACCCTACTGAATTCAGTTGGTCATAATTTTAATATTATCGAACAAGGCAATTAAATTCACCCAGTTGTAACTCTCACCCGGGCTTTACCTAAAAAACATGACAATGAATAAATAATACAAAATTACGAACTCATTGTAGTGGTCAATCCACACGTGACATAATGAATAATACCTACTGTCACTGTCCAATTATTATTCGTATAATAATGGCACCCAGTCATTGTGTCGGTATTAATAAAAGGCCTACCCAAACGTTTTACGGTGGAACTGGAGCGAGTTCCCTGTACAAGAATCGATGCTATATCATGACTAAAATTCTTTCAGAGAGATGCTGTAAAAGAACTAACAACAGAACAGTTCTGACAACCCGTGTGGTGCAGTAGCCGAAGATCCGCATCAGATTCAGGGAGCCGAACAAATGTTTGTACAATCGTCAATTATTTGAACAAAAAAACTAACAAAAAAAAGTTTGTAATCTTAAAAAACATCTAAACCAGCAACTAATATGAAGCAGATCAGAGCTCTGCGAGCTAGATGATGCTGTGTAAAGACAATGCGTCGTCGCTGTAAAGAGTCGGTGGGTGTCGGCCCTTATTCGTACAATATTAGAAACCACCGTCAGTGATAATAATAGCAAAATCGCGATGGACGCGTGGCCTGCGTGTGCGCATTGCGTAGGACAGGTGTGCCGTGTCACCCTACGGAGGGAGAGGACAGAGGGTGTTATGCAAATTTCACTTTAGGCAGTTATGCATTATCAAACCGGTCGCTGGACAATATGGTTAAAAGCGATTTGGTTCAATTGTGACTTGATTTGTAATAGATCTGCAATTGATCGCTTTCAACCATATTGTCCAGGAACGGATTGATAATGCGTACTAACTGTCTAAAGTAATACAGTAATAAAATCTCAGTCATTTTGTAACTTTATATACGTGAAAAAAAAGTTAATTCACATTTTTTTATTACCAATGTTATGAAATTTTCGAGATGTAATATGTATTTCTTTATTTAAAATAGCAATAAGATCGTTCGTGATTTCGTTGAATTGTGAAATGATTTGTAATTGATTTATATAATAAAATATTTGTCATTTATTGGTTTTACGTGGCAAAAAAATTAAGTCATAATTTTTCTTAATTAACCTATTTAAACAAGTTACGGCTCGTTTTCGTGGGGATTTGGGATTATTTGTGTTTTTTTGGTAAAATAGCGATAGACGCGTGGCTTGCATGAGCGCGCAGTGCGCACATGTAGGACAGGTGTGGCGCCCTACGGAGGGAGAGGGTAGGGGGCTGTGATGCAAATTTTACTTTAATATTTAATTTTAAACCAGTTTTTGAACAAAAGGTACGATTACAAGTAATTTGGTTGAATAGTGATAAACTGGATTTGTTATGGATCCGGACGGTAAAATTTTAGTCAGTCAGTGGCGTGGCGTAGTAATCTTTGTGAATTGTTTTTATTTTATTTATTTGTATACAATACATACATCTTGAACCTTTTTGGCAGGGTTTTGATGTGTTTCCCAAATAGTTATGAAAGTGGTTTATAATTAGATTGTGTTTGTACTTATGTAATTAGCCTAAAAAAAATGTTAGATTTTCTGATTCTGTTTGCATATTTTAAAGTGAATTGACACTTTCAATGCCCATGACGCACACGGTAATGTGCACGCTGCTGCCCTAACTGCGCGGTGTGTCCCTTCTTCGGGTCGCACCGCAGAGACTGGGAAGTGAATAGGTTAAAATGATTATAAATAAACAATGTCCACCAAATTATCCCAGTATAGTCATACTAGAGAAAACAGAAAATAAAAATTCTGGCATCATTTTCGTTTAAATTTAATGCAGATAATTACAGTAATTATGTTTTTTCATACAAAGTTATTCAATGTTGGTACAAGCCATGATACGCCACAACAAGGCTAGGCGGCGTTAAGTATTCCTTTCTATCCGCTCATTAGCCAAAATCGCTCTATAGTACACTCAGCGTAAGTATAAAGTAACCAGTATTTTAAAGAAAATATTAAGAATTCTATAGGTACCTCCTATCGATTTAATACAATCTGATTGTAAAGATAAACAGCTATTTCTGTAGCTAAAAACAAATACTTTCACAGGAAGATATTACACAGGAAGGACCTATGACATAGAACATGATTTGATGTATTCTGTAGTTTGGAGGCCATTAAATTGTGGAAACGTACCTCAAAGTATACAGGGTGGATTTTTTGTACGGGGCAGTGAGGGGAGGTACGCGACCCTGGTTTGCGAATACCTCTACAAAATATGGATAGTCCTAAGACCATTTTCTTGTAGCTACACCGTTTAAGGTCTTTACTGCTCCGACGAAAAAATCCAACCTGTGTAGTTTAGTTGTTTAAGATTTATTTTAATTTTTTGAACCAAGTGCAATGTATTTAACGTTTCATTGGATTCGTCTTGACAGTTTCAGTTAACTATCTGGCTGTCCAAAACAGCGTTTATCATTAGTGTTCTGAATGTCGGTAAAGAAAATATAAAAATTAAAATGTGTCAATTCGGATAAAGTGTCTGAAGTTAGTGTCCGAAAGGTCGGTAAGCCAAATTTAACAATGTTTTGAATTGGGTCACTTCAATCGTAGATGCTCAATAGATCGCACCGCTTTTTGCTCCTAGTTTATGTTAAGTTTACAAACACTGATGCAAGTCTTTGCCATAGCCGAGTGTACCGACAAACGGTACAAAAAGCTGTTTATGCATCCGCCAGGCCACTCTGGAATCTGAAGGTTCGTGCGAGACATTTTACGGGAGACAATTTACGGGGACATCCACACTGAAGCTATGTTTTAATTGAAATGGGCAGTACTTACAGTATTTGCTAGAGCTATGTGTAATCGCTATGTACACGGCTGCTACTCAGAGTATGAAAGTTAAGGACCGTTAGAGTAGGGTAAAGTACGGATAATCGCCTCTGTGGTGTCAACGTCACGTATCAACGTGCTGTGCCCCACTGCCAAAAAATCTACCGTCTAACAATAAAAAACAAGTTTTGATTGGCCAAATAGTTAGTTTGATTACCAATCTACATAATTTGGGCCATGAGAACTTGATTCCTTGCTCTTGATTGCCAAAAATCCAACTTCTGTAAATACAAAAGTTGTTTTTTTTTTGTTTTTTTTTTTGCAATGGGGCATAAATGTACGCTCCTGGACGTTAATCCAGACATTACCGTATAGTAAATCTAGACATAATGATAAACTGTCGAGAAGAATTTTTGACAGGTTAAAATGCCTGAGGTTAATTTCGTTATAGTTTGTCTTAAATTTACAGTAACTTCCACCAACTTCTAGAAGATACTGCCAAAAGATACATCTCAACATTTTACGGAAGCGACCCAATAGTAGATCATTTCCAAATCAATTCCACGTCAAAACATAACAGTATCAATAGCCTATTTTACATAAAACTATAACTTACTCCATACAGTTTAGTGTTCATTTTGTTATTGGCTACATAAATCTCGCTACACAGGCAGCCGTAAATAAACACGAGTGTCCGTTGTCCCGTAATCAGCGCGAATATATTAACTGCAGAATTATCCCGCTGCAGGCAGGCCTGGGGACCTGGATGGAACACACACGTCACAGGAGTTTTGCGAAGATTTTTCTTGATGACTGTACTAAACGAAACGAACGTATTTAGGACCGAGTCGGTAATGTTAAGACACATTATAGACCCGAACCGTAGGACAACAACCAAAACAAGAATGACTTCTAGTAGGTAAATATAATTAATAAATTTATATGATTACGAACAAAGAATTACGCCTTCGTGACCTTAAGAATCCCAGAATTCAAAAATGCTGTTCTTACAAAACTGATTCTGCTGATAATTTGAGGTTTGCACTGAAAGCAAAACTACGAATGGCTCGAAACAATGGCTTTGCGCGCCGATGAGAGGAGGCGTTCCTTTCTCATAGTATAAACCATGTTAAGTGGTCAAGATAGACGTTCTATCAACTAACGTGAACTTCTGCTAGTGCCCTTGAGTGTTGTGTGCGACTCCCAAACAGTCAACCTTCCAGCTGGATCCAGGAGATACCTGATGTCCCGATTAGTCGGTCGTGTCGCCTGCAATAGAGAGTACCTACAGGTAGGTGGTGATATACTTCCTAGTCATCAGCAGAATAGTTAACCTATCTTCAACATTCTCTGATATTTGCTTCTTTTAAATTGCTCCAAAAACAAGATATATACATATACCGCCAAATGCAGCAAATTATCTTTAGATATCATTCAATCTTTAGATTGATCAATATCGCACATTAGTGACAAAATGTACAGTCGGCTGCAAAAATATGTATACACTCCCAAGTTTTCATTTTAACTAAGTAGTAAGTGTATAGTAATTGTGATAATTTATGTACCGCATTCTGGCGAAGTATGATGACTATTTTGTACGAAAAACCTTTGCATGTCCTTTTATTTGAAAAGTTCCGAGTAAAATAAAAGTTAAACCTTGGAAGTGTATACATGTCTGTGCAGCTGACTGTACAGGTAGGTATGGTTCTGGAATTAATTATAATCCGGAATGCGTAATTTTGAATCACACGATTCGCGTGGAAATCTATACTATAATAATATTATAAAGAGGAAAGGTTTGATTTTTTGTTTGTTTGTTTGTTTGTATGAATTGAATAGGCTCCGAAACTACTGGACCGATTTGAAAAATTCTTTCACCGTTAGGAAGCTTACTTTTCAGGGAGTGACATAGGCTATATTTTATCCCGGAATTCCCACGGGAACGGGAACTACGCGGGTGAAACCGCGAGGCGATCGTCTAGTTTAAAATAAAATAAAAACGATATTCTATTTCTACTTAGTCCTAAGTAGAAATAGTAATATTGACTGCGTTAGTTACCTATAAGGGACCTTCAGGAGATTTAAGCTTTTGCTTTCCGCATCTAGTTTAAAACTAACAGCTTGAAAAAATCACTAGAAAAATATTTTAGGTACCTACACTTATAATTTTTAAAATTAAAAACATTTTTTTCTAAACATTTTTACCAAGCTGTAATTTGAGTCCCACGCAACAAGTTATAAAACTAGTGCCGTACTCAGGCCACTGATAAACTCTCTGATTAACATAAGATAAAGTCAATCAGACCAAAATTTCTTAATCCTCATAAAAACTGGACTTCAACTGACGTGCGTGGGAAGTAAAAAGCCTGTCTTTTGTTTCCTCCTCATGATCGATGGCGGAAGCACATATCCATTTCGTTTTATTTGCCGTTTCCTTTTGAACTTTATCGAAAATATCAAAACCATTTTTAACGATTGCAGATTAATGCTTTTGTAATTATGGGTTGTCGAATGTCGGATCATTTGTTTCTGGATTAAATTTTGCGTTCATTAATCTTTTTAAATAGAGTGAATATAGTGGTGTGGTCACCCTCGAAAGAAGCCTAGAGACCAAAATAATAGTTGTTAAATAAATAAATAAATAATGCTGGACAATTCACACAGCATTATCTAGCCCCAAGCTAAGCAGAGCTTGTGTTATGGGTACTAGATAACTGATATACTTAATACAATACACTACATAGATAGATATTTTTTATTATACATAGAAAACATCCAGAACGCCCTGGACAAATGTCTGCAGATCGTACAAACATTTGTACCGAGGCGGGAATCGAACCCGCAACCTACTTTAAAATTGTTTCGTTAGTTCATATAGGAAGTTTATAAAGCTTTTTGTATACTTACTAAGATGTGATGATTCCCAAATTTATTCGTTCGGTTTTCTAAAAAGAGGTTTCCCATATTATGTAGTTTTTACAAAATAAGAATTTTTAAAGTTATCAGTTTTGGATAGTTTGTTAGTAAAATGTTTTTTGTTGTTAGTTTCCAGGATTTTATTCTTTGCAATACTTTATTTTTTTAGCATCTATAAAATTGTGTTTTTTCATAAACGAGCAAAGAAACGCACTTTTAAGCATGTTAGTGACATTTATTCATTTACAAAAAAAATCATCTTCACGAAGATTTTAAATTTTACAACAAATTATCTCTAAATTCGCTAGCTACAAAGGAATGTTACAAAAGTGTCGGAGGAGTAGTAGAGACATCGTTAGAAACGCATTTTGCGCGAAAAATGGGCGGAACCAGGCGGCATTGGGGAAGCTTTCGCCAATCCATCATTGTTTAACTAGCTACGCCCCTGGTTTGGCCTGACATACAATTACAGAACAAAAAAAATTAGAACATCAAATTATCTACTTACCTAATCATCTTTCTTCGCCATTGGGTAGAAATTAAACCCTAGCGAAGAATATCAAGAAAATCACACCTTCCTGCCAGTACATTGACATAAGCTAGTCATAGTGCAGGGATGCATAAATCGTAATGGAAATTATACAAATACTAGACGATCGCCTCGCGGTTTCACCCGCGTAGTTCCCGTTCCCGTGGGAATTCCGGGATAAAATATAGCCTATGTCACTCCCTGAAAAGTAAGCTTCCTAACGGTGAAAGAATTTTTCAAATCGGTCCAGTAGTTTCGGAGCCTATTCAATTCATACAAACAAACAAACAAACAAAAAATCAAACCTTTCCTCTTTATAATATTAGTATAGACAAATCATTTATTAATAACTCCAGGTTACAGGTCAGAAAAGTGCAAACACTAATAATAAGTATTATGAATATGATAACATAATAATAATAATAATAGATTTAATTTACTTAAATAATTGGCAATTTGTAGAACTCTGCTACAGAATAAAAAATACCGTCCAGAAGCCATTTCTTCAGTCAATTTTTGAAAACCATGGTGGAAGTTGCATCTTTAATTGTGTCCGGCAGCCTGTTGTAGACTGAGGGACCCATTATATACACGGACCTCTCCGATTTGCTCCGATTTGATTTATAACTTTTATTTAAACAAATAGAGCATGAATAGGTACTTATTCATATCTGACATTGTTCAAAGTTGATCTTATTACTATGAACATAATAACAGAAGTCACACTAACTTTTGCATTCAGTAGGTAGGTAACTATTTACGCTAAAAACGTGACTGTCTAGGAAACGAGTTACAATTACTGCAGTGGTGACCATTTTCAAGTTGCCGCACAGTAGCAGCACACTTCAGCCACTAAAGACAACCAACCACGGAACAATGTAGATAATATAATTGAGTAAATTGAATCTAGAAGCCAGAATTCTTATACTAAGTCATTGTTTCATCATAGGTTAGTGTCACTTTAGTCTGTCCGTAGCGAATTGGTCAACAGAATAATAGCATTTTTCAAATAAAAACAATTTTATCTTTTTACAAAAGGTTTCATCTTTAACTTCATTTTTTAAGTCTCATAACTCATAGCATGACATCATAAGAATAAGTAGATACTTCCTAAGGAGGAAGACCGGAAGACAAATAAAACGGTAAGTCAAAAACCATGCAGCGAGGAGCTGGCAGTAAACAGCCCGCCTGTGCCGACTCCAAATTATAAAAGTCCTGTAAAACCAAGGTTTTCGGCGCCAGATTCAATTAAAGTCTCATACAACATAAAACTCATAAAATAACGACCTTAATTCCATTGATTCTGGTTCAAAATACAGGCTTTTGACATCGGCAATTCATTCAAGAGAATAAAATATAGGAATGATCTAATAGGGAAGTTGGTTCAGATAAAGATTATATTCATAGACGACTTACGGAATCTTTACAACATCATTTTCTTTAGAACTTTAATATTCTTGAAGGTTGCTTGGTTGTACGCGATTTTTCGGAGTTGTCTTCTGAAAATTAAATATCTTCATCGAAAATCACAATCAGTCAGAAACAAAATAATCTATTCCCGACCTTTCCCGACAGCGAAAAGAAAATCGCACAGCATTAAGTACTATGCTAATAAAATAACAGTTAGCAGTACGTAGCTGTTAGTACCCATTTAATAAAAAAATTTAGTCCACAGGGACTTATTTATTTCGCCAGCATACAAACCAACGGTCTATTCACATTTTTATATTCCTCTTTTCGCATAATGGGCATTGATTGACCAAGTCTAACAATACGGGTACATCTCGTCCGCGAAAAAACTCGTCCGTGGACGAGTTACCTTTGTATTTTTTCTAGGCCAGTTGTCCCCTACCCCAAAGTGAAGTGGACAACTCGCCTTCGAGAAGATCGTCGTTACTTTTCAAGGGTTCCGTATTAAAACGTTATTAACATAATATATATAGTATAGCACACCTAAGTGAAGCAGTTACAAAATAATAAGTAGGTATATACAATAGACCTAAGATAAATAGAAATACGTTTATATGAAATAAGGTTGTTTATAGTCACTGATTTAGTTATAGGAACAAAAATGTACAATGTAAAAATATATACATTATGGTTTAAACATCCAGTTTATTAGGTATAGACAACGGCCTCCGCTCTTTAGAAACTTAAGTTGGAAATAATTAAATTTATTATCCGCTTCATACCTTTTCAAGTCCTGTGATTTTGAAGTGTTCATACATCGCAGATTCCTAACCCGTCCCAGGTAGGTATTATCTCAATAATTAAAAGCTTATCTTCAACTCAGAAGCGCCGTCAGTACTTTATCTGGATGCGTCCAGCTAGCGTTATCTTCATTACGACTCTGGCTGGACCACTTTAATTCACGTATCCATTTATTTTAAAGGCTTTATAAAGGTTTGTATAGTAAGCGGATGTTTGCAAGCAGAGTAAAAAATTTGTTATTTTTCCGCTACAATTTTTTTCTTTTGCTTTTGTTCAAATAAACTGTTCCTGCAAGTTGTAGATTGTTTTAGCTTTTGCAATAATAGACTTGGAGGTGTAACTGGACAAAACATTTTTAAGGGATCTGCATGAAACAAATCAGAAACTTGAAAAATGTAGAATTTGTAAACAGAAAGTGACAAAAGTCTCATCTTATATAAATGAGATGGTGGTTAAAAGTTTCGCCTTTTTCAATTAAAAAACAGTTTTAGGGACCTTTGAGCTTACCTATATCAGCTTAGATAAGATTTTTTTATTCAAGAACACCTTTGTTTATTCACGGAACAATGTAGAAAAAAAATATATCGCAATATTTTATGTTCGATTCAAATGAACATAAGCGGACATTAAACCGTCCGCTAAGTCAGCATAACCTCTACAGTAAACACACCAATAAATAATTACCACAGTGCAATAAATCATACGCAAATCAAATGACGTCCCATAGATAACTCATACAAAAATATATACCGCCGTACAATGTTAGTTATCGTACTGAAAGAACGCTATACTGTGACGTTTGTGGCAATTTTTCATAGAATACCAGCTTTTCCGTTCAGTTGATGGTGGCGCTAGTGGTGAACACTTATTAGAATCCCTAAGTAATTTTGCATAGACAGTTTTAGTTCCAGTTTCGTCCGTATGAATAGGTAAATTGGTCGCTTTGATACCAGTAACAGTATAATTGGTAGTTTCTATTTCGCAACCGATAATTCTTGGTTGTCGATCGATAATTGATAATTTGACGACCTCTGTGGCGCGGTGGGCGAAGGCCCGCCTGCGACGCAGGAGGTTGCGGGTTCGATTCCCGCCTCGGGACAAATATTTGTACGATCTGCAGATATTTGTTCAGGGTGTTCTGGTCGTTTTCTATGTATAATAAAAAATATCTATCTATGTACTCGTATATTATTATGTATATCAGTTATCTAGTACCCATAACACAAGCTTTGCTTACCTTGGGGCTAGATAATGCTGTGTGAATTGTCCAGCATTATTTATTTATTTATTTATTTATAATTGAATAGTATTAGTAATTGTTGCAAAAAGACTAATTGTTAGAACTAAAGTTGTAAGTAATGGTGGGGATGGTACCTATTATATGAAGGAAGAGTAGTAGAAGGAATGAAAGCTGCGTACACTTAATAGGCACAACACCGTGTCAAAATCGAGACAAAAATCCGAAAATGTAACAATAAACTCAAAAAACATAACAGAAATTAAAATAGTACTACAATTTGAAGGAGTAATTATCTATTTATATTAAATAAATTCTTATTCAGGACCCCTTCCAAATTGTAGTATCACTTAGGATTAGAAACTATTTCACAAGCAAAAAACTAGAAAGTTAGATGTGTCATGTCATTTTACTATTTTTGAAGGTCCAAGGCGAGGCAAGGTAAGTTTTACAACTAGGTAATTAGGTAAGATTTTTACAGCACCATCTGGATCTAATTAGATCCAATCCTCAATCCAATCCTAAAGTAGAACACAAAACTTGTGCTCGGAAATTAACAAAAAAAACCGAAAAGAATCAAATCAACCTCCTTCAAAACCCCAATAAAAAATAAACCACGCACTTTTTTGAAAGAAAAGTATATTCAATTTCTTTTAAACTCATATATGCCAAATTAATAAAGCAGGTAAGGAATGCCACAACATTTCAAAAGAAACATTTTAATTAGGTATCAACACATGTCAGGAACGCTGATACTATATAAACCAACTAGTTTATCGCTCCAAAACAACCACTCGAACTAGATCCTATTTTGAATACCCAAACACCGCTTTTACATGTATTAAAATACTAGTTCTTGCACGCGTCTTTATACGCGTTTTAGCGGCTAATAAAAATCTCGTTCGGTCTAAATCAGTACATGCCAAGTTTCAGTCTATAATCGTACGTTAAGAGCAAGCATACATTAAGTAAGCGTTTCTAAAGTGCCCGTTTTGGTAACATCATCATCAATGTTAGTCCACAGCTGGACATGGGCTCCCCTAATGAACGCCATAGCGCCCTGTATTCAGCTTGCCGCATCCAGAATTGGCCTGCAGTCTTTCGCAGGTCGTCATCCAACCTTGCCCTAGGGCTTCCTACACTACGTTTGCCGAGTCGTGGTCTCCACTCAAGAACACGTTTAAACCGGCGGCGGTTATCGGTTCTTCGCCAGCTATGGCCAGCCCACTGCCACTTCAGCTTGCTAATTCTTACTGGTTTGTTTTAGTTTTTATTTATTTCTTACGTTTTGGTAACACCGAATGTGAACTCTATGGCCGTTTTCTGGTTAGTTGGTAATGTACCAACAACCGAGTATACTGATGTCGTACCGAAGTACGACATCAGCATCCTCGGAAGTCGATAGCTTACCGCACCGCCAGCACTCCCGCACTTGTCTGCATAAAAATTATGCAGAGCCGCTTGTGTAAACGTAGTGAAATAATGTTGTCTTCGGCCCTTTTTACATGCATACGGCATGTAAGACCTTGCCGCCGCCGCCCGGGACCGTGTGTCACCTATTTTTGTCCACTATCGGTTTCATCGCGGCAACCGTCTTTAAAATTGTTTATTCATTTGTATTATACTTAGACTCGTTCACCTGAACACGAGCGCAACAAGGCATGGCGAGCGCGGAGAATGCTATTCCTACGGGGAAGAGGCTATATACGTTTTTTATTATAAGTATATTTAATAATCTTAGCAATAAGAGTAAGGCCATACACATTTCTTAATAAAAACGACTGACGTGACGTCTTCAGTCTGGTAGATACTCAATAATACTGAGATCGCCGCCGTGCCGCCGCAGTCGCCGGGCGACCGTGCGTAAACAGTGTACATATGAAAGCACGTGCACGGTACGGCATCGCGCGCTCTGTTTTGACGGCAACCGAATGCATGTGGATAGGGCCTTAGGTTTGAGTGACGAAAATACTTTCATTTGTTTCATTTGGCTCGGTAAAATGATTGGGTTGGGGTAAAAATGATGACGCTTGCAGTACCGAATCTGTACCGCGCTTACCGCCCCAATCAGGAACGCTCCATTTCTTTGGAGCGTTCCTGATTGCGGGTAACATAGGCGCTCGGTAAGGTTTCGGTACCGCGTATACCGAGCGTGCTGATGTCGTACCGAAACCTTACTGACTAATCAGAAAACGTCCTAAGGGGTGAAGGACCAACAACATCGAACCTACATTTTATTATTTTGGGGCAAACATTTCGCTGAGAAATCCTTGGCAAAAGTTTGAAAAAGAAATTTCAATTATACATAATTTATTTTGAAACATCCCATGTTTCATAATAAATTAAATATACATGTTAGATAACCATGATCTGAGGAGTGAGTTAATTTGACGTTTATAACGAGACGTGATCGTGGCGTCTCTTTTTACATACAATTTCGTATATTTTTCTATGGGTTTGGCGATGTTCCATGTCTGCACGATAGAGGCGTTGGTTGTACCAAATCCCATAAAAATATAGACTTTACAATGGCGTCTTGATACTACGTAAGTATGGCGGTTTGTGACGTAAAATTAATGCAGGAATGCTTTATATAATCAAGTAAGTAGTACCTACGATCAAGTACGATACAGTCAGACAACCCCTACACAAAATCTTTTATATTTGGTTAAAGTAGTATTGGTCCTTTTGTAAACGGTTCTCAATACTGGGTGTGAAACAGGCTAATGATGATTGCACGGCTGTTCTTGACGCTTCTCCTACGCGGATCAAGATATCGCAGTCCTACTATAATATTTTGAATTGCCTGTTTAGGTTTTGATGATCAAAAACGCTTTTGGTATAGGCACAGGAAAAAGGTGAAGTGAATATTAGATTCTGTTGTCGTTTTTGGAAGATAGATAAATGTTGAAAAGAATAATCGATGAAAGAACTTACCCTGCAATTTGAATTCCTAATTGCAGGCTACTTTGAAAATTCAAAATACCATGCATTTTAAATTTAATATTGCTGGTTTTGAAAATAAATGGCCAAAAGAACATAGTGATGACTGACTTAACAAATATAGTATTTGCGCATAATCATTTTAAAATGCTTTTAAATAAGCCTAATCTTAAAACTACAAATTATACTCCTTTAGACTTTTAAATCTTCCTCAAGGTATTAAAGCACCTGTGCCCAAACTTCCTCGACTTTAAACTGAAAAGCTTTTGTTTCGGCTTTTTAATTGAATTTCGTTAACAACACACTCAAGTTTTATGGACGAGAAAATTAATTCTACATGAGAAAACATAACCTTCCGTTGTTGAGGTAAAGCCATATTTTGCATCGCCGACAACATTTTCATTATGTGCAATCAGGGTGGTTTAGTGCCTATAAAAGAATATGAACTACTGAAATGATAATTACGCGTAAGTATCGAGTTTTCACAGAATAAAACAATATCTATGCAAAAGGAATTTCACTTCTTTGTAGAAATTGGTCAATAGATTGGGCCTAGTGACAGGATTATCGATAGGTAACCAAGTCATAGATGGACGAAAAATTTACTATACTTACGTACTTTCAGGTTTTACGAATCGTCCATTGGAGAAAAAGATATTATGGTTTAATTTCATAACGATAGCTGAGTAATAACGGGCCTTGGCACTTTCGCTTAGGTTTTGTGACCACTTCGTAAATTACCTTCTACTAGATTTGAAATGTTCTGTATTTGCCCACTTCTTGATGTACCCAGTTCTAAACAAGACCACGCTTGGATTATCCAGCATTATTTATTTATTTTATTTATTTAGGGATTTGTCCACGTATAGACTGTCAATTCTAGCATCATGTGTAACGTCTTTGCCAATATAATATCAGCACCAATAAAACTTTTTCTACCCTTTCATACGTAGGCAAGTACCTAGTTATTATTCTGGCATATCAACCATACATTATAGAAGACCCAAAATTATGAACAAAAAGACCTAGTATAGTACCCGATTCTACTGTGACATTAAAGTCACAAGAATGCTTAATTGTAGCACTGCGTAGCAATCCCCACGTTAAATACAACCGCGTGTGTATCGTGTATGACACAGGTAAGGGGTAAGATACACTATCAGTCAAAGCTTGATTCAAGCTAAATTTTTTTTCAGTAAATTCAGTTTCGTACGAATGAGCCTCAGCTCAGCTAAAATTAGAAACTTTAGGCATGAGAAATACCTTAAGTAGGAAATAACTCTTACAATCTAACAGTCTTTTGCTAAACATCAATCAACTTTATTTACAAAACATTGTGTTCCTGAAAACAACATGTACCTAAAGTTATAATGTGCCAGCAGTATTTTTGGAGAGTGCTAAAGTAGCTGAAAATGTTGCAGAAATATTGACTCAAATATTGACAGTGTAGCGATCCCATTACTCAAGCTACAGTTATAATAAGCTCTGTCACGGTAGCTTTAATTATCGATTATTATGGAAATCATACACTTGTCGCCAATTCATCGAGATGATTGTCGGAAAGGATCGATTTGATTCGGTTTTTAAACAGAAGTTGGGGTTCGCAAACTTATTTACAACAGTCACTTGTTTTACAGGTTGTGAAAATTGTTTGTGAATGTGAGTTTGGTATCTTCTGAATCGTGAAACGCCGGTCATTTTTTTGTATATATAAAATGTGAAAATCGAATTGTCTAGCTAGAGCTATAAGAACAATTGAATACTGCAGGACTATTCACACAGCATGTTCTAGCTTCAAACTAAGCAGAATTTGGCCTATGTTATTTCAGCCTGAAAGGTCTCTGTCGTTCAATTGATGTAAATAAAAAGTGCCCAATTAACTTTTTATCTCAAGATGTTTCGTATAAGACACCTAGAATACTCGTATACAAGAATCTTCTAAGTTCTAAAACAAAAATAAACTCACTACAAAATATGCCAAGAATCCCCCCATTCGTTCCACTAACACACTCATAGATAAAACCGCACTCTATTAAAATTTCCATAACCCGCTCGGCTATCTTCCATCACTACGATCTGCTACAACTCCTAGAAAAAAACTAATAATTCCAATTAACCCTAATAATAGGCCTCAGGCGAGGCAGCGCGATTAAAAAGACAAATTCCTAGGCAGTACAATAGTAGGTTGTGGGCATTCCATCCACTAGGGCGTAATACAGATGGGCAGGGGTGAAGGTAGGGTGAGAATATAATGGGAGCCATGCATTCAGCATGTTTTGGACAGAGACTGGACCGGACACGCTTGTATCCAATATAATGTGGGACTGAATCCAAGAAGATAGATGCGAATCGGCGCCGTTATTGAGCCAGACGCAAGAAGTGGCAAAAGCAATATGACAGACACAATGTTATGATATATAAGAGTTACTGCGTAACAAAAAGCATTCGCTAAGGGAGGAGGTACCACGATTACTTGGATAATTTATTTATCACAATAATAATTATGATTTTTTACAATTTGAAAAGCAGATTAACATATCGTGATTCCAACTCCAAGTTCGAATATAAATATTATTCGATTTAATTGATGTTCTTTATTCGGACGTGAATACATTCCCAAATTTGGAATCGAAGGCTTGCGAACTTTAGCGCCTGCAACTTCCCCCCATCCTTTCCCCCTTTTGCCCCTGTTCTGTGTGATTATTATCCCTGTGTACTGCCCTGACTATAAAGTATTGAAGCCAGTAATAGACCGCGACCGGTAGCTCTATACTAAGCAAAATATATGATTAACACAAAGGCGATACATAATAAGCGATATTCCATCCAGCTTTTAGACTTTTACGAGGAGCTTCGACGTGGATTGGAGGTGGAACTTTTTTAAATCTGTTGGATAAAGGCCTCGTTTAATTTTTGCCAAACATAATAACTTTGAAAGATATTAGTGAAATTGAATTTGTTCTTGGGTACCGAGAAAAAATGGGTTATTCCAGTTTTCCCCCTTGAAATCCCCCTTGAGGACTAAAAAAAAAAATTGGAAGTAAAAAAAATGAATTCCAGTTTTCCCCCTTGAAGAAGCCTTACTAAGGGGAAAACTGGAATTCATTTTTTTGACTTCCAGTTTAATGAGGTGTTTTGATTGTAAAAGTATTATGAAAAACTAATAAGACAATCGCTCTTTTTAACAGTTGGTAGGTTTAACGAGAAACAAATGAAGAAAGTTGAGTTCCGTTAGTTTTAAATAAATAAAATAAATCCAGGTTTTTGATTGACCATAATAGGGTGGTAAGGTAATGTAACTTTCTAACACATTAGCAGATATTTTTCTTAGTTTTTTCGCGAGAAGTTTTTCGTTCATATCGCATTACACCAACACGGTACGCCTCATCCATATTTTCTTCGTTGCTCTTCAGCAGGTTTGCACCATATCAATTACCAGCCTGCTGCGACAAACTCTTGGACTTCTTCAAATGCCCTAAAGCAGCGCTTTTAGATGCTGTCGCGAATATTAATGACTATGGTGATTTTCTTCCTAAGAAAATTGCTGTTTTTGTAAAATTCATGCATATCAATGAATCCTTATGATGCAGTCGATGAATAGTATAGCGGTAGCGTGTTCAACCACAGTTAATGAAGTCCCGCGTTCCGATCCCGGGTCAGGCCAAAAAGTCTTGCTATTGGGATTTTTCCAGAAAGAAATATTCACAATAGCTGCCCAGAGTCAGGATGCTGGCGGTGTTACACCCGATCTATTCCTATCTAATACCAAAAAACTAATACCAATGGTATTAGTTTATTGACAATAAAAATCTATTCCCAACGAATACCAAAACAGAACTTTTGCTACAGTCACAGAAACAATTTGTTTTACTTTCAAATAATTTATTATTCGCATAGCACATTAAGCGCCAGAACTCTCCTCGGTCGTGTCAGTTCGTCCGTCCCATTGGATTATGAGAGTGAGGGAATGGAAAGTACTCCAGCACACACACTTGTGCACTATAATATTTCCTACACACATGCCTAGTCGTTCAAACTAGCCGCTGTGGCCGAAACTCGTCTAACACTGTGAGTCATCACAAAGGATTTTAGTGACAGATTTGACATCCAGTTCAAACCGAAGCGCGTCAAGTATCATTATACTCGATCAATCTCGGTCAGCGGGAATTTGAACCTAACTATTATGACGACCTCGGTGGCCCAGCGGGCGAAGGTCAGCCGACGCAGGAGGTTGCGGGTTCGATTCCCGCCTTGGGACGAATATTGGTACGGTCTGCATATATTTTTCAAGGGTTTTTTGGATATTTCCTATGTATAGTAAAAAATATCTATCGGTGTGTATTATGTATCAGTCATTTGGTACCTATAACAAAAGCTCTGCTTAGCTTGGGGCTAGATGATGTTGTGTGGATTATCCAGCTTTTTTTTTAACAAATGAGTGTCAGTTTATAAGAGAAGTGTCCACCTTGCCACTTTGTATGCAAGTCCTGGGTATCTTTTCTTCCATGCCCTGGTCTATAAAAAGTGCCTACATAAGAAGTTAGTAAGCCTGCCTCGTCATTTGCTACCGACTTTAAAAAAACTTGCAAAAACCAGCTCACGAGATGTTTTAAGTTATTTACTCACTGTCTTGTCGATACTGAAATTGCCCACAGCTGATTATAATGGTCAGTCACGTGGCCGCAATTTGTGCCAGTTATCTCTATTGCTTGAGAAACATTGGCCGTCTTATGACGACCGTAACTTACCTCAACTTTACGAGGTTGACATAACACAGTGTCGAACTAAAAAATTATCTCTACTTTCATAATAAATAAGTGGCGCGTGACCCGAGAGCTGGTGAGTATCTGGCGCAGCGCACCAGCATTGCCATACAGCAATGCCGCCAGCGTCTTGGGGACGCGACGACTGGTATTGATTTGGATCAGTTGAGCTAACTGAAGACTGTTGCAAACAATCTACAGGTAGCTCAGGTATTGTTTCAATTGTAAATACTAGGTCTAACTTATTCATATTATTTGATTGTAATTTTCTTTGTGAAAAAACAAGGTAATAGAGTGGAATGAGCTTCCTGAGTCTACTTTCCAGTTAGAATACAATCTTGAAGTCCAGAATCCAGAATGAATAAGTTCCATTAGGGAAAGCGTGATGGATCTTAGACCACATGTCATACATACTCTAAACACACACACACACACACACTTACATACCTAAGTGAGATGGCCCTCCGACAACTTGACGAAACTATCGGCGGCCTACAATATTCATACACTGAAATGCCGTACCAACCTGCCGGTCTCTGCCGGCGGGTTTGGTGTGTAGTGTAATTAATCTAACAACGTGAGTAAGGAACTGTATTAATTACGGATGTAAGCGGGTTAACTACGAGCCTTATTTGTGTTGGAAGAACACCAACGATCACAAACGTCTAGAACCGCACTCACCCTGAAGATATCCCTCGTTATGGGATGAAACGTTCGTGTTCTTCCAACACAAATAAGGTTCGTAGTTAACCCGCTAACATCCGTAGTGTAATCGTAAAACTACGATAGTTTTAATAAGGAACTGTGTGCTTATTATGAGTGTGCACTATACGAATAAGAAAAAAGTTTTCGTGAGCTCGGTTCACTTTAACTTCCATCTCACTTATACGTACAAAAAAGAAATAGACAAAAATAATCTTCCGTGAATTTAACCTCTGTCAAATCTCTCAAAATCATTCGAAAACTATGATCGAGTTCCTTTGAAAGTATGCAATCGCCCTCAAACTAGGTAAAATATTTCCTTATTATTCGGTAGAGGCGCTGTAAGGCGCCAAATGAATGGAAGGAGACGAAAACTATTTTCGTCATCGTAACTAATGTACAACTCATACTAAATAAAATACTATGGAAAAAAAAATGAGCATGAAGCCGCTGGCATAAGCGTGGGGCAACTAACCATGCCTTCTAAATATCTACTAAACTTCCGTCCAAATAGCCAGAAATTAGCCCAATAGCCCCTACGATCTAGATCTGACCCTTCAGAAATAAAGCCCCTGTTTGCGAACTACATAAAACGGTTACCGATTTTCTTGAAACCATGACAGCTCACGTATGAATATAAGATGATATTCCATGAACATCACAATTACGCCATAAGCGTATGAGACAGAATAGCGAGTTTGTGACAGCGATTCTTTATCATAATCAGCCCCGGGTTTTCATAAAATGGCCGATGGGCTTTTACTTCTTGCTGTACAGCTTAGAAGGGTATTTGTCCCTTAAGCACTTCTCACATCTATCCGAACCAAAGTACCGAGTTAACTGAATGAAATAAACTGAAAGAAATGAAAGCTTGACAAGTTCAGATTTCAGATTTTTATATCTTTACAAAATAAGTACTTAGACAAGCCAAACTGTTTAATAAAAACAAATTTTTGAGTTGGGGGGGGGGGTCTAGGACTTCCTATATAAAAATAAGAGATAGACATGTGATATGATCCTTCATAAAAAATAAGACATCATTTTTGCCTTTTCATATTTAACTTAACAATTTTTAAAATCACCATGGTATTTCCAGAGACTCAAATTATTATTATTATCGTACATTTGCATACCACTTTGTAATAAGTAATTATAATCGCTTCTTATATTCACACCGCTTAAACTGTTTAATTTAAAACCCGCTCTAAATCGCTCCAATAAGAAAAGGGACACGAAAAAAACCTACCCTATCTGACATTTGTTTATCTCTCGTACTGCCTACTTCAGTAGTACCAAAGTGTTAATCGTTATAATTGTAGAGTCGCAAATGTTATTTAAACTCGGAGATATTGTTGGCTGGCTATAGAACCACTAAACAGTTCGCTTTGTACCAATGATTACAGTGATTAAGAAAAAGTTTTTCGAGAGCACGATATACTTCAACTTCTATCTCGCTTACACGTACAAAAAATAATAAGACAAATACCGTGAAAATAGCCTCTGTCAAATATCACAAATCTATTCGAAATCTAAAATTGACTTTGTACGAAATGAAGCAAAGAATCTACGAGCATGAAACTATTCTCTCTATCCGGTTGAGGCTCTGCAAGGCGCCAAATGTATGGAAAGAGACGAAACTTTTTGACGTGACAACGTCTTATAATTCGATAGAGCCGGCTGCACGCACGAAAAAACATGACTCATGCGGCGTTACCTCTCTCTGAGGCGTTACCTCGCTCTGAGGCGTTCCATGTAAGACTTGAAGTGCAAGCGAGAGCGCTCGACATCCGTCTCTCTCCTACTTGAGTGAGCGATGCGTCTGCGTGGACAGCTGGTATACTATAGTACATTTACATGTTTTGATCGAGTATCAAATGCTACCATTCCATCAGTATTTTCTTAAGACGTTGTCACGTTCAACTATCGTCAGTAAACCGACTTTACAGACAACCAATTTTTTTTTTGTCATCGAAAATAATTGACAACTAAAGACTAAAATTTAGATAACAGACAACCAAGTATTTTGCAAACCTGATATTCAACTCTACTAAGTGATAAAACTCCAATCAAAACCAGGTGGTCTCTGAGTATATGGACCTTTGGATCAACTCAGCACCGATACTCTTCCACTCTAGATACAAATATAATAAAAAAAAAAAAAAAAACTTTTTGTGTTACTGAAAATTTAAGCCACCAAAACATGAGAACATTCCGAGCTAATGTCCAAAACTGTGTCCGATTTATTCAATTCACCCCTATGTGACTATCTTTCCTTATACATTCACTACCTACTTAAAAGGAGCCAAGTACGAGTATTCAAAAATAGGGAATAACTTAAATAAGACTAAGTCTATAGCACACTTTATAGATCTTGAGCCATGTCCACAAAAGAGTCTCTCCGCTCCTGAACTGTATTTTATAATAAGTTATCTTTATCTCACGATAAATACACAGACAGCAGCGTAAATAACAAACCGATGACGCCCGGTAATTGGAGGCAGAATTGGAAGATCAGCTGACATGAAAAAACATTAGTTTTAGCACCTCGTACGAATAATTGAACGGGGAGGCGTGTGCGCATTGTGTAGCGATGTGGTGGACCGGTTTGATGGTCGTTGGGTGTTATCGATAATATTTACTGTTATAAGGAGCGAGTGCTAATTTTTACCTAGGCTTATCAATCTTCAAAAAAAAGTCAAGTGCAAGTCGGACTCGCGCACCAAGGGTTCCGTATAATTGTAAGACCTTGCTTCTTGCCAAATTTCATGATTTTAGGTCTACGGGAAGTACCCTATAGGTTGTTTGTGAGCGTGTGATTCCCTTGGAAATATCAAAATGTTTGGACATAAACGGCTGTAACTTTTGATTGCGTTGACTTAGAAGATCTATTTACCTATGTATAAAATTTGCCATTATACCACGCTTGACAGGCATGTTGGTGATCGAAGTGAATTTTCTGATTGAAAATAATTTCATTTAGATATTAGTATCTGAATCAACAAGCCTTGCGAGAAAAGAAGCAACCAGGAGCTCATCCATGATTAATTACATTACACTAATATTATAAATGCAAAAGTTTGGATGTTTAGATGAATGGATGGATGGGTGTTTGTTACTTCTTCACGCCAAAACTACTGAACGGATCAGGCTGAAATTTCGCTTACAGGTAGTTCTAAGCCTCGAATAAAGCATAGGTTAGAATTTTTATTCCATTTATCAGTTCCAAGGGGATAGAAATAACCTTTAAACATTTCCATAGAAACAACAAGTGCGAAGCTGCGAGCTTAAACTAGTTTTAAATAAATTCTCACTATAGTGAGCACAAGTCATGTGCTACTTCAAACGAAATAGTTATAGCCGCAGGGTGTTTAACTTTTTGATTTGAAGCGTGTTGCTACACTTGCTAGCCAACGATTGTAAGTTACGACGTTCTAGCTGGCGCGTGTCGATTGGCTAGTAAATTGAAATGACTAAGAAAAAACTCGAATTCTAAAAATATATCTATGGTATGTACTTATTTCTTTCTGAAAAGTATTTTAAAAGTATGGTTCTGATTAGAAAGTATCGAAGATAAAAGTGTAACAGATTTTATATTCTGGTCTTTGCCCTAATGAGGAAAGACTATGTTGATGATGATGATGCCCTCCTAGCCGAATTTCGGCTACGGCGGCCAGTCTAAGCGAATACTAGCCAGGTGCCCAGGACATAGAGGATCGCTATGCCCACAACTGGGCTACACAAAATTAATGTATCTTTTAAAGGGCAATGTATACGCTTCTACAACAAAACTCCTAGTGAGTTGCAAAAATTATCAGTAAATAAATTCAAACAAATTGTCAAAACCTTGCTGTGCAAAAAGGCTTACTATAAAATATCAGATTATCTAGAGGATAAAAGAGCTTGGGACGGGTTTTGCTCCAACTCGAAAAATAACAACTAACAGGCTAAAGGTTTCTTCGTCGCTTTTTTACTTTAGTCTACATACCGAAGCGACAGAAATCAAAAAATATCACTTTATTTCCGTGTCAGTGTTTAGTTTTATAATTTGACCTTTTCTAAGTGTTATTGTATTTATGGAAATAAAGAGTTTTTGATTTTGATTTTGATATGTGTGTACAAGTGTGCGCGCAAACTCAAGTTTACACTCTATTTCCTCACTCTCATAACCCGATGGGACGGCAGACCGACAAATGATGAAGTTTTTTGAGGAATGTACTTAATAAGCTAGGTTCATTAATGGCTAGGCCAGCTAAAATATTACGGAATTGAAAAAATAAGGATTTTCTCCAGTCTTCCATCTGGTGTAAAGTAATTGACGCGCACATAAAACAATACACAACACACCTTGACAGGTTGATATGGTAACACTGAAATACCATTCGATCTAACCAGTAGCCACACAAACTCTTAATAACGAGTATCCGCCAATTAAAGGCAAGTACAGTCGCGACAAAAACTAGTCTGTTCGTTCTGAGGCGCTACCGAAGTTAATTGGACCGTGGTTGTTCACTGCACTCGAATGTACCTGATGAAGACAGTCGAAGGTCGTTAGGTGTTTTGTCTAGGAAGCTTAATATGGTGCTGAGTGAAAGGTCTATCTTGATGGGGGTCTTTGTTCTGAGGGTTGGGAGCTTATAGTTTGAGGGCATGACTCTCAAGAGTCGCTGAAAAAATATCGCTTAAATAATATATATAAAAAATAGTGCTTCTTCGTCAACTATCAAATTATTGATCTCATATTTTAAGGTAATATGATTAATCTACTGTGCTATTCACTATCTCGAAACACAATAACTGTAAATTGGTCAAGAGGGTGGTAAAATCTTTTAATGAAATTTCGATGTTCTTGCGAAAGCTCAATAGGCTTCGATGTTTTAGTTTGTAGGAGCTCTCCAAATAGCACAGCTAGAAAAGCCTATAATATTTGTAATGTCCGAAATCCCAGCAATGGATATTTTTTATTGAAATTGCAACAACAAGCCATCTTCGACAAGTGCAGCTCAACCCTACTCGATCTATTTCTGTCATCGACAAAAAACTTGCAGAAAAAGATGGTCCAAAAGAGGAATTTAAAATTTTAATTGTATAGTTAGAGCCTATTGGGTGGAGTTTTATTTGTGTCTGGAGTGATGGATGGAATGATTGTTCTAGCTACGATAGAAACTGGAGCTCAAATATGGGACATTCTTAGGGCACCTGTTTGAGATCGAGCTTTACTCAATATTGTTCAGTGCGAATGTTTACTTTTTTTACCAAAGTGCCTTAAATGGTTTCAGCTCCGTAAGTCTTTTTTTCAGTGTTTTAAAATTGCATTAGTACTTAGTATTCTGGAATGGGTTAGTTATAGAGTTTTTACTAAAGTTTTAGAGCGAAAACAAAAAAGCATCATTCGATAAACTTAAGAAACTTAAACTTAAGATTTTACAATCACACTTTGGTACATTGACGAATTCATTATGCATATTCATTATGCATTCATTATACAGCGGGTTAAGTACGAACCTAGTTTGTGTTGGAAGAACACCACGCTACCACGGTGAGAGTTATGTTGTTCTACCAAAACAAACTAGGTTCATAGTTAACCCGCTTACATTCTTTTGAACTTAAGAAACCATCGAAATAATCTAGCTTCTTTTTCTAATGCCAACCTGATTTGAAAAGATCATTAGCCTAAAGTCGTCCACCGCTAGGTATCGTCCTATAATTCTTGCCACTGCTACCAGTTCCTTTAAATATAGTAAAAAGTAACATTGTTTTTCTTATTGGAATCCTCCATTTTTAATTTCCATTACCAGCCTGTCGGTATTTTTAATCGCGCATCATTTTAGCCATCTTTCGTGCGTGGCGCGTGGCTCCTCTGAACCGGTCGAGCTGCCGATAGCCGGTATAGGGAATAATTGGGCAAGGGTGAGTAATACTGGTGAGACAAGGGGTTTATACTTTATACTGTAACTATTAGGCTACTTGTACCTACCAAATATAAACTAAGTCATGGATATAACACAGCTTGTGATTGAAACCAAATGTAAAGATTAACCTGAGACCTAATAAGTTAAGTATGCACCTAGATTTAGCATCGCCTCAGGGTTAAAATAGACCTTTAATGATGTTATTTTCTCAATAAATAAATAAGTAGGGGAACAGTAATATGCTATACGTGACGTCGCGAACAATACCACAAACAGTATTTTTGAAATAGGGAAGTATAACGTTTGGTATAATTTTTTCTTTTTTTTTCATACAATCATCCACGCTGACGTCAAAAATCCAGGCTCACAATCAAATATACGAAAAACAAAAGAGAATAGCGCCAGCTTTTGACAGACACACTAAAACCAACAAGGTACCTACTAAAACCAACCGCCACCCATCATAATCTCAGCAGGCACAGAAAAAGGTTGTGACTGTGCCATACAGTACTGTGGTCTACGATTTCGTATTCCTCTAAATATGCTGTTTCGCAAAAGCAATTAGATTATCGTCAAACTTATATTCTGATTCCAAAGCTTAGGTAATTTATACCGTAGTTTTGTTTCAGATTTTTTACCCTCCAAAACAACACGGAACCCTAAAAATTCCAGCAGCCGATGACAGCTATCGCAACTTCAAAAAAAAACCTTTCGAACACGCATTAATTAATATCAATCCAGTCCCGTTTTAGCCCAGGATTCTCGTTTTCGCACAAATGTTTGGATCCTTCTTTTTATTTCTGCTTTTATAAGACCTTATCCCTTAATCCGTATTATAATTAAGATATCTATAAAAGTAGGTACTTCGATTACATCGAAACATTTGTGTTTTAATTAAGTTTGAAAATGCGAGTACCCTTTCATAATATTTTGCTTTAATTGGTTTTGTAAGATAAGATTATTGCTTGTTTAATAAACTGGCTAAATGGGTGGCTAAGATGGCACCCATCTATCTAACGCTGTTGGAGATGACCTCTTGAAAGTGCACAGTGCCATGGCAGACCAAGAAAATGTTAATGCAATGGGTTAGACTACAGCAAGCAGGTAATTATGAAGGGGAATATAGAGGTAGTGGCGAGAAATGGGGAAAAGAGGCCTAAGCATAGTAGTAAATATCGATTACATTGCGGATGTTAGCGGGTTAACTAGAAACCTTATTTGTGTTGGAAGAATACCAACCAACTAAAAAAATGGTATTGAGTCAAAATGGACAAAAATCTGTAAAGTATGTGTTTTTACTATTGCTGTTGGGTGCCGTTGCTGTGTGGTGCCGGCTTAAAATTTGCACCACCCCAACTCTTTCCGCTGGTGTCGTACGAGGTGACTAATGGATATCCACCGGGGGCGGGCAGCAGCGCCCCGTGCAGAACAATTCCACCACCAAACTGCGATCCCCAACCCGCATGCCCAGCGTGGGAGTTATGGACATTACCCCCCATGAGATAAAAGCCAATAGTCCAGCAGTGGACCAATAGACTGTTGAGCTTGGCTTGAGGTGTAAAGTATGGATTTGAACCTGATAAAGTTACCTGATGTTTCTCTTCTGAGTTCTCTTGATAGAGGTGACTTGAACATGCAATCTGCAACCTTCCACCCAGTACTGGAACGCGTTACCAATAACGCCACAAAGCCAGGTACCCCACTAGTTGAAAATCTTTGGACTTTTTACGAACTCAAGCACCGTTTGGTCCAGGTTTGCTACATTTCCGCCTTCACTTCTGATTTCGACACAACCATGTCTTGTTTTAGTCAATCTTCTACTCTACCATCCACCGACATGCCTCGTCTTTCATTCATCTTCACATCTTCAATTCAGCAGGTAGGTTGATCACCCGTTGGTTCTTGAACTGGAATCCGGTGCGGTCAGTTGAGCTGTCCATTCAGAAATTTGTTGACAAGCAATTAAGTGTGAGTGGAGTAAGAATTATAACAAAGCAGCGCTGGAACAGGCTTTCTTGCTGAGTTTAAGAGCAGAGCAGGTTTACGTAATAAAAACGCTTTTGGTTAAATTCCATGATGATTAATTTCAAAACAAAGTAACCACGGCATTCGTTGAGTGGTGGCCATTTTTACGTGTAACTTTAACTTAATTTTGTTTGTTCAATAGTTCTGTCGGAAGTTAAGGAAGGAAAGGAATCCGAACAAACCGATTCAACATTTTTACACTTTTTAATAAAAAAGTTAAAAACCTACATCTAAAATCTTAAAAATGTTGAATGCTGTGGAGCAAACAAGTTTTCTACTGCAAAAGCCAAGGCCTCCCCTCTACCTAAGTCACCTGCATTTACCATTACTCAAATGAAAAACGAGAGTCCCTGTTGGTATGAACCAACAGGAACTCTCAACCAAGTATGCTCTTGGTACAGTGCTATAGTCACCTACTGTCTACCACTCAAATGAACTCAGTGGTCAAAACAAGAGTTTTGCGTCTCCAAGTTTTTATTGATTGGTTTCCCGCGACAAAAACACATTGATTGGAATCATTATATTATTAAACTAAAAACGATGATGGGTAAGCTTAACGATTTAACTGAATACTTATGTTTTTGTCCCGATAAAGCTTAACGCACACAAAGCCGAATCAAACGCGAAACAAATGAATTCAGAAAATTTTTATGACCCGGCGACTCGGAAAACTTGTAGACAGGGTTGGGTGTGAAGGATTTTATACGACTTCCTTAAAATGTACTAGTTTATGCCGGCTTCGCACGCGTTGTTTCTATGGAAACGTTTAGAGGTGATTTCTGTCCCGTGGGAAGTGATTTATGGGATAAAAGTAGCCTATGTTTGATTCCAGGATTAGAATTACCCATATGCAATTTCAGCTCGATCCGTTGAGCAGTTTTGGAGTGAAGAGGTAACAAACATCCATCCATCCAAACTTTTGCATTTATATTAGTGTGGTTCATTATTATTGTCTTCGCCAGTGATTACGTACCTAGCTAGTATCTATAATACTTTTTTTTCATATGAGTATTATATACCTAGCTAGTGTCTATAATACTTTGTTGGCTTGAATTCTATATGGATTAAATTTATTCAATTAGATGAATTCATTTCTTTTAATCCGATTAGTAATTCATTTGTTTAGATCGTCGCGAATGGAGGCCTTTTGATGAGTTTCACATAAGTATATCACGAAAACTATAAAATTTTTCGTTTCCTTCCATAAAGTTAGCGTCTCACAGTGCCCTTCCGGACACATAAGAACTCGATAATATTTTTCAAATGATTTTCAGTGTTTTCTTGCATTTTAGCAGTAAAACTTTGACAATTTAGATCGTAATGGTAAACTAAAACTTTTACGTTTTATCATAGTGTAATTCACTTTACAAATGATTGAGCAAATCCATATTAGCTAACTCAGTTTGGGTAGATGTGCGTGTAGCTTATTGTAGACTTGTCCTCGTAACGATTTATTGACCAAAGCATTGGTACCGTAAAACTTAAAGTGCTACGATATGTTTTTGCGTTGCTCAATTACAGAGAAAATTGTTGTCTTTGAGCGATCGATGGTGTGAAATGTGCAGCATTATTTATTTCACGTTTAGGTTTTAGCTTTGCTCTAGGTATTGCTTAAGTACGTATATTTATTTTTACCGGAACTTGGTTTTAATATTAATTGATAAATCGCTTAAATTCCTTATGACTCAAGGCAAAGGCTGCTGGTTTCAGTCAGGTCTCGAATAGCTTCTTCTGAATAAAAAAAACACTTTACATTTTAAGATTTTTATATCAAAACTAGTTTCTACCCGCGACTTCTCACGTAATGTTTCTAAAGATAGGCTTAAAGGTTATTTCTATGCCAAGGGAACTGATTTATGGGATAGAACGTAGCTTATGTGTTATTCCTGGTCTAGTTTGGACCAATGGAAAATTTCCGCCCCATCCGTTCAGTTTTATCCATCCAAACTGCATTACATCCATCCAGTTTGGATGGATTAAACTACTGAACGGATTGATTTTCGTATTATTAATAATAGTGTGTTAACACCAGATTTAGAACCCTTGTAAAAGCTGTCGGTATAACGATTTGAAGTAGAAACAAGACTACCGACTTTAAAAATTAAGTGGCTCCCAATTTGACTTTAGGTATATTTTACGTTCGGTAGGTACCTAAGGATTCCTTAAAAGGACCGATTTCGATAAGTTATTGTTTTAATTGAAATATTGTACTCTGAATTAGGTCCCGTTATGTCAGGACTGAAATTTGAAGACGAGATCCTGATGAATCGATGAAATTATTATGACTCAATTAAATTTGCGTTTCTTTAATAATAATTGAACATGACCAAACGGATGCTATAAGACATTTGTTTAGCTTTCAATCAACATTACGATATTTATTGGCTGTATAAATTCAGTGCCAGCTTTCTTTTTAATGAGATGACGATACGACATAGTAAGGACCACACAGGACGGTTCATTTGACTACTAGGTCATAAAACTAATCTATGAGACAGTCATTTAACTATGGCTTACGGAGAGATGGATAGGTACCTATGTTTGGTTTACATAATTATAACTGACTTCAGAAAAATGAGGAGGTTCTATTTTTGGTTCTATGTTCTATGTTTTTTTAATGTATATTTGCCGATTTCTCCGTCAATTGTGTATTACAATGATTATTTTGCTAAATGGAGATCCCAAGATGGTCCCATAAATTTTTATAAGTACCTATTTTTTCCCCGATGGTTAGTGCTTATCCCGCAAAACGTTAAAACAGTGTAGATAGTCCGAAATATTAGGGAATTTGATATCAATTTTCATCAAATTATTGGTTAGCGGTTAACACATTCCCGTACTGAGGGAAGGATGCGGGTTCAAGTCCCGTCGAAGTCGAAAATTTTTGCGATATTATTTGATTTTTTAGAAATTATAATCAAATTATTATTATTGGTTGATTTTTTTTTCCTGGCCTAATGTTCTATTTCTCTTGAAGTCAGTCCCCAATTCCCCATGTGCCATATTCCCCGCTTTTGAGTAAGCTTAGGTTCTATCTCTACAACCATAGTTTTAATATCTTTTGATTGAGCGGTCCTACCCAACTGGGCTAATAATCTGTTGATTGATAGTTTGGTCGAAACAATCAAATTTTAAAAAGCTTTCATACTTTTAGGGCAGGTTTTACCACCATAGTGGTATATCCCATAGGTTAAATTTTTTCACAAACCATGTCGGTCGGCTGGTTAATTTAGAAATAAGAATTTTATTTTATTTTAAGATTCATTCGTGAGTATATCACGCTTTCCTATTACGCTGCCCATCGTTTCTTCTTTTGTTTTTATTTGTATTCGGAATGCAGCCGATGCGGGGCAAAAACAGAATGACAGATTCATCAAAGGTAGACCAGTCTCAGGGTTTTTATTTTAGTTTAACCTCTTTGTAAGCTCTACACTTCAAGGTAGTAAAATAAAGGTGCTGTTAAGTAAATAAACAGTAACATAATTGTTACCATTTCAACCCTACACGTGTGTACAGCCCGGGGCGACGGGCCGTAACATGTAATCTATTAAACCCGAATGAGCTCTTTGTCATTAACACAAAATAAATATTTATTTACTGATGGAAGATTATGATGCTAATTCAGAAGCGAGATATACTTAAGGGCATGATAGTGTTTGAGTAATTTAAGACTTCTCAAGCTCTTCAGTGATCATGATCAATCGTAATCACTGAAGTTCTTAACTTAACTTGACCCGTTTTAAAAAACTTGGTTAATGAGCTTGATAGATTCATGGCCTTTACCTACCTATAAAATGATCTTATTTCGATAGAATCATGGAATACCTACCTTACAATGCAACCTCACAATTTGGAATTGGAAATAATGAAATCAGAAGTCAGAAGTCAATAACTTTATTCCTTTAGGCTCACAAGATAAACACATAGACAAGTCTATCCATCAATTACTATCAAATAAGAAATAAAGTGTTATTGAAATTCTCTTCACTTCAATCTTTTGTCCACCAGTGGAAGAAGTGAAAAAGAAACCACCAGCACATTTATATACTTAACCACATAAGTGTCTAATACTTACAATGTTCGTTATTAAAGCAAAAGCATTAGATCATATGAATAGAAACATTATAAAAGAATAGATAACCTTATAATTTAATCTTGACCTTCAATAATTTCAATGCTAAAACAAACTAGGACACAATATCTAGAAAAAGGTTCTACAATGTAAAATATCTTACCATAATGAGAGATGCTTTCAGCTTACAGGGCCATCAAAGAGTGTCAGAGCCAGCCCACCACATTTTTAAATATCTTTAGTTCAACGAACCGTTGGCTGTCGTTATACCTTGAGCCATTCCGTCAAACATCGGCAAAAATGGTTTGTTATAACATTTCACAACTAAATACATTGAAATATCTTCTAATATGCTATAATATCCATGACAAATGTTCTTAAATATAAATTAACATTTAAGATACCTAGTATATTCAATATAATGCAATATGAAATAGTTTGATTATAAAATGAAACTGATTTGTCCTAGAATTTGAATTTTAGCGGGGAAAACAAGTAGGAAATCAGGCCTGTTACATTTTAGTTTTGAATATCTTTTGAAACCTTATTGTTTACCACTATATATACTTGTTATATTATATGTTAATTATTAAATAAATTACAATATCTTACACTGCCATTCTGACAAATGCTTCGTTCTCGAAGCATGTAATTTTTACGTTTTATTACACATTTTCTAATTTCAAGTTAATTGATGAATGTTAATAATAATGCTATTATTTTATGAGAAGACAACCTGTTGAACAATTTACAAGTAGTTCACAAGACCAGCTATGTTAGTACCTACACATTTTGTAAATGTTTCTTATTTTAATTCTTATTAAACTACTTATATCTAAAGGAAACAGAACCATCAAGCACATTATTATGTAGGTACCTTCATTGATTTTATTTTTCAAAGTTATTTATTAGTATTTTTCATTTATTTTATAGTCCAACATCTGGACACGCATCAATATTATCTGTATAGTTATATTAAAAGTTAGTCGTAGAAAGTGAAGTCACAAGTCTGTTTTCCTCTGACCGAGGGACCTCGACATGTATACTCGCTATACCCGCTGCTAATATCCAAAGTATACATCAAGTCCGTGGGCCGCCAGCGGAAGGACCTAATTCATTAAGCATTTTATGTTTTCCTCTTACCGTATACCTCGGCCACATACTCGCTATACCCGCTATCAATATCCAAAGTATACGCTAAGTGTACGGTCGACTAGCGGGAGGAACTATTTTTATTTCGAATCCAGTAATTTTGTCCTCGTATTCCTCTGATCGATAGACCAAGTCAACGATCGCCAGCGGAATAAATTTCGTATTTTTGTTTTCGTTTTATTAAAATTTACTGAGTTTTATTTTCTTTTTATTCTCAATTCTTATTATCACTTTCAACATAGGTACCTACTTAAAACCAACTTTTTTGTCATAAGGACACATAAATGTTTAATAATTAAGACTAACTAATACTAATAACTTAGTCTAAGATAATGGTACCTATATAAGTACATCATCCGTAACAGATCGAGCATCTATCTGTGGATCTAGGCGAGTATCACCAAGTACGTCATTTATTCTACCCAGTAGGTATGTTTATTAGCCTCAACTTCCATGTATAAAAAGTAATCGGAGTGGGGTAAATCCTGGATAATTATTTCGTATGGTTGTATTTATTGGCTACTGAACCTTACACAAATCGCTCGGCCAAGCTGACTACACAAAAATAAAACTGTTTCGATCAAATTAAAATAGCTCACTAATTTATTGCATTGGCCTTCAAATTATATTTATGTTGTGCAAATATGTTTATTTTGACAGTGCCCCCATAATTGAGCATAGTACAAAATATATTAGCAATTCATTTAATTATTCTAAATGCTTTCTAAAGCACTTTTATAACCAACCCTATAATATGTCTAATTGTGCTTAGAAGTAACAAATTGTGTATTTATGTACCATTTATTTTTTATTGATTCCGTATTAAAATTTATTCCAATATTTTATTTTTGTTTGAGTTTATTTGACAATGCCTATGTACCTGCTTTATTTGCATGTGAATTTAAATTATTTTAATTCTGACATTATTTCATTATTATTTTCTCTGTATTTTGTAATCTTGTACATTATTATTTAGTATAGTTTGACAATGCCCTCACACAGCAGCATACTTTGACATACCTTTTAGTTAATTATTTACATTTTTGGCACTAATTATTTTTATTAAATTCTAGTTAAGTCTATCTGTTTTTTGTTTTACCTTTGTACCTTATGGGGTTTCCTATACCGAAGTTTGTGTGCTATTGTTATAATAAAAATATACTCTGTAACTACGATATATCAATACAAATTACTATAGAACACAAAATAGCGGAGCTAACAGACGTTGTCCTGAGAAATCATCAAAATAGTCGAGCCATCTAAGACTGGTAGCTTGGTGCTCTGGAATTATTGATCAATAATACATAAAAGTAAATAAGATCTCAATGACATCAAATTTATGCACAACAATGCAATCTATCCATACACTGCAAATAAATGAAATATCAAGTGAATCATACAAGCTTTGCTTACTTTGGGGCTAGATGATGTGTGAATTGGCCAGTCTAATGAAATGTATGTGCATTATTTTAATTTAATTTAATTTACTTTACTTTACTTTACTTTACTTTACTTTACTTTACTTTACTTTACTTTACTTTACTTTACTTTACTTTACTTTACTTTACTTTACTTTACTTTACTTTACTTTACTTTACTTTACTTTACTTTACTTTACTTTATTTTACTTTACTTTACTTTACTTTAGATTCCTGTAGATTGTTTGCAACAGTGTGCACTTAGCTCAATTGTTTTAATTGTAAATAGATACTAGTTCTAATTTATTTCTATAATTTACTTCGTTAACACATTGAATAACCATTTTGTGTATAGGTAAGCACATGTTGGCTCACATCAGCCCATACAAAAATTTACGAGGCGAAGTCAAATCTATTGTGTGTTCGTGTGACTCTCATTATCTACTTAAAAATAAATCAGGTTATTAGTATTTCTACAAACTGAACTTTAGCAAAAAGTTAGGTAGGTACTTTATACGAGTATTATATGGGAATAATCTGCGTTTTTTTCCGCTTACTCGCAGCTGTTTTCTGCAGATTTCTCTTAAGAATTTGGTAAATTCAATTACAGAGACACAAATAACAATAAGTATTAAAAATTTTGGTTGGGCTAATCGTACAGAAGTAAAAAAGCTTCGAAAATTATTAACTGCCGGTAGTTAGAAATAATGTCAACAACTCGAAGTCCCGAACAATAGGCTGGTTAGCAAGAAACATGGATCAAACGTTACTAGAGGTGGCAAATTTTGTTTCATGTTTCTTTATTGTTGTGTAGGTTTTTACGAATTTGAGAATAGAACATGAAACCAACTTATCGAACAGATTTCTTTTTAGGATACAATAAAAGTTTTTTGCTATAAAGAAATTCCGTTAGTATCGTCCAACGTTAGGATTCCACGTGGTCGTACCAAGTTTACGAACCCTTAAGAAACTTTGTTACTGCCACGCTGCTCCTTTGTCCAAATTTCGTTGATGAGCATCTCAATGTGGTCGCACCAAATAGCAGCGCCGTCGTCGTGGGATCGGACATTGGTAGCATCACGTCACCATCTTGTCGCAGATTGGAAGACACAGCGTCAGTCGTCGCACAGTCAGAAATCGCCTTGAGCAGACCTTCGTACTCGAAGGTCTGCTGCGGGATCCAGTCTGGAACTTGTACAAGAATGTATTAGAATTTTGAAACAGTTCCAGGCTATCCCACTTCTGATGATAGATTCATGGCCTTTACCTACCTATAAAATGATCTTATTTCGATAGAATCATGGAATACCTACCTTACAATGCAACCTCACAATTTGGAATTGGAAATAATGAAATCAGAAGTCAGAAGTCAATAACTTTATTCCTTTAGGCTCACAAGATAAACACATAGACAAGTCTATCCATCAATTACTATCAAATAAGAAATAAAGTGTTATTGAAATTCTCTTCACTTCAATCTTTTGTCCACCAGTGGAAGAAGTGAAAAAGAAACCACCAGCACATTTATATACTTAACCACATAAGTGTCTAATACTTACAATGTTCGTTATTAAAGCAAAAGCATTAGATCATATGAATAGAAACATTATAAAAGAATAGATAACCTTATAATTTAATCTTGACCTTCAATAATTTCAATGCTAAAACAAACTAGGACACAATATCTAGAAAAAGGTTCTACAATGTAAAATATCTTACCATAATGAGAGATGCTTTCAGCTTACAGGGCCATCAAAGAGTGTCAGAGCCAGCCCACCACATTTTTAAATATCTTTAGTTCAACGAACCGTTGGCTGTCGTTATACCTTGAGCCATTCCGTCAAACATCGGCAAAAATGGTTTGTTATAACATTTCACAACTAAATACATTGAAATATCTTCTAATATGCTATAATATCCATGACAAATGTTCTTAAATATAAATTAACATTTAAGATACCTAGTATATTCAATATAATGCAATATGAAATAGTTTGATTATAAAATGAAACTGATTTGTCCTAGAATTTGAATTTTAGCGGGGAAAACAAGTAGGAAATCAGGCCTGTTACATTTTAGTTTTGAATATCTTTTGAAACCTTATTGTTTACCACTATATATACTTGTTATATTATATGTTAATTATTAAATAAATTACAATATCTTACAAGCTCATGCTACCCTATCTCTAGATTGCGTGAGAGAAATCTCTGGATGTTACTTATCCGGACTTTTCCAATAATTAATACTATTTGAACATTATTTAAACAAGATTTCGACCACTACGTAAAATACTACAAAGACATCTACGTACCTTTCGCTGAAATTAGTAATTTAAGTCTTCTCAAACTCTTCAGTGATCGTAAAAAGTCATAATCACTGATCCAAGTTCCTTAAAGCGGAAAAAAACCTGATTAATGACCTCGTGCCACCATATCTCTAGATTGTCTAAGAGCAGTCTCTGGAAGTTTTTGAATAATTTATCTGGACTTTTCAATAGTTAATACTATTTGAGCATTAATAAAACAAGATTTGGACCACAACGTAAAATAATACAAGGCGACTGTCCGTACCTATTCCTGGAACAAAGAAACTAAGTTATATAATATAATGGTAAAATCTAGGTCAGCACAGAAAAATTAACCCAAAAGACACGAAGATATCTTGTAATCTACGTAAGCGTCATTTCAGATGCCACCAAAACTAAACTAAACTACTTTTGGGGTGGCATAATTTTTAGTGCTATAGCATTTCGCTAACACCACCACTTTTTTGTAACTTGCGGATAACGGGGCTGGTCATACTTGTAGTACCTATTTAGTTTATTTAAGATAATCTGTTAATAATTAAGTATGATTGTTTGTTATCCCTAGGAGGTAAACATAAAAATAAATAAAATTAGTTTAGTTTTGGCAACATCTGAATTCACACCTATTATAATAATAATAATAATACATTTATTTCAGACAACATTAGAACAAGTATAGATCTTATTAACTTATTCTACGGTCCATATGAATATATATCTTAAATCTAACATAAGTACATAAAAATATAATTAGGTATGTGAATAAAAACTTAGCAAAATTAATTCACGGTATTCATGTAGAAATCAGAAGCGAAAATGATATCCTTATTTTAAGTGTAGTTAGTTAAATTTAAATGTTCGCCTTAACAACTCATTTCACCGTGTCCGAGCGATGTAAACGCCCGCAGCGCTACTAAAACAAACATCTCTATTAATTCGTGTTACCTCACAAAAAACAACACAATCTTAAAACAAGCTAACAAAAAAATATCAATCACTCGATACGTCTAAACTATAATCGATACCGATTCGAATATTAAAATCGATACCTAACATGGCGTAACATCGATTTAGAAGTTCATTTAAATAAATTATAATGTGAGAACTGACAAGCTCGTTCTACTGTATGTAAATAAAATGTAAATGAAATTTGTAAGTTGATCGGAACGGAATTATTTTTAATTCAAATTTTGTATCTTTTTATTATATCCCAGCTAAACGGTTTTTGACTGTACATACATATTATGAAGCAACAGTTTTATCATAGTTATATTTTTGATTTAGATTGACGTCAACCAGACTTTAAGTAGGTACCTATAGATTTTTTCCCTGTTTTTTTATTAAAGATACAGTTCAAGAGCATTTCAAACACGACGACCAAAATACCTTGTGACGTCAACTTTTGCAAGAGTGTAAAATCGAATCGAAAAAAATCTACCAATATTGTGTTAACTACGAAGTCAAAGCCGCAGGGCACACTAGGTTGCAAGAAGCAAAAGGAAAATTTTGAAAACACGTATAAAAAGCCATTCGAACATTCTACTTCAATAAAAATAACACAATTTGAGGTCCACAATAAAACCATTTATACCGATACACTGTACAACCAACATAACTACGTTTTACACAATTTCTTATCCATAAAATGTCGTTAGCTTTTTTCAATCTCAATTAAGAGTAAATTTATTTCACCAATGTGACAGAATTAAAGTCGCTGATGATGGTATCGAAGACATTTTATAGTCTACTTAAGGAAATCCTATATTATTGAGCTTCGGTGTCGGTATTTCTGTAAAAAGTCGCAAGTTTCAAAGCGGTGAAGCAAAGAGTAAAGTGCAAGGAACTATGGATGATCTTTATGAACAATAGACAGGTTAAGGGTCTCTCTGGCTTACCTCTGAGAGAGAGAGAGAGAGAGAAATAGAGAGAGAGAAACTATAACATAATACTGGATTCCTATTAGGCATTGTAGGTATCTAGTACTTGTGACATCTTCATTGTATCTACTACTACAGCCACTTTGCTTTGTGATACTGTGTTTACTTTTGCTCCTTGACATAAGCTGATAATTTAGTCTAACATGATTAAATTAATTAATCGAGTTGGACCACGGTTAGATTGACTTCGTAGTTTAACCATCTCAGTTGAACCGCGGATCGGAATCGCCAGAAATAAACGTCTTCTTTTTTCTTTTTTTTTAATAATTTTGATCGTCACTATTAAATCACAAGACAGATTTTATACGTCAAATTCTTTTAAAGGTTAGAATAGAGAAACTTACATACATTTTTTCTCTGCTTAGCTTGGGGCTAGATAATGCTGTGTGAATTGTCTAACATTATTTATTTATTTAATAAATTTTTAATGATAAAGCTATGAAAAATTCGCTGTGTCAAACAGGCAAAATTGCCATCCAGCACAATCTTGCTTACAGTTCACACTATCGCAAATATCTTGCTACCCTAACTCTTCATTTGCAAACCTCCAAAGCTTATCAAATCCGTATTTAAAAATGTTTAGCGTCTGATCAAGCGCTAATAAGCTTGACGAATCGACATTCTATACACTCCCGAACTAATTTACACTGATTTATACATTTTAAGATTATCTCTCATGTAACAATGCATTTACATACAAAAGCTCAATTGCCGCCGAAAACGGCTGAGGCAAAGTAGAATGATAGTAGTAAGCTTACCTACTACATCACTTAATACTCTAAAGTAACCAACCATCATTATTAATCAAATCAAAGCAAATTTATTTTGGTGATCACTGGCCATCATGATTAATTGTTGGTTTTTTATAATGTAGCTACATGGCAAGTCTAGAAATTAGTCAGAGCAAGGAGTTGACACGAAGACCTGTAACGTAAAAGGTTTCTCAGTCATCGATCTATACTTGAGTAATGATTTTTTATGGTAAAAGCTTTACCCGACGACTGAGCATAGTTTCATAATACGTGCCTTAGACTGGTAAACTAAGTTTAAAATACTACACACTGTTTTATGACTTTTATAAATTAACATGTATTTATCTACTATATAAAAATAAGTCGGGTTTTCCTTCCTGACGCTATAACTCCAGAACGCACAAACCGATTTCCACGATTTTGCATTCGTTGGAAAGGTCTCGGGCTCCGTGAGGTTAACAGCAAAGAAGGCGTGCTAAGCCGCGGGGCGCAGCTAGTTTGTTATAAAAATTCATCAAATTCAAACTTCCAAGCCCTCTACTTTCCTTTATTTAGACCTTGTAGGACACTTGGACAAATCAGATATTTAAATTAAATAAGTACTAGGCTAAAATATATTCAAGCTCTGCTTAGCTTGGGGCTAGATAATGCTGTGTGAATTGCCCAGAATTATTTTATTTATTTATTTCATAGTTACTTTTCTGTTTTAAGTTTCTACCATGTCTCAAGAGTTTAAGACAGCTTAAATATCAGTCACTATGCCCGAGGCATTCGATATCTGTTACGAACAAATCACTATTTTATCGTTCGCTCAATCGTAAAAAATATTGATATCAACATAAAAAGCGGCCTAAAAACAATAGAGTGGATGAATTGAAAGGATTTCGGCGTTAGATAAGGGTTAGATATTAATAATAGCTTTATTGTGGTACCGCTGGTCATTCCTTCGAGCCATTAGACTGGGAACTATAGAATGGTATCGATTTCAATGATAGGCGAATAGGAATTTGAATCGAATCATTTTGTGTGAGGTTGAAGACAATGCCAACAATGAATAAGGGTGGAGTTATAGTAGCGCCATCTAGCTGATAACGCAAGACTGAAGTTTAATCTCCCTATGCCTAGTACATTAACAATGTCTTGTATAATTACCTTGTAGAGTAGGTACAAAATAGTCGTACCTAGGGAGATTAAATAGAGGCTATTTTTTAAAATTTACTTTAATTATCAAAATTAGGTTATTTCCATCATAGAATAAAAACAAATTAAAAGTAGTATTTACAATTGAAATAGTTGAGCTAACTTGTTTGTTTATTTTTTGTTTGTTTGTTTATTACTAAAGATAGACAATCTCGACGACCTCTGTGGCGCAGCGGGCGAAGGTCCGCCTGCGACGCAGGAGGTTGCGGGTTCGATTCCCGCCTCGGGACAAATGTTTGTACGATCTGCAGATATTTGTTCAGGGGTTCTGGATGTTTTTCTATGTATAATAAAAAATATCTATCTAGTATCTGTAGTGTATTGCATTATGTATATCAGTTATCTAGTGCCCATAACACAAGCTCTGCTTAGCTTGGGGCTAGATAATGCTGTGTGAATTGTCCAGCATTATTTATTTATTTATTTGATAACATTCACATAATGTAAACACATTGATAATGCAGATGAACTGGTAGATAATTATTTAATAATCCGATACGACAAATAAACTTATTGATTTAAACACGGGTTTATGTAAAACACTTGATTACGAAGCTATTTCGAAGATTAATGTTGACTTTAGTATCAATAAATTAATATGGATGTTTAGTACGGTGAGAGCCGTGGTAAATGTGATAAAAATAACTAATTTGTATGAGAATGATGTTAAAATGATCATAAACCACTTTATTACAAGTCTTCAAGAGTAAATAATGACAAATTCAACAATTTTTATCTGTTTATTTCGAATCGTACCTGATAAAACAAAAAACATGAATGGTAAATAGGTTTTTTTCGCAATCAAATTTATTCGCAGTTTCTTAATTTTAAAATAACGCAACAAATAAAATTAATAAACATTCACACAAAAACAAAGCAAACTCATAATTAAACAATTCACAAACATTAAACCCATTCACTAGAATAACTAAATTAACGAAACAGCAATATTTTATTCACATTAGCGCTTTTATTTACTGACCTACCTTAATTTGTCGAAATTTAATTATAATTATAGACAAAAACTATGGGTATAGCAATAATTTAGTCAATATTTTTTGTGACAAATTTGATTGGATTAAGACGTCAAATGTTCATACGGTCGGCAAAACGGATTGTGTTACAAAATGTAAGTGATATTTTGATCACTGTGTAATGCTGAGCTTCTGAATAAGTGATTAGCTATTTAATTTATTGTGAGGTCAGGTTTCAATCAGTTTTTATTGAGTTAAAATTTTATCGTTTGGGAAAAGTTTATTTTATCTTTCGAAAGAATTATGCAGTACACGGTTTCACACACGGAGTTTCTATGGAAACGTCTTTATACGTTATTTTCATACCATAGGGACAGATTAGGTATATTTATGGGATAAGGAGTACTCTTATGTGTTATTCAAGGTCTAAAGATCGGGGAGATTTTGGACAGATAAAGGCTTAGACTCTAATCCTTTAACTGTGCAAAATCTGCCAGATCTGTTGGTAGTTTTGGCGTGAAGAAGTAACAAACATGCGTCCATCCAAACTTTCGCATTTATAATAATAGTTTGATATGATCACTGAGTAAGAGGCGACTAAGGGATATCCACCGGGGCCGGACAGCAGCGGCCCCGCAGAAAAATTCTACCACCGAACTGCGATCCTCAACCCGCATGCCCAGCGTGGGGACTATAGGCATTACCCCCTTGAGATAAAAGCCAACAAAACGTTTATCAGGGGGAGGCCTGCGTCCAGCAGTGGACCAATACAGGCCGGTTGAGGTGATCACTGAGAAGTTTTAATTACACTTTTTAGTGATCACGGTCTTATTTTTCTATATTTTAATGAGTCTGATCGCTGAAAAGATATCTCTTTCAGACTAATAACCTAATGGTGTACTATAAAGAGAATCGAAAACTATATATATATCAGAGAAATAACAACATGAAACAGTCAACTGTTTTTACCAACTCTACTAAATCTAGATAGGAAATTCCATTCATAAATTTCACAAGTCGCCAAACAAACAATGCAAAAAGATAAAAACTTCAAAATCACTGCAATTCTAAAATCAGAAACAATCACGTCAATCGGTGATTCGTATTCAACTGCTGACATTATAATGTAATTAGAAATGAAATAACATTCATTATAACTTGTTGAATAATATTTAAAACAGCGTTATTTTAATAAAATAAAGGTTTCTAATTCTATTGTCTAAAATATTTTTTGGATTGCGAATGAGATTAGAAATGGTCTGATTATTATAGAAACAATAATAATTACCTTTTGTTTAAACTTTTACACGGGGTGCCATTTGCCACCCAACCTACCCAGGATTGGGTGGCATTCTGGTGATCCATACTAATATTATAAATTCGAAAGTTACTGTGTCTGTCTATCCGTCTGTCTTTTACCTTTGCACGCCTAAGTGGCTGAAAAGATCACAATGAAACTTGGCAGGGAGGTAAAAATTAACCTGGGGACGAACATAGGCTACTCAAAAAGTGCGTGTGAAGCCGGGCAGCAGTTACTAATAAAATATTTTACAAAAAATTTTTGCTAGTTGTCATAGCAAAATCAGTTTCTTGTCATAAAATTACAAATATAAAAAAATTACATGTTAAAACAATAATGTGGTATACTAACTTTAATGTAATAATGTGAACGCAAAACGTTAAATAACATGAATATGACGAAAAAACAGACTGTAATTTTTTTCAAAAATAGTGTTATATATACAAGAACGATTTTGCCACAATAACCATGTTTGGCAGGTGGATTGGTGAGTTTTATAAGTTGGGATTTTAAAATAAACAAAAGCTGCTGCCCTTCTTCTGGTAGGTTCCCTTAATCGACTCTTACGACATCCACGGGTTGATTTGGGGGTCGATTCTTACACTGTGGCAGCACTTTTGGTACAATATATTAAAAAACCCGGTATAAATCGAGTTAAACATACGACAGTATAAATTTTAATCTTTTTGCATCGGTTACCAGTTATCACCCAGGTAGCAATCAAATATAAAAACCTTACATGTTTTTTCCAAAATCGGCAAATTTTACTAAAGAATATTATCTAAAACAGGAGGCTTATCTTATCAGCATCCCCTTGTTTTGCGGCGACTATAAATTGTTTAAATACACCATTATTTCTTTGCTCCTTTAGATCTTAGATGATTAGACAAAACACAGGAGAACCAGTGCGATACTGTCACAAAAACTGTACAAAAAATACTTTAGCAAGTCAAAAAAGCAGGACAAAAAACATTTGGCACGTGTAAAAAGTTCCAAAATAGGTCCTTATCGATGTTTCTGTAAATAATGAACGGTCGCGAAGTTGTCAACACGATTTAGTTTAGGTTTTGTTTATTTTAGTTAAATCACTTGACTGTGTAGGAAAGTAAATATTCGGCGATGATTTTGAACCCTTGTTTCATGTTTCACCCTTTCGTAAGCTGTTGAGATATTTCACTATAAGGTGATGTTATTCACCACCCTTTTAGAACAATAAATCGATGATATAGCAAAGACTAAAGTTAGTATCCTCGAATTTTACTTGATTTTTGATCATCAACAAGACTTTTATTATGCATTTTGAACAAAATGATGAATAGTTCGAATAAAAAAGTATCACTAGGCTGAAGATTAGACTCTATCTTTTGATATCTATGAGTACTATTTAAAACAAAACTTTTATTTTATTATTTTTTAAGTATTATGTTTATTTTTTACGCCATGGATATTTTTCGTGGTAATTTACCATCCTCATAATCGAATAACATTCTCAAAAATCACTTTAAGCTAACCGACCAAGCACACCGCATTTCTCATAAATCGCTGAACGTTTACTGTTCATAAAAAAATACAATCAGCAGCTACCATGTTATTAAACATTCAGATTGTCAATGTTTCCTGATGTCTTTATTACCAAGTCCGACGGGAATTTGCATAAAAGATGCTTTGGCTGCGTGTGTTCCTGCGTACAAGCAAATTGCGGCTTCAGGACTCGTTAACGGGATTGTCCGTATTCACGAACCATGCTGGTATTCACAAACTGTTGTTCTGTTGTCAGTACGCTTTTATTTTTTCCTTTGTATCAATCTGGAAGCTAACTTTTCAGTATAAGTCGTGTAGAAAAATTGGATTGATAAAGTCATTCTCTCCCGCTTAGACCAATTGTCAAATATGATTTTAGCGGACAGCATGACATTTTCAATCACCTACAATTTAGCGACTTATACCTACAATTTGATTATTTGATTGCCGATACAATAAAGTTATTGCATTTTTTACAATACGCATTCTGTAGAGTAACATGATACTATCGCATTCTGGTCTTAAATCGAAAAAAATATTAAGGAAAGTAGTTACTTTGGCTAATAATTATAATAAATAATAATACTTTGGTTATCATTAATAAATTTGATGATCAATAAATCTAAAGTCTCGCAAATCGCCAGTGTGATAAGATAAGGCTTCTAATGTGAATCCGAAATTCACATATAATAATGTTACCCTCCGGCAAGGTGGGATGACGTCCTGCGAAAGACTGGAGGCAGATGCTGGATGCGGCAAGCTGAAGACAGAGCGCTATGGCGCTCATTATGGGAGGCTTTGTCCAGCAGCGGACTAACATAGGCTGATGATGATGATGAATTTTACCTAATGCCAGCATCGCAAATTTTGCCTGTGATGTGAATAAGACAGGTAAGTACATCCCTCAAGCGATGAAAGATGTTCTTAAAGTAGTGAAATTATGTTTGAGTACTTTCATTTATTAAATTTGACAAATGAGAGTGATCAAGGACAAGTATACATCGTTAATTTTCGTTCACGTCTCTAATTTGTTGAGTACATGATAATTGTGTACTCAAACAGACATACCACTGCTCTTGAGTTAACTCACAGGACATTCGGTTTCCGTAAATTAAACTAGCATTAAACCAATTAAAAAAAAGCTGCTGATGATAAGAATGTGTGTGGTCTTTACAAAAACCTTTAGTGTAATTACATAGGTGTCTAACTTTTGGAACTTATACATAACTGGCAAACCTAAAGAGGAAACTACACGATCATTTAAAGAAAAAAGATTTTTGAAGCTATTTTTGAAGCTAATTACTAAAATTAGGAAAACCAATTTTTTTTTCTAAGCAGAATTTTACGTTTTCTACTATATTTTTGCTAAATATTTTTTTTTCGTTTTTTCTTTAAAATATTCTGCTTCGTTTGCAGTTTAAGCGCTTCTTTGAGACAACAGTTAAAAGGTAGGTTAGGTACTCCATAAATCAGTGAACAACTCATTTCGGTGTGACGTAATAAAGACAAGAATGAATTACAATATCGGTATCCAGTTTATTAAGGACGCAGATCGGTGGACGCATCACAGATTATTTATGAGATAAATTTGTCTCCGGCCCGCGCTGTGTCTCATTAAACTAGAATTATATTATCAGTTGCGATCTTGGGACGCGACTTTTTGTCGCTTTTCTTTAATATATAAATTGTCTTAGTCTTGCCAGTACCAGAAACATGTAAAATCTCATACAAGTTGTGATCCGAAAATAGAATATGTATCAATGAAACGAAGTTCGCTTTGTCTTACAGATGGTCTATCGTCCCAGCCAATCCTAGCTCAAGGAGCGCTTTGAATTCCTGTCCAACTCTCACTCTCTCTCTCTTTGCGTTCCTCTGAAACCATCATCTTAAAATATCCTACTCACACTCCGTAGACATCAGAAGTGCAGTCGTGCAAAATCACTCCCTATCTTGAAAAAACTGCTTCATCAACATTATTTATCCATGTAATGTATTTTTTGTTTGTGTGGTACATTATAGAGTTATCTATCTATCTATGGATACTTTCTGGTTACATTTTCTAGTTAAAACTGTAGAAGCAAAACCGTCGGTATTATTTTGCAAAAATCATTTGACTATCATATCAGTCAATAAACAATGTCTGTCTGAGATCGCGGTTTTTTTTTTTTTTTTTATTTACTTTTGGTGGCTTTCGTATCACTGCGGCCATGATTGGCCTATTGTGATCGCCACTTTGTGTGTTCAGCCTCGAAGCAGCGGCGTTCACAGTTCGCCGCTAACCCTTGCAGCTGCTAGGAACTGTAGGATTTTCTTCGGGGTGGAGTCTTTTAGCTCGTCTGGACTAAGCAGGTGCTTGCCCAGATGGATGCTACGTTTTTGCATCAGTGCTCCGCACTCTCCTAGAAGATGGAGAGGCGTTTCCTCCGCCTCCTCACAGAACCTGCAGGATTGTGTGTCGCTTAGCCCTAATTTGAACATGTGCTTGATGAGGCGACAGTGTCCAGTTAGGGCTCTTGTCATGATGCGAAGGTTGCTTCTGCTTAGCGCTAGGATGCGGTTGGTGCACCGCTTATCGAAGGCTTTTATCAATGATTTTGAGTGGCTCATACCCGAGGAAATCCTCCAGAGCTTGGAAGATTCCTCGTAGCAGGAATCCAAGAGAGTTCTGAGAGCCAGGCTTTTCGGTATGCCACAGAACGGCTCGGGGCCCAGCTGAGTCCCCTTGGCCCCGGAGCGCGCGAGTTCGTCGGCACACTCGTTGCCGTTGACTCCCGCGTGCCCCGGTACCCATCTTAGGACGACTCTGTTGTTCGAGCCCAGCGCGTTTAGGCGTGACAGACAGTCCTCGACTAGCTTGGACGTGATAACCTTCGAGTCCAGTGCTAGGAGGGCCGCCTGGCTGTCAGAGTTGATGTAGATAGTTTGATTGGTGTAGCGCTTTCCCAGATTTATATCGGCACATTCTAGAATGGCGAATACCTCTGCTTGGAAGATGGAGGCGTGGTTACCTAGGTTTATGCTTTTGCCAAGCCTGGGTCGCTCTCCATACACTCCACAGCCTACATCCAGTCCCATTTCGATGAGATCGCGGTTGTAGCTACTTTGCGTTTCCCCTAGATCCAAGCCAACAAATAAAAGATACACTAATCGGTAAGCAGGATGACGACAAATTCTCACCAAGTCGCAGTTATTTTCACTCGTTCATATTACAAGTCGCGTCTGATACCAGTCTCGAGCCGTACAGTTGCCGACAAAGCGTCCACCGCTGCATTTGTCACAAGAACAGTTGCAAATAGCGAAACTTTATAATTACTATTATTATTTGATTTTTTACGCTAATTAGGACCGTACACTTAGTACCGTACACGTGCACTTAGTGAATAACGAAGCAATAAGCATAAAAAATCTTGGGTTCGAATGGTCGTTATAAATCATCTAGGAAGGCGAAGTCGTTTTGTTTAATAGTTGTTCTTTAGTATGCTGCCTGCATAAAGTATTATAATACATGTAAATTCTTATCAAACTTTGAACCCGCGAGAATAAATATGGCAGTAATAATAACAAAAAAATAAACATTGCCTGGCAAATAGATTTAGGCTTTAGGCTTGCCTTATCTACTTACCTTATCGTTTTAATTATTTAGGTTACTTTTTTATAGAACTTCATTATAAGTAGTTTGTTTAGTTGAAATATGGGATTGGCATAGTCACACTAATTACCTAGTCAAAGACCTCATAATTAAGAATAAAAAAAAACTTTGAATCTCTGTATTTTATTACCTTTACGTAGTATTCTATACTAGGTAGGCTTCTTTGTTAATTCCTTATAACATTATAATTTTGAAAATATAATATTCACAAGATCACTTTGCGAATAACGAATAATTTTCACTCAAACTAACGTTAACTCTTCCTCTACTCTTCGTGTATCAAACTTACGACAAACAAGCCAGTTATTTTATTAAATTTTATCAAAATTACCTCTCCCTTAAAACTCAACTCAGCCCAAGTCCAATCAACAACCGTTCCTCTGGTCCACAAAAACAATGCGGTCACAACAGCCCGTCGATTAAGACCTAAGGCCAGCACCCCGGGCTGCGTGAGTTGTCCATGAATAATCACGAGGGAACAACGGGACACCCGTTTATGGTAACTACAGGCCCCTACTGGGCAGTGGGGAGCGATTTGAGAGAGCAAACAGGCATAGGAGATGTTCTGCGAAGGATGTAGAAAAACTGATAAAAATTCAAATTGAAATAGCCTATAGTCGAAAGGGTATTTCTAGAAAAAATACAAAGGTGAGCTCTCTAATAAGTTTTTTTCCAGCAAATTGTTTAGCAAGAGAGAGAGAGTACAGCCACGAGACGACGAGTACCACAGTAAAGTACTTTCTTTGTCAAATTTTACTCAAAATCTACATGCTAAATAACAGAAAAAAGTTGCGAAAATCCATTGCAAAATATTAGGATACAAATATAGAGTAACAATTCCCCGCAAATCCTTTTCCAATGACAGAACACAAAAAACAAATAAAGTTATATAGAAAGGTAAGCGAGTCTATTTGGAAAAATTTAAACTACTCTAATTTATAGGACTGGTACGAGATAGTGAGAAACGTATTTGGATGGAACATTATAGGTAACAAGCCGTTACCTATAATGCCGAGCAAACAAGCCGTTTTTTTTGTAAGTGTATGTTGAAATGGCTTCCTTTAGTATCAAGAAACTGTTGTTCTGTCTGTGTCTGTGAAAAGTTGTAGATTTTATAAGTACGTGGTGTAGTTGATGGTACGGATATGCTACTAGTAAAACTGGAGTTTGTAATTTTATATAGGCATTCTATTGGATATTCTATAGGATATAAGATTAGAGATTTTGATTTGTCATAATATAAATGTAACAAAGTAGGCCTAGCAATAATTGTTAGGCCTACATTGTATCATATTATATTATATAAAGTTTATTGTTTTGTTAGAAATGTCACTTGATCAAGAGAGTTCGTATTTTTAGCTATGTTGGATGAAATCGGAACCGTCTTACTTTTTCATCTCTATACCTAATATTCATATAAAAAATCTTAGATTTAACGTAAAACTTGTGTAACAAAAAACATTAGCATACCTATTTGCAAACCAGGCACTTTAAAAAATCTTAAAGCTACAGACCAACTACGTTTAACATTCCGACATTCAATTCTCACGTTATAAAGCAGGCTGAACATAGTGCTCGCAGGTCACAATGGGCCGAAACTATTACTGTTCAGGTATGAACATAATGTATGAAGGCACTAGTTAGAGCACGCGGTACCGCTCGTAAGTGTGGGCATTATTTTGGGATTCTTTTTGGTGGGATTAACTAAATACGAATATTACAATGAAAAAAGACATGGAGTAGTATTATTTCATTGTAAATGTGATATATGAATGTTATAAGTAAACATTTTTAAACATAACACATGGCAATTTTCAAAACAGGCACCTACTGTGATTACCCTTCATGATAGACCAAATAATGTGGGGTTTTCTAATCTGCATCGGAAGGACACCCATGTGATGTTGCACATTCCGATTTTTTCGGCTTAGAATATAGAGCTGTTTTCAAACGATTTTTTTATCATAATTAATGGAAACTTACTATCAGACAACAAACTGCCTACATTTATATGAACAAACGAAGTGTTTGTCGGTTATATTGGGCAGTTAATGTAGATTCCCGATTCAAGCTCGATAAATAATGCTTATTTATTACGGCACATGGTATGCATTGTAGCCATCGGCAGGCGTATTTTATTGGCTAATTTCATTCAATTAAATTGTTCTCGCTATTCATTTGTTTTTGCTCTTGCGTTTTGCTTTTTGTTTCACCTTGTCACTAGTGCAATAACTAATTCCGAATGGGTATGATTTTGCAGTTAACTGGATGGTATTTATGATAACTATGTAAGTTTGAATGAAAATTCTAATTTGCTATCTTTGTCTTGATTTTTCCGTCGTAGCAATAAATTTTATCTGAATAATTTGAGGTAAGACTTTTATATCAACTGTGAAGTGATATTGTTTATACCTAGTTTTTGTTTATACCAAGTTTTTGTTTATTCTTCGGAGAATTAAATCGCATTAATGTCATAAAACCAATTTTTATTTATTATTTTTGCAAAAATCCGTTTCCTATTTCATCTTTTAAAGCAGCGTAACTGGACCCGGGCGATAATTACTTTTTATTAATCATAAAAATACAGGTGTTATTGATTGCCTTGTTCCTATTCATAACCTTTTAGTTTCTCATAATAAGTAAAATCTACTCAGCGTAGTCTCAAATATGTTTAACCATTAAATATAAGTGAGTTTAATTACACTAAATTTCAACCTTGGCTCACGCGACTCAGAATTTATTACAAGGGCGAACATGCACCATTGCACCCTCTTATTATAGGCATAATATGTATAAATTAATACTCCTACTCAGTTTGAACTACCCACTGGGAACATGGCCCCGGCTACGGAAGACTAGGAACAATAGTATTGCGTCCGTAACAATGCATCTCTCACTATCTGATTTTTATTATTTTAAAGTGTTTGTGCCCTAAATTACGTCTTCATTATTACTATTACTAGTCCTGATCATCTCACTGCTGGGAAAAACCATCCTCCACACATCACTACACTGGTGTAGCTACCTCCGTTAAATCGGCCAGGAATTTGTTCAACTCGTCCCGTCATCTCCGTCTAGGTCTACTGTGTCACCTTCTCACAATTTTAATTGTTGATCAAATTTTTGCTGTGACCACGGTTTCGTTTTTATAGAGTTAAAATATTATAATAAGGATATGTTTTAATAGGCAACGAGTATAAGAGTGGATTTTTGTCAGTTTTTTACGAAATCTACGCGATAATTGCTTTCAAAACTGTCGAATGTAAGATTTAACTTTCCTCGAATACAAACTTAGAATTAGAGATCTAAGGATCGTGATCACACGTTTTACAATAGAAATTGTACCCCAGAGTCAAGGCGCAGGGTTAAATGAATATGTTAATTCCAAAGCGGTGGCAAACAGTAGGTACCCGCTGGGAACCCACTCGGTTGTTTCATCACAACAATATGACAAAACAATTCTATTCATAAGAAAAAATATAAGCCTGAGGAAAAAATGTAGACAGAGATACGAGGGAAAGAATTTAGATGATTTGAAACCAGAAATAATAAGAACAACATATAACACAAGAGAGGAACACAAGTTCCGACCTCAACATTGCTTAACTACGTTGATACTTGGCTTATGCATTCAAGTTTCTGGATTTATATAATACATGCTTATTTACTCTCTTTGGTATGAGATACAGTTTCGATCAAGCTAATCACACTAATATTATAAATGTGAAAGTTTGGATGGATGGATGGATGGATGGTTGTTACCTCTTCACGCCAAAACTACTGAACGGATCGGGCTGAAATTCTGCATACAGGTAATTATAATCCTGGAATCATATACTTTTTATCCCATAAATCAGTTCCCATAGTATAGAAATCACCTTTTAACGTTTCTATAGAAACAACGCGTGCGAAGCCGCGGGCTTAAACTAGTAAACAATAAACTTTGTTCTAAATAATAAACCTTGATCGATTTAAACAAAAAAATATGAGGTTACAAAGCTAATCATGAAATAACATTATTATGGTGTAAGTAATCTCTATTCAGTCGAATCGTATGACCTGATAGAGATTACTAATTATTTACTTCACCCATAACATAGGAACTCGATAAGATTATTCAATCACGGTCTTCTCCTGCTCTATCTAAACACTGACTAAATCAAAATCATGCTGACAACACATTTCACAATCGTTTATTATATTTTATTTAGCCGACTTTAATATGCAAGATAGCATCGCGGTTATGAATGTTGACAATCTCTGACAATTCATGAAAGGGTTTGAATTCTTTCGATTTTTCTGTCTGTCAGTCATAAAAGTTTGAATCAGTAGCAATTTATCAGCATGATACTAATTTTTGTAAGTATCTGTAGATCTTTTGAATTTTAGCGTTGGACGATTTGTCTAGGAATGCTTCATCAAAAATACAACGTCAAGTGAGAGTTTAACTCGATTCCCTTGGATATTCGGACGACCTCAGTGGCGCAGCGGGCGAAGGTCCGACTGCGACGCAGAAGGTTGCGGGTTCGATTCCCGCCTCGGGAAAAATGTTTGTACGATCTGCAGACATTTTTCCAGGGCGTTCTGGATGTTTTCTATGTATAATAAAAAATATATATCTATGTAGTGTATTGTATTAAGTATATCAGTTATCTAGTACCCATAACACAAGCTCTGCTTAGCTTGGGGCTAGATAATTCTGTGTGAATTGTCCAGCATTATTTATTATTTATTTATTTATATTTCAAAATATTCGGACATAAACGGCTGTAACTTTTGATCGCGTTGTCTTAGAAGTTTTATTTATATTGAGGAACCAAGAAGTTGCAGACATGAGTATTTGATGTTAATTTCAACTCGACATCTCCACGCGTTCCGGAAAAATCGGGTTGAGGTCTCACAACCCCATTTTCATTTCCATATCCGTCTGGACAGACAGTCAGACAGACGGACTGACAACAAAGTGATCGTATGAGGTTTTCTATTTTCCTTTTGAGGTACGAAATCCTAACGATAGGAACCCGACCAGCGGCTCTCACTTTATAAGCAGTTTTTATGAATACTCATACTCATAAATTTATTCGCCCTAGGAGCACAAGGCACACTTGGTTAAGTCAATAGATAACTAAAAAGACAAATTAAATAATTATAGTAAGTAGGTATCACAAAACAAAGAAATTAATATCTATAGGTATCTGCTGTAAATGGGCATTGTCAATAAAGAGTACAACAGAAAATTTTAATATTATTAATCTCAAATTAAATATTTATTTAATAAAGTCTAGACTAGACGATTTTTATAATGATAAATTGTACTTCGTTTTTAATTTTGAATGTCATGTCTCTACTTATTTTACATACCGTTACTGGTCAAGAATGTTGTTACTCATATGTTATTTGTTACATGTTTGTACACAATGTTTTTTGATTTGCCAAAAAACATGTGAAGAAATATCTTTATCTTTATCTAAAGCTTTTATCGTGATTTTTGATTTAATTACGTAAGAATATTACTGAAGTAAGCACTCTACATAAATAATGTATTACCAATAACTGAGTTATAAACCATTTACCAAAATTCCTGAAGTTTTATAACTAAACCCTAGCACGCAATCAAAACTTTACACCTTAAATTGTTAATTCGTCAAATTAAAACCACCACACGCAATATACTCTCAAAATTGCACCAAAATATAATTTTAAAGGCCATAAAAAACATCGGCAAACCAACCCCGAGGACAAATCGTAAATCGCCCCAAAAACAAATAAAATTATATTTAATAGGTTCGTGAGAACTGTCGCCAGCCACCCACTGTGGCTCAAACATTTTAATTGCTGCTAAAAGAGCCCAAAGGTTTTATTCCTCGTAAATCAAATGTCCACGGTAGGCTTTTCGAAAAAACCGGGGGCAACCGATATCTGTGATCTAATGGAGAAAAAAGTCTAATTTACTGATGCGTCAGTATTAAGGACACTTGACAATCAGAAGAGCTCAGAAATATATCTATTGCCCCAAAATAATTTACAAAACTTTCGCATATACGCTGAAATGATCAAGCGACAAAATCTGCGGTAATTAATTAAAATTTGATAAAAATAACAAACACAACTGGAAACTACCTATGCAATAAACTACCCATGCACTGTCAAAAAGCAACGATGTTACTAAATTTTTCATAAGAGATTTTTTTACCGTGATTGTGAGATTGCTGACAGGTATAGTAAAAAAATTATTATTGACAGCAATCGCGACATGCAATCGTTACAGCCCGATAAGCTATTTCTAGAAAAATAATAATATATTAATCATAATATTAATTAAAATAATATTTATTTATTATTAGTCTTGGGGACGCTTCCGACTGGTGTTGATATGGATCAGTTGAGCTACCTGTAGACTGTTTGCAACAGTCAGTAGTTAGCTCAATTTTTTCAATTGTAAATCACACTAATATTATAAATGTGAAAGTTTGGATGTATTGATGGATGGATGTTTGTTACCTCTTCACGCCAAAACTACTGAATGGATCGAGCTGAAATTTTGCACACAGGTAATTCTAATCCTGGAATAAAACATAGGCTACTTTTTATCCCATAAATCGGTCCCCATAGGATAGAAATCCCCTCTAAGCGTTTCCATAGAAACAACGAGAGCGAAGCCGCGTGGCGCAGCTAGTACTAGTATAATTTTCTTTGTGAATAAAGATTTTATGCTATATCTAAAGATGTCAATATTTATGTTATATATTAATAAATAATGTTGGACAATTCACACAGCATTGACTATCCCCAAGCTAAGCAGCAAGATATTAACCTAAACGAACAATGCCAGCTTTGCACTATAAATAAATAAAATAAATAAATAAATAATGCTGGACAATTCACACAACATTATCTAGCCCCAAGCTAAGCAGAGCTTGTGTTATGGGTACTAGATAACTGATATACATAATACAATACACTACATAGATAGATATTTTTTATTATACATAGAAAACATCCAGAACGCTCTGAACAAATGTCTGCAGATCGTACAAACATTTGTCCCGAGGCGGGAATCGAACCCGCAACCTCCTGCGTCGCAGGCGGACCTTCGCCCGCTGCGTCACAGAGGTCGTCAAAATATATGTATAAAGGTTGTGTTGTGCCCTGTCTTGCAAGGTCGCATCACCAGTGGCTCGTGAAATGGCCTCGAACAGTGGAACATCGATTAGGATCGGTGCGCACGCACCGTCGACTCGCTTCCAGAATTACCAAACTTGATATCTGATGCACAATTTGATAATTTTTGGAAGGCTTTATGTTTTGTTGGTAAATAGAGGCTTAGAAACTCATTGTTACTGCGATCAGTTACATAATTCCTTCTATATGCCTTGGGACAAATGTTTGTAAGATCTACAAGTATTTGTTTCGGGTGTTCTGGTCGTTTCTATGTATAATAAAAAATATCTATCTATGTAATGTATTATATTATGTATATACAGTACCCACAACACAAGCTCTGCTTAGCTTGGGGCTAGATGATGTTGTGTGGATTGTCCAGCATTATTTATTATTTATTTAATTTATTGGTATCCATTTTCACACATAAATTAATTTGGCTGGTGGCCAGTCTGGATTTTTATTTTAGAATGTGACTAAATAAACTTAAAAATTAGATTGGCCGCTGACTATTGCAAACAATCTAGAGGTAGCTAAACTGGACTATTAAACCAATCGGAAACGTCCCCAAGACGCTGCTGCAGGCTGCATTGGCCCGCTAAGGAGCAATACTGATATGCTGCAACAGTTTCTAGATAGCTCAACTGTTTCATTGGTAAATACTAGTTCTAATTTGTTTCTATTCTTTAATTGTAATTTTCTTTTATTTGCTGCTGTTCTAAACTGCCTTATTTACCTAGTATCGCAGGAACTTTAATAAATGTGTGCTTTCAGATAAAAAAACGTTCAAAAACACCGCTTCCGTAAACAGAGGTCCTATAACTTTCACCAGGCGTTTAGCGAAATGATCATTGGCAACCATACCTTGGCTCCTGACAATTTTATGTGCTGGAGCATCTACAAGGCTGAGTTCAGGCTGTAGACCATTTTAGTAATTGAACTTATTTGTCAATGAAAAAAATGTTTCTAACATAAACAACTAAATTTGTAACAATATCTCTAAATAACATATTAAAGGCTTGCATTTTAAATTAACAGTCACTAGTTTTGCTCACTCTAGCCATGTTTATGCGTTAGCAAGGCATAACTAAACTATAATTAACTCTACCATTTCGTCCAAGGATCATCGAGATGATACAAAGCCATTTAGAAGCTCCAGAAAAATAAATTTGGACCTCATCTCATATTACACTACTTAAACTGTCATCAGCCGCCACCCAAGTCCTTTAATTTTTTACCAATCTTTTTAAAACTAAATACATTTCCTGTTTGAAAAACAAACACGTTTATTGACTCGGAAATTCTGTTTTTGAACTCGTTTTGAGTGAATGATGGATTTTGAATGACTCTGGAGTTGATGGAATGGCGCTTCCGATTTTGATTTTGGTATATAGAAAAAATAAAATGATGTGGTTTGTAAATGATTGTGATTGGGTTGAGGTGAGACCACCCTTGATAGAGACATTTTTACTCAATCTTGCTACATGATTTTGAGTTCATGTTACGCCTTAAATAATTTATTTGCTCGTTTTGATTTATTATTTCCTAGGCATATTTGGGAGTTGGATTGTGGAGCATTCTATCAGTGATATCTTTTTAGAAACTGTTGTATTATAATAGATACAAAAGAAATCAAAGTTACGATTGTCCTACTTAACAATCCAAGTTTCGGAAATACACCATACACCAATCCAGAAATCTATACTATATATATATATATAATATTATAAAGAGGAAAGGTTTGATTTTTTGTTTGTTTGTTTGTTTGTATGAATTGAATAGGCTCCGAAACTACTGGACCGATTTGAAAAATTCTTTCACCGTTAGGAAGCTTACTTTTCAGGGAGTGACATAGGCTATATTTTATCCCGGAATTCCCACGGGAACGGGAACTACGCGGGTGAAACCGCGAGGCGATCGTCTAGTAAGTAATATGATGATTTAGTACAGATCAATGATAATTAAACGCCATATTTCGATTAAATCATAGATTACTTTCCGAGATCAATAAAATGATCAAAGTGTTCTTTATGCAGTGTGGGTGCCCAACTCGAGGTCACGTGACCAAACCCTCGGTACAACCCCTATTTTAATCATCATCTCTCTCTATCATACATACGTCAAACACGTGAAGTGTAAAAGAGAAAGCTGCAAGGTAGTGTGGGTAAAGCGGCGCGAGCACAAACATCTGCCTGAATCAGATATTTTTTTGGGTCTGACTGGGAGTTCGTAATAATACTAAATGCATTTCTATAAAATATTTTTGGCTTGATTGTATCATTGGTTTTTTAGTTCATGAAACGTTGACTTAAATAAAATGTAGAACATTACTTCTCGCATATAGTTTTGCAGCTTCTTCACAGATTAACGAAGCAGGTAGATAAAAAGAACATTATAGTTAGTAACTCAGAAGGCTTATTATTAAATTGATTACACTCTATGTTCACGTGCATAGACTTTGCTGGGGCTCTAAAATACCTAACAAAAAGTGCCGCTTTGCTCGGAATGAGATTCTAAGACTGTCGAACAGAAAATGTTTTTGTTAAAATATCACATCTAAAATCTCTCTTACTGTCAATCTTAAAGCTTTTGCTGACTCAGCTTTAAGCGGCATTACCTTGGTTTCAAGAAAATAATCGTAGTTGCTGAGAGATTAAACACACCGTCTTCGCAACTTTTGTACTTATAGAGTTCATCTCTCGTACAAGATGATTGTTTTTTAGGGTTCCGTACCTCAAAAGGAAAAAGGGCACCCTTATAGGATCACTTTGTTGTCCGTCTGTCTGTCTGTCAACTCTACTCAAGTTCGTAACCTCTTGAAGCCGTTATATAAATTAAAGTTCTAAGTCAACGTACTCAAAAGTTACATTGGTTTATGTCCAAATATTATGAAATTTCCAATAGAATCACATGCACACAAAGCCTATTCGGTACTTCCCGTAGACCTAGAATCATGAAATTTGGTGAGCAGCAAGGTATTATAGCACAAGTAAAGGAAAAAATCCGAAAACATAAATTTGTAATTTATTCGCTACAAAAATTACTTCTAATGCTTGAAGCAAGAAGAAGCAAGGTCATATAGCATATAACGAGAAAAATCTGAAAACCGTAAATTTGTAGTTTAATACAAAAAAACTTAATTTTTGATTCTCTCCCTCGACCAAAATATACTAGGTAGGTACTTCATGTTGACCTAGAATCAAATGATATTTTGCTAGAAACAAGGTCTTACAGTTAAACGGAACCCTGACTGCGCGAGTCTGACTCGCACTTGACGTTTTATTTATTATTGATTAGTTAGGTACTTTGCCTACAGCGCATCCCCAAGTGATAGGTTACAAGTATGAAAACTTTAAAATTAATCGCGTAGCAATGAGTTTTTAAATACATATATAAGTAAGTAGGTGCTTCCTAACAAAAGATCCCAAACCAAAGTGCTAAAGATGGCCAACAACAGAATCAGTCCTTAAGCTGTCATCCAAAAAGCCAGTAATGCAAGAGATAACACGTTTCTTTAAATCTCTAACGACATGTAACGGTCTTACTATTGTCGAGAGCACCAAATTGTACAAGACTTGATCTTCTACCAACCCTAAGAAGCTACAACCATGAGAAAATGAACTTTGCTGGACAAGAGTTAGGATTTATTTTGGTAAACTACACTGAGAATTTTTATAAAAAGACTGCAATGGATTTTGCTAAGAAACATGAGCTTTTAAGTTCCCAAAGGTTTGGCTCCAAGAAGTTTGCGAGAGCAAGGAGTCATTGAAAACGAATGCAGTTTTAAAAGGGTAAATTCAGACTCACTTGTTCGATGAACAATTAGTTTGTAAAGACTTTTATGTCTGGACTTATGAATGGTGTGCAATTTTTTGTACCCTACTTCCTTAGGGGTCACTAACACTTTCACTGGTTGCCATGGAATTTAGGACAAAGGCTTAGTGAATCTGGCCGTAACCTAGTGCGAGGTTTGTGTATGAATGTACATACGTCGGTATTTCAAGCTTCCTGTGTGTGATATTTTTTATTTCGTCTTACTTCTAGGCAAATGCCTCCATTATGTTCTGTCTCATTCTATTTATCTCATGGACTGCAGTGACCTAGTTAGACATAGAAGCATCTCAACAATGCCCTTATACAGCAGCATACTTTGACATACCCTTAATTAATTAATTAATTACTTATTTTATTTAATTTTCAGTCATGTCTGTCTGTTTTTTTTTACCTTTGTACCGTATGGTGTTTCCTAAAACTAAATACCTATACATGTAATTATTAAAATAGTACATAAACATAGAATGTAACGACATCAAGTGTAACATCAAGTGTACCTACGATGGAATAAATAAATACAAATACAAATCTAGTCTAATTTCATACAATTTTTATCATCAGCCTTCTGTTCATAAAATAAGTTCTTTGTTACAGACCTTATAATAAGACAGTATGTTCCTCTTTCCAATATTCTACTTGGTTATATAGAACTATTGTTTTGGAATATGTGTTCCCAAAATGGATTCACATCATGGCGCCTACATAAAAACTGGTGGAAATGTTAAAAACTACTGATCTTCAACGAATTCAAATGTGACCGTATGGCTTGTAGGATTTACTTTAATGATCTAGGCCAGTCTAGGCTTTTTTCTCGAATGTCAGTTTGTTTGACCATAATACAAAGTCTTCATCCAGGCAAAAGATAAAGAGCCTCAGCCCTCACCAATGCAGTCTGTAACGCCTCTTTGTATTGACCTTAGCTTATTTCAAGTTGAAGGTTCCCTTTTGTCCGCGCTCTAAAGACATTATACCATTTATACCACGTCTGGGGAAGCCCTTCAAGCGGTCTATTAAATTGGTACAGCGTAATTTACTAATCAGTAGGGAAAAGCAAAAGGCTTGGTGTTGCGGACATGATATTTACTGTTAAAGTCTATAGTTTTGTGGTAGGATCTATCGTAGAGTCTATTAAAATAGTGAAAAAAACGACAGTGTTTATGATCAGTTATGAAAAACGTTATGATTACTGAAAAGTGTGATCAAAACGAATGGGCCAACACATACGTCGTTTGGGACTTCACCGTTAGAAATCAGTGTTTATGAATCACGTCACACTATCACGCTAATATTATAAATGACATACGAAAGTATGTATGTATGTTTGGATGGATGGCTTGTTACCTCTTCACGCCATAACGAACCGATGGTGCTGAAATTTTGCATAGACGTAGCTGGAATTAAACATAGGCTAATTCTTATTCCCAGTTCCCGTGGGATAGAAATTATCTTTAAACAATTCCATAGAAACATCGCACAAATAATGCACGAAAAGAGTTACCTTGAGAGTTGGTCATCTTCATTTCACAAGCTGTGGTCATGTCCTACACTTGGAATTGAGATAGGTTATAGCACAGTCATTGAAAACACAGATGTTGAGGAAGTTAGAATCAATGGGCACGGCACAGGTTAGGTTAGTTTACTCCTTTTGCTTGGTCTAGACTGTTTTTGTGAGCAAGTGAACGGGTTGTGAATAAACGGGGGTTTGAAAGGGCTGTCTGGATGTCATGTATGGTGTTATGAGTTTGAGCTCAGTACATCGATTATTCATTAGGTATAACTGCGTGCTAAAACGAGAAAGATTTTCTACGTTATAGAGCATTTAAGGTAAGTAACGAAGCTTTCAAACCAATGAAATAATTTCGATAAAAAGACAGCAACTGTAAATGAAGAGAAAAATTAAAAATGCAATGTAGGTACTTCTATTATTTATCTTCCAAATAGATTGCTTAGATTTTGTCATGAAGTCTAGAATTTTTGTCCATGGTTTTTCTATACTAAAATACTACGCTATATTCTTTGTTCTGATATTCATTTACCGAAATCGAATACAACATACTCAGTACAAGTTTTTGAACTAAATTCAATTGTTGCAACATTGTATCTGCGAATAAGTGTTTCCTCCTTTCCCCAATGTTTTTTACCCCATTGACTTGGTTGTTTTTTAGAAGCGTCTGGAAGGGTTCTCTGTTGTGACATGTAAATCCACCACATGCTGCACTCCTGAGATTTGCTGCATTCCCCTTCAACATATGGCTGCGCTAAATATAGGAGCAACCTGTATAATTTCGCCATAGACCATAAGCCTTATGCCTTTTCGTAATAGAGTTGAATTTAATTACAATTTCTTGTTTGTTCCATATGCAAGGTTTAATTTAGATGGTTCTATTCCCCACATGTTCGCAAGATGGTGAGCCTCACCTTACGGAGACAAATGCGAAGTGTTTCCAGCGTAGATTTGATTATAAGCTTTTTTGCTACATTTGGCAAATCAAAAGTGGCAAGAACAGGGGGCTAACATATGAGAAATCTTTGTTTTCAGCAAAATATCTCCCAAAATCGTTATTATTCATCGAAATAATCAAATGAACTGAAAAGGTTACGCGAATTTCGGAAGGGACATCATCGTCCTCCAATCCATTGCCAAACTACTGAGCGTGCGTGACGTTCCCGGTCAAACTTTTTAAAAATCTTATCCTATTTGTTAGTTTTTAGAAAAAGCCTCGCAGATTTTCAAAACAAGCCAATGCTAAGTCTGCTTTTGATGGACAAAAAGTTGGTGTTCTTCCAACATAAACCAAGTTCGTTGCTTACATTCATAATGAAATCTTATATCTCCTTCTCAGCCACTTGCAAAAATCACAGCTACGCTCGCAAGCAACGTGCCTAACGATAAAGTGCTGGCAACACTAGCCACATGCTTTCAAGATGGCGTCCTCAGCAGAGATCGCGAGGAAAAAATGTCACATCTTGTGTTACAGGATGCAATGAGGATCGGCATAATCTTCAGTGTACGGTTTCGTTTATTCAATTTATTCTATTTTCAGGAGAGGATATGGATCAAGTTTTATGCACCAAGCTCCTAGTTAAATGAACTTTTTGCAAAGCAAATAAATCAAGATGGTATGATTTGCTAGTTTAAAATTAATAAGAGCAAGTTACTAGTTGATAAATTAAAAACCGCAATTGAGTGTCTGCCAAGTACGAAAAGTAACGAACAAACATAAAGTTACCTAGGTACTGCTAAAAACTGTTTGTTTCACAAAGTAAAATATTAAACTTAAATCAAAAGACATAGATCGAAAGATTCTATTTTGAATAATCGTAATCAATAAAACTCAAATTTGGGTCCGAGTGATAAAGATAAGAAGATAGAGTTTCTCAAGTTGCCTGCCGTTTGAGCCTGCCCATTGTAGAGTTCAATCAAGCGGATAGATTTGCTGTGAAATTAAGTAAGGCGTCTTGGCTGCACTATAGTATTTTGTGCTATTGGTTTTATTCTAGTACTTACCTTGTTTTCTATAGTTAGAGAGGTAAATTGTGCTCATTTTGCGGTTTTACCCATAGTGTTTTTAACACTCTTTTATGACGAATACATACTAGGAGGATTCATATAGTGTGACAAGCACTTACCAATCAAATGTCTACAAAAATAAAATAAAAATAAATATAGTACTCTACCTTTATATAGTAAAAACGAAAAACGCTTTTAAGATGCAAAAACGCGAAAGCCATTACGGTGCTGGTTTTTAACGGTTCTAGGTTGCAGTACTTACCGTAACAACCAAAGTATCCACATTGTAGTGTATAGTCGCCTTCAAATAGAAGAGGTGCATGACCAAACCACTAGAACACCTAAAGTCTACACTTAAAATACTTAAAAGGTATCAAACGAACTCAATTAGTGTATCCGGGCTCAGCTATGCAATTAACAGACCTAAGCTTCACCATCTAGGTGCAAGATAATGGTCTAACATTATCTGGCTGCACAAAAACTCCTCGAAAAAACGTTGAATAAAACCTTTTTTCATGTGTTTTTCTACCAAACGAAGGCAATCAAACCGGCAGTCCTTTCAGGCAATGAATGGGTCGGCGCGTGCCGTACAAAAACCCGCAGCTGGCGTGGGTGGCACACATGCGCAAGCGCATAGAACTGATCTATGCCTTATTCCGGTACTTTTAGCTATTATTATTTGGTTTTTGATTTGGAAACTCATGATTGGAACAGATTTGGTTAAAATCTTTACCAAACGCTTTAACCATAGCATCCCGAAATTTACCCTTCCGTTTACCTACTGGGCCAAAATCCTCAGCTGGAGAGAAATGTGCAAACAAGGTAACGACTAATGTCTTGTCACTACATCTACAGTCTTTACTGGTCCACTGCTGGACGCCAGCATAAATGAGAAGTAACTAATTACCAGATTTATCTACGGCCTCCCGCAATCTTAGAAAGTTGTTTAATTCAATTCAATTTGTTCTGCTTCTAGGTTCATGATTGCATATTATCTTGGATGAATGTTAGACGTGTTGGTTGCCCTAATCTTGCTCATACTCGTAATAACGTAAGTATCAAAAAATTTGAGATGAAAGGATACAAATCAGAGAATCTGCTGGCTGCAACTGGTTCCATAAATCTGTTGTACCTATATCAAATTACTCTAGTACCTATTATTTCCATGGCAACATGCATTACACACATTCAACTCATAACTGTATCAAATCCACAGATACCTGGCTGCGTATGTATGTGTAGGGATTGTTGAATTGTATAGTTATAAGGTCGGGAATGGTCCGCTCCCCTAACCGCCCTTTCAAAGAGCATGTGTGCAATAAACGTGAGTACCCTACCCCGCTAGCCACCCCAGGTGCGATCGTGGCACGCGCCACTCGCGTCGCGACTGGCGATCAGACGCCATCTAAACACTTCCTACTCAATAAAACTGTTTTCATATCAAAAATAAATCACAGAGCTCCGAAATCTCAGACCACCGCGTGTCAGAGTCAGTGCAAGTGAATAGCGCCTTACAAAATCAAACAAACTGTGATGTGATAAAGAATAATAAACAGAAACAATGAATTCTCCAAGTCTCGTGGTCTTCCGCAATGCGCTGGGAAAGCAGGTGCTGCAATCCGTGAACAACAACGCGAACATTTCTAATAACGACAAAGTGCGTGAAATAATCATAGTGCGGAAGAAGAAGCTAGAATCAACGGTATCTGTGACTTCACTCGTGAAGAACTCTGAGAATCAGAGCGTGATTTTGGCGAAGAAGCCAAAATTGGCGGAGAATAGTTCGGACGAACCGTCGTCGCCGACGCCGTTGTCGGTGCAGAGGAGAAATGCGCGGGAACGGAACCGCGTACGCCAAGTCAACGATGGCTTTGCTGCTCTTCGCAAACACATTCCCGAAGAAGTTGCCGCAGCCTTTGAAAGCGCCAACTGCAACCGTGGAACAAATAAAAAACTTTCTAAAGTCGAAACTTTACGCATGGCTGTTGAATATATCAGGAACTTGGAAGGTTTGCTAAACATTGGTCATGACAAAGAAAATGGATCCCAGCCGTCTATGGAATCTTTTCCATCACCAGCGTCGTCGTCTCCACGAGACAACAGCCAAGAGCGGAGCTATTACCTCAACTCACCAGCTCTCGAAGACGAGGACGAAGATGAACTGGATGGGTCGATGATTCAACAACAGTACGTAGTTGAGTTACCTGCTGTTGAGACCTTCCAACTAGTAGCGACGCCAAACATGTACGAAGAAGACGATGGCGGGCAACCTATGACTCCAGCTTCCGACTTCATCCAGGAAGACGTACATCCACATTTATTAGACGCACACTACCCATTCCCAAACTCCGCTGAGCAGTTCACGGTAATCCCAGAGCAAAACTACATCAGCGACGAGATCCAGCAAGACTACGAAGTAAAATACGCGGATGTGATCCACCATCAGATACAATACCAGAACCCAGTTCTAGAAGCTGTCAACCCGGGGTTGATTCTCTCTCAGGAGCAGTACAAGTTTGGGGAGGAAGATTTCGAGAAGCAGGTTTACAATGATGTGGATATGAAAAGGGAGCTTCCCGAAGTTAATGTTACGGCAGAGGATCGGGAGCAGTTTGAGGAGACCCTGAAATGGTGGCAGGAGAAAACCAGAGTGCGAACTGTGCGTAAGAATAGTACGTAAGGCTGGTCTGTTTCAAATGATTCAAATGCGTAATAGTGTGTGGTGGGTTGTAAAATATTATGTAATTTTGTAGTTGTATTGTATTGGGGTATTTATCGCTTAACTTTTTATTTTATTACACATTGTTTTAAGCAACAGTGATTGTGTATGATATAATTTAAAGCAGGTAATTTAACAAATAGTAATATTAAAAAAAATAAAAACTTTGATTATGTGTGTAAGAAATATTGGTGAATGGATAAGTATTGCTTCTTCGCGCCAAAAGTACTGAATGGGCGGACAGAACTAAAATTTGCATAAATATGAGTTTTGTTGAATAAAATATAGTTAAGCTAGTATTAAAAGAAGTATTTTATACGGAAACCTCTGAAGTAAGTCGGACTGGCTCAGAGAGAATTCTGGAGACCTAATTAGTGTATTAACTGATTTATCTTAAGAAATTCAAGTTTATAGTTAATGCCTAGTCTAAGTATTTATTCATTTGTTTTACGTGAAAGTACAGCTGTCAGTGCCAAAGTATTTATGCGCCAGCGCAACGTAAACGCAAGGTGTTTCGTAACGGTTCTGAGGCTCGCGCCGTTAAAGAATGTCCTATCGTTATACCTTGAAATAGTTTTTAATAATGTCAGCTTATGTCGGTGTTAAACAAAAGAAGAAGGCCTTGTTTTAAATATTTTATATCGTTCTAAGGTAAAGCACTTGCTATATTAAAGACTTAAGTATATTATGATTAAAGTCAATGATAGGTTAGGTGCTTTTAGCCCTACATGTGAATTTTTATTTTTAATTTTTCTGTCTTCTCTGTGGCTTAGAAAGTAAATGTAGGTATAATTTATGAGTAAATGATTCAATTAAGAAATCTGAATCATAACTAATCATTTTGTATCCATTTGTTTTACCCACTTTTTATATGTTATAATTTTATTTATACTTCTATATTTTGACTTATTCAAAGATGATCTCTTTTAGCTCACTGAATATGTTGAGCTTATAAAATAGGTATCTACTATAGGAGGTAAGTATCAATATAATATTATAACGATATTATTTAAATATTATGCATACTACCAATACGTAAAAAGTAAATGAAAACTTTGCCATTTCACTGTTATCATTATAAGTATTAATTAATATGTGACACCTATGTAAATATTTTAAAAAAGGGCACCTGAGAAAAAACAAATTAACTTAACATTGTAATCACTAGTGCCTTAGACAAATTTGTGATGCTAGATTTAAAGTACTTCCTTTTTGTAATAAACGAATTTACATCTGTATAACTTTTTACTTCATTTCCTAGACAGGTTACACTAGTCTTATTTGAGTACAGTGGAGTTCATCTATACTAATACTAATAATATTATAAAGAGGAAAGGTTTGATTTTTTGTTTGTTTGTTTGTTTGTATGAATTGAATAGGCTCCGAAACTACTGGACCGATTTGAAAAATTCTTTCACCGTTAGGAAGCTTACTTTTCAGGGAGTGACATAGGCTATATTTTATCCCGGAATTCCCACGGGAACGGGAACTACGCGGGTGAAACCGCGAGGCGATCGTCTAGTGTTAGATAACCGCCGACAGGTCTCCTAATTACATCAGTTTTCGTTCAGTATTATTAGTTTGTTGTTATTTATATAAAACGGTTTGCATCTTCATTTATCCGAAATATTTTTTTAAATACTTGGGAATTCATAGAAATTGACTTCAAACGTAACAATTGGGTCAGCTTAAGATTTACGCCACTGTAGAGTTAGGTATCTACTCTAAGATAAACACTAATGCAAAGTTGAACCTAAAATCTAGCTCTTTCTTATTCTAGACGACCTCTCTGGAGCAGTGACGCATGAGCAGCATCGCCTGCGACGCAGGAGTTAGGTTCGATTCTCATCACGGGAAAAATGTTTGTACAATCTACAGATATTTTTTCAAGCAGTTTTTATGTATAAAAAAAATATACTATATCTATGTCTATCTTGACACAAGCTTTGCTAAGCTTGGGGCTAGATGATGGTTTGTGGTTTGTCCGACATTATTCATTCATTTATTTCTAGTGTTTAAATAAACCATTTCTTAAATCCTCAAAATTTACTGTTATGGCCATTGAAAGGTAAAGACTAATTTCGAATAAATTAATATTGCATTCTTCCGAACCAATTCAATAAATAAGACGTGAAAAGGCGTTAATTCTAATCAGGCCATTATCAACACATTCTTTGATTTCACCCTTTGAGGTTTTTTTCCTCAGAGATTTGAGCTTTCGATTTTCAACCCTTTTTGAAAACCGTTATGCTAATGCAGCCGAATAATTTGATAGTAAATGACCTACTTAAAGGACCTTTTCTTCTCTTTTGTTTAGCCGCGGGGGTGGATTACTCCAATAGGTAACCGGAGATCTAAACTAAAGATGACTGAATGTCCTTCACCAGCCCCGTGTAGCGGCGCGGCGGCGGCGGTGTGCTCCTGTAGGTCACACTGCCAAGGCTCTGCAAAGAATGCATTAATTTGATATTAAGAGTGGTGCTCTACAAATTTCTACAGAAATTTGCGCCACCCCAACTCTTCCTGCGGGTGTCGTTAGAGGCGACTAAGGCATATCCACGGGCAGCAGCGCCCCCTGCAGAACAATTCTACCATCGAACTGCAATCTCCAACCAGCATGCCCAGCGTGAGGATTATGGGCATTACCCCCCCTGAGATAAAAGCCAATAAAGCGCTTATTAACGGGAGGCCTGCGTCCAGCAGTGGACCAATACAGGCTGTAGAGGTTAAAGTCTACAAATTTCACAATTCCGCATCATCTAGCACCGAAATAAGCAGAGGTTATGGGTAATGGTTATTAGACAACTGAAATGGGTATTTATTACAATAGATGGATATTTTTTATATAATTATGTATAGCAAACATCCAGACCGATTCATTCATCATGCTCTAACGCCATATTTTTATCAGTTTTGATAATGTTTTGCATAACAGCTTTCAATTTATTAATCACTTATCAATTTCAATACTTGTACTAAACCTAAGTACCAACAGCCATAACAACTAAACCAGCTTACAAAACTCGATCCGGCCCCAGCCGTTAACGGTAAGCTGATATCGCTATTATGATTGTAATGCGCCGCCGTTAACCCTCGTAAAAACCAGTGATTACATTTCGGGCGGTTCGGTTCTTCATCCCTCGGACAATGGTGCTGATGAATTTGAATGAGATTGATGGAGTCAAGGTTCTGATTTTCCGGGTTTGGGGATCAGAAGCCGTTTGATGGTCTTTTTTAAGTGACGGTAATTTAGAGTTTTATTATTAAAAATACTGTTCACATGTAATCAAAATGTATTTTAAATATTGTTACATAACTATAGTAATATTATAAAAAGGAAAGATTTGATTGATTGTTTGTATGTTTGTATTGAATAGGCTCCGAAACTACTGGACCGATTTGAAAATTTTTTTCGTTAGGAAGCTTACTTTCCAGGGATTGAGATAGGCTATATTTTATCCCGGAATTCCCACGGGAACGGGAACTACGCGGGTGAAACCGCGAGGCGATCGTCTAGTATTTAAATACAGTTCAAAATTTAGTTCACGATACGTATAATAATATAATGATTTTAGTTTGAAAGAGCCTTTGAATCAAATCAGGGACACAATCTTTTAAGGTTTTCGTAGATATTTAATAGATATTGCACCAAGTTACACGCTTTAGAACTTTTTCATACCAAAGAGCGCTTTTTGGTTGACTGAACGCGGTTGTCGAGTAAATCTGCTATAAAGTGACTTTGTTCAAAGTGTGGCTGACTGAAGTGTACAATTCTTCCAATCGTTTCAACACAAACGAAACCTCGTGGTATCAGATACACTGCAGAATAAAATATGAATACTGAAATATCTTGTCACTTTTTGTTCGCCAAGGAAGTAAATTCCAAGCTATGCCAACAATTCTAATGTTGTCTAAACCAAACCTATTTCTTGCCTCGTTCCGCACGCTCCCACGTTTCCGGGACACGAAGAATTTTAATTTCTTTCTTTTTTTCATCAAATATGGTCATATTTTACGCTCGCTACGCTATTTTGGCTTCTATTTAAATATTTTCCGGTTCATTCGTCAGACCTTCTTTGGGATGATGAAAGTTTTTGATAGGTTTCTTTGGCGCTTTATACAATTTTGAACAATGGTCCATGTGAGCTGATGCGATTTCCGATTAAAAAATATTCTATTTGCCGAAAGATAAATCAAAGGGTTTAAAATCTACTGTTGAAAATTGTTTGAACGTTAAAAAATACCCGTAGCAACCATTTGAGAACATGATATTTTTTTATGATCCGCTAATATTTGTTGTGTGTCTGCTGAGTTCTGGATGTTTATTATGATTGTACAGTAGATTAGCAAACAATCAGCAGTCTAGAACTTTATAGAACGTCTCAATGTAAGTAATTCCCGCTGGGATTTTTTTCAGGCTAGCCAAAAAAAAACATTTCGGCGCTCTGCCAGTTGAATAAAAAAAATAAAAGCCTAAACCAGACCCCTCTTACGATTTTTCCAACACTTTAATGCCTCAAGTTTGGTGTTTGGAACAAGAACCCTTCTGGTAATCAGTCAAGTACTCTGTAACAGGTTACACTTGTCTTATTTGAGCACACGTTATCTAAACTGCTTCATAGATTAGTAGTTACTTCCATAGACACGACTCTATTAGTAAGCACTACTTGTCTTTGTAAAGTTTAAGGATCTTAGTATTATGGTTTTGTTTATGGTAAGAATCCATCATCAACATCATTGTTTAGCCATTTTTAGTGTAGTTTACAAAAAATCAAACTTACTTAAAACGATATACCTATACATATGTTTATATTATGCAGTTTTATTTTCTCATAAATCGATGTCATCACTCCTTTCCTCTCTATTTCCAAATGCCATCCTGTATAATAACCTAATTACCATATTTAATGCGATATTGCAATAAAATCACATACTTTTTACAAGGATAAAAATAATACCTACAATTTACAGAATACCTAGGTGATGTCCTCTTGAATTTCGGTTACCTAAGGTGGCCAGTCTCAAGACTAGCCATGTGCGCAGGACATTATTATACTTAGTGCACAAGTGTGTGCGCAAACACAGGCCTATGTATAACTTGTATGTAACATGTAAACATAAATTCAAGTAGTTATTTTTCCTATCGTTGCCACGTGCTGCTCGCAGATGTTCAGCTGTTTTATTTTATTAATTAGTTTACATGGAAGTGAAATAATATGATGCACTTTGAAGCTGGGTATTATCATTATGTACAAAACACAGGAAGGAAAAAAGTCAGTAAATATTCCGTTACAAGTGAGTTATAAAGATGCCATGAACATTTTCTGAAGCCGATAAGTTTCTGATAAAAATGCTTGTAGTTATCAGAGGCCAAGACGGCTTTCTGCCTGGTGTGTCCTAGTGATCTCAGTGGGTGTGTGACCGAAAGTCCTGTAAAGTCTAAAGGAAATGAAGATTTCTGAATTGAGGTCACTTTTTCCATAAAAACATTATAATTATTAAACTTTGTTTAGTATAATGTTTAGTACAGAATAATCTAGTAAAATAGCCTTTATTCACAAAGAAAATTATACTAGTATTTACAATTGACACAATTGAGCTAACTGCAGACTGTTGCAAACAGTCTACAGGTAGCTCAACGGATCCATATCAATACCAGTCGGAAGCGTCCCCAAGACGCTGGTTGCATTGCCACGATGTATGGCAATGCTGATGCGCTGTGCCAGATCTAGTAAAATAATATCATACCCGTTAGTTTCAAGATTCAATTAATCGTCCAACTCCAAGAAAGTAAAACCTTCCAACGATTAGGCTCCCACCGCGTGGGAAAGGTCCCACGTGGTAGGAACCCGATCGTTGGAGGTTTTACCATCTTTGAGATTGCACACTTGCAAATAATGAGTGAGCCTAAAAAAATGCTAGCGATATTTGAGGCTTATACCGAAGTCCCTAGCAAAAGTGGGAATTAGTTTTAAAGCCTAAATGCCGGTTTTGAATTATTGATATTGCTCGGGCAATATCGATCATGCTATAGGTGAGGTACCTACCTATAGTTTTCCGTCTATTAATTACTAGTAATCTGTATGATTTCGGCCTGATTTAAAAACACAATGTTATTTTTAAGCCATACCCGCCAACGGAGTCAGGGGTAATCAATTTATCAGAATCGGCATTTAGGCTTCCGAACCACTTTCCACTTTGCTAGGGATCTATGAACAGTAGATCCTTATTTTATCAACCCGCTAGATCCCACTGCTGGACAAAGGGAGATGGACAACCTTTCCCTCTTTCCATATCATCAAACAGATTCAACCCACCTTTTTAACAAAACCTCTGTTATATTTGCACGTGTCAAATTCAAAGAAAGTAAAACCTCCGATCAGGTTCCCACGCGTGGGAACGGGGATTGCCTCGACAATACCAGTAGTAGCTGCGCCGGCGCGCAAGGAAAAAGTCCGTTACGTACAACCCGCTATCCCTTTGTTGTCTCTTTGTAGCGTGACTGGAGAACTTGATCCTTCGATATGAATATGAATGAAGGTAGTATTTTTTTATCATAAATAAATGTGTGCATAAAATCTGAATAGTGAGAATATTTAATTTTAAAAAACTGCTGATCGATTCAAAGGTATCCGTGAGAACTTACACATTTTTTTCATTTATTTTACTCGAGCACCGAGGGTTCCCTATAATTGAAAGACTTTGCTTCTTGCAAATTTCATGATTCTATGTCAACACGAACATGTGATTTCCATATGAGTGTCAAAATAAGCAGGCATAAATGGCTGTCTCTTCTCTCTCGTCTTTTGATTGCATTGATTCAGAAGTTTCATTATTTGACAGCGTCAAGGTGTTATAGAGTCAAGGTGTTATAGAGTTAAGTATTTGATGTTAATTACAACTTGATATCTCCTCGCGTTCCTGAAAAAAAGGTCCACAGATAGACAGACGGACTACAAAGTGATCCTATAAGGGTTCATTTCTTAATTTTGAGGTACGGAACCCTAAAAACTAATTGCTGAACCTAATTCAATAAAATCTTTACTACTTTACATGTGACGTATTTCCATCAAGTATCAAGACTCGTCAGCCCTTAGGCAAAGTCAAAGAAGCTACTATTGTCAGGCAATATTTATTTCTGCAGATCTTCGTGCTCTTTCTGAGGTCGTCTATTGTGTAGGGTTCATGGGAACGCGCAAAAAACGGACCTTAAGGGCCACGAACAAAAATGAATAGAGAGTTTTTCTTGGATCTACCACGTGCACAGATTAGGATGACGTATATTTGTTTAATAGAGAGGTGGAATAAGTTTGTATGTTTGTCATTATAAAATGCGTGCCTATCAAGGCAAAAGGCTGGTCTTAGCAAAACTCAAAACTTATGATGTGACAGAATAACAAATGTTTGTACGATCTGCAGATATTTGTCCCGGTTGTTCTGGGTGTTTTTTAAGTATTCAGTTCTTTGTTTAAAATATCTATCGTAAACAGTACATCGGTTATTTATGGAGTACTCTACCCATAACACCAGCTTTGCTTAGCTTTGGGCTAAAAGATGATATGTGAATTGTCCACCATTATTTAATTAATAAAGGTACTGGCTGACACGCACATAAACATCAAATCATTATAACAATAGTAATATTATTTAGTAATCCAATACTGGATATTAATTTTTCACTGATGGCTTGAGAGTTGCGAGTAGGTCTTGTATTTTGCCAAGATGATTTGAGCTTATCATGTTCTAAAGACCTGCGTAGACTTAGGTGATTTAGGCGATGTCAGCGTTTTATTCCTAATTATAATTTGTCTAATAGCTAATATTTTGTTTATTAAGTAAATCCACGATAACCCAAAAAGCAACTTACCATGCGATATGAGCGAAGCCACGAGATGTAACTAGCGTAGTATAACTATAGAAATAATCTGGTAGTTGTATGCTTGTAAGGTTTTGATTAGAAAAAAATGTTTGCTGAAGAATAGATTTCAGAAAGGCGAGGTATTTTGTTTATCTTTTGAATATTATTTTAGTAAAGCTTTATCCATCGTTCTTAGTCTCTAAACGAACTTTGGATGCTGTTAGATATAAAAATATTTAAGACAATAAAAAAAACAACACAGCTTCTGCCCTGAAATATATTATAAACCTACGTTTAGTATGAGTTTCCAAAATATCAAAATACAAAAGATTTCAAGAACGCGACAGTTTACTACCTACCGCTTACGCACTTTTACTGCCAAAATGCAACAAATCACTCATAATCTGCCTGCAGTCTTTCGCAGATCATCATCCCACCTGGCCGGAGGGCGTCCTACACTACGTTTGCCGAGTCGTGGTCTCCACTCAAGAACTCGTTTACCCCAGCGGTTGTCGGTTCTTCGCGAGACATGGCCGGCCCACTGCCACTTCAGCTTGCTAATTCTTTGAGCTATGTCGATAACTTTGGTTTGCGAAAGACTGCAGGCAGATGCTGGATGCGGCACGCTGAAGACAGGGCGCTATGGCTTATATTAGGGGGAGGCCTATGTCCAGCAGTGGACTAATATAGGCTGATGATGATTATGATGACTCATAATCATTCGAAAACTTTTAGTAATCGCGTTCGCATAACTATTCGATTGCTATTAGGCTGAGCGCAGACTTGAGTCACGACAGTTTTAAGACAGACTTGTCTCACATAGACAAGTCTGTCTTAAAACGAAAACAAAACTGTTTTGTCTACGACACGTCGCACACCTAAAACGAAACTGTTTTGTATATTACGACATCGCGCACCAGTGTTGCCGTTCTAGCGCCTTAGTCGCTAGAACTAGGGGATTTTGTGGGTGTTTAGCGGGCAAAATTAAAGCACACCGTCAGTGGATTAAGAGTTACAGTGGCAGTAACGGCCTTCTTGTTTTGTTAGAAACAAATAAACTCCATATTTCTTTAAAACCTTTTCCAAAGTATGTCAAGAAGCTACTTGATAGATAATAGTAGTGCTTCCTAGAAGTAAAAATACCAGTGGTGGCCCTATTTAAAAAGTATAATGAATTTTATTATTATACCTAAATTGGTCCGTGAGCACCCACTGCTGGGCTGCCTCTCCTTTACTGCAAGTGAGTTAGCTACGGCTGAGCGCAGACTTGAGTCACGACAGTTTTAAGACAGACTTGCCTCACATAGACAAGTCTGTCTTAAAACGAAAACAAAACTGTTTTGTCTACGACACGTCGCACACCTAAAACGAAACTGTTTTGTCTATTACGACATCGCGCACCGTCTGCGCAGCGTTGCTACCTGGTGATTTTATCACTAGATCTAGTGATTTTTTGGAGTACGTTAGTGATATTCTGAAGAAAAAATCACTAAAAAAATATCTGATGATTTTTAGTGATACACTCGAGAGCAATGAATCCGGGTCACTCAAAGAATCCAAAAAATCTCGGAAAGTAAGAATGCTAGGTTAATGCAATAAATTGTATTTCATAGACAATTTAATACTCCTTAAATGAAAGTTAAAAAAATATGAGTCACCATACATTTTATTTACACAAAATTACATAAAGAAAAAAAACTGCTGATCTCTCCTTAAAACAAAAATAGGAAACATGAAATTTTTGAACTTTATGACGATTTTCTTGAATTTCAATACTTCGTATTACCTCCTCGTGCTTCCATTACTGCGTTTACGCGGTTTGGCATGCTGTACACCAAGTTCCTTATACGATTTTGGGCAATATTCTCCCATTCCTCTGTGAGAGCAATTTTGAGCTCAGGAAGCGTGATTGGGGGAGGGTTTCGTTGTTTTACGCATCTCCCTAGCTCGTCCCAAGCATGCTCGATCGGGTTGATATCCGGGCTGCGCGCTGGCCACTCCATACAAGTAATGTTCATCTCTTGAAGGTAGTCATTCACAATCCTACCTGTATGAGGTCGGGCATTGTCTGTCATGCATAAATATAGCATCCTCACCCAAATTGACCATAAATGGACCAACGTGTTCGTTGAGGATTTCTTCCACATATCTTACGCTAGTTAAAGAGCCGTTTTCTATGATCACCAGCTCTGTGCGACTTTCAGAGGAAATTCCGGCCCACACAAGTACAGACCCACCACCGTAGGCTACTTTTTCTTCGATGCATGCTTGCTTGAATCTTTCCCCTGGTCTTCTATACACTCTGTGTCTTCCATCGTGCTTGTAGAGCATAAATTTTGATTCGTCGGAGAACATAACTTTCGACCTCTCTTCAATACTCCAATTTACGTGGTTCTGGGCATATCTTAGTATTGAAATACGATGGCCACGCTCCAGTTTAGGGCCGTTTGCAGGTCTAAGGGGTTTTAAGTTAGATTCAGCAAGCCGACGTCTTACTGTCCATGCACTTGGGTTACTTCCTCCGAGGCGTCGAAACTGATTTGTGAGTTCAGTTCCTGTGAGAAAGCGATTTCGAAGCATGGTGTTCACCAAGTATCGGTCTTCTCGTGCTGTGGTACACCTAGTTCTGCCCGTTCCTGGTCTGCGTAGGTTAGAAACAGTTTCTTCGTAACGTCGGAGAACTCTTTGTACTGTTGACAGCGACACACCGACAGTCCTGGCTGTATCGCGCTGACTCCGGCCGGTTTCCACCAATGTAAGTATTCTGGTGCATTCTTCAAGTGTAAGCGACATGATTTCAGCTTGAATAATGAATATTGAGCACTATCAACCTGGTTTATGTACCAACATAAATGACAGATTACAAACAAAAGCAAAAACAAATCCTGTAATTTCGTAGTTCCATCTTCGACAGTGTTCCCCGAATCTCGAATTTTTTTTTAAATACATACATATTAGCAACGAATTCCCCAATTTATGTGAAAATAGCACAATCCTTTTCTTAGACAGCCGAAACGTAATTAAACCATGAATCTTTATAGGTTCATGGATTAAACGTTTTTGTTTGGTTATGCAAACCTACCTTGGGGAATCCCCGACTACTGATGAGAACCTATCACGTACCTACTAAACTAGTTTATTTGAGTATGTATTTAGTTAGGTGCTTGCTACTGTACTGTTGCTAGGCAGTTCTTGCTAAACTTCGTTCGGGAAAGTAGGTAAGTGATCACTGATCACATCGAAATCATTATTAAAAAGTACAGGCCTCTTTTCAACCTCGTCAATTAATTTTTCTACGAGTTCTTCATCTGAAAACATTTTGCGACGTGTTTACTCTCTGAATAAATGAATTTGAATTTGAACGCTCGGTGAGAGAGGGGTACGCAGGCAGGGCTGCCAGGTAAAAATATGCTGCGATCGTACCACAGCATAAAAAAAGTCGTATGCCAAAGGAAAATTTGAAATAAAAAGTCGTACCAACAATAATGATTTCGCCCATTTTTAGGGCGAAACTACATACTTCATGTACGACTTTTTATTGCTATAGGTACGGGTGTTCAGTCTAGGTGTTCCTAAACCCGTACCTGTTTGTAGAATGTCCTTGGTATTCCGGATGGGTTGGAAGGTTTGATTGTGGAAGAATGATAGCAAAGCGGAAGAAATAAAGAGTATTATTTACGATAGAATGATTGATTTTAATGATAGATTTAACTAGATAGATAGAAGTACAAACAGAAAGCAAGCTAATATTACGAAAGAAATTACAAAGCAAGAATGTCAGTGAGCGCGGGCAGTTAGCGAGATGGCCAGTCGCGGAATGCCAATGCGAATGAATGAGCGGCTGCGCGTGAGTGACCGAGCGAGACCGGTCCGAAGTGTAGGTTCCGTTCAATTGGGGTATGGCCCAAGTTGAAAGAATAATGCGAAATGATAATTGTATTTTCAAGATGCAAATTTAAGATACAATTTGGAACGCACATTTCGGATCGGTGTCAAGTGGCGCGTAGGTACGCCACATATTCCCCCCGGCCAGACCGTGACTACGGTCGATAAAAATCTGGAAACCGGACTCTTCTGCCGCTGCGGGTCCTTTTCTCTTCGGCAGGTGGCTCTGCAGCGGGAACGGGCTCAGCAGGGGTGATGACAGCAGTAGGTGTAGTTTCATCAGCGTTTTTTGAGGTAGGATACGCTGGTTCTCGGGCGTCTCTCGTCGTGTATGCTGGTTTCAGTCGGTCGACACTGACGTTGGTCTTCTTGCCTTTAACGTCGATGGTGAAGTACTTCGGCTGCCTCTCGATGACAAGATAGGGACCAGCATAAGGAGGTTCAAGGGAACGGCGCACATGATCTTGACGTAGAAACACGTGAGAAGAAGATTGAAGATCACGCGGAAAGTAAAACGGCGAAGTAGTATGCCATGAAGTGGGACGAGGAGCGAGCTTTTGGACATGAGCTCGAAGTCGGGTTGAATACTGAGTGATGTCGTCAGAACTGAAAGTATCTGACGGAGAAAGGAACTGTCCAGGTAAGCGTAGGGGTTCACCATAGACAAGCTCGGCTGCTGAAGTCTGAAGATCATCCTTCCAGGCGCTGCGCATACCAAGTAGCACGAGCGGGAGGGCTTCTGTCCACTGCGAGGTAGTATGGCACATGATCGCTGCCTTGAGTTGCCTGTGTAGACGCTCGACGATGCCATTCGCTGCAGGATGGTAAGCAGTGGTGCGGAAGTGGCGCGCACCAACCAACGCGGCGAGGGATTTGAAGAGCTGGCTCTCGAACTGGCGACCACGGTCTGTAGTCACGCGTGCAGGGCAACCAAATCTGGAGATCCAGGTTGATACCAGGGCAGCTGCGCATGTCTCGGCAGTGATGTCTTTGAGTGGGACCGCCTCAGGCCATCGAGTAAATCGGTCGATGACGGTAAGGCAGTACCTGTAATCAGAAGAGAGAGGAAGAGGGCCCACGAGGTCCAGGTGAATATGGGAAAACCTCGCGGACGGAGTCAGGAAAGAGGAAAGAGGAGATTTTGTGTGACGGGTAATTTTTGATTGTTGGCATTGCAAGCATTGCCTAGACCACTCTCTACAATCACTACGAATCCCTGGCCACACAAATCTTTGCGTAACCAGTCGCACTGTAGCTGCGTTTCCGGGATGATGGAGATCGTGTATCATAGCAAAGACCAGTTTTCGTAGCTGTGGAGTGATGTACGGTCGAGGCTGTCCACTAGAAATGTCACAGAAGATAGGTTCGTCGCAGTGTGCAGATTTCATCTTCTGAAGTCTTAAGCTGGAGCCATTCTTGATCAAGTCCTGCAGTTCTGGATCTGATTCCTGATATCGTGCAAGAGCTTGATAGTCAATGCCTGTGATTTCGTCAACACGAGATAGAGCGTCAGCAACAACATTCTCCTTGCCAGGTATGTATCTGATGTCCGTAGAGAATTGAGCTATAAAGTCTAAATGTCGAAACTGACGTGGAGAACATTTATCTTTGCAGCGTGAGAAGGCGAAGACCAAAGGCTTGTGATCGGTGAAGATGGCGAAAGTCCTTGCTTCGATCATATGCCGGAAGTATTTGATGGCTTCGTACACTGCGAGTAGTTCTCGATCGTAAGGGCTATATTTGACCTGGGAGCTGGAAAGTTTATGAGAGAAGAATCCAAGAGGTTCCCATTCAGAGGAGTTCTTCTTACGTTGCTGCAGAACAGCGCCAATGGAGGAGTCAGATGCGTCTGTAACGACTGCGAGATCTGCTGAAGCATCAGGATGAGCTAAAAGGGTAGCCTGAGAAAGTGAGGTTTTGCAGTCTTCGAAGGCACGCATCAGGTCTGCAGTCATCTCCACTGGGTGTGAACCTTTCACCTTAGGGCCAGCTAGCAAAGCATTTAACGGCGCATGAAGCTTAGCAGCGTTGGGAATAAAGCGGCGATAGAAATTAAGCATTCCCAGAAAGCGACGGAGGTCTTTGATGGTCTTGGGAGCAGGAAAATTCTGGATAGCTTCGACCTTGACGTCCAGCGGTCGAGTTCCTTTGGCTGAAACGTGGTATCCCAAGAAGGTTACTTCCGACTCACCCAGTACGCACTTGGAAGTGTTGATCAGCACTCCATACTGCTTTAGGCGATCAAAGAGCTGACGTAAGTGCGTTTTGTGTTCAGAAAGGCTGTTTGAAAAGATAAGGATGTCGTCGATGTAGCCGTAGCAGAAATCTAGACCTAGGAGAACTTCGTCTATGAATCTCTGAAACGTTTGTGCTGCATTGCGAAGTCCAAATGCCATATATTCAAATTCAAAGAGACCGAATGGAGTCGTCAGGGCCGTCTTCTGGACGTCATCAGGGTTCACCTTGATCTGATTATAAGCTTTCACGAGGTCCACTGTTGAGAAAATGGTACATCCTGAAAGTTGTTGAGCAAAGTCTTGAATGTGACGTATCGGGTATCTATCAGGTATGGTTCTAGCGTTGAGAGAACGGTAGTCACCGCAGGGTCTCCATCCATCATCTTTCTTCCTCACCAGGTGTAAGGCAGAAGACCACGGGCTCTCAGAACGTCGGGCTACTCCACTGGCTACCATGTTCTCGAACTCCTTCTTAGCAGCTTGAAGTCGGACAGGATCGAGACGTCGAGGCTTGCAAGCGACGGGAGGACCAGGTGTAGTCCTGATATGGTGCAGAGTGTTGTGCTTAGGAGATGACGGTATACCTGCAGGTCTGGTAATCTCAGGAAACTCTCGTAACAGCATGTGGAACTCTGATTCACCTGTCACAGCCTTGATCGATGCTGTGTCATCAGGTAATCTGGAGGAAAGGGCACTTACTGAGAGTGAAGTGATGCCATCGATGAGACGCTGGTTCTTGCAGTCCACCAGCAAACCATAGAATCTCAGGAAGTCGATTCCTATGATAGGTCTGCAGATATCAGCGATCGTGAAGCTCCAGGTGAAGGCACGGCGAAGACCTAAATCCAGCTGCATCTGCTTGAGACCGTAGGTATGGATAACAGAGTTGTTTGCAGCTGTTAAGGTAAATTTGGATTTAGTACAGGGCGTTTTGACAGCCAACCGCGGGAAAACACACAGGTCGGAACCAGTGTCCACGAGGAACTGCATTTTGGAAGCGCGATCGGTGACGAAGATACGGCCTGTTGAAGAAGAAGGGCAGTCGTTGGCCGCTACTTGCGACCGCCCTGACCGTTTTCCGCCGACTTGAAAGTGCAGGGCTCCTTGCACTTCTTGGCCTGTGCTCCGTAGTTGAAGTGGTAGAAGCAGTGAGGACAATCTGCAGGCGGTTGCTGGAAACGTGGGCGAGAGCGAGAGCGTGAGCGTGAGTTGCAGTTGTTACGCCTATTCTGCTGCTGCGATCGCGATCGTCCATCGCTGGAAACTTGCTGGGCCAGCATCGCTACTTGCTTCGTGAGTTCGCAAACTTGCCTGGCCAGATTATCCTGAGATGATGCAGGTTCCGCTTTAGAAGCACTAGCCACCTGGGGACTGGTAGGAGCTATCTCGTGCACCTTGTCCGCTAAATCTGCCAATTTCTCTAGAGGTAAGTCTACCTGAGTTGCGATCACCGTCTGGATGTTAGCAGGCAATCGGCTGGACCAAATCGTGGTCAGGAAGTCCGGAGGAACAGCTGGACCAGCGAGACCTTGCAAGTGGCGAAGGAACTGAGAAGGAGTCCTGTCTCCAAGCTCTTCGTGTATTAACAGCTGCTTGACACGCTTCTCCTTTGATGCTGAAAGGCGTTTAATTAGCTCCTGTTTTAATTTTAGGTACTTGTCTGTAGCGGGTGGATTAGTGATGATGTCCTTGACCTCGGCAGCATATCGGTTGTCGAGCTGGGAAACGAGGTAGCAGAATTTCGTCTCGTCCGTCGTTATTTTAGATAGAATAAACTGGCTTTCTACCTGCGCAAACCATACTGCCGGCTCTTCTGGCCAAAATGGCGGAACTCTAACGCCAACTCGGAGAACTTCAGCACCAGCGCCAACAGCAGGCTGAGCACGGGCATCATCAAACTCGTCTGAAGACATCTTCTATTATTTATTTGAGAAAAAAAAATCGCTCACCGCTCTTCACTTGTACCACACACCAAAATCCAATTGTTCGGCGAGAATTCTCGAACGTTCCGGAATGTCATCCAAGGTTGTCCAACACAATTGAAAGACTCACCAATGTATGTTGGCACGTCTGGGGTCACCCATATAGGTACGGGTGTTCAGTCTAGGTGTTCCTAAACCCGTACCTGTTTGTAGAATGTCCTTGGTATTCCGGATGGGTTGGAAGGTTTGATTGTGGAAGAATGATAGCAAAGCGGAAGAAATAAAGAGTATTATTTACGATAGAATGATTGATTTTAATGATAGATTTAACTAGATAGATAGAAGTACAAACAGAAAGCAAGCTAATATTACGAAAGAAATTACAAAGCAAGAATGTCAGTGAGCGCGGGCAGTTAGCGAGATGGCCAGTCGCGGAATGCCAATGCGAATGAATGAGCGGCTGCGCGTGAGTGACCGAGCGAGACCGGTCCGAAGTGTAGGTTCCGTTCAATTGGGGTATGGCCCAAGTTGAAAGAATAATGCGAAATGATAATTGTATTTTCAAGATGCAAATTTAAGATACAATTTGGAACGCACATTTCGGATCGGTGTCAAGTGGCGCGTAGGTACGCCACATTGCTATTTAGGGAATTTTAAGGAAAGAATAACATGATGTTATAATTATAACCCTATCTATCCTATGCTTATTGCTCTACCTACACATCTAATACGGGATTCTCTAGATCAGATCTGACTCTTCTATTCAAATCAAATAATCATTTATTCATAAACAATATGCAAATCGTGTTTGAAAATGGTACAAATAATTATTAGGTATGCAATAGAAATGTGGAAAACATTTCAATCATTAAAATTTTAAAGAGCAATACAAGTCTGTTTAATTAATAAGACGAATCAATCAATTTTCGTATCTATTAAAATATGCAAAAAAGATTTGTTTCTTTTTTATCATTTATTATGCGCCCTAAATTAAAGAATTTAAAAATCATTTAGTTAATTTCCAAATAACTTAGGGCAATTTAAATTTTTTAACTGGAAACACTCGTGGAAAGTGGCACGCTGGATGAGATAGAGAGCTAATCGTCCTATTTCATTTCTTCTTAGGCTTTAGGCATAAGTCGTTCTCTCTTTAGTGTGAATGCGATGGCAATTGCGCGAGTTCTATAGGTTTCTCTTTCTACGGTCACTAGACTGTTTTGTCTTTGATGTGCGCGCCCGCATACATACAAAAGGGAAGCCGACAATCGTTAGTCAGACTTGTCGCCGTGCAGTTCTTTTAGGTATTAGACAATTTTGTCTATGAGACGTTTTGTTCGAAGTGTGCGCATCTTCATAAATTTTGTGAAGCAATAGTCTGTCTTAAGACTGTCGTGACTCAAGTCTGCGCTCAGCCTTATTATACAAAAAGTAGGATCGCTGATAGGAGTGAATCGTATGGAAGAAACGTAAACGTTTATAGTATTAACGTTTATAGACGCAGGAGGTTGCGGGTTCGATTCCCGCCTCGGGACAAATAGTAAAGTAAAGTAAAAAAAGGAATTTATTCTGTGTCACAAATGTTTGTACGATCTGTAGATGTTTGTTCAGGGTGTTTAGGATGTTTACTATGTATAATAAAAAAAGCTATCTAAGTATTATGTAGTATTATTCTTTCTTTCTATGTAGTATATTGTATTAAGTTTATCAGTTACCCCATAACACAAGCTCTGCTTAGCTTGGGACTAGATGATATTGTGTGAATTGTCCAGCATTATTTATTTATTTTATTCTTTAAACATGCCGCTAGGCTAAACGAGTTTATGAGTGAAGACTGCGACTCGGCAAAACGTAACGTAGGATCCCACCTGGGGGCCAGGTGGGATGACGACCTGCGAAACATTGTGACAGGCAAATGCTGGATGCGGCAAGCTGATAATAGAGCGCTATGGCGTTCATTAGTGGAGGCCTATGTCTAGCAGTGAACTATTATAGAAATCTATGCTGATGATGATACCAAACTGAACATAGTAAGGTCTCAATTTCAATATCAGTAGCCACAAGGATTAAAACAATTCAATTCTTCTGTTTCCGTCTCTTTTGTCCCACTCTTTAACTACCCTACTATTATCATTTGCTTTTAATTATCTCCAAGTTGTTTTTGCTGCCTGAAGCCAGATTGTAGATAGACGTGGAATTGCCTGCCGCGGTCCATAATGGATCCTGCCATACGGCATGCGTGTGCGCACCCCACGACAGATGGTTTAAGTCTGTGTATGGCAAAAACATTGAAGCTTATTGTAGGTTTACTCAGGTTTTGTATGAGGAGAATTAGATATCTTTTTCTTCCTGATCAATAGTTTGTACCTGTTTTTAGATATTCGTTAAATAGCGTAGTCATTTACTGGTACCTACTTATTTGTATAATTAATAAATAAATAAATATAAAATAAAAATAGGCGGATCTTGTTTTATTCCTAATTAAAATGCAGCCAATGAGCGTCGGAAATACTATGAGTGCTTCACTCACCAATACTTCAGAATTGACCTACTGACAGGGTTTAATATGCACTGTGGCCCCAATATAAATATGATGTCGGTTATATAAATTATACCGACACCGTCCTGAGACCACTTAAGTATTGTTTGTATTGCATTTCAGTTAATTAAACGATGTTTAATTATGAATATCTCTGCCAATTTCGGCTATGGTGACTGTGTGAAGAAAATCTAGGGATGGGTTTTCCTCCAACTAGAAACCTTACTACCTAACAAGGTATAAGTTTTTTCCTCACTTTAACAGTAGTTTATGCACGCGGCTTCGCACGCTTTGTTTCTAAGGAAACATTTAAAGTTTATTTCTATCTCGTGGGAACTGATTTATGGGAAATAAAATAGCCGATGTTTTATTGCCTCCGTGTCAGTAGTTCTACTAAGAAGTTCAATTGGTAGTACAATGACACCTTTATTTCACTAGTACTACAACAAAACATATAAGTAAATTTATTCCAGGCCTAGAACTACTTATATGCAAAATTTCAGTCCGGTGCGTTCAGTAGTTGTGGCGTGAAGAAGTAACAAATATGCTGATGAAGACCATGTGAGTTTAAGGAGTGGCCCCCCTTTTCAAAATGACGAATCGAGAAAATAGGTTCTTTTTGTTTCTTTTCGCTTCAATCTTTAAGGAAATAGTTCTTAAAATATTTCCAGACATCACTATCCTGAGTCACTTACTTTTATTACAAACAAATAAGCACAGCTGTCTGTAAACACGCCTAGAAACATTTTCTTTGTGACTCACGCGTCTATGTCTCATTAGCACAATAAACTGATTTGATACTGATCTGATACTTACATAAATGCATACATAGATGACTTCATCGTAGAACATACGACGAGTAAAACAAAACAACATCATAATTTTACAACAGTCACTTTACTAAGGTCGAGCTTAAAATTATTTGCAAATCATGTCAACAAATCCGAACAAAAAAAATCCATTATAATTATAATAGTAAGAGGTAAGGTAGTTGGTCCGACACCCGACGTCTCCCCGGTCGTATCGATCTGCCATCCTGGGTTTGCAAACGTGCTTGTGCACTGAATGAAATGAAATGAAGGCACCACTATATTTGACTTATTAGTGGTGTAAATGTTTAATAGAATTAGGATAGAGTAGAAAATTAACATAATCGTAAAGTTGTACAGAATTCAAAGTTTGCCATCACAATTATTTTGAATAATATATTTATAGAAAGTTATTTTATTACACGATTAATGCACAATACCAATATGTATAGCTATAGCCAAAATTCGGCCAGGACTTTTAATAGGTAAACTATTTGACTTAATCTAGTCATAGTGGATGTCGTACTAGGCTAAAAGGACAAGTTTAGTTATATTTGACCTTGCTTATTATGTTCATGTTGCCAAGGAGCGCACGGTCACGTGTTGATGATGTCTGTGTTCGTGGGTAAGACCTGCGATATCATTTGACCTCTTGCTGTAATTTTGTCAACTATCAAGAAATATAATATAAATAAGTAAGACAGATAATAGATCAATGGTCGTCACACTTTTTTGGTCGCGGGTAGCACAAGTTTCGTCTGCGGGCCGCAAGCAACCCGCGGGCTGCCGCCGCCGCGCCGCCACAAGCGTTTCAGCAACCCAGCAATGCTATTGCAGCCACGAAGCTTGCTACGTTAGTGTATTTTATCTGTATAAGTACCTATTTTAAGTTTTGTTTTGTGTTTTAAAATGTATTGAATGTATTTGACTTGATTTGATATTCTCTGTGAATCTATAGTATGAATAAATAAATTGTATTGAATTAAAAACCCACGGGCCGCAGTTTGACGACCACTGTAACAGATTGTTTAGTTTAGTCGTTTTTATACGCCATTTTTTCTCAATATTTCAGACTAATTAGATAGGTATTAATTTAATAATTATAATTAATATTAGTAAATATATTTATATCACTAATATTAGCAATATTATTAAATATGGCCCTTCACTAAGCCATATTGGCCATATTTGCCATAAACGCTGCTACACACAACACAAATCTATTTTGTAACTATTTGCTAGCATTAATTAATTTAGTCCTAAGGCTAATCAATATGGCTTTATTCACAAAGAAAATTATACTAGTATTGACAATTGAAACAATTAAGCTAACTGCAGACTGTTGCAAACAGTCTACAGGTAGCTCAACTGATCCATATCAATACCAGTAGGAAGCGTCCCCAAGACGCTGGCTGCATTGCCACGCTGTATGACAATTGCAAGGCTAATTGTGTATAGTAGTTTTAAGGTATCTAAATGCAAATATTCTCTCTGTCTGTCTGTAAAACTATAATTATGTCAATAAAGAATTGTTTACTTTACTTTTACTTTAATTGAAAAGGGGTGATTATAAGCACGGAAACGAGGGGTGACATTGAGAAGCTCAAGCAGTCGATGCAGCTTACAAACTCTGGCCTGCTGGTAGACGAGCCTCTCAAACGCAAACCCAGAGTCGTAGTTATTGGAGTACCCTCGTCAATGCAGGAAAAGGATGTATTTACTTGCCTCTACAAACAAAATGTAGCCGAACTACTGCTGGATTTCACGCTGGAAAAATTCCTTTCCTCAATACGATTGAGCCATAAGTCTGGCAAGAAGGATGCTGAGACCTGCAACTTTGTGATCGAAGTACCAGCAGCTATTCGTAGGGCCCTAATAACAAAGGAGAGGGTTTTTGTAAATTGGTCCTCGTGTCCTGTGAGGGATTTCACTTTGGTAACGCGGTGCTTCAAGTGCCAGCAATATGGACACGCTGCCAAGTTCTGCCGAGAGACGACCCACATCTGCAGCCACTGTGGAGGTCAAGGTCACTCAATTAAGGAATGTGTTAAAAAGACGGAAGAACCCAAATGTGCTACTTGCCTACATTTCAAGAAGCCCAGTAAGCACATTACAGGTTCTGCTGAGTGTCCGGCAAAAACAATCGCAGAAAATAGGTATTTAAACTCGATAGACTATGGAGGCGCCTAAAAGTGCCGATACAGTAAACATAATAGGTAATAGGTATTTCTTTATACAACATTTTTGTTTTTTAGCATCCGTATTTACTCGTATTATAGGTAGGTATCTCTAATATGTAGCCTGGTTTAGTGTTGTTAGCTTAAGTTATTTTGAAAATCTGCACTGACGCTTTGTTTTACTTTATCTATGTAATTATTTATACCTATGTATTCATTGTAAGCAATTTTGCCTGAGATACAGGTTTTACCTAGTTCAGGCACACGTAATCTATAGAATTTAAGTTATTATTAGATATTCTTATGTTAAGCAGTCTTATAAGAAATTTTTGAATAAATTATTTTATTTTATTTTTTATTTAATTTGTTAGCAAACAAAGATCCATCAGTAAAGTGAGATAATTATTCAAGCTATTCAATATTTCTGCTACAAGAATGCAAAAATATCGATAGAATTATTATTGCATGATTTACAATGTTCACCTTGGAAAATTATAAATCCTAAGTAAACGATACAATAAATCCTGCCGTCATAGACCACGTCTTACCTACCTAGGCAATAGAGATTAACCCATATTATATGATACTCATTAAAACGTTGAGTAAACTTTGGAAAAAAATCGGTTACTGCGTCAGGGAAGTACCTACCTACATGTAATGCTTTATTAAGTGTCTTTTTAGAAGTGATATCATTTCTAAGAACACGCACATCAATGTCGTGATAGGTTGAGTACCTAACCTACCAGATTATTGGACGTTAATAAGAAAATAAATTCAATACATCCAAAATAAATCGAATAAATGTACCTAGTTGCTCAACTTTCTGTTCGCTGAGGCAGGAAATTTTAGGAATTTTTAGGTGCACATAGGATTAATATATTTTTTTTATTTTAAGGATTTTTTTATTATTATTGTATAATAGAGGTGTGGGCCAAAAATTTGGTTTTTTCATTCTTTATTTCTTTCTTGCTCCTGTCCTAAAATGGGCTGTTCCAAAGGTTCTATTTTAGGAGCACGTACAATCCCGACAAAAATTCAATTTCTAAATCTTTCCTTCACTTTAGATACAATATACAAGTTTTCCCCCATCTTCCCTGAAAAGATCACATAAGGGTAGAAGCTATGTGCTAGTTACATTTATGTGCTTATGGTTCAGTCAGGAACACAACGATGTCACTGCGTCTTTTATTTATCTACTTATCTAGATGTAAGTATGTCTTTATTATATGAAATAAACTTGAAATTTTTCAGTACAAAACAAAATACCTCAGTACGTTATGTATTAAATATTTTTTGGCGTTCAACCAAAAAATATTAGGCGGTCTTATCGCTTAAAAACAATAATTTCCATCCCTTGGACTGATAGAATGAAAAGACTTTTTCTGTGGGTAAACCTTTCCCTTAACAGCTGTCCCTTCCAATACTATTTCACAATAATTTAGATTCAATTACATATCGTCGGCTTATTGCAAGAAGTCATTAACCGACAAATCCAAAAGTTTGGCAAATGCCGTTTAAAGTTTTTATAACTTTAAGAGCCCATATCATCAAAACTACGACAGTTATCAATATAATTTAAACGCCAATATATAGAGATATGTAATTATTTTATAATTAACTGAAATCAGTACAAATTCAACCATTGCAATTTTTTTTAAAGCTAAAAATGCAAAGATAATGACTTCTTGCGATAAAAAGTTTTGACTAAACTGGAGTTAAGTATTTCTGCAACGTAGTTATTAGTGGCCTCTTTCGAGTATTAAAAGACAAAATAATCATAAAATAACATCTTTTATCACTAAAAGCTAAACAAATTACCTTGTTTGTCCAAAAACACTTAATAAAATAACTAAAATTAGTAATAATGGCACATGAATCAGTCAAAAACACGTTCTAAGCTTTTAGAAAATAATTCTGCTAGCCAGCAAAGAGTTATAAACACATAAATAGGTTGGAAACGATTAAGTAAACTATTATTTAGATTAGAAAATATTAAGTAACAGACTTTGAGCTTTACCAGAAAACCTTCTTATCCTATCTACTCCTCATAACGCTCGACCTGGCCGCGGACCCGGTTCCAGGGCGTGAGGACGCGTACGCCAAGGCACTCGAGTCCGTGGACGTCGGACCTCTCCAGACGCCTGCAGAAGTGGAATCCGAGGCCTCAGCGCTGATGGCGCGCATCATCGAGGCTAAGGCGGCCGCTTCCGTACCCATCACCAGGCGCCAAGGCCAGCGCAACGACCTCCCCCAACACCTTAAGAGAGAGAAAACGTGAACTCCAGCGCGAGTGGGCGCGCTCCCGCTGCCCGCGACTGAAGACGCGACTCAACCCGATATCTCCCGAGCTCTCGGCCGCAGTACAGGTTTGACGTGAGACCTGGGACCGAATCATCGACCGGGCCTCCGAACAGGACAATAACCAGTACGCGCTGAATAGGGCGCTCACGCGGCAGCCGGCAACAACTTACCCGCTGCTGGACCGAGATGGAGTCCGGCGCCTTGCTCCCGCCGACTGTGCCGAAATTCTGGCTGAGCACCTCGCGGAGCAGTTCTCGCCTCACCCCGTTGCAGCCGACGCCACCTTTGAAACCCTGAACCACCACCACCAGGTCGAGGACACAGTGAGGGACTTCCTGTCTGGCCCAACACCGCCCCTAGACGGGGAGTACTTCATCTCCCATGCCGAAGTGCGGAAAGCCGTCCTCCGTCTACCCAGACGGAAGGCGCCAGGCTATGACGGAGTCCCCAACAGTTGCCTCGCCGCGGAGTCACCGCGCTCGCCCGGCTCTTCGACGGAAGACCGGACGGGTCGTCGTGCTACCCAAGCCCGGCAAGGATCACCGCCTCCCGGCCAACTACCGCCCCATTACTCTACTACTAATAGTGGGCAAGCTCCTGAAACGCCTGCTCCTGGGGCGCCTGGCTCCAACTATCGAGCCGCGCCTGAAGCAATTCGGCTTCAGGAGTGGCCACTCTACCACGCTGCAGCTCACCAGGTTGCTGCACCACCTTGCAGTCGAGCACAACGCCAGGCGCTGCACCGTCCGGGTCTTTCTGGACGTAAAAACGGCCTTTGACCGTATTGGGCACCCCGGCGTTTTGTACATGCTCCTGCAAACCCCAACTCCACCAGCTCTCACCAGGATTGTGGCATCCTTCCTCGACAACCGGCTGTTCTTCGTCGCAGTTGAAGGTCCTCCACTCGATCCATCTCTGCTGATGTACCGCAGGTATAGAACGCGTATAACGCTGGCGACAGGCTGCTAGCCTGTCGCCAGCGTTATACGCGTTCTATACCGACGACATCCCCACCCTAGTGGGCCACCTACGCCCCGGGGAGAGGGATGTGTCGCTAGCGCTGTTCGCGGACGACAGCGCCTTCTTTGCGTCTTCCACCAGCCCCACCATCGCAACCCGCAGGATGCAGCGGCTGCTGAACATCCTGCCGCCCTGGCTGGACAAATGGCGCATGGCCGTCAATGTGGGAAAGACGGCTGCGCTGTTTGTTTCCCGCCGCATCGGCCACCCACCGCAACTGACACTTCGGGGGCAGAACGTGGCATGGAGCCCGCACATCCGGTACCTCGGCTTCGGGATCGACAGGTCGTTGAGGATGCAGCCGAAGGTTGACAGTGCACTGCAACAAGCGCGCGTCGCCCGACCGTTGTCCGACGCGTCCTGGGATCTCGCCTGCCTCTGAGGACCAAAGTGTGGGTCTACAAGGGCTAAGTCTGATCTCGACTCACATATGCAGCGCCGGCCTGGTACTCACTAGTCTCCTAGACGAATAGGGACCGGCTCCAGGGGCTGCAAAACGTGGCTCTGAGGATCTGCACTGGCGCGAGCCAATACGTCAGGAACGATGTCATCGCCCGCGACCCGCAGATCCAATCCATAGACGAGTTTGTCGTACAGTACAGTCGTCGAATGTACGACCGCGCCGACAACGGCCACCAAGCCCACCTTCACCAAATAGCGCCTCACCAACCCCGGCCCCCAGATGATGACCGCCCGTGGAGGCCCCTTCCCTGGGACCTCACCCCCGCGGAACCCCCCGGATAGACCGTGGGTTAATTAAAAAAAAAATAACCCAAACCAAACAAAAAAAAAATAAAAAACATGCAAATATATTAATAAAAAAATAAAATGATGAACAAGCTAAATAAATGCATTTTTTAGCGAAACCCAAGGACCGAGGAGTCGTCACCCCTCGAGTTGATGCCGGGGTAAAGAGGCCAAGCCTCGATGCCCCGCTCTGTGCCCCCACAAGGGCCGGAAAGAACGAACTACTACGCGGCGCGGCAGAGGCGCGAGCGGCCCCGAACAAAATACCCCTCTGCCCCGCTTCCGCGACTCCGGTCCCACGGCACGCGGTCTCATAAGTAGCATAGCAACACGTAAATGTATGTGTGCAAAAGTCATTACCTTACAATTACCTGTTATATCTACAATAACAAAAATCACTAACAAAACAATACTTCCTTCGAATAGTATTCTTTTACCATTAATTATGTTTCGAAAAAGTAATTAAGTGTAAAAAATGAATTCTATAAAATATAAAAAACTCAGTGTAGACGTTACTCGTTTTGATAGAAGTCATTTAAAAACGTTAGTATTTTTTTTTCCAAAAAATACGATAAGACAAAACTCGTTAAGGTGCAAATAATGAATTAAAGCAAAACTTATTCAAACGTTTGTGAACGTAAAAGCACTTTCAAAATGTTGTTAAGTCACATAAATGAGTTACGTATGAAAATAAAAATGGCAATTGTGTTTTTTTTTCTTATGTTAAAATGTATTAATGTAAGTTAATGAATTTTATGAATCCAGATATACCAAAAATGCAGTTATTGACTTTATAACCAAGCCATAACTTCTAAGTTTGAAGAGCTACAAATTTGTGAGTTTTACCAAAATGTAGAGCTCATCGAGACGAACTCAATGGTATATCTAACGCAGTTAGTGACTTCTTGCGACTAATGACTTCTTGCAATAAGCCGACGATATTTAGATATGCGTTTAAATATAAATTATTCCGTGATCCGGGGTGTATAGCGACCGGATTTACGCACTGCCATTGCAAGCGCGTGCGTCACGCTAGATAAACTGGAGTCGTTTCCTCCACTCCAACAAATGTCACTAAACTTAAAATAATGCCAATTTTATTATACCTTTTATCGGATATCTTACAATTTTTATACCAATTGCTATGCTGGTTAGCATAGCAATTGATATAAAATTTCCTTTAGACGCACGTTCACCGCACAATGACCGCTGCTGGGACACATTTGTGCAGAACCAGCTGAATTTGACCACTGCGCGTGGCAACCACTGCAGCCAGCCTCGACGAAGACTCTCATGACATTATTATAGTGCAGAAGTGCCAACACAATTTTGACCACTGCGCGTGGCAACCACTGCAGCCAGCCTCGACGAAGACTCTCATGACATTATTATAGTGCAGAAGTGCCAACACAGATGCAATCTGTATTCCCTCACTCTCCGAGGCACAGGGGTTAAGAACCACCAGAATCCAACAAAGGCTATAAGTGGCATAAAGGTTGTTGATGATGGTGACCAAAACTCAACCATAACAGTGCTTTATTTTAACCATTTCTAGAATAAAATATGCACCAATTACCTTCATTTATCTGTCAGATAGTTCCTGTGTTTCGCTTTTTACTGAGGTAGAAGGCGGAACGAATATTTTAATAACGAACAATACGTACACGTGGCAAAGGGGAAGCTATGCACGTGCTGTCAATTAGAGAGAGAAAAAAATGAAAAAGTTGAGTGGAATGCATCCCTTAACGGAAAGGAGTATTAGAAATCATTGAAAGTGAAATATGTACTCATACCTAGAGGGTCGAATTGTTTGTTTGGGTTTTACTTGCTTACTTTCACTCTAGAATGCCAGAACTTGTTATAAATTATATTATAACAAATACTCTATACAAGAACTGGTAGGCACAAGACGCTAATCAGAAAATGATGTTATTTCAAGATTCGATAACTCACACTAAATGGTGAATTCTAATTTTTTAAATTAACTAGATTCATTGAACAAAATTACAGTTAAGTACAAAATGGAAACAAATTTAAACTATGTAGTACCTATTTACACTTGAAATATAATTATAGCCATATGGTGTCTGGAAGAGATCGAATCTGCGCGTTAAGGCCTTATATTTTGGCATAATATTTTTTACTATCATTCATTTTCGTATATCCCAACTCTGTTCTCGGGGGTGTCGTAAGAGGCGACTAGGGGATATCCACCAGGGACGGGCAGCACCGCCTCCTGCAGAACAATTCTCTCTGCAGTGATCATGTGACGCATGCCCAGCGTGGGGATTATGTGCATTCCCATGAGATAAAAGCCAATAAGGCGCCTATCAGGGGGAGGCCTGCGTCCAACAGTGGACCAATGTAGGCTGTTGAGGTGAGGTGGGGTGATGAAAGACAAACTATATATATCATACTGTAAAACGAAATATTTTATCGTTTAGATCACTTATTGGTCATATTTTTTTATTTGTTTCAGCACTTATATTAGAGACGCCGACGCTATGGTGCTAGCAGTGGACTAGGCTGATGGTGAGAGAAGTGGGAATCTTAAACTGTATTCATAAGATTACCACTTACCTCACCACCTTCTTTTCAATTTGTTAATAACTTTTACACACAACAACTACATATGGCCATAAAACTATTGTTTAGTCTTAACATATGGTTTTCTGACACCCAAGACACAAGTCTAGTGCTTAGTTTGGGTCTCACCAGAAACAACTAAGTATGTACCTATATATGGTGAATAAATGCTTTACGATGATGGTGTTGATGATAGAGATCATCAGTCATTCGTCAGCTCTGCGGAGAGCCACAGAGTTGACGAATGACTACCATAAACGGATTCACGCACTATTCCTAACCTTGATAGTTGCTTAGTGCGTTACTTATCTTATCAAATCAGGCTGTCATAAAAATACTTGTTAAATTACAATACACTCTCAAGATAAATATACTTGCGTTATCTTTCAAATTAGACGTACCTACCTTCCTATCAGTAGGTAAATGTTAATGATTTAATTATTGTCATTCAAGAATCACTGACCTTGATTTCTTTTGTGTGCCGTGATTTGTATGGGAAACTATTCAAAATGATCTTGGATCCTTCGAAAATCATTTGGAATGATTAACAATTTCGCAATTTTTCAGACGTCAGGTACTGATAAAAATGACTGAACTGATAAAACTTCAAAACTCGTAAATGTCCCGTTTTAAGCCTCCACCACACATCCGCGATTTTGAAGCGCGTCTTATGTGCCCCCCCCCCCCCCCCCCCCCCCCTAATACACTGTCTCCGGTACGCCCCCCGCCAAATCGCAAAACACAAGATGCAGCTTCAAAATCGCGGCAGTGTGGTGAAGGTTTTAAATAGCTTTTGAAGGATTCAACTTAATCAGCGACTTCTTCAAAAACTTCTACGAAAAACCCCTCACGACGTTATTGTTAGGGGCTAACTACTAGTAATAATAATTTATATTAACTGTGACATAATTGTACTAACAGATTGCTGGCTTCCCAAACAATACAACGTGCCACTAATGCCGGGACCATGTACCAAGGCCATGTACCAACCTGTATGTACCAAGACCTGTACCATGTACCAAGACCATGTACCAAGGCACCAAAAATTGCAACCACCTCAACGTATCTGTTTAAGAACCGAATTTTCAGGACTGCAACAGACAACTGTTTGAAATTGGATCAGATTTTGCAATACCTGCTGTCTTGACCTTTTTCATTTAGAGACATAGCTACTTTAATGATTCTCTAAATAACTCCTTGCAAAATCCGTTTGAGTAAAAAGAACTTTAACATAAAACCTTGGATCACAGCTGGTCTCATTCCGTGTATGAAGCACAGAGACAAGTTACCTACTTAAGAAAGCTAAATCAAATCCCACAAATTTTGTTCTCCAGTTATCGTAGAAGCGCTACCAAAATATTTGTTATAATATAACATTCTAAAGAAAGTAAAGATTGGCTCCGATAAAATGTCACTAGAAGATGCTGGGAAAAATAGTAAAAAGGCCTGGAACTGTATTATAACCGTAACTCATACCTCGAAGCAACGTGAGTCACCTTCATGTTTATTGCAAGCTGACTCTACACCGCTTGAATCTGCTAACATTGCAAATATTTTTTTCATTAACGTAGTATGTGTTTGGTGGATAAAGGTCACCCGCAACTTCCTACTAGCGTACATTTTTCATGTTATTCCTGACTTTCCTCATTTGCTTTGCCAAGCACAGATGAGACTGAAATAGATAGTATAATTAATAGAGAGCCTTAAGGACGAATGCGCAGTAGGTTGGGACAATATAATTATGTATGTATCTACCAAAATAATGCGGTAAAAACACATGCGGTTTCCTGTTGCCCAGACTCTCACGAGACTGGTGCCCTCAGGAGACCCATCACATATAGTACAAAAACAATTTTGATTTAACCTCAACATTATTTAAACGTTAGCTTGATATTGTCTTCTATAAGAACCCATGGAAGGTGGTCCCCAAGATACTGGTTTATCCTAGTTTGGGGATCAATGATGTTATAATTTTAAGTCATAAATCTTTTGAATAAACGTTATTATTATTATGATAATAAAGCAAAACAGACACTTACCCCTCCCTGACTGACACATACATTAATAAGTGCCTGAGCCAAGGGCTTTTCCCCAAATGTCTTAAAAAGCTGTAGATGTACCGGTCGCGGTCTATAAATCTGGCCCTAAAGATCAAATCACCATTTACAGACCGATATCCCTGCTTCCTGCCTTTTCAAAAATATAAGAAAAACTAATAAATAAACGGTTAGTCAAGTGCCTAAAGTCTGTTCTATCAACAATGCAATTCGGGTTCCGAGCGAAGGTATCTACTGCTACGTTAAAGATGGTGAGTGGTGGTAATGAGATGAAGTTCATGTCGGTAATGAACTGCATCTCATTACCACTCACCATCTTCAACAAGAACTGGATCAGAGTAACCACACACTTGGAATATTTTTAGACCTAGCCAAGGCCTTTGACACCGTTTCCGTACCCGTACTATTGCGCAAGTTTGAACCCTGGGTATCAGACACACGCAGTTGAAACTTTCACGAGCTATCTCGAAGAACGCACACAGTGCGTCAAGATAGACGATGTCCTCAGAAGAATACTGAATAAGAATAACACTGAGTTTGGTGTTCCCCAAGACAGTGTTTTTAGACTATGGCAAAATCATATAATCATATGCACTGCCCTCCTTTTTCCGCTGCCTCTAAAGAAGAACTGTATAAGTTTGCACAATGTGAATTCAATATTGTAAATTAATGGCTTAAGCACAACTTACTAACTCTAAATGCAGTTGACAAAGTATATTCGGCTTTTAATGCGGCCGCTAACCGAGGTTATCTCCGAATTGTAATCGGATTCTTACGTAGGTGCTGATAAAGTATAACGTTTGCCCTAAGCAAAGGTTACAAACATACTTTTTGAAATAAATTTTACAGTATCCTTGGTTCTTTCCTATACAATAGATTAAATGTGTTAGCCAATACTATTCTTGTTACCCCTTAATTAGTTGTAAGAAAAAACTTAAGAATACACTGCATTGTATGTCATTATGATGACACGGAAAATTGATTGACAGTTTGAGGACAAAAATTTTCAAGCACCTATATTATTTAAGCTAGTTTAGTGTAGATTGCAATAGGCTAGTTTAGTGTAGATTGCAATAGGCTAGTTTAGTGTAGGCAGCAGCAGGTAAGAATTTATTTGTTGTTGTCTCTCTTTTGCCTGAAAAAAACCTAGTTCAGGCACACGTATTATTTAATATCATTAGAATTTAAGATGAACCTCTTTGTTATCGTTCTGGTCCTAAGTTATTTTGAATAAATTATTTAAATTTTATTATCTCTGTAATTGTGTACCTAACCAATCGATGACTAGCTTTGATAATACGAGCCTTAGGCTCAGATTCTACCAAGGCGGAGATGTCCGAAGCGGAGACGAGAAGAGATGTTTTTCAGCTAAGGTATCTCCACCGAAGCTGGGCGAAGATGTACTGGCTTGACTGGAGATGTGTGCTGGCTAAAGCGGAGACGTGTGCTGGCTAGAGCGGAACTGAGCTGCGTGCCGCGAACGTCGGATGTCTGTTGAGTTGAATGCACTAGCGACGCCGCTCACTGCACGCCGGTCACATCTCCTCTCGTCATAAATTATTGTAAATTGATTTTATTTCTTTTTTCTTTCTTTCTAGGCTCCGTGCTGTCGCCAGATTGCTTAAATCTCTGTTTCGATCTTTCTTTGTTTCTTAGCATACAATATGATACATCTCCGCTCGGTAGTCTCCACTGAGCGGAGATGAGATGTGTGAATAACGACGTCCTATTGGTTGTTCAAAACACATCTCTCCTCCGCTTTGATGCTCTGGCCTGGCCGTAGACTTGGATTGACGACCTTAGCGGCGCCGCGGGCGAAGGCGGTAAGAAAAGCCGCCTGCGACGCAGACGGCTTTTCTTCCCTGCACTTCTTGTAAGTATCAGTAAGTAAGTAGCAGCAGTACATGATTCTTGTAATTATCAACAAGCACCCACTAAAACAACCTAATCAAATGTTATCACGAATTTTGATATCGATATTAACTTGACCTATAAAACATACATTATGATTGCATAATGAAATAACACTAATTATGATATTATTATGATACCTACTTTTCGCTGCGTAATAAATAATAATATCGTAAGGAACAAAGAGCCCTACTTATGTGTCACTCTGGGTCACAAAGGTTGCTGTTGATTTCACAATAATTTCGGTTACCTACTTACTCAAGTATAATGAACGCATCCCAATTTAATATATTTAAATGAACCTGGACAAATATGAAATGAAAAAAACTGCATTGTTCAATTATTTTACCCGCATAATGTTTTTCAAGTGTGTCTATGTGGTTGGCGGAAACTCTTTATTACGGCCAAGCATCCAAACGGCTAAATCGATTGTGATAAATGAGGTATCAAAATATTCTTCCGGAATCTTAGATGGTTCTTAGCTACATTTTTGGGTCTTCGCGCTCTCATTCATCCAAAAAAGCGAGAACTGTGCCGGGATTTTTTATTAATTTTTTAGTTTTCCACCTACTTCTTGTATTAATTTATCAGTAGGCTACAACTTATCAAGTAGAGTGAACCTTAACTAAGATCTGTAAATTTTGTATACTCTGAATAAATGTATTAGTAACTTTGAAAGGCAGAAAAGCTGAGCAGTGGGTAAATCTAGGCTGTATGCAAATGATGAGTAGGTCGGTAACTACAAAAATAAAATAAACAACAATATTCAATAGAAGATTCTTTGTCATAACAAGGCTCATTACATTACTAATAAATATCAGAAGAATAAGGTAGAGTAGGTATTCTACCTTAATATTTTAGTTTCTAGGTAGGTACCTACCTTTATCGTTTTAATGTTAAATTAAGTCAAATCTAAAAACCCCTCTGTAGTATGGCACCAAGAGGTCTGTAGATGGTTCTTAATAACACACCTAGTAGACTACAACAGATCACAGCCCAACCGGGCCGCGTTCTGATACCGTCAGTGTTGTGTTGTGTGTCGTGATCGAGTTGCGTTCGATAATGAAACCGGTGGTAGTGGTAACGTTCGTTGCAAAAGACAAAAAAATGAGGGTAAATCGATATATATGCCAAAAAAACTCACTCGCAGTGCCTTCAGTTATTCCGTGATGCGCATGAAACTGTGCTGAAATTTTGGAAAGCTGACAATTCAAATCATGGTAAAGATCGCGTTGTAAATGACTTTAGTGATGTGATGAACCATGGTGGATTTAAAAGTTTTATATAACAGATCAGAGTTTCTAAAATAAGAAGTAGATTCCTGGTTTATAATTCAAACTTTGCTAGACCATAAAGTTTTACTTCCTTTGCTTTGTAACCACGAATCGGTTCACCCACGCTCATTAACTTCCCGAGTGCCTTCTATTTTAAAACCTCTTCGCCCCAGATGTGTTCCTGATAGTTTTTGTGACTCTTTTTGCTCAAAAACCGTCAGAAAAACTGTCGCGTACCAAATGCAACCTGGTGGTAGTGTGCTACGTGGGAACTAACGGAGCCGACGACGAAATCAATGGTTTCTTCTTCTGAATATATTAAATGGTATATAATAGAAGTGAAACTAAAATGTGTGAGCACAGTCTTAGATTTATATTTGATAAAGGCTTCCTATTGGTGCGTTTCCATTGAATCCCAGATCCAGTAGAAGCTGAGCTGAGACGAATTAAGTGGAGACGCAAAGAAGATACTTAACATAAAAATCATGCTAGAAAAAGGCGTACTTACCTACTAAAAAAAAGTTATAAAAATAGGTTTATTTGACATTTTGGACAGAATCTACGCTTCGCAGTAACAATAATATGCTATTCCTAATAACTACGTATGGGATTTCCTATAATTTGGCTGGGAGAGCGCTGTCACAACTTCAAAGCAACAAATATACTTAAATAACATACAGAGAAAAATGAGCGATGTACCTTAGAGGCCACGCGCTCCGTCTTACCTGCGAGCATGCCTGCGCCAACAAGTTTGCGCAGGTGAGAACGTGCGTGTAGACGGTGGAAGTGCAGCTTGTGCAATCGAATCGTTGCCATGCTGAAGATTGGTGTGCGCAGGCAAGACGGAGCGGACGCTCTTAAAGTGATTTAAAAGCTGCGAAATAACCCACTTATGCTTACCTACTACCGTAGTTTCACATCTAGTACCAAAACTTTCTGCCCAATCAACAAATCAATCAGAAAAACTATTCGCAAACACGTGCAAATCAAGTCCCACGTCGCACACGTGTCAAAACAGGAAGATAGCGGGCAGGTCGCGTGCCACTTGTCTACTCAACGGACCGTGTTATACGAGTAAAGCCTTGGTGTCTCGATCAGTACGCAGTACGCTGCGGCAGGCGCTATGCGGGGCCGGACACATAACCGTATGAAAAACGTCTATACTAGGTGCCATATAGGTCATATAGCGTGGAATACAGGTTGTTGACCGATGTATGACCTATAGGTACCTATGTATGTTTGACTTCCTTCACGAAATCATAAGAGGGCACAACTTAAAATTTTGCACTTTGTAGGGAATTCTTTGGAAACTGATTACGCATAGATAGATAGATAGAATAGATAGAAAATTCTTGATTGCACACTTATAGATAGAAACAATACAGCAAAACAGCTTAAAAACTAAGTGACAAGTGGCGGTCTTATCGCTCAAGAGCGATCTCTACCAGACAACCGTGGATGGATAGGATTATTGGATAGTATTAGGGGTTCCGTGTGCTCTTGAAGGTTTAATAAATAAATAAATACTTTTAATATAAAATTATAGATCTATATTATTTTGAATTTATAAAAGTTTTCGATACTTAAATTCTTATGTTACACATGTTAATGTAATTTGGTACTCCTAGCCATAATATTATTCTTATTTAATTTAGATTTAATTTTAACCTACTTATTAAATAGACTACATAATAATAATACAATACATAAAATACTATAACTTAACAAATACTATATTTATATACATACATAAATTGAATAAATATATTAAATACTACAAAATCATAAAGATAGGTAATGCTCTTTGACTTTACGCTTGAAAATGAAGAGAGAGGGGCTGGCACGAATATCATGTGGGAGAGAATTCCATAACCTAACCGAGTCGACAGTGAAAGAATAGTTGTTCTTAATAGGATAGTTGACTTTTTTTTAAAGTAGGTCTTAAATTATTAATTATTGTCCATTGGGGGTATTTTTACAGGACCTTAAAAACCGTAAGCCGTTTTTACTCTATGCTGTCAGCCATATTTATCTGTGCTGTGACGTCATACGTCTCGAAAACTAACAATTGACATTAGCAAACGTTCATCATTGTAAAAATATAGACAGACTACATAGCGAATTTTACTCGTATAAAATCCCATCGTGAATGCTGAGAGTCCTATGACGTCACAACATGATTAAAAATTTAAAAAATCTGCATCTGTAAAAATCTGCTGCAAATAATCTACAGGTAGCTCAACTGACCTTTAACGTTATAATAGAACTTATTTCTTGAATTTGAATGTTGTTCGAATTCCGAATTAACTCATTCTCCTTGGTTAAAATTTCCATACATTTTGAGGTTCCAAATTCAATCTCATTATTCCCTTGGATTGAACACTAATCTAAGAAGATTTTAAGGAGATCTGCATAATACTTATTCTAAATTCGAACTAACATCTGTGTAAAATGCAATAAGAAATAAACGATTTACCGCGAAACAGAGATAATTTAATAAGTGCGCGTATCCGCTGTTCCAATTATTTAATTAAAACCATTCATGTAGGTAAATTGATAAAGTAAAATTCCCGATAATTTTGTAACAAAGTTAAAATGTCAAGTGAGAGTGACGAAAGTTTGACTACAGAGGCCATAACATCGAACGGACATCGTTACCAATTATATGCTGGGTATTTACTCTGTATAATAAAAAAATATGTAATGTATTGGATTCAGTATAACAGTCATTTAGTACCCATAACACAAGCTCTGCTTAACTTGGCCACACAGCATCTTAAGCATAAGTATAAAATAACTAATGCTTATCAATTCCAGCATTATTTGTTATTATTATTTATTCCATAAAAATCATGAAAGGACAAGAAACCTTATAATTTGTCTTGCAGTAGGTAAGTGTGAAAAGTAGAGTAGGTATTAATTTCGTACATAAAGCAATATTCGTCTTATCATCATTTTCAACCTATATTAGTCCACTGATGGACATAGGCCTCCCCTAATGAGCGCTATGGCGCCCTGTCTTCAGCTTACCGCATCCAGCATCTGCCTGCAGTCTTTCGCAAGTCGTCATTCCACCTGGCAAGAGGGCGTCCTGCACTACGTTTGCCGAGTCGCAGTCTCCACTAAAGAACACGTTTCTTGGTCTCCTCTATATCCCTCGTACTCAGATTCTAGCAACTCCCTAATTGGAGAGTTTTCTCTATAATCCTGAGCTGTGCTTGATAGATTTTAAAACTACTCATTAAAAGAAGTCATAAAATCATAGGAAAAACTTAATTTTAACTACCTAGGTGTCTAACAATATTAAAAAGTCATAAGAGCTAATTGTGGAAAGTAAAGAAAAGAATCCTTTAAAACTAAATTTTTATATCCAACAACCGACCGGTGAACACAAGTTGTAAAGAAAAAAATAAATAATAATAATAAAATGTGTTATGGGTACTAGATAACTGATAAACTTAAAACAATACACTACATAGATATATATTTTTTATTATACATAGTAAACATCCAGAACACCCTGAACAAATATCTGCAGATCGTACAAACATTTGTCCCGAGGAAATCTGAGTTGTTTTTGACTATATGCGGGGGTTAGGATTACACAGTCAGTAGAAATATGTATTTCTAAATGTAAACGATATTCAGCGTTTAGTTCGACGACCTCTGTGGCGCAGCGGGTGAAGGTCAGCCTGAAACGCATGAGGTTGCGGGGTCGATTCCCGCCTCGTGACAAATGTTTGTACAGTCGGCTGCAAAAATATGTATACACTCCCAAGTTTTCTATTTGACTAAATAGTAAGTGTATAGTAATTGTGATAATTTATGTTCCGCATTCTGACGAAGTACGATGACTATTTTGTAAGAAAAACGTGTGCATGTCCTTTTATTTGAAAAGTTCCGAGTAAAATAAAAGTTAAACCTTGGAAGTGTATACATGTCTGTGCAGCTGACTGTACGATCTGCAGATATTTGTTCAGGGTGTTCTGGATATTTTTCTACCATAGTATAAAAAAATATATATAAATGTAGTGTATTGTATTATGTATATCAGTATTATCTGAGCGTCTGGTCGAGGCAACGCGTGATCCGAGAGCTGGTGAATATCTGGCACAGCGCATCAGCATTGCCATACAGCGCGGGGCAATGCAGCCAGCGTATTGGGGACGCTTCCGACTGGTATTGATATGGATCAGTTGAGTTATCTGTAGACTGTTTCCAACATGTAACGCTCGGAAATATCGTACCCTACCCTACCTGATCAATAGTGATTATCTATCAATAAAACTAAGTATTTTACTGTAAGTTTTGTATTAAAATTGTGATTTAAAATGGCCAATGATCGTCTAGTTAGCGGTAGGACTCATACATTGTGATGTAGTAACTCAGATTCTTTTAGAAGCTTAAGACAAATGAAATAAACGTTAAAACTACTTAAATTATCGATTCTTCAATTCTGGTACAGTAGTATAGCACCCCTCTTTCATGGTCGAATCAAACCAACGTCCACTCATGCTCTGAAACAACTAAAATTACATAGTAAGCGAAGAACCTATAATATCTTGGCAATGTGATCTTGTTCGGTTATTCTGCCACTCCTATGCGGAAACCAGAGAACTTTGGTCTATCCCGTATAGGTACAAAGAAGACTGGCAATGTTCCATACATCTGCTGACCCAACTTTTTTGGCGTCGTGCAGGCCTTTTAAATTCAATAAAACATAAATTAAGGATTCCGAAATCAATAGAATAAACCTTTTACAAGTTGGGAGAAAAAAGTTATTGTAGGTTATACCTGTTAGAGACTTAAAGTCGCCACACACAGAAACCGTGGCCGGGCCGGAGGTGAAGGTCTCTCATATAAATTCGTATGATACAACCCACACGGGGTTGTATCATACGAATTTATAAGCGAGAGCACATATGCCACCCGGCAGTGTATGTGTAGTCTCTCATATAAATTCACACATTACACCCGCACGCCTTCGCCTCCGGCCCGGCCACGGTTTCTGTGTGTGGCGGATTTCATAGTTATATCGATGGTATAGTAGATTAATTGTATGAATATAAATGTATCTACAGGACACAATGTATCTATCTGTAGTTAGCCGGACGCATTTTCACGTAAACTGCGCTAACCTTAAAATCCATCATTATTTGAAAAACATATTGTGCCAAGGACTATTAAAGACAGGTAGATACATTGTATTTATAAACATGTTCTTGAATTATATCAATAACTTCTGTGACTTTTCTTCTTTTAGTAAATTGTACCGCAAAATGATTTAATAATGCCGGAGCAACCAAGAAGTCTTTCATTAGGTATATGGGGACAGTTTTTATTAAAATAGTCCTCTCTAAATCTCAACTAAATCTTTCATTTAGCGCTTCAACTACCCACCGGTTCATAGTTACACACCGACCGGGTAATGTCTTCTAACACGAGATACCCGAAGCCGACAATTAATACATCGCAAAGACATTACTTCAGTCAAATCTTCAGCCAGTCCAGTAGTAGGCAAGCCAATCAGTTAGCCAGGAGACTGCCGTGGTATCAATTTCTAAGCAGTATCGTCGGAAAAAGTAGGTACACAGCCAGTCAAGTCGTACGACAATCAGCAGAAGATGAGAGAAAGCCGTTTCAACTTCAACTTCTTTATTTTATGGCGCCACCCGCTTCAAGTGTTACTTGATTTACTTTGACATTGAGAGTCACAAAGGAAGTCACGTTCTAAGCTTTATGTTGGCTACCATTCGTTTCTTTCTCGCCCAAAATATAAATAGGAATATATTTTGACTCCCTGCTTCTAAAAATGTAAATGATTGTTAGAAAAATCTATAAAAAAATAACAAATCCGGCAGTAGTTATTACATGTCTGCACGGTCCTTGTTTATTTTTATTCGGGGTGGGTCGGATATTGCCATCCTTCTTTATCTGGTTAGGTGCCCCTCTACATGATTTATGAAGGTTGATATTCTTTTTAGCATGGCGTTCGAACTCATTTACAGCTCAGAATATATTTTTAGTGTTACAAGCTATATCAAAATGTGTTAATTATTTCTATATTTGCAAATTAAACGAACCAGCATAAACTGGACCGTTACAAACAGTCTGCAGTTAGCTCAATTGTTTCAATTGTAAATACTAGTATAATTTTCTTTGTGAATAAAGGTAACGCCTTCAAAACAAAAAAATGTATATCAGTTAACTAGTACCCATAATACAAGCTCTGCTTAGCTTGGGACTAGATAATGTTGTTTAAACTGTCCAGCATTATTTTTTATTTTTTTAGTTCTGTCTGGGGTCAGCTGCCGACCAAAAAGTGGGTGCTACTCCGCTTCTGGATCGTATACAGGTCGTTTACTTTTAGTAAAACTTCTTGTTGGACGAAACGCGTGTTGGAATAAGCGCGTTTTGAACGAAATGCGTTTAAATTGTAATTGGATAAACCGCAAACAAATCGTTACAACAGTTTACTTACTTTTTTATTACTAAACAATATTTTCGGAATAAAACAATGATTATGAAGAATTTCTACCAATAATATTCCACATACCTATTCAAATGTCACAAAAATAAGTCATTAACTCTAAAGAATTATCGATGCTTATCATAGTTATACGGTAATGATTTTGTTACGTAAAAACAACAATAAAATAGGTATTGTAAATTGCTAAAACTATTTTAGACCGAATGGTCTGTTGCGTGACGATGGTAAGAGGCCCGACGATGGTATGACACTAGTCCCATGGGAGTTGCGGAGGCCCATTGTATGGGACGCTACATGCGACGACACGGCTGTACGGATCGGATACGGATGGAATTCGGGACGGACACAGGCTACTTGAAAAGCGCGTGCGCAGCCGAGGGCAGAAGATAGTTGCTGATAATGTGTAGGGAAGTACTGTAAAACGGGGTGAATGGAGACTCCAGGGTGAATAGAAATGGACGAAATACTGGAGCAAGACATAACCTGGCTGGTAGCAGCAGAGGAAGTATCCGTAGTCCGCGACTGTTCACCTTCTGTGTCAGTCGATCTGACCTCTGCAAAAGGATGTTTTGCTCCAGTATTTCGTCCATTTCTATTCACCCTGTAGTCACTATTCACACCTTTTTACCCGGTAAATTATCTAGCTTCTGCCCGTGGTTTCGCACCCGCTTTAGGCAACATACAACTTGCACTTTTATTAAATTCAATTCACTTTATTAAACACACTATTAACATTACAGAATTTCTAATCTCATGCGTTATTTATGGCACATTGACTAGATTCTAAATTTAACTTATACTAAGTACAAAAACTCGTAAAATTTGGCGACCGACTAACCATCACACTGTCTGTCACACTGGTGGGAAGGTTAGGAATAAAAATTCCTAACCTTCACACTAGTGTTACGGATAGGAATTTTTATTCCTAACCTTCACACCGTAACCTGCTCTGGCTCTAGTGTGAAGGTAAAGAAGAAAATTTCCGCTAGATAGGTGACACTACAATAGTCCTATATTATAATATTTTTAAGTAAGTATATTATAATATAATTCATATTAATATGGATATTTTCTCCCCAACTCTTCCCGCAGGTGTTGTAAGAGGTGACCAAGGGATATCCACCGGAGGCGGGCAGCAGCATTCCCCGCAGAACCATTCTACCACCAGATCGCCAACCCGCATGCCCAGCGTGGGGATTATAGGTACCCTCATAATAAAAGCCAATAAGGCACTTATCAGGGGGAGGCCTGAGTCCAGCAGTGGACGATATAGGCTGTTGAGGTGAGGTGAGGATATGTTGGTTTACATTACATTAGTACATTGTAGGTAATAGGCTATTTGACTCGTTTTAAGGTAGGTATATATAAATAAATAAATAATGCTGGACAATTCACACAACATTATCTAGCCCCAAGCTAAGCAGAGCTTGTGTTATGGATTACTGATATACATAATACAATACACTATAATACATTAAAAATCAGTTTCTATATTTTCGAAAATATGTAGTCATCTTACACTACAATATCAAACGCCTATAAATATTGGATTATTAAATGAAATACAACAGAAAATATTTATTAATTGGACCGAATTTGATATGAGTCAAGTAGGTAGCCTATTATCATACGATTATGTGGTCGTTTCGGAAGGCCTACGTTCAGCTGTGGACCTCACGTGCTGATGACGATGATGTGAAATGTGTGGTGGCTCTTTTCTAAGATATATGATGAGCATGGTTTCATAGAAACAACGTATTTACTTTTACTTTATTTATTTCATTTTAGTAATTATTTTTAATTTGGCTACCTACTTAATTATTAATATTATTATACGGACTAATGAACTCCATTACGAAGCATATTTCCCTTTTCAGGTAGATACTAAACTAAATCACTACTTTTGTTACTTCAAATGAATCACGAACCAATCATAACATACAAACTATCGAAGTTGACGAATTCAAAAAAATGTAAGCGGGTTTACTACTTTTGGTGTTCTTTCAACACAAACTAGGTTCGTAGTTAACCCGCACACATTCATATAGACCGTTGTTGAAACTAACTAGTTCAGAAAACAAAATCAGACATGACAAAATTTAAAAGAGTACCCGATAACTTGCTCTGTTTATTTTTGAGCATTAATTAAGTTACTCTACATCAAAGTGATCACTTTATTTCCTAGTTTTACAAAAGTAATTTTAATATTTGTGAATGACCAAGAGTCCTGTAAGATCTAAAGGATATAAAGCACTTTGATTTTTTATATACTTACACGATCTCTGTAGCGCGAAGGTCGCGGTATTTTTGTACGATTTGCAGATATATTTTGTTCCGGGTGTTCTAAATACCCAAATATATCTACAATTTATAAATATATCTATCCATATCTGTTATCAAGTACCCATAACACAAGCTCTGCTTAGCTTGGGGCTAGATAAAACTGTGAATAGTCCAGCATTATTTATTTATTAAAGTCTGGATCATAGGCTAGAATTATTAAAGTCTGTAAACACAAACAGTCTAAACTACCATTAACTTGTTTACTGTAAATAATCAAATTCGTTGGTAATCATGATAATTGAACTTCGATTCACATTCATTACTCGCAAAACAAGATAACTAGCTATAAATTAAGTTTAAGTCAAAATTGTAAACAATTATATTTTGTAAGACAAAATAAATTTAATATTCAATTCGATTACTTTCCACTTAAACCTATTCTTTACATTGTTGCAGTCAAATTGTATTCACATTATTTAAAATTGAGGATCCGTAACGTTTTTAGTTGAGAATGCAGATTTATAGAGCTAAGAAATCCATAACACACAGTGCAAAATTTTTGGTTCTACGACAAAAATTGACGAAGTTATGACCAAATTACTAGCGAAGTTCACTGAGTGACCGCCGCGGGTGCGTGTGACGTCACTCGCTCGGTCGCCACGAGATTGATATCTGCCCGTTAACCGTAGGCAGATATCAGTTTTTAGTGATTTACTCCGAAACTATAAATTTAGGAAAAAAATTACAGAACCAAATAGACTCGGTTTTGAGAGACCCATCGAATGAATTTTTTTTAATTTCTTTTACATTTTTTATTTTTTTTTTCATTCAATGTTCAATGGTCTCTCAAAACGGAGTTTATTTGGTTTTGTCATTTTTTTTCGTAAACTTAGTTTCGCGGAGTAAATCACTAAAAACTGATATCTGCCTAATGTTAACGGGCGGCGACCGAGCGAGTGACGTCACACGCACCCGCGGCGGTCATTCAGTGAACTTCGCTAGTAATTTAGTCATAACTTCGTACGTAATGGTACGATTTTGATAATTTAAAAAGATATATCATTCGATGTCATAAAGAATAACGTGGATTGAATACTAGTTTTATTGAAATTGCTATAAGGTTACGGATCCTCATTAGACCAAAACGAATTCTTGGAACTAACGAGTTGGTTGACAAGTTATTAAAAACAATTAAGTAACTAAGTATCTAACTAATTAGGCATACCAAATATTATATTCTAGTATTGTATACCCAGACGTAATTACAAAATCTAGCACGTGCAACATCAGACTGGACATAAATAAGTACGAGCTAGCTTCTGCCCACGGCTTAGCTCGCACTTTTCCGGGATAAAAAGTAGCCTATGTCTGTCCCCGGGATACGGTCTATCTCAATGCCAAATTTCAATAAGATCCGTCCAGCCGTGAAAACGTAAAAGACAGACTGAGTTACTTTCGAATTTATAATTAGTGTGGATTTAAAATATCAATAACCTGACCTCTTAGCTAATATTCACTCAATAACAATCTCAACAGAACTAGCATGTTATCACACCAAGTAGTTGTATGAAATGGAAAACATTAAAATCATCACAGATAATAGGAATGACGAAATATTGGGCCAGTTTTGTACACAAACAAAGAACCAGTTATTTCTGTTAGTCCTTTTGAGCTAAGAAAACGGTCACTTTGAGGACTTTTGTTCCTAATGACCTTACATTTACATAATTTGGAGCGCACGTGTATCTTTGCGATGCATATTTGTACATAAAATGCGACCTAACGGACCATGCTTCTACTTACGCTAAAGCAACTCAAAAACAACTCGCAATTAAAATATTCTAAATCATTCAGACACTGACCAATTCTTTAGTTTCTAAACTTAGTTCTTTTGTCTCTAACCTTTTTTCTTTTATTTCATCTTTCTTCTTCCCATACCTAAAATGTTCTTCTATTTGCAGCAATGTCTTGTCCTTCGTTTCTGGTAAACAAAGGTACAGGAATATCGTACCAAGGAGAGTTGAAATTCCATAGAATAAATACGCTCCATGATGTCCTATACTCTTGAACATCGCTGGTGCGGTCTTCACAGTTCCAAAGAACGCTACAGAAGTCATCATCACACTGATTCCAGACCCTATGCCTTTGGTTTCAGATGCGAATAGCTCACCGACCATATTCCACGGTAGAGGAGCAATGCCCATGTGAGAAACGATAATGTAAAACGCCATCAGACCCAGGGATATGAAAGGTGATATGTGTCTCACGGTTCTGCTGTCGACTAGGTATAAATATATAGCTAATCCTATAAGAGAAGCTGATGTAAATACTCCACTGAATATTGCCATAGGTCTTCTACCGGAACGTCTCAGCAGAATGCAGGCCACGAATAAGGACACGCATCGCAATACGTCTATGCTCAGCATGGCTGCGTATGCATGCTTCTTGCTCGAGTTTCCGATTAACTTCTCCATCATGTCTGTCGTGTACGCACAAGTAACATTAACTCCCGACAATTGGGTTATAACAAAGAACACCATCATAATCGACAACGGTTTCCAAAACTCAGGTTTCTTGATGTTCTCTTTCAATGTTTCCATTTTTCCTTTAGTTTTATCTTTCTTGCTTAGCTCCGCGATCATTTTGTCGAGCTCCACCTTCATTGCTGAGCCTTTGCCTCTGTACCATTGGAAAGAAATGACGCTCTCGTCGATTCTATTCTTGGATGCCAACCAGAAAGGAGATTCGGGGGCGTAATATAAAGTGACTCCTCCGATGAAAGGGAACAGTCCACAAAGTAATGCAGCCGTAGTCCAGTGCATAAAAGTGCCAAACAAGTGGGATAAGAACACGCCTAAGGCGATTCCTAACGACAAAGCTGCTAAAAAGAAGCCTCTGTAAATCGGCGAACTAATTTCTGCGACAAAAACTGGTCCGAGTGGGCCTAGCCATCCTTGGCAGAACCCTGTTATAAATCTTCCAAAGAGGATCAGTCCCATGATGTTATTGGACATGCCGATAATTATCCATCCTGCCGCGAAGCATGTCGACAGCATCAATTGTGCTCTCCTTCTACCAAACCTTTCCATCAGGTATCCAGAGATCAGGTTACCGAAGACCAGGGCCAGGGATGATATTGCCGCTGTAATAAATAGACGAACGTTAGGAACTGCTTATAGTATGTTTATTGTATAATAAAACAGCCAATAGAATCATAAAAGTCATTTACAACGGGATATTTACCATGATTTGAGTTTTGAGTTTGAGTTTTGGTTTTTTTTAAGTTTTAATGTGAATTTGGACATTGCTATTGGTTAGATATTTGACATTCACCCGCTTTTCATTTTGGTGGAAACCAAAATGTTAAAGTTTTAAGTTATAGGAAAATCATTTCGAGATCGTGCAATTAACAATTTGTACAGTAACACATACCTACCCATGATACCAGTTCTGTGGAGAGTTTGTGCCTCCCATGTCCATGCTTCAGCTGTGGGATGAGGATTGCTGCGATGCCCGATGTGGCTCCAGCTCCAAGGTTCAACATGAATACTCCGAATGCTATGAGAGCCTGAGACAAGGGAAATTAATAGAGCACAATAAGCAAATACAATAGCAAATAGAGAACAATAAGGTACATACCCAGTAGATATGTAATAAGCAGGCTATGGCCTACACCTAACAGTGAAATATCAAGGCTCAGAATGATGACCATGAAGAGATAGAACGAGGGTGAAAGGCGAAAGGGAACGTAAGTACTTAGTAAACATAATATGTATAAAATATTTCTGGAAAATTTACATAAGCTTAACGATATCATTTAGTCATTCCAGAAATTGTTCGTTTGTAGTGTTGTTGTAATTAATTTATTATCTTTATAAGGATTCAAATTCATAATATTGTGCACTAATATGATAATAACAATAACACTATTGGAAGCAGCTACACCAAGTTTCAATCAATAGACTTCGACTCAATTAATGATTTTGATATTGATGTTAGTAAGACAGTAGTTCTAATAGAGTTCAATAATCTTACGCACGTGTAGCATAATCTTATCAAATGGTAAACAAATGATGATAGTTTGTTGCACAAGTCATGGTACGCATGCGTGGATAATTTCTTCGACAATCTCATGCCGGTTAGTGATACATCCTGATTTGTTTTTCAATATTAAGAATGAGATGTTTATTTGTATTTGTAATTATTTATTTATCATTTTTAACATAGGTCATTTTACCAAGCAAGAAATTGTCAGAAATTGTACAATTTGCAAAGATGAAAACGTGATTCACTAAACATAAATCTTTAAAAAAAATCCTCAATAACAACAAAGTTTTCTTTGTTACTATGTGTTTCAAAAAGACTTTTATGAAAATTAATACCACAGTCATTATTTCACATTTCTAAAATATACGAGTATCTTAGCTGAAGTACTCATATGTCGTACGCAAATAATTCTTATGCCCCGTTTCTGACAAATCAAGACGTTACTTTCAACAGCACTGTTTCCCCAGACTGTTATGGCATAGCTTATAAATGAATGAACATAAGCATATTACACTGTGACCATCCCACCGGTATCCCAAACCGAACTTCTAGTGTTAAATTATGAGATTCTATCATCAACATTTACGTCTTTGCAAATCGCACAATCCTTTGTAAATCGTTAGTATAGTTTACGAAGTAACGTTATCTAATCTGTGGTTTAGTAGCCTACCTGACCTACGAACCCATGATTTTACTACTCAAATTACCAGCGCACGCAAGTGCAATGTTACCATCCAGGAAATTTGAATGAACATTTTAAAATTATAGATGTTTCACTTTTAACACCGTAGGAACAACGAGGTGACTAGGTGAGCCTGAGAACAAGGGATTAACCAACTTTGCATACCTACTCATAATGAGAATAAAGTTTTTAATCGCTTAATTAAATAACTATACTGTCAATAGGTTAATAATAGGTCATAAAAATAGTATCCTTAGATAAAATGCCTTAAAATATTGCAGTTTTTGATTTAACTTTTTATTATTTACAAAGTTATTATATTTTTATTTGCATATTTATACATTTTAATTTATAGACTAAATCTTAATAATGGTTTAATATACATGCAGATTCTGCATGTATATTACCGAACTACGATCCCCAACCCGCAAAGCCCAGCGTGGGGATTATGGGCATTACCCACATGTGATAAAATCCAATAAGGCGCTTATCAGGGGGAGGCCTGCGTCCAGTAGTGGACCATTACAGGTTGTTGAGGTTGAGTTTGAGGATAGGATATAAGTCGAGATGTCTTACTCAAAAGTGAAGTGGACATCTCGTCCGCGGATGAGTTTGAGATTCGGACCAGATGTACCCTAACCCGTGACAAAGGCATGGCGCACAAAATGTAGATATGAACACAACCGAAATTTAGAAGCGTGCCTATTTAAGACACCATAATATATTACTATCGCTTCAGCACTACCCACTAAATATGTTGTTCCAAAAACCACTTAGATACATTTGAAAGCGAAAAACAACCTTACGGGTAAACATCGGGTGACATCAGTATAGGTACTGACCGACATAAATACCTGAGTATTTTCTGCTGCAGGACATGGTGAAGTAAATGGTAACATAACATTTTGAACAATTGCTATCCCCCGGAGACCAAAATCAGATAATTCTAACGTTACACAGAGACAGCCTGAACGCACTGGCTCAGGATCAAGAAACGTGGAGGGACCAGGGAGATGCCTTTGCCCAGCAGTGGGGTACACAAGTTAATTCTAGTGTTGCACTGATTAGGTCTAACAGATTATGAGCAACTGATTTTGATCTCCATATAATGGAGTAACAACGGATTAAACGGAAAAGATCCATTAAGTATATCGTTTGTCGAGCGAACGATATGTTGCTTATCCGATGGAGCATGAATATTGACATTTTAACAAAATCTTATTTAATATGCATTTTTAAAAATATTTTTATTATATATTGTTTACTAGAACTGACTTAATCAAAATCCGTTAACAGCCTGACATTTTATGCTACACCTTGAAAGCTTATTACCTACGAAAAACCATAACTTTTTAAAAGAAATACATGGCCTGACTTTTCAATGGTCATCGTTATGTGTAAAGCTACACAACACTTTCCAAACTCATAAAAAAAATTGCGCTGCACAAACTGAAAAAATTACACCACAACACACCTGCTTCCTGAAAGGCGATCGTTCCTGATGCACTTCATTATTATTGTCACTCTCTTTCCCCTTCTGACTCGGGTTAATTTTCTCCAACTCCGCAGCTGTGTGGTTATCCATGGCTGCGACGCGACTGGCACATGGCCGACACTGTAAGAATGCCTTATTAATAATTATCTTATCATAATAACTATTTGTCGAGTAAATAAACTGCCAGACTTTAATGCGCTTATCAGCTGATAGTCTTTACTTTGTTACTAATAACTAATGGGTAGAAAGAGACGGTAATTTATTTTTAGCTGACTTCTAAAACACCCCTTTCTTTAGTCGGGGTCGTAAAAAAAGAGTTTCTCAATACGTTAGAAATTTTTAGAGATTCTCCGCCACGATTAAATTTATATTTCACTGACACGTTTTGATTTCAGTTATTTGAGATGGGGTTTATTCTGATACGGGTATCTCCTAACATATAAATTATGAACAGATTAATTAGAAAATGTCTTTGTTAAATGCTCAAGTTCAACTCTTGAGTTACCCACTCAGTTCATTGTTTGAAGGCTTTCTGTTTATTATTTCCTTTCGTTTGTTAGCACTATTGTTTCATAATACACTTTTTAATCATTACTAACGGTGTAAGGTATAACTGTTCCACTCTTCTGCCCAAAGCGGCGTTTGACTACATTGTGGGGAAAGGTTGTGATATCTCTTGAACTGGTTATGGTAAACCTGCTGTGATATCAATGGCCCTGCTTCGGTAAGCATGTTAGCTGTAAAGGGCATTATTAGTGCATTGTCCTAAAAAAAGGAATTACCCCAAATGATACAGACACTATGCTAATACCATAAATGCCAATTATGAGTAGGTTACCCACCCACCTACTAATGTAATACTTTTATTTAGATAGGTTTCATTGAGTTTGTACCTAGAATCCGTTTCTTGTTTGTGAGTCATTTGTTTACTATGGACTTAATTTTATAATTTTCATTTGGATTGTTAGCGTTTTGTTTATTTATTCTTCTTTGTTTAAGTAAACTCGGCACGAATCCAAATCTGCTTTGTTGTCGAGAGTGGAGGCCTTCTAAGTTTTTTCAAGAACTGCAATGTCGTTCCAAATATATTTTCCATTAAAAAGAATTTTGGTAAAACTCTGAGCTCAAAATGTCTGTTTAAAATACCTAATACCTACAACACAACCATGTAGATCTCTTCCACACTAAACTTGCACATTTACGAAGTAAAACAAAAAAAAAAGGCTGCTCGATGATCCAGAATGATCTTGACTCTTACCTAAATGCTTTGAAGCTGCGTGCAAGAAGTGGTGAACTCTACCTAGTTATGAAACTTCGTATGTTCAAACAGTGGAAATAATTATTCTGGCAGTATTTATGTTGATAATTACGTTTAGCACTTGCACGCATTACATTTTTTTAAGTTTATCTATTTACTATGACTTGTGAGCTCGCAGGGCTAAGTTCACAGTCTTAGCTCTGTTAGCAAAAAACAAAATGGATTTGCAAGAGGACTCATCGTAAGTTTTTGTTTGTATTTACAACCACGGGCTCTCCCATGCACTTCACACGATAAAAAATTAACAGCAGCTTTTTTTTAGCATTTTAGGCACAAAATAACGACACATACCTAATTTGTTCAAATAAAATCACCTTTTACTTGAACAAATTAAGTGCCTATTATTTGTATAAATATTTTTGTGTACGTGTGAAGGGATATAAGGGGAGAGGAAGACCGAAGAAGAGATGTTATTGAGTGAAAGAGGAGATGGAAGTTGGAAATTGGAATTTGTAAGTACAGAGATGATAACTGATAGAGGAGAGTGAGAGAAAAATACATGTGGTGCCGAACACACCTAGCGTGGGATAAAGACCGGAAGATGATGAAAAAATATTTTTCTCTCAAAAAAATGAAAAATTTATAGTGCAAAACAAAATTCTTGGGGTTTTATTTGATTTCTTATTTAAAAATGAGCTCATAATAAGCTTAATTTTATGTAATATAATACGATTGGTGGTATAAAATATTATTTTTACCGAGGAGGGCCTATGTAGGTATGGCCTGCACTATCACAATGCCACAGTAATATAAAAGAAGGCCGTAGGTGTTGACCATGAGCTGACCCTTTGTTTTTGAAGGCTATAATCGATTGGAGCCCAAACCAGTATTTTATGTTTATTCATAAAATGTATGATATTTCTTTGTTTGTGACGCACAAGTCAAAATCACTAGGAAAGTAGGCACGCATACCTACATGAATTTGAATAGTAGGTATTTCATCAAAGATTAATATTAATAAAAATCTAGTAAGTTTTTGCGACTTCCTTTTTTAATTCACTTTGTTACCATAAAATTTATTACATATATTTATTTTATCACACTTAGGTAGTTTAGTATAATTCTATTAGTGAATGCCTATTATTAGCTTTCAGTGTCTATTTTAATTTCTATTGTAATTATATAAGCTGATGGCAATCAGAATTAAATAAATAAATAAATAACATTACAATATTTCCAACGGGTTCATCTCAATGATTTTGAAATTCCAATCGTAAAGGCTAGGTTCACCAAGGAATAATTTATATGTCTATGGTTGGTTACTAAAATTTAGTAACCATCCAATAAAAGATATATTAAATCTTTTCTATGTGTTTTTTTGTATGTCTGTTCCCTTTTCATGCCCAAACGGTTCCTACCAATTTTCATCCAACGAAATTCAGCAAGAGTTTCCATCCTCCATCGTTCCATCCAAACGCGGTAATAGAGTCCGACCGACGCCACACCTATTTAAACAAATATCTACAAATTGATCGTAAGGGCAAGGAATTCGTGCTAAGGACAGAGATTGTAATCACCGAGCGTGATGTTCGTTACGTAGTATTATTTACAAGCAACGATGCTGTTATAATCAATTACGACACTTGAGCTGGGTTCGATCCAACCCTGAACATAGTGTGAACTAAAATATCACTGTAAAGGTTGTCGCAGATCAGGGACGCACCGTTAACGCACAGCACAAAAATGTGTATTGAAATATGGGCTTTATATGCAAAAATTTAGGTGCATACTTGTTGACGGCATCAGATGACAGACAGCTTGCGTGCCACTCGCTTGAAGGCTTGTGGGAAGCCATTTTGTCATTGTAAAATTTATCTCAAGATAACAAGTTTGAGCACAGCACCACAGATTAGATAACGTTACAGCACTAAAATGTGCATTCAAATAATGGTATATTTCAATGCACATTTTTGTGCTGTGCGGTTACGGTGTAAGTATGTGTGCGGTTACGGTAATGTACGCAGAACTTAATAGTGCAAAATGCAGGAGAGAATTTTCAGCCGTTAGCGTCGACTAAAAAACAAATGAAGTGATTTTTAACAGACGAAAAACGGAGGAGGTTCTCAAGTTGACGCGTATATTTTTTTTGTATAAGTTTTTACAGAGTAGTCCGATTTTGAAAATTCTTTTTTTTGGAAGCGGTATAACCCCGAAGTTGGTCCTACATAAATTTTAACTAAATGAATTTGAAGTAATAAAATAATATAATGTATAACCAAATATACTTTTTATACGAGTATAATACCTTGGTGCCTTTACGACAAACTTATTTTTGTAACTCTCGATGCCCAAAACTATCGTTATCAGACGATTCTCTCACAATAATTGACTTCATCAGCATATAAGACATCCACTGCTAAACTAGCCTCCACAAACATAAAAATATACTGAAGGAAGATGCCAAATCCCTTAGTGGACAAGAGTCTAATAAGGGAACCTGCTAGAGGAAGGGCAAGCCGAGATATTCGATGCCTCAGCAGAGATATTCGTGTTATACGAACTCCACTGCCAAAAAACCTGACTTCTGTAAATCGCAATTGAGTATTTTAAGATATGTTGCTGAATTTTCCTGCTTCAATATTTTAGCCAACAAAGTCTCAAAAATGTACCAACGTGTAACCGACAACGACGCGAAATAGATTTGGCCTACAACGAGTGATTCTGTATACGTACCCGTAAATAAAAAAATAGATTAACGGCTCTGAAGGCAAAACCCTCTAAATTCGATCCTAAATCTTAGTTTGTAACACATAATGTAAATTTGGTGGCAGCGCCTTATATTTCTTTATTTTTTAATTGCGGGCGCGCCTTTATATTTAACCACAGCAACCATAACATAATATTACTAAGAATTTAGCAGGTCATTACGAACGATTCCTAACAGTTAGGACAATATGTATAGAATAGACTTTTTTTCAAATCTAATTTTGGTTTTAAATATATATATATTTTTAATATTTTAACCCTGTATAAGAATACAAAATGATTTAAAAGATCATATTTTGCAAATAAAATAAATCCTTTCTCTGTAGATACAACAGAATATATTTAAAGTTATTGCTCGTAAAAGCGGGATGTATTAATATAAGTGTTTTTTTTAGTTTTCTAATATTTCTACACACTGGCATGTCAACCGGCCGCATACAGATAGGTCCCACCATTGCTCTACCTACAGGACTCCTATAAGACACGCAGTCTTTCCCTGTATTCAAGAATATGGTCTCTATACACTATCTCTCTTCAGTCGTAAATTATTATTATTATTTTATATTATAATTTTTATACAACTTAGTATGTATTATCAGTATATTTATTATTTGTATGTATTGTATATTTTCGTAATACGCCACCTGTAATTAAAAATGTAATCTAGACTTAAAGATTACATAAACCCCAGAGTAGTATGGAAGTAGAATCTTGTCGATAGCCCTAAAAAATGTGAAATACTAAATTGCAAGTTAATTGCTTAAAAGTTTTAAGAAGCCTATGGCTTAGAAAACGCTGTAAATGTTTATGATGTATTTTTTCTAGGTATTTAAACTCACACTGGAAATGTACCGTCTACTATTTTTTTTTTTATTTAATAAAGAACTTTTAAAATTGAATACGCCACCGTCTTTACATGTACAACAGCTTCGTGTCCATCTCACGGTTGTCTGGAAGAGATCGCTCTTAGCGATAAGACCGCCCATTGTGCATCTCTGTATCTCTCTTTTCAAAGTGTAATGTATTGTATCATTGTAGTGTGTCGTGATCGAGTTGCGTTCGATAATGAAGACGGTACCTAGTAATTTTCGAAGCCAAAGACAAAAGATGATTTTTAAATTTCAAAGGACTTACATCATTTTTTTGTACTAATTTCATGAAAAAACAAGCTGAGAAACAAGCAAAAACATTTGTGAAATATTTTGTCATGTCAAATAGTGCAAGAGTGCGTGTAAAAGAACACGTACAGGAAGAAAAAAAACTAAATTATTGCAAAAAAAAGTAGGTATTAAACAAAAATATTCGATATTCAAAATATCGTTATTCACAAGTTGATTCCCTCGGTGTCCCGAATCACCCCCTTTCGGCTTAGTACACCCTTTCCGTGGCACCCTGTATTATCCGGTTAATAATAAATAATGCTGGACAAATCACACAGCATTATCTAGCCCCAAGGCAAGCAGAGTTTGTGTTATGGGTACTAGATGATGACTTTAGTGTTAATAACTATGCATGTTTTAATAGATATTATGCACACATTTTGGCAAATACTTACAATACCTGATAAACCTCTTACTGTGATGTCATCCTAATCGGCGGCCAGTCACAACAACGAAGACCAGAGAATGTGCGCAGGACTTATTATACTGCACAAGTGCGTGCGCAAACACAGGTGCACTCTCTAATCCCCCATTATATTATTCTGATGGGACAGCAGACCGACACGACCTATAACCTACCTGAATAAAGAAGAATAACATAAAATTGGGAGTTAATCATCATTTTGTCCATCTTTTGTGTAGTAGATACCTACAAAAGATGGGGAAAATGATAGTTTGATCCTAACAATCAAATGTTAAATTTAAAAAAGATGTTGAAACCACTCTCAAGGAGAGTGGTCCTTAATTCAGTAATTTTCTTTTTATTAATGATTTATCTTGTATTAATGTATAAGTAATTCTCGTAATTTTAATTAGTAATGCATGCTTATTATATTACTCATAAATTAATTTATAATAGTCTAAATCTTAATCTGCTTACATAGAACTGTTTTTTAATCATGCTGTGTGCACATATTTAGGGATACAGTCTAGCTCTTATTATTGTGTTCTTCTATTTGTATAATATTTGATTGTATTCTGTTTTGTGTGCCAAATAAATAAATAAATAAACTGGTTTCCAGGTATACAATAATAATAATAATAATAACTTTATTTTTAGCAAAAACAAGCATGATCACAATATAGATAGATTTATAAATTACAATTAGAGACAGCTTGGTACTTGAGATTAGTTCTGTAGTATCTACACTAAGTCAGAGACTTGTGCTGTAGATACCACATCCCTTCCAGGTAAGTTTCAGAACAATATTTCAGCCGTCACTATAAGTAAGTAAAGTAGGTAGACAGGCATATTATGCTATATTAGTAATATAAATAATTGCTTACATTAAATTTAAATTATTATGCTATATTCGTAATATAATTGCTTACATTAAATTAAAATTAAAATTTTCTCAAATTACAGTGGATAAGCTGATTTTGATATTAATTACATTAGTGCTAACTTTATCACAATTTCAAGTAAGTACCTAACATAGGTTTATACAAAAAAGGCAGGCAAAGCTATAGTTGATAAATTTAATAGAATAGTAAAAGATTGACTGTACGTGTATGCATAAGAAAGTTTCCGAAGTGTGATCTAATTGGATATAATATATAGGTACAATATATAGTGCAAGCAAGTATTCCAGAAAAAGGATTAATTAATGACCTTGCCTACATAAATCATTTTATAATTTGGAGCAGTTGCTCCGTTTCCTCATAATTAAGTTTAAGGAGCCATGTAAGTAGTCTTTTTTTACATTCTGCTTGATTTACGTGCACCAAATCTACAATGGCTTTATTAGCTTTGTTGTAGAGCAGAGGGCCCAGAAAAAATTGGTTGCGCTGAGCAAAAACGGTATTAGTTTTAGGTTTTGCCAGGATTCTGTCCTTTCGTCGCTTACCAGTTGATAGGTTGTCATTTAGATCTACCCTTGCGTGCTGTTTAAGAACCACATTAAAGATGTACAGCTTGCGAACAGTCAGTACCTCACTTTCATGATATAATTCATCTGTTGCAAATCTATATGGTTTAAACAAGGCCACTTTTAGTACTGCTCTCTGTGCACGTTCCAACTGCAGTAAGTATGATTTACAAGCACCTCCCCAAGAAGTGTTGCAGTAAGATAGTATAGAACGACACAGCGAGCCGTATATCTCAAAAAGAAGCTTACGATCTGCTACCTCTCTCAAGTTTTTAAATATATATATTAATTTGCGCACACGGCCTGATAGCACGCTTATTTGTTTTCTCCAGTTGAGCTTTTCATCTATGTAAATGCCTAAGTATTTAGTATATTCTACTTGTTCTAGTATTTGACAGTTTGGACTGGCTTCAGTTTGGACTCTTAGAGTTAACTCAGGTTTCCTACAGCGTGGGTTGTTGAAAGACATAAATTTAGTTTTTTCAATATTAAGTGATAATAAATTGTCGTTCAACCATGAAACCACTCTACCTAGGCCGGTCTCCGCATTAGCAACAGCCTCTTCCCAATCTTTACCTTCAAATACCAGTGCAGTATCATCTGCATAGCAAAAAATTTTACCGGAATCTAGTTGTAAGTTGCACAGATCGTTTACGTAGACTAAAAACAGGCTAGGGCCCAAGACACTGCCCTGTGGGACGCCAAATGTCACCGGTTGCTCCAGACTACTGATTCCTCCTATTTTTGTGGCCTGGGTTCTGCCTGTTAGATAAGAAGAGAACAGATCTAGGGATGTACCGCGTATGCCATTTTTTTCAAGTTTTTCTATGAGTGTAGGGATGGAGACAGTGTCAAAGGCCTTCGCTAGATCCAAGAAAATACCTACTACCTTTTTCTTTTTGTCAATTTTATCTGAAATGTAGTTAACAAGACTCGACACAGCTGCTTCAGCTGATTGTGATGCTCTAAATCCAAATTGAGCAGATGACAGAATGTTGTATTTGTTCAAAAAAGAAACAAGTCTTTTGTTCATGACCTTTTCTAAAATTTTTGAAAGTGTAGTTAGAACTGATATGGGCCTATAATTACAGACATTTTCTCCATCCCCACTCTTATAGACCGGTGTGATGATAGATCTCTTAAAGGCCATCGGGAATACTCCGGTGGATAGACTGACATTACAAACATGTGTTATTATTGGGATCAAAATACTTTTCTGTTCTTTAATAAATGTAGCTGAAATTCCATCGTATCCTACCGCGCAATCATTTTTGAGTCCATTTATTATGGTCAGTATTTCATCTTCATCAGTTTCTAAAATTCCAATCGAGTTTAGTTGTGATTTAATAGGCATAGATTTTCCTGTCGCGTCCATATTGCCCCCACAACTGTTCCGAATTTCACTTGCTAGTCTACTACCAACAGTTGCAAAATATTTATTAGCAAAGTCTACTGATTCCTGGATGTTATCTTTGGATTTAAGTAAGAGTTCACTAGTTGATTTAATTTTATTTGTGTTAGTTATCTTCCTTATCGTTTGCCATGTTTTTTTTATATTATGTTTGTGTTTTTCTAATTCCCCTTTATCATGTTCAATTTTAAGCTTTTTTAGTAACGCATTGCAATAATTACGATATCTTACGTATGTTATCTTAAGGACCTTATTACGAGGGTCTTGTCTTACGCGTAAGTGCATTTTATCACGATTCCGAATACATTTTAGTAGACCCGCCGTGATCCACGGTTTGATTATACGTTTACTATGTGGCACTCTGAGGATGCGTGTATTTGCGTTTACTACTTCCATTAAATTAGTTATAAGTAGGTCCGTTGCTTCATCAGAAGCCTCTGTATCAAATATTACCGAGAGGTCTGTATTTTGAAGTTGAGCCCTAGCAGCTTCCATGTTTATTTTTAAAAGAGTTTTCTGTGGTTTACTACTATCTCTAATCTTTGAGATGCTTAAGATTGCTGGACAATGATCTGTTAAGTAGGTATTCAGAACAAAAGTTGAGCAATTATCTTTACTTTTTAATATTATGTGATCAATGCATCTCTCTCCTCTAGTAATATGGTTGTGACCCGGCATCAGACCATGTGTTGCAAGTATTTCAAGATAATCAGCGGAAAATCTATCAGTATTATCTTTTTTAATATCTATATTAATATCGCCTATAACTGATATTGTTGGATAATCTTTAACATTTGTTAGAGTTGAGTCAAGAGATTGTAGAAATCTCTCAATACTGGCATAAGATGGGGACCTATAAAGAGCTATTATAGCAGTATGTGTCCCTATTTTTACTATAAGACAGTCAGAGTCTTGAAATTCTGGTTCCTCTACAGTGCAGTTAATATTTGTTTTGCTATATATTACAATACCTCCGTTCTTGTTAATACGTTTTTTGCTGTTAAATAATGTATAGTTATGTAGATCAGGTAAAGGGTTTTTATCATTTATCCAGCATTCCGTCAGTATCACTAGGTCTGATTCGAATCCCAGTCTGACCTGGAGGAGCTCAAGTGCGTTGAAATTTTTATAAATACTTCGAATATTTTGGGTCAGTATATTTAACGATTTGTGTGTAATAAGCGATTTACAAGATTCAGGATCACATTCATGAACGGTCGCGACAGCTAGGTCATCGATGATATTAAACATTTCGGTTTGGATATTGTTATCCATATTGATATGTATATATTTGGGTACTAAAAGTGGTGTTGTATATTATATAGCAGAAGGAGAATCTACTGTCTAAGATTATTTTATTGGGTCGTGGGAGAAGCAAGTAAGTAGAAATAACCATTAAGAACTCTATGTTAATATAGTGGGTTTTCTTATCATCAGCTAACAGATCACTGAGAAAATGGAAGCTCAGACTAACCAAAGGTATGATGGGTTGCGAAAAGACAGAATAAACCTGGGTGTAGACAACTTTTGCAGTTAAGAACACGTAAATGCGATAAACATGCGTCCTTAACATAGGTGAGGGTGTAGATTTATTTACATTATAAGACCTATAATCTAACCTACAAATGTACAAAACGCATGCAGACATATAATTAAAAAGATAAATGACCCTAATCAGTCACTTTTTTTGATTCTGCTTAAGTTCTTCAAGCTGCGTTTCGCTAGAGATGTGGATCGGTGGGGACCCTTCAGCTTTTCTCAGAAATACTCTACCATTTGCACACCAACTGTATCTGTAGTTGTTATTTTTGGCAAAGTCCCTGGTAAGATAGAAGAGCTTTTTCGCTTTAGGCGTTAGAAAATCCGATATGTAAATGGGGTTTTTTTTGCCCTCAAGGCCTATGGCCGCAGTATTGAGTTTGTCTCCAATGTGGTGATAGTTATAATCTTTGACTGCTCGGAGCATGTTAAACTTGTGAAGAGGGGTAGTTACATCCAATATAATAGGTTTTTCACCGTTTGGCTTAGCTTTGGAGCGATAAATATTTTTTATATACCCACGCTCTACCTCCAGTTTCAGTTTATTGTTCAAATTGTCAATAATACTCAATAGATCTGCTTTAGCTTCATTGGGTTTGGATGGAATCCCTCTTATTTCAATGCTGGTACTTCGAGAATTTCTTTCTAATTCCTCTATTCTGTCTTCTAGCTTTTCTATCAATTTATCTCGATCATCATTTCTTCCTTCCAAAATTTCTACCCTTGATTTTAAGGCCTCATGATTTTTGCAGACAAAATCAAGTGTTTTTTCGATTTCAGTGTTTACTTTTTTAATATCTTTAATCTCATTTTTTATTTCTGTGACATCTAAAATTAGCTTTGACATAAGCGCCTCCTGATCCGCTTTCCATGAGATAAGCATGGTCATGATTTCGTTTTGGTTCTCCATCTCATCTTCGACGTCTTTTTCCGGTGAGGAAAAAACGCGACGTTTTTTATGCGAATTATCAGAAGGCGTAGTCATTTTAGTAGGATCTACAGTATAATATGGGTACTTGTTTGTTTTCGTAAAATATTGGTACTCTATGTCTTAGAGTACTAGTCTGCAGACAAGTGAAAAGGGAGCAGCGACACTGTTCGAGGCGCTACACAGCGGCCAGTAGATATCACGTTCGTACCGCGCGTACCAGGCCTGCAGAAGCCGGCAGAGTTAGCAACGCGTCACCTCCACGCACACAAGCAACGTTGGTAGTGTATGACCGGTCCCACAGCAAGCCTCTGCACACGCGTAGCGCAGCTGACGTCACACCGATGCAAGAGCAGGATGCAGGCAGAACAGGTTTTAGTTTCACGCATTCATGTACGCACGCCAGTGTGCGCCGACGACGAAGTGACGCAGTGTCTACACCAGCGATTCCTAAAAGGTGGTCCGCGGAACCCTGGGGTTCCGTGGAAGAGTCACAGGGGTTCCGCGGTCTGTCCGAGATTTAAATAAAACGTTCGTAGAAAATACTCATAACCACGCCAATGGTTGATGAAAGGCTTACTTGGCCGATATATACGATAAACTCAACGTAATCTGCAAGTCCTTACAGCCTACAGGGAAGAACTGTAAGTACCTACGTTTACAGTAAAGAAAAAAATATCTTCACTTAAAATCAAACTTAGCTTCTGGACGGAATGTGTTGAACAAAAAAAGTATGAATGTTTTTCTCTTATAAATTGCTTTCTGGAAGAAAATGAGTTACAAGTAACCTCAGATGTGTAAAATAACATACATGAACATTTGTTGACCTGATAAAATCCCTGAAAGAGTATTTCCCTAAGAAGATACAGGACATCGACTGGATACAGAATCCATTCGCAAATCATACGAAACCGTCGCGTCGGTGCTAACTGTGGCAGAGTATGAGAATTTGATTGACATTAAGTGTTCATCCCTTCTAAAACAAAAATTCCAGGCAGATGATTCTAATTTGAATGAATTTTGGATTGGACTTAAAGATGAATACCCCGCAATCGTTAAGAAAGCTATCCTGGTTCTACTTCCTTTTGTGACGACTTACCGATGCGAGATTAGTTTTTCAGCGTATGCTCACACCAAAAACAAACACAGAAACAGACTGGATGCAGTTCCAGATCTTGGCGTTCAATTGTCAGACATAAAGCCTGGTTTTAATGCTATTATAAAAAAAAGTGTGAAAAAATTTCATTCTTCGCATTAAACAATTACCTACCTACATTGTATTTCTTTGTTACAATAAATGTTTTGCAAGACTTATAATAATTATGTTTCATCTATAATTTGTTCTTTCTTCTGAGTCTAACGTGAATATATCCAAACTACAAGGTATACACTTAAGTTATCAAAACAGCCAGCTAGGGTTCCGCCAAAAAAATTATGATCAATTAGGGTTCCATAGCCAAATAAAATTGGGAACCTCTGGTCTACACTAGTGGATAAATGTGTGGGTGACTCACAAAGTAGATACAAGGCGAGAGGTAGCGGGTGTTCCTTCGGCGCGGCACACCTCCTTGACAGTTATGCACTCCTATTTTCTTAAAACGTATTTTTGATTTAAATATTGTTATTTTAATTACAAAAATTAAATGCAGTTTTGCTTTTTACACGTCTGATCCCATCAGAGGTCCGGGGGGGAAAAAAAAGAAGAAAAAAAGAGGCGGCCAGTCACAACAACGAAGACCAGAGAATGTGCGCAGGACTTATTATACTGCACAAGTGCGTGCGCAAACACAGGTGCACTCTCTAATCCCCCATTATTCTGATGGGACAGCAGACCGACACGACCTATAACCTACCTGAATAAAGAAGAATAACATAAAATTGGGAGTTAATCATCATTTTGTCCATCTTTTGTGTAGTAGATACCTACAAAAGATGGGGAAAATGATAGTTTGATCCTAACAATCAAATGTTAAATTTAAAAAAGATGTTGAAACCACTCTCAAGGAGAGTGGTCCTTAATTCAGTAATTTTCTTTTTATTAATGATTTATCTTGTATTAATGTATAAGTAATTCTCGTAATTTTAATTAGTAATGCATGCTTATTATATTACTCATAAATTAATTTATAATAGTCTAAATCTTAATCTGCTTACATAGAACTGTTTTTTAATCATGCTGTGTGCACATATTTAGGGATACAGTCTAGCTCTTATTATTGTGTTCTTCTATTTGTATAATATTTGATTGTATTCTGTTTTGTGTGCCAAATAAATAAATAAATAAACTGGTTTCCAGGTATACAATAACATCATCAAGTACAGGAATCTAGCGTAAGGTTACCTAATGCATTATTTAGAAATCGACGAAGTCGTAGGTCAAGTTTACGGCTGCTAAATTGCGTGCGTTTGCGAATAAAATGCAAATGGTGAACCGATTCTAATTCGTTTATTTGCTAATTAGTTTCTGTCCGCGGCCCCTTTTGCTTCCCTAAGCTAAAATAGGTACATAAACGGGGGTTTTTCTTGTTGTTAGATCAAAAAATTATAAAATGCATTCTCATATCAAAATCTATAAAAAATATAATGTCATTCTTATTGTTGACTAGCTGCGCCCCGCGGCTTCGCCCCCGTGGAAATTTATGTTTTCAACTTTCTTAATTTTTTCTTTCATAAGAACCTTCTCCTGACAATAACAAACACAACAAAGAAAGAATTAGCGAAACCGGTCCAGCCGTTCACGCGTGATGCCGTGACCAAGGAAAACGGGTTTCATTTTTATATATATAGATAGATGAGTCTTTTCAGTCATTTGTAGATGAGAAAATTAAAAATTTCAACAAAAATTCGGACAGATTGCTCAAAATTAATAGTCATATGGCTTTTACAATTATTCGGTTCTGTCTATTTGCACCTAAATCTACGTATTCTTTGAGATGTAGTCAACTGTGGAAACACAGCGAGCTCTTGGAAGGCTTAGACAACATAATAAAGAATACTTTATCATCGGTTTTGAATATCGATTTAGATGACAAGGCATGGTCGCAGGCCTCCCTGCCTGTCAAATTGGGAGGCTTAGGTATACGCAAAATTTCAAGTGTAGTCCTACAAGGGTTCTTGTCTTCTGTCTACAGCACTAGTTCTTTAGTTGAAAAATTTTTAAATCCTTCTCTTTTGGTCCCACCTGGAATGTCATTGAAAATTTAATTTTTAGACGAAGCTCGAACGGCTTGGCATAGTGCTTGCCCCGATGCTGCTCCCCAAAATCACTTTTGTCCCAACGGCAATGGGACGGGCCTCTGTGTGAGTTGACACGGAACTGTTTGTTACAAACGTGCTCCAGCTCTGCAGATTGTGCCCGCCTCCTGGCCGTTTCTAAATGGGTGTCAGGACATTGGTTGCAAGCATTTCCTTCATATAACACTGGTACTTTATTGGATCCCGTAACTTTCCGTATTGCAACATGTCTCCGGTTGGGTGCAAGGTGATGCGCGTCTCATCAATGCCAGTGCGGCACTGCTGTCGAACAGCTTGGTCATCACGGATTATCGTGCACTAGGGCCGCCGGTCGGATATCTCGCCACGCTAGCCTTAACGACATCATCCGGCGGGCCTTTGTCACCGCTAACGTACCAGCTATTCTCGAACCGAATGGTCTGTTGCGTGACGATGGTAAGAGGCCCGACGGTATGACACTAGTCCCATGGGAGTTGAGGAGGCCTATTGTGTGGGACGCTACATGCGTCGACACACTTGCGCCTTCCCATCTTCCGAGGACATCCGTGAGGGCGGATGCGGCGGCAGATTTGGCCGAAGATCTCAAGAGGCGCAAATATGCAGGTCTCGAGACAGAGCGTACACATTTTCTCCCCTTGGAGTCGAGACCCTAGGTTCGTGGGGTACCGAGGCTCTTCGGGTTTTCAAAAAACTATCTGAGCGTCTGGTCGAAGCGACGCGTGACCCGAGAGCTGGTGAATATCTGGCACAGCGTATCAGCATTGCCATACAGCGTGGCAATGCAGCCAGCGTCTTGGGGACGCATCCGACTGGTGTTGATATGGATCAGTTGAGCTATCTGTAGACTGTTTGCAACAGTCGGCAGTTAGCTCAATTGTTTCAATTGTAAATACTAGTAAAATTTTCTTTGTGAATAAAATATAATACCTTTCTTATTGTAATAAGATTGTGACCTAATTAGTATATGTAGTTAAAATGGTGTTAGTAATTTAATTAGCTGTAGTACCTACATAATAATATTAATATTATATTTTTCAGCCACAAATAAAGTTTATCTTATCTTATCTAATAAATATACTTAAGTACCTATTAAGTTAATAAAACTTTATTACTAACTAGTTTCTGCCCGCGGTTTCGCACGCGTTGTGTCTAAGGAAACGTTTTCTATCCCATGGGAACTGATTTATGGGTTGGACTGGAATTTACGGAACGCAGGCAAAAAATACTTTTAAAAAAATTAGTTGTCTGTAAAGTCGGTTTACTGACGATAGTTGAACGTGACAACGTCTTAAGAAAATACTGATGGAATGGTAGCATTTGATACTCGATCAAAACTTGTAAATGTGCTATAGTATAGCAGCTGTCCACGCAGACGCATCGCTCACTCAAGTAGGAGAGAGACGGATGTCGAGCGCTCTCGCTTGCACTTCAAGCACAATACATATACATTTATCTACTGTGCTTCAAGCCTTACATGGAACGCCTCAGAGCGAGGTAACGCCGCATGACGTCATAGCGAGGTAACGCCGCATGACGTCATGTTTTTTCGTGCGTGCAGCCGGCTCTATCGAATTATAAGACGTTGTCACGTCAAAAATGTCGAAAATTTTCCTGCATAATTAACGTAGGTAAATTTTTTTGTGGAATCGTGGAGTGTCACTAGAGGTGCAACTTTTCTTCGTTTTTTGACCTCAAAGTTCAATGACCTTGGCGTTAGAGGTCAAAATGTGTTGCTCAATTACAAGGCGAAAAAGACTAAGAAAAATGTTCATTAATTTAAGGGAGTCATTGTTTTAACTTGTTCTAACTGCACGCACGAAAAGACATGACGTCATGCGGCGTTACCTCGCTATGACGTCATGTTTTTTCGTGCGTGCAGCCGGCTCTACCGAATTATAAGACGTTGTCACGTCAAAAATGTCGAAAATTTTCCTGCATAATTAACGTAGGTAAATTTTTTTGTGGAATCGTGGAGTGTCACTAGAGGTGCAACTTTTCTTCGTTTTTTGACCTCAAAGTTCAATGACCTTGGCGTTAGAGGTCAAAATGTGTTGCTCAATTACAAGGCGAAAAAGACTAAGAAAAATGTTCATTAATTTAAGGGAGTCATTGTTTTAACTTGTTCCCACTTGAGTTAACCCGACCTGTAGGTAACATTAACTAACTCTTAACGAAGCCCACCCAAAAATGTTTTTCCCAATGACCTTAGACGGTGACTGGCGTCAAGGTCAAAGGCCAATCGGACTTTGACCTCGAAAAAAAGTTAATTTTTTCTTGCGTCCCGTGAACTCCATCCATAGCGACCGTGATAGTGCGATGTGATTTTTAACAAGAAAGATTATCCTACGCAACTTTCTGCGTGGATTACATAATATTTTTCAGATGACAGATGTAGGATGTCCTACATCTGTGGTAGTTTTCTAAGTAACGATAAAAAGATCCTACGATATTATGATTAAAAGTCCGGAATATCAGCCACTCGACTAACATGACATCTTGGGTAATTTGACCTGGGTCCCTTACCGTTGCATTTTATATTAGAAATTAATTTTAATATAAGTACTTTGAATTTACGTACGATTAGGTAACTAACGTTTTTGCGCATTGAAATTTATTGCACGATCATGTTTCGAAAGAGTCAGCGCTGAACAAACGGAAAAAAGCGTAATAAAAATAATGAAATTACTCTATTTCCTTTCGAAAATTTCATGAACTCAAAGTGCGTTCAACCTTTGCCGGTAACAGCGAAAAAGTTACATTTTTCTTATACTTTTTCAGAGCTATGCAGTTCGAAACAGAATCAGCAGAGTTCCAACATAGATTCATCGTCTACATACTTCTCTTTGTGACGTCACTGGTATGGATCATTCATAACAGACAGAAGAAGCTGAGGCTCTACAGGCTGGGGAACTTGATCCCTGGACCGTTTCCTGTGCCTATATTTGGGAACGCGTTGCTTGCGCTAGGAAAAAAGCCTGAACGTAAGTTTTACCTTTATCTAACTACAAGTTTTTATGGATTTGTTATGTGCTAGCTTCATTGCGTGTGCTTGAGTGGAGACCATTACTCGGCAAACGTGGTGCGTGTACCCCTCCAGCGTGATGGGATGATAATCTGTGAAATACTACAGGCAGATGCTTGATGCGGCAAAATGAAGACAGGGCGCTCACTAAGGGCGTATGTCTAGCAGTGGAATTGCACAGGCAGATGATGATGCACGCTGATATCTATACTTTAATTTAAATTATAAATGCGAAAGTAGTTCTTACTGTTCGTTTGTTACATTTCACATTTGGCAAGGAGCTCAATTGTATAATGTGGAAATAGGTGCTTTCATATACTCGTATATGTACTTTCATACTCGCGGTGTGGTGCCGGCTTAGAATATGCACCACCCCAACTCTTCCCGCGGGTGTCGTAACTTCGTAAGAGGCGACTAAGGGATATCCACCGGGGGCGGGCAGTAGAGCCCCTGCAGAACAATTCTACCAACGAACTGCGATTCCCAACCCGCATGCCCAGCGTGGGGATTACGGGCATTACCCTCCATGTGATAAAAGCCAATAAGGCGCTTATCAGGGGGAGGCCTGCGTCCAGTAGTGGACCAATACAGGCTGTTGAGGTTGAGGTACTTTCATTAGAAATGTATGCGAGATTATTTAGTCTACAACGTGATCGGACACCCTGCAATACCTACCTGTAACTTTCAATAACAATAGATAGTTAAGTATTCGAGTGCTAAATCATGTTAATTATAGACGAAAAACTCGGCCTTTACAGATCTAGTCAAGATAAGCCTGGAATACGCAGAGCAGTACGGCAACGTGATCCGAGGATGGCTAGGCTACAAGCTGGTGATCTTTCTCACTGATGCGGACGACATCGAGACGATCTTGAACAGCCATGTCCACATCCACAAGTCTACGGAGTACAGGTTTTTTAAGCCATGGCTTGGAGAGGGGCTGCTTATCAGCTCAGGTAAGGTGCATTTGAAACGCTCACTGTGACTCAGCTACCCAAACTGGATCGGCTCGGTTCTAAGCTATCTCTCGCCAGTTAGTAGCTAGGAGATCATACACTTCGTCAATCCAGCAATACCTTGAGCTGTCAAATGGTCTTTACCCCGATGGTTTACCCTCTGACGCCCTTATGTTCCCTAATTATTCTTTTTGTTTGAGTTGCTGGTATAGAAGAACATTAGTAAATGCAAATATGAATAAAGTCCCTAACATCAGCAGGTGGCTTATATTCTCTTTACTTTACTCCATACTTGGTTAACTTGTCCACTACTTTCCAGGCGAGAAGTGGCGTTCCCATCGCAAAATGATAGCCCCAACATTCCACATCAACATCCTAAAGTCCTTCATGGGTGTCTTTAACCAGAACAGTAGAAACGTCGTGGCAAAGATGAAACCTGAAGTTGGGAAGACATTCGATGTACACGACTACATGAGCGAAGTTACTGTGGATATTTTACTTGGTAAGACTTTTCAAAGCGACTTGGTCTTACCGGATGGGAGAGCCTTCACAACAGTCGATGATCATGATCACAGATTTAATCAATTTGAGCTACTTGTAGTTGTTTGCAACAGTCTGCAGGTAGCTCAATTGTTTCAATAGACAAGTAAATAGTAGTCCTAATTTATTTCTGTTATTTTATTGTAATTTCATTTGTGAATAAAGTCTCTGTTTATCAATTAGATTTATTTGTATTCTTTTAGAAACTGCGATGGGCATAACAAGGAAAACGCAAGATGCATCAGGATTTGATTACGCAATGGCTGTCATGAAGTTAGTAAATTATATGTTGTTACAGTTAAATAACATTTTACAACAAATTAACGTATTGTATTTTTATCAGAATGTGTGACATAATCCACCAGAGACACTACAAATTCTGGTTGCGATTTGACTCCATTTTCCAAATCACTCATTTCTTCAAGAAGCAAGAAAAACTGTTGAAGATCATTCACGGTCTCACCAATAAGGTGAGCGGACTTTATTTTAACTTTTAAGATCATTTGAAAACCAGGAGTGCAAACACGGAATGCAATAGGGATCGATAAGCACGGATTTTAGTTTCTGGGGTCGATAAAATTCGCCATCAAATTCTTACCCAATTTTATTCACACCACAGACAATATCGGTGCTTAACGATCCTTATCAAAGTCTGTGCCCGTGCTCCAGGGTGTTTTGTCTAGTGATCATGTTTTAGTTACTTTGGGACTGTTTCTAACAGGAACAAAGAAACTAAATACGGTTTCAAAATCATTTTTAACCACTCGCTCGCTAGAAACGCTCTCTGTGATGCTATTATTAGTCAATAAATATTTTTCTTATTCAGGTTATAAAAAACAAAAAGACAGCTTACATCGAGAACAAAGCCAAAGGATTTATCCCTCCTACAATAGAGGAGCTGACTCGGCCAAGTAACAATGACAGAGGTCTAGCCAACAATACGAAAACTGTTTCGGATAACGTCTTCAAAGGGTATCGGGACGACCTTGATTTTATTGATGAAAACGATGTTGGTAAGCCTAATAAAGATATCAAAACCTTAAGACAAGCATTTGAATAATATATTTATATTAATTTGAGCAAAGTGATCCAATAGTGTGAGAGTTTCTGGTATTTATCAATTTGTATATACAAAAATATAGAAAGTGTGTGTGTGTGGTGTGAGAGAAGGTTGATATCTGCAGCAAACGAAAGAAAGCTATGATGATAATATCTGACTCACCATGAAACGCTGTTTTATCATTAAATACATGTATAATGTATGTATTAAAATGGCAAACCTGGTAATACAAATCTTATAAAATAGAATTCAATTTAATCATAACAATCACAACAATGTTGTTCCAGGAATAAAGAAACGTCTAGCGTTCTTAGACCTGATGATAGAATCAGCCCAAAATGGAACAAACAACATCAGCGATCATGAAATCAAGGAAGAAGTTGATACAATCATGTTTGAGGTAACATGTCATATCCCTCTCCAAAATCTTTGCCTAAAGGTTCCCCTAATAGGATTGCATGGCAAAAATAGACTGCTAGCATCGAATGACAGAACTGCAGCACAGAACTACTGTGGATAAGAGGCGTTTTCAAAGTTTAAACCGACTTTTAAAAAAGGAGTAGGTTCTATGTTTGGCTGTATGTATGTATGTTCGCCAATTTCTCCGTCAATTGTTGTGGCTGATTTTAATGATTTGTCCCGCAAATCTAAAAAACCCAAACATCCTTGAAGTAGTTTTTCAGGTTTTTATATCAAATCATTAATTAGAATGTCTTTCACTCCTAGTACCGCTCCTGCTACCGCTTCCGTTTCAACTGTCCACCGAAATTGCAGCCTAAGAAAATTTATTATTTCACGTTAATTTTATCAGTATTTACCTTCAGAAGTTTCAGAGGTTAAAGAAAGTAGACCAGTTAGCAAAAGAAAAACTTCGTATTTTTATCATCTTTAGCATCAAGGTCAACAACTGCTGGCCTTGCTTTCTTTTTTCTTTCCTTTTGCAGGCATACTTAATTTCCCATTGATAACTTTTTAATTTCCAGGGTCACGATACAACAGCAGCTGGCTCCAGCTTTGTCCTCTGCCTCCTCGGCGTCCACCAGGACATCCAGACGAAGGTCTATGACGAGCTCTTTTCCATCTTCGGAGACTCCGACCGTCCAGTCACTTTTGAGGACACTCTCGAGATGAAATACTTGGAGAGGGTGATCTTGGAGTCTCTACGGCTGTATCCGCCAGTGCCCATCATTGCTAGGACGCTGAAGCGGGATGTTAAGATTGGTATATGCATTCAAATTCTTAGTAAATGGTTCTGCGTCTGTTTTGACACAATTTTACCATATTGGTAGGTAGTCCAAGGTATTATTGTAAGTAAAAACGGATAGTTGTATTGTCTTGAAATCGAGCACTAAAGTAGATGCTACATAGTCAAAGATTTTTTGATTAAATTGACCGTTCTCATGTGACAATCCACTACCGCTGCATTCCAAAAACTAAGGTTTTAAAATAATCAATCGTTGATCCAATATTTGGAGTCTTAAGACGGAACTAAATCCTGCGTAGCCAATAGCCCTTTAAGATGTAAATCAACTTTTAAGTTTATTGTAAAGAATAAAAACCGCTTTTCCAGTGACAAACAACTACGTCCTCCCGGCCGGTGCTACAATCGTCATCGGCACATACAAAGTCCATCGCAGCCCAAAGCACTACAAGAACCCTGATGTCTTTGACCCTGACAACTTCCTTCCAGAGAATATGGCGAACAGGCATTATTACAGCTATATACCGTTCAGTGCTGGACCTAGGAGCTGTGTTGGTAAGTGTACAAGCTTACTATGCATTTATTCTCCTATCATCATCATGCTGGGTCCCTGCTAGACAATGGCCTCCTCTTACGAACGCCATAGCGTTGTGTTTTTAACCCATGGTTTAGGTGTCATCTAGAATCCGCCTGCAGTCTTCTGCAAAACGCGGCAGTCGGGCGTATTATTTCACATTTAAAACCCACTTTAGTTTTTTTATTTTTATATGCAGTTCCTAGCTTTTACGAGCAAATTTGGAGAGGTGTTCCGCTAGTTATTCTGTTGCATATTAGAACGGCATTGCAGTAGAGGTCAAAAGAAAAGTGAACGTATTCGCTCCGTCGGTGAAAACAAGGAAGACATACCATCCCATCCACTCGAAGGATCCTAACATTTCTTCATACAGAAGTATGTTTCTAAAGTTCGAATTTCTTTTTCAGGCCGTAAATACGCACTGCTAAAACTGAAAGTTCTTCTAGCAACAGTGCTGAGGAACTACAGAAGCATCTCCGAGATCAAGGAAGAGCAGTTCCAACTGCAAGCTGACATAATCCTGAAGAGAACCGATGGGTTCCAGTTAATACTGGAACATAGGAAGAGGGTGCCATCGAGCAGTTACAATAGGAATTGTGAAAAAATGTAAACGATGAAGAAACATACGTGAATAATTAAATACCCGTGTACCTACTATGCGAAACTGGGACAAAACTTATATGCTAACCATAGATATGTACAGTACCAAGTATCATAAGACTATCATAATTTTTTGATAATTGTTTAATTAAAGAGAAAAATAAGTTTTACATCAAAATAAAATATTGTTAAATGTTTTTATTTCAACTCAAAATCAATCAAATAATATTCCGGAATCGTTTTAGTAAGTTTTACATTACTAATAGTTCCTACTATCAGATATGTAAATGTCGCAAAAAGTCGGATAAAAGTGGAAGAGTTACCCAAATATAATGAACAAAAGGAAAATAAGATTAACCTTACTTTAAAAATAATTTATTTGAAGCCAAACAAATAAATGGCTATAAATGATAGATAAATGATAGATAAATGATAGATGCAAGACCGCTGACTTGTTGACCAAGACAGCATTTTGAGATTGCGAAGAAGAATACTGGGTAAACCTAGGGTTGCCATCCAACAAAACACCATGATTGGATGTCGAGAACTCAAGCAACACCGTCTAGAGTAGAAGCGATTTTGATCCTTCAAATGCTTCTACACGACTTTAAACGTATGAAAAATAAAACGTCAGTGCGAGTCGGACTCGCGCACCAAGGGTTCCGTAGACCTTGTTTCTTGCCAAAATGTATGATTCTAGGTCAACGGGAAGCAGCTTAGGTACTCTATAGGTTTTGGTCCATGGTGAGATTCAAATTATTTTTTACAAATTGTCGATTTTCAGATTTTTTCCTTTATGTTTGCTTCTTGCCAATTTTTTTGATTCTAGGTTTACGGGAAGTACCCTATAGGTTTTGTGTGCATGTGATTCTCCTGGAAATTTCAAAATATTCGGACATAAACGACTAACTTTGATTGCGTTGACCTAGAAGTTTTATTTATATCGTGGCTTCAAGAGGTAAAGGACTTGAGTATTTGATGTTAAATTCAACTCCATACCTCCACGCCTTGATAAGAATAGGGCGGTTGACAGACGGACAGACAGACAAACGGACGACAAAGTGATCCTATAAGGGTTCCTTTTTCCTTTTGAGGTACGGAACCCTAAAAATTAACAAAATATTATAGCAAATTTTTGCATTCATGGTGAATGCCTGAACAGTTAGGTCAGTGACACTAAAATCAGTTTTGCAGTGCCCTTCCAGGGTGCATGTACCTAGCTAGTGATAAGTCTATAACTAACCATTCACTTTAACAATGAATATAGCAAAAATAAATTAAAAAACAAATTAAAAAACATTGCTAAAACGAGATAACAACGAAATAAGTTTATATTGAGTGCAGTATAAACCAGAAAAGTTTTACTCCAGCTCAATAATGACACGTTATTGAGTGCATTGAATATTCATTATTTATTCATTTGTGTAGCCATTGTTTAAAATACCTACAATGATTATGCAAAATAAGCCGTGCAGGTCGGGGTTAATAAATAACTTGCGTTAGTGTACCCTTAATGTTCATAAGCCGTTCATAACAGCAACGAGGTGGACAGGGGACAGGATTTAAAAAAAAAGGTAGGTTATAAATATAAATCAGGATAGGATACATAGTAAACATACAGTAACATAAAATAAACTATGAGTGAGTACTAAGAGTACTTCAGTTTTTTTGTATAGATAGCTAATAAGTGCTTCCTCAAAAAAAAAAACAATTTAAAAATGTTTTATATGCTTGAAACTGCTTATGAAAGCTTTCCACCCTACTTGAACCCAAACCTCTGCTCTCCTGAATTCATTGACAGAGCAAAAGCTTCGTTTTGCTTCAAGTAGAAAAGAATCGCGTCAATCGCAAACTACAACAAACTCAGCAATTCTGAAAATAATTTAAAAATGCAAATGAAAGGAGTTTAAACCAATGAATTATTTTTTAGGTTAACATCAAAAATCCGTGGTTTAGCGCATAATTTTTATGAAGTTACGCGCTATTCAAGACCGTAGGATCCGTTCACACTTTGACATAATAGCAGTGAGATGACGTCATTCGTGGAGGAGACCCAGAGTATCCAGTTCAGCTCCCGGTTGATCTTCTATCCGCTGCTACTCTTTGCGTCAGGACTATGGATCCTGCACCGTTGGCAACAGCAGTCCAGGTTCTATAAGATGGGAGAAAAGATTCCGGGACCTAGTACCGTGCCGTTTTTTGGAAACGCGCTGCTGGTTTTTCAGAAGAAACCGCATGGTAAGCCTCTACGAGCTTTTACAGCTTTGGCAAACGGTTGCTGTTGCTTCTTGGTCTATTTTTCAGGGGATGCTACTTGCAAGTCACTTTTTTAATGGGTTTTTTAACATTTGGACTTTGGCATTTTTTATTTTATGCAGGCTAAAATTAATACAGATAATAGCGGAACAAGCATCGGCCCACGCAAGTATGATATTTGGGTGGAGAGATGGTTGTTAATGCTACTTTGTCATGCCATCATTCTGAATGGATCAGACTAAAATTGTCTGTAAAAACCTTTAAGCTACTTATAATCCGGAAATTGCGAGTAAAATTGCCAGCATTAGCTACTTACTTAAATGTAATATTTCCTGTTCAAACAGAAATCGTGAACTTAGCCTTAGACTACGCAGAGAAGTTTGGGAGCGTGGTCCGAGTGTGGCTCGGCACGAAGCTGGTTATCTTCTTGACTGAGCCGGACGATGTCGAGGTCATCCTCAACAGCAACGTGCATATTGACAAGTCTACGGAGTACAGGTTCTTTAAGCCGTGGCTTGGAGAAGGACTGCTGATCAGCTCTGGTAAGCTTCTTGATAGTGGTAGGGGAGTGGTGACATCGAGATATCATGAGGCAACAGCAGCTCTCCAGCAAGTATTTGCTATGGTGACCACAACTTTGCAACTTTGCTCAGCTTTGACAAGAGTGCTTAAAAGAGGATGGAGGAGAATCATAGAAAAAAAAATGCATCACATAAGTGGCCAATGTCAAAAGGGTCTTTTAGGGAAAACGGGCTACCCTTCAGTCGATCTACCTTTTTATAGACCTGGAGAACTCTTTAACTAAGTAGATTTTATCCATACTCAAAGAAAAGCATAGAGCAACAAACAAATAGACGCAACCAATTATTGTTACTTCCTGCTTCGAACAGAGTTGATTTGAACTTGATCCCTACTTGACTCGGTCAAACTGTTACGCATATGATTTGTTTACGAAAATATATGCGACTCTTCGATAAACTATTTACCTACATTGTTTATACCAGACGTTAAGTGCTAGGTACTATTACTATGATAGGTACCCAGCACTTAACGTGTCCATCAACTGATCAAAAGACCAAATACAAGTATCTACTTAAATCTACGACCTAGCACCTATATTCGTTCTCAGGAGAGAAATGGAGGTCCCACCGAAAGATGATCGCGCCGACTTTCCACATTAACATCCTTAAGTCGTTCGTGGATGTCTTCAACCAGAACAGCAAAAACGTGGTGGAAAAGATGAAGCCCGAGATCGGAAAGACCTTTGACTGCCACGACTACATGAGTGGTGTCACTGTTGATATTCTACTAGGTAAGTACTATAAATTCTTCTTTTCTGAATGTCAATGGCATCAACCCTTGACTAATTCCCTAAACTGGTTCGCAGCGAGTTATGAAAGTTTTCCCAGATTCTTTATGTAAGTAGTAAACAATATTTCATCCCTAACATATGATTTCCTCTTGACAAGCTCACGTTTTGTTCTTTCGTGACTTTGTTACCACCATCATCTTTTCTTGTATCACCGATTTCGAGTACCTAACGTTCAAGAAATGTAGTTGTCATCCACCACAGTTATTGGTATACATAATTATTTTTCCGTTACGTTGACAGAAATTAACACTATTGCATCCATGAATGACGTTTATCGATTTAGTACCACTGTTTAACAAGTCCAATGAGCAATTGCTTTTATTGATCACACTTAATGTTAATTTATTCGACTTATACTTTCTACGTGATGGTAGTATTATCAGAGGGCACGACAGTGGCCCTGCCAAGTCGAGTGGAATATTTTTAAAGGGATATGGTTTTACTCGTAATTGTCTTATGTAAACAACTTTGACCTAATAAATAAAACAAAAGAATTTTTCCCTACAAAATTGTGAAGAAGTAGTTCTTTTGCTTTGTGTGATAAATTATTTTTTCCAGAAACTGCAATGGGCATCACTAGAACCACTCAGGGTGATAATGATGCTGGTTTTGATTATGCCATGGCTGTCATGAAGTAAGTACCTTGACTACTTATAACTGAGAGTCGTAGGTCTTAGTTAACTTAGTCAAATTTTTTTTGCTTTCCTTTCCACACTTGACAATCGTGTGTTGTTTTGTTGAGGGCTTACCCTTGTAAAACGAGTTCACCTATCGTCTCACCATCAAAATCTGGGTCAATTAAAGGTTGAAGCGGTAATAGCACAATATCAAAGAAGAATAACTTGACTAAGAAAATTTGCAGACCGAATTGGAAAGATCAGAGGCATTTTTCTAATGATAATGATCACACCGTGCCGTGTGTGGTGGCGGCTTATGTAGAATGAGCATCACACCACTTCCGCGGGTTTCGTAAGAAGCGACTAAAGCCGGGTACTGACCGGTGTTACGGGTCGTAATGTACCATTCGTAACGGGCACGAAACGTCAACATTCCGTCTCGTGGCTCGTGCCTTCTTTCCCTGTACTGACTGCATGGACGCTTACTGTGTGACATGTTAAATTACACCCCATTAAATTACACCGGTCAGTACCCAACTTCAGGGATAATCACTGCAGCGCCTCCTGCTGAATACTCATGCGCAACGTGGGGATTATGGCGTTACCCTTAAATGAGAGGGGCCAATAAGACGCTTAACAGGGGCGGCCAATCTCCAGCAGTGAACTGGTTAAGGCTGTTGATGTGATGATAAACTGAATCTACATCTAACAGACTATACTAGTCCACTGTTAGAAGCAGGCCTCCCCTGATGAGTAGGTACCTATTGGATTTTATCATATGAGAGTAATGCCCATAATCCCCGCGCTTGGATCGCAGAGCTGATGTCAAATTGAAAAATTCAGTAGACTGAGTTTTTGCTTTTTTTCAGGATGTGTGACATCATACACCAGAGACACTACAAGTTCTGGTTGAGGTCCGAAATACTTTTCAAACTTACGCCGTTCTTCAAGAATCAAATCAAACTATTGAACATAATACATGGACTTACGAACAAGGTGAAAATTAACCGTCTTAAAAAAATAATGAATTTTTTGGTTAAAAAATAAAATTTAAAAATAATGAATCAATAATAATTTGTGGAAAAAAAACTAACGTCATGAACGCAATTGGTGATGATGATTCACTATGGCAATGATAAAGTAAAAAAATGTGTTTCGTAGGTCATCAAAAGCAAGAAGGCTATATACCTAGAAAACAAAGCTAAGGGTGTCATTCCACCGACCCTCGGAGAACTTACTCGTGAAAGCGACGAAGGTGTTTTGGCCAACGACAAGACTGTTGCTGATACTGTCTTCAAAGGATACCGAGATGACTTAGACTTTAACGATGAAAATGATATTGGTAAGAAGTCAATAAAGTTAGTAAATAAAATCAGGGCACATAAGAAACATTCAGTTTTGGGAGATTTCAATTGTTTGACAAAAATTTGTTAACAGGTGAGAAAAAACGGCTTGCGTTCTTGGACCTTATGATTGAATCAGCACAAAATGGAACAAATAACATTAGTGATCATGAAATTAAAGAAGAAGTTGACACAATTATGTTTGAGGTAAATGCGACATTAAAATGTACTAGCTAGGATACACAAAATGTAGGACAAGTTAAGCCGAGGTTTGGACTCAAAATAGTATCATTAGCTGATGGTGCAGAAAATGCTAGTGACGCCTTAAAACAGTTTAAACCCCACCTATCTTGGTCTTCACATTATTAAGACTCTAAGAAAAACAAATATAATTTCAGGGTCACGACACTACGGCTGCTGGCTCCAGCTTTGTACTCTGTCTACTCGGAATCCATCAAAACATTCAAGCGAGGGTGTACGATGAACTGTACGAGATATTTGGAGACTCCGACCGACCCGCCACTTTCGCTGATACTCTTCGCATGAAATACTTGGAGAGAGTCATTCTTGAGTCCCTGAGAATGTACCCGCCAGTGCCTATCATCGCTAGGAAACTGACGCGTGATGTGAAAATAGGTAAGCACAAAGCTTATACTCGTATTATTAATTTTCACTGAATAACTTCATACAACTACGCAATAGTTTATAGTTCCAATGCAAGTTGATTCCAGTATTTTGCGAGTTTCCTCTGAGAAAGCATTTCCTTTAATATACTTAATTCTCGCCAGCTACCAAGAACTACGTGCTTCCGGCCGGTTCCACCGTAGTAGTGGGAACCTACAAGGTCCACAGAAACCCCAAGTACTATAAAGACCCTGAAGTCTTTAACCCTGACAATTTCCTCCCCGAAAACACCCAGAACCGACATTACTACAGCTATATCCCCTTCAGCGCTGGCCCTAGGAGTTGTGTCGGTAAGTACCTACACCTGGTATTACGATAAGTATACAGCTTATTTTACTGCAAATTTTTTCATCACCTAGTTGGCAGGTGCTCACCCAATGTTCTGTATCTTAAGACTCTCTCCTCCTCTTTCTTCCGCAACCTGGGTCTCTTCAAGACAAGACTAAGTAAGTGTCTTCTTCATGATACCGTCGGCCACACCGTCACTTTCCAGTAGGTGAGTTTGTGGTCAAACGAAGGTCTATTGACTATAAAAAAACTGTTAATTTATTTTACTGCTAAGAAGTTCGATATCAAACGTAACAGTTGTAAGTTGAAAATTATAACCGGTTCCCATTTATCATCTCTTAGTTGGTTCTTTAAATTCTATTATGGGTTCCAGGTCGCAAATACGCCATCCTGAAGCTCAAAATACTGCTGTCTACGATCTTGAGAAACTACAAGACCGTATCCAGTGTCCCAGAGAAAGACTACAAACTACAGGCTGATATCATCCTCAAGAGGACCGACGGCTTCCGAGTCAGCATTGAGCCGAGAAAACGAGCGCCTTCAACTGTTTGAATTTAAACTACAAATTAGACAATTTAGTTTATTATATTTGTTTTTGTTAGACGAGGAATGTAATGCAACTATGATTTTCATTCTTTGGGATATTTTATTCGTGATTGTTAAAGCTATAAATAATTAACTATTTATCGTGACAGGTAGTAAGTGAAAAGTAGTTGATTGGGATTTAGTTGTACTAAAATAATCAGTACCATCAAATACTTACCTAGTAAAAAAATTGCAGAGTCGTGTAGAGAAATATGAATGAGATAGAAAATGACAGCAGCCTGTCATGTTCAATCCCGACTTTTACTACAATTTAACATAATATTGACCAGAATTCCGGTCTCTCTTTTATGTAAGGAAGAAAGTAAATTTTATCTAAGCATGCATAGATAAAGTAATTTTTTTTTATAAATTAATTAAATTATTAAAAAAAACAATTTAATTTTATTTACTTGGCTTCTGCCCGCGGGATCGCACGATCATCTACTTCGACCACTTCCCGCCTCGGGACAAATGTTTGGACGATCTGCAGATATTTGTTCAGGGTGTTCTGGATGTTTTCTATTATAATAAAAATTATCTAAAAGATAAAAGATAAGGCATTATTATTTTTATTTTTATATATAAATATATTTATATATGATTTTAATTTGTTTGAAATCGTTGCTGAATCACGCTGCCTCTATGTCACGAAAGAACACGGAGTCAGTAGTAGACCCTTGCGGGATACTTAACTGACATCAATTAATTGGCTAAGAAGCTAAGAGCCAAGCTTCAACTCTTGATAAATATAATATCCTAATTATTAATTATTAAAATTATAAATGCGAAAGTTTGCGTGAATGTCTGTTACCACGTGTCTCCGTAATACTACTATTTAAATAAAATTTGGTATATAGGTTGTTTAGGATCAATAATTATAACACATAGGCTAAGCTAATTTCAAAAATTAACCTTTGAGTGGGTTAAAACGGGTGGTTCTACGAAAAATTATTATTCCTTGGTTCGAATAACTCAAAACTCGGTATAAATAAACTATAAAGTAAATAATGAATTAAATAATTTTAATTGTTGGGGTGTGCAATGAATTTCTGAAATTTCCACGCGGGCGAAGACAGTAATTTTTAACTGGTAGCTAGTATTTTGTAATTGGGCAAACACATAGCATAAATCTATGTAAACCGCAAAAGGGTCAACAAGCTACTGTCAAAACTAGAGATCCTATCTCTAAGTTGATACCCAACAATACAAGGTTCAAGAATAACATCACCTACATAAATCTCATAAAACTCTTCTGGCTGCATTTTTAATAGACGGCGAAAAGGTAGGCGAACTTTCAATTTAATTGAAAGCTCGCCTACCTTTATGATAGTTAAACAAATCGCATCCAAGACAAAACGACATCTTCGTAATCTACGAAATACTTGATTTATTGACACGGCTAATATCACTTCATTATTATAAACTTATCTTTATGGTTATATAAATCTACGATCCTGATCGTTTGTTTGCAAAAAGCAAATATAATACAGACTATAAAGATAGGTGGTAAGATTCACTGTACAGTGTACACATTTACATGATAAGACATCAATGCATATCGCGACAATTTCCATTGACGCCTGTAGAGATGGTAGGTATCTTAGTAATCGCTACACAACGATGTGAATGGAAAATGTTTGCACTAAACTACAATTCAGTAACATTATTTTCAGTATTAAAATATAATCAGTCAGTTTCTACATTACGTCTTTCTATTCTTGTTATAGACGAAGAATTCGATGGTCCAAAGCACCACACAGATGAGGCAGCAGAAGCTCATAGCCAGGAAGCAGAACGTGTAGTTGCCTGTAGCCTCGTAAAGTATTCCTGAAATGGGAAATACAATTCTGAAAAGTCTGCTAGGCGATAGCCTTTTCTAAATAAAAGACGAAGGTTAGAGTCGATTACCACTCTAAAAGGTGGATTCGTGTACAAGGAACTTATAGCAAGGGCTAAATAAACATTTAAGAACATGGTGGATATCAGATCGTTGGACATGTCAAAAGATCTCGAATAAAAATACGAATATACTCTGTTGTACGCATGGATTAAAATTTTAAAACTACTTAGACTTGTACTTCCCTACGCTCGCCACCACAAGACACTCGGACGAGTACAAGACACTCGGTGGCGCCCATAGGTACCCGACCAGACACGCTCAAAGTCTGCAGGTGGTGCAGCGGCGGCTCACAAAATCAAAGAAACTGGTTCACGTGAAGGGGCCAGCTGTCTACAACCGTCTTCCGAAAATTATTACCGCAGCCCGATCAGCTCAAGCCTTTAAAAACACGCTAAAGAACTGGCTTATCGAGCAAGTCTTCTATAGGATTGACGATTTCTTTAGTGAATATGATTGTACTTTACAAGATGTACCTAAACTTAATTTATTAAGTGAATTTTTATTTAAATAATTTCAAATGTATTTTGTGCAATGTAATTTAAATTTACATAATGTTTTATGTGAATTATTGATTGAAATTGATTACTTTATTATTGAATGAATTATGAATTTTGTGGCATTAATGACAGTTATGAATAAAGAATCTGAATCCTAAAGAAGTCTAAGCTTCCAGAAGTCATCCATCAAGCATTTAGTTAGATTTTAAATAATATTTACCATGGCGGCCGAGGCATAAGAATCAACCGCTCCGACTCAACTCGTGGATGTCGTAAGAGTCTGCCAACGGAACCCATCAGAGGAAGAGCAGCAGCTTCCTCACTTGTATTTTTAACACCTAAACTGCAATCACCAATCCGCCTGCCAAGCGAGGTGCAAAAGTGTGTGCAAAAGCCTCTTGTTTGGCGGAGGCACATGCAACAGTGGACGAAAGAGTGCTGAGAAGGTTTAATAGTAAATTGAGATCTTCCCTTTTTTTAAACAATCAATGCGTGACGGCTGGTGGCATTTTCCAAGGTCTAATATTGGCTATTTGAAACCGGAATCCTTTAAAAACTAGAACTAATGATTCACCTATCATCGGATCAGCCAGCAGCATCAGCGCTCCAGAGAAGAGGATATGCAGCGCCAGTGCAGCCGGGAACCTGTCCGGTGCCGCAGCGACCAGCACCAGCGGGAACAGAACCTGCACGGAGCACCGCACCAAGCCGGAGATGGCTGTTACCGCGAATACGTAGTAGAGGTCCTTAGAGCTAACAAGTGCTGGAACAGATAAGGATTACCAGCTTCACGCACATCTTGCCAAACAATGATTTTAGGTTCTGCGTTTGTCATCTGCAATAATGTGCATCGCTTTTCACCATCGCACAGTTATGCTAAAGAGGCTAGATGATTCTGTGTGGATTGTCCAACAATAGGTATGTGATTATTTTTATATTACGATTTCGAGATTTTTACATCAGTAATAATGGAACCATTATTGAAAGAATGGCCTTAGAACAGATTTTTCTGACCGTGAAAAATCGATGCACAGCCGTCACAATAACCCGCAGTGGACAATAGTGAACACCCAGATTGTTCAATCAAAATTTGAGTAAAATGCGTCGATAATATCTCTGCAAAATGCGTCTTAGAGGATAGCATGCGTTCCGTTCCATAGAAATCTACCGACGGTCAACTTTTGGGTGAATTGTCCACTTCACTTTGGGGTAATGGACAGCTGGCCAATCCTTGATTATAGATTCAGGCGAGTTGTTCACTTTGCTGTTTAGAAAAGGGACAATTCACCATTTTTTTAGTGGTACCTACCATACTACCTACTAGCCCAAGTGAGAAAAAAATAATCAACTTTAAACAAAACTTACCAATTCTAAGTAGAACAGTGACACAAGTCCCGCCAAAGAAGATCATCCTACTGTCAATAGCGTAGAAGTACGTGAAGACTGCCAGGCTGAACCGGGCTACCAGGTCGGAGACCGCTCCTACCATCACGCAGGTGGCCACTTGCATCTGGGATACAGACTTTTTGCTATAGGTGCTATAGGAGGTGACAAGGAGAGAAAAGTGGGTACATCAAAGTAGTAGGAACCGGTTACCGACTTATTTTGCAACAGATGTTTGATAAAGATGGTTCGCAGTGGTTGGCCGTCTCATGAGGCGGCTAGATTATAAGCAGCATTTTAAGCATAATAACTTTTGCTATCGAACCTGTCATCGCAAATCAACATGTAAAGCTGCACCATTTGAAATCGTTTAAGACATTGTTCGTGGAGCTGTTATAAAGCTGGATCTCGAACAGAGTTCTAAATCTTGCAAAGGTTGATCAAACTATTTTGTTTGAGCTATACCTACTTCATCAGTTTCGTCATAATCTCATATCAGTTCAAAACTCAATTCGAAAAAGCGAATGATGTTTATTGATTCGGATAATTTATTAAACGATTTACCTGAGTAAATCCATAGGAGAACAGGAGAGTTGGTTCCATCGCCAGATATGTGACGTCAGATACAAATGCGAACCCAAGTCCGACGAGCGTGCTGACGAACCGAGGGTCCTTTAGAAGGTCTACCTCCACGTTATCGTATATAATCTTCCTGAAAATGAGATAGGGAATATATTTAGAATACAGGTGATAACTTTTTTAACTCCTGTGGCTCGGTGACCCAAAGTGGACTTGAGGTCTAACAGACTTTCATCATTCGTTGAGTTAGTCATTCTTTTATTTTCACATTTGAATTGTTTTGATAACTTAGCAAATTTTTGGTTCGTTTGGCGACCAAGACTATTTAAGTTTTATAAGCGCTTTCAAAAAAAAAGGAGGAGGTTTCGGTTCAACAAACCAATAAGTAAAGTTTTTAACGCATACAACATCGAATATAGTAAGAGTCTACTGAATCCCACGGATGGGCAAAAAACCTACCAACATCATTTTAGTCTATGAACGGTGTATTCGCAATCCATTAGATATATACTCTTTTTTATTCTGAATGTGAAAAAAGACTAGCGCAGAACCAAGGCGAATGGCTAGACATAGATAGGTCGACTAGGGCTGATAATTATGATGATGATGAATTCGGAATGTTAGCACAAAGTAGCACGAGACAGCGATCCTTGACCGCAAATGGTTTCCGCGAATCGTTAACTGTCAACTCAGAAAAACTCGACAACGAGCGTTTCATTTGTAAAATTAGATTTACAATTGCATCTTATCGTCTGACTTATCACGATCAAAAAGATTTAATACAAAAAGATTTAATTTAGGTCCTTACGAGAGCTAGTCATTTTCTACCCCTCTTTCCAACAGAGATGAGGCTTTTTGTTAGTGCTATACAGTTATAGCAAAGTTTTGCGGTCACGGAAAATCTATAACAACTCTAATCCACCCCAGGAACAAGCAGACGTACGGTGCATTACCAGTATTACCACCCTTATCTTGTGGGTATTCCTTCCACGCTTACTAAATAAAATCTAACAAAAAAATCCTTATTTCCATAGGTCAAATATAAAATAAACACTAACACGGATATTTGATTTTAATCCTCTATATAATCTGATATTTTATAGTAAGTTTTTTTTTGCACAGCAAGGTTTTGACAATTTGTTTGAATGTATTTATTGATAATTTTTGCAACTCCCTTGGAGTTTTGTTGTAGAAACGTATACCCTTTAAAAGATACATTAATTTCGTGTAGCCAGTTGTGGGCAGAACGAGTGACTACTAAGAAGACTAAGCAAGCGTTCCTTCACCTTTATTTTTTGTACTGATTTGGAACTTGCTGCTTGTTTCGGTTTTCCGGCCAGCTATAACCTGGGTCTCTTCAAGACAACAGTGAATAGGTGTCTCCTAAACCTTCGTGATACATGGTCGGCCACATCGTACATTACCATCAAGTAAAATTGTTGTCAAAAGAAGATAAAAAAGTCTCGTCCTTAAATTTCCGGTTCACTCATCCAGCCGCTACGATGGCTCTTTTACTGTCGACTCGGTTAGGTTATGGAATTTTCTCCCACATGATATTCGTGCTAGCCCCTCTCTCTTCATTTTCAAGCGTAAAGTCAAAGAGCATTATACCTATCTTTATGATTCTGTTGTATTTTATGTATTTATTTAATTTATTTATGTATATAACTATAGTATTTGTTAAGTTATAGTATCTTATGTATTGTATTATATTATGTAGTAGTCTATTTAATAAGTAGGTTAAAATTAAATCTTGTATCCTTTGTTTAAGCACATGTACCCACTTTTACAAATTTGTCTCTCTCTCCCAATAAGGTTTGCTGGAAGAGAACTCTTTATAGGGTTAAGCTCGCCTTTGCCATTATTTTTCCTGGTAAATGTTCTACTTGTACCAATTTTGTGCAATAAAGAATTATGAATTATGAAAAAAAGATGACGTGTACCTAAACTATCAAGTATGACAAAATACCGGGAAAGTGTTAACAAAACGGTTGTAACAATAACGATCTATTGTATTGTTACTATTAAGAAGCCGGTTTTGATTTCTCACGACAATTCTATCTACTTCTATCCATTAAACATTAAAAAGTTAATTTCGTTTTATTACTAAGTGTTAAGTGGGCCATCTATGACTTCTCTACATTAATCTGTGTAAAAAGTATGAAAACGACTAAGGTAAGAGTCACATATCTATATACCTGCCAAAGATTTCCTAACGTGCTCTGTGTGTTGAATTTTAAAGCAAAATTAGCTTTACTAGCAATTTCCATATACCAAAACGTATTGGAATCAGATTAAATATTTATTTCAATTCGGTGGGATATAACTCTACCCAATTTACGCTAGCAGGACTCCCTAGTTCTACTCTGATCATCATCATCATCATCTCCCCTTATGAGCGCCATACATTGCACCCTGTCTTCAGCTTGCCGCATCCAGCTCCAGCCAGTCTTTCGCAGGTCGTCATCCCACCTGGCCGGAGGACATCCTACACTACGATTGCCGAGTCTCCACTCAAGAACACGTTTACCGCGAGATATGGCCGGCCCACAGCCACTTCAACTTGCTATTCCTTCTTAAATAAAAAGTTCTAGTAAATCGATTGAAATTGATTTTTGGAGTTGTTAAGAGTAAGGGAAATTTGGGTTGCCATACATATATAGACGAAATCGGCGTAGATGTTCATTATTATCTGTGACCGTTCACTACTTACATGATGCTTTTCTGTATAGATTCGGTTCTCCGCTGTGTCCTTTCCTTTACCTCAATATCAACGATGTCACCTGGCAACATTTTCACAACAGATTCGTCATAGATTTCAGAGTTTAGCTTTTTAGCGACGGCACAGTTAGCTATCTCTGAAAGGAACACAGAAAAGCAACGTTTACAGACGAAACATCAATACGCGAAAAAGAAAAGCTGATAAAAAAAATCACATGGAGGGAAACAGAAAGCAACGAGTGGCAGCGTTATACACCGTGTATTATATGTATAGAGTGCCTGTATTTTATGTGTACTAAACCGAAAGGAGATCAAAATTTATAAACGGTTTGGAGCGTGTTATGTTAAACGATGAAAAATTCTTTATCTAATTGTGTAATTATCACTACTTTTTTCAATGATTATCTTTAATTGGTTTCGTTATCAGAATGCAATTATTATTATAACTATTAGGCATTAGGTAACCATGATGGAACCCCATTATAAAAACCTCTTCATTAAATAATTAAAAGAGGGCTGCAGTAATTAAAGTGTTTACTCATAGTTTTTTTGAATCAAATACTGTTCTTCGTTTAACAGGACTAGGTTTTTCAGAATTTAGAGCAATTTTTTAAGCAATTTACACCCTTGTGAGTGTCAATTGCTTCTAGTTCCGGCATCGTTTAGTCAATTCCACGTTGTAATGGTTAAAAAAATTGTTACAGTCTGTCCATCCATTTACCAAAGAGGGACCAAAACCCAGGAAGTTAGGACGAAGCAACTTTCACCTATTTACATCGATTTATTGCAAAAAAATCATAGCAAGAAATAACAGCTGATAGCAGTTTTCGCCCAGGCCACGGCATTTACCCAGAAAAAGCAAAGCAGTCATCTACAGCCTAAAATGGTCCACTGCCGGGCGCAGGCCTCCCCCTGATAAGGGCTCTTTTGGCTTTTATCATATTCCCATAATCCCCACGCTGGGTATGCGGGTTGGGGATCGAACAAAGCAGTATTTACCTGTATCATCTAGCTCAGCCTTCACCAAATGCCATTCCACAGGATGCATAACCAACATCGCAAACAGCAGATGTAAATCCACCGCCATGATCAGAGCTAGAGTCCATCTGAATCCATACTCTGAGAGGAGAAAGGTGACCAGTATTGGGAAGGTTATGGACGCCATACTGCTGAGGGTTTGGTTGGCAGACATCATCGTCGTGCGTTTGGAGGTGAAGTAGCAATTGAAAGCTGTGAAGCTTACTGGTATCATTACGCCGAAGCCAGCCCCTGGAATACGAAGAAACTTGACGTAACTCGAGAGAAAGGTGGTCCCAAAATAAAACGTCAAAAGCGAGTCGGACTCGCGCACTGAGGGTTCCGTATAATTGTAAGACCTTGCTTCTTACCAGATTTTATGATTCTAGGTCAACGGAAAGTACCATAATTATAGGTTTTGGTCCATAGCAATTGAACGTATTTTTTTTTGTGAATAAACTGCAAATTTACGGTTTCAGGACTTTTTCGTTCCTGAGAAAAGGGGTTGACAGACGGACAGACAGACGGACAACAAAGTGATCCCATAAGGGTTCCTTTTTTCCTTTTGAGGTACGGAATCGTAAAAATAACTTGATACTACTTGAAAATAACTTGAATTACAGTGATTTAGCAGAGATGCTTAATAAAATTGTTAGTCTGAATCAAATCTTTCGTCTATAAGTGTTAACTCAGAAATTTTCGCTATACCTAGCGCGTCCGATCAATTCGCTTGCCAAGCATGCCGTGCATATAGCACTGCAATTTCTTATGAAATTCGTGTTCAACAATGGCCAGTAGCTTCGGCAAAACTGCCGATAGGGCTAGATTGATTGTCCGATAATTGTGTGTATTTAATTTCCTTACTCTAGATTATTAGCACTTTTATCCTGCTTAGTAGATATTAATTTTAAAATATTTTAAATGGTCTTTTGAGTTGTCCTTTGAGTCATTCTTTGGACCTCCTGTTTTCTCCTATCGCGTAAGAACAGATCCTAGTGTGTGTGTGTGTATGTGTGTGTAGAAGTGGGCCCCTAGTGTTTACAAAAAAATGGCAATTACGCTGGTAAGGAAGTAAACGTTATTAATTCTGATCAACCCACCTCTGACCACTCCAAAAGTGAAGACCAGCTGGTAAGTTCTCTGCACGAAGATAGTCAGCACATCGCCCAGTACAAAGAGACCAGCGCCGACCAGCCCGACTTGGCGAAAAGAGTATTTCTTCAACGCTATCCCTCCGAGAAAACCTGGAAGATGTGGTTTTTAGAACTGCGTTTTTAGACACATAAAAGTAAGTATAGACTACAGCATTTACTAGTAACAGAACATCAAGCTGTTGCTGTTTTTAAATTTACTCGAACCACACTTCGAACATGACGCTCGATATTTTGTTACAACCTGATTTTAAAAACCAATGAGTGTTTTGGTGTAACATTCTATCGAGCAATGGCAAGAGCACGGGGACGGGACGGTGCGGAGTGAGGTGCGCGGGCCGAGGGAAAATATACGCAAGTACAAGGTAGAAAGAAATGTTACAGATGAAAGCTCTCTTGCCCTGAGCATTATATATAATTAAGTGTCACCATAGACAATTCTGGACACTTAAGTAAGGAAAGAGAGGAGGACGTCATTGGTAACTGATTAGGAATATTTTACTCATTCATTTGTTTGCATTTTTCTTATTTTTCATTTAAATATTCGTCAACCGTGTATACGCTTTTGTGATTATTATAAGCTTCAAAATTTTATAAAAAAATTGTCGTTTTTCTCAATTTTTAACGCGTTAGGCAGTTTATTATATAGGTAATTTAATAGGGCACATTAAGTCAAATACAGCGTCGAGCATTCGCAAGAACGTTACATAACATGAAAAAGCATCTTAGGATTAATTAATAAATCAAAAATAAATGAAACACTAAAATTACAATTAAGAGTTATGCATTCATCCAACAGAAAGACACAAAAACAGAGTCTCAGCCGGTAGTTTAGAGAAAAGTACTCATACTCATAAATTTATTCGCCGTAGGAGCACAAGGCACACTTGGTTAAGTCATGTCAGTATGACAGAAGAGGCTGCCAAGAATAAAAAGCCTATGTAAATCTGCTTAATGGTGACTTAATAAGCTAATACTGCATCTGTGCGGAAGGCGACTTATATTCACTGAAGTCATTTACAATGGGATATTAGACCATAATTTGAGTTATGAGCTTTCCATTATTTTGGCACAGACATGCGCCATGATCACGGAATAATCCCGTTGGTAAATAAATCCGGTAAATATCCCGTTGTAAATGAATTTAGTGTTAATAACCATGGTGGATTTACATGGAAAAGGAATATAAGTATCATTGCTGTTGTTCTAAAATGCGGGAAGCTAACGTCGTATGACACCCTCGGTAGGTGTCGTTCACTTTCTTCCCGCGGTGTACAAATTGTACAATGAACTATTCTGTAGTAGTAATGTAGGTATTTTTCTGGCGTTAAGTTGCAACCGATGTATAAATAGAGGTATAGGTATATTGTCAGGACCTGGCACTGGACTTCACACGCACTTTTTATCGAGGTCTGCAGATATTTCCGATGGGTATGTTCTAATGGTAATAGGATAGTTTATTATTTCACAATCTTATTCTCAGTTGGTCAGGCAAATTATTTCTGAGTGGTCAATTGACAATCCACTTTAGTTCAATGTTACCCTTTTAAATTGAGTTTCAGTGACCTACGATAAAATCTCATGGGTGGCCAGAACTAAGCCTATAGAAATTGATTGATGAATATCGAATGTCCATTGAACCGATTCCGACAATCAAAAAATTTAATTGATCGTAATGTAGAGGCCATGAGGTTGGTATTTTAGACAAATCGCTCTGTGAATTTCAATCAGCCTGTAATTATCGCTACAATGATGTCCTTGCCTTAGAAACGGACCCAATTCACACGACCTAACATTTTTAACAATAATTTGACTCTTTAAAACTTCTCTATTCGAAACCCTTAGTTTCACACTGTTTTTTTAAGTTAGGCAGGATAAATACTAATTGCTCGGAAATATAATTTTTTGGGACCACCTCGAAATCATTCTCTTAAGTCTATACAACTGCAAAAGAATCATCGAAATCAGCCCATAATTGCAATCGATGAACATACATAACATAATATGGCGTGATTTAAAAAACTATAAAATGACTTCAAATTCTTCTAGTGGCGGCATCTAGTTAAAATTCGAGTATAATTTAGTTTGATAACACATGGATGAAACGACGACTGAAAGAGGGCCCACTCTGAAACACGAAATACGAAGTTGCGGTAGACGGACCGCACGAAACGAACAACCTTACTGCCGAATGTCACGTCCGAAGCAACGCACGTTAGTAAAGTGCGGTGCTGCCAGACCTTTCAATTTCAAAAATCAAAAACGAACGGGTCGGTCATCATTCGTTTTATGCAATCGTAGACCTCTTGTCTATGCCCGTTGTCATGGAAACCATTCGTTTAAAAATAACATTATATAGGTACAGCCAAATACAGAACCTCCTCCTTTTAAAACGACTTCAAAAAGAGGTTCTCAGTTCGTCTGTATGTTTTTTAATGTATGTATGTTACTTGATATCCCTGCCTGTGCTCAACCGATTTTACTGCTTCTTTCAATATTGTATAGAGAATGATTCCGAATTGGTCCCATAAAAAATGTTAATCCCAAGGGATTGGTATTTATCCCGTAAAGCTTAAAAAACAACTACTTTTGAAAAATCATGACTAGCTACAACAATTTTGGTGATATCTTCGCCTATCCATACTAGATTTTTATAATTCCTTCGTTGTTGTATAAAAGTAGACTTTTAAGTGATCCCATAAAAGTTTGTTTCTCAAGGAATTGATGATGTGCGCAGTAAAAACATCATCATTGATAGTTTTCACAATCACTCAACATCCTCTAGCTGGAGTACTATAAGGCTCGTATTATCAAAACTTCCTCAGTCATTGATCTATGTTTGAGTAAAGCTTCTCTACGGCGTAATACGGTCTCAATGTACCAGGGCGTCCTAACATTTCATTGACATAAAGTGTTACAATCATATACTTTCGTAAGAAAACGAAGCCGTACACATTATCTAGTCAAGCACAAAGCAGACTTGTCACCTAGACGTTTCGAGAACCTAACACCGCGTAAACTGAGAAAGTAAAAGCTGAGACCCCAGTCGGGTTACATAAGGTAACCAAACCACTGGTATTTGATACCCATGCAATGAAATACTGCCCTATTCTACTTCTCAACGCGATTTCTATGATGCCAACGTAGAAGTTTCACAGCTTTACTTTACTTCTATCGGTTATCTAGATTTCTCGACTCAGTTCTTTTATTGTTTAATGCGGTCTACCCTTTCTGCACCCAGCGGAAATCACCATTATATTTTCCTACTCATCATGATTGCTTTTCAAACATTGAACGAAAAAACAGCATCCAATCCAATAATTTGTCTAGTAGTTCGCTTCTTATGGTTGAACAAAAAACAAAAGTCACTAAAAGTCGAACTCTTTGGGAAATCGAACTGTGGATGTGATGAAAGTTTTCACATCATGTTTCTCCCTACCATGTTTTATGTTAGTACCGGTTGGATCCAATTTCACTTACAGAGTATTGGGTATCGATCAATATAGGTTTCAAATTTCCGTTCCTAATTAGCGACAATGTTGTGGTCTTGTGGCACAAATTGATCGAGATGCGCTTATTGGGCAAAGGGGCCGAATGCTTGCAGTTTGTAGAGTGAGTGCGTTTTGAGTGGGCAGATGTTTGATAGTTTAAAAGGGGAAACTTGCCCGCCGCGCGCAATAATTCATTTGAAAACTGTGGAAATAAAAATTCTGTCCTCTGACAGTAGGTATGTCTTTCTATAGAGTACGATGTCGATGGCATAAGAGTCGACTATGAAAACCTACCAGAGGAAGGGCAGCAACGTTCATCTGTATATTTGTATCAGTTCCACTGCAACTACCAATTTTTTTGCCCAGCGTGGTGATTAAGCCCCCAGTGGTTTGCAGGAGGCATGTTCACAGTAGACGTGTGTGTGCTGTTGAAGACGGACATACCTGCAATAGACAGGGCTCCATTGTACACGCCGATGACGAGCGGTAGGCCACTGCCACTGTCCTGTTCTTGGAAGAAGTTGTGGAACAGGATCCCGAAAGCGTTTGATGAACCAAAACCGAGCATCTGGAAAGACGACAATATAATTTTATGTGAATAAAAAAAATTACAATCATAGTAGAACAATAATAGAAACAAATTAGAACTAGTATTTACAATTGAAACAATTCAGCTAACTCACAGACAGTTGCGAACAATCTACAAGTCGCTCAACTGATCCATATCAATACCAGTCGGATCGCGTCTTCAAGACGCTGGCTGTATTGCCCCGCTGTATGGCAATGCTGATGCGCTGTGCCAGATACTCACCAGCTTCCGGGTCACGCTGCACATAAAAAAAATGGACTTTGAACATAGCATCATCTACCTACATAGTAGCGAAGCTTAAGCCGGTTGATGGTTCGATTCAAGCGAAAACAAATAAATAAATAAATATTGCTGGACAATTCGCACAGCATCAAATTTCGGGACAAATTTTTGAATAAATACACCAACAGCCTACTAGTCCACTACTCGATATAAATAAACCATAAATTATGGTTATATATTTTCTATGTAGACAGTACAATATTTATGTATTCCAAAACAGAAATAGAGGATTCCAACAGGTATCTGTATTATTGCGGAATATAGATACGATGCGGAAAGCACATGAAAAAAGATAAAGGAGACCTATACCCAGCAGTGGGTGATACCAGGCTAGAATGCTGATATGATCTGTATTGTAAAAATCGCTAGCTAGGAGGAAAACTTCAATATCTTAAAATTCTTTCTAAACTGGACAATACATTTGGACTACAGGAAATGGCTATTTATAGCAGAATAGCTTCTGCCCGCGGCATCGCACGCGTTGCTTCTATGGAAAAGTTCAAAGGTAATTTCTATCCCATGGGAGTTCCAATCAGTTGATTATGGGATAAAAGTAGCCTATGTTTGATTTCAGGCTTAGAGCGAAACCGATGACAAAATTTCAGCTCAATCTATCCAGTAGTTTTGGCGTGAAGACGTAACAAACATCTATCCATCTATCCATCCATCTATCATAGTTCATAGTTCTTTATTAATAAATAACAGAAAATGTTACATGTCAGGATATTTATTTTCTAAGTATGAAATACAATTTTACAATTGTACCTACTTACACACAACATGAAAAGTAACTTAGCTTTAGCATACTAAAGGCAATAAATAAATAAAGAACAACATTCAATAGAATTAATAATAAAAATATTATTTTGAGCTTATGAACTCATCATAGCTATAAAACGTCGGTATCCATCCATCTATCCATCCAAACTTTCGCATCTATAATATTAGTGTGATTGTTACACCTTTTCGTCATGCATCGTTTTTCGCAAGAACCCGCAGAGCAGAAAGCACATACATTTTTGATCTACTCGTCTTCAACGCAATCGGGTATGAACTACGATGTATCCTTGCGAAATCGACTAGCCTACACTCTTAAGTTACTTCTGAAGGTCTTATCTTTTTTACTTATAATTTTAGGAAGAGTGTCTACGGCGTAGACCCTCTACGCCACGGGATTTCGTAGCGTAGGGGCTCTACGAATAGAGAACCTAGAGTGATTTTTTTTTTAATTCTCTCGCAATTTTTTTTAAACAATTTATTACTCTGCCCGTGGCTTCGCATTTGTTATTCCGTGATAAAAGGCTCATCTGTCACGTACTATTGAAATGTTACGTGGATTTACAACGTTTATGATCGCTGTAGAACCATGTGACAGTAACAAACGCCAAAACTGGCGTTTGTTACTGTGTTTGGCTTTTGTTTTCTTATTGTGACGAGGTTCTACAGAGATCCGCCAGTGGTGTGGTCTACCTTATAGAGACCTAGACATTTCAGCAGTAACAAACATCCATCCGACATACAAACTTTCGCGTTTAATATTAATATTGTGATAGTTGTGTTTAATAATGTGAAAGTGATGCATTCGTTTATTTACTTAACCTCAGCAAATTGGTCATTAATTTTGCAGATAAGACCTACTTACAGGTCAATGCTCTATATCTGCCTATTTTACCTGCAGTCAGAAAATAAATAATACTTTTATCACCGCATCAAATAAATAAATAAGGAAGAAAATATAGTTGTTATCTTTCTCTCGACTCTACTGATACTTGTTTCCTTAACCCGGTCTCGACGATGTTCTTTCGAGATAAAGAGAAATACCGGACGTCTTCACACAGCATCTGCAGTAAATAAGTAAATAGTTAGAGTTACTATAACTAGCTTTGTGATGCCGGCTTAGAATTTTCACCACCCCAATTCTTCCAGCGGGAGCCGTAAGAGGCGACTAAGGGACATCCGCCGAGGGCGTGCAGCAGCGCCCCAGCAGAAGCATTCTACCACCACACTGCGATCATGCCCAGCGTGGGGATTATGGGCACTACCCCCATGTCCAATAAGGCGCTTATCAGGGGGAGGCCTGCGTCCAGCAGTGGACAAATAAAGGCTGTTGAGGTGAGGTTGAGGTACTATAACCCGCGGTAGGCAAATGACCAATAGGTGAGTAGGTAGGTACCTGTTATATTGTCAGACATCTCAATTAAATATTAAACGGATCTACTGATCCTAGTGATAGTGATCGCACAGTTATAGTGTACTCACTATATCTGTGTCATCACTATCACTAGGCAGTGATTTTGAGTGAATAGTGATAATGATGGCACAGTTATCACTATCACTTGGTAGATATTGTAAAAACAAAGTCCCCCGCCGTCTGTCTGTCTGATCTGAACGCAATAAACTCAAAAACTACGGAAAGAAATTTCATACAGTTTTTACGAAAGGACGAAGTGACTTTTGAGGCAGGTTCTAAGGAAAGTAAATTGTCTGAAATATGACGATGATTGCTGAAGATGTCGGAAAAGTCTATCTTGGCCGATACACTGTTTGACTCTAAATATAACACGTAGGTAGGTATGTATACATATATCCAGTATTATACTCCCGTACGGGAGTAGCCTTCTAAACAGAGTTCTAGTGGAGTTTACAAAGGCAAGTACCTAAGACAATATACGACTTGAGCCATCGATAGATTCAATAAAGAAGACCCAATACAGCGGCAAGGCCACACATAAAACTAAAGGAGAAGCACTGCGTAGGTTCAGCCTCGGGGACAAAGCCGCACTGCAAGGTTTGGAAGGCTTGGATGGCTGTCAAAATTGGACGTTATTATATGCCCTTATGCTTTGGTCTCTTGATCACAACGCAGTACGCTGCGGTGTGCGGTATGCGGCACCAGACACATTATCGTATGAAAAACGTCTAGAGTGGTCTTTTGTGCCGTCGAAGTCTGTGTCAACGGTGAGAGGCAAGTGTGATGAAGTGCGGAGTGGGTACTACGCACAGCGCGGCGTATCACGGTGCGTTGTGCGTCACGGCGTCGAAAATTGATTTGTGCCGCATACCGCTGCGGAAAAATCAAATGACCACTTCTCCGCACAGACAGTTTACTCTGCATCGTGACGCTACGTTGTGCCGCATACCGCGGTGCGGTGCGTTTCTAATAAGAGACCAAGGCCTTAGATGACCATCAAGGTAATAATCCAGTGAACAGACATCATCACCACGCTACATCCAGACGATTAGCTAAAGGTTGACGCTTGCAGTGTGGTCGGTCTCGTACATTTTCATACGTTTGATTTCTCATCAACCGTCAACCATCCAAGCTACCTTTTTGCAGTGCGGCCGGGGCCTTCTGTAATGTCGTTGTTTTCATTATAGTGCCTATTTACTACTTACGGGTCTCATTTCTCCTTTTTTTTCGACGCTGTGTATACGCTTTATGAAACTCACCTTCCAAAATCCAGTCTACGTCTACCAAATCACAATATTATGCAATAAAACATATGATCTCAGTCTGATAAGGTGACTAACTTGTAACAGGTCAGGTAGGTGCTTAAGTTATATTTATTAATAGCTGGTATGGCAGGAATTGGCAAAAAAAATCAAAATTCAAATTCTTAACAAGTAAAGGCAGTCAAAAAGTTTTTTTTGTAATCTAGGATAATTTATTCAAAGATATTCAAAGTCGTTTCCTGGTTCTTATCTTTAGAAATAAATACCTCAAGACGTCGATTTTTTTTTGTATAACTAAACTACCATATTTTATTATAAGTTATGTGATGCAATTTCCTATACTTTTCTCACTCCAATGTCTTTTACTTCTTTTAACGACATTACAGCGACATTTTCCTTGATCTGACTCATATGGTTAATTCCTGGTCTTCCTCTTTCTCGTCTTCCTTCTACTTTCCTTCTATTATGTTACTTATGAAGTTGTCATGTCGTATAAGAGGTCCAATCATTTTCCCTCTTCTGTTTTGAATATAATCTCCTCAACTCTTTTCAACACCTCCTGCATCCGGCTAAGACCTTCCACCCTCCTCCAGCACCACATTTCAAACGCCTCAATCCTCTCTCTATCTCACTTTGTCATATGTTTTGCATTCATAGAGGGCTAGTACCTGCATATCCATCTACCATAATACATTGCTCAAAAACCTCTTTTTTTTTTAAATGTTTCAAAAATTTAAGTGGCCATGTTTATTTGTTTGTCAGTCTAACTACCAAACAGCCATGGTATAATAATATACCTACTTCCAAACAGCAAATAAAAGAGAGACAATCTACTTATGTTCAATGTCATTTTAGCTCGACAAAGTGTCAGTGGTTCTAATATGTCAGTAAATCTTCGTTCTTGAAAGGAGCTCTGATGCAAAAGCTATCAGACAAGAAGATAAAGTTGAAAGTGCTCTCATTCTAAATTCGTTTTCGAAGAAAGTCTCCAAACATAGGTTGCTCTCAAACTGACCTTGAATATGTTATGAGGCGCATAGTAAGCTCGCATCTGTATCTCCCCTAGTAACAGACCTACTACGGAAATCTACAACATAACTGATGTCTGAAGTTCAAAATTATTTATTTTTGAAAGCCTTAAGCGATAGCATAAAAGAGAATTTCCCTATTTGCCAGCATCCAAAAAAATAATTTATTGATGTCCTGTTCCTAGCGTCAAGTCCCATTTTGCCAAAAAGCAATTTAACTTAATTATCCCCCAACTCTACAACATACTGAATAGAGACCATAAAGTAAATCGCTAAAACTTTTTGAATTCAAAAAAATATTACTAAACTGGTTTAAAAATTATGATTACGATGGCATTGAAAAAATGCTTACTGACCTATACTTTTAACGTGTTACCTATTTAATATTATGTACGGTACAATTCATTATAATAGAAATCAATAAACTATTAACTACGTATTTATTTACTGTGTTCTTTTTATGTATTTGTAAGTATTCTATTAGAATTTTCTGAGGTTAGATTTAATTTGGTTCCTTGCTTTTTACAAATTAATAAGTACTTTATTTTTTAAAGCATTTATATTTTTATTCACGCAGTTTAGAAATATTTTGTTAGGTTTAGCAAATTTGAATATTATTACCTACTGCATAAGTATTTTTCATTAAGTATTAATTTTTTTATACATTTTAAATAGTCAATTAATGGCCTGTGTTGTGTTAACTAAACGCAAAGACACTTCCTACTTCCAATCTTTTGCAATATACCTACCTAATGAACGACAAAGATGGAAAGACGAGACACAATTATGTTAATTATTAAGAGAAGCCTTGGGTCCTGTAATACAGCTTACGCTAGTTCGGGATCATGTGGACTCAATATTATTTTATAAACATTTTATTGTGTCGAAATAAACGATTTGATTTGATTTGCATTTACGTAAGTATCTACGGTGGTGGGTTGAAGACTTCGTAATAATATAGGCTATCATGTACCTCTACCAAGCCACTTAGAATTTATACACAAGGACAGGGTCAAACTCCTTAACGATTGATCTAATAATGACAAAAAAGCATAGAAACAGAACTAACTGTTTTAATTGAGGTTGTTATAAAACTTGCAATATATTGAGCAATACCTAGTAAAATTATCTATAGAAAATTTCACAAGAATTTAAAAAGAGTAAAATTGCAAATTGGAACACGTGCACTGCTAAGAAATCATACTTTTGTACCTACTTAGTCCATTAGTTTAAATCTTTAATCATTAGACTCCTGAGTTTAGAGTTTAGCACTCTGTTGATAGAGTGCTGAACTCTAAATTGTGATTTTATTTTTTTAAACTTGAACTCAGGTTTTCTTATTTACTACATATGGGTCGATTTAACTTCTATGTTAAATTTAGCACTTATTTTCCAAATCCATATCTCTCAGGGTTTCGTGAATGAAAAAATTATGCATCCCCGGACTAGCCAAGGATTCGCCAATCCTGGGGTAGTCCCGAGATGCATCATCATCATCTCAGCTGAGGGAAGTCCACTGCTGGACATAGGCCGCCCCCAAAGATCGCCACAAGGGCAAACTCTACCCCCAGAGATCGTAACACCTCTTTATTTACCTAATAGATACTTGGCAGCTTAATAATTTTATTTATGTGTGTAAGTAATTAATTCTCTAAAGATTTTTAATTAAAAACTTCACGTACATAATGGTTCCGATGAAAATATTAATTCAGACTAGGGCCGCGCTCCTTTAAGTGCAAACAACCCAGTCTCCAAGTCTTAGAGATAGATATGCATCACACTAATATTATAAATACGAAAGTTTAGATGGATGGACGGACGTTTGTTACTTCTTTACGCGAGTAAGAAAGTAAAGTAGTCGCCTACTGAACGTATCAGGCTGAAATATTACATAGATGCAGGTCTAGTCTAGATCTAAAAAGTAAAACCTAACGTTACTGTATACTTTTCTACTTTCTTATAGGAAAGAAAACCCCTTTCCACGTTTCCATGAAAATAAAGCGTACGAAGCCGCGAGCAGAAACTAGTAGTAAATACACACAGTGTTGTCTAGCCCCCAAGCTAAGCAGAGCTTGTGTTATGGGTACTAGATAACTAATATACTTAAAACAATACACTACATAGATATATCATTTTTATTTTATAAATAAACAAAAGATAAACTTACGAAAGTAAATCCAACTCCAAGGCCCACGACGTACCCCCAGCCTCCGTCAGGGGGCACCATCCCCTTCTTGCTGCTTCTCGCATTGCCCTCAATATGTGCGAAAGCTTCATCCATCTTCTCACTGAACTTTTCGATTTATTACAAAAAATCTAAGTCGCTTTGTGCAATATTTTTGAGATCGAGACACTAATTTGCGCTAATTTCGCCGAGATTTTATATAAATATTCTAGCAGCTAATTGATACACTTTCGAATTTAAGTTAATTCTAAAAATACTATTTTCTAATGAATAAGTAGACTTATTTTTAAATAAAGCTTCGATATTTAATTTAGGAACAATATAGGTGTGTTATATTCATTTTTTTATATATTTACGAGCCGATGACACAATAAGAGACGCTAAGGCACAAAATATAAATCATTGTCTACGAGCGGCGGGCGGCTGCGACCGGGTAAGACTGCCTTACTTTGTCACTGAAAACTAATGAGCTCAATAGCTTGGTCAATACCTAATTGACAAGATTTCAGATCGACATAAATGGCTTGAGATGTAAGACTGATGTGGGAGAAATTGCACAGATTGTTGCATTTTTGATTGATTAAGATTGATTGGAGACGAATTGAATTGATGTCAATATATTGTTTTGTATTATTGCGCGTACAGGGTGCCACTGAAAGGGTGTACTAAGCCGAAAGGGGGTTATTCTGGTCATCGAGACGGTACATTTCCGTGGCACCCTGTATATTATTTGTTTGTTCCGTCAATTTATTTTTTCAATTTGTTCTGGGTATTTCATATGTATAATGAAAAAATATTTACCTGTCTATGTATCTATGTAATGTATTGTAAGTACTTATATCAGTCATCTATTCGTACCCATAACACAAGCTCTGCTTAACTTGTGGCTAGATGATGTTGTGATTGTCCAGCATTAATATAAATAAAATAAAATAATTTAAACATTTAATTCATTTATTCCACCGTAGGTACATATTTGTATACACTTAATGTCATTGAAATCTAAATTACTTTTATTGAATAATTAATTATAATATTCAATCATGACACACAAGATTTTTGAGAGGGAAGGAAACACCATTAGGGATTGTAAGCAGAACAAGAGCGAAGGAAAAACATAAAAAAACAGACAGACAGTGATTCCTATCTAAACACATAATTATAAAATAATAAAAGACATTTTAAGCTTAGGTACAGTTATCTAAAAATTTTGTAAAATAAAATAAAAATCCGCTCTGTATTTATATTCGTTGTTCATTTTACCCTGAAAGGAACTTGGGATTATCTTCCTTAGAATCATTTATTCATTTTTACATGTTGTTACCCGAGAGCTGGTGAGTATCTGGCGCAGCGCATCAGCATTGCCATACAGCGGGACAATGCAGCCAGCGTCTTGGCACGGTAATATTATATAGGATAGGTAATATTACCGTGGTCTTGGGGACGCTTCCGACTGGTATTGATATGGATCAGTTGAGCTACCTGGAAATTGTTTGCAACAGTCTGCAGTTAAAGCTCTATTGTTTCAATTGTAAATACTGGTTCTAATTTATTTATATCATTTGGTTGTAATTTTCTTTGTGAATAAAGATGTTGTTACTTATCTAAGACCTATGTATAAACATCTTCATTCACAAAGAATAATTAATTAATAAAAGTAAAGTGCCAAACATGTACCTACCCCGTAAATCTAATTCAATACCTATACTTATCTATAATTGTTTATTAATTACTTATGCAGAGATGATATAAAATAACCTACTAGATAATAGGTAATAGTCCTGTTTGGTAATCGAGTTTTCCGGTTAAAATAGCAAAAAAAGGATTTCCGGAAACAGATAGGAAGTAGCCCGGTCACGTTGCGATGCGCACCACATCGTAGTGCTAGGTATAGGTAGAGTTATTCTGTGGCTTTATCCGGATTAGGTATAGGGCTTCCCAATCATTACGCTCTACTGTGCCTACTCAAATTTTGGCTGTCACCCGATAGGTTCCATTGACGCGGTTAATACAGTTGATACGTTTTAGCGTTACAAAGCGCTTAACAGGTTTTATAACTCATTTAAATGGGCCGTTTCCACTCGTTTACTTAGGTTTTTATATTGAGAATAACGGTGAGAACCGTAGATTAAAATTGGCAAATTGTTTAAGGAATCTGAGTTCATTTCATAGTGCCTTCTCATCACATAGACGTCCATTGAACGTGCCTCCCTAAATAAGGCCACAGTTGGCAAGCGAATTCTACTATTCGCAGTAGAGTTAAGGTGTTTAATTAAAATGGATTATTCCGGCCCCCGAGGCCGTGCCGCACGTGGGGTACCTATTCTCGGTTTTTTTTCGTGTTCTCTCTGAAATCAAATCGAGCAGTTTCGTTAGGGATTTACATAGGTACACGACGAAGGGCCACAGCTTCCTTGTAAGCTGTGGCCCTTCGTCGGGTAGGTTTCCCTGATAAGCGCCTTATTGGCTATTATCTCATGGGGGTAATGCTGATGATCCCCACGCTGGGCATGCGGGTTGGGGATCGCAGTTCGGTGGTAGAATTGTTCTGCAGGGCGCGCTGCTGCCCGCCCCCAGTGTATATCTCTTAGTCGATTCTTACGTCATCCGCGGGAAGAGTTGGGGTGGTGCCAATACCGGCCCCATATACGACAGCCACGAGTTGAAATAGAGGGGTGGATTCTTACGCGCCGTGACCGCCAGAGTATAGTTGATCTGAATTACACATCACAAACTCCTATGCATGTATGGTGATGGTATCGCATAATCATTTAAGTTTGCTTGCTTTTCCGGAAAAGAACTCTAATAGGTGTGTACCTACCTAGGTACCTGTTTATTAAAAACCATTTGAGATAAAGTTGCTGTGTGTGTTTCTGTTAAAGAAATTAATGTCGAGCCTTTACAGAGGCTACTCGTACTGTACGATTAGTAGGTACCTAATGTACATACGCCGTCTATGCGATTTTTTCGCGAGTTCCCTTTTGAGCAACTCAGTTGAGCGAATTGAGCAGTGGGACCCTTCTTTATCGTACTTACTTTGTTCCCCATTGCTCAATTCAAGTTGCTCAACTCAGAAAATCAACAAGGTATAAATTAGACAATTTAGAAAATATCGGATGTGACGGACAATGACAGGTTATGTTAAATATGACAGCTAAGGTCAAAAATTACAGCTAAGGTAAGAAAAATTATAGCCGATGCGAAAAACCACCTCCAAAAAAAATTGAGATTGAAAAATTGTGAAATTTTCCTTCACTTTTGCAGATTGGTAGGTAGGTACCTACTTAAATTATTATTATGGGGCAATAATGTGTCCGTCAAGGTAGCGTACACATAATCGATATCACGTTTGTTGATAAGCCAATAAACTCTGCATAAACAGTGTAGAATTAGTGCAAAAGTAAAATAAATACTGCCTCTTTGGTTTAAGAAATAATGACCATTCTTAGTGGGTACGCTAGCTTGACGTCAAGGCAGCGTACCCATTAAAAAACGAAATAATTCCTATAGAAAACGAGCTTTTCTTATTATAAATGCTATATGTAAAAATACTGCGAGAAATACTGCTTCTGCCTGTGGTCATACTTTATGCAATTTCGTAGTGCAACAATATAAAAAGTTGATGTGAAGTGCTAGGAACAAATGCATTTTGGTACAGTCGCACACAACAAATAATAAACACCAATGCAAAATCCGGATAATACGGATAAACAAGAGCTAGTTAAAAGATATTGTTTAAATTTGACATTTCATTCGAATTAATATCCGGATTTGTGAATGATGAAATGCGTATTATCCGGATTTTGCATTGGTGTTTATTATTTGTTGTGTGCGACTGTACCAAAATGCATTTGTTCCTAGCACTTCACATCAACTTTTTATATTGTTGCACTACGAAATTGCATAAAGTATGACCACAGGCAGAAGCAGTATTTCTCGCAGTATTTTTACATATAGCATTTATAATAAGAAAAGCTCGTTTTCTATAGGAATTATTTCGGACACACCTTGGTGTCCGTCAAGGTAGCGTACACATAATCGATATCACGTTTGTTGATATGCCAATAAACTCTGCATAAACAGTGTAGAATTAGTGCAAAAGTAAAATAAATACTGCCTCTTTGGTTTAAGAAATAATGACCATTCTTAGTGGGTACGCTAGCTTGACGTCAAGGCAGCGTACCCATTAAAAAACGAAATAATTCCTATAGAAAACGAGCTTTTCTTATTATAAATGCTATATGTAAAAATACTGCGAGAAATACTGCTTCTGTTTATTATTTGTTGTGTGCGACTGTACCAAAATGCATTTGTTCCTAGCACTTCACATCAACTTTTTATATTGTTGCACTACGAAATTGCATAAAGTATGACCACAGGCAGAAGCAGTATTTCTCGCAGTATTTTTACATATAGCATTTATAATAAGAAAAGCTCGTTTTCTATAGGAATTATTTACGGACACACCTTGGTGTCCGTCAAGGTAGCGTACACATAATCGATATCACGTTTGTTGATATGCCAATAAACTCTGCATAAACAGTGTAGAATTAGTGCAAAAGTAAAATAAATACTGCCTCTTTGGTTTAAGAAATAATGACCATTCTTAGTGGGTACGCTAGCTTGACGTCAAGGCAGCGTACCCATTAAAAAACGAAATAATTCCTATAGAAAACGAGCTTTTCTTATTATAAATGCTATATGTAAAAATACTGCGAGAAATACTGCTTCTGCCTGTGGTCATACTTTATGCAATTTCGTAGTGCAACAATATAAAAAGTTGATGTGAAGTGCTAGGAACAAATGCATTTTGGTACAGTCGCACACAACAAATAATAAACACCAATGCAAAATCCGGATAATACGGATAAACAAGAGCTAGTTAAAAGATATTGTTTAAATTTGACATTTCATTCGAATTAATATCCGGATTTGTGAATGATGAAATGCGTATTATCCGGATTTTGCATTGGTGTTTATTATTTGTTGTGTGCGACTGTACCAAAATGCATTTGTTCCTAGCACTTCACATCAACTTTTTATATTGTTGCACTACGAAATTGCATAAAGTATGACCACAGGCAGAAGCAGTATTTCTCGCAGTATTTTTACATATAGCATTTATAATAAGAAAAGCTCGTTTTCTATAGGAATTATTTCGTTTTTTAATGGGTACGCTGCCTTGACGTCAAGCTAGCGTACCCACTAAGAATGGTCATTATTTCTTTAACCAAAGAGGCAGTATTTATTTTACTTTTGCACTAATTCTACACTGTTTATGCAGAGTTTATTGGCATATCAACAAACGTGATATCGATTATGTGTACGCTACCTTGACGGACACGGCAATAATGCCCGTCTGGGCACAGAGGTCGACATTTGCGGTTTAAACTGTCTGTCTAGTCTGTGTCCTAATCGGGGGGAGGAAAGGTGACGTAAGAATGGGGTCGGCGAGTGTGTGGATCGGTGGGCTCGCCGCCGCCGGCCATGTATAGGAGGAAGAGGGGACGCCAGTCGGGCCGCGGAGGTTTTCAATGTTCCCGTGGTTCGGCGAAAATGGCGAGAGAGGGACACCGGAGAGGTTTTAGTGGGTAGTAGGTACGTCCTACTCAGGGCGTCTCGAGTCCCGATATCTTTTTATATGTATAATGGCCTAGATCATTTTGTTAGATTTAGATTGATTAGTTTAGGTAGGTACCTACCTAACTAACCTACATTATGTACCGTAGGTGTACTACGAATGTTAGTAGTGTACAAAATACATATTTACTTACCCTAATTAAAGTGAATCTGCAAATTGACAATCAGTCTGGAGATTGTGTAATTTTTATTTGTTTTAGTTTATTTCATATTACCTACCTATGTTGATACAACATTTAAAATTTATCTTAACTTAAATGTATATGCTTAACTTATCTTGGGCGAAAGATCTAGCCAAACTCAAAGTGGAATGTTTATAACAAACCGCCCAAATTTAACCTAAAATTCACTTTGTTGCCGCGTCTTCTAGTGTATAGGTAGGTACTTACTAGGTAAAGTGATCGCAAAACTTAATGAGCTCTGTGAACTTAGGCACGGAAGCAAAAGTGCGCATGGACAATAAAATAGAAAAGTGATATATTTACCAACTTGCGACCATCCCGGCGGCCTCGCGTCCGTCCAAAAGTCTGTGGTCTTGTAGTTTTGAGTAATGCATAGGTAGTTACTATGAGAAATACTAAATTTATTGGGTTTTTTTGTAGTTTTTTATAAACTAAAAACTGAGTTGGTAGGTACTTATGCTTTGTTTTCACCCAGATCACATGAGTACCTACCTACAAACTAGATACGTTACCTATTGTGGCATACTTAACCTTTAAGAGAAACAGCTAATATCAGGGGGTCCTCCACAAAATCGCAAGAACAAACTATCAAATCGACGAAACGAACACCGAAAAACCATCAAAGACTTTGCTGCGTCATTGTACCTACTCAAAAGCATTCATTCGACAGTATTGCTATATTTATGTATTGTGGTATTGCCAAGTAGATTTATACTTAAGTATTTATAATAAAACTGTAACAGGTCCAATTCTGTACATACATTGAAGATATTTAGAATTTTTTTTCGAGGGCACTCTATTATCGATACTGAACCCAAAACTGTAATTTTTTTCATTCATGTCTGTTTGTTTCTTGAACGCGCATCACGCCGAAACTAGGTAGGTACCTACTGAACTTATTGAAATGAAACTCGGCTCGGCACATTGATGTAGAAAAGGGGAAGATGAGGCACTAGCTTCTCGAAACCGGCAGGCTCAAATGAAGTCCAATTGTGTGCTCTCGCCGCAGTCATAGTAGGACCGGCGGGCGGACGTGATTCGCGTGCTTGCTACGACGTACTGACTGTGTTTTACTGACTAAAAGACTAAAGCAATGCCTTCGTGTTCGTTCACAAGGTGTACAAATAGCTCAAAAACCAAAAACAAAGCCCAAGGCATCACTTTTCACGCGTAAGTACACCAAAGAATTTAGTTTTTTGATTAATTTACTGCCTTTTTTCGCCATTTGCAGAGAGGGATAGAAATATACGAAACATAAGTGTGTAAACAGAGATAGCAATAGCCTTATTGCGAGTCGAGTCGTTCTTCAACTCGTACCATCAATTTTGTTCCAACTGGTGTGAGTTGACAAATCGTAAAGATGATAGGTATTATTTTCAATCTGCAACTCGCATCACTCTTTGTTTCTATTGAATTTATACGTCGAGTACAATCACAAACTCTATGTGGAACCTCTATCATTTGTATTCATTTCACATTATTTTATGTACAAAACACAAAATAAATATACCTCTTGCCTATTATTTTACTAACTTTTTTTGGTTGACTGTACTAAAATTAAAATTACTAACGAAGCGTATAACATTTTTACGATTCGTCCGCTCATACCAGTTGGGACAAGATTGATGGTGTGGGTTAAAGGAACGACTCTACTATTGTACCTACCGTAACTCGGGGAAATCCCGAATTTGTTTTATTATACCTAGTGGGGTCGTACCAGATATTAATATAGTTGTCTCTGTCTCACTTCGGTCTTAGGTACATCTTGCCATCTTTGTTGTTCTTTATATTGCACAGGACTGGAAATGTAACTGTGAGCGTATGTGTTTGCGTGTAGTTGTAACACAGGCCAGTTGTTGAGTACGCGCTGGGAGAACGTAACCCATCTTCCCTTTTCTACATCAATGGGTCGCATGGACCTTTTGTACATTTTACTTTGCCTGAAATAGGCATTGGGTAGTAGGTAGGAACCTAACTAATGGGTGCATCTCGGAAAAAAAATTGAAACTTACCTACCGTTTATCTACTGATTTTTTTTTCAACACATACGCTCACAGTTACATTTCCAGTCCTGTGCAATATAAAGAACAACAAAGATGGCAAGATGTACCTAAGACCGAAGTGAGACAGAGACAACTATATTAATATCTGGTACGACCCCACTAGGTATAATAAAACAAATTCGGGATTTCCCCGAGTTACGGTAGGTACAATAGTAGAGTCGTTCCTTTAACCCACACCATCAATCTTGTCCCAACTGGTATGAGCGGACGAATCGTAAAAATGTTATACGCTTCGTTAGTAATTTGAATTTTAGTACAATCAACCAAAAAAGTTAGTAAAATAATAGGCAAGAGGTATATTTATTTTGTGTTTTGTACATAAAATAATGTGAAATGAATACAAATGATAGAGGTTCCACATAGAGTTTGTGATTGTACTCGACGTATAAATTCAATAGAAACAAAGAGTGATGCGAGTTGCAGATTGAAAATAATACCTATCATCTTTACGATTTGTCAACTCACACCAGTTGGAACAAAATTGATGGTACGAGTTGAAGAACGACTCGACTCGCAATAAGGCTATTGCTATCTCTGTTTACACACTTATGTTTCGTATATTTCTATCCCTCTCTGCAAATGGCGAAAAAAGGCAGTAAATTAATCAAAAAACTAAATTCTTTGGTGTACTTACGCGTGAAAAGTGATGCCTTGGGCTTTGTTTTTGGTTTTTGAGCTATTTGTACACCTTGTGAACGAACACGAAGGCATTGCTTAAGTCTTTTAGTCAGTAAAACACAGTCAGTGCGTCGTAGCAAGCACGCGAATCACGTCCGCCCGCGCCGCCGGTCCTACTATGACTGCGGCGAGAGCACACAATTGGACTTCATTTGAGCCTGCCGGTTTCGAGAAGCTAGTGCCTCATCTTCCCCTTTTCTACATCAATGATGCGACCTTTATGAACATGATACCTATTTGGTGGTATAGCTGGTCAACTGTACCTACCACCGAAGTTTGGTTGGAGTAAGTGGTCCAATTAAACTAACTGGACCACAGAAAAATATTTTTTACACAATCAACTGTACCTACGTACTAACGAAAAAAAATTGTGGTGGTCCAGTCAAATGGATCATGAGCCCAATTCTGCAATACAATTGCTTCACTATGACAGTGGAATCGTCGCACAATCATCACTAAGATTAGGTAGGTACCTAATATGTATAACTCCAGGTAATGCGTGCGAGATAAATTAATATTAATAAATTTAATAGGCGGGTCATGTTGTGTAAGTACATACCTAGTTATTTAATATTTTATATAATAATTTTAAAAAATCTATCCTACTTAGCAAGTACCTAGGTGTCTTAAACACGATCCTAGACGTAACGCATTGGAGAACTCTGTAATGTTAGGTGTGGTTTAATAAAAGAAATTTAATTAAATTGAATTGAATTAATAGGCAGTTTCAAACTTGACACTTTAACGCGCGTCTCTCTAGGTATCTGCTTTCATCATAATTTCTTTCAATAAGGTAGAATACCAAAACGTGTCATTCTGTGACGATACCACTGTCACAGTGAAGCGATTCGTTTAGCAGCATGGGGCTCCAGCTGAACGGAACTATGAATAAGAAGTGAAACGAGTATGACACTTCTTAACACTGACGCTGGCCGAGTCGTAGCTAAAAGTCGTGTAGTTATGGAATGGGATTCAAGATGACAACATGCTAGGGTAAAACACCCGGTAGTCAGCCCCGCACCAGTAGTCAGCCTTTACAGACATTATTTCGATATAAGCAGTGTTGAAATTTGTGTACACTTGTAAAACTAGTAGTTCTACGAACAGTAGACGTCGCGAACACTAACTTTTTTCAACAATTAATTTACATAATACTCAATGTACTAAAGTAATTTTATTTAAAACGGGATATTTTGGTACCGAGGTAGGTACCTATATAATGAGAACTTCAGTGGGGTTCATATTTTACCCCCCCCCCCCCCTTTCCGAAGATTGCATAGCGACCCATCTGAAATGTACCTAGGTACCTACCTATGTAGCGTTTGTGGATATGGATCTATTATTTTACAGGAAAAATATACTTTGAGAAGTTTATCATTTATTTATCGTTTATCGTTGTCATGTTCTAGTAGTTCAATGATGTTCTAGCATTTCTACGAACAGTAGACCTCGCAAGCACTAACTTTTTTTTCAACATTACTAATATGTAGAAAAAAAGTTAGAAACTTATATTATATTAAGTACTTACCTACTAAAGTTATATAAAACGGGATATTTAGGTACTTAGGTATATGTACCTACCATGTTTTTAGGCGGTGACTCCTTGCAAATCGCCATGCCGTGTGAAAGCATCTTATCACGGAGCAAAAGTGCCCTCTTATCAGAATAAGCACCAGCATAGGTAGGCGCCAGCCTTCCTTTAATGGCGCTAAACTTGTCATAAGTATTATAGGTACCTAATATATATGTAATTATCGGTGCCTCTTACTTTTGGACGCGTTGTAAGAAAAATCCTATGGGTAGGTAGGTACCTACCTAAATATTGGTTTACGCTAGTGTGGTGTGCATTGGGCAACTTACCAACCTTAGGTGGTAGGTAAGTAGGTAAGGGTAATTGTTTAGTAGGTATAATTATATACCTAGCTCAAAACTAATGAAATGATTTCCTTAGGTACCTACCTTTGAAATAATGCCCACCGTGCAAGAATAGGCGTCTTGTTTCTCCTGAACGGATTCAATCTTGTTTGTGGGTAGGGTAGGTGAGGTAGGTAAGGTGCACTTGGAAAGGTAGGTAGGTATTACAGATCACTTCACTTGCGATACGATTGTTGTCGGAACTTTTGAACGAAATGTTGCACAAACACATCAACCATTAGACCAATTGTCCATACAAAGTACCTAAGTTACGTTCCTCAGCAAAGCTCGAAATTCTGTACCTAGTATCAATAGATGACGTTCAGCCCAAAGTTTTTGTTAACGACGGTGTATGCGGCCGCGCTATTTCATATAATTCTCGAAGTGTTACAAAGATGTTCTAATAGGTGGCGCTGTACTATAAATGCTCTCTTGCATATTACTGCATTTTGCGAAGCTATTCTGCTCGTCATGCCGAAAATCCTCATCAGATCTTTACCAAATTTTTATAAGAACAGTATAAAGTTATTACCTGTCAATTAAAAGTACAATCATCAAAATTAGATCTCTTAAAGCGGAGATATTCCAAATCCGCCGTTTTGCCTTATTGTGGAAGAAGTACGCCTTTAATCAAAAAATCCCGACGACAATAAAATTCTATAAAATCATAGAATCTGTACACAAAGTTTCATACCGATCGGTTGTAAAATACGACCTGTAGAGGAGTACGGACATACTGACAAAAACGCCATTTTGGCCAGACCTGAAACGAAGACTTTCGTTCACTAACGTTCACGACGAATAACGTTCAATCGAATCCAAGTCTCATTATTGGCTAATACGCACACCTTCGAACCAATAGCATCACGGGTTGACGAGCTACAGTCATTCATTTGCACTGTCGCCAAGGATATGACTAAATGCGTCACTTTTTCAATTTTTTTCTTAAGGAAACGCGTTCGAGTTTTCGGTAAGTTTTTGTGTGTATTTGTTGTAATTTGTGGTGGATTGTTATACTGTGTTACAATAAAATGTTTATTTTGTGATAAAAAAATTGGTTGCCTGTAAAGTCGGTATACGGGCGAAAGTTTTACGTGACAACGACTTTGAGTTCCTTTCACTTTTTATGTCTGCATAACGTGAGCGGAGCGTAACGCGTAACGCAGTTTCTTGAAGTGTCACCCGGCAAACCAATTTATAAGACGTTGTCACGTCAAAATTAACTATTACATGCATTTTATTGGTTTATTACGTTGTAATTTAGGTGGCCGACTACTGGGTTTTGAATTTTTAAAGTAAATCCAGTAGTCAGCCATAAGTGGCTGACTGACTGGTTTTTTCACATTTCTCTTGTATACAGGGTGGAATTTTGTAATGCCACCTGGAGGGAAAGTACTCTTAATACTGTAGATAGAAAATTATACTAAAAGGAAACATTCCTTTAATTTTGAAAAGAAAGAAAACTGCATTCAAATATTTTCGAAAATTCGCTTGCCACACCCGGGAATCGAACCGACTGAAATCTGTAAAAATTACACCCTGTACTTTTATTGCGTAGATCGTTAGGGTCAATAATAAGGATGAAATCTCTCTAACAAACTTAATAAATTAAATGAAAGGAAAACCATGAAATCTTAAATTATAAATTGAATGGGTCAAGTTAAGCACTTTAACTTAAAGATCCATCTGTTTACTTGTGTCAGTAATTAATAATTATCATTGACGTCATTTATCCATTAAAATGACGAATTGATATTTAGATAAGACGATTAAAATTTGTACGTGTTTGTACCGAATGCAGACTCTTCTATCTTAAAATACTGGATCTCTTAAGAAATGAATTAAATGGTTTCCCCGAGGCGGCGGAGCGAAACCAAATAATTCTACAGCAAGATGGTGCTCCAGCCCATACCTGGATTGGTACCAACGGCACAATCAGATGGCCTGCGAGATCACCAGATATCACCCCTTTAGATTTTTTTTTGTGGGGATATGTAAAAATCTAATTTACATGAAATCTTATGTGAATGTGAACTAGTTGAGAGTCTGAACTTCAAAGTTCAGAATACGATTTATAATATTCACCACAACACGTTATTAAAAGTTACTAGAAATGAATACATAAGAAGAATAAATTTGTGTATCCAAGAAAATGGAGCCCATTTTGAGCAACTAATTAGTAATTAGTTGACTTTTATTGTAAATAATTAAAATAATTTAAGATTTCATGGTTTTCCTTTCATTTAATTTATTAAGTTTGTTAGAGAGATTTCATCCTTATAATTGACCTGACCGATCTATGCAATAAAAATACAGAGTGTAATTTTTACAGATTTTAGTTGGTTCGATTCCCGGGTGTGGCAAGCGAATTTTCGAAAATCTTTGAATGCAGTTTTCTTTCTTTTCAAAATTAAAGGAATGTTTCCTTTTAGTATAATTTTCTATCTACAGTATTAAGAGTACCTTCCCTCCAGGTGGCATTACAAAATTCCACCCTGTATAGTTGAAATTAACGGAGCGAATAATCCCAATTGTGCTCATTAGATTGGGATTAACTCCTCTGAGACGAAAAGTGTATTTTACCAGTAGTCAGCCGCGTATAAATGTCAGGGGCCGACCAATGGGTTTACAAATCCAATAGTCAGCCATTATTAGTCCTGTTGCAGAAAACTGCACCTTAAAACCTTTCAATTAGGGCTACATTTATTCACGGTTATTTTGGCATGAAAATCATTTGTTTTAGATTTCCATCATGTCAAAAAGACCAATCCAATGGCAAAAAACAGAATCAGGTGCACTAACTATGAAGAGGAATGCACTAGCTACACAGAAATTAATGACTGAAAGAATATTGGATGTGACAGCTATTTGCCCTGTATGGCATAGTTTAGAATGTACTGAATTCGCTGGAGACATATTAAATGAAAATATAGTTATACGTAATATAATAATTAATATTCTATGCCAAATACGCAAGATTAAGAGAGAGGCTGACTACTGGGTAAGACATGGCTGACCTCTGGAAAAATGAGGCTGACTACTGGTGAAAAGTGCCATTATTTGTTTAATGTTGATTTTTTCTATAAATCTATGAAAAATATAAGATTTTGTTATTGTCTTTAGTAAATATAATAAACAACCTTTCGGAGAATAACGATTGTTTTTATTCATAGTGTTTAATATTTAAATTACAGTTGATTCAAATTTGATTCCTCACTAAAAGGCTGACTACTGGGTGTTTTACCCTATCTCCCGTCGATTTATACACAATTTAACGAGGTAGGTAAGTACCTAAATATCGATACTTGTAGGTACCTATTAAAAATGTAACAGGTCCAATTCTGCGCATCGATGTTTTTTGCACGGCGTTTGATAATATGAGGGAAACTGTGGTTAAATGTGAACTTAATTAGTCGGCAGAGTGACGGAACCGTGGAGTGGTCGGCAGGTATGGCAATCGCAAACGAAGTCGCGGGTACAGCTGTTATAAATCAGCAGTTATAAATAAATTTGCTACATTGTTATTTTTTTATTTTTTAACTTGGGTTAATTGCGTTCGATAAAAAGTTTAATTCATTCTAATATTTTTAGGTTTTAAATAATCCGTCATTGAGTATAAGATGTTTTCATACATTCTATACTTAAATCTTAAATTGAAATGCAGAACAAAGTGTGCTAGACAAAATAAAAATATGCCAAAATTTTTGCTCTGGTTTAACAGACAGATTCCCTCCCACCCCCTTCTTTCCCCTCAACACCTTATTTGCTGTTTGGTGAGCAGCCGTTGAAGCCAACTTCACAGAGCTCTTAAAGATTTACGCGGACTCTATGTCCTGCGCAGATGGCTATATTCCGTTGAGACTTGAAACTGGCCGTCGCCACGGTAATAGGATAATATTACCTTGCCGTCGCGCCGCCCGCCGCACCGCCGCACCGCCCCGCCGCCGCCATGGTCAAAATTCAGCCTCGGATATCATCATCATAAGGTCATAAGGGAGTAAAATAAAAGAAATGTTAGGTAACCACCTCTATTTATTCTTTTATCATTCTGAGTCATTTTATAAAATGCACGGTTATAAATCATAAAGTAACGAAGCACAGATTATTTATGTACCTATCACATTATTTTCGTATCACAAAACGACAATCGACCTACTCATTCAATAATAACATCTTCACCTTCTGTATTGGTCGTTTTATTTTAGAATTAAAACAACTTCCAACTCAGTATTAATGCACAAAACCATAGATTTTTTTACTAAATCTATGCCCAAAACAAACACATATAGGTACTCACACATATATAGGTACAGTCGGCTGCAAAAATATGTATACACTCCATCGATGTAAAAGGGAAGATGAGTTACGTTCTCCCAGCGCTTACTCAACAACTGGCCTGTGTTACAACTACACGCAAACACATACGCTCACAGTTACATTTCCAGTCCTGTGCAATATAAAGAACAACAAAGATGGCAAGATGTACCTAAGACCGAAGTGAGACAGAGACAACTATATTAATCTCTGGTACGACCCCACTAGGTATAATAAAACAAATTCGGGATTTCCCCGAGTTACGGTAGGTACAATAGTAGAGTCGTTCCTTTAACTCACACCATCAATCTTGTTGTCCCAACTTGTATGAGCGGACGAATCGTAAAAATGTTATACGCTTCGTTAGTAATTTTAATTTTAGTACAGTCAACCAAAAAAAGTTAGTAAAATAATAGGCAAGAGGTATATTTATTTTGTGTTTTGTACATAAAATAATGTGAAATCAATACAAATGATAGAGGTTCCACATAGAGTTTGTGATTGTACTCGACGTATAAATTCAATAGAAACAAAGAGTGATGCGAGTTGCAGATTGAAAATAATACCTATCATTTTTACGATTTGTCAACTCACACCAGTTGGGACAAAATTGATGGTACGAGTTGAAGAACGACTCGACTCGCAATAAGGCTATTGCTATCTCTGTTTACACACTAATGTTTCGTATATTTCTATCCCTCTCTGCAAATGGCGAAAAAAGGCAGTAAATTAATCAAAAAAATAAATTCTTTGGTGTACTTACGAGTGAAAAGTGATGCGTTGGGCTTTGTTTTTTGTTTTAGAGCTATTTGTACACCTTGTGAACGAACACGAAGGCATTGCTGTAGTCTTTTAATCACAAAAGTACGTCGTAGCAAGCACGCGAATCACGTCCGCCCGCGCCGCCGGTCCTACTATGACTGCGGTGGGAGCACACAATTGGACTTCATTTGAGCCTGCCGGTTTCGAGAAGCTAGTGCCTCATCTTCCCTTTTACATCGATGATACACTCCCAAGTTTTTAATTTGACTAAATAGTAAGTAATTGTGATAATTTATGTACCGCATTCTGACGAAGTACGATGACTACTTTGTACGAAAAAGGTGTGCGTGTCCTTTTATTTGAAAAGTTCCGAGTAAAATAAAAGTTAAACCTTGGAAGTGTATACATGTCTGTGCAGCTGACTGTACCTACTCAGAAACCCATAAATAGTTATAACGTGGTCTGTAACGCTCGTAGGTAACTTTTTGAAATTCTTATGACTTGAAAAATTATGTATTCTAGCTTTCTTCGTGAAAACCTAAGTGTTTTCACGCGACCCATTTACGCCTGATTCACGCTAATGCCTATCGATTGCGTAAACTTATTTGGACTTCCTGTAGAAATAAAATCAACCCGACAAGTGCGAGTCGGCCTCGCGCACTAAGGTTCCGTACCACACTACTATAAATATTTTAACGGAATCTTAAATGGAATTTTAACATTATATGTAATTCTTTACTGTTTTTCATCTCGCGTATACCCTTTGGGTACGAAATCCTAATAAAGCTGTTAAACCCGTACCGATACCTGAGCTCTTTGTCGGAAACAAATCATTAAAAATATGAAACTGTATCAAGTGTAAAATTATTATCGAGTGTTTTTTTCCTTTTATAGTTCAGATTAATCACAAATCTAAAATGTCAACATACTTGTGTTTACACCTCCATCTCTATTTTATGAGTTTATTTGCATATAGCAAGATTATTATATCCCATAAAATATTATTAGCTCTTAGTAGGACAGTTTATTACGTTAATATGATTGAATTAAATAATTATACGCCTATTTTCATCTACTATCGCTAAGTATAAGAAATAAGGAAGCTTCTGTTTGTTCAAGGATAGTTTTTGGATAGTTTTTATTCAATGAACTGGTTTTAGAACTCGTTTTGAGGTTCATGACGTATGTCCATTCATGATATCTTAGTATACCTACATATTTTCTAGAGCACCATAAGATTTTCCCAGTTTATTTTTATCTCTGTCAAAAAATTGGTTATACACACAGAAACAATATAATTCTGTGGTTGAGCACTATCTATCTTTTAATAGCACATGCTACCCACCCCGGTAGGAAAACTGCAGTCGACCGTGATCTAAAGTAAAATAAACCTCCTCATTGCATCCAGGATAGATAATTTAAGGTCAACTTTCAGATTAAAATTTTCCAATAGTATGAATATAAAAAGTATTGTTTCTTTGTATGATACCGGTCAGGACATGAATTATTATGCAAGCGTTTTTTTAGTAAGGACGATTCTTATCAGTTAATGCAAAACTAGATTTAAATGCCAAAACAATTTGCTAAGATAAGCTTATAAAAAAATGGCAAGGGCGTTTTGCACGCACAGTGTAAGGTTCCGTTGCAATTTGATTATAAATGTCCAATTTTTTTAATTTTCTAACCCATCATTAACATCATCTCATTTCAAGGCTCACAATCAAGGGTCGGCCGGCCGTACATATTTTTATTTAATTTCTATAATTAACATAAAACTTTTACTTAGATAGTTGTGGATTTTGTGTAATAAATAAAAATAAACACGAAGGGTTCCGTACGTTCGATAAAGAAGAGGAACCCTAAAAACAGTTTGTTTTTGGTGGATCGATAAAATAGAAAAAAAGCCAACATGACGCGGTTATCCATTCAAGTACTGACCTTGCCCAACGTTGCTTAACTTCGGTGTTCGCCGGCGGTTGCTTAACGTCGGCGAACTTAGTACTTTGTCCCCTTATTTACTAAATTTATTTTATTTGTAGGTATTATATATATATATTTGTATCAAGAGATACAGCTTTGACAAACATAGAGCAAAAAACGCCGAAGAAAATATGTTTTTTGTATGGGAACCCCCTTGGATTTTTATACTTATTTATTATTTTTTGTTATAGCGGCACAAGAAATACACACTCTGTGAAAATGTCGAATGTCTACCTTTTACTGTTCGCTGACAGACGAACAGACAGCGGAGGCTTAGTAATAAAGACGATGAGTTTTACTACACGATTTGGTACAGCGCCTGTAGCGTCCGGACTTGGAACTACGCAAACCCGTACAAAAATGAGACCTCACGCTGACGTCTCGATACTACGGGCGAACTCTCGGGTTCCGTTTTTGGAATTTCGCACCGAACTCTAAAACTGATTATCCAAGAGATAATCAAAGAGACATTATTTATGATAATATTAGGGGAACGAAAATTGTTATTTTTTCGTCGATTTTGAGTTTAAATTTCCATTAATTAGCATGCTACACTTTAAAACAATGTTGAACTTTATCGTACAGCCTTGACAAACCAGTCGCAAACATATATCATACCTATTTTTTTTAAAGATCAACTAACTTATTTTGTTTATAACGTGTAAGTGTGTGTAACAGGTTTGTATAAGTACATGTTTTAGAAATATTTGCGTTTAGTTGCAGATGTTCCAGCCTGCGAGACATTTCTGGGGCTCTATTCTGCTAAACTAAACAATCGCTTCACTATGACAATGATATCGTCACAGAATGACACATTATTAGATGTAAGAAACTACAGATGCAGGGACACACGTCAAAGTGTCAAGGTTGAAACCATTCCATCAATCTCTCCGTGGAAATAGGACCACACGCACTATCTAGCGTTTCTTCCATCTATGGATTCTACGTGTACGACCATAGTCACAGTACACTTGAGTTACCTGTGATACAGAATGCACTTCTTAAGTTTTATCGTATTAATTTGGCGATATCTTGTGTTAATTCTAGTTGGTTGCCCATATTAAATAAATAATTAGTTATGTGATTAGTTAGCAGAATGGGGCCCCTGATATCTGCGTAAATAAAACGCGTGAATACGCACGTTTACGTTTCGCCATTTTTACTTCTAATTTACATTATTTAAGTATTGATGGAAATTGTAATATTTGATTATAATGGCGCAATAGTTTCTTAGTTATTCGCTGTTCGGGCTACCATCAGCTGGTCATTCAGATGCTTTCGCTAGTGTACCCTTCATACTTTTTGCGCGCGCGCCGGACTTTGGTTCACTTTCTTTTGTTTTTACTTAACTTGCCCTGTTAGTATGTGTGGATCCAGTGTTAATTTTAGACCATTTATTCTTTACCTCGTCGAGTTTGGGTTCGTTTTTGGATTTATCTTCCCAAGCAATTTGGTCCTAGATGATTTAAAAGCTTGTTTTAAAAGTTTTTTTATTTATTTATTTGTTATGAAAATGCAGCCAATGAGCGAAATTATACACGCACGATAACATCTGAAGCTGTTTTAAGTAAAATTCATAATATCGCACTTTGCACGTTTCGTTCATACGTATTTTTGTAGTTATACAGCAAATGGAAAATAAACTAAGAATACCTGCATTTATAGATTCAGAGTTAGTAAAACTGTACGTACTTTTTAAACAACAATTTGATTTAATGGCACTAAATTTAATTAAAAAAAATACATTAAGTACCTTCACTACTTAAGTCACAGATTGTAGTATATTTATATCAGATTCATATAAAACTCGTAAGAAACTGAAATTAAGTACATGGTTGTTATAATTTTGTCATATCAAATAATATTTGGTCGATATAATCACATTAAAAGCACTAAGGTTTATCCACACTACGGCAACCTAGGATAACTACCTACATTAAAGTGTGAATAGACCTTTACAATTTTGGAAGACAGAAGCGTCATAGGACATACTTAATCATTTCAATTCATAATAATACTAGTTTCTGCCCGCGGCTTCGCACGCGTTGTTTGTATGGAATCATTTAATAGTAATAATATTATATCAGTTATACCCATAAATCAGTTTCCAGGGGGATAGAAATTATTTATATCCCCCTGGAAACTGATTTATTGGATAGAAAATGGCCTGTTTTATTCCAGGCATAGAACTACTTTTATGCAAAATTTCAACACGATCTGTTCAGACGTTTTGAAGAGGTAGCAAAAATCCATCCATACATCTAATCATCAAAACTTTCGCATTTATAATATTAGTGTGATTATGATTACTAAATATTATATACACGTACATTAAATATAATATAAATTATGATAGATTATGTTACATCGCGGAAGTCCATTCTAAAATATCTAAAAATAATGACTAACATAAATTAATAACATTGTTAGCAATTATTTTTTGGATATTTATGAAAATTATAAGTAAGTACATAGGCTTACAAAGTGTAAGTACATAATAAGATCAATTCAGATGACACAATAACTAAACTAAACTAATATGACAGACTCAAAACTGAGGCTAATGTTTTTATTTTTACCGAATTTTTGTATAATTTTTTATATACATTTTTCTTTAGTTTAGTCTTTGTGCCATATGAATTGACATGACATGACACTGTCTTTTTTGTGACTCATATTAAACGAGTCAAGACATAAACGAAAATTAACGCATAAACGTCGACAACGACCTAAACAAAACGAAATGCTATCGCAATTTAACCGCGTAGCGTTAAGGCAGAGCTCCACCAAAGCCCAGCGAAGATGTGGAACAACCAACAGCAGGGTCACATGCCCATCACGACATTATTCGAGATTCTACTGGTTGATTTACACCGCTTCCGAGTCCTGCAGGCCAAGCACGGGGTCTGTTGTCTATGGTAGAATAGAGAAAAACTACGTCACTTTGTCATCGAATGCGTAAATTATTTGAAATGTATTCCTTCAATTTCAATAATTTACGCAATGTCAACGATATGTCATTATTGTCAACTTCAACTTCTTATATAATGGCACCGCTTGCTTTTCGCTACGACAGACCAGTGTCAGTAAGGAGTGTCGTAAACTTCGAAAATAATAATATGACCATTCTACCTTAGAGAACAATCGTGCTTCGCCTACTGAGTTCGGTTTAACGGTAGTCTCGAGATGTCACCGTGACGTCTCATTTTGTACGGGTTACAGTTCTATGTTCACACGATAGAGGCACTATACTACTACCATAGAGAAATGAGACGTCACGATCAAATCTCGTCTTGATGCTATGGTCCAAACGAACTCAGGGCTGCGCTTTGGTCGTAACCATGCGTTTGTCATACATATTCAAGTTCAAATAGTTAATAGTACAAGGACTATAAAATCGTCTAAAAGGGTTAAAATGAATTCTAAAGTTCTATACAAATAATCATCTAAAATACGAATAGTTAACTACATACAGCCGTCTAAAAATATTATTATTGAAAATCAATGTAGAAAATGTTACAACTATGCTATTTTTGCGACTGACCGAAGAATAGACACCTCGACACTTCGTCAGAATGAAAAAACTTGGGCGAATTTTTTGAATTTTCATACTTCGCGCGAATATTTGAACCAGTAGTGGAGGCCAGACAGCATGTCTTGAAATGAATTTAACCAATTTCAATATCTAGTAATCTAGAAAATCTAACTCAAATTGATGTCTCATGTTTTGTCTAACTCTAACTACTACGTCATAATCGCAATGTGTACTTTTAAAATGTACTATGGTATGTCGTGGACTATACAAGTCTTTTTATAGCATAGAAATTCTCCGACCAAGGCCCTAATTCCACTAAATGAATAGCTTTATCATAACACTGGCATCGTCTCAGAATGACACAATACATTTTGGCATAAAATCTTTGATGAAAGAAACTACAGATGAAGGGTCGCGTGTAAAGTCTCAGGGTTGAAACGTATCAATGTCTCCGTTCAAGTAGCACCGCACGCACCATCTAGAGTTTCTTTAGTCTATGGACGATTCTGTGACGATGCCATCGTCACAGTAAAACGATTGGTTAGCAGAGTTTCCCAAATCATGTGATTTGTATTAACTCACACGAGATTCTGTATTTTTAGTATCTGTGTTACAAATGAACACGTTCACTATTGTACATAATTCTAAAATATGTACTTCTTTATTAGATGTATTTGATCGAAGAGTTTAAAAAAGCTATATAAACATAGATATATTTAATTAAAAATCACTGGATTTTTGACAGATTTTTGTAATAACAGTTGATTTTATATATATATATATATTGCCACAATTATATTTAGAGCGAATATACAGATAAATGATAAATTCTTCAAATAAACTTTTCTGATATGATTCTGATATGAAACATTGTTTTGGGAATCAATATGCTTTTGAATTCACATAATAGAGGATAATTATATTTGTTTTAATTATGAATAAGAATTGAAGAATTCATCATTTTAGTCCCTAAAGCGAAATATCGCTCGAACACAAAAACAAAACAATAAAAAATACACGATTATAAAATTGTATAATGCTTGGCACATTTGTTTAAATCCGTGTTTTGTCATGTCTAAATCTAAATATTTGTCAGTTATTTGATTTATAAATTTTCATGTGTCTTGGTTTTTATTGATGTCATAGTATTTGTCATGTTGCTTAAATTCTTTCGATTCTTGTCATGCTAACATATTTTAAATACAAATTTCAACATGAAAGTCCAAATATAAATATTTTTAATATAAATATTTGCAATATTTGGCACTGCACTTAGAGGAATAAACTTGTAAGCTATTTTGCTTACGGAAGACGAATTAATCAACACAAATCTTCGATAGACTTGAATATACTTTGTCCAGTATCTTGCTAGCAGTGTACACTATATTTGGAAGATCTTCCGTTTAGACAATTTTCATAAATCTTGCAAGCAGTGTACATACAATTGAAACAAAAAAAGACAGTAGACACCATTACAAATCTTTTTGAAACTTCACTACGCTTTGTCCTATATCACGCTAGCAGTGTACATATCTGAAAGACCTTCCATTGATTTTACAAGCAGTGTAGTACACTATTTAAACGGAAAAACCAGCAGTCACCTTCACAAATCATGCGACTTGAATAAACTTTGTCCGTATCTTGCTAGCAGTGTACACTATATTTGCACCACCTTCCGACTCCGGCTGTAGGTTAGCGCGTATTCGATGCCCCAAACCACGACACAGGACATTATGAGAGCGTTTTGTACGTGGATGCAAATCGCGAAGCTTCCGGTGAAATCTCGGACGTATCCTGTAAGGAAAGATGAGTTTTAGTGGCGGGATTTTGGAGCATGAAATGTTTTTTGACTTTTAAAGTGTTTCGGATGTTTGCTGTAAATTATTACCTGTCTGTGAAAAAGCGCAGGCGGTAACGTAATCTGATCTACAACCCAGGGGCCGAATTTTTCTAATTCATCACTTTACTATGATGACAATCGTATCGACGCAGAATCAGAATTGAAATAAACTCTAGAATTAGGTAGTGCGTGCGTTTGTACGGAGAGATTGATAGATTGGTTTTCTACCTTTACATTTTTGACACGTGTAGTTTTTATCATCAAAGGTGCCAAAATGTGTCATTCTGATACGATACCATTATGGGAAGCGATTTATTTAGTGGAATTTGGCCCCTGGTCAGTGGCTACGTTTTACCTAAGTACCACGTGAGTGAAACCGCAGACGAAGCTAGATAATGATAAAAATACTCCATCTTCAACGATTGTGTTCAGAGGAAGGTCTTTTCATGGTAAAAGACCACAAACCATAAAAAGTAATTCTTGATATGGTGCACTTCTTGTAAACGAAATGACGAGTTGAGCCGAGTAAACGCGATTCAGCGTAAACGACCCAAGCGTGACGTTTCGCTCACTGTTGAGAAAGTGCGCCACTTTGCAAAGATAGTCCTCACTTCAAAAATACTCTAATATCACACTAATATTATAAATGCGAAAGTTTGGATGGATGTATAGATGGATGGATGTTTGTTACCTCTTCACGCCAAAACTACTGAACGGATCAGGCTGAAATTTTGCATACAGGTAAGTCAACCATAGGCTACTTTTTATCCCATAAATCAGTTCCCATGGTATAGAAATAACCTCAAAACGTTTCCATAGAAACAACGCGTGCGAAGCCGCGGGCAGAAGCTAGTCATTAATAAATAGGCATGTAAAATGCTCACCTATGATTGGTCCAATAATAACCACGAACACCCCTTTGCTGACCATATGCAGTCCGAAGGCGGCGGGCAGCTTCTCGAGCGGACAGTACTCCGAGATGGTGAGCGTGAAGTTGGACAGGCACATGCCTCGGAAGAACCCGCAGATTGACAGCCACACCATGAGGGGGACCCATTCCGTTTGCTCCGCTAATGCTGGAAGGGATAACGTGGATAAATAACACGTAAGTACTTCATTATTATCATAATGCTCAGCCGTATTTTACTCACAGCCGGCAGGTCTACTTTGAAAAACGATCGAAGCTGACGTATGACGTAAATCGCACGAAACGAACTACCTTACCACCAAGTTGCTTTAGGCGTGTCACCGACTGACACATTTCGTTTCGGAACTCTTATAAATAAATATCAGAATCATTCTTCAGAGTAAGGTCATCGAAAGAACGGATCGGCCGCCCATCGTTTTGTGCAATTCAAGGTCGTCCGAAATTTCGTTTATTTTTTAAAGTAGACCTCCTGATCTTACAGTCTGGGAAAAAAACAAACGACAGTTTTGACTATGTTCCCACAATTTATTGGATTTTTTGCAAAATTATAAAGCCTATGTCACTCTCGTGATCAAACCCATCCAGTTGTTTGGGCTACAGTGACGGCTGAAGGAACTCCCCCGAACATCATCATCACCCTCGGCCTCCTGAAGGCCGAAAGTTTGCCACTTACATATAATATAAGTGTTGTGTGGATTGTTCATCATTAAATAAATAATGCTGGACAATTCACACAGCATTATCTAGCCCCAAGGTAAGCAGAGCTTGTGTTATGGGTACTAGATAACTGATATACATAATAATATACGAGTACATAGATAGATTATTAATTTATTTATTATATCCACCAAAAACATTGCCGTCCGCTTTTCATCATCATCATCAATGGCCTTTACATCCACGAAGGATGGTTTATGTAGTGTTCGTTTTTCGGCACTGGCGCAAAACATTAGCGGAAGGAGTTATTGCTCATGACGTAGCATGGTTCCAAAAGCTAAATGAAAAGCGATCACTGAGGCACCAACGGGCTGCAGCGGCTGTCACAGACCCACCACTATCCACCGGGGTTCACGTCCGCTTTTATAATCGGTTAAACACAACCCTTATTAACCAGGGACCGTACAACCCCGAGTTTGGGTTAACCCCTTCGAATGGGTAACACTATCATCGTCTGCGCATTACGAATGGGTTACCCCTTATTCGGGTTACCCTGTACAAAACCCTAGTGAAAGGGTAACCCTTTCATTGGGTTTTAGCAACGATAGTTTTACCCTTTCGTGGCGCTATCCGATTGAAGGGGTTACCTCTTTTTATGGGTTTTTTGGTGTAACACTATGGTTTCCATTTCAATTGCACTTTTTGAAAATAAATACTAGATGTTGAACAATTAGTTTCGATCGCGCGATCACTCAGTCTGTATACAAGTGTTCTGGTTTTCAGTGTGAACAATCTATAGGCAGCTTAACTTATCCATCCTTATTGATTAGTTGAGCAAACAATCTAGAGGCAGCTCAACTAAACAATCTAGAGGCAGCTCAACTAATCCATTTATAGATAAGTTGAGCAAACAATCTAGAGGCAGCTCAACTAATCCATTTATAGATAAGTTGAGCAAACAATCTAGAGGCAGCTCAAATAAACAATCTAGAGGCAGCTCAACTAAACAATCTAGAGGCAGCTCAACTAATCCATTTATAGATAAGTTGAGCAAACAATCTAGAGGCAGCTCAACTAAACAATCTAGAGACAGCTCAACTAATCCATTTATAGATAAGTTGAGCAAACAATCTAGAGGCAGCTCAACTAAACAATCTAGAGGCAGCTCAACTAAACAATCTAGAGGCAGCTCAACTAATCCATTTATAGATAAGTTGAGCAAACAATCTAAAGGCAGCTCAACTGAACAATCTAGAGGCAGCTCAACTAATCCATTTATAGATAAGTTGAGCAAACAATCTAGAGGCAGCTCAACTAAACAATCTAGAGGCAGCTCAACTAAACAATCTAGAGGCAGCTCAACTAATCCATTTATAGATAAGTTGAGCAAACAATCTAAAGGCAGCTCAACTGAACAATGTAGAGGCAGCTCAACTAATTCATTTATGGATAAGTTGAGCAAACAATCTAGAGGCAGCTCAAGTAATCCATTTTGTAGATAAGTTGAGCAAACAATCTAGAGGCAGCTGCCTCTAGATTGTTTGCTCAACTTATCTACAAAATGAGGCAGCTCAACTAATCCATTTATAGATAAGTTGAGCAAACAATCTAGAGGCAGCTCAACTAAACAATCTAGAGGCAGCTCAACTAATCCATTTATAGATAAGTTGAGCAAACAATCTAGAGGCAGCTCAACTAAACAATCTAGAGGCAGCTCAACTAAACAATCTAGAGGCAGCTCAACTAATCCATTTATAGATAAGTTGAGCAAACAATCTAAAGGCAGCTCAACTGAACAATGTAGAGGCAGCTCAACTAATTCATTTATGGATAAGTTGAGCAAACAATCTAGAGGCAGCTCAAGTAATCCATTTATAGATAAGTTGAGCACACAATCTAGAGGCAGCTCAACTTATACATCCTTTTGGATTAGTTGAGTTAAAAACCTTATTTTCAACCTTACGCAAATCAAATAGAGGTTATAATTGCAATATTCTAAAATGCAAAGAGTTACCGTGTTACAGTGTTTGAAAAGGTAATCCCAAACGACCGGGTCATCAAAACTATCGAGTACTCGAAACCCTTTCAAAGGGAAACCCATTCGACTGGGTTTTGAAGGGGTTACCCCTAAGAGCGGGTTATTCATTAAAAGTGTAACCCCTAAGGATAGGGTTTTAAAACAACCTCTTCAAAAAACCTTATCGAAAACCCCTTCAACGGGTAACCAAATCAGTCCCTGTTATTAACAGATCGTAAAAACTTGAGAGACAGCCAGAAGCACCTTCGCAATTTTAATATTAGTATGGGGCAAATTCCATTCACTTACCAGATCTCGTCGCCGCCAAAAAGAAAGCCGAGACAAAGAAGATCATTTTCTTCGAGATAGTAGTCCGGTCGAATATCGGCGGCAGGATCAGCCGAACCAGGATGTCCGTGATCGCGGTCATTGACAGGCAGAACGCGGTGTCGTTCATGTTGTAGCCGAGGCTCTGGATGAAGAACGGTGTTAACATTCTAAAACAGAAACATATGTCACAATTTAGAGGATAAGTCTGACAGTTTTTGTTACTTTGCAGTGCTATCACTCCCAACTTTTATGTCGTTTAACAAATATGCATTTTACTAATAAGTAATAATAGTAATCAAGGATTTAGTAAATAAGCTCTGATGCGACTGCGAGTACAAAAGAAAATTTTAGTTACGCACGAATAATTTCTCTTCAACTTTTTCGGGTGTAACATCCATCATAATTGATTTTGTTTGTATGAAATGTAGCCTTTATGTCACCCGAACCATAACTCATTATTGCATAGAGATTGACTTGAAACAAATTGGCATGCTGAATCAGCATACCATTGCATTGTTTCAAGTCGCCTCTGTGCCCGTGTGTCCCGCTGCATCGTTTCGCTTCGTCATCGCGTCGCTACGGCGTACACAGCCACGCCCCGGACACTCGACCATTACTGCATATAAAAGCCGAGTGCCGGCGCGGGGTGAGGAAGCTCGGTCAGGTGGAGGGCGAGGAGCGTCCATTCTATACGTAAGTATTGTTATTTATTCTCTGACACAGCATAGAGACAGAAAACGAAAGAGGCGAAGCGATGCTTAGGGGCAGCAAGATCCACCTACAGACTTAACACGGATACTGCGATTATCACCCGCCTGCCAAAGCGGCCTTGGATGGCGATCTCGGCTTCTTTGGCTTGTAAGATAATGTTAATTACCTGAACTGTAATTCCCCGCTCCAGAATAGAGAAAGTCCTAGAAGTAGGTTGAGGAAGGACCAGTCTTTCAGTAGGTCTAGATCCATGAGGGCAATGAACTTGCGAATGAAGCTTTTGGGCTGTTCCACCTTCTCCGGCTCTGGCTTCTTGATTGCTTTCATCTGGATGGCTTTGTCGTCATCTGCCGTCTGGAAATTCAAAGAACTCATGACTGCTGTTTTAATATCTTTAATTTAGTCAACTTGTTGGCTTATTGCCCGGTTGCTTCGGTGATTGTTAGACTTCTTAGTTATGTGCTATATAAAAACATATTTGATCCGCTAGATGTCACTCATAGCAAGAGCAGCGTAAGAGGCTATGCTATGACTGACATTTAGCGACAGCTTTAAGCCGGACAGAATGAAGCGTCACTTACGTCTAGGTACAGCTGTAGATAGCTGCCCGTGAAGTCCATGTTAGATATGTTGGAGATGACGGACACCTTCCGACGTCGCGCCGCCTCGCTCATGCTGCCGCTAGATGTCACTCGCGGCATGGCGGCTACTGATGCCGCTGTTGTTAGACCTGGGGAAGTATTGTTATGTTTAGGCAGAGAATATTTTAGAATATGCACTACGTTTAGAATAGCCACGCCTCGATTTCCGACTATTCTTTCGCGGTCGATTTCAAATTGCGGTCCAATCGCAACGCACGGCACACGCGTGGTAACAGAGTGATTTTTTGACACTTTTATTGCGTTTGACACTATGCGTAGACGGGCAAGTTATTCTGAAAAAGCGTCCATATTCAGCAATGGAAAGCGAGAGATTTGTAGAAATTTTCGCCAGATGGCGTTATTTGGCTGGAGGCAGTAATGTTATTATTTTTATTGAAGTTGTGGTACTTCATTTGTTAGTTGCATAATTACTTAAAATGGCACTAGATGTCGCTAAACTATAATTTTACCACATAATTTAGTACTAGAGGCAGTTTGTGCATCGTTGAATTCAATTCAACGATGAACAAAAATAACCTGGACGTTTCCGACTGGAGTTGATATGGATCAATTGAGCTACCTGTAGATTGTTTGCAACAGTCTGCAGTTAGCTCAATTATTTCAATTGTAAATCCTAGTTCCAATTTATTTCTATTATTTGATGGTAATGTTCTTTGTGAATAATAATATTCAATTAATAAAGTCATCTTTTTTTCTGTGGCAGCAGCGCCCCCTGCAGAATAATTCTACCACCGAACTGCAATCTCCTACCAGCATGCCTAGCGTGGGGATTATGAGCATTACCCCTCATGAGATAAAAGTCAATAAGGCGCTTATCAGGCCTGCGTCTAGCAGTGGACCAATAAAGGCTGTTGAGGTTGAGGTTTTGTAGCTTACCATACAGTTTAGGGTTGCCAAAGTCCTGCAGCGGTTTGTCGCACGTCTTGGCGCGTGGCAGCCCTATCGTGCGAACGGACGGGTGGTTCATGTTCGTGTGGGAGCGCTGGGTCGTCAACTTTGGCAGGTTTTTCTTCACTAGGGGGTTTATTTCGAACTTGTCCTCGCCTTCTTCGTCGCTTTCTAGTATACACTCCATTTCCTGGAACGAGTAAAAATCATTAGAAAGGATTTCATTAGAGGGGAAAAGTGGTAAAACACTAGCTTAGGTGTTTCTTGTTGAGGAGAAAGTCTTCGATGTATATGGAAAGGTTTTGGCCGTAAAAAAGTTCCTGAGCTCAGTTAAAATTATTCACTGGTTGATTACAAAAAACTTTAAAACGTTCGTGAGTTAAGAAACGACTTTTTTACCCATTTCATAACAAAGAGTTGTTTTTCAATTCTCTTTGTTGATTTGTCGCCTCGGGACTAACGTTTGTACGATCTGCAGATATTTGTTCCGGAAGTTCTTGGGTGTTTTAATGTATACTAGAAAAATATCGATATATGTAGTACTTATGTACGTACAATGTAACATTATTAAGTATATCAGTTATCAATATTTAGTTTTATTAGTAACTAAGGGATACACAATACACCGGGGGCGGGCGGCAGCGCCCCCTGTAGAACAATTATACCACCGAACTGCGATCCCCAACCCGCATGCCCAGCGAAAGATTATGGGCACAACCCCCATGAGATAAAATCCACTAAAACGGTTATCAGGGGGTGGCCTGCGTCCAGCAGTGGACGGATAAGGTGAAGAGATGACGCTGTGCGGATTGTCCAGCATTATTTATTTATATCTAGAGGACGTAGCAAATGCTTGACAAAATAGTATCGTACTTTCACATTCTGCATTTCGCAGTCGACGGGCACCTCCTTGAGATGCCGCTTGATGGGCTGCAGGAAGCAGGCGCCCAGCACCGCGTGGAAGGCCAGCGCGCCGAGGATCACTACTGTCCATCTGGAAATAAATAAATCAATTAAATAAATAAATAATGAATTAAAAAAATTCTCAATACAAATGCTTGACACAAGATTAATAATAACTTACATTCTATAGATTACGTGTGCCTGAACTAGGTAAAACCTGTATCTCGGGCAAAATTGCTTACAACGAATATGTATTCCTACCTAGGGTAGGTATACTACTACCCTACTAATATTATATATAACGCCCAAAGTTTGTGAAATCTGAATTTTTGTTACCTAGGATCTCCAAAACTACTGAACTGATCGAGATGAAATTTGGCGTACGCTTAGAGCCAAGCCCAACTTAGATAATAGGCTACTTATTATAACGAAAATACGCGTGCGAAGCCGTGGGCAGAAGCTAGTAATCACATAAATAAAGTAAAACAAAGCGACAGTGCCGATTTTCAAAATAACTTATGCTAACAACGCTAAACTATTTTACTATAAAAACTATCGTAGTTTGACGAATTCATTACTGATGTAAGCGGGTTAACTGTTGGTAAAACGTTGGTGTTCTTCCAACACAAATAAGGTTCGTAGTTAACCCGCTTACATCCGTAATGAACGATAAACTAGGCTACATTTTAGGGGTACCTATAATACTTGTAAATACGTATGCTAAACAACCTTCTTGTATAAAGAACCGATTCTTATGTTTACTGTATCGGCACTTTTAGGCGCCTCCATAGTTTATCGAAATAACAGAAACGTCGGCATACAGAACCCTTAGCTTTTTATATATTTACTTAATCGAGCGTAGAAATACGAGCGTACTTGTACTGGGGAGATGGCACTAACTGAATTAAGAAAGACAACAACTGATGGACAAAATAGGCCGAGCGGTGCCGGCTTGGAATTTGCACCGCCGAACTCATCCCGCGGGTGTCGTTAGAGTCGAACAGATACGCCGCCATACTGTGGCCATACTGCGATCACCAACCCAGCCGAGCGTGGGGATTACGCACTGCGCTTCCGCATCCAGAACATCCAGAAGTATCCACGACCTTCACCAGAGCAGGGCCGGGTTTAAACTCGCTGCGCCTTTATGTACGCGATTCAGTAACAGTCGTGTAGGACACTCTGTGGCGAGGTCGGATGACCACCTGCGAAAGACTGCTAGATGAATGTAGTAAGCTGGAGACAGGGGGGGCTATGGCATTCATTATGGGGGGGAGGAGGCGCCGTCCGTCAGCAGAGGACTAGCATGATCTGATGATGTTTACCTGAAGCCATACTCCACCAGCAGCAGTTTGACTAGCTGCGGCATCACCATGAGTCCGAAGCCGGTGCCTGCCATCGACAGCCCCACGGCCTGACCGCGCTTCTTGGAGAAGTAGTGGTTTAAGGACACGAAGGATGATGAGGACGCTAGGCCCACGCCGAATCCTGGAAGAGATGGGATTTTGTTAGTTAAATGCGAAATTTTAGGTGGTTAGTTGTTTAGAGTTTGTTTCCTATTCGCGTCAAATCTGCTAAACGGATTGAGCTGAAATTTTGCACCGATAAATAAATAATGCTAGACAATCCACATAGCAACAGCAAGCCCCGAAGTAAGCTAGTAAGATAAAGGTCTACATGAACATGTGTACATGAAATAAAAAAACTAAGGTAGCAACTTGGGTACGAATTGGTTTTTGTACCTGCATACATACAGGTAAAGATTCGCAAGTTTGTGTGATGTCAGCTTTTGGGTCAAACCTATCACCTGTGTACCTATTATCTGATAATTATGATTATATTCTTATCTGATTTATGAACTAAATTAGTATTAAAACGTGTAAGGTACGTGCAAACCACACCTCCGACCGACGTGCTACTTAATTCCAAGAGAACTCCGTGACCACTGCAATGATAATCGCTATGTTAAGCCCAGCGATTATCATCGCAGTGGTCTATTGACTCATGATTTCTCTTCAATCAATGGCGTGAGTGGAGGTGGTTCTATAGACTTTAGCATATATACAATAAAACAGAATAGAATAGGATAGCATCCCCCTCGAAGATTTCCCACCTTGCCGGGGCGAGGGGGCTTAGTAATCGCGGCCTGGTCACCTTCGATGAAGCTAAGAGAAACCCATGGGGCCGTGCCCACGCAGACGGCGACACGGCTGGCCCCTGAACGGACCGCTCCTCTGGGTTTTGCTCTCTGAGCCCAGTTTGAGCGGTAGTAGGTTGCGGTGCCGTATGGGAGGCACCGCAACTGAGGCGGGCGGCTGTGCTGTACGGGCAGCATGGCCGCAGAGAGATGGAGGCCGCGGCGGGAGAGGAGTGCCGGTGTTGAGGTACGCCGCTCTCGCTCCGCTCGTACGTAGCAGGCGGCGGGGCCACTCGATTGACCCGCCGCAGGGGGGCTTAGGGCGTTCGAATACGGGGTCGTCCGGCGCCCGGGTCGCGGTGCGTCATGTGTTTCTTGCGCGTCGCGAAGGGGGGTGCTCCACACCCCCAGAGAGGAGCCCGATACCGGGCAGCCGCGGTGGGTTCGTGGAAGAAAGCGAAAGCGTCCCCACGTTCCTACCACAAGCGCCATAGACGGAAGCACCCTGAGGGTTTTAGTGCTGTTAAAGTCCCACATCATCGTACTATCTCCCTGTGGCAGTACGATATTTATTTATTTATTGACTCAGTACAGAAATTACTTTTCTAATTGATATGCGTGCGCATTCCCCTCAGGTTAATAAAAAAAAAGGATAGGATAGAATAGAATACAATACAATATCTTTATGGTCAAAGGTGAAACACATGAAAAATTATAATCATACAAAATTTGGCTAGGACTTGTCAAATTGACATAAAATAAAATGAAAAAATACAATAGCTATTCGCTGTATATGGGCGATAGTCAATTAAATAATACATCGTCCACTGATGAACGTGGCTTCCCCAAACGAGGGGAGACGCTTCACACGCGGCTTAGTGACGCAGTGGAGGTGTTCATAATACACAGAAAGATGTTGCTGCCCTTTCGCTGATATGTTTCCTTAATGGACTCATACGACATCCACGGGGTGAGTTGAGTGGTCGACTCATACGCCGACGTCGCGACCGCTACGGCTTTTTTTTATATAGTTTGTTTGTAATTATTTATGAATGTTTACTGCAATAAACTAGCATTAATAATACGATAACTTAATTCGAAGCGAAGTAAACACAAATTAAAACTCGTTTCAATCAAAAAACGAGTGAAAAATGAATTGTTTTGTTTACCACTTCACGATCACGAGGCCACGCAAAATTTAATGAATAAGTTGTAATTTTGTTTAAAATATCAAAATTATTACGCAAGGATTGACTTTTTGATCAGTGTGATTAAAAATGCAATACCCACCTAAATTAACAATAAAAATTTAATATTTCTTAATTTAACTTTACTGAAATCTAAAATGTTCGTAAAACCCCAATCAAAAAATCGCTTAAGCAATCAGTCACTGCTGAAACACTGCTAAATTTATCGAAAAGAAATTAGGCTGTTAAGTTTGATATCATATATTCAACCAGCGATTTTATTTAAATGAGGTAAATCTATAATCCGAGGCACGTGTCATTGCTATAAACAACAGATTACACAACCCGCGATAAGCCGCTTTTATTTGATACTAAAATCACAGCCAAGTTTAGAGTGTAAGCCTGTTTGTCCAACCACTACAGTTTGTAAATGCATTTTATTCATGAAAGGATCCTTAAGGCGCTACCCCGACCCAAATCAGCGCCACCACCTATTTTATTTAATTATTCTGTTAAACGACGGAATTTAAAAAAATTGATTGGCCAGTTTGTGCTTCCTATCATAGGCTTTTTTTAATGTTCCTGTAAAAGATTTATTTTGAATACTTTAAGCAGAGATGCGAAGTTGCTCTTTTTGACCACCATGGTGGGAAAAAAGAGCAACTTCGCATCTCTTCCTACACTATACAAACTAAAACATTTATAGAGGCATCAAAAAAAAGCTTATGATAGGAAGCACAAACTGGCCAATCGATTTTTTAAATTTCCTTCGTTTAACAGAATAATTAAATAAAATAGGTGGTGGCGCTGATTTGGGTCGGGGTAGCGCCTTAACTAGAAGATAATCACATGAACTGCTCACATGGCATGGACATATTTGCGTTTATTATGTATCTGTCGCTAATCAGTTGAGCTAGCCTACCTGTAAATTGTTTGCAACAGTCTGCAGTCAGCTCAATTGTTAGAAATGCTAGATCTAATTTGTTTCTATTATTTGATTTGATTTCTTTATTAATAAAGAATTATAAGATTGATTCTCTTCACTTCAATCTTATAAACTAGTGATTGGCATCTGCTGAAAAACTGATATCTATCAGATATATATTTAGTTCCAGTAAGCCACGCCCGCTTTATAAGAAAATTGCTTCGCATTTTCCATTCCGTTCTCAATCAGTGACTGTTACGTAAATAAATAGTACTAGTATAATGAATGACTCATGTAATAGGTCAGGTAAGAGATGACCCGCGGCCTTAGATGCCATGCAAACTAGAACAGTTTCTATTAACCTACTAGATAAAACCTGTCTCGTGTCAGGGTATTGATATTGATAAGGTGTTACTTTGTAAGTATGCTGTATACGCGGATGGTCGAAATGGCCACTTCGTGTAAGAATTGACTTGTTTTTAGGTAACTATGCTGAGTATCTGGCGCAGCGCATCAGCATTACCATATGGCGCGGCAATGCAGCCAGTGTCTTGGGGACGCTTCCGACTGGTATTGGTATGCACCAGTTGAGCTATCTGGACATTGTTTGCAACAGTCTGCAGTTGCTTAAAAATAAGAAAACTTGAACTACAATATTTTCCAGATCTATAGGTTGGTATAGCACAACATAGATACCTAACGTTACTAAACCTGGATGAAATGGGAACAATATAGTTAGCCTTGAAGGAATGAGATTAAAAATGAGATTAAATAATTGCTTAGGAGAAAATAGAGAAACACCACAGAAAAAAACTGTCGCAATACAGGACTTTTATTATTTTGAAGAGGACTAACTTTATCAACCCACCTTTATCATCATCAGCCTTTGTGAACCTACTGTTGAGCCTCTCTATGTGTAATTAATTCACCTACTAATAAAAACAATAAAATTAAATAACTCACCTCCTAAAATACTGTATGTAGCCAATATATGTGCCATGCTGTTAGCCGGCGCGGTGAACAGCAACCCCAGCGCACATATTGTAGACCCGACCACGCAGACCTTTCTATACGAGAAGGTCTTTATCACCGGCCCCACGAAGAACCCGGAGAAATTCACCACGGAGTCCAGAGTGCTGGCTATGACAGAAGCACCTGTGGTCTTGACGCCGAGGTCGTCTAATAAGTCTTTGAATAGGAGCCCGAATGATGGCTCCAGGGAACGTGTGGAAAACTGGAAAAAGAACAAAACTAAATCAGCGATACATTCGATAAATATCTTTAATAATGTAGGTAGAGGATATCTTTCACATCGATCTATGTATATCAATCATCTAGTTCCCATGACACAAGTTCTGCATAGCTTGGGGCTAGATAATGCTGTGTGAATTGTCCAGCATATTTATATTTATTTATACCACAAAGGTTACAATGGCAACAAGTATGCGGTTCGCCTGGGAAGCGGTTACCGCAGCCTATAGCTTGTAACATCAGAGACGCAGTTTATCGAGTATTGTGTAAAACTTATTCCTGGCGAGATATATAAACGGAGTGAGGACAGGTGGACCAAAACGCAAAAAGACAGGTGTTTGGAAATAGATGACGTAGAGTTATCTGATGAGTTGACGACATCCGTAAGTCTGGGTTTTACATAGCACAAAATAATCAGATAATCACACTAATATTATAAATTATAAACGACCTCGGTGGCGCGGCGGGCGAAGGTCCGCCTGCGACGCAGGAGGTTGCGGGTTCGATTCCCGCCTCGGGACAAATGTTTGTACGATCTGCAGATATTTGTTTAGGGGTTCTGGATGTTTTTCTATGTATAATAAAAAATATCTATCTATGTAGTCTATTGTATTATGTATATCAGTTATCTAGTACCCATATCACAAGCTCTGCTTAGCTTGGGGCTAGATAATGCTGTGTGAATTGTCCAGCATTATTTATTTTATTTATTTATAAATGCGAAAGTTTGGATGGATAAATGTATGGATGGATGTTTGTTACCTCTTCACGCCAAAACTACTGAACGGATATCGGCTGAAATTTTGCATACAGGTAAGTCTAACCCTGGAATCAAACATAGGCGACTTTTTATCCCATAAATCAGTTCCCATGGGATAGAAATAACCTCAAAACGTTTCCATGGAAACAACGCGTGCGAAGCCGCGGGCAGAAGCTAGTTATTAATAATAAACAAAAATGGCGCGGAAAAAATGGGAAATGTGAAGCCAATGCAGTGGGTCCTAACCTTGTGATTATGATGAAATTTTCAGACAAAGGCGTTTTGATCATCCATAGCTGTGTGCCGGTCATTCTACTGTCTGTGTTTATAATGTACATTACATACATAAGTTTACTGTTATACAGATATTCACAGAACAGCTTTGTTTTATTATAATTGAACTAAAGTCAGTTAATGGGTAATAACAATGATTTGTAGGTGGAATTAGTCAGTAATGAAATGATTGATTCCTCGGAAGTTAACCTTTAGTTTCATACTTCATGTTCTGATGCATGAGGATTTACTTAGAAGATAGTAACAACTGCGGTCCTTCTTTGAATTTCCGTTTATGGGTCCGGCGGAGGATGAATTTCCCATACAAACGTAATACCAAAATGATTTGTAATTTGAGCATATTTTCACCATGATCTGCTATTATTTGTATTAAAATAGTATTTATGTAGGTTCCTGGCACAATTTTTTTTCAAAATACCTTTTTGAAATGAAATTAAACCGAATCGCATTTTTACATCAAAGAATGAATGTTTTCTTAGTATTTTTCTACATAAGTATTTTGATAATAGCTTGGGGCAGGAACCTAAATAAATACTATTCTGATACAAATAATAGCAAACCATGGTGAAAATATTCTTAAATTACAAATCATTTTGGTACTACGTTTGTATGGGAAATTCATCCTCCGCCGGACCCTTAAGGGACCTAAGGGGTTTGGTTGTCAAACTAGGCCTAGATCTCAGTACACACGGGAACCCGTGGTAAAAAAATCTAATTACATAAAATTCAACTTTTTTTAAATTTTTAATTAAGTACCTACTTGAATGTGAAAACACGATCGAAAAAAAAATTACTTACGATAAAAAAAACATAAAAGCGCTCTATTTCGCACTGATTTGGTCGAGATCTCAGGAACCCTGCGGGCTATTAAAATGACTTATGTTTTGATTCGTATTTTATTGCTAATTATTTGGTTTCTTGAACCAGTTTCTTCATAAATTCATAAGTTGTGTAGTTTTTCTTGTTAACAAGCAAAAACCTGATTTTTGCGCTTGCGCGTGCTTGCGCCAAGGATCCAAAAACGTATGTTCTGTCCCGCTCCTACGAACGGGAAATCCTATGCCTCCTTTTCACAAAATGGCGCGCATAGGGAAATTACATAAGTTACATGTGCAGTATATCCGTAAAACTGGCTACCGACGGAAATACAAACATTATTGTACGAGTTTATCCGTCTAAGCACAAATAAAAAATTCCTGTTTACCTTAGTTTCCAATATAAATAAACAAACTTTTATGTACGTTAGGCTTCCTGTTTTAATTATACATATTTGCAATTTTATGTCTTAGATATTTAATACGAGATAAGTAAGATTATGTCTTGAGAAGTTGAAACATAGAGTCTTTCTTATGCATATTTGTAAATAAGGAACCATGCGGTTGCTTTCAAACACGCCATTAAATAATCTTAATAGTTAACTACACGAGGCTGCAAGATCTATTCCTTTCTAATACCAAAAAACTAATACCAATGGTATTTGTTTATTGTCCTCATTAAATTTCATTCCTAACGAATACCAAATTCGAAATCTTTAAATGAAATACAAAATCTATTCCCAACGAATACCAAAACAGAACTTTTGGTACAGTCACAGAAACAATTTATTTTGCTTTCAAATAATATAATATTATGATCATAATTTATAACCTGTACAAATTCATTTCATTGCGGCATTTTTATATACGAGTACCTTAAGTGAATCACATGCCAAAAAAATTACCTGCAAAAAAGGGTGAGCTTGCTCCTATTGTTTCAAAATCCGAAACAATCAAACAACTCAAGCGCCGCCGTGCAAACGAAGCACCTTAAAATGTTTTATTGTTTTGGTGGAATAAACGTTAAGTCAATGAATTAAGGTCTGTTTTTTCTTATAATAATTATGTCCTGGCATAAATTATAGTATTACCTGCCCTGATTTTGAGGGATGTTTTGTCGATTCCTCAGTACTATTCCCTAGGGTGGCACGCGTGGAGTAGGTTACTAAAAACTCAGTAAAAGTGATATAAGTTTTTTAATAATTGTAATTTTATGGTGTTTTAATTTTATAGTTATCTAAATGTTCCTATATTCGTAAAATATCGTTTGTTTAATTTATATGTAAGTATATTAGGTACATCAGGTAACTAATTTGTCATGTCCAAGTATTCTCCGATTTAGATACTAATGTATTTCTTTTCTTAGAAATGTCTGATGAAGCTCGGCCATCCACATGTTCGGGAATCACTGGACGATAAACATTCATTCATAAAAATAAATGATGGCTTGGTTCTACTAAAATCTGGTTCACCAATCATCATCATCATCAACAGCCTGTAGTGGTCCACTACTGGACGCAAGCCAAGCCTCCCCCTGATAATATAAAATCTGGTTATCAATACACAAAAAAAGAGAGAATAAAAATGGAATAAAAATGTTTCGATAAGACTGAATTTGTATAAATAAACACTACTTTGAATCACTTGAGCATTTTTATTACTGACTGTACCTCATACCATTTATCTTGTTTTGGTATTCGTTTGTGAGTGGTATTCGTTAGGAATAGAATTTAATGAGGACAAAAAACAAATACCATTTGGTATTACTTTTTTGGTATTAGAAAGGAATAGATCGGCTGCAAGGCTGCTACTTTATAGTGAAGTTGGTACTCATTGCGATAAAAATTTATTATTTTTTGTGGAATGTGCAATAAAAAAACTTCTGGATAATTATCGAGTAAGTAAACTGCGCATGGCTGTTTGCAGAGTAGGTAAGTCTTATACTTGCCTACTCTACAACCGCCTGTCTTTTTATTTCCAAATAAAAACATTTGGTACTTAAGCGATAAAGAAATTTAGATAGGAACTAGGAACATTGTAATGTTTCCATGTGATGCTAATCTTTAAATTTAAATAGTAATGGTTGAAGAGTAAAACAAAACCAAAATCGATCTAGGTATTTCGATATGAATATATAGTGCTGCACGTCAACTTTGTTTCAAAGTGCATATGATGTACAACACTGATAATTTTGACGCATTAGCCTGAAGCTATATAGCTAATTAACTTTAACAATATCACATGACCACATAACTGCCAAGACAGAGTCGTAAAGTGGGTCATGAGAGTTGTAGGAAGTAAACAAGAAGATAAAATAACACTGAAAATTACTACCATTGGTCCTTGATTAAAATACTAATCTAAATCTAGCTAGATCCTCAATGTTTACTAGTTATTACTATGTTGTCATTATCACCCATGATTCCAACGTACCTATATACAAAATATATATAACACACTACACTCCCAAAGATTGAGCGAGATAGATCGAGCATTCTGTGGGAAAATTTAATTCTTAATTATGTAGAAAGTATATTTATGTTTAGGACTTAGGGGCCAATAAAATATTTCATTTAATAAAGGAAATTCTTTTTCGGTTTTGATCTTAAGTCTGTAGATTGTTTGCAACAGTAGCTCAATTGTTTTAATTGTAAGTACTAGTTCTAATTTATTTCTATTATTTGATTGTAATTTTCATTGTAAATAATGTAGGTACTGTATACTTGCCAAATAAAACCAAAAAAACTAGATGTCTGAGAAAAGTCTCATAGTATTAATAGTACTTAAGTACTATTCATTTCTTATTCTTGGCAGAGCGAAAAATCAAAGCGAGAGGGCAATGACTTTTATTACAGTAGGCAGGCAATACTAACAGATACTCTTACGACTCTACCGAATTAATTAGCCTAAAAACACGTAAGTTGTGAAGCCAGCTGTAAAAACATCCTTTGTTCAATGTAGGTAAGTACTTTGTTGAATTCACGAACTAAACGCGTGAAATTTTGACACGTTTGCCATTTGAAAATGCGCATTATGCAACATGGTCGTTTTTCGGGTCGATCCTATAACTACGTTCCATTCGGGCAGGTTACAGGGAAGACAAAAATGAGTACTACCTCAGCGATAGTAAAGTCAACTCATTTGTAGATGTACATTTTGTGCCACTCATTACTGTCTTGTCTACAGTTGTTACACCAAATCTTCCATGGATCCATCATGGATGGGATTATGTTTGATGGATGGGACGTGTGTATGCCATGAAATGGCTTTCAAACGTCAATTTTAGGATGGGGATTTAGTAAAATCGCAACACAGACGAAGGTCCAATTTCGGTTAGTACTATCACAGCCTACCTATGTACCTACTATAATCGGTCTTAGTACTATCACACCTTACCTATAATACCTACAGTCGTTTGACGAAGGCGTTTTGACAGGGCAATCGCGCGGGGGCCAAGGAACGGGTCCGGGGGAGTTGACGCTCCCGCGTTAGAAAGGCGATGACGTATGCAACTCGGGAGCGTCCCTCCCCCGTCCCGTCTCATGCCCCCCACCCGATTGCCCTGTCAAAACCACGTCAAAATGCCTTCGTTGAACGACTGTATGCATATCGGTGTCAGTGTTATCATCGACCTATCTGGGTGCGCTACACTCGCTGCGTTTGTTTTCTACAATACTCCCCGTTGTACCTGCCTTCACTACACGTCTCCATAAAAGTGTCCACTGTGTCCAGTCCATATCCTAGAGTTGACAGGCTATCATCTTTGAATCTGATTTTCTGTGATGGAACTTTGCCCGTTTTTACTTAAATTTTTACATGGTAACAATAAGTTGAAAGACGCATAACAAATAAAGATAACCATAACAATATTGCCTTGAAATGACAACGTCATCGTCAAAGTTGTTTTCAATGGAAAATTGTTTCGTAATAAAATACGCTGAAGAAGCATGCCCCTTGTTTACAATTTACTTGCTTCAGCTCGTGGCTTAGTTCACGATTCTTGGGATGAACATTTCATATAGCCAGCTTTTATGGTGAGCCGAGACAGTCTTTTCTTCGATAAAATATATTTTGTTATATTTTGTCCTCTTCCTTACCAATGTTTGTGTAGTTTTCTTTTTGCTAAATGAATGAATGCGGTATTATGTCTGTTTTAACGCATTCACTGCCATGTCTTTACTGTGCGACACACAGCGGCGCGCCGCAGTTGCATGAGTCGCCCATGTGCGTCGGCGGCAAGGAAAATGTTCGTTTGGTACTGTGTGAGTAGCAATTTAATGCTTTTTATTTCTGTTTATGCTTATCTTTACAACTCAAGCATATTGCAGCAATAGCTCTACCTATAGGATTTTTGAAAATCAGATCTGTTTTTCCGGAGATTACAAACAAACTTACAAACTAATTGAATACTTACGTTATTTTCTTTGGTAATTAAGGTTGGTTCTTAATAATTACGTTATTTTCTTTGGTAATTAAGGTTATTTTTTTATTAAATACTCATTTAATACTTAAAACTTACAAACATACAAAACGACCACGCAATTCGACATCTGCGTTGATGTAGATTGGTTTTAGTATGTCAGCAATCCACATACATGTTATGTGGCACCATAATATTGATTGAAATGACAATTGATTGATATGGTTACCAGTGTCGCATGAAACTAGCGCGCAGAAGCGACATTATGCTACTGTTAGCATATTATTTTATTATGCTGAACAAGTTCCTTTTTCGCTGTCGCTGTTTGACCTTTTATTTGAGGGTATGTTTGTTCTGCGCAATATTCGTGACGTCTAGTTTTGTGAACTTTTCAAAGAGTTTTTTTCTTTAATATTACTTTAAATACTTTTTCTTTTTCTGTATTTGACTTGAACAATTATATTTTTTCATTAATTTCGAGCGTGGTTTTAGTCACTGGCAGAAAAATAATATAATTAAATTGATCCGGTAACTGTGACCGCGGTTTCAGTACCTAGTGGTCCCAGTCGATGGAAGCCTCTTCATAGCGACAACCATGTCGCAACATTGCGTTTTAGTTTGAGTACCAACCAAAACTGCATTTTAGTGTAGTATGTCATGTCAATAGTACTCTCTCTCGTAGCCAACCAAATATAACTGCATGCAGACTTGCATGATCAGGTCACCATAAACAGCGATATGTCTGGGTCAGAATAGAATCGAGTAAAATAACAACGAATGCCTAAAATATTTGCATCTTATTCTCGCACACTGCAATTCACGACAATATTCAGACAGCCTCATTCTTTTTTTTTTTTCAGCCATTACTGTACCACTGCTGGGCAAAAGCCTCATTCTTAGATTACTTACCTAATTTTAAATTATTTCTTGCACACAGCAGTTAAATCATACATAAAAGTTAACAAATACTGGACAAGTTAACCATTACTGTTATATTAATTGCATTATTATTATAAATTTAAGAGCCTGGCTCTTGTCGGTGCTATGATGTAATTTCCAGCACTTTTCTCTTTCCAATGCGGTCTCTTTTACTTCTTTATACGACATGACAGCGACTTTCTCCTTGATCTGACTCATATTGTTAATTCTTGGTCTTGCCTTTCCACGTCTTCCTTCTACTTTTCCTTCTATGATGAATTAACATTGCATCGCATGACATTATTTTCTAGACAAAAGCTTGTCTAGGTCGTGCATGCTACCTGAGCTGGAGCGCAATAAGGCATCCTATAGCACATTCTACAAGTAACTTTCCGCTAGGCTAACGAAGTAAACAGAAGCTGATGCCCTAGCAATCAATTTTAGAACTTGAGCTTTGAAAACACAAGAACAGAGCTAGAATAGTCTATGTAAATAGATTATTTACCTACACTTAAACACGCAAAGTATTTGTCATCGTAATATTATCCTCAACGAATGGAAACAAGACTTTAAAAATGATTACGCAATGTTTACAACAAAGCCATTTTCGGCAGGTCTTATTAGGTCAGAGTTCAAGCATACACATAAGACCTTTTACAAAGCGTGCTAAGCTTTACAAGGTCTATTGTTTTTAGGTCAAAATATCTGTTATTTGGTGTTATTTCACCGTGCTTTGATTGACAAAAGTTTTCGTATTACACTTTCAGCGACAAATTTGCTGATAATCGGGTTCAGTGACTCGTTGCAAAATGAAGAACATACAAAGTTACATAGCTACGGTGATACGCGTCGTTAGTTACATTAACATTACATCATTGTGCATTGAAAAATGATAGGAAGCAAATTAGGCGTTCAAATTTACATTAAAAATCACAAAACAATCGCATTAGGTTATCTGATTTGTATTGTAACTATTATTGGTGAGGAACGATACAATACAATACAATTCTTTATTAATAACGCCAAGTTACAAGTCACAACGGAATAAGGTAAGCAATATGATAACCTGATGAAGATGAGAGATTGAGTTGGTATTTTGTGCCCACTCTACCTAGAGTCAAATAAAATAAGGCAATATTCTTTAAGTCGAGTGTAGATTTAGCTGCAAATCATGTCAACAAATACTAAAATTCACATGCTTGGGAGTCGAGATAGAGATCAATAATTAATTATTGACGAAAGGATTTCAAATCGGCAAGTATTTATTTTAAAATGTGTTCTAAAAAAGAAAAAGAAATTGAATTTTAGGTTAAGTACTGCGGGATTCGAGTATAAGTCTTCACTTATATAATCTTATCTTCATAATGAGATGGTTGCAATTTAATTCACGAATTAGTGAAGATATTAAATGTGTGTAACCTTTCACAGAACACCAGAAAAGTGGCAAACCAGACACATGTTGCCAATAACAAAGAAGTGAAGTCAAATCAGAGAACACCACCCTAAGGACAAATCAATGATTTTAATAAAATAATCCGCTTCATAAATGCTCAACTGCCCGAAAATTTTAATATAAAATGCTTACTCAAGCCTACATTACCAGCCCACTCAAGAGATTCAAAAGGTATAAACAAGTTCAAACAACCGAAGCTGACATTACCAAATGGACATTACGGCTTTAAGGACCAAACCTTGAAAAGTCTCCCACAAGACGGGATTCTGCAAGACTGAGCTTGCAATTTATCAGATAAGCGATTTGTAATGTAGATTTTGTGGGATTTGTATCTAGAAACACAAATTTTGAACAAAACTACTACAGACAGACTACAGAATTAGGAAATAGAAGTATTGCTGCATTTGGTCGTGAATTTCACAATAACGCGCGTTCATCCCGCTAGATGAACCAAGAAGATTAGAACTCTTCTTTTGTATTGCCTAAAAGTAGAGCACATTTGGGTTATTCCATAGAAATCTAAATAACAAGTCACTGTTATTTAGATTTCTATGGGTTATTCGTAAAACATTATACTAGATCATTTCGTCTACTTGCAGCATCGGTCATCTAACTACTCCTCATGTGTAACCCTACCTACCATAATATATTCAATTAGCTTGTACTTACCTATGTATATCTGATTATATGTCTGTTATATTATAACCTATATCTTATCCCCGGAAATAGGTGCTGGTACGATTCTAAACACTATTTCACTTATTATTCCTCTACATTATCACTGAGGGCCTATTACGCTGTGGTGTATCCATGAGAATGAACAGGCAAAAGCTAGTTCTAAAGTAAAGAAACAAGGATTCTGGTTATAATTTAACAACATATTTACGGTATTTTTTTACACAATTTAGGGGGAGACCCGCGTCCAGTCCAGCCATATAGCTATATAGACTGTTGTGGTTGAGATTTTACACAACCTTATCTTTGATTTTCTTGACGTTTAAGCAAGCATTACATGTTGCCATGCCATTTTAAAGGCTAATACTCACATTAACTAAGCTGACTCCGAGGCAGACCATCCAGGCCCAGCCTCCGTCCGGGGCGACCTTCCGCGTCGCCGGGATCTTCGCGTCATGACCTTTGCTCTTCTCCACCGTCATTTTCAGCCTTTGTCACCTCAATGTCTGCAACAATAAAACCATTTTGAGAATGAGCAGCAACTTTAGCGACGCCTGCTTTTGAAAGCAGAGTAACATTAACATATCTGCCAACATAAGACTCTTTAGCGATGTTGCCTTTCTAGTCAGTCTTTTTGAAAACCACATTAAATGTAACATGGATATATTGACTTGCCCGGGATCTAGCTTGTCGTAAATCTAATTTAGTCCACGTGATCTCGATTCGTTAAGCCTCTCAACAGGCGCGCGAATCCGCGAACCATGAAAGTGAATCCCATTCGCATAATCATCGGTTTTTCTCCCGTGACAAGGGGTTCGTAAGGCGCATCATGCGCGAGTACGGAATCCTTGGCAGTTTCGCACCGCGCCACGATTTGACGCCCTGATACGCGCGAGAGTGTGACGAGGCGGGAGGCTTTTAGAACTTAACGTGCCAGGACAGATTAGAATCTGAGAACTATAGGCTCTCCTATGGTAAGAAGTCTAGATTGGTAAGAGTTAATTGAATAATGTATTTATTATCTCTTACAAAACATAACTGTTTACAATTTTTGGCTTAAGCTTAATTTATATCTTGTTTTCCAAGAGACTGGTGCCCGAGAGAGCTTTATAAAACCTGTGGTGATAGATTGCGTTTTTGTCAGTTTAGTTTCGCGAAGCGTGTAAAGGTGAAATACACGGTCATAAAACAAAAGAATGCAGACAAGCTCTTACACAACTGCATTCGTCGCAATGCGTGACCATAAAATCTTGCATGCGAATAAAAATACTAAGTTGATTGACGTCACGACATCATCTCATGCATGACAAATTTACCCATAACCAAGTCACGTGATAATCGATTATAGCAACTCACCAAGATGCGTTATCAACAACGATAGCGTTGTTTTGATTCGGTTACCGGCCGGCCTAAAACGAGGCTAGATAGACGCGAGGTCATGTGCGTAAGAAAAGGACGGGTTATCGCGATGCATGCAGACACCACGTGGTTGGCTGAAGCCGGTCACACGTGCGCTTGCGGCTTCGCTTGGCGACCCGACCGGTTTCAATAAACAAGATCTGTGCCTAAATATACGCGAATCGAATGCTATTTGTACCGTACCGAATTATTGTTTAAACGTCAGGCAGGACATGTTGGGGCCTCAGATTACAAAATACTCCTGGGGCTTAAATAGTTCGTTGGGTTTAAATAGTTTTGACTTTGTTTTAACTTCGGTCAGTCACAAACTCGCAAATCATGATGTAGGTAGAGCTGTTTTGTTGACACCGTTTTTATCTAATCAAACGAAAATGACCGCCACATATTTACATTAGTTCATCTTGGTTCAAATGTTGTCCGGTAGATTTGGACTCGGTTGTGTTGATTAGTTGCGAGCACACTAATCTCTATATGTATAATAATAGGTGATTTTTTTGTTAAATAAAAGACTACTTTTACTTAGAGCCGTTTGTTTCGTTTGTTACCCGTGCGAAGTCCTACTGGTAGAGCCAAGAGAATTTTTTTTCGCCCGTCGTCGTTCTACCAGAAGGACTGTCTATAGAAAATTATCAAATTATATTGTCCTTGGTCCTACTGGTAGAGTAGGACCAAAGGACCAATTTTGCCCTAGTCATACTCTCTGTTTTCTTACTTGACTTGATCTCTTTGTTGATGGCAATATGTGTCGTTTCTTACTTCACTTTAAGAGTCCTCGTTTTGCAGCGAGCCATTCATTCTGCAAATTCATATACTAGATTCTTTAAAAGACAAATTTAGACAAATAAATATCATGACATTCACCGGAGAATCCAAACTCAACCTCCATTTATTATAACCTTATTCGTTCGAAAACTGACATTGACAGAATTGTGTAAAACCATGATGCAGAGCCAAAAATAAAAGAAAAAGAAGAACATAAATTCCAAAATTGTATTTAGGTACGCTAAAATTCACGTAGAAGAATACAAAGTGATTTACATAATATACACGCAAGAAAGAAAATGTTTTCATTCCAAACCTAACGAAGTTATATAAGAGCTTTCTCTACTTTTGTATAAAATTTTATAAAAAACTACCTTTACATGTAAGTAAAATTTATTTTAAGATTTTTGTGAAACAATCAGAAGCTTTTTATTATGTAAATCTTTCTATAATATTGACGAAGCTATTGCTGATAAATTTGGATGTAATCATACCAATGTTTATGACTTTTGCGAGTGTACGTGATTGTATCAAAACAAAAAGGAATAAATAAATGAAATGAACTAAATTTTAAACAATAGCACATAATCAGACATATGTAAAAATAAACATGAGAAGCCGAAATTAACTCGTCAGTTATTCGGCTAGTATGTAGGTAATTTGGCGTATTTATAAACGTAAACCCACGCCCTGGTTTACATTATCTAAGACAAACTAAGACTCCTTTGCCAAATAGCAAGGCGGATGTACTCTAGGATAATTCAGTTGACAGGCTTATTATAATGCCATTTGGAAGGCGAATCGAATGGGCAAGTCTGTCTTGTGATTAATGATGTAGTAGTACCTACAGTAACTGTGAGGAACGGATTAAGTAGTAATAAATGAGCAAAAAATCAGAGCCAAAAATAGAGATCAGAACAGGGTTATTAATAGAGGTAGAAAAAGTAACGTTGTGAATATCAGCGATAACTGATCTGCAGAGTGCAGATATTTATTCCGGGTCTTCTGGGTGTTTTCTACATATACTATAAAAATATATGTGTAATGTATTGAGCATATCAGTTATCTAGTACCCAAATAGCACACCCATAACGACGTTATGGACGTTATGTTATTCACCGCTACTAGTTTGGGGCTCTATGACACTGTATGAATTGTCCAGCATTTTTTCATTTATTTAACTTAAATAATCAATGTCGCCATTCAAAAGATTGAAATGTCTCGAGTCACGGACTTTGGACCCCGTTTGCAGAGAATTTATTAAAAGCAGATGGAAATAGACGTCTCCAATTCACACGAAGCGTAAGAATTTGTTTGAAATGAAAATGAAGGAAATTGAAATTCGAGAACTTTGCTTGAAGTAATATTCAAACCTTGTCAACAACTTTGAAAATAACGAGGAATGTGATCATATTGTTAAATACGGAACTTTACAACCAGGTACTGCCTGGTTTTCCGAATTACGAAGCGTAATTTACCATTCGCAGCGAGCATAAAACGTCAAAAAAATCGTCTCGTTGCGCGTTACTATCACCAGTATCACCGTCTTCTTTCCCCATACTGACTGCATGAAGGCTCGCTGTGTACATTACGTATTTTAAGCCAGTCAGTGCCCGGCTCTTATCCGATGAAGCAAAGTAGTTGGATTTGCATGTTGATTTACGGCCAACCAATACAAATCTGTCAGTAGAACAAAACATGTGTTTTCTTCAGTACGGTGGATCTTTCTAACCTTAGCTGAAAATACCTTGTTACCAAGCGTATGTTCGCTAGGTCAACACGGATCATCAGCTCGTAGACACGAGCTGCAGTAAAAACAATATACATCCTCTTTCCTGCACTCAAGTAATACGTTCTAAAGATAGCCTTAGCCATGCACACCATCCGATGTGACCTCGAACGCTGTCGCTAGCTTGCCATCGTTGCCATCTCATGAATATGTAACATACTTTATTGTCCATTTCATACCACTCCCGTAACATAGACCTGGTATGTGTTATTGTAAAAGACTTTGTTGGTCACGTAGGTGTTTTTGTACTAGGTACTCTAAAGATGAGGCTAGACACGCCAAACACTTTAACTTTACTTAATTTGATCGTCTATTGTAATTTGCACTACCTACCAGTTCCTTGGTTAGAACAGACACGCTAATTATCTCTAATTTCAATACAGAGACCCAATTCTGAAATGCTTCTTGCCTTTTTCCTAAAGATTTTTTTAAGGACAAACATTTTTAGCACAATCGTTTAAAAGAAGCTTAGTAACTGGAACATGTAGTAGGTAGGTAGGTACGGATGGAGGTCTGTCCGTTACTTCGTGGAAGACGGTTCCAACCTTGATGGTTTACAGGAAAACCTTAGAATATCTTAATCTCATGGTTATTTTTATCATGTTTTGTCAAAGTTGGACTCTACGATCTCCGTCTCCGCATACTAATGACTAGAAACCTACACAAAATCTGGGAATGTTCTAGATGACCTAGTAGCTACAAAAACGATTTATGTAGGTAGTCATTTTATCTTTAAATAAGTATTTTTTCACAATAGCTCATTTAAGCAAGAAATAATCTTTAAAATGCGAACTTTACAGGTTTGGTTATCAAGTTAGGCCTAGATCAAAGTACTCATCTCATGGGACCACGTGGTAAAAAACTCAAATTACATAAAATTCAACATTATATCTTTGGTTCAATGGGAAAACACGATTGAGAAAAATAAATCTTGAAAGTGCACTGTTTCGCACATATTTTGGTCGAGATCTCAGGAATCCTGTGCGGTCCATTGAAATTTACATTGAAATGATTGTCTTGATTCGAATTACTTATTATTACTGATTATTGGGTTCCCCTTAGAAAGTTTTTCAATTAGTTGTGTGGTTTTCAGGTAAAAAAACTTGGATTTTTTGCGCTTACGCCTTTCCAAAAAGGTTCCTTTGCTCTGTCAGCCAGCTCCTGTGAACGAGAAACCCTATTCCTATCCTATTTGCATAAATGGATGCTACGTGCGTGGATGTGATACTCTCATTCCCCACGCATCGTGGGAGCCGTAGCCAAGTATGGCAGTCGCAAACAGCCGTGTTATCTAATTTGTAAGTATGAAATGTATCTCCGGAAATTTTGTTAGTTTGGTAATCACAATTGAAAATATGGTTGGCCTAATTCTGAAAACGCCTTCACTGGTATATTAGCTTAGTTAAGTATATTATTCCTGACGACTATTGGCTACTTTGTCTTAAGTGCCGAAGGCAGAAGCCAGTTAGCAAATATCATCTTCTAATGAGCTCTTAAAAATAATAAACTATCGCTTTAACCTACAGTTACTTATAGCCCCAGAGGACACATTCTGACCTACAGTTTATCTGGCCTGGCTCTCGTGTAACACCTGTTGTTATTGTAACGCACCTAATTATCCGAAATTCTCTAGACAAAATATAAACCAATATTCACATAGAATTCAGAGGTACAAACTGAGGCGTAATCTTAAGTGGAAGTAAAATCTGTTACCTATAGATAGATACTTACACCATCAGATAGCGTAGGTAAGTTTCCTTTAAAACCAAAGCTAGTTATGTAACAAGTAATTAATTGACAACAATGAAAAACCCGACTCGGTCCCCTCGTATCATTATGTAACACTTTCATGGCCCAAGACGCAGATGTCCTCGTGCGGCTGAGAGGAGCGGCGCGGCGGCGCGCGCCCCTGCGGGTCGCACCGCCGCCGAGGCTGGGCAGTGAAAGCGTCAACTTTTTTCGCGAAATGAGAGGGTGAAGGCCACTATACAGGGTGGAATTTTGTAATGCCACCTGGAGGGAAAGTACTCTTAATACTGTAGATAGAAAATTGTACTAAAAGAAAACCTTCCTTTATTTTTGAAAAGAAAGAAAACTGCATTCAAAGATTTTCGAAAATTCGCTTGCCACACCCGGGAATCGAACCGACTAAAATCTGTAAAAATTACACCCTGTACTTTTATTGCATAGATCGTTAGGGTCAATAATAAGGATGAAATCTCTCTAAAAAACTTGATAAATTAAATGAAAGGAAAACCATGAAATCTTAAATTATAAATTGAATGGTTCATGTTAAGCACTTGAACTTAAAGATCCATCTGTTTACGTGTGTCAGTAATTAATTAATAATCCATTAAAATGACGAATTAATATTTACTTAGATAAGACTATTGAAATTTGCACGTGTTTGTACCTAATGCATTCGACATACTCTTCTATCTTAAAATACTGGATCTCTTAAGAAATTAGTTAAATGGTTTCCCCGAGGCAGAGCGAAACCAAATAATTCTACAGCAAGATGGTGCTCCAGCCCATAACAGCAGAATCATAACCATTTTATTACCTGTATTGGTACCAACGGCACAATCAGATGGCCTGCGAGATCACCAGATCTCACCCCTTTAGATTTTTTTTTGTGGGATATGTAAAAAATCTAATTTACATGAAATCTTATGCGAATGTAAACGAGTTGAGAGTTGAAGTTCAGAATACGATTTTTAATATTCACCACAACACGTTATTAAAAGTTACTAGAAATGAATTTATTAGAAGAATAAATTTGTGTATCCAAGAAAATGGAGCCCATTTTGAGCAACTAATTAGTAGTTAGTTGACTTTTTATTGTAAATAATTAAAATAATTTAAGATTTTATGGTTTTCCTTTCATTTAATTTATTTAGTTTGTTAGAGAGATTTCATCCTTATAATTGACCCTAACGATCTATGCAATAAAAATACAGGGTGTAATTTTTACAGATTTTAGTCGGTTCGATTCCCGGGTGTGGCAAGCAAATTTTCGAAAATCTTTGAATGCAGTTTTCTTTCTTTTCAAAATTAAAGGAATGTTTTCTTTGAGTAAAATTTTCTATCTACAGTATTAAGGGTACTTTCCCTCCAGGTGGCATTACAAAATTCCACCCTGTATACTAAGAAACTTATGGGAGACCTAAAGCGTATTTGGATACCGCATTTATCAATATTGCTTCAGCCACCCGTTTTGATTCTTGGAGGTAATAAATAGTCCGTCAGCCACATAGAAACACTAGAAAAACATAACCCTCGCGGGTAAAAATAACCGAAAGCTAGTGTCAATGTCAAAGTAGCGTTACATTAACATCAACATACTATTATGTGCTACGAGCATTATGTAGTACCTACTTGAGATTCTATTGATAGATTTTACACTTCTCTGCTCCGCTCTGCTGGAATTTAGCGGTAATTATAACAATTAAATTTTAAATTTGTAACATTGTAAGTTAATTTTAAACGACCTACACATATTAATAACAATTCGGTTGAACCCATTGTACTCGTATTCTTGTAAAGGACATTTGTACACTGTGCACTTTTGATCATTTCAAAGGGCATTGTAATTTTCGTAGCATTGAAGCTCAATGGCAGTCTAAATGTTTCATGTTCTGTTATATTATGAGTTGAGGAAAAACGTGTATTTTTCCTTCCTCTCCACATGAAAAGTGTAATTAATCAAATTTGTGTGGAGGGGAAGGAAACATGCTTGTAACATCGTGTTACAAGCAGTTTAAAAGTTTTTGATACCACCTTTATATATCCATAAAGCAACGCATCAGCGTCATAGGCATAGGTAGCTAAAATAGATGAGGCTGTGCGAGAAAGTCCAGCATTTTTAGGGACACCTTCGAACCTAGATGCCTGCAGAAGTCTTGAACGCCAAAACGTCAAGGTTGTGTAGCCACATAAATAATAGATTCAGGCGTTACTTTGCTGAAATCCATTTTATAATATTAGGATAAAACAATATTTAATAACAATTCCGCGAACAATTTTGCGCGGAGTTGTACATGTAAATATTATGTATGTGTGTAAATATTACTAAATATTGTTTTATCCTAATATTATTGTGTAGCCACGCTTGGATCACAGAGCCACAAAAGGCCAAAATTACTACTAGAAATAACTAGGAATTTAGAGAGTCCGCCCGTCCGTAATTCCGCCTTTCCGACTTACGGAATAATATCTTACGTAACTGATACTGAGTAAAACAATGAGTACGTGGGTAATTAAAAACAGAGTCACCATAATTAATAATTTCCGCGCTAATTCTCATGAACAATTAAAAGGAATTAGAGGTGACCGTAATAAACATGTAAACAGTTTAACATGAACGTTAAAGTAACTTATTATGATACATTATTTAGAACTACACCGGCCGACCAGTTGGCTATCCTAAATTAGCTCATGGGATATAGCATGCTAAGGTTGGTTGTACTATACAATACCAGACTACAATAAACTAAACTTACAGCTATGCCAGATGTGCTTGGTATTTTCTCTATGTGTTTATTTAAATCCTTAACGAGGGACTTTTTCAGGGTGAGTGCGGTTCTAGTCGCGCGTTTCTGCGTGTATGTTTTTCAGTAAAACAAGCTGCTGCCCGCGTGCGAAGGGGGCCCAGGAGGGAAAAACCATTCCCAGGATACCATTTACCTCTCTGGCTTTCATTGAGATCCGTTCAGGCGTGACAGAAAGGAACAGAAGGAAGGAAGAAGGAGAGTTACTTTCGAATTTATAATATTAGTATGGATGTGCCCTAAGACTTTGACATTATCGTCGACCCATCTTGAGGGCGGACGCCACAAACCTCTGGTTCCCTAAAAACTATGCTCAAATTCAACAAGCTTTGTTTTAACGCCAATAATTTTATCGAGCCCTCTCGAATAAGCTTACAGCTTATACGTGCTCAAAGTGTCCTGTAAGATAAGGTTACTTGAAGAACACTAAACCTAGAAAACTGTCACAGGTCACGTCTACCAATTCTTTGACATAAGTCAGTCGCCAGCTGGAATTTAATAAACAAGGGAAATGAGAGTAATACAGTCAAGGTCAAGTGTCATATGAATGTTTTCAACCTTAAATAAAACGCCAATTCGTCCACATTAGGTTTCTGTCTAGACTTATAATCGAGTAATAAAAATACGTAGAAAATTTCCATAATTTGCCTATTAATGCCTTATTTTTTGGACAGCAAAAAGCAATGAAGAAATCAAATAGATTACTAATTTTCCATTACTTACGCACATAGTCCGAGTCTTGGAAACAGCAAACCGTAGGGAATTGGAGCAGATTCTGGGTATTTTCTATGTATTATAAAAAAATATCTACGTATCTTTAAGTAATTTATTGTAATAAGTCATCTAGCTAGTACCTAGCTTGGGGCTAGATCATGCTGTGTGTATTTATCATTTATTTATTTATTCCCTGAGTTACATTAGGTACTAGTGTAGCAGATTCCGTCCCAACCCTCGAAGTCCCAACTCTCAAGCTTGTTGGGTTGATCGGTAAATATAATATTGGTTTTCTACCCAATTTTTGCGATGGGATTGGTTTAGGGATAGCGCTTCCTGAGATATCCAACGTAACTTAACGTGAAAATACTAGCTTCTGCCCCCAGCCTTCTGACGCGTCTGTTGGAATAAAACGTAGCCTATAGATATGTTATTTCAGGTCTAGATGTGTGCAAAATTTCAGCCCGATCCATTCAGTAGTTTTGGCGCTGGCTTCGGGCAGATATCTTCAAAGGCACAAACTTTCGCCTTCATAATATTAGTAGGATTATGGACTTTACAAAGTACACATAAATTAGGAAGAATGTCACACTTACAAGATTTGAAAAGCATTACGACCACTCACTTCATCAGAAATAATTTTTGCATTGTTTGACACTGTTCTTTCTATTCATGACTACAAAACTTTGTCTACCTTAAACAACTTTATAAACTTTCGCGATTTGTTAACATAATTAATTTTATCGGGTATTTATCGCGTTCCTTTTGTTATTATTTGCCCTAAGTTTCTACTACGTTACAGCGATCGTGGTCACGTGAACAAAACCCGATAACATCATTGATCTTGTCTACGTTGTTCTTGCTCGGCAGTAGCTAGGCAGTTAGCCTCCGAGACCAATCTGCTTTTTATTTTACCGAATAGGTACGTTTATTGACTCGGCTACTGGTATCAATAGCTGCAAAAAACAACTCGCAGTAACCAAGGCTCTCGAATCTCGGACGATCACCCGTGATGATGTCAGAGTCAACAAAAACTGTCGAGTGCGGTTTTTTTATAACAGTACTAGTATTAGGAGCACACTATAAGTAGGTACATATATTACACGGTTTCATGAGTTATTTTGCTTTAAAGTTTAAATGGTTTTTAAGATAGAGATACATATCATAATAGGGGTCGCTTATTCACGTGGGGGTCGAAAGGGTGGGGTATCACGAAATATCACAAGGAGTGTAGTGAAATATAACGTGAATTTATTTTTTCGTTGACAGCTCATTTTCTGAACCAGACAAACCGCCATTTTTATCATGGTTATTACGGCTTTATTTTGCAGAAAGAAATTATATATTAAGAGACAATATTCGTAATTTTTTATACGTCCTACGTAAACATACATAGTCTACAAACATCGATTTCCACGTTCTGAAGTCATAAAAATTTTTCGTGTGCATTCGTCACATATTTTACGTTCTATACGAAACCTTTCAGCAAGAAACCCAAATGCAATTATAGACGAAGCCATAAAGAAACCGCCCGATCACTCAATAAATGTACCTCGTGCTCTGTAACCATTCGATTCGAATCGCTCGAGTTAAAGTTAATTAAAGATCATTGTTAGACAATAAACGCTATCACTGTAGGTGATTTCTGTAATGAGTTTCCTCGATACTTTGTAAGTAAGTTGATGTTCGAACGTGCTTTAGAATGCCAATATCTCGATTTAAAACGTTGTTGAGGTTCACAGCTTACCTATTCTCTGTCAAATTAGGTTTTCATAACTTTTGACGCTGCGGGGTGAAACGTGCGGTCAAAAAGAAAATGGACCTCGATGATCTTACGAAACAACACATTGTAAGTGTAAAGAAAAGTGATATGATAATAGTATCTAAATAATCATAGATCTAAGTATAATTCTGAAGATAGGTACGTTCTCCCAGCGCCAAGTCAACAAATGGCCTGTGTTGTGTTACAACTAAAAGCAGACACGCTTTTTCCAATTTTTAGCAATATACCTACCTAATTAACAACTAAAAATGAAAAACGTACCTAGACCGAAGTGCGACCGAGACAGCAATACGCACGCGAAACACGAACGCCGGTCGGTCCGACTATGACTGAGGTGGGTGGACCTAATTGCAACTAATTTGAGCCTCCTACTTTCGAGAAGCTAATATCCCGAATTTTGCTAAGATCAATCGATGACGACGCGCCCCGCGCGCCGCCCCGCCGCCGCCGGTCCGACCTCCTAATTGAACCTAATATGAGCGTTTCACTTTTGAGAAGCTAGTACCCATAGAAATCTAAATAACAGTGCCTTGTTATTTAGATTTCTATGCTAGTACCCAATCTCCCGAATTTTACTTACATCGATGTAATTATTACAAATAATAATGTGATCAGATCGTATAAGTTTAAAAATATTAATAGTAAAGGAGACACCATAAAAATCTAAATAACAAGTCACTTGTTATTTAGATTTCTATGGGAGACACTAAGAACGCTGATGACGCTGTTATTCGGTCATCATTTCTTTCAGGCGCAGTTCAGACGTCGCTCGTTTCGACTCCAAATGTAGGTTAACAGCCCATACATAAGTAAGCAAGAAATCTTTACTAGCGCATAAATTAATTAGAACCTTCCCGATGACTAAGTTTATTTCTTTACATCTTATTACACCCTACATAATCCAGTTAAAGGAAGCGGCAAGCGTCTTGGGGACGCGACGCGACGCGAATTTTAAGGAATCAAAGAACTTTATTCAAGAATGTAAATACTAGTTCTAATTTGTTTCTATTATTTGATTGTAATTTTCATTGTTAATAACGCTAGTTATAGGAAACTAGACGATCGCCTCGCGGTTTCACCCGCGTAGTTCCCGTTCCCGTGGGAATTCCGGGATAAAATATAGCCTATGTCACTCCCTGAAAAGTAAGCTTCCTAACGGTGAAAGAATTTTTCAAATCGATCCAGTAGTTTCGGAGTCTATTCAATACAAACAAACAAACAATCAAATCTTTTCTCTTTATAATATTAGTATAGATAAAATTTATAATACTGGGGCCTGCATTGACGTCTTTAATAGGAGCGCAAATTAGTTCCTATCTTAAACAAGCTCTGTTAAAAAAAGCGGCAACATATTTCTGGTTAAGTTCCTATGACCTCGTCATCATCATCATCATCATCATCAGCCTATATTAGTCCACTGCTGGACATAGGCCTCCCCTAATGAGCGCCATAGCACCCTGTCTTCAGCTTGCCGCATCCAGCATCTACCTGCAGTCTTTCGCAGATCGTCATCCCATGACCTCATGACCTCGTAAAAGGAGGGAATAAAGGCATTTGGTCTATCCACGCATGCTCTATATTTTCATCAGAATTTTTTGAACCTAGATGAAAGTTTCCCAAAATTTTGTAAATAAATAAATTCAGTGGGCTCTACATATTATACTTATGATTATGAGATACCCTATACACATCTCTATAGAAGCTTTTGATGTCTACAAATCTAGAGAATCATTAACGAGAAAAAACAATGATTCGAACAAATCGCTTCTTTACAAGGTACTCATTTGTTCGCGGTCAAAGTACGTCTCGACCACGTGATTTTGATTGACAAAGTCCTACGTGCGCGTTTCCTCGTGATCTTTCCTTCTGATTTAAGCAATTGATAAAACTCACGCAAATACATCCACGTACAGACTTACACCATTTATATATTCTTTGCTTAAACTTAGGTCAAAGGTAGATAACAAACTCAATGTATATTGTTAGTTACAAAAAAGCTCTGGGTAGAGACAAGTCATCTTCTACAAATGGCAAAAATTTCAAAATTATTAGTCGGAAAATATTTTTTTATATAACATTATAAATAGGATCGTTGAATCGCGAGGAGTGGAAAGAGAAAAGGGATTTGCCCAGCAATGGGAAAAAGGTCACAAAAATAAAGTAAACTAATATAGGTAAATGGAACTAGGTATTTTCGGCATGATTGTCATTATAAAGGATTCAATCTACGAGCTTATCTTAAAGGAAATAAACATACTTCAAACGTCTTATGATAATCCCAAAATTACTATTACCTTCAAGCTATAAATGCCTGCCAGTAAATTTATGCTTTTAACATCTTTATCGTCAAAGTTTCTATCTAAGAGATATTATGGCTATCATCATCAATCACCAACAGCCTATATTAATGGGTCATAGACCTATGAGCACTATAGTGCCCTGTCTCCAGCTTGCCGCATCCGGCAAGCTGGGCATCTCTCTGCAGCCTTTCGCAGGTCGTCATCCCACCTGGCCGGAGGGCATCCTACACTTTGTTTGCCGCACCGCGGTCTCCATTAAAGAAGCGGTTGTCGGTTATTCGCGAGATATAGCCGTCCCATTGCAACTTTAGCCTGCTAATTCTTCCTTGAGATTACATATACTTATCTAGACCTACTCCAACACGATACGATAAGTGATTTTAATTGAGTGATGCACTCATACCTTACCTTGTTAGATTAATTATGCGCTAAAAGTGATAAGCTTGTTTTGACACAAGGCCTGTTTATTATCGCCGAAGTTAGAACCACTCCACTAAACGGTATCTAATGTACCTAAGTAGGTAAATCTAATGTAGATATCTAACCAGGTAATAAGTAACGGACATGTGCACATAACTCAGTAAATACTCCTTTACGAGTCGTCGAGAGAAAGTTTTTGAAAGAGCTAGATTACAAAACGAAACGATATCGTTACGGTGCAAATTGTTCGAAATCAGTATATTGAATTTCAGATACTTCGCTCACGATTCTTGAAAATTTAAAGAATAAAAATAAATAAAACGTCCAGTGCGTCGGACTTGAGCACTAAGGGTTCCGTATAATTTTAAGACCGTGTTTCTATCCAAATATCGGACCTACGGATAGTTTTCGTAGATGTTTTATTCTGTAATATACCTACTTAAGCCAAATATGCAACACAATAATTATCCCAAGAATAACCCTGAGTATGAGGGGCTTACGCATTAAGTATAAATCTCATAACACGAATCTTAAATAGGCAATGTCTCAAATCTGTAAAAACCTCAGTCGAACTGAATCAATTTTTGTGTGGAATCTACTAGAAAACGGTTAATTGAATTTCTAATGTTACACCTGCACGTTGCAAAAAACATTTCAAGGACTTATTCATGTTTTATTACAATTATTACATAGCAGTTTAACTATTACGGTCTTTGAATAATATTCAAAGTCACGTTCAACAAGTTTGCCTCGAGATATCCCATTTGCAGATAGAAAAGCTGAATCGCGGTCAACTGTCCACTCACGGTCTTATCACAAACAAATACGTATTGTCGATAACAATTCAGTTATGACTTTTACAAGCGGTATTCTTTATCAACTTGTGTCACGAGGTATTGTGTTGATAACATTGCAGGTATGAAGAGTAGGTTATCATTATCAATCATGAGCTGAAATGATGATCGGCAATATTGCCTTCAGAAATATTGATGAGTTCATCACGGAACGAATCTTATTTGTAGTGGAAGAACACCAACGTTTCATCCCTTAACAAGAGACTTCTTCAGAGTGAGTGCGTTATACACGCACACGTTCCGAAATCGAGTTTCTCATTCGTTTTCTTGCAAATGTATCCTACACAGGTTGTCTGGTATGGTGACCGACATATTTTTTGAAGTCTAGGGAGTAGTCTACTATAGGGAGGGTCATCCATGGGCTACATTTCCATGTAAGTTTAAAAATCACTTTAAATCTTGCCTCTAAATCATTGTATCATTCTTGTTTGTGGTTTTAGTTCAAAAAAATTGGTTGTGCTGTGTTATGTTATCTCATTTCATGACCTATAATAGTAGGTTGTGCACGAAAACGAATCAGAAAGTTCGATTTTCGTTTTCCGCGTAGGTTCCCTGTATTCCCGTAAATTACCGGTTACATAGCATACAAACTTACAAAATCCTACTTCTAAATTAGTATTTACCTACTTACAAATTAAAATCTGATTTGCGGCATCGCTATAAAATTTCAACCACTTTGGAAGTCAAGGTTCAGCCTTATTGCGTTATTTTTGCAATCTTTCCAATTTGATAATTATGTTGCACTTGCAGAACATTCTACCACCGAACTGCGATCCCCAACCCGCATGCCCAGCGTGGGGATTATGGGCATTACCCCCCATGAGATAAAAGTCAATAAGGCGGTTATCAGGGGGAGGCCTGCGTCCAACAGTGGACCAACACAGGCTGTTGAGGTTGAGGAGGAGGTGAGGTTGCACTTGCAATATCTTGAAACGCAAGTTTCGCAAATTGTAGCTTTTAGCTGTTATTTTCTTACACCAAAAATATTTGTAATACCTAGAAATATTTTAAAAAGAGATATTAATAGTTATTTCAGAAAATAATGAACTTCCGTATCCTTAAGGCTAATTCATGTCTATGGGCCGACTTTAATGCCAAGGTAATCGAAGATGATACCTACCTTGAATACTATTACTGAAGTAGTTACTGAAGTAGCTAATTAATAGGTACAGGTAGGTTCAGTCCACCCAAACTTATATGCCTTAGACTCAAATTATTAGTACCTATACCATAATCATTTACCAACCTAGTGTACCTAACTTATAAAAGTTATAAATTACGATTTGGCAACATTTACGCGGAATATACTTAAATTCGCTTTAATTATCGATGGTACACCTACCTATCTGCCTTCGTAAACCTACATCTATACTAATATTATAATGAGGAAAGATTTGATTGTACAACAATTGTTTTGTATTGAATAGGCTCCGAAACCTGGACCGATTTGAAAAATTCTTTCACCGTTAGGAAGCTTACTTTTCAGGGAGTGACATAGGCTATATTTTATCCCGGAATTCCAACGGGAATGGGAACTAGGTACGCGGGTGAAACCGCGAGGCGATCGTCTAGTAACTTATAAATTAGAATGCGACAATTACGTACCTACCTAGGCGAAATTGACTTCATGATATTTATTCAATCAGTTTTTTGAAGTGAAAACTTTTTTAGCGGCGCTGAGCACTTTTTTTGTATGGGTAAAAACTTTCAAACTCGCGTCAGGGTCACGTGATGCTGATCGAAAAAGCGTAAGATCGAGGGGAAGGGAGAGGAACTAGTATCTCCCACTCTTTCTACCGTGCCTGAGTGTGCTGCTCTGTTTAGGCGGCACAGGGCGCTTGCGCGAATTGAAGTGAAAACTTCTTTGGCGGCGCTGAGCACTTTTTCACTTCTGCCGGCACTCCCGGAGTGCTACCTTTTTTTTCCATATACATAATAAAATAACGAACATCTCAGGGATGTTCGACGAACCAGCCAGTTAGACGAACCAATCAATACCTAGTTTGTCAATAGCAAAATACTTGTGGAAGTACAATTCCGGTCTATGAATTATTATCTTAAAATATAAGTATTGTGCTGACCATGGTGATCTAGTAGAATTTACGAGTAACGTGCTATGCGAAATTATCATGAAAATAATTCTGATCAGGTCCAAAGTCCAAATCAATAAAATTTTACAGACTGTCATCAAAAAACAATAAAACATGTAATATTCATAAAACAATAAATAAACCGGACAAGTGTGAGCGTGAATCTGACTCGCGTGCCGAGAGGGTTCCGTATTAACTCTCTCGAACTACCAAATTTAGATTTTTCGGGTTTTTCGAGTTCAAAATCAGATTCCCTGTGTCTTATTATATTACCTACGTGTCGATAAAACAACAGAGATAGGTACAATAAGTTCACTTGGCAAGAAAAAGTTGGTTCTTCTACTATCAAAAAGCTTGGATAATCATTACTCAAATAAAATTAGATCTACACAGATACAAGATTCATGTGACCTAATGCTACAAACTGCACTGAGTTAAGTAACAACACAGCTGTTCTGATAAGAAAGGTTAATGGTCCTGCCAGCTGACTGCTTTCACAATGCTTATCTAGTTCACGATGCTACGCGCTTTTATAGATAGCTAGCTGGTCGCGACTTCGCTTACGGTACCTGGATAATAAATAGCCGTCTAAAAGAGAAGAATTTTCAAATCAGCCCAGTAGTTTCAGAGACGGGTTAGTCCCCGAGGGCCCCATTCCCGGAGGTACCCGATTTCTAATAAAGTGACTAGACTACCTCTGCTGACAATTATTATTATTATATCAGCTAGCAGTATCCCACTGCAGGGCCTCCCTACTCACAAACAAAGAAATAAATATTTTATCTCTGAGCTACTGGTGGCCCAAAGGTAAATCTACCAAAAATTCTGGGAACCGAACACCATAGGAGAAACCAAATCTTCAAGACTCATATGGGGATGTAGTATGTATGGGGGAAGATTGAGCAGCCAGTAGAGGGGTCGAAGGCCTATCCGTTGTCCGTTGGAGCGATGAATTTGAGAAGAATTTTAAAGAATTTTGTTTTGTTGACTGGACTGAAAAGGCAAGGTACCGGGACAACTGCACCACGCAAGTAATATTAGTGTTGAACTCCTTTTCCTCATTTGGATTCCAAGAATCTTCAGTAGGTATGTTCTTTGCATAATATATTATTAACTTTTATACAATCCACCATCTAGGAGTTTTGGGTTTTTTTAGGTTAGTAAGTATAAGGAACTTTCCTTACTAGAAATGCATTTTATCCACAGACATAAACTATTCTTCATGAAGAAGATTCTTTGTTGGGTGTCAAATAAAGACAATAAATACAGTAGTGGTTATTTAAAAACTAATTGAGGTGCACAATTTAAACAAAACATTGATTTGCAATTATCAACATGACAATCACAATTTGATGACACATCAGTTCACATTACTGCACTTTATTGGTCTGGTTTGGTATCAGCTTAGGTACCTACTTAAAATGTGGCTGTGGTATCTTTCCACCAATATTGCTGAAGTAAAATAATAATGAAAAAATGTATTCACTTGTGCCATGTTATGTGTAGGTTTATTTGTTTTTTTTTCTGTTTTGTATTTTTTATGATGTGCAATAGGAACTTTTTTGTTTCAGAACAGATTTAAGGTGCATTCAAGTCTTTTTTTAAAGTGATAGTTAATTTTCTTAGAAAAATGATATTATGCCCTTACAACAGTTTATAGGCAAATTTGGTCAGGCATTTTAAGTTTTAATAATAATTGGCTTTAATTATTTTTTTAAGCTGCTGGCAAGTTGAGGTGTTCAATATTTTTTTCCTATTTTCATATCTTTAAAAGCCCATAAGTTTTTCGTTTGTTGTTCTTTGCGGTTTGTATCATTACTTTTAGACCAGGAATACATTACAGATTGAAGATAATGAAATTTAGACTAAAGAAACAACACAAATCGAAAGTTATTAAGTCAAAAAGGCACGGTTTTGGGAATTTGCTAAAAAAATAATAAATTAATATAAAAAAGTGTTGTCTTAGGCAAACATTTTATATGGAAATAGTGTTGCAAATGACCCCAGCTAACTGTCTTTTTTTTGTCGGACCATCCACCAAACACCCTGCATTTGACTAATCCTAATTGGGAAACTGTGATCTGCACTGACATCTGCACTGACATTTCTTTGACTAATATTGAGTAATTCTTTTTATGGTTTAAGGCGAATAGTAGGGTGGATAGTGGCGCCACTACATATTTAATTTTATAATTACGTTATACAAAGGAATTATCAAAAAATCGGATCGCACGTAGACAATATCTATCATAAGCTTTTTTTAAATGTATCTTTAATAGTTTTGTACTGTATTATTTAGGCAGATACTTGTTTCAAGAGTTTAGTTCCTATTGGTGGCCACCAAGCTCTCCAAACAAGGTTTTTGATTGAATAACACAAAATAAAACTATTAAAGATACATTTAAAAAAAGCTTAGCGGTCCTATTTTTTGATAATTCCTTTGTATAATGTAATCATAAAATTAAATATGTAGTGGCACCACTATCCACCCTACTATTCGCCTTGACTTAAAGTATATTTCAAAAAGTTATGAACCTAGGTAGCCTACAGTTTGATTTACTGAATTCAAGAAAATAATAAAAGTTTTGTCACTGCCTAATAATAAGCAGACACATCATAGATATTAATGACAATAAAAACTCACAAAGTACAATCAACACAAAGTACAAATCAACATAAAACAATTATTCTATTTACCTGTTCTTCGATGATTATGAAGAGTAGGTATGTAATTTCCTATTGGGCACAGCTTTTCTTTATCAGTTCAAACAACTTTTGTTTCCACAAAACATGAGTAATCATTCTTTGTTCATTGTCATAAAATATATTGACTAGTCGGTTACTGAAGAAAACAACTTTAAAGTTCTTGGGCTTTTAAGTTCTTATAGCAAACAAAACACAAAAAATGTATTCCGGACCATCACTGTTCTTCTTCAATAGACCAGGGTGGTTATTACCACATATCTCTCTGACATTGGGCAGTTTGACTAGCAGCCAAAAAGGGCCCACCAGACAAAATGGGGAAACCAGTTCATAAACAAACCAACCACATATCTCTGTATAACTTTAATACCTACTCATTTGCTAGGTGTGATTTATGGTAAACCTTCTAAGTACATTTAGCAAATTATTTCATAGTTGATTATTTGAATGTAGACTATTATACATAGTTTGGTTGTTTAAAAATATAATAGGTACATACTTTACCTGATCTATACATTGTGTAGCAAAATAATTTTAAAAATAAACCATACTTGTTTTGTAAATGTTGAATAGAGAATAAATCTTAATACTAAAATGATGAGACCTTGGGTCTGTGTTTGTGATTTAATAGAAGGCAACCAAATCTAAACTAAAATAAATCACAGATTTTCGAAAAACAAGTTTACCTAGGAGGTACCTAAAATATTTTGAAGAAACTTAGAGATACATAGTTTTATTATACTTACAAAATTGCTGAGGGATAAATAATCCAGTCTTTAAGGTTCTCAAAACTCACCTGTGCAAAGATGTGTCCCATAAAGTTTCTTCAGTTATTTGTACTGCATAGCACCGAAAACTTTGCCGTTTTTTTAACTTTCTAGTTGCGAGCGTAACAAAGAATTTCTTTCACTTAAAGCAAAATATGCTTTAAAAACTACAACACTAATGCAGTTTCAGGAATTATGTAAGTGTCCAATTTAAGCTTTGTTCACTTGTAGCGATAGCACAAATAATTATTTAGCAGAGAAAGAAAAGTGCAACAAAACAAAAGGCATCACTGCCCGTGTACTGCCCGCGATTGATGAATTCACGACATTTCATTTCACGTACGAACTAAACAAAATCACAATCCACATTGCGAGAAGTGTGACATTGACACTGACAGAAGTGACAAGATATGTTGTGTGGCCAACTCTCGCTAAACCATAAAAGCTAGGATAGGATCCCCGAAATTGTAATAAAGTTCTTTATTATTATTTTTATTTTATAGTCTGTCTTTCCCACCCCAGGGCAAAGGTACTTACTATAGGAGGCTTTTGACCATAAACTCAGAAGGATGGCAGGATCTCAACATAAAACACAGTTATCGTATATACTTTATGTATTGAAATACTTTTACAATTTAGAGGATGATTTTACTTTAATTTCTTGCAACGGAATTTACATTAAGAACAATTAGGAACAAACGAACTTCTTCTTACAAGTACAAAATGGAAATGGTAAAGGTATATCGACAAGCAAAGTAGCAACGTTCGTCTAGCTCTGTGGTTTTCGTGAGAATGGGCTCCGATCGAGCGCGCTGACGCTCGTCGGCTCGTCTCGGCACTCATCGGCTCGTCTCGGGTCGCCAAAACAAGGTGCAAGTGCGCGTGACTCAGGCTGCTTGTGCTTCTTGGGGATTTTCCGCTGTATTTTCAACAATAGCAAATGATAATTAATTGTACCTAGTATTTCATAGTTATAATATTAGTTCAAAACACAGGTATTATTAATAAAACTGTAACAGCTCGGCCATTCACTCACTAACGAGTCCCTTCGTTATTGTTAATTAAAAAAATATATTTTACTTTATTAGCTAGTTCATTATATTAACTAGGGTACATAAACTTGAATCTGTTGCTTGATTCAAGACACTAGCCGCCGCCGGCCATTAAATAAATTTTAATTAGTTGCTCGATCCACGACATTAAAATGTTACTTTCAAAATAATAAAATAAATTAAAATGTTTAAATTAAAATAAATTAAAATGTTTTTTTTTTATAATATTGAATCTGTAGCTCGATCTATGACATTGATCGTTACCAGCCATTCATAATGATTGAATCTGTAGCTCGACCCATGACATTGACCGTTACCAGCCATTGATAATATTGAACCTGTAGCTCGATCCATGACATTGATCGTTACCAGCCAGTTATAATATTGAATCTGTAGCTCGACCCATAACATAGATCGTTACCAGTCATTCATAATATTCAATCTGTAGCTCGACCCATGACATTGACCGTTACCAGCCATTGATAATACTAAACCTGTAGCTCGATCTATGACATTGATCGTTACCAGCCATTCATAATATTGAATCTGTAGCTCGACCCATAACTAGATCGTTACCAGCCATTTATAATATTGAATCTGTAGCTCGATCCATGACATTGACCGTTACCTGCCATTGATAATATTGAATTTGTAGCTCGATCCATGACATTGATCGTTACTAGCTATTGATTACGATTTACAGTGAAAGTCCGTTACATTGACTAGCACACTTAATTGAATATTTTTGAGGTTGTCTGTGATAGCGATACGAATCTTACATGTACATAACTACACGCTATTTACCATATATGTATATACAATAGTAACTTGATTAAAGCACATACAAGCATCAATATGATATCAGTCCAAAATTGAGAGTTACTACGCGCTTTTGTGTAAAATCTTAACTTGATTAAAGCGCATAAAAATAACAATGTGTGGTATCAGTCCAAAATTGATAGTAGTGCTATAACCTAAATTCACGCTTTTGTGTAAAATCAAGATTAAAGCGTAAAACATACAAAGAACAATTTATGTGATCAGTTCAAAATTGAAACTGATGGAACAAAGTTACTTACATTTCTTCTGTGTAAGGACTCTGTTTAATATTTATTAATATATCATATAATAATCAAAATCACGGAATATTTATTTATTTCAAACAAAATCCCTCAAAGAACTGAGAAGGCTTCAATTTACAAATAACGCAATAGTAACTACTGCTCCTTTTTTTTTTTTTTTTTAAGAACAAAGCTAGTTTTAATGTCATTTGCCTGTCTCCAAGCAATATACCATAAGACATAATACTATGGCAGTAACTGAAATAAACTTACATAGCTGTATCTTCTTTGGTAATATGTCTAATTGTTCGAACTAAGTCTGCATGCGAAAGCATCATTTTATGGCTTCCATTGAAGACAGGAATCAATAATTATGTAAGTAACTCTAGGAAAACAATGGAATCATAAAGTGAACAATCTCATCTTTTAGCATAATTTTGGTTGAGAATTCTACATTTGGTAACATGAATTGGCGGTGAACCAATCTAGTAAGTATTCGTGAAAGCGAATCATTAACTTCATTGTTATTATACATTGCTGTCATCTCTAAAAATCAATTAAGCAAATAACAAATTATCAGAAATAAAACTACGTCACAAACGTCTTTCTTTAGCAATATTTAAATTTATAACTCTATCAGAAAAGTATGATTATATAAGATCCAGTGTCTTATTGTTAATTCCATAGTGTTTCAATTTCCTAATTAATGTATCATGAATGACAAACAAAAGCCTTACAAAAGGTCACAGTATATACCAATAGCATTTTTTTTTTGCTTTACCTCACGCATCAAATATATGCTTTAGTAGTACTATACCAGCATGGGTTGTAGATCTACCCTTGGTGAAACCAAATTAATGTCCATGGAATAGCTTATCGAGATCGAAATGTCATCTTGGTGAGAATAATGTTGTTATTTTAGTGTGGAAAGTATTGAAATCGGTCTCTAATTGCGGAATTGCATATGGATCAGTTACCAGATTTATAAACAGGAGACCCTTTTACTATATTTCATGAGATCAGGGAAAACAACTCCCGCGTCGACACAATTATTGAAAATGTACACCAAACAGGGAGCCACTTCCTTAAAGCATCGTACTTTGGTTGAAATACCTCAGAGATCCTCAGTATTTTTGATGTTAACAGATTTAAACCCTTTCCAATAAGTAATCAGTACTTTACATGACTAAAGAGAAAGACCTCCTTACATTTTCAACAATTAGTAAATAGTAATTCAACTGCCGTTGATGCCTAAGAGCAAAAAGACTAGGGAACAACTTTGAATGCAAAAACCGCATATTTTTTTTTTTGTAAAGAATTAAATTATTAGTTTTTAACTTCATTCTTCTATTCATGGCTTTGATGTACCAGTTTCGTTATTTGTAAGTCTCCATGTTGATTATACTTTATTATAGGAGTTTATAATAATTATTATTATTATAGTTAAAATCGTAAATTTGGCTTTCTTGGAAACTTTCTTAAACATTTTAGAGCAATTGGTTATAGCTTTATATTCTGGTATATACAAACAAAATACGCAGGATCATGTGTCATAGTCTTTCTAGCACCATAAAGATTATACCGATTATTATAACCTAATCCTACTTTTATATAATACCGGGAGTGGCCCAATCAGTAAACCCGACCCTATTATGTCAGTGTGATAAGTTTGAGTACTGCTTTTTTTTTTTTGTTTACAACATTCAAGAGATTGGCAAAAAGATCGTTGGGGTCATCAGAACAAGCAATATTGTTGTTAGCTACTTAGTTCAAAATCAAAAATCAATCGCTCTACTTTCAAAATTCTTAATACGGCCCTCTGTGATTGGTCTGAAGGTGTATTTATCGTTCAAACTATATCATGACCATAATTATGACAGCACTATGTCAATATAATATAAGAAAACTTGTTGTGCACTCATGGAAATATCAATCGATTCCCTAAAAATAGTGAAATACGTAATTTGAATACTAGATATAAATATAAACTCCCTGTGCCCACAACTAGGCTACAGAAAATTCAAGTATCTTTTAAAGGCAATGTGTACTTCAACAACAAAACTAGTGAGTTTCAATCTCAAAATTAAGTCAAACAAATTGTCAGAACGTTCCTGTGCAAAAAGGCTTACTACAAAATACCACAATATCTAGAAGATAGAAAAGCTTGGGAAGCCTTTGCTCCAACTCAAAAAAAATAACAAACATAATAAAAACTAACAGGATAAAGGTTTCTTCATCACTTCTTTACTTTAGTATACATACCGAAGCGACAGAAATCAAAAAGATCACTTTGTTACGGTGTCAATGGTTAATTATATAATTTGACTAAGCGTACATTTATTGCATTTTATTAAATTATATAGTTTTTTTTTTTGTTTGATTTGTTTTGCCAATGACGCGACAGTAGTAGTTACCTAAACGTACAGATTGTATTGTACAAAAATGAAATAAATAAATTATTAAAATTGACATGACTAAACTTGTGTAATTTTAAAATTACAAAAATTAAATCAATAAATTTGTACCTAAAATATCAATCAATTAATGTAAGATGTTGTGTTGAATCATGTATTTTCTTAGGTATTAAACTTGACGAACATCCTAATTGGAAGCCGGATGTTGACTATATTTTAGTAGCAATCATAGATTTGTTTTACCTTGAAGATTAATATTAATAGTTAATTAGGAAAACTGTGTCACAAACAGCAGCACTTGCTGCCTATCATGAATAATATTATTTGTCTTCTGCGTTGCTCTATGGGTCACCATTGCGAGGTAATTCGGCGGAGTTACTCAGAGCCAATACCGTCTTTACCATAAGGGCACACGGGGCCCGTGCCCAGGGCCCCCATTCTCAGGGGGCCCCGAAGGATCGACAATTTCTCTTACACATTTATTCTCAAAACATTTTTGTCGGGCACATTACACTTTTTTCACAGATCGAGTAACTGCGTGAGTGATCACTAGCGATCACTCACGCAGTTACTCGGTATTCCAAAGTCAAGCTGCGACCATAAGGCCGATTTTCCGATTTTTTTTTGTTGTTTTTTGTTTCGTCGAATTTATGTACTTAGAGTCAACTTTTCAGCCATGTCAATGTCTTAAAAGTTGACTGACAGTGTCAAGCTGACGTTAGAACCATAAACTAACCAAGTTTAGAAGAAATTTTTAAAAAAATCGTAAATTTAAAATTGAATCCGCGCCATTTTTTTATCGTTTTTTCTGAATTAAAATTAATTTAAATTAAATGGCTTTGAAATGTGTTCTTTTTTGTGTTTAGTGTAATAATATGATAGTAAATCTCTAAAATAAAACTCAAACTGGACATAAAAACGGTAAAGATTTTTTTTAAATATTCAAATTTTACCACTTTTCCGCAATTATAATTTAATTTTAATCAACCTCATTAATTACGTTATACAACATCAGAATGTTTCCACGCTGTTTTGTAGCAAATTTTATAGAGAATCCAAATATATATATAGATGTTACGAGGTGTTAGTAGATAATAATCAAGAAATCAGCGAAATAATGCATTGTGATGCATTTCCGCGGATTTTCCGCGGATTTTTGCTGAAGTATCTGCCACACAACGGCGGTAGCGGGGCGCGGGGCGTGCCACTAACCTATAATAAATGGTCATAGGTACTTAGTAAAATATGTTATATAATTCGATATTTTACTTTCCAAAAGGGCCGCGAATTCTTGTGTGCCCAAGGGCCCCAGCCTAGTTTAAGACGGCCCTGCTCAGAGCCTGCATTTTTTGAGACTTTTCGTATCAAAAAAAATGCACGCGTGTTCTTTGCGGAGCCTGGTTACTTGATAGCATAAACCACTTAAAGAAAACTTAGTTCTTCACTTGCCACTTATGTACCTACACTATAGAGGTAGAAATCTGCATATTCGTTAAACAATACTTACATTATTTCAAAAGAAGTGAAGTTTATCCAGGCATACTAGACATATAAATAAGATATTATATTCCAAATCACCATTCTAAGTTTTCATGGCATTTCAGACATCTATTACGTTACCAAAGGAATTTAAGGACTTGCCAATGACTATGTTTAAAAATAGACAAAATAAAATAATAACCGAGTCATTGTTTCATAGCCTGGTAGAATATTTTGATTTTGCGCAGACAATACATTTTAAATGCATTTTCTAAATCATTATTTTTATTAAGTAGGTATATAAATAAATAGATAAATAATGCTGGACAATCCACACAGCATCATCTAGCCCCTAGCTAAGCAGAGCTTGTGTTATATATTAATATTCTCATACCAGTCCAAAACTACTGATAGTATTGCATTGATACCGCTGCTGATAAATTTAAGAGCACTGCAACACTTGACATGTCTTCTAAAAATACATTTAAATGATTCTATTCTAGGTAGGTATTACTAAAATTAACACTGACCATACTGGTCCGATTTGAAATGCTTGATTACTGCTTTGTTGGTAGAAGATTGACTGCGGTAAATATTGTCTAAACAAGGTGTTAAATGTTAGGATAACCGTAGTACCATAGTACGTCCATTAAAAAGATGTTGTAAAATAAACATTTGAATAATTGATTTTGGGCAACCGGCAATTTCATGGCCCAGTGGTTTGTAGTTTGAGCAAAACAATTTCAGTCTCGGACAATAAATAAATTAATAATGCTGGACACTTCACACAACATTATCTAGCCCCAAGTTAAGCAGAGCTTGTGTTATGGGTACTAGATAACTGATATACTTAATACAATATTCGACATACATACTACATAGATAGATATTTTTTTTTATTATACATAGAAAACATCCAGAACGCTCGGGACAAATGTCTGCAGATCGTACAAAGATTTGTCCCGAGGCGGGAATCGAACCCGCAACCTCCTGCGTCGCAGGCAGACCTTCGCCCGCTGTGCCACAGAGGTCGTCTAACAATAAATAAACGTACGACCTTTTTCGTTACAAAGGAGGATGTTGACCCATTTAGATTTCTAAACCTTCGAAATCTCTTAAGAAAATCTCCGGCCAGCGCAGCGCTCGCTGCGTGTGACGTTATAGGATAACAGTAAGTTGCGCGCTCCCGAACGGTTCATTTAGTGGTTCTTTGTCACATGCAGGCGCACAGGTGGCCTGCCTTCACATCTTCACCGCGACCTGCTGCAACCTGCCTTGTGCAAAAACGGGACACCACTCGTCACCGTGACTAGCTGCGCCTGGCCTCTCTTTCATCAGAATCAGCAACCTGGTGGCGCGATGTTGCTGCATTCTTGAACTTAGACCTCGGGTTTTCTGTTTGCCCATAACCTCCTTTCTTGTCGAATGCCTTATGATATAACCGTAAGCCTCAAAATACGACAAGAGGGTGTCCTTGCGACGTATTCGAGACGAGTTACGCAATGGATGAAAAAATTTACGGGAGTACCCCCATCAATTTTCTTTCTGTGCTCACTAGTCTTTCTCGTACCTCATGCTACCGTGATCTGCGAAATACTGCAAGGTCTGCAAGGGAGTGCCCCGGCCAAGTATTCGGAGTAACGCGGAAAAACACCATAAAAGAGAAACACGGGGTGTGCCCCGATCGGTTTCTCTTGCCAGTGCTGGCACAAAGGGACAAAGAAATCGGCAAAAATAAACAACACTTAGGTATATTACTTGGAACAAAATGTGTACTTACACTTCTTTGTGTGCGTAGGTTTTCGAATCCCGATTCTGAACTATAGGAGGCTTTTGACCATAAACTCAGAAGGATGGCAGGATCTCAACATAAAACACAGTTATCGTATATACTTTATGTATTGAAATACTTTTACAATTTAGAGGATGATTTTACTTTAATTTCTTGCAACGGAATTTACATTAAGAACAATTAGGAACAAACGAACTTCTTCTTCTACAAGTACAAAATGGAAATGGTAAAGGTATATCGACAAGCAAAGTAGCAACGTTCGTCTAGCTCTGTGGTTTTCGTGAGAATGGGCTCCGATCGAGCGCGCTGACGCTCGTCGGCTTGTCTCGGCACTCATCGGCTCGTCTCGGGTCGCCAAAACAAGGTGCAAGTGCGCGTGACTCAGGCTGCTTGTGCTTCTTGGGGATTTTCCGCTGTATTTTCAACAATAGCAAATGATAATTAATTGTACCTAGTATTTCATAGTTATAATATTAGTTCAAAACACAGGTATTATTAATAAAACTGTAACATTACTATTCCCCTTCCACGTATGACCGTCCTGTGCTATTGAGACCAGTTCCATGAGAATGAGTCCAGTTAGTCTGGCATCTCATTCTGTATCGCTTCTGTCTGTCGCGTCACCGCCCCGCCGCCGCCGCCGCCGCAGCAACGTTATGGGCCCAGACCATTGCAGTTTGGCCCTAAAATCACTCGACATGTGCAGCCCAGTCCCAATTTAGTGTGGCAGCTTTCTGAGTAACGTTCAAGTAATATTAAGGTGATGCGTACTTATTGTGTCAAAGCGCACGGCGACAATCTTACGGTTCATGACTCGTTTTGAAAGCCCAAATATGGACCTGTGATGAGCAGTCCAGGCGCGGTCCCAGGGGAGGGAGGGGCGTCACGGGGGGCCTGCAATCGCCGACCGATCTACGACCCGCACCAAGTGTAAACGCCCCCCCCCCCCCCCCCAAATTTTGGGCTTTGACCGCGCCTGGAGCAGTTAAAGATCAAGTCTGAGCACCGTAAAAAATGAGGATGGGGAGAATGCACACATCCAGGAATTTGAGTGTACGTGATTAAAGTCACAGGTGAGGTGACCTTCTTGTATGTGTAACCCAATAGCTCCTCTAGGCATTTTATGTGCGTTTAGCAGCTTCCCTTTCTCGTCTCGCTTAGCTTCATCTAGCCTCAAAGTAAGCAGACGTATTGGTAATAGGGTACGTGATTACCATTTTCGAATCGAGAACAAAAATCTCTTCTACCCGCGTCTTCGCACGCGTTGTTTCTATGCAAACGTTTTGAGGTTATATCTATCCCATGGGAACTGATTAATGGGATAAAAAGTAAAAGTTAAAAGTAAAAGCCTATGTTTGATTTCAGGATTGTACTTACCTGTATTCAAAATTTCAGCCTGATCCGTTCAGTAGTTTTGGCGTGAAGAGGTAACAAACATCCATCCATCCATCCACCCAAACTTTCGCATTTATAATATTAGTGTGATGTGATGTGATAGTGTGATTATGAACATCAAAATTCAACAGTTCCTATTTGGTTACTTACCGTCACCAAATAGATATTAATGTAATGCAATGATGATCGTTTCATAATACTTGGACGTTCCAGTAACAATTTTGTTAATTACAAAGATGTCATAAAATACGCGATTTCTAGCAAATTTATGTAACAATATGGCAACACAGGAAAAAGCAGTTTGGAGTTGTCAAAAAAATTCATAACTTGACACACAACTTGACAGCTTGTACGACTTCAACTTCAACTTCTTATTTATATGGCACCGCAAGGGACGAACCTTTTGGATTGAAGCTTGACAGTAAAAACACTGACGTTGACAATGACAGTAGGGGAAATTCAAATGGTTGTTTTTCTTTGTGTTCGTTTAAGTTCGTCGTATCGTACCTACATCATATTTATATCACATGCTGCCATACAAACAAAGAAAAGAAGTCTAGTCAACATTAATAATTTTGTACACCAGTATTTCTTTTTAGCGAAATAATGGATTCGGAATCACTCAATGTGTGAGTGAATGCGGGCTGGAAGGAGAAGATGTGGAACACATTTTCTTCCAGTGGCCCGTGTCCACGATGTCCTCAAAACATTGATATCCTTAACCTTTTCCGCCATTATAGTAAATTTTATACCTACTCTGTAATTTTTAAAAACAATAATAGTAGGTTGTAAAAGGAAAATTAAGGTATTGTGTATTTGTTTAATAGCTATTCTGCTTAATCATTGTGCTTGCTATGCTTTTCATGTTGTGTTGTCCTCCTCTTGCTTATTGTGTTGTCGTCATAAAGTTACATAAATCAATATGATGCAAAAATAAAAAAAAAATATCTGCTTGCTCAGACCAGTCGTACCTACAATATTATTTTAAGACAATCTTTACTGGCACTGGCAGAGTCGCAGCGCAAGCGGCGCCATAAGAAAGAAGTTGAAGAAGTTAACGAAAAATTTATGTTTTCCGGTTGCGCACTTCTGTCGCTGTCGGCGCAACGGCGGGAAAACATCAACACTCGGAGATAAATTAATTTTCTTCTTTCGATAAATTTTCTTTCGTGTCTAAACCTATCTCTATTTACAGTTTAAAATTAAAATAGACTCAATTTATATAAACCATACCTATCCATAACATAAACGTTTACTAGGTATTAAACGAGTACCTAGTAGGAGAGAAGTAGGTAAGAACTTTCGTAATAACACAAATCATTAAATTGCGTCCGACATTCTTATCGCCAAAACTTGGCAGGCGACCCAAAACACCATCCGTCCGAATGTTTGATATACCACAATAACACCACGTTAGTGGACTTTGGCATAAAGTCAGTATAAAATCGGGTTTTGTACTTTTCACACCTATTTATCGCTCAATGAATGTCGTTCGTTCGTAATTTATTCATACTTTAATCAAATAACTTAGCTACCTACCTACCTACCTACCCATTTTGATGTTGTGTGAAGCGACGCTAAAGGAACAAGAACTCAACTACCTAGGTACCTACATAAGTACCTAAATGCAACGAATCAAGAGTGTTTATGATAAAGTGAATTATAGATCAATTAAGTGTGCGTTACCCCAGCAGGATTTTTTCTTCTAGAATGAAGTTTGTTTTACAAATAATTAGAGCGTTCTACACTGTAAATGTGCGTCAGGAAAAAAAATTTGTGCGTGTCCCCGTTTCGGAATAAAACGCAAAATACGTTTCCTGCTGGGGTAACGTTCTTCCAGCAGGAAGATTCTAAACGAATGGCCCTAGACAAATTTAACTTATATGGGCAGATAGCTTATATTTGTGCATAAATGTGCGACTAAAAAAAAAATTTGTGCGTCTTAAGGTTTTTGAGATATTCGATTTCCTGCTGGGGTAACGTTTTGCAAAATCTTATTTCTCGGAAACCATTGAATGTGCATCTACAAAATATACATACACTAGTAGCCCTTGATTAGTGCTTACATATAACATAGAAAAAATTACGTAAATACATACAGTTTTCATGGAATCAGGCTTCTTTTTATAACCTAAAAAAAATTCTAGCTCTTCAATGGACAGATATACAGGTTCATAATAAACGGTATTCGGTTTTTGTTGTCATTCTTCGTATCCATAAAAAGTTTCAAGAAGCTACTTAGACGCGTTTTTGAATAATATCGATTAAGACACATCGGGTGATGTCATAATTTTGACGTCAAAATGCAAGAAACCTTTTCAACTCAAGATCGTCGGTATAAACTAAAAAATTAGAGTGTTTAATGATTATTATATCCTGAAAATTTCAGATCTCTACGTCTCGTATTAAGCTAGTTATAAACGATTGACTGAATTAAGATCCACACTTCATAATCAGTCTTAGCCTACCTGGTAGTCCGACAAAATTCGAACGACCACTAAAAAGCGACTGTTTCATACATACTGATGACCATCTTAATTTGGCTAACGAGACGCGTTGGGCCTGGGTACACTCGAGTACAAAAGTTATGGATTACTTTTGCCAACTATTTCAGGTCATTAAGAAATCAAGTCAGTTGGTATCCTACCTACCTATCTTTTTAAACGACTCCCTCGGAAGCAATACCGTCTTTACCATAAGGGCACACGGGGCCCGTGCCCAGGGCCCCCATTCTCAGTGGGCCCCGAAGGATCGACAATTTCTGTTACACATTTATTCTCAAAACATTTTTGTCGGGCACATTACACTTTTTTCACAGATCAGTAATCTTAACAGAAGGTATTTACCTACTACGCCATTATATCGATGACTGCGCCTATTCCTACTGTACTAATTATTAATATTTCCGAACGCATCCTACCTAATTTACTAAGTACGCCATCTAGCGATCACTCACGCAATCACTCGAGATTCCAAAGTCAAGCTGCGACCATATTATGGCCGATTTTGCGATTTTTTGACGTGACAACGTCTTATAATTCGATAGAGCCGGCTGCACGCACGAAACAACATGACGTCATGCGGCGTTACCTCGTCATGCGGCGTTACCTCGTCATGCGGATGTCATACCTCGCTCTGAGGCGTACCATGTAAGGCTTGAAGTGCAAGCGAGAGCGCTCGACATCCGTCTCTCTCCTACTTGAGTGAGCGATGCGTCTGCGTTGTCACGTTCAACTATCGTCAGTAAACCGACTTTACAGACAACCAATTTTTTTTTTGTTGTTTTTTGTTTCGACGAATTTATGTACTTAGAGTCAACTTTTCAGCCATGTCAATGTCTTAAAAGTTGACTGACAGTGTCAAGCTGACGTTAAAACCATAAACTAACCAAGTATAGAAGAAATTTAAAAAAAATCGTATATTTAAAATTGAAATCTGACACCTGCGACATTTTTTTATCGTCTTTTCTGAATTAAAATTTATTTAAATTAAATGGCTTGGAAATGTGCTCTTTTTTGTGTTTAGTGTAATAATATGATGGTAAATCTCTAAAATAAAACTGGACATAAAAACGGTAAAGTTTTTTTAAAGTTTTTTTTTTATATATTAAAATTTTACTATTTTTCCGCAATTATAATTTAATTTTAATCAACCTCATTAATTACGTTATGCAACATCAGAATGTTTCCACGCTGTTTTGTAGGAAATTTTATGGAGAATCCAAATATATATAGATGTTACGAGGTGTTAGTAGATACTTAATAATCAAGAAATCAGCGAAATAATTGCTTTGTGATGCATTTCCGCGGATTTTCCGCGGATTTTTGCGGAAGTACCTGCCACACAACGGCGGTAGCGGGGCGCGGGGCGTGCCACTTGAGAGGTTAATGACATTATATCATACTATATTTTGATTACCTATAATAAATGGTCATAGGTACTTAGTAAAAGATGTTATATAATTCGCTTTTTTACTTTCCAAAAGGGCCGCGAATTCTTGTGTGCCCAAGGGCCCCAGCCTAGTTTAAGACGGCCCTGCTCGGAAGGTGGGTTATGTTTTTCGAGAATTGTATACCTACTTACCTTAATGATTTTTTACGTAGGTAGGTAGGTAGGTAGTTTGCTACACCTAGCTAGACAGATATTTTCTCGAGTAAGGCTAGTCAAAATTTACCTACCAGTGACCCTGGTTCGAAAAAACCGTAGGTAGTTAAATACCTAGTAATAATAATAGATGGCACAACTACGTTTGTTAATATTTTGTATTCGGGTAGGTACCTATTACTGTTTCTCAACATAAACTTATCTAGTTTCACTTAGTAAATAAGTAGGTAGTAGTCAGGTAGGACCTATGTCTAGTACTAACTACCTATGTAGTTTACTAGGGCAGATCTCACACCGGAAAATACTTACCTACCTATCTTGCGTGCCTCCAACAACCGTCGTTTTATTATACCTAGGTAGGTGCGTCTAAAATGGTCAAATTGCGAGATACCTACTAGGTAGGTAGGTACTAGATACTGAGCTATAAAAAAACTCAAGCAAGAAGGTAATATTGTCCGACAGAAAAATATATAACTCCTTAGGTACCTACTCAATTAGGTACCTGGGTGACCTGGGTACCTACCTACTACCTACCACGGCTACTACCTATTGAATTGAATGAGAATTTAATTTAGGCAATTGAATAGGTAGGTAAGCTTATTCATTTTAGGTGAGGTTTGTCTGTGTCGAATGCTAATACCTAGTTACCTACCTAGGTACCTACAATAACACCTTCGTTCGTCTGTTGCTTTTCTTATAAATTTTATCTTCCTAAAGGATCCCAAGGCTACTAAAAAATGGATTGATTGATGCGACGACTTTGAGGAAAGCTACCTACTTTAGAAATAATAAGGACTACCTACCTACCTAGGTAGGTACTTACCAAAACTTTACAAAGCTTATCCGACTATTGCTAGACCATTTCAATCAGCTTTCATTTCACTTTGATTTAATACCTACCTATAATACCTACCTATGCTTGATATTTTTATGAACTTGTGCGAAGCCGGGGCGGGTTTCCTTGTTGGTAAATAATTTACATAGAGGTACTTACCTAACCTACCTAGGTAGTAGGTACGTACAGTAGGTACCTACCTACATACCTACTTAGATGCCCAAGTACTTACATGTACTTACCTACCTACTCGAAAAATAATAGCCTCCTCTCTCGGGCTATCGGGTAAATCGATTATGATTATTATTCGTCTGTCAGTAGGTATAAAATCGATTTGGTTGCTAACTGGTTTTCGTATGGAATGTAAATATTTTGGTAAATAGTTAAAACATTTGTAAGGAAGGTCTTTATAATTAAAGTTTCAAGTAAATTGGAACAAAAGTATCAAGTATCAGTAGTAATATTTTTACTACTATAGGAAGAAAACAGTTGTGTACACGCAGAAATCAACTTGGCACCTGGTGCCAAGTAAACTTCAAGGCACGAGGTGCCTAGTTAACTTCTGCGTGTTATACCTATGTAATGAATACCTAAGTACCATACTGCGACAACAGACTCTATTACGTTACCGCAACGCACACAGAAGGCGGCGAGGCGAGGGTAAGGCGAGGGTAAGGCGCAGACACGCCGCTCCTCGCCCCCCGCCACGCCGCCTTACCGGTATCCCATCTGCGGGCGACGTGGCGGGGGGCGAGGAGCGGCGTGTCTGCGCCTTACCCTCGCCTCGCCGCCTTCTGTGTGCGTTGCGCCTTAGGTATCTACTTTTAATCAGGCTGTGAGTAGATGAGACAAGCCACAGAATGTGTCCTATCCTACTCGCACGCACCACTTACGGCCTCGCGAGAGCAAGACGCAGCGGATCTTCGCGTTATGTCGCGGCGCGCGTCTCAGTCATTCACAATGAACCGAACGTAGAAATGAACGGGTCTTTTCGTCGAGACTGTTCGGAACAATCACGCGCGGCCCGTGATGCGAATCATATGAGCCGTTCGTTCATGAACGACACAATCCTACTCCGCGACAATACTGATCATAATTACCGGGGCTCCGCGGAGCACACTTTGAGAATGGCTGCTCTAAGGGGATAGAAAATGGTTTCTAGTTTAGTCAGTGCTCCGTCACTCCACTCGCGCTCAGTTTTGAGTTATTTACCTACAGTTTTCCTGTCCCCTCGAGGGGACACTGTCAAAGGTTACCGCCGCCGCGCGCGAGCCGAACTATAAGTTTTGTCTCGCTCGGACATATAGCTGAGATTATCTCCGCGCAGGCACAGATAATCATAGATTTATATCTATGCAGATAATATAATACTATGCGTGGGTTTGTTTTTTGTAGACTACGAAAATGACTGAAATGACTTTAGATATGTCAGCTACATCTACCTATCATTTGTGATTTGAGTGTACAATTTTTTCTGTACATACGTATGACACATCTGTACATACCTACTACGTATACAGAAAATAATGTCTTGACACAAAAATATTTAAAATATATCCTAGGCAGCAGCTACCTACCTAGCAATAATAATACCTTTTACCTAGCTTACAATGTTCTCTAATAATTAAAATGTATTTTTTATTCTACTATTGTTTTTGTTCACGGACTTATTTATTAAGTAGGTGGGATAGGTACCTACTCGTGTATTTAATCCTAAATTTAGGTATACTTATCCTAGGTATTGCAGAAGCAGAATCGTATGACGAACCTACCTACACTCCATCCAAATTCGGTTAGTTTACAAAAATGTCACACCGAATTTGGCTGGAGTATACGTAGGTGCTTACATACTACATAGGTACGTATTTCCTGATCAGTTTAGTTAGGTTCTAGGTACCAATGATATTACCTATATTTGGGTTCTACATAGGTACCTAGGTAAGTATTTCTATATGTAGGTAAGTATTTCTATATGTAGGTAGGTAGGTAGGTATTAAATCAAAGTGAAATGAAAGCTGATTGAAATGGTCTAGCAATAGTCGGATAAGCTTTGTAAAGTTTTGGTAAGTACCTACCTAGGTAGGTAGGTAGTCCTTATTATTTCTAAAGTAGGTAGCTTTCCTCAAAGTCGTCGCATCAATCAATCCATTTTTTAGTAGCCTTGGGATCCTTTAGGAAGATAAAATTTATAAGAAAAGCAACAGACGAACGAAGGTGTTATTGTAGGTACCTAGGTAGGTAACTAGGTATTAGCATTCGACACAGACAAACCTCACCTAAAATGAATAAGCTTACCTACCTATTCAATTGCCTAAATTAAATTCTCATTCAATTCAATAGGTAGTAGCCGTGGTAGGTAGTAGGTAGGTACCCAGGTCACCCAGGTACCTAATTGAGTATGTACCTAAGGAGTTATATATTTTTCTGTCGGACAATATTACCTTCTTGCTTGAGTTTTTTTATAGCTCAGTATCTAGTACCTACCTACCTAGTAGGTATCTCGCAATTTGACCATTTTAGACGCACCTACCTAGGTATAATAAAACGACGGTTGTTGGAGGCACGCAAGATAGGTAGGTAAGTATTTTCCGGTGTGAGATCTGCCCTAGTAAACTACATAGGTAGTTAGTACTAGACATAGGTCCTACCTGACTACTACCTACTTATTTACTAAGTGAAACTAGATAAGTTTATGTTGAGAAACAGTAATAGGTACCTACCCGAATACAAAATATTAACAAACGTAGTTGTGCCATCTATTATTATTACTAGGTATTTAACTACCTACGGTTTTTTCGAACCAGGGTCACTGGTAGGTAAATTTTGACTAGCCTTACTCGAGAAAATATCTGTCTAGCTAGGTGTAGCAAACTACCTCCCTACCTACCTACGTAAAAAATCATTAAGGTAAGTAGGTATACAATTCTCGAAAAACATAACCCACCTTCCGAGGGAGTCGTTTAAAAAGATAGGTAGGTAGGATACCAACTGACTTGATTTCTTAATGACCTGAAATAGTTGGCAAAAGTAATCCATAACTTTTGTACTCGAGTGTACCCAGGCCCAATGCGTCTCGTTAGCCAAATTAAGATGGTCATCAGTATGTATGAAACAGTCGCTTTTTAGTGGTCGTTCGAATTTTGTCGGACTACCAGGTAGGCTAAGACTGATTATGAAGTGTGGATCTTAATTCAGTCAATCGTTTATAACTAGCTTAATACGAGACGTAGAGATCTGAAATTTTCAGGATATAATAATCATTAAACACTCTAATTTTTTAGTTTATACCGACGATCTTGAGTTGAAAAGGTTTCTTGCATTTTGACGTCAAAATTATGACATCACCCGATGTGTCTTAATCGATATTATTCAAAAACGCGTCTAAGTAGCTTCTTGAAACTTTTTATGGATACGAAGAATGACAACAAAAACCGAATACCGTTTATTATGAACCTGTATATCTGTCCATTGAAGAGCTAGAATTTTTTTTAGGTTATAAAAAGAAGCCTGATTCCATGAAAACTGTATGTATTTACGTAATTTTTTCTATGTTATATGTAAGCACTAATCAAGGGCTACTAGTGTATGTATATTTTGTAGATGCACATTCAATGGTTTCCGAGAAATAAGATTTTGCAAAACGTTACCCCAGCAGGAAATCGAATATCTCAAAAACCTTAAGACGCACAAATTTTTTTTTTAGTCGCACATTTATGCACAAATATAAGCTATCTGCCCATATAAGTTAAATTTGTCTAGGGCCATTCGTTTAGAATCTTCCTGCTGGAAGAACGTTACCCCAGCAGGAAACGTATTTTGCATTTTATTCCGAAACGGGGACACGCACAAATTTTTTTTCCTGACGCACATTTACAGTGTAGAACGCTCTAATTATTTGTAAAACAAACTTCATTCTAGAAGAAAAAATCCTGCTGGGGTAACGCACACATCAATTAAAGGGAACGGAAGAAATAGCTTTCAGAAAATTACAAGTAGGTAAGTCTTCTCACATGGGTAACAAAGTCATCCCAATTTTAATTATTGTGTTTTAATTGTAGGTACCTACGTAAAGAATTTTGTACTATTTATTTGTTTATGAATGTATTCATTTCACCGTAGGAAAGGAACACGTGTTACACTCAATTCAATGGCGGATTTACTTACACATGTTCAAGTTATAAGGTGTAAAGTTTTTGCCGCCCTTGCCTTCTAGATTATTTTTACAATTTCGTGGAAAAAGCACGAGAAATAATATTTCTGAATAGGCTCCGAAACTACTGGACCGATTCGAAAAATTTACTCTTACTTTTCAGGGAGTGACATAGGTTATATTTTATCCCGGAATTCCCACGGGAACGGGAACTACGCGGGTGAAACCCCGAGGCGATCGTCTAGTGTATAATAAAACATTAACACACACACTTTCTATATAAAAACACTACTCCAAAACTTTACGTTCATTAATAAAAATATATTTGAGTAGTAACTTAAAAATAAAACGTCAAGTGCGAGTCGGACTCGCGCACTAAGGGTTCCGTAAAACCTTGTGTCTTGCCAAATTATCATGATTCTAGGTCAACGGGAAGTAGCCACCCTATAGGTTTTGGGCTATGGCGAGAATCAAAAGTATTTTTTTTTTGATGAATAAACTAAAAATTTACGATTTTGAGATTTTTTCCTTTGTGCTATAAGGCCTTTGTTCTTGCCAAAATTCATAATTCTAAGTCTACGGGAAGTACCCTAAGGTTTTGGTCCATGGCGAGCATCAAAATTAAGTAATTTTTTTAGTGAATATTTTACAAAATTATGGTTTTCGGATTTTTCCCTTTACTTGTGCTATAAGACTTTGCTGCTCACCAAATTTCATGATTCTAGGTCTACGGGAAGTACCCTATAGGTTTTGTGTGCATGTGATTCCCTGAGAAATTTCGGGGGGGGGGGGGTTGGTAGTTTAGATAGGTATAACTTTTTCCTGTTTACTTGTGTCACTTTCAACTGCGCTACCCGCGCTACCAACTGCGGCAGAAAAAATCGTTGCTCGCTCCGCTCGCCGATACTACTGGTGCTGGTGTTTTGTGCTTTATGTTTTGTTTAGCGCAGAGGCAACGTTGTCTATTTTGTTGAGTGGTCTGGCTAGTCTGCTATAGTCAGTTCGTATCAATCCAACCACCCCAATAAAAAGTACATAAATGTAAAAAATCATCTGCTAGGTCACTTTGTCAACCAGCGCAAAGAAATCTTAGTAAACAACAAAATTTTCGCGTTTTGATCCCGTTGCCGTTAACACCAAAACTTTTTACAGCTCGCAGGTCCATTTGCCAAACACTCCAAAAATCTAACCAACCACTACATTTTCTGATAACATTCTGCTGCGTCGATAAGCTTCTGGCTTGTTCTATAAAAAAAGATTATAGTTTTTATAGTCTGGGACGCAACCGCCGTTTTAATGATATTTGCAACTGCAATATATCTAATACCAAACAACTCACACGCACAGCCAGGTCATAAAAAAATTTCGAGGCTCGCTTCGCTCGCAGGATCCACGGCGAGCGAAGTGTCTCGTCCCTCATATTTTGTTTTTATTCGACAAACTTAAAAATTGTTCTTACCTTATTTTATTTAGCTTCCTTGTCTTGCATGGACGCATGCCTAACCAATTTAAAAAAAGGCGTCTCTCTTTTTTATTCGTTTCTTAACATATTTCTAAGCTCCCGCAAACTTTCCAATTTTTCCAAAAAATATAACGGAACCATACAATTTTCGCGGCTCGCTCCGCTCGCCGCTAGTATTTTGTGCTTTGTTACTGGCTACGGCCCGCACCAAGTGTTGGCCGTAGCGTAGCAGGTTGTTGAAACTCGACGCCATGCTAGTGAGAACCTAGGTATTCGTTTTTTCTGTCGTGGTTTGTTAACAAACATTCTACATTGAGTTTGTCTAGTGTATAGGTAGGTACTTAATATAGATGGGTACCTAGGTACCTATGTACAGTTTTCTGATAGAATTCTATTTAAACAGATTACTGTTAAGGAGTGAGCCTAATCTATTTATGACGAACGACTGTATTTACTATATCTGATAAGCCCCGGTACTTATAGGTAAAATCGCTATAAAATAATAAACATTGCTGTACAAACAAAGGTAGCCTAGTTACGTAAAATAAAAGTAGGTTCTTGTGAGAAGGTACTCCTCCTATCTATAATACGTAGGTGTGCAGGGTGCCACGAAACATGTGTACCAAGGCGAAAGGGGGTGATTCTGGCCCTCGAGGGTATCAGTTTAGGGATTAGTTCTACGATTTTTTTAATTTTGGACGAAAAAAAGCTATTTAGCTAAAAGCTTCTTTTTCTTCGTAATCGTAGTTTGACGCGTATTTTAACACTATTTTTATCATTGTGAAATTTCAGATTTAAGTAAGCAAGTACATTGTTTTTGTTATTATTTCAAGACAAAAACTGGATTCGCTTAAAAAAACAAGCTAAAAACATTTGTGAAATATTTTATAATGTTACATGTGTGAAATATTTTATAATGTAACAGCGCGTGTAAAATAACACGAATAGAAAATATTACATATTAAAAAAATTGAAGATCATACTTAGGTACCTACCTACTTACATTATTCGTTTTTCAAAAAACCACCTGTCACAAGTTGATCCCTCGGGGTCCAGAATCACCCCACGTAAACATGTTACGTGGCACCCTGTAGAGCAACCGAGTTCTAATGGCCTATTGCGCCATCTTTGCCTATATATAAAAACAAATAATTAGCCAAGTATCTAACCTACATACACAGTCATTTGAAGTGTAGGAAAATTGCTAATACGGAAACCAACGTTGGCTTAGCACTGTAAGAACAGTTGTTTCCTATTGATAAATACAATCAGCCGACTTTAGGATATTTAGGTACTTAGGTAGGTACCTAATAAATATCTTAGACTCGATAAAGAAATCACACAAACTTTAATAGAGTAGGCTCCATTAGGACAATAAAAAGACCCTTGACAATACATAAACATATCATGCATAATTCCATAATTCGATTGTTTTGAAAAACTAGAAACTTCGAAGCCCTTAATTTTATAAGTACTGATTTTAAGTTTTGCTGTATAAATACTATACTTACCCCTCAGGAATAAAATTTTATGGGACCACCTCTGGATAGGGATCATTTTCTATACAAAAGCAAAAGAATTATCAATATCGGTTCATAATTCACGGAGAAGTCTAAAAAACCTACATACAGCCGAACATACGAGTAGAACCTCCTCCTTTTTTTTCGAAGTCGGTTAAAGAGACCCATGCATTCCAAAATAACATTTCCGGGCTCTACATAAAGCACTACAATCTTAGTAGGTAAGTACTCATTCATTTAAAGTGTTAAAGTTTATATGAGATTCACCAATTTACATACCTAGAGCACTATAGTTTTATTATTTACATATGTATATCTTATGTAGGTAAATAATAAAAACTAATAATCATAAAATCTAACCTAGAAAAGACCAGAAGAAATAATGAATGGATTGTGTGAAAGATGACATGTGTCGGTAAGAAAGGTGTTGGTTGGTACTGCAGTACGGAGATTAAGGCTGAAAGACGAGAATGGAAGAGAAATACATGTTTGTTTATTTATTTATGTTTATTAGGTACATAAATCACATAACAGGCAATAATACTTACTATAGAAAAAATATATCAAAGAAAATACGAATTGGCTTGAGACATTAACATTACCTTAATACTATGAGCACACAACAAATAATAAGACATATGCAATGAAATACTACGTAAACAACATAGAAGAAAGGAACTATAATATAACAACGCACAAAAATAACAATGCAAACTACTACTGTCTAGTTAATTATTAGGGTAATGTCGGGTAATGCCGGTCAGTTGGCAATACCGGTCACCTTACTTTCTAACAAAATACTGCGTTTATGCGCATACACACATGCAAAGAGGGTGGCGTGATCGTTCCCTGTCCCGATGCACAGACCCCTGCTTAGTTCCGGCCACTTGTCACTGCGCTGCGTCCAAGACGCGTGTGTGTTTCGCGCCACTTTGTTATAACTTTCTGGCCACAGAAAATAAGAGGCGAGTATCGTAATTTTCATATTTAATTTACTGTCTATAATATTTTTTGTGAAGCAGTTATCTAACTATGCGTTAGATTGTAGATTTGAAGCAATAAGCTACGCGTTTTTTCTTAAATTATTAATAACTTCAAAAGTGTGCAGGCGGGTAATGCCGGTCACCGTGACCGGCATTAGTCGCAAGTCACAAATACAAGCAGATGATATTTTGCGACGTATAAAAATTTACTTTGTTCTACGATCGTAGAGTTTGTTTTATACATAAGGTGAACCGAGGCTATTGTGACTATGGGGTGTATGCGACTAATCGATTTTTCTTTTATTCCAACGGTTAAAATGTTGAGCTCACCACCTATTGGTCAATAGAGAAATTATTGTTTTTCTCAAAAAATTACAGGTTACGCTATTACCTATGAAACTGTTTGATTGATAGAGTTTTTTCTGGAAGTCACCATTTTGGGTCAGTGTATGTTGACAACCTCCGCACAAGTTTTTATGAAAAAAAAAAAACGGAGTTTTTATGAAGTTTTGAAAGAAGAAAAGAAGAAATACTAATTGTAAGTTGCTTTTACAATATTATTTTAAATCCGATGTCATTTATTTCGTATGATATTCTAATAGTTACTTTCGCCACATTTTTCTGAATTTCGGGGTGTTTGTAACTATTTTGACAAATTTAAGGTAGTTACAATAGCCCCTATGTTTTTGTATGGGAAATGTAAATCGCTAGTGATGTTCAGTGTCGATAGAATAGCATATCGATATTTTGTAAATAAACTGAAGTATGAATTTTAATTAGAGCAGCGAAAATAAATACCGACGACTTAAATAAATATACAGTACTGCATTACATTTTCATTTTACTACTTTTCTACACAGAAATAAAAAAAATTGGTGTAGTAAAATTATACTTAAGTGCCATTAATAAAAAAAAAGGTTTATTTAATTTTTTTAGTTGGATCTATAATGTTTTTTTTTAATGAATAAAATAATAAAATATAATATGCTATGTTTCATTTCCTAAACCCATCGATGCCGGTTCATTAGTCACTTAGGAAAAAGTTGACGATGAATGTAGTCCCAATACTAACTCTATGGCGCGTAGTTGCATTCGCCCCAGAAGAAACGAAAAGCATTTTTTTAGGCAACTGTGTTTTGGTACGGTTTGAAATCATTTATGTGGAAATATTAGTTCAAAGTAGGTGTTATGCAATTTTAAGCTGTAAAGCAATAAGCAAAAACAAGTTATACTAAAAAGTCACATTCACCCCAAAGTGAGGCGAATGTAACTTTTTCCGTTTTCACATCGATTATATTGTATAATTATCTAAGTTTACTATTAATCAACGTTATTTTGATGTGATAACGTTCATAGATATATGCTTAACCATGTTGGTTTATTAGAACGTCAATTTAATCTAACGGGACGATTATGGCAAAAGGTAAAGTTAAAACTTCAAAGTTGATAGTCACAATAGCCTCGGTTCACCTTAACCGACTTTTTTAAAAAGGAGGAGGTTCTATGTTTGTCTGTTTGTGTTTTTTTGCGGTCACCGATTTTTCTGTAAAATGTGGACCAATTTTGATGATTCGTTTTATATTAGTTTTTTATACACTCAGCGGCACGGAATCTTGGCCGAGCTCGAAACTTTCGATAACAAAAAATGCAAGTGTTTCTGATGAATGTTACTATGAAGGTAGCTTATAAAAGTATCAGTTTACGTTGAAGAGGGTAAATCATTAAGTTTGAGTTGAATTTGACACCACTTTTTGAGATTTAGCCGAAACGAATCGCACAAAAACAACTGAAAAAGATTTTTCTTTTTCAAAAAGAAAATTCCTTACTTTTTGTTTGATTTTTCGTATTTTCATATGGCATGCTTTATTTGTTATCTGGAGGCCTTAAACAGTTCTGAAGGCAATAAAGAATACCGTAAATTGTTTTTGAACCTCTGATTAACATTGGTAGAAAACAAAAATTTAAAAAACAAAAATTTTCGCCTAAATTGTGAGTGGTCAAGTTTCCGTGCCGGTGAGTGTACGTACATTTACTGGCCTGAAATTGTACTCATGTCTATTTTTTGCGTTCGGTGTGAGCATTGGGCTCACACCGAAGGCTCAGGATACGAGTCCCCCGAAGATTATATTTGTGATTTATTTTATATACTTTAAAATTCATCATCATCCTATATTAGTCATCATCATCATCATCATTGGCCTTGTTCCGTCTTTATAGACGATTTAGGTAATGTCCGTGGTCTGGTTGGATTTACATTTCTTTGTGTGGCTATGAAGCCCGATGCGCATATTACATATATATGACCTGCACAATTTGCCATCGCTCGGTGCATTCGCGCATCGGGCTTCATATTAGTCAATTAGTCATAGGCCTCCCCTAATGAGCGCCATAGCTTTAAAATTACTGACCGGTATTGTCAACCTGCTGACCAGCATTGCCCGCCATGTCGGGCAATACAAGTCAAAGCTATATGTTTTTTAAACGTCTATTGTGCCATGTGTTTTGAGAAAACTGATCTCATAGTTCATAAGTATAATAGTTAAATTTAAGCTTTTTTAATAGTTTTTAAATAAAAAGTAAATTTTTTTGTAAACCGACTCCTCCTAGCGTGCAATACCTAAGAATGGGAAGAAGAAGAGACCTAGAGTAGAGCACTAGAGTCCATGAATTTTACTCCATTCAATGAGAATTTGAACTAACACGTTGTAGATGCGTGCATGTCAGTCATTCATTAAATCATTACACACGTTTTATTTTAATTGCGCGCTCTACCATAGAATAAACGCGTTAGCTCTACAAATAACTCTTCTGTGTCGGCCGTGAATGTTTTTAAATTTCACGAAAGCAGGTCAGTCAGTCTTGGAAAAATAGATAATTCGTTGGCACAATGTTTTCATTGGAAATTTTGTGATTTTCTTTGGTTGGGCGATTCGAAAGTAGGTAGTATTAGGTAAAGTAGGTAGGCCTACTAACTCTTAGTAGGCCTACTAATTCTTCTTTCGAAAGGTCATGTTGGAAAAGTAACCCTTTGTTCCCAATTCAATTCTAAGAGCTAAGTTGGTATCGCATTTACGGCTGGGGGCGATTCTTCATGGGTAAATTCGTCACTGCTGCGTGACAAATAGGGATATCTTTTTAACGCATATTTTTTTCAACTATATAGAACATTCGTCTGTTAGTATCTTTTAATCTGGGCACCTCGTTAATAAACCTCGTTGTAAAAAAAAATCTTCGGGTTAAAAACAGTGTTGTGTATGATACCAAAAGTCGAATTACCAACGCAGGAAACGTGTTCATTTAATAGCCTTACTAAGGGCTTTACTCAATCCTTTGATAACGATAAGCTGATAAAATTCTGGTCTCTGCCCCATTTAGAAAGTATTTTTTACAGACAGGCCTTGTGTTTTGTAACAGATTAGTAATAAAGACAGAAGAAACATATTTGCCCATAAAAAGAGGAAATTTTGCTTTTCAGAGAAAGATATTCGTCACATAGTAATCTTATATAGGTATTTTATCAGACTATAAAATACGGAATACATAATTGAGAAAGACCATTTGATAACCCCTGAACTGCAGTCGGTAAGTGGGTCGATCAACCTTTATTGTCTGGACTGTTTTAGGTACAAATAAAATAAAAAATTATTATACCTTTATTATCTTTAAAAATTTGAAGCGTTAAGGGCTTTTATTCCCCAGGTAGGTAGTACCTTACGCAGAATCTGAACTCGAAAAATCATTATGACCCCCATGTGGTGGAATAAGTGAGCGGGCGTACATACGAACCATTTAATGATTAGTCAATCCTTTCACTCAGCCCATTCCTGGAATAGAAAATTGCATAAACAGACTCATCATTGCATTAAACTGCATAGCTACACGTACTTGCCCATACATAAACGTTTATGAGCTAGTAAATAAAATATAAGTATGAATGAATCAACATAGCACCGCAGGCGCAGTTATCAGACACGTGACGAGCAATCAGTGTCAGAGTCAGTGTTGTTCCTTCCTCTCTCAAAGACTGTTGTGTTGCAAATTATAAATATATTGTAAATGAAATATTGTTTGAAAACGATTTGTAACAGAAAATTTATTCATTTTGTTTTATGGATGTGTTTTAAATTTTCATGGACATGTCAGTACTAGCAAAATATTTATGATATTTTTGTATGTTACAAATTTCGAGGATACGTGTGGGATTTTAAGAAAAAGGTTAGTGCGACTAATGTTCTACGTAATTATGTTATTTTTGTCGTCGTTACTTTTTATCAGGTTTCTGAGGTACTAACACGGAATACAGTTAATTAAAATATATCAACAAACAAGCAAATTTTTACATGATAAATGAAGAAAGGGATACTTAGGTATTGTTTTATTAATCTGTTAATTTATTGTTTCAGAGAATGGCGAAGACTAAGTTGAAAGTGCGAAAAGATGGAGATTTCATCCCCCCGGACGGAGGCTGGGGGTGGATGATCGTGGTGGCTGCTGGATTTTCCAATGTAAGTATACCGCATATTCATTTCATTGCAAGCATTTTATTCAGAAATATGTTTACATTTTGTTACTTAAATAGGTACTATTGCTTTGTTACGACATCGAAATTTAGTCGAAATTAGTCTGTTTGCCCTCTTTTCCTAAAGGCTTCCCCCAACCCCTTCCACTTATACCGCTTATTACCATGTTATTAATAAATAAATAATGCTGGACAATTCACACAGCTATGCAGCCCCAAGCTAAGCAGAGCTTATGGTATGGGTAGGTTGTGGTGTGGTATGGTACTATATAACTGATAATTACAAAGATAGATAAGTATTTTTATTATTATTTATTTATTGAACCACAAACTAAAAATAGACTTAAATAAAAAATAAAAAAAATGCAAAGATTATGTGAGGTAGGTAACTATGTATCGCATACCACTTGTTTTATTTACCAACGTTTACTAATATAGGTAGGTACCTATACACATGATAAAATCTTTCCTATATGAATCTCTACTCCCAAAAGTATTTTTTTTCGCTTTTTTGCCCTTTCGGTGCATCGAGCCACATTAATTATTAAACAATTTGTTTCTATTTACATGTTTGTGGAATATGAATCATACAGCTTTCTGTAGGTCGTGTTTTCATATAAATTCTGTGAAATTTTTTATTCCTGGTAACAGACTTCCTCGTATCATCTTTACTGTGTTTACATAATTTTTATCTCTTTTTGAAAACATTGACATTGATTGGTTTAAGCTTCATTTCGCAAAACTAGGTACTTACTCTTTGTACAGCACAAACATACAAACAAAGTAAATGATAATGAAGGTTATCTCAAGTAGCAACTGTCACCAAAATTACGCATGATTGCCACGCACGCTTAGCCTACCTACACGCAGATATTAATGCTTAGCTAAAGGTGCGTGTCTAGATTAGTACCAAACATGTGATAAACTATGTTTAGGATTTTAACATGTTTTATAATGTGAACACTGGACGTGCATAATTGACGGAGCGAACGAAGTGACCGAAGCGTCTCTGCATTAAGTCTAGCAAAATTAGCGGTTCTGTCAGTATGTCCGTACTCCTCTACAGGTCGTATTATACAAACGATCAGGACGAAACTAGGTGTATAGATGCTACGATTTTGTAGTTTTTTGATTAAAAGCGTCGGGGTTTTTTGATTAAAAGCGTACTTCAGTACAGGCAAAAGGGGCCTTTAGAATATCTCCGCTTTAAGACATCTGATTTCGATGATTATATTTTTAATTCAAAGGTAGTAATTTTAAACGGTTCTCATAAAAATTTGGTAATCTGATCTGATGAGGATTTTCGACATGACGAGCAGAAAAGCTTCGCAAAAAGCTTATAACTAATTGGTGCGGCACCGTGTGGTGCTGCCGGCTTAGAATTTGCACCACCCCAACTCTTCCCGCGGGTGTCGTAGGCGACTAAGCGATATCCACCCATGGCGAGCAGCAGCGTCCCCTATAGAACAATTCTACCACCAAACTGCGATCCCCAACCCGTATTCCCAGCGAGGGGATTATGGGCAATACCCCCCATGAGATGAAGGCCAATAAGGCGATTATCAAGGAGAGGCCTACGTCCAGCAGTGGACCAATACAGGCAGTGAAGGTTAAGGTATAGGTATAACTAATAGTTACATCTTAAGTGAGATGGTGACCAAATGCTTAACCATCTTGAGTAAAAAACTACAGCCATAACATTATCTATCTATTATCTACACAGTAAGAACCTAGGCAAATAAAAACGTGTCACCTTCGTACCACCGTTTAAATCCTCTTGTTACGTAATAAATTCTCATAATGGTTCTTGTTGCTAGCCTCATAACTAACATTAAATCAATTTTCCGCTGTGGAAAAACCAACCTCAATCTAAGCAAAGTTGTTCAAAGGTTTTCCTTTTCCTGTTTTGTTTGCTATTCTTTTAGGACCGAAAACCATAAAATTATTCTGTGTTTCCAGCTATCCGCCCTCCCGATCTTCCAGCAGTTCGGTCTGATATTCCGAGACAGATTCGAGCGTCTCGGTATTTCCAGCTCTAAGACCACCACGGTCATCAACATGCACTCTGCCCTCAACTCCGTCGTCGGTGCGTGACGCGTTAGCATGGTAACTAATACCATCATCACTATCATCATCATCATCCTCCATCCGATGGGTATATAATGCTCATGATGGGTACAATATGCCTACAGACTTGTGGCTGCTCCTGACGGTCCTGCGCTAGTCCCATCTGTGACTAGCGCTCCCCATTTTTATCATCATGGCCTAAATCCTGTTGACCCAACTCATTCTCAATGGGGGTCAGGAGGAAGTTTGTCAGGTGGTTTCTGCTGATGTTTACCTTGGTATAAGAAAAACATGGGGGGTGGCTGTTTGAATGATCTCTTCTGTTCTCTGTTTTAAGAATATTATATGTTTTAAATCCACCTGATATAAAACAGACTAAGTACTATTAGATTAAACACACCAATAATAAACAAATCTGTAAGTATATGTACTTATTAGGTGAGTGACGCCAGTTTCTCTACTCAAACCTATATTTAAATTTATTTATCACAGTTTGCGAACCTTGAAGCGTGAAATTGACAAATATAAGGTCATCTGGAAAAAGAATTCGGTTGACAGACCCTTGGGGACAAGTAATTGAGCGTCAACGGGAATAGCCCATTTTTGACGGCTTTTTTAACTGCCGCCCTAGGGGGCCCTAGGTAGTGGTGAACAAATAAAAATACAGCCTTTTCTCTACCATAGGGTAGAGCTACTTAAAAGGCACATTTGTAAAGGCATGAGCATGGAAATGTATCTATGACCAACCTTCACAGGGATGAGCATGGACTTGTACCGATGATGGATGACCTAATTATACCTACAGTTTCAAAGTAGTATTGTTTATTAAACTTTCGTGATTCGCGCGATAAGATCCGGATTAATAATACCACAGATAATAATTACACTTATAATATGAGATAGGAGATTAACCAACCTTAATACCAAAGAAAATAATATAGGCTCATTAGATCGCTCGTCTTTATCATTTTCTGATTAGAAGCACAAGCAGACATCGTGTACATAAGTGACACTGGTAAGTAGGTAGGTATATCAAGGTAGGCAAATACAGCCGCGCCCGCGCTGATAATGATAAGTACCAGAGTGACAAGCCGAAGCTACGAGAAGATGAATAAATCATAAAAAACTCAAGAAACTTTTTGCTTAAGTTTTTAATGAATTTATTTATTCAGATGTAGAATTATTTACATAGGTGGGTCTTAAATACTGGTACCATGCCTGATGCCTGAGATGCCGTTGCTATAAATCTATATCAAATGATGAAATAGTTATTGCAGTGGGATTGAAGAGATTAAATCTTTATATATAAAAGAAAGTTGAGTTAGTTACACTATTTATAACTCAAGAACGGCTTTACCGATATGGTTGAAAATTGGTAAGGAGGTAGCTTAAAGCCAGGAGACGGACATAGAATTATACATAGGATACTATTTATTCAGTTCGATAGCATTCAAGTGTGACTTGACATAACCTCAAAAATAGAATTGGATAGAAATAACCTCAAAACGTTTAAATAGAAACAACGCGTGCGAAGCCGCGGGCAGAAGCAACAGAACAATTCATAGGTACTAATGAATTGTTAGTCACCACTCGTGCAACACTTGCCGTCGCGGTCTCGCGGCGCATAAGAATCGACCCCAGCCCGTGGATGTCATAAGAGCCGACTTAGGAAACCTACCAGAAGAAGGGCAGCGCAGCACCTTGCTATTGTTGTATTTTAGCACCTCTACTGCAACCACCAATCCGCCTGAAGCGTGGTGTAAGAGGAGTTTATGGCAAACGTGGTAATTTGTTGAGGAGAGGCGTGTTCAGCTGTGGCCGTATGTGAGCTGGCTCAAGATCAAACCGTAAAATCAAAAACTCTTTATTTCCATCAATACAATTAATGTACACTTAGAAAAGGTCAAATTATAAAATTAAACACTGACACGGAAAGTAACCAAACGAAATTCTCTCGTTACAGGCCTAGCTAACGGTCCAGTATTCAGAACATTCACGTACCGCCAGGTCTCTTTAGCTGGAGCTACGTTGGTTTTCTTCTCGTTGATGCTAAACACCTTCGCGAATGACTTCACATCTTATCTTATATGCTTCGGTCTTCTCTATGGTAAGATATTCTTAATTTCCAATTATACAAGGGTGACCTTGTTTACTAATTCATACACTTCGGTCTAAAAATAACTGTTTCTCAAAATTTTATTTTTTATTTCAGGCGCCGGTTACGGCATCAGCAGTTCAGCAAACGCTTTAGCCCTAAACACTTATTGGAAGGAGAGGAGAAGATTGGCCACTGGCCTCTCGTGGACCACCACAGGCCTCGGGCCCATCGTGTGGCCTCAAATCATCACGGCCCTCTTCGCGGTCTTCGGAGAAGACGGTGCCATTCTTATCCTAAGCGGAATCTCCCTGCACGCCATCGCATGTGCACTACTCCTGCAACCAGTAGAATGGCACTCCAAAACCCCACCGAAAGAACAAGACACTGAAAAGCTACTCAAAGCAGAAAATGCAGAGTCAGAAAAGAAAGCAGAGAGTGGATACTTCAGTACGAAACTAAAGAACCTCAGTTCTTTTGGTAGTCAGTATTTGTATAACGAAGATGACCCTGTGAACACAGGCTATGAGATCACAGACCCTGGAGTGCCGATGATGCTGCGGGCTAACGATGGCTATTTCAGTCAGTCGAGGCAGTCGAAAAGCAAAATGTCTTCGAGAGATGGCTCTGCGAAGACATCAAGGCTGAACTCAAAGAAGCCTTCGATGACGAATTTGTTGGAAAATAGGTCTCGAAAATCATCAACTCTATATTTAAATGAGTCGAAAAAAAACTCGTCAGCCAATCTAGGAGCCCTAGACAGATCGAAAAGAAATTCTTCAACAAACCTCGGTGCGCTCGCACAAGATCGAGATAAATCTAAGAAAAGCTCATCAGGTAACCTCAAAGCTCTAGCTCAAGAGCGAGAACCAATCAAGCCAAAGCGCAAAACTTCTATTACCATCGAAACTCAAATTCCTGAATCTGAAATAGAAGATTGTCCGACTCTTAAAGCACCTCAAGATTTAAAAGATGAAGAAAAAGATGTGGTCAAAAAAATTGACCCAACAGAGGCTAAAGACATCTCGGAGAGAGCCGAAAAACATATAGCTGGTAGTAAAAGTCTCAAATCACTTAAAATTGATAATCTGTACGGCGCAAAATATAATAAAGACAATCATAGTAATATCTCACAGAAATCAAATAAAAATCTGGAGGATACGGACGAAAAGAAGTACCTTAAAGACAATCACAGCAACCAGTCGCAAAGAACAGCAAAGCAAAGAAGAAAATCGAATAACTTCAATTATGAAAGTGAAGTACTTAAGCAGGCATCTCTTAAATTAGAGGAGTACTTAAAAGAAAAGGAAGTAGAACAGACAGAGAAAATGAAACTACTGATAGACAAGATAAATGAGTCAGAAGATGACGATGTCTTCGAAGTAAAGAAATCTGATCCCACCAAGGACGAGGATGATGAAGAAGAAGAAGACTTAACGCTCTGGGAAAAAATTCAAATATTTTTTGATCTAGATTTACTTAAAGATTTTACGTTCATCAACCTTATGTTGGGGCTTACGTTAGCTTGCTTCAGCGAACTTAACTTTTCACTATTGACTCCATTCATACTCGGGGATTATGGCAAAACCAAGTCCGAGGTGGCTCTGTTCCTATCAATTTTGGGTGGAGTAGATGTTAGCATCAGGTTCTGCGTTCCTTTTCTGGCTGGGAAGATTGGATGGCACAACAATACGTTCTTCTTATTCGGCGTTATGATAATGGCTACGGGGAGAATGGGTAATTGCCACTATTATTATTACTTACTTATGAAGTTACGGCTTAATTTAACACTTTAATTGCCACCGACCACTCCGCTGCAGCTGGTGCTGGAGTGCTGAGGCATGGCAGTGATTGCGTTGAATGGCACCTCTCTTGCTACCATTAAAGGGTAATTCTTTGTTTCCACTGAATCAGAGAGGAGAAGAATCCGAGAAGTAAAAAAATGTGGTGATAAAATAACGTCATGCGACTTTATTGAGTTTTTGCACACATCTTTTCCTCTCTTTGTTTTAGTGGAAGCGGAGCGTTATTAATTGAGCGTAGGTTCGTAATGAAATCTCTCGATTAAATCAATATATATATATATATTGTTTATTGTCATGTAGAAACTTGTTTTATTGTTGGATCAAAACAGAAAAGTTTATTTCAATTTTGCTTCCAGTGCTGGCTTACAACCAATCCTACTGGGTGATCATCTTCGTGGCCGTCATCATCGGCTTCGGCAAAGGGCTTCGCACGGTGTTCATGGCATTGGTCATTCCTACTCACGTGCCTTTACACAAGCTGCCCGGAGCATCGGGCTTGCAGCTGATCACAGCTGGTGTGGTCTATGTCTGTTTGGGGCCTGTTGTAGGTAAGTCCAAAGTGGCTGTTGGCTCTGGCAAATGTCATCGTGACTCTTACTCACGTGCCTCCACTGCCTCCACATTAGCAGCCCGGAGCTTCGGGCTTGGGGCTAAACACAGCTGGTGTGGTCTATGTCTGCTTGAGGCCTGTTATAGGTAAGTCTAAAGTTGCTGTTGGCTCTGGCAAATGTCATCGTGACTCTTACTCACGTGCCTCCACTGCCTCCACATTAGCAGCCCGGAGCTTCGGGCTTGGGGCTAAACACAGCTGGTGTGGTCTATGTCTGTTTGGGGCCTGTTGTAGGTAAGTCCAAAGTTGCTGTTGGCTCTGGCAAATGTCATCGTGACTCTTACTCACGTGCCTCCACTGCCTCCACATTAGCAGCCCGGAGCTTCGGGCTTGGGGCTAAACACAGCTGGTGTGGTCTATGTCTGTCTGTTTGGGGCCTGTTGTAGGTAAGTCCAAAGTTGAGGTTGGCTCTGGCAAAGGATATCGTGATTAATACTCACGTGCTTTACACGAGCTGCCCGGAACATCGGGGTTGTAGAAGATCACAGCAGGTGTTGTCTGTATATTTGGTGTTGTTGTCGTCATATAATAGGTAATTTTGTGCCTTACTAAATCAATTTATGTATATTCTGATAAAGATGTAGCCGGCTGTAACTGCGAGAACACAAGTTTAGGTACGCTACTTTTTTGTACCTTTTACCTATAATGTAATAATGTGTATTGGCAAAGAACTGTTAGAAAATCAATAACCATAACATAATCGTTTCTCTGTCACAAATGGGAGCATTTTTTATTGAAGTTGAAACGCAGTTCAAGATAAAACGATGCATAGTTATGACGACAGGACCCAACAGCTGTCATTAATTCTACAATAATAAAATTCTAGCGTTAAGCTGTGCTTCCACCGGAATGGAATCGGAACGTATGCGGCGTCGGTATTTACAATATACATACATACATACATTTACATTTATTTCAGACAACATTAGAACAAGTATAGATCTTATTAACTTATTCTACGGTCCATACGAATATATACCTTAAATCTAACATACATAAAAATATAAAAACTTATTTTAAATAAAATTGCACACGTTCTAAATTTGCGGCGGCGACGTGTATGACGCAATCAGGGTGTCAGCTGACGACGGTGCACGGCGGTGTCCCCTTGCAGGCGGCCAGTGAACCGTCGGAACTTGACACCCTTCGGCCAAAACTCTTCACTCAAGTAGGTCGAGAGATGTTGAGTTTGAACTCTCACCATAAATGAACAGAAGCTTAAATTATGGCGAGCGTCCAGCTTCTCGACGCGCAGCGAGAGCCCAGTCTTCGTCTTCAGGTAGTCCTCCACAGCCTTTGTCTGCACAGCGTAGTGGACGCGTGAGATGTAAAGCTGCGTTGTAGGGACTTCCGCCCTGAAGCCAGATGTGATATCTAGCGGTCCAACACCGCACCGGTTTCGACTAGAGGGCTTCCGGCGAACTACCCTGATGAATCCATCCGAATCACAGGGTCCCTTGCCAGGAGGCAGCTCAGGCACAGGAACACATGAAGGTCCACAAGGATGCTTCTTCTTTTTCCGCCTCTTTTTGGGGCGCGCTGCAGGCTGAGGGCGCTCAGCGGCTACGGCACAGCTCGCGGCGGTGGCGGTGGCGGCGACGGTGGCGTACGCGCGCGGGGGGAAAAGCGCTTGCACACATGTCGGTTCCTCACGTGGTGACGCGGGGAGGGGGCGGGGGGAACGCAAAGTTTCGGCGGCGATGTTGTCGGCCGCGACCGGCGCCGCGTCCAATATCGCTGACTGGAACGATGATGCCGACATAATATGCCTGGCATCGGTATCCGCCTTTTAGCCCGCTTTGTCAAAGGTATCGGCAGCTATACTTGCCGATCCAATCTTGTTCTGATCCAATCTTGTTCCGTAGAAATCAAAACAATCCAACAAATCCTTACGCTGCGTACGCTAGAGTAGACTATCTAGCTAGAGGATACTAGGTTGTCATGGCTATAATTTCATTGTTTTGTTTTTCCAGGATGGGTGAAAGACAACGCATCAACAGCTGTTACCCTCTACTCTCTCAACATCTTCACATGGTTAACCGCACTCTCCTGGGGCTTGGAGAAGTTCATACGATCACGGCGACAAGCGAAGTCGACTGTCGATATTGTCATTGATAAAGCGTAGTCGACATAAACTATCATTTTAAAGATGCAATACAACATGCCGATTTTGGAGACTCGTTCTAGCAGAAATCGCGATTAATTTGTAGCTCATAATGATATTTGAGACTTATGTGACTCGCGAGATCGAATTTTTACAGCTGTATACGATACCTACTTATAGTAAATTTTTAAATCATAATTAATGGTTAGTACCTTCGTTTGTACCTACTTAAGACCCTGCCCAGCGTGGAATAAAAGTAATGATGATGATTAAGATGCGTCGTAAATTGTGGTGAGACCCTTAGTCGAAAATTGTGTTAGGTACCTACAGAAACTTCTCAATGAAACTATTAAGCTATTTTACCCGACTGCGAGAAGAAGGGTTACGTTTTTAACAAATAGTTGCCAACGATTTCAATAATATTAAGTTGGTTACCAATGAAACAAAATAGCTTGCGTTTTATATATTATTTTTTATTATGTTAGTCATAAGTTTTAATGTTATATATTGTTGATATTGAAAGATAATTGTTTTATTTTATTATTCAAAGCATAAATATCACATTGTGTAACATTATCAGCCCGATAACTTAATTAAACAGGAATTCGATAAATGAATCAGAATTGTTCTTATTTCATTATCCTCTTCATCTATCTTAGCGTAGACCAGAATACATTCATGGCCCAAGACGTATTTTAGTCTGCACTGCACCAGCGTGGCGGGCGCGCGGCGTGCCGCCGCCGCCCCTGCGGGTGTCGCACCGCCAGGACTGGGCATTGAATGCATTAATCGACGGACATTTGCGCCTTGGGCCATGTAAGTAAGTGTTAAAACTACTCATTCGCAATTTCACACTCAGGATAGGGTAATTTAAGTGAGCACCATTATCCATGAATCTATGATGTGCTAACTTCAAATTTTTTTGTTCAGGTAGATTCAAAAATGGATCGATGACATATTGTAGGCATACTCACAACAGGCATCCCAACCGGGCTGATTGATGGAAAGATCCTTGAAAAGGCCGAACACACCAACTTCTAAACTAGAGATCCATCCAATGGAAGTCCTAATTCACTACATCCGACGGACCAAATTACGCTCGACACACGCCTGACAACGGATTCCTACTTAATTAGATTTGCTCCATAAATTGGACCATGGCAGTAAAGTGAACCAACGTGAACGAAGGCAGAAGTGATATCAACAGAAAAGTACCTACCTATAACTATAAAATAAACTCGACGGATCCTACGCATTCGCTCCCCTTGGAGTTGAGATGTTAGTGGGGTACCAAGGCTCGACGAGATTTAATTTTTTTATCAGAGCGAGTGGACGAAGCGACTGCGACGGCGGCGGCGGCGGCGCGGCGTGACCCGAGAGCTAGTGGCGTCTCTGGCACAGCTCATCAGCATTGCCATACGGCTGGTAGGTACAGCGGGGTAATTCAGCCAGCGTCTTGGATTGGGGGACGATGACGCTACGCTTCCGATTGGTACCTATTGATTGGTACCGATTGATTGATAGAGCAAAAGTCTGCAGTTAGCTCAACTGTTTTGATTGTTAATATGTACCTACTATAAAAAGTTGAATTTTAATTTTAAATCTAGTACTTAATCAGATAGATAAGCTATAAGTAACTCTAATTTGTAACACAACACCTCAACTCTTCATGGGGGTGTCGTATCAAATCAAATCATTTATTTGCAGACAACGGGTTACAAGTTGGTGTGCGTAGGTATTACTTAAGTATATTAAAATGTTCCATGCGATGATGGCTTACCAGCAGCTAAACAGCTTTGATGTGCAATAATAACGAATAGAGACATGCAAATCGGAAAATCAATTAGAATAATGTCAAAGTATGAGTACCTACTACACAATAAAATAACATAGGTCCATAGAAATAATAAAAGCAAATTTTAATGAGGAATACAAAATGTCAAATAATAAATAATTATGATGTAAAAACTTACAAAATTAATGTTAGAGTCCGTGAAAAATTCATTAATATGATTAGTATCTATAGTACCCATCGATGTATGTATAGTACCTACCTATCATTTTAATGTCAGTATCTTAAATAATTTTAGCTTACATCACTAGGCTTAACTCCCGTAGAGCAGCTGGTAATTTATAAAATATTTTTGGAGCTATTCCACTAAAGTTTTTGCGATATTGCATAGAGCTGTGTGGCCTCCGTTCGAGCAGAGACGGCTCCAGGTCGCGCCTGCTCCGCGAATGAGTAGGTTTTTGGTAGAGCTCTTGGTTAGACTTACAAAAAGGGATGGTACGGTTAATATTTTTAAAGCTATGAAATGGGATTTGCCGCTACCGATGCTTTTTAAACCTATTTGATGCACCTTTTTTGTGCCCTAAATATTATTACCCTATCTTTGCAGTTGCCCCAAAATATAATCCCGTACCCGTAATTTTAATGAGACATAGGTAACTATGTTACAACGTTTTTAGAGCATCTAAACCAACGACCTTGCGCAATTTAAGAATCATGTACGCATACTTGCTGTTCTTACATATTGTGTAGTGTGCTGGCCTTACATATTTCGGGTTAGGGTACATCTGGGCCGAATCTCAAACTGATCCACGGACGAGATGTCCACTTCACTTTCGTCGGCTTGAAAGCTCCAATTTATATTTATGTCTATCTCGAGTCCTAGAAAATTTATATGTACAGTACTCTCTACAACCTGGTCTTTATACTTTATTTGCAAACAAGGTTCGTAAGAGGCGGCTGAGGCATGTACACCGGGAGCGGGCAGCAGCGCCCCCTGCAGAACGAATCGCCAACTCGCATGCCCAGCGTGGGTATTAGCCTATTAGGGCATTACCCCCTAATGACAAGAAACAATAAGCTTATCAGGGCCAGCCCTTTGTTCAGCAGCGCAATGTTAAACACTGTTGATATGATGTGATGAAATAATCTAATATATCCGGCTCCAAACGCATTCTATTGACTTCTAGTCAATAGAATGCTCCCTTAAACTGAGATAAAAAGATTGGTTCCATCCGACTTGACATCGACAGGATAAATCCTACTCCTTGACAACCAGTAAATTAGATTAGAGTAAACCAGTCAAGTGGATATCTAGCCCGAACGTAGGAAAGAACGCCCTTCGTAAATAGCCACTATAATTATCTCCATAGCAATGCCCGTAGAGAAAAAATTACCGCTAGCCACTGTAGACACGACAGGCGGCAGCTGCTGGTATAGTAGGGTCTAAATAATGAAGTTGCTCAGTACTCCGGCGCATCCACGCCGGCGGTGACGTGTAGTGATTACTCAAAGTTAAAAGTAAACTTTAATGAGTGGAAATTTGATTTAAAACAGTTGATAGGATAAAATATGTTGCTATAGATAAGGTAAGACTAAAAAAATGTGGAATACTGTAACATTTAAGAGTAGTGTGCGGAATTACCCGGAGATAGTTAGAAATGTTTTCTCTACCTGCCAAGCGCCCAACGACGACGCGTGTTGGATACAAGCTGCCCCAATTTTTGTATAGTTTTGAAATCTTTTGTTCGGTTGTACCGTTTTTGACTATTTACGTGCCTTTTTCTAAGAATTTTCGACACGATTGAAGACTGTGATGATTAGTGTTTACAGTAGATATATGTAGGTATATAATAGAGTAGTTAGAGTACCTAAGCAAAATTAGAGTAGGTACCTAAGCAAATGAAACACTTCGAGGTTTAGGTAACATACCACATTAGTAGGTAAATTAAAAGAAATTCTAAATGACCTCTTTGTTTAATACTGTTGATCTTTTGTAAACAGCGATTGCATGGCTAAGATATTTATTGAAAACGAGAAACGTAAATTATACAAGCAGTAGAGTTGAATGTACAGTACAAGGTAAAAGACAATTAGGTTTAAACCGTGTGAAAAATTATACAAATACACAACAGATGATACGAAGTAGGTTAGAGTACGAATAAGTAGTATAACCTAATTCAAATATTCTAAATTGTAAATACCTACTTCCTACCTAGTTCTAGTTTATTTCTACTATTGGATTGTAATTTATATAAATAAATATATAGCCAGATAGGTATGCAAATATTTGGCCATGACCACATCTTTATGTCAAGACATGACAAAACTACCTTATTCATTGATAAAGATAACAAACAAGTTTAGCCAAAACTAATAAACAGAACTTGTTTAGTTTTTGCAATCATCCTAGGACAAAAGTGAATATCTACTAAAGGTACCTTTCAGACAAATATTTCGTAATCATAATCATAAAACTTATCTTATTAGACTCTGCGTGACCAATTTATCGTTTGATATCAGAATATCAACACGTAATCTCCTCTTTCAAGTTAATTTTGAAATTAAATAGGGTCACTGCGTTAATTTCATAGATTCATCCTTCCTCTACTTACTTCTGGTTTATCAGCTTCATCATTTTATTTTTTTCTTTTAATTAGGTACTTACCTACCTACCTATTCTTTGTACTATTTCTTGGCAAAAGTGTTGAAATTATTTGTTCCACGACAAAGCAACGTCAAGTCAAACAAAGAAAAATCCTATCAACATGTGATGTTAAATCTAATTATGAATTCTACTTAGGTATTCTACATAGACGAAACGAACATTCAAAACGGGCAACAAACTGCGATTTGAAATTGTAATGAGCTAAATTTAGTGCATGAACTACATTTGTACCTATGTCGTGTAAATTCGTAACCAACTCATAGAAGTATTTTTACGTTTACAGATTGTAGCGATCCGCATCACAAATGATAACAAGGCATAAAAAGTCTGGAAGTGATAACGAAGCTTACCAACAACAACCTTGTCCCAACAGCCACAACTAAGAGCGAATATCTCTATAATAACTACAGTCAATTGTACGAGGTCATTAATCCTTGTGTTAGAACCGGAAAGCATTGATAGCAACATGTGGACGTTGTACTGTTTGCCAGTTTGTTGACAATATCCGACGATACCTGCAGTTCTGTGATGTGATAGTACAGAATGGCAAAAGTGGACAAAGTGCCTCCGGACGGAGGCTATGGATGGATCGTGACTCTGGCCTATGCTCTAAACAATGTAAGTTTTCTTTTTGGTCGTTGCCATTTGTCATTCCTTTCATATTGTTAATAAAATTCCATTGCCCCTGATAAACAAAGTCATACCTACGCTTTTAATTTTATGCAGTCTTAACCTAATTTTATTAATAACATAATCCAAAACCTAAAATAACAATCGAAAACCGTATGAACGATTTAAGAGTGTTAACTAGTCAACATTTATGGTCCAATTAGTGATTTGACTTCCGAAGTCATTTGATATTTTATATCTGTCGTTGGATTATGTTTTCTGAGAAGTCTTCAGGTGAAATAGGTACATAAGTTATACGATTCGTTATTTGTACGTTGAAAAGCGTACCACTACCTACCATTGTTATCTTCATCTACACTACATTATAAAGTCTCTAAAATTGCTTCAAATGATGTAACATCTAGGTTATCGGTTATTTACTGTTTACCTAAACTTGTGTCTGTTTGCATAGCGATTCCATATTGCAGTTCGTTGATCGTCTGCCTTTATAACTAGGTACCTACTTAGGTTTCAAATATTTTCACTACTCCTCTTAAACCATCATTACGTAATTTTCAACACAAGCTCTACATAATTTGGGTCTAGAGGAAGCTTTGTGGATTATCCAGTATTATTTATTAAGTACTAGCTGCCGCCCGCGGCTTCACACGCGTTGTTTCTATGGAAACGTTAAAAGTTGATTTCTATCCCATGGGAACTGATTTATGGAATAAAAAGTAGCCTATGTTTGATGCCAGGATTATAATTATCTGTATACAAAATTTCAGCCCGATCCGTTCAGTAGTTTTGACGTGAAGAGGTAACAAACATCCATCCACCAATACATCCATCCAAACTTTCGCATTTATAATATTAGTGTGATTTCTAATTTCTTACTTATAATAAAAATGCGAAAGTTCGGGTAGCTGCTTGTTACGTCTGCACGTAATTATTTTATACTGAATTGTACTAACATTTTGCATAGATATAGGTCACAGAAATCTTAATAACAAGGCACTTGTTATTCAGATTTCTGTGATATAGGTACATATTATGTAGGTCTAGATTTAGAATAACATTTAGACGTTTTATCCTGGAAATAAGCTAGCAAAGCAGCGGGTAGCTTATATTCCTACCGTAAATAAATGCTTTACGTTGGTTATACTAATGAGTTGTTGCTAAAACTTCCCCTCTATCTAGAAAATTTATGATTTTAGTATGTACAAAGTACTTATATAAATGATCTAGAGGACATGATAAGATAACAATTCGTGAGCTCTGAATACTACAGTTACTGTTAGGAAGAGTATTTAAAAAAAATTATAGCCTGTATAAACTGAATGACTGATCGGCTACGTAGCTCACATTGTACTAATATTTTATTTATTTAGGACGGCTTCATCAATATATACAATGATGACATACATGTCATTGTCTATCTATCATTCAACGCCTCGCATGTTCGGGATGATATCGCTCTTATTGGATGAGATGACTGTTTAAGAAAGAGGCACAAGAATGCAGAGACATATACCGAGCAGTGGGTAAGATCAGGCTATGATGATAATGATCACACCTATAAGAGGTCATATCGAACAAGTTACTAACCCTACTACTCCTATGGCTTAGCGACCCAAAGAGTGTCTCAGCCTCCGATAAGAGAAGTTTCCATTTTTTCCTGTCCTGTGCAGTTTCTCGCCAGTCCTCCCAAAGAAGTTGGAAAAATTAGAGTACCTACTGAATAAAACTACAAATTACCATTATTCATTCCAGGTGGTGGTCCTACCCCTCATTGCTGGCTTCGGCCTCATTTTCCAAGAGGCTTTCGAAGACACCAATCTATCAGCCACGCAGGGCACCCTGGTTATAATCTTAAACCACAGCATAGGGATGCTCCTGTCCTTCTTCGGAGGTCCACTCCTCAGGCAGTTCGGGTACAGGAAGGTGGCGGTTGTTGGAGCCATCTTCATATCAGCTGGTCTGATGCTTACATCGCAGTGTACAAGCTTTTGGCAGTTTGTAGTGTCATACAGTATTATTAATTGTGAGTTTAATTCTATTTACCTTGGTTAATTCGAAGATCGAAAACCATTTAAATGTCGGCAAGAGCCTTGAATGCGGGTATTTAATATTATGCTACGAGCATAAGGCTTTTAAGCAATACAGGATATATTATACAGCATCTTGTAGCGCTCAAGTAAGCGGAGCCCTGGGATCCAAATAAAGGTGGTAGTGTAGGTACTAAGAAATAACTGGACCGGGAAAAAAATTTACAGAACCCTCAAGCCCGCAACCTTCTGAGTCTCAGGCGGACCTTCACCCATGCGCCACAGAGATCCTCTTTATTATTGTGAAAGGCATTATTTTGCTGAACAGAATACCTACGCCCTCCTTATCATAGAGGTCCAACAGAGACGCTAGGAACCCAGTACCTCAACATTATCGTTATCATGCTTTACCCACATGTGCCCACCAGATGCTCGCCAATTATCGAATACCTACAACTCAATTTCATTATCAAAATATTTTTTCAGCTATGGGCGTTGCATCAGTGATGTCAGCGTTCACTCTAGCAATCAATTCATTCTTTAAAGAGAAGAGAAGCAGAGCAATAGGCGTCGGCATGTCCATTACCGGACTTGGGGCAATTTTGATGCCTCTTCTCATGAGTCTTCTAATGTCCACTTACGGATGGAGGTACGCAGTACTGATTCTTGGTGCCATCTGCCTGCATTCTCTCGTGGCCGCATTATTGCTAAGGCCGGCGAAATGGTACTGGGTAGTCCCAGCTACAGCTACCGCGGAAGAAATGGTACCTCTAAAAGAAACAGAAGTACAACTTATCAATGAAAGCCTGAATGGGTCCTCCAAAAATGGTAATTATATAGTGTTATGGTACATCACATGTTGGCCGAGGCACAAACGTGGTTTACGATGGCAAATTTTGATAGTTTGGGGGTATTCAAGCCAGGCAAAACTCGCAGTAGCTCGGCCAACATGTTACTGCGCCTTTAGGCTAACGTTCTAAAATTCTACAAGATTAATCAGTCAGTGTGATCTCTTTTCAGGAGTCCCGTCTTTGCCAAGTGAGGTGGAGAGAAATGGAGTGCTGCCAGCGAAGAGTGCATCAATGAGATCACTGTACAGTAGTTCTAGTCTCCAGGCAAGAAATGCCATATCCCACCCCGATGTACGAAACAAATCGGCAGAAACCTCACTGACCGAGTCGAGATACAAATGGTGGGAATCCCAAGAGATTAATCTAGGAAGCTCTATAAACATATTCAATGAAGAAGCTAAGAAAGTAAAAGAAGTAGAACAAAAGATTGAAGAAAATAAAGAAAACCAAACGATATGTCAAAAGATAGTTGCGTTCTTTGATCTCACGTTACTGAAAGATCCAGTTTTTGTGAACATGCTGTTTGGTATGTCGATAGCGGCGTGTGTGGAGACGAACTTTTCTCTTCTATTCCCGATTATTTTGAAGGACTTGATGAAATTTGACACATTGGATATAGGGAAGCTAATGGCGGTGGTTGGACTGTCGGATACGATGTTCCGGCTGGTGGCACCATTTCTTGGAGAATGGATGAAAAAACCTCCAAGAGTTATGTACGTGGGGGCGTTAATATTAATCGTTATTATAAGGACTGGTAAGTTTCCTATTTTATTTTTAAGTATTGGAACATTTTCTCGTCATTATAATACAGCATATAATAAAATAACACAAGTTAATTTTCTTGCTCTATGCGCTAAACGTTTTAAATCAATTGTTTACAAAACACAGGCGTCTACTGATAAGCATTTATGCGGTTCGTCCTATATTTGTACATTTAGGTAGGTACCTACCTAATAATGTATTAAGCATTGATAGCTTCACTCGACCGCATTACTTGTGCTGTTTTACTGATACTTAACTGACACTGAAATCGTTAATTCTGACTCATAGACAAAGCTATTTATGCATTAAAAATCCCCAGCAACTTGACTGCCTACACGTGTGGTGTCGAATGGCTATGACTTTCTGTTGTCCAGTTACTATATTATAGTTTTAGCTCAACAGTTCATTGACACAGAAGTTATCGTGAACTATATTCAACATATTATATAGATATAAAGATTTAAATACTTGGATACGAAAGATAGGATCATCACGTAGGTACCTAATGTTTTATATTTTGGTAGGTAACCAATCATCAGATACTCTATCAACTGATAAGACGATGCTTCCGACTGCTATTGATATGGACCAGTTGAGCTACCTGTAGATTGTTTGCAACAGTCTGCAGTTAGCTCAATTATTTTAATCATAAATACTGATAAGTAAAACAATAATAATACAGTATTTAACACAGTCTGCGAAATGTGATATGATCCCGATCAAGCAGGCAACATCATGTTTACTTATTGATATTATCACATCACATCACACTATATAAATGCGAAAGTTTGGATGGATAGATGGATGGATGTTTGTTACATCTTCACGCCACAACTACTCAACAGATTGCGCTGAAATTTTGCATCGGTGTAGCTCTAAGCCTGGAATGTTTTCTTTTTTTTCTTACTTTTTATTCCATAAATCAGTTCCCATGGGATAGAAATTACCTTTGAACGTTTCCATAGAAACAACGCGTGCGAAGCTGCGGGCAGAAGCTAGTAATTAATAAATGTTTCTTTAACAGAAAGGACTACTTATAATTAATTATTTGTGGCTATTTCTCGCATATAATTATTCACTTTATCCACAAAGTTTGAAATTTTTCCAAAATTCTTCGTGGATTTTCCTAGAACTTCTTCGACCAATTTAAATGTAGAGTTTTGGCAAAACGTCTTTTCTATTTCTATTTTCTGAGGAAACTGTTTTCTTATCACAAACCTGTTTGTTCCAGTAATGCTATACACGACCACTTACCTCGGCATGTGCTTCGTAACCCTAGCCATCGGGATCACCAAGGGCGTCCGCACTGTCTACATGAACGTCATTATCCCGAGCTACGTGCCCATCGACCGGCTCGCCTTTGCCTCCGGCATTCAGATGTTCTTCAATGGCATCACTATATTCACTATTGGATCTCTTTTAGGTGAGAACCCATTCGTTACTTTTTTTTAACCCTCGAGCCAAGAGGGATGTTATAAGTTTGACGTATGTATCTGTTTGTCTGTCTGTGACATAGTAGCTTCTCAATGGATGAAACTATTTCAGTTTGGATTTTTTTGCTTGAAAGACGACTCGATCGAGAGGTTCTCTATAAGTATATAGATCTAAGCTATGTTTGAAGAAAATTCCGTTATAATGTTAAAATAACGGCTCAGTCACTTTTTTAATTAGCTGTTAAAACAATCATCAGATATGAATATGTATTTTTTTCCTAACTAAAGTATTCCTTTCTTAATTTCAGGTCGTATTCGTGAAACGTCGGGGTCCTACGAAATGCCCATCAAAGTATTGAATGCAGTGACAATGGTCACCGTGGTGTTATGGACCGGAGAATTCATTTACTTCAAGATGAAGAAAAACGTAAAGGCTGAAGATGCAGAAACAATTAATGCTTAAGAATAATGTACCAAAAATTAAGAAGTTGAAAATATTGTAAGGACTTACAAATTTACAATACCTAGGATACAAATCTTTGGTTCGTGGTATCTGTTTATTACAAATCATAGAAAATGCATATTGATTCAAAACTACAATATGGATTACAAAGTCATTTATTTACAAAATGATATTTACAAATTGCTAAAATAATTAAGTCTTAAGGTTGTGTAAAATATCATAGGTTCAATTCTCATCGTCAACATACACTGTTAGATAAGGAAAAACACAAACTTATAACTTTTTCTAATAATACTTATTACATGATTAAAAGAAATTATGTTTCAGTTCAACAAAATGTCAAACAATATCTGCTTTGGTATTCTTAAATCTAACTTACAGTTAATTTATAATGTTTGATCAAATTAAAAAGAACAATCTTGTACCTTGTATTCTTCTTAATTTGCTCCTCTTAAATCAAAAAATATAGTTCCTTAAATTTTAACTGCCATAAATGTTTTGATACACGAATAAAGATCACGTTCACTGATCTATATAGTTTTTCATTTCACGCACTGCACTAGAATTGTTCACAATAAGTTAACGTTAGTTATTTTATATTTTATAACTGCCTGTGAGCACTTTCCCTTGCGTGACCATTGTCACTCACTAGGAAGTCTTGCATGTCTGTCGACGCACTGGGTTTCAAAGTCACTTTTATTTATATCGATGTCGATTTGAAGTGTCCGTTTCCTGAAATGAAGAAATTGGAATTATTGTGGGACCGAAAAAAGACAGATTGTTTTGTCTCTAAATTAGGTAGATAAGGTAAAAAGTAAGTACAAAATTTAGGTTCCTAGACTACTTCTACACGTACAGTTATGTAGATGGAAATAAAATTATATCCAGGTGACTGGCTGTCCCAGCGAAAATATTATTCCACCGAGACAACTAGTTACAAAAATAAAATTCCATCCAGGTAACTGGTTGTCAGCGCGGAAAATTCTTTCCACGTAGACAACTAGTTTTCTGGTTTGGTACAACAAACGGCTAAAACTAGGGAAATGTAGATGGTGTATTTAGTAAGACAAATGGCTACTATGAAAACCGAAAAGAACAGCGAAGAGAGCAGATATTTGGAATAACACCATCTGCATAGTGTCAAGAAAACATAAGTAACTATTGTCCATAACAATCTAATTACAATGTAGGTATTGTGTTGTGTTCCAAGTTCTAATGGTTTTACGAACCTCCGCCACCACGCCAATGCCAATATTGGAAACCGGCTCTTTTGATAAGTAAACTGGAAAAAATAGAGTTACAAAATAAGAAGTGAAAAATACTTACGTTGAACCAGAAGGTGAGAAGTAGTGTAAAAGTAGAGTGAAAACAGAGTGTGGAAGATGAGAGAGACTTGAGGTAATTAAGTAGTTTAATAAAACTGAACCTCATCTGAGCTCGAGGTAACTCCTCGTCTAGAATCTTCTGGTACTGCTGTACTATTCTTCTCCAGTTCGTTTACTGAAATGAAAAAATTACCTGTAATATTAAAGCTATGGTAGATAATCCGATAGTGAATCTTATAGCTGAAGGAACACCTTTCTGAACTTATGAAATTAAGCATTCTGAAATTTTGGATTTGACAAATTTTAAGTTGAGAATTTTCATACGATAGATTTCATACAAAGAAAATTTAATTAACCCTTGGCTCACTCGGTGATGATCTTGGAAAGCGAGCATTTAGCTTGAATTTCATAAAGTCCAACTTACTGCTTTGGTACCAGCTTCTTGAGAAACCGTACGCGGAATCAGATTTTGCAGATTCGACCTTTCCTCCCGATGTGAAGCCAAATGACGGCCTTTGCATAAACCTTGGAGACTTGAATGTCAGCTCCGAGACAGATGTATCAGGCCCTTTCGTTTTTCTCGATTCAAATTCTACCTCGTACCAGTCTTTTGTGGTGTTTCGTTCCCGCCACGGCTTCGATGTAACCACGTAGACTTTTTCTTTTGTTAAAGGAGATATTGAAGTCTGTATTTTCCCCCAAGGTGCAGGGGTTGTAGTCGTTGATGTACCTCTAGTAGTAGCAGCCCGGAAAGAAGAAGCTGCAGTATAAATATGAAGCTTCTGTATCTCTTCTTGCTCTTCATTCTTTGCACTGTTGTGTTTACTCTTAACTCTTTCGATAGTGTTGTATTCTTTTCGAGGTCTGTAATCCTCGTCACTTTTATCAGTTACCGAGTGATGGTTACTGCTTGATCCTTCGTGGTCATACAAATCGTAGTAGTTATCCGATTCTGTTGCATAATTAGTTGGTATTGTTGTTGTGAAATATTCATCGGGTATTTTCTTTGCATACTTTTCACTACTACGAGTCCGCTGTGGAGGTCTATATTTAGAATATTCTTGCTCCGTCCAGTCATCAATAGTATGTTGTAGTTTAACAATATCAAAAGGTGGTTCTTTTACATCATAAAGATCATTTAGAATAGCCGCAGAAGTTAGTTTTTCATCATACTCTGTTACAGTCGCTATAGGGTCTTCTGTTGTTGTGGGAATGGTCGCGAAATTTTCTTGGAAAATTAAATACGGAGAATCAGTGTTAGTTGGCACTTTACGACCTTGATGCCCTTCGTCAGAATCATCCGCCCAGGATTGTTGTTGTTCATAGCCAGTATTTTGAGATTGTTTATTGCCAGTAGTGTACGGAACAATGATCTGTACAATTTTTGGTTGATTTGTGTTGCTTTGTACATGGGAAGGAGATACAGTTTCACTGTATTCATTTCTGCTCTCATCCCAAGCAGTAATTGTTGGAGGATGTGGGGATGGAGTACTTTGTGAACCATCGTCATATATTTCAAATTCGTTATTATTTACCGGAGTTGATACAGCAAAAACAAAGTTACCGAAGCTTTTGTGCGGTGCACTTGGTTTCAAGTATAGTAACGGTGAATCAATGTTTTGTAAATTACTTTCAGTTCTATATTTATCTATATCTTCATCTTTGTATCCTCTTAGGTCTCCAAAGTTTTGGTTTGTTTTATGATTTTGTGGTACATACGAACTTGGATTAAATTCTGATGGTAGGCCAGTATCATAAATATCATTCCCAACGTCTCCTCCCGTACTTTCAAAACTAGCTTCCGGGATAGTTTTCGTAGCTTGAACGTGATCTTCGGAAGCCTGTGAAGATATGTCTCTGATTTCATCTATGACGAAGTGATTAGGAATATTTCTGTACGCCTTGGTTTGGTTCAGTCGTAGTGACTCAATATCAATAACAGGCGATTGGGAAAAAGTCGTTGGATAGTCGACAGAATGTGTGAACTCTGCTAGTGGAACACTTTTAGAGACGTCAACGTTATTCGGTTTTTGCTGCATTTGGTTAAGACTATTCAGTATACTAGGCGGGAAAGGAGACACAACTGGTCTGAACGGACGAGCATTGAATATTGGTGGCAGTGGAGATACACTTAAATTTGGTAATGCAACTGGTTGTAGTGTATGAATATTTCTACCTCTGTTTAAAGTGAATGGTGCTGGATTCGCTAAAGATAATGACTGATTTGGAGTTCTTGAGAAATCATTTGGCAGAACCTGAGTCTTAACTTTAGTTGACTCTGCGGCTGTAGCTGACACGGGATACAAGCTGTCTTGGCTGTACGGATTAGGGATTAGTTCTCCATAAGAGTTCCTAAAGCCGACAGGCGCAGCCACCTTAGGCAGCTGTTGTTCTCCTCCGGGTCCACTATCGTCCAAAAGTTCGATATCATTTTGCTGCGGCAGGTCATTATTCAACGTGCCCGGTTCATACAGTGGAGTTACAGGTGGTCCGTAAGTAGTAACCGGAAACGGGGATTGGTACGATGCTATTGGCGTCGTATACAATAACGTGGGAGGTCGATACGTAGAAGGAGTGGTGTAAGATGTTACTGAAACTCCTTGGGAATACGAAGGAAGGTATGAAGAGCTTGGTTGTCTTATCGAAGTACTAGGTACTCCATAACTTGAACTTGGAACAGAGTACGGAGAACTGGAAGCAATGAACGTTGAGCTTATGGGGTTTTGCGATGGAATGGTATGCGTTGGACTTGGAGGGCCGTATGTAGAGCTCACAGCTCCCCCAGGAGAAAAATTGTTAAAAGTCGATGTCGGTGGTCCATACACAGCGTGAGGTATTCCTGGCAATAGTTGTGGTGGTCTTTGATCTACATTTTGTTGCTGGAACGGTTGTGCCTGGTACTTGATAACATTTTCCGGCAGAGCAGTCGGGCTCGGTGGGCCATAAGGTGGGCTATTACTATTATATTGATTACTTTTAGCTCCTAAATTGTATCTTATTACTGGTATCCATGGCACTAAATTGCAGGGATTGCAATCTTTCTTTATCTGACCTATATTATTATCGAACCCTCCGTCGTAGCTCGTTTGTTGCGAGGGAAATAGCCAAGTAGAGACTTTCTGGAACAGCGTCGGTGAGGGTGTTGTTGTGAATGGTTGAGGGGGTGGGACGAAGTTGAAGTTGTATTGTTTGTAGAAAGGCGCTGGGAATTTGAAGTCTGCTGGGTAAGGGATCTGGGTTATTTGCGTCGGCGGTGGCGGAGGTGGTGGCTGGTACTGGTAGCCCACGTCAAGGTTCTGTCGCTGGCTTCGTGGCCCGTGGAACGGCACGGGCTGCAGCGGAGGCGGGGGCGGCTTCAGCAGATTGCCAAACTGGCCGCTGCCGACGGTGCTGCTGTAAGCGGTGGAGAGCTCACACCGGCACCTCGCTAACGCCAACAAGTAGATCAGGTACACCTGAAAAGACAGATGAACTAGATTATTGCATGAAATTTATAGAATTTTCGTAATACTATAGAGAAAAATAGATGACGTGGCATATTTTGGTGAGCTTTGCAACGCTTTAATGTGTGCCTTAGGCTGGACTTATTGTTTTAAGTTTTATCACTGAACCAACTAGATTTTTTCTAAAAGTTACATTGCATTGTCGTAATTTCTTTGATGAATGAGATAAATGATTTTACAACGAATTTCATAATTGCTTAGAAAATACGGTGAAACAGTGTGGCGTACCCGAGCTATTGTGAGGGATTCCCACGACAGCTATTCTTTACACTTTTCTCTTTTCTCATAATATTCTGTCGATTCACGATCGGAACGCGCCTTGTTCAATTAAACACAATCTAGATGTAGAAACTTGTGGACGGTGAATGACCTACATTAGGAAGCCTGGCTGCCTCAGCTTGAACCCAGAGCTCTATGGCTGACATTCGAGCTAACTTTAAACAGGTTCTAAGAAAGATACGAAATTTGAATCTCAGGCAGGCTTTTAAAGGTATGCCTGAGCGGCAGCACGTACGGCTTAACTTCAGAAAGCATCAATGTTCTTCACGTTCGATTAAGCTCAACACATCGAATACAAATGCCCAATCGATTACATGCATAATTTAAACGAATACAAAGCATTACATAAAACCTGTTTGTGTGGCGAATTTCACGAGACAACCTCGAAAGTGAAGTCGAAATGACTGGCATTCGGCAAAACAGCAATGTGCATTCAAAGCTCGTGCTCGGAAATTTCGTAACTAAGGCTTGATGTTCACTAGTAGAGCAAATTCATAAGCCAGTAACGTGAAAATGAGTTTTGTGCCAAACAAATTGTTAGGTAAATTGTTGCAAAACGCATAAAAAAAATTAACGTTGATAATGGTTTCATAAGCTCAGTAGGCCAACCTCAACGATTGTAGTGGTCGAAGAAAAATTAAGTAGGTAGGTACACTGATTCGACATCGAATGTGTAAATTTGATTCCTTTGTAGGTACATACTAAGGTAGCCTACATCACCCCTAGCCAGAGCCTATACCAGCTGCACCTTCAACTTTATTAATAACCCGAAGTCATTTTTGTCTATTCTACTTTAGAAGACAATCCCTGTGCTTAGTCTACAGTTCGATTGATAAAATGATCAATGTTCCTACGAGGTACAAGTTAAATCAAACAATTACGTTTTATAGCAGCCAGCGTCTTGGGGACGCTTCCGACTGGTATTGATATGGATCAGTTGAGCTACCTGTAAATTGTTTGCAACAGTCTGCAGTTAGCTCAATTGTTTCATTTGTAAATACAACTAGTATTTACAATCATTTATTTATATTTTATTTTGTAATTTTCTTTGCCAATAATGTAATTCTAGCAAATCACACAATTATGAATTCTGGAGGTTAAAAATATATACTTACTCGTTTATTACAGCACAAGCCATGCTACGCTGCGCGTGATGGACAAGAAGCTTTAGGTCAATCTCACACAAACATTCGGGCGCATCATCATTAAATAAATAGTTACTTCTCGGAAAGTGAAAATACAAAAACTGTGGTGATTCCGTTGATTCGTGCAATTTATTATGTAATGTAATGGCAATGAATGACAGATTCTCATCATTGAAAAATTCATGAAGCCAATTTTTTTTCACGTAATTATTTTCTATTTGAACAGTGCTGGCAATATCCTAAGTATAGGTTCAAACTGTTTATTGCAATACGTTGTTTATAAAGGTATTTACTTAAATAGTTACAAACATGGACCCGGCTAGGGCACATGTCGCTAATCAGGTAGGTGGCTGAAAACTACCTAAAGAACCTAATTAAAATAGCTAAAGTACCTCCCTTATGTGGAAACTCGTAATTAGCCTTCAGCGGCATATCATGCATACTTCATTAATTACATTACCTATAAAGAAACACCTTAATGTAAACGGTGAGTTTTCTTCAAAATTATAAAATAAAAAACTTTAGCCTTACACACGTACAAAAGTTATTACCTACTTATACAAAAGAACTAAGCACCACCTATACAACTGATGCAGCAACGGGTATCGTTTACAGTAATAACGAATGCATTTGGTACCTAGCCGTTTACAGCGGGTACAGATTACAGTCACCCCATGTGACAGCATCAGTAGCGAATGACAAGCTTATCGAGACACATTATTTGAATGAATACACTCATACATTTTCTCCTGAACACACCTGCCACAGGCATTATGAATTACTAGGTAATAGCCTATTATGAGCAAAGCAAACAGTTACTCAAGAGGTCATTACGACAAACGCTAGCCTCTAGGATTTCACACGCTCTTCAAAAATAACTTTTACTTAATTGGTGGCTAAATCCAACAATGCTTTCTTCATGACATAAGATCTTCTCATAAGTAAAAGTGATACTAGGTGAAGAAAAAATCTGATTTCGGAATTTGTGATAACCAGTTTTTTAATTACTTTATGGATATCGCCGAGTGGTGTTTATTGGTATTCATTTCGACCACGTGCGAATCGTCTGCGGTGTGGATACTTTCGGATGATTCATGACAAAAAAGAGCTGCCGTCTGACGCATAGCTTAGGCCATCGAAGTAAAATATAGTTTTCATCACATATTTTCTGAGATTGACTTCTTAGATTTCTAGAAGCTACTTTAGCTGAGTAATCAATGACCAAAACAATTTATAATAAGGCTAGAATAGATTAATATAAACATTATGTACTTAATCTTAACCGACGGTTATTTATTTTAGCCGTTTGGAGATAAATTTAAAGAGTCCACAGGTGATCGGAATGCTGCAGGCTTCTATTTCGGTCAACAAATTAGCATTGCGATTTATCGTGGCCATGCTGCATTCTGCATTTTGCCTTCTGGTGATGGCTTAGATTTTTAGGCTTTTTGAATTGATAAAAGTGTAAATACAAGTCGTAATTTGTCGTTTGTTGTTTTCTTTACTTTTTTGTAATAAAATAGCCTCTGTTACGTAAAAAAACAGTACCTACTTAATTAAAAAGATAAATACAAATTGATTCAACACATTAAAGTGCAAGTGCACAAATTCCATTGCACAAAGGTCAATAGTTCAGAGAAAGAGCGTCCAAGAGAGTCCAAGTCGGAGAAATTCACTGAGTAAACGTACAGAAAATGTATTTAGTAGGTAATTGACTCATGATCATTTCATTTTTCTACCACAGGTCGACATCACGATTTCTTCAAAAGGATGTTCAAAACTCTGGAACAATTTCCCGTGACTACTCACAGATCACAATACCAACAGTAATTGAGTTGTCGGTACGACAGAGCAATCGTTCGTGACTTTCTTTACAAATAAACTCATCTTCAATGATATCTTTCGACATCGACTGAGCTTTTGAATTTATGGACGTTTGATTAATTTTGTTACGGTTCGGTTATTCTGTGATCTTAATGGAAATATGTTCTCTTTTAATCATATTAAGCTGGTGGTCGTCTTTGATTTGATTTGAGATTTGACCAAAGATGAAAGTTCAGTTCATTTATTGGGAATCATCACCATCATCACCCACCCGACTTCACCCACTGCTGGGTATAGGTCGCCAAACTTTTGTGCCACTCCACACGGTCCTGCGCCTTTATTGGGAATACTCGGTAATATTAGATTTACTTAGGTACCTTCTTAGGTAAATTAAAAAACAAAACTCTTAAACATGCTTCGCAAAAAGAAAATTGCAGAAAAGATTAAACCAGCAGATTTTTTTTCAGTGAAAGTAATGAACGAATAACCCTTAGGTTCTCTAAACTTGTTTATCCGTTTCGACAATTATTGACCTTACAAAGACTTTTACATCATGGATTGATGTGACGAGGATTTGAAGGGGAAAGTGTTGGACACTGCCATGTCACGCACTGCTACAGAACAAAACAAATCGAAAGCAAATAAAGCTCTCATGTATAAACCATGGCATTTCGTTACGACACGGTTGCTTTACATTACATGGGTTTCGTATTAGGAGAGGAAATGGTTTTTCGCAAGCTTACGTTATTCACTTTGCTTACTATCCTAACGGTTGATTTTCGTTTTCGTCGCACTTTACTACTAAATTGTTTTCCTTGCCTACAATAATATCGGTACTAGTATAGTATTATAATATCTGTGATATCGGCAAGTTAACATTGCTCATTTGTAGGTATGTATTTATTTTTACTCAACAGAAATCATTGTATTTGAAAGTCATAATAAAGTGAGGTCTTTAAGAATTTTTCAAAGTTTTTAATGTTACACACTAGTTTACTTTTATTTAAAAAAAGTCTATCTGGACTAATCTGGAGTGATTACCAAAAAACAACTGGTATTCCAGCATAGACCGCGCTTTTGTGATTTTTAAAATCATCTGAGACATAGAATGTAGTGTTTAAAATTCTGAAAAAAAAAATTACTTTAGGATTTACTCAAGTAGTAGAGGGCGTCCACCGGCGCGATGGGTCGATGACATACGCAAAACCGTAGGCTACACCTGGCCCAGATTAGCACAAGATCGAGGTGAATGGCATAAACATAGAGAGGCCTATGCCCAGCAGTGGGTCGACAAGGGCTGATATGATGATGATGATGAGGATTTACTCTAGTCAAAACCGCGTTCACTTACAACATATCTAATGAACTTCACTCGATAGAAATAAATCCGAAAGGTACCCCTTTTTGTAATGTTTTTTCAAAATGATGTTATGCCTGAACTAGTCATATTAAAAAAAAAATTGTACTTAACTAAGAACATTAAATATTCCTAAACAAATTCGCAGAGTTTGACTTGATAAAATGACTTTCTTATATACCTACAAAATGCACGAGCGCGGCGGCTTGGCAGGCGCGATCAGTGGCGCGCTGGCGTTTACGCCTACTGCTGCAGGAATAATAATAAATAAAATAAAAAGCCTTTTATTTCTCGTAAATACAATTGGATTACCTATCATAATAATCCTATTAACATGCATTAAAAGTTCAATTGAACTTATCCATCATTTTATCAGTATGCATTAAGAATTTAAATTTTATGTACTTATTTAATTATCATTATTTATCATTATAATTCTATTCAGGTAAACATTATCCTAGGTTTCATTTTCGAGAACCCCTGTTAAGGTGAAGGCCTCCTGCGCAGTGCTGGTGCAGGAATACCTGGCCTTAAATTCACAAAGTGTAGTTTATACAGGATGCGTTTTATGACCGTGTTTCTATCTAGTTATCTGTGCTACTGGGTACTATATCACGTCACTTACATCATAATCACCTTCCCCAATCTTATTAAGACCTTTTTTATCATATAACTTCTTAATACTATTATTCATTTCCTTCATAATTATTCCAATGGACATCTGATGACCGTTTTACTAAGGAAAACAGATGGTTATTATAGATTATCGAAACGATAAATGAAATAGTGAGGTTCTTTACCTCATCTTTACCTCAGGAAGTACTTGGGGTTATTTTTTTCCCCCTTTGGTCTAGAATTTTGTATAAATATCGTCTTTGATTTGAATAAGTAGGACTTTTATCACTTTGAAGCAGGTAATTAATAATCAGATTATCTTTATTACAATTACTTATGCAATTCTTTTTTTCGTTAAAATTATGTATTTGATTGTGTAAGGCACTTTCTAGTAAAATTATGTATACCTACTATACTTCAGAAATCCGTAGGTATTTTTTTTTATTTAACATTAACAATTTTAAACAACAATCTACCTATCTTTATAAAATAAAGGTAGTACACAACAACGAAGAAATTAGTGTAAGTAGCGAACGACTCAAATGGACGGACTCTACGATGTATCACCATTCTTCAAAGAAAGACAATGGTCAACTCGATCATCTTAAGCTTGGACTCAACACAATCATTCAAAATATTGTTGAACCGTACAAAGCGACCATCGTGATCTTTCATAATACTTTAGCAGACAATAGACTTTATAGAGAAGAGTCTAAAGTAACTATTACAATGATGGAATACTCCTTATCGTGTTGTCGTGAATAATTAGTTGGGAAGCGAAAGCTCATTCGTGACGTCAGGTTTAGTTCTCATGAAGAGGTTATACCGAGCTGTAGGGTGTCACGGACATTACAAAGTTTACCTACATTTAAAGTTTAAACTTTGACATTATGCAAGATTTAATCATAAATAAATCATGCATAATATACAAAAATAAAGGTATGAATGTTTGGTGCTATTGTATCTAGGGCATTTCTATGCAAATCGATGAAATAGGAATCAGAAAAAGTTTATTTTAAGGCCGAAATATACAATAAACGTAAAATAATAATGCGAATTTAAGAGGACAAGTCGACATACCTGTCTAGTTATCAAATTCTTTTCTATATAAATATGTAGTTGTGTTTCGTTTCCTCTACTCTGCTAAATCGTGCGCAGTACTTTGACTAGTATTGTCCATCCCAAGCCTTATTACATTTATTATCATTGTGAACTCTGTTAGAATTTTTACTGACAGATCCTGTGCATCTTGATTTTATATTCATTGATAGGTCTGTCCTCAAAAAGCTCTGAGCTGTAGACATAATGTAGGTAAGCATTTTATCGGCTCTATATTTTGCTATCCAAAACTTTATACAGCTATTTATGACTGCAAACATACTAAATCAATATTCCCCTCCAAAGATAGGAAAACCACAAACACATTGCTCAAGATGAGCCTCGAGGACCTAAGAACAATGGTGGCCATCATCACAGGTCACTGTGAACTGAACCATCATCTTCTCAAAACTGGAGCCACGGACAGCAGCCTGTGTCGCGGCTGCTTCCAGGAAGAAGATACTGTGGAACATGTAGTGGTACACTGCACAGCCACAGAGAACGCCAGACGGAAATCGGGACTGAAGACTCTCATAGAGGAATCAAACCCGACCACGCCTACAGAAAAGCTGAAACGAAGCTGTAAATCACCAAAAGTCCTGCTCCGATATTTTAAAGAGCAGGTCTGGTTAGGGCCTGATTAGGCAGGGGGACAATGCACAATACACTCCTATGCGAGATGTCAGTGCAGATCCCAGTTCCCCCATTCAGAATTAGAATTATGTCTGGTAAACTATTATACATATAAGTTTAAAAGTACAAAAAGCAAGGCCCAAACTTAGATTTGATCATAAAACAATTTGCATATATTCCGCGTAATTAAAAAAAAACTCTTGACTTTAATGCTAAATACCTGCTAGATTAGCCAATGGACTGTTACATTTGCCTATTTGTCATTAAAAAATACTAACCTAATGGCCTGGAAAGGTAGGCGTACTTGTGGAAACCGCCTTTAGGACCCGCAACAGCGCAGCGCGTACAGTTTTTTGTTTTTATAATTATATTTGGGCATCCAACAGACCGAACCACAAGAACTAAAAAGACCCTCTGAAATATTTCATGCAATGCATGCCTAGCTATGATGATAATCCTACGTCCCAAAGTAATAAATTATACGTTAGCAATAGGAAAGCAATCTATAACGTTGTCAGAACCACCGAAAGGCAAACTAAACAAAGTACCTACTTACATAATAAAACTAACCATAACATTAGTTACACTACCATCATTGACATTCATAAATGCAGTACAACATCAGATAAATGATCGCAATTATGAAAAGAAATGGAGTCGTGTAGGAAATGGGAATGCTCATCAGAATCATATTGATGTGATTTCATGTGATGTGATGATACTTGTAAGTAAGGTGAAAGGTCTTCTTACATAATCATGCGTGTATTGAAGCATTCTTGAAAAGATATACGGTGATAATCAACAAACAAAATTTCTATACACCATTTAATTTGGGTGTTAAGCGACTGACTGAGACGGATTATGCGACGTATCTAATCAAATCACACTTCTTAATGCGAAAGTTTATATGTATGGATGTAGGTATGTTTGTTACTTCTTCACGCCAAAACTACTGAACAGGTCGGGCTGTTTTGGCATAAGTGTAGGTAGAGACGCATAACACATAGGCTACTTTTTATCCCATATATCAGTTTCCATGGGATATAAAATAACATATAAACGTTTTCATAGAAACAAAGCATGGGAAGTCCCGGGCAGAAGCTAGTTTACCATAAAAACTGTGTTACCTACCTACAATATGAAAACTGGGAAAGTATTGGCACAGATATTATAATACTATACGTATTGGGTTATTTTCAAAACCCACCCGATGACCTTTTGTTTCTCGTTGTCTCATTAGTATTTTGTTTTTGGGTGGAAAGCAAAACGACTCTGGACAGTTAGATAGGGTTTTGTTCTCGGGAAGGAAGTGGCAATTAATCGATCTTTGTGGCAAAAAAAAAATTATCGAACAGGATCGCGGGATAAATACATACAGCCGGATTGAGAACCTCCTGCGTCTGTTATTGTTGAAGAAAAACGAAAGGAAGATCTTGATTATAATTTCAATCTCATCATTCTCACCCTATGCCAAAAGGTCGATCATACCAAATTTTAAAACCAAGCCAAAAAGTATAAATAAAACATAGGCAATCATTTATTTTGACACAATTACAACGTCACTAAAATTAAAATCCGTGTTTGGGATTGAAATTTTTCTCCTCCATCTAGTGCGGACTTACTTCCCCTGCAATTAGCACCAGTCAATAATGATAATTAGACACCAGAAGTAAAATGTGTGTAATAGAATATGTTACGGACGACATAATGCGCCGACGATTACAGTATTTTACGGTGGCTGGTCACGAGCGGTGATTATCTCGGGTTCCGCACTTTGTTACTCCGATTAGCTTCTGGAATTCAAATCAATTTTAATCGGTCACCTTCATGCAAAACTATTACCCGGGCGAATTAACATGGTAAGTACCTGTTTCGAAGAAATACTTAACAAAAATCCAATAGTAATAACAGCAAGAGAATAACTCGAAAATATTAAAGGAAGGGTAATTGTGATGCTATCGCTACAGCCAGCTGCGGCGAGGTGCCGCGATGCGCCGCGGGGGAAGTATCGAGTTCCGAGTCAGGTGCCATGTGAATTCGCCCTGGATATATGTGGGGTTTGAGTGGACCGTGGCTATCATCCTCGCATAGACAGCCGAACATCAGAAAGACCCATAGCACGATGGTCCGATGACATAAAAACAGCTGGCCGACAATAAAGTCGTGAAACCAGGGACAGAGTTAAATGGAGAATATTAGAAGAGGCATATATTCGCTACTGAAGAAATAGATGTTGACAATTTGATGATAGCCGTCGTCGTTATCATATCAGCCCACAAACGCCTACAGCTGGATATAGGCCTCGCCATACGACAACCACAAAAAGCAGTCCTGCAGCCTAAATCTATCGACTCTATGCAGCCCTTTCAATGTCGTCGGTCAATGAGTGAGGGTGTTAAATCGCAAAAATGGTTTAAAGACTAGGTTATAGATATGAAATAGCAACTTTCCGGGTCGTTGTAGCATCTACGTTCAAAGATTTTGGGGTGGGTAGGTGAGGTAGAACAAAAATGCGTTTTTGGGGAGCATGAGAAATTTTTAAAAGTTTTTAGGTACACTTCATGCTACACCTCTTTTATGAGCTGACAAAATACACTCACACTCCGCAAACGTCTATCGAAAGTTAACTTAAAGGTTTGTTCACCCTTGTCTAGACTAGCTGGACCATAAAGTACATAGGTAAGAATGTCTAGACATTCAGCTGCAAAGTTAATAAAGCCGTTCTTTTGTCTAAACAAGAGATCACTGAACTCCATTCGTTTTAAATTCAATTGTCAAATACGTTTGTTGCCCAGTCCTGCAAAAAGTTTTATATGCACGAAAAATTTAATTTTAATAATACCTACCAGTGTACAAATTAGTTGACCTAATATCGATAGAACTACGAGTATTTGATTGCTGTAGTCAGATTAGTAGAACTAAAGACAAAAAAATTATATAGGTTCGACCAGTAGAAATTTTCTGCATTAGTTCCGCAGGCGGAATTACATACCTTCCTTGTCGGAACGAAAGCAAATTCTTTTCTTTTTACCCGGCTCAAGGTTATAAATTCAATCGTAAGTATTTAAACATCCATTTTCCATGGTCCCTGTATGGTCCGGTTTTATTTGCTAGATTCCATTCTATATGGTTCTATTTTTATCAAAACGGAGATTCGATTGACGAAATTAATTTGTATTAATAAATAAATATTATAATTGACGATTATCTAACAATTATAACAAGAATAAATAATTTCATTTAATGTTCCTAGGTGCCTACTATGTTTCTATTAAAATATTTAATTTATAATTTGAAGTTTTAGTGTGACGAACTATACCCCTTTGATAAAGCATGGGTACACTTGGCTCATGATCAAAATGTATGGAGAGATCAGAAGATGGCCTTTACCCAGCTGTGGGACACAAGGCTAAATGTAACTGATAAATTTAACACAAAAACCACTTTGCATTATATCTGCGAACTATCATATCGAGATCCTCCTCCGTATATCCTCAAGTCTGACTGCCGTGATTCCCCCGTGAAATGATCTCCTCACGGACAATATTGCGCCAGCTGCATCTGTCCTTGGTAGCGTGAAGAGCTTCGTGGAAATTCGTGTCCAGGGTCGTGCGGAGATCTGGCCATCTCAGATCCTCTAGGACGTTTGCTATTTATCTCTCCGGTGACTATTATCTGCTCGAGATTGTCACCGGTTTTCCTAGCTATGTGGCCAAAGAACGTCAATACTCAAGAATAGACAAGATCCGAGATATGATGAAGCAATTCTCTACAAGCTATTCGTGAAGTGTGAAAGGGTCAAAGTTTTCCGACACACATTTGGCGCTACAAGAAGATGATATCTAACAATTATATATTACAAGTTAGCATGTGAATTTTATTTTTATAAATGTACATTATCATTGCTTGTGGAAAGGCGCTTTCTCATGGAATTCCCACAGAACAATGGCAAAGTCAAGAGCACTGACTCTGCCTCTGTGCTTTATTGTAACACTTATAACTAGCTTTACTTTGTGTAAGATATACTTAGATAACATAACACAGCATATTTAACTTTGATTGTACTGTTGGAAGCTCTAAAGCTTTTTTATTCATGAATGGTGATTTATGTAAAAGGTACAAATTATGTGTGAACTTTAGTAGAGTCTAACTTTTAGTAGCTCTTACTCTGACCAAGATGATCACACTAAAGTTTAATAACTTAGGTACACGATCAAATATTATATTACATTTTATGTTATTTTATATTCTATTTACTAAATAAATGTTACGTTAAATTTTAATCACTTATTTTCGTTTTAAAAATACGACCAATGTTGACGATCTTTAATTTCACGAGATAAGTACATTATGAGATATTTACTGTTTTGATGATTATTGTTGTGCCTGTAATGATTCGTGTACAATATTTTTTAATAAAAACAATATAAAACACGGGTAGGTACCTCTCGCGATTTTTATACCTACCTCATGGTGTGGCTAACCCTATCAGAGGTCGCTGTCCTTATTGCTCTTATTTACCCGACGCAACGTTTCAGCAGAAAAATGAATTAACATACAAAATAGAAATATCAGTCACTATATACAATAAATACATTATATTCCTGATCGCTTAAAAAACTTAAGTGTTTACTCATTAAAACTACATTTACGCACAAAAGTGAGTCGTTTCCTGCATTTCCTCCGAGAACTTAGAAATGGAAAGTACTTACGCGCGCACGGCACTACCGATTTGATAATTAATGCCATCTATGAATGAAACATGAGAATCCGAATGATCGATCGGATGTTTGTTGCTAGACGTGTTTCGGAAAAGTTTTTGTGACCTAGTTCGCAGCTGAGAGCCGAATTACGCGAGTTCAATCGAACTAAGTTCGAATCGATAAAAGGATCACGAGCGTAGGTACCGAAATGTTGAAGAGTGTTCAAAATCCCTACCTTAGATCTAGTTTGATGACACACAGTAGACAAAATCAACGAGGTATTTGTACTCCTTCAGGCTGGATAACGTGTTCGCAAAAGAAGACAAGGCTTGTCGAGTTTCTAACCAAACCTCTATAATCCAAGGACTTCCTCTCACAACCACCTCTACCCATAACTTTAGCATTATGGTTTTAGCTTCCACGACGACGAACCTATTAGACCTTAAAGGGTCGAATATCTGAGATAATAGAAAGTATATGTGGCCACAAAGGGATTTCATGCCATTGAGTACAAAAGCAATGTAACTAATACTCATCCGAACCTATTAGCAGATTTGTTGGCCCACTCTATTTACTTAAAGTAATTATCTGACCACTTAAGCACGTTTGGGAATTGAATAGATAGAATAAGTATTTAGGACACCTAAAAATCACAGGCAATTCCCATTAAAACATCACCATCATCATCATCAGCCTATACTAGTCCACTGCTGGACATAGGCCTCCCCTAATGAGCGCCATAGCGCCCTGTCTTCAAAACACTATTATTATTTATCTCAAAACAATTCGAATTCATCGAAGAATAATCAATCGATAAATTGTTATGCTCTTATTGGCTTTGGTAAAGTCGCATTTTTTTTTATTTGCCGACGGTACCTTAGCAATGACATAATTCCAGTCTCCCAATGCATAGCGTAGACAAGCAGCCTATATTATAAAGCTGAAAGTTTGTGAAATCTGAATTTTTGTTACCTAGGATCTCCAAAACTACTGAACAGATCAAGATGAAATTTGACGTGCGCTTATAGCCAAGCCTAACTTAGATAATAGGCTACTTATTATACCGAAATTACGCGTGCGAAGCCGCGGGCTGAAGCTAGTAACTGAATAAATGATTCCAATAAAGAAACAACCTGAATGAAAGGATTCGCATCTGCAAGTACCATCTCCCTGTAGCCACACCTTTTTCAACACCGTGAAATTATTTGATCAGAACATGTTTCCACAAATGTTTCCTTCCATTCTGCTGATCTGTTACACATTACACTACGTACGATATCGAAAGCGTACGAAATGCGACTATTTATTTTAGTATTTGCATTCGAATTTGTTTGCTATTAGAACCGGTTGGGTTGCAGATTTCTCTGCCGAACTTGACCGTTTAACCCGGTTGTGAATATAATCACATTTTGTCGGGTAATATTTATTATAACCATGGGTAAAACGATACTATTCTACTTTATTACTTACTACCTATTGGTTATTTGATTCCCACTATAGAAAGACGAACTTGAAGTCTTCGAGGTGTGTCATTCGAACTGTGCTCTTTGGAGAGTAGAGATACTTTATCATTATGTGGTAGGTAGCCTTTTTCTGGAGCATGTACGAATTATAGATAGATCAAGTCCAGTTTTATCTGTGTTATGCTATGTGTAATTTATTTAATTTATGTGTCTTTTTACAGCCCAGCTATTAAAACGTCTCCGTGAGGGGAGCCCCTCTTGGAACCCTCGTATATAGTCAAGAGTCCCTGACGAAGATGTTCAAATACGAGTACCTCCTAGTTCATGCATGCCTTTTTTTGTCTCGTCGAGGAAATTCATTCACGGATAAACTGGTCTGGCCACAATTATGTGGGACTCGGCGCCCTGAAAAGGACGTAATACCCACTAAAACCTCTCCGGTGTCCCTCTCTCGCCATTTTCGCCGAACCACGGGAACATTTAAACATCCGCGGCCCGACTGGCGTCCCCTCTTCCTTCTACATGGCCGGCGAGCCCACCGATCCACACACTCGCCGACCCCATTCTTCCGTCACCTTTCCTCCCCCCGATTAGGATCTGAGTCCAAGCATGCCTAGTGGTGAAAATGGTTTGAAAGGGCAAATTCTTCTAGCCTAGTGTTAAACTTATAGTTTACAGGTTAGAGAAGCTTTTGCTAGTGTGACAATACTCTCATAAAACGTTGCTGGTACGTAAATTCTTATCTACTTAAACATTTCCGGAAAACAATATTTACCAGAAGCACATAGAGACATTATCCCCAAACTTAAGTTCAAACAGCTTAAAAGCTGGTTTACGGGCAATCCAGTCGAGTCGTTACGTCGACATGACGATAACTCCGGCTTATCGCATCCTTTTAAAATTCCGTCAAAATGCATCCGCCTCAAATAGTTACTTTAGACACGAGGTTTAAAGGATACTACCTCAATTTTATTTACTTTTTTCCACCACTCAGACAAACAAACTATACGAATAGGCTTTTAAAAGTTATGTAAGAAACCTAAGCTATATGATAATGATAACTGTAATAGTTTTAAATATAATACAGGATCGGCCTTCAAAACTAATTCCATTCGGCAAAAGCAATAATGTCCACTACGAAAAACATTCACTTCTAACAATGCCCACTTGAAGTTATGATGATTAAAGGATTTTCGGACCAACTGGTCCGTTATTTTCGAATTCATTCACTGGTAGATTATCCTTGATAGACATACAACGAGAGTTTTATTCGGTTAGTATTTTTAAGCAGATTTTTATTTCAATAGACTTTCGTTTGACTACAGTGGCATCTGATGGTAAGTAACGGTAAGGCCGACGAGTTATCATGAAGAAGAGACTCTTTTCTTAAAGAGGCCCAGGTTGTAGTTTTCCGGAAAAACAGCAGCAGGCAGTCCCAAACCTTAGCGATACGAATGATAACAGCCGAGGATAAAACAGAATGTGCTCTAGCAAAATCAGCCCTACACGTATTTAGTTTCTCGAAGTTTACCTAAGCCAAGCAAAGACTTGAAAGTGTTACACAAACATTACTCACGGCGGCCGAGCCCTATCTCCAGCCTTTTCACGGGGAGCCGTGAAATGTGACAAGTTACCGAGATTGTAGACTAGGCTTATCTTGGAGTGAAGTCATTTGAGATATAGAAGACCTCAGTGGCGCAGCGGTCGAAGGTCCGTCTGCGACGCAGGAGGTTGCACGTTTGATTCCCCGGCCTTGGGTGAAATGTGTCTATGATTTGTATTTATTCATAACTAGTATAATGTAGAATATTATGATAGGCTATGTTTTACATGTACGCAAAATTTCGTCTAGATCTATTCGGAAGTTTTACAGATCTTACCAAAATAAAATTCTCATTTCAGAAACTTTCGGCTTTATAATGTTAGTAGGAGGATCTGCAGGTTCCGGGTTTGGTTGTCTATGTTCATTAGCTTTTAGAAGTCGTCTGGTACTCATAATACAAACTCTGCTTACTTTTGTGTTCGTCTGTTAGTTATTCTGTGCTTTTGGCCAGATGATGTGGCCAGATGATTTTGGCGCTGGATTTTTGACAATTTCCTCCCAATGGAACGGCGCTTCAATTTCAATTTAATTTCAGTTCTAGCGCAGCGCATCAGCATTGCAGCAGGGCAATGCAGCCAGCGTCTTGGGGACGCTTCCGACTAGTATTGATATAAATCAGTTGGTCTACCTCTAGATTGTTTGCAACAGTCTGTAGTTAGCTCAATCGTTTCAATTGTAAATACTATTTATTTTTTCTAACCTTTGATTGTAATTTTCTTTAACTATTCATTCTTTATCTTAATTTATTTATTTTAATGAACGGTCTATACCCAGATACCCACTTTAAATTAATTTAGGTATATTAATTTGGAAGTTCAATGTGTACCTACATTTCAAGTTCTTAGGAGTTTTTAGGTGAGATCATAAAATTAACCCCGTGGGTGTCTAATCTAAGTACTCTTGCTGCCAATGAGATTAGAAAACCTTATGGTATCATCGCTAACACCGAAAAAATTCAAGCCGAAAATGGACCCCAAGGTATCATGGTGTATGATTTTACGGATACCTTTATGTTGCAAGCAAGTGTAGGTTAGTCTCGGAAAATGGACCTATCCATCACAGAAATTATAGACCAAGCAACCTTAGGAGCGCGCAAGTACCATCGACATGATTAGTACCGGGTGTTTCATGAATGATATATTATTTGGAAATAGGGATCCCAACGTTATGATCTTAAAGAGCTGAAAGAGAGTTATAAATTTCTTATCTATTGTATTGTATGGGAGATGATGCTTAAAATTACAATATTAATACACACTTCTATAATTGTTAAAATTTCCGCTATAACATAGATAGATAGATAGAAAATACTCTTTAAACCACACAAAGACAGGAAACAATATAGAAAAAAGCTTAGAATAAAGGAAGTATAAAGGGAGGCCTTATCGCTGAGACCGATCTCTTCCAGACAACCTTAGGATGGAATGGACATGAAAAGAACTAAATTAGACGGTGGCACTGAATAAATCTTTGATTTGCAAAAGCGCACGCTATTTCAAGTTTAAGGTGTTATCCAACATTTAATTCTGTGGTTCTATCACATAATTATTATGTTGTTCTCCTAGCCGAATCTTCAGACACGGCAGCGGCCAGTCTCAACGGAGACTAGCCAGGCACACGACATATTATAGAGCACAAGTGTATGCACAAACACAGGTGCACTCTCTTTTCCCTCGCTCTCATAATCCAATGGGATTAAGATGATATTCAGATGAGACCAACACGACTGGGTGGTCAGGCGCAGGACCAACCGCTTAGCGTGCTTTCCGAGGCACGGGGTGTAACACCGCCAACTTCTGGACTCCGGGCTGCTACTGCGATTTTTTCTTGCAAGAAATATCCCAATAACAATCTTGAGTCGAGCCAAAAATGTTATCACTACGAACGAAGTATGCATTTAGCTATAATATTTAAAAGTTTCATCCCACATCAATAAATAAATAAATAAATAAATAATAAATAAATAATGCTGGACAAATTCACACAGCATTATCTAGCCCCAAGGTAAGCAGAGCTTGTGTTATGGGTACTAGATAACTGATATACTTAATACAATACACTAAATATCAATGAAGCACATTGTTCGAAAACAAAGTCAATTACTCAAAATGAAAGCTTATCTTTATTTTATATACATTTTACCTTATATGCCTTTTATTTTATATACAGACTTATATGATCCACGATGATTGCCGCCAGTGAATTAAAAGATTTATGAGTTTTGGAATTATCTTCTCGTCCAAGCATTGGGCTATTAAAGATGCATGCATTTAAGTTATTTTAAATGCTTGTAGCTTATAATGATGATAGCTTTACTAAGCTTTATGTTCTCAGATTACTTTCTTTAAATAACATAGTAAAATATCAACAATAAAATAAGTACCTACGTAGTATAAAAAAATCTTCGTGACTCCTAACATGTTGGATTTAATGACTCACTCGTTCATTTTGGTTATAAACGTGATCTAGTTAAATATAAAGTTGGAATCATTAATTCTAATTAGATCAAGTTATATGAAATATACAGGGTCATTTAATACTGACAAACGGGATATTAAATCGCTTGATTAACGTTCTACATAATTAAGTTACTTGCAGTTGAGTTTACAGATTAGGTGATAGATTGTGATACTGAATAGCATTTTTACGTTATGGTTGATTTTATGATAAAAGTGTAGTTTTCCTTTCTCTACGTAAATCTTGCACTAAAATTAAAAAAAAAAAGATTTTTCGTGGGTGAGGGAATTGTTGTAATATCTGACAATATATCCCAGTTGGCTGAGAAAACTGCTGAAACTTACCCGCGCCGCCATATTTGATTTTCAGGATCCACTCACTGTAGAACCACAACACAATAATCCTACTCATCACAGAAATCACCAAAAAGTTCGTTCATATTAAGCTCGCCAATATCCTTGTTTATCTATAGTTTCATAGTAATTATCTAGAATTATCCAGTTTTATTTCGTCTTGTCTACAAGTTCATGGTACTGATGCGCCGCTGATCGCGAGGTGAATAAAGCTACGTAAAGCACGCCGGTCTTGATTCCCACGCCGGAGAAATGCGACTGAACAATGCGCAAGAGTCGAAAGGTAAGCAAAAAGCGACGCGCGCTTGCATCCACCCCCCATATACCTGCCTGACCCATTTGGGTTGACGGAATTTTATTTTAACCCTGTATACCGGTTTGGGTTTGTTTTTTTTTATGTTGTAGGTTTCGATCATCTCACTGATATTGTAAAATTGAAAGTATTATAAATGTAGATTCTTTGTTACAGATGTCACAATAGGTTTACGAGAATTCAACAGGTTTTCAAGATTCAAGCAAAACTAGGTTATGTACAAAGATAAAAGTTAACGTCGGGAAAATTATGTAAATAAACGCGATAAATACCCGTGAATATTAGTATTAGTACCTACACAATAAGCATGCCTACCTTTTATGACAGTTAAATTACTTACCTAGACATAGATTGAATTGATATAACCAAATACCTACCTAATTGTAGCGCCCTGGCAGGGTTTTCATGCATTGTGTACCTACCCACTAACCACTACACCTAAGAAAAACATAATTATGTAGATGTGCATAAAATGACAATAAATTATATGTATAATAGGTACAAAAATGTACACTCAGTTAATGGTGGTCATTTTTAAAAATAAATAAATTAAAATCTAATGAAAATGATTTGGTGACGAGAGCAAAGTCCGCGTGTGCGTTGAAGTCTTTTGTATGAGCGAAGTGCAAATTCTTTCTGTTTAAAGTCGTTGGGGTCACAAAGGTTGGTGATTGATATTAGGGTGGTGATAATCGAGAGATCAATGGACAATCAGCAATTTCTTCGGTGACGTATAATGTATACAGGGTGTTTGGTATTGCGACCACCATAATTTTTTGTCGTGGGCTACGTTTCTCCGGACTCCTACATCTTCTAGAATCAATGTCCTTAGTGTCACAGATTTTTTTTAATAATAATATTATTAGTGTCACAGATTTTTTTTAATATGTCCGAAGAAACGTAGCCCACGACAAAAAATTATGGTGGTCGCAATACCAAACACCCTGTATACATTAAATATATGTAATTTAAAATCTTTGTTGAAAACTATCCCTCGATGTCGAATCACCTCCTTACGGCTTAGTACACCTTTCCGTGGCACTCTGTACCTATATTATTCAAATTCAATATTTTATTTCGGACAACTAGAATCCATAATTTGTTAGTAAAGGTAGGACTTATTATTAGGGTTAGTTATAACTAATATCAATTGTAGTAACTAGTTTCAATTGTAAATACTAGTATAATTTTCTTTGTGAATAAATTTATTTACTAATATCTACTAAAAATGAATACAAAATTAAATCAAATCAATTTATATACAATATTATATCACTCTCCCCATGAAGCATTTCCACAGGGATGAGGTGATTCTACCAGCTATAGTTTTAAGGATGGTGTTGGAGCTGTCCCGTACCCTGCGCATCAGGGATGCCGTCTTTTTACGGAGGATGGCAGCAAAGCCATCCGTCTGGTATTCCGCAAACATCCCCGATGCACTGCAAAATTGAGGCAGTGCCAACATCATCCTAAATATATTATTGTACTGTAGGTACACGTAGGGTATCCAGCGGCCGTTTGGTGTAGTTGATTTATTTTATGCTATAGTGCCATAGTTTTATGATATTATGCTATAGTGCCATAATTCACGGAAGACCAAAATAGGTACTTCCCATAGAAATCTAAATGACTTGTTATTTAGATTTCTATGGTACTTCCCAAAACGGTTTTCAGGGCTTTAATTTTGAAACATAATTGCAGATCATAGAAACATGGTCATAGAGCATTCATAATATCAGCCCAACGGCGTATATTGCTGGTCCAGCATTATTTATTTATTTACTATTTGTAATATTTTGTGTCTACGTTTTGATATTTTGCCTGATAGCAACAATTGGTCGCTAGGCAAAATTTCATCACCCTCCTATATCTATGGGTTAGGTGGATTTTCCCTGTTCTGTGGTATCTACCTACATAGAAAGAAAGTCTACCTATGTATAAAACCGAGATCAATATTCTTTTAAAAGCTATGTAACAACTTCCTGAACTCGCTGACTGATACATCGTTAACGTCAGGCCGCATCATCAAACGTAAACGAAGCGGTATGCAAAACTAGTGTTCTCAAATAGATCGAGAAAGATGGCAAGTAACACCACCTCATTTAAAATTTGTGGTTGATGATGGAAATTGTAGACTTTACTGCCAGTCACACAGCTGCCATAACCGAAATTGGAAATAAATAGAAAAAATCAAATAATATCGCAAAAATTTTCGACCTCGACGGGACTTGAACCCGCGTCCTCCCCTATTTTTGCGATATTATTTGATTTCTTAGAAATTACCCTTAGTGTGGGGTTACGCACTATAATAACAAAAAACCTTATATAGAAAAAAATATAGAAAACAATTTATTAGTAGACAAACACACACAAAATAACAATAAGTCGGCCAAGTGCGGGTCGACTCGCACAAGAAGGGTTCCATACCATACTTGATATACTTTCCCAAAAGAAACAAGAGAAACCCTAATATATAAGTTTTTGATGGATCGCAAAAAAAGCATAGAGCCAATATGACCCATCAAAGTACTGACCACGCCGAACGTTGCTTGACTTCGGCGATCGTAGTTTAACTGCATATGGACGTTGCCCTCCTTAAATTTGTTTTATTTTTATTATTTGTTGTCATAGCAAAAATAGTAATGCATACTCTGTAAAAAATAACCAGCGTCAGTGTGGCAGCTACCCTAGAACCACGAGGCCTTATGCGAGATTGATTATGGTTAAAGGCCTGACGGTATGACTCATGATTCCTTGGAAGATGGGTCGGCCTTTAGTTTGGGATGCCATGCGACGTATACCCTATAGCCTTCTCATCTTGCAGGGACATCAGTACTTACAAAAACAAGTAAGGTAGGTAATACCAATAGTGTTCGTTACTCTATCAGCAAAGTAATAGATCACTGTCTTCACGATTCGCACGAACAGCTGATGATTGTAATTTCCGCAAATGTCTACATGTGTACTGTACGGAAGTACCTACTTAAACATTCGCATTACACATGACTAAACATTGCCTAGTGCGAGTCTACCACTTATTTATAATTATAACGCTCCTCCGTTGGTAGTCGGATCAAAATACGATGTATTGTTGCGATTTGTATCGAAATTTCTAAGGGTTTACTAATTTTTAGGGCTCCGTTACGGAACCTAGACTGACTGAATTGACTGAATTGACTGAATTCATAAAATCTTTATTCACAGGTTGATCCCTTCGGGGTTCATAATCACCCCCTTTCGGCTTAGTGCACAAGTTACATAGCATAACACCCTGTATAAAGCAAAAGATCCAAAATGCCTGAAAATTACTAAAATCATCCACTCTCTGACACATCTCAAAGACCAAGCAAACAAAGCATCGCAGACGAAATCTGCATCTCAGAACCTTGCAAATTTCGCAAAGCATCGCCATTCCAGGCAGATATATTTTGTTATTCAGTCCTTTTCTGGTCCACTAGAAATGTAGAAATTGTACAATTTCATGCACGCGCATTATTTGCCAAGAGGCTTTCGTAAATAATAAAGTTATTCTAAACACGTCGATCGAAGGTATGTACTTTATTAGCTTCAGTCGGCCATATCTGTGGCACATTTGTTTTAGGTACAATTTTGATTCGTTTTAATTGGGTTTAAAACATTTTTTATCTAAAGAATTGAAATCAAAAATATAAACAACTATATTTTGCTTGTAATATCTGTGAATTTTAAGAAGTTTAGCAGGGGATAAAGGGGTTTGAAGTGTCATGTTATATATGGAGGGTGGCTCTAACATCGGCACCGCTTTGTTTTGTTTTTCAAAATCGCGGCGCACCATGAAAGTGTTAAGATGAAAATAAATTTTACTCTACTGAATTTTTTTCATATGGATTTTAGCGATAGAGAAGATTTTTATTATAAAATCAAATATTCCCATATTTTAATTACGCGCGGAGATTTACACGAAACATAAAGTGGTGGCCGATGTTGGGGCCGAAATTTTCAAGGCCGTTTCCTACAAATCAATATCATTTTTGATAAAAATATTTTTTCTTTGTTAGTGAAGAGATTTGTATATTAAAATTTTTCTAATATTCCCTATAATATAAATTGTAATGTAACGCTGTCTGTCCTTTTCACGCCTGAACGGATCTCAATAAAATTTGGCAAGAAAATAAACGGTATGAAAATGTTGTTTTTATTGTAACTTTACAGACTATAATTGACTGATGTAAATGAGTCTGGAGTCTGGAGTAGACTTTTTTATCCCGGAAAACGCGTGCAAAACCGCAGAACAAAACTAGTTGTCCTATATTTTTGAATAATTCTAAAAATAAATGGTGGATATTGGACATACTGTGATTTAGAAATAGGCTTTTATATGTACTAGTGCCCCACCCACCGCGCACCGTAAGGTTAACAGGTGATTGGTAAACGTATAATGATGTCAACAATGTGCCAGATCAAGTGCACAGAACTGTACTATATTTTGCTTAACCATTGCTTGTATGCACGAGACCGTTCCGTACTGTGTAATTATGTAATACGGCTATTATCTTGACTGATGAAAATGTTAACTTCCTTTGATAGACTAATGTTAAATGTTAGTGGGTAGGTACTATGAACTTAGGTAGGTATTTTAGAAGAAAGTTATTATTTTAGGAATTTAATCGAGAATTTTGTGGGTGAGCCGCAAAATGACTTCATAGAAAATGGACCTAATGAGAAATAAAATCTCAGTACTTAGATCCATCATGGATCTAGTCAATGGATCTAACGAGAATCATCCTCCGACGACCCCTGTGGCGCAGCGGGCGAAGGTCTGCCTGCGACGCAGGAGATTGCGGGTTCGATTCCCGCCTCGGGACAAATGTTTGTACGATCTGCAGACATTTGTCCAGGGCGTTCTGGGTGCTTTCTATGTATAATAAAAAATATCAATCTATTTAGTGTATTGTATTAAGTATATCAGTTATCTAGTACCCATAACACAAGCTCTGCTTACCTTGGGGCCAGATAATGCTGTGTGAATTGTCCTGCATTATTATTATTATTATTATTATCCTATCAATGTCACACAAATATTTTAGGTGTGAAAGTTTGGATGTTCAGATGTTGGATGGATGGATGTTTGTTACCTCTTCACGCTAAACCTACTGAACGGATCGGGCTGAAATTTGCATACACGTAGTTTTAAGCCTGGAATAAAACATAGACCACTTTTTTAAATATCCCATGGGATAAAAATAACCATAAAACATGTCCATAGAAATGACACATGCGAAGCCGCAGGCAAAAACTGGTAGTCTATAAATCAGTGTTTGAATGTTTGCTCTAGACTCCAGATTATTTAGGTCACATATTTTTGCTGGCAGACTTTGCTAATAAGTTCGTTGAAATAACGGGGTCAAGAAAAGAACCCGCTACATGACGTTATGTTAAAATTTATCAGAGCTAATATAAATTCAGGCTGCACTCCAAAGATGCATCGAGTTCCAAATATTACGCAAGGTTTCCTTCGTTGCATCTTAGTAGTATTTTTGAGCTGGGTGCGTGGCGAAATCCTACCATGTAATAGGTACCAACGCATAAACGTTGATAAATCTATTTACTTGAAGACTACGTTATGGGCTATCAAAGCGCTCTTTAGCAAGATAAGGTATAAAACACTAAGGCAAATTTCACAAGGTCCTAAAAGCAAGACCTTTTCACTTGGCCACTTGCCATGCAGCTTTCTTTGATTCAAATCATACTGTTGAAGATTTCTCATTGAAGAACAAAAGTTATTATAGATAATAATAGAGTAAAGAATTTAATTATACTTATGTGGATTACTTACTACATTCTCATTAAAATGTTGTAGGCCTCACATTTTAATGAAAATATAGTAATTCAATGACTGTGTAAAAGCTGTATTAGATATCTTAAGCACCAAGTCACCAATATTCTATCGGAGTCCAAGGTCCACTATAGGTCTCGGTGGTTCCGGAATAAGTACCCAAGCAGCAACATTATTATGATATATCATATGGTGTATCCTATAGGTGTTCCTATTGTACCTATAGGTACCTATTCCATAACGGCGTTTAATAAAATCGTCCGATAATCCAATACACACCCGACTTCGCATCCCATTCGCAGCTTTCTTTTGCGGAAGTTGCAATTAAAGCAGTTTACTCAATAAGCGTGCAATAAGACAATAACACTCCGAGAACGGTCCCAGGCTCTTACCTTGACGTACTCCCAACTTCTATAAGCCAATTTTGAACTTTAAAGACTGGGGGGATACAGTCTAGTTTGCAGTATGTTGCTGTAAGAAAATGCAAAATGTATTTGGATGATTTGCCAGACAAATTTGACCTTGATTCTGGTGTGTGGGAGCTGCTCTTCACGCCCATTGTGTGATTTTCATTCACTTTTTACAACGGTTTGAGATCACGCTACGGGTGAACTTTTGAATCTTTGTACTTACAACTTATTAGTGTTGGATTTTCTTTGATTTTAAACTGTTCTAAATCTAGCAATGTAATGCGCTGTATGCCTGCTTACACCTACCACCCCCTACATACAAACCTTTTTTCAAAAGAATAACTCTAACTCAAAGAACTTTGAACTTCAACACCAAAGCGGTTTTTATAACTTCGAAAAATCTATGGGCTTATCTATGGCCGTGGAATTTTTGACACCAAAACCATAAAGTCAATAAAGAAGATGTTGAAAGATTCTGATGAACAATCAATTTCTTCTATTTATTATTTTGCTACGAAGTTATATATTTGTAGTTACTTTTGCTACACCTACAGATAGTGTCCGCAACTATCAGGTCCGACGTCTCAATGACTCTACCTACCTCGTGACAAGTCAACTAGACTACAATAACATCGACCAACAAAAAAAATTTAAAAAGGAGGAGGTTATTTATATGAACGATGGAAGAAAACACCACCGTACGACTAAAGCAACTGTTACAGTATGTGGTAAGAAGGATAAACTATCGGCTTCAGAGATAAACAAATTAAGGGCGAACTACTTTAAATCGTATTACCCCAGAGAACAAAAGGCACAGCATCAGCCACTACCGCAAGCTCCCGCTGGATTCATGGAATTCGCGACCCATGCCGCAGGTGATACAAAAGATACAGAAGAGTCCAAAAAAGCCCAAACAAACTTAGACTTAGTAAGAAAACTTGCGAACGTGCTGGTGTTGGAAAGGATGCCTAAAGAGCGAGAAACAAGCAAAATAAAGGTTTATAGGAAAAGGCATAACAACAAGAAAAATAATTTAAAAATACAAAGGTGATGGCTGAATTTTATTTTAGTATAAGCACTTGAAAACGCAATCAGTAGGTAGGTAGCTAATTTACAGGGTAGCTAATTTACAGTTAATACCTTTAAGACTAAAGTTTTCGGCACAGTTTCATGCGCCATGACCACCTGAAGGCACTGCGTGTGAGTTTTTATTGGAAGACCTACCGATCGACCCTCTTACGAACGTTACCACTACCACTGGTTTCATTATCGAACGGAACTCGATCACGACGCACAACACTGACGGTATCATGTCGCATGGAACTGTGCCGAAATATTGGCAATCTCAAAACTCAAATCACGTTAAATATCCAGTTGTAAATGGCATGATGGATTTAAAAGTAATACCTTTAACGTACAAATAAACTATCAGTTGGTCCCAATTTTTTCAGTTCCCTGCGTAAATTTTTAACTAGTTAAGTAGGTATTCTATTTGTAAAATAAGGTTTACAATTTTATTGCATTGTATGATATTTGTGAGAGTAAATATTTGGAATGAACCATTATCCTGCCAATCAATATGACATTATACAAAGATACGTTCTTATGTAACCCTACCTTAACTCTACGAACATTGTGAACGAAACATTGATAACCTTCATAAGCTAAGGTCAACGGTAGATATGAATTTCGTTCTAATTTAATTGCAAAGGGCTCATATAACCCAAAAAATATCACATTGTTTAAAAAGCATCTATATCTAGGATACATCAAAATAACTCCCATCTCTTGCCAGTGGTTTCGACCAAACATTCGTACAAATAACGCAAAAATTCTTGCCAATACTGAACTGCCGTTTCATCTCTTTATCCAGAATTAGTACAAGTGTAACTAGTAGTACAGACACTAGTAGCAGGGTTGAAAACCGAAGTCGTAGGACAAGTATAGTTATACTGAACAAAAGTGTTCGCGGCTGTCAGGACACAATAGTAATAACTCTGGCAAGTGCTATCAGTGGTGTCAGCGAATCTGCCCGCTGTAGTACAAGTGAAAGAACATGTGTAGTTCGACTCGCATAGCGTCGTAGATGGATCGTAGAAAGTATCCGTGGGGCAGGGGAGGGTAGACTCAGAATACGTTCCATTCCCGAGATCAACGCACTGGATGTAAGAAGAGCAGTTGGAAACGTTCGGATCAGCGAAGAAACCTTCAGCGGTACAGTCGTTGGTAGTGGCGGTGGTACCTGTGTTGGTGCAGTTGTAGTTGGTGGCAGCAGTGCACTGGGAGATGGCAGGATTGAAGACACTGGTGGTAGGACACACGTAGTTGTAGGAGATATAGCTGGCGTTAGCGCTGACGTAGACGCAGTAGGTGTAGCTCTGACAGGTGGTGTCCGACGTGTTGGCAAAGCGGCCAGCTGCGGAACACTGCGCATCTACTTCGACCAGCCATAGTTGGTAGGCGACGCAAAGCACCTATGTAAAGAAAAAGGTAGGTAATAAAAACAAAATTCTTACAACTGAGAAAGCCAAAAAAGTACAAAATTTAAATCAGTTGAATAGAGATAGAAACTTCAAATTATCCATATCATTTTCTTACGGCCGAAAGCCGAGAGGAGAGATATAAAATCACACTAAGTTTCAGCTTTTATTCGAAATTCTACCCATTGTTATAGCACCATGACCTCTCTTCTCCACTAAGGTGGAAATCTATTTTGTTGATTAAAAGATTACTCACGAGAACCACGTAAGTGCCAACTCTGTGATCCATCTCAAGGCTCTGCGACTCTTGATCATAACAATTAGAATTTATACTAAGATCTATCTATCTGACATCAACAAGATTATCTGCTATCCAGATAATTCGCTAATCTCTATCTTAATGTCTATAGCGGCTATAATCGTTAGGTGCGTGACTTTTGTTTGATTGTTTTTAAATACTGCGTCACATATCTATGCGTTTATTGAGAGACCAGTGATGGCAGAATAATAAGTGTTTTCTTTTCCCTAGCCATAATAAACCTATTTAATTATTAAATTCCTTCATCATGAATTCATACCTACTGATCTGACCTATAGACACATAACAAACCTATAGGTACAAAACAATATGTAAAGGTCACTAAAAAAGGAATCTACATTTATATAAAACATTATCGCCAAATGTTTTGTCAAGCTCAAAACTCGAAAACGGCTGGACCAATTTCTTTCCAATCTTTTAAATATATCTTAAAGTCCGAGGAATATTTTTATGAAAAAACACATTTTGAAAATTGATCCTAAAAACGGTAACGCCGCCGCGAGGAGCAGCTTGTAAATAATATATAATTATTGTTTATTTTTTTGCAACTAAGTCACCTATATTTACCGTTTCGTATTCAAAAACGACGCAATAATTCTTGAATTTCTGTTATACAGGGTGGAATTTTGTAATGCCACCTGCAGGGAAAGTACTCTTAATACTGTAGATAGAAAATTATACTAAAAGAAAACATTCCTTTATTTTTGAAAAGAAAGAAAACTGCATTCAAAGATTTTCGAAAATTCGCTTGCCACACCCGGGAATCGAACCGACTGAAATCTGTAAAAATTACACCCTGTACTTTTATTGCATAGATCGTTAGGGTCAATAATAAGGAAGAAATCTCTCTATCAAACTTAATAATTTAAATGAAAGGAAAACCATGAAATCTTATTTTTTAAATTGAATGGGTCAAGTTAGCACTTTAACTTACAGATCCATCTGTTTACGTCTTCTTCTATCTTAAAATACTGGATCTCTTAAGAAATGAGTTAAATGGTTTCCCCGAGGCGGAGCGAAACCAAATAATTCTACAGCAAGATGGTGCTCCAGCCCATAACAGAAGAAAGAATTTTTCAAATCGGTCCAGTAGTTTCGGAGCCTATTCAATACAAACAAACAAACAATCAAATATTTCTTCTTTATAATATTAGTATAGATGAAGACAACTGTAGGTACTTATTCAGGTAAAAACATCTACACTCTACTAACCGGAACCGAAAACCTAAGTTAAGAGCTATGTGGCAAGAAACCTATTGCGCAGGTAGGTTACCTAAATAGTACCACGAAATAACGAAATATAAAAAAATCTTAAGGATTAATTGAAGAATCTTGTTTACGCCACCTGAGTAGTACAAAAAATAGAGAAAGGGAATCTAGGTAAGGCTTAGACATGACCAAATATGTGTATGTTCTTTATCTAACTCAAACATGAATTAGTGTTGTGAAAGAGTTATCGATGTAAAGTACTATGTACCTGTTTTCCTGTTAGAGCATGCATAGTTTCAGGATTAAGTACCTACTGCTTGAAACTTCCAACTTAAATATCACTTATGGTTATTCGTGATGGACCATTGAATTACTGGCGGCACTAAATCCGTAAGAAGTGGGTTCAATGCTGATCAATCTAATCATACGAGAGCGAGGAAAAAAGATAACACAATTTGGTTGTTCCTTAGAAAGTTTTTTATCATCCCCAGAAGAAAAAAAGGAGGTGCTCAATTCGTCATACTCGTATAGGTAAGTACCTAATTACCTACTACATAGGTTGTTAATTATCTCAGAACTCATAACTCATCTTCTATTCTACTATTCTATTAATAAATCTATGCTAATATTATAAAGAGGAAAGGTTTGATTTTTTGTTTGTTTGTTTGTTTGTATGAATTGAATAGGCTCCGAAACTACTGGACCGATTTGAAAAATTCTTTCACCGTTAGGAAGCTTACTTTTCAGGGAGTGACATAGGCTATATTTTATCCCGGAATTCCCACGGGAACGGGAACTACGCGGGTGAAACCGCGAGGCGATCGTCTAGTAATAAATAAATAAAATAGTTTATTTCTCTAACTTAATCTATACATAACTTTAAATTACTTTGGAAATCCCCTTTTAAGTATAAAGATACCTGTGTTAGGGGGTTTCGCTCTTGCCTTACTTTTATTGCATAATTATATTCTATCATTTTGCTAACCGTACATAATTAATTCTTTTTAAAATGGAATAGAGTTATACTTACGTCTGTATTCAGTCCTAGGTTCTTAATGTTTGGTTTAGTAGTTTTGACAATAAAGTTCTAAAACATTGGTGTAAATTCAGATGTCATCAAAACTAAACTAATATGGTAGAACTAGAAGTGTTAAAAATGTAGCAGTGGGTTCAAAAGGTCCTTGCATAACGATCGATATAAAAAGGTTGGCATAATTAATTTTTGGGGCTGGTAAATTAGTTTAATCATTGCACCGACAAGAGGTTTCTCTTAAATTTACAAAATAAAAAAGTGGTTTAGTTTAGTTTTGGTAACATTTGAATTGACACCATTGTTTCGTATAATTTAGATTTCGGTTTTCGCATTTATCGATATACCTACTAGGAGGTCAAGGGACAACTCTAACTCTATGTCGCACCGCGAAGGAATCCCTCAGTTTCCGCTATCTCCGGTTGATATCAGTGTTGAGAGCAATAAAACTCATTAAAAACAGTAATAAAACAGTAGTCTGTAACACAGTTAAATTTATTATTAATTATACTGTTCTACAGTGCACAATTTCAGTCGGTTTGTGAGTAGAGTCTCTCTGGATTTGTTGCATTTTAAAATGCGCATTTGTTTGCTTTCCTTGATTCTGGTGAGTACCTATTCTTCTTACTTTTCTTTTCAAATTTCCTAGGTACCTACTATCCAACCTAGGACGATTTAACCTAACCGACCGACATGGCACAAAATTACCTTTGAACGTTTCCATAGAAACAACGTGTGCATGTGCAGAGCTGCGGGCAGAAGCTATAGTCATAAATAAACAAAGGGATGCCTCGCAATACCTACTAATAATTCAATGTAACAAAGGCATAGATGATGATAACTAGAATTAATCCTTAATTTTGGCTCACATAACATCTTGTGTCACAAAAACACATATCGTGCAATACAAGCCAAACTTTCCACTGACTTCATAATCTAGAATGCATTACAACATTACAACCATCAATAAAACAATTTCCCAGAAACTGCTCTACATAATCAAAACAAACATTCAATATTGCAGGGCTTATGCCTCGACGCGAGCAAGGCCGAGTGTACCTCGCGAGGCAGGTTCCCGAACAACGACGAGGCTGACTGTCGGGGCTACACCATGTGCCTTCCGGGGGCTGGGGGCGCCTTCGTCCACTACAAACTCACCTGCCCCCTAGGCTCCGTTTACAGCCATGTAGAACAACAATGCACAACCTCAACCGCCTACCAGTGCTTCGCTAACTACACCTGTTTTGAAGTTGGAACTTTCGATGACAGCGAAAACTGCTCGTCATTTGTTTCTTGTGTGATGGGGCTTGATGGTATCGTGACAGCCAGAAGGATTGACTGCCCACCGGATCAAGTCTTTAGCCCAGAGACCGGTTGTGTCAATAACACGGACTATTTGTGCCATCCTGTTGAAACTACGACTGTTGTGTTGACTACGGAGCCTGAAACTACAACTGTTGGATTGACTACCGAGCTTTTTACGACCATAGCTGAGGTCCCATATGATCAACCGCTACGCGAAGTGCCGTTGAACAGTGTGGGTAGTTTGAAAACGAATTCGTTTGTGATTGTGTTGGTTGGTTACTTGATTAAATGTATTTGAAACTGGGGTAGATCTTTGCCTACCTACCTATTTCCCATACCAAAGCCCTCAGTAGGTTGGTAACCGTCGGGTTAGCGTTGTTTTTTCTATTTATGTTTGTAATTGCCAATAATAATAATTTAACGGCTAAGCCGTGATGCGGTAATGTTGCATCTATCTATGAAGAACTTTAAAATTCCCATCAATACCCACAACATTAGTAAATTTTCTAAGAACCTTTTGTTCCCTTGATACACTTGAAACAACAAAAACAATAGGTAATCAATAATAATTTATTCTTCAACATCATTCACAATCTATGCCATACCTAATTGACTTAGGTATTTGCTATCCTTTGTTATAAACAACCGTAGAGATTACCTACAATACTCACTACATCACTCAGAATTAATAATGTAGAATGTACAGGTAGGTAGATACCCATTTGATAACAATTTCGTGTCATTTTTCAGTGTCAAACCTGTAGTTACGGAGATTACCAGAATTTTATAAAACCGACTGTAAAATTACCTCTTAGGTATAAATTTAAACTATTAAAAGTACTAGGAAGGATGTACCTACCTAAATAGAGCAAGTAACATTGCTAATTGCCTTTTTTGTTTTATAAATTCTCTTTTCTTCTATTATAAAATAGAAATTGCAACAATGTTAACATTGCTTTATTGTCTACATTATTGGCTATCAAACATCGATCAAGTATGCGGCCTCCCAGTATGCGGCCTCCCCCGTAGATACCTAGAACCTTACAAGAATGACACTCAAAAGTGTCCACGTTTTGTTTTGACGCAGACAGTTTGCGCAGAGCCTGTCAAGTTTTTTGCATGCGGAACAAGAGATAGTGGAGTCGAATTTATTTTGATTTATTTTGTAAGTAGGTAGGAAGGTACCTAAAAATAATTTATACACTGTTTATTTTTATAAGGATTATAAAATCAACAGAATTCAGGTAAAGATAACGAATCATTTATTGATACCACTATAAATTAGCGACGCAACAGTCAACAAACAAAAGGGTCATTTCGGACATAAGTACAACAATATAAATAAGTTAACAAAAGCTAGTGAAATAAACCTAAAATACAATTTCAGGCAGGTACTTACTTTAAATTTAAAAGAACTAGTGTCTGCCTGCGGCTTCGTAAGAGTTTTTCTAAAATAGTTAAAAACAATTGCGTTAAATAAAATAGACATACTGTTTGAGGAACAGCTGTTTTACGTAGTCTTCATATGCCTGTTTTGGTGTTGTAGCCATCACATTCTTTAAAATGCTTGGAACAAATGAGGCTTTCACGGCCAGGTTTAAAATATGGTTCACATCGCTGTTGTGCTAAAATGGACCTCCATTTTTCCCAACGTACAGGATCTCGAGGGTAACTAAAAATTAAATACTAAGTTGATTAAATCTAATACTTATGGAAGTCTTTCTTTTATTAGACGATATTAGACCACGCAAATTTAATTGAGGGCGGGTCAGCTAGTTATTTTATAAACCTCAACCAGTTATTTTAAATGTATTTTCATGAAAAAAAATTATCATTTACAACTTACCACAAATAAATAAAAGAAAAAATTAGAAACAATAGCCGCTCCATTCATCAACTTAGAACAAAATAAATATTCTTACATAGGCAAACCCAACAACAATATTTAATGCTGATTTCTCAAGTATATAAGGCTCAATTGGCTCATATCACAATACCTACACAGGTAAAAATTACATTTATACTTACTGAAAATAAGAAATTACATCCCTTTATCTGTTGCTTGGTCGGTCGATTATTATATTTTTTATACGAGCACTTGACCATGCTTTCGGTCCGAGAGCTAAAATGACACTAGTTGAAAAGGTATCCCAAAATGCCAAATGGGATACCTTTTGATACCGACGTTTTCAGGGCGCGCATTGTGCATCTAAAGGGGGCCGGCCGGAAATTTTTGATCGATGCTATCAAATGAGTCCTCTATCGTCTTCCTAAGACCTCTACATGGGTAGCTATATCTTAATCAGTACAAGCACCCGTGCTTGAGGCAACAGAAAACAAACTGGCTACCATTTTATCATGGAGAGAGAAAAAAAAATAGGGATAGTGATTTGTCGATAAAATTTACCGTATTTCACCCCCCCCCCCCCCCCCCCCAAGTCTCCGACACCGGTGTCCGGTCCGGACACATTGTTTAAATAGAAGATTGCCGATGCAAAATCCGAAAGCAGGAGACGCGACGCGCCCTTTCAGCATATTGTACCGACGACGACGACGACGACGACGCGACGCCTCGCATGGTGCGTACAACGGTCCGATTCCGACTCAGCGGTCGCGTAACTCAAGGCCGTATAAATCTTAGGCCGAATGGGCGAAGCACCTATATTAATATACCATGGCCGAACGCCCATGGTTGTATGGCCCTGCAAAAGAGGATTCTCGTTGTTCTCATTTGAATTCTCCCGCGTCGTGATTCGAGAACATAAATCTTTTTAGTCTATGGTTCAGCTAGTTCTTTTTCTTCTTATTTTAATGGCTCGCTGTGGCTGTGCTGCCACAATTCTGCCAGTGTCCGTGTCAAAAGAGTCATAAACTTTTGTAGAGTTTAAAACGTTAGAATTTTCTATTTAAAAAAAAAAAAAGGACAGACAAATAACTGTTTTTGAATAGTACCATTGATTTGTTAGTTTCACATGAGCACTTGTAGCTGTTCGCTGTCAAAACTGACATCTTTGCTAGTTTCACACGAGCGAGACACGAGCACGTAGCTGTTCGCTGTCAAAACTGACATCTTTCTATAGTCTATGATACAAATTTGGAAGTGGTCATAGACAACATAACCTCTCTTTCTTCATCCGTCAAGCTTTGTATCGCAAGGTGAATTTCGTAAAAATTTTAAAAAATCATCTAAAATGTCGTAAAAACTGAACCAAATCCTTAACAACCAGAATGTTTTCATTTTTCTAAACATTTCTAATGAAGTAGTGGGAAGATTTTTGTGTAGTGTGTGATTTTAGCGAGTAGTCCACGTGTTGTGCTTTCGGCGACTGTAACGAAATATCGCTTTGATTTTCAGGCGCTAAAATGACGAACTCCAAGGGTTACCGTCGCGGAACTAGAGATTTGTTCGCCCGCAAATTCCGCACACATGGAACCATCCCTCTTTCCACGTACATGAAAGTGTACAAAGTTGGAGACATTGTCGACATCAAGGTAATTCAGTTATCCAACCTATGATCCTACATGATTATTCCTAGTTCCTACTTGATGGAAGGCTTTATGGCAACAAATTTTTATTTTAGTTTTTATTATGTAAACAATCCGGTCTGTTTGACTCTGATAGTGGAGAGATGGATTCTTCATGGCTGATAGCTTTTCTTAAATTGTAGAACGAATAAATGACCCATCTGCACTTCAGTATTCATGCTAACACAACTAAACATTCACTCATCAAACGTCTTCTATTTCAGGGTAATGGAGCAGTTCAAAAGGGTATGCCACATAAAGTATACCATGGAAAGACTGGTCGCGTCTACAATGTCACAGCTCACGCTCTCGGAGTGATCGTCAACAAGCGTGTGCGTGGCAGAATCCTACCCAAGCGCATTAACATCCGCGTTGAGCATGTAAAGCACTCAAAGTGCAGACAAGACTTCCTCAAGCGAGTGAAGGAAAACGAGAGGCTGTTGACTGAGGCCCGTGCCGCCAACAAGACCGTCAACCTGAAGAGACAACCTGCTCCCCCCAAGCCTGCTCACATTGTCAGTGGATTGGAGAAGCCAGTGCTACTTGCGCCCATCCCCTATGAGTTTGTAGCATAAAAATAAATTATTTTATAAGATCAATTGGGTTTTCTTTTTGAATTTTAGTTTGAAAGTAGTTACATTTAGTACAATGAGGTAGTCAGCAACCTTGAAGTCAAGAAATGGTCAACCAAACCAACATCCTGGGATTTCGAGAAGAGATAAATGGACAACAGGCATATAAATTTGTATTATTTCTAGGTTACCATATGCATAGCTGTTTGTCATACATTTGTTTCATATTCACACAAAAAAGAATTAAACAAAACAAATGTTGGTGTGGAGTGTTTCATAAGTAGGAGACAATAAACCTATTTATTGCTGTTTTGTGCCCTGCCATGGGAATTAAGTTTGTTTGCAAGCAACTATTACCAGGAAAGTTATGTCTTTATTTTTGTACAGAATTTAAAGCCAATAGGTTGGAAACATAAACTATTATTTTATTTTACAATTTTAGGGAAACTAACAGCTAGGTACTTAACTATAATTACAGAAACTACCCATGGATCCTGATACTATAAAAAAAAAAATTAAATTGGTTAAAATCAAACAACTCTTGTTATCAACTAAATTATTTTATTAAAACTACACACCATACAAACTAAAACAAATTATTTATTATCTACAATATTTCCATCACTGATTTCAACATTTTTCTGCTGGAGCTTTGCAATCATCACCTTTTCTTTAGCTTCCTTCTTTGCTATTTTTTCTTTCTTCTTCTGTTCTTTTTCACGCTTGACCAGCATCTCCTGGAAGCGTTCATCACGAGGATCTAGCTTGAAGCCAAAGTGCCTTCTGACTTCTTCTACCAGACGCTCTTTCTTTTCCTATAAGACAAAAATATACTTTATATTGTGACTTTTTCAACATTAATCAAGATACAATCACTTAAACTAAAGTTTCTTATTTGCTGGGTAATGAACAAATGAATCATCTACAGCCTATGCTAGTCCATTCTGGACATAGGACTCCTCTGAAATTATGAATATTAGAAGATAACTTTATATATTATAATTACTTTCGCTGCCTGAGCATCCGCCGTCTTCTTTGCAATTTTATCATCTAAGTCCTTTGTCCACTGAGCAAGCTTTGCATACTTGGCAGCTACATCTCTGTCCCTCTCTAATATCTTCTGTTGTTCTTCTAATCTCTTCCTTTTCGCATTTTCCATCATCTCTTTGACTGTGAAGGGATATGCAACCGATTCAAATTCCAGGGTTTCTTGAATATCTTGTTTGGATGGCCAGCATAAACCTGAAACATAGTAGTATCACAGGCTACCTATATGCATACAGTGGGGATGGTCCCAAGTTACTTAGGCAATGAATAGAAGTATGCAACTCAGGAGCGTCCCATCCCTTGCCCCTCGCACAATAATTGCCCTGTCAAAAACACGTCAAATGCCTTTGTCAAACGAGTGTTTGCATATAGGTACCTACGCTGTAGTAAGTTATTGTAGAATACTACCTACACAAGATACAGTGGTTGGTGAATAGGTTTGTTGACTTACTAGGATTGACCCCACTAGCAGCTCCATATTTCCCGTACATCTTCCTACTATACTTGACTGTCAAGTGAGCTAATGATTTCGGCTCATCGTATGGTCTTCGGTCATTTATCACATTGTAATGCGATTCGTTGAGACGAGATACATTGCGTTTCTTCTCGATTTCTTCCTCGCGAACCCGGGTTTCATCACTGTCGTCGATTAGCACAGTTTCAGTTGCCTCAGTGACCTCAGGCGGCGCAGTTGAAAGCCGATAGAAGGACCCTATTAAATTCGACCGCAAGCCCCGAACTTTTACACACAAATTCATATCTATTTCTTATTTTATTTTTGGAGTTCGTAGATATATAAATAAATAAACATAAACAGACAGTCTAAATAGGGATGGTTTGAGGTTAGAAAGCTTGACAAGTTGACACTGTTGACAGAGAGGTTGACAGTCTGTCTGACATTGACGGATTGTCTTTCTGACATTATGAAAACCATAGATTAGCTGTTATCACACGAATTCACACGATACAATTTTTGGATTAACAATCAAATTGTGTCGTATATGTTCAACTTCTTGTTTGACTCTTGGCTTCTGATTCGTATAATATGTTATGTTAAGAGCCCGAATCAAAATCAATTTAGACACAGAGGAATTCGTAGAAACTAGAAAGAAAGCTCGCAGAGTAGACAGGACAGGACAGACCATTTTTTTTAATCTATAATATAAAGTCTTTCGTTCGAGTTCGATTCGAGTCTATGGTTTGTTTGCGACGTTTAGTTTTTTTTGATTCTGTCTGGGTATAAGTATTGTTCCCGTTTTCCTGAAATTAAATTATTTCTTCGACATGGACGGCTTCGGAGATGATTTCGTGCAGCCAGAAGTTGACCCCGCAGCAGAGTTCCTCGCGCGAGAACAGAACAACCTAGCAGGGCTTGAAGATGAACTGGAAACCTCTGCTCCACCCCCTGTTTCGTCTACAAACGGATTGGTAGACGATTTCGTTGGTAATGATTTCGTTGGTAAGTTTCATATCGATTTATAACGCCATAAATATTACCGGACCATTGACCATAACAGACCAAAAAACAAAGTCACCCATTGTTACTTCCTCAAATAAAAATTGTGATGATTCACCCTCCGTCTACCAAGATCTACCTCCAAAACACTCCCTAAACTCTCCTGTTCTGCATTAAATCACCTATCACAAGTTTCCAATAAACTGTAGTATCCTTTTTATCATGTTTCAAGAAGTGCCAAGTGCCTCTGCATTTGAATCCAGTGAACTCCTGGATGACGAGCCACAGCAGAGTGTATTCCGTCAGGAACGCGAGGAGCCCGAGAAGATAAAAATCTGGAGAGAGGAACAGAAGAAGAGATTAGAAGAGAAAGGTAAATTCTCATAGACGCAAGAATTATGTTGCTTATTGTAAAACAGCTGTCACATACTAAAAGTCTTATGCCAATTCCGTTGTGTTCTGGAAAGCAGCTGTCAAGTTGCACATGACTTTAGGTACAGTCTTGCTCCACTACCTTCAGAAGTTGGGCTGGTTAAGAAGGCTGGTAATACCATGACAGTTCCCTGAATTAGATTTAGAAAGCTGCTATGCTGAAAATAAAAAACACCACCAAAACATTGTTGAAAATACATCAGATGCTTGTTGATCTTTCATTTTTTGAGGTTGGGTGATACTGTGTGAAAGTCCAGTACTTTTAAGTATAGTCTAGTCTCAGACAAAAAAAAATAAGGCTTTAAAAACTTGCATGATTTTTTGAAGTCATTATGCTTATGCTCATTTTCCAGACGCTGAAGAGGAGAGAAAGAAAGAAGAGATGCTGAAGGTAGCTAAAAAGGAACTGGAAGATTGGTATAAGACACATGAGGAGCAGATCGCCAAAACTAAAGCTGCAAACAGGTACATAACTAAAAAAAACAATTATTGTGGTATTCTTAGCTTTAGAATAGCATGGATATTGCAGAGTTTCTCAAGCAAACTTTTGGTTATTTTTACGCAAAGGAACTTTGAACCCTGCATCAAAGACCATCCGTATTTGATTCAGGGTTCAAAGTTCCTTTAAACCTAGTAGCTTCAAGTTCAATCCCTTTAATCTGTAGCTTAGTATTGTAGTAGTTCGAGCATGAATTATTTTTACAATAATTATCTCAAGTTTATTATTATTAATATTTTGCATGCTTACTGTAATCAACTAATGTGCTATATTTTCTTTCCAATGCTGTCAGGGAGTCGGCTAAGTAAGTTTTTATTATAAGTAGAATTTAGTACTAACAAATTGGATTTGGTGCTGGAAAGATGTCAAGGCTATTGTATCAAAAATAATTGTTCACATATCTTATATAATTGCTAACCCGGCTTTGCAAATTATGAAATTAAACCAATTCATTGTCTAATTGGTATCTTGTTAGATACAGTGAAGTACAGGGATTTTGTTATTCTAACACAGGGTTTTGTAACGTAAGGTTGTAAGGGTTCACTTTTCGACTCATTAAGATTTTGTTGGGCCATGTCACAATTAAAAATCACCTTCAACAATGTCTAAATTTCACCATTATCACATTTTTACCCATACATGAGGTTAACCACATCTGCTGATAGCATCTTAGGCATACATGACATAAACAAAGTATGTAAGTTGTTGAGGACAAAACCTCCTGGTTTTGTCCTCGTCATTAGCTGTTATTATATCTGGTACTTTGCGTCGCTCTTGAGAGTAGACCTGAATGTCTGCAGTTTCAGATTTTTTTTCAATAACAATAATTCAAGGCTATTAATCTTAGCAGATCTGTGCCTAAAGGCTAGCGTAGACAGGCCGGCATCGGATGCTCGACACTCGTCACATCAAACGGATTTTGGTATTCTCTGTATGGTTTGCCATAGATGTGCTTCCACTTATCCACACGGAGCGGACGCATCGGACTGTCGGGAATGCTAGCGATCCGTTTAGCGGATGACGTCATTTGGATTGCCGATCTGTGGACGCACTCGCACGCCCGCTCCGTCCGCCTTTCCTCCCCTCCCGCGCAAAATTCGTGCGCTTGCTTGAAAGTCCCGATGTCAATGTTGAAAATTCGTTTGCAAATGGCGGCGGTCGCGTCGGCAATCCTGTTGCTGCGGTTATAGAGGACGCACAACCCGGCATAATGCTCATAAAATCGATAAGCGCGAAGCGACCGATGATGGCGGCCTGTCACCACTAGCCCTAACACAGGCCTTTGTTTCTAATACCCACTACATAGAGACACAGTGGTGTCAAACCAGATGTCACCAAAACTAAACTATTTTTTTCTGCTAAATTTATGCCATTCCTTTATTTGGATCATTGAAGAAGGGACGGCAACATTTTTCAGTCCTGTCAAATACGTTAAGTTTTGGCGACATCTGAATGGACACCTATGCTGGTTCACAGTCATGACTTATATGTGTTGGGTCATATTCACAATATATTATATTTTATATATTTATAATACATATCAACTGTGTACCAGGAACGCAGAACGCGCGCTGGCAAAAGGCTCAGAAGACGGCGTAGAAGAAGGTAACGAGTGGGCGCGCGTGGCTTCTCTCTGCGACTTCGGGCCGAGGCGTGGGCGGGACGTGGCGAGACTGCGGTCCATCGTGCTGCAGCTCAAGCAGTCGGGCGTGCGGCCTCAGCACCCACCGAGGCAGGCTAAAGTGTAGGTATTAGTATTATTTACCCTGCATTGGTTGAATAGTTACGACACTGGATTAAATCGAAATCTTGCACATTGTTTGCTTTTTTATGTATTACCCGCGAGGCCGCGAGGGTATAGGTATTCCACGCGTAATACACAACACACCAATCATAGGTAGGCCTTTGCTCCCTCATTTTGCAAAAGTGAAAAAGCAGCGACCAAGTTTCGGTTTTCAACTCAAATTGAATTTCAAATTTCATTCAACCTTTATTGAAGGTCAGTAAGTTTCTCAAACTAACTATTATTATGTTATCTCTGCGATTTTTGATTGGCAAAGCCAGTAAATCTGAAGAACTGGACTATCAGCTATGACTATGTAGGTAGGTATAATTAAATAATTTTGAGGTTATTTCATAAGAAATTTATTAACCTTAACCTAGGTTTTTTGATAGAAATAATATAAACATTTCTCTTTTTGTCCACAGAGCATGAATAAATCAAGAAGGATTGGATAATTAATTGTTACTCCACTGGATTGATAGGCTCATAATAATGTTATCAGTCTTGAAATTTGAATAATCACATTATTATTTTAAGTAGAAAATAATACATTATATAAAACTGTTATAATACTGGAATATAATAGCAACTGTGAATGTAATGGAAGTATTATTTATTATAATTATTGTTTGTATTTACAATGTTATGGCTAGCTAACAGATTAACAAGTTAGGAGTCTTTTTTTTATTTTCTGTAATCTATAGTATTAAAAATATATCATTCCACTATAAAATCTTTGTACATATACTTTGGTATAATCTAGCTATACATTTGTTTTTAGCAAAAAATTAGAATATGTTTCAAAATATACAAAAGTAGTATTAATCACAATCAAATCTATATTCATAAAAGGCCAACCTCATAAAGCCGGCACTTTTAAATCTTTAGCAATATCAATGTGTTTTCTTTTATGTATTATTTCGCATAATTGCAACAACAGATACATAAGGCTAATTACTAAAAGGAATGGCCAAACACCACAATTTAGATAGCTCCTCAACTGTTCTCCTAAGCATTTATTTTTATTGGTAATTATTTTATTGTAAACAATCTCTGTTCTTCTTGTGACATCCATCCAATTGTACATCTTTCTTACCATAAGATTGCATTCAAAAGGGCAAAGGATATTCCCTTGTTTAATGTCATCCATGGCTTTCTCAATTCCCTCCATCAAACTGCTTACATTAGGCTCAGTGAGGTAAATCATACTGTCCGGTAAGACCTCAGGTATACCACCAACTTTAGTAGATACAACTTTCAAGCCACATGAAGCAGCTTCCACTATTGCCATGCAATATGCCTCTGTAAGTGAAGTGTTCAGAAATATATCTCCTTTCACCAGTACATCTCTGACTTCAGAGTGCTTGAGACTGCCTAGCAGCGTGACACAGTCTTGTATACCAAACTTCTCTCTGACTTCTTGTAGAAGCCACATCTTCGGGCCATCTCCACCAATAATAAACCTTAGTTTTGGGTATTTTGGACACATCTCAGCAATCACTGCAGCCATTAGATCAACTCCTTTTCTGTAGACTAATCTGGACACAATAACTATAGTTATCATATTGGGATCTCTTTTGCTTGGGTCTGGAGTAAAACTGAATGCATCCACTGCATTTGGAATCACAGAAACTTTGTGTGCTTTGACTTTTGCTCTCAGGACTGTGTTTTCTTTCCCCGTATGAGACACACATAGACAGTGATCACATTCACAAAGGCTTATTTGTAGAAATTTGTTAGTTAGGACTGCTGATGTATCTGCAAATCCAAATAGACTATGATCTGTAAAGACAGTCTTGAGACCTAATAGTTTCCCAATAACTGAAACCTCATGACACAAAACACTGAATGCAGAGTGGCCATGGACTATTTCAATGCATTCTCGTAATAGGATGTAGCGGATCAAAGCTATGTTGCAAATCATGGTGGGTAGTACACATTGGGCATAGAAAACTCTGATAGGTAGGTAGTACACTTTTAGTCCAGCTGTGAGGTACCGAATACCGACCCGCTGGCCGTACGAGTGAGTAATCACTACGACTTTGTGCCCTCTTTTGATCAGACATTGTGAGAGATTGTAGATATGCTCTTCAACACCTCCAGTATTAGGATAAAAGAAGTCTGAAGCCATGCAGATTACATGCCTTTTTTTCTTTTTTCCTGTTCCCTGGAAAGTAAATTTTACTGTAAACAAGGCAAATGCAAAGAACATCAAAGAAAACTATACTAAGTGTACTTTACCGTAAGCGTATTCATTTGCGTTGCAGCCCGAAGAGATACTCAAATCCTTGACGTTCAAACACCTTTCTTACAGAATTATGAACAAAAACATTGAATTTCAAAACTAACTTGAAAAGTTTATTTCCATTTTAGGTAGCCGCCGCCGCTGAATGAAATGAATGATGAACTATGTATGCAGTGTTGCCAGTGGCAGATAGTCAAATATAACATGCGACAGCTCAAAAAGTAACATTTTCCCGAGAAAAGTTACATTACCATAAACTCTCCCGTGGCAAGAGGCCATAATGCCTGTCAAATGAAACCGTTGTGTGGCAAGCGACCATATTATGGCCGATTTTCCGATTTTTTTTGTTGTTTTTTGTTTCGTCGAATTTATGTACTTAGAGTCCACTTTTCAGACATGTCTTACAAGTTGACAGTGTCAAGCTGACGTTAAAACCATAAACTAACCAAGTTTAGAAGATTTTTTTTAAAAATCGTACATTTAAAATTGAAATCTGACACCCGCGCCATTTTCATATCGTTTTTTCTGAATAAAAATTAATTTAAATTATATGGCTTGGAAATGTGTTCTTTTTTGTGTTTAGTGTAATAATATAATGGTAAATCTCTAAAATAAAACTCAAACTGGATATAAAAACGGTAAAGTTTTTTTTTAATGATTTTTTTAAAAAATATTAAAATTTGACCATTTTTCCGCAATTATAATTTAATTTTAATCTACCTCATTAATTACGTTATACAACATCAGAATGTTTCCATGCTGTTTTGTAGGAAATTTTATGGAGATTCCAAATAAATATAGATGTTACGAGGTGTTAGTAGATAATAATCAAGAAATCAGCGAAATAATGCATAGTGATGCATTTCCGCGGATTTTCCGCGGATTTTGCGGAAGTACCTGCCACACAACGGAGGTAGCGGGGCGCGGGGCGTGCCACTTGAGAGGAAAACGACATAGGTACGTAATGCTTTTCTAGGGTACCTACTATGTTTCACAAAAACTAAAATAAGTTGTCTGTCCTGTCCTACCTATTTGTTCAACTTCTAAAAAATCGTAATACTTAATTGTTTATCGAATAATCGATTGGCGATGCTGAAAAAGGAAAAACATACAATCAATTCACAAACAAATAAACAAAATATAGTTTAGTACCTAGTCAAGTAGTCACCACTCGCTTGCTCGCTAGCCTAAGTAAGCGAGATAGAAGATCGAGAAATACACGCGAGTGAGTAAGAGGCACGACGAAGTGACAAATTTTCGCAAGGACGTCGCATCAGTCAGTCAGTCCACAAAATCAAGTGTGCCAACGTGACCAACAAAAACATTCTTGGATGCGTTTTGTTTCACGATTTTTTTTTTGTTTGCTTGAAAATATTTTTCAAGTTTATAAAGTGACATAAAAGTAACACAATATATCATATTGAGTCGTGTAACATGGAGGTAACATGAGAGGGTCAAAAGTAACGTAAAATGTTACAAAAGTAACATTCTGGCAACGCTGTATGTATGTGTTAATATTGACTTGACATAACACTGACCTGACAAGACAGCAAAGACCACGCATGACAATGACAACGTCAGTAAAAAATACAATAGGTTCATGGTTTCCACCACGGAATTAAAAATTATTATTTAATTTCTTTTCCACCACCACTGTCTTGTTTGTGACTTAACAAATAACAGTGTACACTGTAATGCTACGGCTCCACCTGCGTTAGCGTTGACGTTAGTGTTAATGTCCATTAACGCGTTAATTAAGGCTCGTCAATAAATTAACACATAAACCTTGGCCACATCTGCGTGACGCCCAAGTTAGCGCTTTAATTAACGCGGGACGCAGGTGGAGCCGTAGCCTAATGCTACGTCTCCACCTGCGTTAGCGTTGAAGTTAGTCTTGATGTCCATTAAGGCGGTAAAAATGCACCTTAGCTACATCTGCGTAACAACGCGGCCGTCAAGAGGTAATTCCTAGTGAAGTAACGCGTTAACTGCACAACAATGGTTTTTGACGTGACAACGTCTTATAATTCGATAGAGCCGGCTGCACGCACGCGTTACCTCGTCATGCGGCGTTACCTCGCCATGTGGCGTTCTTAAAGTGCAAGCGAGAGCACTCGACATCCGTCACTCTCCTACTTGAGTGAGCGATGCGTCTGCGCTGTCACGTTCAACTATCGTCAGTAAACCGACTTTACAGACAACCAATTTTTTGTACTTGTTTGGTACCTATATTTTTTGTACCTATTTCTTTAGATAGATGGGGAAGTATCACATTAGGCAATCTATTTTCTTTTTCGATTTTTCGTATGTCACAGGAAATGATAAAAACGATGATACGCCATCATGTACCATGTACCTATCTCCAACTGCCGCGCGATTCTTCTGTGATTGAAGTTTTGGATTCCATAAGGATGGTTCCATTTTAAGTAATTCTAGGAACTCCAACGCCTATTTAATTGGATCATTCGATTGCCACCATAATGCAGTACGTAAAACAAAGCGCACGACACATCCTTTCCCTACGCATGCGGCCCGCGGAATGAGTGAGACGGCCGGCGTTAATGTAGCCAACATCGCCTAGTGCGCTAAACGATGCGCTAAAACCCTTTGATGTGTGGAAAAAACCGACACCTGAGCTATCGCTTAGCTGAGCTAAGCGATAGCTCAGGTGTCGGTTTTTAAGTTAATGGCATTAGAGCTAAGTTAGCTCTAATGCCATTATTAATGCCGTTAATAAACGAACACAATGAAACCTTGGCCACATCTGCGTGATGCCCAAATTAGCGCATTAAGTACTTAACGCGTTAGGACGCAGGTGGAGCCGTAGCATTAGAATAGATTATCTTTAGTGGTAAACCTAACATGAGTCTAGATGGATAACCATCTAGCATCCATCCGGTAGAATAACGAAAGGCCCAAGGGATTTGAACGTTCAGAAACAGAAAGAAAACAAAAACTGTTTGTTTTGATTTTCTGCTGCATGGTGGTGTATTGTATTCAGTCAGACTTCTGAGTTTTTTGAGTGGTTTTAATCTGAAATGGATGCCGAAAGGAAGACAGAACGTAAAAGAAAACGCTTTGCTGCACGCCTAAAAAGTTCCAGAGGCATTATCTGCACTGATACTCCTGGACCGGTAGGTTATTTATTTGTAAAATTTTGCATTTGCCATTAAATTTTACTGCCTTACAACTTTTATATTATGAACAACTTTTATAAATTGATTCAGAACATATTGCTCTGCAACGCTGGTCGAGCCACAGGGTATGAGAAGAACGATATTCTGGATATCATCAAAGCAACGAACCTGGATATTGAAATCCCCAAGTTCATAGCGGAGAAGACAGAAACTTATTCCTTCCTTGTGTTCCAAAGAACTGAACATGCTGTGTCTTTCTTCAACGCGTGCAACGGCAAAGCCCTGACCGACAAGTCTGGAACTCCATTGTATTTTAACTTTGTTGAAAACGGTAAGTAAATAAAGCCAGGTTTTCACAGGCCCAGGTAGAGACCACTCAGTAGACAGCAACTGTCCATCTGCTGTCCATACGGTTAGTTTTTTAGTACTTTGTTTGCTGACTCAACTTTGTTTTCACGGACCCAGTAACTGTCCTTCACTGTCCTCCAGGTACTGGGCCTGTGAAAGCCAGGCTTAATTTATAAATGACTTGATACAGGTACAGACACATTAATATATAATTAAATAAATAAATAAATAAATATATTAGCTTTGCTCACGCAAAACCTGGATTAAACACTCCACACCACACATAATGTGACTTTATTTGTATTTATTAATTTATTTATTTGTGATACACAGGCAGCTGTTAAGCTGATGCGTGTATATCTGAGTCTTTGTCAATGCACTTTAAATATTTGTCCTGTCTAGTCTATTTTTGAAAGAGCACTGATTCTGGTAACCTGTTCCAAGTTTTCACTATGCGATTCGGTAGTATGTGTTCTCTGGGTTTGCTGGTACTTGGCTCACTTTGCAGCTTCAGCGAGTGTCCATTCAGGTTTGTTTTTGTTCATAGTATACAGTGCCTTTGATAAATTTGGTATACTTTATCTGTTGGTGAGGATTTTGAAGGTCTCTATAAGGAGCTCTCTACGTTTCTGAAGGGTGGTTAGCCCTAGTTCTTGCAGATATTCTTCATGTGGAAGTTCTTTAAGACCAGGGACCATTTTTGTTGCCCCCGCTGCACAAGTTCGAGAAGGTGACTGTCTTTCTTGAAGTACGGATTCCATATCTGGAATGCATACTCCAGTAAGGGCCTCAGGTAGGCCTTGTACAGCTTTAAGAACAGTTCCTTGTGAATTGTGTTATTGAAAGAATTTTCAAAATTGGACTATCAGTTTCAGAGATTACTCAAGAATAACCATTATATTAGTGTAGATTGTTATTTTTATTTTAGCTGCTTCCCTTATCTATCATCGACAAATAGAGAACATAAAACAAATAAGTTACTGAAATTTTAATTAAACATTGTATTCTTTTTCATAATTCATAAGTCATAGTTCATAGTTTTGAGTTTCTTTACCCTTGTGATAGACCATGTAGATCAACTTTGTCCCTCGTCTTGAAATTTCCAGTTCACTCATCCAGCCGCTACGGTGGCTCCTTTACTGTCGACTCGGTTAGGTTATGGAATTCTCTCCCACACGATATTCGTGCTAGCCCCTCTCTCTTCATTTTCAAGCGCAAAGTCAAAGAGCATTACCTATCTTTATGATTCTGTTGTACTTTATGTATTTATTTAATTTAGTTATGTATATATCAATTGATAAGTTATAGTATTTTATGTATTGTATTATATTATGTAGTAGTCTATTTAATAAGTAGGTTAAAATCAAATCTTGTGTCCTTTGTTTAAGCACATGTACCCACTTTTACAAATTTGTCTCTCCCAATAAGGTTTGCTGGAAGAGAACTCTTTATAGGGTTAAGCTCGCCTTTGCCATGATTTTTCCTGGAAAATGTTATACTTGTACCAATTTTGTGCAATAAAGAATTATGAATTATGTATTCTTTCCAGAATCAATTCCGAACACAGAAGTGATTTGCCTTGACGAGGACCCAAAGGGTTTGACTATTCTTAACAACTTCATAACAGCAGAAGAAGAGACTATCTTCATGCAACTCTTTGATTGGACCGAAGCAGATGCAGGAATGCTAAAGAACCGTCAAGTAAGACACTACGGGTTTGCCTTCAGATATGGAAGTAATGATGTGGACTTGGAGAATCCGTTATCGGAAAAGATTCCTCCTGAATGTGATATTTTGTGGAAGAGACTGGAAGAACATGGCCATCATTTGGGACATCCTGATCAGCTAACTGTAAACAAATATAGCCCTGGACATGGTAAGAAAGAAATTAAAGAAATCACTTATTGGTTAAATAAAAATTGTTTTGTCTGTTTTTTACTCAATACAATACCCAAAACCAAAGCAACGATAATAATGAGGAGAGGAATTTATTTAAGTTCATTTTATTTTGTTGTATTGGAATAACATAATCTTACATAGTCACTCAAAATCATTTATGTGTCCTCGCATGTAGCAGCTAAAAGACTGCTTGCTCATGGAGGAGGAATGGAAAAACAGTTCTGTCCTGTTAACAACTAGATACAAAGTAAACTAAGATTATCTAACAAGTAACAAAACCTATAAAATTACTAACAATAAATCATACACACAAGACAGGATCTGATAGATATGGAAAAAAAGGACAACATACAAAAAAAAGAGATACAAATAATATTCACTGATAGATAACAATAGAAGGAAGGTATAGCATCTGTAGATTAATTTTATTGATATGTACTCCAAAACTACTGAACAGGTCATGAAGAAATTTGGCGTACAATTATAACAGAGCTTGACTGTAATAGGCTACCTTATTATACCGAAAATACGCGTGCGAAGCCGCGGGCAAACGCTAGTGTTTAATAATTTATAACGTTTTCTGTACCATGACTTTGATCTGATCACACTCACAATCGAAAAAATTGACTCAATGCAAACTTTTTCTGAATTGTCTTTTTCACAGGAATACCATCTCACGTAGATCGGCACAGCCCATTCGGAAGCACCATACTGTCCCTGTCCCTGGGATCCTCGGTAGTCATGGATTGGAAGCACCACACTGGGAAGAGCGTACCTACCGTCCTGCCGGCCAGATCCTTACTTATTATGCAGGGGGAAGCCAGGTCTGTAATAGTGCATTTTACACCAAGGCAAGAAAGTGATCAATTCCTACCGAGTGTGTCGTTTTGGGCCCGAGGCTCAGCCGAGGGCCTTAAAACACACGAGGTAGGAATCGCACTTTCTGCCGAGTGATAAATAGTGCTTTATACTACACCTTCGAGGAAAATAAAAAGCAGAATTAATTATGTATTAATTGAAATCGCGCCCAATGATGTTGGTAATACCTCATTGACCGCGCCAGCCTTTGGGTTCTTTTTTCAAAATATTGTTCGGAAATCGGAGGAGGCCTGAAAGCTCGATTACACTTTACGGTTCACCGTCAACGGTAAGAGTTAGGAAGCTTAAAACGGAAGGTGTAATCGCTGTTAGGAAGAAAGGATGCCGATACCGGAAGACCGTGCGCTCCCGGCCGTCCTAACTTCCTAATTGCCGGTGCACCGGCAAATGTAATCGCTGAAAGAGAGACCGGCCGCTCAGTCGCGCGAGGCGTTTATTGTGAGCGGACGTGCATCAGCGAGCCTTGCGTGCAAAAATGACTTCCCAAAAGGAAAAGGATGTATTGTCCAATGTTCTAGAACTGTAGGTATAAAGACATGCCTACGTATGGAACAAAACTCATCAGGAATACAAAAATAAACAGCTTAGACACGACGGGTTTTGTGTCCTTTTAAAAGTTTATAAAAATTTTGACAGTGAAGCCACAATAAAAACGATTAAAAGAAAAATAGACAACATGAGGACAAATAATCAAAAAGAGGCAAAAAAGGTTGCTACCTACTTACATTTTATTATTGTTAAATAAAGGATTCTACTAAAATACTTCTACTTAGATAGATACTTAGATACATTTGTCTACGTTTTGCTGTGCTATTCTAGGTAGGTATACTCTAAGTGGAGAAACAAGCTACTTTTCAAAGACCGGACAAAAATGTATAGGTAGACTAGAAGGGGTTTAAATTTTGAGAGCACAGGCGCCATACTCCTACTACGTTCGACTGGCAACTGAGTTAGGAAGGCGGCGACCGTGCAGTGTAATCAGAACGTCCTTTCCGCCGCCACGGCGCACCGTTCCGGTAAATCGTGAAATGTAATAGGGCTTTGAGTAATGGACTCGGAGTAAAAACTTTTTGTCGTTTGACCGAACGAAAATAACCATAGCTACCGGCCGAGCCGATCTTTTAGGAAATTAAAAAACAATAACACGTTAGAAATGGATTTCCATACACTTTTTCCTCCCGCTAAAACACGTGAGAAATGAAATTCCATAGAGTTTTTCCTCCCGGTTTCCTATAGGCCTGCAAAGACATACTTTCTATTCTATAAATGGAAAAGGAATAGGCAACTTTCTGAGCAGGTGTAGTATAAAATAATATTATCTTACCCACATTAGACTAGACTACTACATAGATTCTACCATCAGTTACGCAGTTTGTTTTTTCGAGATAAAATGTAGGTAAGAAATCAGTACTAATCAATAACGTTTATTTCTTTCAGCTTACAAAATAAACTCATTTAAACTATAAATTATTATCAAATTATCAACTATGAAATAAAGTGTTATATAATTTTCTATTCAGATCAATTTTCTGTCCAATTGTGGATATTGGAGCTAGAACTACATCAATGCAAAAAAATCTGTCTGTTTCGTGATTTTGGCTTAGTTCACTCACTATTAGTTCCTGTCATTATTGGCCATTTCAGCTCTCCAGTGGTCGGCATTTTTAACCTTTGCTTCATAAATAAATAAAAAATAGTTTTTGGGTTAAGGATTTCAGATAAAAATAAATATTTTCCAGGTATGACTGGCAACACGGCATCCAGCCTACCACCACCGATCCTGAGATCGAGCAGCGAATAGATGAAGAGACTCGAAAGCCAGTCAAAGTCATTACCGATGAGACTCGACCAAGGCAAACCAGGATATCACTTACTTTCAGGTGCTTAACATTCCACTTAAACTTTAAAAGCTCCTACAATCACTAATCTATATGACTAAAACAAGTCAGACCTCCCCAAATATTTTTCAAATTCAAATTTTTTATTGCGACCTTATTGTACATAAGTTATTAAAGTTAATCAGTCTCAAATATGGTCCCAGCTAGGGCACAGCAAGATAATAGTAGCTAGTATAGTATTATTATAATATCTGTGATACTAGGTAAAAAGTAATAACACTTCTTAGTAATCTTTCCACTCGGTAGGTACAATCTTCCACCAATAGGTTACTTGACTCATGTCAAATTTAGCGCAATAAGTAAATATTTTGTAGTAAGTATTTGTTTTTATTTTTAATTTTGAACTCTTAAAACGCTGTCGGCCATGTTGTGACGTCATAGGAAATTTCATGATGGATACGATACGGATACGAGTAAAACGATGGATACGAGTAAAATTCACTATGGTCTGTCTATATTTTTACAACGATGAACGTTTGCTAATTGTCAATAATTGTTACTTTTCTGTCGTATGACGTCACAGCACAGATAAATAATATGGCTGACAGCGTTTTCGCCTGTTTACGAAAAGTAGACTTTTATAAAAAGTTTTGCAGTTTTCAAGGTCCCATAAAAATATAGTAATATTTTTTTTACAATAAATTAATTATTTAAGACCTAGTTACTTTAAAAAAGAGCCCTATTATGTAGGTAAGAAGGCGTTATCATCCCGCCAATAACCTCACCTATCATCACATCACATATACATCCACTGTTGAAGTAACCTCCCCCGAACAAGGGATTTTTTCTATACATGCTTGGCAGGCGGATTCGTGATCCCAGTAAAGTTGCAGAATACATAGAAGGCAGCTGCTGCCCATCCTCTAGTAGGTTCTCTCAAGACATCCACGGGCTGAGCTGGAGGGGGTCGATTCTTACGCAGACAATCTTACGCAGTTGTTAAAATTGTTTTAACTGTCAAAATAGCAATCAAATAATAGAAACAAATTAGAACTAGTATCTACAATTGACAATTGAGATAACTGCAGACTGTTGCAAAAAGTTTAACTGTTCATTACGGATGTTAGCGGGTTAACTACGAACCTTATTTGTGTTGGAAGAACACCAACGTTTCATCTCTTAACAAATTCGTCAAAAATTTCCCGTAATGAATTCGTCAAACTACGACAGTTTTTATAGTTTAACTGTAATTGATAAGTTTTTGACGTAAACAACGTCTTATAATTCGATAGAGCCGGCTGCACGCACGAAAAAACATGACGTCATGCGGCGTTACCTCGTCATGCGGCGTTACCGACGTCATGCGGCGTTACCTCGTCATGCGGCGTTACCTCGTCATGCGGCGTTACCTCGTCATGCGGCGTTACCTCGCTCTGAGGCGTTCCATGTAAGGCTTGAAGTGCAAGCGAGAGCGCTCGACATCCGTCTCTCTCCTACTTGAGTGAGCGATGCGCCTGCGTTGTCACGTTCAACTATCGTCAGTAAACCGACTTTACAGACAAACAATTTTTAATTTAATTTGCAGATGGACTAGGAGAGGGCCCTGTGAGTGCGGGTTCAAAGCCCTGTGCGACACCGGCGGCGGCGGGACGCAAACGGAACTGGACGACAGCGTGGCGTCTAACCTAGAGGAGTTGCATGTGCACCAAGTGAGCATAGTTTTTATAAGTGCACTAGCTAACTCGGCGAACTTCGTACCGCTCTCACCTATTAAACCTTCCCTGAATAAGCTATCCTATCTTTCAAGTTGGATCAAACTGCACACGGTGTGCAAATTTAATTTTAAATCGGTTAAGTAGTTTAGGAGTCCATCGCGGACAAACAACGTGACACGTGATTTATATATATTAAGATTTCAACTCGAAACAATCTGACACCTACTAAAATAAGTACACTACCACCTTACCTTAGAAGTGGCGGGGCCGCTCATATGCATTGCATGCCTTTTCAACATGAAATCGTGTTTTCGAACTTCTAAGGCTACACAAATCGTCCAGGCCAACTCATCAGTGAGCGCGGCCTAAGTGTATACTATCTCACCTGACATAAGACCCGGGCGCTAGAATGAAATGCACAACAATTTACTCATATAACTAAACTATGTCGGTACGGGGTCTATTTTAGAGTTTTCTTTCTCCGTATATTGTTTATTTTCGCCCAAAGTTGGGCTAAAATCAGTGTTGAAATACGAAAGCTTAAAAGCTTGTATTTTTCAACTGTATACTTTTTTACATTTTTGGGTGCATACAAACAGATAATGACGAGATAAATTGATAATATCCGTAGTTTTGGATGGTCAACATCAAACAGCGTAGTAGTTACCCTCTCACGTTTGTATGGAAAGATGAGCGACTCGTTCTGCCGTAATCAGCCCTTTGTAAGAAAAACAGCTAGACGAAGCTAAGTAGGTATAAGAATTAATCTTACGTGTTTCGTCGTGACTGCAATGGCGGTCGCTTCGTAAGAATCATCTCACGGAACCTTCCAGATAAAGCAGCTTCCTTCTCTGTATTTTTAACACCTCAACTGCGATCACCAATAGGCTAGTGTCATACGTGTCATACGTCTAAATAGTCCGTCCAAAAGATATTGGACACGTATTTTTCTTTTGTCGATAAAACAAAAAATGATGAAGATATAGCCACTAAAAGTTCCGCGTGACGTCACACCTTGCGACACTTTTTAGCAAGACGTCACTAGCCCCCTCCCCCCCCCCCACTCCCAAAGTTTAACGCTCTTTATTTTTGGCATTTTTTGTTTGATTGACAAAAGAAAAAATACGTGTCCAATATCTTATGAAATCTAACGGACGGACTAAATAGAATAATATTTGTTTTTACCTAGGACACTACCCTATTCTCGTTGTTTTTGGGGACAAGGCATCCACGCTACCACCGCCGACCCTGGGACGCCCTGTTAGGAGACGCACGTTCATCCGCAGACGTTACCTATGTGTGCTGAGGAGGTTTCGCCCGCAATAAGTCTGTTCCTCCCATCATAGCTGCCAAACAGATGAACCGATTTCAAATAAGATTGTATTGTTAGAAACGTGACTTCTTCGAGTGTTTGTAGCTATATTTGAGAGAAATCGGTGCACCCGTTGGTTTAGAATAAAATCGTAAAATTAACTTGCTGCGTCGGAAAGCAATAAAAAAAATTATTAATCCAGGTGTACGAGCAAATAGCGGGTCACTTCAGCAGCACGCGTCACACGGCGTGGCCGCGCGTGGTGCAGTTCTCGCGGGACGTGGCCGCGGGGACCGTGCTGTTGGACCTCGGGGCGGGGAACGGCAAGAACGTGCAGACACGGACTGATATACTGCAGGTTGGTGAAAGCTGTAGCACCTTTTTGTCGTGAATTAACCTTTTTTCATTTACAGCTATGAGGAATTGTTAACCAGTAAAAGCGACTAAATTTTATTATCTAGCTAGTTAGTAGATAAACCTACTAACTAGCTAGATAATAACATTTTACTAGCTAGAGAAACATAGCTAGCTATATAACATTTAACTAGCTAGAACATTTAATATTTATAATATTTTTAATTTAATTTGAAAGTGTACCTAAAATTTTAACCAATATTATTTATTTGACTTTAATTTAAAGTTCCTACAGTACCTACGTACTTACATTATGTAAACATTGTGTTATGTAAGTAAAATAAATGTGATGTGTTATTCTTGAAATGAACGAAATAAATGCTTATTTAATTATTATTTTACCACAATCTTACCTGGCAGTAAGTGATGATATATCACGAAAGTCTACACATAATGTTGCTCGCAGGGCTCCATGCAGTAACAATAAACCGTGAGTGTAAAATTTACTTGTGGCGCCATCTAGTTTTAATTTCAGAAACCGCGTAACACGCAGTCCATTATCTCGTAGTTTCCTATTCCTTGATTTTGATGTGGCAAAATACGATAAACGCTAATTTCACCGAATTTCAAACATAACATGATGAAATTAAAGTTACTAATACAATTCAACTATGATTCCAGATAGCAGGCGAGCGCAGCATGGGCCTCATCACAGAATGCGCGGCGCACACTCGGGGTATATCCGCGGCGGCCTGCGTGCGCCTCGACCTGCTGCAGGCGCCGCTGAGGGACGCCTGCGCAGACGCCGTTATATGCATCGCGGTGATACACCATATGAGTACCAAGGTATGTTCTACTTGTTGCTTCGTGTGTGTGGTGCCGGCTTATAATTTGCACCACCCCAACTCTTCGAACGGGTGTCGTAAGACGTGACTAAGGGATCTATCCACCGGGGGGCAGGCAGCAGCGCCCCCTGCATAACAGTTTTACCACCAAACTGCGATCCACAACCCGCATGCGCAGCGTGGGGATTATTGCCCCCTAAAAGCCTGCGAAGAAAAGAGAGCCCAACAGTGGACCAATATAGGCTGTTGAGGTGAGGTGAGGTATGTTCTACTCATATGTCACGCTGGGACAGTAGCCCCCATAAGCACTTCTGCTGGAGAGGTCTACTTTGAAACACGAAATTGCAGGTGACGGATCTCACAAAAGGAACAACCTTACCACCAAGTAGCTTCGGAGGCGTCACTAACCACTGACACTTTCCGTTTCGGATCTCTGAGAAATGTCAGAAATATTTTATTGTAGGATCTACTGTGCGATCAACGAAAAAACCAGCCATCCTGACATTGATGGTTATATAAGACCATGCTAGTTATACTCTAACAAGACCCTTTTCATAACCTAAACTGTCTGTCGGTCTCTCGAACCGTCACAAGCCTCTATCACGATAAACGTAAAATGAAATTTTTCACAGAATACGGGCCCTTCCTCACCCGACGTCGCCGTCACGCCGCCGTCACTATCACGCACGTCAAAGACGAAAAAAAAAACAAATCAAATACCTATTGGGTTTCGAAAACTAGGAATCGTAAAACATAATGATAACAGCAGACATAACAGTGAATCACATTTATACCCAAAACACCTTTGTACCTACATGTATGTATTTCTCGCAATAAATAATACTTTACTAATTCTTTTACAGGCCAGAAGACTCCAAGCCATATCTACCATCCACCGCCTCCTGAGATCATCTGGCAAAGCCCTAATCACAGTCTGGGCGAAGGACCAATCGCGCTCCAACTATCTAGCCAAGAACAAAGTGGCCAGCCCAAACCAACAACTCAGTGTAAACGGAGTTAAACTTCATGTGCATGAGAATAGGACTCAGTTTCAACATAAGGACTTGCTTGTACCATGGAAACTGAATACTAAGTGTAAGAGTAAAAGTGGTGGAAAGGTTAGTGATGAACAGTCGAAAAATAATGGTAGGGTGTTAAAATGTGATCAGATAGAGAGTGAAACAAATGATGATCTATCTAACAGTGATAGTAACTTGCTAAAAAGTGATAAAAGCATGACAAAAAGTGATAGAAGTGTGACAAAAAGTGATAATGTAGAGAACACTTTGCTAAGATTCTATCACGTGTTTGAAGAGGGTGAATTGGACGAGTTATGTAATGAGGTGGGATTTGTTATAGAGGAAACCTTCTATGAGGAGGGAAACTGGTGTGTTATATGTAAGAAATCATGATTATACATAGAAATCGTTTTAATTTATACAAATATATATTTTGTTACATAATATTTTATATTTTTGAAATTACAAACACAACATTTTTACATTTTATCAAAGCCCGTAAAAAAAACAAGTAGTTAAGTATTTAGGTAACAGATTTGTACTCTTTTTTTCAATTTGACATCACAAGTTGCCTACAAAATGATAAAACACTACAAAAAACAAAGAAGGTCTTGAACAAACATGATCAAAATAAATCACGTACTTAGATCTTTCCAAAAAATATAAATACAACAAAAATAATGTTTTTCTTAGTCAATAAATTATCACTGCATGCTGGCCGAAGAAAGCGTGTCATCATCACTGGTGTGTATTGTGATATCACTTGGCTCAGAAGCAGTATGTTATCACGTCAGCAATCATTTGTCAGCAGTGGAAATGTCAGCAGTTACGGCTTTATCAGTGCAAGCTGCAGCAACGGAATTACAGATATCGTTGACAGATCCGCTAACACTGCATCCACGTTTTGTAAGGTGTTCACCTGAAAACAAAAGTAAGACCGCATCATATTGATCTCGCCAAGCGGCATTACTGTTTCGGTATGGTTTGGTTGCCGATATATTACAGGGACATAGGGTTTAACGGCGGCTGTGGATCAAGATAACGTATCTACGCGGGGCATTGTAAACGCGTTGCTTCCGCCCGACGCGGTATTTCTATGCCTTAGGTGTCGGGTATCTGTAGTTACTCCTGACTTTGACGACTTCTGTGGCGCAGCGGGCGAAGGTCCGCCTGCGACGCAGGAGGTTGCGGGTTCGATTTCCGCCTCGGAACAAATGTTTGTACAATCTGCAGATATTTGTTCAGGGTGTTCTGGATGTTTTCTATGTATGTATTATAAAAATATCTATCTATGTAGTGTATTGTATTAATTATATCAGTTATGTAGTACAGTTGTTCTATCTCACGAAATCCGTTGGGCTATGTACATATGATATAGTGAATGCATGTACACATTGTTTTAGTGTGCGTAAGCTCAGAAGCAATCAGTCTCGCTCGCCCGAGACGCGGTCCGGGTCACTAGTGCTCATTGTATTCACGTCAGATTTTGTTAGCGAGTACCGTCAGCATGACAACTAAGCGCAAAGTTTTTCGTAGTGAGGTAATTTAACGGACTTCGTGAGATAGAACAACTGTACCCATTTATCACAAGCTCTGCTTAGCTTGGGGCTAGATAAATAATGCTGTGTGAAGCGTCCAGCTATAAAAAAAACTTTGCTCAGCAGTTACTCGTAAAATGTAAACCAGCTGTCAGCCAGCTCTATCAATTAAAAAGTACCCAGTAAAAAACTTTTAAGTGATGACCTCAGTGACGCAGCAGACGAAGGTCTGCGTGCGAATGCAGAAGGTTTCCGGTTCGATTCCAGCCTCGGGACAAACGTTTATACGATCTGCAGATATTTGTTCTGGATGTTTTCGATGTAAAAAAAATAACTATCTAAGTAATGTATTGCATTAATATGCATAATGTTTAACAGTGTCATTTTGTCAAAAAGACCACGATCTTAATGAACATGTCTGTTGTCTTCAACCTTTGTCGTTAAGTTACCTGAAATATATTCTCCTTCCTGAAGCTGAGTATGGCGAGCGCCAACAGAGGCAGTATCTCGAGACAGTCGTACCCGAGGATGGCGTCCCACAGCAGCAGGAGCTGGTCCGGAGGCAGGTGACCGCTGAACGCGCGCATCAGCCATTTGAACACTACGCGCACTCTAGAAATTTTAATCTATATATATAAAAATGAAACCCGTTTTCCTTGGTCACGGCATCACGCGTGAACGGCTGGACCGATTTCACTAATTCTTTCTTTGTTGTGTTTGTTATTGTCAGGAGAAGGTTCTTATGAAAGAAAAAATTAAGAAAGTTGGAAACATAAATTTCCACGGGGGCGAAGCCGCGGGGCGCAGCTAGTACTAAAATATAGAGTAGTGAGTTAGCGATTTTTAACAGCGCCATCTAGTTCAAAAATAAGCAACTAAGGTGGTGATTGCTACTCAAACAAAATTATACGTAGTTAGCAATCAGGTAATATAACAATGCGGAGCATAAAATGACCATGACACTGACAGCCTATTCTTCGAGAATAATTGCATTAAAAAAATGTCAATGCTATTTTGTATGGACTACTATTATTCGAGACTACTATTCGAGAAAGACTTACGGATTTATATTGATGTTTCTAAAGTGTATCCACAGCAAGGGCTCGTTCGCTTCTAAAAGCCTTTCGTATAAAAGGCACAGTGAAACTATACCCTGAAACAAAACGTACAAGTAGCGCCATCAATATTATAAAGATATTGAGACGTTTATGCCAGTAAAAGACGGTCGTGATTTCATTTCTTCTAAGTTAAAACGGTTTACAGGCAGGGATTTTATTTAAATAAAATAAATGAATAATGTTGGACAATCCACAAAGCACCATCTAGCCACAAGCTAAGCAGAGCTTGTGTTATTGGTACTAAAATGACTGATGCTTATTATTACATAGAAATATATTTTTTATTATACATAGAAAATACGCAGAACGCCCGGAACAAATATTTGCAGATCGTACAAACATTTGTCCCAAGGTGGGAATCGGACCTGCAACATCCTGCGCTGCAGGCGGACTATCGCCGCGCCACATCGGTCGTCCGTTAAATTTATATTTAATTTACATAATTACCTGTGGATGTGTAGATATGTAATGCAGTCGATGCCAGTATCTGATGTAAAACGCTCTGAACGTGTAGTAAAGCTGGACCGGATCGTCGTACAGGTAGCAGAACGGTGTAGCTGGGGAAAATAACGCATACAAAGTTAGTTACGCTATCTATCGGTGTGAGAGGCCCCAAAGTAGTAGTTGATCTCTTTCTAGTAGGATGTCCATACATACTTTTTTATAAATTCTAACGAAACTGTGATGTGTTGGTAAAAGAAACTTTAAAATAACATAATAACTTGATAATTACGTTTCTACTAGTTTGTAGTAGTAGTATTCACTGTCTGCTAGCGATTATAATTATAACGTACTACTTTCATAGTGCGCAAAAATTTTAAGACATGTGTTCAACATTCTTACAAACGGTTAAACGAAGGTCAAGGTATACACGATAAAAACAAATCTGCCATCGCTCAAAGGGCCTCGTTACGACAGGCAAGTGGTTATCTAACAGGGGCAGCCAACATACATACAGACAGTTGTAAGTCTCACCATACATAGTAAACCCGTGGAAGGGTATGACCCCGCTAGGCGGGAACACAGTGGACACCTCGGTAGTCGTGTGTTTTCCCTTCACGGCGACTGTAAGCGGGTTCCCGATGCTGCCTTGTAGCTGTTGGAGGATTTCACAGTCGCGGGAGAAACATAGCATGACCTGGAAAAATAGGGTTTTATATAATAAGTAGTTGGTCTATACTAAATGGCGCTGTGAAATTTTTATGGTTGGTCACGGCGGCGGCGGCGTAGAATTTGATTTACCTACCATTGTTGCGTTGGGTATTCTTAAACCTACATATTTCGGAGCGCCATGATTGCGGAACAACTGACTATAGTAATTTTAAAGTTTCAATGCAATTTTTCAACTCCTTATAAAAACATTTAAATTAAATGAGTAAGAAAATTCGTTTGTAATGATGAAGCCACAGAAATCCCCCACCCAGGTTTCCATAGAAAATAGTTTGAAGCCTGAGAGGCGAGTCTATTTGACTTTAGTAACGAGACGATCGTGATGTCTTATTTTAGTACGGGAAAAGCGTAGTTTCCTGTCCGCACGATAGAGGCGCTGTCCCAAATTGTACGGAAAAAGGTACACATACCCCTCAGTACATTAAGTACCTGATACAGTAGATCTTCAAACACGAAATACTGGTCGTCATTGGAGGCCGTCAGCTGCACGTCCTTGAAGATCAACTTGTCTATCATGAGGTCCACATCGAGGACGCTTTTTTTCAGCTGGTTGAAGTAGGAAATTTTCTGTAATTTATAAAATATTTAGGTTTCCATCATGAACTAGGGTACATCAATTAGGTACCAACCTACCTATTTTTTTAATTTGGGTTTTGGTGTGAACTTCTGCCAACTCACTCTCAATTTACAAACGAATAGGTACATACCTACCCCAATCCGTGCGACCACCAAGGTGGCCCGCAGCGCCTGAGTACTGCCTCTCTTAATTCAGGAACTCTAGGACCACGGGCGCGTAGCCTAGAGCTGCCACTCTCAACCCAGAAGCCACTGTCTCCAGTGTTGGCTAGTGGTGTCCGTCAAGGTAGCGTACACATAATCGATATCACGTATGTTGATATGCCAATAAACTCTGCATAAACAGTGTAGAATTAGTGCAAAAGTAAAATAAATACTGCCTCTTTGGTTTAAGAAATAATGACCATTCTTAGTGGGTACGCTAGCTTGACGTCAAGGCAGCGTACCCATTAAAAAACGAAATAATTCCTATAGAAAACGAGCTTTTCTTATTATAAATGCTATATGTAAAAATACTGCGAGAAATACTGCTTCTGCCTGTGGTCATACTTTATGCAATTTCGTATTGCAACAATATAAAAAGTTGATGTGAAGTGCTAGGAACAAATGCATTTTGGTACAGTCGCACACAACAAATAATAAACACCAATGCAAAATCCGGATAATACGCATTTCATCATTCACAAATCCGGATATTAATTCGAATGAAATGTCAAATTTAAACAACATCTTTTAACTAGCTCTTGTTTGCGGTTTCGCACGCAATTTCTTAAGTGTCAGTAGTTGGTATAGCGTGTACCAGTTTAGACACTCGGCATTACAGTGTATCTGGCTATTCAACTAGTCTTCAACTACTTTCAACTAGGCTATTCACTTGAAGAAGGCAGTTAGCCACGAAGTAGCGTGTGAACCTTTTGAACCCACTGAAAACTCATTGAACGACTACCTGAACAGATATGTGCGCGGGAGACGCGGTGTATGGTGTGGCACGGGGCTACCCCCGTCGTATTTATGCTTAATGCCTACGCAGGCATTAAGCATAAATACAATACGATATATAGGTACCTATGTACGTAGCCGTGCAGCAAAACTGGAGTAACCGGAATAACACGAAGAAAAAAGCAAGGAAAAAGCACGAAGAAAAATTATAATTCTAATTAAAACTTATTTATGAGCTCTATTATTTTTGCCTTAAACAATAATATTATGAGTATTATTACAGTTATCTACTATGAGTATTATTACAGTTATCAGAATTATCGTAGCATAGTTAGGCAAATAAAAAGTAGGTACTTACCTGTAAAGATTAATTAAAGAGTAGATAATTAAAATCATAATGACTATAAGTCATTATGATACCTACTTACGTAGGTAAGTATAGGTCCTAGGTAGGTATATGTCTAGCCTCTATTATACCTACACAGCAGTAAGTAAGGTACAGAACAGACATGATTATACTTACATAGATAGGTATGTATAACAATAGCATGTACGATCTACCAATAACTTAAGCACGGTAATATTAACTATATAATATACATACCTACCGTAACAAAGGCATTCAATTCTAAGATAAAATAGGTACCTACCTACTAGAAAAAGATTGCGACTATTCGGCCGAATCCAGCTCACTCACGCACGTGTGGTTTTACATCGCGATGTCCCTCACGCACGATGCGCATACCGGTTTGTTTTTTATGTTCTCTGTTTCTGTGATCTATTTTTGTTTGGGTTTATATAGAGATTGCAATCCGGATTATTTGAAATCCGAATTATTCAGAAAAATTGCCATTTTTATTAATACGGATATATGCATCTACATCTACCAAATACATTACTGAAAAAAATATTAGTGCAACAAACTTTGTTGCCAGGTAACGATCTGTTAAAGACTGTTGGCATCTGCCGCTGCTGGAGGAGGCCAGCTAAGGACAAGGTGCCTAGCCAGATACACTGTCATGCAGAGTGTCTAAACTGGTACACGCTATACCAACTACTGACACTTAAGAAATTGCGTGCGAAACCGCAAACAAGAGCTAGTTAAAAGATGTTGTTTAAATTTGACATTTCATTCGAATTAATATCCGGATTTGTGAATGATGAAATGCGTATTATCCGGATTTTGCATTGGTGTTTATTATTTGTTGTGTGCGACTGTACCAAAATGCATTTGTTCCTAGCACTTCACATCAACTTTTTATATTGTTGCACTACGAAATTGCATAAAGTATGACCACAGGCAGAAGCAGTATTTCTCGCAGTATTTTTACATATAGCATTTATAATAAGAAAAGCTCGTTTTCTATAGGAATTATTTCGTTTTTTAATGGGTACGCTGCCTTGACGTCAAGCTAGCGTACCCACTATATATCCACTATATATCCGTATAAATAAAAATGGCAATTTTTCTGAATAATTCGGATTTCGAATAATCCGGATTGCAATCTCTACATAAACCCAAACAAAAATATATCACAGAAACAAAGAACATAAAAAACAAACCGGTATGCGCATCGTGCGTGAGGGACAACGCGATGTAAAACCACACGTGCGTGAGTGAGCTGGATTCGGCCGAATAGTCGCGATATCTTTTTCTAGTAGGTAGGTACCTATTTTATCTTAGAATTGAATGCCTTTGTTACGGTAGATATGTGTATTATATAGTTAATATTACCGTGCTTAAGTTATTGGTAGATCGTACATGCTATTGTTATACATACCTACCTATGTAAGTATAATCATGTCTGTTCTGTACCTTACCTACTGCTGTGTAGGTATAATAGAGGCTAGACATATACGTACCTAGGACCTATACTTACCTACGTAAGTAGGTATTATAAGTCATTATGATTTTAATTATCTACTCTTTAATTAATCTTTACAGGTAAGTATCTACTTTTTATTTGCCTAACTATGCTACGTAGGTTAGGTTTACCTACATTAGGAAAAAGTTTTTTATTTTGTACCTACTAGGTTATAGCATTCACAAGGTTTTGTTGATATATGGTAGGTACCAACCTATCTATCTAAGTCATTTCACTCAATAAGCCTATAATACTATACCCATTCCGGTCTACCTATAGCCTGTTCTATTTTCTTACGAGATGCTTTGTTTAGTTTAAAAAATTGAATTGCATTCTGCATTTTGCCGAAAAATTTATTAGTCACAATGAAAGAAAGATAGAGAACGATGCATGCCAATGATCCGTGGTAGTGAAAGAGAGAGATGATACGTCGTAATGGTCGGATCGGAAGGAGTACGCTCGACAGACAACCCTCAGTGCAGTGTTGCCGGTGCGGACCTTTTTGGTCCGTTTCAGACTTTTTTCTGCCTCTGCGGATCTTTTGCGGATCATGACTCTGCGGATCTTTTCGGACCAAAAGGCCTATCCACGCCACCAACCATAGCGTTTGAAGAAAAATTCATTCATTAAAGTAGAAAATTTGCTCTACGTCTATGGTTACATTTTTGCTTCTCTCTTGTCTATTTCTTTTAACTTTTCTTTCGCGGTGAATGGAGTGGTGGACTTAGTGAGTTTTTATAAATTCACTCTTCGAATGTTTGAAGTTTAAAATTTAAACGAGTAGGTACCTATTAGCAAGGAACTGACGAGGCTTGAATGTAATTTCGTGACGTAGGGAATCAGACAGATTACAGAGAACTTAGGTAGTAAATAGATACCTAGTGTTTTTTAAGTCATCAGACTTGAGTTTCTGTATTGGACGTATTCCTTCACTCGCGTGGTGACTGAATTGGGCGCTTCGTCTGCTCTACACGAATGTATTTGAGTGAGGGGCATTTTTTATGTCAGTCTTTCAACCTTTACAATACCTCACCTAGTCATTCTATTTTCGGTTACCTATCGATATTTAAAAATGTATTGTTAAAAATAAGCGAAATTTACTGAAGTTCATCAAGATGACGCAACATAAAGTCTTGTTCGTCGTCCTCATAGTAGATAACTGTAATAATACTCATAATATTATTGTTTATGGCAAAAATAATAGAGCTCGTAAATAAGTTTTAATTCGAATTTTAATTTTTCTTCGTGCTTTTTCCTTGCTTTTTTCTTCGTGTTATTCCGGTTACTCCAGTTTTGCTGCACGGCTACGTACATAGGTACCTATATATCGTATTGTATTTATGCTTAATGCCTGCGTAGGCATTAAGCATAAATACGACGGGGGTAGCCCCGCGCCACACCATACACCGCGTCTCCCGCGCACATATCTGTTCAGGTAGTCGTTCAATGAGTTTTCGGTGGGTTCAAAAGGTTCAAACGCTACTTCGTGGAACTGCCTTCTTCAAGTGAATAGCCTAGTTGAAAGTAGTTGAAGACTAGTTGAATAGCCAGATACACTGTAATGCCTACAGGTACCTACCTACTAGAAAAAGATATCGCGACTATTCGGCCGAATCCAGCTCACTCACGCACGTGTGGTTTTACATCGCGTTGTCCCTCACGCACGATGCGCATACCGGTTTGTTTTTTATGTTCTTTGTTTCTGTGATCTATTTTTGTTTGGGTTTATGTAGAGATTGCAATCCGGATTATTCGAAATCCGAATTACTCTGAAAAATTGCCATTTTTATTTATACGGATATACATCTACCAACTACATTACTGAAAGAAATATTAGTGCAACAAACTTTGTCCCGAGTCAACAAACTTTGTTGCCAGGTAACGATCTGTTAAAGATAACGATCTGTTAAAGACTGTTGGCATCTGCCGCTGCTGGAGGAGGCCAGCTAAGGACAAGGTGCCTAGCCAGATACACTGTAATGCCGAGTGTCTAAACTGGTACATGCTATACCAACTAATGACACTTTTGAAATTGCGTGCGAAACCACAAACAAGAGCTAGTTAAAAGATGTTGTTTAAATTTGACATTTCATTCGAATTAATATCCGGATTTGTGAATGATGAAATGCGTATTATCCGGATTTTGCATTGGTGTTTATTATTTATTGTGTGCGACTGTACCAAAATGCATTTGTTCCTAGCACTTCACATCAACTTTTTATATTGTTGCACTACGAAATTGCATAAAGTATGACCACAGGCAGAAGCAGTATTTCTCGCAGTATTTTTACATATAGCATTTATAATAAGAAAAGCTCGTTTTCTATAGGAATTATTTCGTTTTTTAATGGGTACGCTGCCTTGACGTCAAGCTAGCGTACCCACTAAGAATAGTCATTATTTCTTAAACCAAAGAGGCACTATTTATTTTACTTTTGCACTAATTCTACACTGTTTATGCAGAGTTTATTGGCATATCAACAAACGTGATATCGATTATGTGTACGCTACCTTGACGGACACTGGCTAGTGTGGGTACATACCTGTGCCTCCACTTGTGACCCCAGTACATGCGACCACAAGGTGGCTCGCAGCGCCTGAGGGCTGCCTCTCTTCAGGAACTCTTGGACCACGGGCGCGTAGCCTAGCGCAGCCACTCTCAGACCGAGAGCAACTCTCTCGGATTCTAGTGAGGTGGTGGCTCCGCTGAGGGAAGAATTCACGCCTAAGAGAGCTTCGCCGCTACTCCATTCTGGGTAGATTTTCCTCTGGAAAAAGTTGAACTATCGATATCGAGGGGTTCTGATACCATTTATCTAGGTTCTGATACCATTTAGCTACGTTCTGATATAGGTACGTACGTACCTATATCAGAATGAATATGACAAACTCTGAGAACATGACAGTTAATAAAGACGTAGGATTAAATGTACTACATACAAACACGTTACCTACCTCAAAATAGAATTACAAATGGACAAATTCGAAATGGTCGAATTGCCGCCATAATCGATTTAAAGCGCCAACCATTTCAGTTTTTTTGTTGTTTGTTTATCTATTGTAGAGAGCGCTTAGTTTTGACTCTAGCCAGAGTAGAAACTCAGACAGATCTTACCAATTCATCCAAATTCTTGACTTGTAGTGGCAAATGTGCGAATTCCCATTTTGGTTCGTTCCTAAAAACAACAAAATGGTTGAGACTAAACCGGAATACTCGGAATGAGTACCTATAAGTATTAGATTAGACTAATAATAAGAAAGGCAATGGGGGAAATCTTAAGCCAATAGTTGAGTAGGTTGCTCAAAAAGTACCTATAAAGATACGCTAGAAAATAGGTCAAAGAGCAGTTAATAACTTACGGTTTCGTGAAGGGAACGTAGCCAGATAACGTTAGTAGCACTTCTAGGAAGTCCTTGGGCGCGTAAACAGGTCTGTATTTTGTTAAATCTGAAAAGTTTTCTCGATATCAATGAACTTAATATAATTTCACATCTTTGGTTTTCCCGAGTTTCAACCAGGTACCTATTTGAGTCTTGTAGCATATCTTAATATATAAATCACGTGTCACGTTGCTTGTCCGCGATGGACTCCTAAACTACTTAACCGATTTTAAATTAAATTTGCACACCGTGTGCAGTTTGATCCAACTTGAAAGATAGGATAGCTTATTCAGGAAAGGTTTAAAAGGTGAGAGCGGCACGAAGTTCGCCGAGTCAGCTACCTAGTCATCTATAAAATTCATGGTACCTTACCTAGGTCTGTAAAAACAACTTGGTAAGTTAGGTACCTAATTAAGTAACTACCTACCTAGGGTGACCTAGGGGTAAGGAGGAAGGAGGCCTTTGCCCAACAGTGGGATCTAGCGGGCTGATAATAAATACTCTGTTACTCTGTAGTACCTACCTATACTGTATGTGCTAAGTTCATTCCATTTCTCTGCCAACTCCTCGTGTTCACTCTGTATTCTGATTTTCGCTAAAGACGTCTCTAAGTCTGAGCACATAGAGTTCAATGATTTGTGGATCCTTTTTTCCCATTGCGCGCTGGCTTTGAGCAAAGACGTTATCGGATCTAGTTTCTGTAAGAAAAGTCAAATCTTGGATTCACCACGTCCTCATTCTGGACTGTGATTTGTGCTGGTGAATCGATGCAGCAATGCAAAAAATCAGAGATATCGAAAGCGCGTCAATTAACGTTAGGTAGGTACTTGAATTAGTTAACTTTATGGCGGCTTATAAATGGCATGAAATTCTAGAAACAATAAAACTTCCTTACATTATTTTTGTTTTGTGTCCTGACCCAATGAAATACTGTGTTCCTCAGCTTTGTGTCCAAACCCTTTTCCTTCATTGCTTGTTGCAGTGTTTGCCTGAAATCCTCTTTCTTAACATTTGGTGAAGAGACTAGCTTCTAAAATAAGAATAATCAATGAAGATAATCACATAAAATAGGCTCATTCAATAGAAATCCATTGTCATCAAACAACTTGCCTGTACATCACTGTAAAACGATTTATAGATTGACAGGTTTTTAATTTCTTCGGCTAATTTTACCGCAGTTTGATGGATCGCATCTTCCTTTAAGTCTTCCATTACAAGTAAATAATTCTAGGCCAATTTTGTAAAAATAAAATAACAGAAGCAACTGTGTTTACTATTTTTAGGAAATTTCATTGTTCACAAATTATAGATGATTGAAATGACACAGTTGCTCGGGTAACTGATAAACAATTTTCAGACAGTTGCCTAAGCAAATTTGAGCAAACATTCATCACGTTTCCGCAGTGAATTTGGTTTTCTTTGGTTCAAAATTAAATAAGTAGATATTTTCGCAAAAATTAAGCGTATAAACTCTCCAAAAGACAATTCTCAACAAAATATTTTTAAATTTTCCCGGCTTTTTGGTCTTTGCGCATGTTGACCGAAGAGTAACGATAGCCAATGGAAACGCTGCGATTCTTTCTAACCATAAACAAATCAACAAAACAGTAACAAAAAACATCTGGTTGTCAATGTCGAATTACCAGCTGATGTGTCAAAATAAAATTCGTGACTATCGTGAACTGCGTTGTTGCGTTGCGTTGTGCTTTTTGTTTGGAAACAAATAAATACCTACTAACAGACGAAAAAGATGGGAAAAATTTTCCTTGATCATATTGGTGGAATGCGTTTGTTCTCCTGTGCATCCTGCGATGTAAACTTGACGAACCGTTCTGAGCTCATCAGCACCAGATTCACGGGGGCTACTGGTTCGTTAATTATCATTTTTGTATATCCAATAAGTTAGGTACCTACTAGTCCTGAACTTTCTTTATAGACAGTTACCTACTACTACTAAATTGTAGAACTATATTTACAAAGGGATATTATGTAAAAAACTTTAGTTTCAACCAACCCCTTTTTTTTCTCTTTAGGTCGAGCGTTCCTATTCCACAAGGTAGTGAACCTAATGTATTCCGAAGTTCAGGACCGCGTCATGCTGACCGGGCGCCACATGGTCCGCGATGTCTCCTGCAAGAACTGCGGCACAAAACTTGGCTGGGTGTATGAGTTTGCTACTGAAGAGAACCAAAGGTTTGTCCCATAAAAGAAACTTTCATCAAAGGTTTTGGTGTCTAACTAAAGCATCCATACTAAAATCCAAAAGTAACTCTGTATTTCTGTAAGCTTTCGGCGTCTTGGGCCAAGATAGTGTTAAACTTAATATGAAAAAAAAACATATTAAATCCCAGTAAGTTAATTTGTTGGGTAGCTCTACCCTATTATTTACTACTTAAATGTTCAATGTCGTCCATATTCATTCCAGATACAAGGAAGGTCGTGTTATTCTGGAAAGAGCTCTTGTCACGGAAAGTGACGGGCTCGAGGAACATCCAGGGAATGCAGAGGAATAAACTGAACACATTGGTTATGACTTCCACATTGGAGGCATAATGTGAAATCTTTCTGAGCAAAATGTTCGAGAGCTGTGGAGGGTCAGCCTTGAACAATTTGAGAAATAAAATCTCACTGTAATACAGAATCAGAGACAATGCGTTTTAAAAAAATAATCAAACTCTTAACCAAGACTAGATCAGCTCTATTTTCTCATTACCAAGTTAAACTTTACCAAAAGCTTTTTAAAATATTTTAAAAGAAGCTCTAATGAGTAAAACATTGTGTAAATGCAACCAATGTGGAAGTCTTAGATAATATTTGGTACAAGTACTAGTTTCATGAGCAAAGTAGGTTTGAGTTTTAAATTGTTTGTTTGGGTCAAAGGTCCAAGTGAATTGTATTATGATATTAAGATTTGATGTCTACAAGTAACAATTATTACACCTAATGGGAGGTTCAAATAAATATTCAGAGATACAATATCACATTTTATTCATTATTTATATCAATATAACACAACATATACCTATCTTTATCAGATAACATAATTTTATGTCAGTGTGATTATTTTCAAGTCAGGTTTAAAAATTGGAATAATTATTTTAAATTAAAATGCCAACAACATAAGACTGATCAAGCAGTGTGGTAAATTTTGTGTAGTTCATTTTATTATTCTATTTATAGTTATTTAAACGAGTAGTTATTTTCATTTTGTGGCTAGTACCTACTGTTTTGAGTCTATGGAATAGTGTAACAGGAAAATAATTTAAAGGGGTTAGTGACACTCTCGTTTTCGAGCGTCCTTAACAACCTTATGTGTGCATTGGATAGCTATGTATAGTCATAAAAATATTCACTGCCTGATAAACCTTGGTAAACAAACATTTTGGATATCAACATCACTTATCATATCATACAAACAAATCGTAAAAATATCGCACCATCAAAAAAATCGTCACAATAAAAAGCACCTCCAATTTTACATTGACAAGAAACAAACATAGGTGCTCTTATAACATTAATAAACAGGCATGTACCAACATAGACTGTACCAAATGTAGTTTACTTGTCTAGCATTATAAAAATGTCAATACAATATTTCTTTAACAATAATATTCATCAATTCAAATTCTATTTAAGCCAATGATTGTTTTTATTTAATGATTACTTAGGCTCTTAAGACATGTCAGTAGTAAAATTAATTAAAAACAAATAAAATTCTATGATTTTCGAAATCTATAGGTATAACATATACAACATTGCTGTACCTACTACAGACAAAACAATTATATTTGAACAACTCACTCAAAAATTCTGAAAATTCTGAAAATGTAGGTAGGGTATCACCATAAAATATAAAACATTTTAAAAATCCAATTCGAGATCAAATTGAAGTCATACTCTCGACTTTTTGTCGTACTTAAAGCAATAATAGAATCAGGTCGCCGTTATTTTTATATCGTTAAAATACCTAATATTAACTTGAATGTTGTAGACAACCACAAAAATTCTACATTAAATGTACAGTTTTTACCGACATTTGTTCTCGATATATTTTAGTACAAAGTTACTCGAAAAACTTGGCATGTACTTAAATAACACAATCTATAATTCAAATAAGAGTCCTTTTATCTAGCAGACCTTCCCTCTATTGCATTTCTGAATTCTGTGCATAAAACTTGCTTGCAGCAACATTACTATACAGTACACAGACCGGAAATAAGTAACATTCTGGACTATAAGCTACCTATTGTCGAGGGTTAAATTAGTGTTAATAATTGGAATACTTGTTTGGCAAAAACAGGGAAGGTTGTTTCACTAATCTTGTGATTGATACGTAATAATAACAAACAGCTTATCTTTAAAAATACATACAGATGCTGGGCAAGCTAGTGACTTAACGTAAAATTCGAAAAACAGATAATAAAAATAACAAATGAGCCAAAAAATGCATACATATTTACATAAACAACAGAAGATAATTCATGATAATGGACCAGCGGCCTAAGGCCTCAAATTACTAAATCTAACAGTGTTCCTTTTATAAAATCGATACTTAAATTTCATAAGAAATGGGTAGATAGTCATTAAAAACAGGTACCTACGTACTTATGTACCTAGTTATAAGTGATCTCGGTTCACAACTACAAGTTACAATTTTAAGAAGATAACTTAGTTTTTTACTTCATAAAAAGGGCATAGGGAGCGACCGGACCCGCGGGGAGTCCAGACTGGGCTCGGTGCCCAGGCCGACCCTCTGCTTCTCCGTCTCGATAAACTCTAAAACCGCCATGTAAATAAATTTATACTGAGCTTCGTTCTGCACCATACCGGATCTGTGGTCTCTGACCATCTGCACCGTGCGGTGAATGTCTATTTCGCAATCGAATCCTTCTTTCCTGATCTGATCGAGGATCATGTCAATAACGATGAAGGTCCCTGTGCGGCCGATGCCAGCAGAGCAGTGCACGCACACGACAGCCTGCGGCGGCGGCGTGGCACCCATCATGATCTGCTGCAGGCGGTAGTTGACATCCAGCAGAATATTCAGCACCCGCCCTGGCTCCGAAGGCACGCCGTGGTCCGGCCACGCGGTGAAATGAAAGTGGTATATTGTGCGTTTCACGTTCGGCTCATCCTTCTTTGTCACAAGGAAACGTCGCAGCGTGTAATCCGGAGTTGCGGACTCGGATTCGTTGTAGATGGTGAACTTTTTAATAGCGTCCGTTTTGTTTAGGTCGGGCCAGTACCTTTCGCATTTGACTTTCCCGCGTTCTATCTCCTTCGTCGTCATTATTATGATGCATACGTTTTCCTGCCAAATCATGGACCAGAACTGGTATATTGTGTTCGTGAGACAGCCTTGAGTGGCGATGTAAACCTTATTGTAGACGCGTTCCGTTGTATCGTCAGTTTCTTCGGCAGATTTTGGTATAGTCGTATTAACGTAGTTGGGGTTCGATCGCAGTACGCTCGGTTCAAAAGTGGCCGTAGACAGAAGCTTTTGCGTGCCGTTCCTGATGACTTTCTCCTCTGTTACAACGACACTGTGGTTCGGTGACGACTTTTTTGATTCTCTTTTTGGCGGCGATCCGTTCTCGTCGACGCCGTTGTCTTTGTCGCTGTTATCGATGCTGTCGCACCGAATGTAATTTGCATTGATGTAATCGGATCCGGCTGGCGCGTCCGGCGGTACGTCCCTCAGAATGATACGCGTGTGGTCGAAAGGTATGATATTTTTGTACCGGTTCTTCCGAATGTTTTCCGGTTTAGAACCCTCCATTCTGTCAAAGAGTTGTAAGTTTTCCATCATTTGGAGCGTTTCAAACTCTTCCCAAAAGCCCTGTTTGTAGGCCATACTTTCAATAGGACCTTCGTTCTCTTTTTGTAGCTGTTTGACGCGTCTGTGGAAATGTCTGACTTGGATGCGGGTGGCGTTGAACGGCTGGATGAGCCGCAACACCTCGCCCGTGGTCTCCACCATGGGGAAGTTCCTGTAGTGTTCTATCAGGGCTACGAGATCTGGGAACTGTTCTCCGCCGCCGACGTCGTACTTGTCGTCTTGCCGTCGGATGATGACGTGCGTGGTGCGGTCGCGGGTCCGCACCGATAGCACGAAGTCGCCGGGCTGCCGCTGTGATTCCCGGACTAAGAAGGAGCCATTTTTTCCGTTTTCCAGCATTAGCTTTTCGGCCTCTTTCGCAGTCAGTTGTCCATGATACCATCGTTCTGTTGTGGGGTCATCACAGTTTAGGGGTGTTTTAAGCCTTATAATATTGCCGTTTTTCTCGCGAAGCTGACATTGATTCTCCATGTAATATTGAACAAGCTCAGAGAGTGTCGCAAATTTTTCCCCTCCATACAGATCGAGATACTCGCCATTGTTTTGTATCTTGATGTGCGTGACTTCACTGCCTCTCCGTACGGAGAGTGTGAAGTCCCCCTTGTTGCTCATACTGGGCCGTGCTAGAAAGTACCCATCGTGTCCTCGCTCTATTAACAGCTTCTCAGCCTCAACTCCCGTGAGGGAGGGATGAAACCATCTTCTTGTGATCATCTTAACACTAAAAAGCACCACCTAGTTACACTTATGTTTATATCTACCTCTATGTTCTTGCTTTGATGGAATGCCACATATTCTCCTCAAGCATCTGTAACAAAAACACCTTTACTTTAACCTGCAATTTTTCTAAATTATTTAACATCTCTAAATGCCCTGCCCTGCACATGTAAAGATAGATTCAGTCATACAAGACATTATAAGATGCTTTATTGAACAATGATACATAATAATAATGTTGGACAATTCACACATATTGTTAGCTTTTTACTCAGTGCTGCACTCATAAAGTGAGCTTATTATAGCCTTAAATGTAGTCAAGTACAAATCTAATTATAATACAGTAAATTAGCATATAGACAAGGTTGAGGGCTCTGTGATCAATGGACCTTCACCAAGGTTGCATCACATTTCCTTTACAAGTAATTTATGTTGTAACTAGTGTCTGCCTGTGGCTTCCCATGCATTGTTTCCATGGAAACATCAAAGGTTATTTCTATCACATGGGAACTGTTTTATGGGATGAATAGCCCATGTTTGATTAAAGACTTATACCTACATCTATGCAAAATTTCAGTTCAATTAGTTCAGTCGTTAAGGAGTGAAGATGTATCAAACATCCATCTAAACTTTAACATTTATAATATTAGTGTGATTACAATTAGGTACTTATTACTATTGGATTTTACTGGTAGAGACATTCCTTCAGATATGGACTAAATCCTGCTGGGCATCTCGTCAGTATTGGAGCAATGAATAAATAAAATAAATAATGCTGGACCATTCACACACAGCATTATCTAGCCCCAAGCTAAGCAGCGCTTGTGTTATAGGTACTAGATAACTGATTTACATAATACAATACACTACATAGATAGATATTTTTTATTATACATAGAAAAACATCCAGAACACCCTGAACAAATATCTGCAGATCGTACCAACATTTATCCCGAGGCGGGAATTGAACCCGCAACTTCCTGCCTGGACCTTTGCCCGCTGCGCCACAGAGGTTGTCGAATTCTGAGTGGCAAAAGACTGGTGCCAGACAATTGTTTCACCTTTTTATATGCTACCATTGTATTAAGACCTTTAGAATTTGGGTATTTAAAACAGAGTATGGACACAAAAGGATAGATAAAATCATTACTGGAAACAATTGATATACTATCGTTAATTCTTGTATCACTACAATGATACAAGCATTATGCGATAGTATCTCATTGCATGATCATGTCTTGAGAAGAACTGACAACTGATGGGATAAACATGTTCTTGAGTGGATACCGTGACTAGGCAAACGTAGATGCTGGATGCGGTAAGCTGAAGACAGGGCGCTATGGCACTCATTAGGGGAGGCCTATGTCCAGCAGTGGACTACTTAATAGGTTGATGATGATGATGGATCTCATTGCAATTTTGTTTTTATACAACATTTTAATGTAGATGATTGTTTAAGTATCTCAAATACATTTCATGCTTTATTTCATACCTGAGCTTACTAATACAGGTGCTAATATATTACGCTAAATCTATGACTCCAGTACAAATATGCACATTTTCTTGTTTGCTCATACAAGATTTTGATCTACTTATTTAGATTGAATATGCCCACCAATTATAAGTTCTACCCTAGTAATAAGAAAATACAAGTAAACCTACAAAGGAAATATCATCTTAGAATAGGCCAATGGTCTCACTTCAGTTAAAACTTTTGCTTCAATGTGAAAGCGGGTAAGGGTTAATGTATAAGATATTGCACAGTGGTCAATTTTGGGAATCCGACTAATATGCAATACTCCAGCTAAAATCAAGATACAATAATAAGTCATTCATAATATAGAAATGGAACCATAAGGCAACATTCCTGGAGCATTAATAATACAAGTTTTTGTGCTACTTATTTAGAATGAATATGAGCACAATAGAGAAGTTCTACTCTAGTAATAAATAGGTGCATTCTTCACCTAGCAAATTACTTAGCAAACAAAGGTGGACAGCCCATAAAGTAGGTAGGTAGGTAGGTACCATAGAGTCATTGGGTAATATACGAAGATATATAAATGCCTCTAAAAGCAATACATACAGAAGTAAATTATTCTTTCTGAATAAAGACTCTTACTTACTTTACAAAAGCACTCCCTCAGAGAACATCAACCGAAACTCGTCGAAATATTAGCCCGTAACACAGATCGAAGTACTGTTGCTATGCAGATTTTACAGTTTTCAAGGGCGTATACAAGCGCATGCCTAATCAGTAACTCTTTATTTTGGAAGTATGAATTTTTCACGTGTTTATTTACCTACGTGAAATCTTTTGTAAGATGCGTGCAAATTAATTGAAAGTCAATTTGAACTAAAATTCGTAAAATGAGCTCCTTCCTTTGCACAAAAGCAAGCAAGCATTACATCCCGGAGTGAACACTAAATGTCAATCAAGTCAACTGAATTGTCACGTTCATTTGCCATCACTTTTGTCAACGTCAATCTAAGTGTCTATGGTTTCCTGTCATCGCTGGAAGTAGAATTTTACATAGATCTATGTTTCCTGTCTACGCATTTGAGTTTTCTTTTCAGGCAGTACACACGAGAAGACTAGTTAAAAATTTAAAATATTTTTAAGTTAATTACATACTGCTTCGGCCAAACCTACGCGTCAAACACGCGGTACGTGAGACGCCTCAGATCGTGAGACGCAAAGCGAGACGCAAGTAGGGTTGCCAGATGTAAATTTGATAAAGGAGGGCAGATGGGTCTAAAAAGGAGGACTTTCTGTAAAAAAGGAGGACATTTACAACAAATAAATAAAATATAAATAGTTTATTTCAGACCCGTTGTGGCCCATATAAAACACACAAGTTACAAACTTTTAAACTAACAATAAAACGAGTGTATACAATATACCTACCTAACTTACTTTATTCTAATCATATTTAGCTGAGCTGCCAATTTTTGCAAAAAGGTTGTGGTTTTTCAACAAATTTACTCAAATAATCGTTTATTAAAGCCAGTTAAAAGTCATAAAGGTCTACATTATGTATTAAACTAAATAAACAACTAAAAACTAGTCATTAAATAACCCGCCCCTGACCATTCCCGGTGCAAAGGTGCCCATAATGCTTGCAGCATTACCTCGCTGAATAGCGATGGCCATCCTTTGCACCAAGAACGACCCGGAGCGGGAGTCTCCTGTCACTTCGCTAATTTTACGGCCTAATTCTCCCACTAAACACTTTGCATCCACACTCCAACTGCCCAAGGTCTCCACTGCTACAGGTGCAAAATGGTAAAGCTGCTCCAAGGATGCGTACTTTTGCCTTTTTTTTGAGCATGCGTCTTCGGCAGCGGCAGATGCAGAGAGCATGGTCCGACTTAGGTGACTGGCGGCGACAGTGCTGACGCAAGTTGCGTCCCAAATCAGGCACTTCCCGTGTTTCCAAGGCACCAGAGTTAACCCATCTGGCCTCTTCCCATCAGACCTGCTAAGACCTGGAGGCTCAAGCACGCAGGGGACATTTGCCGATATAAAAGCTCTAACAACAAATTAATAATCATAAAAATCTTCACATGACACGTTTTTGAAGTTGAATTGAGTAAGAATCAACGATTTAACGCACACTTAATCTGTTCCTCTCTTTGCTCCACTGAGTATTAACCAGTGAGAAAATTCTTTCCACATTAAGAAACATTTAATGTTTTTAACACTTTTGAATTAGATTGTCCACTGTTCGTGCAACTTAAAATCAAAATATACTTAATCAGGATCACCATCGGACTTCGATTTAAAAAACAAAATCAGTGTACAAAATTTTCATTTTCAGCTAGCATTAAAAAAAACGTAGGTACTTATATCAAAAGGAGGACTTAAAGTAGGCAAGGGAGGACGGGAGGACAAAATATGGAAAAGGAGGACATGTCCTCCTTTTGGATACCATCTGGCAACCCTAGCGGGAGCGTCAATAACGCGAAACTAGCGTGTACACCTGCGCCTGCGCGTCCATCGCGCGAACCGCGAACTTACCTACTTTCTTTAGTGAAGCCGCAAGTCTAACACCTCAATTTGTTAAAGTCAGTCTTGAAAAGGTAGGTAGGTACATAATTTATTCTGAGTTGGCCCCCCAACATTTACAGTTGTAGATAAATGTTCACTTCGTCTCCTTGGTTCACCAATATTCTTGACGAGTCTTTTCAGTTATTTGTGGATGACAAAATTCAAAATTGTAGGTATAAATAAACCAAATATAATTTCTTCTCGTTTGGTTCATAAAATGTTCATTTTTTAAATCATATAGCTCCCTATAGCTGATTATAATCGTATAAAGTCACTCAAGTGCGGTTCAAGCTTAAATTTACGTATTTTTCGAGATGTACTAGGTACCTTAGTATAACACTGGCACTTCATTGGATCCTGTAACTTTCCGTGTCCGTAAATTATGTTATTATGCCTCCTGGTATTATTCAGACAAAGAAAATTAGAAACTTACATTAAAATAGTAATAGAAACAAAATAAGATCTTGTATTTGCTAGTATACTAATGAATTAATTAAGCTAACTGCAGACTGTTGCAATTGCAAACGATCTACATGTATTTATTGTATCTACATAGGTAGGTAGGTACTATAGGTGATAAAAGCCATTATGACGCTTATCAGGGGGAGGCCTGCGTCCAGTAGTGGACACTATAGGCTGTCGAGGTTGAGGTTGAGGTAGGTGGTACCTATAAATAAATACAGGGTTTTAGCGTAAACAGTCTTATCCTTGAAACCAAGTATGTACACCCCTAAAATAAGACGATACAAGTTATTATTAAAAATAAAAGTCAATTAGTTTCGATGGAATTTCATAATTAATTTCTCTGCTATCCTACGTGATTTCATGGACACCCTAGTGACCTTATCACGCCGCGCCGCCCGCTCTCGCCTGTAGCCGGACGGTGGTGTAGGTATCGAATCACTCGAATTGTAGGTACCTACAACTTGTGATGGAACTTTCCCTTCATACTTTTCCTGGCTTAGGACAGGCAAAAATAGCTACTCTAACACATTTGCCAGTAAGTAGGCTAAAGTAGGTAGGTAATTTTGGCGTATTTAAAAAGTTCATCATCAATCAAGTTTTATGTACAATTCAATTAAAATTTACAGCTTTATGTACAGTTTGATTTACTCACATTAGGCATAAAATGTTTTCATGACTTGTGCATGACTAGGCACGGTGAACTGGCCGTAGGCACGTAGCCTTTGTGTAGCCGCTAGGATCGTTTCCAGGCTTGGCACACGTTGTTCTGGGAACCGCTCTGCGTACATCGTACGAGCCAAGTTCATGTTGTCACCAGCGATGGCATACAGTCGCACCATTTCAGTCCACTGTTCATTTGTGAACGACATCGTCACTTCTCTACTTATCACAATACGCAAACAAATCGGCACATCACAAATTAGCACGGAACGCGTCGTGACGTGCTCACTACCTAGCAGACGGGCCGCGACTGACGAGTGCGCGAGCGGGCGGCGTCTTTGTTTGAAACCGACAAAGCGGGCGGCGTAGTTAATGTAGGGTGAAATGCTTTTATGATGTATGAGGTTTTTTCAAAATTATGTAAAAAGAAAAATTTTGTTTTTTCATCGGTTTTGGACTCTGCTCATGATTCTGAACTTCTGGTTTCAAGGATAAGACTGTTTACCCTAACACCCTGTATTATACCTACATTGTGTAAGTTTTTGTAGGAATATCAATATAGGTACTAGGTAGGTATATTACTTAATTGTGTTTTATTTACTTAGCATCCATTTCAAACACCGGACCGAAGCCTATTATATCCGTCTTTCGTAAATTCTTCGCCGTTTTCTCGTGGTCCTACTATTTTGTCCTACTAGTAGGGCCACGAGGGAGACCAGTTTCTGTTCGTCCTACTATGACATATTTCTTAAGCCTACTTAATGGATTTCTCAAATCGTACTATTGTAAATAGGTTGTTCTCGGACTTTTTCTACAACATTACCATTGCAGTTCCTCCATCAACGTTATTTTAATTTAAATCACAGGAAGATATATCCGCACGCGTCTGACCATAAGACGTATTTACGCGTGTTCCCGCGTCTCGGTTGGGTAGGTGTGCCAGGCGCCATTGGGGCGATAATGCCGCCGCGCGGCTGTCACACCGCGTGGCGGAGGTACTGAAAAATGCTGGGGCACTATTTCTTTTACTTAGGACATCGGGATCACTATTTCATCACAATCCGCGTCCGTTACGACCGAGGGTCCAAATTGGAATTTCATGATTCTGAACACGCTATTCATTAGTGAATGTTCTGAAACATTTGTTAGTACAGTCTCTAATTTGTAAAAGTATCCAGTCAATAGTTACAACCGGTTTTATGTGGTCCCTCAGACGTGGCTTGGAAATTTTCATATCTCAACTGAGCAAATCTGGCATAGTTGAAACCACCAAATTCCATGACGGGGCTGCTAACTTGACCTTGACGGACACCCAATTTCGCGTCCCGCATCTTTGGTTGAAGGTCTCTATACACTAGCAAGCAAGCGGACTGGAGCGCGCGAAACCGCAAACTATGAGTGTAGAATCCCATTCACATATTCATCGCGGCCTCGAGTCACGTTCGCGCCTCGTTCCCGTAGTTTGTGGGTTTGTTGTCCCGCGAGCACAAATCGTTTGTTATGTGCGCGTGTTTCACGACATGCAAGTAGGTACTTACATGTGGTCGTTTGTAAATGGTACCTAGGCAAGATTTTTGCTAGGATACTATGAGTAGGTACCATAAAACCCGTAGGTAGTGAAGTAAGTAAAGATTATTATAGATGTATTACATAATTTGGTGAATAACAACAAGCAGTTTATTTAAAAAACAATAGTTTATTCCCCTCTAGGAGCTGGTGGTACTTTTTGAGCTTTACCAAAATAGCTGGAAAGAACTTTTCTTACAGCCAAACGTTTGCTATGTGATGAAGGATCTTCTTGAGTTGGTCCCTTGGGCAAATAATCTGCAAAGCTTTGACGCTTAAAGATTTTCCCTAACGACTGCCACTTCTGGTCTGGACTCATCTCTTTCTCCTCAAAGTTATCTTTGCTGCCCGAGGGGCGATCTCCCTGAAAGGAAAATAATGTTTAGGTAAACTTTTTTTTATAATACAGTAGTAGATATACCTACTTGCAATAGAGCCTCTATTACAATAAAATTAGGTAGGTACCTACTTTCCTAATATAAAATATTATTAGGAGTATATTATGTAGGTAGGTGGGTTACTGAGGTACCTACCAGGAATGAATGAATGAATGAATTAGGTAACACTTTATTGTACAAGTAAATAAAAGTTATCATTTCATCTAAATGACAAATTAACATAGTACAAAAGGCGGCCTTATCGCTGAGAGCGATTTCTCCCAGGCAACCTTGGACAGGGACCATCATTCAACAGGTCCGCTGGAATTAGGCTGGAACTGGGGTGATAGCTTCCCCTAATACCTACTTATTGCACCCACGTAAACTTACATCGTTTGATTTTGTTGAGCGAAGCTGATTTCGAAAGAAGTTGGATATCGACTTTTTCCATGTCTTCAAGTGTTTGAAGGAATTCATACTTTCTGGTCCACCGCTTCCTTCTGCTGGCATCTTTTTGGGCGTCCTTCCATATATTTCGTCATCTTCTTTATCATCTATTTCATTATCGAATTGCTCACCATCAGGACACAGCATTTTGATTGTTTTTCAAAAATATTGTTTTTTATAAATTGCACGTCTAAATTATTTTGAATATACTTTATTGACATTTCCTTCATTCATTTGTTCGTACTTGATGTCAACAGTGAAAGGAAAAAGAAGAAAAAAAACAGTTTTCAACCAGTACCCACCGTCCTTTCTAAGGAGTTTAAAAAAAATTGCTTCAAAAGGAGTTATTTCGCCGTTTCGCGGGCTCTGTTTACGGAAACGAAAAATGATGTCACGGCCGGCTTGTCTATGGCCCGCCCGCGAGACAACCAATCACAATCTATTATTTTTTTAATTGTTTGGCGGGAAAGCAAAAACATTTTCGTGCAGTGAAGTTTCCAAGAAGAGTAAAAATGACTGCCACAGTTCAGGTATTAAAGTACTACAATCACTTAGAACGGTATTTTGGTTATTCTAAAATCATGTTGTTTTGAAAGTGGTACAGTATTAACTAACTACTACATAAAAAACACAGTAGATTTTATCTCAATAACCTTTGGAGCCCTACTCATTCCGTATTATTTTAGGAGCAGTCCTTAGAAGTTTTAACGAGACAGGCTGCCGAGACCTACGCCGGTTCTGTCTTGTTTATGAAGCAACTTACCACGATCGCCATAAGTACGATCACATACATAAAAAATGTGTTTGACGAAGAAAATTTCAAAACTGAACAATTAAATGGAGTTCGAATGAAGATTCTGAAGAAGGACTGCAAAGATGAGCTCGCCCAATTTGTGAGCACGGCACTCCTGCAAGCATTTGACGCCTTCGATAAGAAATATGTGAGTTTTATTTTATCTAACTAGATACCACGGATCTTAAAGATAGGTACCTACAGGGTGTTTCAATTCTTAGGGGGTCAGACAAAATGGGCTGAGTGGAGTGCAGCAGTGGTCGCAAGTACTATCAGTAGCCACTAGGCTACTGTTGTAGCCAAAAACCTGTGTACTTACCAAATTTTTTGTTTAGAAGGTTGAGCTGATTCTTTTTCACGATATTTTACGAAAACACGATAGGTAGGTACGGTACTGTAAAATGGGGTGTCTTTGAGAACAGGGGTGAATACTAATACTTGTTTTTGGGTGAAATAAATTATCTCTCCCTCTCTCTCTCTCTGATCTCAGCTCCACAAACTAGCACTATGCTTCTACGAAGAGGAAGCTTGCGACGCCGAGAACCTTATAGAATACTTGGTCTTTGAGTACTCGTACACACAGACCGGGGTCAGGATGGACGTGACTTCCAAGTCGCGCGTCAAGTCTCAGTACACATTCGAACACGTCCGAGGCACGACGATCCAAATGATACGGACTTGCATTGCGATGATGGAAAGTCAGTTTCAGCTGCCTGAGATTTATGATATCAGTTTGAGGCTTTATTACAATGATGGTAAGAATTTATTATTTTCACATTTGCTCCTCTTGGAGTCGACCCTAGGTCCGTGGGGTACCGAGGCTCCTCGGGTTTTTAAAAAATTATCTGAGCGTCTGGTCGAAGCGACGCGTGATCCGAGACCTGGTGAGTATCTGGCACAGCGCATCAGCATTGCCATACAGCGTGGCAATGCAGCCAGCGTCTTGGGGACGCTTCCGACTGGTATTGATATGGATCAGTTGAGCTACCTGTAGACTGTTTGCAAGAGTCTGCAGTTAGCTCAATTGTAAATACTAAGTATGATTTTCTTTGTGAATAAAGGCTTCTGCCATTTATAGTAAGTAATAAAAAAAAATCCTACTAATATTATAAATGCGAAAGTTTGTGATATGTGAAATTTTTGTTACCTAGGTTATCCAAAACTATTGAACAGATCAAGATGAAATTTGGCATACACTTAGAACGTAGCCTAACTTAAACAATAGGCTACTTATTATACCGAAAATACACGTGCGAAGCCGCGGGCAGAAGTTAGTACATAAATAAATAATTCTGGACAAACCAGACATCATCTAGCCCTAAACTAAGCAGAGCCTGTGTTATGGGTAGGAACTAGATGAATTATATAGGTACATAATACATAGCATATACATACTTAGATATGTATATTTTATTAAGTACTTACCTATACTTACATAGAAAATACCCAGAACACCCGGAACTAATATTTGCAGATCGTACAAACTTTTGTCTCAAGGCGGGAATCGAACCCGTAACACCTTCACCCGTCGCGCCACATTGGTCTCTTGACTAGCTTCTGGCCGCGGCTTCGTTCACGTGGGACGTAGGCTAGACCTATTTTGATGAAATTATATGATACGAATAGCGTGTTGGACGGAAAGACAAAAAAGCAACTTCCCATACACTAGCCAAACTCGATGTTGAATGTTTGTAAACAAACCACGACACAAAAACGAAAACTCACTGGCTTGACGTCAAGTTTCAGATATTTGTAAGCAATATTTATTGAAGGATCTCAAATCGACAAGTACCTAATGTAAATTGCGTATAAAATGGCGACAACACAGTGAATTTTAGTTTATCTATGTAAATGATAAATGAATTTAATGTTGTCTAACTAGGTGGTAACATTACATTGGTCTTATATTATACTTATTTGTATCTCTAGTCTGCCATGGTCCGGCTTACAACATTGTTGTGAAATGAAGTCAAATTTGAAAAAGAATAATTTTTTTCACACTAGTACAAAAAGGTCAATATAGTCAGTTTAAAATAAAATTACAGTAGATGTATGTTAAAATATAAAAATTCAATTTAAAAACAGAAAAAAGTAAATATTCGATGTCATAGTAAAAAGGATATTAAAATTTGTCATTCAGAAATTCATCAATGGTACCTATAGTAAATTTATTCCTCCAATAGCTTGCTTAGTTTGTTTTTAAGTGCGTTCAAATTAGGTACTCTCGAAGCGTATCGACAAAGGGATTTTGTTGTAGATAATCGGGACCATGCAGAAGACACTCTTTCTGAGTAAGGCAATTTTGCATGATTGGTGGTGCAGTGTACCCTCTCGGCGAGTGCTAGCCGGGTATAATCAAAGCAAGATTATCGCTTTGAACGATGGGTGGTTTGTTTACAAACATTCTACATCGAATTATGTTGGTGTTTAGCAATAGTACTTTACCTACTGGCTATCCATTGGAACCTTAAAAAGCAGTAGGTAATTTAATCTTACAGCGGCCCCAGAAGGCTACCAGCCTCCCGGATTTCTTCCTGTCTCGGAAATTGACGACCACCTCGAGATGAGTCAGATCAAAAATGGCCGTCCGCTCCAAATGGGCTGTGTCCAAACGCCGTTCCATTGCTTCGTCGCCCACTGCTACTCAAGGCAAACGATACCTTCCAGTAACGACGCCGAGGTAAGAAGCTTCGAAGCTAGGCTCTGTATGATGCACCTAACCAATCTAGTACCTACCCACTTCAACTAACTAACATTGAAGTGTGTGGTATTGTCAAAACAACAGCTTTTTCTAAGTGCATGCATATGTACTATCCGAACAAAATATTAATGTAAAAAATAGATAAATATTAATGTAAAAATTGACCAAGTCTCGTTTCGCAATACTTAACGTAAGTCGTTAAAAGTGTCGAGATCATGAGAAGAGCCAATTCAGCAATTTTATCACCTTCGACTCTGAAGTTGGCAAATTAGCTAAGTCTATGTAGTTTGTTGTAGTCGAGCGAGTAGAGTAATCGCAAAACTTAATGATCTCTGTGAACTTAGACACGGAAAATAAGTGCGCAAGTACAATCAAATAGAAAAGTGATATTAACCAACTACTTGATGCAGATCAAAATGTCCTAGACCAAATAAAAATACGCAAAAACTCTTGCGGGCAACCCTGGCACAGTAGATAAATGTATACAGTAGAATGACTCAGCCGTCTCTTTAAACTTTATACCTACAGTTGAGCGGAGCGCTAGGGTTGGTACCTACAAAGAGTAATACAGAGGTGTGTATATTTTTATTGAATGTGTGGTTTGAGTTCAGGAATGAAACATATTATGTTAATTTAGAATACATAGAAAAAATACCTATCTATGTATAATAAGAATAACTCCCATCTCTAGCAGCGGCAAACGAAATCTGTGATGCGTGTGGCCCGGAGCGTGTTTTGACATGCTCGCGGTCGAGAACCGCACGCGGGCGCAAAAACGCATGACAGGAAAAGCGAATATATACCCTACATACATATTACATTAAATACATAGCAGAATTTCCCATACATTTTTAATGATAGTACCTACCTACCTATCATTTGACCATCACCCACCTCCGAAGAGACAAACAAGAAAGCGAAGGCCAATTGCATGTCGACTTCGCACATTTAGGGTTCCGTACCAAAATCAGATCTTGTATATATAATGTAGAATACATTTAGCAGCTTTTAGAGGCAGCTTCCGGTACGCTGCAGCAAAGTGCTGGAATAACATTCCACCACCCATAAGGGACCTTCAGTGTTTTCAAAATTTTAGGGCTAAATTGAAAATATTTATTTTAGAACACCAGAAAAGCACTGAAGATCTCCGAAATGACATTTCTATTCTATAGTGCGCACGCTCAACTCGGGCCTCTTCCTCTTCTTGTTTTCATTAACTGTAAATTTATATGTTTGTAAATAGATTAGCTATTATAAGTATACTTACCTCAATACAATACTGATGACTTACGCAGTTATTAAGTCTGATGACTTAAGTAGTTATTATATTAAATGAATTTGTGTCAGTGTACGTGACGCGTCATTTGGCTTCGACGGAAGATCAGCGTTGAGATAACTGTGCCTACCGGCTAGTTGTCACAACAAATGCTGAGTCGAACGCCATTTTGTAGCATTTACTTGTCTTATCCTTAATTTAATATAGTTTTATGTTGTCTGTAGGTACCCATAGTTTAAATAAGTTTAAATTGTAATGCTACAAATAAAGATTTCTTATTCTTATTCTTATTTAGACCGCAAAATAAGTTGGTAGGAAAAAATAAGAGAATTTCTGAAAATAATAAAATGGAGGTACATCAATATTTGTTAGTAACATTAGCATTACTTATACTTCGGGTACGGAACCCTAAAACGTGGTAAAGACTATATTTATTTTACCTTTCAGCATGAAGTCGAAAAAATGACAGTGTTGGTTTAACGAACGTTGAGTTTAGGCACCCGTAAACACTGCAGTATACTCGTGGTCGTGATGCCGCCATTATTTAATTTGTTATTCGTCGCGCACAACGTTGAGGTATCGAAACGGGGGGGGCTGTCCGCCCCCCCCCCCCGTTTCGATACCTCAACGTTGTTCACCTCAACGCGCGGGGGTCGCGGCACAACAAACTCGTCCAGCGTAGCGACGCGGCGGCGGCGCGCGGCGTGACACTGGATAGATGTGCATGCCGAGACTACCTTAGCGGCCGTGTAAATGACGCCTATATGTGCGTGCGTCGATTCGGGCGGTCTAGTATGGAGTCGGATTACTGTATATTTATGTATTGTGACCCTGGTTTGACAGACAGATCTCCTCTCACCCCGTCCCTTCCCCTCAATGCCTATTTACGGTTCGGTGCGCAGCCGTTGAAGCCAACTTCACAGAGCTCAAAAAGATTTGCGCTTAAAGATCTAAGTTAAATTTATGAATGATATTTTGCCCGCGAGTTGCCGCGCCCGGTTATGTTTTTCGAATGTTACTACTGATTGTAGTGGTTGGCAGACACTATTACATTATAGCATCAAAACGGCTGTTAGCCATTTTGGTAGATGAGGTATCAAAATACTCTTCTGAATTTGGGAAGTGTTCTTAACGCTAAATTTAAAAAGAACTTGGCCCTTCATTTAGTGAAAAAAAATGTTATTTTAATGGTTTTCGACGATTTTTTTCAGCCTTCTCAAAACGTACCGATGATGACGCAAATGGATGACTTTGACGGTGAGTAGGTACTTGACTTAATTAACTTGGTATGTCCTAGAACTAGAACCCTTATTAGATACGGCAGCGCACCAGGCGTCCACACTAGTCTACAGTAAATCGACGGTTAGCACCTATACACAAGCCAAACTCAATGATCAAAAAATAGTAAGTTTTTCTTCCAATATCATTTATTTATTAATTTATGGTGTGTATTTTTTGAAGCATTTTTGGTTTGTAAGCACGGCCTATCATTAGAGATCATAATTAATTTTGATTCATAGAGATACGACGACTCTTAGTTCAAAAGTAATAACAGTTTGTTTATATTGGGTAGACAGTGGTTATCAAAAAAATTAAAAAGGCCATAAAAAAATATAATATATTTTTGAGATTTCTTTAACCTGTTTTCTGTCGATAAAATTGAGTATATTTTCACCCATTTTAGTATGTGTACTTTCAAGACTCACACTGTATAAATAGTCCGCGGACGAGATGTCCACCACTTCACTTTTGAGTCAGGGTAGGTAGGTACATCTCGTCCGAATCTTAAGACTCTTGGTTTTCGGGTCTATAGGTAGATATCTAACTCAAAAAATCAACTTTTAACACAACCTCTGATAAGTTTGGGGCGAGCAAAACGATGCAGTGTGAATAATTGTCCAGCATAAGATTCGTTATTGAAATAGCACAATAGTGTGGAAATAGATAGAAAATTCTTTATTGCACACTTAACTTAGAAAGTAGATTAGTATTTTTTTCTGTAATCGTGTACCTACCTATTGTAGGTTCTAATACGAATGTGAGCGAGCAAGACAGCGATGGCCAAGCGGCCAGTACCGCGGGCCGCGGCGCCGTGCGCTGCGATTGCTTGAAGAGTGACGACGACGGAGGACTGATGCTAACCTGCGAGTGAGTTGTTTTAACTTCTATAGCTTTTTTAGTAGGGGAAGATTTAGAGATCTGTCTGATGTAGAGGCTCTGGGCCACCAGGCGGCAAGCGGAGCGGGCCGTTAATTAGTAGATAAGACTTTTTTTGGAAGTTGGCGAAAACGTTAGGGATTCTTCAACAAAGATATAACGGCAAAAGTAGCAAACTATAGAAGTACTTTTATTTTTAACCTCCTGGTCCTGACTTCGTTCTATGTTCGGAATGTTTGTTTTTTTAAATGTATTATGCCCGATTTCTCCGTCAATTGTGGACCGATTTTAATGAATAATTTACTTTTTTTATAGAAAATGGTATGGTACTATACATTTGTACCTATTTATCCCGCAAAACTTAAAGAAAAGTACAATACATACTTACTTAAATATTATGGAATTTGAAGTCCGTTTATAGTTTTTACAACTATTATTTAGGTCAGGACATCCCTCATTGGCCATTAGGTATACTATATCCGTTGCAGCAGCGGGTAAATAAAGTTCGAATTTACATAAAAGAGAGCTTCAGTACCTCTTGTACCTGCGTGATGTTCCAGCATCTGCGGGTTCCTGCAGCACGGCGCGTGCTACGGGCGCGTGCGCGCGCCGCCCCGCCACGCCTGCGCGCGCTGCGGGCCCGCGCCCGGCGCCGATGCGCGACTGCTGGCGCTCAATGATAGGAAACGAGAGGTATGTTTACGAGTAATACATAGAACTTAAAATAGCCCAGTGATATGCGTTATATACTCGTAGGTATATATTTACAAGCTCGCGCGATTTTCACTATGACCCAAACTTCATAATCGATGATCGTTCCTACCTGTGTGGAGGAGGCGTACGCAGACAAACTCCCAGCTTTTATAAAATAACGAAGATCTGGCGGTCACAGGCTCTTAGTCCTTATTAGATACTAGCTATAACCTAGCGACTTCGTACGCGTTATGCGTATCTACAAGTCTCTAGAACCAGCGGTTCGTGCTGTGCGTTGTCTGTCAGTGAATCAGGTAGGTACTCCTTTATAATACCTACTCATATATTGATAAACATAAATAAATAATTTCCAGTCTCTGTGCGTGTTGCGCCGCTCGCTGTGCTTCTGCGAGCGCCGCGCAGCCGTGGACCTGAGCGCCCTGCGCGAGCAGTTCCTCATCTCGCACAAGCAGGCAGCCAAGTTGGTCACCCTACTCGTATCCATAGGCGTGCTCGAGGATTCCGAAGACGGGTGAGGTCCAGTAACTGAGGGATGAGTCTATTTGACGTTGGTATCGAGACGTTATCGTGACGTATCTTTTTAAAGTACAATTTAGGGAATTACGCAAATCCTCGTACAAAAAGAAAACTTCACGATCACGTGTCGTTACTAACTTCAAAAAGATTGCCCCTCTGATCTTTACAGTTTAGGTACCTACTACTCTTTATCAGCCTACTAGTCCACTGCTGGACATAGGCCTCCCTGTCCTCAGCTTGGCGCATCCAGCATCTGCCTGCAGTATATCGCAGGTCGTCATCCCATCGAGGGCGTCCTAAACTACGTTTGCCGAGTTACGGTCTGTTGACACGCGGGTTGGTGATCGTATCTACTGGTACTATACCTAGATGCTGCAAATCCCCTGGTATAATAACTCAATCACCTCTTGCGTCATCCACGAGAGTAGGTACCAATAGGACCATTGCCAGAACCGCAAGTTGTATCCCTCATCAGCACCAATGCCGGATTAAGGCTGCCTTTCCACCAGAGATGTGCTACGTTGATTGAAAGGCAGCCTAAGACTACCTACTTGATGCCCTAAGCAATCCACGCCTGTGGGCCCACCTCCATAATTTAATTCGATTCTGTGCGGAAGACGCCGGAGGGGCGCCATAAAAATCTTTTCTGTCTAGCGAATAGCACCGGAGCGGTGTCAAAATTTTAACCCTTTAATAGTAATAGTAGGTACAAATATAAGTTAGTTGCCTAACTAAATTACTTATGGGCCCCGTCAAATATTTCGATGTCCAAAAGGGTTCTGTCGCTAAAAAGTTTGAGAACCGCTGCTCTAGTCATGGGATAGAAATTACCATTAAATGTTTCCATAGAACAATGCGTGCGAAGGCGCAGCCAGAAACTAGTTTGTTCATATCTAAGTTACGTTACAAATAATTCGTACATTTCCACAGCATCATGCAGCCTAGAAAGATAATCCAGGAGCAGCTAAAAGCGCAGATGAGGAAGCTGTTCTACCTCGAGGAGTCAGAGCTGGTCGACCGGCTGGAGGCCGAGGGCCTGTCGGAGCCGGCGCTGGCGCAGGGTGACCCCGTGGGGGCCGTGCTGGGACCCATGGAGAGAGCGAGCCTGCAGGACGCTACTATTCTGGGTAAGGGTTGTTTTGTTTGAAACTTCTTTACGCCAAAACTACTGAACAGATTAGGCTGAAATTTTGCATAGGTGTAGCTCTAGACCTGGAATGGCATCATACATAATTACTATTTATCCGATAAATCAGTTCCCACAGGATGTAAATAACCTTAAAATAATCCCATAGAAATAACGCGTACAAAGCCGCGGGCAGAAACTAGTTTTTAATAAATTTTGCGTTTTGCAATGAATAGAAAAGTTGTATCAACAAATCGACAGCCATTTTCCTATAAACCTTCGACAAAACTAAGTTCGATTCAATGGCACTGGAGCCTTTGGATAATATAATATGTCACGAGATTGAAGTTTGCAGCCAACGTCTAGTGTAGGCAGAATGAAAACCCAAAAGATTTGAAAAACCCTGAATCAGCCACCATCATCTCAGCAATACCTTATATATAACCCTTGGTACTTCCTAAGATTAGACTCGGGAAAACCCACGTGACCGTTGTTTCTCGGAGTAGCACCTTGTATTATTATACCATGATACAACCGAACATAAAATCTCCTCCTTTTTTCAATCGGTTAAAAATTTAAATAAGTATTTCCGGAGCAGTTTTCCATCTAAACAGATATTATATTCTCAGGTAAAATGATCGAGCCACCAATACAGAAAGTTGTAGAAGACAAGACCTTGCAGCAATATAAAGAAGCGATACTCTCCAGCCAAAACATGGAGGAGGACTTACCGCTCAGCGGAAACCACAACCCGGTCAAAGATATGAACTTGATTGGTCGCAAGAGAAATTCCGGAAAGGAAAACACTGTCGGTGTGAAGTCCAAGAGGGGCAAAGCTAAATAATCGAATACGTTTTGATTTCTACTCAAATCATTAATTTATATAACTTTAATTCACTTAGAAAACTATGTTTCAGAAGAAAATTGGTCACGGAAAAGAACTTATTATAATAGATGGAATTTCTTAGTCAAGTATGTAATACCTCAACCTCAAGTATGTAATACGGTAAGGTACAATGTAAAAGATTGTTTAATTAAAAACCTTTACTATAGTTATTTAAAATTGTACAGTGTCCCTTAATTTACCTAATTAATTAATCACAGATTTGTTTCTGTTTTGGAAACATCGTTGTCCTTTGAGAATTGTATCCCTGAAAAAGATGTAAAACTTAAGTTAACTATTAAATAAACAACTACTTTAATTCAGTTGGTTTTAACAAAGGGGTTGTTACCTATCTTAGGTTACGATAAAACAAAGAAGCTAAGACAGATTTGTGGGTGCAAATTTATACAACATAAAGTGATGTTAACAATTTGTCTTTCAGTTAATACCTACTCGAGATATTTCGTAATAATAATGTTAACAAATAATGTAGTTTAGAGTCCAATTCAGAAGATTTTTTGTTTGTTTTGATACCTCATTTTCCAAAATTGGTTATGCCGTTCTGTTGCTTTCTAATTAAGAGTCCCATCCAACCACTTATAAGATACTCTCAAAAAACATTTACCTTCGCGGAAAAAAAGTTAAGGCTCACTATTAAAATCAGCAAAGTTCGTCCACACTCGGCCCCAGTACTTCGGGTTTCCAATTTGATCGTTGCGTTTGTTGGTGGGAGGAATTGCCGTCGCGTTCAATGATGCCAGTTCTGACAGTAGTTCTTGAAGCTTTTCCGGATTTCTAGGACAAAAAGTGTTTTATTAGAAGATTTCTACCACAGAAAACTTCTACCACCGAACTGCGATACCAGCATGCCGAGCGTGGGAAGAAGAATTAGAATTAAAGTTCTAATTAAACACTTCACATTTATAATCTGATTAGATTTTTTTTGAAGGCGCTATTTTTTACATTTATTAATCTAGATCGCAAATAAATGGTAAGTTACAGAAGTAGTACAATTTGAAATAGCAGGTATTAGTCGTATAGATAGAGAAGGACAACGGGACAGTATGCTGTCCCGCTTAGACCAAATGTGCCCTTTACGACGACTTCTAGAGTGAATTATGTGGGATATAGATATGCAAGCCAAACTTACGAATCAGCCAGGTTATTATATTCACAGGGGTCTGCCTCGAGGTCGAACAGACACGGCGAGGTCAGCGGCTCACAAGACGTGGAGTTGGCGCTTGTACAATTTATTATTGCTGTATTTCTGGAACAAGACACAGGATCGGTATAGTCAACGTCATAAATAGCTGCACAAGGTTGACCCCATCAAGGTTTTCCAATCATACCAAACTGAGGTAATTGATTTGGAGAATTAAATTATAAACTTCAAAGGCAGAAATTATCCATATTTGCACATTGCAAATTTTTGCACACTTAATTCTATACCTTATTTAAGCAATCTCAACATCATTACCATCTCTCTCTCTCTCCATTTTCTTGGTGTGCAATAAAGTGTAATGTATTGTATTGTATCTCTGTGGACTGTGGTAAAATCGGCAGGTATTATCCACACAGCTATTGTGTGCGCCGCACACGAGTTTCATTAGAAAAATCATGTTACGGCTGTGCTGAGCCACACAGATGTGTGTTTTCTTAGCCACTGCGCAAGTGCGGATTTACGCCTATGTCGCGTTTCAGATCGGGTGTGCGGAAAAAAAACGCATACGGTGTGATTTCAGCAGACAAAGAGCCTTAGTAGTTTAGTTTAGTGTACTTCTATTTCCACACATGGATACTTACTTATTTCGTAAACTATGCGAGATGAATTAGGACTTATATTTACAGATACAAGTACGTATACATACCTTAAGTCATTGATAACTAGATCATCGGGCAACATTCCCAGTTTCTGTAGAATGGAGCCGACGACATCCGAGAACACCAGAGAGGAATCATACCGCCCCTCGCGTTCCGCAGGCCCGTACCAATTGTCCCACTGGCCTTTGTAGTTCGTTCCTGATGTAACAACAAACTTGGTAGGTAAGTATACATTTATTTATTTAAACAACTTTACGGCTGTACGGGTTTTCAAAAAATTCTCTGAGTGTCTGGTCGAAGCGACGCGTGACCCGAGAGCTGAGTATCTGGCGCAGCGCATCAGCATTGCCATTTGCCATACAGCAGCGGGGCAATGCAGCCAGCGTAGCAAGGACGCGACGACTGGTATTGATATGGATCAGTTGAGCTACCTGGACATTGTTTGCAACAGTCAGCAGTAAGCTCAATTGTTTCAATTGTAAATAAAGTGGTGTACGATCCCCACATCATCATCTAGCCCAATGAAATAAAATATTTTGCTATAAAAACTATCGTAGTTTGACGCATTCATTACGGATGTAAGCGGGTTAACTATGAACCTCATTTGTGTTGGAAGAACACCTGGTGTTAACTATGAACCTCATTTGTGTTGGAAGAACACCTGGTGTTAACTATGAACCTCATTTGTGTTGGAAGAACACCTGATGTTCTTCCAACACAAATGAGGTTCATAGTTGACCCGCTTACATCCCTAATGAAATAAAATATACAAGTTCTAATTTGTTTCTATTATTTTATTGTAATGTTCTTTGTTAATAAAGTTATTTTACAGGCGGTTGAATAAATAATTGTATACTTGAATAAACATACCTAAGTAGGTACAGTTTGGTCAACTGTAAAAAAACCCTAGTCAATTGATACGTTTTTTGGGGTTATTTAATATTTAGTTTACATGGAAAACTAACAACTTACGGTACGAAAATTAACAGAAATACTCATACCTAGGTCAAAGAAAGCTTAACAGTTTTCGCTTACGTAACACCCTTTCACCTGATAAGTTCAGTCAAAAACAAACACGTTGTTTGGTTTGCTCGGGGCTTGCCTCACGTGACGCTGTTTATCCGTTTTCTTATTAGACCATACGAGACATAATGTGAATGAATCACTTTTCATTTGACACTAATCCAGACTAATATTATAAATTCGAAAGTAACTCTGTCTGTCTGAGACCTTTACACGCATAAACGGCTGAACGATTTTAATGAAATTTGTTAGGGTGATAGATGGTATTTCGGGGACGAACATACGTTACTTTCTATCGAAAAGAGCGTGCGAGGCTGCGGGCAGCAGCTAGTACTGTTATAAATGCGACGTTTGGATAGATGTTTCTTATTTCTTCACGCCAAAACTACATGACGGATCGGGCTGTTATACTTTTATGTCTCGGAAAAACGCGTGCGAAACCGCGGGCGGAACCTATCGTATGAAAAAGGTTACCTTTAACTAGTTTCCACTTGCCGACAGTAATAGCAGCGCTTCCGAAGATATCGTCAATGTTGTGAAGAACGCTGCTTCTCTGCGTCGGCAAATCTTTTGATAGACATTCCCATTGGTTGATGCCATCTAAATTTTCCAGTGTACTGAAATATTAACAAGACTGTATGAGTCATCATCAGTGTGTGCGTTATATGCCTGACTGATTACACGCCAATACATTCTGTAACGTTGTTGTGTTCTTTTCTAAATGTTTCTATTAGTGGCATCTTGATTGGTTTATACGTACCTAGCTATATATACTGTTAACTTTAAGGAAATTGTATACTGTTTGTGCCTTAATAAACGAAAAATAAATAAATACAAATTCAAATACTTTCATTTTTAACAAAATGGGAAACAATAAAGACATATTGGTTAAATGGTACGGGCAGCCCATCTCTAAGACTAAGAGAGATCTTTTCAAAGTTCCACACAAAGTACACTATTTAGCAACCAAAAGATATTCAGATTCTTTGTGTGTCGTCACACTTAGAATCAGACAACTTTATCTTTATTTCCATAAGAAATGACTACCCCTACCTCTACAGCATTGGACTGGAGGACTGATGGAGTCCTCTAGGTCCACTAATAGACATGCCTCCTCTGATAAGCACCTTGATGGCTCATTACATTAGAGGGTAATGCATGGGCATTGGTGATGTATAATCCCCTCGCTGGGTATGCGGGTTGATGATCGCAGTTCGGCGGTAGATCTGTTTTCGCACCGCTCTGTCTGCTGACAACCGCAGGCAGATTTTGAGTGGTTCTTATACTAAGCTGGCACCACACGGTTTTATTAATGGGTCCGGTCTAGTATGACTGAATGTTGAAATGTACATATTCCAGAAAGAACAATTCTTAAAATGTACTTTTCCCATAATGTCTGAAATTCCAAAAGACTGATTTGTACAATGACTGAAAATATGAAGTGCCCATCAAGGTACAATGGCACACAAAGTTTGTAAATATTTTTTCAACACACTTGCTCATAAAGTGGCTGGCTCTATGGTCACCGCAATTAGGCACATAATGACACAGAATGACACCCATAATCAAACTGTGACTTTTTCATTGCTATAACTTACTAGTGAGTTATAGATTTTTTATTTTTTATTGGTTGAGTTGCTTTGTTCTTAAAAAAGTTTTTATTCAGAAAAAAGATCGTGTTCAATAGAAATTAAAAACAAACAAAAATTAATGTTCCTATTGCTTGTAAAAAGAACACTTATTGAAAATGGTCAAAAAGAGAATAATTCGCTCATTGAATGCAAAACGGCCATAAATAAAAAAAAATTGAAAATCGTTTTATTGCAAAATTAGGGACAGAAACTACAATATTTTAAGTTTTGCTGAAGACACCCGTCATTTTCGCTCATTTTGATGCCAAACTGAACAACCGCCCTTTTTGCATTGAGCCGACTTACGCCCCAACTTCAGATCAAAACCGCCATTTTGTCAGTTGTGACCCAGAACTCGGACCAAACGCTGCCAAAGTTTCATACAAAACGGTCACAATTCAAAAAAACACCCAACATCGAGTTCAGTGTTCTGTGGAAGGGGCCACTTTTTGGAATGCATTCGTTTTGCATTCCGATTTCAGGTAAGTACATTCAGAATTTTTAATGCAACAGTGCCATATTTTGGAAAACGTACATTTTGCATTCCAATATGAAATAAAGCAATGCCATATTTACAAATGTGTACTTTTTGTATTGAATTATTATTATAGAGGTAATAATAATTTATGTACAGCTAAACTGGATGTTTTTAAAAATTTGTCCATTTTATAGGAGAAATATTATCAGAAATGTTTAATTACTTTAAAATAAAATTTATTTGTTAGAGTTAACGTTGATACAGTTATCGTATCGATTAACGTTTACCACTTCAAAAATGTTAGGTTTCTTCATATCTTTTATGTTTCCAAAGTAATTTATCTTTATCACGCACGGGAAGGTAAATAAATTGCTAGTTTTGACAAAAACTTTGCACACCACCACTTTCAATTTGCTCCCAAAGTAACAATTTATGATGCGTATTGTTTAGTGAGTAATTATTTACTGAATGTCAATCACCGATGCTATACCGGACTGAAATTCTTGAAGAAAGAAGAGCTAAGAGGCGAACTACCGACAGGCAACTTACCGCCTGAGACGCTGGTGCACAGTAATCCACCCATTACGTGCACTGGCGTACTTACTTCGGACCGATGGTGATCACTGTAGCAAGACGTCATGAAAAGAGATGGGGCGCTCTGTTCACATGCTTATCAACTCGAGCTGTGCACATTGAGCTTACCTCACTCTCCACGGACAGGTTGATCACGGCTCTACGAAAATGCGCTGCAAGAAGAGGAATGCCGAAGAAAATCTACATGGACAACGTAACAACTTCGTCGGCACGAACAAGGAACTGAGGGAAGCAGTGGACAACATGAAGAAAGAATACGTCATCTCAGAAGCGGACAAGATCGGCGTGAAATGGACTACACCCTACCACGATGCACGTGGCCACGCGGCAGAATCAATGCAAGTGTATCCTGGACCAGATGGGCGTAGGTACCCGGACCATCGAGGTCGAGACAAGAGGTGTGATGCTGTTGGTGCCGTGAGAATCGCCGAGCCTGGAGGACGGTGCGACGCTGAGGGGGAGAATGTCGGCAACGAGACCCTTATGTAAGGATAATTACGTGGAATATTTCAAAAATAGATTAGTATTATATTAATTTATTTTGTCCAAAGTTTTTATGTACCTATTTTGAAATGGTTCTTTTTTGTTTATTGGGATTTCGTAATGAAAATAAAACTTTAAACTAAGTTTACAGTTTGAATTGTGTAAATCGGTTTAATTAGTTTTAAAGATATTGTAGTTTTTGTAAATGGAAAAATGTTACGAACTGATTTTATGAAGGTTTTGTGTTTCTTGTTGCACCGAAAACCCAGAAAACCAGCCGCAGGCAGCCAGACTCCACATGAGAACGGCTACCCGAAGGCCCAGAAAGGGCCACCCCATTGACCCCTCGTCAGGCGAGGGCGGTATAAGGCATATCCGCAGTATAAGACAAAAGCCTGAAACTGCCTCCCTCGCACGGGCTTCGACGTCGCGTGAGAAGACAGAGAGTAGTGTGGCAGACCGTCGCACCTAAGCCTTTGAGGAGGCAAGAAGTAATCAGCAAGAAATAGTATAGTAGGAAACAAGCCGAAACCTGGACCAAGTTCAATATTGGTTCACTGGTTAATTTTCTTCGGACGCGAGGTCTCCCATTAGGAAGGAAGGAAAATCAGGTCAGGTCGTTGTACCACACCACCATACGCATTCAGGGGTGCGTGGCAGCATGCGTCTACCAGCTACAGACGGAAAAAGGCAGCGCACGTCGAACTCAAGTAGGGTATTCTCCCAGTGCGTACCAGGCTCATCCTGGTAACCGTCCGCAACAGATACGTTTTAAGACAGTCACAAAAGATACGTTTAAATTTAACAAAGAGGCTTCTTTATATTTTTTATTATTTCTTTAGTAAAACTATCTAAAAAGCATGTTTCATTTTAAGATTTGTTAAATTTTTTGAGATAATTCTCTTAACATTGGTTCAAATTTTGAATGCAAAAAGGGCTTTTGTTGTTTTTATCAGGCTGGGTGAGAGCTATCACAGCGGTCATTATTTTAAATGATAGAGCAAAAAATTAAGAAAGCAATGATATATTAACATCATAATATTTAAAAACAAAAACATTACTTTTTTCAAAAAATCGTGTTTGAAATTTTCGCCTTGTGTCTATAGTACCATTAATTTGTACCATCAATGGTACAAGAGTTCGGTGTTAATAATACATTGCTGGCTTATTGTACCTAACTAAATATTTGCTTCTGATCATGTGACGGCAGATGCTGGATGCGGGAAGCAGAAGACAGGGCGTTATGGCGCAAACTAGGGGAGGCCTATGTCCAGCAGTGGACTAATATAGGTTGATGATTACCAACAATGATGAACAACAGGAAATGTCAAAGTGACAGCGAATGTCAAAGTGACAGCGAATGTCAAAAGTGACAGCAAAGTCAAAAGTGACAGCAAAAGTCAAAAGTGACAGCAAAAGTCAAAAGTGACAGCAAAAGTCAAAAGTCAAAAGTGACAGCAAAAGTCAAAAGTGACAGCAAAAGTCAAAGTGACAGCGAATTTAGCATTCGCTGTCACTTCTAACAAGCGCGCAATTCGCTTTCAACATTTCTGTAATTCGCTGTCACTTTGACATTCGCTGTCACTTTGACATTTCCTGTTGTTCATCATTGTTGGTAATCATCAACCTATATTAGTCCACTGCTGGACATAGGCCTCCCCTAGTTTGCGCCATAACGCCCTGTTTGTTTTGGCTCTCCTGTAAAAAAAGAGGTTTTTGGTTTGTGGCCCTTTTGCATTCAATGAGCGAATTTTGAAAAGGAGTCGCTACCTCACTGAGTAGGGTATCACATGAAAGGTTGTTTGTACGTTTCAAAACAGTTTTCGAAATTTCAGTAGGTTTCATTCTTTTCGAAAAAATACCCAATCCCATTCAGTATGAAATGATAGGTATCGGTTTCTACGTTTCTAAACAGTTTTTGAAATTTCTGTACGTTTCATACTTTTGGAAATATTTCGAAGAGTCGAAGTTTTACAAATAAAGCCTCAAGCGTGACTTGAACTCATCGACTGAGAGATCCCTATAATTAAAAGATCTATCTTGCCAAATTTTATGATTCTAGGCCCGTATTATTATAAGTTTTGATTCTCGCCATACCAAAACCTTTATTAAAGGTTTTGGTCCCTGGCAAGAATCAAATTTTTTTTTGTGAATACATGACATAATATATTTACGGTTTTCAGATTTTTTCCTTCCTTTCCTTTATAATATGAGCTTGCTTCTTGTTGACTTAGAGCCATAAAATTTGGGTGTGCATGTGATTCCCTTGGAAATTTCAAAATATTCAGACATAAACGAATATTCAGACGACGACCTCTGTGGCGCGGTGGGCGAAGGTCCGCCTGCAACGCAGGAGGTTGCGGGTTCGATTCCCGCCTCGGGACAAATATTTGTACGATTTGCAGATATTTGTTCAGGGTGTTCCGGTCGTTTTCTGTATAATGTATGTATAATAAAAAATATCTATCTATTTACTCGTATATTATAATGTATATCAGTTATCTAGTACCCATAACACAAGCTCTGCTTACCTTGGGGCTAGATAATGATGTGTGAATTGTCCAGCATTATTTATTTATTTATAAACGGCTGTAACTTTTGATTGCATTGACTTAGAAGTTTTATTTATATTGAGGCTCCAAGAGGTTACGGAGTTATGTATTTGATGTTAATTTCAACTCGATACCTACACGCGTTCCTGAGAAAAGGGGGTTGACAGACAGACAGACGGACAACAGAGTGATCCTATAAGGATTCCTTTTTTCCTTTTGGAATACGGAACCCTAACAAGCTTTCATTATAGGTACCTTGTAGATTTTGTCGCACACCAAGTTACAAAACTAAGATGTAGAGTAGATAGATAAATTGCTGAGTGTACCTATCTGCTAGGTAAGTAGGTACTCAAAAGTTAAGTTACTTAGAATGAACTAGCCTACAATCAGAACAATAACTTCTGCCCTCCTGCAAAAAGCGGCCATCAGCCGATTTCGATACCTCGTGACGTCACACTAAAGCAACGTCACACAAACAAATCCAGCCCGCGCATAACTAGATGTCGCTACTAAAAGTGACCGGGCTCTAGATCGCGCTGACAAGAACGCACGGTGTTTGGTGACTTGTTTGTATGAATTGTTCGTTCGGCACTCTGGTTTTCCTTCAACACGTATAAATCTTTCGCCTTTTACTAAAGATTTCCGTGGAGGGGAACACTCAAATGAGTCTAATGACTGTTTTTGAATGCTATGACTTCGGTCAAAGCTTATAATAAAAATGAATAAACTTATAACTAGAGATGGGCGTTGTCGTTGAATTTCCACAACGATGCGCATCGTTTTTGTCAGAATGACATCCGTTGTGAACAACGATGTTGCCGCCAACGATGTCGGCCAGGTTGCTAACACAACACTGACACTAGGGTGTCGATGTTGCCGCCAACGATGTCGGCCGGGTTGCTAACACAAAACTGCCTTTTAGACCTATTAAATAAACCTATCTAAAGCAAACCAAACAATTAAATTAGTAGGTACCTACCTACCTACCTATTAAACCTATCTAAAGCAAACCAAACAATTAAATTAGTAGGTACCTACCTACCTACCGATTAGACGTATTAAACCCATCTAAAGCAAACCAAACAATTAAATTAGTAGGCACCTACCTACCTATTAGACCTATTAAACCTATTTAAAGCAAACCAAACAATTAAATTAGTAGGTACCTACCTACCTACCTATTAGACCTATTAAACCTATCACCTATTAGGTCCCTAGCCTACTCGAGGGAATATTTTTTTTTAAGTAGGAAGGTTCAATTCGATATCTCACGTATAAAGTATCCAGAACAATAATATTAGATTATTCCCAACAAGGTATTTACAGACGGCGCGGCGCGGCGGCGCGGCCTTAGTTAAGGCTTTGGGTATATTACTACATACATAACTCAAGTAGGTACCATAATTATAAGGATTCAATCAAAAAATCCAAACAAACGACAAGAATAACGAGCATATGAAACTTACTGGAAGTGACATGAGCGTTTTAGACGGATAGGTCCTAAATTACGGAATTTGAACAAATAAAAATAATTCAATATCTAACTTGGTTCCTAGTAGTAGGGTAAATCTAAAATTTCATAATACTTATATTAAAACGAGACATTTGTTAAAAAAATTAGATATCGTATTTTTTTAAATAATAAATAACATTGGTACATGGTTCATGCCATATCTAGTTAGATATAATAAAACGTTCAGTTCTATGTTCTAGCATCCTCTCCTCTCGCTCACACACACGCAGGCATGCGGGCGGTGAGGTATGGATGGATGTTCGTTGTTTAGGTTTGGCAATCGGCATTACTCGGCTGACATCGTTGTTCGCCATCCGATGCCGCGCCACTAACCTCCCCGCTTTTCCGATGTCGGTGTGACGTTCGTTTGTTGTCGGTGGCGATCGGCATTACTCGGTTCGGCATCTCGTTGTCGCAGGCATCCGTTGTTCACCCATTCGCCATCCGATGGGAACAACGTACACTGACATCGTTGGTCAACAACGATGTTAGTAAAAACGACCACCTCTACTTATAACGTCGCCGTATAGGTATACCACGCTAACGAAGTTGCGGGTAACAGCTAGTTCTTTATGAGCACGGGGTAAAATTAAAAACCCATGAATTTATGTCTTTTTCTGCATAAAGCACTTTTTTTACGACTGTACCAAATTCATAAGTTATTTCGGAATTCAGACATTACACAAATCAGTCTTTTGGAATTTCAGACATTATGGGAAAAGTACATTTTAAGAATTGTTCTTTCTGGAATATGCACATTTCAACATTCAGTCTTATTAATCACTTAGAAATTTCCATAAAACAAAAGTTATCGTATAATATAGGTACTGACTTAGTATCCGCCCCGGCTGCGCCAAGTATTGTCGGCAGCCAATCGCTGATGTGTAGCCGTTGTGTGGCCACGCGCATGTTCTTCTCCAGCAGTGGGCTCCAAAGCAAGCCGGCGCCGCGCACTCCGCCTTCCCAGAGCGTGTTTTTAACCTGAAAGTAGCATAAATAGTTATAAAATAAGAATATTATTTTAATAAGATAAACTTTAACGTAATAAAATCCTGAACTCTGGCCGACGCCCAGGAATAGGTGGAATAATGAAGTTAAGAAGAACCTTCACAAGTCTTCGCACCGGACTGGATGGATGCAGGAGAGGCCGCAGCCGCCGGTGGTGATCTATGGTGTTGACGCATCAGGAGGATTCACTTGTTCTTTCAAGCTGAACCTATACAGGGTGGAACAAAAAGTAAGGACCAACTTTCAGAACCTCTGAAAGTTTGCTCCTTAGTTTTTGTTACAAGGCCGCAACCGCAATGCAGGATAGTAGATTGTAGGTAGCCTTGCGTGTACGGATTTACGAAATTTTGACAACCAACAGTGCGACTAGTCTAAGAACCTAAGGTACGCGCCTAACTGCCATCAAAGGAACTAAGCGACCATGCCGAAATTGAGTACGTCAAAACTTACCCCCTTCAAAGGGAAGTTGGAAGCTGCGTTGTCATTGAAGCCCGACGCCGCTCCTCCGTTGTCGGTGCTGAATATCACGATCGAGTTCTGGAGCAATTCCTTGGAATGCAATGCCTTGAAAACTTGCCCGATTGATTCATCCAACTTTGATAGTACAGCTGTAAATTATTTTTAATAAATCAAAAGCTATTTGCAGATGTTACGCTTGAATTACCTGGAAACATTACTAGACCTTAAGAGGGCACAATGTGCACAATTTATTAATAGGATAGGCATAGGATTTCGCGTTCATAGGAGCGGGACGGAGCATACGTTTTTGGAACGGCGTAAGTACAAAAATCACGTTTTTGCTTATTTACAAGAAAACTACACAACTTTTTTTTCACGTCTTCATATTGAAGGAACTAGAGAAAAAAAATTGAATTTTATGTAATTCGAGTTTTTTACCATGGGGGTCCCGTGAGTAGCTAGATCTAGGCCTAGTCTAAAACCCGTTAGATACGCCGGCACTTATGAGATAAATATTACAGGTAGATGAATCAAAGACATGTAAGTATGAATACTTATACGGTATACTTTATCCATACCCTAGCCTAGCTCGTTAGCGATAAGACTGTTAATTTATTGCCACTTATTTTGTTTGTCTTGTAAATTGTGCGCTATTTCGCCGTATCTATGGATCGATAGATAACTCTTCAATGTATTCAGCCCGTCCTGTGAGGCCTATCTATTGCCTGTCTCTAATCTCATCAACTCTTTCGAAGCAATATTGACTATGTCGTTTGACCACCCCGGGCATTTATTCTAACTAATATTCTTACCCGCGAATTTCATCCTCTGCGTATTATTGATGTACTTGAACCTCTCGATGTCCTTGTCGGGGGCTCGTATCGGCTCGTGCGGGTTCCCGGAGTGCACGGCGGAATGCGCAACCAGCAGGAACAAAGGCTCGCTCGCGTTGTGTGAGGAAATTACCTGGAATAAGATAATACATTATTAACTTATTTCAAAATATGTATGGTTTGTTTTTCATTCAATTTTTATTTCAAAATCGAAAATAATTTGTAAGAACAAAACATTAAATTTAATCCTAATTGAAGAAGGAATTCATTTAATTGAATTTAATTGATGCAGGTCTCGACAGAGCCTACACATTTGCTCTCCTTGGAGTCGAGACCCTAGGTCCGTGGGGTACCGAGGCTCTTCGGGTTTTCAAAAAACTATCTGAGCGTCTGGTCGAAGCGACGCGTGACCCGAGACCTGGTGAATATCTGGCACAGCGTATCAGCATTGCCATACAGCGTGGCAATGCAGCCAGCGTCTTGGGGACGCTTCCGACTGGTGTTGATATGGATCAGTTGAGCTATCTGTAGACTGTTTGCAACAGTCGGCAGTTAGCTCAATTGTAAATACTAGTATAATTTTTTTTGTGAATAAATGTACTTTATTTTTTGTTCCTTTTGGTTAAAAATTTAATTGATTACATTTGTATAACTATGGTATTATTATTAATATTATTTAAAAATTATTCTATTTCTATATTGTACTGAATTTTTATCAATAAATGATTATAAGTATGAAGGTTGTGTGCGTTGTTTGGCGGCCTTATTGCTTAAAGCGATTTGGTATTCTAGGCAACTAAAGAAAAACGAAAAAATTAGGTACAAGAGAAGATCATAGAACGCATTTAGGCAGAACTAGAATTGACTGTAGTAATTTGTATGTAGCTAGGTCCACGCATATTTTTGTAAAACTGTTATGGTGATTATCGGTCAGTAAAAACTTCAAAATTAATTGCCTATGCTTACAATGTAGATTGGTTAGGTATAAATAAATTTTAGTAAGTGGTCTGTATGATGATTTGACCCCGAACTTGATTAACACTCACTTGACCGTTAGCTATTACCTATCTACAGTGGCGGATTTGCAGTCCTAGCCGCTCTAGGCCCCAGGCCATGTGCCGCCCCTTTTTCAGCCAGGCGCGGTCGCAGCCCACACCCTTTGGGGGGGTCACATTTGGTCAGGGCCGTAGCCAATGCCCCAAAGGAATTCCTTTCGGGGGGGGGGGGGGGGGATGTGTGCAGAGCCGTACAGAAAACAAGCAAAAACTTTATCGGCGAGCGGAGCGTGCCGCGAAAAGTTAGGGTTTTTAACATTTCGCGGTGGTAGGCAAATTCATCCACTGCCCTAGTAAGTGTAAGTAATGGCGAGCGAAGCGAGCCTCGATAATTTTTAAGATTTTTCTGGGATAGTAAGCAAGACAGAACCTGCGAAGCGAGTGGGATTAACAAAAGTACTAGGCATATAAAAAGATATAACGGCGAGCGGAGCGAGCCGCGAAAAATTTGTGTTTTTCGCGATGGTGGGCAAAGTGATCTAAATGGGTTTAGAGCACTGGACCAAAAACACCGAAATAGAATATACTATCGGCGAGCGAAATTTTTGTGGTTCCATTACATCTTTTGCAGTGTTTTGCTTATTGACCGCAAACACGACATCCCGACCCGACCCTTAATTCCTAACAAGAGCGAGCCTCGAAACTTTTTTGAGATTTTTCTGATGTTTGGGGAAAAGTAGGCAAGAAAGAACCTACCTATAACAAAAAAAATTTGCTAGTCAAGCGACCCCCGAAAACTTTAAAGACTTTGCGGTTGCAGATATAAGACGAGCGAAGCGAGCGAGACTCAAATAATCAGGAACACTTAAATCATATCAAAATGACTCTGATAATTTGAGTCTCGGCGAGCAGAGCGAGCCGCAGATTTTTTTTTACTTTTTTCAGGTGGTCACAAACTGGTCCAGAAGAGTATGAGAAAATAAATAACATAAATTTTGGAAATTTTGCGATGCTTCGAAAATTTATATCAGCAAATGGAATGCCTCAAAAAAGGGTGCCTTTTTCGAAATTGGTGAGGCATGCGTAGCAAGACAAAGAAGCTAAATATTAAGCTCATAACCATTTATAAAATAAACTATCGTAGTTTGACGAATTCATTACGTCTCTCGTTAAGGGATGAAACGATGCTGTTTTTCCAACATAAATAAGGTTTGTAGTTCGTTTACATCCATAATGAACAATTTATGAGTTTGTTGAATATCAACAAAAAAAGAGGACAACAGACTACAACCTATAGAATCAACGGCGAGCAAAACGAGCCTTGAACATTTTTATGATCTGTGCGTATGAGTTGTTTGGCATTAGATTTAGCAGTTTGCAGTTACAAACTCACCTGAAACGGAGGTTGAGTCCTGAACTAGAGCAAGCCAGAAGCTTTATGAAACAGCAGAACGTTATCATCAGTCGGCGAGCATAGCATGCCGCGAAAATTTGTTTGATTTTAGGAGTACTTTGCAAACTGACCTCAAACGAGAGATGAGCCCATGACCAGAGGCAGGCAATAAAGTTGCCGGTGAGCCACGACAATTTTTTGATTTTTGGGTTATTTTCATCAATTTTGCATAGTGACCTAAAGCGTGGGTCGAGCTCTGGACCATAGTCAAAGAAAAAAATGTTATCGGCGAGCGGAACAAAGCACGAAAATTTTGTTCTCGATTTCCATTTCTTTGCGCTGGTTGACAAAGTGACCTCGCAGATAATATGTTACATTTTTATGCTTTTTACCGTGGTGGTTGGATTGATACAAACTGACTATAGCAGACCAGCTAGAGCACTCAAGTTCAGTTCAGTTCTCGTCATAGATAACGTAAGTTTAGTTGCCTCTGCGCTGACCAAAACATAAAGTACAAAATACCAGTAATAGGCGAGTGGAGCGAGCCGCGATTTTTTGATAATCTTAATCAAAGTGACAGCAGTAAACAGAAAAAAATAATCATCAAGCTGTGGATTGCAAATTTTTAAGTACCTAAACATAGATTTTGGGGGGGTCACGACCCCCCCCCCCCCCCTGGAACTGCGCCTGTTTTCAGCACCCTGACAAGACTAGAATTACCTACATAATTCATGATTTAACGTTATGGAAATGGGACGCGGCGTTATGGAAATTTTCGCTATTTTCTTGATTATTTTCTAGGAATACCCCATAACATCTATAGATATTTGGATTCTCCATAAAATTTCCTACAAAATAACATGTAAATATACTGAAGGTGCGTAACGTAAGTAATAAGGTAAAACAAAACGTTTTAAAAAATTCAAACTTTAGGTGAAATTTTTGAAAATCGAACATTAAAAAAAAATCATTAAAATTCATTCTTACAGTTTTTATGTCCAGTGTACGTTTTATTTTATAGTTAGATAGCCTATCGTTCCACTAAAGAACTAAAATAACACGTTTCCATATAAACTTTTTACAAAATAAGCCTTTGTAAGGCTTATTTTGTAAAAGAAAAACAGATTTCGCGGGCTATCGCGCGCTCCGGTTTTAATTTTGAATTTGCCACAACTTTCGAAACTCCTTCGAAGGTTGGTTGGCTATTCTAGCGGCTAGAAGGTTGGTAGAATGCGGGCGGTTGCTTAGGGTTGCCAGGTATGGCTCGGTAGAAAACCATTGTGCTAGAAAATATTTTTTGAAAATATTTTTTTATAAATCTTCCTTTTTTTTGGCACGATTTGCCGCCCTTAATATCTGGCCGCCCTAGGCCCGGGCCTACTGGGCCTTACGGCAAATCCGCCACTGCCTATCTATTCTCGGTGATTAATAAAGGTAAGTAATTAATATTCAACTCACACGGACGGCTTCGTCAGCGTAAACATCAGTCGCGTAGTGACCATAGAGGTCGTGCGCTGTTTCGTAACCTGGAAAATATCACATTTTTTTTTAAACCTGGCTCTATTCAAGACAAGACAGACGATTGTGGTCAAACGAAGGTAATTGGATTTAAAAGAAACGTTTAGCGAGAGACTTAGGGCGGCTTGCGTAAGGATCGCATTTAAATTGTAATTAGTTAAATACGTTATGTACCGACTAGATTAGCAAAGTTCAGTTTTGGTCCATGATGAACTGGAGTAACTAGCTTCTGCCCGGGGCTTCGCACGCGTTTTAACAGGATAAAAAGTAATAGAAGAAAATAGCCCATGGTCATAATGGTCATCCAGGTAACTACATCTATGAAAAATTTCATCCCTATCTGTTCTGTAGTTTTGGCGTGAAGAGGTAAAACATACAAGCTTTCATATCTATAATTATTACTAGTTTCTGACCGCGGCTTCGCACGCGTGGTGTGGTAACGTTTTAATTATTATGCTTTTAACTTAACCTTCATTACTTACATTATAATACAATGTGTCTGGTTACCAGTGTCGGAGACTTTGGGGGGGGGGGGGGGGGTGAAGTACGGTAAATTTTATCGACAAATCACTATCCCTATTGTTTTTTTCTCGCTCCCTGATAAAATGGCAGCCATTTTGTTTTCTTTGCCTCTAAGCACGGGTGCTTGTATTGTTTAAGCTATAGCTACCCATGCAGAGGTTCTAGGAGGACGATAGAGGACTCATTTGATTGCCAATAATGTAGGCAATAAAGCAATGATAACATTGTTGCATTTTCTATTTAATAATAGAAGAAAAGAGAATTTACAAAACAAAAAAAAAGTTTTTTTTCAACATTTTTTTAAAATTTTTAACTTTTCATTAAAATTGAAACTGTCAAGCTACATGTTTTTTGTTTTGGAACGATAGTACAGAATGTTTGCTTCAAAATAAGTCATGCATCTTAGCCCTGAGTAAGATAGTTTAGAAGTTATGACGATTTGAATCTGACCCTTGAAAGTTTAAATATCCCGCTAATAAGCAACTGGACTCACGGTTTCGAGGAATTGCGTGTCCATAGACAATTCTGTGCTTTGTTGTAGATAAGGACGTGATGAAACGAAAAAAAAAATGGCGCGCTGTCAGATTAATTTTTGTTAAGTTTTGTATTTTTCGCTGACAAAAGTTAACAGAAATGGAAGATTTCCATTATTCCAGCCAGGACGTGGCCAACATCCATTTCGTCTATGGATTGTGCAACGGGAACGCTAATGCTGCTGTAAGAGAGTATGCGAGAAGATTTCCCAATAAACCAACCCCGAATGCTCGCACATTCATACGACTACACCTCAACCTCGCCGAAAATGGTATTAGAAGAGCACATAACGAACGTATTCCTTAATTGTCTTCTAAAATGGTATGGTCTGGTATTTCAAAACAGTTTTTGAAATTTCTGTAGGTTTCATACTTTTTGAAATATTTTGAAAAAAGTCGATTTTGTAGCTTGACAGTTTCAATTTTATGAAAAAGCTAAAAATTTCAAAAAAATGTTGAAAAAAAACTTTTTTTTTGTTTTATTAATTCTCTTCTTCTATTATAAAATAGAAAATGCAACAATGTTATCATTGCTTTATTGCCTACATTATTGGCAATCAAATGAGTCCTCTATCGTCCTCCTAGAACCTCTGCATGGGTAGCTATAGCTTAAACAATACAAGCACCCGTGCTTCGAGGCAAAAGAAAACAAAATGGCTGCCATTTTATCAGGGAGCGAGAAAAAAAAATAGGGATAGTGATTTGTCGATATAATTGGGTAATTCTCACAGGGCTCAAAAATACGTGTCCGGTTAGAAAAAACATACAAAAAGTATCCCTAGCCCTTTGATTTTTTTTTGTATAGTAGATTAGACGAAAATACTAGGGAGACCTATTTTTGTTTTTTAATTTTCTTATTCTTAATACGTTAAAATAAATAAAAACCTTGGAAATATTGACTTTCGTGGTGCGTCCGGACCTCATGTTCCACTATTAAAACATTTTTATAATATTTCCTATTATTAATAGCACTATTTCACACAGGTTCACAAATAACCAGATAGTTACCAGCTTAACTGACACTATTACAACACAAAAATAAGCTTTAGTTAAAAAGTTAAGACTAGATCTCTTCGCGTCCGACGTTTGGCGTTGATACCCCTGGCGCGCACTAATTCATTCATATATACTGTACTTTAGTAACTACGTGAATAGTTGTTAGACCGAGACAAACTATCAGTTGCGCTCCATCAGTGGTGTGGACAACACTTCTCTATCTCTCCGCGTCGCTCTGTTATTAAGGTAAGTAATCACTTTCCGTGGCTTGGTACACCGCAAATGTTGATTACCATGTAGACTGTAAATTCGTTTATACTTATCCTATTGTTTCAATGATTGTAACAATAGATGCCTTTTGGGTTCCTAATACCGACTGCAGACGCCAAAGTAATATATACCAGCAATTTAGGCAATTAGTTAGGATTTTGTACTCTTTTTTGACTGTCGTGGTATTGATTTTCGTGTTTTCCGTGGGCAAAAAGTACACAATGTCAATTTAAACCATGAAAATTAAATTTGCATGTTGGTTAACATTTTTATATTGGTAATTTTTATAATGTTTTATCAGTACTACTCATTGGGAATCTGGTCTACTCACGAGAAGATCGCTTAGTTGCAAAAAGATTAGTTGAAAGACGGAGGAGAGCCCAAAATAGAAATACAAATACAGAAATACAGCTTATTCATAAAGCCAATTTACATATCAACAACTTTTGTGCCTATATACACAGCGTGTACAAGTTATTAAATAATTCAAATTACACATAAATACAATACAAAACATTTGTAATTAAGTGATCATTAATTATTAAAAAGTCAAAAGCCACATAAAAATATTAGAATTAATTAACATTAGTCTCCGTTTTTTCGAGTAATTCTACTACAGAATAAAAATTCTGCTCGACAAGCCAACGTTTTAGACGGAACTTGAAGATAGTTAGACTGCTAGCAGCTGTGACAGCTTCTGGCAGTTTGTTGTATACTGCTGGACCCATAACGTGAGTCAACTTTGAGGACTTCGTGAGGGAGCGGGCGATAGTCGAGAGCTTTCCTGCGTTCCGCGTCTCGTACGAGTGGGTGTCGCCGTTCTTCATGTATTTATCTAGGTTCAGACGAACATACACCGCCACTTGCATTATCACAATGCTGGGCAGTGTAAGTATGCCTAGTTCTTTGAAATGTGGTCTGGCGGAGACGTCACGACGTATGTTAACTAGGGTGCGTATGGCTCGTTTTTGCATCCGGAAGGCACGCTCCCAGTTAGCGGCGCACCCCCATAGCTCAGCACCATACTGTAGCACCGAGTGAACAGTTGCGAAGTAACAGCTTCGTGCCACCTCCGCCGGAACCACACGAGCCACCCGTCGGAGCGCAAAAAATGCGCTACGTATCTTTTCGCATATTTTGTCTATGTGGCTCTCCCAGGGCTCCTAAGGGCTATGTCCATTTCAAAACCAAGAATCATCGTGGCTTCGGATTGGCTAATGGTCGCTCGTTCACATAGACTACAAGCCGTTTCGTCACTGCCAGATAGGCAGATATGAAGGTAGTGGATCTTACTTAGATTCAGAGCCAACCCGTTCATCCTGAACCATCCAGACAGTAGGCCGGCCGTCTCGCTTAGCTTCTCCTCCAGAGCGTCTACGGACTTTGCAGTGACGATCGCGGCCACATCATCTGCATTCATGAGGGTCTTCACGGAGGTCACCGCTCCGGGCAGATCGTTCAAGAGGAACGAGAACATTATGTTGGAGACAGATGACCCCTGCGCTATCCCCATGGTGGGGGAGAAGGGCTCTGTTCGCTCAGCACCACCGATAACAATTTGTGATCGCTCACGCAGCATCTCCGTAAGTACGGCGAACGATGCTCCCTCGATCCCATAATGACTCATTTTGGCAGCAAGTACGGCGTGGCTGGCCACGTCGAAGGCTTAAGATAGGTCGCAGCACAACACGGCCATCTGCAACTTCTGCTTGCACGCCGCCAGCACACGCCGCACCACCTTGCGCGTCAGCGACGTCGTGGAGTAGCCGGCGCGGTACGCATACTGCCGAGGCGACAGGGCGTCGTCCGTCGCCAGCAAGTACTCCACCAGACGACTGCTCAGCCCATTTTCGAGAACTTTCGCAATAGCTGGTATGATTGATACTTCCCTGTAGCTATCCATGTTCTCTGGGACACATTGCTCACTTCCGCCCAAATCAAGCATAATACAGATAAATACTCCGTTCAGAAAGAAAAAGATAGGCAACGGTATTTTCGAAAGAAGAATTCTTTCTTCTTCCGAATTCTTTCTTATTTCCTTTCTGGGATGATAAAATCAGTTAGTGAATTAGATCCTCGTCAGCAATGAATTCCTAGAGAAAAGCAAACTCTCCTCTAATAAACAAAATTAAACTCAAAAACTGATTAAGAAGTAAATATAGTAGTGATTTAAGAGTGTTTTTCTGATGTAAAATTTTGTTTGTTATACTTTCTTAGAAGAAAACTACAATTCTAAAACAATTGTTCCTTAATTTTAAGAAACTTTCTATCTACTTTCTACTGAAAACACAGTATTTTATTTATAAACCATCCCGAAATTCCTTCTCACAATGCTAATTCACACAAAATGTATGTTTCAAAATATAAATGTCGAATATTTTTATATATTTGATTTCGGTGATATGAATGCTGATTTCCGTGGACACCATATTTTTAAAATTGAATAACTTCGTAACCATTGAGCCAATCAAGTGCCCTCTGCTACCAATAAATTTTAAATTAAATCTTTAGTCTGAATATTTCATCATTATGTGTAATTTTAACAAAAAAATATGTGACAGGAAAGTCAACCAAAAAATGAGTTTCCGAAGAATGACCCAATTTACCGTACTTCACCCCCCCAAAGTCTCCGACACCGGTAACCAGACACATTGTATATTTATTTATACTAAACATAGAAAATACCCAGAACACCCGGAACAAATATTTGCAGCTCGTACAATCATGTCAATCATTTGTCCCAAAGCAGGAATCGACCCGCCACCTCCTGCGTCGCAGGCGAACATTCGCCCGCCGCGCCACATCGTTCGTCAGTAATTTAATGTTAAAATAATAACCTCTTCTGAAGTCGAATCCCCAAGTGCCATATTCTGCGTTAGTGTGTTCAAACATGTCGATTTTACCGGTCCAAAACCCGAAATGTGAATCAAACCTGTGGAACAACAAGTATTATTACGTAGATATTCACTCGTAACGGTAAATTGGTGCCAAGTGATCATTAATTCAAAGGTTAATGTGGTCTTTTCCCTTCACATTCGTTTGATTGAATTTAAGCTATTTTTCCGATAAATATTTTACATTTTTCTTCTCCATTATTCCTTTCCGATTCCACCATGATAAAGAGTCATCTAAGTATTATCTTATCAGTTATGTAGTTTCTAATCCTATGTACACTTGCGAGCTTTAAACTGGAATCGTTTCAAGGGTTGTTCAAGACTAATTTTTACAATTTCTTTGCAGTGAACTATGAGTTAAGTTATGTTTTCCCTTACGCAGGATTTATTGGCGACGATAAATTTTGATTTAATGCACGATAATGTCCGCTGCCACACCGCAGCAGTGACTAGACAGTACCGACAGACGTCTTCCATGTCGGCATTCCCACACTAGACTGGCCAGCCCTTATTCCTGACTTGAACCAATCTGGCATATGTGGGACGAGCTAAAACAGCGGATACGAGGGAGAAATCCAGCTCCGGCGCCGATAGAAGCCGATAGATGCAACTTCGACCTATTGCAATAATTCCCAAAATTTAGGTAGCCAATTTAATTAATTTTAAATCTTCTTGATATCACTTGAAAGGTAACAAAATTACCTTTCAAATGATATACTACAATCTATAGTTCATTGTACATAAATTGTAAAAAAATTGTTTTGATCAACTCGCGATGAAGCGATTCCATTTTAAAGCTCGCAAGTGTAGTATCTAATTCCTAAAAATGTGAGCCCTCACCAGAAGGCAGAGTGCCCAGAATGCTGGCAGCATCGCCTCGTTCAACGGCAATGCTAATTCGTTAACAAAAATTATGTTCTATGCGCTAAATACATGTAGCTACATGGCTGTAGGTACCTTACCCTCTATTCATAGGAAGATACTCTTTCTTGTAAGAGCCGAGATGCCACTTGCCCACGAGGTGCGTCTTGTAGCCCAGCTCCTTGAGATACTGCGGTAATATCTTCTCGCTTAGAGGTAGACCTCGCGGCTCCATGCCGTATATTGTTCCGTGTTGCATACCTGAGGGTCAAGACTATATGAACTACAAAGATTTTGGGGTGTCCTATCATCCCATGGCGAACTACTACGGTTATTATAATTATACATTAAAGAGCCTAGCTCTTGTCGGTGCAATGATGCCATTTTCTCCACTTTTCTGTTTTACTCTACGACATGACAGCGGCTTTCTCCTTGATCTGACTCATAGTTAATTGTTGGACGTCCCCTTCCTCGTCTTCCTTCTACTTTTCCTTCTATGATGTTACTTATGAAGCTGTCATATCGCTTAAGATGCCCAATCATTCTACCCATTCTGTTTTGAGTGGTGTTCTTATTTTGGGCAAATGCGCAAATCCTTCCAGGAATCAGACGCAAAAGCGACATTAGGTACTATTAATTACTGGTCTCTCGTGATGAGGCAAGGTATGGTGTTGTTGGTTGGTTTTGGAGCCAATTTTTGGTTTTTACTGTGTAGGTATTTCGCACCTATTATTTAAATTATTAGTATTTAAAGCGCTGTTTAAGACGAGTGTATAAACTAACCATTATGTATCGGATATTTGCCCGTCATGAGCGCGGCGAACGGGTACAGATCGGAGGCACATAGAAGTTCTGCAGGATTATCCCAGAGTATGTTAATTCGTGGCGGTTACGCCGTAAGAATCGACCCCTACAACTCAGCCAGGGAAGTCGTAAGAATCGACCAAGGGAACGGTCCAGAAGAAAGGCAGCAGCTTCCTTCTGTGTAATTTTAACACCTCCACTGCGATCACTAAGCCGTCTGCCGAGTGTGGAGTGTGGGAATATGGCAAAACTCCTTGTTTGGAACAGACATGTTCAGCAGCCGTGTGGTGCCGAAGCATTGTACCATCTCAACTCTTCTCGTAGCTGTCGTAAGAGGCGACTAAGGGACATATAACGGGGGGCAGGTAACAGTGTCCCATGCAGACCCATCACGAACTGCGATCCTCAACCCGCATGCCCAGTGGGGATTATGGGCATTTCCCCCCTATGATGCGATCATTAGGGCCCAGCAGTGGTTATTCGTTCTCCGATCGTCGAAGCGACCACTACTAGAATACCCTCAACGGTTCCTGTAATACTTGATGCGAGTTGTTTGTGTTTATTGTGTATTTTTGCAAATAAATGTAATGGATGATTATAAAACCTATGCTTCTGAAATGTATTTCCATTGAATTGTAAGCGTGTACAAATAAATATAGCAATAAATATGATGTTTTATTAGAACATGGTGATTTCGCTCACATATAGCCTGATGACTGACTCTATGTCAGACTTAGTAGGTCTATGATAGGAGAGTCGAACTAACCATTATGTATGGGATATTTGCCCGTCATGAGCGCGGCGCGCGACGGTGTACATATCGGAGGCACATAGTAGTTCTGCAGGATTATCCCGGAGTAAGCTAGGGCGTCTATGTTGGGGGTTCGTATCGCGTTGGACCCGTGGAAGCCGACGTCATTCCATCCCTGGAAAACCGATTGGAATTAGATCTCCCCATAAAATAAACTTGTCTAAAATCACGGCTACCCAAAATAATTACACATTATATATTATGTGTTAACAAGATAAGTTAATGTCATGTGCGAGGCGTACAACTCAACACCGAGAAAATCGCCAGTTTGGTATTTTTCATTTTGGGTGTTGGTAGGCTCAGAAGGATATCACAATCTTTTCAACAAGTTTCATTAAAATCTGATCGACTGTTAAAAATATGTTGCTAGATCAAAGTTTGAAACGACCTACAAAGTTAGGTATACTAAACTACAAAGCTGTAGATAGCAGTTAGCTCAATTGTTTCAGTCGTAAATACTAGTTGTAATTCATTTCTATTATTTGATTATAATTTTCTTTGTGAATAAAGTAGGTATCTAGTTAAACAACATAGGTATAGGAACGGTTAATATAAAATGTAAGTACTCACCAAATCATCTGCCAAAAAGAACACCACATTCGGTCGAGTAGCATCACTCAACACAAATGTCAGACACAAACACAGAATCCACATTTTAAACAACTCGATACTTAATTGATGTTTTCAACTGCACTGAAGCAATCACTTAACATTTGCAAATAACCTATGTACCCGCTATGCGTTTGCACACAGACTTTTACATTTCATTCAAATAAACACTACTCACTTCAACTTTAAATTGAAAGTTACGACTAAGAGCGACTAAACACTATCACCTTAATCTTCTACGCTATAGTTTGCATCACCTCACCAAGAATTCCCCGGGTAAATATTTAACTATCATCACTTCATCACACACGACGTACACTCAGTGGTCGTGCAAAGGAACACAGCGCATATGTACGAGTAAACACGGACCCAGACGAGTGTCCGTCGAAAGCTACCATAAGCCTTGTGAGCGCGGCAGAGAATCTAGCGCATCGGGTCCCGTAATTGATAGCGTTGATAACGTACAGGGTGTAGCAGGATAGCTGTCGTAAAACAACGCGTTTAACGACTTCTTATTTGACATTCGACACCATAAACTTGCTATGATATTCTATAGCCATCATTAAACTTTCGGGGTTCTACCTCAGATGGCATCTGAGAAACAGCACGCCTTGAAAATAATTTATGACTAGGTACCAAAGTGTAGATAAAGTTAGTATTTGAATTATAAAATGAACTGTTTACTTCATAATTTACAGCAAAAAAAAACTTATTGTCGGTTCGGCTAGCTTGTAAATTACACCCTGTACTTTTCCACCTTCAACCGGTCTAAAGCGCATGTATTGAATAAGTTACGTACCTACAAGCAACCAGGCAGAGAGCCGCCGGTAGAAAATCAAGGGTTACTCTTCCAAAAGCGTTCTAAGGCGTACCTATACTGATAGGTACGCCTTTTTAGGGTTCCGTATCTAAATGGTGCCAACAGGACCCTATTCTAAGCCTGCTTCGTCCGTCCATCCGGACAATTAAGGAAGATCATTAGTGTACCCAGAGTTCAGTTTCGCTAACGCAGAATGTTGTAAATCCCACATTGTTTCTCACGACGTTTTATTACGGCAGTTTACTGACGTTACGGGAATTACACAAATTATTTAATTGACCGAACGAGCGAAGATTACTGGACATTCCACACAGCATCTGGCCCCAAAGACGCTCAATCGAAGCAAGAGATCATTCCTGGGTTAAGTTATATCATGCAAGATTTTGTTTTTAGGTGAAAACTTCCGATTCACTTTATCAAATGCAACGGAGCGGGCTTATATAAGTTTTTATTACTTTGTAAATTGTCACTGATATCAGAGTTCAAACAACCGGTCGATAGTTTATCTGGTTCATTGTTTATTTTATTTATAAAAGCTGTCCCTAAACCATGTTTACCTGACAAATAAAACTTTTCTAGTGACTTGAGCAATTTAAAAATGAATGTACTTTAGCTATGGGTGCCGGCTTAGAATTTACACTACCCCAACTCTTCCCGCGGGTGTCGTAAGGCGACTAGTGATATCAACCGGGAGCAGCGCCTCCTGCAGAACAATTCTACCACCGAACTGCGATCCCCAACCCGCATGCCCAGCGTGGGGATTATGGGCATTATACCCTATGAGATAAAAGTCGATAAGGTGCTTATCAGGGGGAGGCCTGCGTCCAGCAGTGGACCAGTATAGGCTGTTGAGGTGAGGAGCAATTTTTAACTTTATGATCATCCTATCCACCGTGTGTATTCCTGGCGATAATCTCTTGGGAAATCATGGTGCAAAGCTAAATACTCAGTTACGTTCTTCCTACTAATGGTACATTTCAAGGGGGGAAACTTATACCTCCATTTTTTTAGGGTTTCGAAGATCGGTTTCGAAACCCTTATGGTCTCGCTTTGTCTGTCCTTTTTTCCCTCCTTAATAACTCAGCAACTACAGCAGCTATCAACTTGAAATTTAAAATAACAATACATTTCGTGCGCCTGTACAGATTTTATGAAAAAAAATTGAAAAAAAAATGAAAAATGAAAATGAACATTTTCCATACAAATTGAAATGTCAAAATTTTAAGAGACCTACAGAGTCAAGTGGGGTATCAAATGAAAGGTATTAGTTTGTACATTTCAAAATAGTTTTTGAAATTTCAGTAGGTTTCATACTTTTTGAAATATTTTGAAAATAGTCGAAAAAATACCCATTCCCCCCCCCCCTATCTCCGAAGTTTGCAGAGCGATCCATTCAAAATGTATCGAGCGTTTGTAGATATAGATCTATATTTTACAGGAAAAATATAGAGAAGTCTGTAAAATGAACCCTTTTTGAAAAATGGTCAAAAAGAGGGGGGATAATTTTCAAAAAGGGAAGTCACCCCACTGAGTGAGGTATCATATGAAAGGTATCGGTTTGTACATTACAAAACAGTTTTTGAAATTTCTGTAGGTTTCATACTTTTTGAAATATTTTGAAAAAAGTCGAATTTTTACCCGCTCCCCCCCCTCTATCTCCTAAGTTTGCAGAGCGATCCGTTCAAAATGTATTGAGCGTTTGTAGATATAGATCTATATTTTACAGGAAAAATATAGAGAAGTCTGTAAAATGAACCCTTTTTGAAAAATGGTCGAAAAGAGGGGGGATAATTTTCAAAAAGGGAGGTCACCCCACTGAGTGGGGTATCATATTATGAAAGGTATCGGTTTGTACATTTCAAAACAGTTTTTGAAATTTCTGTAGGTTTCATACTTTTTGAAATATTTTGAAAAAAGTCGAAATTTTACCCGTTCCCCCCCCCCCCCTATCTCCGAAGTTTGCAGAGCGATCCATTTAAAATGTGTGAAGCGTTTGTAGATATAGATCTATATTTTACAGGAAAAATATAGAGAAGTCTGTAAAATGAACAGTTTTCGAAAAATGGTCAAAAAGAGGGGGGATAATTTTCAAAAGGGGGGGGCTACCCCACTAAGTGGGATATCATATGAAAGGTATTGGTTTGTACGTTTCAAAACAGTTTTTAAAATTCCTGTAGGTTTCATACTTTTTGAAATATTTTGAAAAAAGTCGAAATTTTACCCTTTCCCCCCCCCCTATCTCCGAAGTTTGCAGAGTGATCCATTCAAACTGTATCAACCGTTTGTAGACATAGATCTATATTTTACAGGAAAAATATAGAGAAGTCTGTAAAATGAGCAGTTTTTGAAAAATGGTCAAAAAGAGGGGGGATAATTTTCAAAAGGGGGGGCTACCCCACTAAATGGGGTATCATATGAAAGGTATTGGCTTGTACATTTCAAAACAGTTTTAAAAATTTCTGTAGGTTTAATACTTTTCGAAATATTTTGAAAAAAGGTCGAAAAAATTACCGCTACACCCTATCACCGAAGCATGGAGAGAGATCCATCTGAAATGTAGGTTGGTACCTACTAGTTTTAGGTCTTCATTAAATTTCGGAGTTTAAAACCGGTACCTTTAGTACATACCTACTTGTTCACAAACGTTCGAAACCCTCGGCGCGCGAGTTACACTCGCACTTGACGGGTCTTGTTTATTATGACTTAATTTGATTAAATTTATAGGCTTTTTAAATACAATCCTTTTGGTTTTGTGTTTTTTGATGTACAAAAGTCTTCTGTTTTTTTTTAAATAATTCCATAAGATGTTTCCTTTTTCAAGAGCTTTTGTGTATTTTTATAATTTACTAGCTGCGCCCCACGGCTTCGCCCATGTGGACATTTTTCTAAAATCGGTCGAGCCGTTTCGGAGGAGTGTGACCACAAACACCGTGACACGAGATTTTTGTATGTATACTTACCTAGAACCTAAACAACATCTAGTGTAAAATGTGTACCTACACGGTGGTGGAATAAGTAAATAAAATACCAGACTTCCGACGACGGCGCCTCCGTTGATAATTTATTATTATTTTATTTATTTATATTGGGGATCTTTCAGCATAATATACATAATAACGATGTCTAAACAGCCAGGTGGCTATTAACAAGTTCCCACTTATAGACGAGTAATTTGGCATTAGATTGATTAACGACTTCAGAATATTCTGAAATCTTTTACTAGGAGGGAACTACTAAAAACTTATAGGTTATCCGAGCTCGTCTCCACATAGCGAAATCATCGGGATAACGTGTTTTGCTTTGGCGCGATATATTCTATCTGCAATATCCCACAGACTGGCTTAGCCGGACAGACTGACGCATGTGCTGGAAGCGTTATACAACAGCCAACCGGATCAGGTAGTCACTGCACCTAGCCTCTCTTCGTATAAGCGTAGACCTAAACTAAACAGTGGCTCGTCGAGAAGACGTTCTACAATGTTGGACGAATTTGTGCGAAAAATCGAAAAATTTATTAATTACCTTTTTATTTTGTTGTACTATTAATTTATTGTAACTCGTATTGCTTTATTTGATTGTAAGTATAAATATTATTTCCTGGCCAGTAATTTTTTAACAATTAATTGCTTCGTCTAGAATAATCGGAACAAGCAATTGGTTACCTATAGAGGTTATTTTCTTAGTCCTGCTAATTTTCCTTTAATATTGCCAACTTACATCTAAAATAATAAAAAACTTTACAAATAATTTACTTTATTATAAATTGCAGTCATCATAACTAACTATAACACACAGTTACTTAAAATGAACGCTTCGAGATAATCTTAAGTTGTTTAGCTGCAAGTCTACAACCTCGATGTGACTTGTGATGCGTCCGCTAATAAGTCTTCAAAGATAAACCTGTTTATTTATATGACAAAGATAAGAGATATACATAATGGTTTTAGACTGCATCGTTCTGGGTCTCTGGGTTCCGAGTCTCGATCATTTTGCATAGTGTAGAAAGAGATGCCCTCTATTTCAACGCAGAAAGACAGCTGTTAGCCATATAGCAGCGGTCTGACGGAAAGTACAAGATGAAATGAACTTTATTACGTTGCAATTAGAATATTATGTATTTTTTCAGGCCCAGAAAACCTAATGTAAAATGGCTTTTAATAATAACAGTTCGAAATGCAGTTTTCTTACGTAAAGCTCTGGTGTTTTTTAGAGAGAATTTAATCTTTATTTGAGGGACGACTTTGTGTGCTATTTTTTAAGTTGTAGTGACGTATCCTCTCTGTTTTATTGACACGAAGGTCATTGACACCTCAGTACAAAGATAACATTGTAATGTTCATTATTAATACGAAAGCGTCCGCACCACAAGGTCACATCGTCAATTTCATACCAACTGAACTAAATTATAAAATAAAATCACCATTGGACTATTTAATAAAATGAAAAGGTATAAATTGTACTTATGTACGACGAAGCGCGATATTATGTGACATTAAGTACTATAATATGGTCCAAGTAACACCTAACAGCTTAAGTTATAAACATTTTTAATTAAGAATGCATAAGAAAACATAGTCACATTTTGTGTTTGTCAGATTATTGAAATTAAATTTACTTTTATTTTTCTCGCAATTAAAAGAATTTATAACTAAAGCCGTGTCTATATAAACATTATGAACACACGGAATTATCTACAGCATTATATCATGCATTATACATACATAGTACAGTATAGTAAATTATAGAAAATGCAATAATTATCTACTTAGATGAGATATGATATATTAATATCTTACAATTGCTTATAAATAAATATTCTTTAGAGAATGTGAACCAAATTCTTCAGCAAATTCATAACCTTAATACGATCTCGTACAATTATGTTCCTATTATAGCAGAACACCTACTTATTTAAAAAAATCACTCAAGAAATTTAACTATTGTAATTAAAACTAAATAAAATTCAGCTAGTTCATTTTCGAGATATATCTTGTGACGGAATTAAAATGCATTAGATAAAAAGGAAAATGCGTTTTACTGTGAGTTCTTTTTATATCGACAGCGCGTTACCTACTACAATTTATATGGAATAAATTACCGACCTGTCATTATCATCAAATTACCGCCTCGAAACGGTTTCGCTTTCAAATGTGGCGGACAACATTTAAGCTCTCATTACGATCACCGACTTGTTTTAGCTGTAACACTAGCTACTGCCCGCGAGTTCGCACGCATTTTTTGGAATAAAAAGTAGCATATATTTTATTCCAGGTTTAGGTCTTTATGTGTGCAAATTTCAGTCCAATCCATTCAGTAGTTTTGATGTTGTCTTCGGCCAAACATCTTCACAACGGCTAGTTCTTACGCCTTTATAATATTAGTAGGATTTATATTAAGAGTTCATAATATATTTCTAGAAACAAGGAACGCTAAATAATGTAGTTTGTTCAAGATAAGTGATGAAGTAAAAATCTTTGGTGGAGATTTTGTATGTGACAAATAAATGTCTAATAGTATAATAAAACAGGAACAGAAACTTCGAGAAATGCATAACAATACTTATAATGTAGATAGGAAATATATTACTATGTGGATTTTGAATAATAAATGATAATTTACATAAGCAAGTGTGTATTTGACAAATACACCCTACAAAATTTCTTCTACTTTTTCGGCACATTAGTGTACGATCGACGACGACATAGTTTAACATATTGCCTGAGTTTTACTTATTCAAACGAAAGTAAATCTTATTGCAATAGAAATACAGGGTGTTCTATTTCAGGGGACCAAACGAAATGGGCTTTTCATTTAGATAGTACACTGTCAAATATAATTCTGAACATACACAAGCGACTTCCTTTCAAAACAAATAGAACACGTTTTCGTTTTTATAGAACATCCTTCATGGTATGTATACTATCCCGTTAAAAGAGCCACCAGTTCTCATAATAGTTTTAAAAGTTTAGGAGGTAAGTGAACCAAACATTTTTTGAAAGTTCCTCTCAATTTGAAGCTTCCTCCCACTTCGTTCACCCCCTGAGAATAGAACAATCCGTACATTCAGTAAACCAAGTTGTATAGTAGGACTATACCTGCGCCGCTGGAGATGTTACGTCTCGCTCACTCCTTGCGTGCTTTCCTCTTCCTCTGGCCATCGCCAGCGCCGTCCGAGTCGCCGACTGGAGCCGTCTGAAACACGCGTTAGGTTAATGCGTTGAATCTTTATTTTAGTAAAGTAAAAATTATTAATTCAGTGTCACAATGTTACAAGTTACATAAAGTTACAATAAAAAAAAAGTTACAACCGTGAAAACAAAAAGTTCGTAGCTCAGAATTAATTTAATTTCTGATCGTTATATTATTGCGAAGATTTAAATATCAATAAATAATATTTTTGGGGTGGTTCATCCCCTAACCATACTTGTAAAATTCTGTAGATATGGTTCGTGCGTTCTCCCAGCGCTAACTCAACAAATGGACTGTGTTGTGTTACAACTAAACGCAAAGACACGCCATTTCCAATCTTTTGCAATATGCACCTAATGAACAACTGTGAATGAACTGGTGTTGATATGGATCAGTTGAACTATTTGTTCTTTTGTAAAATATTGTTCGGAAATCGGAGGAGGCCTAATGGGCTTGGAGTAAAAACTTTTGTAGTTTGTCCGAACGAAAATAACCATAGCTACCGGCCGATCTTTTAGGAAATTAAAAAAAAATAACACGTTAGAAATGGATTTCCATACACTTTTTCCTCCCGCTAAAACACGTGAGAAATGAAATTCCATAGAGTTTTTCCTCCCGGTTTCTTAAAGGCCTGCAAAGACATACTTTCTATTCTATAAATGGAAAAGGGAATAGGCAACTTTCCGAGCAGGTGTAGTATAAAGCTCATTTTATTGTTGTCGCTTTCGATGCTTAAATTTGTTGGTAGTTTTTTTATTCGTTAGTATTTTTGAAATGTTACGCATACCTACTTTTCACAATATTGAAAATTTAACCGAAATACAAGGAGCTCCAGATGAGCGAGTGCGTCTAGGGCCGTGAAAGTGTTAACAAATGGCAACTTTATACCAGACCTTTAAACCTTTAGACCAGGTCTCTCTTGGTTGGCTTGGCAGTGGTTGTTACTTCAGTACTCCAAAGCGTGTATATTAGTAAGTATAGATGGTATAATGTCTCACTTACCTCGGGAGTACCTTCCTGCTCAGGAGCTGGTCCTTCTAGATCGGCCTTGGTTGGCTTGGCAGTGGTTGCTTCTTCATCGCTGCGGCTGTCCTCTTCAGCGTCAGATTCATGAGGATCGTCAGCTCCTAGTGTGTCGGATTTCTTAGCTTCGCCTAATGGGTCCTAGATGAAAATATGAGTTAGTATGGGCAATTTGAAGGAGTTTATTAGCACTTTATTGTTGGTTCCTTAAAATTGAAAATGTGAAAAAAATTACGATACCAAAAATCATGACAGTGCAGTGTTTTGCACGTAATTTGGTCAAGATCTCAGGAATCCTGCGGTCTATAAGAAGATTTATGTTTTGATTCGTACGTTATTACTACTTCTTTGGTTCCATAACAGTTTCTTTATTAGTCGTGTAGTTTTCTGGTATATAAGCAAAAACATCATTTTTGTGCTTACACCGTTCCAAAAACGTGTGCTCTGTCTCGCTCTTATTGCCGCGAAATCCCATGCCTATCCTTTTCACAAAATGTCGCGCAATGCGCCCTCTTAAGGCTCTACCTCCCCGAACACTAGCGCAGCCACATATTTTATCTTATTATTACGTCGAAGAAAGGAAATTCCAAAAATTATGTTGGGCAATTTGTGAATCCTATCATAAGCTTTTTTTTAATGCATCGGTAATTTTTTTAGTTTGTATACTTTAAGCAGAGTTGCGAAGTTGCTGTTTCTGGCCACCATGGTGGCAAAAAAGAGCAACTTCGCATCTCTGCCTACACTATACAAACTAAAAAATTTATAGAGGCATTAAAAAACTGCTTATGCTAGTTATCACAAATTACCCAAAGTAATTTTTGGAATTTCCTTTCTTCGACGTAATATAAGATAAAATATGTGGCGGCGCTAGTGTTCGGGGAGGAAGAGCCTTAAGTATTTAAAGAGAACTTACAGATCTAGGTCCGCAGCAGAGATAGGCGGCGATGCCGACCACGATGAAAGTGCCGAAGATGACGACTGCGTACACCCACGGGTTGTCGCCCGCGAACTGGACCGCGCGCTCGAAGAACGACTCCTGGAAATAGCTGCTACTTAGCACTACGGTCTAGCTTTTACTACAGATCTACTGGGGTCTGGGATAGGATTTAAATCAGGGGGCCTTACTCCTACCTACTTATCATAATGTATTAATTTCGTATACGCCTTTCTTAAATTCTCTATTTTCTATCCATCCAAAGATTTTCCTCCGCCTCCTCACAGAATCTGCAGGATTGTGTGGCGCTTAGCCCTATGTTGATTTTTAGTAATAAAGCTCTTACATTGTTATATGATCAAAAAGTAGCACTAAATCGAAATTTGTTAAAACATGGGTTAAAATAAAATGTTTTATTATATATGGAAATATGATGGAAATCTACTTTACTGCTAGTTTCATTTGTTGCAGAAAATATTAAAAACCGGTAAAAAATTAGAATTTCGCGCTAATCCGTGTCAGATTCCGTGTCGATGACTCAGTAGCGGAGAGTCTGAATAGCCCCGCAGGAGTACGAGACACATGGAACAACACAGGGAAGTTATGTAGCTTGTACTGGGTAGGATGTAGTTTTAGGATTGGAAAATGGTTACACACAGGACTACACAGTACACACACATTTGACGAGCTTTTGATAGAGGAGGATTCCGCTTCTAAGGGTTTCGGTTTAGGAAATGGTTGTGTACGTCATAATTGATAGCCTATATTAAGAGAGTATTTAGCATAATGTTAAAAAAACGAGCCTTATAACTTCAAAGTTCTTCACTTGACACTTGCCAAACCTGATGTAGAATGTTTGTAAACACACAGCTACAGCACAAAAAACTAAAATTCACTTGCTTGGCGTTGAGATTCAGATTTAATTGTAAGCAATATTTAAGGATCTCAAATCGACAAGTAAATTGGGTATAAAAAGACGCGGCAACAGAGTGAATAGCAGGTTAAGTACGGGCGGTTTGTTTACAAACATTCTACATCGAGTTTGGCTAGTATATAGCTTTTTTCTTCCGTAAAATGCCAACCAATGTAGCATTTCGACAGAAGCCCTCACATGGGAAACAACCAGAACTCTATGTGACAGACATAGATATCTAAGTTAGCCTCGTGTATGCTACTATGGGCAAGCGCAGTACCCGGCGATAAATATTGCACATTGACCTTTGGAAAGAGACAATTGATGTGCAGAATTTATCGCCGGGTACTCTACAAGCTTTAACACTCCCTAAAGATCTAACAGTTCTTCGAGCAAAAACCCCACATTTCCTTAAACCCAAAACCTACAGGTACAAATCGAGCCATATCTTAGCTTTTGGACCCTGGCTGTAAGTGAGTGAAGGTTTACAGGTTCCCTGGCCCGCCTGACGAGTAGCACGATGTATCCTATGATGGGGATGGCGCAGTAGACGGCGTACATCGCCCAGTAGCCCGGCCGGTAGTTAGTGGCGCGCAGCACTGCGCCCCACCACGTTTTCTTTACAAATGTTGGCAATTTTTAACTTTAAAACACAATTGTAAATTGGTATTGAATAAATGATTAGGATTTAGCAGACATTTTAACCACGGGACACGTTACTCGGCAAATCACGCCCTATACCCCGCTGCCACTCAAGTAGCCTTTTAGGCTACTTGGCGGTAGGTATATGACCTACTAAATTGTCTTGTTAGTACGTCTTTGGCTCTCAAGGACAAACTATCACCGAAAAAAGACTTAATGCTCGTTTTTGTTTGTAAAAAATATCGTAATCGATTTGTCAATATTTCTTTTTACAAGTCTGTTTAACTGTATCATATAAAAGCAGCTTCTTTTTCATAAAATCTAATAAATTTAATACATTTTTTGCATTCATACCGCCATTTTAAAAAGTATTTAAATTTGAATGCAATGTAATTAAACTGAAATAAGTCGGATTATACTGTTCGTTTTCCATTCATTCATTACAAAAATGTAATAATAGGGCAAGCCCTATCGACACTATCTGACACTATCGATATGAATGAAAGAACGAACTCACGCACTTTCAACTTTCTAATTGATCCGCTAATGGAGTGGGTAAAAGCAGCCCACAGAGAAAAGGCATGGATTCCGTGAAAACAGTATATTAATATATTATAATATTATTTCGATATCTATTATTTATTTATTTATATGTGGTAGGTAAATATACGTTATGAACCAGAGTGCTACAATGAAAATTCAAAAAATATAAAAAACTACGCAAAGATGCTGTTCCTGCCTTAATTCTGTCTGAATTTTTAAGTAGACTTTGAAATGTCATAAAACCATTCTCATAATTTAATTATCATCATCATCGACGACTTGTAGAAATCCGCTGTTCGATAAACAGGACGTCTTTCAAAATATTGCAAAATATTTTAGCAAAACTCTACTTACAGAGTCCCGGGACAGCTTGGCTCGCTTTAGCTTGAAGGTGTGCGCCGCAAAGACCTCGGCCACCAGCTCATCGTCCGTTACTATCAAGTTGTCGAACAGCAGCTGGGGAGACATGGACCATAGCTCGAAGCCTATGGCGTGCTGGAGAAGAAACAGTAACATTCATGGCTACACACACACATATGTACATAAACATAGTTTTTAGGTATTCATAATGTTATGTTTATATTTATTTCACGTTATCTTTGGTACAGCCCCTGCCTTTCTTAAATTCACACAATTCTTTCCATAAAAAGGTTGCCTGGAAGAAGTTTGTTACCTCTTCACGCCATAACGACTGAACCGATTGGGCTGAAATTTTGCATAGATGTAGCTGGTAGTCTGGAATCTAACATAGGCTATCCTTTTACCCGCTTTATCCCATGAATCAGTTCCCGTAGAATAGAAACAACTCTAAAACGTTTCAACACCTATTTCGGCACAGGATCATGGGGGCAAAACTCGATTTTACGGCCAACATTTGTTTAATTTAGCTCCTTGTTCTTTGTGTGGTTTTTAATGTTTTTTATGTGTGTGTCGAAATAAATGCTATTCTATTCTACCCAATAGAAAAAACGCGTGCGAGGCCGCGGGCAGAAACTAGTTAGTAAATAAAGTAAACATGAGTGTTACTTACAATGGGCGTCATCTTGAAGGGGTGTTCGTCCTTGAAGTATTCCGGGTTGGGGATGCGCCGCGGGATCCACTTGCCCTTGTAGTTCGGGTTGGTGATGAGCGGCGCGCGCCATATACCCTGAGCAAGACATGATCATCGAAAATATATGAGTTATTGGATGGAAGTTGAGGCAGGATTCTTCATACAAGATTGGATCAAATAAAAACTTGACAAAAATGATGTCTCAATCATGTTAAGGCGCATACCCGACCTAAATCAGCGCCACCACCTATTTTATCTTATTACTAGCTGCGCCCCGCGGCTTCGCCCCCGTGGAAATTTATGTTTCCAACTTTCTTAATTTTTTCTTTCATAAGAACCTTCTCCTGACAATAACAAACACAACAAAGAAAGAATTAGCGAAATCGGTCCAGCCGTTCACGCGTGATGCGATGACAACGGAAAACGGGTTTCATTTTTATATATAAGATTATATTAAACGAGGGAATTTTCAAAAACCGAACTTGCAGTTTGTGATACCTATCACAAGCTTATTTTTAATGCTTCTGTAAGTTTTATTTGTCTGTTTTCGTGCAAACGCTAATCTTACGCAAGCGACATAAAAATTGGTTTGGCACGACAACGAAAAGGAAACTTAGATTTCAGAGTACGCACCCAGATCATACCGATTCTTCCTTCGTTCACCTGTACCGATGATCATGATACCAACCGAGAATCGAGAGTGGCGACATGATAAAAGTTGGGATTAGGGCTCATATATACAGACCTTGCCGAAGGCAAGGCAGCTTCGATTGCACGTTGGCTTGCCGTCGGCAACGTGCAGTCCGTGTGTATGAGCCCTTAACAGTACACAATACGAGATATGGCAAATCTTGGGGCATACCTTGTAGTCAGGGTTGGGAATCATGGGCGGAGACCAAGGCCCGCAGCCGGGGGCCTGGTTGCAGAAAGGGTTGTCGATCAGTGGCGCCTCCCATTCACCATCCATCTCATCATCCCAGTCTGCTGGTTTCTTTGCTTCAGGATCTGAAAATAATCATGTATTCATATTGCATTGATACCACTGATACATGCGTTTTGGGGACGCTTCTGACTGGTATTGATATGGATCAGTTGAGCTACCTGTAGATTGTTTGCAACAGTCTGCTGTTAGCTCAACTGTTTCAATTGTAAAACTAGTTTTAATTTATTTATATTATGTGATTGTAATTTTCTTTGTCAATAGAGATACTTATACTATAATGCACTGTAATATTTGACATGTTTTGTGTGAATAAATGATTCTATTATACAGGGCGTCCCACAGCTATGCCAAATGGAGTGATTTTTTACAAATTGGCGGGTTCGATTCCCGGATGAGAGAAGGGATTAATCTCTGAATCTAGTTTAAATTGTTTTTAAATAAAATTAAGTCTTCATTCAGTAAAATTTTCTATCTACAATATTTAAGATACTTTCCCTCCATGTGGCAGAGAGGTGACATTTTTTTTATGAGACCACCTCATTAACCAGATCATTTTCTATAAAACAGCGAAGACATTTTTAAAATCGGTAAATAATTGACGGAGAAATCGACGAACATACATAAAAAAGATACTACAGCCGAACATAGAACCTCTTTCTTTCGAAGTCGGTTAAAATTGAGACGTCACGATTACGACTCGATACTACGTCAACCGTGGTTATCCAGTCCACAACTCGGGGTTCTGGACAGGGCTATCAGAAAAGTTCGCATACAGTCGATAAACCTACGCCTAAACACAAGCTCTGCATAGCTTGGGGCTAGATAATGCTGTGTGATTGTCCAGCATTATTTATTATTTCTGCTCTGTAGCATTTAGCATTCATAGAATTGCCGACATTCATTTTGTCGCAATCCTGCAGCGCCTCAGGTATGTTCGCTGAGTCTCGCACCAACTCATTGTATGCCATCTGGGTCAAAAAGACAGCCTCACTGTTCAGTAGGGCAAGCACGAGGATTGTCGTCAAGGGTAGAATAGAGAAAAATTATGTCACTTTGTCATCGAATGCGTAAATTATTTGAAATACCTTCCTTGATCTTCAATAATGACGATGCGATGTCATTATTGTCTATTCTACTTAGAGAAAAATCGCCGTGCTTGGCCTACTGCAGAACCCGCGGAAGCAGCAACTGCATCTTAAACGCTGTATCTACCAAATATGATCGTCCTCTGATGTATAAGCTCATTCAGAAGACCAAATCCCTGTTTAATATTAAGGGCCCATACTACCTCGTTATTGTGTGAAGAGGATAGGCATAGGATTTCGCATTCACAGGAGCGGGACAGAGCAAAGCGGCGTAAGCCCAAAAATCAAGTTTTTAGTAGTTATTTGCTCCCCACAAACATTAGAATAGTTAATTGAAAAAAAGGCAACATATATTTTTTTTTTTTACTTTATACTTAGTTCAATTACCATGCTTAATCTCAAGATCGTGTTTATTGAGAAATTAGGGTTTTAGTAAAAAATTAGAGGTAACTTTGCGATTTTTTTCTATCGAGAAAATTTTATGGAATCGTGTTTTCGAAACATAATTATGATCGATAGAATAAGTCCTGAACTTTACCATATATAAATTTCAAAGTTAAATATTCAGTAGTTTGGAAGATATGGAGGTCCGACGGAGTTGAAAATAAGCAATTTGAGGTTGTATACGCCCTATATATAAGTACTAGCCCGTCAAGATTTAAGTCCATAACAAAATAGACTAATATATCTCAATAAATATATTATTATGAATACCAAGTCATGCTAAGACTAGTTAGCCTAGAAAAGTAAGCAGAGCTGAACTGGTGTTATCGTAACGAATGCCGGATATATTCCATGATATTTTTGTAGTTGAAAGTCGCCTACTAGTAAAATAGTAGTTACCAGGAATATTCTCAGGTTCGTCGTCGAGCCAGCCGCTGGGTTTGGCCGCGTTAGGGTCGATGATCTGAGCTGGTGCCTCCTCGTCCCAGTCTTCGGGCTTGCTGGCTTCAGGATCCACGATCTACAATCATAATGATAATTTCACTCAGTGACTCCATTCTGTGACTATGGTACTAACCACAGAATACTCAAACGCAATTCAGATTTAATCACGTCTCAAACGACGTTTTAGACAAATTTTCATACAATACTGTCAAAAATCCGCGACTTGTGACGTGCTGCGTTTCAGTATTTGCAGGGAAATCCGCTGTCATTTGAGATTTGCTCATATTTCTATTTAAGTTCGGCAAGTATTATCTTTAAGTTGACTAATGCGCACTCCATTAAAACGCTTCCGATGCTATCATGAGACAGTCATCGGCAGAATTGCGTCAATCTGGTTTGACGCAATTCTAGCAATGACTGTCTGCAGCCATCCTACAAGATATTGAAGTATTATCTTTCCATTTCAGTATTTGTAAGTTATCCATAGAAATGATGTTTTAGTTGACTGGCCTAAGGGATGCTGCATTCAAAAACGAAGTTATTACTAAATACCTACATACCTTTTCCCTTTCATCCCAATCCTCTGGCTTCTTATCATTGGGGTCGTCGACCTCCGCGGGCGGGTTCACGGGCGGCGTGAAGTCGTCTAGCAGAGTGCCGGAGTTCACCTCCTTGCCGTCTATGTTGATGAGGAATGTGTTGTCTGGACGAACTATCAGTGTGTAGAGATGGGGCTGCTTGTCTTTGTAGATCTCGTCGAGGCGTTGGCTGTGGGGAGGATGAGAGGTTAATTATAGGTGTAATGCAAGTTATTTGTCGATAGGTGCCTCATAAAAGTAAATTGATTTACGTAATCTCGTATGGAAGCTACCCTCAGGTTTATTAAAATGTTGCCTACACAATGTGACGAGTGGTACCTCCTCTCTTTGTATTTAGATAACTGTTTTTGAATTATGTAATTAAAATTATTATCAAACTCAAAAGTTTTCTACCAGTATCGGTAGCTATGTTTTCTGGAAAAATAAAAGATTTTCTCCTTCTTAGACAATTTTTGTTCTGCAAATTTTCCTTAAATTTAATTTGTGAAAGCTTTTAGAATCAGAATGAAAGACGAAGGAATGCGAGCCGAAATCAGTTGCCAAAGAGTCAACGATCGTTTGCTCGACCACTAAATGTATTTGGACATTATGGCCGCACCATCGGCCACCGAGCATACGTTAGCCTGAAAATCCTTCATTAGCGTTTGTTAGGCCGGTGTGTAAACAGTATTAGACAATTAGCGGCGGTTTATTAAATAAGAAACTTACGTAGGCTTCTTGCTATGCTTCTCCTCAATAGTACCGTTCTTGGGATTCTTATGCCTGAAGATGAAGTGCAGCTTATTATCGTTCCCACATTTATCCGGTCCGAACATGATCGTGTAAGGCGTTTGGTCGTGGAACTGGCGTAGGTCTGCCTTCGTGTTGGTGCCTTTGGACAGCAGCTTGAGGTACGCTCCGCCGCAGTTTTGACCTTCCTGTAATGGAGATAAGGTATGAAATTGGTTACAGAACCAGCAATTAACAGCTTTCACTTACTAAGCTGTGTCTTATTAAGAGCAGACAGGCTCATTCTTTCCGTCTATTTATTTGTACTGTGCGGTGCCGGCTTAGAATTTGCACCACAACTCTTACCGCGAGTGTCGTAAGAGGCGACTAAGGGATATCCACCGGGGGCGGGCAGCAGCGCCTCCCGCAGAACAATTCTACAACCGAACTGCTTAATGCATGCATGATTCTTAACCAGCATGCCCATCGTGGGGATTATTGCCACTACCCCATGAGATAAAAGCCAATAAGGCGCTTATCAGGGGGAGGCCTGCGTCCAGCAGTGGACCAATACGCGACGACCTTGGTGGCGCGGCGGGCGAAGGTCCGCCTGCGGCGCAGGAGGTTGCGGGTTCGATTCCCGCCTCGGGACAAATGTTTGTACGATCTGCAGACATTTGTCCAGGGCGTTCTGGATGTTTTCTATGTATAATAAAAAAATATCTATCTATGTAGTGTTTGTATTAAGTTTAACAGTAGCTCTGCTTAGCTTTACGGCTAGATAATGCTGTGTGAATTGTCCAGCATTATTTATTTATTTATTTATATATTCTAGGACCAAGTGCTTGGAAAGACAAATCCAATGAACGAACTCAAACTCGACGGGGTTAGGTAGTTGCGTTTAGGATTTCCTATGGCCACCGTATATCTCCATCATCAGACCAGCTCCTAACACGACATTACATTCTCACAGAACTTGCACGAGTATGCCAATTTTCATTTTTTTAATCTACATTATAAGTATCTCAATAGTTTGAGGATGACTGGTCTAAAATTCAGTAGCAAGACTTGTCCCACACATGCGGGAAAGTTATTTTTTTTAATTATTAATTTGAGGGCTTTATCGCTTAGCGATAACAGCGCCCGTAAAAAAAATACATACAAGAAGGATACAAAAAAAAATATAACAGAATAAAACTTATTGTTTAACTAAACCCAACCCTAATATGGGGAAGTTAAATGAAAGCTTGTAAAAATCGTGAGCGGCGGCGGACGTTTCATTGGCAACTATCTCCCGCTACTCACTAAAAGCACCATACAATATGGTTGTAAAAAAATAGAGGTAATGCCCAATGAAATTAGAGTTAATGTCTATCAAATTGAGGTTAACAGGTGTTGAATCTCAGGTACCTTAACTAACTTGGTACTAGACGTGTGCGCCGACGACGTTAAAATGATCGGCGGCGGGCGCCGGCCTGAAATCGGCGGCGGCGGCGTGATTTCGGCGTGAAATCGGCGCGTAGGTATAAGTAATAAATAAATAATGCTGGACAATTCACACAGCATTATCTAGCCCCAAGCTAAGCAGAGCTTGCGTTATGTTATGGGTACTTACTATACTAGATAACTGATATAGGTACCTACATTATAATATTCGACTACATTAGGAGGTGCATTTCATAACTTCGACGTTTCGTAAATTCGAAGTTCATAGCCTTTTTTGGCCATTTTCAATTTCGTATTTGGTGGCCACAAATTCGATTTTTTTTGTTTCGATGATTTACCCACGCAAATAAGGCACCTTACGCAGTCGCGGAACGAGTACTTTATTGGATCCCATAACTTTCCGTATCGCAACAAGTCTTCGGTTGGGTGCAAGATGTTGCGCGCCTCATCAATGCCAATGCCAGTACGGTATTGCTGTCGAACAGCTTGATCATCATGGATTATCGTGTACTAGGGCCGCCGGTCGGATATTTCGCTATGCCAGCCGGCGACATCATCCGGCGAGTCTATGTCATCGCTAACGTACCAGCTATTCTCAAACCGAATGGTCTGTTGCGCGACGATGGTAAGAGCCCCGACGGTGTGACACTAATCCCATGGGAGTTGGGGAGGCCCATCGTGTGGGACACTACATGCGTCGACACACTAGCACCTTCCCATGTTCCGAGGACATCCGTGAGGGCAGGTGCGGGGGAAGATTTGGCTGAGGATCTCAAGAGGCGCAAACATGCAGGTCTCGACAGAGCCTACACATTTGCTCCCCTTGGAGTCGAGACCTCTAGTTCTTCGGATTTCTTAAAAATTATCTGAGCGTTGAGTCGAAGCGACACGTGACCCGAGAGCTGGTGAGTATCTGGCGCAGCGCATCAGCATAGGCATACAGCGGGGCAATGCAGCCAGCCTCTTGGGGACGCTTCCGACTGGTATTGATATGGATCATTTGAGCTACCTCTAGGCCAAGCACGGAGATTATTAGCTAGGGTAGAATAGACATTATCGACATCGGATCGTCATACATTGCGTACATTATAGAAGTAAAAGGATTGACTTTCAATTTCAAACAATTTACGCATTCGTTGACAAATAACGTAATATTTCTCTATTCTACCCTAGACAACAATCCCCGTGCCCTGCTGTAGATTGTTTGCAACAGTCTGTAGTTAGCTCATTTGTTTCAATTGTAAATATCATGATCTGTGATAATTACAACAACGTAAAATTATAGAAGTAGGTTAACCAGTTCTCTGCCAGGCTTCAGCGATACGACTCGGACGGGCGCTGGTTGCATACGTGCAGTTGAAGCGCGTAGGTCACACTTAATGTGGTACTCAATCAAAGTATTTTCGTATGTTTTGGATTAGGTAAATCACTTTTCCGATTCTAACTGTATGTGTAAAGGGACAGGAGAATAAAAGTTACATTTTCTGTCTTAACTATAAACTTTCGAAATTGAGCTTCCGAATTTAGAATGCCAGTTTCGAAATTGAAAAATATTTAAATCCCTGACGTTTCGTACCCCTTACAGTGTTTGTGCCTTTGTGGTAACTTCGTAAGGTTTTGAAAATAATTAAATGTAATTTATACAATATAAATTTAGTCTGAATATTTCTAGTGGAATTGTCTCTATATTTGAAAAAGTTTATTTTCCTACGGGGGACACCGTAGGAAAATAAACTTTATCAATATCCAAGTCTATATCGGCACCTGTATCTGTCTGAATCAGCGGCGACTTTTGATACCGTTCGGTTCGCGGTGCCCTTTGACATCGCGGCACCCTTTGACATCGTGGCGCGGCGCGGTTTCTTCTTTGACTACAACTTGGTTGTAGGTAGCAGGTGTCGGACAATGTAATAAATAATAATCAATAAAATAAGGGAGTTTTCAAAGCGTCTAAAAGAATACGTTCCACGCCGATTTCACGCCGATTGGCCGATCGGCGGCGGCGGCGTGGAAAATTTGCCGGCGGCGGCGGCGGATCGGCGCGGCGCACACGTCTACTTGGTACACTTATCGATTTTAAATCTGGGTCACACAACGTCGCCAACCCTTTCGTGCGTTTTACGTATTTCAATACACTCACATTTTAAAATTTTCAATAGTTTTGTCTCTTTCGTTTCTGGATGATGTTGCAAATCAACCAGTAATAAAAAATTGACGTAAACAAGCCAGTTTGAGGTTTTATTAGTGCATTTTCAGATATGATAATCTGGCGCAATGCCAAGGTGTAGAAGTATTTATAGAATTGACTTAAAAAGAAGTGTCTATCTTTGGATGATTTATATATGAATAACTCAAAATTTTGGCTGGCATCACTAATCAAAATATTTGTAACCTTAGAGCAAGCCAGAGATGTAAGCCTGTAATGTAATTTTCATTTTCTTCTTTTTGTCTGAACAAAGTCAGACAAAGAATTCTCACAAAAGAAAATTTTAAGACCTTTAAAGAGATTAACAAACAAAGAAACCAAGTAACATATTCAGAACATAAGCTGATTGTCTCATTCGAATTCTTATTAGCAACTCCGTCTAAGTTAGACTTATGCCTCGAGACATGGAAATTGGATTACCCGTCAATAGAATCCAATATTGAAATGATGCAAGACATGACGCAATTTTACACGCCTGAAATGTATATACTACAGAGTGATAAGCCAATTAGCCAAGCTGAAAGTTATTGTTTCAGTAAAATTCTTTATTGATAAGGTGCCAGTTTTATTTCAATTAAATTCTCGGTTAATGGCTCTGCATCTGGTCGACACAATTCTGCCAATGTCCATGATGCTAAGTGTCATAAACCTTTGTGAGTTTATAAAAAAAAATCCAAGAGATTACAATAAATAACGATACCAGAGTTATCTGAGGCTGTGATTGGGAAACCAAAACCTATAACAGCAGGTTATTTTAAGAACTTTTATGATATTTTTATGATTGATGGAAGAAATCGCTTTAAGCGATAAGGCCGCCAGTTCTATTGCTGTTCTCTATTATATTTCGTGTAAAATTTGTTTTTTGTTAAGGTGATGATGATGAATAAAGAATTATCTATCTATCTATATTGTTAAAATGGTGATTTTTTTTGTTTGTGTAATACTCACAAGCATACAATCATGTTATTCTCATCATTACACGTGTCAAGTCCACGGCTGAACTAGTCTCTCTTAAAAGTGGGGGTTTTGTCAAATAATCATGCTTGGTATGCAAACTAACTATAACACCAAGGTTTTGATCAGCATGAGTGACTTGGGTAAATGATTCATTGTATTCCAATTTCAAGTCATGACCATTTTCTTCACTCAATAATGAAATGATTCATGGTGTGACCATTAGCTAACTACGTAATAGGGATAATATTTACCAGACTAGTAAGACTAGAAGAGACATGCACATTAACATTATTTCTAACTTAAAGCTGAACTAACTTCAGCAACTACACCACAGGGGGCTTTATTTGCATTAACATTAGGGCTCATATACACGGATGGTACGTTGCCTTGCTGTCCGTGTATATGAGCCTTTAGTAACATTACCACATCAGCACTCGTACATCTATTATTAAACTTCAACCTCAAACAGCCTGTATTGGTCGCAGGCCTCCCCCTGATAAGCGCCTTGTTGGCTTTTATCTCATGGGGGTAATGCCCATAATCCCCACGCTGGGCATGCTGGTTGGGGATTGCAGTTCAGTGGTAGAATCTTTCTGCAGGAGGCGCTGCTGCCAGAAATAAAGGTCCCAATCATCTGCTTATTGAATTGGGCTGGTGAGAGATTGTGCTCTCCGGATAAAAGATGCGGAAATGTCATTCTATTATTTTGTTTTAGAGAACTTACCTGCATAGTAACTTCATACTGCACAATTAGGGGTTTGTCTTTGAACTCAAATGGCTTGTCCAGAAGAGCAGAGATGGCAGCGTGCTTTGCTTCCGTGGTCAAAACTAGTCCCAGGTCATTTTTGAAGATCTTCCTTGAAGGACTTTGAAGCTGAAATCATAGCATATTCATCTTATAAGGCACAAGGAAGTGGGGTTTCATTATGGCAATTAATTAGAATAGAATAGAATATAAATTTGAGTTTAGAATAGCCTAGTGGTTCGGGATCAACCTCATTGCAGCGCATGCATTGTTAGATTGACTAGCTCGAAAGCAGGTCTTCTTTTTATGGTCCTTACCTCCCATGCCCCATCATATTTAGCGATATCCTCGTCCACACCTTGCTTTTTGGTTTCAGACTTTACCCACTTCTTTCCGAATTCTTTTGCATCATCAAAGTGTTCAGCAAAGTGCACCCACGATGGGGTCTGAGGGCTTGCATACTCTTCTATTTCTTCTTCAACTTCAACTTGCACCTGATCAAATAAGGAATAGTGAGGCAGGTAAATAATTATTAAGACTAGACATGCAGACAATGTTGGAGATAAAGATAGTGAAATGTAGGTCATATTGCAGATAGCAGTATTGACTGAAAAATGTGGAGCTACTAACCTCATCATCAGCTTCACACAGAACAGTGCTCACGAACACCAATAAACACCAGATGAGAACTTTACTCCTGAAAGGAGCCATCTGAAAGAAATACATGTGTGAGAGCAACGACCGACGGGCGTTTACAAGCTATGTAATAACCTTAGTGACACGCTCCGCCGCTATTTTATGTTAATTTAATTAGATGGAGAGCTGGCCGGTAGCTCATGCGACGGGTTGAAAGTTCGGGAGCAGAGCAGCGGGCGATGAGGGGCTGCGGTCACCGGATATCCTCAATTAGACTAAAGCCGCAGGAATGAGATCTATCTTTGAAGCCGGAAGATGAGTTTTACGGACCTTTTTCAATAAAAACACACTATTTATTCCTATCTGTCGCGGGCAAATACACGGGATACCTAATATGAAGACTTTCAGTCAGGCATCAACCTCAAAGAATGATTTTTGATTTTCCTGAAAATTTTCAACCAATCAAAAACAAACAGTTGTCAAGGAGGAAGCAATCGTCGAAAATTTTACAAAACGTCGCGTTCATGGTTGGAAACTCTAGTCTATTACCAGCCAGACAACCAGCATGCAAGGCCAACCCATGGCCATGCATGGGCCAACCAAATTGTATCGTGTGTAAAGGGCTTGATTGTTTGTCTTTGACATGATGCATTTGACTGGAGAGTGATTTGGTTCGTCCAAGGTTTTTGACAATTCACAGCTGATTTCTTTGTTTGTGGTCTTGCGTTTCGTTCTTGCTCCTGTCTTTCTTCAAAATTGTTTGATTTTTTTGGCTAATTTGGCAATACATTCTTTGCTTTCGGTTGGTTTACACAACATTTTGTGAGTTTTCCGCCGAATAGAACGAATTTGAATTATTTAAACAAACAGCAAGTAAGCAGCAGGCAAGGCCGGTACGCGGACACGTGTGCTGTGTTGTGTTGTGTTGGTTGCGATCTTCTGTTGGGACGTCGATTCTTGCATTTATTTTTTCTCATAAATTAGAGTGCTAACTCCACTTTACATTCCAGCACTATTTAGTTGTACTTTATATTAGTACTTTAAATAGTATTTTATGTAAGTAAATAATAAACCAATAAATTACCTGCCTCTGTGATAACTTGTGTACAAAGGTGTGTAAATAATAATTACTTCGTTTGGTACATGTTTTTGTATAACAATGGGCTGCCTCAAGTGCCCTTGCCTTCATAAGCAATAGGTATTGTTATTTAAGAACCGAATGAGTAAGTCCTAATATTATTCAACATAAATTATTACGCCGGTACTACATGATCAGGCTTTTTATCACTTTATTCTGAGCTTTTGCCATGAAGAGAAAGTGAGTCAATATAAATATTTTTTTGAATTGTCAAGACCAATAAAAAGTCCCTAGTAATAATTTAAACCAGTGCAGTGTGATCATTTATCAACTGCTACCAAAATTTATTTAAAGAATAGGTATCTATTTCTAAAATTAATCAATATTTCCACAGCTTTAACCCCATTCGCAACATGAAGCGGTGCTTTTCCCGGCTACTTCGACTCCGGAACCTTCTGATCCTCACAGTATTAGTGATCCTGCTTCATTTGTTGAAATCACTCAGCCAAATAGAACTAAAGGAGGCTGATAACAATTTGGAACATGACTCTGATATGTTGCCGCAGTCACAAAAAGTTTATAATAAGTTGGAGCATTTCAAATATTTTGTGCCAGCTAGCTTGATACAGGTTAGAAAAATATTAAATTTTATTTTATATTATGTGATTGGGTTGCCGCGACAGTTGCTGTGTAAGAATCCACCCCTCTACTTGGATATTGTAAAAATAATGCTGGACAATTCACACAGCATCTTCTAGCCCCAATCTAGGCAGAGTTTAAATAAATGGCGTTTGCTTTTTCATTATTTTCTTAATCTAACCGGTTGAGACTACTTATGGCAGCTTAAAATGACTTCTTTGAAGCTCATCAATAATTTTCTTTCTTTCTTTTCAGTTAAAAGACTGGCACAATTATACACAAATTGCTAAGGAGAAAAAACGAGTTGGTGAGTTGAGTGCTCTCTTGATCTCTCTCTTTTATTCTCTCTTTTTGGCATTATAGTGTTTGTGCATTCGAGCTAACATCAGGTATAGCTTTGTCTCGGGTCCACGGGTTTTGAGGAAGCAGTCACACAGTAACCACGGGCGAGAGTGGACACGCTTACAGAGCCACTGGTGACGTTACAGGCCAATTTAGCTACCTACTTAGTTCTGTCTGTACTAGTGAGTACTAGGTACAGGCATTGTTACGAAAATTCAAATTGTGTATTCCATTTTTACAATGCTTGAAAGTGTTAAAATAGGTAAAAACCTGGATAATTTATCGACACTATTGTGACGCCAGACGAGAATCGGGACTGAAGACTCTCATAGAGGAATCAAACCCGTCCACGCCTAAAGAAAAGCTGAAACGAAGCTGTAAATCGCCAAAAGTCCTGTTCCGATACTTTAAAGAGCTGGGCTGGTTAGGGCCTGGTTAGCCAGGGGGACAATACACTGCTATGCAAGATGTCAGTGCAGATCCCAGTTCGCCCATTCAGAATTAGAAGTGCTGAAATAGGTAAAAACCTGGATAATCTATCGACACTATAATAGACGACTGATGTGGCACGGCCGGCGAAGGTTTGCCTGCGACGTAAGAGGTCGCGGGTGCGATTCGCGCGTTGGGACAAATGTTTGTATGATCTGCAAATATTTGTGGTGTTCTGGGTATTTTGTATAATACCTAAGAATTATCTATCTATTTATGTAATGTATTGTATTATGTATATCAGTCATCTAGTACGCATAACACAAGCTCTGCCTGCTTAGCTTGGGGCTAGACGATGCTGTTTGGATTGTCCAGCATTATTTATATAGTTACTAATAGTAGGTATTATGTGTATTAGTATTAAGAGGATTTACGTTAAGAAGCACCGCCATCCTTTATTTTTTTCCCATCGTTTTGGTTGCCTGGAAGAAATCGCTTTAAGCGATAAGGCCGACAAGTAATGTAAATTCCGTATAAAAAGACACGGCTACAGATTGAATTTACACATTGTACATCTACGCAGGTCTCGGCGAGCAAGGCCGCCCCGCGTCCCTCCCCGCGAGCGAAGAGAAACTCCAAGGAGAGCTATACTCCGTCAACGGTTTTAACGGCGCGCTAAGCGATAAGATCCCTCTCAATCGCTCCATCGCAGATATACGACACCGCGGCTGTCGAAACAAGCTTTACTTAAGCTCGCTGCCCACTGTGTCGGTGGTGGTGCCGTTTCACAATGAACATTGGAGCACGCTGCTGAGGACGGCGTTTTCTGTCTTGTATCGTGCGCCAGCGCATCTGATTAAGGAGGTGCTGTTGGTTGATGATGCTAGCACTAAAGGTGAGGATTACATTCTTAAGGCAGTTGTCCCACCGCCAGCGAGAAAACGACTAACTACTATTTTCTCGCTCAAGAAACGCACAATAGATATACATTCCGTGTAAACAAAAGAGATGCATATACAAATAGTTGATCGCGGACTATTCACACTGCCGCCGGCGAGGACTCGCTTGACTAGTTTGTCGCTGGGCGACAAGAGCTAGGAAAGATAACACTGCCTCAGCGATACTCGCTCAGCGATCAGAACTCACACCCAAAGAGCAACCAGCGGTTATTTATCTAGTAGTATGTTCTCCTATTCCACTGTCGTTTGGCCGCCGCGAGCGAGTAATTCGAGTAATCGCTCGTCTCACTCGCACACTCGCTTATGCCGAGCTACACAACTATCGGAACTACGCACTCGCTCCCCGTGGCACGACGACTCGTTTCTACATTCAAGCTTTGCTCGCTACTCGTTCATCGTTGCCGGTGGGACAACTGCCTTATGAGTCAACGACGTAGCTGCTTTTGTCTCCTTTAGTTCTTACTGAAACCCAAATAAACATAACTAAAGACTGCAGGCAGATGCTGGATGCGGCAAGCTGAAGACAGGGCGCTATGGCGCTTATTAATGGAGGCCTACGTCCAGCAGCTACGTCCAGCTCCCCGAAAGATCTCAACAATGGCCGATTTTGCGCTGCCGGCATCCAGCAATTCATTTTATTTCATTCATAGTTTGCCCGCGGCGTCGCACCTGCTTTTCCAGGATAAAAAGTAATGTATGTCCTCCGGGATACCATCTACCTTCCTGCCAAATGTTAATGGGATCCGTTCAGCCGTTTATACGTGAAACGGTAACAGACAGAAAGACGAACAAAGTTACTTTAAAATTTATAATATTAATGGATTATCAAAATGGTAAAGAGCCCTATAAACTAGAATCTACCAGGTATCTACAAGAATTTGCAAGTTTTCTTATCATATGGAGCAGCAATAGCCATGTAATTAATGCATTCAAGTTGTACACGTAACTAATCAGTAGTCACCTATCGATAAATATATAAATAAGTATAAAAGTATGGCTATAATCTAAAGGAGAGGTTGTTTGTTTGTTCAGTTGGAATTGTTATGTGTGCGACCAATACTGAATGGCTAATATATGGTAGGTATGTCTCGCACGACTTGCATGCTTTGATACTTTGCATATACAAGCTATGTAGGTGTTTATGTTTCTATTTTGAAATTCGTGGAAAGAGTATAACATTTACTGAAATTTTAAAATAATACATTACAGTGTTTAGAAAATTTGGAAATCAATTTTGAAATACTTCGTCTTTTGGTTCAGGTCAGGCAGTAAAATGGACAGTTCGTTTCAGAAAATGAATACTAGTTTGACCGAAATTATTGGGAAAATCGTAATAAATGCTTGCATCTATGATATGCGAATTCCCGAGTTTATAAATTCATCTTAAATTATATATAAACAAAATCTGGTTCTGGACCTGCCAGAGAAATGAGAATCAAAGGGTGCATTTTCGAATAAAAAAAAACGGCACCGGATGCTTGACAGCTTTTGAAGAAAATATCGCGCGTGGCGGGAAAATCCATACCAATGAGATAAATGCGAAGGTAACTTTTGTCTGTAAGTAGGTAACCTTCTCATGCTGAAACGGCTAAATGAATCTTTATGAGATTTGCCAGCGTTGTTTATATGTAAACGTTTAGGTGTTATTTCTATCCCCGGGAAACTGATGTATGAGATAAAACGCCTATGTTTTATTCCTGGCCTAGAACTACATCGAAGCAAAATTTCAGCCGAATTAAGCATGAAATTTGGCGTGAAAAACTAACAAACATCCATCTAAACATCCAAACTTTCGCATTTATAATATTAGTGTGATAAACACTATTCTATACCTTATAGATCAGTAAACGGAAAAAAACACCCCGTTCACTGATAAAAACATTCCATTGGATGTAGTTCTAACAATAACTAAAGTATAGTACCTACATTGTACACCGAGGCGAGAAAGTGCCCAATGCCTATCGAGTGTGTCCTTGAAACACACGAGGTAGGAATCGCACTTTCTCCCTAGTGATACATAGTGCTTTATACAACACTTTTGAGGAAAATCATCGTTTTAGAATCTTTAAAATCACTCTAGTAAATTCAAATTGTAAATTCAAATGTAGCAATAAATACGCGTACGTGCGATTTCCACATGGTTCTTTGTTTAATTATTGTTCGATTAAGCCGAGGCCGATATCATATGGCGGATCCAGAGTAATTTTTTTTGTTGTTTGACCTATTATGAAAATAATATGTAGGTCAAGCAACTACCGACTGATATTCCAGAAACTAAAAAAATAACACTTTAGAATTGCATTCCATGCACCTTTCCCTAACGCGTTTAGCGTGAGAGAAAAGTTTTTCTAAAATGAAATTCCATAGAGTTTTCCGTCCCGCATTTCAGTACGCCTGCAATGACATACTTCCTACCTTAAGTTTGGAAAAGGAATAAGCAATTTTCTGTGCAGGTGTAGTATAAAGGAATAAGCAACTTTCTGAGCAGGTGCAGTATAAACAATCTTCCCTCTCTTCACAGACTTCCTGAAGTCCAAGCTCGATGCATTCCTCTCCGCCAGCATGCCCAAGGTCCGCGTGATCCGCCTGCCCCGCCGCTCCGGCCTCATCACGGCGCGGCTGGCGGGGGCCAAGGAGGCCACGGGAGACGTGCTGCTATTCCTGGACTCCCACACGGAGGCCAACGTCAACTTCCTGCCGCCTCTGCTAGGTCTGTGTGTACGTATGTCTTTTAATATGAGGACTTCCAGTTTAACACTTTCATGGCCCAAGACGCAGATGTCTTCCTGCGGTTCAGTGGAGCGGCAGAGGCGCGCCCCTGCGGGTCTGGGCAGTGAATGCGTTAAAGTAAGTAAATAATTTGTCACATAAAACACACACATATAATTGGTTTACTTATTACAAAGTGGCAAAAAATTTAAATATACCTTAAATATAAAAATTAAAAGTAAAAACAAAAAGTAGAGGCACTTTCATACCAGCAGGGGTATTTTGATCAGTCGGAAAGGCCGTCGGATTCGACTGTTTACGAAGAAAAACGTTTCCGATATCTAATCCGACGGCCTTTCCGACGAATCAAAATAACCCTGCAGTGCTAAGCCCGCCGCTAGGTTCCTTTAATAACATCAAAACAACGAACAGTTTTCGAGATTATAATGATTTAACAGTTAACCAAGTGTCTAAGACTCCTAGGTCTAAAGGAAATATAGCATTTTGAGTTTTGAGTTTGAACGTCCTGAATCGTCTTCTTCGTAAAACTCTTGCTAGAGCGGTTGTAGTCATCATGTTCATTCTGGTTTCGGGGCTGTTGTGTTTCGCCTCATGATGTCTCGACTTGAATAAAGCTCTGTTAATTCCTTGAATATAGCTCTGAAAATTCCTTGAATATAGCTCTGTAAATTCCTTCAATAAAGCTCTGTAAATTCCTTGAATATAGCTCTGTGAATTCCTTGAAGCTCTGTAAATTCCTTGAAAATAGCTCTGTTAATTCCTTTAATAAAGCTCTGTAAATTCATTTAATATATAGCTCTGTAAATTCCTTGAATATAGCTCTGTAAATTCCTTGAATATAGCTCTGTAAATTCTTCAATAAAGCTCTGTAAATTCCTCGAATAAATCTCTGTAAATTCCTTGAATATAGCTCTGAAAATTTCTTGAATATAGCTCTGTAAATTTTGCCAGTGTCAGTTTCAAGATGCTATCTGCGGGACAAATACTAAGCCCACGGGAGTAAAAATTTTATGGTACCACATCCGGATCTTTCTCTACGTATACAAAAGTGAAAAAAAAAATCAAATTCGGTCCGTAACTCACGGAGAAATACATTTAAAAAAACACAGCCAAATATAGAATAAACCTACTAAGAGCATCAAGCAGTGTTAAATGACATAATGTATGACAATGGAGTACCTATTTGAGTGTGGATTTAGAAAGCAGGCATAGGTCTGGTATAGAGCAGCAGTGTGCTCAAGGGCTGCGAAGAACTTCATTCGATCATTCGATTTCTCACAGCTGGGCATCAACCTCATAAACCTTATTGCCAGGTCTTGCTGGCAATGATGATGATTTATGATATACTAGCTTCTGCCCGCGGCTTCGTACGCGTTATTTCTGCGGAAACGTTCAAAGGTAATTTCTATCCCATGGGAACTGATTTATGGGATAAAAAGCCTATGTTTGATTCCAGGCCTAGAGCTACATCGGTGCAAAATTTCAGCTCAATCTGTTCAGTAGTTTTGGCGTGAAGACCTAACAAACATCCATCCATCCAAACTTTCGCATTTATAATATTAGTGTGATAGTCTGAAGTTTAACCCGTCAAGTAAAATCTGCTTGAATACTAAAACTAAGCTTAAATACCCAATAAGTTATTACGTTATTATGTATTTCTTTGTTCAGGATTTGACTGAATAAAACTTCGCTTAGATTAGGTAAGGTTTAAAAATAGGTAATGAAGGTACATAATAGTGAAAGAAATTTATTTAATCTGACTATTCGTTCCGGAGATTACCCAATGCAAATTAACTTGCAAATACGTCTTCATTAGTTTTATCCACTAGCCAGACTCGATGTGAAATGTTTGTAAACAAACTATGACACAAATATCTAAAATTCACATGCTGGGCGTCGAGTTTCAGATATTTATAGAAGGAAGGATCTCAAATCGACTTGTAATGTAAATTGCGTATAAAAAGACGCGACAACAGAGTTAATTTTAAGTTAATTATGGGTGGTTTGTTTACAAATATTCTACATCGAGTTTTCAAATTAATTTATGAATTGCAGATAGTACATAGATATAGCCTAGGTTCTAATTACAGCTAGAGTTAGTACATAGACCCTGTTGAGTGGGTATAGCAATTTATTATTTTGACACAGACATTTATCATTATAATTAATTAGTTTCAATTGTAAATACTATATAGTTCTAATTTGTTTCTATTCTTTGACTGTAATTTTTCTTTATATAATTTTGTACTTAGATCATCTTTTAGAATTATACATATATCTAAACAGTTATAGAGATCATCAGTCCAACAATGTCAGTTTATAAATTCACTAGCTTCTGCCCGCGGCTTCGCACGCGCATTTTCGGTATAATAAGTAACCTATTATCTAAGTTAGGCTTTGCTCCAAACATACGCCAAATTTCATCTTGATCCGTTCAGTAGTTTTGGAGATCCTAGGTAGCAAAAATTCAGATTTCATAAACTTTCGGCTTTATCATATTAGTACGATATAAATTATAATATTTTTTGCCATGTAGTTTGGCTAGTGTATAGATATAAGGCATAGTACTATTCGTTATCTAGTTTTAGGAAATTACAAAACAGGTTGTATAACTACCAATGCCAATGTAGTTTAGTTTTGACGTGACTCACGATTTTACAACAAACGCTTGATAACAGCCTTATCGAAACGGGGCCTCGTAAAATACAATAAAATACCAAGCAAGTTGTTACAGTTTGCAAAAACTGTAGCAACTTGAGACTTTATTCGGCTACTTTTTAACATTACCACTCAGCGTCAAGCGTCGTGGGCCGTTTCGTTCATTTACATGTACCAGAAGTTTAACTAGCAAAATTACCCTTCTCTCAAATTTACAGGCAGGGCATATCTTAAACGATACTAGCTTTCCTGTGCACGCTTTCATATCACCAAAAACATAAACAGGCTTATTGGCAATTCACTGACACTACGTGTATTGCAGGTTCTGCCCATCCTCACAAACACGTTAATTAAGATACGTTCATTTACATGTACCAGAAAAATAGGACAATGAAACACAATATTTTATGGGACCACCAAAAAATCAACCTTCATTATTTTGAAAATAAGATCATCATTATTTATTTTATTATGCATTGGCGAAGCTATCACCAAAATGTTTGTACCTAGTCGTAATTTTCAAAAGTATTATGTTGTTTTTTAAGCTTAACGGGATACATACCAATCCCTCGGGAATAACATTTTTATGAGACCAACTCGGGATTCTCTGTACAATAGTGTAAGAATCAGTAAAATCAGTTTACCACAGGCGGAGTTATCAACTAACATACGTACATAAAAATAATTAAACATGCAGACGAATTGAGAACCTCTGCCTTTTTTGAAATCGGTTAAAAATAACCGTTCCCCAACCCACCAAAACAATGAGCCACGCCAGAGCTTTAATTGTTGCCTATAAAATTTATAGAAAGTGTGCGCCAGAGGAAAGAACAGTGTTCTAACCAAGTAGAGGGATATATGCGTCAATACACAGTGTTACAGACACTGTGACTAAAATATACACTAGGCGCTGAGGGTGTTAAAAAGGCGCACGGATGCCAATACTGCGGCCGCATTTGTCGTTCCCGTATGACTTACAGGTCATCTACATGTGTACCGAAAAACGAACACTACATAAACCATCCTTCAAGAATGTATTGATGATGATGATGATGAGTAGGTTGGTATATCAGATTATCTAGGGGATAAAAAAGCTTAGGTGGGTTTTACTCCAATTCGAAAAATAACTAACAGGCTTCTTCGTCGCTTCTTTACTTTATTCGTAACTGTGTTAATGGAAATAAAGAGTGTTTGGTTCTAGATTCTATTATAGTAAACGACCATCATAGGTAGATCGAACCCAGGGTCGGATTTAAAGGTCAAAGGCCATGGGGCAACGAAAGAGTGAAGTGGAGTACCTTTATTATTTTAATTTTTTTTATGTAGCCTATACGTCCCACTGTTGGGAAAAAGCCTTTCAAATAATAAATATGTAAATAAATTATTCTCGACAATCCTCACTGCATTGCATCATCGAGCCCCAAGTTTTTTTTTCAAATATACCTGGTAATTTTAGGAAAAATGCTAAATCAACGCTGGGACGAGCCGCGAAATCTAGTAGAAATTAATATCGCAGGCGGGCTCGCAATTTCATAAGATTTTTTTGGCTGTGGGCAAAATATTCAAGGAAGCTAAGAATTAACAGCGTGCGAAGCGAATACATCCTACAGAAAACCAAAGTTATCGACATATCTCTAAGAATTAGCAAGCTGAAGTTGCAGGGGCGGCCATATCCCGCGAAGAACAGACAACCGCTGGCGTAAACGTGTTCTTGAGTGGAGACCGCGATTCGGTAAACGTAGTGTAGAAAGCCAGGTGGGATGACGACGTGCAAAACACTGGCAGATGCTGGATACGGCAAGCTGAAGACGGGCCGCTATGCCGCTCATTAATAGAGGCCTATGTCCAGCTGTGAACTAACATAGGCTGATGATGAAGCGAACCTACCAGCGATATCACTAGCAGGCATGTTTGACCTTTCCTTCATCTGTTTCTTTCTCCCTTCAGATCCGATCGCAAAAAACTACCGCACAGTGGTCTGTCCATTCATAGACGTGATCGCGTACGACACGTTCGAGTATCGGGCCCAGGACGAGGGGGCGAGGGGCGCTTTTGACTGGGAGATGTACTACAAGCGACTGCCCGTGCTGCCCAAGGACCAGGCTAATATGCCCGAGCCTTTTGAGTGAGTATACCCGTACTACTTGTAAACTAGCGATACGGCATTACACTGCGAACCCGCCATACACCTGATGGTCGACACCATACCATGCTGTCCTGTCCTACTGTTTGAGAAAAGTTACATTTTATTAAAGTACACCAAAGATTTAAATCGTGAAGCCCTTTCCGTAGTGAGACCGCGGCGTGTTGTTGCCAAGCGAAATGAGATAACTCGCTCAATCGGTGTATTGTGTTTTTGTGGTGTGTTATTTTTTTTTACAAAAGTTCGTGCATTACGATAACACAATAAATGGTAATAATAACAGTTAATTTTATTGGCAAAAACTATATTTTTAACTACTCATTGTGAGCGTGCGTTGGAATTTTGTGAACGCACGCATTCAAAGACGATTTAAATCTAACGATTAAATCGTTAATTGTATCTAACGATTTAAATCTTTGAAGTACACAGCACGACACGGCTCGGTCGCCTGGCTGAGCAGTAATGTGTGGTTTAGACATTACTGGTTAGTTTAACTAGCAAAATTAACCTTCTCTCAAATTAACAGGCAGGGCAATTTATCTTAAACGATACTAGCTTTCCTGGGCACGCTTTCATATCACTAAAAACATATACAGGCTTATTGTTCACTGACACTACGTGTATTGCAGGTTCTGCCCATCATCACAAACACGTTCGTGAAGACCCCACCCAGGTCTTAATTCTTATTTTGTTTTGAAAATCAACACTGCGAGAAATTAAAAAAAAACCTTTTTCCAGAACCCAATTAATTACTTTAGACCGATCTTCAAATCCCAGACCCACTGTTTATTCAAGGCAGATCCGTTTTTAAGTTTAGTTTCAAAAAAAGCCTCTAATGAACTATTATTGAATGGAGGGGTACCTACTTTCAATACCAAATTTTAGAATTAAGACCTGGCATCTTCACTAACGTGTTCGTGATGATGGACAGCACCTGCAGTTCACCAGTGTCAGTGAATTACCAATAACCCTGTATAGTCGATATTTAGTATGATTCGTGGTTTGGGTTCCGTTATCATGGCGTACCGAAATATAGAAAAACCCAAACCATCACATAATCATAGTAAATAATCAGTGAAAGTTTAAAAAACTCATCAATCCTTAATATATTTAATATATTTACTTGTTCTATTTTGTTTCTATTATTCGATTGTAATTTTCTTTGTTAAACTAAACTAACATATTCATGGCCTAAGACGCATATGCCTGTCTTCTTCTCCGACATGCCAGTCTTCTTCTCCGACATGCCAGACTTCTCCGACATGCCAGAATTCTTCTCCGACATGCCAAACTTCTTCTCCGGCATGCCAGACTTCTTCTCCCCCGTGTGGCGGCGCCGCGCCCCTGCGTGTTGCTCCGCCGAGGCTGAGCAATGAATGCGACACTAAAAATGTCTCAATACTGCGTATCTTGTCTTGTTTACTGTGTTTTTTCTTTCTTTCTAGCCTTCTTTTCTTTCTAGACTTGCGAGGTGCTGCTATCGCCCGGTATCTACGAATGTATTGTGTATAATTCATTGTCTTCCGTCTCTGTCTTGCTAAATGCGTGCGGAGTCGTGGTGGGTCGCTAGTTTATAATTTTAGTATGAGTATACTCGCTTGAAAAGCTCGAGAATGTTCTCTCCGGCTTTCGTACTCGAAAGTATCACATAACGATATCGCTTCGTTATCTACGAACACACCACAGTGCGGTGGATTTCACTATTGGATCTGTAGAAATAAAGAAACTGTCAAATTTTACTCCTTATGGATTGAGAAATCTCGTTGTGTAACTTTACAATGTGTCCGAAGGATTCATTTGTAATCTTGTTATTTACAGTAAAAAGTATTTAGAGTAAAAGTTTACTACCTACATAAAAAGGATAAAAGGATAATGCCATTAGTTTTGGGAGATTCGAGATCTAGATCTAGGTTTTAGGTTTTCCATTAAATTCTTCAAACTTAGTTTCAATTATAAATTTGATTATATTTTTATTATATTTGAGTTTTGCACATAGATAAATAAATTTTTCCTTTGAAATGAAATTTATCTAATCGCAGGAACATTTTTCAGCCACAGATTCTCTTTTCGGGAATTTAAAGAACCTTATTTTACCGCCCTTCACACTTACAGCTGTTACGGATAGAGTAACCGCCTATTTTATTTTAAAGATTTTTCCGATCAACAACGCCAGTGATTCACCGGCGTTAATAAAAGTTTGATAGTCACCGGCAAATGAACGTAACCTCCCATTTTTGTCGCAAGTGGACAGCGACGTAGGCTTGGGAAGATCTCGGAGTAGCATACCTTGCATTATTTTACCATGGGACAACCTTTATTCGTACAGATCCAATAGCACGACACCACCGCACTGTGGTCTGTCCATTCATAGACGATATCGCGTACGACACGTTCGAGTATCGGGCCCAGGACGAGGGGGCGAGGGGCGCTTTCGACTGGGAGATGTACTACAAGAGACTGCCCGTTCTGCAGAAGGACGAACTTAGCATGCCTGAGCCTTTTGAGTGAGTGATAATGGTGAAACTTTATAAGTGTAGGAGAAATTAATAAATATAGAACGAATGAGTCGTATACATAGTTATAGGTCAGTCGAGCTACCTGTAGATTGTTTGCAGTTAGCTCAATTGTCTTAATTTTAAATACTAGTTAGATTATTATTTGATTGTAATTTTCTTAGTCAATAAAGAGATTTTTACAAAGATATAGGTTAGTAAAATTCTGTAGATATGTTACGTTCTCCCAGCGCCAACTCAACAAATGGCGAATCAAAATCAAATCAAATTTATTTATTGCATGAAATACATGTTATAAAAGTTGTTATTTTATTGTAATGGCATGTCAGAATGTATTCTGCCCTATTGGGCGTGCAATGTCTTAAAATTTACAATAATAGCTAATACAATTCGAAAGAAAATAATAGATACATAAAATTCACAGACAAATAAAGAAATAATAGTAATTCGGAATTTTAGAAATAATAAATAATAAACAGTGTCAATGAATGAGAAACAATAATAATAATACCTACAATTTATCGGTCATAAATTAATTAAAGGAGTAATAGCATTTTTTGTCAATAGTTCAGTCACCTTCCTCCGAAACAACGCACAAGGTAATTCTCATAAAGACTCCGGCAGTTTATTATAGGCGAAAGGTGCTGAGCAGAATATGCTTTTACGCATTAAGGTCGTTTTAGAGTTGCGAGTAACAACTCTATGTTTGTCTCGCCTCTTGCGAACCAGGCCACGGCATCAGAGAGCTGTTGAAACAAATCTGGGTTATTTTTTACAAACATTACCGTTTCAAATAGCGCAGGAATCAGCGCAGGAATCGTCAAAATATTATGCTAAGAGAAAAATGGTTTACACGAGTCCGTTACTGTCAGGCTAAACATGGCCCTTATGCATCGCTTTTGATATTTGAAACTTTGTTCAATATCAGTGGAGTTTCCCCAAAAAAGTATGCCATAACGAAGAATGTTAGATGCAATTAATCCATGGTACGCTATTAACAAGGTTTCCACATTAACAATTTTAGATATTTTTAATAGGACATTATGCTAAGCTATTCATATTTTACGCAAAGACACGCTATTTTCAATCTTTTGCAATATACCATAAGAACAACAAATATGGAAAGACGTACCTAGACCGAAGTGCGACCGAGACAACAGCACGCACGCGAAACACGAACGCCGGCGGCGCCGATCCGACTATAATATGAAAATTATATGAAACGTATATGAGAATTGTTTATTTGTATAACAAAATGTGTTTGTATACTACATGCTAAATAGTTTGGTAGGACATCATTTTAAGTATCTAAATATACTTGTGCCAGGATATCCTGCTCTTCCATTCAAATACATGAATTTAACAAATAAACTAAATTCATTATTATTGATATAAATGATTAAGTACCTATGTAAACAACAAATAAACTAAATTAATTATGAATGATTATTTAAATGCCAATAACAAATAATGTAAGTTAAAAATCATTCCTTGATGCAAATACAAGAAATTTAAAATAACTAAGAGAACTTTTTTAGACTAAGACTGAAGTGGGTAGACCTTATTTGAGCCTTTAACGTTCGAGAAGCTAGTACCCAATCTTCCGAATTTTACTTATACTCGTATTATGGTCGTAAACGATATACTCGTATTGTGGGTAGTATATGAGTCATATACGATACCTACATTGTTGTATGAAACTCCGATAGCATCACAGCGTAGGCTTTGAACTAGGAACGTGTCTTGATAAGTTGTCATTTCCTTAAGCTCAACAGCCTGTATTGGTCCACTGCTGGACGCAAGCTTCCCCCTGATAAGCGTGTTGTTGGCTTTTATCTCAAGGGGGGCCCATTGATAAAAGCCTTCGATAAGCGGTGCACCAACCGAATCCTAGCGCTAAGCAGAAGCAACCTTCGCATCATGACAAGAGCCCTAACTGGACACTGTCGCCTCAACAAGCACATGTTCAAATTAGGGCTAAGCGACACACAATCCTGCAGGTTCTGTGAGGAGGCGGAGGAAACGCCTCTCCATCTTCTAGGAGAGTGCGGAGCACTGATGCAAAAACGTAGCATCCATCTGGGCAAGCACCTGCTTAGTACAGACGAGCTAAAAGACTCCTCCCCGAAGAAAATCCTACAGTTCCTAGCAGCTGCAAGGGTTAGCGGCGAACTGTGAACGCCGCTGCTTCGAGGCTGAACACACAAAGTGGCGATCACAATAGGCCTATCATGGCCGCAGTGATACGAAAGCCACCAAAAGCAAATAAAAAAAAAAAAAAAAATGGGGGACCCATAATCCCCACGCTAGGCATGCGGGTTTTGGATCGCAGCTCGGTGGTAGAATTGTTCTGCAGGGGGCGCTGCTGCCCGCCCCCGGTGGATATCCCTTAGTCGCCTCTTACGACACCCGCGGGAAGAGTTGGGGTGGAGTAAATTCTAAGTCGGCACCACACAGCTAGTTGTCATGCATAGGTAACAATAAGTATAAACTTATTTTTCCTGAGCTTGTGATTGAGTAGTAAATCAGTAATCTATACCCTAGCCCAACTCGCACCACAGAGGCTAGGCAGTGAATGCGTTAACAAGCCCAAAGTGTGCTCGCTCTTGCACCTACAGTACTAACTTGGGCATGCAAGCCATCAAAGAGCGCACCAAACGGTAAGAAACCAATTCCTTTTTCTTTGGGCAAAAACAGACTAATCCCATAGTCACCGTAGACTTTCGGCTTGGCGACATCTTTCATACCATACTTTGTACTTAAATACATTATATATTATACTGTGTACTTAAATACATAGTTAATGTATTAACAGGAGTCTCACACACGTCCGTCGCCGTAGTCAAAATTAGATTAAACGACACCAAAAAATGTATAGTAAAATCCTTTATCTTTACCATCTTAATAAAAATTGCATTTATAATGCAATTTTTAAGTATATCTGCGGAAACTTGTAATTAGCCTTCAACAAACATGCACTGGTCTATCCAGGCATGTTCTATAATGTTCATCTCAAATTTGTAAACCTAGCTGTAAGTTTCTCCAAAATTGTAAAAATAAAATAAAATAAAAATAAAATAATCTCATACTTCCCTCTTACCTAAGTTCCAACTCCAGATGCTGCTGCGCCCCCTAGGTGTCGCATAAAACCAGTGCACAGTAGTGTCATCGCTACGTACATCATGCTGAGCGACGACCTTTTTGAATGAACTGTTTAATTTGTAATTTTGTGACACAGAAGAAATACTTTTTACTTCCTTTCAATAAATTCCAGGAGTCCAGTGATGGCGGGCGGTCTGTTCGCGATATCCCGCGCGTATTTCTGGGAGCTGGGTGGATACGACCCAGGACTGGACATCTGGGGCGGCGAGCAGTACGAACTCAGCTTTAAGGTAATCTCATCTACCACGCATGATGGACCAAATAAGAGTCCAAATGCGGATACCGGAGTACACGTCCTCAACAGCCTATAATGGGTCCACTGCTGGACGCAGGCCTCCCCCAAATAACCCCCTTATTGGCTTTTAAAATATATGAATTTCGCGCCAATCCGGGTTAGATTCCGTGTTGATGACACGGTAGCGGAGAGTCTGAATAGCTCTCCAGGATCTCTCTGGACTACCAAAGCAGATACTTAAATACTAATCCCTGGTTGCTTCCAGATCTGGCAGTGCGGCGGGCGGATGGTAGACGCGCCGTGCTCCCGCATCGGACACATCTACCGCAAGTTCGCGCCCTTCCCCAACCCCAACCGTGGGGACTTTGTGGGCAAGGTGAGTACATATCTCTGGGATTCAGTCAACCGATAAATACCTTGCAGTTTTTTTTACTATTCGTCGACAAAAAAACTACGCAGACGGTTTAAGGTGGCACAAAAATCAATTTCATCCCATCTATTCGAAAAGGACGACTTGGTTCGTCTTTTAGTGCACCCAAAGGTGGTGTTTTCTATAAGAAACTTTTAGCGGGCAGTAATGAGTTTTTAATCCTCTTTATAAGTGCGCCGCATTTATCTTTACCGCGCACTTTTTGAATTTGGAACATCTTAGTGTTCAGCGCCATAGAAATCGAACGCAAATATTGTTTGAATAAATACTGGCTGGTACGACGGCCCATATTCGCGCTGCCGCCGGCTAAATAAAAAAAAATCTAATTAAAAACGCGCGAACTATGTACAGCCCGCATTTTCGTCAATTTTCACGGATTGTTAGAAATTCATGGTTTTGTTTTGAAAAATGACTAACATTCTTCAAGTGACAGTGCAAGTATATAATTCTGAATTCATTCTAATTCTCTTACAATTCTAATTCCTAATAAAACTGTAACAATAAAGAACAATGGCAACTTTCCCTTATGGTTTGTCCCAAAAATTTGAGGAAAGATAAGAAATATACCATTCGATTCATCTCAGAATTTTAAGGAACTCTGCATTTTTAGTTTTTCCGAGATTATTCCAGAAAAAATTAAATATTTTTTTGAAAATTGGCAGAATAATTTCCTATCCTTGGTTCATCTCTTCATTGCAAATGGCGGCGGGGTGACAAAAAAGGTTTCAATTCTAGAGGTTAGTTTCAGGTTAGGGGCAGGATTAAAACCAACCTCCTTTTTTCAGTTGGTAGGTAGAATAGAGTAGGTTTATCGGCCATGGACGAAAATAGCTAGGTCTTAGGCCCTGCTACATTTTTGGATAGAGATTTCCTAACTTTTTATGTAGGTAGTACCCTTAGCCTATACCTACCTAGCCCAGCCTAACCTAAACCAGCTCACGTGTATTGCCGCGGCTTTACAATGTGTTCCAAGAACGTGTCGCCTACCTGTTCAAATAAAATTGATAGGTACCTAATGAGCGCCATATCGCCCAGTCTTCAGCTTGCCGCATCCAGCATCTCCCTACCAATTGCGTCCTACACTACGTTTGCCGAGTCGCAGTCTCCACTAAAGACAAGAACACGTTTGCTTTTCGATTCTTAACTTACCCATGGCACAACTATTATTTGTATTATAGGTAGGTACGTGGGGTATCGTACGTACCGTACCTTCCTGAAGTGAAGACAATATAATTAACCGCTATCTCAATAAAAGTCATAGGTCTACCTACCTATAGTCATCGCCAAAATTACTTACCTAGGTATAGCGGTGAACAGATGAAGATTCCAATCCAAAGCACAGAGCAGCTTCTGTTGTCTTGCAATAAGTGTAGTTTAGCGATTGCTCTTGACGGTTTTGGAGTCTTCAACTTAACGAGTTACGAGCCTACCTACCTAGGTAGTACCTAATCAAAAATGTTTTTAGGTAGGTACTTATCTACCAAAATAGATAATTTTGTAATAATTCCTAATATCCCAGAAGGATCGAGTGGTTGGCCTTACTACCTACGTTACGTACCATTCTAGCTTTACCAATAGGTAATACTATCTATAAACTAGCCAAACTCGATGTGGAGTGTTTATAAGCAAACCATTAAGAACACACACACACAACGCTTACACAAATAACTAAAACTCACTTGCTTTGCTTGGCGTCGAGTTTCAGATAGGTACCTACGTATAATAAATTGCATTGATTGTTTGCAACAGTCTGCAGTTAGCCAAATCCTGGCCAAATTGTTTCAATAAGTAATACTAGTTCTAATTTCACTCTGTTGCTGCGTCTTTTTATACGCAATTTACATCCTTACTTACGTCTGCCGATTTGAGATCCTTCCTTCAATAAATATTGCTTATAATTTATTAATTTTAAATACTTACTTTATTTACAAAGAAAATAAGTGCAATCAAATACCTACCTAATAATTTATATTATATAAAAAGACGCGGCAACAGAGTGAATTTTAGGTTAAGTATGGGCGGTATGTTTACAAACATTCTAAATCGAGTTTGGCTAGTGTATATGCATAAGATAAGAAAACATACCAACTAGCACGGTAATATTATAGGATAATATTACCTTGCAACTAGGTAACTGGTCAGTGGAATCGTATAATTTTATTAATATGCGCAGGCAAACTCATAGATGAAATATTTTTTATCTTGGTGCTAAATTATACATTTTCAAGAATGCTTAGGTAAGTACAGTATATCAATTCTTGGGGTTAGTTTCTTTCAATTCTTAGTAAGTTTTTCCATTATCTGTGAGGTAGCGCTACCGAGTAAGTATTGTTATTCGGTTTCCTCTCTATCGTCATTTAGATAGGTAGGTACCTAAATACCTGAAAAATAAACACATCGATACTATAATATTATAAAGAGGAAAGATTTGATTGTTTGTTTGTTTGTATTGAATAGGCTCCGAAACTACTGGACCGATTTGAAAAATTCTTTCATTGCTATGAAGTTTACTTTTCAGGGAGTGACATAGGTTATATTTTATCCCGGAATTCCCACAGGAACGGGAACTACGCGGGTGAAACAGCGAGGCGATCGTCTAGTTATTTAAAAAAGGAAAGGAATGTTCAATGTTTGTAAGACTTATTACTAAAATGTATGGGAGAATTTTAGTAACGATAGCTAGGTAGGTACAATACAAACACTGCACATAGGTATGTAGGTACCATAGAAATCTAAATTGTTATTTAGATTTCTATGGTAGGTACTTACGGAGTATTAGGTAAGTACTACTAACTTTTACTAGGTATGCATAATTTTATGTAGACTAGGCACATACCGACAATCTTACGAAGTAGGCAGGTAGGTGAACAATGAAAACAAAATAAACTCTCGATGTACAATAACTTACAATGGCGAAGGGTAGGTACCTATGTAGTTCTTTAGCACCCAAGAAAGAAAATATATTCTTTGAAACAAGTTTCTTTGCTACTACAACTTTTTGTGAAATCACTCTCACAAACACTTGGGCACAGATATTATAATACTATATTGGGTAAGAATAGAAGGTTCACCTGTAGTATTATTTTGATAAGTTTATTTTGAAAATCATTTTGTCAACAAACACATTTCAAAAGCGCGCGGATTGGACCACAGAATAATAATGACAGGCAGAGTTGGTAGTGCTGTCAATGTCAAAAACAAAATGGCGGATTCTACGAGTTTTTATCACCCTAGCTTCGCCCAAATTGCTATTCATCCACATTTTCAAAAATTAATTTAATTTTTCCTGCAATAATTATGGAAAAACTAAATATACAGTTTTATTCAGAATTTCCGGAGCTATCGATTGATACCCGTGGGATCTTTCCTCATGATACCTCATAATTCTTGCCATTGTTCTTTTCATAATTGCGAAAATGTCTCAAATGTAAATATGAGTTTTTGTTTGTTTTATTATTAGATACTATTTAATTTCAATTTAGTTGTTACTCTTTGTTTTAAAAAATAATAATATTACAAGAATATATTAGGCGCCTTTTATTTTCTCATAGTGGGTTATGAAAAGTAGAGTGTATCATTCGGGCGCAAAATATATTTTTGGCTCGGGCGACGTACTTTGAATCCCTCGCTATGTTCAGGATTCTACTCTAGAATCCCTCACTTCGCTCTGGATTCAAAAAAGCTCCCTCGCCGTAAAAATATTATTTTGCTCCCTTATGATGCAATCTACTATAATTTTTTATATTAGATGCATTTCATATTAACGGTATCAGGTGACAGACAGCTTGCGGGCCACTCGTAAGAAGCTTGTGCAAATACATTTTGTCAATGTAAAATGTATATAAAAATAACGAATTTAAGCCTATGTTTGAATGCACATTTTTGTGGTGGGCGGTAGTAGCGTTAGATTAATGTACGCAGAGTTGCAGAGAGAAGGTTAACGTGTGTAACTCGGGTGCATATCTGTCTATGGTATCGGCTCACGTGGAACCCAAAAGGATTTTAATTCAGTTTTTAAGTGACTTCATAGTGACTTAAAAAGAGCTATTGCTTTCTATAAAATAAATAAAATAATATTTATTTCTGTAACAAGGTTACAATAAGTTATTCGATAATTGAGACCGTCATTTAAGTATCAAAAACTTGTGTTAGAGGATCTCGCTCTTCTATTAAACGTTACAGATGACATAATTAATGTAACCAAAAAACATAAATAATAAGTTAATTTGAATCTACATAGTTCTATTTTAAGTATTAAAATCTAACATATGTTCTAAGTATGTCTAATTTATTTCATAACAAGAAGGTAAAATGTGCGATTTGTGTAATTATGAGCGTGAGTGATGTCTTGGGTCCCCCTGAAACACCTGCTGTTTCTCAGCTGTTTCTTTGTAACTGTTTGATGAAAATCGGGTTTCCGTTCTAATGCTTAGATGAGATCCATTACTGCAACCAAGTTTCTAAATAAAATCGTTGTAGTTTTCGAATTTTAATTTCAATAATTCATGAGACAAGCATCAACCTCAACCGCCTGTATTGGTCCACTGCTGGACGCAGGCCTCCCCCTGATAAGCGCCTTATTGGCTTTTATAAAAGCATAACATTTCTTAATTTCCTTGTACCCTTGTAACAAATTGTTAAAACCATGCTGTGCAAAAAGGCTTACTATAAAATATCAGATTATCTAGAGGATAAAAAAGCTTGGGACGGGTTTTGCTCCAACTCGAAAAATAACAACTAACAGGCTAAAGGTTTCTTCGTCGCTTCTTTACTTTAGTCTACATACCGAAGCGACAGAAATCAAAAAAATATCACTTTATTTCCGTGTCAGTGTTTAGTTTTATATTTTGACCTTTTCTAAGTGTACATTTATTGTATTTATGGAAATAAAGAGTTTTTGATTTTGATTTTGTAACGCGTAACATAATCATTCGTCCCCAGAACTACCGGCGCGTGGCAGAAGTATGGATGGACGAGTACAAAGAGCACCTGTACCGGCGCCGGCCGCACTACCGCGACATCGACCCGGGCGACCTCTCCGACCAGAGGGCGCTGCGGCAACGCCTGCGCTGCAAGAGCTTCCACTGGTTCATCACTCAGGTTAGATACCATTGTTTTGGCTGTCGAAATACGGCCACCGCTGGACAAAGATCTCCCAAAAGTTTCCCACAGTGACCGGTCCACGCAGCCCGCATCTAAAGTTTTCCCGCGACCTTCACTAGAGCTTCGGTCCACCATGTGGGGTCAACCCACGTTCCGCCTTCTGCTTTATACGTGGTCGCAATTTGATCGGATCGGATGCTCTCCATCATAATAAATAAATAATAAATAATGCTGGACAATTCACACAGCATTATCTAGCCCCAAGCTAAGCAGAGCTTGTGTTATGGGTATTAGATAACTGATATACCTAATACAATACACTACATAGATAGATATTTTTTTTTATTATATCTACATAGAAAACATCCAGAACGCCCTGGACAAATGTCTGCAGATTGTACAAACATTTGTCCCGAGGCGGGAATCGAACCCACAACCTCCTGCGTCGCAGGCAGACCTTCGCCCGCTGCGCCACAGAGGTCGTCAAAATCATCATCTTGTCTTCCTTCATTCCTGGCTGCGAGCAGAGCCCGGTTCTTTTCGTCTGACACACCCTTTTCTACATCTGTAAATATTAATTTTAAGTAGGTAGGTATGAGTAACATCCCCAACCACCATCGGTTCTGTGAGCTATGTGCCGGTCACTGCTGCTAACTGTTGCCTCGAAATAAACGTTCATCTAATCTTTTCCAATCAAGCTGTAAGTTCCATCATCACCTTGGTCCTTGTCCAACTTTTGGTTGGAGTAAAAAAAATTGGGAAATAGAAGAAATAAATTATATATTTAGTTAGATAGATAGAGATAGAGAAACATTTATTGACAAACACAATTATGATACAGCACAGAACAGAAATAGTAGGTACCTACATAACTTACAATACAAACAATAAATGAAACCTGCAATACAGTACTTATTACATAAATGAAATACTTAATATTAGAACGAGTAGGTACGTACCTACCCACCCACTCACATAAAGGGCTAAACGAACAAAACTATAGAAAGAAAGACAGCAGGACTAGAACAAATTAATTGACAACCTAATAAAGCTAATAGCAAAGGTAAGGTAGATATTCACTTTGTAGGTAGGTAGGTAGGTACCATGTAACGGAATGCAGGACACAGAGGTGTCAAATCTATGGAGGTAGGTGGATGAGACCTACCATACCAGGTACAGTATTAGTTTAGCAGGTACAACCATATTAAATAGGTACATAATAATGGGTAGGTGAGCTACCGGTTTGTGCTCCGCGCTGTAACGCTGCGCAGGTCAAAGGGTTCCACCTCAGCTAATGCTACCTTACTTATTGCAAGGTGGCGCTGGTTATCTGATGGAACCAATATTTTATCTACTCTCCCCTATTAGCCGTCATCACCGTACTCAGACCTTGCTTACCCTTGTCACCTTACACTCAATCCATACACAAGTAAGTTGCAAGTTAACATTTCGATAATGTTGTTAATGTTTGTTGTACAGATCGCGTTCGACCTCCCGTTCAAATACCCGCCGGTGGAGCCAAAACCGTTTGCACAAGGACGAGTGAGTATTCAGAACATCTGTTTATTATTACTAGATAATCATACCAGTTTCTGCATTACTCTGTCTGTCTGATATTTTGGCTGTGCGGATCCTATTGGAATTTGGAAGAACAATAGTACATTGTACACCTAGGCGAGAAAGTGCCCAAGTCCAATAGAGTGTGTCACTTAAAACACAAAAGGTAAGAATCGCACTTTCTCCCGAGAGATACATAGTGCTTTATACTACACCTTCGAAAATGATCGTTTTAGAATCTTCAAAATCACTCCAGTAATTTGAAATCGTAAATTCAATGTAGCAATAAATACGCCTCCTCTTTTGAATTATTGTTCCGAATACGGAAGATATCATATGGCGGATTTAGAGTAAAAACTTTTTGTCGTTTGCCTATTATGAAAATACCCATAGCTATACTTCTTCTTTTTTTCTTATATTTCAGAAAAACGTTAGAAATGGGACTTCATAGAATTTTCCGTCCCGCATTTTAGTACGCCTGCACGTGACGTGTTTTCTACCTTATGTTTGGAAAAAGAATAAGCAACTTTCTGAGCAGGTGTAGTATAAAGACTACGTTTGACTATTTTTTATCCCCAGGAAAACGTGTGCTAAGCCGTAATGTAAAGCTATTAAATAAGTAATAAACGTTTCTAATAAATGTAATCTGATTCCAGATTCGTCCAATAAACGATCCAGATCTATGCATAGACGCTCACAACGGGCAAGACAAGGACGCACTGACGCTCACCAAATGTACATCAGCTGACGCAGAGAACAAATTTATATTCTCCTGGCATAAAGACATCAAGTGAGTTACTTGACCTCTTTGGCGCAGTGGCTGACGGCTTGAAACGCTGAAGAATGCGTGTTTTATTCCCGCTGCGTCACCAACATCTGCAAATATTTGTTTCTGGTTGTTTTCTGTTTAAACTCGTATTTGTCCACTGAATGCAGGCCTCCCCTGATTAGCGCCTTATAAGCTGTTACATATCTCTTGGGGGGGTAATGCCCATAATCTCCACGCTGGGCATGCGGGTTAGGGATCTCAGTTCAGTGGTAGAATTGTTCTGCAGGGGGCGCTGCTGCCCCGCCCCGGTGCAAATTCTAAGCCCACGGCTATACGGTTTCATGTCACGGTAATATTATAAATGTTTGGATGAATGGATGTTTCTTACATCTTCACGCCAAAATTACTGAACGGATCGGGCTGAAAATTTGCACAGATGTAGGTTATGGTATGGAAGCTTGAGTGACGTTTATTCAAAGCCCGTATTGTGAAAGTTTGCTCAGTTATCGATCTTTACTTGAGTAGCTTTTCTTTGGTATACACGTCACTCCAGCATAGACTGAGCAAGCTTTCTTAATACGGGCTTTAGACTTTACTAGTTTATGCCCGCGGCTTCGCACGCGTTGTTTCTATGGAAACGTGGAAGGTGATGCCCCCAGGAACTGATTTATGGGATAACCTATGTTTGATTCCAGGATTACAATTACCTGTATGCAAAATTTCAGCCCGATCTGTTCAGTAGCTTTTACGTGAAAGAGTAACAAACATCCATCCATCCATACTTCCAAACTTTCGCGTTTATATTATTAGTATAGGATAGGATAAAAACATAAAAGTTCTTTAAAATGAGATACACAATGCTTATCATTATTATGTTATGCCTCCAGGGCCATATTTTACCGTAGACCTCTGTGATTTTAATTTTACTAACATAATGTTTATGATTTCAGAACAAAACGCAGAGCGATGTGCTGGGATCTCCCGGACGGAGCGCCGAAGAGTCAGATCCTCCTGTACTCCTGCCACCTGGGAGGCGGAAACCAACTGTGGCGGTTTCATTTGGTAAGTAAAATTGATTGCGAGAGCCTTACTCCTTATACTAAACCTACTTGCAAGCTTTACACTTTTTAAGTCTTTATATACAGATAGGTGAAAGTGGCTCTAACTAAATGATAATAATAATGCTGGATAATCCACACAGCATCCAAGTTGGGTCTTGCAAGCAGAGTTTGTGTTATGGGTACTAGAAAATTGATATAATTTATTTACTTGTGCTTACCCGTAGATTGTTTGCAACAGTCTGCAGTTAGCTCTACTGTTTCAATCAAATAAATAAATAATGCTGGAAAATTCACAGAGCATTATCTAGCCCCAAGCTAAGCAGAGCTTGTGTTATGTTATGGGTACTAGATAACTGATATACTTAATACACTACATAGATAGATATTTATTTTGTTACATAGAAAACATCAACACCCTGATCAAAATCTGCAGATCGTACAAACATCAGGCGGGCCTTCGCCCGCTGCGCCGTTGTTTATATTCTTTAATTGTAATTTTCACGGGAACTACGCGGGTGAAACCGCGAGGCGATCGTCTAGTTGTCAATAAAGTTATTCAACAAAATGTTCCAGAACACCCATGAGCTGAGGCAAGGTAAAAACAACAACTGCGTGGAATACGACCCCAACTCGCACGCCCTCTACATCAACCACTGTTCCGGCAGCGTGCATCAGAAGTGGGATATTGACAATATAGACCACGAGCACATGGACGCCTGGGACTCGATCAGGGACGTTGTGTATGCTCCCGTCGAAAAAGTACTTGAGTAAATGGTAAAGCTTTAGAGGAAGTACACATAAGGCGCGCATAACGCGCGTTTAATAACCTTTAACCTGGCCAAACTGAGTGTTATAAACGTTGCCCCACACTTAACCTAAAAATCTCTCTGTTTTGTTGATTTTTTGACAGAATTTTCACTACTAATCGATTTGAGCTCGTTTATACAATGCTTAGTTTTGACATTTTAAATTTTACACCAAAAGATGAAGTTAGATTTTTGTGTTATGATTTGTTTGCAAACATTATTATTTCTTGAGTATGGCTGGAGTATAGAACCGCGCGTGTGTATTCGGATGTATTGGACCAGAAGTGTAATAATGCGCGCTACCAAAGCGTGCGCTTCAAATCGCCTAATGTGTACTCGCTCTTAACGGTGGTGTTCTTCTAAAAGCTAATTTTACATGATCACATTTAAATTGACGTTTTTAACAGAAGTTTCGACATATTAAATGTGTAAGATAACTAAAAGCTGGCGCGATCCTCTTTTGTTTTTCGTATACTGAAGGCCTTGATTTGTGACGTCGTCAGCGTGGATAATTTGCATAAAAAACAATCACGTCAGCTTTTAAAAAAAGTACTATTAAACTGATTGTTTGATTATCTTATAGAAAACACCACCCTTAGTATGAAATAGTTATGGCTTATATTTAAAGGTACACTACAGGAGATGGCAATCTCGTATAAGACTATCTGCTGCTATATTTATGAAATTCATTGTTGGTTGGTTCACGTGTTGGGTGTCTCAGACTATTTTAATTGCTCGTTGGCTATGCCGACTTGATAAAAGGAGGTTCTATGTTAGGCTGTATATATTTTTTTTGTAAACTTTGTCCTAGAACAAGACAGCGCTAAGTCAAAACATCACTTTTTCAGTATTGACGAAAAACCGTATTCTGCTGTTGTATATTGTTGTTGCTAAGTTTATGAACGTTTCTTGTAACAAATCCAGTTTGAATGAGCATTACATAGTTTATTCGCGGTAATAAACGGTTGTAATGTGAAAATATGAGTTTTTCACCTTTTTTAAACAATACTGAACGATTTTGGAATAATAAAAAACATACGTTCGTAAACAATCTGTATTTTTGCGAAATATTCACAAAACGCAGAATTAGAAAATATCGTCAACACTGAATTCAATCAAAATAAATTGCAAAATTTTTTGTACGCCATTCACAAACACCAGATTATCACAAAATAATTCACTCTTGTGTAAACGCATCACGTACATTTTCCATGGAAGACGCAAATTCCAAGTAGCAACCAGAAATAAATTCGTGTTTTTTAAATTCGTTCATTCACAAAGAATGATAGAGAGCCGCCAGTCAGGCATTATTGCGAATTACGACATGACTGTCTTGTTGGTATACGCGGTAAAATTTAGCCGATTCAAATATGCAAAAAAGTCGATTTTGAGATTTTTCGACATAAATCCGTCTTGTTCTAGGGGTGCGATATGTTCGACGATTTCTCCGTCGATTCGATCAATATTTGAAAATTGACGTAATATACGAGTAAGTTGTATAGAGAATGGTCCCGAGGGATTTGTATTTGTCTGTTCATATTCAGAAAAAACTAATGAGCGGTGAAAGAATTCTTAGCGAGTCACTCGCTGAATCACATAAATTGACACACTGACATAGACTTAACCCGGCTGTGGACTTAGTTCACTGAAACAAAGGTAGCCGGGCACGCTAGTACCGTACTTTGAGCCATATCTATTTTGTTTTTTAAATAGATGCATAATAAGCTTTTGTGATAACCCGATAAAAATATAGAGAAAAATTTGTTACTTACCTATTTTTTGGGAACAACGAAAAATTCAAGTGAAAAAAGTGATAAAATGGATTTTTGAATTATTTTGGTACACAGTGTAAAAAGTTTAAACTAGGTTTATAGATTTTAAAGGTATTGTAAACTTAAATTGTTGCTTGTTCATGTAATATAACTAGTAATTAGCACTAGTTTTAGTATTTAGTAGTCAATAATAACTAGTTAATTATGTTTCAATAATTAGTAGCTAAGCGCTTGCCTTTTAAAAATAACTAGTGAAATAAAGTCAATTTTAGCGTAAGGTTCAAGGTATTTGAACAAAAATTTAGATTTATGTTTGGTTGACAACAAATTGGAACATAGATGCTACGTTGTAATATTCTTAGTATTTATTATTTATATCCGTCCTAATAAGTACTTACAGAAATTAAAGTCATTTGTATTTTTGTCATAACTTGTAATTTACTAGGTTAATTTTTTATGAGTTTATTTTTGATGACAACTTTCCTCAGTTTTAAACCAAGTTTTACCTTAAAACTTACTAAACTTGATGAAATTATAAAACATTTATTCAGAATGAAAATTATACTAGTATTTACAGTTGAAACAATTGAGCTAACTGCCGACTGTTGCAAACAGTCTACAGATAGCTCAACTGATCCATATTATGAAATTATTATAATTATTTAAATATGATTATTTAAAGATAAACCCATTTCGAGTGTTTACATTTAAAAAATTTGACATTTTTAAAAACTTCTATTATGCTTTTCTGCATAAGTAACAACCAGGATGTAATAAAATATTGATAGCAAAGAAGTTAATGAGTTAGCTTAGAAAATTTTAGTGGCGATTTTACAAAATTTAAGTCCATCATTTACGAAATAATTAAAAAAAAATCAAAGGCACTGCTTTAAAATCTGTTGAATTTGGCTACTTATTCAAAATGATGACTTGAATGATGTAAACCAAGCATAAGTCCACTTTGGCATATCACTAGTTTTAATATTGTATGTGTATTGTAAACTTTCTCCCCTGCTAGGGTTTTTCTATTGATAGTTGTTTTGATTGCAGAAATATATTTGTTACAACTTTAAAATCTATTTTCATTCAATAGAGTAAGTTCCGAGTGTAGTGTTCGAGTTTTGAGTTTCCGCCCATTCGTGGACGGAACGATTCTATACAATTTACACAAAAACTAATCAATCAGAAACTTCGATTTAATTTATAAGAGTCTGGGCCCAGTTTCGTTTCACCCATTTAGGATCGTTTTAACGATAGGTACCTACATTGCTGGTCTTGTAAAGTGAAAATGTTCGACAAATTTCTAAGCTTCTTTAAACTTCTCGTTTTTTATAAATTTAGTATGCCACTCAAGGACAGAAAACAATAATGACATAAGTTCGATAACAATATTTTTATTAATAAAACAGGGTTAAATAAAAAACGATTCCTACCATCAATTTTAAAACAGGCATAAAGTCCAAAGACGAACTCGAGGAAAGTTATCCAATATGTTAAACTGGTTGAACAGGTAGTACCTACTGGCTTTTTTTGATATGGAGTAGACGGTAACACTGACGTTTTTTTACAGCTATTACCTACTCTTGGTACTCGGGTAATACAAACGTAAAACAATAATTGCTTTTTCTATCCTTTAGGTCTGTTATGGCCTTTAACCGAATTATCTAGTCGGTTCTTTTGGTCTATTTGCCTGAACGTCCTTGGTGTGAACTTGGTGTGAGGTGTGAACCTTACCCTGAAGCTCGTATTGTGGCGATGATGTAAATGTTACCAAATGTAGACGACAGAGGGCTCTGTATTTACACGTAGACCTATGCAAATTCACGATACCTAGAAGAGACTAACTTCTCCGTCTGATCTACGGACGGAACCTTGTCAAAGTAAATTTCTTATTCACTCTTAACAATTAGGAATGTTTTTTCCAAACAGTTTTATTATCGATAAGACTGGTTGGAACAAAAGGGTAGGTACTATCGTAATGAATGAAACAAAGGTGCAATTTTGATGTTTTTATTACATATTCCAATAGAATACTTCTATATTTCATTATTGTACATGCTTACACCGGCCACGGCTCGGCTCCGGTCTATTGCGAGTGGTCTACGCTACCGTCCTATCTACACAAATAAATGCATATAGGAAATCACTTTCTATATAAATGCTCGTTTTGTGAAGAACGCGACATGAAAGCCCCTAAATAAATTCTAGAAGCTGTTTGTCTATGGTTATGATGGTGGCCGTCTATGGCTAACGACTACTGCCCACCGGTTGGTGTTCGATCATGACTGGAGGTTGTACAGACTCCTCTACTCCCCCTTTACATATATTTCATAATTACTCTAATACCTTATCGGTTTACATTATAAATAATTCAAGCGTAAAGATATGTACAATATTTTTACAGATTACATCATTAAGTACCTATTTACAAATTAGAATTCTTTATACATCATAAAAAAGATAACTATACCGCTATAAATATCACCGCGAAATAATAAACTACATTCACAAATAGATATATATTATTACATTAATTTTTAAATTAAAATACACCTTAAAATTACTAAATAAGGATAAGACGTATTAAAATTACATGTATTGCTTTGTTTAGTCACATTTTGCAAAAATATCACCTTCGAGGGGTGGCGGCCCGTGGAGTTACCATTGTTAAAATTTCCCTTCTCTATACTTCATTCTCATTTTAGTAAAAAATATCATCCACGTATCACCTGTCACTCACTCAGTCAACTATCATTAAATTAGTACCTCTAACACAGAATAGACACCACAAATTAAATTATACACATTCATGGACATATACTATAAAATATCTACTTTTATTAAATTACAAACGCTTCACGCTGATTTATCATTTGAAAGTTACTCTCACAATACTTACTAGCTGTAGCTGCGTTTTATATATTTGTCTTTTAATTATTTCATTTTTGTGCTTGTTTTATTGAATATCTTTAATTTATTCAAAATGTGTGTTTCGGCGTAGGCGCCATTTTTTATCTCCCTCTTTCTGATCACTAAAGTAAAAGAAATAGGGCAAAACAAAATGACGTCTAAATTAGAAAGGAGGTAAACATGCATTATTTTGGTACGCAGCTACAAAATACAACATCAAATGCATCAGTCTCTAGAAAATAGAATATAATGATGATAATTCAGCGAAAAGTAGACCTAATCGATTACCTAGAGTTCGATTATTGCACAACACATGCAGAAGTACGTATAGACGTTTCTTTTATTACTTTGTTCTATCTGCCAGGACACACTGAGCGTGATCTAAGTTAAGTCCAATTTTAGGATTGTTTTTGGAACTTATAGCATCGCACTCAGTGTGACATGGCCCTATGTTAAGAGGCCGCTATTTACGGGGTTATAATATTTCTAAATAGGACTCTGGCGCTTAAAAAAACAAGCTACTCATACACGAATAACAGGAAGAATCTAAGGATATAAAACAATATAAAATTATTGCTTACAAGGTATAGTATTGCGAAGTAAAAATACCTTAGGTCTAACATTAAAAAAGGAAAACTACTTAATAAAATATCATTACTTTCATTATTTACATATACCTAAATTATGGATAGAACGAAATATTTGGCTAAAACGTGATAGGAGTACATTGGTGATGATAATGATAACTCATAAGAATTCTAAGTGATGTATAGGATAGTATAGGATTAAAAATAGGTAGGTAGTAAAAGGTTCATTAAAAATAATATCAAATTGAGATTTAAAATTGTGATCGCATTGAGTATTTTGGTTCGTTGTTCATATTATGCTCGGTTTATTATTATGTTATTTTAAGCTTCACTTTATGACTCGTTACCCTGTCCTGAGAATCGAGATTCATTTAAGTCCTTGTAGAAAGGATCGTATCGTACGTATCTAACTAAAAATAAGCTTCGAAAGGGCATACTATTATAGCCTAAGTACGAAAAAAGCGATCTAAGGTTCACAACTTCATTTTTGTCCGTCTTTTCCTTACTCTAACCTTTCGCATTTCAGTCCTAGAAAAACTTAGAAATACCGATCACAAGAGCCGTCGAAATCTCAGTCCTATAAAAATAAATTTCGAACATAACCGCCATTTTGTTGTAAGTCAAATCAAGATGGCGTCGTAGTGGCACGTTTGGAGAGTCACGAGCGGTGCCGGGCGCGGCCGCTCTTTCTCCGTTTTCTCCTGCCGTCGCGGACGAACACGATGTTAGCTGGGTCGTCGGCTAGCTGCGGGTACTTGGAGACCGAGTGCACGTCTCGGGCGGCCCACCCGTCCACTATGCCGTGCGAGATGAGCTCCTCCTTCTCCTCCTCGGTCCAGGAGCCCCTGCCCTCCCAGCCGGCGGCGACTAAAGCCTTCTCTCGTTCCCACGCGCGGGCGGCGGCGCGTTTGTGCGCGTGCTTCAGCAGTTTGATTCGTTCTTGCGCGGGGTCGACGCCGTAGCGGAGCACGATGACCGCTTGGGCTGAGCCTTTGCCCACTGCGTGAACTCGGACCTGGGGAAAGAAATGAGACTGTGACAAAAATAACACAGAACGCAATCAATACTTGAACGAGTGGCATATTATAGTATAGGTACCTACTGAACATATACAACGAGCGAACCATAGATGACTTATACTGACTCTAGCCAGACGTTAAAATACAAGACACTTGAGGTCTTTACATGCAAGATTTTATTGTTGAAGACATTATACTAACATAAGTTTTATTTTGTGAACGTGCCAATATTTATTCCTCACTAACGCAGCAGTCAATTTTAGAGCCGCACGCTAGCCCAGGCCAAGCCCATAGATTCAGAACGATTAAGAAAGAAGAAACTCAATGTACCTACCTACTCGTCGTATGAATATGAATCATAAGCTTGGGCCTCACGACACTGGCTCGGCCTAGTGTGAGATCCATCGGTAAAATCGTAGTTTATAAGCCCTCAGCAATTACTTTTTTCTTTAGTTCCATAGGCTACGTAATGTACCTATCTTAAAACCTTCTTGTGACCTCTATCTAATATGTGCCTACTTTGTTGTACTAAGTACAAATTGTTCTAGCTTCAAATAATTATATTTTATGTGTATGTTTAAAGAAACGCACCTCAGAGCCCTGATCATTAGTCTCATCCTGCGACACATTGAACTTCCCGGACAGCCGTCTCAGCTCCTCCATATCATCTCTGATCTTCAGCGTGTTATCCTTCACGAAGTAGAACACATCCTGGTCGTGAATACTGAAGTGAACATCCAGGAAGAAAGAGTTATTGAAGACTGTGGTGATAACGTCTTCGACAACGCTGTTGGCACCGTCGGCGACGCTGATGAAGGCTTTGCCGTCGACGCGCGAGATAAGGACTCCTTCGCCGAAAACACCGCGTTTGTACGAGACGCGGGGGAGGAGGTTGCGAGTGATTGGCTCCATTTTGAGGAGAGGGGTCGGGACGAAGTCGATGTCGGCAAGTTTGTCGTTCACCTGTGGAGAAAGACAATGGTTAGTAGATAGAGTAAGGAAAAGAGAAGTAAAGTGAAAAAAGTGAGAGAAGTCTTGACAATGTAAGAAAAATGCTCAATTCCTACAAGGTTGTGATAAAATTTGATACTTAGTTTCATCATCTTTCCCAGAAAAAAAGGTGAAATGAAACGTGATAAAAGTGACCTGATATTGTTTCAGCGATTGCGTGTTAATCAATAAAGTAAAAAAATAAATTACCTCTTTGATAATGCAGTGCAGTCCAGACATAACTCCGAAGTCAGGTGCCAATTGAGCGGAAGCCACCGACGTCTTAGGCTGGAAGATCATATCCGTGATGTATTTGGATCCCATCATCTTGTCCAAGTCGTATCCATACAGTTGCAGCCAGCTGCCCAAGCTAGTCATGTACGGAACATTCTGGTTACGGTTCACAGGGTCGTTATTCTTGAATCGGTAGATGAAAATGTCCGTAGGCAAGCTTAGTTTAGTAGCTAGGTGTTCCCAACTCGGCGTCATCCATTGTCCGACAACAGGGTCGTAAAGTCTGTTCTCCAAATAGATGAGGTTGGTACTGTAATCGAGGATACCGCCGTGGAAGTCGATAGGCACATAGAAACCAGGGTTCGTGTCTTTGACAATCTTTCCGAAAGGACTGCGCTTAATTTCCTTGACGATTTCTCCGTTGACATCAAAAACTACTAGTGGCGAGCCGTTGTTATCTGTCGCGACGTAGAAACGCTGGTCTTCTGTCTCGATGCAAGTCAAGTAGTCTCTTTGATCGTATAAGAAGCGGACGGTCTTTTCGGTCTTTGTGTGGTGCATGTGAGTGATCAGATTCGGGGTTTGAGGGTTTGTGTAGAATAATTGAGTGACGTTTCCTTTGTCGTCCTTCCATGCGACTAATCTGCTCCTATCGTCATAATAGTACCACATTTGGAACTTGTCTCTTTCGAAAGCGTGGACGAATTGTCCTCGGGAGTTGTATCTATACTTCTGTTCCCCGCGTCTTATGACAAAGCCTCTTCCATCGTAGCTGCTGAACTCAAGCTCTCCGTATTGCACCACTCTATCTCCGATGTCGTAGCCGAGGTATCTCTTCTCTCCTTGTTCGATAACTCCGATCACGTTGCCGTTCTCATCGTAATTGTACTTCCAGTCATCTTCGGAACCGATGACTTCCATTAGATGTCCATCGTAGTTGTAACTGATGCGTGCAACGGAAGACGTGTCTCCGACCATCATGCGTTTGGACTTTATCCTGTTTCTGACGTCGTATTCGAGCTCAAGTCTGAAAACGTCGAATGCTTTGATGTTTATCAGAACAGTCTTTATCCTGCCGTGGTCGTCGTAGTCGATAATGGTGAAGTATTGTTTGCTGGTGTCTTGCATTACAGAGCGGTTGAAGGTGTTTCTGTAGATTCTGAGATCGCTAACGGCTTCTAGTATGCCAAGGTTTTGGTTATATTTGAGGCGGAGTTGCGGCATTTCCTTGCTGTTGATGTTGACGTCAATCGTCGAAAGCCGCGCGTTGCCATCGTACTGGTATTTGAAGTGGGCGTTGTTAAGACCGCTCTTCGAGTTGAATTTGATTTTCTCGTCTTTCAAAATACCGGCGTGGTACTTATAGTCTTGCTTCAGTTCGTAATCGGGGTCGGTAACCTCAACATTCTTTACAAGGTGGGTGTTTTCATGATATCCATAGCGAATAGCGGATGCTCCAGCCAAAATAGTTTCCAGCTTACCGGTGGTGTCGTAAACGTACAGAATCTTTCCAGATTGGTGTGGGAAGATCTTCGCTAAGATATAACCGTCATCGTTGTATAGGATCTCGTAAGGATGGCGGTTCATAGGCGAGAAGTATTGGTACTTGAAGTAGCCTAGTGACGTCATAAGGGCGAATGTGTGGATGTGACCACGTGGTGTTGTTAGATTCTGGAGAGCTCCGGAGTCATCATAGTCTAGAAGATAATCACTACCTCTTGGTGTGGTCACTTTCAACGGCAGACTTGTGAACATATCTCTGAAGGAGTAGGCTAGGGATGAACCGTCGCCATATCGTATCTCGTGTAATCTTCCCGCTCTATCGAATCCGTAAGTTTCGTTCAAATCTCCCCAGCTCCATCTAGTTAGTCGGTTGAATCTGTCGTATTCTAGTTCAACTTCTGCAAATATGTCGTTCCTCGGTCCCCATTTGACGGGTCGGGCTGTTCTATCGTATGTTACATTTAGCAGTTCCACTTTATCATCCATGAATACAGCGACAGTTGAGGTATCCCGATCGTATTCCAAGGTGAGTAGGTTCTCCCCGTTGACTCGTAGCTTTCGTCCGATTTGGGCAACAGCTTTGCTGCTCTTTCCCTTGTTGGATAGCAGTCTACGTAAGAAGTAGCGCCATTCGAATCTGTTCGCCAAATCTCCGCCAACTTCCGTTCTCTGCTTCGCCGGGACGGGATAACTTTCTCCCAAAATGGGGTCGATTTCGGATAAAATCGTGTATGGAACGGTGTCGGTTGAAATTACGTGTCCCCAAGGCATGCTTGACGAGATGCTACCGTCAGTCGAGATGATCGTTTTCTTCTCTGCTTCTCCCAATTTGGTGTTCACCGAAGATCCCTTGATCAAGATCGAGATGGGTTTGCGGTTGTTTTCGCTGACTTTCACAGTCGCACCTTTGACGCTAAGATCGAAAGTCAACGTGATGATTCTGCCAGTAGGCGTGACCGCTGATGTAAGTCTTCCAAACTCATCATACTTGTAGATGTAACTTCTACCAGTGCTATCATACTTTGCTTTGAGTAAACCAGTTGTTCCGTGGTAATCGAACGTCATGTTAAAGTTATCGGGTGTTCGTAACTCTTGGAGCATCTTCATTTTGGACATTTTGAGCCGACACTTCTGCCCTTTGGTGTTCTCGATCGAGTTGACTAAGCTCGAGTAGTCACGGAGCAGGAAGACCTTGTTTCCGGCTGCGTCAGTGACCGTGCTGAGTTTGCCATTACTGGTGTTGACGGTATAAGTGAAGACGTAGTTATTTTCACCAGTCAGGATATTCTTGGTCATAACGTGTTGCCCGAATCTATTGAAGATGTAAGTTTCTTGGGTATCGGGGGAGTAGATGGTATATTCTCTGGCACCACTTGCATCAGGTATACTGGCCATGACAGATCGAATCCTATAATTAGCTTGATCAGCAATATGGACTATTCCATCTGGACTTACGATGACCGCTGAGATGGTATTGAACTTCGAGTTGGAAGCTAGGAAATTATCGGCTTCGAAGCAATCGCATCCTCGTTCCAAACAGTTACACTTCGATTCCGCTCCCGCGTACAACGAAATCTTTCCATCTGTAGTTATCAATCTCACTCTATTGATTCTTTGAGAATCACTTTCAGCCACGTATAGATCTCCTGCTGCTCCGAAACCGATGCTTTGCGGCATAACTAGAGTCGCATACGTCGCTAGTTCCATGTCGTACCCAGTTAGTGGAGACGGGCAGTGGAGCGGTCTACCAGCTATAACCTTAACCCGGCCATCCGGAGCCATTTGTAGAATCATGTGATCGTCGATTATATGAAGGCTGTTATCAAGAGGATTGATGGCGAGTTCTGTCGGCCAGCGTAGGTGGACCTCTTCGACGCTAAGCGTTCCCTCACAAGGAATAGGTTTCCAATGAGCTCTATGCATGTGGTTGCCTATAACCGTTGTTATGATTCCATCTCGGTCGACCATTCGGATGTTGGTGCCATCAGCGAAGTAAACAACATTGTCTGAAGAGACTGCTACTCCTTTTGGGTAGGCTAGCTTAGCGTCCCTTGCTAGTGCACCATCGCCGCAATGTGCTTCGTCTCCCGGCAGACACCTTTCTCCGGAGCCTACGATGGTCTCCCAGTTGTGTTCAGGATCGCTGAAGTCCTCTGTGTTGCGGACTTTGATGATCTGATGGGACTCCGGGTCGGAGATGTACAGCGTGCCGTCGAGCGGGGAGAGGGCCATGTGGTAGCGGTACGACACTCGAGTGGCGCTGGAAATAATAATAAATACTTATAGACATCTTTAAGGATAAATACAAATACATTTAAGGAATGGTGTGAGAAACTGGCCTAATTCGACAGCGTGGTTTAAGATCGTGACAGGAAGAGGGATCGAGGGATCAGGGCTTTCAAAATATTTTGTGATAATATTTTACTTTGCATTGTCAAACTCAAATTCAAACTAAGAAAAACTTGTATGGTAACTAGAGGTTATATTCGTTAGTTACACCAAGAACTGATTTAACTCAAATATTAAAAGATTAGCTTCTGCTAACATTCGTCCACAGCGGGATTTGAACCCACATCTTTCTGCCTCGTAAGCTATTCGTCCAGTACACTTTACGAGCCCTCCGTCCGAATTAAAATATTCATTTGAATTGCAAATTAGTGTTTTTAATTCGCGTGCAGAAGTCCACTTAGGTGGCTATAATCTAAAGCGTGAAACTTTAGATTGGTAGTAGCTAATGTGCATATTATTATACTGTCAAGATTAATTGTCACTCTAGTTGCATAGTGGTTTTTTAACGGGTCGTATGCTAATGCAATTACGATTTTTACCGACTTTTTAAGTAGCTACCTACTACCTATTGTTAGGTTTTTTTTTAATTTTATTAGTGCTCGGCTGTCTCACGTTTGATTTCACTTGTCAATGCGACAGAAATAGTTACCACAAAATAAACCTAAAACCGATAAACATGGCCATGTTCAGTGAGTTTTGGCGTTGACTCTTCCCCTTATGACCCGAGGTAAAAACAGGTACCTATGTAATGCTTAACGTTGCGTGCATGTTTGTTTGACCTATTGTACCCAAAAAAGGAGAATCGTTTTTTCTTGTTTAAAATAAGATTTTATCGAGATTTCCTTTTTTTTCTAAGCTAATTTTGACAAATATCTTTATAGGTAATGTTATGATGGTAAGTATTTATCTCTGTACAGACTGTGAGTGTCAAAGTAAAATCATCGACAATATTTAATTGTAAAATTATCTTGCTTCGTACAACCGCTTCTAAGCATGACTTAAGGAATACTCACTTCAGTTTGACCACAGTCCTCACGGTACCATCCGTACTGATCTTGCGAACGAGGTTGAAGTCTCCCACAAATATGGATCCGTCGGGCGCGGCTGCCAACGCCACCGGAGCTAACAGGCGTTGTTTTGTGGCTGTACCTGGAAATTAACGTTATCTTAATTACTATATTCTTTTTAACATAAAACACGAAATAATATAAATAGAAAACATCAAAACTTCCTCGTCTTGTCCAACATCTAAATAACGTAGAACTGAGACAACTCCTATTTTTAGGAACAGTTTCAGTTTTATGATTCAGTTTTAAAGTTTTATAATATTCATTCTTATGAAAACCCTTTGATAGGTATCAAACAGACAACTCGAAAAAAAAAATCTAGAGAGTATGTAGCTGTTTGCTACGCCGCCGTAGCAGTGTGGCGTGTTGCTACGCCGTAGTATGTATTTCAGTAGTTGCTATGAGGTTACAAAGTCTATATAGCGGTGTGTAGACATTTGCTACGGTGGTGTCGATTGTTTGTAGTGTCAACAGTGATAGTGTCAACAGTGTTGATTGTTGCTACGCCGTAGCAGTGTAGCCGGTTGCTACGCTGTAGCAGTGTAGCCCGTTGCTACGCCGTAGTATTGTAGAAGTTGCTACAAGCTTACAAAGTGTGTAGCTGTGTAGCAGGTTGCTACAACGTAGCAGTGTAGACGGTTGCCACGTTGTTGTAGCAGAGTCGATTGTTGTTACGACAGAGCAATGTAGCTTTTACTACAACATGCAATGTTAATGATTATCAACATCGTAGCGGTGTTAATGTTGATACGTCGTAGCGGTGTAAAAAGTTGCTACGTCGTAGCAGTGTAAAACTTGCTACGACTATGCAATAGAGATGATTGTTGCGTCGAAGCAGTGTAAGAGATTGCTACGAGTCAGCAGTATCCAGCAGTGTTGCTGTTTGCATCTGGGATGTAGCGGTGTAATTAGTTGCTTGGGTACGACGTAGCAGTCTACTGATTGACCTCTTGCTTTGTTGATACGTTTTAGTGATATTTTCCACTTTCTCGTTCTACAGTTAATACGGACTGTATTTTACGGGGCATAGGTATCGATCTCCCTTACCATAGCACTCGGTGCCGCACTCCAGCTCCCTCTGCCGGCCGTCGCCCATCGCCGTGATGATGAGGCGAGGCTTGTGCTTCAGGTAGATGTTCGCGCCATCGCCCTTTTGGAGGATTCCTGGAAAATATCGAATTTGTTAGTATGTACATATGTAGAGTATTCCCGGTAAATCTGGACTCAAGCATGTGCGCTTGTCAAACTTATCCTTAGTCTTACTTACTACAAAATATCTGATTCTCTAGAAGATAAACAAAGCTTGAGACGAGTTTTGCTCTTACTTGAAAACGAACAACCTTACAAGGTACAGGTTTCTTGTTCGCTTCTTTACTTTTAATTTACTTTTAGGTGAACAAAAAAATCAAAGTGATCACTTTATTTCCTAGTTTTACTTATGTAACTTTGTGACGTGTCCAAGAGTCCAAGAGTCCTGTAAAGTCTGATCCGAAAGAAATAAAGCACCTTAATATTTGATATTTTATTTGACGTTTTTACCGTAATAAAAATAATCGATAGTCTGGTCAAAAGCTCAGAACCGTGTTGCAAAAGACTTGTGTCCAGCCAAGATCTACTTTAAATCGCTGAGCTATAGGAGTATAGTATTGTTACCTTCGTGGAAGTTGTAACGATGATGAATGTCGAGGTTCCACCCGCCCACGTCGGATATGCTCATATCGTAGCCGGACAGCTTGGTGGTCTGCACGGCCCACATCACGTCTCGGCAGTCCGAGTACTGGTAGCCCACCTTCACTAATGCTGTGGTCACTCCGTAGACGCGTTGGCGGTACACGTTGAGCCTGGAAACAGAAATAGTTTATTATTAGGATAAAACAATATTTAGTAACAATTTCGCGGAAAACCTTCTCTTCGCGTGCACCGCCCTCCCACAAATTGGCATGCCATGCATTTATGCAATGGATTTCCGCAAAGTAACGCCTGAATTTATTATTTATGTTAGAAATTGTTTATTGCTGCCGGCCCAGGATGAGATGGCGTGACGAGCTTAGATTGCTTAGATGACCTAAATGATGACAAGAAAATCTAAATCGAAAACTGATGATCGGAATGCTGGCTTCTATTTGGGTCAACGAATTAGCATTGCCGCCATTCAACGTACGCGGCAATGCTGCCAGCATTCTGGATGCTCTGCCTTCTGGTGAGAGTTTAGATATTTAGGAAATTGATATAAGTGTAAATACTAGTTGTTATTTGTCGTTTTGTTGAGTTTTATAAATTATTAATTTTATTAATAACTTTTATTTTTTAAGGCTTTAAAAATAAGCTGATATTCAGGTAAATTTTAAACATACTTATTATCAAATAAGAATTAAAGTGTAATTGTTTCTCTTCAATATAATTTTTTGTTTACTTATGTTAGAAGTAAAAAGAAACCAGTAGCACGTTTAAATATCACTTGTGTCTACAGGTGCCCTTAAGTTTTCGAGTATAAAAAAAATAGTATCTCTGACTCCATAAGTCTTAGCCTTATCTACCCTAAAAAGAAATAAAGAAATGTTCTCCCGTCTCCGTACCTGTTCCAAGGATAAGTAAATTTGATGACAGGATCCGCTTCGAAGGTCTTCTCAAACAGGATCCCTTCGATCGTGATGCGGAGGTGGATGAGCGCCAGGGTCGGAGGCACCTTCTCCGGAGTCAGCTGCAGCTGGATGGTGGAGAGGTAACCGGCCGCGCGCGAGCTGTGGTACACCAGGTTGAGGCCTGTTCCCGGGATCTGCAGACTCTCTTGGACCACCTGTGGAGTATTGTGCGGTTAACATGAAGAAATCTCGAAAAAAAAAACTTTTTACTTGTCTTATTTGTACTTACTTTATCCAACCATAACTGAAAATATAGAACGTGGAGTCGTTATCAAAAGCGATTGTGGATCGCAGTGTAGGTAGGTGTGGATGTTTTTGGAAGGGTTTTATTCTTTTACAATACCATTACGACCACCCATTCTTAAGTAGAAAATAATATTCCAATTTATATTCCCAATTTCGTTTTGGCCGACGACCACCATCAAGAGCCCACCAGGGCAGTGACTATGTCACGACCGATGATGGTGCATCACAAAGATGTATCTATTCACTTTTAAATTGAAGAGATTTATATCAGAAAGTTGATCAGAAACAGAGGCTGGCTGCGAATTCCAAATCTGTACGAACGATATAGGTACTTACGTACCATATTTACTAACTACGTAATTTACTAGTTAAATTACCTGAGACTCAGCCAAAATAGCGCTTTTATCCGGACAAGCGCCCTGGAAGCCATGCTTCCACGTGGCCAGCACCACCGGCTTCATGGCGTCGTAGTCGTGCGCCAGGCACGCCTGCGGCGGCCCCATGCCCAGCTTCTCGTCAGCAGTCGACATCACTACTTTGTCTATTATGACCACCTGTGGACAAAATAATTTTATATATTTATTTACTTACTAGTACTAGTACTACTACACTCGGCTTCGCACGCGTTGTTGAAGGAAACATTTAAAGGTTATTTCTATCCCATGGGAACTAATTTATGGGATAAAAAGTAGCCTATGTTTTATTCGAGATCTAGAACTGTAAATGCGAAATTTCAGCCCGATCCGTTCAGTAGTTTTGGCGTGAAGAGGTAACAAACATTCACGTATACAATACAGCTAAACATCCAAACTTTTGCATCACACTAATACTCACACTATCACTCGAATATTATAAATGCGAAAGTTTGGATGGATGGATCATCCATCCATCCATTCATTTGTTACCCGTTCTTTCTAAAACTACTGAACGGATCGGACTGAATTTTTCATACAGGTAATTCTACTCCTGAAAACAAACATAGGGTAATTTATTCCCATAAAACAGCTCCCATGGGCTAGAAATCGCCTTCGAAACAACTTGTGCGAACCAACGGGCATAAACTGGTTTATAATATTAGTGTGATTTATTTATTCAAATTATTATACAGCTATCATTGCAGGCACATCTTATGCGATATTGTACTCTCATCATATACTATAGAGTCGCAATCATATAATATTTATACAAATCGGAAATCATCAACATGGGTCATATTTTAACATAGCATAGGTACCTTATTAATGAAGTTCCTAACTTTAACACAATATTGTAGAATCTGATGCTCTTGCTATACCTAAAGTTACTTAAACGAATCGTCCATGAAAAGCAGGAAAAAATAACGATGAAAAGTACCCACCTAATCAACTTTGTAGGTAGGTACCTATTCTTTTGTCTAGAGAGGTTGAGTTTTTTGAGTATATGTAGAAATATTAGGCGTATGAGTGCCTTGCAAAATTTGGAGATACCAGGAACTGCCTACCTTGTTAAAAGTTAAAATACGAAATAATCACTTGGAGATATTCACAAAGAAGGAAAAGAAAATCTATTTGCAGTTTCAAACGTGATAAAACTAAACATTAAAATAAACCCTACATAGAAACTGATACAACATCGTTAGTAAAAAGGTAAGTAGATTTATTAGAAGTACGTTCATTACCAAAGTAAATCTGTAATTATCCGTAGAAATCACAACCATTAGCTCCAATGCCTGCCACGCGACAAATCTAACGTGATTAACCGTTAACCGTTCTAAAATAACATATGAAGCGGTCCTACCCTACCTACGATTAAAAACGTCTCGTCGAGTCCTTAACCAGTGGAAAATAAAGTTTTAAGCGAAATAATTGACTCGCAAAAAGCGTAATGCCACTTTAATCGTCGGTTCGCATGTCTCAAATCGCGAAAAACTTTAAATTGCTTCATATGAAGTTTAGTGAAGTCGTTTTGTTATTAAATGCTTAGGTTTACGTAGTGGCTGGGGCGTAAGCTTGCGTAGAAGTTTTCGTAGCACTGCTACATACGTGGGCAGTTTAATATTGTGAATGCACTTTTGTTACCCGACTGTGCTAGAAAAAATAACCCTTAAAAACACTTAGAAAAACTTTTTTTGATAGAGTGTGTTTGTGTGTGTAGGAATGCTAGCTTTTACACCGGTCTACGATTTAGATTGCGATCCAAGAATGGCTGCATTGCCAATGCAGCCATTCTGGCAGTATAAGAATTTAATCCCAATTTTATAGAAGAAACTTTGTTCTTTCGTGGTGTACAATCAATTTGTGTTTTTTAAGGTCTAACTCAAAATTACCTAATTATGCAAACTGCATCAAATAAGATGGTCTATCTACCTGCCTGTCCTCTCCTCACCTCATCTCAACAGCCTATAATTGGTCCACTGCTGGACACAGGCCTCCCTTTGTTAAGCGCCTTATTGGTTTTTATGTCATGGGGAGTAATGTCCATAATCCCCATGCTGTGCATGCGGGTTGGGATCCTAGTTTGGTCTTAGAATTGTTCTGCAGGAGGCGCTGCTGCCCGCCCCCGGTACATATCCCTTAGTCGCCTCTTACGGTATTTTCAAGACTAAAGAGCTTCAAAAAAATGCAGGACAATCCACACGGCATCATCTAGCCCCAAGCTGGGCTTGTGTTATGGGCACTAGATAACAGTTATCAACACTCTTCCAGTCCGCCTGCGACGCAGGAGGTTGCGAGTTTGATTCCCGCCTTGTGACAAACTTTTGTACGATCTGCAAATATTTGTTCCAGGCGTTTTATATGTGTAATAAAAATATCAATCTATGTGATGTATTGTAGTGCATCTAGTACCCATAACAGCTTGTGTTATGGGTATGGGTACTAGATAATGACATTACTACTTAGCTTGGAGCTACACTTGCGAGCTTTAAAATGGAATCGCTTTCATCGCGAGTTGATCAAAACAATTTTTTTACAATTTATGTACAATGAACTATAGATTGTGGTATATCATTTGAAAGGTAATGTTGTTACCTTTCAAGTGATATCAAGAAGATTTAAAATTAATTAAATTGGCTACCTAAATTTTGGGTCTATTATATGCTTGCAATAGGTCGAAGTTGCATCTATCGGCTTCTATCGGCGCCGGAGCTGGATGAGCTGGATTTCTCCCTCGTATCCGCTGTTTTAGCTCGTCCCACATATGCCAGATTGGGTTCAAGTCAGGAATAAGAGCTGGCCAGTCTAGTGTGGGAATACCGACATGGAAGACGTCTGTCGGTACTGTCTAGTCACTGCTGCGGTGTGGCAGCGGACATTATCGTGCATTAAATCAAAATTTATCGTCGCCAATAAATCCTGCGTAAGGGAAAACATAACTTAACTCATAGTTCACTGCAAAGAAATTGTAAAAATTAGTCTTGAACAACCCTTGAAGCGATTCCAGTTTAAAGCTCGCAAGTGTAGATGATTTTGTTTCGACTGTCAGCATTATTTATTCATTATTTATTTTCGTTATCTAGTTTTGAACTTCTGCATAATTATTAAAAGTTATACGGATATGATTAAACGTGCCTTTAACGCGTGTATCGATAACACGAAGTTCAAAGCTTGTAGGGTTTCATACAAGATAACTTATTTACATCTACGTAACGAGGCGAACTTGCAAAGTTACGGACTTGTTTCGTTCGACCTTAACAAGTTCACCGTAATTTGCCCTAGATAGGGTGAATATTTGACGAGTGTAATTATACTTACGTGTATAATGATAGATTGGATGATAATTGGCCCTCCCATAATAGATAACTGTTTTAATTTTCTAGTAAGACTGCGTAAGGTCTCTATGAATCGCATAAAGTATTTTAAAGAAAAATGATAGTATTTTTTGGGGCCAAGAGTAAGAGGCTTACCTCTTCTGACCTTAGGCTATCATAAATACAAACCTAACAGAATGGCATTGCATGATATTGTAGAAAATACAGAGTAACAAAATATTATAGGTAGGTACGTTGATTTTTTTGCAGTGCAGAAGTGCGTACATACTTACTTTCTTAAGTTTGAATAATATCCTTAACCTCTCTATTTAAAGAAACCATTGGAACTCAAGTACCACCATTGGATAAAGGTACCTTACCATGCTTAGTACAGTAATAAATCTTATCTTATACGCTCTCAAACTTTTGTTCCTATTGCTATTGTGTTTTTACGAGTACATATCGATGTTTTCCAACACAAAAAATCATATTATACATGCGAAAGCAATCCTGTCTCTCTGTCTGTTACCTTTCACCCCTACATAGCTAAACAGCTCTTAGTAAAATTTTGCGAGGAGGTAGACAGTATACGTAAGTGTTTTCTATGTATAATGAAATATGTCTATCTATGTAATGAAGTATTAAGTATATCAGTTCCCTAGCCACTCAAACGCCCGGCCAAATCGACTACCATAGCCCCAAACGTCCGAGCTTCGCAGTAAAAAATCACGGCGCTGCGAGCGCGTCCCCATTATTTACATAAATCGTTATATCTCGCTATCTACTACACCTATGCCCTAAAAAAATATACCATAAAAAAGCGAAAACTATACGGAATCTATACAGATATAGACCAAGTATTACAAAGAATGAAGTGCTCTCAAATAAATGCAAGTAGGTTGAAATTCACAAAATAAAAATTGTTGGCCGCAAAATTACGATCAACTTTGAGGTCAATTGGTCGTCGCATCGAACTAAGTTTCCATGATATTTGGGTATGATCAGAAAGCATTATTCCTAAGGATTAATTTGATATACGACACTAATATTAAAACACTAAAATACTTACATTTTAGAAAAGATATCCACGAATAAACACACTGATGTTTTTGAAAAACGCACAGTACTGATTTTTATTTTTGAAAAATTCGTCTTTGAAATTTTTTGTATTGGCACCTTGCCTTTTAGCCATTCTACCAATGAAGCAGGTATTACACCGTCAATTCATGACCATAGACTCAAGCTATTAGGGTTAAGTTAGCCACAAAACGAGTTTTACTCCGGCCGGAGAAATAAGCCACTAATGTGGCTGGGGCGTTCAACCGGAAAAAATTTCTAGCAACATTTGTGGCTCGGACGTGTGAGTGGATAATACCCATAACACAAGCTCTGCTTAGTTTGGGGCTAGATGACGCTGTGTGGATTGCCCAACATTATTTATTTTATAAGTTATAATTCTGAAGATGATACGAACCTCATTCCACGGCACGAAGACAACCTGCGAAGACCTCTTGAACGGCGCCCTCCCAAAGTGCAAGGTGACAGCACCGCCCCCATTCACCAACAGATCGAACCACCCGTCTTCCCTGGTTAGAGTGAACCCTTCTAACGGCGTGGATGTAGATACTCTGACCCCGACCAACCCTGAGCCGAGAGAGGTGACTACACGGCCGCGAATCACGGCGGAGCGACTGGAATTGATGATGATGATTAGATTGGGGAGGGTGGAGGTGATGATGAAAATGATGACGACGGTAACTGTGATTTTGAAGTTGGTGACGGTAACTTTGTTGATTTAGATAAAGTTGTAAGTTCTGACCAACAGATAGAGTGATTGGCAATTTTATGTCTCACTGACAATGATGGGAGGACAGATTTGTGATGGTCGATTCAATTAATTTATTTCAATTATAAACAAAACACGTGTGTGGAAAAAAATGGCTTATTTGGATAGTTTTCATACTGCCAATAATATTTTAGTCATGAATTTACAGGGTTCGATAAACTTTGAACTGCTAAGTGCTAATGGACATTTTGGTAATAAATGTCAATGATGATTGGAAATTTTTGATGAATTGGCTGATTTAGATAATACTCATACAGCTTATGACCAAGATTTTGAGTGTGATATTGATTTTGAAGTATAAACTGCCGATGATAGGAAATATTATCATCCAATGAGAAATACTTTTCCTATGAAGTTTTTGTACGTTTAATTGCGAATATGAGATTCGCAATTTAAAATATAACAAAGAGAAGGTTTCTATATTCTAATCTGTCCTAGAACTTTTTTACAACAAGCTCTTTGTAGACAGCGATATTGTGTTCAAGGGATCTAAGTGATTTTACTAAATTGTGTAGGAAATTTTCTAATTTTGAGTCTATTCCAATTCTCAATCCAATACTACTTTCAAATGTCTTTAAAATTGTATCTACGTACGGAGGTGGACGTACACAAATAAATACACATACATAAAAAGCGAACACAATTTCACAGGACACAACAGTAGGTAACAAACACACTAACAACGAACAACGTGCACACATAAAATAAACTAAATGCCAATTAATAAATATATACAGCAGATCTAAAACCAAGGATCATCATAGGTAACTAAGGAGTCGACACAATGACTCCGCATCACAAGTCTTACCTCGTGTTGAAGTGGTTCCAAAACATACTGCGCAGCGTTAGAAAACCGAGAGAAATGACACATAATGAGTACACATCTTTAGAACTGTTAATTTAGAAGGAAGAAACGATAACAGCCATGTTAAATGAGAACATGCAAGTGCGATTAGCACTTGTTAATTCAGTGTAAGAAAATAAGAAAAAGCAACGTGTTACAAATTTCATTAAATAAAACATTAGGATTGACTGGGGCACAACATTGCATATTTATATAACAGATATTGTTAATATTTAACTTGTAGATTATATTCAATTTGTTACACGATTCGTTAAATCTTTGTATAAATTCTTCAATTAACTGAATACGTTTACATTCATTACCATCTCCAACGCAATTAATATGGTGTCCCAGAGTACAGAATTTGAATTTATTATAACCTAGAAATCAACTTCGAAAAATTAATCTAACTTCAAAAAGCAGAAGGTAACGAATCGTGTACAAAGTAGATATTAAAACACGGAAACACAACATCGAACATCGAACCCACCTCTCGTTAAACGTCTCCTGTTTAGCGTAGTTCTGCAGACTGCCCTCGTCGATGAGGAACTTCATGCGTTCAAAGAAGGAGGCCGTGATCGCGGGAGGTTGTTTGCGGAGGAGGATGTCTATGGGTTTGGGTGAGGATACGCAGAGCTGGCTGCCCTTGCAGGCGGCGCTCTGGCAGCATTCCGGGTCCTCGCAGTCCACTAGGCCGTCTGTGGATGGAGCAGCAAATAGTCAGTAGGTATCATAAATGTTTAGGTTAACAATTTTCAAAATTCGTTTTTATTTAGTACCAGTGCTGTCCTACTGCTAGGCTAATGCCTCACTTTTTACGTGCGTGGGTTATGTTTTGGAGTGTTTTATATGATTGGCGGACACTCTTTATTAAGGATTTGAAGAAGCGATGACAGACTTGGCTTTTTAATCTTTCTGTTTACATTGGTCATCATAAAGACTCGATTTGATATGTTATGAGGCATATAATTGTTATTTTTACTCATTCACTTCCAAATCAAATTATTATGACCGAAACCGAAAGGGGTAGCCGTTTTGGTTTTGGTCATAATAATTTAATTTGGTTTATCCATATCCTTGCTCTTGTGCTTCGTAATCTTTGTCGTTCACTTGTTTCAGTAATCCATGTCTCGGCTTTTCGTCACTTACCTCTATACCTCCTATACTAAGAGTAAGCATTATAATATCTTTCAAACTACCTTCTTCATCATTCTCCTAGTAATCAATACCATCACTACCCTCACCTTTATCATTATCCTTAGCGTCATCGCAGATCTGTTCTTTAAGCGTGGTGCAGTCTGGTCCGTCCCATCCGTCGAAGCACTTGCACTCCCAGCGGCCGTCGTTGGCGACGCGGCAGCTGCCGTGGCCGGCGCAGGCGCGCGGACAACCTGTAATAAGGTGAGAGGCTATTTAGTAAGGAAACCAACGATCTATTCGAAGATTACTTAACGATTCGAAAAAACTATTTTTCATTGACGTTAACGACATATTCTCGAATTAAGAGGACTATTTATAAACAATTTAGGAGTTGATCAGTAATTTGATATGTGATGTAATTACTCATTTCGAGACTTCGTACAATTTATACTTTCTCCAATCGATTTCAGAACCGCCTTTGGTTGGAGTAAGGCTGGTTATCTTCTAGCGAGACACCACAAATAATGGACCAATTTAGAGTCCAAGTCTCATAAAGAAAGACCAACTTCGAGTCAGTAATACGGAGAAGGGAGTCTCTAAGCTTAACGAAACCCCCTTCTGACAGTCTCCCCTCCTGTAAGCAATGTTCTCACGCCGATAAACGGAAACTGGTCCCGTTCTTGCTCTGTCCGTGTTCTACGCAGGCAATACCACACGAGTTCAAAGCACTCCGAGACATATTCCGAAGTCTAAGGTTTCACTGACTGCACCACTGCTGAACAGTATAATATGCACAATGTACATTCCAATAATATAGGATCAACTCGTAATATTTAAATGCATTTTATATTGATGGCATCAGATAACAGACAGCTCGCGGGTCACTAGCTTGAAACTTGAGGAAAGCCATTTTATCACTGTAAAACGTATCATAAAATGTCGAGTTAAATAATTGAGTGCTTGTGGTTGTGCCGTGCGGTAGCGGTGCCGGATGTATGTGCTGAGTCCTTACCTTCCAGCGTGCAATGTTTCCCGTTCCAGCCGGACACACAGAGACAGGTCCCGTTCTTGCACTGTCCATGGTCGGCGCAGCGCGCGTCGCAGAGCCGCGAGGCGCAGGCGGCGCCGCTCCAGCCGGGCGCGCAGGCGCAGGACGAGCCCACGCAGCGCCCGTGCGGACCGCAGTCTAGGTCGCACACCTCTGTGGAGGGAACAACATTTATTAGTACACAAGTCACAACTAAACTTAGGCAGTAGACCTTTGCACCGTAGAGCATTTTGGCCTTGTTGTCTCCAAGGCCAAAATGCTGACAAAGTGTGGGTCTTTCGGGGATTCTATCCTTCTTTAGCAGGTGTCAATGAAATTTGGCCTAGCCCTCGTAATGTTTTCTTAATAACCATTCACAAAAAACATCCAACATCACCATTTGGAAAGATCATCTTCACTTTACTGTATCGGAACCATCCTGGCTAGGTATAGCAAAACATTGTAAACAAGCATCAAAGAGAGCAATCCAATTATCGTTCGTCCAAAGTGAAAGGTGCTAGAAAATCGAATTACGTCCAATACAGTCAACATTTGCATTTTGCACCCTTGCACACTTTTATACTTCTTTTTTACTCACCCTTGGAACAATCCTCTCCCGACCACCTCGCATGACAGCTACAAGTCTGAGTATCGACATCGAAGGTCCCGTGTCCAGAACAATCCGGCAGACACTGCAGCGCGTCCTTATCCATGGTCGCACAGTCGAGTCCTTTCCATCCTTTCTTGCAGACGCAAGTCCCTTCGATGCAGAAACCATGGCTGGAGCAAGTTGGGTGGGGACAGTCGACGTCGGCGCAGAATTTGCCTAGAAGGAAGGAAATGTTGATTATTTGCGGTTCAGGAAATAAGACGGCTGCAATCTTTTTTTAATCGCAAATAAACCTCCATTTGACCATAATCTCTCCTGGTGGTAAATGACTGAGTGTTTGTGGCCGACGATGTAGCTATGAGGTCTAGAAGACATCATCAACCTGTTCACTCTAGTCATAAAGAGACCCAAAACGACTAATCGCGTTATTTACCATCGGAGTTAATGCAGTTAAGGCAGCAAACTGTGACGATTTAGATGATACGACTGATTCGTCCACGTATTAGGTCATGAACTCTTCCAATTGTCGGGATTTTTATGGCTTTTCAAGCATAATGAATTAAAGTACCTTTATACCCACGAACACAGGAACACTTCCCATTGACGCAGTGCCCATGTCCATTGCAGTCCGGGACCTCACACTCATCGTGTCGTAGGGAGCACTCCTTGCCTTTCCATCCCGGGTTGCATTGACATTCGCCGTTGATGTACTCTCCGCGTTGACTGCAGAGCACTGGACAGACGCCTGTGAAGATATCTTAACTTTAGTTTTTAATCTATTTTTATTGACTTTATGTCTAACTCAAGAGTAGAATCATCTTTGCTTGTAATATTTATTAAGGCGTAACAAAGTGGAAACCGATCTCCGCGCACTCAATGCTACAAGACAGTTGAGAGACAGCTTGGGTTGCCAAGTTTTTTTTACTAGAAATAAAGTATATTGCGGTCTGGGCAGGAACATAAACAGTATTTTAGAAAAATTAAGAGTAGTTATTTTTTTTACACATATTTTTTTGTGCTTCTCGCACAACTTATCAAGTTGACATCATTTTTAAATGCTATAACTAGGTTTTAATAACATTTGTACAAGCTCTATTTCTGTCGTACCTCGTACTTTGCGTTTATCACAGAAAATACCCTTTCTGTAAATGCTGACGTGGCGGGAACAGAGAGTAGATAAGACACGATTTTAGTTATGATTTTAAAGTTTTCTGAAGTTTTTACTAATAAATGTCTTCGCTTTTGTCCAGTATCATTTCGAAAAAATCTGTGGTTTTTCATAAATTACATTGAATTTTATTAATTCAGAATATAAATCATCCATATCAATATTGAGCCTATGCAAATTTTGAACAGGTCTATGTGGATACCAGGGATGCGTTAAAAACAGTATTATGTAGGTATACTTTGTTTTTGTTCAACAGTTAAAAGTATAACGTAGTGGAAAACAGTATAATACTGTTTTGAACAGTATAGATGGCAACCCTAGAGACAGCTCAGAACAGAACCGCATGGCATTGAGATATTTTGTGTAAGACACTTAGTTAGATCCAGTTTGGGTCACTGAGCCTCAGGAGTAGTAGTAAGAGTTTAATTTATTAGAATAAGGTTTAGTGTAAACTGTTGTAAAAAAAAACAGTTGAAAATAATTTGATACCGTCGTCGCGTCGGTGCATTCTGTGTACGCTGTAATTCAAACTACGTAAAAACATGCACAATTTTCCAACAATAGGGTCATCGTTATAGGTCAGTCCACTTATTAAATTGCGGAAAATATTGAGTAAAATCATCGAAGTACCTACCTACCCATCATATATTACGACTCTGTGAGTACGCAAAAAATGCTCGCTTCAAAAAACAGAATATTAAAGCACCCCCTTGTGAAACAAGGCCTTTGAAAGAAAAATATAAACATGGGACTCATTTTGTTACCGGGTGTCACTCTCAAAAAACTGAACTTACTTTTACTACAATCATCGCCTCCGAAGCCAGGTTGGCACTGACAGTGTCCCATCAGACACTCTCCCTTCCCCGAACACCCATTAGGACAGTTGTGCGTCATCTCCTCAGCCACCATGGCTATGAAGCTGATCTCTTGCGGATCGCCGTCGTCATTGTATACGGAGAGAAACCAGTGTCCTTGCTCCATGTAATGGGTGACTTCTTTCTTTACAGATGGCTGAAATGGTGGTTAGTTTAGAAATAATTGAGCTATAGAAAATTTTACAGTCTGCTACCAATAATGGCATTATGTTTTATTTGAGCGAATAATAATGATGAGAGATATTTAATGTTTTTAACGTCGGCATGGATACCGCACAAGAAAATTTGAACAGACAAAGTGACGCTAATATACGTCGCAATATTCATCGATATTTAGTATTCAGAAGCAGTAAAGAACATTCCTTCAGAAGCAATACAAGACAAAAGGAAAAGCAACACATCGTTCGTCTTTATAAACTTACATGTGAAGCTCTAGTAGTTCTCGCTTTGAATCCGCTCAAAACTTCCAAGAAATGGTACTGCGTGTGAGTAGGGAGGGCGTTCCGCCTCGCGTACACCCCTATCGAAGCGCCTCGTGGGATCAAATAGTCAAACTTCACGTACGAAGCCTGAGATTGATAGAACTGCATGTTCCAGTAACTATATGGAGGGATTTCTTTTGATAATTTTTCACCTAAAGTAATTTGTTTGAACGTCGTCCCGTCTGGCGGGAACGACTGGGCGGGGAATGTTCGGGCACCTACAAAATACAAGATTTTTTTAGTGTTTTCGTCGATACATCATTATATTATACATGCAATAATGTGGTGAAATTTAAGTCAATTTTCTAAATCCGTGTAATACGGTGCATTCTGAAACACAAAACTACAAAGCATCTAGTCTCTACTAAAACAATTCTAACTTTCTATCTTTGAATAACATCACCATAAAATTTCCCGAAGCACATGCAACTGAAAAGACCCCTCCGAAAGATTTTACCCAGTTAACGTGCATGCAAATTAGTAGGTTATGTAGAAAGTTGAGTAGAACACGGAAACCCTATCCGTTGATGGTTGTCGTGACGGTTAGTAAGTTATCTCTGATCGTATTCAAATCGACCTCACCTTCCAGAATGAGAATGGGTGGAGGTTCAACCTTTGGGCAAACGCATGGCTTTTCCGTTATGCACGGAACTTCAGTATCTGTTTCAGTTGTAAAATCAGTTGTTGAAGTTACACCGTCAGTTGAAGTTTCGGTACTCGTTAATTCATTATCAGTGGTTGATGCTTTCTCTGATTCAGATGAACTTTCTGTAGTGTCATACGTTTCAGCTGTCTCAGTGGTCGTCGCGGCTTTTCTATTACCAGATCCAGTTGATGCAATGTTATCATTATACTCATCGTAAAAATCATCTGCTGTTGTATTGTTATTGCAAACAGGACACGAACATTCGCAAATACCTCCCCAATCTTCTGGGTTTGTTGAATTACCAGTCTTTGCTGTTCCTTCTAGAGTAGCTGGCTTGTTGAAATTTGAAGGTTGAGTAGGTTCGACGTCCATTGGAGTTATTTTGACAGTTGGTATCTCATTTGTATCACCTAGCGTGGGTACTGTCAAAGTTAAAGAGTATATCGGTTTATAGGAGGCGTTATCAGCATCGTCAGAGGATATTGTTAGATTAATCAAAACGTGTTTAGGATTAGTTGGTTCTATTGTTTTCTGCTGTTCGGGTGTATTTACAGTTTTTTCATCGACTGTTATTGTAATTTTTTCAGTCGCTGGTTCTTCGGTGGTTGTGTTTGCAATGTTACTATTAGTGACAATTGGAATCGGAGTAGTAGTCACAACATGCTCTAACTGTGCGACAAACGAATTTGTTGTGATCGGTGTTAGAGGCTCGCTGGGCTTATTAGTTATTGGCGTTTCTATGATTGCGATAGGTTCAGTATTTATAAATGGAGGTGCGATAGTTGCATGAATTTTTGTTGTGCTCTTTTCACTGTCATACTTAAACTTCTTGAGGTTATCATCCGGTTCTACGGCGTCCTTTAGGTTAATATGAAGTTCTTCATTTACCTGATTCAGTCTTGTTAGTAGTTTTAAATACTGAAGCTTTTGGGCACCATACGAATATATTGACGGAAAGGCATCGTTCTGCATATCTTCGGGATTGTAGGCGATATGATCTTTTTCCAATTGGGTCGGTTCCTTGATAGATTCCGATATTTCCAGCGGATGTTCCAAGCGTGATTCAATTTTAGTTATTTGGTCAGTAGTTACTCTATTGGTTATTGATGTTTTAGTAGTTATTGTTGGATCATTTTCGGTAGTAAGTTTTGTTATTTTTGGAACAACTTGCTTAGTTGTGCTTCTTATTAGAACACTGGTTGGAACACTAGTTGTTGTCTCCGAGATTGTCGTTTTCTTGGCCCTTGTGGTCTGTAGCGTTGTTAGATCACCAGTATTAGACAAATCGGCGTCACCCACAGAAGCATTACCCTCCTCGATGTCTCCGGAAGCCGACTCCACACCATGCGCTAAGCTAACATCGATAGAAGGCGTAATGATTTCATGCAATTTATCTACAGTGACAGAATCCGAAGGAACAGAAGTGACAGAAGCATGCCCATCTATGTCTACACTTCTACGTGGACGAGAGTGGGTCTCGTTACCTGAGGCGGTGGACAGCGAGCTCTGGTGCGGCCTCGCAAGAGACTTATTCGATTCGAGAGTTGTCGCTTTCGACGTGGGGAACAATTCCGTTGACTCGCCAACTAGCACTGTACACGCTTTTGAGTTTTGATATGACCAGTTGACGAAATATGACGCTGTGAACAAACGATTCAAATTAAACTACAAACAGTCAAAATATTGAGGGAATTATTCAAAGTTCTCGTAAAGCGAATTCGTTGACTAGTCGAGCCTAAATCCTTTTGTGACTTCGTATCTAACTCGAAGTTATCAAACAAATTAATTTTGATCATCTCAACTTCATTGACGCAGACAGAATTACGTTTTATTTATCAGAATTTATAACAAGCTGAATCGTCGCAACTTAAGCGAAAAGGTAAGCCATTGAAAATAAATTCGCTAAGATTGATTAGTTTTGTATATAAAATAATAACTTGAAAGTGCCCTTCACCTTCCAATGTGAACAGCCTTAGAAATATGGATTACTTAAATAAAGATATAGCCAACTCACCAGACATATAAGACGAAATTGCTAAAAGTAGAACAAAGAGTAATATGAAGACTATGGCCGTGCACTTCCAGGAACACCTCGAGGACAATCCTTTCCTGAAGTGGAACCTCGAGGCGGTTGGAGGGAAGTGGCTGGAGCGCAGGTTGTTCCTCACTGGTAACACCGGGACTGGCGCGCCGAAGGCGGGATGAGACCGCTCGCCGCGGTCCATCCTCTCTAGTGTACTCTTGTCCTTCCCTGGACTACTGCATGACGAGTTTGACTTGTAGTCCATGGATGGATTCTTTTGAATGTCCCCTGTAGAAGAGATGTGTGTTATTTTGTATTCTAGAGGTAAAGAGCAAAAAGGTTATTCTCTTGTTATGTTAAATAGATAATTGCCCCGCCGCTACCATGGCCGCTACCGTGAGTACCGGAGCTGACGGAGAGTGGAGGCTGTTTTCTATTTGTTGTCGTCATGAAGCCATCATGCCATGATGTTTTGCTAGAATCACCACGCTTGGCTGGATTTCATTGGTGATCGTAGGTGTTGGGTGATACATAGGGTTCAATGTATAACAAATATAAATAAAGTTGCTAAATTAAATGGCTGATAAAATTTCGTATTGACCGATGATGCAAATGGTGTTTCTACCTGAGAAGCATCGATACAAACAGTAAAAATGTTTTCCTTTGTCTACGACTAAATTAGGATGAGTTCAGTGATATGTCATTATTTTAATATTAATTTTGTGTAACATTTTATTTCATTCATTTTTAAATTTACGGTGACATTTAATTTATTTCTTTTTAACATGTTTTGTATAGTTTTAAGTTTGATTAAAATAATATTGTATTCTTCTTAAATTCTTTTTACAAAAAAGTTAACAAATACTGGACATGTAGAAAAGCATTGTAAGTTTTAGCAGCAAAGTAATTGTATGGATTTTATTTAATCTGAAATAAATGAATAATATTATTTATCGTTTTGGCGCCCTGGCAATGAAGTACCTACATTATTCCGACCACAAAAATTGCCTAGGTTACCGTTGGTACCCGTCTTAAGCAATTGAGTTTAATGAGCAACTACATGACATCTACTAAGTATAAGAATGTGTCTAACATTCACCTGAAGGCACGTAGAAGTTTCCCGAAGGCGTGCGCACGAGACACGAGGGCTCGAAGTCCCCCAAGTCGGCCGGGTTGCCGGTGATGCGGCCGTTCAGCCGAGACATGGTGGGGTTTCGCGGAGGCACATCAGGCGGGAAACGGGGCCCTTCCAGCAGACAACCTGCGACAATGCAGAAGAGAACTTAGTGATGTTGGAATAAGCGCAGTGTGGCATAGAAGCTATCGAGGAAAAGTTAGAGATGAATCAACGGTAGGTAAATATATATCTTTTCGAAAAAGATGAAATATCTCTTATTTCATAATTTTATTCTTACAGAATTGAAAGTCATTATAAATGTAAGCAGTAACAAACTAGATTCGTAGTTAGCCCGCTAACATTCATAATGAGTTCGTTCTAATACGAAATCTTTATAGTAAAATAGAATTGAAAGTAATGAGAAATAGTGGTAAACACGGACTGCTAATTTAAAACGCAAAAATATGTATTTTGTAATGAATTGGATAAAAATTGGAGATGGAGAGAAAATGTTTTCAGAAATGTTTGATTGAAGATTGGCTTACAATTGAAATGCGAAACGCTTGATTTCACCCGCCGGAGCTTTTAAGCCGAAATTAACTAAACCAAGTTCGATGCTAACAGTCTATAAATTGTTATCAAAAGCATTATTTGCGAAGTTAAAGGCTTTTACGAAATTAATCAGCCCACGGCCGCGGCCCTGCGAGCATTAGAACAGGGAAAAATTTTAATTAATTATATCCACGAAAATTTACAAGTCGAAATTCAATTAAGAGCGAATATTGGCTGCCTTAATAGCCGGAAACAAATAGGCCGCGGAACGTCCATGCAAATGGATCACAGATCGCGTGTTTCGGTAGTTTATATAAAGGAAATGTATTAGAAGGAGGCCATTGCTCAAACCGCGGGGTGCGCCTCTCCCGCTAATATAACCTAATGGAAAATCGAAGCATTATCTGTCCCCCCTGGTTCTTATCGGCCCTATAACAACTTTTGATCCTCGACAAATTTTAAGGATTTCTGGAAGCGTTAATTAATTTATTGTACCACCCGATGTAGCCGCAAGAAAACTCAATTAATTTTAAAAGGGTTTTTGTGTTGTTTTTTTTTCGCTATCGAATCTCCACCCCTCCACGCGCTCACGAAAGAAAATGGCGAAGTTCCCGATAATATCGTCAGGCCCTTTGTGGTCGCGCCCTTTGAGAACCATTCTACTCGTTGTAATTAGAGATTAATGAATTTATTCGAGCGTTTCACTAGGTACGTACCTACCTACCTTTACTAACCTCCAAGCTGGCGAGGAGCAATTATTTATCTGTTTATAGATTTTGATAAAGGAGTAAGCAATATTCCGGGTCATAATTTCCAATCATAGTGCCTTTATCAAATAATCAGACGGTATAAATATCGTTCAATAAATTCCAAGTCAACAGCCGCGTTAGGTCTTGAAACACTTGATATAATTTTATCCTTAAACAAAAGAGCAAAGTAATACAATACCCTGAAGGATATCTAAGTTGAGAAACTCGGAACAATTTATGTGAAACTATCCGATATCAAAGGATAACTGCTAGGCGCAAAGCGGCGGGAGTCGGGAGCCACCAATGAAAAACTGAATCACCAAATCCCTCGCCTAATTTAAGAGGACAAGCGTAGTCATTAATACACACGTCAGTCGTCGTGCTACTACAAAATGTGGGCCATTTATATCCCGCTCCCGGGGCTGGGAATTATGGTAATCGGAGCAGTCGTCCTTTGTCTGTAATGGTGGGTAATTACCGACCCACCTCCGGGGCCTCTCCGTCTCCGGAAGGCCCATGGGCTCCAGAATTCGACACTCGTTACGTGAATCGTCTCAACTTTAAAAAGGGAACGAGATTTTGAACGCCACCCAGGGATTTGTCGCTGCGTACCGGAACAAACTCGTTTTTTTCCCTCCCAAATTCCAACGATCGCTTTTTTACGTTTGTTTACTCGAACTTTTTGTAGACTTTTCGCCGTTGGATTTTACTATCTCGCATTATTTATTGAGACTGTATGCATAAAAGCGAGTAACAATCAGATAGACAGTATCCATACGCCGGTTCGTTTAGTTTTATACTCTTCCAGCCATCTGGCATGCGATCTACTGCCAGCCGTTTAGAGTCCGCATTTTCCCGGGAAACCAAAGCTCACTTACTTATTGGAAGATAAAGGGGGTGTGTTTCGGCTCATTTGTGGCCGAGCTCCGGCCCGATCAAACGTGATTTCTTATTGGAATCGGAAAAAGAAGAGATAGGTAACAAAGTAACTGCGGTTAGCCTGCCGTAAGCTCCCGGGGTTAATTCCGTGTCTATTTCTACTAATAAGATAAACAACCTAATGTTAATGGGAGTTCCGTTTACCGCAAATAAAATTAGTTTCGTACGGCTTTGTAAAGGGAAGGGAGTGAGGCGTTTGCGGAGGACGTGCGAGTCAAGAGCTCTCTGTAGAGCGCTATATCCAGGTATCGCGACGTATGCCACGCGAGCACCTCGGCGCTGCAACGACACATTTGCCCAATCTCGCTGGAGTCGCGCTGGTAACACGTGCCCACAATCTTAAGCTCGTTACGCGAACGTTCCCGAAGCAATTTAGAATTTACCCCTTAATCTTGATTCGAACTAGAATCCGGGACGCGCGCGCGAGCTATTTATGCCGATTAATATCGCGGTGTCGTACATCATATGCGGTATAGTCGCAAAACACTTACACAGTCGTACATTCCGGTTGCCGATTCTCCAATTCGATTTTAAATTTAGCACCAAAGTTCGCCGGAATCCCGGACAATATTTATATGAGAGAGCACTGCTGCGATTTATAGTTGGGAAACAATCGGGAAGTTGGTCCGGCGTCGTCGTGACTTCGTTTTAATTAGTACCCATTCATCGCAGAACAATCGAGTCCTCGAACAAATCCATTATCGGGAACTTTTCGATAGTCGAAAGAGGTGTATTCAAAGTTTTGCGATTGCGAGCGGATCGGAGCGGGGCTTTTGTAGACCTTACATTCTGATGGCAGGCGCTGTCTCCCGTCCATTATGAGCTCCATAAAATAAAACTACTCGCTGCTGAATGGGAGCCGGCTCGATCGGCCGGAGCGACCGGCCTTCTTATAATTTCCTTTACATTTTCCTAACGGAAGGTTTCGGGGCATTATCGAAAAATTCAGAGGGCATTAACGAAATTCAAGGCTCGAAAGGAAGGCCGCTATCTCTCGCTACAAGTGGAATGGGCTCGCGTAATGATGACATTATGCGTACATTTTAATCGATGGCTCACGGTTGGGCGACTCCGAATGCCGTATATATCCCAGATTATCCGTAACATAGACGGATTCATTCTATTAAATTGATCGATTACCTTAGCAAGCTTCAATATGCAGAGTGTTTGCGGCGAGGATGCATGACGTGCGCTGACCGTGCCGCCACGTGAGGCGTCGTTGTGCCGAGGCGTGCTGCGAGCGAAGCAGGCCATGTATCATGTCAAGACTTGCCCGTCTGATAAGATTACCAGACAAAGGAAGTCCACCCATATCACTACCACCACGACCGCTAAATGCGAACCTTCATTACTACCCCTTCCTCTCGCCGCGCGGTTCTCGATTCTAAGACGCTTTGCTTAAAGTCTAAAGCGTCTTGGGCGGTCTTTATTAGTGTCCCGACGTCGACGTCTGCTTCGTTAAAGGACACTCAGCTTTATTTATGTTGACATACTGGCAATGTTACCTTATTTGTTGTCTACTATCGCTTTGTCCGGGTCCGGATTTAGACCGTCCGGCTCTACAAATAGAGTTGGAGTTGGAATCTCATACCGTAGTTGGAGTTACATGTGTTAGGGTAAAACGATCCTTTTTGCGGTATGGTTTAGGGTTGAGTTTTAAGTGCGCGGCGCATTGTTGGTCGGGTTTCCTGGCCGCGATAAGGAGACGTAAGTCGGTACGTCACGCGAACTGTCCGCTAATTTATGTTGCGCTGATTTCGAGATATAAGCGGTGGACGGAACCCTCGCCGGCTCCCAACGACTGCACTAGGCAAGGCTACGGCCCGTTATGTTAATGCATTGTCTACGCGAACGAGTACACCGATATCACTTATGTAGGCTACTGCGAGCGAGCATACTTTACCGCCTATAAAATTCACCAGTCAATTAGGCAATGTTCCATCGGTCGGTCGATTTCAGAGCTACAGCGGAACTCGCAGCAGGATTTGAATAAAATAAACGTGAAAAGAGAGTTCGCTTTGTCTCCCAGCCCGCTGGTTACGGATGTTAGATTACAGACTGGATAATAAACGGAAAGTGCAACGTTAGAGCTCGTTAGACGCAGCTTCATTAGTGTTTACAAGTAAATGGAGAAAAATAAGGCGGGCCACAGAGGCGCAGACGGCGCAGTGCTCCTTGGAACTCGATACCTTGACAATTACACCACTGCTCGCTCACCAGCTCCATAGTCGTATTGTGGCGTCCAATAATCGTGAACTCAACTCCATTAGAGGGATGATGTTTTTGTGTATAGTGTCGCGACCCAGTCAGTCAACACAACACCTTATGGTCAAAACAACGGCGCTGGTTCCATCAATCTCACTATCTCACTGTACATAATTCTTTGTCTAAATCCATTAAATTAATTACAGCCATTTGGTGAGCCGACTCCGTATTTATTAGGCTCGTTATCATTCATTGAATCTTCCGATAGACGGGTGCTCGGTAAATTGGAAGAAATGCCGAGACGTCGTGATCGATGCTATACTTACACGTAAATGGGGGGCCAAATTAGCTGTCTACTGAAGAATGCAGTTACCGAGGTGACGAATCCTCGCCGATGGATTCCGGGGGGTTACAAAGTGCGACTTGGATTCATAGGTGTCATCGGGCATGGGGCGCTCAAATTGGAAAATTCTCCGCGATATTACTTGAGGTGGGATGAAAAAGCGCGGGCACACTCGTGGTGTGTAACGAATTGGAAAGGGGCTGTGGGTTCCGAATGAATGCCGTCAATCACAGGATTAAAAGTAAAACTGTACAGAAGAAACGTTTTAAATGAGTATATTACACCACCTGGTTGGTACACCACCTCGATTTATGTACCTGTCCTGGTACATAAATCGAGGTCTACAGCGTAATAGAAAAATATTGCTAACTGAATGCTTCAATAAATTTGGCGAAGGAAACAAGTTCTTTTGTAAATTTGCCGTGCCACTAACTTCACAAGGCGTAGTAGCTTTGTATACGTATGTAAGGCAGTCTGTAGTTCGAGTTCCTGTCATACCTCGTTACAAAGAGTACGTTCCTACTGAAACAGTGGAGTTTTGCTTTATCTATTGTGTATGAGCGGGTCTAGTCGGAAGAACGTCTGTCTTGTGCACAATGGCATGCGGACGACCCGCGACCGCCGACCAGCCCGTCAGATGCCCGATAACCGACTTCATTAACCTTCGCTCTATTCCACAGGCATTAATTACCCCTAATAGAAACAAACAAAACGAAACATCTACAGATAAATGGGTCGAGATAGTTATTTAATTGTCTTATCTCGCGGGTTGGGGACGAATAATGCAGATTCATTTGGCGTTACGTCTTAACTTTTGTCAAAAGTTTCCATTCCTCCCCTTTCCGCTAATGAACGATTCACAAATGAGATTCGGCGTCGGGAATTGATGTTTTGTGTAATTGCTCCGCGACACAGTCGCTGTTCCTAATGAAAGGCGGACAAATCGCGGTGATTATAATTGTCCCAAGGAATTATTAGTGACGCGAGCTTTCGTCGCGTAGGATCACAGGATGCCTTCGATTCCCGCAGCTGTCCGTCGCCGGTCACCCTGACACGGAGACGTATGCAGGGGATTACACACTGTCACGCGTCCAAAACCGGTCATATTTTTCGTCGCTTTTTTTTTAACGGAAATGCTGCGAACCGCCGACGGCGATGCCCTGATAGAGATTGATGATGCGACCACCCCGCCCGCGCCCCTCGCGGGTCATTGAGCTCACCCGATTACACCAGGCCAGAGGGGATTCGCATATATCCAAATTACGTTGCTGATGGACCTTTCTTGCCTAGATAACTAGGTGTTTGTGATATGATAACACATGCCTTGCCGAAGGGGGAATCATTTATTTTCCTTAGAGCCCGTTTACATTTTGAATTGTTTTTTAAACCAACCCCACTCTATCAAGTGTTGTTTCAGAAATAGAAACAACATCATGAGTTTTTATAGATTACCTACCATTCCAAATCTCTTCAAATTAAGAGCTTCGACTCAAAATTTGTAAAAGGGTGTCGCACGATCGACGCGACGTCCCGATGCGTAACTCAATCTGGCAGTCATCGCGGGCTAATTACCGTGGCTCTTTTGAAATAAAAACAAATGACAGACGCGAGGCGAACGCGCGCGATGTGCATTTGTCACACGCTGCAACCGCCATCTTGAATCCTGAGTGGCATTCGACACCGGCTGAGAGGCCTATCCACGCGCCCACAGACAAGTGCGCTATTATACTGCCGCGGCTAAAAACGCGCATTTCCTGTGCGTAATTGGGTGCACAAATGTGAAATATTGTCGACGTCACGCACTGCGACCGATAGGTATCTTGAAGCGTATCTGCGCGCGGTTACGCCGAGGGCTCTCAATTGCGGTAAAACCATATCGCGTATGAAATAAATCAGCTGTTGCGGGGTGCCCCGGGACGGATCGCGTTACACCCCCGATTTGTGAGGTTATTTGCATTCCGATATAAAATGGCGGCCGCGGTGGGATTTGACGTGACGTTGACAGGTGTGCCCGCTGTCATATCGCGGTTTTGTTTTCGTACGCATCGCTGGCTTGGGGTTGATTAATTGCCGCTGATACGTTCGCCGATTTAATGCAAATTAGTCATTCTCCTTGATTTTATATCTAGGGACACTTGAGTGAATTCAAATTTTACCATTACTTTGGATTAAACTGATAAGTTTTAGTGATCTTTATTGAGTAGGCGTCTATTTTATGATGAAATGGGTTTTCTGTGGGTAAACATTCTCATCTCAAAGGGTTATGGTGTGTAACATTTTTTGGTGTAAAGTAACCTAATACCACGTCAGCATTAGACGCGAGATTTTCCAAAACATACAAACTTCGGACCTTCCCGTCTACCTAGAGAGGTCAAGCACACTTAAGGCCCTTTGTACCCAAATAGATATAGCCTGTGCATTAGCGAGGGTCGCTTTTCTTACCGTTTTTTTCGTACAGAGACGAGTGGAACCCTACCGGATGCTCGAGGGTTCCCTAGGAGGCCGCGATTAAACGCATGTCATTTTGATTTATACTACAAATTATTACATATCAGCCACCGATGCTAGCGCTGCCTATTCGAGAGATTTAACTATGAATTAAATATTTAAAGCGCTCGAACGAAACACATGTGATGTAAATAATTACGGAGCCGTTGGAAGCGAATTTAGATAGCTTGAATTAATTGGTATCATATTCCGACGTTTATAAAATACAATTGAAATAGTGAATATCCAAATGGATTATGGGAGGAATGTTTGCACTGCGGCTAGAATTTAAAATCCTTTCACAAATGTAAACGGTCCCGTTAGCCAAACACGAGGCAGCCCTTACCCTGCCATCCATCTTGTTGCCCTAACGGGTCCGAATGTTACATTGACGAACGATGCCTTTCGATATAGGAGATGACACAATGCGATGACCCCGAATCCATTCCTTCTAAGACGCCCAGTAATAGTTTCCTCCATGCTCCTCTCCATATTTTATCGCGGCTTATAAGAGGGTTATATCGGGAATGTGTCATGTCATGTTGCTATTGCCGGCCCGCTGCCCGGTTACGTACATATTTGATGCAAACGCGTAAACGATTGATGTGCCTTGTCCCATTTTCCCTGAGATTGACTTGGCGATTTGTGTATCTGCTTTATTATGCCGATGTCCCATGTCACGATTCAGTCGAGATTCAGCCGAGCTCCACGTATGGTCGCAGCACTAATGGGGTCGTTTTGTTCCGATCACGGGGCATTAATGACGTCATCTATCACGTCAAGTTGACAGGCAGGCGCAGTTGCAGCGGACGCGGATTTAGTGATGCGATACATTGTAAAAACTGGTACGAAGCAATTAAAAACGTTATAAAACTATGTTTGCGATAGTGCCACGCAACATTGAGCTGCTGGTTCACTATAAACTAGGGAAATTTATAACATTTTCCCGTACACCGCAAACGAATAACTTGCCGTGGGATATTCGTTTGTGCATAAGAATGAGCGGGAGCGATCCGACCGCAAGCGATTCCATCGGCGGGGCTTGCCTCTCTAATCCGGAGCTGGTAATCACACGGTAAACCTATTACCGCTTCAAGTGTGAACTGTGAAATCGCTCATTTCCAAATCCGGCTGTCGTGGCTGCTAGCCAAATTCAACCGCATCACTCCATTTTTAGAGCACAAATTAAAAGTATAATCGACTCACTTCGAGCGGAAGGAACCAGAAATAAAGCGGGCTTGTTAAGCGTAATCTAGTGACTAAATAAAGGCGAGAGTTACGACCGCGCCGCTGCGTGGATTAAAATGGACTTTTCCATATAAAAAATGGGCAATAACCGGGTGTGGAGAGGGTTCCCGGCGGACAAGATCCCTCGCTCCCGGAATTTCATTATCAAAATTTTCTCTGAACGAAACACCATTATGAACTTCTATGACGCGAATGATATAAGATCTGAATTGAATTCCTGCTTAAATCGAGAGAAACGCTTACCTAAATCCTTTTTCGGAATGGGTACGTAGTAAGTGTAACAGTGTGGTGAGGAGTGCTGTCGGCGCGGTGCTAATCCGCGGCGCGGCGGAGGCGGAGGTGCGAAGACAGCGCGCGGCGAGCGGATACAAGAGTATTCCATCAGGGGCGGCTTCGCACCTCCGCTTTTTATGTTTTCATAAATTTCCGTTGAGATCAATATTTTATATTCGCGCCCGGCCCCGCGGTAAATGGGGTTTTTTGCAAGTTTGCTCCACACCCCACGGTTTATTTATTCGGATGTGGCCCTCTCGAGATTCGCCACTTGTACCTTTCGATACATTTTTCACTCGAATAATGTTATCACGTAGGTTGGCATTCACGTGTTTTTGTAGTGAGTAAACAGTGTTTTAAACCTAAACGGATCACGTCGCCCGGTGCTGGGTTTGTTTTATACAGGTGAGATTTGCCGCGTCTCGTGCCGGTCAAATCCAATGCGGACCGCGCGCCGCCTTGATTGGGCGCGACACTTTATTACCTTTGCCTCGATTTCCCGGTGCGAGGCTCTTACGTGATAAGTATTTTTATTTGTCCGGAGCTCGGATAAACTAGGATAGGCGCGGATTACTTTACCGTAACACAATATCCATCTAAGATTTTATTGTCACCTGTCACGGTAGCAGTCAGCGACTGAATATAAATTCGCAGCTGAAATTCAGAAGCGGAAACTTTCGAAAACAAACAGAACCTAGTGCGAATGCTCTGTGTAAAGTTTTCCAGCAACAAAGGGGGAAATTCTCAACAAGGGCATAATTTACCGGTTCTCGTATGATAGGAAAAATAAATCGATATCGCACAGGTTGGTTGGAATATTGTAAAAGTTCGCACAGAGGCCGCCGCCCGCGGCGCCGCGCCGCAAAAAATGACCCACTGTGCGGCGTCCGGCGTTCTGCTAATCCTATTTACTCCGACAAATAAATTATAGCCAGCGACCGCTAATGTGTACGGACGGTGCCCACTGTGCGTTAACTAGTTCCTACGATACAGCGTACATTTATACTGGGATTTGTCACTTGTATATTTTGCGGTAACTGCCGCCGTTTGTACTCTATCGTAGCGTGTAGGCGGGCTACTTTGTAAGGCTTAAGATGCTCAATACCTTTATCGACTTCAATATTAATCTGATTTTTATTTCAATTCCGAACGATGTCAGAGGTAGGTACTCAAATTGAGTAGTTTGGATTAATTAAACTTGGACAATCAACAGAACAGATTGTACTCCGAACTTTCGAAAGCTATTTCCGCATCACTCGTTTATTGGTATCGGTTTATTAGACAGGAGACGTCAAATTCAGCGATCACAAGATCACAATCATTTGATGTCAGAATTTGGAAACGTCAATTAAGCACCCAACTTCAGAGCTTCTGAAGCGCGCCCGTTTAAGTGCGTACCTCGAGCGAGACGGTAAACATCAAATGTTTGATCACGAAGGTATAATTTGGGCAATACTTGGGAGGTATCACGGAAGTGCTTAACCTCCTAAAATAATAAAGTAAATATATCATATCTAACCTCTTACAATCTCTACTTTGCTGTAACACGCAGAATATTTTTTTAATGTCAGAACCTAACTTAGGCTTTGGTTTTGCTCAGTTGGAATTAATTTTGTACCTACCCTAACTGCGACAACATGAGGCGTAATCCACTCAGGTCCAAACATCCATCTAATTACAATCATGCTTGTATTTGTTCATTGTTGTTTATGATAATGAGCCGGCACTTTATCAGACTAACGCGTGAAACCTGACGTGTTTGTGTGTTTGCTTACAATTTCATTGAACACACAATGGCTATGCATTTTAAATGCACACACTATGTAGGTGCTTGCATAAATAAACTTACAATATTGATTGTTGCTCGTGTTATCGAAGCTAGAAACGGAGTGGAGGAGATTGGAGTGCAGATTGGAGAGATAAGCTAATAAGATGTGTCTCGTTAAAATGTGTTTTAATTAAATTTAGCAGATAAATTACGAACGTCTTATTCGACGTTCGGGTTCTATTGAACCCTAGCCCGATCAAAGCACATAAAAAATATAAATAATTTAACGCAATTTCAATAAAGCCACAATTTCACGGGCGCGCTGGCGCGAACTCGCGAGTGTTACAATTTAATAGAACTTCAAAAGGCCTGCTGATTCTACCACAATTCTATCAGCTTAGCACGAGATCCCGGGCATTATGCGTATAAAAAGTGGTTATCGTGAACGCCACCCCTCGCCCTACTCGCGGTGCGCTGGGGAGAGAACCACGGTATTACGATCTCTAGTGGAAATAACTTTGTACTAACTTTTTAGGTTGTTTTAAGTACATTGCCGTGTTGTTAGGGAAACTGTTCCGCGGCAGAAGTGCGAGCTCGCAATGCATTCGTGTCGCGCGCGTTTCGTGGTAACACTGCGGCTGCTCCGCGACACATGTGTCTTACTTGAGTAGGTAGGTACTGTGTTGTGTTGTGTGCCATTGGCGACAATTCAATGATGAGGACTAAAGCAAGGGCTTACTTGAAGTCTAACTTGAAAAGATTTCTTGCGTCGCTTGCATATTTAGAGGCAAGAACTGTGAAATGAAAATAGAGGCGAGGAAAACGCTGGGAGTTTTATATTTATAGTTTCAATTAGCGGCTCTGCATGCGCCCTGCCCGCTGTAACTCGTTATTAGAACGTAAAGAACGGGCTTTCTAAAGAATATTTTTTGTTATTCGCGCAGAAAAATTGGGCAAACGCGACCGTAAATTAGCGCGCGTATAAAATTCATCGGATGAAAATTACGACTGTTTAAAGCGATTGTCGAAATTTAATTCGACATTCGAGAGGGCAGCATTTTAGCGACAATAATCAACGCATAAACCATTTGATAGCGCTAGTTAAAAAGTGTGATTTGCAAAGCGCGATGAAAGCGATGGGTGCGCGATTCAACGGCGACTATTTAGTACAATTACAGCGCATCACCGGCCATTGTCCAGCACCGATTACGTCGACTACAATGGCTCCAATCTGACCTCTAACGAAGCGACTTCGGCTATTTCCGCTGCACTTCGGACGTTCAAAGACGCGTAATTTGCGGTTACGAAATTTGTGCTCGCTACGAATTCTGACGATGTTCATTCTAACTTGAGCAAAGTGCAGTCGTTTGAAAGTCGACCTTCGACGCCGGGAGGGTTAACTGGTGTTGTCCAAGTTCCGGATGTGTCCGGGTTAATTTGGCCGGTCACTCTGACCCCGATTTGTAATTATAAAGTAACTATCTAACTTAAAGTTTCGTATTGGGTCCTTTGTTTGAATAGGTCCTATTTGTCACCACGTCGTTCAGCAAGGAACACCAAATAAGTTTCCTTATGAATAACATTGACGAGTTCAGCAAGAGGAACCAAGAAAGTCGGTTCGTGAATCAGTTTCCCATTCAGTCGCTAAGTGTTAGGCGCAATTATACGACAAAGCGGGAAGGCTCGCCTTTGTCAGCCACGCCAATAATGACGTAAACTTTACTAATTTCGACCAAGACCGCGAGTTCTGGGACGAAGCTACATCTATAGATATAAGTAGCGTCTTCCCAATAGGCAATTACCCATTGGCAGGTCAAGAAGGCCGGCATGGTCGGTACAACAGTGGCAGTTTATGCAAATCAGAAATCGTGAATTAAACTCCTAGCCGCTATAGCGATTTGTCTTTAGGAACAGTTCGCAGTTCTTCAAAGAAAGCTTTCTAACTCCAAAAGCACCGGACTTAACTTTTAGTTTTTCAATCTTTCTCTCACAACTGGTTTCGTTGCATTTTGCTTATTTCCGCAAAAAGCTGGAAGACAGGAAGCGCGGAAAGAATACTAAATCTGTAAGTTGTAGGTAAACTAAAACTGGCGGAAAAGTCGTGAGCGTAATACAGGCTTAGTGCTGGTTTTACAGGTATTTTTGGAAGGTCTAGTGGGCGCAGGATGTTATGAATTTAACATTTACTGCTACCTAAAAGGTTATTTAATGTTGATAAAAGGTAAATGTTTTAATTCACATTTAAATTGTTTATTCTTTTAATCGCACTAATATCGCACTAACATTACGAGTATATATGCGAAAGTTTGGATGTTTAGATGTATGGATGGATGTTTGTTACAACTTCACGCTAAAACTACTTAACGGATCGGGTTGAAATTTGAATGTACACAGGTAGTTGTAGGCCTCGATTAAAACAGGCTACTCTTTATCTCTTAAATCAGTTCCCATGGGACAGGAATCACCTTTAAACGTTAAACATAGAAACAACGCGTGCGAAGCTGCAGGCATAAACTAGATATATTATAAAGAGGAAAGATTTGATTGTTTGTATTGAATAGACTCCGAAACTACTGGACCGATTGGAAAAATTCTTTCACCGTTAGGAAGCTTACTTTTCAAGGAGTGACATAGGCTATATTTTATTTTCTCTTGGGAATTCCCACGGGAACTGGAACTACGCGGGTGAAACCGCGAGGCGATCGTCTAGTATCTTCATATTTTTTTGGATAATCGACAAAAGAAAAAATACGTGTCCAATATCTTCAGATAATCTAATTGACGGAGTATTTAGATTTTTTTAGGACACTAACCTATTTATTCGTCGCCTAATTTTCAACAGATCTCTTGTCAACCACATCATACATGAGCAAACCCCCTTCGATTAAAACCAGCGACCTCTCATATCAAAAGCCGAGATAAAATGCCCTTTGACAATCCTAGCAGTAAGTACACTGTTATCACTGTTATACAGGGTGCCACGCAACATTTCTATTAAGCCGAAAAGTGATTCTGGACCCCGAGAAGATCAACTTTTATTCTACGATTTTTTGAATATCATTTTTTTTAGGTTTTGAATAAAGAATTTGTTTTCGTATTTTAATTTTTACGTATTTCTTACATTATTATTATTGTTTTGAAATTTCAAAGGATTTACTTATTTCTTTAAAATAATTTCATGACAAAATACTAGTTTTTTGCTGAAGAAACAAGGAAAAACCATTTCTGAAATCACATCACATCACACTCTAATATTATAAATGCGAAAGTTTGGATGGATGGATGTATGGATGGATGTTTGTTACCTCTTCTCGCCAAAACTACTGAACGGATCAGACTGAAATTTTGCATACAGGTAAGTCTAAGCCTGGAATCAAACATAGGTGACTTTTTATCCCATAAATCAGTTCCCATGGGATAGAAATAACCTCAAAACATTTCCATAGAAAAAACGCGTGCGAAGCCGCGGGCAGAAGCTAGTATTTTATAATGCTAAATAATGCTAGAATGTGTAAAAGAACACGAATAGGAGATAAAAATCTTTATATTTATATTAAAAATTTAAAAAGCCGTTATTCACAAGTTTATCCACTTGGGATCCAGAATCACCCCCTTTCGGCTTAGTGCACATGTTACGTGGCACCCTGTATAAATACAGTGTTATCACTGTTGTATAAGTACAGAGTTATCATATCAGGGAGATGCTCGTTAGAGCACATTGTGCGTTAATGTCTGATGCTGCTATTGTTGTATTGTTCACTTCATCTACATACATGAGCGAGTGTTATCTATATAGGGGATTTGTTTGTGCGGATGTTGCAAGATATTTTGCAGGTTGGTGATTATATCGTAGTGGCTTGGCACAACCCTTTCATTACCATTTAAGAAAAAGTTTATGATACAATTCATAAAAACTAACACTGTCAAATCCCAAGACGCGACCTACATAATCTTAACTTATGCGAAGCTTGGACAATAGCACACGCTTCCGACTGGTATTGATATGGATCAGTTGAACTACCTTTAGTTTGTTTGCAACAGTCTACAGTTAGCTCAGTTGTTTCAATTGTAAATCCGAAAATAAAGTTCTAATTTATTTTTATTAGTTGATTGTAATTTTCTTTGTGAATAAAGATTTTATAACACAAAAAGACGAGCTCAAACTACGTGGCCGAATGGAAGTTTTACCGAGAAATTCTGAGACATGACGGCAGTAGGAGACTTTGAAAAAGTAAAAAATAGAAGGTCTAGTGTTCAAGCCAAGCAACACAGAAGAAACCAAATCCTTGAGACTCCGAAAATCGGGCATGTAGTCCGAATGGGGGAGGATCGGGCAGCCAGTAGAGCGTACATGGGTCGCCCAAGTGGCTGAAGGCCATTATGGTTGCATTATGGTTGTCCGAGGTACCGCTGGAGCGACAAAGTTGAGAAAGATCTGCATGAACTTCGTGTCGTCGACTAGACTGAAACGGCAAGGGACTTAGACAACTGACGATCTCTGGTGTCGGAGACCAAGATCTACTTCGGGTCACTGCGCCACGCCAGTAAGTAAGTAAGCCCCAGACACATGTCGGTCTGCGACATCCGGATGGTGCCGCAGGTCGCACCGACGAGGCGGGCAGTGAATGCGTTCACTTAGCTAGTTATGCTAGTTCCTCTGATTATTACACGTAGCGTTTTGTGTGTTTGAATACAAATTGACAGTTGAAATGAATAACTTTCTTTATAGCATTTTGTGTGACTATTGAAAGCTTATTCATAATCTTTGAAACACTTTCTCTTACCGAAATATTTCATTTTCTCTTACCTACCGAGATATTTCTGCTCAATTTGACCGAAAATCGAGATTACGCCTTTCAATTCCACCTTCAAAGGACTAGGCACGCTTTAATCGCCCGAGATTATAACTACCCTCGCGACAAACAGAACGCCCTGAAAATATCGCAGGTTTCGGCGCTTAAAATCGCGATTATCGTCTGAGCAAACGCTGGCTTTTTTACCCCGCTTTATACAGTCTACACACTCAAGTCACGGGCCCACCAGCACAGCCCGCCGACACAGCGACTTTCGGGTTAACAAAACTGTCGCCGGTCTGTAATATACAACACTGAAATGTTGCCGGGTAGCAATATCGCCGTCATGGCACTCTAAAATAATGCTGCTGACACCAACCCGCCGGCTATGTCGGCGGCGTGGGTAATTTCGGTGTGTTCCTGCAGAGCCCTTCGCAAAAACTCAATAGTAATTCAGCTGCCAAAGAGGACCACAATAAAAGGAGTCAATTGGCTAAACTCGCTGGTATGAAAGGAAATGGTCTTTGACTACTCCTTCGTTTAACCTATTTGTCTAAATTGACTACGTTTTGGCATTTTGTACAGTTCTACACAATGTTCAGTGGAAGAAACGTTCTACGCTATTCAAAGTTTCCTTTCAGAACTAATTTAAACATTTCCAAGCCAAAGCAGGTGGGCAAGAACTTTTTGTAACATGTAGGTAGGTACATTGGACACTCACCTTAACTTTTACAGTCCCAGCCTAAAATGTTATTTCCCGTCTTTTTTAGCATAAAAGTAAAGCTTAATCCAGGCACTGAACATTTTTCACAGAACAATAAGGGTAAGCTCAGTTGGGAAAACACTTAACGTAACTTAGGTGCAAGGTAATATTCGGCTTAATCGAGGTCCGACGAGGGTGCAGTAAAAGGGGTTAAATTATTGGCCGAGTTTAGCCGTGACGTAGAGGGCTAGTACCTGCTTAGCTATGAGTTACGCAGTTGCTTGTGAATTATAAATTGAGCTGTTTTCTGACAGAAATTTCATTACGCCTAACAAGGTTTCTGAGTATTAGGTTCATTATTTCTTGCCTTTTTTGGTAATTTATTTCTTTGTTTACGCATTAAGCTAAGTATTGAACAGGTAAATAATGGTTCTGTTACATGTTGGCCGGGGTTGGCGGAGACATTGCGAAAATTGACACGCTAAACTTTTACAGATATTTATTTCTTAAAAGGTTGATAGTCGCGTACAGTTTACACCAAAATGCTCGCTAGGATAAGTAAAAATTTACTTAAACTTAAGGGCGTAATGTACGCCATTTTGTGAAAAGGATAGGCATAGGTTATCACGTTCATGGGAGCGGGATAGAGCATGCGTTTTTGGAACGGAGTAGAAGAAAACTCCACAGCTTTATGAAGATATTAGTTCTAGGAACCAAATAATTAATGACTTACGGATCAAAATATAAGTCATTACAATAAACCGCAGGGTTTCTGAGATCTCGACCAAGTTATGTGCGAAACAGTGGACTTTCATGATTTCTTTTCGCAATTTTTTGACTCAATCCTCCAAGGAACCAAAAAATGATATAACAATTTTTATTTTAAAAAAGAGTTTTTTACCACGGGGATCCCGTGAGTACTGATATCTAGGCCTTGTTTGACAACCAATCCGTTAGGCTTGCCTATTAAGTGCAACCTTAGAAACATATAAATAGGCTGTCAAATCTGCCATCATCACAAAGGACGTCAGCGATGACTCGGCCAACATGTAACTCTTCCATAGTTATTGTGCTTTCATGTGGAGTTTTGCAACACACAAGCGGAGGTTTAAACCATTATGATTGTCCATTAGCCGTAATTAGATAACAGCGAGTTGAAGTTCGCAGCCACCGAAGCCGTTCAACCGCTTAATTTCCCGCCGACATCGTAAGCTCTCATTTTATCTATACTTAAGCTAAGAGTTTGTTTACGAAAATGTTATTTTACGCGTCGTTTTGTTAACTTTATATCGGCATCTCGGAGTTTCCAGTTTGTTGACATTAAAAGCGAAGTCCTAAACTCCATTCGAACTCAAATTTCAAGTTTGAGGGACGGACGGTGTCAAACGGCCCGAGATACCGTCATTTGAAACTCGAAAGACTTCGACCCGCGAGTATCGAAACTTGAATAGCTGAGATATCAGTAAACAAAAGGCAACATTCAAATCTTAATATTCAACTTCTTGAAAATAAAAGTTTAGAGCTTTTAGAAGTTAAGTCTGAATGATAAATAGGTGTCTTCTAAATCTAACTTGGGTGTCCGTGCCTCTGTGCACCATCACCATCATCATGTCTGCCCAAGCCTGCACATTGGACATAGGACATAGACCTCATAAAAATCGCCCCAATGACCGGTCCTGCCAGCATCAAGCGGTTTCTCGCAACCATCACCTCATAATTTTGGGGAATGGTAAATTATTTAGAAAGAAAGACCATCCAACAGAAATCTTGGTTAAACTTTGGTTAGAGTCATAGATTTTTTTATGTTTAACCAAACCAAGCATGTAGGTGCTAGTTAAACTAGCTAAAATATAAATCAGTTCACCGTATCAGCCTCACGTAACCGCATTCCTCGCCCCGCGGAGACGGCCCTGACCCGCGGCCCATTAAGCCCAACTCTAGCACAATACGCTTTGTGATTGGACACCAAAAAGCCTTCATTGTTTACGTTTAATCGTTTCAGCGCAGAAATTGCTTCAATATCTTTTCTTTTCATGGAATTAACAGCGTTTCATTTCACTCGCACGCAACATTCACCATTTTCCAAATACAGATTATTATTGTATTCTCTTTGATACAGATGTCAAGTGTTCCGCCGTGAGTCCATAGACAACAACGTAACAAGTTAATTACATAGGACGTAGCAGAGAACCTCATAGGACGACGGCATACATTAGTTTTTTGCCTGTCAAGGAGGTTGGACTAAAGATAGTAAGTAACAATAGGCTACATAGTGTTAAAAAAATCGAATTAGTCCATCAGTTCAGTTAGATTATCAGAAGATATTGGACACGTAGGTATTCGTGTCAATAGTATTCTTTTGTTGATTATACACTCCCAAAGTTTGACGCGCTTTATTTTTGTAATTTTTTGATTTATTGACTAAAGAAAAAATGTGTCTTCTGAAAATCTAACAGACGGACTAAATAGAATAATATTTTTTTTACCCAGGACTTACCCAAGCGCCCTATTCGATATTTAAAATTTGAAAACTGTTTCGCCGTTAACAATATTTAATTTTACAACGCGATGTAATTCTATCTTGACAGTGGTGTTGCAATTTAGCGCATCAGGAGACTTCACTGCAATTTTGCAATTAAGGCGCTCGGGCTTCGCCCCCGAACCCCCAAAGACCCGACAATAATTGGAATGCAACTAAATTGATCGCGATTCCGAGTGTTGTTAATTATTGTCGTCCTATTGTCGAGAAAGAGATTTAAATCGGAAGTGTTGCCATACTATAACTGTGGGCTTTTTAGGAATTATTCCAGTTTATCAATCATAAACATAATTTTTGGAGTTTTTCCTGTTATATTAGTTAAAATTAAAAGAAAATTAGCAACTAACGTTTGGTCATTTTCTTAGACTTGATTCGCAATAAAAACAGATTTTTCATTCTCTGAAAGAATCCCCCCGCAGTTCACGTTACACCAGCAAGTAAATGTTGCCAGTTTTTGCCTGTAAATAAGTAATGAGGTGGCTTATCCACGACTACTTATTTCCTCGGGCTTGCGGGATCTGTGGTGGGCAGAGTAGGAAGTGAACGATTAGTCTGCGATACGAAACCACGGCTTGTCGACCCGGATGAATGGACGTGCTTTACTTTGCCAATGTTTGAATATTTGTTTCGGGAGCAGTGATTCGAATTTCGAATTACTCTCCGGACGGCTTTATTCAATTTCTTCTTTTCACGAAAGTTTTACAATACGTAAGGAGATTTTATTGTGGATTATAAAATGTCTGAGTTGAATTCGGAATACCCTGAAATTCGAATGTCGAAGAAAACCCATGTTAGTTATTTATATAGGGTACGTTATTTCGCGCAAAGTACGACGAAAAGAACCTAAATATGCTAGAAAAACTATGATAAACCTTTTCACCAATAGAACCCACCTGATTTTCATAGCCCGCTCGCACACAAAGGTGGGAAGGCATAACTCTATAGAAGTAGACTGTAACGCGTTTCCCTTGCAGCGAAGTGGAACGTAATGCGAGCATTATTGTGTGGCCAATATAGACAACAATGTGGCGGAGATCTAGGAAATGGTACGATGATATTTCATATAAGTAGATATTCTTCTTTAATGCCATTGGTAGAGTAGGGAAAACATTTCTTAAGAAACTTGGATTTTGTAACATCTTTTAAGATATGAAAGAAGACAACACCGTCTCCTCTTGTTGTCCTAAATTAAGGCGCTTAAAATACTCGCTTTTCGCTTATATCAAGAACCAGTGTAAGTACATAAATAGATTGACCAAAACTTTGACTTGACTCGACATTACAAACAGCGCCACCTAGCTCTAATTCGCTGGTTAAATGCTAAACTACCACATCCCAAAATTTCACTTTTTTCACTAGAGACATTCAAAGTTTTCAAAAGAGTTTTTTTCAATTTCTGAGCAAGTATTTTTTTTCATATCTATGTTTCACCTATCAATCGACGCGTTATTTTAATTAGAATTAAAATGCATTTTTAGTTTTTCCGTAACTTTAACCCAATGTCTTATAAAACCAAATAAGTGACTTTAGCATATAATAATTGATGTGTTTGTTAATAAAAAATTTCATAAAAAGACCACATTTCATAAAAAATTAAGGTTTATTAGACATTTTTCAGTACCTAGTAGCATAAATCTAAATCACATTGTTTATTATTAAGTCTATTAATCATTAGTAATAAAACGCTCTACTGAAAATATGGAATAGAAATGTTAAACAGCCTCAAAAGTTAAAATTTCTTACAAAACAAAACAAAAAGTTATAAATTCTCACAAAACAAATTTTGAATGACTAGAATACACAAGAAAAATTATTAAAACAAATGATATTTCTATCAAAATAAATGCTTCTAAAAACCGTCAACACATTTTAAACCTTACTCTAACTTATTATAAGACGAGACTAACATTTTGACTACTAATTACCTAAAATTAAAACATTCTAAATGTAGAAAAATCAGTCTGTATCTTTGATACCTACAAATAAGAAACAAATAAACGCACAGCATGGCTTTAGGGCAAAGAGGTCGGTTGATACTAACTTGCTATGTATAGTAGACTACATCTCTACGCAACTGGACAGAGCGCGTCAAGTGGATGTACTCTACTTTGACTTCCGAAAAGCATTTGATAGGGTTAGCAATGACATACTGCTGGCGAAGCTTAGTTTCATAGGCTTTGCTCCCAATCTCTTACAGCTGATTGCTGACTACTTACGAAATCGGCAGCAGTACTCAGGCTCGGCATGTACGAATCCCTGCCCTATCAAACGCGATCCGGCGTAAATCAGAGATCGGTTTTAGGGCCACTGTTGTTTTTGATAATGATGAATGACTTATCGAGTGTCCTGCGGCACTCTAAATGTCTTTTATATGCGGACGACCTTAAGCTCTACGCGAACATCAATACTCTTTCCGACTGCTTAGCTCTACAACACGATATTGATTCGGTCCATCAATGGAGCGCCAAAAACAAAATGGAGTTTAATCCATCGAAATGCTCCGTCATGACTTTCGGTCGCATGTGGCACCCTTTTGTCTTTGACTATAAAAACAATGGTATTCCGATCACTAGAACAACAATTAGTCAAGGATTTGGGAGTAACATTCGACCGGAAACTTACGTTTAACAACCACATATCTAACGTAGCTAAGGAGTCAGTCGTACAGGAGGCTGGGATTCGTACTAAGGAACGCACGTGACTTTCGAAACGATTACGTCATAAAGCTCCTTTTCAACGCTTTGCTCCGTAGCAAGCTAGAGGCCAGTTCCTGTAGAGTCCACATGAAAAGAAATATGATCTTCTACTGGAAAAAGCACAAAAGGCATTTCTAAGATACTTATACAAGCGTGTGGCTGGATACTGCCAATTTATTGTATCCCACTAAATATTTACAAGGTTCCCTGGGTTATAACTCGCTAAATACACGACGCGCGTATGATCAGTTATCTAACACTATTAAAATCTTTAGGAATATTATCGACGATCCCGATCTACACGAGTAGCTTCGCCTATATGGCTGGATATTCGTGGCAGAAGTCACAGGCTCTTCGCTCTACCACCTTACCGCACTGTAGGGCATCATCAGTCGCCGCTGCCTCACGCTCTCGGCGCCCTCAACGGGTTACTTAAGGCTTTCCCAGACTATGACATATTTGCGGACGAATAGAAGGTCTTATGTCAGTCTGTCTGCTCTATTGTGAGAGGGATGGATAATCGATTTATTATTTTCTTTCTTGTTTAAATGTAAATTAGCAATTTAATCATGCATAATTTTAGTCTGACATTTTTATTAAGTTTATACCAATTTAATGTTAGATTTAATAAGTTTTATTGTTATTTGTTTTATTTTTTATTCAAACGCATTTCAAAAGTGTCACTTAAGCTCCAAGCAACAAGACAAAGTTCACGTAAAAGTTATGTGCAAAACAAACGCATTTCAAAAATAACACTCTTGAACATACACACAATGTAATATCAACAAAATTTCTCGTGCTAAGGTACCACATGTCGGAATGTGTTACCTTTGCACAAAAAATAATGGTTGTATCTTGACTTCGATTTATATGCAAAAGGACCGTATTCCGAAATATGGTACTTTTGCATATAAATTTTAGTTAACATACACTTATTATTTTGAGATACGGCCCCTTGGCATATAACTTACGTGCGCTTCCGCAGAACACTCAACCACAATTGAAAAAATGGCTGCTTGGCTCTGAAATTTGGCGCCAAAGTCTAATAATGCTAAACAGCCACATCTGTTTTTCGGTTGTTTTTAATGCGAAAATGAAAAGTGTCTTTTACTCATACTATAAAATAACTATTTTAAATCACATTTTTGCAATAAAAACGATTTTCAGGATTTTTGAGATATGGTACTTTAGCATTTAACCAGCGATATAAGCAACGTAAAATTACAGAAACAAAAAATCTGAAAAAGTGTCATCCGATTTGGACCACTTTCATCCCAGAGTTAAAAGCTGAGCCAGAGCGGACCAGTGCATTACCGTGGCATGTCTGATATCCCTAGTCTGGAGGAAATAGCCGGCCTATAGCGGGCTGTGGTGGGTTCAGGGGAGGGGGAGGTGGTTGCCACCCTGAAGACACGGTTGCGTAGGAAACAGGTGCGGCCGACTTTGAAGCGCAAACTTAGTTGTTACATGTGGATCGTGACCAAGAATTACACAGAATTAAGTGGCTTGCCCCACTTATGCTAGAAATGATCTAAGATTGCACGTTTTTAAGCCACGAAAGCCACGAAGTCACGTTGCGTCGTCGGCAGGCATCAGTGGTCATTGAAGAATTGAAATATGTACCTGCCGGTGTGGTGACCTACCTTCTAAGAAGTCTATAATTACTTTTTATGAGCCATTTCCGTCCCACTGCTGGGCAAATGATACTCATATGACACTTCTACTTCTTGTCTTTTGTGAACCCAATAACATCTTGCTGGTTTCATGCTTTATTTCATCATATTGTATTGCCAATTTACAATACAAGCGCAGGTTTTTGAAACCCGGTATCTTGTGAAAATGCGTCGCAGTTTGAAGTAAAACGGCGTATCTGATTTCTTTGCTTTTTACGTCTTGGCAAAATGTTTTCGCTAGATTTTATGCTTTATTAGTGCGGCTCGCTCAGGCGATCTTCCTCAGATTATTCTGATAGCGTAGCTTGTGGTTGGATGGAACGGAGGCATATCTTTTACGATCCAGGATGGCTTTAGCTTTAGGAATATGGTTAAGGGAGCAAATGCCTGTGGGAAACGAAATATATTCTTAGGCCTATTGATTTCAAAAGTATAAATGAAAACATTTCCTACCACCTACGATTAATTCATGAAAGTAGGTTTAAAACAAAGTTTTTATATCTTGAATATACCTTCGTTTGACCACAATCTCTGGATGGTGATGGTCTAAATCGATTTAAACCCTCAGAATACAAAAAAGAACAAGTCGTTTTACTTTTTATAAAAACTATCGTAGTTTGACACATGGTTCGTAGTTAACCCACTTACATTCAAAATTAACTAAAGTGTCGCTCTATTTCACATCGTGTTACAGAAATATAACGCATCTTAGTTCTACCTCAACTGAACTGACATTTAAAATTCGAACTTCAATAGACTTGAGGTTTCAAAAATAGATTTCAACCAGTGCTGCAGCGAGTGGTGGCAACATTGTGGAAATGGTGCAAAATTAAATAAGCAAACGCTCTATTTCACATTTCCTGCCGTTTGGTGGCGTATCGCAGCACGATGAAGGCATCAATCAAGTGGCGTGAACCGAAGAAAGCTGCCGACCAGTTATCAGATGCCCTGTTTGTTTACACCTCGGTGGAGGCGCGACTTTTGGTCGCGTCTTTTACAGCGCTGGTCACGCGCGCCGCGGTTCAAATGTAGGTCGAAAGACGACTTTCAGGACACAATATTATAACAAGTATGTGTTGTAATATTGTCTCCTGCAGTTGGCCTAAGACTATTTTCGGCGATAGACCTTCAGATCTATGCTAGGCAAGGATTATTTTCATCCATCCCGGTCTAAGACTTGGTTCCGCAGTCAATGTGTCAAGTTCCTCTTGCGACCTACATTTGAAGCTTACTAGCCGATCTATTTTATTCATATTTTCCGTTAGTTAGCATGTTCGTTCATTTAATACACCCCCGAGTCATGTGGTCAAATTACAAGGAAAACCGCGACTTTTTGTCGTAGCCCGTAACGAAAAGTCGCGTCTGCCACTAAGTTTCCACCTTATTTGCTGCTACTTACAGTAATTTCCGCACATCGATTTGTTACCCGAACCCCCGCTATAGCGCTGGTTTTCACAACCCCCGCTATAGCTAGTTCAGCGCGATCGAAACTGTACTGAATAGTTTTACTCAGAATTTTAATCAGAACTTTGTACTCCTTGCTAGATAATCACAAAGAATATTGAACGATTTATTAGGAAAATAATAGTTACTTACTAAGGTTTTATTGGACTCGCCACTGGGTTGTTGCTTTATTATGTGAAAAATTATCTGTGCGTCTTGTCGAATCGACGCGTGACCCGAGAACTGGTGAGTATCTGGCGCAGCGCATCAGCATTGCCATACAGCGGGGCAATGCAGCCAGCAGCGTCTTGGGTCGCTTCCGACTGGTATTGACATGGAACAGATGAGCTACCTGTAGATTGTTTGCAACAGTCTGCAGCTAGCTAAATGTTTCAGTAAAAAAATCTACTTCTAATTTCTTTATTATTTGATTGTAATTTTCTTTAGTGCCATTTGAGTATACGAACAATAATAAAAGTGGTGTATTGTTTAGTATGAAAATATTATATTGGTTCGACGAGATCAAGCACCATTGTAAAACGGGACTAAAGCTGTAATTACTAAAACTGTTGCTAAGCAAAGGCCCCTTAACCCTAAGTGAACGCCGTCAAAGGTAATCAAAAATCAATCCAGTGATTCTCGAGAAGATTACCGAACGAAAAAATAGCAACACAGGCGAATATTACAAAACACTCGGCAACTCAAGGGTTGTACCAAATCCGTGCTCATTAAAAACTTTTCAACGCTTAATGAAAATCTTATTGAACCGAGGACGAGTGCAGCCCCTTTCCCCTCTAGGGTAGGGGAGGCAGGGGCGAAACGGCCCGGCTAAGTGTATTACAGTCGGATCGCTGCCTTTCATTCGACACATCAAAGAAGATCCTGTTCGTTCGTAACTAAATCGAATCAGTACAGCTTTGTCTCCAGCTCGGTACTTGGTAGGTGAAGGGAACGCCCTAGACTTGAGTTCTCTCAAGACTGTAGATTTCTCAATTTGCGTACGTAATATTGTAGATATGACCATTCGTGTGCTCCAGTCGTCTGTAGAATCGGATTTTATCGTTTCGCTCAGTCTTTGTAACAGAAACTGTAGAGACGAATGTTCTATGTAGATATATACCTACCTAGAGGATTTGCTGGAAGACCTCTCATTTCAATGTGTGAATAGCAAGACAGAATAAGGAACATGCAGTTTGTAATCTCCACTGTAAGCCCCCCAGACCGCAGATGCAAGCACTTCTAACTCTCACTCAGAAGACGTCGAAATAGAGGCTTACATGTATGTTACTACGTGTTTATCGTTCTGGCTCTCTGTCGTGATGCTAAAAAGTATGTATGTGTGCGTAGTTACGTGTGTATCCAAAGGTTGGCGGGAAGAAATAGCTCTTAGCAAAAAGGCCGCCCATTGTGCAACTGTTTTTGTGTTTTTCTGTTCCGTTTTTCTCTATCTTGGTGTGCAATTAAGAGTATTTGTATTTTTTTTTGTATTGTGATGTATGTACAGTGTAAGTAAAGTAAAAAAAGCAAAAATGCGTTTATTTTGTAACCAATACATACATAGCACATACAAAAGATAAAAGTTAATACAAAAGTAACATAAAGGTCACAAAAATGGCCAACACTCGGCAGATGCTATGGTAGGCTGTATCCTGCCATAGCGCTGGTCTTCCGTGGAGGCCAGAATGAAACACGTGAGTCGCGGCGTAACTCACACATACGTAAGTATAATAGGAAAATTTAAAAGAAAAAACAAATGAAAACAAACAAAAAGAGTGTACAACAGGAACTTACAGGACATGTCTACTTTTATAATTATAACATAAAAAACATAAAAATTTAATAATATAATATTTTCATAAGAGGTGCTGAACACAAAAACTAAATAACTACCTCTAGTGTCTTTGTCGTCCTGTCTACTTCCGGTGTCCTAACGTAAAACTTCAGTATCAAAATGTCCATTTCGCTATTTATTCTTTTTATACCTGGTAATATCGTTTGAAAATAGACACAGGTATTTGGAAATGTTCTATCCACGCCCTCTTTCCCCCATGAATAGCAACCTCGGTTTAAACTAAAAGTGCTACCGGAGCACTAAATGGCCTCCTCGACATAATTCATCCTGAACTGCCTATTAAGCGCCATCGGAAATAAATTAAATCGAAAAAAGCGGCGATATTTCGAAAAGTTGGCACACGCTTCTTCCGCATGGCTCCACGCTATGCCGGACTTTGGCAGACAGGGACGGATAAAGGAGAAAAGGGGGGCAATGATAGTCCGAAGGCAGCTGTTGTTGTTCCCACGCCGCACCCTGTTGATTTTCCTGAGTCGCAAACTACGACTCAGGAATATCAACTAGGTCTAGCTTTTAATGACTACTAGAGGAGTCATTAAAAGTTAGACCTAGAGATAACATTGTCTATCAGTATCAATTTAGGAAAATTATTGGCTCAAAAAGCCAACGCTCAAAGCCAGTTCAACTATTTATTTGTTTTAGACTATCAATACTAGCATGCCTCGTTACTTGACGTTTAGAAATTTACTTATTTTTTTTACTTGAGCGTTTCTGACTTTGGCAGGCCTTGCTTTGCGGCCTCTCATATTGTAGAACCTCTTAGAATGGTGACAGCTTTTTTTCTAGATCAGACCCTCCTTGAGTATCCCTAGAATCCCTAACTACGACCCTGCGGCTGTCCAGGGCTGTGATAGGTCGGATTCTGTAGTCGAGCCACGTACCGGGCCGCGCGCCAAGCTCGATTGCGAAAACAATTTAGAATCGAATGCGATTCGCCAGGTTAAACTAGGTGTTAATCTTTTTAATTTGATAATACTGAAATTATTGAGCGCGTTTCATGAAATATGGAGGGGCTTTAGAATTTTAAACCCTTGCTAATCTTTGGATCGAATATTAATGGACAAATATTACTTCATGCTTTATCGGATGCAGCTATGAAGCTAGATTTTATACGATATCCTATTTACATTTATCCTAGCGTTCATAAAGTTATACACCAAAACAATATATGTAATTTTTTTTCTAACTCATTGTTTTGTTCAAAGCAAAGTTAACTTTTTAGTACCTACCTATCCTATTTTCGTTAAATCATTTTGAGCTACATAGCACATAGGTACATTGAAAGATTCAGCCTTATCAAAGCAGCAAGGATTCGCATCGCCGTCTTAACCCGTTGGCGGCCGTCTGCCAAAAATGTCCCGGTCACGTAGTTTTACGTAACCCTGCGCACTTAACAACTATATTGGTTTAGTTTTTAACGCCACTTCGGATGCCAAACGGCCAAAATTAACCCCGTAGAGCGCACATCTTTATAGCAGCCTCAAACAAAAATCCGTTTAAATCCATTCCATTTTCTACAACTGTAAAGCTGTATACACAATGCAGATAGGCAGATACTAGGCTTAAGTATAGCCAAACGTGCTGAGGGAGTTGAAAGAATCGAATTTTGGAATTCGTTACCAAGAAATGATTTGCGATTCTGTGACAAATCAAAATAATTCTTTTTTTTCAATTCTATCCGGCTCTCTCGCGTTCAGTATACATTTCGTCTGATAATTACCATGGCTCTTCCTTTGTGACAGAAAGTTGAACTAATAGCACCAATATTGTCCAGAAAGTTAAATTTTTAGAAAAAAATAACAAAGTTGAAAGAACTGGAATTTTTTGGTGCAATTAGTTCAACGGTTGAACTTATAGTTGAACTTAGTGGAATAGGTGGAATCCGTTCAGTTTTAAAACTTTAAAAGGGCCATCAAACACGTTTCTCGTTGGAAAAACGCGGAATTGCAGGTCTGATCGCGAATGGGATCATTCGGCCCGTGCCGTCCGGAATTGGGCCGGCTTTGACAGTGTTAAGTGGACGTCAAGCGTGGCGGTGGAATGAGGATACTAATACAAACGGATGTGTATTATTAACTTCTGTGATCTTAAACTAGGAATTTATAGAATTTATAGTTCTGTACTTTTTTGAATGAAGCAACAACTTTAATACCAAGCCAGATTTACAGTTATATGGTGTTCTTTTATATCTATCGTAGAGACTATGTACGTATCCAGACTATTTAGAATAAAGTTTATTTATTTAGGCCTAAAAAATACACAGCCAGTAGTCATAAACGATTTTGTAGATGAATATTTTATCAATTTTGTACCGACTTTTTTGAGTGATATAATCTAATTTGATATTATTTAGACATAAGGCACTCTTGTAATTTTTTGACTTAACGACATGCTCCTTTGCGTTCCCATTGTTGAAAATAAATGAAATTGGCATCAATGCAATTTTTCTTCAGGAGGACTTAACTTAACGACATGCTCCTTTGCGGAGGAAGGGAAAAAGAATCCTATTACTCACATAAATCTATGTTAGATCATGTTGACAATACTTATGAATATTATGTTTATAAACTACTAATAGAAGCACGAATCGATGTAAGAGGTTTAAGTTATGGTTAGGAGCTAGGTTAGCACTTAAACTCAAAATTATTTAAGTTGTCAACTTCAGATCGCCTCAAGTACTAAAATTAGCTTCTACTATAGTTTTAGTTCGGAATTGGAATGTTGGGAACTATCGTATAATTTTGAACTGAAATTCAGTTAGTGAATTAACTATTTATTACGGCTTACGTAGTTTGGAGGGAATAAGTTAAGTTCTGGGTTTGATACCCGTTACGGGACAAATTTTTGCATAAAACGGTGAATATTATTTCTTTGAGTTTTTCTTCCTACTTTTCAATTTCAAAAGACTAAATTATAATGTACTAGCTTCTGCCCGCGGCTTCGCACACGTTGTTTCTATGGAACCGGTTTGAGGTTATTTCTATCCCATAGGAACTGATTTATGGGATAAAAAGTAGCCCATGTTTGATTCCAGGGTTAGACTTACCTGTATGCAAAATTTCAGCCTGATCCGTTCAGTAGTTTTGGCGTGAAGAGGTAACAAACATCCATCCATCCATCCATCCATCCATCCAAACTTTCGCATTTATAATATTAGTGTGATATATGAATACGTTACAAGTTTTCCATAGCTCCGCTTTTCTTATTTTAGACCCATGTCAATGGGGCCATGTGAACTTCCGCATTAATAATGAATCTGCTAGTTTTAGAGTGGATTAATTAGAGAATAATTTACCGTTTACGTAACGCTAACGTTATGTGACGTACGTTATGTGACGTACGTTATGTGACGTACGTTATGTGACGTACGTTATGTGACGTACGTTATTACATGGGTACAAGCTAGTATTATATCGTTCAGACGACTTCTAAATTCTAGGCTAAGGATCCGTCAAGATAATATGTTTATTTGGCAATTTGAACTTTATGCTGAACAGTTACAGTGGATTGTATATAGCTCACTAAGCGGACTGTGTATATTTTGTTAGACATGAGCCCTTTATTGGAATCTAATCGCTTGTTTACTATATAAATTCCATCTTTAGCAAAAGTATTACCTTTGGTGACGTGATAATCGTAGTAGCAAACACATTGCAATTAGCCTGGAACGAACCACGTCAGGGCTAAAGACTCTCCATGCGTCACGATCTCGAGTCAATTGGGCCCACACTGACACAAACAAACATAAAAGCTGTAATACTGAATTTAAAACAGCCAGCTCAGTGTCAGCTGATTTTAGTGTTTCAGTCGCTGAAATCAAAACTAAATCAAATACTTCAAAAGCTTCTTTGTTTCACACTGCGTTTTATTACAAACTCAAAGTTAACAAAATAGATAAATAAAAACTGCTACGCCGTAGCAAAGTGCTACGCCGTAGCCCGTAGCCGTAGCAACTTCGTAGCGAGTTATAACACGTTACACCTGGTTTACGACCATAGACTTAGAGAGTGCATTTTTAAAGTTTTACGACGGTGATGAGATGTTTTATGATGATGCGCTGGGGGTTTATGTATTTATTTAGATTTTATACAACTGATGTTCTGAAATTCGTTATATTGGAAGGGTTGAACTATAAAACTGCGAGTTACCTATAAAACTTTTGTAGTTTTATTACCATTTGATCATACTGAAAATACAATTTTACTGAAATACGTATATCCTATTATATGTGTTCTTTTTGGTACTCAGCATGATAAAAATAAATAAGAAAATGTTAATATAAAGCAATGTAACTGTGGAATTATAAATCGACGCAAAAACACGTCGGGTAGGTAATATCCCCGAAAATATCACGAGTCCTAAACAACCCCGTGTAACGGCGCACAGATGGCGCCACTGAAATATTAAGTATATTTGAAACGAACGCACCCATTCCATAGAAAGCAAGGTTAACGATGCGTTCAAAATGTAGTGTTGCGTTCGTTCAAAATTTAGTATTGTGTTCGTTTAAAATTTAGTGTTACGTTTTGGCGATCATTTGCCGCGGCGATGGGGAAATCGCTGTGAATTTGGCGTCAATATTTATATAGAGGCACTGATGTGGAATAAAATATGCAAATTGTTACATTTACGGAAGTAACTGCGTTTATGTTGTGTCATAATGTTGAAATACGGCGGCAATATTGGCAGAGCTTGGCAAAAACAAACATGGATAAAGTTTTGTAGACTTATTCCGTAGAATAACTACTTACGATCCAATAAATAAGCTTTGAAATAAGTTTATTTTCACCAAACAAACAAGTAAATTGCCATTCACAAAAATAAATCAAAATCACAGTAAAAACCATCTGACTTCACATCAAAAACAGCCGCAACAAAATAACACCAAACAAATTACTTAACCCTAAAAAGCCACAATTAAAATGAAATTGAAGTACAAAAATGGGAAAACTCCCATCAACGGGCTGTTGGAATGAATTCTCTGTTTAAGCACCAATTAATGGACGGCGTCAGGTAACGGGACTCAACTCAATCGCAATTATTTCTACGGAGAAGAAAACTAAAGCCCGTAACTGTAGACGGAACGGAATCGGTAAGGGCACAGAACGGGACGGGTACGGGATCAAACGGTATTATTGTACATATGGTTGGCTCAGATCAAAATCAAATTCAAAATCAAAAACTCTTTATTTCCATAAATACAATAAATGTACACTTAGAAAAGGTCAAATCATAAAACTAAGCACTGACACGGAAATAAAGTGATATTTTTTGATTTCTGTCGCTTCGGTATGTAGACTAAAGTAAAGAAGCGACGAAGAAACCTTTAGCCTGTTAGTTGTTATTTTTCGAGTTGGAGCAAAACCCGTCCCAAGCTTTTTTATCCTCTAGATAATCTGATATTTTATAGTAAGCCTTTTTGCACAGCAAGGTTTTGACAATTTGTTTGAATTTATTTACTGATAATTTTTGCAACTCACTAGGAGTTTTGTTGTAGAAGCGTATACATTGCCCTTTAAAAGATACATTAATTTTGTGTAGCCTAGTTGTGGGCACAGCGATCTTATGTTTGTTTCTGGTATTCAAATTATGTTTATCGCTATTTTTAGGGAACCGATTTATATTTTTATGAGTGTACAATAAGTTTTCATAAATATATTGACATGGTACTGTCATTATGTTTATTTCTTTGAATTTATCACGCAGGGATTCTCTGGGACCCATATTATAGATTGCACGAACAGCCCTCTTCTGCAGCACAAATACGGTGTTAATATCTGCAGCGTTCCCCCACAGCAGTATACCATAAGACATAATACTATGGAAGTAGCTGAAATAAACAAGTCTAGATGTGTCCACGTCTGTAAGATGACGGATTTTTTTGACTGCATACGCTGCAGAACTGAGTCTCTTCGATAGCTTATCTATGTGTGGGCCCCATTGAAGTTTATTATCTAAGGTGATTCCTAAGAATACGGTGCTTTCTACTATTTCTAAAGTTTCTCCTTTAACGTTTACATCAGCCTTCACTTGTTTAACATTAGGTAGAATAAATCTAATACATTTTGTTTTGGTTTCATTTAACAAAAGATTATTGACAGATGTTTAGGTACTTATTACCCCTTGCATCCACTGAGAATGATGAATAGGTTGATAAATAATAATAATATGCTTTATGATAGGTTTTAAATATTTTACAGTTTTGATTTCATTAGCATCAGAGATAGTTCCGAGGTTACTACCTATGCAATTGTAATGTAGGTACAAAACCACTGCGTAACTCCTTAATCATATCCATACCGATGTAATTTAAGCCCACCTTAATATCTCGATACCAAAATATAATCATGATTTGGAGAGGCATTAAGTCCGAAAATGGAGCAAAAGCTAAAAGTTACGGAGCGAACCTTTCTACTTCTGCAAATAAATTTCTATTTCTATTGACCTAAACGTAGGTAATATGATTGAGTTGAGTCAGGGACAACTTTAATACTAGACCTTCCCAGGTGTCCGTAAAACCGATTGAATTAAGGAAATAGATTAAGGATTCGGGGAAAGGTAAGTTTCGTGGTCAAGAGCGTAAAAAACTTGGTACGAGGAATTTTATTACTGTCGCAGCCTGACAGTGAAGTTTTTATTATTCCTATCGATTTGTGAAAACATATTTTTTTCTTTGGTTTTATGCCAGACTTCTTTGCATAAGTTTTTATAGTTGTTTTTGTAAGAAAACAGGTTTTTTGTTAATTACAATTAGTAAGATTTTTTGTTACTTTACCGAGTGTGATTATTACTGACAAATACGGCAAGTACTGAATGCTAAATGATACATTGTAAAAAAGTCTTACATAACTTTTTATTCACATCGACATTATACCCACCATTAAGCCGAGGATTTTGAAAATTAAAAATTGTGAGCAATAAAATATTAAATAAATAAATTAAAAGAGTAATCATAACCCTCAAGACCAGCGTGGTATAAAATGCATTTGTGTCGTCATGGGCGGCTGTGCTGGCGGAAAATTGACGCAATTAGGACGAACAATATTTGGTGTTCGTTTGTCCCCTCGCAGAGACGCGCGCGACATTAAGTCGCAAATCGCCTGGGGTATTATATTCGACTAGTACGCGACAGTTAGTCGCGATTTAGTTATAACTGGTCGAAATTTAGATATTTATCAGTTAACTATGGACATTTATTCACAAAGAAAATTATACTAGTATTTACAATTGAAACAATTGAGCTAACTGCCGACTGTTGCAAACAGTCTACAGATAGCTCAACTGATCCATATCAGTTAACTACTTTCTCAACCTCACTTCAACAGCCTATATTGGTCCACTGCTGGACGCAGGCCTTCCCCCCTAATAAGCGCCATATTGGCTTTTATCTCATGGGGGTAGTGCCCGTATGATAATCCCCACACTGGGCATGCGGGTTGGGGATCGTTATAGTTCGATGGTAAAATTATTTTGCAGGGCCGTTGCCTCTTACGACACCCGCGGGAAGCGGTTAATTACTTATGACTTAAAAATTATGAAAGAAATTACGCAATGTGAAACATGTGACATTAAATAAATTCACGTTTGGCCAGCGACAAAAAGTATCTACTGACATACTGTGTTCAAAATCCCAAAACGAGATGCGAAGTGGCAGTTTATTAAAGGGGTGAAAATTGACGTCCAATAAACGACGGCGTGCAGCTTAGTCTTAATTACTGCAGTAGCTTTTGAGGGTTAATAATGGATGCTATGTAACGAATGTCAATTAAAAAGAAATCAGGTTCTTACGACAACTCATCGTTATTTTCTTTAACATTGTTTTTTCATATTTATGAACTATAAATTAAATATAGATAATCGTCTATCTAGCTGAAATGGAACTGGGCCGGACATGTCTGCCGAATGTCCAGCGACTTGTGGGCAAAGACCACGACAGAGTGGAGCTCACCCAACGCTAGGAGGCGACGTGGAAGACCCAGGATGAGATGGCGAGACGAGCTTGACGCACACCATCCATCATGGCCTGTGACAGCGTTAAATCGCGAGGAGTGGAAGGAGAAAAGAGAGGCCAGCATTTTGCCCAGCAGTGGGACAGTAATGGCTGAAAAAAAAATTGTCTGTCACATGACGCAGTATCATATAATACACACTTTAACATCAAATTTTTTGTAAAGGACTATGTACACTTTCTGATTGATAGATACCAAATACAACATAATCTTTATTTGTTATTTATGTTTAAAATAGTACATAAATAAAAGGATTTTCTTATAGTGGAAAATTTCCATATATTTTTTATTGATAGGCTTACAAGCCTGGTTACATTTAAATATTTTTATTCATCCAAAAAAATTGAAGTAAAATAAGTTTAGTAAAATCTTTGGGATAGTCGTGCGTGAGACGTGAGAGCCTCTACTTACACAAGTCTTGTCTGAATAGCTTCTACTTTTTATTGTTTATTTATTAATTTACTGAAAAAATAAATAAATATTGTAAATGAGAGGCTTTTCTTGTGAATTTACGAACAACTGCGTAATCTGCGGCGCTGGTTGCCGCGGCTCTGCGCTTAATTAGTGGGAAACTTCGCAGATAGAGATGTGCCTACCTATTAGGAATTATCGATGTCGATCAAATTTCTAAACAATCTAGTCCGATACTTATTTGAGTTTACGACACTTCGAGAAAAAGATTTAGATATAAAATTGTTAAATATGTTTGTGAAAAATTTACGGTTTGGATATAAAACACAGAACGTTTTCAGAGATTTAGTTATCTTTGCAAAACACTCTAAAAGAAGTACAAAAGCAACATGAGTGATATTTTTATCCAAATGATGATGTGTGATGTTACAATAAATAAATCGACATCGATTTAACTTATTATCGATACTCAACACATTCCTAATCGGGTTCGAAAGGCAAACTCGACTGCCCGTAAATGAGGATAAAAAAAAAGTTATAATTGAATAGAAATATTGAGAAATAAAACTTGGTAACTCCATTATCATTTAACGATTGTCCAATTGTATCGAATTAAATCAATGAAATTTTTAAATAGACCTTTCATTTTGCGAAAATTATTTTAATAATTACAATAACGAAGGTTTACCACGTATTTATGAAGCTGAAATAAAATTTCCACGTTATTAAATACAATTTAAATTTTCAAAATATTTGGCTCAAAACGGCCATTTTCCAGACCCTTTGTCTCATTATTCCAACCAATTCTATTCAAAACACTTTGAAGTATTCAGCCTTCGATGAGAAAACTTCAAATAATATTGCTTAGAAATCCCGTGAACTATCCGAGTCCTCAATAAGTTTGAGAGGAGACCTGCTCATTACCGTGTTCAAAGTAGCTCAACCTTTGCACGCCGCATCATTAGCAGCCTTGTATCAGTTCCACTAAGAACTTCGTGATTGCGATTATTCCGAAGGTTTTGTTACAATGTGGGTTATGGTTTTGGTAGTGGTATATTGGCTTATTTTGGAATTATTGGATCTATTTTGAGCAAGTCAATCAACATACGCGGCAAGATGGCGCAGTATTAAATGTTCAGAGTTATTAATTTTAATTACACTATCAATGGTACGAGGGCTTTTGACTTACGGAAATCGATAATTGTTATTCATTAGCGGTAGTGTGCTTAAATATTTCGTAAGTTTAAATTCTCTTTCGTTTTGAAGGATTTTTTCATGTCACTTAACCTGCAAAAGCAAACTTGACGCTGACAATGACGCTTTCACCCTGAAATACAGCAAAAATGTTTGTAATAAAGTAAAGAAACAACAAAGTTGTCTAATAGATTGCACGTAATACAAAAAGTTGCCCGATGTAACTTAGTTAATTGAAACAATTAAAGTCGACATTAAATAAAGTTGGTTCGTAAAAACGCTCCGTTACAGCGCTGTGAGTAGGTATGTCAATGGTTTTGGAGATCCTTACGATTCAAACTGTAGTATTTTGCACAAGACCCCTTTACTTACAAAAATCTGGCAACATTATACAGTTGCTTTCCAGTATTTTTTTCACTCTGACTTATGTCAACAGGAGAAAACACTTAGATTGAACCCACGAGTGTGGGTTATTGTTTTTTTATATCTTTGACGTGAGACAGGGCGCTATGGCGCTCATTATAGGGAAGCCGGTACAGTTGAAAAGTATAGGATACTAGCTGACTCGGCGAACTTCGTACCGCTCTCACCTTTTAAACCTTCCCTGAATAAGCTAAATTTCAAGTTGGATCAAACTGCACACGGTGTGCAAATTTAATTTAAAATCGGTTAAGTTGTTTAGGAGTCCATCGTGGACAAACAACTTGACACGTGATTTATATATATTAAGATGGTGATGAGATGTTTAAAGTTATATTGATTGATTTCATAAAATGTATCTGACACAAGACAACCTCACAAAAGAACTTTTTTCGAAAAAGATAAATCAGGACAATACACTTTTGATTGACAGACACTGATACTCAGCAGTATGCCACTCAAACCCTGTACAAAATTCATCAATGGTGATACAATCGCAATATACATTTTCTTATTTAAAGGTAACTATTGCTTTTTATTCTCAACGCTATCGTAATAAATTCTACGAGTAGGTGCTGAAAATACTCTTGTATAAAATAGCGTATTTTGTACGGAACCTCACGTAATTCTCTCACGATTTTCCAATTTTTCAAATACACTAAAAACTTTGTACAGTTAACGTTGAGTGCAGACTTATTTAGTGGAAAGAGAGAAGGGACATTATTTTATAGTGCTAGAAAGGGACGGAGCATGTAATAAAAGTAAACGTTATATTAGGATTGCCGTTAAAATTAACTTTGGTACAACGTTGTTGAGTGATTTTTCACTTGTTTAAAGTGCCACTGGAGGTGTCATTTATGATATTTAAATTGATAATACGAGAAGTAATTTTTTACTTTATAAATTACCTGATCATGTGAATATTTTGTTAAAGTTTGCGACTAGGTATAAAGCGTCCGGTATCAACTAAATAACCTACGTAAGTAGTTCGTTTTTCACAATTAAAATGGCGACTCGTGATAATAATTGTAACAAGTTGAACAGGGTGGGTATTTACGCAGATACAGCGAAATGATAATATTGTTCGCGAGTTGGGAGCGAGCCTTCGCCTCTCAGATAAACTCCATTCCTCATTCCCTACAATAAACTTTTCCCGACATTTTTTCACCCAAACGTACCTACATTTAAAAAATACGAGAAGTATTTGCTTTGGAAAAAACTTCGACAAATTGTTTCGGGATGCGACTTTCTAAATTACGAAGATTTTCGACGGAATGAAATTCTGATGAGTTTGACGATTGGGAACATGAATAAACCAATATCTGAGTTTGCCAGTTCCGAGTTTCGACCAAGAAAAGGTCCCAAAAATGTCGGCAATATTTTCAATGTAAACACGCTTCTAGATCCACTAGATTATTAAAGAAAAAATGCGATTCACGCGCTTCCGCAATATTGCGAGTCCTAAAAAAATATCAATAAGGGTCGGTTATAAAATACGTTTAGCCGGATAGCGGCGGATATCCAGTATCCCAGCGAGGATTGCAGACATACCCGCAAATTATAAGTGGGCGTATGAACGGCTCCTCAGGCGGTCATAATAATATCTTGCAGCGAAAAACGGCGAGAGGAGAGGGGGGCCGCGCGGACCGGCCGCCCGCGAGCCGCGCTAACGTGATTAAAGACGGGGAAGCTTTTTATTGGTTGCTGCAAAGTTTCTGTTAGTGCCATTTTAAAAGTAAACACTAGAAAAGTAACATCTGCAATTTAAATTTGGTTTCGTTGCATTGCAATCTAGCTTTGTTAGGAACCGAAGCTATTAAGAAAACTGAAAGTTGTGTGTTACTATTTCAATGACTGCTGTTGATACGAGTTACACAGTCACCTTGCAAGAACTAACCAAGGGCTAGTAAGGCCGATCATGGTGATATTAAAATTGCATCTGCATTATGTTGCTGGCAAACAGCCTCGACGCAACAATACCGATGCCGACGAATGTCAACTACTCAAGATTCAGGTGCAGGTAACTTTACTAGCTTTTATTTATAATGCTTTATGGCTTTCAACTCCGCTAAAGCAAACTAAATCTTTTACCATCAACAAAAGAGGTTTAAGCTCCTCTGCAGTCTACAACTCGCGTCGGATCAATACAATATCTGCGGATCTAAATTGACTGGAGCTCTTAAATTGAGGCTCGTACATTTTTGCACTAGAACAGTTTGTTACGTTAATGTTTAAACGCGGTTGGCCAAGTATGCCCAGACTCCTCTGGGGTTTAACTGATTGCCAATCGGAGAAGATATCGGCAAATAATTTCTGTTGAAAGATACCCATCGGTTTAGTTCTAAGCGAAGGGGCTTATGATTGTTATTCCCTTGTAAATTCTGAGTCAATGTTTGTAAAGTACTATTCAGTTAAAGTGTCTGGAGTTTGTGTTGGAATTGGAAGACAGCGAAATGGATTGCAATTTCAAAGAAGCCGCATGTTCTCCAGACACAACAGACACACGGACACACCTAAACGCTAATAAGCAATCAGAGCGTCACTTGATACCACAATCATTTGCATACGAATTATGGTAGTTATCGTATTTTTTTATATTAATTCGAACGCCACCACTGCAGAAACAGAAGTTAAGGGAACTAATGAAGGGTTATCTCAATTTAAAAAACGCTGACGCTAACCAGTTTTCAAAATGTGATAAAAATTCAAATATAATCCACTGAAAAGATTAACTTCTTTATTTAGAAATAAAACGTCAAGTGCGAGTCGGACTCGCGCACTAAGGGTTCCGTAAGACCTTGTGTCTTGCCAAATTATCATCATTCTAAGTCAACGGGAAGTAGGTACCCTGTAGGTTTTAGTCCATAGGCCATAGACTAAAACCTACATTGACGACCTCTATAGCGCAGCGGGCGAAGGTCCGTCTGCAACGCAGGAGGTTGCGGGTTCGATTCCCGCCTCGGGACAAATGTTTGTATGATCTGCAGATATTAGTTCAGGGTGTTCTGGATGTTTTCTACGTATAATAAACAAGACCCGTCAAGTGTGAGTGTAACTCGCGAGCCGAGGGTTTCGAAGTTTTGTCAACAAGTAGGAATGTACTAAAGGTACCGTTTAAAGACTTCGCAATTTAATGAATACCTAAAACTAGTAGGTACTAACCTACATTTCAGATGGATCTCTCTGCATGCTTCGGTGATAGGGGGTAGCGGTAATTTTTTCGACTCTTTTCGAAATATTTTGAAAAGTATAAAACCTACAGAAATTTTAAAAACAGTTTTAAAATATACAAACTAATACCCTTCATATGATACTCCACTCAGTGGGGTAGTCCCCCTTTTGAAAATTATCCCCCCCTTTTTGACCATTTTTATAAGTGTTATTTTTACAGTACTACCCCACTACTCTATATTTTTCCAATAAAATATAGATTCATAATATCTACAAACGTTCCATATATTTTGAATGGATCGCTCTGCAAAATTCGGAGATTCTCTGGTCGGCTCTGCAAACCCCCCTGGGTTTGAAATGTACAAACTAATACCTTTCATTTGATACCCCATTTGACTTTGTAGGTCTCTTTTAAAATTTCGACATCTGAATTTGTATGGAAAATGTTCATATTTTTTTTCTTAAAATCTGTACAGGCGCACGCAATGTATTATTATTTTAAATTTAAAGTTGGTAGCTGCGGTAGTTGCTGAGTTATTAAGGAAGGAAAAACGGACAGACAAAGCGAGACCATAAGGGTTTCGAAACCGATCTTCGAAAACCTAAAAATATCTATGTATGTAGTGTATTGTATTATGTATATCGTAGCTCTGCTTAGCTTTGGGCTAGATAATGCTGTGTGAATTGTCCAGCATTATTTAGTATAAATTCATGACGAGAAGCAATAATTTTGTTGTGAGTAAATTACAAATTTACGGTTTCTGGATTTTTTCCTTTCTTTGTGCTATAACGCCGTGCTTCTTACTAAATTTTATGATTCTAGGTCAACGAGAAGTACCCTAAAGGTTTTGGTTTATAGCAAGAATCAAAAGTATTTTTTTTGTTGGCGATAAACTAGAAATTTACGGTTTTAGGATTTTTTCCTTTACTTATGCTATAGAGCCTTGCTTCTTGCCAAATTTTATGATTCTACTTCAACGGGAAGTACCCTATTGGTTCTGGTCCATGGCGAGAATAAAAAGTATTTTTTTAGTGAATACATTACAAATTTATGGTTTTCGGATTTTCCCCTTTACTTGTGCTATAAGACCTTGCTGCTCACCAAATTTCATGATTCAAGGTCTACGGGAAGTATTCTATAGATTTTGTGTGCATCTGATTCCGTTGAAAATTTCAAATTATACGGAATCTAATTATACTGCCATAACTGTCTGCCATAAGCGTAATACAATAAGTTATCTAATAATTTCCAATCACTGACCTATCTCAGTGCCAAAAAAAGAATTTCGTAAACAAACGAACCTGCAAACTCATCCATTCAAACACATCAAGCGTTCCAGCGCCCTACAATAACAGAGTAATTTTTCACGCGGCTATAAACAGCGTAACTACAAAACGTAGATTCACGTCCTAAAACGTAGATTCACGGCCCAAAACGTGGATTCACGTGCCATTGTCGACGACACAAAGCCTTCGTGTCAAGTGTCGCGAGTAAGCGATGAAAAAATGCAAATTCACCGCTCTTATCGATTACGAACGATAAGAAACGCTTTGCTAAAGTATCCAAGGCTAGGATTTGCAAATAGCATTGTTTGAGAACTCTGTTGTTTGCATTTCGGAGAGTCACATAGAAGCTTGCTTTTTTCTTTAGGAAACTCTCCCATTATCTCTTGTCAAAGTTTGAATCAGTTTGGTAATTTTTCTTTGGGGCTTAAAGAGTTTTCTATTGCCCCCGTTAAACGCTCACTATTTCCCTTTTAGCGAGGCAATGACATCGAAAGGACAATTATAAAACCTATAAGGAAATCCTATTACTTCGCGCCTCATTACGCAAAACAAATGCTCGATTACAGTCGCGAGCGTTACGCCCCGGGAATAATGCCGATCGTTACGTTGATAACGAAGTTTTTCCGTTATTTTCCGTTAAATCGCGCCTCTTAACGACACTGTCCTTCGTTAAACTTGAAAGTGTTTCAGGTAGTCGTTTGTGAGGAGTGCTCTTTTTCATTTGTAAAAAGGTATTTTAAAAAATGTCTTTTGGAATGAGCTTTTGTATTGTTATTGTGGAGATACTGTTACGGAAGAATGAGCCTAATTTCTGTTGGAACTTGAATTATTTCGGCTGTATATCTTTGTGATATTCATCGGCCCTGGTACCTGCGTAGGCTATCTCAGATCTTAGAAGAACGGCTGTAGTATAATTTGCTTCGATATTTTGATCTAACAAAACAAAACCTAAGCTGCATTCATTTAAGACAGAAAATAGCCAAGTCATATTAACCTAGAAGATTCCTACTGGTATAGGTGAGGAATTCGCTGGGTTGAGCTCACCGCTTCAGACGAATAAATGCTGTACGTACCTACTGCGCTTGTATGCCGGATATCCTGTGAATTCGTTGGATACTATCCGATGGGTGTCTGTCTAAACTAAGGCGTTTGATTCCTATCATACGTTGGGGGGAATTAAAAGTCATAATCATGATGTTGATTTTTTAAGATTTATCAAAATGTAGATAAATGTTAGGTGGACAGTGGTTTTGTAGCTAGGCAGTTAGTTCAAAAATGAATGTAGGTTAAATAACAAACTTACAAAACCGAGAAAACATAAAAAGGGCGTTTTCATTCAAAAAGTTCAATATACAAAAGTAAATTAAACTCGCAGCCAAGCAATATTGTACCTTCCTTAGTGTATTATAAGAACTCACAATGGAGTGAATAACTAAACGATTCCGTTAACAAAGGCTGTCGATGCAACGGCCCTTAGCATGTGATTAATAGCACCTACCAATAACGTTTTGCTTACCTTTGCAAACGCACAATACCGTTAAGTATAGCCTTCCCTTTTTATATATTTTGTAAGAAAAGCGTTCTATAATAGGAAAGAAATGTTAGAGTCACCTTCTAAAACCAGCATGAAATTGTTGGATATAACATAGCTGACCATGTCTTATTTTTTTAAACCATTCCATAGCATATCGAGTATTAATAAGACACATCTGGGGTCTATCAAGCATTTTAGCATTTACATTTATTTCTTGTTACGTTTGGAACGCAGTCCACAAGCTGCGGTAACCACTTCCCATCAGGCGGGAAAATCGCTAGTCTGCCATCTTTGTGCTAAAAAATAAACAAAAAACAACTAAGTTTCTAACTAGATGTAACCGATTTGGAAAAGATTGCTAGTAAAAAGTGATCATCATCATCAGATCAAAATTTCCTCTTAGCCTTTTCCAAATTACAGGTAAGCCCGTGGCGAGCGTGAGGAACTTTATTCATCGGCGGTTTGTCTGAGTCGGCCAAGACTAGGCAAGTCATTATTAGGTAGTACTTACGTACTACGCAGCCCGTGGCGGGAGCGGCTTCAGCTTAGCCCGTGATGACAAAAGCTCCCTATAGGTATATTATGTGTTCTGATCAGGAGGATCTCATCAGAACACCTAAGTTCCTTGCTGACAGGTCCAAGTTTAGAATTGACGACCTCAGTGGCGCGGCGGGCGAAGGTCCGCCTGCGACGCAGGAGGTTGCGGGTTCGATTCCCGCCTCGGGACAAATGTTTGTACGATCTGCAGATATTTGTTCAGGGAGTTCTAGATGTTTTCAATGTATAATAAAAAAAATCTCTCATCTATCTATGTAGTGTATTAAGTATATCAGTTACCTAGTACTCATAGCATAAGCTCTGCTTAGCTTGGGGCTAGATAATGCTGTGTGAATTGTCCAGCATTGCTTATTTATTTAATTATTATGTAGCTGTACAATCCATAAATAATCATCAATGATTCAATTCTCACCCATGTGTCTCACCTATATAAGATACGCATACAACATGAAAACTATACAAAGATAAAGAAAAAATTGAGTCGAATTCAACTCATCCGTTAATAGATGACAAACAGAAATTCCAGCAATTGGACCAAGAACTTAACTTCCAATCTAAAATGTAACGGTACGATATTAGCTAATATTAACGTTTAACGTTAGAGTACTCGGTGCAAACTCGTTCACGTAAACTTCCTGCCAGTTATCAAGCACCACTAGAACTTCCTGCCAGTTATCAAGCACCACTAGAACTTGTCTCGAAAATCACCAACTATCTAACTAGTAAACAATCGTTCCAAATTAGGGATGTTCCATAAGGTTCGTACTCCGAAGGAATACGGCTACTGAAGTCTCGCTCAACGTGCTAATGCTAAACTGTTTCGAAAGAGAACCCAGAAAAAGAGAAATGGGCAATGGATTTTATAAGCAGGTAAAAATATATAAAGAGATTTTGGCGAACATATTTTGAGTTCTTATTTGATTAATATTAATTACACCGGTACAATTTTATTGATATTTTGATAAAGTGATGAGTACATGATACGTCAAAGTTCGAAAAATCGACGAAGCTGCTAATTGTCCGATTATCTTTTAAATAACACCACTCTTACGTCTGTGTTCACCAATAGATAATCGGACAATTGGGCTGCTTTGCCGGTTAGCATTGACGTTTAATCTACCGTTTAATGTATGAAAACTTGTGTCAAAAACGTTAAAACAACTGTTTGAAATTTAACCATCTATTGGTGAACTCGGGTCTTATTCACTTCTTGAGGTCGTTTCAGCATCCAAAACTCTGACAGCAGAACAGGCGACATTTGTCATCTTGTCCATAAATTCATTCGAAGCTTAAAGGTCACGAGAAATTCGCAACACTTGTCTAAGTTCAGAGCTTTCAACTTTGTACTAAAACCTATGTCCAACTAAGGATTCCTAAATATTCTAGTATTTCTAAAAATGGAAGGAATTGGTCGCATTCGGAGTAAATCCACCCCCTACTTAACCTCATCTCTACACAACGTAATTCGCTGGTTATGAACAGAGTGTAATGAGCGAGCAGTTCGGTGGATTCTTGCGGAGGCGCTCTAAGGCTGCACCGGAGTATTGTGCGATACGTGCTCAACAAATTCACTCCACTGGGCTTGTTTTATGAATTACCTTCTCTCCGAATTTGAACCGTCTCCCTAAACACATATAAGACACCTCAGAAACGGGCTGTCTATCCGTGCCTAGAATTTATTTCTGCTAGCCCCGACCAGAAGTTTGTTGAATAGTTTCCTTAGAATATTTAATTAGCGTCTGGACAGTTTCGCCATGAACGAATGGATGATAGAAATACGAGTTCATTAGATTTTTAATTCGTAAAGATGTAATTGTAAATGTTATAATCTTCTGACTTTCCTCTCATGCTCTAAGTTTAATGGACACTGCTTGAACCAACCTAATTAAAACATAGGAGGAAAGGAATAGGGTCCATTGTACCACAGTAATATCTACTAAATTCCAAACACCGCGCCTTTGTACCAGTCTACGCTTTCGATACCAAAACTAGGCATTATTTCACCCCATAACAGGCCTATACTATTGTGTGTCAATCACTTCCTTATAATATACGGGAACATGGGTGTTTTCTCGATAACACAGAGTAAAATGAACTCTGTGTCTACGGTTATACTACCCATGTCTATGTTGGGAGGAGTGAAAGCGAGAAAGTTGAGGAAACTTGAACTTTTTGCTTAGGAAGCTGAAGTAAGGCTAAATAAATTAGTGTGAGTTGTTATGTACGTAAATAAATAGCCGGTTTTATCGGGAAAGTTGGCGAGCAGCTCAATCATGTTGCGTGTTTACTATTTCGGTGGGTATTGCTTCTGAGAAGGTTTTATCACTTTTGATCATCGATTTAAGTAAAATTCGGGAGATTGGCCACTAGCTTCTCGAAAGTGGAAGGCTCAAATTAGGTCAAATTAGGTCCACCCATCTCAGTTATAGTCGGACCGGTGACGCCGGCGCGTTCGTGTTTCACGCGCGTATTGTTGCCTCGGTCTCTTCGGACTAGGTACTACCATCTTTGTTGTTAAGGTTGGTGCAAAAGATTGGAAATAGCGTGACTTTGCGTTAAGTTGTAACAAAACAGGACATATCTATAGAATTTTACATATATCTATACTTTTGATTGATGAAATGCAACATTCAAGCTTCGTAGGCACAAGGTTATTTTAGTGAAAGCCTTCGTTTGATCACAATGTCACATGATATCTATACTAATACTAATATACATACTAATACTAATATACATACTAATACTAATATACTAATAACACTATAAAAAGGAAAGATTTGATTATTTGTTTGTTTGTTTGTTAGTATTAAATAGGCTCCGAAACTACTGGATCGGTTTCAAAAATTCTTTTACCATTAGAAGCCCTCATTATTCCTGATGAACATAGGCTACTATTTACCGCGGGAAAATGATACATTCCTACGGGAAAGCGGGTAATAGGACAACGGGTAGTAAGAATGCAGCTAGTTCGTGATACGAGTCCAGTTTGGGTTTCAAAATCAAATCAACTTAATAGTTGTGTCGTTTGGAATAAAAATTAGTCGATCCGTTTCAGTTTTAAGTGATCAAAGTCGAACCTGCAATTATTAAGGTACAACGTACAGCATAGCGAATGATTTGTTTATAATATTTGAAAGAGAAAACTAAAATTGATGTTTTATGGCAAACCAAATGCAATTTATAGATAAATTTGTGAGCCGGCGATAGCATTCCAACGAAAACCCCGACTAAAATAAAGTGCATCACAATCAGGTTTATTTACCAATGTATAAAAGCATTTCCCTATGTTCGTTCCGATTAAGGCTTTCGCGCAGTTTATTACGAATGAAACAGGCGTTTTTCGCAAAATACACGCAAAACATGCAATGCAAATTCAGTTGATTTATTTGATGAATAGTGGTCGACGCGTTTGTGCCGTACGCAATTATTTGCGCGCCCCTACCACCGGTTGGGGTTTTACTTTATGTTTGCCAAGCTTTTATTAGGACTGCGTAATATAACCTGCGTACGTAGGTTCCCCATCCCAGGGTTGGATGGAAGATATCGCTCATAGCGATAAGGCCTTTATACTTCCTCTATTATAATCATGTTTGTTTATATCACACTAATATTATAAATGCGAAAGTTTGGATGGATGCATAGATGGATGGATGTTTGTTACCTCTTTGCGCCAAAACTACTGAACGGATCGGGCTGAAATTTTGCATACGGATAATTCTAGGCCTGGAAAACATAGGCTACTTTTTATCCCAAAAATCAGTTCCCGTGGGATAGAAATGACCTTTAAACGTCTCCATAGCAACAACGCGTGCGAAGCCGCGGGCAGAAGCTAGTTATAGATAATGCTGTGTGAATTGTCTAGCATTATTTATTTATTTTTTACTTTCCTTGTGTGTTATAATATAGTATTTTCTATCTACTATTAGAACATATTGAGAGTGACGTCATCTCTCATGCTGTCCTACTCAGTTCGATCCTTGATAAAAAAAACATGTATTTTACTTAGCTAGAGCTGGTGAGATACGAGACATGATAGACGCACTTAGAAATTTGTGGGGTAAGAGAACCACGGAGTGTCCCCACACGATGGATATCGATACCCACAAAGTGATGGATATCGTGGAAGACCTAGAATAAAATGGCGGGAAGGCCAGAGCCTTAGCATTCATGAAGAATAATTTTGCAGTTTACATAGATAAAGTTTGGTAAACTAGCAGTAAAAGTCAAGTTCATCTCCATGCAATCCCAGGACTTGAATGGGCTCCAAAATTCAAGTTTATCTCTTCATGATGGATGACACGCGTGTTTGTCACACTATCAGGCCAAATAAACGATCTATCACAATAATCGAGTGTGTGCTTCTTGATTACATTGTAGTTTAAACATAAACGGGCTGTGAAAGAAGGCCTTGTTCAAAGGGGAAGGTTGAAAAGAGGTTACAATACTTTCTCCAAAAAAAATTCGTAAATAGAATTTTAGAAAAAAATCTCGTACAGAACTCGATTTTTAATCTGAATATGTAGCTACGATTCGAGACTTTCCAATCTATTCGAGATTTTATAGTAAGTTATGCGCATAGCTCCCTTATGCCTATCGTTTATCACAAAGATAAATCGAATTTTAGCTGTGTTGCAAACAGTTATTTTTGTTTGAAGGTAAGAAAGTTTCCTAGCGACTGAAACGGCGATGCTAGGCGGTAGAGACAAGCATAGACTGGACATGGCCTACCTATGTTTTAACACTTTCATTGCCCATGTCACACGTCGTCGTGCGACGTCTCGCTCTCGAGCTATTCAGAAACTTTGTTACCGAGTCATGGACACGGAACCTGACACAGATTCGCGTGAAATTCAAATATTTTAGTAGTTTAATATCTTCTACATTCTACAAGGAATTAAACTACCGGAAAGGTTATCATCATCATCATCATTTTTTATAAACCCATATCAAAATGAAGTGTGATATAACGGAGCTTTTGGAAATAAGTTGATTTTTGGTGAAAAATTCTTTTAGATATTATTCATTGCTTCAAAAGCAGTTCTAAGTCGAAATTTGTTTAGATATGGGTTTATTGAAAATGTTTTACTTCTTATGGAAAACTACTTTCCGCTATTTATATTAATAAACAACGAGCAAAATTTTAAAAACCGCTCAAATATTTGAATTTCGCGCGAATCTGTGTCAGATTCCGTGCCGATAACTCGGTAACGGAGTTTCTGAATAGTTCCACTGGTCCGCTGGGCAGTGAATGTGTTAAGGATCTGCCTTTATGATAGAGTGGTAAAGATGTGGTAGGTACTTACGTTCGTGGTCGGGGCGGTCGTATGTGGATCTCAGCATGCCTGTAACAAATGAAACTAAAGTTAGTATTTAGTTACACGATACAACTATTATGTTAACTCATGTAATGTTAACTTTACCTATCTATTAAGTTCCTTTTATGCTGCAATATGATTGTTTTTGCTGCAAATAAACATAATATTTTATGTTTATGATATTTGAAATATCTGTATAATGTTGCCTTTGCCCAGAAGTGGGACGAATCAGGCTTGCGAAAAAATATATATTTATATTTATTTAACTAATATAATATAATCTGGGAAACTTATATTGACAGATTATTTTATATAATATTTTATGTACATATTTATTATTACTGCTCATAATCAACAGACTTACAAATTGATAAATACGAGAAAGCTTATTGAAGGTTTTCACGTATAGAAAGTAGCTTAAATGTTGTAAGTGTAACAACCGATCAGTTTGCGGTTAACCCATTTACAATTATTTACATTTCAACAATAACAATTTGACCCAAATTACCAATTCCAAACTACAAAAACGATTTTCGACCTTAATATCACTATTAAATTTTCATTCATCAATTAACTTCATTTCGGCCATTCACCGTTTACATACATAAAACGAGGTAAAGTCGCCGACACAAGCGATAGCCAATTAGTTTGTTTAACGCTGTGTGTCGAACAGCGTTGCTATGGCAACCGGTGGACACGTGCTAATTGGACAGGCCTGCCCGGGACCGACATTTTGTATCATTTAGCACCTCGGAGCATGTGCCATGCGCATTCAACGTACACTCGCCTTAGAGTACATTTTAGAACGCCAAACTATTACCATATATATTATTGTACTTGCTTATTTTAAAAATTTGGCTAAATAAGTGTGCCTACTGAAATACTGTGAAAGGATTTAAGAACTGCAGGGAATAAAGCTGATTTATTTATTTATTCTTATTGAGGTAAACAGCGTAACAGCTTTATTTACTCACTTAAAATATACTTACCAATAAGGTAAAAATATAATAAAGAGAACAGCAAAGTAAGTCAAGAAAAGTTGCACAATGTAAATTATTTAAAAATATAAAACATATTTATTTTCATAAATATTTATGCGCGTGCGTGTGTGTGTGTGTTTGTTTGTGTGGTGCCCATGAGAACACGTAGGCGTAGGCATAAAACACAGTGCTACAAGTTTGATGTTTTGTTTCGATTTTAAAGCTTTGATTCAGTAGTTATTTATTAATATATCTAATAAATATATATACCTTCGTGTTCGTTGTTCTAATAAATAATATACCTTCGTTGTTCGTTGTCGTAAATAGTAAACAATATTAAAAGCAAACCGGCTTCCGTTTCTGTAGTTTGTTTATTTAGCAAACAAAATATTTAACACTTTCGTGCCCGACTGTTTGCCACTAGTTCCCATAGCTTGTCCATAAAAGTTTTGACAATTGTACATACAAATAATAGCCGGTACAGATCCGAGTGAGTGTCAATATCAATGTTGACTTCCTTTATTCCACTGTTGGGTAAACGGAAACAGAATAGGCACTACTTTTGAGCTTGTATCTTTTTATGTGTACACTAACAAATAAGGACGTTTAACTTTGATATAAACTTTTCAAACATAGTAAAGATAGCTTTAGAAAAAACTTAGTTTAGTCGGCAATTGGTGGCATTCAGTTGTCACTAAAACTAAACCGAACAATTGCCGTCGCCTATAAGGCTACTTCCCACCACATCCGAACCCATTGTGCTTGGAAAAGAAAATTTTAAAACATTAGTTCCCAAGCACACCCTACGATTATTTAAGTAATTAATTTTTAAGAATATTTTCGTTTTTACATTAGTTCCCACTCACATACATAAGTTGAGGTAGAGTCAACATGGGCATCTTCTGATAGTATAAGGGCAGATAAGTAAGGTACGGATACTAAAATTATTTAAGGCGCTTGTATGTCTCAAACTAGGCATACGCCGCCGTTACGTTAATCAAAGGAATTTTTAAAAGTCCATTGTACACTTTACGATACCTATCATAAGCCTTATCTGAATGCCCATAAAATAGTTTTATTTTATTTTCTTTATGCAGAATAGCGAAGTAGCTCTTGGTGGCCACTGAACTCTGTTTTCGCTTCTCTGTCTAAACTATTTCAGAGAGATTAAAAAAGCTTACGATAGGTATCACAAACTGTAATTGGATATATAAAACTTCTTGTGTTTAATTTAAAGTAATTATAAGTGAAAATAGGGGGCGGCGCTAGTGTGCGGCATATAATTATAGGCCTTAAGAAAATAACGCAAATAAAAAAGAAGAGGTTCTAACGATCGAAATACAAAGGATGCCATCTCTTTAAGTGATGTCAAATTAGTTTAATTTAGTTTTAGCGACTTCTAAATTTACACCATAAGACACAAGTATAATAAGCCGGCAATGTATCATCAAAAACGACATAACAGTTGCAAAAAATGGTTCAAAAGTCCGATTCAATTAGGCAACCGAACTACTGAACTGACTCGTCGAGCGACTCAGAAGTCCGGTTCACAAATTTTAACCGGACTACTGAGACTACACCAGTTTCTGGTAATTTAAGTCGTATCTAAGGAAAGATCCCAACCAAACGCCACGTAAGTAGGTATACCTATCCAGAAGAATAATTTCATTCCGCTTACCGTGGCTGTACCAACCTAAAAACTCCAGAGAAACACGTTTACTTCACACACGCTTTCAACAAATTGCAAAAATAAGGACCGTAACGTACTCGCCATTTCCCGCACGCACACAAATAGGCCCATTATATAAATATTTCCACACACTCAACACTATTACTGTAAGACGCTTCTAAGGCCCGCCTCGGCCGTACAATGAAATAATAAACACTTCAGCCCATGCGTGGGCACAGATGTGTTAACAGCCAGTGGGAATACGTCTCACTTTTACAGCTTTTCAGAGCTGTTCGAATTGGTTGTAGGTATTTTATTAGGTAAGGAAGTTTAAGACTATTTCTTTTCAGGAAATCATTAAAAACGTACATTTGGCCTGTTGTATGCATGTCGTAAATTTTCACGTGTTAAAGTAGTGGCGTTTTTTGCCTATTTTGGAAGGTATATTAAAAAACATTACACTGTACATAAAGTTATAAATAATGCTGGACAATTCACACAGCATCATCTAGCCCCAAGCTAAGCAGAGCTTGTGTTATGGGTACTAGATGACTGAATGCATAACAATACATAGATCGTTTTGTTTTACTATCCTTAGAAAACACCTAGAACACCAGGAACAAATATCTGCATATCGTACAACCATTTGTCACTAGGCGTGAATCAAACCCGCAACCTCCTTCGTCGGCCCGGCGCCGCGGGCATTCGTGTTTCGCGTACGTATTGTTGTCTTGGTTTAGGTACGTCTTTCCATCTTTGTTGTTCATTAGGTAGGTATATTGCAAGAGATTAGAAATAACGTGTCTTTGCTTTCGGTTGAACCACAAAACAGGCCATTTGTTGAGTTAGCCCTGGGAGAACGTACCATATCTACAGAATTTTACTTCATCATCATCATCATCATCAGCCTACATTAGTCCACTGCTGGACATAGGCCTCCCCTAATGAGCGCCATAGCGCCCTGTCAGCTTGCCGCGTCCAGCAGTCTTTCGCAGATCGTCATCCCATCTGGCCGGAGGGTGTCCTACACTACTTTTGCCGAGTCGCGGTCTCTACTCAAGATCACGTTTACCCCAGCGGTTGTCAGTTCTTCGCAAGATATGGCCGGCCCACTGCCACTTCAGCCACCAATTCTTAGAGCTATGTCAATAACTTGTTCCTCGTCATATGTATTCGTTACGAATCCTATCCTTCAGAGAGACTCCGAGCATAGCTCTTCCCATAGCTCGCTGAGCAATTGAATTGTACTGGTGGACCAGTCCTACCGTGAGTGTCCTTTAGTTATAAGTTTAACGTGTCTGTCTGTGTATCTGTCTGTGGTATCGTAGCTCCCAAACGGATGAACCGATTTTCGTTTAGTTTTTTTTGTGTTATAGATAATTTTATCCTGAGTGTTCTTAGCCATGTTTCATGAAAATCTGTCGGGGGGCTTTTAAAATATTTAATTTTATTCTTGTTTCTATAATTTTACTTATATCTATGGTATTTCACCATGTAATAAATTATATTCTCTGACCATGTCATCTTACAAAGTACAGTTCAATAAGGTACATATTCTACAGTAGGCTAGCGATATCAATATTATCATGACACCAATACCGTGAATGTTCATGAAAAAAATAAAGCAATCTGTATTTTTATTGGGTCACATTTACACATGACAATATACCCAAAGAGACAAATAAAAACAGACCCTTAGCCCTTGTCATTCAGTTCATTTCATCCTCTACCTATACTTCACTGGTCCAGGGTGTGTGATGTATATTTTTTCACGTTATTATTTGCAAAGTAAATTTCCCGCGTCACCGGAAGCTGCCCTCCAGGCCTTGATGGAATTTGTCATTTCAATATTCGTACTTTATTGTATTGACGCTGGAATATCAGCGATAAAGGCAGATTAACAATAGGGTTCCATATATTTACACTTACTTGTGCTATTCTTGGTAAGACTGTGTAAATTTTAAGAGTATAATTCTTTTAAATAATTAAATAAGTTTTGATACTTATACACTAGCGAAACTTGATGTAGAATATCATTGCATTGGATGAAAGGAAATTATTTTTCAAAGCCTATTAAAATTTTTTTATGAAGGTACTAAATAAAATAATTGTTAAACTTTCTATTACAATTAGCCTGTAACGGCCCACTCCCACTGTTGGACAAATATCTTCCCCTGATCAAAATATACTGCAGTTGTACTTGCGTAGTTGCAATGACCTTACTGTGGGATTCAGTCACTCCTATAGGGAGGGAACTGGGAACAGAAACACGCGAATATGTTTTAATGGATCGCCTCGAGACCACCGCACGCGCACATCGCCGCGTGCGGACTGCCGCGACGTGAGGGTACCTCGGACGTAATCCCTTTAATATAACACTGTATCTCACATCTCTTCCTTTTACAAAATTGAATGAAAACTTAAACGATTCACCCGAAGTAAATAGTTTTACAATAATTGTAAGTAAGTAGGATATAAAGTTACATAAGTGTGAATACTTACTAGACGTAATTCGTCTCTATTAGTTGCAATTTTATTGAAGTACATATGTTATATATTTCAATAAATATATGTAGTATAATTATATATGTTACTTAAACAGTAGGCTATAAGTTCCAAACCAAATCGAATTGCTACAAAATAAAATAGACTGGCTAAAGTGGCTAGCTATAATCTCATAGATTATCACAAAATCAATCTAACCGGTCATACATAATTTAGTCAAATTAATCTTATATTAAGTTAATACCATCTCTTCTTCTGCTTTTAGGAATGCATTTAGGAATTCAATTACATTCAACTATCATGGAATGTTTCGCCATATCTCGCGAAATCGTGTTCTTGAGTGGAGATCACGACTCGGCAAACGTAGTGTAGGACGCCTTCCGGCTAGGTGGGACGACGACCTGCGAAAAACTGCATGCAGATGCTGGATGCGGCAAGCTGAAGCTCTATGGCGCTCATTAGGGGAGGCCTATGTCCAGCAGTGGACTTACATAGGCTGATGATGATGATGGCCTTTTACCGTTTAACGTTTTAACGATATTCCGACTTTAGTTTCTCTAATCGTGTTATAAACCTTCTCTTCGACCCTTAATTCAGGTTCTTTTGCTTTTCTCTTTTATGTTCATGTATTTTCCTTTTTCTTTCCTAGGTATTCATAACACAGTCTCTATCCACGACCTTATTCTTCTGTTTTTTTTTTTCTTTTTAGCAACTGCTTGTATCTTTGTCCTAAATGGTTTGTTGAAGAGTAGTTTGCCTGGAGAATTTGTTAATTTGCTATTTTAGATATTTAAATATTCTAGTAGGTAGCTTTTAGTTTTTCCAGTCAGTTTTCTTGGTTCTGACGTTCTACTTTTCCGTTCTGCTGTGCCTAATGCAGATTAGACAAAATTATTTTAACTCATCCAAATTATCTTCCATTATGAGCGTGGTGTTGGTAGGAATTCTCAGTCTTGAAAGTATTTTCTTTAATTCTGCGGTTAAGTTTGCTTAAATGTTCATTTCATGATTTTATTTAATAAAATCTACTATATTAACTACTAACAACTAGGAACCAACAGAGAGCCACCAACAGGGTTACTTGGTAGTGTAGGTAGACCAAGAAAATGCATCGCAATATCCACCCAAATTGTGATGAAAATATGGACCTTTTTACTAAGCTAGATGGACCCGATATTCCTCATCAATTTTGGGCCACTAAACTTGAAAGCCATACAAGAGTCCCTAGTCAAGATTTCATGCCGACCAAATTCGGGATGGCCTTCGTGAGCAGTTCATAAAATTCTGTGTCGTAATTTTACAGGAATTTTACCACGATTTTGGAGTTCTTGCTCAAACAATTTATAGTGAAAACAATCATTTTGAAACGATTCCTTTAAAACAATTATTATTTACTTGATCTTCATTAGTTTAGAGTTACCTACCGTGACTGCTCGAGGATATTTTAAGTAATATAATGATTTGCGTCACAGCCATCTTCAGTTTTCACTTTCACACAGTTCAGATAGATGACCGGTCTAATATTTTGCCCTCGGCACGGTACCAGCTTAAATCGGTTTATAACCTTGGAGCCAACTACTCACCGGTCAATTTACTGGGGCTTTTGATCGTGGGCCCAATATTATGACTTTTAAGGTATTTTAAGGTTTATTATGAATTTTAAGGTTTGTGGTCCGCGATTATTTCGAACTCTTCGCCGCAAGGGTAGGTGCATCCTAACATAATTCAATTTTACCAATAAAATTACTATCGGACGATCTGTCTACTTGCACTAGTAGTATATTATTTTAATATCTGTACACTAGGTAAACCAAATATAACAAGGCTTGAATCAGCCATTGTTTTATAACCCGGATCGTTATGGCCCAGGGCCTTAACATCTCTTAGTTGATGTTATTTAGGTTTAACACTTTGACTGCCACCGACCCACGCAGACTGCTACACTCTGCCCCAATAACTCGAATCAGCGTGCGAATTGTCTACTTTTCTGTTAAATTTGGTCAAAGTTGATAGATTTGGGGCTCAATTGCCAATATTAGTCGGTAGTTCTAAGAATCTCTGAACTTTATCTACAGTTCTAGGAACGACTTAATTCCATCAATAATTTTGATGATGGGCTAAACGCCATTGTTGACTGATCATGTCCAAGAAATTGGACCTGTTTAGCGTGAAAAATACATTTATTATCTTTAAGAATAACAGAAGAACGTCATTATCTTCTAAAACTTGGACTTGATACCTGTTTAAGTTGTGCGCGCTGTTTTTCGTCATTTTCCCAGAAATAACTAAAAATTTACAACACCCTCACATGGTGAGAACATCTTCTCCTTGGAATATTTAGAGGTACCGGTAACACAGTTATTTCAAGACATTCAAAGCCAGTCATGTTTTTACCAATTATTTATGCACATTATACCTAATCATTAATTTTGTAGGTACTTACCTAATTTCGTAAGTATACCATATCCAACAAAATTGAATATGGCAGTTTGCCATTCTGATCCAATTTGAACACGTACGTCAAATAAACACACTATCAAGAACTTTTGAATAAACTTCCCGAATCTGAGCATTTTTAGAGACCCTCGATCAATCTCAGTTTACTTCGGCACAGCGTCATCGTCTAGAATAGTCTAGATGGAAAATAAATAAACCACCAAAGTTTTAGGTTTTTCTACTGAATTTTCAGTGCTAACATTTGAAATGGAATAAGTACCTACTTACTATAATTATATTTTCACCCTTTGATAAGTACTAAAATTCGAATTAGGTTTTTAAGTTTAAGTTTTAGTTTATTACAGTTTTCGTTTGATATGAAACCAAAGTATTTTTCTTAGATAATAATCTAGTAGACAGTGTCTATGGAAATGTCCCCGGTAGCCGCATCAATTTCCAACATTCTATCTAAAGCGGGGCAAGCTTTGGATTAGAATCAGACTTACGATTTTTGCTACCATATTTATTGCAATCAACTATTGCAATTAAATCAGTTTGATTTCTTCTTATTGACCTCAATTTCACTTGGGTTGCAGCCCATTGATTTGCCTTTGAAAAAGGTACTTAAGTAATTTTTTCAACAACTTCAAGCGCGTTCGTTTAAATCTTTTCACTTTTTCGTTAAAATTTTGTCTAGGTCAACATTGTCAACCATACAGAATTTCTGTAAGATAGTTTTGTCGAAGTACATTTTCGATTATTTGGTCTATTTGGTTCTCATTCTCATTTGAAAAGTTGCATTTGCTACTTTGATGCCGCAGTCTAAATACAAACTTATCGTTTTTTTTTTTATCGATCTTGTTTTATGAGCTTAACGCAACTGGCCAGCCTCGGCGGCGGTGCAATGCAACCCGCAGGGGGCGCCGCCGCCGCCTGGAGGACCACTACGCGTTACTTTCCACGAAAAATATTCCGTTTATTAGTAGCTTGGTACTGAGGCTCAAAGTGAACCCGGAATATTGCAATATATTTCTGTAGTTTTAGCCCACTTCAGTGTTCAAAATCAAAATCAAAAACTCTTCATTTCCACAAATGCAACAAATGTACACTTAGAAAAGGTCAAAATATGAAACTAAACACTGACACGGAAATGTTGTAAGGTAGCTCGTTGTTTTATATATACATTTTACACTTTAAACCAACAAAAATCTCTATAGCCCTTTTTATTCTTGTCCCGACCCGATGTCTCTAATGAACAGAGATCGGCTTTGAGACGGGACTTCGGTGGTGGAGTACTCACTCACCTATAGCGCCTACTTACCACCAAGTCAGGTATGTAGGTGCAATCAGCACCCAAATATTTTATAGGTCTTATTAGCTTTATAACATCGGAATACGGCAAAGTAGAGAGTCTTTATTTGATTAAATACCTGGCAAAATTTAAATGAGAAGAAACCAATAGATTAGATACTTACGTACCTTGGTAATGTAGATTATTATCCCAATGAATCTTTGGAATATGGCAAAGTAACGTATAGTAATACGTGGCACAGTTACAATGAGTAGGAACCGACAGACTTCATAAGTAGGTAGGTACTTAGATACTTAACATACATTGTATGTGTATCTAAATAATTTACCCGACTTTGTTTTTGACTCATTGTGGAACATAATTATCAAGGCGTGTAAAAACTTGTGTCCATTCCCTGGAGTTGGTCCATAGCAATGATACAGTTTATACTTATTCCGTCATAAGTACAGCTACCAGAAATATTTTTACAGTTTGTAAATTATTGCTATGGACAGGTACATTATGCCTTTTATCTTCAACATATTATGTCGTTTTCGTTACCCCTCGAGCTCGATTGTAATAACCACCACGAGAAAATGCTAAGGTTGCGGTAGACACGTAACCGTAGGCAATTAGTGAAAGAGTATTCAATTTCATAAAAGTGTAGGATAAGGTATGGAGATAGTTTATCTTTCTACCCTAGCACTAAACAAAATCAATTGTACTTGAACTAAAACAATACCTAAATAACATCGTTAGCGAAATCCTAACGCAAGGAGTACTTTTTCCAGCAAACTTACCTCAATCACGCGTCTACCCTTCCCCTTTTACGAAAATAAGTTGGTGGGAGAACTTCGATTTGGTAACTACTTAGTACATACTGTTTTTGTCCTCGTCGCCAATGTGGGATTCAGTCACTCCTATAGGGAGGGAACTGGGAACAGAAACACGCGAATATGTTTTAATGGATCGCCTCGAGACCACCGCACGCGCACATCGCCGCGTGCGGACTGCCGCGACGTGAGGGTACCTCGGACGTAATCCCTTTAATATAACACTGTATCTCACACTTACCATGGCAAATGACGTCATAGCTTCCGCGCATTCCATTCAAGTCTCAAATATTTTTACTACCTAGATAATAATAGAGTTTTTCGAACAAAAAATTATATCAAAATAAAACAACGAATATCCAAAGCGTGAAATTTCAGGCAATCCAACATTTATCGTATATTGTGATATAATTGGCATTTAGGAAAACGTTTTTTGCATTGCAATGCGTATCGCGGTGGAATACACTAATAGACCTGTATGCGTGATTCGTATGCAGATTGGGAGCTATCGCAATCGATATTGTTCACGATTTTGCATGTTATTGTTTAATCGTCGATAGATAAGCTTAAAAAAGCGTTCGTTTTACAAACTATATTTTTCCTGTAAAATAACGAATCATATCTACTAACGCTATATACATTTCAGATGGATCGCTCTGTAATCTTCGGAGATAGGGAAATAACTAGGTATTTTTTGACTTTAATTAAAATATTTCGATAAGTTGTATTAAAAACGAAATACACACCTTCAGAGTCGAACGCACCGAGAGAGTCGAAGGAATCGAGTTCTAACAAATGAATTCTGATTATTCGAGCGACTCAACGCGGATGATATGAGATTATGCATGATATGCCTTGTGAAATAGTTAACTTTGTTAGTTTTTATAAATAGCTAAATCATAACTCTACAAATTATAAATCCGAAGTACGTACACACTGATATACTGTACCTACCTTATGTTAAATCTGTTCGATAAAAAAAATTAGTTAATTAATATAAGGAAATTAGTATAAGCCTGTACCTACTTTGTAGCCTTTACTGAAATAAAAACTCATTTATATTATATTACAACTGCTTGTTCTTCTCATACAGGAACCACGTTAGTGAAGAAGCGGATATAAAACAATAACCGATAAAAGAAGACCGATTTAAATTTATTTTAATCGCCATTCTGATCTTACTTTAGTTCTTCCTAGCCTCTTCTATCTTGTGCGTTCCGCATCCAGATGTGCCCAGCGACTTTTGTAATTTCGTGTATACAGGGTTATTGGTAATTCACTGACACTACGTGAACTGCAGGTTCTGCTCATCATCACGAACACGTTTGTGAAGACGCCAGGTTAAATCTTAAATTTGGTATTGGTAGTAGGTACCCCCTTTATTCAATAATCGTTTTTTAGAGAGGCTTTATTTGAACTGAATTAACAGCGACTGCGGGAGCGGGAGATCGGTCTGTACTGTAGTAGTCATTGAATGTCGGACAAATGTTTTTTAACTTCTTAAATCAGACGTGATTTACAAAAAAATAATAAGAATTAAAACCTGGCGTCTTCACCTGTTCATGATGATGGGACCTGCAGTTTAGATAGATAGAAAATTGTTTATTGCACACTTATCGATAGTAACAATACAGCAAAACTGCTTGACAAGTGGCGGTTTACGCAGTGTCAGCAAATTATCAATAACCCTTTATAGCGGGCTTTCGCTCTCTACTATTTGAACTATATAAAGCAAAATAAGTAACTGAGACCTATATTTACTGTACTATTTGTACTATTTTAGCGTTTAACTGATAAACTATTCGATCCTAAACAGATCACGACTCGCTCCATCATTGCCCATTGTCCTGCGTCCGCTTTACCTATGCCCTTACAATGGCGGAGATAAATCAAATAGGAATCAACGAGACAATCGAAGTTGACCCTAAATGTGCCTTAAGGGAGGAGAAATGTGCCTTAAGGGAGGAGAGAAAGCGGTTAGGTCTACTTTCGTACTAATGGAGAGTTTCTAAACATTTTGTAGTCTCGATAATAACCAAGAAGTTTGTTTGTGCTTAATGATAGTTACTCAAGTCATGCGAAGTTCATTAGGCGACTTCAAAAAAGGAGGAGGTTTTATGTTCGGCTGTATGTACATATATTTGTCGATCCTTCCGTCAATTTATGAGCCAATTTTCAAAACTATTTCGATATTGTATAGAAAATGATCCCGAGTTGATATTATAAAAATTGTATTTTTGAAGAATTAGTATTTATCCCGCAAAACTTAAAAATACTGTAAAATTAAGGGACTAGAAGTTGGTTTTTAGTTTTTTCAAATCAATTAAATTATTTTAGTTGAAAATTCCGACACTTGTCTGAGCCAAGCCAAAGGCGAATGCACAAAGAATTCTTAGTTTACTATTATACCTACAACGAATTCGTTTCGGTCGAAAATGAATGAAATGAAGATCAAACCATTTTTTCGTTTAATGTCATTATTTATTATATATATTTTTCTATCATATTACCGTTTCCAATCCAAAGCGGCAGCCGCAGCAGCCATGGCAGGCCGACTTTAGGCCCGAGACCTACTCACGACTTCTATAAATAAGTTACGCGACAAAAAGCGACAATGTCGTCGTGCGCGCGTGTCGTGCCCGGCAGCACGTGTCGCGCCAGTCGGATACAATCACGACTATCGACAATACCGACAAAGAAATTGGTTTATCACTTTTGACGAAATTAATCTGATATTCTAGCCACAATTGGTATCGTAAGTACCAGGCCTATTGAACCGATTTGCCGTTGAAGGGTTAAAACATCAATGGTATAGGTATTGGCCCATCCTGTGTTACTGACACTTTATGCGTCTGCAAAAAGTGTCATAGAATAGTAGACACTTGAATCAAGCCTCGATTCAATTTACACGAACGACAAGAAAACATGACAGCAATCGTTATAGAATAAATTCGCCAACCAAAAGTGTGTGGACTAGGATTTTTACCATAAAGATGATATTAGCTCAACTTTTTTGTATCAAGAAGGTAAGTTATTAGTAGAATAATAGGTAGGTAAGTATTAATCTTTAACAGCTAAACTTTATGTCCCAAAAACCCGACTGGTCGACAGATGTATTCGTGAGTGTATAATTTATCCTATTTTCGCCGCTCATTGTTTTTTTTGTATTCAAATTCGAGCCAACAAGTAAAAGATAGAAATCAGTTCAGATGTAATTATGAGAAATCAGATGAGTGATACAATCACAATAACATCTGAATTGACCTGTATTTTTCAAATAAAGTATCCCTTGGCAGTGAGGTAACACCCTTCTAGAAAGGTCTCTCAGGCAACCGTCGCTACATATTGCACTTCACAAGCACCTGCTCAGCTCCATCTCAGAGAAGATTCGATAAGGATTGGATTCTAAATCGGTGACATTTTTCGGCTTTCGTTGGCTTTATAAAATTCCAGATTTGTTGAAATTTCTCTATGATTTGTGAAACTACGAGTTTATATACGTTGGTCTAGTAATATAGTAATATACGTTGGTCTAGTAATATATCGTTGGTCTAGTAATCCCAGGTCGTGTCAAGAAGTCTAGCTAATGGGATTTTTCTAACAAAAAAATCATCATGTTCTTGTATACCTATTTATATGTTCATAAGGATAGTTTTATTTTTAAATGGAGTATCAAATTACAAATTTCATTTATGTACATTTTTGTTTTATTGGTTACCCAAAATGTTGTAACTTATATAAGTTTTATTACAGCATTAATCGTGAATCCTTATAGGGATGTATCATTGTAATTGAGAACCTCAGTAGGTACTATAATCAGAGGCTTCGGCGCCAGTTATGTAACGAATCGTCTTATAAGAACAAGGCTGTGAAGCATGCAGTGAAAATCGTGTACTATCTTGAACAGTCCATAAAAATATACTAAAGTGACAACCACTGCCATATTGAGTAAAGTCACTAGTGGCATAGTAGTTTCTTTTTCTTGTCTTAGGGCACATTATCTAGGAATTTATATTTAAAGTAATCTACACAGGGTTACTAGTAATTCACTCTCATTCTATGTAGTGTATTGTATTAAGTATATCAGTTATCTAGTACCCATAACACAAGCTCAGCTTAGCTTGGGGCTAGATAATGCTGTGTGAATTGTCCAGCATTATTTATTTTTATTTTATTTATTTTATTGCATGATTTGCAGGTTCTGTGTTCATGGCGCCAGGTGTTATTTATTTTGTTGTGTAAATCACCACCATACAAAATGAAAAAACACGTTTGTACGGAACCCAATGAATTACTAAAGACCGATTTCCCACTCCCACTGGAATCAGGGCGGAGCCGTTTTTAAGTTAATTAAGAATCAAATGAAGCCTCTCTAAAAACTATTATTGAATGAAGGGGGACCTATTACAAATACAAAATTTAAGAATGAATCCTGGCGTCTTGATGATGGGTGGAACCTGCAGTTTACGTAGTGTCAGTGAATTACCAGTAACCCTGTATATAAGAACTTAAAAACACTTCAAAAACCACCTGTTCCTGAAATCCTTAGTTCCGTAATCGAATAACGATAACCGATTTACTCTATTTCAAAAGTTCAAACGTAAAGGCTGGACTCCATTTAATCTTATTCCTATTGACCTTCAGAAGACATGCCGTCCCAGTGACGGATCACAAAGACTTCTAAAGAACTCGATCGGAAGGGTTCACGGATCCTAGTCCAGAAATGTAATATCCTTTCGCAGCTATCGATGTGAACGTCTCAGTGTTTAAGTATGTGGAAAGTAGCTGCAATTTTGGTTGGCGCCTGGAACGGATGAAATCAGAAATCAATCACTTTTATTAACCGAATTCGGAAAAAGGTGGAGGTTCCATGTTTGGTTGTTTGTGTTTTTTTTAATGGTTTTCTATACGTAGCGTCTCACTTCGAAGCGAATTTATTTGTCGGCCGCAATGTCACAGAACAGTCGACGTGATAAATGAAGAACGGTTTCAATGTGACCGAATCTGATCTGTGTCCCATCGTTGCAATAAAAAAGTATGGTGTAGTCTCAATAGTCCGGTTACATTTAATTGAACCGGACTACTGAGTCGCTCGACGTATCAGTAGTCCGGTTGCTTAGTTAGGATCCGTAACGTTATAGCAATTTCAATAGAACTAGTATCCACGTTATTCTTTATGACATTACAATGATTATATCTTTTTAAATTATCCAAATCGGACCATTCCGTACGAATTTATGACTAAACTACTAGCGAAGCTCACCGAGTGACCGCCGCGGGTGCGTGTGACGTCACTTGCTCGGTCGCCGCCCTTTAACCGCAGATATCAGTTTTTAGTGATTTACTCAGAAACTAAAAGTAGAAAAAAATGATAAAACCAAATAGACTCAGTTTTGAGAGACCCAAGGAATAAAACAAAAAATAATCGATGTCGGTTTTTAGATTCATGACCAGTGGTTCTATTACTGGGGCCGTTAAGAAAAAATTTTACGTGGCCCGGTGCTAGCAAGTTGCAGATAATAGGGCCCATGAAATATAAGTATTCTTAACATCTGCTTGGACTCCGCTGAGTATTCAGTATATCTAAAAGAGGTGACGATCGAAAAAAGTAGAGATGGAAAAACGATATAGTTTCTCTGTAACTCGTAAATTATGATGTACATTACTATTTTTAAAAAACCGTTGAAAAAATACAGGTAGTATTTTGTCTACTTTTCTCTAATCATACTTGATCTTTCGACTCTCACGGAGCAACTTCCGTACACCAATCAACAATATCATTTCCTACCAGTTCTAAACCATTCTCACATGACATTTCCCCGATAAGGTCCAAGACACCATACCATTCATCCGAAAGACCCCCTAGAATCGGGCGGAGTAATGCAACTGTACCATATACGGTCCGTAAGACCGGCTGCCCGATATGGCGGGACATAAATGGCCACTACCAAATACGCGGTTGTGCGGGACGGCCGGCGGCGAACGGGTTAACTGAGACACGATTTCGCAAGCTTTTTCATTGTAGTAATTATTTATTTGATAAGCCATCGGCTACGGGTATTTTTATGGTGTTTAATGAGGAAGAATGTTGGTTTACTGCGATTGTTTTTGTTGCCTTTTGGGAAATTACTGCATTGGTAATGCGCAAACCAGTCTCGCTAAGCAACTGATATTTGCCTGCGACTTCGTTTACGTACCAAGCTATCTTAGGATATTATTTTACTCTATGATTGCTGAATTTTTTTGGGTGTAATAAATTCTTTCTTCTTACAATACTAAGTACTTAATCATAATCATCCCACTCCATTCCACGGTTGGACATAGGCCTCCTCTAATGACCGCCATATCGCCCTGTCTTCAGCATCTGCCTGCAGTCTTTCGGAGGTCGTCATCCCACCTAGTCGGAGGGCGTCCTACACTACGTTTGTCAAGTCGGTCGGTGTCCACTCAAGACTTCGTTTACCTCTATTACGTTAACCACTACTAATACTTACCTTATAATACATTCTGGTATGTTAAAGTTAGGTACTTGAACATAATGGTAAAGGTCAGGTAACATTCCGGCGGGGCGGTACAAAGTTGCATCTAGTTCCACGATATCTCTACGATACGCGGAATCCAAGACTAATGATGTTCACTATCACAATTCTTAGCTTTAAGAATATTTAAAGTATTTCAGTGTTTACTGATAATTAAACATTTCAGGTAAAATAGATGAGTTCGATTCTCTTTGATCTTTTTCTTATAGACCTAAATAATTCTGTACATTTTCACACAACATCTTGCCCCTAAGTAAGTATCGATTCTCTTTGATCTTTTTCTTATAGACCTAAATAATTCTGTACATTTTCACACAACATCTTGCCCCAAAGTAAGTATTATTCTAACTGTATGACTGATTTTTTAATTTATTATAAAGTAAGTAAGTAGGTACGTAGGTTCTGGAACATACAAAAATAATATATTGAAATAACTTATATCAAAAAATGTTTCAAAACGGAAATCGGAAATCGACAAAATTCAGGATGGCGTATTGGACGAAGGTCTCTCAGACCGTTGACTTACAAAGTTCTCGCCTGAATGTAAAAGAACACAAAATTTCGGTCAAAAAACATTTACAAGGTTTAGTACACATGTAAGACTATTCCCTTTTAATTTCCGCTTGTCCACATTGACACCGTTCGAACCCGTCTCCCACGGAACCCCAGAACAGAAATAAGTTAAAAGATTTGCGCGGCCAAAGTGGCAAGTATTAGCATATTAATTTGTGATATAAAAGAGCACGACTATTCATTATGCCTCCTTTGAATTTATGCATGATTTTTAAAGTGGCCCCTAAGTCCCTTCTTGAGAGTATTTCGAAATTGGCGTAAGAAGTTACAAATTGGTGTAATTTGTTACGGCCTGAACTGGATTAATTGGAAAATCGGTTGTGGTGACACAGTTCATGATATAGTACGCGGCGCAGGCGCGTTTTGTCGATTCAACTATTTCATTAGATCGCACAGTCACGACCTGAATCTCGCCTAGTTCACACCTATCTTCACGCATAGGATATTGGAATATAGATTTGTGTATTACGTAATTCCGTATTTATAAAGACTTTATTAATACAACTGTATTAATGAAGTCTTTAGATATAGTCAGATAAAGTGTTCAATCGCATTCATTTTATTTCCCGCAATAGGATAGGTTAGAAACTAAGGTAAAAACTGGAATTAATTTAATACTAAACGGTTTTAGGTCTCATAGGATAGAAACTCAGTCAGTGTAATGCAGTGATCTTGATTTTGTATGAGTTAGATCAAAGGTGTTTTGACTTATGGTGTTAAGACACCCTGTTTTTGGACCTAAAGGTGTGTTTTAGACACCAGGAGCTGCAGCGGATTTGTCCGTTTTCAATGGAAGCCTTTGCGCACGGCGCGGGGGGAAAAAAGTTTCACTGAACTGTCAAAACTCCTGCCACTGTCCGAAAATTGACATGCCTAGCTCCATAGAAGAAGGCTTAGAATGATAGTAGACACAAACGAGGTGTAGCCAAAAAGTTTCGGCAAATAAGTCTCAATTTCATATTCGTATACGTGCGCTCGTGTGCGTGAAAGCACTGCAGTACTTGTCAACTCACAGATACATTCGTTTTTTACTACAAAATCAAGAAAATGTAATTACACTATCAGCGTGTTTTCACTCTATGCCTAGGACTTTATGTTTATAGTTTGTTTTGAATACACTAAAATGTTCACCAAACCTAGCCTTTACAAATCGCGTCACCAGGTCCCTTTGAAAAGGCGAAACGCTGATGTTTTTCGTCGCATTCGAGACGTTTCACTTAACCCCGCTATCAGCGGCCTAATGTAAGGCCCGCGCCACACCGCGCCGACAGAGATAAATGACTGCCGCTGACGCGGAGCCATTTACACACGTCGCGCCGCGTCAGGGACGAATCAACGCGCTGGTATTTGAATATGGAACGGTACGGATACAAAAAATATTTAGTCGAATTGAAAACCTTTTTTACTCGACTACGAACGGTGGAGGGATAACGTCAAAACTCAATTTCACAATTAAAAATAAGTATGGTATAAGTCTTGTTACGAAAATAATGGGATTGAGAAGGACAGCGGCACAGTGCTGTCTTATATTTTGTGGGCACGAATTGAATTAACTTGAAGTAGTTTTCTAAAAATATAACTCTACCTAGGAAGTACCTACTTATTTTAGTGTAGGTATAGACATGTAGGCTATTAATTTAGGTATAAGTTTGTAATGTAACCTAATATGATGTATTACGAACTTATTATTTCGCTACCTATATATCCGCCATTTTTGTACTACCCGGATGAATGTAAAAACAAAAATTGGTTAAACAGAAAATGCAGTAAGTATTGTGTTTGGCGTTTTTAGACGAAGAGTTATGGACTAAAATAATGCATTATATTTAAACCAGTTTTGCTAGTAATTTAGATTTATGTCAATTATTTGAGAATCTATGAATTACGGCCCTACCCAGACACGTAATAAATCATTATCCATCTAATATTGTATTAAAATATTTGGTGTTTTATCCAGAACCAAAATAATTTACTGTGTGGAAATTGATGTAATTTTTTTTTTATTTAAAAACAATTGGTTAAACATAGATCCACTAGACTGAAAAGATGGCGCTATGACTTTGGGTCTGACTGTGGGTCTCTTCGCTTCGACCAGACGCTCAGATAATTTTAGAAAAACCCGAAGACCCTCGGTACCCCACGGACCTAGGATCTCGACTCCAAAGGTCGAGACCTGCATATTTGCGTCTCTTGAGATCCTCGGCCAAATCTGCCGCCGCCGTACCCGCCCCCACCTCCAAAAAGGTCGTCGCTCAGCATGATGCACAGTAACGAAGACGCTGCTATGCACTGTTTTATGCGACACCTAGAAATAGGGCGCAGCAGCAGCAGCTGTGACACGCGCGTAAAACAAGGGCAGACACTGAGAGTAAGCAGGGCAGCATGAGAGTTGACCGTCAATCACGATCCCATTTTCTAAGTTGCGTACTAAGGTTCTTCAGTCTTCTAGATGCATCCCTAGATATCCCTATGATGGCCTCGAGATATTCTTCACTTACCATAATATTTAGAAAATAAGCATCAAAAGGAGCTTGAATAATGATCTCGAATCCTTTCAAAATGCAAATTCCTTTGTAAAATTTTTCATGGAAATCGTTGTATTATCCAAAGAACGGTAGTTAATTTTAATGTTGCCAGTAATTAACGAATCTTGAGACCCTTGAATATGGCAGGAGCGGCTGCCTTAATCACACCGGTGTGGGGTGTGGCCGAAGTTATAAGCGAGAGCGAGTTTTGCAGATAGATATCATAAGCAGAACTTTTCATTCACTTTGCTTTAGCAAAGTGAATGAAAAGTTCTGCTACGATACCGTTATATATTCGCTATATATATATTCGTTATATATACGCGATAACGTTATATATTCAGAGCGTTCTAAAGAACGCTCTGAATATATAACGTTATCGCGTTCACTGCCTAGCCTCGGTACCCGCAGGCGTGCGCCGCCGTCGCGCCGCCGCCACGACGACGTCGCGCTGTTGCAGAAGGCACGTGAGTCCTGGGCCATGAAAGTGTTACAATAATGAGATACCTACCAACGCAGCGTAAGTAGGTAAGTATGAGGAAAAGAATAGGATCTCATGTAAGATGTACAAAAACTTTTAATGACTAAATGGCGTATTGTAAAAAACTTAACTTTCTTGTTGAAAAATTCTAGAAAAGGTGGAACAAAATACCATAAGTATTAAGCTATTAACTACAATGAAGTATACTCAACCTCAACAGCCTATATTGGTCCACTGCTGGACGCAGGTCTCCCCCAGATAAGCGCTGAATTGGCTTTTATCTCATGGGGGTAATGCCCATAAACCCCACGCTGGGCATGGGCTTGGGGATCGCAGTTCTGTGGTAGAATTGTTCTGCAGGGGGCGCTGCTGAACCGACCCCGGTGTATATCCCTTAGTCCTCTCTTACGACACCCGCGGGAAGATTTGGGGTGGTACAAATTCTAAACCGGCACCACACAGCAAGAATATATACTTCTTGCTGTGTGGTGCCGGTTACTTATTATTGATTTACTTTGACAAACCACTACAGGTCAAGGATTTTCAAAGTAAAGTCTTTAATTTAAAAATCATTCTACAATTGGTGAACCGCTACATCTTGCACCAAACATTATTGCGTCAAACTGAAGGGTCGTTTTTCTTGGATTTTTCATAGTAGCGTCTCTGTAGGTAAATTAGATATTTCCCTTAATGAGGGCTTATCAGACTGAGGAAGCCTTCAATACCATGCTATTATTATTTACGAGCGAAGTCGATGGAAAACACAAACACCTACGCGGTAAGTAAGTACCTATATTGAAAGGAGGGTGATTTAGAGGTAAATAAACTTGGATTTTCCCTATGAATGGACTAATATTCTAAAGTGGGAGGGAAAGAAAGAAAGAAGAATTTATACATTTTAGTGTTCGTAAGTTTGTTTGTATTGTAATGTAGATGTTACTCTGGAATTCCTTGTCCTACAGTTCCTATGTGCTATAGCTACCTACGTTTTATCTGAGTGATAGATAAAACGGACCACTGGAGAAAAGCTACGGGCAGTAGCAAGTTAGGAAAAATTTGACGTCAGCAACTCGGAAAATGGTTTTAGGAAAGAAGAGTAGAAATTGAAATGGCTGGCTTCATACAAATTACCTTGATTCCTTGTAGATTTGAGTTTAACTTATGGCGTTTTCATTCTTCATTTGGATTTATGATTAAAGGATCGGAAAGAGGTATTAGCCCGGAATCTGGATACCGCAGGAGTCCCGCAATGGTTACATTTTGAGAATAAATTTAATCCAGCGAATTCACAATATTAAAATATGATTGCGAAGCGAACGGGGGTCGATAGAACGCAATCAGCATCAAATCACGTGTTCCTTTTGAAATCCGCTTACCCGGGACTTATCTAAGCAATTCTTTGCCGCAACCGAAACGGAATCTTAGCTAGTGGGTCTTAGAGATCAGTTCGGGGTATCTTCACGAAATGTAAGGCGTAGAAATGCGTCTTCAGCGTTACCTTTGAGCGAGTAATTATTCTGGAATTCCGGAATTAATGCGCGGATAAGCCGATTCCCCCACCTTTTTAAAATGGACGTGAAGGAATCCGAATTGATGGGCCTTTAATCAACCATTTTGTTTATTGGAATTTCCGCGGTTTATATTTTTATCGATTTAGAGCTCTTTAACGTAAGCCTCACTTATCTCGAGACGATTTTCTGAGATTACTTGTTCAAAAAATGCTTTTCGTTTAATGCTGACTGAAAATATAAGTCTGCGAGAATAATCAAGAAATCCATTTAAACTGTTATTGGTAAATGCGAAAATGAGAGTATCGAAAAATGGAACCTAAGCTTTTCGCTTACGTTACCTCGTGAACGATTCCAGTCGAGGCTTACTAAACAGACGAGATTCGAAGAGTAGGTATTTATTGCCAGCTTTCAAGTACCTGATAAATCCGATAAGTCGGTAACCAATTGAATTACTGGCTTTGTTACTTTACATCACACCCCAGTGACCACTATCGAACTAAATACAGCCGTTCCAACTCCACAGCAATACAAACACAACGAATAAACTTTTTCAGACAAGACAACCAAAGTCAACGCACTAACAAACTATGCATCGTTAAAAATTCACTAGCCACACACACGGGTTCGTTTGACATGGAAATGCAGGCCTCGTTGCGATTTCCCGCGGAATTTATTCAAATATCGAACGCCCCCCTCCAGCCAGACCGCACGCACCTGGGCCGTTCCCATTGAAATGCACATTTGATTGTCGACGCTCGAGAGCGGCGGACGTGTGCACAAGTTTAGAATTGAACATTTTATTGAGTTACAACAGGTGAAAACTTACAAGTCTGTGCAACGTCATGGATAGAACTTTAGGCACTTACATTATATACCTTGTACCATTTCTAGAGCAATTTCTGGTTCCTGCCGCATGGAACATCAATAACTGAAGTCTTGATCTCTAGGACAGTCGATAAAATAAAAACATCAACAGGAAAACCTTTTTACAGCCAGAAGCGTTTTTCGAAACATGTATTCAATCAAATCCAGATATCAAGTTGTCAATCCAAGACGTATCAAGTCCCTCGATGACTTGCACAGAGGGTTCAAGTTAAATTAAGGGGAGGTGAAGATAAATGAAAAAAACCTGTCAATATCTGTTTTTAAATGTTGCTAGTGAGTCCGCGTGCTTTATCCACGGTGTTTTGGAATATCATGGTGATTTTATGTTATTTCCAGTCGAATAAGCCTTGGTGAAACTGAGGGTGGAAGTAATGAAAAGGTTGGGAGGATGTGTAAATAAAAATCACGATTCATTGTATATTGGTATGCAGTACAGTACAATGCTCCTGTAGATAGACTGCTTTCAATTTGACAAGTCTGATAACGACATGAATATTCGTTGGGATCAAACCCATACAAAATAAGCCATACTGGCTCTTACAAAATGTTTGGTAATTTTTTGCTATAACCGACCTTTTTGTAGAACCTGTTAGTACCTGTTATACCTTCTGATTTTATTTTACAATTTATTAACGGTTTATAAATTTAATTTCTACCGAGGTGGAAGATGGAATCTAGAACGAACAGCGTCTGTTAATTATTAAAAGGAAAACGTAAGAAATAACTCTTTGATCCGAAAGTGTAACCAACCGGAAAAGAGCCTCAAACCTACCAATTGCCTGTTCTTTGCTGAAAGATGATACGAAAATACTGCGGTTTTGTGGGTTTCCATGATTTTCCGCATGGTCTTAAAATTTCCCGGAAAAAAGTAATTAAATTAAATTGTGAAAAAAAGAGAAAGTACTTTTTATGTGTTGCACAAACATTTAGAAACGAAATGGGCTTTTTCTTGGGAAACCCATAAAACATGTAGGTACTTACCTACTTTACTGTTAGTATTTTATATATTATTTTGTGCTAGGTAACTTTATCTACGTAACCAGTGTTGACTCAATGTCTCTACGTCTATCAATCCTTGCATATTTTTTGTTGAAGAGCTTTCATGGATTGAACAGCAAATTGAGTGGTCTGTCGAAAAATCATATAGCTTACTTCTTTCTTCATCATTCTAATCGTGATTTCTATTTGTATTTATTAATTCCATCGTAGGTACATTTGATGTCGTTACATTCTATTATTTAAGTATTATTACAACAATAACACACATAGTTGCATCGTTATAGGAAACACCATAAGAAAATTAATTAAAAATATTAGTCAGAGTCAAATAACTAATTAATTAAAGGGTGTGTCAAAGTATGCTGCTGTATAAAGGCATCGCTATGGCTCTGGTATCTAGTTGTTACTCCTCCACCTTAAAAGCCACTACATAGGTACCTCTTAATTCCTCGTTTTAAATAACAAAAGGTTATTACAAGCGTTTTTCAGTGCCTGGTACGCGCAGCTCCAGCACCCTCGTTCTACCCTCTAATAGGTGAGGCGGCCGCGCGCCACGCCAGCGGCTCCAAATAGGTATCTTAAAACTTTTTTATGGTCGAAGATAGGATTGGTAATTTAGATTTATACGGCGATATTGAAAATGGAATCAATGCTGATAGAATTTCGACAAAAACTGTGCGCGAGTGGCTTCCGCTTTAATATTTAGAGACAACTACGGTGAGTCATTTTACCGATACCTAAGGTGGTACACGATACGTGTGGGTAAGGAAGGTTGTTTGAATAAGGAATCGTTTTTACTCGGATTTTATAGATCGCGTTTGAATTTAGAATAGCAGCTGAATGAAATACATATGCCAGATAAACTAACCTCTTTTAGTTGACGACCTCTGTTTCGAAGGTCCGCGGTCTGCGACGCAGAAGGTTGCGGGTTCGATTCTTACTATAATGGGGATAATATTGTTTGTACGATCTGCAGATATTTGTGCCGGGTGTTTTTTATGTATAATAAGAAATAATATCTATCTATGTAGTACTTATGTATGTTGTATTAAGTATGTCAGTTATCTAGTACCCATAACACAAGCTTTGCTTAGCTTGGGGCTAGATAATGCTGGTGAATTGTCCGGCATTATTTATTTATTTATTGATGACGTCAATGTAGGAACATCATGGAAGTAAGAATTAGGTAGGTACTAACTGAGAGTCACCGAGGAACTACGTAGAAGATTCTTAAATACAGTAAATATATCGATAAAAATTCCCAGTGAGTATAGATATTTGTCAAGAAAAAACTTTTCCATCGGCTACCATTTAATCCAAACTGTGCATAGAGTTACAAGATTATTCCGTGATTACAAAGCGTCCATTGTGCCGGTGGGCTACAGCCAATAATTCCAATTACCAGGCCCAGGCCGCTCTAATAAGTCAAATTGAACAATGGAATGACCACTAATTGCTTCGGTATATGTACCACATACGGACAAACTGGATTAGGGCAAGATGTACTCTCGCCCTGGGGAAGTGCTGGGCTAAGACCAGTGCCTCAGTTGACTGGATTAGAACCAAGAGTCAGGGCGTTTACTCTGGCCTTTGGAAATAACTGAATCAACCTCACTTCTAAACCCGGCTTTAGAAGTGAGGTTGATTCAGTTATTTCCAAAGGCTGACCGGTGCAAATGGTACGTAATGTACCATTTGCAGCGAGCATGATACATTACGCCGTGTGCTAAAATTCGTCCCGTTGCTCGTTGCGAGAGTTTTCTTTCCCCGTGTTGACTGCACGACCGCTCGCACGTTACATTACGCCCCGCCGGAGGTCTTATACACACACATTAAAAATCTACGGTTAATTCGTCGTGTGATGGCAAATGTTGTATGGATCGCTATGGAAACTTGTTGACGGTGCCGTGCATATTGTTGAGTCTATTTTGCATGTCGAATTAACCGGTGAATTATGTGAACTAATTTTAACCCTAAGACCCTTATAATACCATTTTTCGTGCAATAAAGAGATTATGATTGTGATTACACACGCCGAATTAACCGTAAATTTTTACGGCGAAAAAACCGATGTATCAACAAGCTTCCATAGTGATTCATACAACACTGTCGACGTGCCTTCACACGGTGAATTCACAGAAGATTTTGGCGGCGAAAATAATGTGTATGAACAAAGGCCCTAACACCAGTCAGTATCTCCCTTAAGACGAGTTGCACCGGACATTTTGCACACACCCATAGAGTTAACAGAACGTGTTTTTGTAGACATATGCGCAATCCCTTAAGATTTATGCGATCAATCTGACCTGCATATTAAAGCTTGCTTTACACAAAATAATTACCAGATTCTTAGTAACAATTAACAAACAATGAAGAACCAAGAAAACAAAAAAAGAACTTAATCCGTTCAAGACTGTTGCCATAAAATCTTTACAAAATGACGTCAAACAATATAGACTAGTGTTGCGCCGTGCCGTAAGTAACTTATCGATCTCTCGTGCATTATTGAGGCGACAGCCGAACAGCGAACAACTCCTTCTATTTACCTGGATACGTTCTATTCTTGTGTAACATTGTTTATGGAATCCATAATGCAAGTCCGGGGTGGGTGACATTTTACCACGAACGATCAGAGCTTCGGTAATATTTATTGGAGTTTTGAAGGCGTTTCTTTGTTTTATCGCTGCAACGATATTGCGGGCTATAGTACGTCTTAATATTTATGGAACAGAATGTTATACTACATGTTTCAGTTCCTGGCATACAACGATATTCGCATTTTTTAGTTGACAGCGGGAACAAAGATTTGACGTAATGAAATGAAATGAAATGATATTTTATTGCATAAAACATGATATAAAAGGTGGTTCGTTATGAGTTATATTATGAACTCATGTTTAACTATTCTATAGCATGCAAATTATAAACTTATGTCTATGGCTTAAAATTAATAAATTCATTAATATCATAAAAATTACGTTCATTCAGTCAACTAAATAATTTATTTTTAAATAAATGATCATTCAATAATTTAAATTCAGTACCTTATTATACATTTTTACACACATAGTCAAGCAGCTTTTTTGATGTCTCGCTGATTTTGAGGTTTCTTTTATAATAAGCCTATTCGGGTAGATCAGAGAAAGGGATAATTTATTCAGTTTCTTCCATAACCTCACCACCCATCAAAACGCTTGAAAGTACCTACCTAGGGCTGAAGGATTAACTAAAAACTACACTACTTACACTCAAATCTATTTATTTTTGCCAGTAGTCAAGCAGCGAAAACTCGATATCCCCACGAGAACAGTCAGCCACTTACTACCCAGAACTGTAACAGCCGAAATAATATCAATCTCCATTTATTTGTAATTATGCCAGAAAATTAAGTTCATTAGCGAACGCAATAACAGAGCTCTCGTAAGAGCCGAATCATAGTTTGATGAAGTTCTGAGATTAATATTATTAACACGAAGCCCCCGATAGTAATCACGCTCTGTATAAATTACGAGAGCTACTTTAACTATATTTCCGCCACTTCAATCAGTTTTGTCATCAAGGCCCGTATTACTGAGCTGCTCTCTGACTTACAATTAACGGAGTTCCAGGAACATTCTCATTATAATATATATAGGAACAATATTCTATATGTTTAAGTTAACTAGATTGACAGCGAATTACTGTGATGTGACCTTACTAGACAAGCCTTAATTACCCAGTGGGGAGCAGAGCCAAAGTTTTGGTACCTACTTCAGACATTCTCGTGAAATATGTACTATAAGAGAAATATTGGAAAACATCACGAATTATGTAAAAGCCACTATATTTTTTATTGCTTTTATATATTTTTAGAGCTCTTATACATTCAGATTTAGCGATAAAATACTAAAATTCGATTAACAGAACCACAATATAGAAATAAATAACAACTATTGATACATCCAACGCGGACGTAACAGCCCTAGGTAGGTACCTGGTATTTGTAAAATAAACGATAATTTCTACTAAAACCACAACCAAAATACCGCAAAGCGATGCACTAGTTTCCACTGAAATTTGAAGTTGAATCGTTCATGCATGAAAAAGTTTGCATCCGTTTGACCGACCGAATCGCTCACGTAACTATCATTCTTTACGTCATTATAGCGCTTCATAGTTTCACGAACAGTCCACCGATATCGATAAACATCACTAGTACATGTCAATATCCCTTTCAGACCTGATTTTTTTTCGTTTCAAATTCAGTCGTGATAAAATTTGTGTTGATAAAGGGAGTGATTAAGAAAAAAATTATTCCAAAATTTGTAGTTTTTGACGTGACAACGTCTTATAATTCGATAGAGCCGGCTGCACGCACGAAAAAACATGACGTCATGCGGCGTTACCTCGCTCTGAGGCGTTCCATATAAGGCTTGAAGTGCAAGCGAGAGCGCTCGACATATGTCTCTCTACTACTTGAGTGAGCGATGCGTCTGCGTGGACAGCTGCTATACTATAGTACATTTACATGTTTTGATCGAGTATCAAATGCTACCATTCCATCAGTATTTTCTTAAGACGTTGTCACGTTCAACTATCGTCAGTAAACCGACTTTACAGACAACCAATTTTTTCTATAGCTTGTGTACAGACGATCTTAATCGCTCTAAAATACAAAATAATCTTTTATAAGTGTTTCATTCTGAAAAACTTTAATGTGTACAAATGTAACCACAGGGACTGAAAGGGATATGAATCCTATAGTAGAAGAAGTAAAATAAAACGCGCACTTTTCAAAGGACTCCTGTGATGCTCCACATTCAAAGAGTATAAAATTCACGAGAGAAACAAAGCTGCAGCGGCTGTCAACATCAATCAGCCGTGTAGAGAACACTTGAGAGGCATCGCGAATTCTATCGATATTCCAAACGTTAGCCCATCACTATTGATACAGAATCGTGGCAGAATTTCGCGAATGCATTACTGCCTTTTGTGGAACTGGGCCAGTCGGTGGCCGGGCTTGCAATTACCGAATGTGCTCGCCTGTACTCTTTGTGATTTTGTGCACGAATGTACATCAGACTGGATTTCATTATATCTTTTATTCTCTGTGCGACTGTACGCCTTAGGTTTTAGATTTTGTTTCGCGATTCGTGGATCTCTTTTTGCGATTGATTTCTTGTGTAATTCCGCAAATTGGAATCAGACGTACTTACTACTTTGACTTCCTTCCTATTGTTTCAATGTTCTGTCCCACGTCGAAGTTTTACCAGACTACGTCAAAGACAAAATAAAGAGTAATTTTGGCAGTAGGCATCATCCATACTAATATTATAAATTCGAAAGTAACTTTGTTTGTCTGTCTGTCTATCTGTCTGTCTGTTACCATTTCTCGCTTAGACGGCTGAACGGATCTCAATGAAATTTGACACATAGGTAAATGGTATCCCGACTCCCGAGGCCGTACATAGGCTACTTAAAAATCGCGTGCGAAGCGGCGGGTATCAGCGAGTATATTATAATGTTTGTATTAACACTGGTTAAAATACGCTATCATTTAGTTACACATACAGTATACTTTGTTAAATGGTGAACAATTTTTACACCTGCCATTATTTTTCGTAAAATAAGTTTTGTATTTCGTAGATTCAAAAAACTTCATAAACCCCCATTTCATGCACCATCTAATTTACAATACAAATAATGAGGGCCAATCGTGTTGGATTCAAGTATTTACCTTTGAAATCCACCCCCACAAAGGTGGCTAACGAGCCCCTCGCTCCGGAATTGTAAAAGTTTCTCGGATAAAACGGTAAGAAATGTACGGAACTCTGTGCGGATATAAATGAGTAAATAACATACAGAGGAACAGAATAATAAAGGTTTATCTACATTAAAATAAAAAGAGAGAAAGAAAATATTTTTATTAACCATAAAAAATATTACACTAAACGAAAACTTATGGCAAAATAAAGCTAATAATACATCCTATCCTACTAATATTATAAAGCCTAAAATACGCGTCCGAAGCCGCGGGCAGAAGCTAGCATTTACGTATATTTAAAGCTTCTTAGAACCCGCAACCTCCTGCGTCGCAGCCGGACCTTCGCCCACCGCGCCACGTCAGCTCTAAAGGTATCTAATAACAAGTTTACCAACATTTCCAAAGAAATAGAAACTTCCGAATAGGTCTATCATTTATTGAATAATCGGCTCCAGCACGAGTTGTTTCAATCGAGTATCGATGGATGTCGTTGTGCTATTAATACTCGATTATCGATTTTTCTGCGCTTGCCGACTAAAACTCCAACTTTATAATGGTAGACGTCTGAAGATGTTTTAAAGCTAAGTAAAAAGCTATTCAAGTTGATGGATAGATAAAAAAATATTTGTTACTAGTTTTAGCACGCGCCTTCGCACGCGTCGTTTCTATGGACACGTTTTATAATTATTTCTATCCCATGGGAAATCATTTATGGGATAAAAAGTAGTCTGTGTTTTATTCCAGGCCTAACTACGTGTATGCAAAATTTCAGCCTGATCCGTTTAGTATAGTTTTGCCGTGAAGAGGTAACAAACATCCACTCATCCCTCCAACCATCCATCCATTTATATTATACATCTGAAAATCCAAACTGTTAAACATTTATAATACAAACACATACAATTTCCATTCATATAAAATTTTAAACATAAGCAAGCACTATGCGACGACGGGGTCGGCCACGTAAAGGCAGCGGGACGGTCTGGTAGCTTTTGACCCGGAGTGGTGGGAGTCTGCAGAAGACCGAGAAGTATGGAAGGGTGCGGGGGAAGCCTTTGCCCAGCAGTGGGATGAAATAGACTAAATAAAAAAAATCACTATAGGATATAGCGAACATTTTCAAAAAAGTACCTATGTACTTAGAAATAACTTAGTGTAGGTAAGCTTATCTGCAGCACGACACAAAGGCCATGGCTCAGTGAAATTTTTTGCTCAGATTTTCAGCCAAAACCGGATCAAGAGCAAGTAGAACGAAGACAAACGTCAATGTGCAGCTGTGACTCACAACTAGCGGTGAAGTTGCTTCTAAAAGTTAGTACTTACAGGTGATTTTGAAATATTTTTTATTATTATAAACAATTGGTAAAGACAAAATTAAAAATTTAAAACCCGCCGACGTTTATTGGCTGAACAGATTTTCATGAGACATGGCTAAGAACGCTCGGCATAACATTATCTATGATTCAAAAAGAACTAAACGAAAATCGGTTCATCCGTTTGGGAGCTACGGCACCACAGAGAGATACACAGACAGACAAGTCAAACTTATAACACCCCTATCTTTTTGCGTCGGGGGTTAAAAACATCCCATTTTGGGTAAGTACGCGGGCAGAGACTAGATATTAAATATCTTCCTATGTTATTTTCCAATTGGTTTTCAGTTATTCCGTGATCATGGCGCGTGAAACTGTGCCCAAAATATTGTAAAGCTCAAAACTCAAATCATGGTAAATATCCCGATGTAAATGACTTTAGTGCTATTTATTTTACTACCCATAATGGTTTTAAAGCTTCTTTATAGTTTTCATGAATACAATCTTTCATCAATTCAAAAAGAGAATCATGTTTCCAATTTTAAAATCGCAACACAAACCAACGGTTGTTAAACTTTATATCATATCGATTAGCCACTCCATTTCCCATCTCTACTTCCAGCCCGCTGCCTCGTCATGAACTCTATTACTTAGCCCATAAGATTGAGATTATTTGCTTTCAATTCAATTTGTACTGTCATTAGATGAGAGCGGTCTCGCAATTGTGTTCTTTTAATAGATAAAAATACTTTTATTTACTAAGAAAACACGTTGATATTGGTTTAGATGTTCGGTGAGCTTTGCCAATAACATTTTCATCTTATAACTGTTTTATAACAAAACAAGCCTTTTCTCGCGGCTTTGTACGCGTTTTTCCATGATAAAAGCCTAGGTGTTTTTCCAGGCTTGGAACTAATCTATGCAAAATTTCAGCTCAATCCTTTCTGTAGCTTACTTTGGCGTCAAGAAGATCCATCTAACCAATCATTCGCATTTATATTTTTATTTATTAGTGTGATTAATACAGTAACAAGATAAAAAAAACTTGTATAATGTGTAACCTACTTAAAAATAAAAGACCCATCCAAGAGTAACGTCGAAACATTATTCCTGAAATGTATGTTCTGTCCCGTCGAAACACGGTTCATATAAATATAATGTATTTATAAAATGAAACTATGGTGCTGGAAAAATCATATTTTAATTTTTAAAAAGGATTAAGAAACATTTGAATGGTTAGTCTAACCATGTTTTACTTGAGATTTTGTTTCTCATTGGTAGATCCTCTGTCAGCTCGATTTAATACTAAGGCCGCCATTTTATATTACAAAATACATAGAAAAGTACCTATAAGTACTCGCTTTTGGTGACAGACCATATCTATAGTGTTCGGTATCAGTGGCTGAATGTCAAAGTCAAGCTGTCATATTCAGGAGGCAACATTGAAGCGTTGTCCGGTCCGGCTGAATCACTAAACAGGGTGTCCAACGTCCATATTTAACGCGGCGGCCGCGGCGGTTAATGTGCGGGAACCTTTGCATAATTCAAATAGAGAAACAACGTTCCATTTCTATTGTCTCACATTGTAAAAGCGAGACTCTAGAGCGATGTGAAGTGAACAGAAAAGTGTTATTGCTCTGGATTTGAATAAATTCTACCTCATTAAAAAGTTATTAGATCAATTTAAAATTCGAATACCAGTAAAGTTCTCGAAATTGAAAATAAACCTATACCTAACCTATTATATCTTACTACTTTGAAAATATACGAAGAAAAACCTAATTGGAATTTGGTATTGTTATGATCTTGTAAGTACCACCTACTTACAACGTAGGTGGTACAAAGCGTATGTTAGCAATTCAAAGTTCGAATAGGTTCTAAAAATAAAATAAGATCCGCTTAGAGTTTCGTTACTATAATTTTGTAAGGTTGATAGTTGAAATGAGTCTTTGTTGAGAAGTTTTTACGTTTCAATTATGTTAGGGAGGGCTCAAAATTCTCGTTTACGTAGACGAGTAGTCTAATTGTGACGGACGAAAATGAGCCTTCGTACTTAGAATACAGGCTCAATATTCGTTGCGCAAATTCTAACAGTGTCGCGTGAACTCACACCGTAGGCACTTGTATTGTACTGTGCTATAGTGTATAGGTATAGGTACTTATGTCCTTGAGTCCAAGCACACTCGTGGCTAGACTTTAGACGCGCCACCAAAAACGCGTAGAATCACGTAGCGCCCTCTACGGTACATGAGCTACGGGTTTTGTGCGTAGCTAATACTAGAGCAGCAGTAAATAAAAGGCTTTATACTGTTAGCATTAAGGTTAAATTTTCAATGAGTACCTACTTGTGCTTTGGGAACGTTTTCGGGTATATTTTGAAGAAAATGGAATTAATGAATTAAAATAATGAAGTTACGTCATGAAGATTTTGAGGCAATCTTTATTCTGAAGTAAATTCACAGTACACCATCAAGTACGGAGCTGTAAGCTTCTGCGTTCCTAGAACACCGTGTACTCAAATATGCAAAACCTTATCCCAATACAAGGAATGAGGGGTCAGTAGTTATACATATAGTTACTTACATAATCGCTGGCATTTTTTTTTAATTTTGCGAGTTGTTTTTTCATGTGGTTCATTACGGATTCTACGCTACAAAAACTTTTTTCGTGGTCACAGCGACACCTGTTCTGTGAAAATATTGACTAGTAGGTACCTACATGTTACGGTTAGGTACAAACATGGAGATGTGTCCTGTGACGGACAAACAGACGCAGGCTTAGTAATGGAGTCCCGTTGGCACCCTTTGAGTACCAACAAAACCCATAAAACCGTTTCCCATTCCCTAACTTTCAGTCAACCACAGAAAAAAAGACTACCGAAATATCCCCTAATAAGTTCTACAGGTCACTTGATTGTTTGGACAAACCGTACACTGGCGAGCAATAAAAAATGAACATCGCCCCGAAGGGCCCTGATTCACCTGCAGCTCACGTATTTAATTCAGTTATGTGAAATATCAGTACGAATGCACTCCCGGTGGGAATCGACGCTTTTTGCGATCCGACCCTTTGCTCGGGAGAGTTGCTGGGGCAGTTGGCGAGTTGGAAAGTTTAGTTGTAAGATGAATTTTTTTTTATCAACTAGAACGATTAGGTTTTTTATGACTATGTAATTTATTGTGATGTAGTTCTATTGAGGTTAGCTTGTCTTAATTAAAAGTTCAAATAACAAGGCCCTGTGAGAATACGTACAGACAAAAAAATGTACCTACGTGATTGGTAGAGACGACAAATGCTAATAATAATAAATAATGCTGGACAAACCACACAGCATCATCTAGCCCCAAGCTAAGCAGAGCTTGAGCTAATCTTTCTTAATTAGAAAAAAATGGAAGCGATTATCTCTAATCTATTTTATTCAATGACTAGACGATCGTCTCGCGGTTTTACCCGCGTAGTTCCCGTTCCCGTGGGAATTCCGAGATAAAATATAGCCTATGTCACTCCCTGAAAAGTAAGCTTCCTAACGGTGACAGAAATCGGTCCAGTAGTTTCGGAGCCTATTCAATACAAACAAACAATCAAATCTTTCCTCTTTATAATATTAGTCAACTAGACGATCGCCTCGCGGTTTCACCCGCGTAGTTCCCGTTCCCGTGGGAATTCCGGGATAAAATATAGCCTATGTCACTCCCTGAAAAGTAAGCTTCCTAACGGTGAAAGAATTTTTCAAATCGGTCCAGTAGTTTCGGAGCCTATTCAATTCATACAAACAAACAAACAAACAAAAAATCAAACCTTTCCTCTTTATAATATTATAGTATAGATAGTATAGATATAGATAATGATAATACTTAGCTATCGAATCTATCAGATTATGTACTCTTCAGGCTTATCCAGCTATTTATTTACTGTAATGTCCACTGCCTCCGTGTGAACATTGCATTTTTTGCACGTTTTGCTGTCCCACTCGAGGGAAATTCGCGAGATTAATTTGAAAATGACGCCATATTTCATCCTGTTTGGTATTTTGGAGTAAGTAATTTAATCAAATACCGATGTGAACGTCCATTGCGCTGGTTTGATTTGGACTTAGCTGAATGTGAATGAGTGAGTGAATATAATATCCGGTCATGTGTACTCCTGTTTGGGGCTGGTTTCAGTTGGTTAGCGCAATTTTGGTCTTAATTATTTATTCTTCTGTAATTTTTTTAAAATAATGTTGCGTACTGAATTCTTAATTGGGAAGCCCTTGCCCAGCAGTAGGATGATTAAGGCTAATGATATATAAACTAATTTTTACTGAAATTAAGAAAATTGCCCAAGCAATTTTGGGAAAACTATTATAAAATTAATATTATAATGAAGATAGTCTGCAGTTAGGTCCATTGTTTCAATTGTAAATACTAGTTCTAAAATGTTTTTTATTTGATTGATTATTTTATTTATTTTTGTTAATAATGACTATGTTATCTCATCACACTAATATTATAAATGCGAAAGTTTGGATGAATGGATGGATGTTTGTTACCTCTTCACGCCAAAACTACTGAACGGAACGGGCTGAAATTTTGCATACAAGTAATTCTAATCCTGGAATCAAACATAGGCTACTTTTCATCCCATAGGTAAATCAGTTCCCATGGGATAGAAATCATCTTTAAACGTTTCTAAGAAACAATACGTGCGAAGCCGCGGGCATAAACTAGTTATAAAATAAATTTAGCGAATTTAAATAAGTATATAAAGTCAGTATAAAAATGGTCAGTAAATTAAAAATTATTGGTAATCAATAAAGCCAATGTTCTAGAAGTACCTACAGCTCCCCACACAAAGCTTCAGAATAATTAACGCGCCCATGCAGACTCAGATATTTGCGTTCAACTCCGAACACATTAACGAAATGAACATCGTTGTTCTCACCGTACCAACTATAACTCAATTTATTTAATGAATGCCATACATTACTCGGTTTCTGTTAACAATTCCTCGCTAAGCCGTGGAACTACGTCGTTGGTGTGTCAACAATGACGAGGGATCGTCTTCTATCGCTCGACACGACATCTGAGACCTGGAACCGGAAGGTTCAATTTGTTGAGTGAACGTTCTTTATTCGATATTTGAATGAAAAGTTCCTCATATGAACGATTGAGTCGTTATGGCAAAGTCTTTCGAAAATAGAATGGACCCATTCTTACGGAACAGTACTATTTGGGGGAAATACAACTTAGGGTTTTATAGTCTATGGATTAAATTAAATAAACTTTGGAAATCGATGACATTACAATGAAAAAAAAAAATAATGAACTTGTCATTGACTTCTTACCCTACCTTGCAGTTCTTGGTGGTGGCCATAAAGCTGAGAAGTGAATTTAAAGGTTTAAACTAGATAGTCAAAAATTACAAAAGGTAACGACAGAATTTTCGCGCTTGCAGTCGTCGGGTTCCCGCGTAGACTAGTGTAAAGACGAGACAAGACGGATGAAGGTAGAGCAGTGTTTGTCTTCGACTGAAGAGTAGGTACTGAGAGCGGGATCCTCCGCGTCGTCGTCCGCTGATATTTATTTTATTAATAAATATGTTAATCAGCTAGGTAAGTGCTGCATTATTCATCGACCAGTGGCTCAGTTGACACAGCAACGGATAGCCATGCAAATTCAATCCGAGACACCGCGAAATTATCATAATTGTGACGTTTTTGTTTCTGGTACCTGCCGGGGAAGTTTAATCTGAAGTTTGGCGCCACTTTTAGTTCGCCAGCGTCATCGCGACGACGCCATTTGCAATTCAGATAGTGGGAAAAGGCGGGCTCGCAACTTCTGGGGATTTGTTTGAAAAATACACAGGTCCGTAACTCTTTTTTTTTGCTTTTTAGCGTAACGACAAATTGAATAATGTTGTAAATTCGTTGGCAACTTTCTGTGATATTCATGAGAGGGAAATTTGTTGCGTACTGAAATTCGCAGAGGTCGCCGAGGGCGTGATTGACTTTTCGAGTTCTTTATCACCACAGTGTGTACCTAATGCTGGCGTTTGTGTTTATTTTTGCAGATTTGTGAGTAGATAATTATTAGGGTAGGTATAACCTAAAAACCCGCGGTTTTGCACGCGATATATTCGGTCTAAAGATCTATACAATGTTTTAGCCCGATCTGGGTAGTCGTTTTTGCGTAGGTTTTAGGCACTTACTTTTATTAGAATTGATGGCCTCATTTTATTATGACAGCAATTTCTAGTACAATAAGGTTCTGATCAAGTAGGTAGGTAGGTACTTAACCGCCCACTAAAAGGTGATTTCCAGTTGAAGTGGGAATCATTTTAATGGTGCAGGATCGGGCCTACCGTTTACCGATATTACGCGTTTTTATAGTGCTATTCTACGGAGAGAGTGAACCAGGGCTGGACTGAGGTGGTTAGAGTTACTAAACTTAAAGACAGAGCGAGGATCTTGAAAAAGTATTATTGTTATGGGGTAAAGAAAATTTACCAAGAGAAATTAAGATTTAATTGATTGAACTCGATTTTAAGGACCCGAGAGACCAATTAGAACTTTTTTAAATGTTTTTTGCAAAAGATTCATAACATTTTTATATGAAATACATTATTTAAACATATAAGAGTAGGTTAAACATATAAGAGTAGGTTTTTAAATAGCGTAAAACAGAAAAAAGCAAAAAAGGGGAGAAAGGGGAGGACAGTACATGACCTAAAAAATTGCTTTCACAAGTCTAACTGTGACCCTGCACACCTACTGACAGCCCTGACCATAGTGTATACAGGGTGTTAAACTTGCCCCTCTACAGGGTGTTAAAGTTGGCCCTCGAATCGTAAACGCCGCGGATTGAAGCTTGCCGATGCGATTTTATGCCGCCATGAATTGTCGCTGGCTATTTACGGCGAGTCAAGATGTAGAGTGGGCTGTAAACTTTATGGGATCATTTGTACATGCCATATCAAATGGGGGTCTGTATTTAGTTTTTACATGACTAATCGTAAACTTACTCCTGAGGTTCAGAGGTACAAAGTGTGTGCAAAGTTTTACCCCGATCTGGGTAGCCTCTTGACATACTCAGCGCCAAGCCGCGTGGGCCGTTTCGTTCATTTCCATGTACCCGAGAAATAGGACAATGAAATTCAAAAGGTGATATCTTTTTTGAATCATTTTTTGGTGTAAGTGGATCCCCAATCCAGTTACACCAAAAATGCACCGGACAGAGCTCTAACTTTTGCCTATAAAATGTATAGAAAGTGTGCGCCAAAGGGAAGCACTGTTTTCCAAGTAGAGGGATGAACACTTGTCAATACACAGTGTTTCAGACACTGTGTGCTGAGGGTGTAAGAGAAGTGACCATTATAATATAACAATTTAGCGGGTATTAATAGCGTTTATTTGCCTATTTATCCCGACGTTTCAACAGGTTTACACACAGTCGGAGTTCTGTGATGACCGCCAAGATGAAGTGGCTATTTTGGTATGTTGTATGACTGAGTAAAGTGATGTAGGTAACCTACTCAAGAAACAACCGTCAGACAACCCAACAAGAAGTTTTAAGTAAGTACTCAGAATCAAATTAAACTAAGTTACTGATTGTGTTAGTTTGAACCTTGATGCCTTGAACAAAAAGTCGTTATTTCTCGATCGAGGACCAATTGAAGGTGTTTCTTTATCACAGATAAAAATGTTGTTCATTTCGCCGTCAGCTAAGCAAATACATCAATTTGGTTATAGACTTTATGGTGCACTCAATCAAGGTCATTTTCGAAAAAAAAGTTCACTTTACGTATAAATAAAATAAAGAGGAAACAGCTCGACGACCCGTAAACTTGTTCGTTGCGTATTTTCCAATCATTCCCGTAAGCCAGTGTTGCGCTTTATCGATATTTCTGCATTACCGCTGTCGATAAAATAGAGTATCGATATTTTTATAGTCGCTGTAACACCGTTACATCATGTTTTGTGTGAAATAAAGTCAAATTTTCTTTTAATACCGGTTTTCTGAAAATTTATTAAAAGTGCCAGCAGTAACGTTAACTGTCCTGACCCAAAACATGTAAATTATTAACCAACCTATTTCATCTCGTAAAAATGATTACAGTAAATTTTCTATGACATTTTCCACAAAAAAGTATCTCAACGTCTAAGAAAACGGAAAGATAATTTAAAAGATGGCTGACGTTCTATTTCCAAACGTCGATCGTCTCGGCCCTACTGCCAATCAGAGCACAGGGCGCGGGACTTATTTCCGTTACGGCAACGTTCGCTATTTTTTTTTCCGAGGCTTGACACGAACAAACTTGGTGCATTCATCACCCAGACTGCGGGTAGAGCTACGAAAGTTTAGTACAGAAATGTGTGTTCTTAAAGTCATGTAATAGGTACGACACATTCAGAGTCGTTTTTTTAAACTGTGTTTGTTTAGTTTTGGTATTTTATTGAAAGCATTCGTCCAAATATTTTGTGAAAAAGGTTTCAAGTACCTAAGTAGGTAGAGTCTTGGGTTCGGTTTTATTTGTGAATCTCATCTCTAGTTAATTATGTCAGACTTATCAAGAAGTTAGATACCATTTAATATTATATGTTCTGCTATTATATCGTATTCGCCATCAATCCAAGAAAGTTTTTTTAACTACTCTTTAATAAATTAAAATATCATAATCATCCGCTCCTTTGGTGGTTAGATAAAAACGAACTACGCATTTCACAAATCGGCGACTAAATTAACAAAATACTTGCCTATTTACAAAAATGCCAGCTCACGCAAGCAGCCTGAAAATTACCTGTAATCTCTAGCCATTTGTAGCTCTACGCATCCTGTATACAGGGGGATGTTTTAGCAAATGAGCGTCGCGGCAAAGTCGAGGAGGCGCCGACTGAAAAATTTGGAGCTAACTCACACACACAGATGTAGTTCATTCACTCACCTACACGCGTATCGACCATCAGGGAGCGAAAAGGCAACTGACGAAACTAAAATTTTTGTGTTTTCTCTGGATTGTATTATTTTTTTCAGTTACAAATCCAAGTACAGCAGTTTTACTTAAAAATCTGCAGCTTGAAAACAAAAGCTTTTTTTAAGTAGTTCAAAAAATCTTATTAAAGGTAACACCTATGGTGAAACTAGAAACAAAGAAGTTTATTACAAAACTGTCGATTTGACAATAAGATTGCTAAATAACTGTGAGTGTATTACTGAAAAAGAAAACAACTCAATCGAACGAAACACTGTTGACGACAACTGTATTTATGCTCGATACGCATGTGTGGGTGTTAAGTACCGAGAATACAGAAGCATTTGATTATTTACTTTTTAAGGCTTAGGTGAAAATAAAATGATAAAAATGTGTTGAGTACGTGGTTATTGAATGAAGCAGGAAATATGAAAATATTCTTGTCAACGTTCAATGTCTCTGTTTTTTTTATCTTTTTTTTGCAATGACAATTCTAATACTTATATTGTATTCTATGTAGGTACTATCGATAATTTCTATACTAAAATAAGAAATTCCCAAAATAGTACATAAGAAAATTTTGTTTTAATTCCAACTCTGTTCTTAGCATTCGGAACCATAAGGTCAAAAAATGAATGGATGAACATTTTATTGTACTAGTAATTAACATTAATAAAAGTCTTTTAGCTAAATGAGAAATAAAAATAGTACAAAAGGCGGCCTTATCGCTGAGAGCGATTTCTCCAAGGCAACTGTCAAATCTATTATAATCAAGAGAACTTAGCCTATTGATCCTCAAAAATAATTGGCATGGCAACCCCTAACAGCTAAACGTGTCTAAACTCCCGTTAAAGTTCGCTTTCACCAAAAACGCTACAAGTTATTTTGAGAAGGTTATTCTGTAATCAAAGTTTTAATTGGAGATTAATACACGGCTCCAGCCATCGGTTCTTTGTAACGTTAATCAACCATAATGTTTATCTGAAAATGGGCGAGTTCAGTTTTGACAGTGGAAGAGCGATTTTACATTTTCAGGGGCTTTTGTCCTGCTTGGGGAAAGTTAGTTATTTTGTTGATAATAAAATCACCAATCCTCAATATTATTTTACTCTTGTAGCAGAAAAAAGGACGTTTACGTACTGTAATTGGTCTCGTAAAAATTTCGTAAAGGGTACAGAGATTAAAACTACAAAACTCTTACACCCTTTACGAAATTTTTATAAGATCAAAGTTAACGTCCTTTTCTCGGAGTTTTTGTGCCTCATAGGTTTTGATTTCAAAGTCGGTTTATTGTTGTTAAAAATAGATACCTACCTATAACATAATTATCGATACCTACCAGGTATGCTGGGTAATTAGGGACGTCACTAACTCCCCGCTCGAATCGCGCGCCTCCCACCCGTGTGTTTCCAACTAACTTCGGCGAAAACAGTTTAACGAGATTACTTTCGTTTTGTGCTGATATTATGGCTATGATTGAGTTGAAAACTTGATAATTACCTACAAGTGTTTGTATCCGTGGTGACAGCTTCCAGTTTTTTTTTTTCCTTTTTGGGTCCATTCGACGCGTGGGTTTGTTTTAAACTTTAGGGGCTTACTACTAACTACATATATCAACTTTTACTTAAAAAGGTAATTGTTATAGCATTATTATTCTAGCATCTAGGTTGTGGAATCTAATGGCTGGCCACTTCTCGCGAAGAACCGACCACCGCAGGGGTAATCGTGTCATTGAGTGGAGACCACGACTCGGCAAACGTAGTGTAGGACGCCCTCCGGCCAGGTGGGATGACGATCTGCGAAAGACTGCAGGCAGATGCTGGATGCGGCAAGCTGACGACAGGGCGCTATGGCGTTCACTAAGGGAGGGCTACTACAACGCAAGGCCGAGTTTAACTGTTTTAGTACCTACTAAAATTTTAGTAAGTGAAGAGCTGAGACGTGGACACTCACGGTAGGGCTGGTCCACCAGTTCAAAATCGCTCAGCGAGCTATGGAAAGAGCTATGCTTGGAGTCTCTCTGAACGATAGAATTCGAAACGAATTCATCCGACAGAGAACCAGAGTTATCGACAATGTAAATTACAACGGACAAATTACACAAATAAAGCCGCTTCATTTTTTTAACCCTGCCATCTTTTTAATATAAATTATATGTTATAAAGATGGCCGATGACAAGCAATAGTTAGAGTATGTTTTACTTTAACTTTACTTTACTTTAAGGTAGCAATAATTTCTAAGTACTTTGTTATATCCACATTGTACCTTACACCCTTTAGTTTTAAATTATAACCTCCCCCGACTATAAAGATGTTTAACTACTTTACTACAAGTGCCTAAAATACACGGTTATCCCTTCTAAATTAACACGGTAGGTACCAACGTAAAGTACATTTCTCGAGTATTATACGCCAAATAATTTAACCGGGTACAATATACCCTGGTAAAATATACCCCGGGTATGCTGGGACCCTTGTATGGAACCCGAACAACTGTCTTGGACTTATGTCCCGAGCTGTAGGCTCTGTGTTAAGAGAAAATGGTCCTTATCCTCAGTGATTTTAGAACTAGTAAGTGTGTAGGGGTGTTATTCTCTAAATTGTTGGGGTCCGACTTACGTAATTGCTGTGAAACTGACGTTTTTTACCTGAAACAACAAAGATTATCATTAGAATTGATATGAAGGAAGTTTACACAATAAAACAGATACAAATACACACACAGGTGCATGTTACAGCCCTTTCCCACGGCAACATCACGTTTTTGCAGGCACGGTTTTATCACGTTTTTTTGCAGGTGAGGTTTTATACGTTTTTTGCAGGTACGGTTTTATCAAGTTTTTTTGCAGGTGAGGTTTTATATGTTTTTTGCAGGCACGGTTTTATCACGTTTTTTTTGCAGGTGAGGTTTTATACGTTTCTTGCAGGTACGGTTTTTTGCGGGATACCGCAAAAATCATTCGTGTGTTTACATCACACACATTTGTTTGCATCCAGTTTTTTTGTGGTAAATCAACGAGCGGTCATTAGATTTTCTAAGAAAATTCCATATAAATATAATTGTTAGGTACCTAATCCGGGTCTAGAACTGCAGACAGCTATACATAGTTTCAGTCCGATCCGTTCAGCAGTTTTAACGCGAAGAAGGAACAAACATTCAAACATCTAAACATAAAAACTTTCGCATTTATAAAATGAGTGTGGTGTGATAGTCTTATAAATGTACAAGTGATGAAAAAACCCTTAGACTTATGTTATTGTCTTCTATAGATTACATTTGATTCAGAAAATCACAATACGATAGGGTTTATTTACCATGATTTGTGTTTGAGCTTTAAAATATTTCTGATTCATGATCAAGGGATAACTGAGGGCACTGCGAGTGAGTTGTTATTGGCAAATATATTGATCTACCCTTATTTTTTTTGTCTTTTGCTACGAAAGTTACTATTACCACTAAATGACTATAGTGGATGTAAAAGTTTTAACGATTAAAAGTTTTAACGGTTTTAATTTGTAATTTATTTATTGATGTAATTAGAACGGACTTAAGCAACAAATGGATTATGTACAGGCGAATCCATACTAAATATTATAAATACGAAACTAATTCTGTCTGTCTGTCTGTTACCTTTCCAGTCGTAAACGGCTGAACGGATCTTAATGAAATTTGGCATGGAGTAAGTAGTAACTGACATAGGCTACTTGAAAAGTGCGTGCGAAGCCACGGGCAGCAGCTAGTAATATAATATACAAATATAATTTGAAAGTAAATAGTGGACCTCATAAGCTAGTTATCAGGAATCATAACAAATTACCATTTTAAACAAACCTGGCCATAGTTTGAGTAAAGCACAGTAAAATGATTAAACTACCATTCCCCAAACACTAAAACCGATATGAAAACTTAATCGTAAAAACCTCGCATGACTGTAAAAGGCCTTAAAGTTAAATAAATTGGAGGTACGAAACAAGCCTGCTTACTTCAGTGCATTGCGACAGTGAGCGCTATGTGACTATTGCGGTCATCTCTGAGAGGGATTTCATTTATTTATTGAACCTATTTATAAAACCTATTAAAGTTCTAATATATTTCTATAATATGATTTTAATTTTCTTTGTGAATAAAGTATTATTTTTTATTAAAAGTATTGTACACATTACAGGCACGTGTATTTGTTTTATTGTACCTTGGTTTTCAAAGAAAGTAATGAAAATTGTTTTTGAGATTGTAAAACTTAATAAAATCTTTTTAGTCGTCTACTCTACGTAGAGTAATAACATGAGTTAGAAATGTTCATAACCACATTAGCCTGACTGTAGGCAGTTGTCATCGCCTTCCACAGGCGTCGCGAATCACCGCCATGCTCGGAAGTCTAGCTTTAAATTCTCATAACATTAGAACAGCAAAGAAAAATAATTTGGTAGGCCATTACGAACGCTTACAAGGATTTTAGCATTATTAAATCCAGTCGGCATAATATTATGAAAACGAGATCTGAATTTCATTTTAGCATTTTTATTTCATCTGTAAATAAGACTTGATATGGTTTAAGCGTAATTGAAAAGATTATTTTTGGCTTATTTAAGTAAGTATTTTTCGGTTTTAATGTTACGTTGTTTTTCATATTGTACCTTTAGTAAAATATTTTTTTCGTTACTATTACTAGTACATTCAAATTAAAATTTGTATTTGCGCCTATAAAGCTAACTATAGTTTTAGTGTATATATAAAATATTTAAGCGTGTGAAAAAAAAATGGCCTACGAAACCATAATTTCCTGTTACTTTCACGTTTTCAAGAAGAATTAATGAAGCAGTAAAACTGTAAACGATATTAAAACCTCCCCCTGCATACACCGATCGGCTTGAAGGCAAACAGATAACTCTCTCCTACTGCACGCGTCAATGGTCTTATTATTCTTTGCTTAGTCCGTTTAAACGTACCTTTGAGGATCGTCTTCTCGGCTTTAACCAATCAGGAGTTGGGTAGTTCAAAATTAACCAATAGCATGCAATCAAAATTGCGTGATATGACCATCACGTGATGTATTCGAGACGCTATTTGTTGCTTTTCCACCTCTCCTCGCTGCTTTAGTGGAAACGGTGGCAATGTTTTTATAAGGAACCTGGCACATTGCAGTGTTTGGATTCGATCAGCCAAGATGTTACACGAAAATCTTCAGAATTTCATGCTTACATTTTTAAATTGTGCTTCTTATGTCTTTCTTTTAATATCTACCTACACGAAAACTGATAAATAACACACAATACTTGTTAAAATAATATGTAATATGATTGAAATTAGTGAAATTTGATATCGAAAAAAAAGTGCAGTTTTGGTTGGGATTTATAATTAAATTGATAAATCATTGTTTGAAAATTTATGAACAAAGTTTATAGCTCGACTAATAGCAGCGGATAGCCACAGCATATTAACATTAAACACAATTAAAAAACCCGTACTTCATTAAAATATATTTAATTCATACGCACCAATGACTACTAATTACCATTTTAATTACCCAATAAATTAATTTATTAAAAATTCATTTATAAAAAGGTTGATGAGGGTGATATAGTAACCAGCCATTTGGTTGTAAATGGGTGTAGAGTGGTCGTTAATTTGGTTAATGTTGTATACTTGTTGTAACTCATGGATTAAGCCGTCGGCGAGTGTGTGGCGAGCTTTAAATTATACTGAGTTATGGGTGCCTATGCAAATTAGGAATACTATGGGACAAAAATAGGGGTTCCCAAGTTGGTAGTCTCGCGTTGTATTCGCGCGACTACAACGAAAATATAGATCAGGTAAAATGATTTTCTTCTCAATCTTAAATGTAACTTATTTCTGCAGATGACAGTACATATCACGAAAGTATAAGTCAAGCATATAAAGATTGTGATTGAAAATAACAGCCTCTCACCCGCATCTGTCTCGCTTAGATATTCTTTGATTCAATATAATCTAAGTGACCGTTATGTTCAGTATCAATATTTATCTGCGCGACTTATACCGTCAGTTTTAATAGACTCGTTTTATTTTTAACCTTTTAAATGTAACCCATCACGGCATCCATACCTTACTGCTTGCACGGCCTCCTGCACAGGCAGCGAAGGGTTAAATCAAAATCAAAAATCAAAACCAAAAACTCTTTATTTCCATAAATACAATAAATGTACACTTAGAAAAGGTCAAATTATAAAACTAAACACTGACACGGAAATAAAGTGATATATTTTGATTTCTGTCGGTTCGGTGTGTAGACTAAAGTAAAGAAGAGACGAAGAAACCTTTAGCCTGTTAGTTGTTATTTTTCGAGTTGGAGCAAAGCAACAAAGCATCTTCGCTAGCATCTAAAGTACCCCATCACAAGAAAATAAACTCATAACAATACATAAACGAATGCTAACACTCACAAAATGAAAACAGGGGCAAATTACGTAGCATCGGAAAGGGGAGGTTCGACCAAAAAGGATAAACACGTTAAAGGGTACTGTTGGCTCCACAAAGAAAACACTTATACCGAGAAACGGGGGTTAAGGGGAGAACGGGGATAAAAGTCAATCGAAATTTTTACAAACACTCTATAGACGGAATATATCTGAGGAATATTTTGTTTCGCTTAAAGCGAATTATTGGTTTATGCTGAATGTTTTTGTAGAGCCACGTTTTATGGGATGATCGGGTCGGGGAGATAGTGGTGCTTTAAAGAAATAATATATGTATTTTTAAGATCCTTGTGAACTGTTACAGTTAGGCGTATTATTTTAAACAAATATTTGTTTTTATAATATGGGGCTATGAGTTATGCTGCTGGAAAAGTGACCAGAAGTCTGGAAAATAAAGAATTTCCACATGAAATTAAAAACACAGTCTCCGGCCTTAGTTACTAGAATCAAAATAAAATTTATCACACGCATAATATTAATGCGAAAGTTTGCATTGTTAGCTCTTCACGCCAAAAATACTGAACGGATTGGTCTACAATTTTGAATAAAAGTAGTTCCACGTCTGGAATAAGTTTATCCTGCCTAATTTTATCCTGGAAAGCGCACGTGAAGACGTGAGCGGAAGCTAGGTATGAATGGGAAAGTTTGGATGGATGCTTGGATGTCTGATATAAAAAAGTCTGAAACTAGTTTAATATAGTGAGGTAATTCCTCTCTCTATTTCTAAGCCAATCAACAATTTCCCAGGCTAAGGGCCGGGCCCATTGCGCGCGAGTGGCGGATAACCGTCCGACTAAATGAAGGCAAGACATTTACTAATTCCTAATAGAATTCCAGCTTGTTAGCGCACACGCGGTGCGAATACATTCTTCGTACGTGGCGGGGTGAGGGCGTGGTGCGAGTGGTGGCGGGGAGCGATGAGCGATAGCGATTTTAAAAAGAGATAATTAAAGGAAGTTGCATAGGTACTTTGTACTCTCTAATGCTCATAATTTATTATTATTATTTATTTATAATTACTTAAATGATTATTTTTTTATAATTATTAATTTGATAAGACAGAATAGCGTAATAAAGAGGAGGTCTATTACCCAGCCCGTGAGTTCTATCTAGAAATAAATAATGCTGGACAATCCACACAGCATCATCCAGACCCAATTGTCTCTTAGTATTTTAAGGTTGTTTGTAACAGCAGACTGTTGCAAACAACCTACAGGTAGCTCAACGTACATCAGAGTTATATTTTCGGATATAATTATTTTAACTTTAAGTCTAGCGAGTGCACTAAAACTTACAAGGTAGACTTAAAATACTTGAAAATAGACGCTAAGTGCACAACCGCTTATAGACCGACACGGCATGCAAAAGATAACATAAAACTAAATATTGCTACTCGGCAAACGTAGTGTAGGACGCCCTCCGGCCAGGTGGGATGACGATCTGCGAAAGACTGCAGGCAGATACTGGATGCGGCAAGCTGAAGACAGGCCTCTATGGCGCTCATTAGGGGAGGCCTATGTCCAACAGTGGACTAATATAGGCTGATGATGATGATGATGAAATATTGCTAAAATTGAAAAAGATTATTATTTAATTGTAGCGTCTCGTTGTAATTTTCTATGTGAATAAATGTTTTATTGTACAAATACTATAAATTAATTCAATTGAGAAAACTTCATGCTGCCATTTTATCAAACCATTGATATGAACCGTGACGTCACAGCTACCAGAAATCCAGCAAAGACATGGTTTATAATAATGGCTTGAATTATAAAACGGTGGGTAGTGTAAATAATCCTTGTTTAATGTTAATTATCGCCACGCCCGCGGCGATGGTAAACGGATTACCAGCGCGAACTGATGTTTTACCGTGTCATTTCGAACAGCACGTTTACGTGCTGCTGTCCACGGCCAGCATTGGATCTACTACACGTTAGTACCATTATTCTGTCGCCTCGTGTTGGTCTAGCGGTCGCTTGTTCAACCGCTGATAGTGAGGTCCCGGGTTCAAATCCTGTGACGGGCCAAAGTTGTTATTGGGATTTTCTTCAAGAAAAATTCACAATAACACCCCGGATTCTGGAAGTTGGCGGTGTTACAGCCCCGTGCCTCGGAAAGCAAGTTAAGCTGTTGGTCCTGCGCCTGACCTCTCCGCGGTCGTACCGGTCTGCCGCGGTTATGAGAGTGAGGGATAGAGAGTGCACCTGTGTTTGTATCGTGCATACACTTGGTCGTACCCGCTACGCTGGCTGCATTGCCCCGCTGTATGGCAATGCTGATGCGCTGCGCCATATACTCAACAGCTCTCGGGTCATGCGTCGCTTCGACCAGAAGCTCAGATATTTTTTTAAATTATTATAAAATCATGTCATAGATTATCGAAATGCACGATAGAAAGCCAGCCAAGTTCGGCAAAAAAACCTTATTTCCAGATGTTCCCATATACGATTTATTAATTAATTTCTCTTGGGTGATACATAAGTCTCAAATAATTAATCTAGGTCTCTAAAGATCACTATAACCAACTTCCCCCACTAAAAAGGCAAAACCTTTTTGTTATTTCGTGCGTTCTAATCATGTAAGCCTCCATCGCAAGCAACTGAAGGTTCCCTTTTAAATTAGCTTTTTTCCAAAACAGTAACTGCAGCTCGACTGTTCAAAAATCTTTTAGAACAGTCGAGTAAACACGACCTGGGTTTCAGACGATTAGGCAGTTCAAAGTCAAAGCACTTGAGAGTGCCCTGACCTTTGAAATATAACAATTAAAGTAATTACAGATGAAATCTAGAATAATTATAAGTTTCAGCGATCCACAGATTAGATAATGCGTATGACCTACGCTTAGGTAAAGGTTTCTAGTTAGTGTAAAATTAATTAATTGCCTTTGTCATCTACACAGTTAAATATCTATACTAATATTATAAAGACGAAAGATTTGATTGTTTGTTTGTTTGTATTGAATAGGCTCCGAAACTACTGGACCGATTTGAAAAATTCTTTCACTGTTAGGAAGCTTACTTTTCAGGGAGTGACAAAGGCTATATTCTATCCCGGAATTCCCACGGGAACGGGAAATACGCGGGTGAAACCGTGAGGCGATCGTCTAGTCTTCTAATAAAGAGGGAAAGGAATGATGTACGAGTACATACAATATTTTAAATCGAAGGTTTGTATCCTCAACAACCTATACTTATTTGTCCACTGCTGGACGCAGGCCTCCCCTTTATACGCGCCTTATTGACTTTATCTCATGGGTGCCTATAATCCCCATGGTGGGCACTGGGCATGCAGGTTGAAGATCGCTGTTCGGTGTCAGAATTGGTATGCAGGTGGCGCTGCTGCCCGCCCCCGATGGATATCCCTTAGTCGCCTCTCATGAGACCCACGGGAAGAAGCCGTCAGCACCACACAGAACGTAACAAAATTACCAAAGTAACCTAATAATCTAGCGCCCCGGGTTAGTGCTCATTCCTCAAACTCTAAAATTAAGTGCCAACTCGAAAGTTAATAATCAGTAATTGAGGTCAAATTGTTAGACTTGAGTTTTTATCGCCTTTTGATCTAAAATGTGCGAGGCATGCCTATAAATCACTTTTATTTGCTTAGAGTACATTCGGCGTTCAAAGTTACTCTACAAAGTCGATTTGCCAATTACGTACGAAATGTTAAATAACTACAATTTTTGGTACGTAACATATACCTATTCTATGTTTGATAAAAAATATCTGTCTATGTAGTCTAATGTATAAAGTATATCAGTTATCTAGTGCCCATAAGCTCTGCCCCATCAGCTCTGCTTGGCTAGGGGCTAGATGATGCTGTGTGGATTGTCTAACATTATTTATTTATATTACAAGTTAAAGAGATTCCGGAGATATTACAACGAACATTTCCCGTTTTCCATCACTGTTTTTCACTACAAATAATACTATAGGTAATACAAAAACAGAAGCCTGTATACCCCGGGATTTCATCTATATCCTTGTCAAATTTCATCAAGATCCGTGCAGCATTTTAGACTGAGCATTTTTAGACAGTGTAAAGCATTGAATCATTGAAGACTTGACAGCCCCCAGGCAAAAAAAAAATTATAAACTTTTATACAAACCGAAAACCACATAAAAAAAAATTGGTTGTCTGTAAAGTCAACTGACGATAGTTGAACGTGACAACGTCTTAAGAAAATACTGATGGAATGGTAGCATTTGAAACTCGATAAAAACATGTAAATGTACTATAGTATAGCAGCTGTCCACGCAGACGTATCGCTCACTCAAGTAGGAGAGAGACGGATGTCGAGCGCTCTCGCTTGCACTTCAAGCCTTACATGGAACGCCTCAGAGCGAGGTAACGCCGCATGACGTCATGTTTTTTCGTGCGTGGAGCCGGCTCTATCGAATTATAAGACGTTGTTACGTCAAAATTCAAATATTACTTAGTACAAAGTAGCTTTTATTCCCTGTAAGAGTTTTTTTAATTAGAGTCCTAGTTTAATCGTCTTAATTTAACTTTTTAGGAAATACTCACTTAAGAAAAATCTCATTATTATTATAAAGACACCTATTTTTATAAGTTACTAGCTGCGCCCCGCGGCTTCGCCCCCGTGGAAATTTATGTTTCCAACTTTATTAATTTTTTCTTTCATAAGAACCTTCTCCTGACAATAACAAACACAACAAAGAAAGAATTAGCGAAATCGGTCCAGCCGTTCACGCGTGATGCCGTGACAACGCGAAACGGGTTTCATTTTTATATATAAGATTGTTACCTTTTTTAAATGTGTAAGTTAGCTTGCTACGTTAGCTATCTACGTAAGAAAAGTTTAGGTACGAGCCTAAATTTTTCTTAAATATTCAAATTTTATATCCGTGGTAAGCTTATGCATAAAATAATATAAAACGTATAATTGCAAGACCTTGTTTCTAGCCAAATATCATGATTCTGGGTCAATATGAAGTAGGTACTCTGCATATTTTGGTCGAAGGAGAGAATCAAAAGTTATAAAAGTTAATTTTCGGACATAAACGGCTGTAACTTTTGAGTGCGTCGACTTAGAAGTTTTATTTATGTCGCGGCTTCAAGAAGTTACGGACTTGAGTATTCGACGTTAATTTCAACTCGATACGTCCACGCGTTCCTGTGAAAAGAGGGTTGACAGATGGACAGACAGACAGATGGACAACAAAGTGGTCCTATAAGTGTTCCTATTTTGCTTATGAGATACGGAACCCTAAAAAGTAAAAAGTTGGTTCTATCTAGAACCACAGAACAGTATTATGTGGGACTCGACGCCCTGAGAAGGATGTAAAACCCACTAAAAACCTCTCCGGTGTCCCTCTCTCGCCATTTTCGCCGAACCACGGGAACATTTAAAATCTACCGCCACCTGACTGGCGTCCCTTCTTCCTTCTCTACATGTACGGCGAGCCCACCACTCCACAAACTCGCTGACCCCATTCTAGATAGAACCACCTAGCATAATCTTGCCGTATCCTAGCAGGCCTATACCATACGTTATTTGAAGACCTTTATACACCCTGTTCTGCAATAAAATATCTTGGTCTCTGGTCAAAAAACATCGATCAAGTTATTCGCCTAATATCTCCGATGGCCTACCTACAACCACAAACCTCTACGTCGATGCCTAAACCTGAGTATACAGCTTGGACCTTACCACCAGAATATCCATAAATCCTATTGTTGGATCTCGTTAGGTCAAAAGCAAAACGTTTTTATCAGAATGCCATTTTATCACTCCAAGTCACGACAAGTTGTTAATTATTGAGTTATAATTTTTATAGAGCTATAAGGTTATTAAGTTTTTAGTACTGACTCGTATAGCATGTTGAGTGATATCAATCTTCATTTTATGTTATCGTTCAGTCTCGTGTTAAGCTTTTACAGAAATAAGTTGACCTATTATCCTCCATCCAGGCATATATTTTCTTTGATTTAATGAAAGAATACAATTTTTCATACAGCAGCCAGTAGTCAGCTCGCTAAATATCGAAGTTGTCGTTACTCTCGATATTTTTAAGTCAATAGATTCTCATAACTATTCTTCAAAAGACGCACAGTCTATGAAATATTGTATTCTGTCAGTCAATCAAAGAATATATATATGTGACGGAGCATAATAAATAAAATATTAATTAATGCTGAACAATTCTCACAGAATGATTTAGACGAATTTGTGTTATGGGTACTAGTTGACTAAAGAGTTACTAGCAGCTGGCAGATGCTGGATGCGGCATGCTGAAGACACGCTACGGCGCTCATGAGGGGAAGCCTATAGCATGGGCTGCTATGATGATGATGAGTTACTAAAGACCGTAATTGGTACTAAGGTATATCTACCATTATCGGATGGAATAATAAACAGAACACTAGTGTATACGAAAAGTTAAACTAAATTCGTTGTCGTAATTTCAACAGTTCGCATTATGCCCGCAACTGGTGGTCGATTCTCAGATGCAACGATATAATTAAATGTTGCATGGACGAGTTTTTAGTTGTTTTGAGATGGGGCCATCACAGTTATTACCAGTAATTAAAAGCTTTTATGGCTAATTACCAACGCGATCAACCAGATTTTCTGGTTGTAATCGCACATTGTATAGAGCTCCAATTCGGAATACTAATATCCACATAGTAAGAACATTATATTTTGTGTATGAGAATATGTATACAGCGCCTCTAACGTGAGTGCGTGGAACCATACAAATTCATACAGAACTAGCGGTTTATAACCGAGCGGAACGTTGGAATTCCCTCTTACCCAGTAGTCAAAGTTCACTTTTCACGACGGTTACCGCATTTTTTCCGCATCCCGCAGATTTGTCAACAAAAGAGCATCAACCTATGCGGAATCATTATACATTCATAGACGGTTGCTTGCGAAGATTCCGCAGACAGACATCCTCGGCTGATTCGCAAAGCACCCGCGCCTCACGAGCTTACCGCAGCGTGATAATATAATGGCCTGCAAACGGTTCCCTACCCGCCTTTTGAAGGCTCCGCTTTGTTTCCACAATGGCCTTTTGAGGGATACCAGCAAAGAACTCAATAACATCTTTAACGGCTGGAAAAAGTTTAATTCGACATTTCAATGAAAAACTCTAGTAAATACTCGGTCTGGGCCTCTTTATCGAGATTAGAATTCTCCAAAATCATGTCCTATTTTCACTTTTTGTTCGCACGGATCCGCCGAACTAACACAGAATTTCAAAAATGTTGTACACAGATTCGGCTATAGTTTATTGAAACATGCAGGTTGAACTAAAGACCTTTTTGGTATACCGTTGGAAATGTTTCCGGAAAAAGAAGCAACTCGCACAAACTGAACGGAAAACGTGGCTAAACTGCAGTTGGAATATTTTAGCAAAAAAACAGCTGCAAGCGTTCCAAACAATTCCAAACTAGCCGAAATAAAGTCCTGCCGAACGCATCGGACAATCCACGCTCTCACCATTATTTCCGTAACACGAACCATTAAAAATTTCATGATTGTCGCCATTTTAAATTTCCTCCTATTTACACAAAATGATAAGTCGCGAGAATACCCGAGATTAAAGCTGAACTCGCGAATAATAATAGACGAAACGGTACCCCTCGCTTACATTACCAAGCGTTTTACTTCACGCGGATAAATTACACAGTTATGAATAAATTTCGCATAAAACTCGGAACTGCACCTTTACATGATGAAAGAGACGGTGGTATCTGGAGGTGGGCGGTCGGACAGGGACAGACGGCGTGCCAAGTCGTAATCCGAAAATTTCATTAAGAAGTCAGGCTATCCGAACAGTTTGCTGATATCTAGAATATTCGGGCGTACTTATTAAGACGAGGATGGAAATTTCTTCCATTCCTTCGGTTGATTTTAATATAGTGAGTCTTTCAGAGATGAAATTATGCGAGATATCGACGAGTAAGTTTTTGAATAATTTCCGGTTTTCCGATGAGTTGCCAGTACTTGATTAACGAGTTTTCGTTTGTCGTACTCTCGACTGCCGGTTGTTCATTGGCAATATTTTTATTACCGGACAAAAATATGTACTTAGATAATACAAGATGCTTTTGTGTTCGAGCGTATTTCATTAAAATTCAAGCCTTCATCATTTTTACGGGGAAAATACCGAATCACTCCCAAGATTCCCGGGGAATTACATCACGTAACACGGGCCCCATTAATTACGGTTATATCGTAAATTTCGGTTAATCAAAAAAATTCTGTCCGACTTTTGAGGGCTTTCCTAACCCCTCCCTCCCCCCTCGGAGGTCATTAGCGACCGCCAAATTCGTGCAGAGTGGAGTCCTGGAGTCTGCTAAGTTGATTTTCGAATTTAATTCAATTAACAATTAAAACGGTGGCCTCTGTTTATTTTTTCGGGCTGGCAACTTCTAATTCTGATGTCAGTTTGCGTTTCCTATGTGTTTGTTTGGGGAGGATGTAATTAGATAAAGTGCGTACTGTTTTGATTTTGGCGCTACCTGCTACGGACCATGGGAAATTAACAAATCAAATTGCTTTTACCTGCTTTGGTCTATTTTCGGGGTTCAAAGAAGGAAGATAAGTAATCTATGTATACCCTTTAAATGATTGTCTTGCATTTTTTCTGTTTCTATAAATAATAATATGAGGTGGTAAGTTATCACAATCACAGCCCTTATGGTGTACAATAAAAAGACTATAAGCACGAACACGGAATAAAAACTATTCGAAAATAAATGTGGGTACTTTTAGCTCTGGCAACCCGAATCCCCCACAATCGCCCTTAACCCCATCGCGTCTTTCATTCTAGATTTATTTAAATAGCCAACCTTTGATTGCTGCGCTGCATAAGCTTGTTACACCATTACCATTTGAAAATTCTCTCAAACCTTATTTTTATGTGGCTAGAGTTGGTTTTGCAATTGGTTGTTTTATGTTGGCACGCACCCTTTCTCTAATATGAGGATGAAAGGTTTTGAATGATTGTTGTTTCTTTTTTCATTTCAGTGGTTCGAGTACCGTTTGATATGTTAATTCGGTAATAGGATGGGATGGGAGCGTGTGTGTGCATTTCTGTAGTCCATTTTCATCTGGTTATTGATTTTAATGGTTGACTTGGTTGCTAGTTGCTACCTACTGGTTGCTTGATGGACAGAATAAGGTCAGTAGTGGGCCATTATTAGAACGAAGTGTATGAGGGACTTGATGGTCTACATCTTCCAATAGTCTCTCAAAATCTTCGATCGTGCAAAAGGTTGATTTTGTTCGTCCATGGGCAACACCTTGGCCGAGTCATAAAGGCATACCATACTGTGACAGATTTGACAATCTAATAAACCTACTTTAGAAAGTCAAAGCAGACCTAGCAGACTTGTAGTATTGGTAGTCAAATACAAAAATACAAAACACGAAACCTTACATAAGATACAAGTACAATGGGCGGCCTTATCGCTTAGAAGCGATCTCTTCCAAATCTGTCATATCAAAATAAATTTGCATCATTTTGATGTAAATGCCTTTTGTGATGACAGATTTGACTCTTTTTTGATGTTTTCCCTCATATTATGTCCATGGACCATAGGTGCCTAAGCATTTTTTTAACCTACTTTGCTTCACTTCTGGGTAAAAGTCGCACCTTAGCATAAATTTCGATTATTATTTTCAAACAAGACATACGTTTACAAAATAACAATTGAATGATGCTGCAAAACCTAAGAAAACAACTCATAAAAAGGAACCTTAACCCATTTTAAAGTTCCATTTCGATTTTCGGACGCCAAACCGTGTTCCTAACGACAAAAATTATGAGAACCGAATAGGGTAACCGATGGCGTTATAATGAAGTGCTGAACTTTCAGGGCATGTGTGTTCCACAATCCGGGGGAGGGTAATTGTGTTTGAGCGAATTTGAGCTTTATTGTTTAGGATTCAGTGAAGGAGTGTCAGGTAAGACTGTAGGGTAGAAAAGTTTAACTTTAAGGTCCAATTTTGCTTGGTTTTAGGCGTTTTTGAAGTGAAGTTTCGACTAAAGCGGTTGCGTTGAATGCTGCCTAGACTCTGTCTTTTAGTGAAAATGTCAGAAACATTTGCGCATAAAAGAGTTAAAGAGTTTAAATAGTATTATTAATTTAAGCCCTATGAAATTCTTTTTAAATAAATAAATACAATACAATAAAACACGGAACAGATTCATCCTTGGAAGAGTACAACCGGTGATTTCCTTATAGATGCTGTGTGGATTGTCCAGCAAAGTTTATTTATTTAAAAAAAGTCTGAAAAATGTTATATTACCTACTTTAATGTGACTTTCAAATGAAATTGTATTTCAAAAGATTTTTCGGGACCAAGAATGATTTTGATCATGATGAGTGAATAAACGCTTAAGTTAGAATATACTAAAATAATTGGTTGTCTGTAAAGTCGGTTTACTGACGATAGTTGAACGTGACAACGTCTTAAGAAAAGAGCGAGGTAACGCCGCATGAGTTTACGCCGCATGACGTCATGTTTTTTCGTGCGTGCAGCCGGCTCTATCGAATTATAAGACGTTGTCACGTCAAAAAAAATTACAAATTTGGTCTCGACATAAATCCTAGCTGAGAGATCGTAAAAGGTCCAGGAGCAGGACTTCAGAGAGAGATGCAAAATCTATCCATCAGCGTTCCAGTGGACCTCACACCTTACCCCCTAAACGCCAGTGATATAGTACGCTTCCGAAACCATCGCCACTGGTAATGCGGCCCTCTATAGTTTTAATCTTCTTTATTGCTGACCCTTCGCTAGTTTCGACCCCATTACACTGTTTGAATGCCTTTTGGACGATGGGATGTTATATTTTCATTTTGAGCCTGGTTTTATAGACCCCCTTTGTGAAACGACCGGAGGGGTTAATAAGTTGGGATGGAGTTTAGAAAAAGTTAACCCTAGAATCGAGCCGTTTGAGCTAAGACCAGTCGGCATTCCTTGTGATCTTTGACGTCAGGCAATTTCAGCAAAGTCTTTGACGGTTTTCAACTAGTTTTTGCAATGACGTAAGGGGGAAAACTGGAGGTCTACTTTGAAAAACGAACGAAGTTGACGGATAACGTCGAATCAGTCTATAGGGCCTACTCGTAAAAGCGAATTCGAAGTTTCTGATTCGTTATTTTGCAAACGTTATCTCTAGAGAAGTGACCGAGTTAGTTTTGCACGAAGACGAAAAACTTCGTTTTTGGTTTTCCAAGAAGGCTCCCTGCACAAGTTTCCCTCTCGCTTTTGCCAACCACCGCCATTGAGAGAAAGAGAGTAAAAACAAGAGCTTTTTTCACTTCGTCTACTACATAGGTATTTAGAAGGTCGATAACGATAACAACCAACAATAGACAATACTAGTATTACCAACTACCAGGTTTTGAAATCACTACTAACCAACTCTAAGTAAAGCCTGTTCAGAAGCCGAGCTATAAATCGCTTAGCAGCACAATGAGAGATGATTTTTCAAAGCGATTCGCGTAGTGCGAGCGACGTCGCAACGTAAGCACTGCAATTAATTTAGTCGACGTCTTCTTGTGGATGTGGTGCAAGGTGAAGGAGTGCAGCTTCTTGTTACAAACATGAAGAAGTTACAAGGCAAGCTACTTATCTGTCAACATACTTTTTATTTTTCATAGGAAATTCATATACACCCTGTTTATGAACGCCCGGAAAGGGTGTTAGCCGAAAGAGGGGGATTCTGGACATCGAAGGGGTCAACGATTGTTCTACGATTTTTTGAATTTGTAACAATTTTTTTGCCTTTTTTGAAAAAAAAAATTATTATGGAACGTGTTCTTTTACGTGTATTTTTACATAATATTGTTTTGAAATTTCAAAGGATTTGCATTATTTTTTGTAATAGTTTCATGACAAAACAACGCTTTTGCTAAAAAACAAGCAAAAATAAAATTGTGAAATATTTTGTAATGTCAAATAATGCAAGAGTGCATGTAAAAGAACACGAATAGGAAGAAAAAAATACTAAAAGTAAATTTGGCAAAAAAAAATTGAAATTCAAAAAATCGTTTTTCACAAATTGTTCCGTAACTGCGATCCTCAACCCGCATGCCCAGCATGGGGATTATGGGCATTACCCCCAACCCAATAAGGCGCTTATCAGTGGGAGGCCTGCGTCAACCTCATCAGCCTACCAATGTAGGCTGCTGAGGTTGAGGTTGAGGACACCATGAGAGATGGATGTAATTTAAATCCTATTCTATAAGTACGCAGGTTATACATAGAAAGAGAGATTCTAAGTTAGGGATGAAGGCATGGCGAGCCGTGCTTGATTCGCTAAGCTAAGCGTTGTATCCAACTAATATTATAAACGCGAAAGTTTGTGTGAAGGCTTGTTACCACGTATCTCCCTAATTATTAAACCAATTTAGATGAAATTTGGTACGTAGATAGTTTTGAATGTAAAAAAAAACACATAGGTTCATTCTATTCTCAAAAATTAACCTCTGAGGGGGTTAACAAGGGCGGTGAAGTTTATATGGAAAATTATAATTACTCAAAACTCGGTGGAAATAAATTATAAAGTATGAATCACGTACTTTTAATTTTTATTAAACTACCCCTAGGGGTGCAATAAATTTCTATGTATATTTATGTTGTCAAATCCAATACCTAGCTTCTTGTGAGCGGACTATCCAAAACAATTAAATATTGTTTGAAATCGCTACATGTTGAGAATTCTGAAAATTCAAATACAATGTTGAATAAAATAATTTCTGAAAAAAATAGCGTTGAAATCACAGAAATCTTAATAACAAGGCACTAGAAATGCTGAGTACCATCCGATCTATCGGGAATGCGTGTCGCCGGCTCGCCCCCTCTACTACCTTACCACTACATACACAGACAATAACTACGGAATTACGGCTACGCCCATCCAAAAATGCAGTGCAAACCAAATTAAGCCTTATGCGTAGTTGCATACGTTCGCTTACTCACACATTAGTGACAAGTTTGCATTTGTTGTCGTTATGACGTCATTTTAATGTAATCTACCCTAGTGCTGGGCACGAAATATCAGGTCACGTACCTATCGTACTGTTATTCTATGACTAGGGCATTGTACTAATAAAATAAAAATATAGTTTGTACTTCAATATTCATTTATTATTAACTAGCGACCCGCCCCGGCTTCGCACGGGTGCAATGCCTATACTAAATATACCTACTGCAGAATTGGTACTCCGGCCGATACCGCAATCGCTATGTCCCTGTCATTTTAAATCTGTAATATCTTCGAAAATATTCATTCAAATTACATGCTGTAAAGGGCAATATTAATCTATATTAAATGCACAATGTATCTAAGTTACTTAATTGGATAAGGATTAATGCTGTACTGCTTAAAATCGCCTCGTAAATAAGCCATTATTTCTCGTAAAAAGTAAAGGATAAAAAATGGTTATTGTGGGTTATCCCTAAGAGATAGACATATACTATCGTAGACTTTTTTTGTAGACCTTTTTAAGTTGTAAAATACTGTAGTACATTATTCTGATCTATCTCGTAGGGTTCAGCCAGCGTTTGCAATGTAAGGCATCCGGTAGCACTCTCAAAAAGGGGGGTCTTGGGAGGAACGGGGGGGTAAAATTTTTTTGGAATCGAAATCATATGACCCCCTCTATACAACCCCCTAAAAATTTTTCATCAGTGTGACTCTGCTTGGCGCCCCCCTGGGGGGCGGTGGTTCCGGGGGGCAAATCTCAAAAAGTCGGAATTTTTCCTAGGTCCCCAGGACACCCCCTACATGATTCTGCAAAAAAAACATACCTCCCCCTCCACCATCAAGGAGAACAATTATGTCAGTCAGTCAGTCAGTGGTAATCGAGCTTTATAGATAGTTAGTTATTATGATAATAAATCATAAATAAACAATTTTAATATAACATCGTATTCCTAAAATACTATGTTAAATTATGCAAAGTTGTTTTACAAATCACAACCAAGGTAATATTAAGGATAATATTACCGTGTCACAACACTAGCTCGCGACCGAGTTCTGCGGCCGTACCACGATAGGAAATCGAGCGCGCAACGTTATCGTTCACTGTGCAGTACATTGCTTTTTGTAATGAGGTACCTGCCCGATGTTGACAAAAATAAGAGGCAATGTATAGTTAAACGTGATAATAAGAACGGTCGACTGTGACGTTCGTATTACTTTTAAAGATTCTATAATTTTAAGGAAAAACGGCATTATTTAGAAAAAACAATACTTACCGATGAAAAGTTATTCTTTTATTAATATAACTAGCTGTACCCGCGACTTCGTTCGCGATTGCCATTCCTGCCGACTAATTAAATTCACATTTAACCACAGTTTCTCTCAAAATATGAAACGCCACCGTGCAAAAAAACTTCGATGCGCAGAATTGGACCTATTACGCTTTTAATAAAAGCATCTATATTTGGATCCTTGTTAAATTGTGTATAAATCGGGTAGGGTCTACGGGGGATAGCATGTTGTCATCTTCAATCGCATTCTTTATCCACACGACTTTTAGCTACGACTCGGCCAGCGTCAGTGTTAAGAAGTGTCATATTCGTTTCACTTCTTACTCATGGTTCCGATCAGCTGGGGCCCTGTTCTGCTAAACTAATCGCTTCACTATGATAGGGGTATCGTCACAGAATGACACGTTTTGGTATTTTACCTTAGATGAAAGAAATTATGATGAATGTAGATGGAGAGACGCGCGACAGGTTTGAAACCATTAATTTATCTCGCACGTACTATCTGGAGTTTTATTAATCTAGAAATTCTACGTCATAATTCTGCGACGATTCCATTGTCATAGTGAAGCAATTGTATTGTAGAATTGGGCTCTTGATCCATTTGACTTAATTTTTTTTCGATAGTAGGTAGGTACAGTTGATTGAGTATCAAAGTAAAAAAAAATGTTCTGTGGTCCAGTTAGTTTAATTAGAGCACTTACTCCAACCAAACTTCGGTGGTACAGTTAACTAACCAGCTAAACCACCAAATATCATGTTCATGAAGATTGCATGGACCATTTGTACATTTTACTTTGCCTGAAATAGGCATTGACGCACCCATTCGTTAGGTTCTACTCTACCTAACTAATGGGTGGCGTCTTCAAAAAATAAATAGATAGAAACTTACCTACCCTTTATCTACTGATTTTTTCTTCAATCTACAGATTATTTCATAAATCTACCTATTTTACTCGATTTTCTACTGATTTAGTCAAATTCGATATTGCAACACTGTTTCTAACAAAAAAAACTTGAGAGGTGTCAAGGGACACCCGGATGGAACGAAGTTCCTTTCGATTAATCTCGCGTCCTCGCGTCATCTTCAGTGAGGCCGCAGAAAACTCATATATCCCGCTCACTCCAATGACACGTTGCGCGAGCGAGCGGAACACACGATTGTTCGAATCGAAGCGCACCTCGGCTCAACTCGGCTGCGGTCGTCGCTTCGGTTCTCCTCGGTTCTCTTCGTCAAAATATGTCGTTACAACTACTATCCTATTCTACTATCCTATCCTACTATACTATCCTACTATCCTATCCTACTATCCTATCCAACTATCCTATCCTACTATCCTATCCTACTATCCTATCCTACTATCCAATCCTACTATCCTATCCTACTATCCTATCCTACTATTCTATCCTACTGTCCTATCCCACTGTCCTATCCTACTATCCTATCCTACTATCCTATCCTACTATCCTATCCCACTATCCTATCCTACTATCCTATCCTACTACCCTATCCTACTATCCTAACACACGATTGTTCGAATCGAAGCCCACCTCGGCTCAACTCGGCTGCGGTCGTCGCTTTGGTTCTCCTCGGTTGTCTTCGTCAAAATGTGTCGGCTCAACTCGGCTGCGGTCGTCGCATATAATATATCGCGCTCACGGGATATATTACGGGATATATTATATCCCGCTCACTCCAATGACACGTTGCGCGAGAGAGCGGAACACACGATTGTTCGGAGAGCGATTCTAATTTGTGTGCAAACCTAATGTCATTCGCGATGACAGCTGGCTATCATAAACGCTACAGTGACAGTTCTACACTTTGACACTGACTAAATATTGTGTTTACTTTCCATCAAATGTTAGGATATATTTGTTCTGTGGCAATATATTTGTTCTGTGGCAAAAAGTGTCGCTCCAATTTTCGTTACAATTTTTTCCGTCTAGCCCCCTTTCACAACGCGCGATAAGGAACTTCGTTCCAAAAGAATGCATGAAATCGGACGACGCGTTAATGAATTACAACTAAGTACTTACACATTTTGACTTTTATCCCCTCTCCCGAGAGAACCGTGCCTACTGTCCCAGATAAAATGTATCATATGTTTTTCTTCGTAGTATGAGATCAAATCATGCATAGTTTCATTTGAATTCATTTAGTAGCATATTTTTACTTTCATCCACTCTCCTAACCTAAGGGAACCGTACTGATTGCGGGATAAAAAATATTGTTCATTTGAATTCATACTGTACTTTTGGCGTGATGCGCGGCCCAGGAATATGACTTTTATCCTCTCTCCACGGAGAACCTTACTAAATTCCGGCATAAAATGTACCTATCTTTCCCCGTAGTAGGAACTCAAATTATGCCGAGTTCCATTCGAATTCATTCAGTAGTTCCGTCGTGATGCGCGATTAAAGGATTTTACTTTGATCCTCTCTCCCGGGGGAACCTCACTCAATTCCAGGATAAAATGTATCCCATGTCCTTCCTTGTAGTATGAATGAACTCAAATCGTACCATTTCAGTCCAACTCATTCAGCAGTTTCGGCGTGATGCGAGGTGAAGGAGTTTGACTTTAATCCCTTCTCCCAGGGAAACCTTACTGAATTCCAGGATAAAATATATCTCTCCTCGTAGTATGAACTTCTATCGTGCCGACTTTCATTCGAATTCGTTCAGTAGTTCCGTCGTGATGAGCGGTTAAAGAATTTTACTTTCATCCTCTCTCCCAGGGGAACCTTACCGAATTCCGGGATAAAATGTATCCCATGTCCTTCCTTGTAGTATGAACTCAAATCATACCAAGTTTCAGTCCAACTCATTCAGCAGTTCCGTCGTGATGAGCTGTTAAAGAATTTTACTTTCATCCTCTCTCCCAGGGGAACCTGACTGAATTCCGGGATAAAAAGTATCCTATGTCCTTCCTCGTAGTATGGCCTAAAATCATGCCGAGTTTCATGTCAATACCTTCAGTAGTTTCGGCGTGATGCGCGTTTAAGAAACAGACAGACAGACAGACAGACAGACAGACAGACATGAATGAAAAAAATTACAGTTCTGGCTTCAGTATAGATAATAGAGTGCCCTCCAAAAAAAAAATTTAAAATATCTTCAATGTACAGAATTGGACCTGTTACAGTTTTATTATAAGTATAGATTACAACTTGTGGAAGAATTTCCGCAATGGGAAATGCTGCAACACACCATTTTTACACACGCACGTTTCGAGAGCAACTGAACAGCAACGAACGCACTGGTGGCGTGAGAGTCACCTGAGCGGCGACAAGGTCACGCGCGCTTACGATTTCTAGTGCCTTGTTATTCCGATTTCTGTGGTTGAAATCTTTTTTGCTTGCATATGAATACGAAAATGTGTAATAATATCGTACTATTACGTGTATATCGCAAACGCTTGTAACTAACCCCAAACCCTAAACAAACTGGGGTAAACAGTGATACATTAATCTTCGGCTCACGCAAAAAGTATCGTATGGATTACTGGCGAACGCGCGCGACTTCCCTCGCTAATCAGCCTGCGTTAACAGCCGCTAAACATCTACCTACCTTTTAGGGCTAGGGCACAGTGAGTTACCTTCACCAAATATACTCAAATGCTTCCCGAATCGCTGCCAAACTCAGATTTAAACTGCCTCGAGGGGTGAGTCTGTGAGGATTATGGGCATTACCCCCCATGAGATAAAACCCAATAAGGCGCTTATCAGGGGGAGGCCTGCGTCCAGCAGTGGACCAACACAGGCTATTGAGGTTGAGGTTGAGGAGGGGTGAGTCTATTTGACGTTAGTTACGAGACGTGATCGTGACGTCTCATTTTTGTATGAGATTTGCAGTTCCCTGTCCGCACGATAGAGGCGCTGTACCAAATTGTATGGAAAAATGAGAATGAAGTCACGATGACGTCGACGCCTCGATATTATCGTCAAACCGAACTCAGGACTCAGGAAAAGAAAATCTATCATTAACCAGAAATACAATTAATTCAATTCATTTTAAATTTTTATACATTTATTCACAAAGAAAATTATACTAGTATTTACAATTGAAACAATTGAGCTAACTGCCGACTGTTGCAAACAGTCTACAGATAGCTCAACTGATCCATATCAGCACCAGTCGGAAGCGTCCCCAAGACGCTGGCTGCATTGCCACGCTGTATGGCAATGCTGATACACTGTGCCAGATATTCACCAGCTCTCGGGTCACGCGTCGCTTCGACCAGACGCTCAGATAGTTTTTTGAAAACCCGAAGAGCCTCGGTACCCCACGGGACCTAGGGTCTCGACTCCAAGGGGAGCAAATGTGTAATTCATTTTAACAATTTGGACATGTTTTTTACAGTAACATTATTTAAAACTGTCAACATTGTTACAGCTTCCGATGAAAACCTACTCAAGTACTCACCTACAATAAATTAGATTCTACTGTTCTGCAAAAAAGTTTAGATTTATAATTATTCGATAACTAACGCGCCCCGCGGCTTCGCATGCGTTGTTTCTATGGAAACGTTTAAAGGTGATTTCTATCCCACGGAAACTGATTTATGGGATAGCCTATGTTTGATTTCAGGATTACAATTACCTGTATGAAAAATTTCAGCCCGATCCGTTCAGTAGTTTTGGCGTGAAGAGGTAACAAACATCCATCCATACATCCATCCATCCAAACTTTCGCATTTATAATATTAGTGTGATTAGTGTGATGTGATATCACTACCGACTCTGATACCTACCTAGGTGAAGTCTCTGAAATAAAATCATACGATTCAGTTCATTCCGAAACATGGAATCGATTGGGTACTTTCCGAAAATTGCTCTATTTTATTCATAAGTTCAAATCGACACCAATATATAAATTACGAATTAAAAGTTATTTTGGACAAACGTTTTCGTTATGATCAATTTTATGTGATCTCATTGAAGGTCAAAAGCCACCCTTTTTACACTTCTAAATATAATAACAAGAACCAAATTAAAAAAAAATTAAAATCCCCCGACAGATTTTCATAAACATGGATAAGAACACTCGGGATAAAATTATGTATGACACTAAAAAAAACTAAACGAAAATCTGTTCATTCGTTTGGGAGCTAGGATACCACAGACAGATACACAGATACACAGACAGACAGGTTAAACTTATCGCTAACACCCCTCTCTTTTTGCGTCGAGGGCTAAAACGACATATTTTATGAGAATCTTTCTTTCTTGGCAAACACATCGAATAAAATTGATTCAGTAATCGTTTTTACATGAAAAGCATTAGGTACTTTTATCTATTATTATTTTTGCAAATATAGATTTAAACTTATCCGACGATTCCATTGTATTGTGCCGCGCACTAGATTTTAATAAGGACAATTTTATTATAGCTCTTTTCATTAGACAACAAATGATATTCTTTTCTATTTCGGGGTCCCCAATACCTCTCAAGATAAACCGAACTCTATCGAGGAAAACTCGTCAGTTTCCAAAAAAATATTTTCTTCACAAAGATGCCCTCAATTTTGTTGTAGCTCGTCACATTAGACATTAAATGGTATTCTATTTATTCTTTTCTATTTGCTGGGTTCCCTATACCCACTCCTCTTGAGTTAAACAGAATTCTATCAACGAAAACTTCACAGAATTCAAAGTAAATCCGTCAAAAACATCAATTTTCTTCACAAAGATGCCGTTACCCTCTCATTGTACTCCCGCCTTACCCATTTAAAGGCCGCAAGCCTCTTGCTAGGCCTCTCTAAGATTAATTGCAACGCGTGTGTACATTAAAGTAAATTTCTAAACAACACGTAAATATAAATCGTGCTTAACTGCTTTTGTTTCTACTGAAGTGTTACCGCGGTTGTGTTTGCGCAGTGAAGGAGGATGCAGCTTGGTTACTTGGGATTTTTGAAGATTACATTATGAAAATAAATTGTATTCTTTTTATTTCTGTACTATCTGACACTGGCAGACATTTTCCTGCCTTCGTAACAACAATCTAACAGAGAACCAAAGTTATCGAAATAGCTCAAAAAATTAGCAAGCTGAATTGGCAGTGGGCCGCCTATATCTTGCGAAAAACCGACAACCGCTGGGGTAAACGTGTTATTGAGTGGAGACCACGGCCCAGTGGTTGTTGATTCTTTGGACAAACAAATGCTAATTCTTTGAGCTATATCGATAACTTTGGTTCTATGTCGGACAATATCATTATACCTACATTAAAAGTAGTGGATGATAGCAAACCACGCATAATTAGCTTTAATCAAATTAGTTACATTACTTACATGAGTAAATTCCTTGCTAAGCCTAATTAAGTGCTAGAATTGAGTGATTACGATCGAATACATACAATGGAAATTCTCTCTGATAACATTTAAATTTGTAAATAGAAGAATTGCATCGAAGTTATAATATTTATAATTCGATGCAATTCTTCTATTTACAAATTTATTGCATTTATTGCATTGCACTGAGTCACAAAACGGTCTCTGTCTCAGTATGAGCTGGTTGTCCAACGCTGGTCTTTCGACAGAGCCGTTTCGTGACGTCACGGAAGAAAAAAACGTTTGACTCAAAAACAATCAAAAATAAACAGTAAGATATAATCAAAACTCACCCTGATGAAGGGATGAAACGTTGGTGTTCTTCCGACACAAATTAGGTTCGTAGTAAACCCGAATACATTAGCAATTTATTATTCACCTAATGAAAAGTAAAACATAATCTACGGTTCTAGCAGACAAAAAGTTTATGATTCCACGAAACCAACAAAACGTTTTTCAGTACGACACACTTTACTCGAAGTGCACAGTTATAGTTTTACAGTTACTAAGCTGTGTACTGTACTCGCAGTGCACAGTTACTGTGCACAGTTTCACACATGCGTGTGAAGTGATCTAGCTTAATTCAAGTTAGACTGTGGTCTCGCGGTACAATGATAAAGTACTTCAGGGACCGAGAGATGCTTATCACAAGGACAGAGCATTAAAATAACAAGCTCTATTCAACTGATTAGGCCTCTCAGTGATAGTGGGCGTTTACCTTACACTGCTTTACATTAAAATGGGAATTCGTGGATTCTTAATAAACGGCGCTAGAGACCGTAGGAAGTCGCAGAGATTTTCGACTCCCACGTCACTTGACCTCGTGGTGTAGTTGGTTAGCACATTCCTGTACTGAAGGAAGGATGCGGGTTCAAGTCCCGTCGAAGTCGAACATTTTTGCGATATTATTTGATTTCTTAGAAATTACCCTTAGTGTGGGGTTACGCACTATAATAACAAAAAGCCTCTTAATAAACTAGCTAGCTGGCTCCTCGTGGCTTCGCCCACTTGGAAATTTATGTTTCCATCTTTCTTATTTTCATAAGAACCTTCTACTGACATTAACAATCACAACAAAAAATAAAAATAATTAGCGACATTGGTCCAGCCATGGGAAAATGGGATTTAGTTTTGTATATATAGAAAGATTGATATAGATGATTTTTTATCGGGTATTTATCGCGTACCTGTAGTTTTATTTTTCCCTACGTTTTCATCGCGCTGCAGCGATCGTGATCACGTGGATCGTTCATTCTTCCAATTGTCAACAAAGTTTACGGTGACTTTTCGATGTTATCGGATGTCCCCTTGGGATAGGTAACTTTTGTTTATGGTATCGTTATTTTTATGGTGAATTCAGTAGTTTATAATTAGATTTTTTGTAAAACCTAAAAACCGACTAACTAATATTGATTTTTTGAGGGACAAATACTTATCAATCGGGAATATCTTTTAATGGGACCACCTCTATAGATCATTCTCTATACGATAGGGAAACAATTTTTCAAGTCAGTCTTTAACTGACGGAGAAATCGACGAACAAACCTCCTTCTTTATCAAAGTCGGTTAAGAATGGAAAATTGTGGACTCTACCAATTGTCAAACTTTACAGTGACTTTTCAATGTTAGATGCCTTATTGGGATAGGTAGCTTTTGGTTATCTATACTAATATTATAAAGAGAAAAGATTTAATTGCTTGTTTGTATTGAATAGGCTCCGAAACTACTCGACCGATTTGAAAAATTCTTTCACCGTTAGGAAGCTTACTTTTCAGGGAGTGACATAGGTTATATTTTATCCCGGAATTCCCACGGGAACGGGAACTACGCGGGTGAAACCGCGAGGTGATCGTCTAGTGGTATCATAATTTAGATCGTCAATTCAGTAGTTTAAAGGTTTCTTGGGCTAAACTTAACAGAGAACTACATTTATCAATAAATTTAATCTATGAAGTTGACCGTTGACAGTTCCAGACCGTGTGTTGTTTCTACGCTTAATCTAACCAATTGTCAGTACATACAGCTAGGCCTCCGGTCGATGTCGTACTGTTCGTAGTAACATTACCTAATCTGGGCTTTGCTACGAAAGTATGAAACTATTTAATTACGTTAATCGGCGTACGAACGTACGGCTGTAAAAATACATTATCCCTAAATTATTCAAGCTTTACATATACGAAACAATATAATTATTCCAAAGTTCAACACCGATGAATCACGCCCGCGTGCAGTCGCGCACAATATTAATTTTCGCGTATCGCTACATTTCCTTTGCCGTTTCAGTTAGAGACGTGCACGCGACTGTCCGGCTGGTTTAGTTACGATGGATTAGGACTACAACTAGACTCTGGACTTTGGACTAGAAATTACTGTGTTTGGGCTGACGCTGCACGGAGAGGGATTTAGGGTAATTGTCACAAGCAAACTAGCCTTAGGATACTAGGATAGTATCCTTCTATTCGTAAAATGAAAGTGAGACGGAGGAGCGCTCGCAGACGCATATTTTTTCGTAAGCTGTGAAAGCTGCCAGTGTTCAGCTTCCGTTGGTTCCTTGGGGGTTTTATTCAAGATACAGTCAAGCATAGCAATTTTCGTCTAGGGTGGCTACTCCAAAATTACATTGAATTATAATCGATTTCGTAAAATATTTATTAACTTATTTCCTTGAACTTCAATTAATATCGCAATGTATGCAATTTCCTCTATTCTAGCCAGACTAAAATTTCCTAGAGGGCTGGAGATGAATAGTTTTTGCACTAGGGCCATACTACACCATAGTTATTGTGACAATCTGACAGACACATACGCAATCACTATAAAATGTAGGTATATGTAGTAAAACCATCCACCCACTGAAGCAGTGCAAATCCACAAAAGCTTTGAACCTTTGCAAAAGCGCCAACATTTCCACACAACCAAACTTAATATCGCCAGCAGAACTTATCACCCTCCCAACTCCGGAAGTGAAAAGCAAAAGAACTGTTATTCTACAATTTCTCATTTAGCCTCGGATGCGTCTGACATGGCGGCCCCGTAATATCCTGTCAGTACATTGACCCATTTCCAACTGCACTCACAAAAGCGACTGTTTGTCCCTCTTCCAACCCGGATTAAGGCAGCACTCACACTAAATACAAGGAAACTGGCTACAGATTTTATTTAGCAGGGCACAATGCAATGTTTATTCTACTACCTACTAGATGTCTGATGCGCTTTTGTTTTGCCAATGTTTTTTTCTGAAAATGCATGATATAATAGAAAATGTTTCGAATCACATAGGCAATAAATATATTGCCATGTGTCGAGCGCGGGTACGGGTCATTGCCAAATAAAAAAGATTTTGAAGAAGTTGGTAGATAGAAGAGGAAATGAAAGGACACACGCGTCGATAATCAGCTTTCTGTGTAATTCCGTCCTTAAAACGCAGTGTCAACTCGAAAACCTATTTTGTTACAACTCTTAAACCTTTATTACGAAAGCAATAAAGCTCATATTTAACGTTGTCAAAGGTTTCGTTGAGATTAAACCGTCGAAATGAAGACTGCTCGTTTTTTTCGGTTGCCACTTTCTCGGTGACTTGGCGGTGAGTTGGAAGCACTGGAATTTTCAAATAAAATACCTACCGTTACTTGTCAGTGACTAACATAATTGTATTAATTTGAGTTTTTAGAATCACGAGCATATTGACAGAATGTTCCTAATAATAAAGTCAGGGATATATTTAGTTAATTCTTAAAATATCGAAATAACAACGACATATTTTCCCAAAACGTGAATCCGTAGCCAAATAAATCTCGACTCTAAAATTAATAAGCCAAAAAGGTTTTTTCTATGGGGAGGATATTCCACATAAAATAAATATTCTTATCTCGTTGACCCAAATACAGGCGTATTAACCTAGAACCAGGGACAGGGAATTTACTCGATGTTAGTTAATTTGGCTCGATATCGAATATTTTGTCATTGACTTTTACTTTATGAAAGAAAAATCTTTTAGTTAGATAAGTATTTTTTTAAAAGTCGCATACTACTGTCGTCATCGACAAGACTGCTCAAAAAATCAAACACATAAATATATGTGTGTATGAAATGAATCAAAATCAAAAATCAAAATCAAAAACTCTTTATTTCCATAAATACAATAAATGTACACTTAGAAAAGGTCAAAATAAAAAACTAAACACTGACACGGAAATAAAGTGATATTTTTTGATTTCTGTCGCTTCGGTATGTAGACTAAAGTAAAGAAGCGACGAAGAAACCTTTAGCCTGTTAGTTGTTATTTTTCGAGTTGGAGCAAAACCCGTCCCAAGCTTTTTTGTCCTCTAGATAATCTGATATTTTATAGTAAGCCTTTTTGCACAGCAAGGTTTTGACAATTTGTTTGAATTTATTTACTGATAATTTTTGCAACTCACTAGGAGTTTTGTTGTAGAAGCGTATACATTGCCCTTTAAAAGATACATTTATTTTGTGTAGCCTAGTTGTGGGCACAGCGAGTTTATGTTTATTTCTGGTATTAAAATTATGTTTATCGCTATTTTTAGGGAACCGATTTATATTTTTATGAGTGTACAATAAGTTTTCATAGATATATTGACATGGTACTGTCATTATGTTTATTTCTTTGAATTTATCACGTAGAGATTCTCTAGGACCCATGTAATAGCCTATAAATGACAAAACATAATCGATTTTGACGTGACAACGTCTTATAAATTGGTTTGCCGGGTGACACTTCAAGAAACTGCGTTACGCTCCGCTCACGTTATGCGCTCACAATGAGAGCGAGTGATAGGCACGCGTCCCTTCGAGAGCGAGAGAGACAGACATAAAAAGTGAAAGGAGTCAAAGTCGTTGTCACGTAAAACTTTCGCCCGTATACCGACTTTACAGGCAACCAATTTTTTTTTTTAACTAAGACTAGTCTGTCAATTTAATAAAGTTCTAGTATCAAATAACGGGCTGTTAAGACTTAGAGGTCAGTAGATAATGAAATTCATGAAATGTTCTTATTACATTGTTGGTGTCTATAGTTGGATATTTACATCTACTAAATTAGGTATCAATTTTGAACAATTTAATGAAACCTTAAGATCTCTTAATTCTTTTGATGTAACACAGCTGAAAGTTTCAGCAGCCATATTGGATTTCGTTTTACAACTATTTACGCGCGTTAACCGTAAAATTGAATCTAATTGGTTAGATAATTTTATTGGGTTTGACAAAAAGGGCTGATTTTGATCTAAATCGAAGTTTAACCACGGAATTTTAAACGGAGCAATTTAGTTTCAGTGTAACTAGTATAAAGTAAGTGTAATTTAATTGTAGGATAGTTGGTTTGATATTCATAACCAAATTACCGCTAGCTATATTAAAAACAAAATGTTTCGTGTTGGCGCGAGTTTTTTTAGTTTAGAAATCGAATCGAATAGAATAGAAATTAGTTATTTAATAACTTAATCGTAATCCATTCTGATTACGATTTGCGGCAAATTACTTTTTCGCTAGTTTTATTCCTGTAGAAGATAAAATTAAAAACCACCAAATAATTTGAATCGCACACCAACATAAAACGATCAACCTTCAAGCAGCGAAACCTGAACAGCGAAGGGCTGACACTTGAAGATTAAATTAAACATAATTTTTTAACCTCTTCACAGGTCTAAAAATGAAATAACTTTTCAATTTAAAACCTCTGGTTGTATAAAACCTTCAGAACTAAAACCAGGCTAAATAATTCCATTAACAGAGTATTATGCCGTTTCTCCACAACGACCTACTGAAAAGCATTAGAATGAAGGGCACGAAATAAATAAAACAGGTCAAGAAGTTGTGCGTCGGGATCGAATTCCTCGAAGAAAACCTTTGGAGTAGGTAGGTAGCTAATTGCAGACGTGCGAGAATGGACAACTTTTTTTATAAGAGTTACCAACTTGTGCCGCATAAAAATGATGAACTTAAAACCAACATCGAACGCGCATAACGAATTGAAGATATCAAATTGAAACAAATGAATTCCGACGAGTCAGCGGGCAAGTATGCGAGATCCATGAAGATCTCGCATACTTGCCCGCTGATTCGTATGAACGATTTCATTTCAAACAATTAAAAAAAGAGTCCTTTGTATATAAATAGCTAGCTGCGGCTAATGGCTTAGAACATAAAATGCCCAGAAATGGTGTAGAGTACACATTGAAAAACAAAATGTTTTTTTTTTATAAAAATAACATTGCACAGCAAAATAACAGCTGTGTGCAAAATAACTGCAAAAAACAAGCATGATCACATTAAAGATATATTATTAAATTAAGAAATCAAATAGAAAAGAATCGAAATTCGTTTTTGTGTCCATAGGGACACCTGCAAGTTTTGATGGAATCAACCCGGTGTTCCAATATGCTAGCTGTTGCTGGCATCGATGTATTAAGCCGTTAGATCGCCCGACTAAAATCGCCCGTCCAACCCCATTCCAATTCCTTCGGGTGCGTCGAATTTTTCGGTCGGTCATTCGCGTGACCGCTCCGCATTAGTGCAATGAATCAAATTGAATAAGGCCCGGTTTACATCCGCGACTTGAGGAAGCGAATGTCGCCAATAAATAATCGGCTGGTCGCTGCGTGGCGGTGGCCTAATGGATGGGCGCGGTAGCTAAACAAGAGGCTTAGTAAAAGCAAATTATTATAGCCAGGTCAATGGAATACAGGTTGCTTAAAATATTGCTAAGCAGAAATAGATAAATCAATCACAATTTTCATTTACAGAGCTGATGAATACCTACCATCATAACATGAGAACGGATGCACCGTTTTTGTTAAGCAAAGGTAGGGAAAAATTTCCAGCTATTTTACAACAAAACTAAATCAGTTCATCCTACAGTGTCACAGACAGATAAATACATTAAACTTTGAAATCCATGTTTGCATCGAGAATTACGAACTGTTTATAGCAAGTAAAGAGCTAGCGTTCTATCCCTGAAATATCTCGCCAATTCTAACCATCTGGTTTACAAATTAAAATATTAGCTTAGTTTGAGCGTGCAGCATTTAATTACTAAATAATTAAGTCTGGAACAGAGCAATGGCCAGGTATAGGTTTATAAGGTCTATTATAGGTTTATATTTGGTTTTTGTTAAGAGAGTTCAGCGACTCCAAGGGGTTATAGCACTTTATAGCGGGACAAACTATAGCATACTTCTATAGCAAACAGTACGACAGCTCTAAAAATCAACAACCCCTCAGGGAACTGAACCATAACCGTCATCTACGATCTAGCGCTCAATAAAACAATTCCTAACCCCCGGTCATTATGACCCGGGCATAAATGACCCGGGATTAGAACCCACACTCGAAGTTCAAAGTCGCTCCTGGACTGAATTAATAGGGTTATTGTGGCAATAAATATGGGAGGTCGGCGGATGTTGGCAACACTATATCAGCGTTAATGTAATATGAGCTCTGTTTGGAATGGACTTGGTTTGAATTTGGAAAAGCTCCATTCCTGTACAGGTTTTGGCAAGCAAATTCGTGGATGGAGGGGCGATGTCACTATTCTACATTTAAATTCGGACATTCCATTTGATTTGAATTTGACAGAAAGCATAGATTCGTTTTTGTTTTTTTTTGCTACTATTGCTTGTGCGAGACAAGACTTGGACAAAATGTATTGAAACAAAATGCCTGTTTGCCAAAATCATTTATTTTCTTGTAAAAAAACTAGAAACCGTCTTCGAATCCCAAAATTTTACACAGCTTTTAAGTTTTGTGGACAAACTAATCCTACGAGATGTAATTTTAATCTGACCACCAGATTTTTTTAGTTCCTAGGATCATTTTCTATACAACAGCAAAAGAATTTTCTAAATAGATGACCTTTGTGGCGCAGTGGGCGAAGGTCCGCCAGCGCCGCAGGAGGTTGCGGATTCGAGTTCCGCCTCGGGACAAGTGTTTGTACGATCTACAGATATTTGTTCATGGTGTTCTGGATGTTCACTGTGTATAATAAAAAAAATCTATGTAGTGTAATGTATTAAGTATATCAGTTATCTAGTACTTACCCTAACACAAGCTCTGCTTAGCTTGGAACTAGATGATGTTGTGTTAATTGTCTAGCATTATTTATTTATTTATTTGATTTTCTAAATTGGTCCATAAATGACGGAGAAATTGACGGATATACATAAAAATACATAGGTACAATACTTACTAAAATGCTTCATTGTACACCAGAAAAAGAACATTACATGGATGCATTACATAATACAAGTACAATGGGCGGTCTTATCGCTTAGAAGCGATCCCTCCAGGCAACCTTTGGATGGAACATAATATACAGCCAAACATAGAACCTCCTCTTTTTTCGAAGGCGGTTAATAATGGGCAATCGTGGTTTGCTCGATTGACGTATTAGGTACCTACAAAACGGCTTAGAAAATTGCCTGTCACGTCAAACCTGTTTCGACCACCCTTGTGGTAAGTCCGTTGAAATATTACAACAGTGGACAATCAGCTTAACTATTCCTTCAGAGGCGCCTTGTTTGTGGCATGATAAATCAGGGGGCACCGCAAGACAGCCCTTCTGTCCCACTCGAGCACTTGCGGTTATTTATGGGAGAGAGCGAGACGGATTAACTGTTTAGAATTAGGTGGTTTTGCTAAGTGCCCTGTGCTTTGAATCTGTAACCTTTATGGAGATTCTGTGCTCTGGAGTCTAGATCAAGAATATCGCAGGTCTTTGGAGATAGAAAGGTAGTTACGGAGGCGAGTTTTATGTGTATTGTCAGAGAGTTCATATTCTAATTCATACGCTGCAAATCAAGAAGTGTAATTAGTTTTATGTGTATTGTCAGAGAGTTCATATTCTAATTCATACGCTGCAAATCAAGAAGTGTAATTAGGGTGACTTTCTTTGATTTAAAATAGATCAATATTCTTCGAACTCGATTGAAGAAACATTGCAACAGTCTGCAGTTAGCTTAATAGGCTATATGCATGTGACTTCAAAAAAGCTAATATTTTTTTTACGTGTTTGATATAAAAGTATATCTGTATATTTATTTTTGTATTTTTTGATATTTCTATTGTGAATTACTCCGTAATGATAAACGTCTTGACCAATGGGCTGGTAAAAGCTGTTAGTGCACTCTCTATTCCCTCACTCTCATAATCCGATGGGACTGCAAACCGACACGTACTGGGAGAGGTCAGGTGCATGACCAACGATGGCTTATCCAAGCACGGGAGTGTAGCACCGCCGACTTCCTGACTCCTGGTTGCTGTGAATTTTTCTTGCTAGAAAAACCCCGATAGCAACTATTGGCCCAACCCAGATTTGAACCCGGGACCTCAGCCTACCAGTGGACACGCGACCGCTAACCCAACGAGGTAGTCATGTGTTTAAATCAAATACGTATGTAGGTAACTACTAAGTTTAAAGCCATTCTTTCAAAAAGGTTCGCTATTAAAAACAATAGCTGAAAACATCACAGGTGCAGCTAACTGCGCAAAACAAAGTTTTTCAGGTCATTAAATTTATTTATCACTTCAACAAATAACTTGGCAGTCGTGAAAGTGGTTACGTAAAATATTTTATAAGTAAAGGCTAATGAGATGCTTAAGCCATTCTTTGCGTCGACAACCCAAAACTTAGGTCTCTTTAACAGGCTAATATTAAAACAAAATTATATGAATATCTAAACAACACTTTTTTGTAAAACAAGCTTTTACGAAAGTGCATGGGGAGATAAACCCAACGAGCCTTAACTCGATGAGGTTACATCGTTTCGTTTAGGAGTTAGTGTAACCACCTTCCGTCTGCATCATCAGAACAGCTTGATGGTACCATAACGAAGCATTGTCACCAAACTTACATAAGTATGCCTTTCAGCTCAATTGGTAGAGGACTACTGATCTAAAATTCAGTTGCAAGATTTGTTCTACACATACATATGTACATTATGTACATACTAGTTTATGCCGGCGATTAAAGGTGAATTCTATTCCATGGGAACTGATTTATGGGGTTAAAAGTAGTCTATGATGTTTGATTCCAGGATTAGAATTACCTGTATGCAAAATTTTAGCCCGATCCGTTCAGTAGTTTTGGCGTGAAGAGGTAACAAACATCCATCCATCTATCCATCGATCCAAACTTTCGCATTTATAATATTAGTGTGATTAACAGAGCAAGCATAAGCTTGTAATAAAGAGAAATCAGAAATAACTATAAAATTCCAAGTACTTAAAACAAAGCTGCAATTGTTATTTAAAAGTTGTTCCCAGCATGTGCTTTTTGTTTGAAAGTCTTCTTGGGCAACTGTGAGCTCCGAACTGGGACAAACTGGTGAAGTACGGGGTATTAGTTTTACCTTAATGCAAAAATGAACAGTCTTTTCAATAAGTTTTACAAACTTCTTTATAGTATAAGGGTTCCGTTTAATTGTAAGACATTATTTCTTGCCAAATATTATAATTCCACGAGTGACTCGTTCTAGGTCAACATGAAGTAGGTACCCTGTATATTTTGGTCGAGGGAGAGAATCAAAACTTATTTTTTTTAGTTAATAAACTATAAATTTACGGTTTTGAGATTGTTATCGTTGGTGCTATATGACTTTGCTTCTTACCTAATTTTATGATTCTAGGTTAACGAGAAGTACCCTATAGGTTTTGGTCTATAGCAAGAATTAAAAGTATTTTTTTTTGTGAATAAACTATAAATTTGCGGTTTTAGGATTTTTTGCTTTACTTGTGCTATAAGACCTTGCTTCTCGCCAAATTTCATAATTCAAGGTCAACGGGAAGTACCCTATAGGTTTTGGTCCATGGCGAAAATCAAAAGTATTTTTTTGTGAATATACAACAAATTTACGGTTTTCGAATTTTTTCCTTTATTTGTGCTATAAGGCCTTGCATCTTGCCAAATTTCATAATTCAAGGTCAACGGGAAGTACCCCTATTGGTTTTGGTCCATGGCGAGTATTAAAAGTAATTTTTTCAGTGAATAAATTACAAATTTATTTATGTTTTTGATTTTTCCCTTTACTTGTGCTATGATGCCTTGCTGCTCACCAAATTTCATGATTCTAGGTCTACGGGAAGTACCCTACAGGTTTTGGGTGCATGTGATTCCCTTGGAAATTTCAAAATTTTCGGACATAAACGGCTGTAACTTTTGATTGCGTTGACTTAGAAGTTTAATTTATATCACGGCTTCAAGAGGTTACGGACTTGAGTATTTGATGTTAATTTCAACTCGATACCTCTACGCGTTCCTGAGAAAAGAGGGTTGACAGACGGACAGACAGACAGACAGACAGACAGAAGGACAACAAAGTGATCCTATAAGGGTTCCGTTTTTCCTTTTGAGGTACGGAACCCTAAAAATGAAATAAAATTATAAATATTAAGGTTTTATTTCAAACAATACTAATCCATAGGTTCACGATACAATAAAATCAAACACATTTTATAAGACACAACAAAAAAAAAATATTTAGAAAATAATTAATAGATTTTTTTTTAATTTTCACCATTTGCCGTTAAGCCTTATGGTCAGATCTCATCCAAAACTTTATCCATCCACCACAGTGTTTCATTTTTATTATAAATAATTATTTATTGAGAAACCTAACATAACTACAGGTTTTTTATCCCTAAGGTGATCCTATACCTAGGTTACTTAAGTTAGTTGATCTAAGGTACAAATACATACATTATACAGGATTATTGGTAATTCACTGACACTGCGCTAACTGCAGGGTCTGCCCATCATCACGAACACGTTTGTAAAGACGCTAGGTCATAATTTTTTAAATTTTGTGTAGGTAACCTCCAATACAAAATAATGACCGGAACCCAATGAATTGGTAAAGACCGATTGCCCACTCCCATTTGAATCCATATCATCATCACTGGTATATTTTACATCTGTGAAAAATGATTTTAAAAGGCAGCAATCAGTCTGGCTGGGAGTCAGCCGAGCACATACACACACCTAGTCACCCACTGATAATTCAGCGCAGAGACATTTTAAGTTTAGTTTCAAAAGGCGACCTCTGTGGCGCAGCGGGCGAAGGTCTGCCTGCGACACAGGAGGTTGCGGGTTCGATTCCCACCTCCGGACAAATGTCTGTACGATCTGCAGACATTTGTCCAGGGCGTTCTGGATGTTTTCTAGTGTATTGTATTAAGTATATCAGTTATCTAGTACCCATAACCCAAGCTCTGCTTAGCTTGGGGCTAGATAATGCTGTGTGAATTGTCCAGCATTATTTATTTATTTATTTTATAAAAAAATAAAGCCCCGTTATTGACCGATTATTGAATGTACCTGCTAATATTATTCCCTTTCTACCAGATTTAAGAATTAAGACCTGGCGTCTTCACTAACGTGTTCGTGATGATGGACAGCACCTGCAGTTCACGCAGTGTCACTGAATTACCAGTAACCCTGTGTACATTTAGTTTATTCCAAATTATAAGACCTTTTACCATCCCTGCACGCTATGTTCAATAAATTTTTTTTCCTTACAGACATTTTATATGCCGCTTTCTGTTTAGCCTCCTTAGGTAGGTATACACTGTAGTTGCTCTACATATTGTTATTAATAGCTTTCCAATATACCCCGTCTCATTTAAATTGGTTTTCTAATGATCACCCTACCCGTACAAATTTGAATACGTCCCAACAATTTATGCGTCGCTCAGATCACCTGAGGCGAATCCGAGATACCTACCACCGTCTACCATGGCTCTTCGCTTAAGGTTTAGTAAGATAAAAGTAGGCTCTAGTGCATTGTGATAAGATTCAAGTAAGCCTTTAGTATTTTGTCTAAAATGTTTAAAATGCAAGGCTGTGTTATCCTTTGACGTGACTTGGTGTCTGTTCCCAGTGATCTTGTAGTATTTAGAAATGAATTGAATTGATGTAAGAACAAAGTTTTGGTGTACTAAAAATACAGTCAGAATTTGTCATTGCTCAAAATATTTTAAAATTTTGGTGATTTGCTTAGTAATGGCATAACACCATATTTTTTTTTAATATTTTGAATATGTCGAATGGAAATTGGAAAATCGAATAATTAACGATTGAGCTGTTTTACCAGAACTCGTTTATAAAACAGTAATTATTATTTTTAGTTTATTTGTAGTAGGTATTTTTTTAATGTTAAGTAGGCAGGCACCTATTTATGTAAATGAATTTATGAATGTTATTGTGTATTTGGCGCTATGAAATGAATTATTAATTTTAATCTTATTTTTCTTAGTACGATGTAAGTATATGGTTTTCAAGTTTATGTATGTAGGGTACCAATGGTGCTGAAATAAATGTATTTTATTTTATATTTTTATATATAAAAATGGTTTGAGCTTTCGATACCACCCCATCTTTCCGTTGTTTAAAAGATTAAGAAAATAAATTCATAAGAAAATAAAGCGCATTAACATTACAGCTGATCGTCGCAGACGTGTTCGTGAGTATACTATTTTCGTCGCTAATTCGTTTATTTGCCTATATTTTTATTTATAATCAAAATGCAGCTAATGAGCGGCGGAAATAGTAATAATAATACACTCAGTAATGATTACATGTGGATCGACTAGCCAGGTAGGTACTGTGTAAGCTGACCCTTACACGTTCAGTGGAATTCCCTACAACCTACTGCTATTTGTTCCACGGCAGTGCCAAGGGGGTGACTAATTTATAGTCGGTTAATTTACGGTGTTTTATGGCCCTGAGGGGTCAGAAAGAATTGTTGCATTGTGATTTGCATGTCTCGAAAGTGGCCTTTGGGAACGGAGGGCACTTTGGGCTACTTGCTTAGACGGCCAGGTTGACAGATGACATGGCTTAACCCTTAAAAGGCAATTAAGTGTTATGGTCATTTTGGGACTTTGTTTGGGGCTTTGTTTTCTAGTACTTGTTTTTGCAGCAATGGAGGGCAATGTTTTGGAATCGTTACGAGTAATTTCTTTAAGCTGTCGCTGTAGCCCAAAAAGCTAACAAAAAGAAATTACAGTGATTTCTAATACATAAAAAAAATATTTCTTAATGCAAATGTAGACAAAACTGTATGTAGATTTATTTGTTTGGAAATTAATTAAACAAAAATAAAAAAAATATTAGATTTTCTCATGTAGAGATCCTAAATTACTCTTAATAATGCACTTGTAGGTACACCTATATCTTAATGTAAGTATAAAATATATTTTTGAATGACCTTATTAAATAGAACGCCAGGTTGGTACTAAATAACGCCTATTTTCACAGCTGCTGTTTTCTAGTGAAGCCAAATTACGTTGTAAATATTTCAAATACTTAAACAAACTTATTTGCCTTTTATAAAAATTTCGAATGAAACTTTAAGACAAAAGATAATTTATGACAGCTGTGAACTTACTGATAGAAAACAGGTTTACGTTTTATAATGTAAATGAAGCGGTGGTTTAAAGAATACACAATTCTTTGTTTCATAAAATTTAAATAGCATTATTCTATTCTGGGTTTCACATGTTTGTTGTCACATGAAGTTGAGGAAAAGTTTTTGACAGTTTAATTTCAGTAAGTATTTATTATGTTACATAAATTAAAGTTGAAATATATTTATTCCAATACAACGTAATAACAGGATTCTAGAATAGAAAATAAAATATAGGGAAATGCTCGTCACACAAAATAAATCCGACGAATTTAAATCCCTATTTTATTGTGCCTTTTGACCCCTTTCACCCTGTTATCAGCAAGAGCATCTTTTATCTCGAAGATAATTAATAACCATCTGAAACGGACGTTGCGTTTTGGACTTTCGGACCGTCAAACCTAAAATTCGGGGAACTTTTGAACTTTAAATTCGGGGTAAATTTGTTCGTTAATTATAACTTTCAGTGACGTCCATTTAAACTGTTCTTCAATTAAAAGTCTTCTGTGTTAGATAGCGGTTGTGTAATAATTAAAATTACGGGTACTACGGGCCCGTGTGTGCAGGTGATTTATTTTAACCCGTTTTAGGGTTAATGGTCGCTGGATGAAAAGTGACTTTGTGTTGTGTTATAATGATCACTAACTGTGGATAATCTTAGACAATAGATTTTCATTAGATTTCTTTTTTAAACCAAGTAAGATCTTGAAAGATCTGGTATCTATACGTGGCTGTCTGTAAGAGATCGCTCATATCGATATGGCCGGTCTTTGTACTTTCACTATTCTTATTCATTTTTATATGCTTAGCTTAATGTAAACCGCTTCAAATAAAATAAATAATAATATAAATAAAGTTTGTTAATTCAGACGATATGATATGGATCAGTTGAGCTATCTGTAGACTGTTTGCAACAGTCAGCAGTTAGCTCAATTGATTCAATTGTAAATACTAGTATAATTTTCTTTGTGAATAAAGATTTCCTTATTCAGACGACGTTGTCCATAAATTACACAGTAGTACACCAAACATTACAAAAAATGGTACAATACTTATGAGGAACTAAGCAAGTGTCCTACACAGCACAATGACGTCACCATTAGCAGAGAGCAACGCCCTGCTCTGACCATCGCCACAAACCCCTTGCCCGTTGACAAATGAGACCCAGCACCATCGCAATCAGACTACATTGACCAGATTAATCAATCTTTTGGCGGATTGCCGCTTTGACCTACACTTGCTCTGTATAGAAAAAAACCCTCTATAAATAATATACTTAGGTCTAAAGTCGACGAAAAAGAAGAAAAAAATACCTTACTGGCATGTAGTGTATATTTATAAAAATATCGCTAAATAAAAAATACTTTCGTCCAAAGTAGACGAAAAATAAAACAAAAATAACTAAAAAAAATACCTATTGTAATATTATAATTTACAAAACACGAAAAAAAATAATATGTCTATCAACTATTAGGTTTTTTAGCAGGATCTTTTCGCATTTTGTTGGACCTTATCAGAGAAGGTACTGCGCGGAATTGTTAGTATATATTGTTTAATAATATAGCAGGATCTTTGTTTGAAGTGTTAATAGAAGCTATTTAGAGAGATTGAAAGCACTAAATCAGAATTAGAAGAAATCATTCATTATACAACAAAAACAAATCAAAAACCAAAATAGGTAATTAATTTTGTTAATTTTCAGGTCAGTAATTACCCCCACTATGCGGTAATAACAAAATTGTTTTGAAAAATTGGGTCAGATATAATAATTTCTTGATTAGTGTAGCCAAGTTGGCTTTCACTATTTTTTTCTTGCTCCTTTAGTTATACAAAATATTCGAGGAAACAAACTTTTGTCCTAAAAAGTTTAGATTGGATCGTCAGAAAGCGTTCAAACAAAACAAATCTATAAAAACAGAAGCACAATAGAATGAAAATAGTTTGAACAAAGCTCGAGCAGGTACTAAAATATCCACCTTTAGAGAACAACCTGAAATCACAAGGAAAAACTTCTTAAAACTTCTTCAGGAATGTGACACACGCTCCGAATAAAACCAATAAGAGAACTGAACCAAAGGAATTGTTTACAGAAACCAATTTGATCCGTTGTCCTTTTATAACGTACACTTCCGTGCATTGTTATCGTGAGTGTAAATGATTCAAAATTACATATTTTATAACGACAAACCATTAGAATAAAGATTTGTGCACTTTAAATTTTGTCGTGATTAATTTCGGGCTCGGCAACCGAGTGTCTTTTACAAAAAAAAAAAAACACAGAATAATAACTAAATGTATTTATTCAATCTTGTTGGTTACTTTATGCGTAATATTTGACTAGTTTTATGAAGCTAAAGTAAAGTAATGAAAGAGGTAGGTACTGAGTTATGTAGAGCTTTTCTGGACTCCTTAAACTGATAGATTAGTGTTGTGTCTATAAATGCCCCACTGGTTCATTTCTTTTAGTGTAAATCGACCTAAAGAAATTTTCTTCAAATCGTCGCAGGTTGCGTCCGCTCTTATTGCTCGGCAGTGTACCTTTAATGGGAAATTCTTTTACCTCCGCCGTGGTATCGGTAAAGTTCGAAAACAACAAAACACTGGGACTTGGAAACTTTCAGAGTAAAACACGGGAAATGCTTCAAACGGTACATATTTTGGCCATGTCCCTAGGCCGTCTTAGCAACGAAAATGATTATTTTCGTCATAGCCTGTTTTCTTTACAATTATTTTTCCCTTATACATTATACATGTACCTAATTCGTCCATTAAATTAAAATAAATTGTTATACCATGCTATAATGCTAGTCGGATTGTTTAACGATCCAAATAAATAAATAAATAATGTTGGATAATTCACACAGTATCATCTAGCCCCAAGCTAACCCGAGTTGTGTTATGGGTACTAGATGACTGATATACTTAATCCATAACACCTTATCGATAGAATTTTTTATTATACATTGAAAACACCCAGTACGACCGGATCAAATATCAGCAGATCGTACAAACATTTGTCCCGAGGCGGAAATCAAAACCGCAACCTCCTGCGTCGCAGGCGGACCGTGCTGCGCGAGAGAGACATGCTGCGACATTGGGGTCTTCAGCCGGATAGGACTGCTACCTACTTCTTTTTCTACTTTTCGCTCGTTGCTGATTGTAGATACAGGTGTACAAGTGTATGTACACTTGTACCATATGCACGTGCACCATTTTAATATATCATTATCATATCATTAAAATGAATGATTTTTTAGGGTTTCGTACTCGAAAGGTGAAACGAAACCCTAAAAAAGCAGAGAAGTGAGTTTAAATTTAACTTAAATTGCTAACATAGCTTATTCTAAGAACATGTTCAATAAATTAACACCTTTCTTATTGTCTCTATATAGGATTTATGGGAAGTCACTTTGTTCTTGTGTTCTTTTTCGACTTAAATGATGATGATTTTCGTAAGAAACTTCATATTTGCAAGAATGTATTTATAATTTTAATCTCCAACGCAGGCAAGTCCTCAAGTACTAGGAATTTATATCATTAAAACTTTTTGCTTCGTTTGTATTGAATTACCTACATATCTTTTGTACACGCAAAAGTCACACCAACCTTGCATGTAAAAGTCAAAGGTGAAATTTTAAAGACAGGTCAAATTACAAGCCCTTTTCGTAAGAATCTTCAAAGAAAACAAAATAATCTACGAAAAAGTTCAAGACCAAATATAATAAAGCTTCAAGTGGGATGTTTGAAGAGCTTGATATTACGCCTAGCGATCTAATCAAAGAGAACAAAGTTGACATTAGACAGATGCAGTAATTTTTATTATTCTGTAATATTATATAATTTATTTTGGCGTACACAAAAATACAGAACAATAGAGTAAAATATATAATCTATTTTGTTATATTGCTCCCTTATTCGGAATAATAATTGATATAAAGGTTATATTCGATCAAAAAAGAAACATGTTAGGTAAATTCTAAATGAACATGGGAAATGCCCGACTGTTTTCCCTGCAAGCTCAAAGCCGCCATCAGTGGGAGCATGGGAACATGCACATGGCAAACTATGGTGCTTTTTAAGAGATTTTCCTTGTCTCAAAACATTCCCTCTTAAGGGGAGCTGTAAAAGTTTCAGCACTTTTCAGGCAATGTGTTTTTCGCTCAATGTTGCCGCAAAACTTTTCCTGTCCGAATTTCTTTTATTTTCTGTTTATTTAGACAAATCTTTCCAATTGACGAATGCTAATGAAATGGTAAGATTAGTCTATGAATTCCTTTGGGCACAAAAAATAAAGTTGAATATATAATTAGATACAAAACTTTTAAGTTAAATAATTCGGTCGCAATAATTATACTTTACAATGTTTAGATGAACTCTGAAATTTAAAACATGCCGTCCGAAACAAAATTAAAACTTTCTTTTGAAAAAATAATTCAATTTCTTAGTATTTATTATTCAATGTCTTTTCTATTTCTTTTGTTTCGTCCAATTTAATTGTGTTCTAACTTTACCATGAGGGCGGCCATTTTGATTTTTATCTGTAGGGATTCATTTGAATACTTTCCCGCTATCAGAGCAAAACGTTGTCTTGTTTTGATAAGTGTGCGGGAAAAATAAGTTTCAGCGCTTTATTAATGTTTTTTTACGGCTTTTTCTTTATGTTTATAATATACTATATTCTTTTTTATCTCATGCAATTTGTCTTTGGTAAATGAATTGGGGTTAGGTCTTTGTTCAGATGCGATAAACATTTTCAGTTCTTTAAATGTCTTTCTCAAGTTTCTGAAAGGGACAGGGGAAACCGAATTCATATTTCACAGACGGTTTAGACGTAAATTGTCTTCAGCCGGGTAAACCCAAGACAAACAGATAAATTCGCGGGAAGGTATTAGAGAAAAATAAATCCCAGATAGACGGGTAGTTTAAAAATCCAGTTTAAACCAGTTTTTCCCGGCAAGTGACTCGTTAGACGAATAGTCGGGGTACGTGTGTTGGACAGGACCTCCCCTTGCCCCCTATGGGGGCCTATGGGGGCGCTTACGAACCTTAGTGAGTATTATTTATTCTGCGCTAGACTGTCGAACGCACCCGACGCCTTCGTTCAATCGCACTAACTTGGAAAGGATTTTGAGAGAAAATAAAACCGTTCAACTGTTTATCTGGCACACCCTTTATACAATATGGTACCTACTTAAATAACCCTCAGAGTCTGTAGTCCGGTTTTCTGGCAACATTCTGTAGTACGCTTTATTTTATCCAGTTAAGAAAACAAAGGTTTTGCATGTACGTCACTATGCCAGAGAAATCGTGCGTAAGCATAATCTCTTTGCATACTTAAATAATACCTACTGGATATTTCCACATAACATCAACTAGTGTTGTGTTTGTACAATAGGTACTAGCAATAATACTATAGTTTTTTATGAATTCTCAGGAAGATGTAGAAACTGTATGATGTTTTTTTGAATAAAGTTACTAGAACTAACGAATAAATAGAAAACACCCATGTGTTTAAGTTGTGAGCAGCTGCAACGCTTACTATGCAACATTTTTTTTGCATCTTTACGCAGTTTCATAATTACTAAACCGTTGTGGATTCTATGTAAATATTTAGTTTCAAACTTTTAACTAAAACTTTCGACGAAAAACAAACAAGCAAGTTTTAACTGAATTAACTGCTGAGCTCAGTTTGAGGATACTTCGTTTATTCTAAATGATAAAAAATAACAATTTTCTGTTTAAAAAGGCATTTTTTCGTTGAAAATGCTTACGACATTTTTCCAACTTCGTTACACGTAGAACTTATGACTCTTAAAATAACACTCTTATTTCGAACCAGCACTTTATTATAGACCTTCGAAAATAATAAAATGTAGACCTTTTCTCATCTTATCAAGATGATTTAGGTTTATGATGTCAGCCTTATTTTATTTGTGGTAAGCGATTTATGAGACATTATTATTTTAGGTCACAAAAAGTCATGCTCACGTCAGCTGTCTGCTCTATACTTTAACAAGCTTCAGTCCCAGGTTTTGCACACATTATCAAAAAAAAATGTGTATTATTTCAGCCCGTGTCGCTCAGTAGTTTTGGCGTCAAGGTGTACGATATGTGTTATTCAGTTATTTTTACATAAAAATACTTACCCGGATCCGTGAAAAAAAATTTACTAATTAAATTAAATTTTTAAATAACCTTTTAGGTACGAAAATGTTGCCCTTTCCTGTTAGTACCTAAACCTATTCTTATAATATTCATATTTCCTTTGATTTCATCAACAACAAAGAAGATAACTGCGAGTCAAACTAGTATCTCATCTTTATAAATATCATCACAACAGGACAGGGATGGCATCCTCTATTTAGTTAGAGGATGTTTGTCCGAAGGTTTCCGGATTTCCCGTAATCTAACCTATTGTGTTTGCGCTACTACATACATACATTGTATTACGTATGTCGTATAGAAGGGTTAGAATATTGGACTGCAAGTCAGCAAACACAGCCTTTCAACCGAGGCTTTTGCAGACGGGAGACATTTGATCGGCCGATAGTAGTTGTGTTCTCGTTGGGATTTTTAGCTGATTTCATAAGCTTGGATTTGGAACTTAGGACGATTTCTGGACAGGTGGAATGACGACCTGCGAAAGACTACAGGCAGATGCTGGATGCAGCAAGCTGAAGACAGCGCGATATGGCGCTCATTAGGGGAGGCCTAGTCTCTATGTGTGGATGAAGACATGCTGATGATGATGATGATATGCTTAAATCACAATTCGTCATAAAGCAGCATCGATTGAATCATTCGCCCGTATTTTGATCATCATCATCATCATCCGCAACTCGACTTCACCCATTGCTAGGTATAGGCCTCCAAACTTTTCTGCCACTCCACACGGTCCTGCGCCAATCTCATCCAGGTTTCTGCGGTATTAGAGATGTCATCTGCCCATCTTGCCACTGGACGTCCAACTTTGATCATTGATATTAAAGTCATCATTTTAATCATTTGCATTTGCTACATCATTTACAGATTCGATCTTATTTGATTCCGTTTGTGCTTTTTACTATTTTGGTGAAGTTTATAATCTAGTTTCTGCCCAAAGCAAGTAGCAAATAATAGAAATTGGTGTAAATCTGTCTAGTAAAGGAACCGATGAAACAAAATCTAAGTAATTTTATGAATATTTACGCAAATTCGTAGGATTGACTCGCTAACTCACAAAAGGCATTCAGCTTTCGGTGTTGGGAATCGAATTGACGAGAACGTGCATCCCCTAACTCATTTCTTTACAATCCTTTTAATGCTTAAAATAGCAATATACCTACGTGAATTCACTTGCTAGGGTTGGCAATAACTTTTGGAGAAAATGAAAACGAAATACGGACAAAAACTTTAATGGTACCCCTAGGGCGGCTTAGGCCCTTCGCAAGTCTATTCGAGTTTTTATTGAAAGTTGAAAGAATTTCGCGGAATGTGTCGGGATTTCCGAATGATAATAATATACTACGAACTAGTACTTACCTTATAACAGTTAGCATTTCTACTTACTAAGTCAAACAAAACATTAACATTTCAGTTAACTACGAAAATGTGCAAGCCTGTTTCACTGTAATTCATGATGAAACCATAAAAAATTACAGCTAATTTTATTGGAAACTGTACAGAGTGCTAAAGGGGGTGATTCTGGAGCCTGAGGACTAACTTATGGACAACGAGTTTTTAAATCTCGAAAATTGTTTTTTTTTCTTGCAAAAAATAAAGTTTTTTTCTTCCTATTCGTGTTCTTTTATACGCCCTCTTGCATTATTTAACATTACAAAATATTTCACAAATGTTTTTTCAGCAAAAATTATTAAACAAACATTAATTAGAGTCAATAAATGAATGCATTCATAGCCCCAAGGTTTTAACAAAGACGAAAAATCCTCATACTTACAACCTCCCAAACTTTCGGAACAAAATGATCTAAGTTCAAGCAAAAGGAATTGGATTTTGTATTGAATTGACAGAGGCAGGGGTAGGAGGCAGGGGTAGTGGAGGGTAAACACAGGTGAAGGCAAACATGATCTGTCAAAGAAGGAATGGACAATTCCTTCTTTGACAGATCATGTTTGACAGATCTGATTGAACTTTTGTTATTATGAGACACCACCATGGTCTGTAGTTATATGGAAGCTTTTGACACAAAAAATAATAACTGCTTATGGGTACAACTCCATGAATGCTGAACAAGGTCACCTTTCCAAAAGCGTTTAAGAGGGCGATTTTGTGAAAAGGGTAGACATAGGATTTCGCGTTCATAGGAGCAGGACAGAGCATACATTTTTGAAAAGGCGTAAGCATAAACATCAAGTTATTGCTTATTTACAAGAAAAACACAAAACATATGAAGAAACTGTATTAACGAACCAAAGAATTAGAAGTAACCAAAACAAAATCTTTTCTATAGACCGCAGGTTTCCTGGGATCTCGTCCCAATTAAGAGCAAAAAGTGCACTTTCAAGGTTTTTTTTTCTTAATTTGTTTTATCTTTTGTCTATCGTGTCTTCACAATTAAGGAACCGAAGAAAAAAAAATTAATTATATGTATTATATCTTGTTTTTTACCACGGGAATCCCGTGAGTACTGAGATCTAGATGTTTGTACGATCTGCAGATATTTGTTCAGGGTGTTCTGGATGTTTTCTATGTATAATAAAAAATATCGATCTATGTAGTGTATTGTATTATGTATATCAGTTATCTAGTACCCATAACACAAGCTCTGCTTAGCTTGGGGCTAGATAATGCTGTGTGAATTGTCCCGCATTATTTATTTTATTTATTATTATTATTATCTAGGCCTAGTTTGACAAAGAAAAACGCTAGGTTGAAAAACAAGGCGAACCTTAGTTTTCTTTTAATTGCAGCTTTTTTTGTCGTTGTCTCTACATAAAAGTCGTTGGGTAATATTAAGATTCAAAAAGAACAAGAAAAATACTGGCAAGAAATCAACAGGGATAGACCCATCAGTGGGTGACTAAGTACCTACCCAACGATGATGATTGATGACCACTAATACCCTGATAATAATAAGAAGTAGGTACATTATTAAATAATAATAAGAAATAATGTTAGTCAATTTACAAAGCATCATCTAGCCCCAAGCTAAGCAGAGCTTATGTTATGTGTACTATATTTATACTACATTGAAGATATCTTTACATAAAAACACCCAGAACGCTCGGAAGAAATAAAGTAAAGTAAAGTAAAAGTAAAAGTTTATTTCAAACAAAATGGCACTGTTTAAGGGTTACAATAATAATGGTAACTTATGAAAGCTTTCATATCTATATATGATTTCTCAAGGTGTTGATACCCGTGGTCGAGTGACTTCCCTCCGTACTAGTTAATACTGTGTTACGGCGGGAAGTCTTGCTCTCCCCCTGATAGTAGGCGTTATGACATGACATTATGTAGTGTAAGCTTAACAACATGCCTAGTGCGACTCAAATATTTAGGTACATACGTATAAAACAAAGATAAAAATAACAAAATAGAAACTTAAAAAATAAAAAAAATGTATATATACATACTTATTGATCTAGACTACCTAATATTAAAGAAAAGTACATTATAACATAAGAAGTAAGTCCTTATCTATCCTAATGGTTTTGAGTGCATGCAAATTAATTCAATAGTAAGTAAGTGGTTGCATGGGTAGCTACATATCATAAATAAACACTCCAGATTTACAGGCTTACAGGAGCAAGGAAGGTCTCTATCCTGGTATAACTCAGGAATTAATATGCACGTAGGTACCTACCTACCTTAATGGGTAGGTATGTTTTTATAAAATTGTTATTTAATCTAATTTATTATCTATCTATCGTTAAAACTAGCATCGTGATGATGTAAAAGATATCTTATCTATTAGCATTAACTATCCTATTTTAAAACTATCGTCATAACATCAAATTGAAATATTTACAAATCTTATAAAAAATTGACTCGAGGCGGGAATCGAACCTGCAAACTCTTGCGTCGTAGGTACACCTTCGCCGTATTCTAAGAGTACGTATTTTACAAGTAATTAGGTTACAGAAGTGGGATACCTAATTTTTGTAAAGTTTATCATCGTCGTCTTTGTATAAAACAACAAATAAATGAAACAATACCAGAATCCCCTATTAGCATATTAATTCCGTATCAAACCCAGTACAGAACTCCTGTTGATTGTCAATTAACAAGCGGTAGAAGTTTTGATTAAGAATAAATTTTCGGAATAAGGAATGTTTCTTATACAAATGATATCCTACTTGCTCGAACATTCCGTTTGTGGATCCTAACTTTGATAAGACTCAACCTACTTTCAAGACAAAACTTGCAATCGTTCACTGTTTTAATGAAAATCTAAGCAAATAGAATATCTTGGTAAGTTTTACGGAAAATTGTTTTTAATGCGACATCCATATTTAATAATATGAATTCGAAAGTAACTCTGTCTGTGTGTCTGTTACCTTATCACGTCGAAATTTGACAAGAGGAAAATGGTATCAGAAGCCGCAGACAGCAGCTAGCAGTTTAATAGAGATCTAATAACTGATATTGTTTCAAGACCTTAGTGGAAGAGAGGGCAAAGGTCTGCGACGCATGAGGTTGCCGGTTCAATCCCCGCGGTGGACAAATGGTCTGCAGATATTTTTCCGGGCCTTGGTGTTTTCTATGTTTATTAAATAAAACCATTACCTAGTCATCTATCACATAATGAAGAAATACAGCTTAGTTTGGAGCTAGATGATGCTATGGAATCGTCCAGAATTATTTATTGCTCCCCTTAGAGTCGAGACTCTAGGTCCGAGGCTCTCCGGGTTTTAAAAAAAATATCTAAGCGTCTGGTCGAAGCAACTGACCCGAGAGCTGGTGAGTATCTGGCGCAGCGCATTGGCATTGCCATATAGCGGGGCAATGCAGACAGCGTCTTGGGGACGCTCCCGAGTAATATTGATATGGATCAGTCTGTAGATTGTTTGCCACAGTCTGTAGCTAGTTCTGTGGGGACGACAGTACTCTGGAAGTGAATGAAACAACAATACCTTTCGGGTAAAATGCCAATTAAATATGATATAATTTATCGTGGCTTGAATTGACACTATATTATTTTGGGTCGAAATAACAATTTTAAATTCGTGGTGAGAAACTGTGGGTTGAAATAACAATACACCGTAGTTACCTCAATTGTTTCAATTTTAAATACTAGTTCTAATCTGGTTCTATTTGCTTTTTTGTAGTAATTTTCTTTGTTAATCAATGAATTCTTTACTTATTGCATTTCGATGTAATCCTATGTATATTGTTCTATGGATACAAAAAGCAATTGGCAACACCGTTGTAATAAAACGTTTGAACAAATCTAAAGTCTAAACCACCCCTTTCATAGCAACTCCTTTTTTACTTGGCAAAGGATCGCAGTTCAACCCAATCTGCTTTTGATGAGCCTTCGGAAACCTTCCAACAAATAACGAGCATCAATAAGGTTGAAAATTGCGCAGCTTATCCTACCCTAAAATCCGTCAGACAAAGGCACTTCCGGCTGTGCCAAGACGGTGTGCCGGAAGTAGACACTATCGCCATCTATGCGCCTTATCGGAAACTACGTGTCTATGTGTACATTGTTTATGATGTTAAGTTATAGTTATTGCAGTTTTGCTCGTTTTTTATCAATCGGTGGGAGATAGGAAACTACGCTTTTATGCTGTAATTTATTTTATCCGGGAAATATGCGATGAAATTCGGCGGAGCAGAAATTTGCTTTTATGCTACCTACAGCGAAATGCAAAATTGACGCCAAAAATACCAAAACCAATCAAATCTACTTGAATTACTAAATTTCACATGAGTACTTACTTATTATTTGTGTTAAAAAATAAAATAAAACATATTATAAAAGTGTTTGAGTTTGCAAAGAACATTAAAATATTAAAATCAAAATGCGTGACTACCCCCAATTTGTCATAAAAACATAAATTTCCAAAAACTAAAAGTGAAGGCTAAAAAATCAAGTCCAATCATGCCTCGAACATAACTCTAGCAAAACAAGTTGTTCCCCTTTAAAAGCAGGTAGTAGATGGTCGGTTAGGTGAAATTTATAACCCTTGGCGAGATGGGGTGCAAGCGGCGTAAATTGGTTAATGCAAGGGGTGTAGTTAGTGCGAATGTGTAGAAAACGTTTTTCGAATGCCTGGAGGGAAGTTATTAGAGGCTTCGCGGGGTTTTATCGCTTTTTAAGAATCCCTCTCATTTACCTACCGTCTTACTTCAGAGGGGTAGTTGTGAATTCGACCCCTGGATCGACTGAAATGGGTGGTGTAATGCAACGTAACTTAACTTAGTTCATTTTTCACGGCGCTCTCTAGACACAAACCTTGCGTTCCACACACGGAAGGAATACAGTAAAAGTCTTTTGATGTAGATTAGGTATAGTAGTTACATCTAAATGTTTCTTCTGTAGACGGTTAACCATACTAATGTACCCTAAGGTTTATTTCAATGAGGCAAAACCGACTAAAATAACTCTTTCTAATAATGTTACTACTGGAATGGGACCAGAGATTCCACAAAAAAACTGATTTGGCACTTACTTGCCGTCAATAACATCGATAGGTATACGTGACATCCAGATTATTTCCTTACCTGTAACAAGAAAGACAATAAATTACATAATTTGTATGGCTGCATGGGGAAAACATATCATGAATCACGTCTTTGGGGATGAAAGCACAAAGGAAACGGAATCTGTAGAGATTAAAATCATTTTCATATTATTATTTGTTACTAAAAGATGAAGTACATACCTAGTGGTAAGAATGTTGTATTTTTTGAAACACTGATCGATGATTAATAAATGATTATGACCTAAAAATTGTGAGATTTGTTGATACTGAACAATTTATCACTGCACACGAGAATGTCCACATTTTTACCTACTGAACTATGAGTAACTAAGTTAAACAACATGAAAGCTGTCAAAATTATAAGTCGTAAGTAAGCTTATCCTGTATTAACTATGTCCATAATTCCAATATTTGACTGCACCCCACACGAAAACGTATTATGTTTCTTCAATATTTCGTGCAGCAAACATTAGGCCATCCCCTAGTCAAACGAAGAATCAATTTCAATAATCGAGGATTATGTTTTTCAATCAAGGGGATCATTAATTTTGATAGATGTAGGGTCAGTAAACGAAAAGGTTCATTGCACTTTACCTATTCTAAGCACTAGTCGATATATTGCTGCGGAACGCGACAGAGTCCAGAATCTAGCAATTGCTGCCTTTAGAGCTAAACTAGGTTACTTACATCACTGTCTCAAATCGGACAGTTACGGATTAACTGAGCTGACTACCGTAGAAAGAGTTTATGTTTGCCAAGCTGCTAAATTAATGCTAGTCAATGGACACGAGTAAAGGGCCAGAAAAGACGGCGATAAATACAAAAAAAGGGTGCAAACCAGCTTGTAAAAACAATCTAATAGATACTCAAACATTGTGACATTACTGAGGGACAAAATGTCCCAAACAAAATCTTAACGACAGTTTCAGTTTTATCGCCCATCGATCCAAGACAGAGGGGCACCTACCTCAATATTTAAATCGAGAATCAAATAAAATTGCAAATTCTACAGGCGTACTCCGGACCCTCAGATCAGTTACGACCGCTAGACGCATCGCATAATACATTGACGTTCTTGAATGACAAATGGCGATGGCTTTTTTGACTAGCCAAGCGTTCTATTTACGACATTCCGGAATCGTTGCGAATTCGAATGAGGGTGGAAGTCGAACTGTTGGTTTTAGGGCATCATATCGTCTTGACATTGTAATGAGATGCTGGGAATCTTTGAAGTAGGAAGAGATCAAAATATAACTCATACAAGCTGCGTTAGCAAGGGTCTGATAGGCAACGAAGACTAGACTGCCAGTCGGTGCATTTGAATTGATGATCTCAAAGTAACTGGCGAATTTATTTGCTTATGTATCCATTTATTAACCGCGGTGAATAATTTTATAGCGAAAGCAGCCATTTTATTAAACACCTTTAGAGACCCGGGGCAAAGTGAAGTCACGTTACCGTAGACCTAAAGCTCAGCTAGGTGTGGCTAAATCCAGTTTCAAAGAACCCAATTTGCTTATAAGGAAGGCTACACAGAGCTGCAAAATTGACTTTGTGTTCAGTAAATGGATGTTAATCTACTTAAGAGTTTAGTTGGAGCTTTGTGTCAACTTTTCAGGATGGGACACTAAAAAGCTTTCAATTCCTGCTTCTGATGGCATTGATGGGTGGATCCAAACGAGTAATTAGATTTCTGTTGTCTCTGTGATAAGTTTAATAGGTCAGAGGTAAAAAAAGAACCTATTAAAGTTTTAAGAAACTTTGTCTTAACATAGGCTGCGAAAGGAAGCAACTTAAGACATCTTAGAAAACAAGATTTAAGGTATTTTCATAATGTTCCAGATGATTTTCCTCATTTTCTATTTTACACCAAGCAAAATATCAATGTCCTTCAAAGCTTGTAGATACTCTTAGGTATATAAAAACGAGCTCTGTGTAATAGACATTGAGTCACAAAATACAAGTTACTAAAAAGGTGAATAAGTCGAAATCCGCAAAATAAAGCAGCACATTAAAAATAAAGCTCTAACTAACAAATAACTCGCAAATTCGTTTACATTACCGGCATACTTCAGCATGCATAAAACGTAAAACGCAAAGTAAACAGTTTTATACTTGCCCCACGGAGGGCATTAACAATACTCCCCTATTCGATTAAAGGAAGGAAATAAAAACTCCCCGGTTCTCTTTCATAATTTGCATGGTAGACGCAAATAAATTTAAAATATTGCTGTGAGAAGCCTTAATTTTTCCTTATCTGTGTTCCAATCAATCTTGCGGTGTCAGCCAAACAGATATGTAATTACATACTTTGATTTCGAAATACGCGATAACGGTATTTTTCTATTTTATTGCTATTTTGTTGCATTTGATGCATGCAGATGTAAGTAACTGCATTCTCATTTTAGCCTATGACCATTAAATTGGAGCTGGATTTAGTCTTTGCCGTGTTAAGCGAAGCTAGCATTCTGTCTTTCTGATTTTGCTTAAAAAAATATCCCTCGACCTTGAATTTGTTCAAGTGGTTTAAATACGAGAACCATTGACATAAATATTTTCGAAAAAAAAAATTTAGTTCAAAAGCTATTGACGCTAGATGAGTCAAATAAACTGAAAAAACCAAATGCCAGCAAATCCTGGCGGCGATCTGCCGAAAACCCATGCTGTAAGGATCTGTATAACGTGGTTCCCTAAAATAATGAAAGGCTTGAGAACTTGGAAGAGGCCTGATACCCAGCAGTAGTTAGACGGGCTGTTAATAAAGATAAAAATAAAAGGGAAACCAACACCACAACACCTTACAACAAAAACACTAATACCCTAAATATACTGGTTAACTACGTCACAAGCTATAATAAGAGGTACAAAAACTAATCTAACTCGAACAATAGTAAAGATAACATGGCCGTCCCTAGGGTGCCTTGCCTACTGTTAGCTTTGCAACTCTGTCGAAGTAACATTGGACCTGTAGACAGTAAATAGCAGGGATGCCACAGTTCCATAGATATAAAAAATGTTATAAAAATAATTTCTGACGTAAATTATCAAACCTCAGAGACACTGAGAGCTCAGTGTCCTATCACTTTCATCAAGGTTTTTTTTAGTAGAGATCGCTCTTGAGCCATAAGACTTGTCACTTAGTTTGTTAGTTGTTTTGCTGTATTGTTTCTATCGATTTATGTGTGCAATAAAGTATGGTTTTATCTATCTATCAACCAGCAAGGCCTGATGATTTATATATCTTCGGAAACCATATTCTTCAAACATGACATAGCATAGGTTCCTACAAAAATCGACTACCAGTAGAGAAAGGGGTATCTCACAATCACATCTTGTATTCATAATTCCCATTTTTAAGTTAACATTAGATATCTTTTTATTTTTTAGGTTAAGTAAAATGCAACTAGAGTGATAACCAGATTTTATTTAGAAATATGACATCCTTGATACTAAAAATGAACTACGACATGGTTCCAAATACAATGAGATAGGACTTGCAGCGCAATTAAATGAGAGGGGCTTACTGTCGTATTATTTCGCTATTTTTGCTTTCAATAGATACTGATTAGAATCGGGAATATATTGAAAGGAAACGAGTTTCCTACGGTTTAATGCTATTTTATAGAATACTAGTTGCTGACGCGGCTTCGTAGGTGCAGGTTGATATGATAAATAGCCTATGTTATGTTATCCCAGACAGCTATATCAAGGCACAATTTCAGACATAACTTCAACAGTTTCATAATTTTGGCGAGAAGAGATAACAAAACACACTAGTCCAAAATTTCGCCTTTACAATATTAGTAACATTAAAACCCTAAAACCATCATGGTCTTAAGTGCACAAGTGACTTCAGCATTAGTTATTAGATGCCCAAATTTTTTGAAAGTCAAAACGCCTCAATTTAAAGTAAAATCCCCCGAAAAATTGATAATATTTTATTCCCTTTCTGAATGAAGTGAAATCTTTTACACGCTTCGATTTAATGGAATTGGTGCGGTTTAATGATGGTTTAACGAACGTATGTATGTAGATAGGTACCTTTTTAATAATATCCGATTATTTCGTAGGAGTCATTGAAATCAGATCAAGAGCTATTTAACAAACTGAAATACTGTAATTTCAAAATGTTAATTTTATTTAATTATTCCGCAATGTTTTTTTATTTTAAGGTGATTTGCTTGTGTCTCTTGGTATTTTTACGTATCCTTTAATCAGAATTCAATCTAGATTATCAACGATAAAATTGAAAACAGTACTGTTCGTATCTGCATTTTACATTATTCCCATAAAATTAAATTTTAAGAACTGACAAAATTGTAAGTGAATATAAACATGATCATTGAAATTGTAGTAAATTTCACCAAAACCCAGTTTTTTTCGGAAAATGGATGGATAATGTAAGGCGGAAAAATGAGAGTTCTTATTACACAAAAGGTGCTTCTTTTCTAAAATATATTAATATTTAACAAAATTTACATACATTAAGGTTAACTGACATACTCGTAGCAGCTGATCGTCCGAATATACACATGTAGGTATCAGGAGCACCACCCTCAACATAAAAAACAACTGCCACATTTTCGGTTGTTAACCATTTCTGTTGCAAACACATTTGGAGAGTCGCCCTAGATTACCATACGAAGCCTAGACTGACATTTGCACACAGGGTCATCGGAGTAAACTGGCACAATCATGCAAAGTGGCCGTTCGCGTTAGCTAAGACGGCATACTGAGGGACTATGAATATTGAATTACAATTTCGCCGAAGTTCGTAGCGGTGTCAACTGTGGCGCTTTGTGAGGACTGAAACGTGTTGATTGAAAGGGACTTATGACGTTTGTAACGGCATTTCGATCACGTGGGCTATTTAGCAAGCTAGCACTATAGTTCAGTAGTTTTTTGGTGCAGTAAAGTAGCGAAGTGGAGGAGATTAATCAAGGAAGTTGACCTCACCGGATAAGCTAGAAAGAGACAAAAAGAGTAGCAAAGTCTAAATGCATTTTAACTACACTGAAAAACCATTTTTGTGATGACACATATATGACACAATGTGAGACGATTGGCCCATATACTTTAAGCTTGTAGGTAAGTACAGCGGTTGTAGGTAAGTACAGCGGTTGTAGGTAAGTACAGCGGTTGTAGGTAAGTACAGCGGTTGTAGGTAAGTACAGCGGTTGTAGGTAAGTACAGCGGTTGTAGGTAAGTACAGCGGTTGTAGGTAAGTACAACAAAAACAACGGACTCAAATACTTTCGGTGTATTTAAAACATTGGGGATTCAAAAACATTTTATACCGTCAAATGTTCAGTATTTTTTATATTAACCTATCACATGACCGTAGTTACTGATTGTTTTATCGCTATGAAAGCTACGTTATACGATCTCCTGTTCACAGTTTAAGTAGTAGGCACCTACTTTGCCGTCGTGACGAGACAGTCGTGCGGCTGACTTGACAGCGTATCTGGTGAAATTGCCGCGGATGATGGGAAAGTGGGATCACTCAGTGCAACAGTGTCGGGGTCATCTTAAATGAACTGATTTTATCTTCATTTCTTTTAAATTGCGCGTTTATCAGATCCTAGAACCACTTTCAAAAAAAAGTTTCGAAAAAAGAACACAGCGAAAATCTTTTTTCTGTGTTTTAATATTATCTGCTTACCTAATATTATGAAGACTTTGATCTTGACCGACGTTTTTCATATTCTTCTAAGTAATAAATTATTGGGTGCCTAGACGAAATATGTCGATTAATATTCCAGTAGAATCTTGTAAACTTTCGCAGGGTCTTTCATATATCAGACCGTATAATAGAAGGCCTTAGAAATTTCGAGAAAACGCTGACATTCTTAGACGGTTTTTATTACAATAATGTGTTATTATCTTTTATGAGTCTCTCATTGCACGACTTTGACAATTGATTTGCATTTTGTGAAATTGCGTGCTAAAGAATAAATTTTATTGGTTATTTTAATACATTATTTGGAATTTTATGTGAAGTTTTTGTTGGAAAGCTTTTTGTGTTATTTTAGGCGATGAATTACTATTAAAATATCCAGCATACGACTAAGGGTTAACGTTTATTAAATTTTATAGCTTATTCATGATTTTCATGTTAATTGATGTTAAGTACTTGAAATAAAATCGAGTATAATAAAGATTTCTAACTATAAAGCCCAATTGAGTAAGCAATAAAGGCAAAACGCGACAAACAGTAGAAATAAAACGAAACAACTAACGAACAGTTATTATTATAGCAAGCTTTTTTAGCCCAAGGACCGAAGTGGAAACATGTCTAGGTAGCGCTAAATAGAACTAGAAATTTTACTATTACTGGTCACGCTTGGCCTAAAAGGTTCACATAAAGCTAGCTTCCACGAAAAATAAAGGAAATTTTTCCAAGTAGGTTTTTGCTTTTCACACGTAAGCTGGTGAGTTATCAAGAAAATAATTGCGCTCTTCTCGCTTAAAACCCAGCCAAAGGGTCACCGTAATTAAAACGTATCTCACATTACCCGTCAAATATTTCAACTATTCCAAGAATTACACCGTTACATCCCCCTCTTCCTAATTTCACTCTTGCAGATACCCAGTTATTCTAAATGGTAATATTATACAATTACGCTCCCCTGTACCAGGTATGAATATATCGGCCTCTCGGAGGGATAATTCAGTAAGCGGCAGAATAAGAATATCGCAATCTTCGGTCTTAAAGTCGTAGGTCGTAAATCTTTAGTATTATTTCGCGAAAGGGATATTTATTTAGCTTTAAGCCAGTAAGGTAAGAGAGCAAAAGTAGGTGCCTACGCATTAAAAAACATTTGTTATTGTCAGCTTATGTTAGGGCTAAGTGTGTGAGAGGTTGAATATTAATTAGAGAATTCACTCCTATAGGTCTGCGGCTTTGTGTAGTAAATTTATCAAGATAAAAAGGTATACAATAAAATCTTTCCTACGTCTAAAATAAAAATAAAAGGTCTGTAGATAATGAGTAACATCGTTTCGCCATTCAAAACTCGATACCTCAAGTTTCCTTTTAACAAATGCCAGTTGCGCGTTTGCACCTGTGTGTTACATAAAAAGCTTTATTAGCTTCACGACACGACAATGGATATATAATAGGAACAGAATGCCGTAACTATGAGGATGTAATATTGTAATTAAAGTTTACGAAGATGAAAACCATATGCCAGGGAATACAACGAAAAAAGATTTTTTCAAAAAAGATTAACTTTCACGGAAAACTCTGACAACCACCTTACAAGTAATTAAAGTCCAACTTATATTTGTGGCTTTTTGTCCGGATAACAAAAGCCAATTGTTATTTCAGGTCTAGGTTGTTTGTAGATGGTCAGAGTCAAAACCTGTTTGACATTGACATTTACTATTTTTAATGACGTAAAAGCTATAAGTAATCTTTAAAAAAATCGGAGTTTGTTCTTGTTTTTCTTATCATTAGCCTGCGTCGACCTCAGCTCAACATTTCAGTTCTATTTATTATTTTATTTTTTATTCTTCATTGTTTAGGGGACTTTGGTTCATTGGTGACTAATATAGATGAAGTTGAATCCACAATATTGGCGTAAAGGATCAGTATGATAATGATATTTAAAATCGTGTCGTGTGCTACGAAGACGTGTTAAAGACATGGTGCCGTTAATTTGTGTCTTGGAATAATGCTATAGAGCCCCCTTTCTTCTGTAATTGTTATGAAATTCAAACTGTTTGTACGAGTTGTATTGTTGGCAATTAGTATAAATGCCATCTGTGGTTGGAACAAGGGAATGAGTGGTGCCTTGTATATTAAGTAGAATTGAACTTTTAACGGTCGATGTTTCAGTGTTATTAAAGTATTTAGCCGCAAATAACACTGCGATCGTTTTATAATCCTATTAGCTTCTGCCCGCGGCTTTGCACGCAATTTTTGTATTATATTAGAAGCTTTCAAGCTGGTCCACGTCTAGAACTAGGTTCGAGTTGAATTTTCGAAGTAGGTATAGCCTACCTACTTGAAAATTCCGCTTCGATGCGTTCTGTACTACTTTTGGTAAGCATAATCTATAATATAAAAATGAATCGCAAAATGTGTTGGTAAGCGCATAACTCAACAACGCCTGGACCGATTTCGCTAATTCTTTCTTTGTTGTGTTTGTTATTGTCAGGAGAAGGTTCTTATGAAAGAAAAAATTAAGAAAGTTGGAAACATAAATTTCCACGGGGGCGAAGCCGCGGGGCGCAGCTAGTAGTCAATAAAATAAATAAATGTTATAATCACACTAATATTATAAATGCGAAAGTTTGGATGGATGGATGGATGTTTGTTACCTCTTGACGCCAAAACTACTGAACGGATCGGGCTGAAATTTTGCATACAGGTAAATCTAACCCTGGAATCAAACATAGGCGACTTTTTATCCCATAAATCAGTTCCCATGGGATAGAAATAACCTCAAAACGTTTCCATAGAAACAACGTGTGCGAAGCCGCGGGCAGAAGCTAGTGATGTATAAACTTTCTTCTTTTGCAATATTAGATCACCTCGAAACACTGTCGTATCACATCACACTAATATTATAAATGCGAAAGTTTGGATGGATGGATGTATAGATGGATGGATGTTTCTTAACTCTTCACGCCAAAACTACTGAACGGATCAGGCTGAAATTTTGCAGACAGGTAAGTCTAACCCTGGAATCAAACATAGGCGACTTTTTATCCCATAAATCAGTTCCCGTGGGATAGAAATAACCTCAAAACGGTTCCATAGAAACAACGCGTGCGAAGCCGCGGGCAGAAGCTAGTTGAAAATAAACCTACATTATAAGAATTATCATTAAAATCCAAATTTGTCAACCCTCTACCTTACATTTCGACAGTGACACTTTACGTCACTCGAAATTTGTAAAAACCGGCACCAAATTGCACCTTATCTCGTCGTAACAAGGGTTATTGTGTTCCCCTAAGAAATTTGCATGATAATTCTGTTGTTTCGCCCACTTATGCAACAAACGTCGCGATCTCAGAACTTCAAATGTAGAGCTTCAAGCGGCGTAATGCGTAATCCGGTGAGCGCCATGTTTGGCCGCCATGTTGGTCCGGCTCAGGGATGTCACTGTCAAACTCAATTATAATTTGACGGGTTCATGTCACTCGTTTGATTTCGTACGTTGAAAATTATATTCAAATGTTTAGTTGACACCTCCATACAATTATTCTAAAATGTAAAATAAATATTTATATTTATACAAAGTGGCAGTTCTGTCTTTCAATGCCATTGTTGTTTATAGCGATTAAGTAAGCTGCTTACTGTTTTTTAGAAAATAATAAACTAACGTCGTCATTACAACTTAAAATAAAATAATTTAACAAAACTAGCCGTACCTAAGTTTGTGATAAATCTGATATTCACATTTTAGTTCATTTTAACCCGTCAACTGTCACATGACACATTTCTGTCACAAAGCCAATTAAGTGATCCAAGTGATCGATCGCAATCAAGAAGCTAACTCGAACCCACACAGCCTGCGAGCGCCGCGGTAATTAGATAATTGAACGAGACGTGACAACCCTGTGTGTTTGCACCTACCGGCGAGTCTCGGAGATGGCGGCGGTTTTCTTATGTCAAACGTTATCAGTGTGTGATGTGGTTTCTGATTCTGGATACCAGATTCTGTAAAATAAGGGGTACACTACCTACTGGTTGATTCTAATACGAGACGAATATGAATTTGATCTTTATAAGAAAATGCAAAATACAGGTTGAAAAAACATTTATGTCCGTCCTATAATAATGATAATAAAATGTTTATTTGTCTCTCACAAAGGTCTTAACTAAAGGTAATCACTAAGTTAGGAATAAATAATATTCCCAACGTCATAACCAATTGGTTATGATGTTGGATAATTTTTAGCTTACATTTGACAGAACTTGACAGAAGTGTAAGTTAACCAATATTGGTGTGTATTAATTTTATTTATTAATTTATTTTTGGAAAATCAAAACTTCATCGGGACTTTCTTGCAACCTACATGGATAAATTTTTGGTGAAACACAATTACAAAAAAAATTATTTTGATATTTAAGTAAGTGCTTAGTCAAGTATAAATGTCGCAAGACTCATCGCTCTAGCTCTCGGCCTACCCGTCACAGGTAACACAATAGTGACTCTCGTATTTGCACCTACAGATTGGCATCAAGCACTGTAAATTCGCTCCGAAGGTTGTCAACTTGATTTGTTCTTTAGTTGGGATCGTTTGAAGACGAATTGGGACATGTTAATCAGCTTATGGCATGTACTTTGTATGGTCTCGATCGTGTATCAAATCAATCAATTCAAAAGCATCGTTCAATTTCAGTAACTCTTCACATAATAGGTATCTCATACCCACAAGCAATGTTAGGACCATATGGTCCTAACATTTAAACCTTACGTAATATTACTTGATCATGTACGTAAGTACGTATGATCAAGTAATGTGGTCTTGACAACCTCTGTGGCTCGGTACGTGTATGTCCTCCTAAGACGCAAAAAGTATCGGGTTCTCATCGCGGCGGTGGTGGGGCAAATTTTTATAAGATTTCTTCAAATGTTATTTTTCGGATAAATCTTCAGTTTCCCCATTTTTAGATTTCGCTTCTGTTTTTGGGTTATCGATATAGTTCTATGAAATTTTCTGGGTCTCTTCTTGGTCGTAAGAGACTCTTCTAAACAACCTATTTCGATATGGTATATCAATTTTAAACTGCTGAATATCCACTAGTAAGTGAGGCCATCTGTAACAGAAAAGCCAGAGGCCTGATCCGTTTACATTTAGAATTGTGGCGGTCTCGACCGCGGGCGATGCATTAACATAATTGCAGGCTCTATTGATTGGCAAGGCCTCGCCTGAAGAGGTGAGCTGTAGAGTCGAACATGCTGATTAGAGTGCTTTTTATTTGCATGGAAGTGTACTCGGACAGAAACAGTTCAATTTCAATTCTAAACTCGAAGTTGTCAGATTATTAACATTTTTGAAACGCTTCTTGCGCTTGCAACGAATACTTTCTTGCTTTTCGTTTTTGAAAATGGCTTAATAAAGGAAGAAATTTGATTAAAAAGTCACAAAATTGATAGATTTACGATCAATAGAACGGAGATACTTGTGGATAAGGTTTTGAAACCATCCACCAACCATCAAGAATTTTTTTTCTTCTTACGCAACCGGGAACGAGCTAACCAGTAATCACATTTTCGAAACCGGGTTATGAATTATCAGGTAAGTCTACTCCATAGAATACCTATTATATAATATTTTAGCTGTCTTCAGTAGCTACCGACAGCTAAGATACGATCATAAACACAGAGCAGCTTGTAGCTAACGGGAAATTGAATTATTTGGATTAAGATGGGCGTATATAAGTAGCACAGATTTGGACTATTGAGCTTTCCTCAAACAAGAACTAGGTTTTCGTGTGAACTTCTCACGTGAGTAGTCACACGTGTGTAGTTCGTGTTCGAAGTAGTCTCTTCTTCGCAAGGTCAATCCTGTGAAGGTGACAGTACTTCAAACTCCCTTAAAAGAGGTCATTGTTGAACAAGCAATTTTTATAGTGACATTCTAAGTACAAGACTAAACAACGCGTTTGATCCGACACAGTACATGTTTAGCACCTTGACTGCCACCGACTCTCTCACTTACTTTCTCAGCAGCATTTTGCACAGCGACGCGCCCCTCCAAAAAGAACGTGCTAACTCCTCACAAACACACTACAAATCCGTGTATAGGTATACACTGCGTTCCGGAATTGCTCCTTTTGCCAAATAAGAGGGTCAAATTTAAATCTAAAGGTAGGACACCAAGGGATTCTTGTATTTTCTCAGTAAAGTCGATAGAAAGCCATGGAACTAAGCATGGAATGAATCATTAATGTGCCGACACTAGATTCGCCTCAACTGCTTACTAATGGATTTTTACATTTTCCACCCCGATGAAGAGCTTGTTCTGTGGAATGGAATGGTCCTTAGAGAGTTTTGTATTGAGTGACCATTGAAATAATGTCGAGGTAGGAAGAAATTATTATTTTCTATAGTTACTGTCCAACTACTGTGCAATTGCTTTTTTGCCTATTTCATTTCACTCCTCTCGATACAACGCAGTTTGTGTAGCAGATGGGTTTAAATAGATTGTAGTTTAATATAAGGTTTTTGTTATATAGTTGTTTAGTATGTTTGTTATATAGTGCGTAAGCCTCGCACTCTGGCTAATTTCTAATCAAGTCCCGATGAAGTCGAAAATTTTTGCGATATTATTTGATTTTGTAGTTTAATATTTTAAAAAACTTGCACATTTGTCTGGCTTCGGGAAACGATCCTGCACGGACGGACAGTGGAACTTGGACCACTGCGCCACAAAGGTCGTCAAGCTCGAACGAGACAAAAACGCACCTTCCTACTTTTGCCGACCGCAGATTCTATCAGACGAATTTCGTAATTCTAATACCAAAGTAAATCGAAATTGAAGGAAATCCCACCCATTCACTGGTCGGTTACATATCCAATCAGAGAATCGAACCCGCGTACGAGTAAAACGACAAAATCACACTCAAGTTCGACTCGCTGTAATTGCATGTAGCACAAAGGTTCAATCGTAAATCCTTTGCCCTTTTGAGGAAAACCTGATGAAAATCGGATCAGCCGATTTAATGAGTGTTCTTTTCAGTTCTGCTTAGCGAAGTTGTAAATTGATTTGCTTTTGGCTTCGTTAAAATATTAAATGAGTGGGCTGAAACCAGGGGTACGTTACGATTGTAAGTAATTGTAATTTGACGTTAGTAAGTAGTAGAAGTCGTAGTAATAGTAGTAGTAGTAGACGTAGTAGTAGTAGTAGTAGTAGTAGACGTAATCGTGACGTCTCCTTAACTTTTCCCATACAATTTGGTACTGTACCAAATTGTATGCCTCTATCGTGCGGACAGGGATCCCATACATAAAGGAGATGTAACGATCACTTTTCTTTACCAACGTCAAATGGACTCGCCCCTCTCATTAGGAAAAGTTAAGGCATGTAAGTACCTTATATAGTTTTGTTATTGACTTTTCACAAAATTTAGGCAAAAGAAACCCAGAATGCAAACAGTTTTTAAGTGCATAGGTACCAGATATATGTAAGTACTTATGAGACGTATACTTGTTCATAAAAACGATTGATTATCCCGCATTTTTTTGCTAGAAATAGTTACCTATATCACCTATTTCTGGTTAAAAATGGGGTAGGTACCTATATCATATCCCCTCTAACTAACATCACACACGTAAAGAAAATTATAACTACCATGTTAGGTATTTCCTTGGGTAATTATAATTACTTGCATTTCTGATGCTTTTATGTAGGTTTTTCTTCTTAGAAGTTTACATACCTGAAACAAATAATAAAAATATTTAACGAAACGAAGCAAGAGTTTCAGGAAAATAGGTTTAGTTACGCCCGAAATTGGCCTAGCCATTATTACACTAACAAGCTGATTCTGCAATCCAGCGGCAACATAATATGTAATGTACTCATATTATTAGTAAAAAAATTACAAAAATAGAATACTTATGGTTATCTTATTTTTGTAAAATTAGCAGAGTAATCAGTCACAGCATAACATAATTAAATTAGATGTAATCCAGAAAGTTCACCCACTGGGCCCAAACTGGGCCAGCATGAATAAATGAGCGCCCCCTGGCGGTCGGGCGTTGAATCAAAGACTGCGAGATACGACTAGCTTAAAGGGTTTGGTTCCTTTTTGTAACGTGATTATTTATAACTAGACGATCGCCTCGCGGTTTCACCCGCGTAGTTCCCGTTCCTGTGGCTATATTTTATCTCGGAATTCCGGGATAAAATATAGCCTATCTCACTCCCTGAAAAGTAAGCTTCCTAACGTTGAGAATTTTTCAAATCGGTCCAGTAGTTTCGGAGCCTATTCAATACAAACAAACAAACAATCAAATCTTTCCCCTTTATAATATTAGTACCTATAGTATAGATATAGATTTAAAAAGAAACTGTCCATGATGAAAATAGTGCTAAAGGTGGTGTAACTCTCAAATACAATATTGGAACAGTCACCGAAGTTTATCTTGTCGCGCCAATACATAAAAGAAGAAGACTTAACATTAAAACTAAAAAGCGTTTGAATTTTAAACATCTCTTCAGACAAAGTCACAAAATACCCTCCCACGGCTTGGTAAATAGTGTTCCTAGACAAAAATAAGAGCTATCGTCAGAAACACGTGCAATAACAAACTTTATACCTAAAACACAAAGTTCACATTATTTTAACAGACTCACAGGTGATCCCACCATCTGTGGATTTGCTGTGAAAACTTTAAAAGTTTTTCCCCAATAAATAATGCAATGTTTACGTTAAGGGGAACTATGGCTAAATAAATAAGAAATATGAATGAATATGAAAAGCGAGACGAAAATCTACTATAACTAAATTAGACCAACATTTGATCTTTTCCGAAAAATATCCTACATATTACCTACCTACCGTTTTACCTACCAGTGTATAAGATTTTTAGTTATTTGTTGTGGTTTGTAGAAATGTGCTCTTATTTATTTCTGTTATATTTATTTGTATTTCTGTTTCTTAGTCACGCAGTGTTGTTGTAACTAGAAAGCTTCTAAAACAAAAAAAAATAAAATTACAATGAAAAAACTGTATTTATACTGGGTTATTGGTAATTCACTGACACTATGTGAACTGCAGGTTCTGCCCACCATCATGAACACGTCCATAAAGACGCCAAGTCTCAATTATTAAAATTGGTGGAAAGGGAATGATATTAGTATGTACCCCTCCTTCATTCAAAAATCGTTAATTATAGGGGTTTTCTTTCCAACAAAACCTAGAAACCTAGAAAAAACCTAGAAACGGCTCTGCCCTGAATTATCAGAGGGTGAGTGTGTGTTCGGCTGACTCCCAGCTCGGCTGATTCCACTTAAATCATCTTTTGTGGATGTAAAATAAGTCAACGGTGATGATGTGGATTTAAATAGGAGTGGGAGATCGATCGAATCGTCTCGCCAGGAGACTCGACGAGTTCCAGCCTCCGGAACAGGCCGGGTTCCGCGGAGGATACGGCACCATAGACCACATTCACACAGTGCGGCAGATTATACAGAAATCCGAAGAGTATAATCAGCCTCTGTGTCTGGCCTTTGTGGACTATGAAAAAGCTTTTGACTCTGTCGAAACCTGGGCTGTTCTGGAATCCTTACAGCGATGCCAAGTAGACTATCGTTATATCGAGGTGTTGAAATGTCTCTACGAAGCCGCCACCATGTGTGTCCAAGTACAGGGCCAGCAGTCTAAACCCATCCAACTGCGCAGAGGAGTGAGACAGGGGGATGTAATATCCTCGAAACTGTTCACGATCGCGTTGGAAGATATGTTTAAGACGCTGGACTGGAAAGGTAAGGGCATTAACATAAACGGCGGCTACATCTCACACCTGCGATTCGCTGATGATATAGTTTTAATGGCGGAGTCGCTAGAGGAGCTGAACCGGATGCTGGACGGCCTAGCCTCAGTCTCGCGACGCATCGGTCTTGGCATGAATTTGGATAAAACCAAAGTCATGATCAATGGCCTCATTGATCCGGGACCGGTCGTCGTACATGGCCACCTTCTCGAAATTGTTTCCGAGTATACTTACCTTGGGCAAGTTCTGCAGTTAGGTAAAAATAATTTTGAGAAGGAGGCCAAGAGGAGGATCCAGCTAGGCTGGGCAGCGTTTGGTAAACTACGTCGAGTCTTCCGCAATGCGTCCTACCCGTCATGACCTACGGAGCTGAGACGTGGACACTCACGGTAGGGCTGGTCCACCAGTTCAAAGTCGCTCAGCGAGCTATGGAAAGAGCTATGCTCGGAGTCTCTCTGAAAGATAGAATTCGTAACGAATACATCCGACAGAGAACCAAAGTTATCGACATAGCACAAAGAATTAGCAAGCTGAAGTGGCAGTGGGCCGGCCATATCTCGCGAAGAACCGACAACCGCTGGGGTAAACGTGTTCTTGAGTGGAGACCACGACTCGGCAAACGTAGTGTAGGACGCCCTCCGGCCAGGTGGGATGACGATCTGCGAAAGACTGCAGGCAGATGCTGGATGCGGCAAGCTGAAGACAGGGCGCTATGGCGCTCATTAGGGGAGGCCTATGTCCAGCAGTGGACTAGTATAGGCTGATGATGATGATGATGATGGGAGATCGGTATTTAGTAATTAATTGTGTTTCGGACATTATTTTGTATGGAAGGCGATTTACAAAAAAAAATTGGAATTAAGAACTGGCGTCTTTACTAACGCGTTCGTGATGATGGGCGGAACCTGCAGTTTAAGCGTTGTCAGTGAATTATCAATAACCCTGTATACACGGTAAACGTTCACATTCTTTAATAATGTAATAAAGGCATTCCTTGCACAAAAGACAAATTGCTAAGATAGACTATATTTTTACGATTTCCAACAAAATGTTTTCAATTTACTATTTGCGCAGACAATGTTAGGATCGCATCTATAAGTTACGACCTACGTGATCGAATTTCAGTTAGTTTAAGATGTAGCTTTTATTGCCGATGAGTAAGGGAGTTTATCGCTTGTACTTCGCAAATCAGCACTTTATGTTACGACTTACGGCATGATGGAGAGGATTTTGATAACCTAATTGTCAAAAATTGGTAGACAACCCGACCTATGGTTAGAAAAAACTTGAGAGGTGTCAAGGGACACCCGGATGGAACAAAGTGCAAACCTAATGTCATTCGCGATGACAGCTGCCTATCATAAACGCTACAGTGACAGTTCTACGTTGACACTGACTTAATATTGTGTTTACTTTCCAACAAATGTTAGGATATATTTGTTCTGTGGCAATATATTTGTTCTGTGGCAAAAAGTGTCGCTCCAATTTTTGTTACAATTTTTTCCGTCTAGCCCCCTTTCACAACGCGCGATAAGGAACTTCGTTCCAAAAACTTGTTTTTGAAAAGACAGGGGATTGTGTCACTATGACTCAATTTTTTACGCCATTTTCTTGTATTCAAAAGTCGTAATGGACTAACTCGTTGCTAGGCATCTAGTCATTTAAGAGTCAACAAACCAAACTGCCCTCTTCGGTCTCTTTAAAAGAGGGTGCATTTACCTACTCTAGGGTGTCTGCTAGCGAAATGACGATGATGATGAATCTATAGAAAGAATTCTTCCATCTTTAAGCCCGAAAGTGCCTACGAGACGAAACAAAGTAATATCACTGGGTAAGAATCTTACCGCGAAAGATTATCCCCACTTGACTTAGATATTTTGATGTTTTACCAACGAAATTGGTTTTTCCCTTAGCAAAGAAAACCCATTATCGTGAAGGGAAGCCATCTTGTTACGTACCTATCTAATTTGGGATCATCCTGTGTGAGGTGCGAGATTGACAGCAGTAAGTAGGGATTTGCACGATAATGACGGGTTATTGAAATCCCTCAGTACACTATTATTGGATATACCTATTGTGTAGCTGCTAGGAAATTAAGCCGGAAGAAAGATTTGTCTTCTATAGGATACGATGTATCGAATTTTTTGCATTATCTCAGTAAATGAACTATACCTACACATTCTCTTCAACAGAAAGGCGCAAATAAATTTGCAGTCTTTCGGTTTTGTTTGCTATCAATATTGATGGCCACATTATGTAGGCGATTTCTAGAAGGTTTCACTACACAAGCTGTAGTGCTATTCTCTGACTTCATACTAAAGTATCAAAATTATTGGCAAGTATGTAAAAAATTACGCAATTTGAAATGTTAAAACTCAAACGTATTGTCAGACACACGCGCGAGTCATGGGGGCGCATTGTGCGTGGCGGGCCTAATGCAGCTATGTAGGGTTGACTTTAGGTGTCGAGTGCATGTTTGGGGGAGCCCTTAGAATTGATTGAATAAGATTATGGGTTCGGAGGTCTCGTATGTAGATGGATTTGTATTGAAAAAGGATTTCAAGTATGAAAGTATAAAGTATAAAAGTATTTATTATTACAATCCTAATATCCTAAAGTAACATTTCTCAAACATAATAGCTAAGCTAGTTCCTATAAATAGGTTACATTTATATACCTATAATTAGGTTACAATTTACATAATCACGGAAATAAGTAGTCACCAATTTATATCTACTTGACATTATGTAGAAAAAAATCAGTAAATCAACATCAGCATCACTAACTTGACTTGAAATACTCAGTGCTTTATTCCATTACGACCTTACAAACTCAACCTCAGTGTTTTATTTCCTTTAGACCTTATAGGACTCTTGGACACGTCAGAAATAATAACGAAGGCAAGTAAAACTAGGAAAGAAAACTGGTTTTTGTTCACTTGGACTTACAGGACTCTTATGACCACTCACACCACTCGGGTAAATGCCACTAAAATTGATCCAGCACAGACTATTTCGGGTGAAAACATTGGTTAGTTTTATAACAGCTTCATAAAAATGCGAATTTCAAGTTCGAGATGTTATAATGCAAAAAGTCTCATGTTTTTAGAATGAAAATTGTTGTACCCAAGTACCAGTTGTAATTTGATTTTCTTTATTTTCTTTTGTCTCTCTCATTGTTTTTATACACAAAGTTATGAGATTAACTCAATTTTTAGGCCCACGTTGTGTGTCCTTTGGAGTTGAAAAAAAAAAGAAAATACAAGTGCTCTCGAGAGTTTTAATGGAATTTCTTTGGAGGAAGTAAAAGCATAATTTTATAAATGCCATCGATGATGTTTTATTTATAAAACCTGGAAGCTTCCTGTTTTGACATTTTCATTGAGATTTTAGGAACAAATTTGGGCAAGTTAATTGAGGAATGAAGAATATGAGTTGTGTTTGACCCTGGGTAAAAATTACTTGCTTCATACGTAACGATTGCAAATGGCACGTTTTGCGTCCTAAGATGTAAAGAAACCAATTGAGTCGGTTGATAAGCTAGTAATGTTTATAAATACATTTCTGAGAAAGAAACAGATTATCGGTTACAAAATTAATTTTAGAAGTTTCAGGTTTAAACTTTCTTTGAATTTGCGTGAGTCAAGAACCGAGTATTGGTGGCTTAATTAAGTAATCAAAAACCTTTTCTTTGAAGGCAACATGAATCTTGACGGATCGAAGTTGGTTTCCACTGGACTGGTTCAAAACGGAGAGTGGTATTACTTTTGAAAATACTCCTATAACCTACATTATAACTAAAAAAGTTATGACTCAAGCAATTGGAAAATTGTAGAGTCACGAGAGGGAACATTTTATATGATACTACTAGTTAAGCCAAGCTATTATGTCACAGAGCATAAATGCAACTACGCAGTAGTTACCTTCGCAGCGAGAAGCATTATTGTAATTGGTTCAAAATAACCGTGTTAATTAAATAAACCATATTTAAAGAAAAGGCAGTGAAGTAATTGAGTTGATTTTTTTTTCCATGATTTGCAGGTTTTGCCACGAGATTCGTGCGAGATTTCGTACGAATTCCGTTTTATTATAATTATTTGAAATTTTAAGTATCTAGAGTTTTCGGTTACCCTATCAATAGTATCGAGAAGTCCCATTATTGTATACGTAGTTTCATGTCTCCACGGTACAAATCTCAAATAAAAATTTAACGTTTCAATGGGGCGACGTGATTTCAAGTAACCAAACTCAGGGGGGGGGGGGGGGGGGTACTATTTGACGTTTCGAAGTGTCCTTTTTGTTTGGGGATTTGCGTGGTTCCCTGTCCGCACGATAGTGTCGCTGTACCAAGTCGTATGGAAAAGGGAGACGTCACGATCACGTCTCGTTAATAACATCAAATAGACTCGTCCTGAGTGTTCTGTAGTACGTTCTTAGAGACTCGATTCCTTCGGTTACTTCAGTGCCGTTTGTGCGTTCGGCTCAAAAATGTATGCATACACCTTTAATCTGTATTATCAAGCATTACAATTCCTTGTAAAAGCTATTTATGAAAGCCCAGCTTATTGATTCCTAAGAATATACATTACTCAGGATTTCAGCTCCAATCCTTCTATCGCCTTCGATTTGCACGTGTTCCATCCTTTGAGGGCTTAGACACTGGACGAGAAAATGGCTTTTACATTTGGGAGCGCTGTGAGTTACTTTTACATTGGATAAAATTGTACATTTCACAATTTTCTCATTGTTTGTTTTTTTTTTCATTTTTGAGTTGCGTTAGGACTAATTACTTCCTCCACTCGCGCAACGACAGATCTGGCACCTCAGAATATGGCGATTCTGTGGTTTTATTGGTGGTATATTTGTATTTACAAATGTTTTGGGATACAAACATAGATATAGAGATGGCTCAAATCCATTTTAAACCTATTTCGATCACACAAAATACTACGAACACCTACTACTTCGTGTTTTTAAATAAATTAATTAATTTATAATCTTTTCTTAACCAATCTTTTGAAATTCACTCAAACCAACCTCCAGCAGTAAGAGCTCCCAGCGCCCCCTACCGGTGCTTACGGGAACCGCGTTATCAGACCCCCGCAGGCGTCTGCCGTATTTTTGTTAACAACTTCTTTTGAAACCCACTTGATGTACTACATTGTGTTCGGGACTCAAACCTGTTATCATTTTGGAACTTTCAACGAGATAGGCAAGTTTTTGGTGGAATTAATATAATAACTGTTGACGGCTTTGAAAATTAATTTTGTAGCAAACTTGTGCTATTTGGAATTTTGGTTAAGTCTCTTACGAGCTTTATTTAAACTTTTAAAAAATAGCCTTGTTAGTTGTTTAAGAAATGTTAATCGTCCTCGCATGAATCAACGAACAATATAGAAAAACAGAAAATACAAGTAGGGATATGTATACAGGGTTATTGATAATTCACTGACACCACGTAAACTGCAGGTTCCGCCCATCATCACGAACACGTTATTAATGATACCAGGTCTTAATTCTTATTTTTTTTGTGAATCGCCCCACATACAAAATAATGTCCGTACTGTACCGTCCCGTGTAATTACTAAATACCAATCTCCCACTCCTATTAAAATCTACATCATCATCATTGGCTTATTTTACATCAACGCAAGATGACTTAAGTGGCTTTAGCCTGGCTGGGAGACCGCCAGGCTAAAGCCACTGAGAATTTAGGGCAGAGGCGTTTTTAGGATTAGTTTCAAAGAAAACCCCCATAATAAACGATTTCTGAATGGGGTGAATACTAATATCATTCTCTTTCCACCAATTTTAAGAATTAAGACTTCACGGACGTGTTCATGATGGTGGGCAGAACCTGCAGTTAATATAGTGTCAGTGAATTACAAATAACCCTGTATATTTTCTTAATAAAAAGGATATTATTATAAAAACGGAGCCGCTCCCAAATTTAATGCGAAAGAAAAAACTCTACATAGAAACAAGAGTTGCAAAATATTTTGACATCATATTTTTATAAAAACTTCAGCGTATACAAAAATGTTAAGGGGAAATATCTCTTATCTTCCATGGTATAAGCACATAGGTGAAAAATGCAATAGAAAATTGCCACTTACACTCCAATCCCTCCCCTTTGTGCATGTCGTCATATATTTACAGTCTTATCAATAGGGTGCTGTCGGATAAAATATGCGTCTTATTTTCTATTTTGAGTATATATATTATTTTTAAGATTTCCATAGGCGTTTCTATGCGCATCGTCGCTTTGAATAGCCTTAATTCAACGTTTTAAAAAATGTCTCTCGTTTACTTCAAATATTCTCATTATGTATCGTATAATAGGTATGCATTTGTGAGCTATTTCGTACCCTGTGCCTTCCACTTGTCACCGTTAACATTGTCTTCTGAGCACCAAAGTTCGTTAGATACATTATTTATTTACAGTGTTTCAAAGTAACTGCCTATGTAGATACCACACGAATGAAGTCATATCACATTGTATAATTTCCGTCACTCAGTCCAGAAGCAGATCAGATCGCCATTTTGATTTCCCAAACACTGCACTTTACTTCCCTCCATGTTTATACAATAAATTTTACTTTATTCACACACGTAAATAAAACACAAATAACTCCCAAAAATTCGGGAAAAACACGCAAAGCAGTAAGTTATCGGTTGACCTTACTCGAAGGTACAATTACCCACAAATATTCGTATCTGTTAATATCCCTGCTGATATTTTATTCGCTATTCAATGGCTGGAAACTGCTTTTGTCTCTGGATGAAATACAGCCTGTATCGAGGGGTTATTCCCTATTGACCTACTCTTAACCCCACAATGATTCCATGAAGTTCAGTAAAATATGTTCATTTAGGTAGGTGTAAAATATACTGCTAGGTATTTTGTATAATATTATTGGTAGATTGTATAAAAATTCGGAGGCAAATAATTTTTACCAAATTTTTGAGTAGAAATTAATTGAAAATGCTATAATTTCATCAAACCTTAGTAAAACCAATTCAGAGTTCGGAGATTACGAATATCGCATCCTTGTAAGTTTTTAATATTTGTTTTTAAAGTTTAGTTTTGATTCACGAGTAAAGAAACGAAAAAGATCGACGACAAAGCCGAAAAAATTCGCAGCATTTGTGGATATGATGGCTTCGACATTTGAAGCGGAGTCAAGAGGAACAGCCCATATCGACGGCTCGCTACAATGCTTTGGCGAAAATGAAAAGCTAACGATGTAAACAGCAGAGTGTAGCTGTTGGCTTTTTGCAGAGGTGTTTTAGAAAGGCGGGCACAAAGACTTTTTGTTTCCAACAAAGCAGGGAAATTACCCTTTGGGAAATGTGTTTTCATGTTTGGAATACATTTTAAAACTTGATAGTTTTAGTTTGATCAGAAAAGAATCTGGTGTTCTGTTGTTTTCTGTTGACTCAAAATACTGCAGTGAAAACCTAACAGCGCTATATAGGTATATTGCTATTCTTCTGTAATTTTAAAGACTTATTGATAATACTGTAACATAAGAGTTTTAAAACTGCCATGGTTATCAACACTAAAGTTATTTATAACAGGTTATTTCGTGATCATGGCGCATGAAACTGTGCCGAATTATTGGGAAGCTCAAAACTCACATCATGGTTAAATTTCGCGTTTAAATGACCATACTGCAAATAACATTTATAAATATACACAGGCAAAAAATAACATTTCCAAACAAAGCAACAGAAAAATAAAACGCGAACCTAACCTATCAAAGTAAAACAGATGTCACAGCCAAAAAACCGAACAAAAAGCTTTACAAGTAGAAACAGTAGACAAAAGACGTTTTAGCGCAACCTGGTATCGACAAGCCAAGTCGAAGACGGACCGGGGCGGCGCCCTGCAGCCCCCATCCGATATTTTCATTTAACTTTGAAAATTGGTCGCTTCGCCCGCGCCTCGCAAATTGGGAAGACGAGCAGGGAACATGGAAGATGCTGGAATAGGGATCAATAATAGGATTCTAGGTGCGATTTTCTTCCGGGATGAGACTACTGTGAATCTTTTGATGGAAAAATTTAGGAAATTGTCTGTTGGGATTCGGAGTAAATTGTTTTTCGGTGGCAGAAGGGTTGTGGGTGCTTTGTTAAATTATCAATTTTGTGCTGCGATCATTTTCAAGTTTACCTTGATAGCATAGCCACTTAAATAATCATTACGATAAGTATTGTTCAGTACTGTAATATCCATTACTCAAATATTTTAAATACTTAAATATATTAATCTAAACATATTATATTCCTACTTAAACCTTTTGTTTCTGAACACAAATACAAATTGTAAAAGTAAACAGGAAACAAAAAGGGAACAAGATCTCTAATTGCCACTGACAGAGACAATAAAGTAAGTATACATAAATATTATTACCTCTAAAGGCTGATGTAACGGCGGATGTGCGGTTGTTTTAAAACATGTACAAAACAACAGATTACGTAAACCGACAAAGACAATTATTAAAAACGCTACAAGTGTTTAGCCGGTCCGAAAAAACGAAAAAAGCAACATGAATATTCAAAAGACATAATTTATCCAGATTAAGAGAACTCTTTTCGTCCGAAGACGTTTCAACTCAACATTATTACGGTCCCATTTCTCAGGCCTTTGAGTCCTCAGCGGGCAAAAGATTTACATAAAAAGAAACTTTCAGTCTTCTAAATTATGATTCAATTAGTATTAAAGGCTGGACTCTCAAAGGTCCCGTATTTTTCGGGTCCGCCGAGCAGCTGATACGTAAATCCTTTGTGTTCTAACCGAACTAAGGAGTATCTTTGGAGAAAGGTTCGTTTTCGCTGCCATAGAGGTATTGGTACAAATTACAAGCGGATTTACTGGTAATGTCATTGCAAAAACTACAAAGGGAACGCTGAAAACACATTACTTTTCTCGTATATTTATGTACGGGCGCTGCGCAAGGTCCGCTCTAAGCCCCTAGTTATATAAATGAGTCTGGTGGCTCTCGGAGGTCACGCCGTCCGGCTAAGGACTTCAGCTCAGTTCATTACGCATTACGAGATTTCTTCCTTCGTTTGAGTTTCGGAAGAATTTTATGCTCAATGTACCGTAAACGTCTCTATTGTCGACCCTTTCGCTCGGTTTTAATCGCTTATTTTTTCTAAGAAACGTTGTGCAAGCGCTCGATGAAGATAAGTCTATGTTTGTTCCATTGATTTCACAAGCTTTTAACATTCCTGTGATAATTTATAACAAAGATTCAGATCTTCTTTTAGAATACGATGATTATCTTTGGTGTCTCACACAGAAATGTCTGAGTGTGTCACATAATCATTATCTGTGACAGGGGTATTTGTAAGAGGCAGTGCGAGTCGGATCAAGTGAGGAATTACACTTTTTGCGCGGAACCTTGCGATTATTCCGCTCCGTTCGTAAGTTTCGGATATTCGTCTTGAGGATTAAGGGGCGTCTTGAGCGCACGAAATTTCACGGTATTCCCTTGATGGATGAATACGGAAGCCTTAATTCCGCAATTTCGGGTGTAAAATAGTAAAAGAGAAGACAACGTTGACGCTAATGACGTCATATTCTTGGAGTATCCCTTTTTATAACCCCGAAAATCCTTTGTAGGATTTAGGGTAGGTACTTGTTCGTTTTATGTCTCGAGTCGCTCCGACTGTTAAACACAGCACGGCACCATATGGAAATTTAAAAAGGCATTCATTCATTAAGCAAACATACATAAAATTTAACGAAGCGCTGCCATATTCGTTAACGAATTTCCGGCATTCATTATGATTATCCCACAGTTATTTGTCTCTTTCTGTTGCAGTAGTTGAGACAATAATAGAGGGAGACGGAAATCGGAAAAAAGAATGCCGGCCATCTATCGCTCGGTGATGTCGCAAGCACGCGTTTAGTGGCGTAAATTAAAGGAGATGGGTCGCCGCGGGCTCGACGCAACGCGACCGAAATATCGCGACATAAAAACGTCGTTGTTACCGCGTATCAAATTGTTTAACACATTCCCTTTTACGACTTGTCGTCTGTTTATGACGGCCATCCAACGATTTGTGATAGGAATTGCTTCTAAATGTAGAAACGTTCGATTGGTATTTTGGATCATTAGTTTGTATTGTAAACAGATTTATATTATACGGTGGGAAAGAATTCGTTATAAATCGAGTTATGTCGACCGTCATAAACAAAGATGACGATAAAATCGAGAAATAATTGATATAATTTGAGCGGAACAGACAAGTTAAACAAAGGTAAAAATTAATTGAAAAGCGTAGGAGGGAATGAACATCGCTTACAATAATTAACGAAGCGAAATGAAGTCCAGTGACACAGGACGACCCAAATTAAAGATACAACGTAGCTTCCATTACAGGGGACAAATTATACAGGAATTTGCCAAAACCGAAACATATCCCGAATAAATTCTGAGCCACAAACAAAGGGTCTGGGTGCTGACCGCGACGCGACGGCAATGTCGCACTAAACGGCAAATAAAAGCTGCTATAGTTTAAATTGTACCCAAAAACTGTGTGTAAACAACCTAACCCGAATTTTCGTTCAAAAGTTTAAGGCCAAACCATCCTTTGATCGAAAACATCTAGCAATTTGTAAAACAAGTTATAACTTGAAACTAACAATTTGTCGAAGCAACACGTAGAGAGTACCTTTAGTTTAGCTTTCCAATTAGCGGTAGCTATCTGCCGGTAAATTTAAAACAACCCGGGTTAAAACTGCTGTCAATTTTATTGTTAGTGTTACGCAGTGATAATAGGACACTAATGAAAATAGCCTACCAAAGCCCACTCATCGTGGAATATCATGGAAAGGAAGTGACCATCGAGACATTGTAGAAAAGCTTTCATCTACCTGCAAAATCACCTACCTTCAAATTCATTAATCAGAAAATAATAAGGTCATAAATCGAAAAAAAAAAACACAATTTAGCTACCCAATCATAGAGTTGCTTATTTTAGAAAGAAGCACTCCACAACACAGCGCTTTTGGGACACGTTGTGACAATGCCTCATTCCAAACTTTTGGACGATAAAACAGTGATAAACAAAATGGAAGCAGTATACGCTTGTGTTGAGGTGAACGCTGCTGTTTTATTAGGTTGAACACACGAGCTGCGCCGCAGCGGGTGAAGAATGACAGTTTTCAACGTATGCTTTAATTTTCCGGCTCGTTTTTGAGATAATTTTTGGCAGAGTTGTTGTATTTAGTGGGTAATTTGTTTGGTTTAGTTCCTTTTCTCTGTGAAAAAAGACACAGCAGACAAATGACATGACACGAAGTTGTGGATTTAATGAAAATTTCACTGATGTTTTGAGAAAATCTAGACCAAATACCAAACTTTGCTTAAGTTCTTTTTCATAAAAATAGTGGGGTCAAAAATTTTAATACTAGGACCGTTTATGATAGTTTGCCACAAAAATTGGAACAGAATTCAAACAAGAAACAGTATTTTTGTCGAGATGTTTTCCTAATGTTTCCAGACCGTTTAGACGTGCTAAAGTTCTTCTTCATAAAAAAACGGTGGAGCAGAATCAAACCAAAAACATCCATCGGAACGTAATACCGAGTCGACCACTATCGATTCAAATCACGACGAGAATTCCAATTAAATTGCATTTCAATGAAAATCTAGGACGATTATAGAATCCGATGGTGGGCAAATTAAAACCGGGACTCTGTTGGATTTCCTGTTCAATTTTCATGGAGTGGGGGGAGTGATAAAAATCCATTAGGGAGCGGCCTCCATGTCACTGGCTCAATGTGAACCACTGGCTTAGAATTGCTGGAAGGGAACCTAATAACTAAGTTTAGTCAGCTCATACTCGGGCTCGTAACTCACTCTTGTAAAAGGTTATGGGTGAAAACAGCTGATTGAAAGGTGGAACTCTTTTACTTTCGAATTCGTGCGTATAGTTGACCTAAGAAACTGTGGGCTAATAGTCGTGGGGTCAGGGATCAAATTTCTGCTACCAATCTCAATCACGTCCTCCTCCTTGCATCGATACTCTCAGTGCTGAGGGTCGGGACCTTTATGTAGGGCCTTAGAATGTTTTGCGATGCTCATAGTTTTGTTTAACATTGACTATCGATATCGATAAAAATATATGCTTGCCCAACTAGAGTGTGATGCTTGACTTTGAGTCGGTCAATCGGAGCGCTATGGTCGCCGCAGTGATTTGGCGGTATTGTTATCTAAACAAAATAAATGACATTTCCTCTCTATTGGGTATGTGCTCGATGGGTCACACCAATGCATAGGCATAATCTCAATCACCATAGTTTGTGTGATGCTGACTATTACGATAACGATCATTTAGTGTTGACATAGTGTTGACGATGAAAGAGAGAAAATATAAATAATATAAAAACAATTTCCTAAAATTCCGAACGCTCCTTCATATAAAACTCCTATCAAAAGTCATAGAAGTGCAATGTAGGGCAAAAATTCCTTTATTAAATTTAGAATATTCATATCCAGAGCGCGGGTGTCGGTGTATCCCGGGTATGCGCATAATGCGATTCCATAGCAATCACATGCTTCATTTTGCATACCCGCAAACACTTTTATGTTGGATCCTGCGGCGTCAGAGCTTTTTCTACTTTCGGCGTATTTTCTAGTGATAAAAATTTATCTGCTGGTATTTACTTCTGATTGTTTAGTTTGTGGCACAATTCGTCTTTAGAACTAACTAAAATTCAACGTCTGTCTATTAAATAAAAGTTCAATTTTAAAGACCTGATGTTATAGAAAGTTAAAATTGTAATTATCTATCTAAATATTGAATAACCTGTCTAATAATGAAAGTTAAATGCTAGTCCACAGATGGACTTAGTATTCTCCGCTAATGAGTTCCGTAGCACCCTGTCTTCAGCTTGCCGCATCCAGCATACTAGAAGCAAATTAGCTGTATGGATAAATGATGTAATATCCTCACAGGCAGCTCCGGCGGTCGGTGTGGTCGTCAAATAGGAAAGGATAATGCCTGTGTTAGTTGATATAGCTCGGTTAACACTTTCATTGCCCACGTCGCACATGGGGCAGACCTACTAGCCGCCCACCGCGATGCCGCCGCCCCTGCTACGGGTCGCGCATGCCGCAGACGCTGGGCAGTCGATATACTAACACAAGAACATCTTTCCTTGTGACAAAGTATTAAAAGTTGGCGTTTCTTTTGTTTTTCATAGACTACGCTAGCGTCATAAATATGTCAGCAAAGCATATGAGAAACAGAAGACGGTTGTGCCAGCGCAAATAACTTAGCATTTAAGTGCCTTTCAGTGATAGATGATATCCGTACCGTTTTGCACGAGAAGAGTAGAATCCCTCGCCAATGGCAGCTCGGAGTCCGTCAAGGTCGCGTCGGACGCGTTGTCGGACGCCGAGGTCGGCGTGGTGGGCCCGGTCGGCGAGTCGGACAGGCCGCGGGTGCGCGCGCGCCGGCGCCCGCTATCACTGCTGCTGCTGCCGCTCCCCGCGCCGTAGGGGTGGAGACGGCCCAGGCCTGGAAAGAACACTAGCTTAGTATCTACATACATTATCATGATTTTAGCTCTTTGCACTTTAGCTCGGGTGAGAATCAAAATCAATGTCTAACGTTGTATTTTCAAACTTTAAAAGATAGAAACGACGGTTCGAAAAATTAGATTAGTATCGTCTTAATTCTGCATTGCGCAAATACACATAACAGAAAAAACTAGACAGGTATTGGCAGAGGTGACCTTAACCCTAAAAAGAGTTCCCTTCAGCGTAAAGGGTGCATGTGAATCAACCAATAAAGTATATTTTTATAAAAAATCAATGTTAAAATAAGATGTTTTTTAAATCATAAGTCAAAGTGCTTTATTTTCTTTCGTTGGTTTCCCGTGGTTTCATGGTATCATATATATAACGATAACGATAGATCTCTCGAGATTTCTAGAGAAAAAATTCATATCTAATATATAAAATTCTAGTGTCACAGTTTTCGTTGCCATACTCCTCCGAAACGGCTTGACCGATTCTCTGAGAATCGGCCAACATCTATTTTTCATACCCCTAAGTGATCATTTTAAATTTCTAGAAAATATACCACAAGGCTGTGTGGTGCCGGCTTAGAATTTGCACCACCCAAACTCTTCCCGCGGGTGTCTAAGAGATAGCCACCGCGCGCAGCAGCACCCCCTGGAGAGAACAATTCTACCACCAAACTGCAATCCGCAAACCGCATGCCCAGCGTGGGGATTATGGGCACTACCCCCCATGAGATAAAAGCCAATTAGGTGCTTATCAGGGGGAGGCCTGCGTCCAGCAGTGGGCCAATACAGATTGTTGAGGTTGAGGTTAAGGTATACCACTAGGGAGATCTAAGCTCTAAGATATTGAATAGCAATTATGAAGAACCAATAATCATTCTAAACTTTGAAAATCTGAAATTTTAAGCTTTACATAACAACTAGCCCCCACTCCGCTCTGCATACTCGATGGTCCACTAATGAGGTGGACTCCAGAGTAATTTTATTTCGTTTTCCTTTGAGTAGGACCTCTTACGATGTTTGAGTTATTTGAAAAACTTCTTGTGAAATGTCTCAAGCACCTATGAAAAGTATCGGTCTTTCCGATACTTCTCATAATGATATCGTACGATTATGTACAAGATTTAGATATCTCCCACGAATTCACAATTATTTACTTTTAAATATTGTGTCAAAAGTTTAACAATGCTATCCTGTGTTTTGGTTGGTGGGAGACATTTTTGCGGTGTTTGGATATCAGGTTAACGAAAGGGTTCCCAAAAAGAAAGTGTATCTAGAATCTTAACTTCATTTGAGAAAAGGCTCTAAACGGTTTAGAAAAGTCTTAGCATTTGGAATAACAAGTCCATATTATTAATAACGTATACATAAACACCAATAAGGTACACAGAAGTCTATTTCCTATTCCACGCTTATATTCCGTTTATCCACAATCATCGGTAAGTACATTTCAGATTTGTTGATTTTGGCGAATCTAACTTTTATATTAATATTTTTATCCATTTACGAAGACCTTTAAGTAATGAACGTTTGAGATCAAAAGACGGGCTTTGATCAGAAAATCGGGAATATGTTTATATAGGTATTAATATTATGTACCTACATGTGACGCAGGGGACTTTCTTTTCTCATTAATACTATAATGAATTTGTTCAAACAGCTTTATATTGAGCTAATTCTAAGAGAGGCCTGTCGGTGAAATATGTTTCTCGCAGTTTTAGCTTTTACTAGCTTATCGAATATATAAACTACCACACCACGATATTAACAGTTAAAAGTATCCTTTTATAACTACCCAAGTACGCTAATATAGGACCTTTACAAATAGTTTAGTCTCTATATGATACCAAGTCAACGCAAAACGAAATTTCCTTTGAATACTAAAGTGAATTGAGAATATCTCATTCTTATTTCCTATTTCCAGGGATTCCATCGATTTCATTCCCGACAGAGAATGAGTTGGTACGATGAGAATTCTCATTGTGTGCTTTTGTCATGTCGAAGCCTTATTATTCCTAATTATGCTTGCCCTTTGCCTTCCTTCTTTCTGCGGCTCCTTTTCCTTTGTTATTTATTTTCAATGAAATCTCTGCAGGTACTTCACTTACTTAGTGAACATGGTATGTTACGGGTTTTCGGAACGACCTTTTGACGGTTTTATTATTATCTTCTTATGTTTTACGTATTGTTTCATTTTCTTTGATGGTATTGATAAAATATGCAGAAAGTTCAAGTGCTGTTCCACATTTTGCAAATGTTTTTTCGAAAATAGGGTGCTTTTTCTTGGGAACACTTCCATATAGACTCGATTCAGTGGCGTGTGGTCCTCATGATTTTTATGCTATTTTAGTATCCAATGGGGGATCGGTTCCGACGGAAAATAAATAAATAAATAAATAATGCTGGACAATTCACACAGCATTATCTAGCCCCAAGCTAAGCAGAGCTTGTGTTATGGGTACTAGATAAGATAACTGATATACTTACTGATTAATATAATTGATACTTACTGATATCTATGTAGTGTATTGTATTAAGTATATCAGTTATCTAGTACCCATAACACAAGCTCTGCTTAGCTTGGGGCTAGATAATGCTGTGTGAATTGTCCAGCATTATTTATTTATTTATTTATTTACTTAACACAATACACTTAATAGATAGATATTTTTTATTATAATACATAGAAAACATCCAGAACGCCCTGAACAACTGTCTACAGATCGTACAAACATTTGTACCCAGGCGGGAATCAAACCCGCAACCTCCTGCGTCGCAGGCAGACATTCGCCCGCTGCGCCACGGAGTTCGTCGGAAGTTTTTAAATGTTGAATTTGACTTAATCGATCACGATAAAAACATTATTAGACGCACAGAGCTCCAAAAAATCGTTTCGAAATTGAGATCGCGACATTTTATAGGGTTTTAAATAGAAAGAACCTACCCAGATTCTTTGAAGAATGTGTTCAAGGGTACTGATTGACATTTGTTGTAAAAAAAAATTTAAATTACTCTACTTATCATAATAAAAATCATCATCGTCATTATCATCAGCCTATATGAGTCCACTGCTGGACATAGGCCTCCTCTAATGAGCGCCATAGCGCCCAGTCTTCAGCTTGCCGCATCCAGCATCGGCCTGCGGATTTTCAAAGATTGTCATCCCACCTGGCCCAGCCAATAAAAATTATGCTTGCTGCTAATGTATTATTTTACAGTCACTAGTTATAAGCATCTAATTATTTTCTCGTGCACGCTCGTATCCTCCTGTAACCCATTTTCAATTAGCATTTTTCCCGCCCAATTCCAACTAGTGTCCGGGAGAGGACTTGGCAAAAATTCCAACGTAACGAGGCTATTGTTCTTTTTGTTTGCGAGTCCTTTGTCACGGGTTCCGCTGACTGTCCTTAATTATAGCATTGGCGCTTCCTGGATATTTGATTAGACCCTATCTCGACGGGCTTTGGCCGGTTTTGCGAGATATTTTTTTGTGAAGAAGGCTTGAGTTTCCTTGACGTCAATGGGAGTAACTTGGGATTATTGTTTAACTTCGTAATTTGTAGATCCGTTTATGATTCATGATTTGTTTGTTTTGAGTATGTTCATTATATCAGAAACTTTTTCTGTTTATTCTATAAAAAGGTACCTATAGTATTCTATATTTTGATTCATAAAACGCGTTTGATATTTTAAAATTGAAAATTAAAATTTTCTGTTAATAATCTTCAAAATACCTACGAATATTGTATCAAATATTCGAGGACAAGACCTCAGTAGATAAATAACCCACTTACCTTTTTACTAAAACATCAAAACTGTCCACAAAATTGTTGGACATTCAATTCACAAAGATTCCGCGAACCAAGAACAATTCCTCTACTTTTCTCCACTCTCGGTCACACACCACCAACTACCACTACTACCAAGTCACCAATAAAGAAACAAAACTAAACGTAACAAATCAGAAATTAATTCCAGCAGTAACATAGATCACGTTCGTCCTTCACGTAAATTAATATAAAACTAAATCATGGATATTCCAGAGTTTGCCGCGCGTGGGTGAATTGGACTAATATAAATTAAAATACCGCCTGCTTCCTCCCTCGGTGATAAGGAGGTGATAGGCGACAGGACATCCTCGCTGATAGTGATGACCGGTCATCTGAGTTCGCTGTTTTGTGTCACAAATATGAATTTCATGATTTGTTTGTGATCGGGGAATTCCCAATATTTGTTTTTGTTTTTTTTCTCTACGGCGTTGCCTTGCAGACTTGAGATAATGCTGGAAAATCCACATAACACCATCTAGCCACAAACAAAGCAGCGTTTGTGTTATGTTATGGGTTTAGGATAACTGATGTACTTAATACACTACATGCATAGATTTTTCTATTATACATAGAAAACACCCAGAATACCCGAAACAAATATCTGCAGAGTAATCAAACCCTCTTGCGTCGCAGGCGGACCTTCGCCCGCTGCGCCACAGAGGGCGTCAATACGCCAGGACTGCAATCGTGGACTGCAGTCCTGGCGCACCGGTCTGCGCAGTCCCGTCTACCAAAGGCCATACTTAAGTCTTATATGCCTGCAATTTAATTTATCGAAAATAATTCAAATACATGCAAGGACAATGTGTTAAATTGTATGACTTTTCGCTACATTATCCCAACACAATAGTGTCCCAGCAGAATCAACTCCGACAAAAAAGAATTACAATAAGATTCAATTCAAATAGTGAACTCATAAATATACAATTGGCGAGTTTGCTTGCGCGGTGAAATCACGTTCAGGAGATAATGGCGAACCCCAAATGTGTCCCGAGAAAAAATACGACGAATAAACATAAAAATCCTCCTTCCGCACGTATTGTTACACATTCGTTACTAAGAAAAGAAAACTACAATTTGAATCGTACAAAGTCGTATAAACGAACCGAAAACCTGTACCCTTGGGGTGACAACTGTCACAATCGTCAGGGATAAAAAAATCGCATACATAATCGTCATTGCGTATGCATGCGTATTCCACGCGGAATCGGCCGGGTTGTGTTTGCTGTCTTGATTATGACAGCGATCGATTGGTGAATATTGAAGAGAGGGATTGAATTTTATTGATTATGGCAACAGATGTTCATAAAGCAATGCATCATCAGCTTTTAAATATGGGGCTGTGACACAGCCTGTAAATGTCAGTTCTCGTGAAACGTTTTGGGTTCCAGAAACTTGTGGAATTCTATCATTTAATTTGCACCACATTCCCCCTATTCTTCGTGTATGTAAATCAATACGGATTCCCAAAGTCCCTTCCTCAGATATAATATTCTAAACACGATGCTCCGCGTTAAGGCAAACGTAGAAATTTGTCACATGAGCGATGGTTCACCTACGTGTTCCGTCGTCTAAATCCCAAATATAATCCTTCGTCGTTCAAATAAAACAGACCTTTATTACTTTAAAGAGAAAAGCTTTAATCCAGCGCAGCCTCCGCTGGGATTTTCATATTTCATACGCACGCGAATGCGGATTTATCGTGCGAATTTATATCTTAGCCTAGTTATCTAAAAGTACGGTTTCGACAGGCAGCGCGTGGGCGTCGCTGCCAGTTGTACGGTAGTTGCAGAGTGAGACTGTATGATTTTATGCTAGCAAAAGTAAAGAAGGTTGACAAATAGGTCGGGCGTGCCGATGTTCAGTTTTATTAAAATTAAAACGTTCTATCTTGACATTAATAAAAGGCAGTAAGGTTGAGAATCGTTCGTGTGCAACGTTTAAATTTACAACGGGAACACGAGGGATAAGCTGAACATTTTTATTATCATCGCGCTAGTTTATTGCGTCTCGAGCTTGAGCATTAGAAATAATCTTCAATGTGGGGTGTATTTTTTAGAGATCCGCAAGTGCTGACAATTCTAGAGAGTGCAAGTCTTCGAGGTAATCTTCAGGACGACTTTTCCGGACGAAGAATAAAAGCGAAGGCGGATAGGCGTCGACGGGAAACATTTAGGGTAGCGAAAATTTGTAAATAGAAAGCGAACAATAAATCTGTCGGTGAAGCCGGTAGGCGTTCGCAGCCGTAACTCTCCTCAATCCTTGAACGACATTTACGACTCGACATGAACTGGAGTTGTCAAACGCTGACGTCTGCCGTACCAAGCAATAAATGATAGACATAAAGAATAGGCTGTAGACAAGCGGAGGCTTAGGTATTGTGGTCACGTACTAGGCGACTGGGGAGACGCAATCTCTGAACAAAGAATTACATTTATCCAAAGCATGGAAAAATCTCGCGTAATTCAATGCATTGCGACGGCTGTTATTGTGAAATGCCGTCGAAAGGAGCTGACATATTGAAATATATTTTGGCAAAAGTATTCGATGATCAAACGTTTTTAAGTCTGAACTATAGCAATTGGTATTCAGTAAAGATTTCACGCAGTTGGCGGGTGATTTATGTCTATTGAGTTTGAAAAACTTAGGCAAGCTATTCTAGTTGGTCTTAGTTTTGTGTAGCGTAACTTTGAAGTAGAATACGTTTTGTATTCCCGAGTTAGAAATGACTTACATCGAGATGAAAATATAAAAGTGAATACCCAAAACAGTTGTCAAAGTAACGATATCCGCTGACAGCTTATTAGATAGGAATCCCAGCGGCACAATCGAGCACATGCGATCAACACAATCATTCCGAATCATCCGCGGCTTAGAACCGAAATCCCGGCTAGTGAGTGTTTGTTTTTGATTTTTGTCTAACGAGACAATGGGGAAATGATGAGCACTGCGCCGAACGTCGCCTCTGGGACTTCACCCCATACCGACACTGCCACCCTCGGCTTTCCCACCCGTTACAAATTTCACCTTACACACCTAGACGTAGAATTTAAATTGATTTGTTGTTGGTTGTGTTATGAGCCCTTCTGTGGATGCGGTGGTCACATATGGCGTCAAACGGGCCACGGCGAGTGACGGCATGCCACTTGGGGGACCCGCATTGGCCTTTAGTGCTCCACGGGACATTCACTACGGCACTGGACAGAAGCGATTTTTCGTGATTTCATAGCAGGTGTGTTTTTGCGAGCTTCATTTTGATACAGGCTCAATTCTATAGGGCTTCAATAGTTTCTAAATAGTACCTAGTAGTACCCATTTGATGACAATATACCTCGAATTTATGCAGGAAATTATAAGTACTTTACTGAAAGGTTCCATTCATAATTCTGGGTCAAATCCAATTACCCCAGTCTTAAAGTAGTCACGCGAAATTCAAATAGGGGAACTCTCAATTTGTATGACACGCTATCCACTCACTCTTGGGTTTGAAACAGACGACAGGTCAAATTAAGGGTGACCTTGGATTCTGTGGAGTCGTCACTACTTAGGCCAACAAATGAATGTGTCAACAGTAAAGACATATTTGTTATGATCAAAGTGTATGAAAGTTACCTAGCGATGCTCATCATGGTGGAGTTATGTCAACTTAAGTTGTATTTCTCGATCGTTTTGTACGTCAGTATCCCTTTTAATTTCAAACCAGTGTCTGAAGCTTTCTAAGCGTTTTCCCGGTAAAAGGTCTAGAAAATCGATGCAATTTCAGTTCGGTCTATTCATTCGTTTTGGTTTGTCATGAAGTAACGAACATCCATCCAAGTTTTTATGGTTTGAATATTAGTATTGTTTATACGTAACACTTACAACATCAAGCATGAGGAACTACGTAACATCGTCTCCACCCCAATTAATAATAAATCCTGGAGCTTTAATTGCTACAAGCGAAGTAGTTTATTAGAGCAAACCCAAATCTATATGTAGTACACGTGTCGCTCCTAGCAATGCTCCTAGCTACCAATCAGATAAATCACTATCAGCTCCGAAATTAATAGGGCATTCGCTAAATTAGTAGATTAGTCACTCTCTGAAACCGACGGAGCCGCTTATGTACCGCTAATTAGGCAGACGTCAGTCGTTTACCTTTGTAATGATCACATCAAAGTGGATCCACCAGCTCAGCGGTAACGGTCCCGATGCCGGGAACTCAAACTTAGTGATTTATTTACGCTGTGTAGTATTGATCGTAGCTTCTATAGCGCTACTACCGTTTGGGGAAATCTGAGGATCGAGGTCAAGTGGATATATCTAATTCTCTCGTGTTTTTCTTTGATTTACAAGATATAATCCCTTCAAGAGAATTCATATTTGCTTTCTTCGTATTTGCTGATGGCATTTGTCGGGCGTCAACTTTTGGGATTCGATTGACATGAATGTTTGAGGGGATATCAATTATTCTTCGGATGAGCTGGGGATACTCTTTGTGGAGGACTGCTTTGTAATAATTCTTTAATAATTCACGTGTGGTGCTGACAAAGTGATTGTTTCGAGCTTCAGTAACTATATACTTCTTTGGTTTCGAGCGAAAAAGTGAAAACTCTGTGGCGTGGTAGGAAAAGGTGCACTTTTGACGCGTAAAGTGGGTTCGATTGCAGGTGGCCCCGTCTGCAATCGAACCTACTTTACGCGAACCTACTTTATAACAAAGTTCATAATTTCAAAAAAGTTTGCTGGTATTCATAACACGCTACTTTTACTTTGTGGCTATATGATACTGTGTGATATTGTCCAGCAGCGTTGTTATTCTTAGTAGTTACGTTATGCTTATGACATATCCTATGTGTATGTGATACAGTCACCATTGATTCGAAAACAATGTTTTTTTCATACTGGTCACGTACACAACGGTTCTTGTCAATGCCACTATGTCCTGCTTGTCAGCTGACTCATCTTTGACTTGTGATAAATCTATCGATGGTCCATTTATTTACGACCTATCTTTATATCCTCATTTTATTTATAAATCGAATTTTGCTTATTTCACGAAATGGTATAACAAGGTATTTCCTATTCTATTTTATCGTTTCTTATTTTGACTGCGTAGGTCTGTAGAATTAAGTCGAAATGGTGAATAAAATCTGGCTCGAGATGGTTTGAGAAAAGTGTTCCCGGAGGCGGCCATCTCTCCGACTCGGCAGGGCCACTGTCGTCCCCCCGAAGGGTTCCCGCCTTGTCGAGGCGCGGGGGGGCTTAGTAATCGCGGCCTGGTCACCCGCGATGAAGCTAAGAGGAACCCATGGGGCCGTGCCAACGCAGACGGCGACACGGCTGGCCCCAGGACGGACCGCTCCTCTGGGTTTTGCGCTCTAAGCCCAGTTGGAGCGGTAGTAGGTTGCGGTGTCGTATGGGAGGCACCGCAACTGAGGCGGGCGGCTGTGCTGTATGGGCAGCATGGCCGCAGTGAGGTGGAGGCCGCGGCGGAAGAGGAGTGCCGGTATTGAGGTACACCGCTCTCCCTGCCTTCCGCGGCCTTGGCGGGGTCGCCACCGTTTGATGGCGGACGCGGTGGGGTCGCAGGGGAGGAGGTCTGTCGGTATGACGATGGCCGCTCTCCCTATCCTCTGCGACCGTGTGGCAGGCGGCGGGGCCACTCGACTGACCCGTCGCAGGGGGACCTTGGGCGTTCGGACACGGGGTCGTCCGGCGCCCAATTGGCGGTTAAGGTCCCCAAGGTGGTCGTGGCGCGTCATGTGTTTCTGGCGCGTCGCGAAGAAGAGAGAGTGAGGGGCCCGATATCGGGCAGCCGCGGTGGGTTCGTGGATGAGTAAGCGTCCCCACGTTCCTACCACAAGCGGCAGAGGCGGAAGCACCCTGAGGGTTTTAGTGGTGTTAGAGTCCCACATCATCGTACTGTCTCCCCGTGGCAAAAAAAAAAGGGCCACTGTCGTGGTACCCCTGATACAATTCCTCGTCTGCTTGTATTTTTCCAACGATATAATAAAAAAAAACTTCACCTGTTGAATATACATACATATGTACATTATACACATGAACCTACTTACACACATCTTAAAGGTAAATTAAAAAAACGGATAATGTACAAAGGTATATTTGCTAATTAATTGAATCTATACTGCGTGCAATTTGTCTGTCTGTTTGTTTGTTATCATTTAACGATTAAAAAAACCCTTAATTTAATTAGGGGAGTGTCTCATTGAAAAGATTAAAGGCTACCTATAGTGTTAAAAATACCTTATATTATTTAGGAAACAGGTGAATGAAAATAATGAGAAACGATTCACTTATCAGTACGAATAATTGCTACTTCTCCATGGTTGAACTACCATACGAATATACTAAATAAATATTGCTGGTCAATAATACAATACATAACATATGTAGATATGTTTTATTAAACATAGAAAACATCCAGAATAAATATCTGACTATCGTACAAACTTTTGTCCCGAGGCGAGAACCGAACCTGCAGCCTCCTGCGTTGCATTTAGGAATGAAGACGCGACCAAAAAAAAGCTCGGGACGGGTTTTGCTCCAACTCGCAAGATAACAACTAACAGGCTAAAGGTTTCTTCGTCGCTTCTTTACTTTAGTCTACATACCGAAGCGACAGAAATAAAAAATATCACTTTATTTCCGTGTCAGTGTTTAGTTTTATAATTTGACCTTTTCTAAGTGTACATTTATTGTTCTTATGGAAAAAAAGTGATTTTGATTTTGATTTTGACCAGAAGCTAGCAATAAATAAACCTGACTGCATATTGGTAAATTGAATTCCGTACCAATGAAAATTAAAGAGAACTATTGAGTTGCAGTAACAGAACACCGGAGGTAAATAATTGAAGCAATTGTCGGGTCAGATCGGGTCAATTAATCATCGGAGCTGGCCGAACGTTCATTAGCTATTTATACGTAGCCCAAAATTCAGTAACATGTTTGAAACGGCTTTAGGGTGGCCCGGGTGGCCTTGTTTGAGGTCCCACGTAAATGAATCTATTTTGGGAACTATGGATTATTTAGCCGTGTGGTGCCGGCTTCTAATTTGCACCACCAAGTCTTCCCGCGAGTGTCGTAAGAGGCGACTAAGGGATATCCACCGGGGGCGGGCAGCAGTGCATCCTGCAGAACAATTCTACCACCAAACTACGATCCTCTACCCGCATGCCCAGCGTGGGGATTATGGGCCCTACCCCCATGCGATAAAAGCCAATAAGGCGCTAATCAGGGGGAGGCCTGCGTCTAGCAGTCTACCAATACAGGCTGTTGAGGTTGAGGGATTACTCGGTAATTCTAATGGTCTGAAAATTAATGTTGGCGACATAACCTGTAATGTCTATGATTATTGATTCATGATAGTTTACCTTATGAAACTTTATTTTGTGCCTTGCCATCTCAATTTATAATCTGATAAGATGTTGCCGCCTGCAACTGCGAGAACACAAATGCACGCTACTGTATCGCACCTTTTACCTGTTTATGTAATATTGTGTGCTTATTTATCTTACTATAGTGGCACTAATTTAAAAACAAGATGCGTCAAGTGCGAGTGTAACTCGCGCATCGAAGGTCTCGAAATTTTGTCAATTATACAAATATGTACTAAAGGTACCGGTAAGAGATATCGCTATTTAATGAATACCTAAAAATAGTAGGCACCAAACTATATTTTACATGGATCGCTCTGCATAAGTAATTCCGAGAATAGGTAATTTTTTTCAAAATATTCCAAAAAGTGCGAAACCTAGAGAAACATAAAAAACGGTTTTGAAATGAACAAACCAATACCTGTCATTTGATACCCCACTCGGTGAGGTAGCTCCCTTTTGAAAATTATTCCCCCCCTTTTGACCATTTTTCAAAAAGTGTTTGTTTTACAAACTTCTCAATATTTTTCCTTCAAAATATAGATTTATATCCACAAACGCTCCATACATTTTGGATGGATCGCTCTGCAATCTTCGGAAATAAGGGTACCCCTTGGGTATTTTTTCTATTTTTTCAAAATATTTCGAAAAGTTTGAAACCTAAAGGAATTTCAAAAACTATTTTGAAATGTACAAACTGATACCTTTCATATAATACCCCACATGACCCTGTAGGTATCTTTTAAAATTTCGACATCTCAATTTGTATGGAAAATGTTCATTTTCATTTTTTTTTTCAATCCCAGTAGTACATTTAATTAAATTTAAATTAAATCATATAAACTTAAATTGAAACAAATTAAATAAAATGAGATAAAAATAAAATTACACAGAAATTAGTTAAATTGAGTCAGACCAAATAAATTATTAATTAAATTAAACCATAAATTAAATCAAATTTAAATCTATTCTCTAATTGAAATGTATTATTATTTTAAATTTCAAGTTGATAACTGCAGTAGTTACCGAGTTATTAAGAAGGGAAAAAAAGACAGACAAAGCGAGACCATATGGGTTTCAAAACCGATCTTCGAAACTCTAAAAATATAAAAGTATGATAGATTTTATAGCAATAGCAAGTAAGGAGTCGCCTCCACACAGAATGGGCAATAATGTACATGGACCATTCGCTATAAGTGGTACATATAGGCCGAGTTATTAACCATTTGATGTATGTATCAGACCAGTGGTCAAATTTTGCTAGTAAATTGCTTTACTATGACAATGGTATCGTCGCAGAATCGTCCATATGTGAATAAACTCTAGATGGTGCGTGCTGTGCCATTTGCACGGAGAGAGCGATAGAATGGTTTCAACCTGGACACGACACGCGTCGCTCCATCTGTAGTTTCTTTCATCAAAGGTAATATGTCAAAATGTGTCATTCTGAGACCACTGTTTTAAGGGATTAATTTAGTGGGATTCGGGCCCAGATGGCTAAAAAACGAGCGTTACCAAGCACGCGTTTCAATACGCCTGATACGTAACTTGCTTTTAGATTTGTGGTCTTTAATATTTATTGTAACATGCAGAAATTTGTGATTATAATAAAAGTTGAAGACAGGGTGCTATAGCACTCATTAGAGGAGGCCTGTGTCCAGCAGTGGACAAGTATAGGCTGATGATGTTGATGATGAAGTTATTTTAGATCGCGGAAGTACTAGAGTGAGAGACTTTTGAGTGAGTGAGAGTTTTTTTTGTTTTCAACTATCGAAGTTCGATTTAGCAAATCTCGAAGGGTTATAAAATTCGTACATGATCAGCATAAAATAAAAAGGTCAGTAAATAAAGTGATAGAAAAAGACTGTCACATCCCCATAAAAAGTGATAAGTGAACATGGCCCCCCCATAAAAATCACTTGTATCTTTCCATAGTATGTCAATATCGCTAGAGTAGGGGGGACGAGCGTTGGTGCTCAGATAGTACGATAAAAAACAAAAGAAAAACTTAATCCAGGATCAGAAGACCCATGGAAAGATATGAGATATGAACTGAAGTGTGCAACTGTGCGGTCTCGGTAAAATGGCCGGATGCTTGTAGGCGTTGCGGTGATATTAACAACATTATTGTTTATAACTCCTAGATAGCATATTTTGTTTTGGTCCCTATTTGGCACGCGGGTGGCCATTTTGAAATGACCTACATTCGAAGTAGTTTGAATTTTTTAAACCACTCTGTAATGTTTGTTCAATCATGTTGCTGGCAGGAGTTTTTATGAAGGGACGTAATGGATTCATAACTTTGGCTGGTTTTAGTTTTGCTGATGCTATTAGCATGAATTGAGACCTAAACTCCAGCCAATTTCCATGTGAAATGATTGTAAAAAAAATCACATCAAAAAAGAGTCGCCGAGTTTCAGATAAGTATCTATAATTGTCAGCAATATTTATTGAAGGAAAGATCTTCAATCAACAGGGTGATTTGCGTATCAAAATACACGGCAACAAAGTAAATTTTAGGTTTTTTTTACAAACATTTCATATAAAATTTAGAAGGTGAGAAAAGGTCCGAATTTATTTGAGTTTTGAAATCAACTTAGCTTTCAACGTGAAATTGCAAGCTCGTTAACTTAACCTTATGAAGATTTTAAAATAAGCTTACCGAAATTATTCTTCTAAACAGCATATCTAAATGTAAGACCTCGTAAATATTAGATCAAGTGTGAGTGCCCACTAAAAGCACACTAAAAAACGAAAGCCCACTAAAACTTTTGTCTTCGGTAAAACAATAAACGAGAATTTATCCCGTAGTTTGGACCGTAAAGTAAAAGTTATCTTTATGTCTCTATTTCGTCCGGTTAAAAATAGAAGGACATGTGTTCGATGTTCGAAGAATGACAGTTAATGCTTGTACAGATATACAACTAATATTACTAAAATTACTTCTAGCTTCTTACTTGCAGATATACAAAACGTTGCCCAGCGGAAATCAAACTTGGACTCGCGGCTCAGGCAGACCATGGCCTATGCACCGCAAAGGTTGTCATAAAGTTGGTAATTTATTTACTTAGATTGAGATTTAAATCTTCTGCCTGCAAAAAATAAAACCGTACCCACAATTCTTTTCTCTTTAAGTATGTTTTGTGTGGAGCTTAATAAACTTTTTAAAATATTTTTTTTATCATATTTATTATTATATATTTATTATTTCTTTCTAATTAAAAGCTGGTTAAAACATACAAACTCAAGACTGACCATAGATATATGCATCAGTACATCTACTCTGAAAAGTACTCCGTATATCAATTCAAAGAGTTTCCAACAAAAGCTCCATTGTCTATGAAATGTTAACTTTATTTCACATAACGACGCCAATGTTTAAAATTAGAATAAAACAAAAATTTCGTCGCACCTCGTTGCTATTTTCACGTTGTAATATTTGAGTGCAACGTAGGGTAATAAACCAGTAAAGGTACATGCCTATGGTTTGAACCGTTGTCTGAGACCAATCTTGTGCCTATAAAGAAACAAGAACAACTCTTAAGCCAAAAAGACACACAAGGTTTGCACAAAGCTAGACTATTCTGAAACGAAAATATTTATTCTGAAAATAATTATTCTGAAACGAGTTTGAAATATTACCGTTTTTCAATGACTTTATTATGTTTTTAATAGCACATTTAATTCAGCGAGTCTATTGATATATTTTGTGCAAATCATTAGCAGCATGATCTCTTCGACTCCATAAACTGCTTTGTACAGTAAAATTATTAATAATCTTAGTAAAATATTAGGCACCGAATGTTATTATTTTGCTATGAAATGGAGACTGTATCGAAACATACCACACACACAGACTTGACCTACCTTCAAGAAACCTAGATTACTCTAGCAGTAGGACAGAATTGGCCTCAGACCACAGCACCGGTCAATGTGCACTCGGAACGCACAAAGAAGCTCCTTATCAAAATGCCACGGAAAATGCGATGGCTCCGTTGCCCTCCGTAACTTCGCTCTTGGGACCTATTCGCTCTATATTACCTTCTTTCCGACGAGTCATGTTCGAAATTCAAAATTATGTGCCGCCATCTTTGTTCGCGATGACGGATCCAGATTGTTTGCGTTTCGTTCTCTATTATTTAAGCTTAGATGGATTTTCGATTACCCAAAACGATTAGTTAAAACGATTAGTTCCAAACAGCTCGATAGATGGCGTCTTATTGAATCAGAATTATATATAATGTTAACTGTTGTACAAAAAGATCTTAGGTATAAAATAGTGTACTTTTTCAACAGCTTATCTATAATAGAAGTGTGAAATTTAAATAGCTACCTTAATAGCTAGGTAGGTATATGTTTATTAACTACATTATTTTACTACTAAAATATATTTATTGATAATATTATGTCAGAAGGAAAACAAGCCTTAGAGATCAAGCTCATAAAGTTAGCAGGGACAAACATACTGACTTCTCCATAAATCAAAAAAGGTTTAAGTTTTAAGAAGAATATTTAGGTTATAAAGGAGGCATTTTCCCAGCAGTGGACTAACATTCTGGTGATCATGAAACGAGTTTTAAAGTTTTATCAAGCAACTGTATAAAAAATTGCTTGAGTTAATAATTTATTGAAAATAACTTATTCACCGCGGTTTGTAATAACGAAGACAAAGGAAAACAAAGTAAGACGCAGGCAGAACAATTTAATAGTTCAATTAATTTGTTGCGATTCAAAGGGACTTAGTTGCTTTGTTGGGGGAAATTTTTATTGGTGCTGTTAGGAAGACACTCGTTCTTTTTCTCAATACTCGAAGGCAGTTGACGTCATAAATACCTGAACAGACTCAATAATCGACTGTATTTTTGCATACGTCGACATTATGTGATCAATGTGATCATACTAATGCACGACGTAGTTCTGATGTCACAACAACGTTGTGCATTATTATGAAGCTGCAGGCATATTTTAAAATTGACAATGTTCAGCACTTTATGGAAAGGGGTTAAATGACACTAATTCTCTTAGAAACTATCCATTGAAATTCAAGACAAAAGGAAGCTAAGCTAGTAAATATGGTCCAACCATCACAAACACGATAAAGGCATGGCTCCAATGGGAAGACCTTGGATTACGAAGTTTTTCTATCAAAAACTTGTACTATAAATCGTCATAGACTATCCTAACTCAGTCCAACTGAGCTTAGCAGCGATTGCTTTAATTTCGTCTATTTGCACGATTTATTTGTACCTACAAGGCGCGGATTTTGGTCTCTTACTTTACTTACTTTGTACTTTTGGTGATGTTGGTTAACCTAGAATATAATCAGTAAGATGGTGGCCATATCAAAAATACAACCTACACGATGACTTTGATAATAACTATAACAATGTGGAATAGTGACCTACCAGAGAAAAAGGAGATTATTTCTACATAATTATTAGTAAGCGACTCCAGCACATAAAACATTGCCAGGTGTGTCTTACCGTCACCATCAACTGCTCCGATTTATGTGAAGTAAATAACGGTTATACCCGAGTAGGTCCACGCCTGAGAGTCCAGGTATCTTCGGATATACGTAAGAAATCTCCATTTACTTATTCCGTAAGGAAGCAACTAAGGTCTTTATTCATGTAGCAGGATTATATGAAGCTCGCTCGCTTCGCTCCTCATATCTCGGTCTACGACTTTGACAAACTATTACATATTTACAATGATTCGATTAATTACAGGCGTGTCAGAACCGTAAGTGGCGATACGCTCGACATTTGCATACCCGCAAACGGACGCGACCGCAGACCGCGTAACAGGATCCGATGCTTACTATATCTACGATCATGTGACCTGTTATACAATCAAGGAGAAAAAATACAGATCAAGGTCAATCTTTTATTAGGTACCGTTTTATGGATAAACGAGGTGTATACCAATTTTTGAAAAGTGACGATGTTCAGCCACTTTTGTCGGAAACATAATAAAATTATTAGATTTTTTTTTGTTTTTCTTTCTGATCTACTAAAGGTAATAAAAGGTATAGGATTTATGGTTCAAAACAAAGATATTTTAGTCAAAATTTGTTCCTTTACAGAAAATATTAAGTTTCAACAAATTACTCTTACTTTATCGGCTAATCTCGTCTTCAAATTAATCCAACTCACAGAATTAAACGAAAGCCGAAGCCCTAATCAAATCCACTTAGCGAGCATCACAAGTGTTGCCAACTATTCAACTTCGCCTTTGATTAAGCAGACGACGAAGATTTCTTGATTAAAATTTCCTCAGAAGGAAAATTGTGGTTTGGAGTCTTGTTCCTTTGTAACTTGATGGCTCCACTTTCGCAAATATTTTCGTTGTTGTCGAAATGTTGGGATAATTATTGCTTACTTCCCAGAAGATGTAAATATCGCGTGATGAAAACGGCCTCGGTTTCCGGTTAAGTCCTTTTAAATCGACTTCAAAAAAATAAAACGTCAAGTGCGAGTCGGTCTCGCGCACTAAGGATTCTTTTTCGTTGTAAGACCTTGTTTCTTGTCAAATATTATGATTCTAGGTCAACATGAAGTAGGTACCCTGTATATTTTGGTCGAGGGAGAGAATCCAAACTTATTATTTTTTGTTAATAAACTAAATATTTACGGTTTTCAGATTTTTATCGTTATTTGTGCTATATGACCTTGCTTCTTACCAAATTTTATGATTCTGGGTAAACGGGAAGTACCCTATAGGTTTTGGTCTATAGCATGAATTAAAAGTATTTTTCTTGGTGAATAAACTGCAAATTTACGGTTTTAGGATTTTTTCATTTATTTGTGCTATATGACCTTGCTGCTCAGCAAATTTCATGATTCTAGGTCTACGGGAAGTACCCTATAGGTTTAGGTCCATGGCGAGCATTGAAAGTCATTTTTTAATGAATAAATTACAAATTTGTATTTTTCTGATTTTTCCCTTTACTTGTGATATAAGACCTTGCTGCTCACGAAATTTCATGATTCTAGGTCTCCGGGAAGTACCTTATAGGTCTTGCTTGCGTGCATGTGATTCCTCCTCCTTTTTTATTGGATAGGATAAACCTCGATGTGTCATCAAACTAAATTAGACTCGAATTTTAACTAGATGTCGCGATGAGTACCTGCAAGCACATACTAGACTCTGTTACTACAATAGTCATTAATTATTTAAAAGTTTTATGTCAAACCATAACCCACCCCAGTCGTGATATTTCAGGGAAAATCCATTTAGAATCACCGAAATGTTCGAATATAATGTTATATGAAAAAAGATAGGTAGAAAAAGTCAAAGATTTAAATATCTTTTGATAAAGTTACAAAAGTCACACTGACGAAAATCTAGGCAGGCAGCAGCGCCCCCTGCAGAACAATTCTATCGATCCCCAAGCCGCATGCCCAGCGTGGGGATTATGGGCATTACCCCCGGTAAAAGTCAATAAAGCGCTTATCAGGCAGCAGTGGACCAACAAAGGCTGTTGAGGTTGAGGAAGTTGAAGCAACCATATCGCAGGGCCGGTAATTGTGGCGAGCTTTGGGGGACGTCTTGACCAGCTGTGAACAAAGTTCGAAAATGATGATGAGAGATCGTCGTTTGTGATAACCTGGCCGATTTGTAACCACCTAAGCCTTCGTATCATATTATAATTCTAGACATGAGGGTAACAATTTATTTGAACCGCAACAAAGAAGTAAAGCGAAAAGGCTGGGTCGGATATAACGGCACATAAATAGAAAGCCCAATGCCATATCTATATTTCATCGCTCGCTGATTAGATATGGAGAATAATATTTTGCGGGAAAATAATATCCTGATTTATTCTTTAAGGGCAGATAACGGTAGGAAAGATGTGGCCGTAATGGCCGAAACCGGCCGGAATCGCCCAAAATGGGCCGAGAAAGGCCGAAAGTGGCCTTTAACGCTAGTATTTTTACATATTATTTTCAGGGGGAGCATTAAATTACGGGGGATTTTTTCGTGGAGTTATGAAAGAACATATTTTGTGGAGGTGCTCAATGCCGCGACTCATGCCTTCAGGAGGCGCAAAAACTGAATAATAATATGTTTTATGCGGTACTCTTTTTTATTTGGGTTCCATTTTATCCTGGTCTTGAAACAGCTTTATAATTAATGCTGGAAGGATCATGTGGGACTTTTTATAGCCTATTTTTAGGACACAACTCACAATTTTAATTTATTTTCGTGGTTTTTATGGTTCCGAACCTCAAAAGGAAAAAAGGAACCCTTATGATATCTTTGTTGTCTGTCTGTCCGTCCGTCTGTCAACCCCCTTTTTTCAGGAGAGCGTGGAGGTATCGAGTTAAAATTAACATAAAATACTTAAGTCTGTGACTTTTAGAGCCTCAATATAAATAAAGTTTCTAAGTCAACGCAATCAAAAATTACAGCCGTTTAAATCCGTATATTTTGAAATTTTCCAAGGGAATCACATGCACACAAAACCTATATGGTATTTCCCGTTGACCTATAATCATGAAATTTGGCGCGAAACAAGGTCAGCACAAATACGAGTACAGTAAAAAATTCGAAAGCCGTAAATTTAAAAAAATAATTTTGATTCTTGGCATGGACCAAAACCAGAACCCGTTGTTTCTATAGAAACGCGTATAATTTTCCCACGGGAACTGATTTATGGGATAAAAGTAGGTAGCCTGTGTGCTAAGTCTTCATCTACCTACATATCCGCAAAATGTCAGCCCGATCCGTTCAGTAGTATTGGCATGAAGAAGTAACATACATACATCCATCCGTCCATCTATCCATCCAAATTTACACATTTATAATAATTAGTGTGACTTATCAACACTCCAATGCGCACAAAGTATGTTATTATGGTGGGCTTATCGAGGGCATTTTTCTACCTGCCAACCACTCCAGGTTTTGGTTCTAGTTAGTTACGTTCCCAAATCTACATTTTTCATGCATCTACTTTGCAATACTTGTATGTATTTTTATATTTTCAAATACAATATCGGTAATAAATATAATAGATTGTATTGTATTGTCTAGTAAGCGCCGTGCTTATACAGGGTGCCACGAAAAATGTGCACTAAGCCAAAAGGGTGATTCTGGACCTAGAGGGGACCAACATTCTACGATTTTTTATATTTCGAACATATTTTTGATTATTAAAAAAAAAGAAACTTTTTTTCATATTCGTATTCTTATTAAATGTATCCCTACATTATTATTGTAGTTTTTAAATTGCAAAGGATTTACATCATTTTTGTAACAAATTTATAAAAACACTCTAGTTTTGCTGAAAAAACTAGCAATAATCATTTGTGAAATATTTTAAAATATTAAATGCATTAATTAAAAGAGTGCGTTTAAAAGGACACGAAGAGGAAGAAATTTTTTTTTCTTTTTCAAACATAAATTTAAATATTAGAAGTTCAAAAAATCGTTATTCACAAGTTGATCCCCTCTGGGTCCAGAATCATCCCCTTTCAGCTCTTTTTTCATAGTCGATAGATCTTCGTTTGACCACAATCTCACAAATAGGGGTATTTTAATTCATTCGACTCGTTTCCAAATCGAAAACGTTGAATTCGATTTCGATTCCGACGGATCTATAAATCGCTATTTTGATTGTGTCTCGGGGTGATGATCGAAAATCCGAAGGGAATCTGTTGATAATGGCCAAGCTATGAGGAGGACCTCCTTATTTTGACGTTTTCGATTCGGAGACGAATCGAATGAATAAAAATATCCCTGCTGATAGTAAGTGACGACGATCTGGCTACACATGTTACGTGCCAACCTGTATAAATAGACTAAACTATCTACAAAGGTATGGTACCTACATTATTATATTTGTATCTTAAAAAGTTAGGCAAGACCTTGGACTTGAAGTAAAATAGCATTGTAAGGCACTAGGTACAGGGTGTTTAGTTTTTAAGGATGTTTTTGGAATAAAAAGCAGTGTAAGGTGGTAGGTAGTCAATGTATGTACCTTCACCGCAAGATCATCCCCAATGATGCAACTGCAAGAAAAATTAAACAAATTAAGTATTTAATCAAAACATAGGAAATCATAATAAGAGAAGGTATGTAATTTTTTTTGTTAAGTTTGATTCTTGCTGGAAAATCCAAAATGAGTGGCACCGTTAGCGAAAGCTGGCGCAAAGACTTAATTATACATTTTGATACATTTTGTACAGTGTAAACCAATTTGATATCATCAACGTCTGCGAGCTTACATAATTTTGGTACCTTACTCGATTATAATGATTATGTCCTTTCAGAATTTTATGAAAAACCTATAATTGATCGTGCTTTGTTACCAAAAATGTCAATCTTCATTCTCACTTTATAGGTCTGCAAAGTCTTTGTTAATGTATTCGATTATTATTTTTCCATTTTTTACTAGAATCATCATCATCATCAACCTATATTAGTCCACTGCTGGCCATAGGCCTCCCCATATGAGCGCCCTAGCGCCCTGTTTTCAGCTTGCCGCATCCAGCATCTCCCTGCATACTAAACTAAACTAACACTGTCATGGCCCACGACGCAGATGCCAGTGAAAGCATTAACACGTTCAAATTCACAATAAATATACAAAAACCTTGAATGCTTGAACAAAAAGCATTTCATGGAATATCTCTGCAGTGTTCGGACAGACAAACTAACAGTGACTATTAATCAAGTTACGGAGAACTTGTTGAATTCAAAGTAGATTGTTTTTACCTCGCCGTAATCAAACTTAGGGCGAGTCACTACTGCTGTTGGAAGATGGATTTAAATTCAAATATTTATAATTATTTTTCATCATTACTCCACCGTCAGTTTTAAAACGTACAGATCCTATCCTTTCAAAGGTTGCCTGGAAGAGATCACTATAAGCGATAAGGCCGATCGTGCCACTCTAGATATAATTAGTATTAAGTTCTTGTTTAATTGCTTTATATGTTTTGGTACTGCAATAAAGTTATATAGTCTATCTAATTCTTGCAAATTAAATTAACTAAAATAAGAATTACGATATGCCGTAACACTTATTTTAATTTATTTAATTTGCTATTTAATTAATAACAACTATACATTCCTTGTTACCAATACGCCACGCTAGGGTACACATTGTGATACTATGATGAGAATATACATCTTTATGTTATCTCTCTGTTATGCTTACCAATGTAATAAATGTTTTGAGTAATTATTGACTTTGAGGCAGCTTTTTGTGGGCGTTTTCAGAGAGCGATAGTAAGAAATATAATTATTTGTATCGTAATTTTTTTTTCGGAACTCAATTTATCTCGTTCTACTTTAGTAATCGAATCCAAAATCTTCCGTTGCAGCCAACTAATATTATTCATATTGTATCAACGACATTATCGTCATATTTTACTTTTTTCCTGGCGCTCAGATTTCAAGCAAAAATGTTCACTGCACCAGTTTAATATCACCTTTATAAATTTCAAAGGTATGGACTTTCCCTCCTTGAAATTTTATTATCACGGACAAAGTTTTTCGATGAGTTTTTAGAGTTTAGAGTTTGCCGCTCTCATGAGAGTTTTTATAATTATCTCCCGTGAACTTGGCTAGTTACTTGTTTGTTTACGATAAGAGTTTTAAGGGTTCTACTAAAAGGTTGAATTACAAAAATAGGTGGTTGATTCCTTTTACAAAGGAAGATCATCGCTTTGGCGTGTGTCTGTTGTATTAAAATGGCATCACAGAACTTTTAAGTACTTTACGGCCTACGGTCGCGTACTTCCCTGAATTACGTAGACTCCGCCCTGACTTGATCGTGCATTGTTGAAGCTAACACTTTCATCGCCCAAGACGCACGCTTGCCCCCGCGGCCCCTCCTGGCGGGGAGGGACGCCCCTGCGAGTCGCACCGCCGAGGCTGGGCAGTGAATGCGGTAACAAATGTTATACTCCCCTCTCCACGAAAGATCCCCGCCATCTATTGATTTCAAATGTTCTAATATTATAAAGCCGAAATTTTGTGAAATCTGAATTTTTGTTACCTAGGATCTCCAAAACTACTGAACACTTATTATAGCGAAAATACACGTGCGAAGCCGCGGTCAGAAGCTAGTCTTTTATTATTTTGAAAACGCCTGGAAATAAAGCCAGGGTAATAAGCTTTTAATCAGGACAGATTTGTTCCTTTTGTTAAAAGGAGCAGCAAGGGGGGCGTGGACATGGGTCAATAGCGGCAATTGTGCTGTTTATGATAAATGCTATTCAACACTTTCACTGCCCAGCCACTGCTGTGTGACTCAGGCGTTGCCGCCGTCGCCGCACCCGAAGTGCACTTAAGCCGTAAGCTGCCGAATGGGATGTTTATAAGACTGTTAAAAGACATAGGTACATTTTTTCTGTAAGGACTAACTCTCGCGCTATAGCTACGTCTCTACCGTATAGTTACGCAGAGGTAGGTAGGTACATAAGTCATGACGAATCCGCAATGGAATAATGGCTGACCTCGTGGTGACCGTGACTGCTCGACTGGAACGAGGATAATTGGGTTTGGGTATCGTCGCTGGATTTATACTGCAGCATGATTTACTTTACGTTGTATGAGAACCTAGATACCTACTCTATCCATACTATTTTACTTCCGGGCTTTTGGTGCGTCTCCCACTATAATTAATTAATTAAATCTCTTTGTCTTCAAAATTTTCAGAAAACGACAACGAATCTCCTCAACATTGGGATGATTTTCTAAGCAAGGACATAATATCTAGGCATACGGTTTTATTGCAGGACAAAAAGTGCTTAGTTCTCGCTATAGCTTTGAAATCAACACAACTGCTAAGTCAACGCAATCCTTTATACATTAATTTATATTATATAAAATCTATAGTTCCTTAATATAAATTTATTTAATTTATATTAAAGAACTGGCTGATCGAACAATCCTTCTACAGGATTGACAAATTTGTGAAATAATTTATTGTTTCTATATTATTATTTTTCCAATGACATTATTAATAACTTTTATTGATTGTTTTATTATTTTTATTAAAATGTATAATTTGATCATTTCAATATTTGACTTTGAATTAATGATTTTAATTTTGAATTAAGTAATTATTTTAACCATCTATATTGTATACTTTAGTATATTTTAAGGTGCACTATGTAAGGGGTAGTGCTCATAGTCCCCACGCTGGGTATACGGGTTGGAGGTCGCAGTTCTTTGGTAGAATAGTTCTGCAGGGGCCGCCGCCGCCGGTGGATATCCCTTAGTCGCCTTATAAGACACCCGCGTGAAAAATTGGTTGTATTAGTTGAAGTTTTCATACAAACTCTGTAAAACATTGGTAATGCTACCTATCTGAACCTCCCATACAACATGTCTGTGTGACTTGCAAAGCCTATTATCCTGAATAGACTATAAACGCATTAAAGTCCGAAGTGAAAAACGATCCACTTACGTAAGTCCACAGGTAATATAAGTAACTCGTAAGGCAAACGACCACTGAAACTGCCCTAGACGAGCATTTACAATTCTGAACGCGTCCTACCATCCGCATTCCTTCCCTCCTGTTCTAACCTGAGACATTTCAGTATATCTGTCTCTGTCTGATGCAGCCGGTTTTCAGGGTTGTCGCTTTGTTTCCGATGGGTAGTGATTTTGCATTCGACCGACTTGATAGGATTCCCTCGGATTTTCACTCTTGGGAATATTTACGTTGATGCCATATATTGAGGGTGCAATGTCCTTACGGAATTTTCTATATTTTTGTAGTACTTACTTAGGTTGGTATGTAGTTAAGTATTTGATTTCAGAAAATATGAGAAAAAATTCACATAGATATGACTTATTACAATGGTAGAAGTTTAATAATTAAATATTAGTGAAAAATTCACGGTGGATCCCATGAAACTCATAACATACACACAACTGAATGAACTTTAGAGGGTAAAATGTTATTAAAAAACACTAAGAATTACATTAACTCAAAGATATGACTCTTTTTCATTAATAATTTTTTTTTGCGGTATAATTTCTAGGAAGGGTATTATGTATGACGAACATAATTTAATACCCCGAATCCTATATCAATTTTGGCGAAAAGACGATTCCGCAAGGTAGGCTTATGTAACGCCTTTGCAGTTTTAAGTACACGTTCCCAAGACGACGGTCGACAAGAAGTACCATGTACGCAAGTACCTAGGTATTATGGTGAAAAATTGTGAATTTGGAACATCCCGTGATTGATGGTAGGTTATATGGATATACTCTTGCATTAAAGTATAATTAAAATGCCAAAAATATTATGGTTCTTAATGACAAAACCGCTAAAAAGGGTTTAGGTCATTAAACGCCTAAAACTCCTTTTGATAAAGCGTTTTTGTGACTAAACAACTGTTCAGCGCGTTTTTGAAAATAACTACTTTATTTTCGAAAGAACTGCTGTTGACTGCAGATGGCCATATAGCTACCAGACTTTAAATAACAACGTGCAGCAATAAATTGTCCCTAAATGTGTCCTAGGTCTAAAATACCCACATAAAAGTTCGATATGTGTTTAACGCCCATCCAGCAGAATCGAAACGTTCCAGAACCTCCACTGAGTAACGGTCCGGGCATAATGCTCGCAATCGCCTCATCAAGGATTCATGGGACACCGAAACATTTCAGTTATCCACTGTTCCGGTACAGCCATTTGCAATTTAAATCATATTGTTCCATGATGGATCAGGACTAAGTCCATAGGCGTTGGTGTTTCGTGTCGGTGCGATTGGGTTATATGGCGTTATTGAATTAGGTCGTTATTGATCTAGTGTAATAGAACATTCTGCTGACCAAGTCATGACCAGCTTTAATGTCTGTCAAATAAAATAAACGTTGTATGTGATGACTTGGCTTATGACGACTTTTTAAAGTTAACAATATGATATATGCACTCGCATGCACTGTGCATTGTTAAATAAGAAATATACTTACTTAATAAATAAATGTATTTAAGTACCTAACAGTTCAGTCTGTGATTTGTAATATTTGCAAGTATTTTAGTACTTAACTTGTATAAAATTGTAAATATACCAACGTTGGTGCAAGTTTTAGTAAGACATATTAGTGCTAAATATTTAAGATGCGATATTGAAAATAAGTTAAGTTTTACTCACTTATATAACTATAACTGCAGTCATCCCCATTTTGTTGCGACTCACCTGTAAAAGAAAAAAACTCAATTAGAATAATGTAGGTATTATAACAGCTTATACTCGTCTATATACCTACAAAAATATCAGTATATAAGGAGAGAGGAAGACCGTCAAAAGATGGATGGATTGTGTAAAAGAGGTCATTGTTAAGAAAGGTGTACCTAAGTACAGTCCCTGTGACCAAGCGTGGTATTTTGAGAACCTCCCTCCCTCCCTGAACGGGTCACGTAGTATGGGTACGTTCTCTTAGGACCTTTTCATTAACCACCCCTATAGAGAGCGAGAGAGAGAGGGAGAGAGCTTAAGACTAAATTAATTAATACTACCAAATAGTTACAAAATAGATTTGTTTTGTGCGTAGCAGCGTTTATGGCAAATATAGCCCTTCACTCAGCGTTGTGCTGGATGCACACCGGTGTGTCCACCCAGCGCTGATTTTCAGTGAAGACCAGAGGAATTGTGTCACTTCACGATCATCAGCAGGGGTATTTTAATTCGCCGGAAAGGCCGTCGGATTCGATATCGGAAACGTTTTTCTTCATAAAAAGTTTCCGATATCGAATCCGACGGCCTTTCCGACTGATCAAAATACCCCTGCAGGTGTGTTGTAGATATCATATTATCTACAACACACCTGCAGGGTACTCTACTGAGCAGCTCAAAAGTTAATATTGTACGGCCACACCTATTTGACTCCATCTATTACATAACCACGAAGATTAGAAGCTTCCTTCAATGATATGACAATTTAGACCTTATCGCATTAACAACTCAAACAAAAGGGACACGATCCGTGACACCAATAAAAAACCCATGAACAGCCCATTCATGCAGTCGTGACGTCACGGAGACAATAACGACATATTTAGACATGTCCCATTTTAAAGGACCAGATGTTTGAAATAAACAAAGCTTGGTATAGAAGTTACTTTAAACGCATTTTACGACGAGTTGAAAAGTTGATTGCTTCAACAAAGGTGCTTTGTAAAAGTCCATGGGGATTTTATAAAACGTTGTCATCGGTTTTTATGGGTCGTATTTATTTTGGGCATTGTTTTAAAAAAATTAAACGTCAAGTGCTATTTGGACTTGAGCACCAAGGGTTTCGTATATACGAGTACGTAAGACTTGTTCTTACGTTCTTACGTTGTTTCTTGCCAAATATCATGATTCTGAGTCAACGGAAAGTAGTTGGTACCCAATAGTGTATAAATAAAAAATATGTGAATAAAATACAAAGCTGTATCGGATTTTTTCCTTTACTTAATGCTATAAGACCGTGCTTCTCGCTATATTTTATGATTATAGATCAACGGGAAGTATCCTAAAAAGTAGGTTTTGGTCCATGGCGAGAATCATAAGTATTTATTTTTATGAATTAACTACAAATTTACGGTTTTCGGATTTTTTCCTCTACTTGTGTCTTTGCTTCTTTCCAAATTTCATGATTCTAGGTCTACGGAAAGTACCCTATAGGTTTTGTGTGCATATAAAATTCCCTTGAAAATTTCAAAACATTTGTATATCAACGGCTGTAGCTTTTGATTGCGTTGACTTAGAATTTTATTTTAATTACGGCTCCAAGAGGTTACGGACTTGAGTATTTTATGTTCATTACAACGCGATACCTCCACGCGTTCCTGAAAAAAGGTTGTTGACAGACGGACAGACATTTTTTTACGGTATGGAACCCTAAAAATAGGCCAGCACTAGACACTAGATATTTTAAATTATCCGTATCCGTAACACTAGATATTTTAAATTATCCGTAACAAGCCTACTCATGTACCATAACAACAAAAAGTATCCCCTATCAAAAGCCTCCAAAGCCACGACGAATTTTTCGTCATAATGAGGTAACTCTATATTTTATGGTCGACAGGAATTTAATTTTGGCCCTTTATATTTTTGACCACGGCTCCGTTCTTTATCACGGATATTGCGGGCACTCACGTACGCATATTAGAGGACCTCTTAAAACTCGTAAAGAGGTCGGATGAGGTCGAAAGAGGTCAGCTCACGCATTTACGACGCCTTTGAACTTTTATTTCTACGATTGATGTCTTAGATGGGCTCTGTTTGATGACAGTTGAGAATGGGACCTTTCTTAGCTTTGTGTGTTAGTTTAGTACAAAGTTTTGTTGAGGATCCAAATGGTTTTTAATCAAAAACACACCGTATTAATCTGGGGTTTATGTACTGAGGTCAATCTTCCTAGTCAGTCAAAAGATTTTCTGCCAATCACTGCCCATGATGTGAAAGTGTAGGTACCTATTTAATTTTAACATACGTGATCGTAACACCAAATGATTTTGACACAAGTTCTTGTAAATTTCACACTATTTTCTACCACTTTAACCAACTTAGGCAAAACGTCCGCCAATTTCAAGTCTCAACACAAAATCACACGCACTCAGCTGATCGGGAGCTGCTATTCAAAACTACCCTCTTTTGATAGTTAATTAAACTCTGGGCGGGAAATATTCGCGTCATTAGGACGAGGCAGGCACCGCGACCGGAAGCTACGTCGCCGTCGCTCCCCGCGCCCTCTACCCGCGAGACTGGGTACTATGAGTTCTAGAAAGACTGAGAAAGCTCTAGAAAACTGATGACTGTTCTATAACGTGAATAACCTGGTGTTATTCGTTTGGGAGTTCGTTCGGAAGCTACGTCGCCGCCTCCCGCGCTACCTACGAGATTGGATACTTTGGGTTCTTGAAAGATGGACCTTTTCTCCATCCAACCTAAACCGAACCTACCTGAAATGAGTAAGCTGATCTTCGAACTCTATAGAAAATAGGTCACTGTCCGAAAGCAAAACGTCCAACGTAGGTTTTGAGAAATGGGAACCAATTAGGCATTTTTGTAAGGTATTGTTTAGAGTACTAGTAACTACCTACTAATATTTAGCTCCATAAAAAGAATTGGGTAAATTACCTATTAATAGTGGTGGTACTACCACTATACAATTTTACAGTAGAGTCTGCCGGATTTCTTTTAAAATTTTTGTTTTTTTTTACACTGATATCCGACGATACTTATAAACTACAGCGGCGGTGAATTAGAATCGAGCAGTGCCTACTCGAATCTAATTCACCGCCGTCCTATCGAATCATCGTAGTAATAGGCCTCCATCGTCGCGTGCTGAACAATATTTCATTAGAATTCGAATTTAGTGCTTGTAGAAATTCGTGATGTTTCGAGCATCCCCCAATTGGGAAATGCGCCGTGAACAACACAGTTGAAACAGGAAATTTAGTGGCTCAGTGTTATTGAAAGCTGTACGACCTTCGTTCACGAATCAGGCTCAGAATGCTGTGACTAGAGCAATAAAAGTGAACCTTATTACGGCCGCACAAAACAGTATTTATAAAGCTTGACTTCATATGAAGCTTTGGTCTGCATTCATATTATTTACCCGACTGCGCAAGAAGGAGAGTTATTCAGATGGATTACTCATTCAGCCATGCTAGAACCACTGGTATTGGAGTGTGGATATCTCTTTATAAACACCCAAAACAACCACCCGAACACTATCATGTTCAGAACGTACGCGCATGGACTCCATTGTGTATGTTTTCGATAGGACGAGCGGGAATACCTCAATGATACGGGCGTACTGATGCATCGAGCACTCTTGAATGGCTTTTGTCTCGAAACAATGAGATCCTCTAATTGTACTCACATTTTTGTTGGCTTTATTAAAATCAATTTTACAGAAATAGCACGGTTATTAAGCAAAATTTTACTCTCGTAGAAGGCGTCACTTTAGAACATTATTACGGCCGTATTCCCCAAAAAACTAAGTTAAGCTTCATTTCAAATTATGTGTGTTTATTATTTGTGTATGCTGTAAGGCCGGGAATGGGTGAGAAATAAGCGCGATATATACCGGTTGAATTGATATATTATAATGTGCTATGACGGCTATGACATTTTGTGACACCAAGGTTCTTCAATCTCTTAGTAGATTTGTACAACTGTCTAGACTAAGTGATCATTCTAAGTAATCGATTTATGTTTCTCGTTTTTATAAGACTACAAACAATGTACCGGCAATGGGAAAGACGCTGCCTTCTGTAACACAGTTTTAATGACTAAAACAGAATACAGAGCTGCCCAGAAATTTGTTTTTTTTTGTGGTTTCAAAAAAAAAAAAACATCCAAAATCAAGCTTTTAGTGAAAGCCGCTTTCTGCCAAGCAGCATTGTATCTCCTAAGTCATCCTCATCGTGTAAGCGCTTTTTTTCAAACAGCATTACTTGGCACGTAAATAATGGCGTATTAAATCTGCTACCACCAACCAATCAACTGACAAAGCTCCGGTCACACGCGATTTCTTCAGGAGTGTTCTGTCGCGGTCGGCCACGCACGATCGGCTAGCTACCTCCCAGCACCCACAATCTGTAGCTATAATGGAGGGCCTTGGAAGACGTGGGCTGATAGAGTTTATTGGCTAGGAAATTAAAAATAAAATAATTTAAATATTATATATAATTATATATATATATTCATACTAAACCTGCTCAAAAAGTTGCTTATTCCTTTTCCAAACATAAGGCAGAAATTAAAATGCGGGACGGAAAACTCTATGGAATTTCCTTGAATTTACTCGAGTGATTTCGAAGATTCTAGAACGATGATTTTCTTCGAAAGGTGTAGTATGAAGAACTATGGGACATACTCGGGAGAAAGTGCGATTCCTACCGCGTGTGTGTTAAGGTCCTCTGCTGCGCCTCGTGCCTCAAATGACATATTCAGTAATATGTTAAAGGTGACTTGAGGGAAACCAAACCTAGGTATATTGTAAATAATTTTTTAACAGAAATTATTTATGAGATTAATGTTTTATGTCGGGCGTTTTAACAACTCTTGGGTCCTGTTAGGTAAGACCTGTAAGGTTCTTATTTACTAAATATTAAAAGATGTTTATTATGTTTATCCGTTCATAAAGAAGTAAGAAAGTAATTTGAATATAGAAAATTTTTCAAAGGCATCTAAGGTAGCAATTTTACTAAGGACTCACGATTTTCGGCAATCACTGTAAAGTTTTAAGGTCACCATCACCACGGTTATTGAATTGCTGTAATCTGGCAAACTTTTTAATACTTCTGAAGTATCTAATCTCGTCTGAAACCGTCTATCAGGTTAATTGACCTTGCTCCTATAACTTTTCTTAACACGTTTTTACTTTTATTACTTTTTGAGGCGATAAAACTTTCTTTTGTCTCCGATTTTTGGGTCCTATGATGAACTTGTGAATCATGAAGACATTACGCAATTTTTACTACCTGGGCATTTCAAAAATCTAATTTAATTCCTATTACCAATTTATATCTATTCTGATAAGTAACTTTCCTTTATCATTCATGTCTTTTAGGCATTAGAAACTTTAAACCAAGCCTACATCGGCACAACTAACGGTTGCTGTGTGGTGCCGGCTTAGAGTTTGCACCACCACACAGTCTTCCTGCAGGTGTTTAAGAGGCGACTTAGGGATATTCACCGGGGACGGGTAGCAGCGTCCCCCTGTAGAACCATTCTACCACCGAACTGCGATCCCCAACCCGCATGCCCAGCATGGGGATTATGGGAATTACCCCCCATGAGACGAGAGAGCCAAATGGCTAAATTAGGCTGTTGAGGTGAGGTCAGGGTACACCTCTTCGAACACTCCGCACCCAAATTTTTACACGAAACGACAGAACCGAGAATCGAATGTAAATTTATATATCGACCCATCACTTTAAAATTCATTCCCCTAATACAAATGTAATTCAGATGAGTTTGATATCTGCATAATCCGCTATCCTATACCAATAGACGAAATCCAAAGCACGAGAAAGAAAATAAACGGAACTCAAATCCTGAACGAATGTTGAATTTGAAGCCTCCAATAACATTGTTTTTAGCATTGACTTTTGGTAGTTGTTTCATGAGTTACTATGTGGTACGCAAAGCAGAGTTTACGCAGAGATCAAAATACATTAGATCATAACAACACAATTTCTCTCATGTAGACTGGCTAAATTTATACTAACAATCGACTCATAAAATCATTATGAAACGCACACTACAACCGCAAAATCCAAGCTGAGTCAAAGTTGATAATTTAGAACGACGGCGATGTATGACTTTGAAGCAAAAAGGATTTTATACCTTTAAAAGATTTTATCAAATGTGTCTTCGCCTATTTATTAAAAACTTACTCGTTGAATACATCACAGCCTGATTTACTCCACGCTTATTTAAAGTAGAGCATTCAATCAATTCATTGCAAACGTATTCGAAGCAGACTTTTCACAACGGAATAAAGACCAGAATACCTTGATTTACTGCCTCGACGCCTGCCAAGCTACCAACACGGCCTGATAGAAAAGAAAATGGCGATCTACCCGCAAAAAAATAAGGCAGAATTCCGCTTGCGGCGAAGGCGCCGAACGTAAGTTACATACGGATGCCTTCACAAAAATAACGAACGCTCGAGACTGTAGTAATCACGAGGCCTGAATGCCATAGACTATATTATGTAAAGGATCTTTTGAGCTTTTTCAAAAGGACCTAGAAGCGTTACAGACGGTTAATTATACGTTGAAGGTCCTAAAGGTTCTTGTAAACGAGCTATTTGACGACCCTTGAGGTAGGTAATGCAGACGATATAGTTGTTAGTCGAAGTAATAATCAATAATACACTGAATTGACAGAGAACATTACAATCAAATGACAGAAATAAATTAAAATTACCTAGTATTTACAATTGAAACAGTTGAGCTAACTGCAGACTGTTGCAAACAATCTACAGGTAGCTCAACTGATTCACATCAATACCAATCGGAAGCGTCCCCAAGACGCTGGCTGCATTGCCCCGCTGTATGGCAACGCTGATGCGGTGCGCCAGATACTCACTAGCTCTCGGGTCACGCGTCGCTTCGACCAGACGCTTAGATAATTTTTTAAAAACCCTGAAGAGCCTCGGTACCCCACGGACCTAGGATATCGACTCCAAGGGGAGCAAATGTTCTGTGGAGACCTGCATATTTGCGCCTCTTGAGATCGTCGGCAAAATCTGCCGCCGCCGCTGCGCCGCAATAATATTATTAATCATACATTTAACATTTTTGAATTACACACTACAAAATGTAGATACTTCAAACTTTTGTGTCTATAAGTAGGGTAAATCAAGTTGTATGATCATGATGCTAAAAGGATAAAATCAGATAGAAATAGCAAATGACATTCGTGCAAATGTTTCTATGTGTTTATAAGAGAGATTATAGACCTAGAGGGCACCATCTTACATTTACTATTGGGTACTCACATTTTTATGTGTGTACCCAATAGTAAATGAGTACACACATAAAAATGTGTGTACTCAATCGTGAGACCAAATGTGCGATGGTTTTTAAATGAAAAAAACATTTCAATTAAAACAAAACACAATTTATCCACTATTGGAAACAGACTATTGGGTAGTTTCTCACTTCAGAAACTTTATTGAACCACATTCGTTGCTCGTGTATCACAACCCTTAATAGGAGTTTGTGTTTAATTCTCCTGCCTTAGAGTGGTTTTCTCCATTTTGTCTTGCGTCTTAGATGTGGTTTTTTGATGGCTCTCGAAAATACTTTGAATCTCGTTCGGTTAGAGTCTACCTTTATTTGTTTTCACTCAACTGTGTCGGTTAGATGGGTTTACGTTGTTTAAAACGTCTTTAACGGAAAATATAATAAAATGAAGTAAGTTTTTGCAAGCTGTACCTTGGTGCCTACTTTGAATCCTACTTTGGTGCAAATGAAAAAACCATTGTACAATATGTCCTTAAATTTGCAGACCTAATCAGCGAGATTGATAAGACATTCAGGGTAATATCCGTAATTCTTGTATTATTAAAAAGTAGCATAGAAAGAAGAATTCTGTGCCCATTTCTGAATCAAGATTGACCGACACGACGACATGTCTTTTTCTTCGGCAAAAAACCAATAAACGTTGTTTCATGAAACGTATAACCATTCAGCTATGATTCTTTCCAAAGCCACAAACTCGCTAAAGAATTTCCTGCACTGCAATTCATTTTGAACTTACTTCCACAAGCAGACAGTTGAAAATCCTGAAAAATGTCTTGCATCAAGCATAAAACTTGCTGTTCATAACTGCTCCATCATCCGCAATGCAGTCTCTTGCGACAAAGAGCAGTTCTGATACATTAGGACAAGCGTATCGCATCGTAAATGAGGCCATGAAATGTGCGATCAGAGAGCAATAAAATGAAGAATTAATGGCCACTCCGAGCTTTGGCCCACAGATGAACATTTAACAATGTATTGGTATTTTTTTGGCAGTAGAAATGTTGGTTGTTTATAGGTATTGGAACAAAACTGAAATCGATAACCTAACTTTAAATGAGATGAAATTAACGTAAAACATCGAGTTACTTTAATTTCTACATTGACTTGCTGTGATAGCACGCAAAGTGCAGTGCATGCATAGGTGCCTATTGCATTTGTTGAATTTCTATAACGTGGATGTTTCTTAATGACCAGAGTTATTTTCACCGGCGGATATATAAGGCTGATCATATTATGATGATGTTACTGTTACCGTGGGGTACCGAGGCTCTCTAGGTTTAAAAAAAAATATCTGAGCGTCTGGTCGAAACGACGCGTGACCCGAGAGCTGTGAGTATCTGGCGCAGCGCATCAGCATTGCCATACAGCGGGCAATGCAGCCAGCGTAGCGGGGACGCGACGACTGGTATTGATATGGATCGGTTAAGTTTTCAATTGTAAATACTAGTTCAAATTTGTTTCTATTATTTGATTGTACTACTGAATACAGAAAATTTAAATCTTTATTTTATCGGTTTTAAAAATGGAATCTCCGCTAGTTTAATGCCCGCACCACACGTCAGCGGCATCCTGTGATGGCCACATTCGATTTATGTGACGCACGGCCATTGGGTCATTGGGCCGTGTAGCGTCGTCAACCGATACATATAACCCAATACACTACATACTACATTGTATTTAAAATACACCCATATGCGTTAAGAATATAGGTACAATATTATTGGTAATTTTATGACAGAACTAGCTTCTGCCAGTGGATTTTCTGAGTTTAAAGTACACTATGTCCTACCTCAGGATAAAATATACTCTACTAGTTTAGGCTCGCGGCTTTGCACGCACTTTTCTGGGACAGAGCGGATACCAGAATGGATCGATCTCAAACTTTGCTTGAAGTTCTGGATTTGGTATAAAATATAATGCTACTTTTCTTTGACGACTGATGTGGCGCGGCGGACGAAGGTTTGCCTGCGACGCAGGAGGTTGCGGATTCGATTCCAGCCTTAGGACAAATGCTTGTACGATCTGCAAATATTTGTTTCGGGAGTTCTGTAGTAAATATATCCGTCATGTAGTACTCATAACATAACACAAGTTCTGCTTAGCTTGGGACTAGATGATGCTGTGTGTTGGATGTGTCTATTTTATTTATTTATTTTTATCCAGGAAAAACGTATACAAAACCGCGGGCAGAAGCTCATAATTTATAGAGAAGTATAACAACCAACCACTTTAAAATGACTCATTTGTGTGATTGTGCCATCGATTTAATAATAAAAAGACGGCCCACTACAAAACAAAACTCAAAATTTTATTTACGAGCTATAAAACGTATACAGCTCTTATTTGAAACGAATGAAGCCAATACGCAGTGCATAAAAGTACAGGGCAATAGGTATTTTTCCCGATTAAACTAGAAATGACCGGTAAAATCCAGTTATAACTGGTATGTAACTGGATTTATTGCCGTTATAAAAGTTGGCGGCCGTTGCCTGTAATAAGGTTCAGGTGAAGCACATGAGTATGTTACGCTTTACCTATCCTACAGAGAGAGAACTGAGAGTTTTGCTTAGTTTACAAAAAATACAGGTTACACGTTTACGTTTCGTTCCATACATTTAGAGTCTTGCAGCGCCTCTACCGGATATAGACAAGAACTACGTTTAGTACTATGACGGTATCCAATCACACTAATATTATACTAATAAATGCGAAAGTTTGGATGGATGGATGTATAGATGCTGTGAGCCTTCGTGCCCAGACCCCCTGTACCCCCTCCCCATCAAAAAATCTGATATGGATGTTTGTTACCTCTTCACGCCAAAACTACCAAACGGATGAAGCAGAAATTTTGCATACAAGTAAGTCTAACCCTGGAATCAAACATAGGCTTTTTTTATCCCATAAATCAGTTCCCATGGGATAGAAATAACCTCAAAACGTTTCCATAGAAACAACGCGTGCGAAGCCGCGGGCAGAAGCTTGTAGTTTAATAAGATTGATTCGATCATTTGTTTTCAAATGATTTTAAGTGATTTGTAGCATTTTAAAAGTACGACTGATTGAAAGTTTTGCGTAAAAAATATAATAGTTTACGTTTTCTCCCATACATTTAAAAGCCTTGCAGCGCCCCTACCGGATAGAGAGGAACATCGCTGTCGTAGTATGACGTAGAACCAATGGTATCATACGAACGATTAAAGTTTTAGATTAATTTTGAGCTATTAACATGGATATAAGTAAGTGAAATCCTGTAGATATGGTACGTTCTCTCAGCGCTAACTCAAAAAATGGCCTGTGTTGTGTAACAACTAAACGCTATTTCCAATATTTTGTAATATACCAACCTAATGAAAAACAAAGATGGAAAGACGTACCTAGACCGAAGTTCGACCGAGATAACAATACGCACGCAAAACACGAACACCGGCGGCGCCGGTCTGACTATGACTGAGGTGGGTGGACCTAACTGCACCTTCTTCGAGCCTCTCACTTTTGAGAAGCTAGTACCCAATCTCCCGAAATTTACTTATATCGATGGTTTTTGATTATATTTGGTAGTTCGAGTGCCAACTTTGACGAGTAAGCAAACTATCACGTTCTTGAAAAGATTTTCCATTTTCAAAATTTTGCAAACTTATTAGTAGACAACAGCTACGCACGAAAGAGAAATATTGGTAAATTCTTAAAAAGCAGGCACGATTGCCATTTTTTCACACAAATATACACTCCTAAAATTGCATAAAGATAACAAATTATCATAAATCAGGGAGCAAGTGTATAATTTTGGATTAAAGCCATTCTCACTCTCCAAACAAATACCTTCAATCATGCCTTCAAAGGCCGTTAATTCGGAGCAGTATGCATGTGGATTAAACGTGTTTGTCTGTTTGTTGGATACTAGTGTTTGTTCAGCACTTAATGACGCCTCGGCTTGCTGCTGCGTTTTGGCAATATGTGCGGACGGGCGGTGGTTGTGGTCAAAGAACTTTTGAAGTGGTTGAACAATCTCATAAAGGAAACATTATTACAGTAATATTATAAATACGTGTATACGGCTGTGTGGTCCCGGTTTAGAATTTGCACCACTCCACTCCGCGGGAGTCGTAAGAGGCGACTAAGGGATATGTGCAGTGCCTCCTGCAGAACAATTTTACAACAAAACTGCGATCCCCAACCCGCATGCCTAGCGTGGGAATTATGGGCATTACCCCCATGTTACAAAGGCCAATAAGGGAGGTCTGTGTCCAGCAGTGGACCGGTATAGACTGTTGATGTAGATTATAAAACGAAAGTTGAGATCGATGGATAGGTAAATAGTTGGATGAATGTATGTTTGTTACGTTTTTAGGCCAAAACTCCTGAACTGGTCGATCTGAAATTTTGCATGCATGTAGATTTAAATCAATAACAAAGTGTATGCATAGGCTACTCTGATCCAGGAAAAACGCGTACAAACCGCTGGCGGAAGCTAGTTAAGGAACAAAAAAGAGAGATGATAAGTTTACCTAGTTGTTGATTGCTACGCCGCGATTTATAAATAATAATTTGCTCAACCAATTTATATATTTCGAAATTAAAGCCAGGCAAAGATTATTCCCGTACTAACTCAATTTATTTTTACCATCGTTCGTATAAAAAAGTACCAACATAAAGGCTTAAAAATTCAGGCTCAAAAAGCGTACCCACAAATACCAAACTAAAAATAATCCTGTCAATACAGCTTATCGACTGACAGGCATGACCACTAGCCGTATGGACGAACCCTGCTTAGACTTGTGTTCGTATTATGCATGTGTGTTTATGTGTGCGTTTATACTTGTGTGTTTTGCATGTGTTGGTTTTCAAATGCAGTTCCTATGTTAGCGCAGGCTGGAGGAAATTGTTTTACGAGAAGCTTTTCGGCTTGCTGTGTGTTTAACGACCTGTATGGCACAGTGGGGTAGAACTCTAGAGAAGCAGGTTGTGGGTTCAATTTCCGGCGCGGATCAATACTGTTTTAACTGCATGCGTTGGTTTAAACCTGATTGATTGATTGATAGATATTCAATTTATTTATAACTAGTTTATGCCCGCGGCTTCGCACGCGTTATTTCTATAAACGTTTAAAGGTGATTTCTATCCCATGGGAACTGATTTATGGGATAAAAAGTATGTTTGATTCCAGGATTAGAATGACCTGTATGCAAAATTTCAGCTCGATCCGTTAAGTTGTATTGGTTTGTTACCTGAAGAAGTAACAAACTTCCGTCCATCCATCCATCTATACATCCATCCAAACTTTCGCATTTATAATATTAGTGTGATATTTAAATGTTCGCGAGTAATACATTTTATTTTGTAACAAATCAGACGTCTCATAACACAGACAAAGACACGGACATTCCACGAGTTAAAACATAATAGATAGTAATAACAAAGTTTCCAAACTCAGCTGCTTCCGCCGGAAGCGAGTCTCAGTGCGTGAATGCTACGCCGTAGAGGGTCTACGCCGTAGGCTATTGCTACGGATTGTGCTACGAGCTTCATTTTAGTACTAAATTTGGTCTTAGTGTAGTTAGTAATACTCTTTGGGTTTTGGAAGACTTGACATTGACCGAGGTAATTGTGTAATACTAGATTTTTCCCGCAGCTTCGCTTAGTATTTTGAGCGTAAACAGCTAACAAACATACAATCATCGAAACTTTTGCATTTCTAAAGTTTGTGGTTGAACTGAAGTGCAAAAAAACCTTTGCCACTAAGAAATAATTATAATATGTACGCAAACAATAAAAACCGAGGCAGTCGAATAAAGGTGATTTTTGGACCTGAAATACCCTTCGGCGAAGAATGACAAAATGTTTTTGGTAACCAAAACTGGGTCTTAGAAATAAAAACCTGAATTACAAACCCTCAGCCTTAACACAATAATCCCGGGGCTTACAAATTGCTCACTTAATCATCCCTTGTATGAGCGATGTTTTCCATCGTACCGGTTCAAACCGGTTTCACCCAGTTTTGGCCGGTTTTTTGTCCCGGTCGGATATTTCCGCTAATCGGTGGCGTTATGAGTTCTGACGGTTGACGTTATTTCATGGATTAGGGGCTGGACTATTAATCCTGGTTGACCAAAAATATAGCTACCATCTATTTTGCGCTCTACTAGATCCTCATCATTATCATCTCAGCTGAAGGACCAATCCTGAGCTGCCCACATTCAATGGGTTTTGCTGGTGGTAATGGTAGCAAACCCCATTGAATGTGTGTGACTGATGACCTTATCAGTCACAACTTCTGCCCCTGGGTGATAAGTCCTTGTACCTGCTTGCCAAATCCATAACTTATGACTAAATTTATAATATATGACGAAAAGGCATCCCAAAGAATGACAGAGTTACTTACAGATTAAATTACTTTTTTTTGCTCAAATGGAGTTGGGCTGGACACATTACAAGGCGATGATGAGTGGAGAAAATCAGCAACTGATTGATGGATAGTAATGGGCAAAAGAAACGTCGGATGACCAGTTGCAAGGTGGAACGACGACATAGTACGCGTTGGGCGTCAATGGAGGCGGTTAGCAGGACCGTGGTGGATGGCACAGCTTGAGGGCGGCCTGTACCCAGCAGTGGTCAAACTCCGGCTGCCGGATGATGATGATGCAATTACTTTCAATAACAAATATTCTGCAATTATGTAAAACTAGCCGCGCCTCGCGGCTTCGCACGCGTTGTTTCTATGGAAACGTTTAAAGGTGATTTATATCCCACGGAAACTGATTTATGGGATAAAAAGTAGCCTAAGTTTGATTCCAGGATTACAATTACCTGTATGCAAAATTTCAGCCGTGAAAGATTAACAAACATCCATCCATCCATCCATACTTACAAACGTTCGCGTTTGTAATATTAGTAGGATTTCCTGAAATATCTCAATTATAACTAGGTTTTCATTCTTTTTGATCTATGTGATGCGCTGCTGAAGTTGGAATTGCTTAATCCTAACGAAGCTACAAATGAAACACGTTGTAATTTCAGAGAATCTAAGAACAACTTCAATTATTTCAATAAAATCCATCTCGAAATCCAATTAAAACGTAATTGCTATCATAGCTTTCACTAAATATTTCAATTTGCGTTATCTCTATCATTCAATTATATTTTTAATTCAATTATACGATTGTAATCAATTACAGTCAATTATGGCGTTAAAAATTCTCCCTTCACTTTGATTGCCTTATGCCCTTATCTCCCTTGACCAGTACATTCGAATAGGTTTATAAATAATTTAACCCTTTTGCTGTCCAGAGAAATTATGACCTTAGGGGTCGCATCTACCCGGATTATGGCAGATAGGGCATTGTGCCCACCAGGATATTAAACAAGGAATCATCTAAACAAAGCCTGTGGATATAAGCTATTAGATACACAATAAGTGAACGTAATTAAATTTTGCTTGCAAAAATGTCAGGATGTTTTTGTTGTTTTAGGATAAAAGTTACACAATACAATATTGCTAGAGATTCCTATATCAATATGTTTTAGTTTAGACTTCAGTTTTATTCAACACAAAACATGAACTTTACTTGGCAAAGTAACTGTAGACTGATACATTTTTACAACTGCAATGGAGTACTAAATGAAAAATATGGTAGACTAGCTTCTGCCCAGGGCTTTGCACGCACATTTCCTGGATTTTACTCTCATTTTAAATTTTGTTGCATATTAGTTATTTTAATATTAATATTATATAAAGCCTTAGTTAATTTTGCACGCCTAGACGAGGCAGAATGTATTGGAGTGTTATTTTTATTATTAAGACCTATTTATTGTACCTACATTCCTGCTAATAAATGATTTATGATTTGATTTATGATAAAAGCAGCCTATGTAAGGATATAAACCATCCAAGGAATGCTCCGGGAAATCTGAATAAGATCCGTTCAGCCATTTAATCTTAAAATGGTGACCAGTTACTTTTGCATTTGTAATATTAGTATGAAAGTGTGGAAAGACGAAACCGCAGAAAAAATAGTTTAAGTCGATGGATGAAAGCGGCACAAAACAGGACCGCTATTCCTGGTGTCGTTTTGAGGCCTATGTCCAGCAGTGGACTGGACGGATAGGGGCCGATGATGATGATAATAGGTGACTGAAAAATTTCTACACCTGCTTTGAAACATCATAAATAAATCAACATGTCTTTGTACTCCATTTTCTAATTCTGAGAAAGTAAATCGTGAGAAGCTTTTACTGAAAAAGCCAGAATATTTAAGTAAGTCCAAGATTAATGGGCAGTTTAGAGAGACAGGAGTATTAATGTACTCAGGGTCAGAGTGACCCATGCAAGGTACTGGGTAGGTCAGACTGACCAAGGTGACTCCAGATAATTTAGGGGCCTAAGTTGGCACGTTGAGCGTGCGAACTTCGGTTACGCATAAATCTTCAAGATTTTAAATAATGGGAGTCTTTGTTATTAACATTTTGATTTACAGCAATTCTTACTTAGGTTTACAATTACAGTGTCTGTTAATATGGGTCTTTTATTCTATTCTAAGAAATCAAATAATATCGCAAAAATTTTCGACTTCGACGGGACTTGAACCCGCATCCTTCCTTCAGTACAGGAATGTGCTAACCAACTACACCACGAGGTCAAGTGACGTGGGAGTCGAAAATCTTTGCGTCTTCCTACGGTCTCTAGCGCCGTTTTATTCTATTGTCTACACATCACAACACACGAATGATATGAATGTAAAAGTTTGTATGTTTGTTACTTTTTCAGCCCAAGACGAAGAGAATATGGAATGAATTGGACTGAAATATTTCAGACCTAGTTTTTGACCTGTAAAGTTATTTCTAGAAAAAACAACGCACGAATAGCCGTTTGCAGATAAAGTGCGCTATACAATTAAATTCGAGTGGAGTTTAAACCAACCATTTTTCTAAAAATAGTTTGTAGTTAGGTCACTCGATAACATAAAAAGGCGATAAAAGAAAAAAACATGAAAACCCATGTAATAGGTAGGTTAGGTTCCCGTAATTTGACACTCAAAGCTACAATTATCTAGCCATACATTACGTAGAACAGAGACATTATACGCACAAAATAGACTCAATCCAAACATAGAACCAAATTGAAATGGACATTAGATACCGTAGTAGGAAATTCAACCATCTGAATTATACGATAATAGCTCCTAATACAGAGATAATAGGACCTAATCTTCTACCGGATACCACTAACAACCGGGGTTCCTGTGACGTCATTGATATTACACGTCTTAGGAAATGGTAAGCGGGATATTGTCGAAGTGGTGACATTGGGAGATTGCCTTGTAGCGAACTGAGAAGATTTACCAATCAGCACTTATACCGAGACCGCTGAATATGCCATAATCACTACATTTGGAAAGCGGACTGGTGATGGCAGTAGAGGTGTTAAAAATACACAAAAAGAAGCTGTTGCCCCCTTAGGCGCCTCTTACAACGTCCAAGGGCTGAGTTCCAGGGCCGTGACAGCCCTTGCAGGGGTGTTACGGTATAATTTTAATATTTGATTCGGAACTAGCTAACTATGCAATGGTGCCGGTCTAGAAATTGCACCACACCAAATTAAAACTAAAAGTAAACTATAACTAAAAGTCAATAACGCGCTTAGCGGGGGGAGGCTTCGTCCAGCAGTGGACCAATACAGGCCGTTGAGGTTGAGATTGAGGACTGGGGGTATATAATGGGCATGTCTAATATGCGCTTTTTCGACCTATTCGTAAAAAAACTGAACGGAATAGTGTTTAAAACTCATGAATGGTGCAAGCAACAACCCATTCAGGTAGGTAGGAAGCCACAAAATGTGTCAACAATGCAAATAGAATATGCATAAAATAACAGAAGGTATGGATGTATCGAGCGCGCGTGACAGCCGCCAGCCCCCCAGTTGTTTATTACAACAGCCCATTCAATAAATATTTCTAGCTATTCTCATAGACAACTTTTGGGTGTAGATCTTTCGCCACCCCATTTTAATGGGTCCCGTTTGATTAATGACCCTGAATTGAATATTGCGTTGTATATCTGGACTCCCCTATCCCGAACATTAGAATCTGCGAGATGTCTATTTTACTTCCCTTTTTGTCATCGCGTGATGTCCCATAATGCGCTTTTTATAACTTTTGATGAATGGGTATGTTTATGTTATTGATGAGGTTTAGACTTAAGTACTTTTATGAAAGGCACCCTAGCCTTTGTACAAATAAATATTATACTTACTACAGCCATATTTCTTTCTAAATCGTTGACAGCAGACGTAAACACTTTTCTAGTACTTATCAGAAAAACAAGACGTTCTTCAACTCTTTTACTCGATGTTGACTTGCCTATAAGAGTATGTGGCTGGCCAACGGTCATTTAGGTCCTTTGCCTTTGCCGAGAGCCACTAGGGGTCGCCAGGGGACCAGCAATAGAATTTCACTCGCACGCTCGAATTCGGTCGAATAAAATTTTACCGAAATTGAATCGGCCGGGAGTACTAGACCATGAAATTGGCGGACGGTCAGTATAAGAGCGGACATACACGGGCAATCGGATCTGTGACACTTCGCAATCCAAAATCAGAGATTGCAACAGTTTTTTGTAGTCTCTGGTTTGTAGCTTTTGTGTGGACTCCATTACGCATAAATGTAGTCTACACACCCAAGTCGGCGACACAGCGCGGAACCACCGTTGGTGGTTGGTTGGTGCGACATTTTAGTTTATGAATATTGTAGGCAGCCAACATTTTTTCGTGAACTAGTCGTCAGGCCCGCCGACTTTGGTGCGTAAACTTTATAAGCTGCGTTTCTAATTGAAGCTTTATATGTGAATTATTTTCTAGTTTCCTTAGTTGACCTTAGTGTGAGATTTGCTAATTTACGAAATCTATAAAAGTTTTCGTTTTGTTCATTACATTTAACACCCTGCAGCGCCCCTACCGGATACTGAGAGTAACTTTTTTTCGTAGTATGAAGGCGGTCTAGAAATTCGAAACCAAATTTTGGGGATTTTGGAAACTGATTCTAAAGTCAGATTGAAAGATCAGAGCGCTCGTGTATGTTCCCTCTAAGATACCATACTGCGCGATGTTTGTAGGATACCGTTCGGTGTCGCCCAGCCTACTGAATTATACATGGGTCAGACCTGTGATTTAGTGCGCCGTCTTCCGGCACCGAGACGACTTAGCGACGGATCTCGGTATGTTTATGGATTTTCGGGAGTTTGCTCGACGACACTTTTGTTTTATTGGCAGTTAGGTCAGTTTGGAAGTGGAGCTGTTAGGATTGAAGGATACTGTTTTATTGGATTGTAAGCGAATATTTCCAACAAAAAAACTTACACTAGCTTATACGTTTTTACTATAACCTGATGTTTTAAAACAAATTTTAAATTGAAATGCTAATTTTTGGTTGCATGGGTACCGATAAATGGTTCTCCATTCGTAGGGTCTCATTTCGTAGCGAATTTTATGGTATAAATTTTTTTAAACAAATCATTCCCGTCGCTGAAGAACAGTCAACGTTTACAAAAGCTGTTTTTGTTGGTTCCACAACATGGATAATGTGTAGAAACTTACATAGTTGCATAAAAAGCAGTAAAGGTCTTGACGCCACAAAAAGTCTCAGTAGTATACGAACTACTTACTTTGAAGGTAAACAAACAGTGTCCAAGAACGAAACTCCTGCCGAAGAAAAGAGCAGAAGCTAGTCTCAAACAAATGAAGCCATTGAAGCAAAAACTCACTATATTTATTGCACCATAGACACAAACACTATCAAGCCAGAGAATAAATATCTTCACATCCAAGGGTCAGCACAAAAAGAAACCAAATAAAACTGAATAGAACATTAGACGTACATGTCTCTCGCAGCCTAGGGTGGCCATTCAAAGTCAGAGCCAACCCCTAAATACTGCATTCAGACCTTCCCCCAACGAATTAACTGATGTTACACCAAAGTTCTTCCCTATTCAATGGTCAGACATTATTCTTCGAGGTTTTCATGGGAAAATGGTGAAGGAAGTCGCTGTTTACGCATCTAAATGCAGTCTTGATGAGTAATCAGAGGGTATAGATTTGGGGTCTAGGGCGTGACGGATTGTCTTTGTGGAGGATTTGTGGAGGCACTAAAGTGAACGGAAGTGATTTGAATGGTGTTGGTTAATGTAGGGTGAAGAAACAAGTGACCATCTACAAATTAAGGATCGGTTTTGGAGAGATGTTGGTGACGTTAATATAGCTTAATGACCATCACAAGTTACAACATGTATTCGAGATTGTTTGTGACATCTACTCTGGTTTCTTTTTTTTTTAAATCTGGTGTCTGAGAAATATAGCACTTATTTCTCAGACTCTTGAATTTTTACTATCGAAACTTGGAAAAGATGTTAATGTAACCCTTGCCACTAATCGATCTCACAACTACTTTGCAGCCGGCAATTTTCTCTCTACGCCACGGAGGTCGTTAAAGACATCACTTATGACAATGAGTCAACAATGAGGGTGAAAAAATATCCAAAAAACCCATTGTTATCTATCTGTCAACAATTTGTTTATCTTCCCCTTAGATCTCAAGACCCTCAGGTAGTTCCAAAATGACATCGATAACCTTTTTCAACAACGCAAAGATTTTTTATACAATATCCTGCATGCATCTGTAGAAAAAATGACAAACAAGATCTATCGGAAAACGTGATGTTTAAAAGCTTTCTGTGATTATTTCCTAGACAATGGCTGCAAAATAAAGAATAAAACCACAAATAGTTTAGAATTCTAGAGAATTTATACGTGAGCGTCTGAGAAACAATATGTTTATAGGAATGCGGAAATACACATTTCATTTCATAATAATTAAGTATGTCCAGTTGCAAACTGATCAAAAAACGCTGTACATTAATACCGTGGCCCGATAATTGGACGCAGTCGCTAAGGTAGCAAATATCAAAGTGCTTTATTTCCTTTAGACCTTACCTTACGACTCTTAGACAAGTCACAAAATTCAAATTAAATATATTTAAGTAAAACTAGGAAATAAAAAGATAACTTTGATTTTTTGTTCGCTTCAATCTTTTTAAGGTAAAGAAGCAAACAAGAAACCTTTACCTTGTTAGGGTGTTAATTTTCGAGCTGGAGCAAAACTCGTCCCCAGGTTTTTTATCCTCTAGCTAGATAATCTAAACAAAACGGAATAATAGAATAATCCGATATTTTCACCTTATCAGATCACGACGCAGAGATTTCGTTTTATACCTTGAATACTTATACGAGCATTTCCTTTTATTCTCGTGCAGTAAAAATCCTCGGTTAGTTGAAAATAAACCAGATTGCACTACGAACTCCATTTTCCCAAAACCACTTTTCCCCAAAACCACTTTCAGCGACTGTTCAAGAGATTGATCTGAATCAACATCGCCGACATCAAACCGGATTTTAGCTATTTCAGCTCGCAAACTTTGAACTGTTACCAAAAATTAGCTTAAAAAGCAAGTGGATGGAAGTTCTAAAGGCTTTTGCGCCAGCGATATTCGGGCGAGCTTTTAAGCTAAAATTATTAAGCGTAACTTGCGCCGTGTTATGTACCAGCTTAATTTAAGCTCTTGACGTAACAGTAACACCTTTATGGATGGAAATGATATAGCGGTGTGCATTAATTTTATCAAAATGAGGTTTTATTTGGTGTTTCGGAATTTCAGAGTGGTTTTTTAAATGGGCAAGAAAAGATGACCAAATAGGTGATCTTTTTCTTGTTGAAAACCGGTATTGGTCTATTTTAGATCTAGTTTCCGTTTTGCTTCTGACCGTTCTGCTTTTAATATGTTTCCAATTAACTTAATGGCAACAATTAATTAAAACTAACCTCTCAGCAATATTTATCATGCGTATAGACCCCGTAGAATTATTCACAAAAAGGTCTACTAATACATTCATAGCAACCTATTCCAGCTGAATAAAGTAAAATATCAACCCTCGTAACCTTTATTTAAGCAAAACAAACAGTAGCCCAACTGAAACCATAAAACAAACACTCCATATTATGTTAAAACCTTTATCCACATCTAGTCAAGATAAATAAACGTAAAAACAACCGCAAAACTTACACAAAGAAACTTAGAGGTCGACGGAGAAAAATTATTTAATCTCAGAAAGATACAATTTAAAAAGTCACGGCGTCAGTTTCTTTCTAAACCAAGGATTTACTGCTTTTGTCTTAGCTTTTGTAGGAAATTGTAACAATATTTAAGTCTCATGATCCGTCGAAATGATCGTGCAGCAGACGTGTTGACATTTAATGACAGATTTGGCAGCTTGTCTGCAATAAGACAGACTGCCTATCAAAGCGGGCCCTCTGAGAGCGGGCCTATCAAACGATTCCTTCCCTCCCAATAGGTTACTGACGCATACATAATCAAAATTGGCGCAATACATAAATATGTTCTGTAGTATTTTTTTACAAGTATTAGCATTTATTCACAAAAAAAATTATACTAGTATTTACAATTGAAAAAATTGAGCTAACTGCAGACTGTTGCAAACAATCTACATGTAGCTCAACTGATCCATATCAATACTAGTCGGAAGTGTCCCCAAGACACTGTAGTATATGACTTAATAAACCAATATTTATAGATTTCTGTGAAAGATGAAGTGTAAGATGACTTTTATTCACAAAGAAAATTATACTAAGATATTATTATTATGTGTAAGATGACTAGATATTTTCAATTAAATAATTGTTTTTTTTTTAATTTTTAATTTTGAACAAGGCAAGTCTCAAGTTGGATCTTATACGAGTGAAATTCGCTATGTAGTCTGTCTATATTTTTACAATAATCGACGTTTGTCAATTGTTTGTCTAGGCGTAGCTAATATTACGTCTGTTGTTTTCTACCCGTATGACGTCACCGCACAGATAAGTATGGCCGACAGCGTTTTCGCCTGTTTACGAAGAGTAGGCTTTTAAAACTAAAGTTTTGCGGTTTTCTACGTCCTAAAAAAAATTAGGTGATATTTTTTTCCCTCTAATCGGACTATAACTAATAATTTAAGACCAACTTTAAAAAAATCAACTAGACCACTGTTTCCTCCATTGATGTTATAGACCGGTTTAGAAGGAACAGAGCTAAATAAAAATGTTTGCATTAAGGCCCGTATTATAAAAGCTTGCCCAGTCATCATCTATGCTTGAGTAACGATTTTCTGCAGAAGCGTTACTCAAGCATAGATTGATGACTGAGCATAGTTTCATAATACGAGCCCTAAACTCATGTTTTGACTCGTTTACAAAACGTCAGTCACTTTGCAACTAGCCAAAAGCCATTCAATTTTCGCCTTTCTGTATCATGTTTCAATCAGGCAACCAGCTGAAATTTGTGTGCACCATCATAGCAGTTCAATTGTCAATCGAATCATTGACCTGAAGCTGGGGGGAGCAGAGCTTTGAATGAGAACTAGGAAATTCCGGAATATTCAGTTTGATCGCTTCGGCAGTTTCCCTTTTCTTGGTGCATGCTGTATTTGAAATGAACAACGTAGAAATATTTTGGTCTGTCAACTTGAGCAAAATCATGGCTTTTACAGGTCTTTGTGTCACAACGGACGTTTGCTACGACTCGGACAGTACTTATGTGGTCAGACTGAATATCAGTGTGAAATCAGTCTATAACTTTGTGGATTTAGGTATGTTTTAAATTATTCATAGGCCATCAAAGTAACATCATCGTAGGCTGTAATTTAAGTCTCAGTCAAAAAATGCTTTACATTTTTTTAAACAAAATTGTTATGTCACCCCATTATTAACAACCATCTCCGATTTTTTCTCGCTTTATTTCAATAGTTCAAAACAAAAGTTATCTTCAATGAAAATAAAGTTACGAGTGAGACTACCAATAGTGACGTGAGTTCGAGGTCTATAGACAAGTCGTGACTGGTTTCAGGTTAATAAATACTGAAAGAGATGAAACCGAGTGGTCTATCAATCGGATGAGTTTCAGCGCGACATAGCTTATCCTGGCATAGCTAGGTGCAAGGATGATTAAAACGAAAACAACTCTGATTCAATCTGAACGTGTAGGTACCGGAAAGTGCTTTGTGGGTAGACCCCCACGAGGTAAACCGGCGCCGACGTGGTGAAGATCGCGGGAACCCGCTGGATGCAAGCAGCGCAGGACTAGCCAATAATGGGGTGATTTTTGGGGAGGTACATGTCCAGCAGAAAGTCTTTAACGATAAACTTTAACTGTTTTTTTTCCCTAGTTCCTTTAACAGCTTCTATATGATGACGACATAAAAATAGAATGTGTAAATTCATTTTCGCTATTAGGAATAAATATTGACACGCACGTTAATTGGAAAGATCATATTAATAAAATTAAGACAAAGCTCTCTAGTTTCACATACGCTCTGAGAGAACTTAGAAAGGCAACAGACCTCAAAACTGCCGTTTCGGCGTATTATGCTTACGCTTTTGCCTGGCTCTCATACGGAATCCTACTTTGGGGAAATAGTACTGACGTCCAAAATCTTTTTGTTCTTCAAAAATCGTGTATCCGAATCTTAGTTAATATAAAGAGCCCTGAGAGCTGCAAAGACCACTTTCGTCAACTAAAAATACTAACACTGACATGTATTTATATATTAGATATTAGATATTATACTTAAAAGAGGGTTCCAAACCCATGCTATGTAAATTAATTTAAGTTTACTTAATAAATATTTGTATTTTGTATTTGTATTAGAATGCTGCAAATTTATTCGAAAATATCCCAAATATTTCCAAAAAACAGCTGACCTACCGCGACGCTATCCGTCTAGGTATCAGCACAAAATCACACTACCCGAGTCAAAACTAAAAATGCGAAGTTCTGGGCCAAACGCCATGGCTTCTAAAATTTATAATAAAATACCGGATACACTAAAAGACGAGGAAAAAGACCAAAATATTTGAAACCAAATTAAAACAATACCTTTTACATAAATGCTATTATGATTTAAATGACTTCTTCAGCGACAAATTAAAATAATAAAATAAAAATACCTACTAATAAAAATGCGTTATCAATACTTACATTGCAACCTATACAATATTTTATAAAAACGTACATATTCACTAAAAACATAAGTTATTGAATTATATTTTCCTGCTAAAACCCAACCTGAGATTCTTATAGAAACCCGGTCCACCTCCACTCTCAGTACCTATTGCCACGCCCTGCTAGGGTACCATTGTGTCTCTTATACATTACCTAGATACTAAGACCTAAAAATGTACACAGTGATTGCAATAAATAAATATGAAATAATATGATGTGCTCCTAGGTGAATTTCGACCACGGCGGCCAGTCTTATCGGAGACTAGCCAGATGCGCAGGACATATTATAGTGCACAAGTGTGTGACACGACCGGGGAGAGGTCGGGCGCAGGACTAATGGCTTAACGTGCTTTCCGAGGCACGATTATATAACATAGAGAAAGTCGCTGCTATCTCAGCTTCTATAATTGAATGTACGACAAAGACAAGAAACCCTCTACTACTTAGGTCCTATCCAGGCTAAGTATGATTATTTGATTGTGCTTTTGGAAGAACTAAAACCGCAATTAATAACTGATTGCCTTAATCGCAAACATATAAATTCCGGTGACTTTATCAAATAACAACAATTTCCTAAAATCATTATATTTGCTATAAGGTATTATTAGTTTTAGTGCTATCCGGAATACATTGCAATCGTAAACGTATAAACGAGTATACTGAGTATTGATGCCTGGTCAATAAACAAGTTTATGGGTCCTCTGAACTGTCGTATCTGCACACTTAGCTCTGAGAGTACAAGCTCGTATTGATAAGGGATTTTATGTAATAGTTTGATAGTGAAGGTTGAGAGCACTAGATCACGTGATAGATAATTATTAAGTGTAAATAAATGAATAAATTAAAACGGAAGTGTAGTATTTCCAAACAGAAAATAAAAAAGACGAAAAGAAATTGGTTGGCGAATCGCAACAACCCCTCAACAAAAAACTTAATGAAGGCGTTGACCGCTCTGACAAGAATATTGCAGAGAAGCATCCTAACCACCACGAAGACCTACAATGTTAAAAACGAGTAACAGGCAACTAAGTGATATCCACCGGGGGCGGGCAGCAGCGCCTCCTGCAGAACAATTCTACTACCGAACTGCGATTCCCAACCCGCATGCCCAGCGTGGGGTAGTATAGCGTCCAGTAGTGGACCAATACAGGCTGTTAAGGTGAGGTGAGGTGAGGTGATGCCAAGCGTGAGGATTATGTGTATGTTGTTAAACACGACAACAAACTAGCTAAAATGAGACGTGATGACTACTGCAGGTGAGTTTACCTTATCAATCCCATAGGGCCTGATGAGCTGGAGAACCGAATGAGCTTCGAGGTAATCATATGCAATGCTTGCAGACCAGAGCTGCTAGATGGATAAAAGGCCAACATGACCAGGCTGTAATTAGCCTAGGCCCGGATCGGCAAATTGGAGGAGACCTACCTCAAATCCAGCAGTGGGCCTACGCGACGATGTCGCGCTGGAAATCGAAGGCTCGAAATAGCGGTTTTAAGAGTGATTTAGCTGACCCTCGAGTGCTGTGACCGGCCGATTCGAGTGAAATATCAATTTCCTTCTCGCTGGCTGCGTGAGCCCACCTCATTTATCAGAAAGCAGTGCAGGGTGAAATAAAATATGTATCTAAAAGCTTGCAATAATTGTAATGGTTTGAACATATTGGTAGAAATCATTTGTGGGAAAGAAATAATGCAGCAATCCGAAATCAATGCTATTCATTCATACCTATGCAGTTCCATAACCGTGACCTCTTCACGCCCGAACGGCTTGCGATGACATTTGTCAAGGAGATGGAATGATGCCATTTTCACACCCAAGTCAGAATTACAGGTCGGAATTACAAAAAATCAAAGGGCTTACTCGGAAAAGGAAAGTCTGTTTGAAAAGAAAAGACCTATTATATTAATGAAAAACATAGCCACCGCTCTCCAAAATACTGAAGTAACCAACTACAGACTTCCTCTAAAATCATTGGTGGGTGCTGAACCCCCGACGTTTATAATTAATACATGAGGTCAACGACCCTTCTAATGCACAGCAATTCTACCTTGTTATGTTTTTCCTTCACGTTAATTCATAATCCAGGCAAGATGCATTCAAGCCATATCCGTCCTAAACAACTATTGGCTTAGGTCGCTTTAACAATGGCCGAAACTACCTTCTAGGATACATTGAAGGTTTGATTATTAGTAAGTATAGTAGAACTGGATGACTTGTGCAGTATTTTATTATAGTGAGATACCTTCGTTGGACCACAATCTTACCTGATGGTTTCGTAAGGGAAGTCTTATTTACTTTGTCGAATGTTTTTTACTGACCGAACGTTTGTGGACCAGAGAGGTCACCACTGTGCACTTTATCATGATAAATCAACCAAATACCTACATTTCAGGTATTTTAAGAGCAACTTTAAATAAGAGAAATAAGTCTTTTCATTTAAACACTATCGTTTTTAGAATTTCAAGAAATGAACGAACAGTCTACGAGAATTAATGAGAATTTACTACAATCGTTAGGTTATGAGTTTAGGTATTAGTAACACAAACTTCTGAACAGGAGAATAACAAGCATAACAAACGTATTACAAAACAAATAAAATGGGTCGTTAGCATTTCGCTGACATAACTATGAAATTATTCCTTTCAGGCGAGTTCCCTAAACCAATTAAACTGTTTCCCCTAAAACAGGCACGCACAACGAAAACAAGAAAGTTTAATCACCGAATAACCAACAATTCGATAATTTAATAAAACGATCGGAAATTCTTCCACAACGCCCGAGGCTTGTTTGAAAAACGCTAGTAAATGAGCGTAAGGAAGCAACTTCTTTTAGGACTCCTAAGACTTTTAACGAGTCTCATTGAGGCACTTTCCGAACTCTAATAAAAAGATCATAAAAAAGAATTTGCGAAGTTCTTTTAGGGGCGAGTGGTGTATTATATGGATTGGGGTCAGGCGAGCCACTAATTGTACGCTAAGCCCCACTTATTATTCCATAAATGCACGATCCGGTCTTCGCCAGCGGGAAATCTTGATGGAAATCGGGGATGACATTGCGAAATTTTTTAATTAGTTCTTAAGTTGGGTTTTGGGCGAAAGTGGCGAGTCATTTTATATCTAATAGCAATGAGTTGCCCTTAGTTACTAGTTATAATACTTCATTGCTCATGGTTCATCATAGGTTTCTACAAAGATTCTGCTTAGTTCGAAAATGGAACTACATTCCTCACCCTGTATTGATTTTAAAACGACTTCAACACTGACTTGACAAAACATAATTTTGCGTGTTTTAAAAAACGATAAACCGATTTCAAATTCTTCTTGTGGCGACATCTACTTAAAATTCGACTCTAATTTATTTTGATGACACATTGAGGTATACCATATCCAATAAAAAAAGAAATACCGAAATCGGACTACTCTGTATAAAGTTATGCGTGGTCAGGCCATACAAAAAAAATAAGTGTCGACTTCAGAACATATCTACTCCGTTTTTCGTAGGTTGACAATGTAAACAATGCAAGGAGGTTTAGAACTTATTTATCGTAGAAACAAACCGGTGGTGATGCCATCTGCTAAGCCTTAGCATATGATACTCGTACTTTAACGACAACGAATGCACTTCATACTTATGATCAAATCAAACAGATCTCATCCTGTGAAGTACTTATGCTAAAGTTAATAATATCACCGCAACATCAGAAGCCATATTTACAAAGATTATAAACCATCTCATAAATATTCCGTACACAAAATTAATACATCAAAGTTGTTTGTTTATCCCGCCTACTTCACAATTTACCAGTAAACCACTAACTTACCGAACTAACTTAATTTACGACTTGTTTACTTGGCACACATGCTTTTACTATCAAACTTTCGCGCATCGGATAAAAGTATGGCAATTTTTCATTTTAGATAAGTACAGTGCTTCTTTAACTATTTAGTAGCATAGTAACCTCGGCAAAGAGGTAAGTTTGACGACCTCGGTGGCACGGTGGACGAAGGTTCGCCAGAGGTGCAGTTTCGGTTCAATATGGAATGATAACATAGTCTGCAAATTTTATTCGAGCAGAGAATTCCCGGGATTCCCGATTCTTCGAGAACTACCCGGTTTTGCAATCCCTAGTCGTCATACAATCTGGGTCCCACATCGACCACATAATGGGGTCCCATAACAAAAGCTCAGCCTACTTTGGGGCTAAAATGCCCAGGACGTAATGCTGAAAAAAAAAAATCTTATTACATAGTGGATTGCCGTTTAAGTTTAATTAAAAAGCAGAAGGCTGCACGCGAACAAATAAATAAAGTAGGTAGGTACTGAACTACGGTTGAGTAGGTTCTACGTTCGTAAAATGTGCTTATAATAGGGTGTTTAGGTAACTACCTACACACAATACGAGGAAAATACCGTCCTATTCTGACCTTCTCTGACCGTGAGCTGGGAACCCCTTTCTAGTAGGTAGGTCATTGTTTTCCTAGAATCCTATTGATGATAGCATTCGAAAGACAAAAATTGTAAACGATTCGCGAGAATGGAACATTTTAACTTTTTCAATTAACTGGATACGGGCGGTGTATTCGACAAGATTTCGACCTAGATCCGTTGACGGACCAAATGTTATTTAGAGCAATCTAAGTTGCACGAAAGTCAGATCATTAATTAATTACTTGGCTGTAATTCTTTAAAACCCTTCAAGTGCCGTAAGAATCGACCCTTCCTACTCAGCCCGTGAACCGACCTTCTAAAGGATGGGCAGGAGCTTCTTTCTGTATATTTTTAACATCTCCACTGCGGTCATCAATCAGCCTGCCAAGAGTGGCGGTTATGGAAAATGTAACCTCAATAACAGAAACAAAAAACGTCATTATCCGAACATACAGTTAATATATCGCAATAATTAAATTGAACCTAATAAATAATCTTACAAGGCTTATTTTCCAATGGAAACATAACCAAAATGACAGTTGGTTTGTATCGGATACGCAGCGATGGAAACGTTCTGTCCTGATTGCTCACCGCCGAACCACTCGTGTGGAATAATAAAAGAAAACAGTGTCGCTTTGGGAAATTTGCTCAAAGTTCAATAGCTTTAGGAAGCTAATGGGCGTTCAGGTGTAAATCTTTATTTGGATCATGATAAAGAATAAATGTAAGTACCTTCTATTCATACATTTGAGTCATTATTAGCTTTATCATTTACGCATCCAATAAACTTTTTTGTTGGTTAAGTAACAGAATAACATTTTTCTAAAGTAACACCCAATAGAAGGGATCGGTATTAAGGCAGACTAGATAAACTATGCAGAACGAAAGCGAATAGGTTGGGATCGAGAAAACACCTTAAAGAATAGGGACATTCTTTCCTATTGGCTATAAAAAAGGTCGAAGACAAACGTCAAATTGGCTCCCAACCTCCACAGATCGAACTGTCGCAAAGCAGCTTTTTATAGGTTAGTGGAGTTTGAAAATAGAACGCTCTGTTTTTGAATGTTGTCGGTCACAATCAAGAGCGACAGTGATTATTTCAGGCAACCAATAAGTACGGTTCCAAATTTAAACTTTGAGATAAAAATGTTCGAACAAAATAAAGTAAAACTTCAAAAACGTTCGGAACGTTTTTGGAGCTTTACGTTATCAAAAGAGCATGAAAAACATTTGACTGAATTAGAGCACGCACGAAATCACGTGGCAAACTCATGCTTACCTACTTTTAGGTAGGTTAGGAACTTGGTGACCTTATGAAGTTAAAGGGTTTGGTTTGTTTACATCGAAAAGTTCATAACTACCAACTTTCTTGAGGTCTCGTTCATATTATACAAAATAGTTGACGTTTCTGATTCTATTCAAGCGTTTGAGTTAATAAACTTATGCGCTCCACCGAGACGAAAATCAACACCAGTTCAAATTTCGAACTTGAGTCAAGAAACTAAGTTATTAAAGCGAGCATGGAGCGTTGAAAACTGAATTACGCCCACGTCGGTAACCTTGTCCCAATTAAAGTTCCAATCAAGTCCTTCCAGTAAAGTTGACACGCCAACTGACCAAATAGACCCGTGCATGTCGCTCAAGTAACACCAAAGTAGCTCGAAGTTGCCCGAAGTTTACCGAAGCGGGCCGAGCTTTCGCGATCAATACCCCCTGGCATCCGTGCCTCGCGTCAATTCCGGGGGCAAAAGTCACGCTTTTGGGATAGCCGTCGATTTTGAACGGTCAGGCCCGATTTGGTACGTGTGTCCGGAACGGGCACAGAACGGGGTAACGAGTGCGCGACTAATGCCGAATTTGAATTCTCAAGGCGTTCCCAAGTTTGAATTTGAAATAGGAATTGGCAGAATTTTCTTAAATTTTCTAGACGAAAGAGGTTTTGTGAACGTGCGAGCAATCTTCTTGTGAAATGAAAACTTCGCGTGAATGGGATGTCTAGATTTCTTTAAATATATTTCTGTGGACGATGCATTATTTATAAACGGAAGTAAACATCAAGCAACGTTTATGTGTTTACAATACGTGTAAACAAGGTAGGAGGATGTAGGAGAAACGCCAAGATAAATGTTGGTCCTCTGATAAGTAGGTCACAAGTGTTGCCAGCTTGTCTTGCCTTCGCATTTTGACGTGAAAATAAAATGCGGGTTAAGTTTACTTGAGAATTTAATGAATTCTTACATTGCTGTAAAATGTTCGTGCGCATAGCTTAAGGGCCGTTTTCACTGCAGCAGACGTTTTAAATTAGTATATTCGAGTTTATCAGAACGCTTACAGAGTCAATGTACCTTTATGTACCTTTAACTCTGTCTTTAATAGAAATTCTCCGTAAGTTGGTAAGTACTTACTCAATATAAACAATTTGGTAAGTAAATACTCATAATGAATACAATATGGGCTCGTGTGTGGCAAAATTAAGTAAATTGAATAAATAATAAATGCATCTGTCCAAATAAGTATTCGCAAATCGCGTTTCGAAAGCATCGTTTATTTATGAATGCCCGACGGGTTTTCTGTTTTACGTAATGACGGATTGTTTAATATAAGGCTCTTTTTATTGTGAAATTAACTATACTTACAAGGTAAGTTATTAAATGAAGAACTTATTGCTTTAATTTCCCAATGACCAAAGTAGGTTATTAACTTTTTCATTGTTTTTAGTACTTTTTGCAATGCATGGGTAAGATTAAGTCTCGGCAAAATTTGGCAATATTTTGACGTGCCTTAATCTTACCCATGCACCCGCGCCTGAAATTGGCCTAATAGCAATGCGAAAAAGCTTGTTGAAAAGTTGCAAAAAAAATTTATTAAATAGGGGGAGGGTCATGGGGGTCATGAGCGCCCCCTTTGGCTGGGTCTAGGTAGGACCTACGCGATAATTCAAATAATAAGTAATTAGAACAAATAGTGAGTAATCATTCAAATATAGAACTTTCGCGTCAGATAAGTCACCTTCGTTCTTCGTTTAAAAATAAATTACAAAAGAAGACACTAAACCTCACAAAAGACGATCAAATGCAACAAAATCTTTACCAAAAAGTTTTCTTGCAAGAAAAAATACAAAAATGGAACAAAACTAAGTCAGAACTCGTCTCAATAATAAAACACAAAAATAAACTGCGAAAACTGGGTCAGGGTCGTAGAAACGCGCAAAAATCCTCCCTTAGGGGTGAACGAGAAATTAAAACGTCGCCGTGAGCGGAACCAGCGCTTTCGAATAAGGATGTCATTATAGCGACACGCGAACTAAATCAGCCTGTATTCGGTATTCGTTACTCTGCAGTTGTTTATTTTTTTGTGTGAATTTATTTATTTTTACCTACTTGTCCTACCTATGAGGAAAGAAGCAGCTAAATCTGAAAAAGCTAACTTCTGGTTAAATTTAAAAGCAGACTCATCAGCTATTCCTATATTCTTGTTTGCACCAGGTTTATAAACGGTCATTGAGGGGTGGTACGATTTCATTTGCGCGCGAGATTCAAGTTTTGTGGTTTCTAATTTATTCTGTGTTCAACAAAGTAAAAGCGGAAAAGTTATTTACTTACAGAAAATCATAAACCATTATGTGTGGCTTGTTTTTTTGGTCGTAGAAAGCAGAGGACGACATCAAAATGATAGGTAGCAGGCAGCCACTGGACATTAACTGTCCAAAATAGAAGGGGATGAAGAGTCTGAAGAAGGCCTACACCAGTCTACTGGTTGACAAAGGCTGAAAAGAAGAAAAAGAAAACAGAAACCATAAACCGTATTTAATTTTTCCCACCGCAAATTGTCGCAACGTGTGAATCGAACGCCCATAAAAAGGTTACTTTACTTTCTCTTATTCCTTATTCATTTTACAGATGAATAGGTAAATAATGCTGGACAATCCACAAAGTATCATCTAGCCCCACAGTATTATTACTATATAGGTAGCTATATATATTTTCTGTGTGATGATCTTAAATTTTAGGTGGAAACTAAGTTTTTGTTTCACTGCTGTGCAAAAACATTATTTTTAATATTATGAGTACTTACTTATTAACCATCGATCGGGAGATTGGCTATTTCCAATCTTTTGCAATATACCATATATTGCAAAAGATTGGAAATAGTGTGTTTTTGCGTTTAGTTGTAACACAACACATGCCATTTGTTGAGTTAGCGCTGAGAGAACGTACAATCTACAGAATTTTAATTATATCTATAGTATTAACTGTATGATTATTACTTTACCAAAGCTAAATCTCTAAGATCACAGATTCACGTAGAATCAAGTGCACTCCTGGCGCCTCAGCGCCCTGAAGTGAAACCTCCTGCATAACATTACACAAAGCAAGTTTAACTTAAATTTAACTTAAACCGCACTTTATCCACTATTACAGAGTTAAGTATGTTATTAAACGAAGTTTGCTATTAAATTTAGAGTTTGTAATGATTGTGAAACTTCGAGTTTCAGGTAACGTTGTTGTTATGTTGGATTAGCGAGCTTCGTGATCAATATTAACTTTCTAATTACATTTATCAAAAACTAGTAAGTAGGTAATTAGCTTTATGGGAACTTTAAGTCAGGCACGGATAATTAAATTCGGATTAATCTTGACACACTTTTGTTACGATCTAATTAAAACAATTTACTTGTAATGGAGACCTGGCGACTGCATTTTCAACAAAAAGCGTCGATTTCAACAACACAAATAAAATAAATAGTGTTGGACAATCCACACAGCATCATCTAGCCCTAAGCTAAGCAGAGCTTGCGTTATGGGTACTGTGTGGATGGTCCAGCATTATTTTTATTTTTTTTATTTATATACAAACCGGCTGAATCAAAACGGCAACTTCTGTCTCAAACAGACCATTGCCCAATGCGCCACATAGGTCCCCAACTCCGCTGTTCTATCAAATCTGAGTCACAAAACAGGTTTCCAAAAGCTAGTTTCGCTAGCGGAAGGCCTGAAAACAAGCGTGTCCACTTGGGCCACGTTAGTGGATACCGCCAGCTGAAGCGGCTTCCATTTTCCTGCGGAGATCGGTCAATTTGCTAAACACAGTTCTGAGCGCTTGCGGTTCAGCAAGCTTTCTAGTTTATATGATACCGAGATAACTATTTTTGTGCTGACACTATTGTTTAGCACAATTTAATAACAGTAATGCAAATTGTCAGTTAGTGATAATGGATATGGTATTCGATGGAGCCGATTTTGATGAACAAAGGAGGAGGTTCTTACTTTTTTCTACGACGAAAAGGTTCCTAGATCTTTGCGTTGAATAATTTTATTTTTAACTAGTTTGTACCCACGGCTACGCACGCACTTTCTCGGGATAAAGAGAAGCCCGGGATACCATCTATCGCCATGCCAAAATTCAATAAAATCCGTTCAGCTGCTTAGGCGCAAGTGTAACAGACAGACCGACGGAGTTACTTTCGAATGTATATTATTAGTGTGGATGGATGTGTGGTTTTGATTATCATGACCATATTTTGATTATCATGACCATATTTTGATTATCATGACCATATTTTGCCTCTCGTATGTTTGAAGAGCCAAACGGAGTTGTAGTTGTCGACTCGGCGTTCTATTCGTTAACAGATGAAGCCTTTATCTTAGCCATATATCTTGCAGTCTATTAATAACTTATTATTGACCCGTAGAAATTTAAATTATAATAGATTTCTATAGTGTGACCCTGTACCCACAATAAAATGAAAGTACCCACCTACTTGGTTTATAATGGCTTAATAAATTTAAATAAGTCTCAACAGTAACGGTAACAAAGTTGATAAAAAGTAACACATTCTAACGTAAACCAATCGAGATATTATCAGAAAATAGGAATAGTGAACCGATGCTCGGCAGTGTAGGTGTTTGGATACTGCGGTGAGGTTGCGGGCGGCGCAAGACGCGAGAATGTGGCGGTGAATCTTCTTTTATAGTGTGGGATTCCATGGATAGGTTTTACCCTATTGTTGTGGCAAAGTAATTAAAAGACAAGTTTATGTTTCCAACCACGGTCTCCCACTTGTTGTTACGCACCAGGCTGAGTCAGGATAGGCTTTTAGACCGACACACGCGCTTCAGACGTAGGTATCAGCTCTAGGAGTGGGCTACTTGGTACCCACTCGTCACTTGTGCTCGGTCGGTTTGTATCTAATTTATGTATTACATAAGTAGTCGCTCCCCTACCTACTTATAAACGTGTATGTTCGGTAACTGTGTGTGTGTTTATTTAATTATTTTCTATCTTTCTTTTTCCAACAATACATGTATTGAGTATTTAGTATATTTTACACTTCTCAACTTTGGTTCCCAATTTTTTTTAAATTCGATTATAACTGCTCCGTTGCCGCATTGTGCTCATGTAGATACTCGTAGCTTGATATCTGACAAAGTCAAATCATATAGATTTGCGAAATCAATGAATCCGCGATTGTCGACGATGGCGGCGCAATGAGAATTTATTACGAGATTTGACTATATGTCAGAAATTTGTAAGAATCGCCTGTTGGTTTAATTTGGCTGAGCCTTCTTCGTAGTGAAAACTTGGTAAATACTAAAAGGTGTGCTCAAAGAATACAATTAAAAAATCACTATTAAAGTCCTTAATAAAATATTCAAATCGTTTCGCATAAGTAAAACTCTCACACTCAATAGTGGTATGCATGTAGCAAAAAGGTCAAATATAGGTAGATTATTACTATTTGAGTACACAGAGGTAACGACACTCTTCATACAATTTGCAAATAATTTACACAAACGCTAACAAACGGACTTCCTCATAAACCTCCCAAACCAATATAACCGACGTTCTAGGCATACTAAAATTGATTTCAAACTTGGAGTGTAAAATTTTACAGCCCTAGCCTATCACTTGTGCCGTACCGTAAAAGCTTACCACAGTAAAGTACACAACTTGGTCCCCCGTGCCCCGTAAATTTACGATGCACGCGCTTTGAGAATTTCGTTATGTGCCCCAGCCGGGTGCGGATTTGGTACCGCGATTTTTACTGCGACTTCAGATGGTGTAACTAGATGGCGTTGTTAAAACTGACCTAGGTTGAGGTTTATTGGTATGTTGCAGACCAATATGAGTAAAATTACTTATTGCTTATGAAGTTCTTCGAATGTTTAGTACAATATGTAATTAGTTTAAGGCATAGGACAGAGTGGCAAAAAGTTATGGAAGCCTAGACTATACCCAACAGTGGGTGACATTAAAGGGTTCTATGCTGATGATGGTAAGTTTAGCTTACCGTATTCAAATAAAATAATAAATAAATAAATAATGCTGGACAATTCACACAGCGTTATCTAGCCCCAAGCTAAGCAGAGCTTGTGTTATGGGTACTAGATAAATTATCTGTAGATAATTGTAGATAATAAATAAGTAAGTAGACTTAATACAATGCAGTACATACATAGATACTTTTTATATAGAAAACATCCAGAACACCCTGAACAAATATCTGCAGATCATACAAATATTTGTCCCGAGGCGCTAATCGAACCCGCAACCTTCTGCGTCGCAGGCGGACCTTCGCCCGCTGCGCCACACAGGTTGTCATCGTATTCGTATAAGTTTTTAATTTTATTTTTGAAGACGTTCACTAATGAACATTTTAGATCATCAATATTTATTAAAACTAATTAAATTCAACATTGCTACCGTAGTCTGCAGTTAGCTCAATTGTTGTCAGCTCAAATCTAGTTTTAATTTGTTTCTATTATTTGATTGAAAATTTCTTTATTAATAAAATACAACCTAATTAAAATGATTTTGAAATTAGGTTGAACAAATAATTCATATCTTTGAAACATTCGTATAAATTAAGCTGTAACAAATGATTTTTTGGTACATTATTCAGAGCATTGACCGTCATTGCATTTAATTGTGAAAAATACGATTTCAAATGTTACATTTGTAAAGTTGTCCGTCAACATTCATTTATATTTCATATAGGTCGTCCCTTTTCATTGTTTCAAACCCTTTTAATGTCTGAGTGGATTATTTCTTTTATTGAAAAATTACGTGTTTTTACTCGTACGTATTAAACAGCTTGTGATTATCATAGGTCTTAACTGGCATAATCTTGTGACTTGAATTACAGAAATTAATACAGTTCTTACCTATTTTCTGTTAGTGTAGTTTTTTTGAATGAAGATTTAGGTACAGTGAAATTATTACCCACACACCAACTACTCATAAATAAATGCATTTATATAATCAATACCCTGCAGCCGCTGCTGTGCCGGACAAAGAATCGATCCCTCCGACTCTGTCCGTGAATCTTGTAAAGCAGACTAAAAGAACTTACCAGAGGAAAAGCTGCAGATTCCTTCTCGGTTTTTTCAACGCCTCGACTGCGACCACCAATCCACCTGCCAAGTGCGGTGATGGCAAAACTTCCCTTTGTTTGGAAGTGGCAAGATCAGCAGTGGACATATTTGTGAGTATGATGAGCATGCAGCATTTGGTAATAATATTCTTTATTTCGGTTTGACTTCAATGGCCTAAATATTGAGCCTCTGCAGTTTATACCATGGCTGTGGTCGTAAAAGTGTATGCAGTTTGGCCGTTAATTTTAATGGCTCAGATTATTTCGGTACCACTAATGGTAATTGTAACTAGTGAAGAGAATTACCGGCTTTACATCTTACAAAACTTATTGTAAATCAAAAAATAAAATCTACAACAAACCTTTCTCAGTTATGTTTAGTAAAATCTGTTATACCACCTCAGAGCCACTTAAAATTCCTTTTCTTTTCATTACTTCTAATATTTTCTATTAAAATAATTATGCATTTTTGGAGAAATATTAGGTAATTTTTTTATGCTTAAATACTTATGCTTAAATTTAGTTTTCAGTAAGCTGCTGCCAATCTTTACATCAAAGGCATTTTACCCTCATTTTAAACTTAAATTTAAATTGATTATGTTATATTAAATCTCTTAAATCCATCCTGGTTATTAACACTACAGTTTTGAGCTTTTCACTATTAGAAAGATCAAAACTTACATCATGGTAAATATCCCGTTGTAAATGACTTTACGTTATTTTGTTTAAAAATACATATAATATATTTTACGAATCAAATGTCCTGTACGGACTTAGGGATACCTGTTTCTTTTGCTTTATCTGGCTTTATTATTTGCATGCTTATGCGAGTTTCAGAAAGATCGAATGTATATTTTTGCCTCGCTACAACTGCAGTAGATAAGGTATGGCAATTCAGTTCAATTTATATATTAATACCATGGGCTCACAAGGAAGACTTAGTCAAGCCCTAGATCGTAGGCCTGTATTGATTCACTGAAGTTTTAATGGAAAACTTCCGACTTCTACAAAACATTCCGACCATTCCCAAATTGAATGAACAACACTAGTAATGATGGGAAACTTTTATCTTACGAGTGTGATAGTTGTATCGGTTTGTTTATTGGGCAGTATTCTAATGGGAACAAGTACAGTCGGCCTGGTATTGATGTTAAATGGATATCAACCACTTGGGATAAGCGGCGACGTTCTATTTCTGTTTGTTTCAAGTTGTTAACACTTTGATAAAGTAACATAAGGGCTCAAGTTGTTGTACCTACTCGTAGTTTGGTTTAAATGAGCATCCTGTATTATATTATTTCTATGGTTGTATTGTGCTATTTGTTTTACTATTTACCTATAATAATCCTATCATTATGGTGTTTTCTTTCTCAATTAAATGATTTCAAAGTGAAAAATTAACATCCAAACATTCATATAATTAATTTATTAAATAGGTGGTGAATGAAAAAAATACCCACTATAAAAAAGTAAGTAAAAAGTAAAAGTATTTATTTTGTGTCACAAAAATTACATGGAAAGTTGGTACAAATAAATAAAAGTTAAAACAGTGACATCAAAAAAGGTCGTCGCTCAGCATGATGCACAGTAACGATGGCGCTACTGTGCGCTGGTTTTATGCGACACCTAGAGGACAACTATAAAACTAGGTATCCAAATTATGTTGCTTTGCGAGGTTACTTAAGCCTATGAGTTTTCATAACCCTGGATGGAACGACAAGCCCAAGTCTAACTTGAGCTCAGATCCTGTCTCAGGGCTCAGAGTGACATGACAGCTGCGCCAGGAAACCGCTTAATCCTAGTCTGAGGAATGGCGTCCATGCCGTAAATAACTCATTGGAAGCCGTCGAATTCTGTCCTAGATTTTGTTAATTTTACGTAAACGAATAACACTAAGAATACATAGAAACTAAGCAGTGGTTATCTTATGGGCACAAGAAAGATTACGGCCTTCGTCTCTCTGCCTTCTTTCTGCCATAAACCATGAAAAAAGATCGACGTGTTGTCGTAGCTCCATTCAAATCATTCTACTCGTAGTACGTATGTAGAAAACTATAAATTACAAACAGTATATTATTGTGTGAAGCCATATACAGAAGTTAGTATTTTATATTATAAATCAAAAGTTGGACAACTATATTGCGGGAACACGTTTCAAATTGCAACATCGTTTAACCCAAAAATAACGTTTTTAAAAACCCAGCTGCGTTTATCAAAACGTGGACATTGCACCAAAAAAGTTGATTCACGAATTCAGAGGTAATTTTTAGTTCAAATTTCAACCTTATCTGGACAGCGGACAGTGTTATGTTAAAGTGACAATTTTACGAATGGAGAAACATTTTCATTTTGTTATGTTTGATGGAGACCAAAATAAGAGCTATTGCATCAGTTTGCTAGTTTATGCAACCAAAATAGAATAGTCCTAGAATAGGTAGGTACCTATTTTATATTTAGTAGGTACTTTTTAAGCGATCATAATGACAAAATCTTTAAAATTGTCGCTATGTTTCACAAAATTGTTAGAACACCGCTCGTAAGCGTAATGTTGTTTTAATTGTAGCTCACTTAAATGTAAGGGGGAAGAATAGCCTAAAGTGATGAGCCAATGCCCTTGTAATTTGAAACTGTTGAAAAGACAATTTGTAGACGGATTTCGCCATTAGAGTACTGATAACATCTAACCTTACGATAAATACAATAATGTAAATAAGGTATATAAAAACATATTAAGTAACAGGAGAATAAAACTAATTATGCAATAGAGAAATTGAAGTAAAAATTACATCATTCAATTTAAAAAATTTCAAGTCTATCGAGTGATCAAACGATGGTTAGGGATTGCTGGTAATAATGACAATGAAGAATCCATAAATTACCGAGAATTTTGAAATCTTGCTTATAATAGACGAATTCTACGAATTCAATCAACTAAAACACATCCAGATAAAAAGCCTACAAATACAAATAAAGTAAAGATCCGACACTTTAAATCTATTCGCAGATAAAGTGACGCAAATGGCCGGCATCAATCAGCCCTGTACCCTTTGTCGCGATTGAAACCGCACATTGATCAATCAGTAACGAGGAGCGCTATCTACGATATTCCAAATTGAACAGTTTTGGTAAAACTGTGCCATCTTGGAAGACTTACAAGATTTTACCAATGAACTATGTCAATACGGGATGCTTGTTTGGGAGTCAGAGATGTTTGATGGAGTGTCTGATCAGCTGAAGTTTTAGTAGCTACATATGTCATAGGAAATCAAGGATAGGTACAGATTTTATAACATCTAAATTTACTGATTACACCACACCACACCACATAGCAACTATGTATAGTATACATTGGTTATAAATCTATCTACCTAAATCCAATTTGAGCCTAACCGCAGATAATGACATAAATAATTCTAAATTATCACGGTTTCAGATATCATTAAATATTACCGAGCTCGCTTATTACAAAATGTCGAACAACAAACAGACTGTCAAATAAATTGTTTGCTCTTTGGTCACAAACAATGCCTATTTCATAACCAGTGTAATAACTTCCTTTTGTTTCCTTATCATTTTCTGGAATTAAGAAGTGTCTTTTTGGGAGCAAATTTGCCCTTTGTTGTATATGTCTTTAAAATACAGGTATTCGTCGTTGGCATGTTATATGTGAAAGTAATCTGTTATACAAAGGCAACAAAAAAATAATTGTTTACTGAACTATAATAGAAAGAAAGCACAAGTACAAATTCAAGGAAGAACGCCAATAACTGATATTTTTCTCTTTTTGAAAGTTGAAAGTCTATCAAAGTATTGTATGCGTACAGATTCTGAATACCTAGCAATAATCAGAGAGCAGATGCCAATAACAATGTAAATATGTCCATTTAGTACCTACACTACTCGCCCCACGATCACAAAGGCAAACCACACAGCACCAGCACTGCGCAATAATGATTAAGCTCAATTCCTTTGGAATGGTCGGCGCGCTGACAGTGATTGACACTCGGGCTAGTCAAGATACGGGCAACCAGTCGTGTGCAGGTTATGTGCTTTTGTTACAATTATCGAGAATACAAATCTCGGGTCAATAACATTAGTAGCGAAGCTAGTGATGAATCAAATCGCTCTACATCTTTTAATAGCATCGGGTTAGAATAACCGACTGTTGGAAATGTGGACGTCCTCTGACCATGACCTCTGACATGGCAATCTGCGTAAGTCCGTAGGCAGATACAATGGATGAAGCAAGCTGAAGACAGGGCATTATAACGCTTACTCTAGGAAACCTAAGACCAACATTGAACTAACATTGGCAAGAGATAATGATGGGATAGAATATAGAAAGCATTGCGGTTCAAGCGTCAGACAACGGAAAGAGAAAAACACTCACTGAACCGGACTTGATAAACAACAAAAGTATTTGCTCACACGGACACCAGTGAATAAATATTATACAATATTCAGTGGGTTAAAATCGTTTGTTAAAGATGATTCACACTCGATTTGGGTCAAAGGGTCTTACATAAAGTTAAGAGTATCGTAGCGTGACAGTCCTATTCCATATACGAATGAATTATGTAAAGACGCGCCTTAAAAAGAGGTGGTCGAATGTGATATCCGATTCGGATGACAGTTACAAATGTGTAAGCTTAACGCCTTTCGGAACGTGTACTTACTGATTTTTCGAAAAGTAAATTATGGTCTTTTACTTCCTTTTCTTATGTTATAAGACGTTTAACGACATGTATTACAAGAAAGAAACAAATTACTCAAAACTGATTATCCAAAACAGAAAAGCTATTATTTCAATTCAAAGCAACGATATTTTGGTCTTAAAAATGATCTTAACAAACTTGACTATTATGGTCACTACACATTTTTTCAACGGCTTACTTCTTTCAATGTATTTGTCAAAGATATCACACACATTACTCAAGCTCCAGCATAAAAGTTGTTCTCTAAAGCTGGATTATGTCCATACATTCCCAGCTAAAACTGTTAACAATTACGTTAACAAAATACGTGTACTTACTTGCCCTACATTCCAGAGGTCTAAATCTGAACGATTGTCGCTGGTATTGATCAAGACTAATGGTTTTGGGGCAGCTTTGTGTTCAGCTTGTCCAGTCATACCAAGACAACTGGAATATCACAATCACAGCACGGATAAACACTCCAGCGCGTTAGCTTAAGTTTTTTGTCTATTCTTATGGCTTGTGTTTTAATAGTTGTGTCAGCTTTCTTATCAGCTTTCTTACGAAGCAGTAACCTCACTTACGATACGATAACCAGTAACTTCGAGTGCCTACAAGGACAGTTGTTAGTGAGCTAGCTGTTCTCGTGCTATACCAAGAGTAATGGCAGACTCGCGTTGAATGAAAAGCGAAGGTTACTTTGTGTACCGATAGCTTAGAACATGAAAAATAGATTTTGAGAGTATATGGAGTGGAGAGAATCGGCCAATGAATATATTGTTCAGTTTATATAGAACAGGCTTATAGAGAACTACGTGTTGAATAGGTTGACCAAACGGTTCATGGAATTAATATTACTAATGAAATAACAATGCATGTTTTGTTTACCTAAATATGATGCCTATTTGATTTTTTTCTCAAGTACGATTTATAGGTATCGATACTAGGTAGGTAAGTATGTATCGAGTTTTCTTTTTAGCTCAATGAATCTTAGTTAAGTTTGAGTAACATTTCATTTACATTAATATTTAATAGTTCATCAACATGAATTATCTTATATATAAAATTCTCGTTTTATTCGTTCCCGTACTCCTCCGAAACGGCTTGACCGATTCTCATGAAATTTTGTGAGCATATTGAGTAGGTCTGACAATCGGCCAACATCTATTTTTCATACCCCTAAGTGATAATTTTAAATTTCCACGCGGGCGTAGCCGCGGGGCGCAGCTAGTTTATTATAAATTTATAAACTAATTCATGATTCATGTATTAATTAGCAAAGTACGGTTTCTTTTTTAGGTTTATCAACAACAAAGATTATAAATAAAGAATAGGAAAAAAAATTAACTAGTTAGTATAGTTACATTTGAAACAGTTGAGCTCACTGCAGACTGATACAAACAATCTATTTGTCGCTCAACTGATCCATTCAATACTGTCAATGCTTTTTAGGTTAGTAGATACCTATTGTTCTAAATATGAAATGCCAACGCTCCCCAACAGATGGCGCTAGTGGTCGTGTTGCAAGCGCAACGCACGCGTGTCCAATGCTCCCATTCATTTTTATAATGCCTTTTTTGTTCCCTCAACCCAATTTCATTCTTAAAGCCGAGAATAATCGACAAAGGAGCCGTGTGCTCAGACTAAAGATGTTATTTCTCGCTTCTAGAGTTGTGATGCTGTATCGATTATTCGGCTTGACCGGACTTGTCGACCGGTATTGGTTAGATAAGACTATAATTATGTAATCAAGAAGCCGGTGATGGTAACTATAGGTAAATTTGTCAAAAAAATTGTTAAAAAAACCACTCAATGGACCTTTTATACATCACACTAATATTATAAATGCGAAGGTTTGGATGGATGGATGGATGGATGTTTGTTACCTCTTCGCGCCAAAAGTACTAAACGGATAGGGCTGAAATTTTGCATACAGGTAATTCTAATTCTGGAATCAAACAAAGGCTACTTTTTATCCCATAAGAGTTCCAATGGGATAGAAATTACCTTCCATAGAAACAACGCGTGCGAAATTAAGATACCAAGGAGGCTAGAGCAAGTTAAGAAGTGGGACATACAACGTACAGTAATTTTTTTTTTTAGCTTTGTTGTGTTTATTAATTTCAATTTTAGGCATGTCATATTCTCATAGTTGGTCTTAGTTTTGAGATAAGTAGGTATTTTTATTTGCATGCTGCCTAACAAGTAGATGTCCTAGACGCGATCCTAGAAGTAACGCATTGGAAAGCTATGTCTGGATTAAATAAACGATTAAAAAGAAATGGTATTTCTACAAATCTACCTATTAGATTATTCTATTTGAAGACGGATCCGCCTTTTTGAGATCCATTTACAATCCCAACACTATAAGGTGAAAAAAACGCGTTTACAGCTACTTTATCGCCTGTTGATGCGTTATTATGATGGGTTCCGAGAATTGAATTACCATAAAAAGTTTATGGCGTAAGTGAAGATGTTTGGGCATCGGGATTGCATCTTGCAGTTAATTGTACGAATTATTTTACTCGAAAGGTCATATAAAATGCCAATTGGTTGAATAAAATATTTTGAAAGGCTTGCAACTTTCCGAATAAATGCCCAATTTAAAACTTAATCCGACACAACAATTTGGCGATGCAAAAGTATGTAGTTATGATCTGTAATTAATTGTTCTATTCGGTAGGTTGGGTATATTCCCTAGGTTACTTAATTATTGACAAAAATAAGTTAGATAAGTTATAAAAAAATTAAGTAACGCTGATGTTTTTTGAAATTTCCGGGCTTATTTTCTTATTTCTTTGTATTATTAGTTTAGTCGATCGCTCTGTACCAACCACGAGCTTACAAGGTTTATTGTGTTAAGATCACGGTTGCCGAAATAAATCTTTCTATTATTACTAAGCCATCGGGCATTAGATCAAATCCCTTAAACTCTTCTATTAGTCTTTCCTCCCAATATCTCGATTTATTCCTCATTTAAATAGTTTAATCTATTTATCAGATTAAAAGCTGACCATAAACTTCTTCTTTCTATTTTATAACTGTTACCATAAAAATGCATCACATTATTAAATCTAAATCCCCGCCCACACTCGACAATAGGAGCCTGCTCTGAGCCGATCACAAATCAGCGATTATTACTATGTACCTAATCAAGCATTTTAAGTAATCATTATAAATTTTTAAGCAGCTTAAAGCTCTCGTCGTGGTCATCAATCAATGGTATCTTCGGTTATTTATTATAAATCTTTTCTTTAATCGGGTCCCCGGATATAGGTACGGATCTGATGGTAGTCTTGATTGTTTTATTAATATGCTTTATAGTTAGCTGCATCTCAGCATGGTTTTTCTCTTTTTTACATAAATTAAAACAGTTGATTGCCATGTGTGATGTGAAAGATTTCTTGAAATTATTAACTTACAGATTTTGTCAGTTTTGTAGCTTTCTTGATCCAATTTAAATCCGTTCATTGAACCATAGGTGGTGCCAAGCTTACTGTTGTAAGCAGTCTGTTGTGAGCTGCCATCTATGAGCAAGATTTGAAACTAGACTCATGTTGTAGGTTTTACTTTTCCAGCGTTTGGTGAATAGTGTTTTTGAACATAAAGATAAGTGAAAATAAATGTCAGTAATAAAAAAATAATAAGACGTGCCTACGATACAGTCAACGACGAAAATCGTAGAACCTATATTCCGTCCACGTTTTTTTTTTGGAAGGAAGAATGCAATATTTCATACTCTGTTTCTTTTTAAAAATAAAGATGAGAATCTGCCGACTCGAAAAATATCGGGATAACGATAGCTTTAATATATAAAGAGCTGACAGAATACGTGTCCATGAAATATTGCATTGTTTCACTCAGTTAAAAAATTTACGCGTGGTCGAATGGAGGAAAGTCAACCTTCCAGACGCGTTTTAGATCCTGCTACATAAGATTTGATAAATCATGTCGTTGTGTCGTTAGCCTCATATTTTAAACTAGTTTATGCCCGCGGCTTCGCACGCGTTTTTTCTATGTTTAACGTTTAAAGGTGATTTCTATCCCATGGGAACTGATTTATGGTATAAAAAGTAGCCTATGTTTGATTCCAGGACTAGAATTACCTGTTTGCAAAATTCGCCGATCCAGTAGTTTTGGTGTGAAGAGGTAACAAACATCTATCCATCCATCCAAACTTTCGCATTTCTAAATATTAGTGTGATGTGATGTGATATTAGTAAGTAAGTATTAATAGCTTGGTAGGTAGATAGGAACCTTACATCACATCACTAGTTGTTCATAGGTCACCCTGTACCTATTTATAATAAAGCATTACAATAACCCAGGACTGTTGTACCGGAAAATTGAAATACACTACTTGGTTGATATGCATTCATATATTCATAGGAACACGTGTTGTGTGAATTCTATTATACTCGGAGTACCCCTGATGGTGACTCGGTGTCAGGAACAATAGGACAAACAGAACCTAGCTATGTTTACTGATAGGTGGAAGATATCAGAAAAAAGGAACAATGTCAAACAATAGAATAGGCACCTTAGGATGAACAATAGAAGTAATGAAGAGGCAGAACCGAAACTTTTACTCGATGGGAATGGGAATCCAATTAAAAAGTAACAATATTATGTCAGACAGGATGGAGGAAGATCAAAACATGGCAACATGCATAAGTAAGTACATAACACAAGCTCTGCTTCTCTTGGGGCTCGGTGATGCTGTGTGGATTGTCGAGCATTATTTACTTAATAAAAAAAATCGGGACCGTTCTTGTGCCAACTGTTAAACGAAGATAATTCCAGGAAATACAAAAGTTTATATATACAACATTTCTACACTATCTTGATCTATTGATCTTATCATCTTAATAATGTAATCGACTGCAATAGGCGCTTAACAGGGAAGGCCTATATCCAACTGTGGATTTGTATATCATGTTGATTTTGTCGATGAGGATGAATCGACGTTAACGTTCAGTCTGTCAATGAGCGTTGTTTGGTATGACAAGGTACCTCATGAAGTTTACCATTATATTAAATCCTGGTGCAGCCAACTGTACCTAGTAATTTCTTTCAAGGTTCCGTATTAGGTACCTTCCCTAAATTCATGCATAATATTCTCTACACAAACAGATTCCTTGTTATTTGCACCCTATGCTAGTGCTTTGAAAACATAGTTTCCTTTGAGCTCAAAACTTACATAACCCGCACAAGTCGAAGCGTGTTAATGCGGTATATTAACGCTATCGCGGTGATTGATGCGTAAGCGTAACCTAATTCCTGTCACTAGCTTCAGCTGGAGGCTTTGGCTGTATTTGTGTTGGCACCAGGCCTTTGTATGGCGGGCTCTTTGTATAGGTTCCTGTGAATCTGATAATATTTGCAGGTCGTAAGAGATCTTGTAAGGGTAAGGCTTATTACATGATTCTCCTGTTCTGTTTGGATTCTGCGTTTACTAGTAAGTAGGTATTTACATATTACTTAGTAGTAGTTATAATTTTTTGTATAGTGAGTTTGTGTTGTGATAACTATTTGGAACTAATTTTGTTATCATTTATATTTTCAATTTGTAAATGCACCTTTAATTTTTAAAATGTTAAGAACTTGCAGCACTCTTGAACACGTCACATACCTATAGTCTGATTTGTGAATAGAACTATTAAAATATACTGTTGTCTAATAAATTATTACTGAGCGAAGGTAAATTTAGAATCCCCAACCAACCGGCCAATTTATTATGTGTAGCTAGCTTTGGATCGAATGCAGTGTATAATTACTAGTTATTAGCGTCACAGCGACACACAATACCTAATTAGCCGATGATTTAATTAAGCATGGAGCTTTACAATCGATGATAATGAAAATTTCATAATATGTCGAACTACGACTACGACGATCGCCGCGACGAATGAGTTGATGAACAATCAGACTTTTTACTTTACAATGCCAATCATTAAGAATTTGACGCAGTAAAACGTTTACTCAAAATAAATTTTAAAATATTTGAGGAAGTAAAGAAATTTAAGAAGAGGTATCAGCATGTTATAGATTAACAGGTATCAAGATTAACTTACGTTAAAAACGGTTAATTATCAGGACTAGAGTTCGTTCTTTTTATCAAATGGCCTTCACTATAAAGTGTGATCGCTACTTTAAACTTGCGTAGGCTAGGCTGAGTGTATCCATCAGGTAGGTAGCCCGGTACTAAATAAAGCAAATCGTCGAAAAAAAACGATTCAAAATATTGCTGCATAAATTCCCTATCAACTGTTAGAAATTTCAAATGAAAATGGACGACGAACTGAACCAATACCGGAATTGCAAAAGCTTGTCGCCGAAACAGCTAAATATACGGGCATCAATCGTGAATAGGCTTCCAATGCCACCCAACTAAAAGTAGCAGCCGCTGGAATTTATATCCGATTCGCGTAAGAGCAATAAAAGAAACATAAAGCTATAAGCAAATACGTTTGGTCAAGCGCGAGTAAGACGCAGACCGTGTGGCTTCCGTACGTACGATTTATGTAACTGTTTCCTTAGTGTCAAATTGTCAATACAATGCGCACGGGAACAATCGTTTTTTGATTTTGTTTTTATGGCCCATTGGCATGTTGAAATTGTGATGACAATTTAATTATATAGGAGTCAGGAGCAAGATAGAACTACAGTCACAATTGACCAGATTTAGAAAGTAGGGCTTTATGCTGAGCTAACTTCTGGTATAAATAAAGGTGAAAAGGAAAAAATCCATCGGTAATTTCAACGAGCCAGTTTAATTTTCAAGGTCGTATCTTTTTTTAATTAGAAGCCCAATATTTTCTAGCCCCTAGAGGCTTCGGGCAGACGTTTAATATTTAGACACCCATTTTATCTTGGTACGTTTCAAGAGTACTATAATGGAGGTAGGTCCTTTTTTAGTATCAAAAAACATTTGTACTACGGTACCCCAAACTCGGGTCCTTTAAAACCAATTTGTCCAAATTTTACGAGCGCGGTTAACGCATCAAACAATGAACGCAAGTATTGCTTTTTATATCGTTTTAAGTTTGATCGTTTACCTACCCATAACTCTTTTATTGGCCTCGTAAACCTGAGAGTTTTTTGAGCTGACTGTACCTTTAATTACGAATTGTATGGGGTCCGTCGCGGAAGAATAGTTCTGTAATATAATATTGTAGGCAATTTGGGCTTGTTTTTGTTCCTGATGACATTGTGTTTCTGGGAAGTAGTTGTTTGTTCAGGCCACGTGGGAGTTCCCTTGTCTTTGAATGCATGTGTCGACCTCGGGTTAAATTAACCGGAAACTTTGGGGGAAATAGTTAAGATTCAGTGCAGGTCTGTTGCAGTCACTCAGAAAGTTAAACACGCTGGTTTGTAACATGTGTCGTTTAAAATAACACTGGGATTGAAACTCGGAGCGCTGGAATTTTAAACTTATTTGTTGGACTTCCCGCTTAGTTCGCATGTTGGTTTAATGAATTGAGTGAAACTTTCAACGGAACATTTTGGGTTGAATATAAAATAAGCAATTTATTAAACCTTCATAACATAAAATGATTCTGATCAAGTCCTTATTTTAAAGAAATGCGCAAGGGACAAGTTACAATGAAATAGGAAATCACTACATAAAGAGTTACGGATGGGGAAGTAACATTATTCCTAGAAAGAACTTAGATAAAAAGCAGCACAAGAACTTGCAACTCATTACAAACTCTCGAACAAGTCTTATAAAAATGCAAGAAGAACCAGTATAACGCTCAATGAATAAAATATTAAACTACAAACATAAAACGAACGTGAAACCAGTTTGAAGCCAGTAGCTGACAATGTAATCGATAAACTCATCCAATTTAAAAAGTAAAAACAGGATAGGATTAAACAACAATAGCTGGGTGATAGTGCAGTGAGTCGAATGTTTAACCGACAAAACGACAAAAAGACTTGCTAGTCGTGCTCGAATTGAGGGTTCTCTGGAATATAATACAAGTGTGTTTAGGTTATAAAAGAAAACTAAACTACAATTATATAAGTATCTACTTGAATGATAAAGCTTAAGTTTAACAACACACATACACAACTCACACATAATATACAATAATTATTTATGTCAATGATTTATATGGGATGGGAGTCGTGAGAAAAGACTATGCTTATGGTTCTGTACCTGCCAACGATGAAAGGTAATTTATTAGATTCTTTTTCCGATTCCCCTCCCAGTAAGCCTTGCAAAGATTCGGCAATATCAATAAAAGCGGAGATAGACATAGACAGGAACTAAAGTGCCAGTATAAGGGTTCTTTAACAGATCCCCAAAAAAACGAATAAAGATGAGAGAAAATGTAAATTACGTAAAAACTCAATACAGTTGGGTGGGTCTTTTGATAGTATAATGTAGGTTCGTGCTTCGGCTGTAGTCGGATGGATCTCGCGGGTGGTCCATCGCACTATTTAAATACCTTTTTCTATTATTTGCCATCCATGATTTATGTGTGTTTAACACGAAGGTGTTGGGACAACATGGGTGTGATTTGTTGGGTTATGGCCTATCTATTTCAGCCGTAAAAACATTATGACCACATTCCGTGGTTAAACGCTTTTGAAGTGATAATTGTGGTTCAATAGGTCAAGTTTATTTGCACTTCTGGTTCGATTTTCCTTAATTAGTCATTGCTTGATTGCGGGCCTTTTGCTTACTAATATAACTCTATAGGTATAGATACATTTGTCTTTCACAAGGACGAATTCAGTCGTCATTTAACATTTTCAAAATTATAGTCTAAGCTCAGTTTCTCAAGAAATTTTATAAATTTCTCTAATCACGCAACACTGCACCACATTCACGGCCTCACCCCGAGCAAATCGATCTCAGTCCCTTCAACTGAACAAATTATCACCAATTCAACCGTTTACTTCTAGTTAGTCCTCGTTAGCTGTTATCTCCACAAAATAAAATAAAGTTGTTGACTCACAAGAATCATTAGCGTTATCGTGTATAAATGTTCCAACGAGATTTCTCGGAAGTTCGGCATGTTTTTGAATGCACGAAATTTTACTTGACTCAGCCTTTCCACTTTAGACAATTGACTTAGAAATTGTAAAAAATCATATTTCTGTACATAATCTTTTCTTATTTTATTTTTCGTTATTTTAAATCTAATCTCTAGACTAGCCATACCTATGTTACACTTTGCATTTCAAAATACTGCATGATTGGTGCATAACCTTGGGAATGTGAGAATCATGTTTGAAACTTGAAATTCGCCGAAACGGTTGTTCCTATGATTATAGTAGGTACTAAATGTCTGTTTTCGACTTTAGTTTTAGCATTCTGAAAAACTTACAGTTTGAATAGTTGCACTTCGAAATCACAAATCTAATAATATGTATGTGCATACATTTATTAAATTCAATTATTTTTATCAATTTTGAAAACACTGCTATCATCAACTTCGATTCTTCTGTTCACAAAGTACATAGGTATACAGAATTATATCTACTTAGGTTTGGGAGAAATACTAAGTGCTACAACAAACACGAAATCTACGACAATATTTTCAGAATTTCATTGACAGGTCAATGAATTTCTCTCCCGATAAAGATATTATTTGTGATGTTCTCCGAGTGTCAGGTTCACTGACTCTGTTTATTGTCGGTTTGCGGAATCTATTAGAAACGATTCAGTTTTCAACGTCGACGTGTGTATCTTGAAGTTTACGAGTTCTGTTTACGAGTGCCACAAAATTTACGTTCTTTGATGGTGCTCTTGTATTGTTTGGTTCGTAGCTTTAGTGTTGGTGTCAAGTTGAACTTTATTTTAATATCGAGTAGTTTCTCATTCTTGTTAAGTTTTAAGTTTATCGTTGCTTAGAATAACTATCTAGGTACCAACATTTTCGAATTTTATAATGTTTTGGTTTATTCCAATAAGTTTCTTACTTCCACGTTCAATATCACTAATAGGATCATTGTAACGCATTATCCCAATATCCCTAACGGTAGCACCACTACAACCAATATTAGTAAAATGTAATGCAAAACGCATTATCCCCTGAAAATAAATTAACATTGGGGACGCGTACCGCACAACCGCTGAAAATATCGAAACAGCCGACGCACGTCCCATTAAATGCGGGAACAGCCCCCACTAACCACAAACCGACGAGCCAATTTAATTCCCGCACAATTTCACAACAGTAAATACCGTAAACACTTACGTTGATCGAAGAAACAGCGATCCAGACCATTCATTACGTAGTATACAACCTCATACTGCACTACAATATCACTTATTTATCGCGTACACTGTTCACAAGGGACGTCACACTCAAAACAAATCACAACGTTTGGGTTCACAGCACGGGCACAACACAACGTCAGGGCGGGTGCCGGGACGAGCGTGACGGGGTCCTTAGTCCGTGTGGCCGGTTCGGCGGTCGGCGCGCGACTGGCGTGCGCGATGCGCGGAGCCGGGGGTGGGGGAGGCGGGAGGGGGTGCGTGCGGTCGGAATTCGCTTCCCACGTGCTAGGACGTACCTCTCTTTCTTGCAGGACGGGTTGGCTTTTTGAAAGCACGAAAGCTCCGGCCATGCATCGATATGCCGGGGGCGACGTTTAGCTGTAACCTTGTTTATATGCACTGCAGCTAATAATACCGCGCGAATAACATTGGGTGCGCGTTTGTTGTTGTTTTTGTTGTTTTTATTTGCTAAGTAGCGTTAAGTGGCCGTGTTGTTTCGTAGCTTCCGATACATTTGTTACGTTCCGCTGCTTCCTGTTTCGTTGTGTCTTTGATTTAGATATCATCCTGCCGTTCTTTGACATTCTTTATTTTTATTAAGATGTTCTATCAAAGAACATCTTAATAAAAGGGATGAATAATGACTTAGAGAACCAGCATTAGCATTTATTCAGTTTTATGTTGATGAATATAAATTTAAACGTAGGTACTTTAACCAATATTTGAAACATGCCAGATCATTTCAACGAAAGTTCTCCAGTATCCTCATTATAACCATTTGAAGCAGGCCCATTTTTAGCACCTAGTACTAAAAATACTAGCTAAATAAGTTTAATAGCTACTAAAGTTTCTGTTCGTCCAATGAACACCTACTCTCTCAACTTCCAAACGCTGCATAAAATTCCATTCAAATGCACTACCTACCTGCACTTTATCGCTAGAATAAAATTCTTATATTAAGACATAAAATTCGCACTTGTCTGTCTGGCTTTCAAAGGACGTAGACCAATCACTCGCTTTATACCTTCGATTCCGACGTCTGCATAACTCGATAATCACAAAAGCTCTAAAGCAAAATACGAAAGCTTTCATCCATCTCCCCTAGAATAGGAAGGAAAGCTCTTTCAACGCCTATATTGCTAGTCTCCAGTCCCTCTAAATAAGTACTAAATATTGGATCGATAATCAGGTTGGATTGGATTCATTATATTGTTGGATCTCATGTCGTGTTCGATTGTATGTCCTATTTAATAAATTAAAAAACTAGATGCAGAACATTACGCACCTAGAAATTCCATTATAATATTAGTTCCTCATCCAAGATAAATTATAATTAGGCACCTATACGATAGCTAGCTAATCTACTCTGTCTAACCCTGTAACCATTCCGCGAGTAAACAGCTCTCATTTTATCAAGAAATGAAATGAAATATGTAAAGAAATAATGATGCTGGGCAGTCCATCACAGCATCACCTAGCCCCAACTCAAAGTAACCAGTAGCTATGGGTTCAATACGAGATAACTGATTTACTCTTATTTTTTGGTATTTATATTTTTTAATTATACTTATTAAACACCCAGACCCAGAACGAATATCTCGAGATAGTACAAACATTTGTCCCGCGGCGGGAATTAAACCTGCAAACTCCTGAGTCGCAGACAGACCTTCACTCGCTGTGCTACAGAGGTCCATAAATTGTATCATTGAGTGGGAAGTAGAACTATGTATTTCTAAGATTCAGAAAAATATGTACGAATCCGCGGACTACAAGTAACTTTCAAAAAGCTCACCGTGAACTTACTACGGTCATCTCCGTAGAGGGGCCTACACAACAAAAAGCAAAGTGCTAAGAAAGCGATAAAAATTATCCGTCGACTTATAGCCTCCTCCGCTGACCAAAAAGATAAAATATTTCGATAGCACCACCCAAAGTTCAAGGGATTAACCAGAAAATAGAACAAAAAGTTAATGCGTTCTTCTATTTCGGTGGTCGCCCGTTATCGAAGTCACTCGCCAGAGAGTTTTTAACTTTTTAGTTTTACTGTTCAGTCAGTTATTGAGTCAGTGATGACAGGTTTGTAGTGACGGGGTAAATGCAAATGAGACAGATTTAGGGTAAAATAGATAATGTTCTTTTGATTTATGAGTTGTCTGGACGTAAAAGTCGTCATGGTGAAAGAATAAACGACTTTAGATTATGAATCTATTGTAGACTGATGTGATGACTCTTGTTAGAAGAATAGCCGGAATTCTAACAAAAATTCTCCCCTATGTAAATTTGCAACACCCGAGTTGATAACAGATGGCGCTGTGCGTTTGAAACTTCATTTTCGTTAGTTTTATTTTTAAAGTTGTAGGTACTAAGGTATTCAATCATTGTGGAGTCTTCAAAATAGTCTTGACAAAACCTATTGTAAAAATAAAGTCTGGCAAGTTTGATTGAGACTTAAAACTTCGGACTTTTAATCAAATCACGTTTTTCAGAATCCTGCAAACTAATAAATACTCAACTAAATCATAAAATTCAGGGGTTAAAATAAGTTTGACTTCGCTAAATGAAATTTAAATTCTCAGCGAAATATAACTTAAAGCTTATTATGGTTTTTGCTAGGTCAAGAAGTTGCTGAACAATATTTCGTTATTAATTATTAAGCATGGTAGGTACCTACCTAATTAATTTTTAAAACTTTATTATTTTTAGAACTATAATTTTCAATTTATAACAATTGTACAATAAGTTGGTGACCTGTGTATTAGTTTGGCATTTTGAGACTTAATATGGTTAAAAGTCATTTAATATACCATAATAATAAACCATACGTGATCAACGTATGGTTTCCAATATCTAATAAAAAAAAATTATATATTCGTTGGCACTGGGTAATTATTTGATGTTAAAACCAAAAACTAAAAATAACCTGTGTTTTTCTTTTATACTACATTCATATAACGTAATTATCACTTACAAAAAATTGAAAACCCTTCCTCCTTAAAGTCAGTCGAAAAGCACAAACGACTAAACACTTCCAAAATGACGTCATATATGACGATCCTAAGTCTCAAAATGGAGTCGAGTCGACTCCCTCGTGACTGTAAAACCACTTCGTGCCCATTAGAATACGTTGAGTGTAAAATACATTACTCCGGAATAATCCGATAAATAAACAGGGGACAGCTAGTGATTAAGGGTTGACTAAACTTACGAGCCAGTTTAAATCACTTTTATAATGGTTCTGATGAAGTTAAGACGTGGTTTGTGAGTCACGTCACAGTGGCTATAGACCATTTTCAAACAATCGAAAAACGGCCATATAAAAAGCAGCTTCAAACTATATTTTTACAAATTATACTGCTTAAATTAATTATTATATTAAATTATATAATGTGTTTAATTATTTATAAAATTTATTTATAAAATATTTAGGTATTTTTAATAAAAATGACTACAGAATTTAAAAAAATTCAATCAAACGAAAAACGGCCATTTAAAAAATTAAAGGGCATTCTTGCGTTACTCGAATTTTCCGTTAAATCTAATTATTTGTAGCCATGGGATAGCCTATCACACCAAGGCTCACAAAAATGTAACTTTTTGTTGTGCATTTATCATGGACTCTATTACAGTTTATTTTGTTGACTGTCTAAAAACCACTTTTACAGAATAAAAAGTTTACACCGGATTTGAGTTTTACATCCTGGACACAGTAAAACAAAAAAAAAATGTTCCTGGGAGCGTCCCAACAGAAGAAAAATATCAACTTGGTTTTCTTTACTTTTGAATGATCTCACCGCTCTTTCAAAAGCTCTCATAACACCAAAAACAACGCATATTTCAAAGGTAAATTGAAGTACCTATTTTATTTTAAACTCAGCAATATTAAGTTTTAAACAAGATTCGCACAATAACTTACCCGAAAACATAATTTTATCTTAATAGCGAGCACTTAGCCAAACACTCGTAACTTTTATCCTTCACTAGCTTAGAGGTATTTTAAGTTGTTTGAGGATTTAATTTAACTATCTTTGGACAATTAGTTTTATTGCTGTTCGGTGAAATGGATGTCATTTGTAAAACTAATATTGAAGAACATTTGAATTGATCAGTGAAGGATAATTATGTAACAAGGCTACAAATTATTATTTTATAGCAAGTTTTATAAGTTTATTCACGTACGGATCGTGCGGGCTCGCTTTTTACCCGACTTCTAAAAAGGAAGTTCTATGTTCGGATGTATGTAATTATTTTAGTTTTGTCTAGATAATGTTTTCGGGATGGTCACATAATACATTTTAACCCGAAGGGTTACTATTTGTTTTAAAAAGTTAAAAAACTGTGTATTAATAAGGATATTTATTTAGTTAGCTCAATTGTTTCAATTGTAAATACAAGTATAATTTTCTTTGTGAATAAAGTTATTGTTTCAATTGTAAATACTAGTTTTTAAATGTTTCCATTATTTGCTCTTTGTTAATAAAGGCATTTACTTAATTATAGGGAGACTATCTAGCTTCCAAATGAGACTAATTTGAATAAAATACACTGTTTACTTAAAAAAAGAAACGAAGAAAAACAAAATGAGGTGGTATCCATTTTTTTTCTCCTTTGTTTTGGAGATAGCCAACATATTATTATTATTTTTCAGATTTTTATCGATAAATATAATTATGTCATTCATTATTCCCACATCTCGTTTGATCAAGGTTCGAAAATACACATTGTATAATACAAAGTTGGTTTTTAGTTTTTGTGAAAAACAACAAATGATGAAAGTATACATTTGATAAGTGATCCTGGCCGAGAGGCCAAATGGAAAGTTTAACACATTGTTTGCCGCAGACGCCCCTGGATGAAGTCCCCCTCCTGCAGCTGCGCCCTTACCGGTCGCCGACGGATGGCAGTGAATGCGTTAATAGAATTAAATAAATAAATATATATAATGCTAGACAATTCACACAGCATCATCCTAGCCCCAAGCTAAGCAAAGTTTGTATTATGCATACTAGATGACTGATATGTACATAATACAATACATTACATAGATGGCAATAGCCTTTATTCACAAAGAAAATTATACTAGTAAATATTTACAATTGAAACAATTGAGTTAACTGCGGACTGTTGCAAACAGTCTACAAGTAGGTCAACTGATCCACATCAATACAAGTCGGAAGCGACCCCAAGACGCTGGCTGCATTGCCACGCTGTATGGCAATGCTGATGCGCTGTACCAGATACTCACCAGCTCTCGGGTCACGCGTCGTCGCTTCGACCAGAGGCTCAGATAATATTTTAATAATTTTTTACATAGATTGATATTTTTATCGGACAACCGGACAGCCGGAACAAATATTTGCAGATCGTAGAAACATTTGTCCTAGAGCGGGAATCGAACCCGCACCCTCCTGCGTCGTAGGCGGACCTTCGCCTGCCACGCCACATCGGTCGTCAATTACTAGAACCGTTCTGTTTCCATAATATGTCAAATCATAGGTAAGTAAAGCAGGTACCTAGGTACTGAGGGTTTTAGTGGTGTTAGAGTCCCACATCATCGTACTGTCTCCCCGTGGCAGTACGATATGCGTGCGCATTTCCCTCAGGATAAAAAAAAAAAAAAGGTACCTATGTACTACATTTGTATCTACCAATAGAATAATGTTGAATTTTAATTTTGTATTTACATTTGTATCTATTTGAAACGTATGATTTTTCCCTTGTGTTCCATTCAAAAAACTTCATCCGTTATGTATTTAAGGCACAAACACGTAAATGGAGTAGAATACACAGCGTAACAGCACTCCAATATTTACCAAACGAATACAATGCAGAACGAAAGAATGGATGTACACAGCTCTTTGCAGCGGTGCGATAACATACGAAAATACCTACTGAAAATACTAAAGGGATTTTTTTATAAATATAAATTAATACATTATGAATGTAAGCGAATCAACTACGAACCTAGTTTTTTGATATTTTGCTACTTTTGCTTTTACTTGATGATTGTTAATACTTTGCAATAAATAAATAAATAATGCTGGACAATCCACTCAGCATCATCTAGCCCTAAGCTAAGCTGAGCTTGTGTTATGGGTACTAGATGACTGATATACATAATATAATACATTACATAGATAGATATTTTTTATTATACATAGAAACGACCAGAACACCCGAAACAAATATTTGTAGATCGTACAAACATTAGTCCCAAGGAAATGGATTGAGTCTAGTGTTAGTTCATATAGATTTGAATTACCTCATCCGATAACAAGATCCCATCATTTTCCTACGTCATAAATAGTTTATTTTTGAGAACCAGTGAATTATAGTCAAAAAGACTACGAAGCCTGTGAAATGTTTATACATTGATTTACCACTAGCTGAACGCAAAACGAAAGAATATTTACCGTGACTTTTGGTAATAATCAAGGAGCTAGTTTTTCATTTTAACCGACTTCGAAAAAAGGAGGAAGTTCTATGTTCGGCTGTATTATGTTTTTATGTATGTTCATCGATTTGTGTGTTAATTATGGACTGATTTTGAAAATCATTTCGCTATTGTATAGAAAATGATGTCGAAGTGGTCCCAGGAAAATTTTATTCCAGAGGTATTTGAGTATTGGTCCCACAAAAATTAAAATCTATGTAAAATTGAGGGACTCGAAATCGGTATTTAGTTTTTTCATAACAAATAAGTTATTATAACTAACATAGTTTCTAAAATGGAAACTAACATAGTTTCTAAAACTCGCTGCTAAAAGAAAGTTTCAGAGCATTCAACAGCGGGTTAAATTGCGCGAAATATTTGCGTTATTCAATACTAAGCCTACAAGTACAAGCTAAGCGCGTGTACCGTAAGTTGGAACGCTCTAACCCCACACATTAGAGCAATAAACTTGACAATAACTTAATTCTAGCTATGAAGGGCCATCCCTCGTGCCTCTTACATCTGGGGCTGACAATGTCACAGTGGATGTAAACAGCTGGCGCAGTACAGCCAAAAGGGTTTTACATCCTACTTATAACTAAAAGCCGAAAGTATGTGAAAATTGAATCCCGTTTATGTGATAGCAGAGTATCTCATGTTTCTGACAAAATCAGTAGTTTATTATAGCTAAGCATTGACAAATTAAGTAGTAGGTAAGTACCAATTGAAACAGAAAAACGGTACATTTAAAGAAATAAATTATCTGTAGGTACTTTATTTATACTCTAAAAGTTTTAAATGCGCAAACGTGTTTTTGCTAGAGGTGCTAGATGTGAGTAGAATTTTATAAATATTTTAGGAATCTCGCGGTTAATAACAAAAGTAACTCCGAATTTTTTATAAAAATAACTCAGAGCAACCTGAATCTGGGCACTCCCAGCTTTCCAGAAAGCTCAAGAAATGTAAACCAGGGTTTTTGTTTTTATAGTGCTTGCCGACACGTCTTATGGAAAATTCTGAGAATTTAATAATATGCCAGAAAGTACAATCTAGGCAAGAAACGCAAACTTCCACTCAGTGCGGGAACACGTTATCAATTGCACCTTAAGGGTCAAGTAACCGACTAGTTGAAAATACTTGGGACTTTCTAAGGACTCAAGCACCGCTTTCCCAGGTGGAAAACGGTGCTTGCGCTACAACCCTGTAGGTGCAGGGGAGCATTGAAGTTATCCAATCCAAATGTGAACCGGCTGTTCCACACTCACTGATCAGGGGACTGACAATGGTAACTCGAACGTAATCAGAACTATCGATCGCGGGGTGCAGGGGGTGCAGGGGGTGCAGGGGTCCTAAACTAACAAGACGGATAAGGACTTTAATTTTCTATGACGACGCTTTTATCTTAGGAAGTTGGAAGTGTGTTGTGGAAAATGTCTCGATTTGTACGCAATTGAGTTTGGAAGATAATGGGAAAAAAGATTCTAAATGAATTGTGCAATCGTAAGATAAATGGAGATGCTGGATTGGGTGGCTGCTGCAGGCAGATGCTGGATGCGGCAAGCTAAAGACAAGGCGCTTTGGCACTCATTAGGGGAGGCCTATGTCCAGGTGTGGACTCACATAGGCTGAAGATGATGAAGATGAATGGAATGGCATGGAGAAGGTAAAGTCATCAGTTTTTACAACAAGAGGACTTCTTGACCTCCACGCCTGGTGTTAGCTTAATCATTGCGATCATTATGGTGTACAGTCAAATCAAATTAATTACTTTTTATTTAAGTAGGCATACAAAATAAGCTCTAAGTCAAATAAAAATTTAAACAACATCACTATTAAATAATTAGGTACCTACTTAATCAAAATGAAGCAAAATTTTTAATTTAATCAAAAACAAATGAAGTAGGTATTTGTGTGTGTAGTGGAAGATAAAGAAATAACAAGCCAAGCTCCTGGATTTGTTATTCGGTGACTATGGTCGACCGACACGACGGACGACGCACTTCTCCGTGGAGTGGAAGTCGTCCCGTTGGTAGAAATATTAACTTTAGATTTAATGCTGTTCCGGATAGAAATATCGATAATATTATACGTTACCTACAGAGAAAATTCTGAATATTCAGATTTAACGCCGAGGCGACATTTTGCAACATGTTCCTGACAAGACGTGATTGGCTGTGCGTCTGCATCGTAAAATTTAAGGAATAATATTTTGCGACGGGTGTGAGTTGAAGCGGTAGCCAGGCTAGCAGTCGAGCTGGTGGTGATTTTGAGAGATTAATCGAAGTGTTTGATAACTTTTATCTTGATGTTCGTATATACGTAGGTACTCCGTTAGATTACAATTCATAGATCCTAGAATGCAATCTAGGAGAACCTTACTTTGATTACCTACACCCTACAGTTGGATTCGGTAAACCTAGATCTAGAGGGCAAAAAAACTTTTGATTCACCCGTAGGCCTGAGATATTGGCTTGGCAGGTACCTACTTACAATGCTCTGACTGCCGCAGCCGGTTGGATGAGTGCAATTGATGAGTACCTGAAACGAAAAAAAAACACATTAGGAACCAGTAGGTATGCTGTAGATATAACACCTATTAACAACACAGTTGTATAGACTAGAGAGTAAGTATCCAGCCGGACAATTCAGGTGTACATTCGTGAGTTCACTCATTTTATTTTCCACACTAATTTATTTATTTTCTTTTGTTTTTTGTTTGTTATCAAAACGCAGCCATTAAGGGGCGAAAATGGTATGAGTGGTAACGTCTTCCTAGCCGAATTTTGACGACTGCGCAGGACATATTATAGTGCACAAGTGTGTGCGCAAACACAGGTGCACTCTTATTCCCTTACTCTCATAATCCGATGGGACGACAGACCGACACGACCGAGGAGAGGTCAGGCGCAGTACCAACGGCTTAACGTGCTGTCCGAGGCACGGGGGTGTAGCACCGCCAACTTTCTGACACACATCACGAAGCGTGGTTTCAAAAGTTAAATGACAAGGGAGCTCTGAGGCACCAACGGGCTGCAGCGGCTGCCACAGACTCACCATTATCCACCAGGGTGCAAGAATGCCAATACTGCGGCATCTGTCGTTCTCTTACAGGCCTTATAACTTGTAAGGCCCATACGGGAACGACAGATGCGGCACTAACGTAGATGACTTGTAACTTACAAATTATCTACTAGTAGATAATGCTGTGTGAATTGTCCAACATTATTTATTAATTTTATTATCTACGTAAATGCTGTAGAACGAACACTACGTAAAGTATCCTTCGTGGATGTAAAAGCCATTGATGATAATGATGTTATATATCTGCATACACCACCAGGATATTATTTAATTTACCGACCTATTTTAGACACAGCTACCGACCTACATTCATAGTTGGATAAAACAAGCAAACTGATTTACCTGCTAAAGCGATTTCCAATTGAAATAGTTCCTCGCAATAATTTGCGGAAGTTTTTCGCAGCTGCGAATAATTTATTAATGGATCTGAAACTATTGTCATAATAAATAATGAGCGGATGGTGATCGATTGTACATATAACTGCGGTAATTTATGTTGCTATACATAATGTACAATGGTTTGGTTGCAATATTACTACACGGTTTAGTTACAATTATGCTGGCCGGGTTAAAGTTTTAGCATACACCTATAACTACAGCTTAAAACTGAGCATTCAATAATGGGCCTAAACCCACAGACAGTACAAATATAAAATTGCCGACACAGCGCGGTAAGCGAGTTTGCCGTCGCCTAGCGACTCGTTGACTTCCGCCTTGCTTACCGCCTTGCTCGCTGCAGCCGCGTGGACCACTCGAATGAGTTGTACGATCATACGACGCTATGTCGATCGTGTGTGGGCACTGGACAGCGACTTGCGGCTAGCTGTCGCCATGTGGACAATGCTATGAGAAAATCTGTGTGTTGTCATCACGACACGACGAGGCTATGTGTGCGGAACCTGAGCGGTAGCCGTGCTTTAAAGATGTGTTATGTCCTAATCCTGTACTCAGAAAGGCATGTGCAGGCTGTCTCTGCTGAATCTCTAAAGTCTCATAATCTATCACCACGAACGTCTTTTGTGATACTCGACCAACATGTCGACAACTGCATTATTAGGGCTGTATGATTTGTATGTATTCGCTATTTACCGCATGGACAATGGGACACTATAGCCGATTGCATATGAAGGTCCAAAGACGACATTATTTAGGTTAGATTTCACTACGTCACTAGCGGCTTTGCATAATTTTTTGCAGACAAGTGCAGGCGGGGCCGTTAGCTTTCGACTTCCGAGCGTGTTGATGTCGTACCAAAATCTTACCGACAAATCAGAAAAGTAATAGCATAAGAGCCAAAAAAAATACTCACAGGCCCTTTCGCAAACAATCTTTTGAAAATTGTTGTTCAAGTGCAATTAGAATTGAAAACAAAAATGACCTTATACAAGTTTTGAAATAATCATTTTATTATTCACCCTTTATGAGACCGAAAAACAGTGGTAGACCTTGATCGAAAATGCGCTGAGTACATAAAAAATGGGTCAAAGTTCAAACTTTTAAAATAGAACTTTTGGTTAAAGTTAGTTAACGTTTCTAAACCCTAGTTCAACTTACAAACATTATCGACTAATTATCCTAATAGAAGTTAAACGGGTATTCAGGTTATTTTGCCAATAACTGCATACTGCTCGAACTTAGGTAAACTAAACGGAAGAGTACCTACAGAGGAAACTACAGCGCGGTTATATGTATGAACATCAGCGTGAACTTTTTTGATGACGTGAATATTTTTAAAATATTATCAGACTACGGCATTTTTAGATTTCCATTCCCTTTTAATAAACTATCGAATCGTTTATTTTAGAGTTCCGGAACCCTGGTAGTTTCAGTTAGTATGTCTGTCCATCCGTCATCACATCATATTCTGTACCCCATCGTGGAGAGTGTCGTTAGATAGGTCTCTATTTGAAAATTAATTTTGAAAGTTCAATTAATTTATGTGGAGGAATTTTGTCACAATATATGTCATTATCAGCCTATGATACTATAGTCCAGCGCTGGACATAGGCCTCCCCATATGAGTGACACCTGTCTTCAGCTGACCATCGATCTGCGTGTAGTCTTTCGCAGGTCGTCATCCCACTGGGCCGTAGGATGTCCTACGTGTACATTTACCATAGTAGTTGTCGGTTATTTGGAGATATAGCTCGCCGACTGCATCTTTAGTTTAGTAATTCTTACTTAAGGCGCTACCCCGACCCAATCAGCGCCAACACCTATTTTACCTTATTATTCTGTTTAACGAAGGAATTTTAAAAAATTGATTGGCCAGTTTGTGCTTCTTAACATAAGCTTTTTTTAATGCCCCTGTAAAAGTTTTATTTAGTATACTTTAAGCAGAGATGCGAAGTTGCTCTTTTTGCCCACCATGTTGGGAAAAATGAGCAACTTCGCATCTCTTCCTACACTATACAAACTAAAACATTTATAGAGGCATTAAAAAAAAGCTTATGATAGGAAGCACATACAAACTGGCCAATCGGTTTTTTGAATTTCCTTCGTGTAGCGGAATAATATGGTAAAATAGGTGGTGGCGCTGATTTGGGTCGAGGTAGCGCCTTAAGAAGACAAGTAGGTCTTTATTACTCTAAGAAACATTAGCGCCAACTTCGACGAACCTTTAGTTTTACGATAAGATATTAGAAGTTATATGTAATGGCTTCACAGAGTCACGGCAAAGTCAATTGTTTATTCAGTTTGGTACTAAAAGAGCACTTAAGATCGTTATGGGAGCTCCGGTACATAATTGCTTTGAAGTTATCTGCTTAGTAGATAAATATGGGCTTTACTTTTAGCTTAGTTTACAAAAGGATCAACTGTTTCAAGATTTTTCAATTAGGTTTTTGGTTTACATTTTTACGGCTTTATATTATTTAATTTTAAGAAAATTGGTGTAAGTTATTATCAGACAAGAGATATCGTAATATAAAAGTTACCCTAGAAGCTTTAGGACTTACTTTTGGGGTATTTAAACGCAAATCAAAAAATTACTGATTGCACAAAAAAAAACTCAACTCAAAATCTGGCTCTGTAACCTCCCCTCCCCCCACATCGCTCTATCGTTGGGTGCAATTATACATATACACACCCTTTGAGTGATGGAGTCGCCACGACCTTCACGACCCCCTGCTTCACGGGGGTGGGACGCCTCCAAGTCGGTACGCTCTGGTTAATTTGCTGTGTAATCAGTATAATTTGCTGTGCAGAAATTGATAGGTGATTATTTAATTTCATATTATGCAATTAATAATATCCCTTAGTTTTTGAACTGAATCCGAAAACATCCGCGCCCTAGTTGTCGGCAACTGAGTGTGTAGGTCCCAGGCAAACTTGCTCCGCACTGCGAATATGCATTTTCTTTCAAACTCAAGTTACCGGTCTTGCTTTACTGAAAGTAAGTAATGACCAAGATGTGAAACTGAAAAGTTCACTACTTATTTACAATGGAACGCAGAACGAAGAAGTTTAGAAAACAACTAGCTGCGTCTCGCGGCTTAACCACTGTGGAAATTATACAAATTTCAGAAATTTATTGCACACTAATTAGGGGCAGATTCGTAAAAAAAAATATGTAATTCATTATCTACTTTATTCTGAGTGAATTGAACCACGGAATCATAATTTTCCATAAAAATTTACCAACCTTTTAACGCCCTTAGAGATTAATTTTTGAAAAATACTTACAGCTTATGTGTTATTCTAGAATCTAAACTATCTTCATACCATCGGATCGGGTAAATAATTACGGAGATATGTGATAGAATAACAAACATTCACACAAACTGCGCATTTATAATATTAGTAGTATAGGATTATTCGCAGAAGAGACCACAAAAAGATGTGAAGTCCGTTTCCAAAGGAAATAGGAACAATCAGAGCACGAATTTCGCTTCTACGAGTTATATTAAAACATACTTGGTATAAGTTACTTGTTTTACTCGGTAAGTATGTATATCCGATATGCGTTTCATGATTGCATTGAATTATTTATTTACATTTTTGATGAATAAGGTTTTATTATTCGCATTGTTGCTACAAACTTTAAAATTTCCAGGTGTTGTTTTTAGAGACTTTAAAAGAGGAGTTATACTCCTCTTTTTAACTCTGAGTTTAATCAGAACAAGAAATACGTTTATTGTATGTTACGTAAGTATGTTATTCGATATATTCGCCAATTGCTTAGTGGTTTTGATAATTGTTTTAGAACTGTGCGTGTAATACGGTTTTCATTAAGCTGTGATATGGTCATCGTTCCTACCAGTTTTTTGAAATCAAAACTATTTATTCTCATTATTGCCAGATTTTTTTATGGTTAAAATAACTTACCTAAGTGTATTTCTACCAAAATTACACGAGATGTTACATCCGAATAGATTTAAGTAATACCACGTAGTACGTTTTCCATCGTAATACATCGTCACACTGTTTAAAGCCCTATTTTTTTTTAGGCTTAATAAGAAGATCTGAAAAAATATTATTCAAAAACTCACGTCATTACCCCGTCTCACCGTTCCGGCGCCGAGGGGCGCTGGCGTCATTCTTTTCAGAGCACATTCATTCAGCAAGAGCAGCATTCTGCAACTGGTGGGTCTGGCACAACGCACGCAGGATTGTTGTTGTGTCCTAGGGCGGGCGGGAGTTAAATCTATTCGGATGTAACATCTCGTGTAATTTTGGTAGAAATACACTTAGGTAAGTTATTTTAACCATAAATTACACAGCGATGTTACATCCTCTAGATTTAAGTAATACCACGTAGATGTTAAGAGTCTGTTGCAGAATGAAAATAAATCAATATATTTATTCCTAACATCATATTGTAACGAGGTAGCATTACATAGTTAATACAAATGAAAAAAATAATACAATAACCTGAAGCTTTTAGTAGTTTTATAGTAAACTTTACTAATAACTTTATAATACTGCATCAGAACACGGACACGTTTACTCCAGATGACCAATTTTATTTGTCGGTTTTATTTACTAAATAACGTTATTATTACGAAAATGACTAAGTACATATTTCTTTAGATGTATGAAAGTTTGGCTGAGGATATTGATTGCATTTGTCAAAAAAATGGAAATAATTGAGTGAAAGATAAGGTCAGTAGATGTTTTAATAATATTATCGGTGGTTAGTTCGTATAATATGTGATGTATGTTGTATAGGTAAATAACGATACGATTGAGTTCAACGTCTTGTACAAATAGGAGTTAACAATCTTTTCGACAACGTATCTACAAAGAATCATTGTTACACGTGCACTTTACCAATGATCAACGAGAACGGAAAGGTTATTTTTGAAAAAACTCCTTTATAAATATACTACTTACTAGGATAACTGTTACAAGTCTATCTTACCAATGATCAACGGTAATCGCTGACCGATATCAATAATTATCTTATTTCTCTATTGCAATATAACAATTTAAATTATTCAGTTGACAAAAAATATCCCACTATTTTAATGCTACCTACATTTTACTGATTAATTGTGATTTAAGGTAATGAAATAACATTGCCAAGGCAATACTGCACCATAGTTGGGGAGGTTCCCTGGAAATTAACATGTGAAGATTTTTATGCGAGTTAAAATAAATGATTTGTGAGCTGATGACTAATTTCAAAACGAACCCGTACCACATAAACCTTAGTGAACGTAAATGCCATTGATGATGATGATGAACATCATAAATAGGAGGTAGGTACCACGGTTGACTAATCCAGTAAAAAACAATGATTACATCACTAGCTTTATTATTTGTTAATTCTTTATGAAATTTTAATACCGATTGGCAGGGAGAGAATGTGTACAAATAAAACTTATCGCAAGTTATGGTAAGTACCTAACACATCTACGATATCATATGCCCCGCGATCATTTTTCGAAGAAACAATTGGTAACATGAAAAGTTAAGCACAGATGCAAATAAATTGATATTTGGTTAACCAAACTCACGAACAATGTTCCCATAACTACTCTGATGAAGTCTGACGTAGGCTCCATACCGTATCGATTTTGGAATTCCTAGAAGCCTGTGCTGTATCAATATTATCACGAACTTGAAAAAAAAGGCGAAAATAAAAATATTCCTAACTTCACACCACTATCATATTTGTCTGCAATTTTCATTGAGGTGTGGTGTGTAGGTATTTATGTATGAGATTGCAGTGGTGTTAGTTAATTTTAGTTACGCTGCGCTAAAAAAGCAGCTAGAAGCGCAGAGTAATCAATGTGCGAGTCATTTCATTTATAGATCGGTACAGCGATTTACTTCTACAGATATTATACTACTACATTCCTCCAACCAGTCGAATCAGTAAAAATTTCAAACATATTATTGTTTTGTTGCTATGGCATTCATTAGGGGAGGCCTATGTCCAGCAGTGGACTAATATAGGCTGATGATGATGATGATGATTGTTTTTGTAATTTATTTGGTCTATAATAGCAATAGTTGGCCACCAGTTAAAATTAAAGATGCCTTCGGTAGTGATGGTTCTCGTTTGATTGTGAAGCGATAGGTAGTAGGTACCAACCTTCTTTTTGCGTTCAAAACGTTAAGTGTAAATCCAACCATAATGCTACTGCTGCAGTTGGTCTACCAATGAATTAAGCAAAGTCGCAAGGTGCAATAGAATCTACTAATTGTGCATTATTTACTTGTTAGGTACTTGTTACCAATTCAACATTTCATTGGCTTTCTCTTGAGGTAATTACATAATTTGATTAGATAGATTGATTGCAATGGCATAATGCATGCATTTATTTTTCAAATCCTAGAAATGTACCTACGTGATTACTGATTATGTAGAGGGCGCGGGCCGCGCCGCCGCCGCCGCGCCGCCACGTGCCGCTACACGGGGCCAGGGCCGCGTCGCGCGGCCCTGCGGGTCGCACTGCCAAGGCTGGGCAGTGAATGCGTTAAACCCTTAACGTTTTTACGCAGCACGGTATTTACTGCGTTTTCTTATGATTTGTAGCATGAACCGATACAAAACATTATAATCTAGTTAGGCTACTACGAGTAAAACATTAGCTGGGGTAAAAACATACGTCGCTGAACAAAGATCACAGAGTGGACAAACGAGAGAGAACGCAAGAGTTGTTCTAATCTACAACATGGATATTTTATGTGATAGATGAATACTGATGCGCGCTGCTACTGGCTAGTTTCTATTGAGGCTGGACGCCGCCGTGGCCAAAAATTCTTCTAAAAAGACGTCATAGGTACCTACTCAAAGTATGAGGCATATGATTACATTTAGCCATGTATGTCCCATCATTTACCAACTTACAAGCTGTGCTTCCATTTTCAAATACGAAGCTATGGCATATTTATTGAATGTTTGACATTAAGTAGGTATAAATCGAAATTCTTCGTTACTTTAGGTGTACTGTAGTACGTACTGGTAAGGCTGCTCAATGTTCGTTGATATTGCACCTAGAATTGTAAAGTTTTACAGTGATACTCATTTCCTTTTTAAGGAAAAGGTAGGTTGCTATTGCGGCTGTGGTTCAGTATTCTGTAGCATAAAATTAACGAAGGGAATCTCACGGCCCCTGCATAGAACAAATAACTAGATTATTTCTAATAGATTGTAGCTCAATATTTTAGTAGAAATATTGGATTGTACCAGTATGTAGGTACATACCTCTTTTGGTGTCGACGGTCGCGGCCTTGGTTGGCGGCGGTGGCTTGTGCTGGAGGTGCAGCGGGCGCGGCTGCGTCGAGCTGGAGCCCCTCCCCCTGGACGTCGAAGGCTGCGGCTCGTAGTACCGGTGCGGGCTGCTGCTGTCTTCACGGTGTTTTGAAGAGGAGCGGGTTGAGAGATTACCTATCGTAACCCGGGTTTACGTTGGAACCTACTGTTACAGTTTTATTAATAATACCTGTGTTTTGAACTTATATTATAACTATGAAATACTAGGTACAATTAATTATCATTTGCTATTGTTGAAAATACAGCGGAAAATCCCCAAGAAGCACAAGCAGCCTGAGTCACGCGCACCTGCACCTTGTTTTGGCGACCCGAGACGAGCCGATGAGTCCCGAGACGAGCCGACGAGCGTCAGCGCGCTCGATCGGAGCCCACTCTCACGAAAACCACAGAGCTAGACGAACGTTGCTACTTTGCTTGTCGATATACCTTTACCATTTTCATTTTGTGCTTGTAAGAAGAAGTTCGTTTGTTCCTAATTGTTCTTAATGTAAATTCCGTTGCAAGAAATTAAAGTAAAATCATCCTCTAAATTGTAAAAGAATTTCAATACATAAAGTATATACGATATCTGTGTTTTATGTTGAGATCCTGCCATCCTTCTGAGTTTATGGTCAAAAGCCTCCTATAGTTCAGAATCGGGATTCGAAAAGCTACGCACACAAAGAAGTGTAAGTACACATTTTGTTCCAAGTAATATAAGTGTTGTTTATTTTTGCCGATTTCTTTGTCCCTTTGTGCCAGCACTGGCAAGAGAAACCGATCGGGGCACACCCCGTGTTTCTCTTTTATGGTGTTTTTCCGCGTTACTCCGAATACTTGGCCGGGGCACTCCCTTGCAGACCTTGTAGTATTTCGCAAATCACGGTAGCATGAGGTACGAGAAAGACTAGTGAGCACAGAAAGATAATTGATGGGGTTACTCCCGTAAATTTTTTCATCCATTGCGTAACTGAATGGTCTCGAATACGTCGCAAGGACACCCTCTTGTAGTATTTTGAGGCTTACGGTTATATTATAAGGCATTCGACAACAAAGGAGGTAACTCATGTTATGTTATGATTTATCACACCAACTCTTGCACCAGCCTTGGTTTTTACCCGTCAGTTTTTTCTCTACCCTCATGTTGAGAGATGAACGAATCTAGATATGATTTTAACCTTTTACCACTATTGATAATTTATTAGGCACTTGTTCTTGCTTTTCACTAGTTCTACCTTCAAAGAAGGTTTATAACTTTATTCGGTAAATTTAATAATTATTTGACGAAGTACCTACGTCACGGTCATGTTACAGACCACGATGCAGGTCATGTTTCAGGTTATGTTGCAGACCACGTTGAAGGTCATGGTTCTTATAGGCTATAATTAGAAACAAATAGATCGAAAACACTTTATCATACCGTAACGGTTAAGTTGTGACTTGTTCGGGCTGCAACCTACTATTGGCTTAGAATAGGAAACGTTACGATCTCAATCACTGATTTTTATAATTGTCTACTTAAATATGAGATGTTTACGTATTATGTAAATTACAATGGTTTTCTTTCTTCCGAGGTTATGGGCAAACAGAAAACCCGAGGTCTAAGTTCAAGAATGCAGCAACATCGCGCCACCAGGTTGCTGATTCTGATGAAAGAGAGGCCAGGCGCAGCTAGTCACGGTGACGAGTGGTGTCCCGTTTTTGCACAAGGCAGGTTGCAGCAGGTCGCGGTGAAGATGTGAAGGCAGGCCACCTGTGCGCCTGCATGTGACCAAGAACCACTAAATGAACCGTACGGGAGCGCGCAACTTACTGTTATCCTATAACGTCACACGCAGCGAGCGCTGCGCTGGCCGGAGATTTTCTTAAGAGATTTCGAAGGTTTAGAAATCTAAATGGGTCAATATCCTCCTTTGTAACGAAAAAGGTCGTACGTTTAATTATTGTTAGACGACCTCTGTGGCGCAGCGGGCGAAGGTCTGCCTGTGACGCAGGAGGTTGCGGGTTCAATTCCCGCCTCGGGACAAATCTTTGTACGATCTGCAGACATTTCTCCCGAGCGTTCTGGATGTTTTCTATGTATAATAAAAAAATATCTATCTATGTAGTGTATTGTATTAAGTATATCAGTTATCTAGTACCCATAACACAAGCTCTGCTTAACTTGGGGCTAGATAATGTTGTGTGAAGTGTCCAGCATTATTTATTTATTTATTGTCCGAGACTGAAATTGTTTTGCTCAAACTACAAACCACTGGGTCATGAAATTGCCGGTTGAGCAAAATCAATTATTCAAATGCTTATTTTACAACATCTTTTTAATGGATGTACTATGGTACTACGGTTATCCTAACATTTAACACCTTGATTAGACAATATTTACCGCAGTCAATCTTCTACCAACAAAGCAGTAATCAAGCATTTCAAATCGGACCAGTATGGTCAGTGTTCATTTTAGTAATACCTACCTAGAATAGAATCATTTAAATGTATTTATAGAAGTCATGTCAAGTGTTGCAGTGCTCTTAAATTTATCAGCAGCGATATCAATGCAATACTATCAGTAGTTTTGGACTGGTATGAGAATATTAATATATAACACGAGCTCTGCTTAGCTAGGGGCTAGATGATGCTGTGTGGATTGTCCAGCATTATTTATCAATTTATTTATATACCTACTTAATAAAAATAATGATTTAGAAAATGCATTTAAAATGTATTGTCTGCGCAAAATTAAAATATTCTACCAGGCTATGAAACAATGACTCGGGTATTATTTTATTTTGTCTATTTTTAAACATAGTCATTGGCAAGTCCTTAAATTCCTTTGGTAACGTAATAGATGTCTGAAATGCCATGAAAACTTAGAATGGCGATTTGGAATATAATATCTTATTTATATGTCTAGTATGCCTGGATAAACTTCGCTTCTTTTGAAATAATGTAAGTATTGTTAAACGGATATTATGCAGATTTCTACCTCTATAGTGTAGGTACATAAGTGGCAAGTGAAGAACTTAGTTTTTTTTAAGTGGTTTATGCTATCAAGTAACCAGGCTCCGCAAAGAACACGCGTGCATTTTTTTAATACGAAAAGTTTCAAAAAAATGCAGGCTCTGAGTAACTCCGCCGAATTACCTCGCAATGGTGACCCATAGAGCAACGCAGAAGACAAATAATATTAGTCATGGTAGGCAGCAAGTGCTGCTGTTTGTGACACAGTTTTCCTAATTAACTATTAATATTAATCTTCAAGGTAAAACAAATCTATGATTGCTACTAAAATATAGTCAACATCCGGCTTCCAATTAGAATGTTCGTCAAGTTTAATACCTAAGAAAATACATGATTCAACACAACATCTTACATTAATTGATTGATATTTTAGGTACAAATTTATTGATTTAATTTTTGTAATTTTAAAATTACACAAGTTTAGTCATGTCAATTTTAATAATTAATTTATCTCATTTTCGTACAATACAATCTGTACGTTTAGATAACTACTACTGTCGCGTCATTGGCAAAACAAATCAAACAAAAAAAATTCTATATAATTTAATAAAATACAATAAATGTAAGTACGCTTAATCAAATTATAAAATTAACCATTGACACCGTAACAAAGTGATCTTTTTGATTTCTGTCGCTTCGGTATGTATACTAAAGTAAAGAAGTGACGAAGAAACCTTTATCCTGTTAGTTTCTATTGTTTGTTATTTTTTGAGTTAGAGCAAAGGCTTCCCAAGCTTTTCTATCTTCTAGATATTGTGATATTTTGTAGTAAGCCTTTTTGCTCAGGAACGTTCTGACAATTTGTTTGACTTAATTGAGATTGAAACTCACTAGTTTTGTTGTTGAAGTACACATTGCCTTTAAAAGATACTAGAACTTTCTGTAGCCTAGTTGTGGGCACAGGGAGTTTATATTTATATCTAGTATTCAAATTACGTATTTCACTATTTTTAGGGAATCGATTGATATTTCCATGAGTGCACAACAAGTTTTTTTATATTATATTGACATAGTGCTGTCATAATTATGGTCATGATATAGTTTGAACGTTAAATACACCTTCAGACCAATCACAGAGGGCCGTATTAAGAATTTTGAAAGTAGAGTGATTGATTTTTGATTTTGAACTAAGTAGCTAACAACAACATTGCTTGTTCTGATGACCCCAATGATCTTTTTGCCAATCTCTTGAATGTTGTAAAAAAAAAAAGCAGTATACAAACTTATCACATTGACAGATACTAGATATAAAAACTATAAACACTATAAAAACTATAAAAACTACAGATATAAAAATGCTAGTTTACTGATTGGGCCACTCCCGGTATTATATAAAAGTAGGATTAGGTTATAATAATCGGTATAATCTTTATGGTGCTAGAAAAACTATGACACATGATCCTGCGTATTTTGTTTGTATATACCAGAATATAAAGCTATAACCAATTGCTCTAAAATGTTTAAGAAAGTTTCCAAAAAAGCAAAATTTACGATTTTAACTATAATAATAATTATTATTATAAACTCCTATAATAAAGTATAAGCAACATGGAGACTAACAAATAACGAAACTGGTACATCAAAGCCACGAATAAAAGAATAAAGTTAAAAACTAATAATTTAATTCTTTACAAGAAAAAAATTGATGCGGTTTTTGCATTCAAAGTTGTTCCCTAGTCTTTTTGCTCTTAGGCATCAACGGCAGTTGAATTACTATTTACTAATTGTTGAAAATGTAAGGAGGTCTTTCTCTTTAGTCATGTAAAATGCTGATTACTTATTGAAAAGGGTTTAAATCTGTTAACATCAAAAATACTGATGATCTCTGAGGTATTTCAACCAAAGTACGATGCTTTAAGGAAGTGGCTCCCTGTTTGGTGTACATTTTCAATAATTGTTGTGAGTATGTGAGTATAATGGGAGTTGTTTTCCCTGATCTCATGAAATATAGTAAAAGGGTCTCCTGTTTATAAATCTGGTAACTGATCCATATGCAATTCCGCAATTAGATTCCGATTTCAATACTTTCCACACTAAAATAACAACATATTCTCACCAAGATAACATTCCGATCTCGATAAGCTATTCCATGGACATCAATTTGGTTTCACCAAGGGTAGATCTACAACCGATGCTGGTATAGTACTACTAAAGCATATATTTGATGCGTGGGGTAAAGCAAAAAAAAAATGCTATTGGTACATACTGTGACCATTTGTAAGGCTTTTGTTTGTCATTCATGATACATTAATTAGGAAATTGAAACACTATGGAATTAACAATAAGGCACTGGATCTTATATAATCATACTTTTCTGATAGAGTTATAAATTTAAATATTGCTAAAGAAAGACGTTTGTGACGTAGTTTTATTTCTGATAATTTGTTATTTGCTTAATTGATTTTTAGAGATGACAGCAATGTATAATAACAATGAAGTTAATGATTCGCTTTCACGAATACTTACTAGATTGGTTCACCGCCAATTCATGTTACCAAATGTAGAATTCTCAACCAAAATTATGCTAAAAGATGAGATTGTTCACTTTATGATTCCATTGTTTTCCTAGAGTTACTTACATAATTATTGATTCCTGTCTTCAATGGAAGCCATAAAATGATGCTTTCGCATGCAGACTTAGTTCGAACAATTAGACACGTTACCAAAGAAGATACAGCTATGTAAGTTTATTTCAGTTACTGCCATAGTATTATGTCTTATGGTATATTGCTTGGAGACAGGCAGATGACATCAAAACTAGCTTTGTTCTTCAAAAAAAAAAAAGGAGCAGTAGTTACTATTGCGTTATTTGTAAATTGAAGCCTTCTCAGTTCATTGAGGGATTTTGTTTGAAATAAATAAATATTCCGTAATTTTGATTATTATATGATATATTAATAAATACTAAACAGAGTCCTTACGCAGAAGAAATGTAAGTAACATTGTTCCATCAGTTTCAATTTTGAACTGATCACATAAATTGTTCTTTGTATGCTTTACGCTTTTATCTTGTTAAGATTTTACACAAAAGCGTGAATTTAAGTTATAGCACTATCAATTTTGGACTGATACCACACATTGTTATTTTTATGCGCTTTAATCAAGTTAAGATTTTACACAAAAGCGCGTAGTAACTCTCAATTTTGGACTGATATCATATTGATGCTAGTATGTGCTTTAATCAAGTTACTATTGTATATACATATATGGTAAATAGCGTGTAGTTATGTACATGTAAGATTCGTATCGCTATCACAGAAAACCTCAAAAATATTCAATTAAGTGTGCTAGTCAATGTAACGGACTTTCACTGTAAATCGTAATCAATAGCTAGTAACGATCAATGTCATGGATCGAGCTACAAATTCAATATTATCAATGGCAGGTAACGGTCAATGTCATGGATCGAGCTACAGATTCAATATTATAAATGGCTGGTAACGATCTAGTTATGGGTCGAGCTACAGATTCAATATTATGAATGGCTGGTAACGATCAATGTCATAGATCGAGCTACAGGTTTAGTATTATCAATGGCTGGTAACGGTCAATGTCATGGGTCGAGCTACAGATTGAATATTATGAATGACTGGTAACGATCTATGTTATGGGCCGAGCTACAGATTCAATATTATCACTGGCTGGTAACGATCAATGTCATGGATCGAGCTACAGGTTCAATATTATCAATGGCTGGTAACGGTCAATGTCATGGGTCGAGCTACAGATTCAATTATTATGAATGGCTGGTAACGATCAATGTCATAGATCGAGCTACAGATTCAATATTATCAAAAAAAAAAACATTTTAATTTATTTTAATTTAAACATTTTAATTATTAAAACATTTATATTAATTTATTATTTTGAAAGTAACATTTTAATGTCGTGGATCGAGCAACTAATTAAAATTTATTTAATGGCCGGGGCGGCTAGTGTCTTGAATCAAGCAACAGATTCAAGTTTATGTACCCTAGTTAATATAATGAACTAGCTAATAAAGTACAATATTTTTTTTTAATTAACAATAACGAAGGGACTCGTTAGTGAGTGGATGGCCGAGCTGTTACAGTTTTATTAATAATACCTGTGTTTTGAACTTATATTATAACTATGAAATACTAGGTACAATTAATTATCATTTGCTATTGTTGAAAATACAGCGGAAAATCCCCAAGAAGCACAAGCAGCCTGAGTCACGCGCACCTGCACCTTGTTTTGGCGACCCGAGACGAGCCGATGAGTCCCGAGACGAGCCGACGAGCGTCAGCGCGCTCGATCGGAGCCCACTCTCACGAAAACCACAGAGCTAGACGAACGTTGCTACTTTGCTTGTCGATATACCTTTACCATTTTCATTTTGTGCTTGTAAGAAGAAGTTCGTTTGTTCCTAATTGTTCTTAATGTAAATTCCGTTGCAAGAAATTAAAGTAAAATCATCCTCTAAATTGTAAAAGAATTTCAATACATAAAGTATATACGATATCTGTGTTTTATGTTGAGATCCTGCCATCCTTCTGAGTTTATGGTCAAAAGCCTCCTATACTACTAAGTGAGGTTGCTTGATTTAATTGGCTTGACCTCTGGAGCTTCTTATGATTTCACCAGGTTTGTCTCCAGACTGGAAACTTTCACCATTATGACTAATTATTTGTTGTAACCGAATAAACCATTATCCAGTAATGTGAGTAATCGTTTTTGTCAGAACTTGTGACACGTCCGACGCTTACTTGATGACTTCAAGCTTGGGCAAGTCAGCCTGTATAAAAACTTTAGTGAAGTTGAATAGACCTGCTATTGCCGATTCCAGTTGGTTTTGAGAATATTCCAATCTCTTATTGTGGGTTCAGACAAAACGGCACTTTTCTCAGAATTGGGTTTTGTGGCCCGTACCTACTAGCGGTATTCTGGGGAATCAGCATTTATCTACAAGGGCCTCCTATGGCTCCTCGGCGAGTTCGCCCAGTAATATTTTCCCCAACGTTCAGAGATTTTTGTGGTGATGTTTTTTCACCCAATTTTCGGCCTGTACCACAATTTCTAAGATTTCAGCTGGAATTCATAATGTAGGTTCAGCTACGAGTGTTTAGCCCAGAGTAGGGGCTAATGCCTCGACCGACGTCGATGATGTAGATTTATATTATACCTGGTATTATATGGGGGTCTGAGATCGGCATTGGGAGCTGAAGCGCTCCTGGAGACTTAAGCAAACGGAGTCACACTCACAATGGATTCCATGCTTGGTTCTGGGTAGTGTACTTCCAGAAAGTCGTATACCTTTCGGGCGAGGGTATGTCGGGAGAATGTACCTAGTCACTTAGGTATGTGTTGGACGTAGGCCGGGCTCAGCGATCGAATATCTGATCGATGAAGGTTACTTTCTGGATGGCATCACGTACCATCACGTTAAGAAAGAACCACGATATGATTCCTGGGTAACATCTCGTATCACCACGTTAAGGAATATAGTTTGTGTAACCATCTGGATAATATCACGTATTACCACATTGAGACGGTACGTAGGTAATGGGTAATTGTCATAAGATTATTGATATGAAAACATTGAATATTGTAGTAACACCTCGTATCACCACGTTAAGGGATATAGTTTGTGTAACCATCTGGATAATATCACGTATTACCACATTGAGATGGTACGTAGCACGTAGGTAATGGGTAATTGTCATAAGATTATTGATAAGAAAACATTGAACTTTGTCGATATACGATGTGAGGGTAGTTATGCATATCTTACCTTTATCTCGGTCCAATTTCCTTTCATTTTGTCGAATGTTTCGACGAATATCATTATCACTGTTATTCTTATGCTTTCTTTTGCCCATAACTATAAAGCACTTCGATATTGGGGAAGAAACTCGCGATTTTCGATGTAAAACTCGTTCACTCGATGTTGACGATGCGTCACACGAAAAACGAATGACGCCAGCGCCCCTCGGCGCCGGAACGGTGAGACGGGGTAATGACGTGAGTTTTTGAATAATATTTTTTCAGATCTTCTTATTAAGCCTAAAAAAAAATAGGGCTTTAAACAGTGTGACGATGTATTACGATGGAAAACGTACTACGTGGTATTACTTAAATCTAGAGGATGTAACATCGCTGTGTAATTAATCAATATATTGTATTCAGAGTATTTTTACATAAAGGATCATAGATGCCCTATGAAATGATGCCACTACCGAAGCTTTACAAACTGTGTGGAGTTACCATTAAGTATTTGCTTTCGACTTGCGACCTGGAACCTGGAACCCAATTCTGAGTATCACGTGATATTTTATCGATATCACGGGGTAAGATAATACATCTTTATTCACAAAGAAAATTATACTAGTATTTACAATTGAAACAATTGAGCTAACAACTGTTGCAAACAGTCTACAGGTAGCTCAACTGATATATCAATACCAGTCGAAAGCGTCCCGTCGTCGGGGTAAGATATCATATGATATAACTGGATAAGATATCATGTGATAAATATCACATACCTATTTATCGTGTTCCGCCAAAACTACATTTTCGTGCGACTTATCGAAAAAAAGCCTCCGATAAATATCGAATAGCAGAATTTGAGAATACGCATGTTTTGAAATGATTGCTTCTTCGCAATCACTCGATATTTGGACTAGGGCTTGCAAATATTCGAAAATTTTGATATTCGAATATTCGAATTTTTTTTCGGGTACTATTCGAATATTCGAATATTATTCGAATAATAGAAACAAACTATATTATTATTAAAATCACATGTTTTTTTATTCTTTTATGTGTTATTTGCACGAACAAATTAAAATTACCAAATTGACAAAAGGTTGTAACGAGACATTGGCGATTTTCACGCATTCTTAGTAAAAACAGTCTTTAAAATTTAGGTGAGTTGGTTTTTCAACAACATCCTAGTAAGTAGTAGTTCTACGACCAGTAGAACTCGAGAGCACGAATTTTTTTCAATAATTAATTTACTCTCAGAAAAACACATATATATTTCTGTGAATTTACTTAGGTATTACTAAAGCTATTTAAAACTAGATATTTAAAACTGGATTTTTGCCTTTTTTTGGAGGAAGTACGCCTTTAAGCAAAAATTGGTTGTCTGTAAAGTCGGTTTACTGACGATAGTTGAACGTGACAACGTCTTAAGAACGACGCATCGCTCACTCAAGTAGGAGAGAGACGGATGTCGAGCGCTCTCGCTTGGACTTCAACCCTTACATGGAACGCCTCAGAGCGAGGTAACGCCGCATGACGTCATGTTTTTTCGTGCGTGCAGCCGGCTCTATCGAATTGTAAGACGTTATCACGTCAAAAACCAAAATCGAAGTTTCTGATTCGTTTTAACACGAAAAAAGAATACGAATAGAATACGCGAATGCCCTACGCAGTCGCACGCGGCACTCCCGACTGTCTCCGACTCGGGAACCCTATAACTTTGTCATTTTGTTAACCAGAACAACATCTTTTTTCCAACATCATGCAGCGAGCTCTCAACGCTGTCAGCGACTGGTGCAGTAGCAGTGAACTCTCAGTCAACGCTGACAAAACCGTGATTATACCCTTTACCAATAAGCGAAGGCTAGACAAGCTTGTGAAGCCTAAACTTAACGGTAAAATCATAACCTTTTCTACAGAAGTAAAATACTTGGGCGTTACCATCGACCAAAAACTGACGTGGAACACACACCTAGCCAACGTCTTGCAAAAGGCTAAGATGGCACTAGGAGCAAGCGGCAGACTAATGGGCAACCACTGGGGCGTCAACCCCAGGATTGCCCTGTGGCTGTACACTGCCATTGTGAGGCCGATTATCACTTACGCCTCCATGGTATGGTACGACAAAGCCCTCCAGTCGACCGCAACCAACAAACTAAACAGCCTACAAAGGACTGCCTGTCTTATGGCCACGGGAGCCATGTCCACCTCCCCCGGACTGGCACTAAATGCATTGCTGGGATTGCCTCCGCTCAGCTTGTATATACATAAGGAGGCAAAGACCAGCATGTATAGGGCCAGCATACTGGGCAGAAGGAACTGGCTCTCCCAGAAACTGAGATCTCTACAAGACTCAACTCTGGAATCGCCCATCTTGAGCATGACAACTGATGTCAGGCTCCCACGACATGTGTTTGAAAAACACTACACAGTGGAACTTCCTTCCAGAGAAGACTGGCTAAACAGTGAGCCACTCTGCAAGGACGGGTTCCTAATCTGGTACACGGATGGTTCCAAAATGGGACTGGATGTAGGCTGTGGAGTGTATGGAGAGCGACCCAGGTTTGGCAAAAGCATAAACCTGGGTAACCACGCCTCCATCTTCCAAGCAGAGGTATTCGCCATTCTAGAATGTGCCGATATAAATCTGGGAAAGCGCTACACCAATCAAACTATCTACATCAACTCTGACAGCCAGGCGGCCCTCCTAGCACTGGACTCGAAGGTTATCACGTCCAGGCTAGTCGAGGACTGTCTGTCACGCCTAAACGCGCTGGGCTCGAACAACAGAGTCTTCCTAAGATGGGTACCGGGGCACGCGGGAGTCAACGGCAACGAGTGTGCCGACGAACTCGCGCGTTCCGGGGCCAAGGGGACTCAGCTGGGCCCCGAGCCGTTCTGTGGCATACCGAAAAGCCTGGCTCTCAGAACTCTCTTGGATTCCTGCTACGAGGAATCTTCCAAGCTCTGGAGGATTTCCTCGGGTATGAGCCACTCAAAATCATTGATAAAAGCCTTCGATAAGCGGTGCACCAACCGAATCCTAGCGCTAAGCAGAAGCAACCTTCGCATCATGAGAAGAGCACTAACTGGACACTGTCGCCTCAACAAGCACATGTTCAAATTAGGGCTAAGCGACACACAATCCTGCAGGTTCTGTGAGGAGGTGGAGGAAACGCCTCTACATCTTCTAGGAGAGTGCGGAGCACTGATGCAAAAACGTAGCATCCATCTGGGCAAGCACCTGCTTAGTCCAGACGAGCTAAAAGTCTCCACCCCGAAGAAAATCCTACAGTTCCTAGCAGCTGCAAGGGTTAGCGGCGAACTGTGAACGCCGCTGCTTCGAGGTTGAACACACAAAGTGGCGATCACAATAGGCCTATCATGGCCGCAGTGATACGAAAGCCACCAAAAGCAAATAAAAAAAACATAACAACGTAAACTTATATATCTCGTGAACTTATAAGTGGCATTTTATGCACATCGGAGTTCTGAAATTGGTGATATTGATTTGAATCGAATATTCGAATATTGCAATTTCAGTATTCGAATATTCGAACTGAATTAATATTCGAATTATTCGAATATTCGAATATTCGAATGCAAGCCCTAATTTGGACAGTTCTTGCCATATTGGTCGAGTAGATATTATATTGCCAGAATTGCTTTCCCGGTCTATTATGAGTATTTGTCCAACTCATAAACTCGTAAGGTTAAATTTCGTAACGGAAATCTATAACAATAAAATCTAGCGACCGAATGACGTGAATAAAAATTATTAGTATGTGCGCACGCGACTATCGATGCGGGCCCCGACTACGAGACAACGATATCACATCAGAGACCATCACATTCCAGTAAAGTTCCAGTACAGTTCCTCTGTGGCGCTGCGGGCGAAGCCTGCGGGCGAAGCCTACCTAAATTATGTTACATATCAAAACATACGGCTAAAAACGCATTTACTTTTTATACAATAAATATGTAGAATATTCGGTTCAGACTGAATAACCACAGCTACTCACCAGCAAAAGACTGGTCTTTTGCATACATATTTATTGTATAAAAAGTAAATGCGTTTTTAGCCGTATGTTTTGATATGTAACATAATTTAGGCATTTTTTTGTGATCTTTGTCTTGACGCTGGCGTCAAGACAAAGATCACAAAAAAATGCATCAAAAGATGGCATAAAATCGAACTTGACCAAAGGAACCAAAGAGTTCAAACCGAAAGATGATGCTATTCACGGGAATGGCCACTGAATTATGTTATGGCAGCAATAATATGTACATAAGGCTTTCAAATCAAACTAAACAAATGACATTAGTGATGACATAATATAGTTAGAACTACAGATGGAACTACATTTAGATAGAACTACAGAACATAATATAGTTGTATGTACTACAGAACATAATATAGTTGCTTTATTATGTTGGCCAAGTCATCCATCACACACAGGTCGAAAGCATATCTGACTGGCCGTGGCGGTTGCGGCGTCCAAATGGACCCCTCTATGAGTTAGAAGCCCGTGGATCTCGTAAGAGTCGACTATGGGAACTTACCAGAAGGCATGCTTAGCAGAAGACGTACCTATGTATGTATGTTAATGAGTAAGTCTACTTAGAGCCTAGATAAATTATACGAAGTGTCATTATAAGTCAACACTTATAATAATACTTCGTATAATTTCTCTCTATAATTTTGGCATCCCAAAAGTACTTAGGTAATATCGGTACCGTACTATATATTATTTAGTTAGAAAGAACTACTTAGAGCCTAGATCCTGACTGCTTCAAGCTGCGACTGCATAGTGAACTATGCAGCGATTCTATGTGTATAAATAGAAGACTGGTAGTGCACTATGCAGTCGCAGCCTGAAGCAGTCGATCTTGACTGCTTCAAGCTGCCCGTGTATGTGGGCCTCTAGGCTCCGAGTACTTCTTTCTAACTAAGTAATGTATCGTACGGTACCGATACTACCAACCTTTGGGATGCCAAAATCATATAACTTTGGCATTATAAGTCATCCATCACTTAAAATGACACTTCGTATAATTTTTGCATTCCGTTTTGTAGCGTCTGCTAACGTGTTTGAGGCTAAAGTTCGTTTGATTCTAAAACATTGCTTCCAAAATCAAAGTCTCGAAGTCGAAGTCTAGATACGATCTCGAGGCGATACCGGTTCGAGATCGATGCGATACGAGCTAAACAATTAGAGACTATTAGATGGATAGGTACCGTTCTGGAGCGGGCGTCTGTTACACTGTCGTGTAAAGCATAAAAGCCTCCACCCCACAGCTGCGACTTTGAAGCGCGTCTTGTGTCGCGCGATTTGTTGCGATTTTGTAGCGAGATTCCTCACACACAGCTGCGTTTTATAAAATCGCAGAAGCTGTGTAAGATCGTATGCGTCTTAGTACAATATGAAAAAGATATATGAGGATATAGATAGATTGAGAGATACTTATTCACAAAGAAAATTATACTAGTATTTACAATTGAAACAATTGAGATACTTGATATCATCTCCTGCCCATAATACGCTGCTGACCATCCCTGACAAGAGCCATAGCGCCCTATCTTCAACTTGCTGCATCCAGAAGCTGCCTGTAGTATATCGCAATAAAAAATATCTTAACCATAGGTACATATTCGACGACCGATGTGGCGCGGCGAAAGTCCGCCTGCAACGCAGGAGGTTGCGGGTTCGATGGGACAAATGTTTGTGCGATCTGCAAGTACATATTTATTCCAGGGGTTCTGGGTATTTTTTATGTATGACAAAAAGTATCTATCTATGTAGTGTTTTGTATTATATTTATCAGTCATCTAGTACCGTAACACAAGCTCTACTTAGCTTGGGGCTAGATGATGCTGTGTGGACTGGCTAGTACGCAGCTTATCAGAAATCAATTAATTTTTTCTATAAGCTTACAGTAAGCACTTAGACAGATCAAATTTTTATCTATTAATTATTATCAAATCATTCATAAAGTGTTATGTATGGCACATCTAGAATAACCATCACAATAAGCATCGACTTAACTAATTATTTCTAATTTAGCCGACGCGCACAAATTTCGAGGGCTCAGTGGACGGACTTATCATACCGTGCCTTCTATGTTCTACGCGAGAAGCCTCCACCACACAGCCGCGATTTTGAAGCTGCGTCTTGCGATTTTGCGGGGGGCGGGCGGCAGCCGGAGACAGTGTGTCACGGCGGGGGAGGGGGACACAATACGCGCTTCAAAATCGTGGATGTGTGGTGGAGGCTTTAAAGCTTTTGTCTATGAAAAAGCTTTACTACTATATTTTCCAGCACGTTACAGTTTGGTCTGAGTCCGTCCACGAATAGTGCGGAGGTTAGACAGTTCGTGTGATGTTATCGCAACAGGAATTTTTAGTGGTTTACTTGTTGTGCCAGAAGGAAGTTATAATGAGATAGATTCGAATATTTTTGGACTCAGATAAGCACGGAACTCGGGCTGTGGGCGGGGAATGAGATAAATTTTGGTTCTTAGGTTATAAGACCACTAAGAGCGTCGACTCCCATTGCCATTAACAACCACTACTACAAAATATTAATGGTCTGAAATGATGTATCCTCACCTCCTCAACAGCCTATATTGGTCCACTGCTGGACGCAGGCTCCCCCTGATAAGCGCGTTATTGGCTTATATCTCATGGGGGTAATGCGATAATCCCCACGCTGGGCATGCGGGTTGGGGATCGCAGTTCGGTGGTAGAATGGTTCTGCAGGGGGCGCTGCTGCCCACCCCGGGTGGATATCCCTTAGTCGCCTCTCGCGACACCCGCGGGCAGAGTTGAGGTAAATAATAAATGATGCTGGCCAATCCAAACAGCATTGTCTGGCCCCAAAGTAAGCAGAGCTTGTGTTATGGGTACTAAATAACTGATGTACATATTACATGACAATAGATGTTATAACATTTCTCCCGAGGTGGAAATAGAACCCGAATTCTCCTGCGTCGCAGGCGGACTTTTGCGGCTGCGAGATCGAGGTCATCTGAATGAAATTATGTCTAAAAATCTGTGAAATAATTTGTTGTTTTGTATCGGCAGTGTTAAAGAATCCATTACATAAAAGTACTAAAAGTACTACTCTAGGTACAATGTAACTCAGTTTCACAGGTAACCATCGTCCATCAGATAAACCTTACAACTGATAAGCACTCGCTTAGCAGAGGCATGTTACTAATGGCATGCTTTTTGTACAATTAGTCGAAAGCCGTGACTGGGGCGTGTGCTATGTGATGTCACCTTTACTTTTGGGGAGTCATTCAAATAAACTTCCTACTATAATATTATAAAGCTGAAAGTATGTGAAATGTGAATTTTTGTTACATAGAATCTCAAAAACTACTGAACTGTTGCTATGAACTACTGTTATGATGAAATTTAGAACAAGCTTAACTTAGATAATAGGCTACTTATTATACCAAAAATACGCGTTCGAAGCCGCGGGCAAAAGCGAGTAAAGAATAAAGATAGATACCTAGGTACATCTATTAGGGTTTAGTTTTAAAGGTCACGCCAGTCGTACTAAGTTAATAGTTAGTGTAATTGGCAATCACCGTTCTAATTAATAAATAAATAAATGATTAAATGGCTAAGGCAGTCATCTGGCTAGGTGCTAGGCGCATGTGTTTGTGATTGTCGAACAACTGCTGTTCGAGCCAGAGCACGGCGCTGTCGCTAGTCGGTAGAAATAGGCATAGTGGTAGTACCTAGGTACTTCCTCGAACGAGACCTTTTAAGTATAAAAAGCCCACCTACAACAGTTATATTATGTAAAATTCTGTAGATTATGGTACGGTCTCCCAGCGCTAACTCAACAAATGGGCTGAGTTGTGTTACAACTAAACGTAAAGATCTTTCTAACTTTCTATTTTTTGCAATATACCTACCTCAGGAACAACAAATATGGAAAGACGTTCCTAGGTCGAAGTGCGACCGAGACAACAATACGAACGCGAAACACGAACGCCGGCGGTGCCGCGCCGGTAACTGCAGTTATAGCCTGTACGATATTATATGTAATTAGACATAGGATCTCACAGCTGGGCAAAGGAGTTCCCTAGTCCCTTCGTGTGGCTGAACCCACACATTGTCTAGTCCTGGGTCAAAACTACAATGACCAGATATTTTCCGTTATATGTAGGTAATTACTAATTAGTCTAACAGAAAGTATAAACTGATTCCTAACAAAGGCATACAAATTGCCACCGTTTAGTCTACGTTAATTTGACCTGGTTTTAAATAGAAACAAAATAGAATTCGATTCAGTAATTTGCGGGACGCTAATCAACTGCATGAAGCAACAATGCATTGTTAAAGTATGGGAATGATGGTTACGGTTACAGCTAAAATAGGAAAAAAAATACGTGATACATACCCGATTTATATCTTAAATAATGTTAACACACTGCGAAAGTATATAAAGTTATTAGTAAAAGTATATATATTTATATAGTATTATTAGTAGAAGTACATATATATGTATAGTTAGTAGTAAAGTATTATTAGTAGTAGTTTAATATTGTACTGTTGTTGGTATGTGTGCTTTAACGCATTCAGTGCCCAGCCTCGGCGGCGGCGGCGGCGGCGGTACGGTTTCAGAGCTGCCCTTTCATAGATTTTATTTTTTTAAATATATTTTTTTGCTTCATTCAAGGGTCAAATATGATTGAAATTGACATAAAACCAGACATTTTAATTGTTTTAACCTATTCTACTGCTCAAAAACCATAAAAAGTGCACTTGAACATTTTCAATGTATGAAAACGAAAATGTCTTTCAAAATATCTCATTACTGTTAAGAGCTGTTGAGCTACAACTTATTGGGTATTGTTACTGGGGCTAAAGAGATCCCACATGACCTTTGACCTTAACCCCCCGCGTCCCCCTGCAAGAGATATACGAATAGTAAAAATTACAATATTTGACGAGTGTGATTTTTATTTTTGTCTCAGTAAAGGGTCAAATATGATTGAAATTGACATAAAACCGAATAATTTAATAGTTCTACCCTATTCTACTGCTAAAAAAACATAAAATGTGAACTTGAACATTTTCGAAGTATGAAAACGAAAATATCTTTCAAACTATCTCACTACTGTTCATACCTTTCGATAATTATACTACTACTACCTACCTACCTAGTTTAAAAATTATACTGCACAACTTATTCCGTTAACAAACAAGTACTTTACTTTGGTTTTACGGCTACCTGACTACCTGACCCATAATTCATATACCTGATGATCATTGTTCAATCATTATCGAGGCTATCAGGTAGTCACCAGGTTACCTGGTACCTAGTTATTGGTAATAAGCGAAAAATAATAATAAAAAAAGGTTTGGTTGATAATATTCATTAGCACAAAAATGTTATATATACTACTACTAACTCCTTCTACATAAATGTACCTGACATTTATGTAGAAGGAGTTAGTGAGATAGTACAAGTATTATATTAAAATGTAAGCCATTGAAAAGTATCTGCAATCGCATTCTCAAGTACCTACTTATACTAAATTGAGTAATCACACGGATAATTAAATTGATAATTTGAATAAAGTCAAAACAAATACAAAATACAAGACAAACTTCAATAATAAAAAAAAAATTAACTATTAAGAGTGTCTGTATAAACAAGTTTTTAATAACATTGATTACATGACACATGAAATACAATAATATTAAAATTTTAATAAAACGGCAACAATGAAAAATAGCGATACAAAGAAAAAAAATTTTAAACCTTACTATGTATACGCGAAATATTTTTAGCGGGGCTACAGTTTAACAGGGTTCAGTCACTTTAGGGATCTTACATCTACAAATTCAAAATTTTCTTTATCGGCACTGGAGGTTGAAGTTGGTGAAGGTTGCTTAGGTTTAGCTATGCTTTCTCGAATCCGTGACGCATCTTCAGGGTGTTTAATTAAGTGCTTCATAATGGCGACAAAGTCTGCATTATTTTCACTTTCAGAAGCTTTTTTGGCCAAAGCATATGCTAAAGTTTCAAAATCATTTTGTGATAGAAGCTCTTCAGTTCTTCTTTTCTTTTGAAGTGGGCTCAAATCCGCAAACTCTTTACGAACAGTCAAGGTTTTCGTTGATGTCCATACAGATACGCTTTGGGGTACAGTAAATTACATTGATGTACTTTTTGATCCTGATACTACTGATGGTATACCTGTTGATTCTTCAGTTCTTAGCCCACTATGAGATGATTCATCCATGTTTAGCTGATCAACGTTTTTCTGAATGCATTTAGGCCATTTAATACGAGAATCTAACCAATCTGCATTTTTTTTCAAAAATCTGTTCAGTGTGTAGTTCGCGGTCTTCCATCTTTGCTTCATGTTACACACACATGATTGACAAAACAATTTCAATTGCTTCTTCTCGTCTTCAGACAACGCACTACTCACAGAAGCTAACACTTTTTCAAACAATGAGTTTGGTTCAAAAGACACTTGCCTCAAAAATACGAAAATGTCTAGATTCGACACAAGTCCTTCCATACTGTATAACTTTAAGAGTCGCGCTATGAGAACGTTTCAATACGAATCAACAATGATAAGTGAAACGAAACCCAGATAAATTCTGTTTTTAAAGTATTCATCGCTCATTCTTTACCAATAACCAGGTAGCAGGTAACAGGATGACTAATTGGGAGCACTTTTAACTACCTACCTATAAATACCGTAGTTAGGACAACCGAAATATTTGGATATACCTACCTGCTGACCCATAATTTATATACCTGATCAATGATCAGGTATATGAATTATGGGTCAGGTAGCCATACTATCTCACTAAGTCCTTCTACATAAATGTACCTAAGATTTTTGTGCTAATAAACATTATCAACCAAACTTTTTTTTTTTTTATTTACCAATAACTAGGTACCAGGTAACCTGGTGACTACTTGATAACCTCGATAATGATTGAACAATGATCATCAGGTATATGAATTATGGGTCAGGTAGTCAGGTAGTGAGATAGTTTGAAAGATATTTTCGTTTTCATACTTCGAAAATGTTTAAGTTCACTTTTTATGTTATTTAGCAGTAGAATAGGGTAGAACTATTATATTATTCGGTATTATGTCAGTTTCAATTATATTTGACCCTTTACTGAGACAAACACAAAAATCACACTCGTCAAATATTGTAATTTTTACTATTCGTATATCTCTTGCAGTGAGACGCGGAGGGTTAAGGTCAAAGGTCATGTGGGATCTCTTTAGCCCCAGTAACAATACCCAATAAGTTGTAGCTCAACAGCTCTTAACAGTAATGAGATATTTTGAAAGACATTTTCGTTTTCATACATTAAAAATGTTCAAGTGCACTTTTTATGGTTTTTGAGCAGTAGAATAGGTTAAAACAATTAAAGTGTCTGGTTTTATGTCAATTTCAATCACATTTGACTCTTGAATGAAGCAAAAAAAAATATTTAAAAAATAATATCCTATGAAAGGGCAGCTCTCAAACCGTACCAATGTGCGCCGGCTGCCACGAGGGGCTGCGGGGGAATGTGTGCGTCTTGGGACATGCAAGTGTTAATGGATAATCTGCTGGCTCCCCCAGCTCTTTTTAAGGAGTGCCGAGAGTCTGCCCAGTTGTGGGACAGGTAAAACATAAACAAGATCTTAAGTCTCGTTCGTATTCTTAGGGTTTCGAAGATCGGTTTCGAAACCCTTATGGTCTCGCTTTGTCTGTCCTTTTTTCCCTCTTTAATAACTTAGCAACTACCGCAGGTATCAACTTGGAATTTATAATAATTCATTTCGTGCGCCTGTACAGATTTACACTCTGCGAGTTACACTCGCACTTGACGGATCTTGTTTTCATCATTATCGTCAATAAAACGTGTGCTAACCACAATTAAATTAGCACTATAAAAGAATGTGAAATAAAAATACAGATATTATTACGCTGGTACGCTAAAAAAGGTCGAATGGAATAAGAACCAACGTCCTTTGGATTGATCGTCAGGATCACGATTCTACAAAAAACAACCTTACAAAAAGACCTGTAAATTCTATCACACTAACGGTTAACGGTTGTTAACAATAACGATAAATCCAAGACCCCGTTATCTTAAAAAAACACAAGAAGGCCGAAACAAACGCATTAGACATTTCAAATCGACATTACATCTAAATCTCCCGCGAACTATTAATGGTTCTGTGTGCAACAGTACAACTGGAACAGACAATTAATCAAAATGAGGGATCGGTGCGAGGAGCTACGTGCTGATGAACTAGTGCCACGGCTAGAAACAGTTATCTATGTTATTCGTAAAACGAAATCTACTAAAGTTTCTTAAGCTTACGCGATCAGAACACGTTATAATAAATATTCACGGGCGACATTTATTATAAATATCCTATTACTATATTCATACTTCCACGGTACCTTCCTGTGACCACGACAGAGTGTAAACCTGTTGAAACGTCGGGAAAAATAGAAAATCTGTTGAAAAGGTCCCAAATTAGATACTGTATAGATTTCTATATCAATAATGTTAACCAGATGCGGCTCAGCTACAGCTCACAATCTATTTCAGCTTTTTATGTGTGATAGACTGAGGACTTATTTATGTTGTGACTGTAAAATGACTCGCTTCATACAAAAGTTCCGTTTGTGCCCCACAATGACTTGTCATTTCTGTTGAAAGTATTTTACAGGCGCGTTCGTTTGGCCTCAGCATTAACCTTGATGTATCTTTAAATTCAAAGTGAAGAAACCTCAACACAGAAAAATATTTTTGGTAGTGGCGCCATCTTATCTATAAATTAACCGACATCCCTCTAGAGAAGAGCATCTATTTATTCTGTATCGAAGCCTTACGTGTGCTCGTACCTTAACATCACTGGTCAGAAAAGCTGGATCACTTATTTTATTATTAACCACTAAAGTCGTTTAGAAAAGTATATCTCTTAAAATTTCTAGTAAGGTACTTATGTTCTGAGGCATTTTAAGGTCTATATGTTTTTCCTAGATGGATAATATTTTGTCTATAATTACATTTATATTGAATTTCAGCCAAATCCAAATAGCCGTTTTGGCGTTAGGAGGTAACAAACCTCTATATATTTTATATGTGAAATAAATATGTATAATAAATGTGTATATACCATTTTAAGAATAAAGACAAATTAGAACTAGAATTTACAAATAAATCAGTTGAACTAACTGCAGACTGTTACATACAATCTAGACGTAGCTCAACTGATCCATATCAATAGGTATATTTTCATAGGTAGCATTTTCATCATCAATGGATTTGGATTGGATTTCGTATCTCATCCTCTATTTGAGACTCTAGAGATGTTATGAAATGCTGTAACGTTCCTGTAATGTCTGTGGCAACATGTTGCTGTCTCTAAGCAGAAGGAATGGTGTCTGGATTCTTTTCATTAGGATCTACCATTATAACTTCACCTTCATCAAAATCATCAACCGAAGCAATCTCAACTTTATCCCCCTCTAATAAAGCTGCTTCATGAGAGATAGCTCCAATTCTGAGAGAATATAAGTCTTGTGTTCTGAAAACGTATAAGTTATTAATATTTCCTCTTTGTTGAGAGCCGTTTTCTTAAGTCTTTGTTCTTCAGTGATCAATTCCCTCTTGTAATTTCTTCCTCATTTCATTCTTGGGATTATGTGTAAGAACGTCTCTTTAATATTGTGTGTTACTAGTGCTCGCTAGTGAGTTTAATTTGTCTTTGACAATCTGGTAAGTGTTGTAGACTATTATAACATTATCAGACACTTGTAACTTCAAAGTAGGTAGGTATTCAAAAGGCCGTGACCGTGCTGCTAACCATTATTGAACTTAAGCAAAGATAAAACAAAAACACGTATCAAAGTTCCTAAAAACATCCAAGATAAAACTAAAAGAGCTTCACTCAAAAATACATTCAAAGGACTTGAATTTAAAGTGCTTATTTGACCTATAGACTTGCCTAAAAGGGATTTCTTTAAGAATCGTCTCTGCTTTTGTTTAGGAATTCTAACACTTTTAGTTCGAGAAACTTCGAAACACGTATTGTGAAAACTTTCAGTTGAACAAGACTTTTCAAAATTGAACTGAGTTGCACGAAACTTTTGCGGCTATTTTAAATAACTGGGTATTTTCAGGGCAGTAACATGGTGGCAACGATGCAAACGGTTAAGAAAATCAAGACGAGAAAGTTTAAGACTTCAAATTCTGCTCGCATCATTTATTCTTAGATGCGAGAAAGACTTAATTAAATTTCCTTTTTTTTTATAACAAGCAAAGAAGTAGCTAAGATGTAACGGTGCGAAATATATTATAAAACATATTTATTCAACATGTTTTATAATGTGGGCGTGTTATTATATAGCATTTTTTTATAATCTGGACGTGTTATATAACATAAGTTATTTATAACATGTTTTAAATAAATTGGTTCTAATTTCATAACTTTGACACGCACACGTGACGTCATGAAAAGTCACAACTTTTCATGACGTCACAGGTAAGAATCTGTCAAAACGCGCGTGGCCCACGGCAACGCCACAGATTTTGGTTTAGTTTGTTCCTTTTCTAACTTGTGATAAATATCTATTTATTTCCTCAGGTACAATAGAACACAATCAAAAATAATAATAAGATAAAAAAAATACTTTAGGATAGATAGTTAATCCCAAAATATAACATAGAGCATGATTCAAAATGAACTGTTCTGTGAATTTAGATTGATCTTAAAATAATAAGATAATATACCACCTCATTCGGCATATGGATAGTCTACCCGTCCATCCATCACTTATCTAATCTAAACTTCAATCCAAAATCTTTAAAACAATCTGACGTTTCACTAACGAACACAATCAACCGAACAAAACATGGTAAGAAATACTTCACGAATAAAGAGTGTAACTCTAATTAGAAAAAGCCGAGACCTGTGCACTTTGCTTGAGGCCCATCCAGCCTGTCGGTGTATAAATAGAAAACATCTGGCTGGATTTACACTGATGCGAGCTGTCATAAACCTACAAATCTTAATCTTGATGATATTCATCTATGCTCACCTAATAATCGCACGTTTTTGGTGGGCAGAAGCAAAAACGCGAGTAAGTACGGATGATCATCGCTTGCACATCTGCTGTCCACAAAATAGTACCTACCCATTTTGCCAAAGTCGCCATTGTACCAATTTCTTCCCTTCAGTCTGAGTTTTGTATGTTCGTTTTGAACAACATGATCTGCCTTACGAAGACGATGATAAAATGCTGTACATCACTTCTCACATCTAGATAGTATTATGCGCAGTGCTGCACAAAACCAGCGCTGTAGTGGCATTTGGGACCCGTGTCAATGCAGCATTTATTTTTGAGCTGGTGTCCTACTTGTGTTCTCGCTGTTTTACTATAACATCTCTCGTAGTTAGACAAATTCATTACCATGAAGAAGTCCTTCGTTGGGATGAAGCTTTGTAAAGTAAAGTAAAAGTAGTAAAACGTTTGGTGTTCTTCCAATACAAACTAGATGCGTATTTAAGCCGCATAATTTTATCTCGCTGTTTATTTTGGTAAGCTTTTTACTGTGTCGTAATTTTAGTGTATTTTTATATAATTTTTTATTTAATACCTAATGTACTTATTGTATTGCAATTGTTAAACACAAAAATATATATATCTATTCAATTTGTATATTTGGCTTATCTCAAGGCACAGTTTTAATTTGATCAGAACAGCGGGTATGTGAACGCCCTCTTATTCTTTCCTCCTCGTGGTCTTTCTTCTGGATCTTGCATACTACAACGAGCTTTGAACGCACGCTCAGATCTGTGTAACAACATCCTGTTTCAAGTGTGCCCCTGACCACTCCGGCGACTTCAAACGCGAGTGGTCGACTCGGAGCCGGGTTCAAAGCGCAATCGCTCGCGGCGCAGATACCATCGCTGTGTGACTGCGGAACAATACTGTTATTGGGTACTTGCTTACATCTGTGTAATAGCTGCGGAATCGAGGGTTAAAAGCTCTACGAACTTCTTTTATCTAATCCTAACATTAGATACTAGTTTCGCCCGTGGCTTCGCACTCGTTGTTTCTATGGAAACGTTTACAATTTATTTCTATCCCATGGGAACTTATTTATGGGATAAAATGTAGCCTATGTTTTACTACAATCCTAGAACTACAAGAATGCACTCCATTTAGTTGTTTTGGCGTGACGAAGTAACAAACATTCGTCCATCTAAACATCCAAACTTTCGGATTTATAATATTAGTGTGATGTGAATTTACACATTATCATAACATACTTACATCTTTTCTAGTAATAGCTAGGTATGAAATTAAGGGTTGAAATCTAAATGAAGTTACCTACGCTCATTAATCCAATACCTACCGCTACCACACAGCAAAAACTTTCACCTCTCTTTCTCCAGCCATTTTGTCACTATAAAATCTATAGTTTTTACAGTGACAAAATGGCTTCTCACAAGCTTCAAACGAGTGGCCCGCGAGCTGCCTGTCACCTGTCAATATAAAATTCATCTAATTGTTACGAGAAAAAGCACATATTTGAATGCAAATGTTTAAGCTGTGCTGCAGCGATGTTTTCCAGGTATGAGACAACCTTTACCAAACAACCGATCCTGACCGATTCTATAGAAATGCGAATAAATCAAGATAATCTTCATCATGTCAAGCATTTCAAAGAATATTTCGCAGAACACGTTCCAATGTACGTAACCTGTATACGTGTAATTCATAATTCTTTTGTTCCACGATCCTCCACAGGTTAATAAAGTGCAGCAAGAAATGCCCATTCAATGTTAATACCCTGGTTTTGGGTCACTGCGTACTTGTATTGAATTGTTATACATCATTAACAACGTGCTCGATGTTAACAACGATCGGTTGAAGACTGAGGTATCTACGTGGGGTTTGGTGATAATAGATGATTCTTTTTAGAAAACATCGACAACATCAACATTTCATTAGAGCGGGTTAACTACGAACCCTGTTGGTGTTAGAAGATTGTTTGATTCTCATTAGGTATATTTTGTGGAAGGTAGGCTGCAACAGCATCCTTTCAGAACCACTTTCATTACATTTTTTTATTGTGCAACCGTAGGTACATGTTAATACACTTGATGTCGTTATAATCTAATTTACTAGGTGTTAGTTAATTAAACATAATTGTTATTGCATAATTATGATTTCCACAAGATAAAGACGAAGAGAAAAAAACAAACAGTTCCTGATGCCAGGGCGCTGATATAAATATATAGTGCAGCTCTTAAATTCATAGCAGTTCATAATTCGTTATATAATTCGTATATATATATTATTGCTAAATTTCATAAACTACGATAGTTTTTCATCCATTCAGCCTAATTTTCTATCTACTATCTATCTACTATATTAGCTGTAAATTAACCAATTTTAATGAACGGTTACAGTTTGTTCACCCTATTTTTAACTCAATTGAATGAAACGGTTTGACAACACAAACTGACCACTGTCCTATAAATTAAACCATTAGGCGATCGAATCAGATATTTTGCTTTGTCATTTACGTTAGTTAAAGTGTATTTGCGGAGAGTTATATTGAGCCAGCTATAGCTGGCTTCTAGAAGTTAAATATCTTCTTCGGCTTCTATCATGCAATAAGCATTCGCTATAGGGAATGTTTGATTGTATTGATAGCCAAAGTTACCAAAGTTATCGACGTAGCACAAAGAATTAGCAAGCTGAAGTGGCAGTAGGCTGGCCATGTCTCACGAAGAACCGACAACCGCTGGGATAAACGAGTTCTTGAGTGGAGACCGCGACTCGGCAAACGTAGGATGCCCACCGACCAGGTAGGATGACGACCTGCAAGACTGCAGGCATTGGCTGGATGCGGCAAGCTGAAGACAGGGCGTTAAATGGTGCTCATTGGGAGTGGCATATGACCAGAAGTGGACTAGTACTTGGTGACAGAGTAATATAGTTTAGGATGTCAATGAACATAAGAACGGCACTCCCACAGCCAGCACCTTCTAAAACTATAACTAATGTCGTCATCAATGACTATCATTATCATAAGTATTGCTTATGATAATGATAGTCATTGATAGCAATGCTTCTTATTGATTACATTTAACATTTGATAAAGAGCCTAGCGGAATTTCAGCCACGGCGCAGCGGCTAGTCTCAATGGAGATTAGTCATGTGCACAGGACATTAAAATAGTGCACAAGTGTATGCACAAACATAGATGCACTCTCTACTCCTGTCTCAAAATCCAATGGGACGACATTAGTTATAGTTTTAGAGGGTGCTGGCTGAGGGAGTGCCGTTCTTATGTTCATTGACATCCTAAACTATATTACTCTGTAACCAAGTACTATTACTAGTTACTGGTGACATGAAAATGTCGTGTGTAAAGACTGTTTTATTCTCTTTGTCACTGTCCTGATTTTTTTAAATTGTTGAGCTTATTAAAGCTTGTGTTAGTTATGTGGTTTTATTAGTTCGAGTTGATAAAAACGAGGTATTATTTTTGTTTAGAGATATTTTATTTAAATTTATTAACAGTTGTCACTATACACATGGCTGCATAAACACCGTGGTCTTGTCTGTACCATCTATCCGCCATGTTGTTTTGATGCTTTTGAGTCTGCGGTAGAATATTGTTAAACTGTCTGTATTGTTAGACCCTGTAAAAAGTATATAATTTTGACATTGGCATCAGAAACTGAAGAATAGCACTTACCGAAATCAAAATCTTCGGACGATAAGTTGAATGTGTCTACTCTTTTCATGATAGTACTCATCCAGCTTTAACCTTTTGAATGCCACAGTCACCTATACATGACCAGCACTTGCGGATCCTCAGAGCATAGGTATTTTTGTTCACTTTGTGCCTTGGCGTACAGGGCACGGGAATGCGTTTGTAGCGTGGCGCTCAAAAGGTTAAAATAGCTGATAATTATAGTTCAATTTAAACTTTAATCACAGATCTGATTGCCGTAATCACCTAAACAACCAATCAGGTGACTAACCTCATAGTTAGTGAAGCCACAATTGTTGACCAATAATTCGTCTATCACCGGTCAAATCAGTTAGTCGCATAGTGCGTTATAACTCGATACAAAAACGAATCATCAAACATTGAATTCGTCTATTTGCGCGTTCGTGGTGTTTAATGGTGATAGGATCACAGCTGGGAAACGTGTTAGCTGGCAAATTTCTAATAGAATACACATAAATTAACGACGACCTCAGTGGCCGCCTGTGACGCAGGAGGTTGCGGGTTCGATTCCCGCCTCGGGACAAATGTTTGTACGATCTGCAGGTTCAGGGTGTTCTGGATGTTTTCTATGTATAATAAAAAATATCAATCTATGCAGTGTATTGTATTAAGTATATCAGTTATCTATAGTAGGTACCCATAACATAAGCTCTGCTTAGCTTGGGGCTAGATAATGCTATGCTGTGTGAATTGTCCAGCATTATTTATTTATTTAATTAAAAATATTGCAACTAAGTCCATAGCTTTTGCTGTGCTGGTTGAGGTAAGTCATCACTCAAAGAAATTTCAAAGGAGCTAATTTCAGCGTTATAGGAGCAAGTATGTAAGAAAAGTTGAAGAGGTCATGTAGGCTTGGATCCTTTTACAAATGAAGATAGTAATGGAGAAGTTGATCCACTAAAAGTTTCACTTTAACGTAGACAAAATGCGTCCGTATTTTGCCTGTATATTTAACTGACTTCGAAAGAAGGAGGAATAATAAATAACGCATAGATAGACATAATCACGAGGTGGTCCGAGGTGGTCAATAGAGATTAGTATCTACCTACCTACATATTAGTCTTGCATAACTTCAAAACAGTTTAAAGTTAAGGGATTCGAAATCGGTTTTTAGTTTTTTAAAACAATTAAATTATATGTATTCAAAAATGAAGCCCTGGGTTCTACGGTCTGGTATTAACCTTCGATGCCATCGATTTTTGTGGTATGATGTCGCTCACTTTCAGTGCTTCGTGGTTAGTATTTGATAACTTTAATCTCCCTAGTTCAAGGGCAAAGCTACTGTGGTTGAAATTGAACCGTGGAACTAGGCATTAGGTGTATCTATAACAATGGCAATAACTTTCAATAATTAACAAACATACCAGTGACATTTAAAAAAGCACTTAAACAAGAAGAACTGATAAAATGCCGACTGATAGGAGATAGAAAGAGAATGAGACTGAAAGATAAGGTGCCGTAAAGCGTAAAGATGAGAACCAATGACCAAGAAAGTCCTGTCTCTCGCAACCGAAACCACCTAAAGACAACCAGGCCGACATCCGAACACTTGAATGAAACCGTCCAAAATGTTATGAAAGCGATAGGTGGCCCTATATGTCCAGGCTTTTTTGCCTGGGTCTGCCGAGCCCTATATTCCTATTGGACCTATAATCTTTTATCTCTTTAAAGAGTCTATCGAGACATAGCAGGGATAAAATACTCTTTAGAAATATACATTGAAACAGCTATCCACCATAAGCTGCGCTTAAGCACTGCTCTTAACAATCCGGCTCTATTTGAGATGAGTTCAAATAAACTGTTCAATCCATCAGCATCATTATAGACTCTATTATCAACTCCATAAAGATTAAATGCAAATTGTTGGCTCAGACCCGTCAATAAATGGAATTAAAGTTTGCTCTAGTATTTACATTTACTGTCAGTAATGAGATGCAACTGCGTTAATGAATTGGTAGTTACTGCTGGTGTTTGCGACCAATTTAGATATTAATGGCATTAAGTTAGGGCACAGGCTAGGGTACCTGTTTTAGTTGTTATGAAACAGACTGGCGCGGCGGTAGGGAGTCGATGGATGGAGGCGCCTTAAACCGCTATTTGGGACGTTGTGCAAGGGAGTACCAATGTCCAGTGTCCAGCGGTGGGCGTGTGGGCTGAAATTGATGGAGGATGATTGTGTTGATGTAGTAGTCTGTCATGGTGACTAGTTTTCCTCATCATTGCACCCGGAAGCCGTCCACCACTAGACGTCGTTCTTTGCCAAAGAAACCCCCCCGGTAACTCAAATGTATTTTACACTTCTGGCAGATTTCATTGGAATAAGACTGCATTTGAGTACTTGAGGTTTAATTGTAAAAGTTAAATAGGGTTATTGGTAATCCGCTGACACTACGTGAACTGATGACTCTGCCCATCATCACGATCACGTTTGTGAAGACGCCAAGTCTTAATTCTTGAACTTGGTAATGGTAGTAGTAACCCCCCTTCATTCAATAATCGTTCTTTAGAGACGCTTTATTTGAAACCAAGCTTTAAAACGGCTCTACCATGAGTTAACAGTGGTTGTGGGAGTGGGAGATCGGTCTTTAGTCATTCATTATGTGTTTGACAAACGTGTTTTTTCATTTTGTATCAGAGGAGATTCTGAAAAAAAAAAGAATTAAGAACTGCCGTCTTCACGAACGTGTTCGCGATGATGGGCAAACCTGCACGCACTGTCAGTGAATTTTATTTATTTATTTATTTATCGTACAAAACACATCACAATCACTTTCATATTATGAGGTTACTTAAAGCTAGATCAAAACTTGATTGCAACATAAACATATGTACGTGCTGCTATAATATAAATATATATCGAATTACCAATAACCCTGTTCAGAACATAATATTATATAATAATATTTATTCACCAATATTATCCACAATATTAAATGCTAACCAGCTTTTCCTGCAAAGCTACGTTTATATTGAAATAAATAGTTCAGTAATTGATGCACAGCACCACATATACGTAATAGTGGTGAACGCGCTACGTTATTGTCACGTGAATATTTTATCATTACGAGCCTCTGAATGCAGGATCGCTTAGTGGAGTTTGTACTCGTATAGCCATGGTTAAACGATGGACCATTTAAGTTGAGGGGTGTCAATGGTAAAGAGCTATGTTTAGTTTGAAGATTCTTGGTAACAGGAATATAATTCTGCATCTATGAATATGTGATACAGAGATAATTTTTGTCAATAGACCTTGACCACAATCAAACCTGATTGAAGTTAAAAGATGTGGCTGATGGTGTATCTGGAGTGTAGTGTAGAAGTCACCTAGTCACTCTCACTCCTGTCTTGAAGACACCCAGCTTGTAATTGGAAAAAATAAGCAGCAGGGAGTAGTAGGTGGTAGTAGTCTGTCAAGAAGTTAAAATCAAACAATTAAAATTTATTTCATCATCATCACCAATTCAGACACAAGACTTTCACAGCTGGACCTCCCCCAAGAATTGGCGCAACGACCTCTTGCCGAACAATTCTACCACTGAACTGCGATCTCCAACCCGCATGCCTAGCGTGGGGATTTCGGGCATTACCCACCATGATATACAAGCCAATAAGGCGCTTATCAGGGGAGGCCTGTGTTCAACAGTGGACTACTATAGGCTGTGGAGGTGAGGTGAGGTACGAGTATAACAGCTTTTCTCTATTCTTTTATAGATAGGCACCTGCCTGCTAATTTATCTAATATCATGCGGGCCGATGCGGTGTGGCTCCATTTCTGGATACACGCATCATCGTTTAATTTACTGGTAATTGGCAAACCATGTCCGCTTGCACTCCATATAATGCAACAAGGTTTAGTTTTTAGTTTTGAGAGAAAATTCGAAGCAGCGTAATGATTGTGATGACAGGTTTTATACGAACAAATCGACACGTTTTAGAAACGTCTATGTAATAAATTATTCTTCCACATGTTGGCTGAGTCCTCGTAAGTTCTTTTGTGATGACAGATTAGTTGACAGCCTGTATAAAGTCTCTCCTAGAAAGATCAGCACGGGGTCGTGGTTGCCAGGAGGTTTTTTTTTAATATCGTGAAATGTGATACTATACCGGCGGCCCCAGGTGAGATTGTGGTCGAACGAAGCCTTCGTTTCTTTACTTCGTTTGACCACAATTTGACCTGGGGCCGAATTTCACCAAATTAATTCAGTAGAACAATGGGATCATCTCAGAATGACACATTTTGACATTTTAGCTTTGATGAAAGAAACTGCAGATGGAGGGACGCATGTCAAAAGTGTCAAAGTTGAAACCCGGAGAGCCTCCCTCCCTAGCTCCGATGGGAAGTTATCATGACCATTTTGCAAACGAATACAACGTACTTGCCGCCGTGTCTATCTGGGTGAGGCTTTACCCTAGGCTTGCCCTAGCTCGGACAACATGTGGACCTACCATAAAAGTATATACCTACTGCCTAAGTAAATGTAGTGTCTAAATAGCGTCACCTGACTCATTTGTTAGAGATTCTATCCTACTAATATTGAAATTATGCACACCATCTATTGGTGGTTTCTGGACCTGGAATATCATACTTAGAGGTTAGTTTTATTATTATTCCATAAAAACCGCGGGCGCAAGCTAGTTGGCTATAATATGTCCAGTAGTCCTGTTGGCCAATGTGGGAGTGGCTTTATTTGCACCTTTATGTCGTAACACAAATCTTTTTTGACCAAAGCCGATTTCGCGTCATTTATAAATGTGGTGAGACCTTAATAGCAGAGAACCAGCGCAATTTCAATGAGCCCAAATAAAGAAGCCCCAATTTGAACCATATCACGCTCTCAATTAGGACCTTTTCGCAGTGACAGTATCACCTACTAATGCGTCCTATAAAACGATAGTGCCTCATCCATATTTGCTATTAGCTGTAAGCCACACGCTATTGAGTGTCAGCTAACTGAGTTAATTCCTCGGATCGGAACCTCCTGATGCACGTACTAACTGACACTTAATCTGTGGCCTGCAAATGCTGGTGATCGTACTAACTGGAACCTATTCTGTAACTGCAAATAGTAGTGTTTGTACTAAGTGTGTAATATTCTGTGGCCGGTAAATATGAGGTACTTACCTACTGCATTAGAGTACAATGCCTGCTGGTTTCCTGCTGCTGCTCCGATGTCGTCCGAATTTTGGATTTTGGATCTAGGTAGTTAGTGAATAATGCTGGACGTATATATACACTGAGATATTTAGCTGCAAATGCTCTGTAAACCCAACGTTTACCATGGTAGCCGAATGACTTGTCCGAGGATCTCAAGAAGCGCAAATATGTGGGTCTCGACAGAGCCTATACATTTGCTCTCTTTGGAGTCGCGACCCTAGGTCCGTGGGGTACAGAGGCTCTCCGGGTTTTTAAAAATTATCTGAGTATCTTGTCGAAGCGACGCGTGACCCGAGAGCTGGTGAGTATCTGGCGCAGCGCATCAGCACTTCCATACACCGGGGCAATACAGCCAGCGTAGCGGGCACGCAACGACTGGTATTGATATGGAACTGTTGAGCTACCTGGTTGTAACTAGATTGTTTGCAACATTCTGCAGTTAGCTCAATAGTTTCAATTGTAAATACGGATTCTAATTTGTTTCTATTATTTCATTGTAATTTTCGTATTAAAAGATACTAATTAAAAGACATGCTTTATCACTTAATGTGCCAGCGATGTGCCATGCCAGCTACTCCTGGGGCGGCGGCGCGGGCGTATCGCTCCGTGTTGTACCGCCAAGCCTGGGCACCTGGGCAGTGAAAACCTTACCTAATCACATACTCTATTGAAACATAATTATTCAAAAACAGGTTAGAAGGATATAAACGTCGAAGCTTGGCAACTGAAAAGTGCAATTTTTCATCTAACCAAGTTTTTTCTTTGTTTCTACCCTAGACCCTAGACTACCTGTTGCGACCCTAGAACTTAATTTTCAATTAAATTACCCACTCCATTAACTTAAATCTATTTGATTCATACACGTAAGTAAGATCTTAAATTAATTTCTCATACAGACATCAAAATTAATTGAATAGAAGCCTATCTGTCACGAAAAATCCCATTTCTCCCAAATAGATTCATCTCACATGTCTCGAGATTCAAACAAAGATTAATTAGTCCTCTAAAATCTCAATTAATAATGTCAGACAGAAGGTTTTGCAGAAATTTATTATAACTGCACAGGAGAAGGTTAGGGCATTGAACTACTGCAGAAATAGACTAAGTCGGTACTGCTGGCTAAAACCTAGGAAGGCGGCCAAAATGCGATGTAGTTTAAAATAGTCCATCGCCACACTACAAAATAATTAAATACTGCTGGACAATTTGGACAATTCACACAGCATTATCTAGCCCAAAATTACATGTACCTACTACAGACAGCGTCAGAATTATGTAACCCACCTCTGTAATACATGCAGGTTTAAATTCACACCTATTAATCGTAGGAGTTATAAAAGTAGAAAATAAATTATATTTTTATTTAGGTGTAAATTGAAAACAGAATAAAAGATTAAAAAAAATCGGATTCTAACCTGCATTGTGTTATGCAGGAAGGTTTCTTAATGTTGACGCTGCCTCATGACATAGATAGAAAACCTTATTCCAGTTTTCCCCCCTGAAATCCTTCCTAAGGGGGAAAACTAAACACCCAGAACACCCGGAACAAATATCTGAAGATTGTTTAAACATTTGTCCAGAGCCGGGAATCGAAACCGCTACCTCCGACGTCACAGGAGATCTTCACCCGCCGCAGTACAGAGGTCGTCAAATGGGCACCAGTAAACTTCAAATGACATCTCAAAAGCATTTTGTAGTCTAAACGTTGATCCAAGTTAATCCTGTAATCGTAATTCCATTGAGACCGAATAAACGAATAAAGAATGTTCATTCGGTGGCCATATTCAACTATTTAAGTATTAGAAAGCAAATAAGAAATCTAGAAGGTAAACAAAAAGTTCAAAAGTTCAATCAGAGCAGTGTCAAAGATTAACAAGTTTTGAGATGGTTTCTAACTTGACATGTCTTGAAGCTAACAAAGAAAATTACACAAAGCTAACAAGAATCATCTCAAAAGGTATGTTCTTAGATTAATTTCAAAGAGAGAATAGACATTGCAATGCGAAAAAGTTTTAATGTTATCTCTAACTCTAAAGTAAAAGATAGAAAAGTTGAATGTTCTCTGTTTCTGGGCGAAATACGGTGAAAGGATGCCGAAGGTATCGTATTTCAGATTTCGTTGAATGAAAGAAAACTAGCACATGTCAAATGAATCATCAAAAGTCGTGTCCTTCTCGACTTGGACAGTGAGAACTGAGCTTTCCGAGGAGTCCTTCCTAGGACAGCTCAGTTCTGACTGCTCAGTTCTCTTTATTACTTCTTGTTGTTCGGCCTAGAAAGGAGTGCTTTCTTTTAACTCCATGGAAGTAAGAAGTACTTACTTATTATATCACAACTTTACATAATAGATACTAACTAACATGTGTAGTTCTTCGTTAAGGAAAGTGTAGGTACTATGATGATGATGTCCTCCTAGTCGAATTTCGACCACAGCAGCCAGTATCAACGGAGACTAGTCAGATGCGCAGGACATTATTATAGTGCACAAGACCGACATGTCGGTCTGTCGTCCCATCGGATTGACCTCCGATGGGAGAGGTCAGGCGCAGGACCAACGGCTTAACGTGCTTTCCGTGGCACGGGGGTGTACCACCGCTAACTTCCTGACTCCAAGATACTACTGTAATTTTTTTTTCTAGTAAAACCCCAATAACAACTATTAACCCGACCGAAAAGTGCTATAGTACCTATGATTTGTCTATGAAGGAAAATAATACTTACCTAAAAGATAGTACTTGCATGTTTTTCTACGTTCAATCTCTTAGTGCTTATATATAGTTATACTCTAATGCTTCCTGGTTATATTTTTCAAACGAATTATAAAAAATATGTGTGCAACCAATAATGTGAGTTAAAACTAAAAAAAAATATCACTTACGATGGGAAAACTGAATACTTTTTTAAAACTATAATTTACGTCGTCCGTAGTTCAGCTTGAATAGACTAATCTTAAACTGGAACCAAAAACTCAGCCACCGAGCGATGCAATCAGAAAACAAACCGCATTACACTTTCATAAAATGACGGCGTCGCAGAGCCCTCCAAGACAAGCTGTTGGGGCTCCCGAATTATTGATGGCCACCACAGACGAGCTGCGAGAAAAATAAGCAAATTAGACTGCATTCCGTAAGGGCCTTTGTACAAACTGTGATTTTAGATTTGAGAATGGTGTCAATTAAAATGTTGTCAAAACTAAACTAGCTTGATGAACACAAAAAATGTTGTTCGTCCCTTTCTTACCAATTGAAATAAAAAGAATAGTATAATTTTTAGTGTTGTCAAATTAGTTTTGTTTAGTTTTGCCGACATTTGAATCCATCCCGCCTCTAGTCTGAAATCATACATAAACTGATGGTTGAAACTAAATAAATAAATTTTATGGCAATAAAATAGGTAGGTATGCTTTATGACAGTAATTATGTTCATCATTTGAATAATTGTAGATAATTAATGCTACTACATTAAATCAGCATACAGTAAAACAATTATACATAATTGAAGTTTCCATGGCACTTTAGATTTGGATGTATGCAAGTTTTAAATGCAGCGAAAACCAAATAAAAATTTAATATTATAAATCTTATCATATGAATTTTATTCAGAAATTACAATCAAATAATAGAAACAAATTTGAATTAGTATTTAAAATTTATAGCAGTTATCACATTGTTTCGTTCATTGATGTGATGATAAATCATTAATTTGGATCAGGCAAATATAATTCATACTTTATCTTTAATTTCACATGAATCAACCCTTACTTGCCAACGGGGTCTTTCTGACACAGCAAAAATACTCTTTAATAGGGGTTTTCAAGATTGAAGGGTCGTCGTATCCAGCTTATTTAATTTTGTAATAAATTGCAATAATTACATTAGTGCGGAAGATATAAATCAAGAGATACGTACATCTAGACGAGACGAACTTGATGTCGAGCGGTAAAAACAAGCGGTCTACTCGACATTATTATTTTGAAAAAAAAAAAACAATATATTTATAGCTACAAATTACTGGCCATTTTACACAGAATCTGAATATTTTGGCATACCAAATAAATATAAGCTAGTATTTATGTACCTGCCACCTAACATAACTCTAGGACGATCAAATGAAGTCCTAAAGTAATTAACAAAGTAGATTTATTTACAACTTGAGGGCAATTTTCACTTTATCTACTACTTAATGCATTGTGACGACATAATCAAATTACCATAAACTCCATTACTATCAAAAGCCATGCATCTTGGCGACATACAACAGACTTCCCTAGGCACCCCCTATTCTGTCAACTAAAACAATCCGCAGCCCTGATTCTGTGGCAAAGATTTTGGTGAATTCAGTACAAACGATTATAGTTAACGTTTCCGTTCTACCCTAAAATAGAAGATATCTGTCTGCAGCATCATTGTAAGTGATGTTCAAAGTCAGGGCCTTGTTATGTAGATTCGATTATATCAACTGCAGATTATAGACCCTGATTAGGGGCAGACATGGAAAAACAATTAAGGAAAGTACTAAAACAATGACGTAGTACAAAGTTTGTCTTTGTCGCATCTCGCGGTTTTTAGGGGTCGAAAAGACCTACGGGGTCGGCTGCGCGAAATAATGTGGTGCTTGAGGGTTGACGCAGAGTCGTTAGAGTGAAATTTATTGTTTTTAGATAAACTCTAATGGGGATTACTGAAGTTTAAAATGTTAGTGAAAGGGGGCGGGAATTTTCTTTGAAAGGGTTAATAGGATTTGCTCTCTTGTGTTTTCATGGAATTTATAAGCACGTTTCTATTTCAAAGGCAATGATTTAACAGGAATACGAATACATTAGTTTATAGAACCCAAGAGGCTGTTACAGACCATCCTCTGTAAAATTATGAAATGTCTGACATATTATATCATTTTTTTTTATCATGTATTTCTGAAATATCTACCAATTATTGTAAAGGTACCGAACTTACCTCCTTCTATGTTTTGCTATAGATGCTAACTGGTTTATTTTTGCTTGAATATGAAACACTCGAAATCGATAATAGCTAGTTTTAGAGATGAAACATATCAAAACTCGTGTGTTAATGATAAAACATACCTACAAACCATAATATTTATTTTGGTGGAAGATACAAACACTGGACGTCACACCGTCATGTATCGACGTAGTCCGTGCATCAACCGAAATCTGCTTCGCATACTAATGCAGATCGCGGAGTTAGTCACCTCTGGAAGAGAGTGTTATAAGACTGTCGGAAAAAAATAGAATGTAAATAATCCGCATTAACAAGTAACTAGGATGTAGGACTTACATGTAATTGCAGACAAAATCTCACAAAAAAATTGTTAAAATTTTGTTACTCAAAATGGAATAAAAAACTAGTGGTGGTGGTAATAAAAACGCGCGACGTTGTGTGATGTTTAAAAAAATACCTGAATTGGTAATTATTTTCATTTGCTTAGCACTATTCCAAAAAACAGATCTTTGGATTTTTACTCCTAAAAGTTCGATTTATTTAATTATTTTTTTAATACTACTTACCTACATTGTTTTTTCTAAAAAAATTCTCAAAAAATAAAACTCTAAGCTTACGAAAGCTCGTCACTTCTAGAATATCTGCTACCTCGATCGATACCGGACGATCATCCATGGAAAGAAATCTCTATCTGTCAGATCGTATGACCGCCATTGTTCTTGTAACTCGATAATCGATTTATCGAAACGCATCTTTGTGGGTGTTCGTACTTAATTCCCGGTTTGTATCTATTTCTGTTTGTGTTCAATGAAGTTGTAAAATCGATATTGCTGTTGCTATTGTCTGTGCTGGGTTTTGTTGTATTTTATTTGACAGGTGATTTTGAATACAAATTGAACTTATTTGTCTTATTGTGAATTATTTACACTTTGTTGGTTAATATTCCGTTGTTTGTGTTTAATCATTTTTGAATATTTTGATTACCTATGATTTAAAATCATTTTATTTTTACCAGGTTCCTTTAAATATTTTTCTCATATGAACAAAGCCTGATAATTTACTCAGACCTTGTCTAGTATACACATTTTAAATTAATGCTATACATATAAACTAAAGTACCTATTATTTACAATCTAGCCATAGAATTGGCTAATGGGTAATTTCGTTGTAAATTTTATTTTTGTAACAACATATTACTAAGAACGTATCCATTGGTAGACTTTGTCCATGTGTTCTTTAAGATAGCACTTATGCACATAGGTACATTATAATTCTCACTACACTAACTCAAAAGGTGTTATTTTGAACCATGTCCGTGTTGTTTAGGAGCTGGATCGCCTTGAAGTTCACATTATAATGATCCTGTGTTTTTGTATTTGTACGTGTTTTTGTATTTGTGTGTCGACAAATTCAATATTCAGGTCCCTGAGGATCGTCATTTCTTACCTACCAAGGAGCATTAACAATGAGAGATAATTAAGGTAGGGACTTAGGTAGATAGATTGATATAAAAATTCGAAAGTAATTGTTACTTATTAGGTAGTACGCCGAAACAGCTGAATGGATTTTAATAAAATTTGGCAAGAATAGAGATGGTATATGCAACGCAAGGACATATGCAACTTTCTTCCCAGAAAAACTCGTGTAAAGGATAGTGACAATATACTTTGCTTTTAAAAGTTCGGAGATTATAATCACTGATAATTATTATTATAGTATATTCTAAGGAGATAAAACAATCGAGTGAAGCCACGGACAAAGATAAGGCCCCAACATTAGCGTCAATAACTCCATAACCCAATTTATGTGTCGAGCAAGAAACTGCGCGAAGTTATCCATAGTTTTAAACTGAGTTTGAAATTAATTGAGGCGGTCATTCGAGCGGAAAGTTACGGGGCTCAGCTATGAACGACGTACTTAGTTAAGACTAGTTGTGTCTCTTGGTTTCAGTCACATCGTCGTTGTCATGGCATGCGTTTTTGAGCGGGACGCGCCAACGCAATATGAAGGTATGAAGCCTCGCACAAGTTGCTTTGCTCGCAGTGTCGACAGAATGCATACACAAAAGGTGACCAACGACTGAAAGCGTTGTTCCTGCGTCCTTTGCCTCATAGTGTTAGAGGACTTGCCTGAATTTTGGCGCGTTCGGCTCAAAAAGAGTTCTGTTCGCCTATAACCATGACGCGGCAGTGACGTGAGAATCGGGTCCTTTTATTTTATTACTGTAAATGCTCCCATATACAGGTCTCAAAGGCGACAAACGACATAATGGGCAAAAATGAATCTATAATTTTGATTCTTTTTTTGTCAAGTAAAAAAAATTATAACTTAAACCTCACAATCAAAAAAGTCAGCCATCGTATTTGTAAATAAAATGCTATTATCCAGTTATCCAATAAACAACAAAATGATCAATCCGTTTTATTTCCTCGGAATAACATAAAACATATTGATATTCGAGAATCTGTATTGTATTTCTCGAATTCTCTGTGCACTCAAAATAAGTTATATTTATACCAGTCATTCCACACAATGCATTCGCAACGAAACTGAGATTGTGTCCATTCAATGCAAATGTGTGACACAGGTCTGATGTCTCACTTGCACTGCGTTGTTTATAAAAGTAGGTAAACTCGGTGATAAAAATTTTGGAACTACCATAGTTCTGAACACTAAAATCACATGAAACGGGAAATTTACCATGGTTTGTGGTGTTTGTTTTAAAAACTTTATGATTGCGAAGATGTAAGTACGTTCGTATATTTACTAAATCGATCAATCAATAATTATTATGTCCGTATATTTATCGTTTAATTGAAATAAATTGTTCTGTGTTCCTACAATTGCAAGGGTAGATGTCCGTACAATTACAACGGACACGTTTGTTTAGAGATGGTCAAATTGCCTGGTTCAATTTGCTGTTGAAACTAACATCTAGAAAGCTAAGCGTTTATCAATACCGGGTAAATTTTATGTACGAGTGGACTTTTACGGCGGTTTTCGGGAATCATTTTATTGTACCTTTGATATTGCAAGTGTGCGTGCGGTCGTGTCCAATAAAATAATGGATTTTTTATATGTTTTGCTGACACAATTCATTCCATTATTTATTTATAGGCTTTAAAACGTCTTTGGAGAATGCTTAGACCATTATATTTTAAAGATATGCTTTTTCAACCGCTTAAAAACAAACTAACGGTTGTACAAAGTCATAGTATAGTCATCAGTAAACACCTTAACATACTATGTAAGTAATAGATTAACATAATTATTATATTCCTTAAAGGAGTAGTAGGTATAGGATATACATACTTTCATTAGTTTGTGTAACTAAACAAATTACCCCCCTTACAAAACAGATAACTTTGAACCACTTACAAAGCTGATAAATCTAAAAAGTCTCAAAGGTAAAACCATTAACAATCGAGTGTCCTATAAATAGTTTGAACGAACAAAAATACCAGTTAACATGCGATCGCATTATCCATTACAAACTGTCACGCATGACGAATGATCATATTAACAACGGACAATACCAGACTTTACAAACAAACATAACCGAAAACAACCCAAAGCGCTTTCTCCCAATTCACACGAGCATACGGCTCAAACTTCTGGGGAAGTTTGTATTGAGTGGCAAAGTGAAACTTGTTGTCGATAACAGAAATGAACTATGAAGATGTACAAAAATGGAGTCTGGCTGAGATCTGTAACAGAATGTATTGAGATAACGCATAACACGCATTTACGTGGGCAACAGACGATCGGATAATAGTATTTTGTTATGTCGCGGCGGAAGTTGGGTTTTGATTAACTTGGCACGTGGTTTCCTGGGTAAATTGGAGCTTGCCAAATCCTGTAACCGTATGTTAGAAATAAAACAAATTCGTTTCGAAACATTTGATTTCGTCTTTAACTTTAAGATTTGAGCTGTTATGCGACGTTGTTATGCTGTTTTTGTTTAGATCTCTGATAAAACACAAATACTGTGTAATTTTGACCGATAATAATTATCTTTAACATTAAAATGGTCATTTAATCCTTACCAATAAAATCCGTAATAAAAATTATCGTTAGTGACTAACACGAATCCTTTATCTGAAGTCAGTAAAATTTTAACGGGGTTTCGATAATATTCCCGTAAAAATTTGGGATTTTACGATTTGAGTGTTTACTGTTTAGTTTCATTAACATTAAACTACTATGGTAGGTTACAAAATTATTTTGCTATTTGATAATTTGGGAATAATATTTTTTCAGTGTGCCAAATCTGCCAATCCTGTTGGCTGAAAAAGAAGTGACAATGGTCAAATGAGAAAAAAATCCAATCAACAGAACATTGACATTGACCGCAGCACGGTTATCGGGTGCGTGGGGCATTAAGTGTCTAACTGACGCATTCCTTTTGTCTGTTTGTTTGTCTGGTACGTAGGATGCATCTTTAATTGTGGCCCATATGCACTTGGAGATAGATCCATACCTATTCTATTTACATCGAATTTGTTTTAAAATTGGCTTTATACAAAACATTTTTCAGCCTTTTTTCTTCAAGTCTTACATGAATTCTGTTATTAGTTCTCACGTCGTCCTGTTTATAAAAATATACTTACCTAGATATTTTTATCTGTACAAAATACCAATATTGTTATGCGTCTTATTATCAAGCTTTTTTTTTTTTTTTTTTTTTCAGCCGTTACTGTCCCACTGCTGGGCAAAAGCCTCTCTTTTCTCCTTCCACTCCTCGCGATTTAACGCTGATTTAATTTATTATCAAGCTTACAATTTACAAATGCAAAATTTGTTCGTCGTCTGAACTTTTAGCTTTATTTCCATACCTAAATATTAATTTATTTTATTACCTTGTTGCATTCAACATTAAAATTCAATATTGACATAAAAGAACACGCACAAAAGTTGGATCAGAAAATGAGTCGCTATAAGCTCCCAACTTAAGCTTCCAACCAATAGCACATCGATTGTGAATTGATCACCAAATTAAGCATTTTAATGGCACGAGATGCGCCCTGAAGCGCGGGGGCGAACTTGGAATTTATAAGAAAGGTCTGGCTATAAGCCCTTTGGGTATTGTTCAGTTAGAGCTAGTTCTAAAGTTTATAATACCGTATATAATGCCTTTTACTTGATGATCTTACTATAAACACAGTTTTATCACGAAAAAGATATAACTACGTACATAATATATTTTTTTGATGTTTAATTTTGGGAAACAATAATTTGTTTTTACAAATGCTTAAGGCGAATAGTAGGGGTAATAGTGGCGCCGCTACATATTTAATTTTATAATTACGTTATACAAAGGAATTATCAAAAAATCGGACCGCGCGTAGACGATATCTATCATAAGCTTTTTTTAAATGTATCTTTAATAGTTTTGTGCTGTATTATTTAGGCAGATACTTGTTTCAAGAGGAGAGCTTGGTGGCCACCAATAGGAACTAAATTCCTATTGGTGGCCACCAAGCTCTCCAAACAAGGTTTTTGATTGAATAACACAAAACAAAACTATTACAGATACATTAAATAAAAGCTTGTGATAGGTATCGTCTACCAGCGGTCCGATTTTTTGATAATTCCTTTGTATAACTTGATGATAAAATTAAATATGTAGTGGCGCCACTATCACCCCTACTATTCGCCTTAAATCTAGCTAAGTATCAGTCAAATTTAAAATTTAGTTTCAGACAAATTCAAAGTCGCTCAGCGAGCAATGGAGAGAGATTATTTATTATTATTATTTATTTAATAATGGGGTTAACGTGTTCTTGAGTGGAGACTAGACAAACTTAGTGTAGGATGCCCTCCAACCAGGTGGGATGACGACCTGGAGAAAAACGGCACGCAGATGCTTTATGCGGCAAGCTAAAGACAGGGCGCTGCTATGGCGCTCATTAGGGGAAACCTATGTCCAGCAGTGGACTAATGTAGGTTGATGATGATGATGATGAGTATCAGACAATTTTGATTCATCCTCATAAAAGACCCAAAACAAAGACTCACAGTGTTGCGTAATAACTTGATGAGACAGCAAGAGGCAACATAGGTACGTACCCGAAACAAATAAAATATATTAGTTTGAGTTTTAGCTAAACAAGTAGCATATGTTATGTCTTCTGAAGAAAAAATCCAGGAGTAAAGGGTTTACCTACCTACTATAGGTTACCTACTATAGGTACATACCGTCAAAATTAACTTCAAAAAGCTCAGTAAAGTACGACTTTGCTTTCTTTGTTGGCCAGCGGAAGTCGATCTTTATTCAATGGATCATTTGCCTTCTGCGCGTCAAGGTTCCTTCGAAATCTATCAAATCTCCACTTTCGCTCTCCCGATGCTCTTTCCGAATATACGAGTATACCTACTCAGCAAGTTTCCTAGATTCTTATTACTGAGGATTTGAAACGGACAAAACGTCCTAACCTATCTCAAATTGCTAATTCACCTTCGCTGTCAATAATCCTAAATACCTAAGGTCGCTACCGAGAACCAACAAACAGAAACTCTGTATTTACAAAGGTTTGAAGACTGCATTTAGACCACAAGCATGTGCAGAATAAAGGTAGGCTTGTATGAGTAGGTGTCTGCATTGTCTATCTCAATCTCATCTCATCATGCAGGCGAGGTGAATGCATGCTAAGTGGCTTTGTTCACGACTAAACAGCTGAAAAGCTGTATAGTTTTTTGCTATTGATTTTATTAGATTAAGCAACATAGATTAAATCCTTTGATCGGACAATGGCTTGCTTTTATTCAGGAAGTTAGAGTTTTTGAATTCTTAATTATTTCTGAAAAATTCAAAAGGTAAATGAAATTCGCTTAGTTTATGTATGCTCTTCCAGCCAGCACATGTCGTGAGGGGTTGTCTGATTTAACTGACCAACGGCTACATAACTGTTTTCTGCGTAAATACAGTCGAAAGGGTGAGGTATATTTGAGCTCAACTCCTGAGACCTTGGTTTAATATTAAATTATCTTATTGACTCATAAAATTTTCTAGCAGTCCGTAATTTTCTTTGTGATGTTTTAGTTTCAAAGATTACCTACTTTGAAGGTTAGGGTAAATTAGGGCAAACTGGAACTTAAGTGTTACCTTTAGGTTTTTGCTTTTTGTAACCGTTGGGCTGATGCTTTTAGTTTCGACAAGAAAAAAATATTGAAAGAGAAAATAAGAATATGACCTTTATTTTATCTCATCTTATCTTGATTTGATATCACATTGATTTTGAATATAAACGATAATTTTTAGAAGAGTGTGTATAATTTTAGAAGAATTTATTATTTGATTTTAATTTTATTTGGGTTATTTAGACAAAGGGCACCCCAAGTTCAGCTAACTTTAGGTTAAGGCTTGATGATTCTGTGTCAAAGTGTCAGTAGGGCAAGCACGGGTACTGTTTTTTAAAAAAAAATTACGTCACTTTTTCATCGAATGCGTAAATGATTGTGCAATGACGATGCAATGTCATTGTTGTCCTACTGTAGTTATATTTTAAAGAATAAATAAATGTTTATGTTATGTTTACGTTTATATGTCTATTCTACCCTGGAGAACGATCCCCGTGCTTGGCTTTCAGAAATGTCTGTTATTATCATGTAAGTATAGTTTGTATAGGTATTTTTACAACATAGACACAAAATCACAAAACAGTAAGAACGACCAATTACAACTAGTATTTAGACTTTTAATCAATAACCTAAAAATCTAAGAGGTCAACCGAAAAAAATATAATAATTATGCTGGACAATCCACACAGCATCATCTAGCCCCAAGTTAAGGAGGACTTGTGTTATGGGTACTAGATGACTGATATACTTATTACGACGACCTCCGTGGCGCAGCGGGCGAAGGTCCGCCTGCAACGCAGGAGGTTGCGGGTTCGATTCCCGCCTCGGGACAAATGTTTGTACGATCTGCAGATATTTGTTCAGGGTGTTCTGGATGTTTCCTATGTATAATAAAAAATATCTATCTATGTAGTGTATTGTATTAAGTTTATCAGTTATCTAGTACCCATAACACAAGCTCTGCTAAGCTTGGGACTAGATGAGGTTGTGTGAATTGTCCAGCATTATTTATTTTATTTATTATTTATTTACTATACTTTACGAAGACAGATTTATTTTATTATACATAGAAAAGGCAGAGAAGGCAGAGTCTCCAGAATGCTGGCAGCATTGCCACATTGCATGGCTTGGCGTTTCTTATTTATTTATTTTGGCCTATTTCAGCCATTAATATAATAAAACTATAAGTGCTACCAACTTGAAAAATTTTCTAGCAGTCACTCTATTACAAATATTATTCTGAAGTCGCAAACTGGAATTAATAGTTTCTAATTTTGTAAGAAATCAAATAATATCGCAAAAATTTTCGACTTCGACGGGAAATTTTATTTAATTTTAATTTACAAATTATCCAGAGTGCGAGGCTTACGCACTATAATAACAAAAACGTTGGAATTAATAGTGTTTAATATGTTCAAATCAAATTCATAATAACTATCCCACCTACTAACACCACATCAATTGAGCAACACTATTCAATTTAAGCTAATTAGGCTTTACCATGCAATTAGTCAGCTCATATAACTATAGGTACATCAAATAGATACTATCTATCAGGTATTATTAACCATAATGCCTATCTATTGTACAATTCCTACCTGTCTATAATGTTATTGACCTACCTTAAAGCCTACCTTATACGAACCATATGATGTGAATGCAGTACCTAATAGTTTCGTTTGTCCTAAAAGATAAACAAATTACTTCTTCCACTAGTGGAAAAAAAATTGATACTAAGTGAAGAAAAAATCAATAGCACTTAATTTACTTTAGCACTTATTTGATTGTAATTAATAAACAAAAAGCTGTTTACAGAATAAAATTTGACTTACTTACGAGCTTATTTCGTAAGCCTAAAGAAATAATATTATTGAAATCTGAATCTGAAATCTGAAAATATTAAAGATTTTAAAAGCCATATAGGTTACCCTTAAAAGCAGGTCAAGCGAAAACCGTTCAGAGTAACAAGTTGGGCTCCGCAAGTGGCCCGAGCGCGGCTAAGTCGCAGTTGACCTGGTAACTTCTAACACTTAACTCTTGTTCATGTGGGGATACATACTCTTTGGAGGTTCCAACAATGTGAGCGAGGCAATTTGGGAACAATCGAGGTTGAACGACAGGTGGGACGCTAATCAACTTTGGTTTATTTACTGGTTTTAGCTTGCAGGTTCACTGGCTCAGCATGGTCACCCTAGACTGCTATTAGTCTAGGGTAGAATATACAAAAATGATATCATATCGTGTCAGGGACCGGTTTGGTAGGTTGTTGAAGGGATTTTTGATACTTAGGGTTTTTTAATGTACATTGTTATTACATTATAACCAAGAGAAAAGCTTGTGAATAATGCCACTGTTGCTGGGCACAACATGGTTTTTATTCAGTAATACATAATAACGTAATAATTTTTAGAATCAGACGAGAGGATCCGAATTTTCCCCAATACAATATAAACCTAGTTTTTAGCAATCACTCATAAACCTGTCGATATAGGTGAGAGGTAGAGAACGACCAAATCGCTAAATTGTGTGTAAGTTTACATAGTGTAAAGTATTTATGGTAGGGTTGGAGCACCTTTATTATTATGTATATGTTTGGAACATAGCCGTCTATAGATGCGTAACATGAACCATGTAACAGCCTCATGGAGAGAGGATTGAGGCATTTGAAATGTGGTGCTGGAGGAGGATGGAAAGGATTAGCTGGACGAAGAAGGTTACTAATGAGGAGGTGCTGAAAAGAGTTAAGGAGAAAATGTTTTTGATGAGCACAATTCAAAACAGAAGAAGGAGATTGATTGCACATTTTATGCGACTTGACAGCTTCATAATTATAAGGAAAAGTAGAAGGACCTTGAGGAAGTGGAGGAACAAGAATTAATTATAATGAGTCACATCAAGGAGAAAGCCGCTGCATGACGTATGAAGTAGTAACCGCATTGGAAAGAGAAAAGTGTAAGAAATTCCATCATTGCATCGACAAGAGCTAGGCTCTTGTCGACAATGATGATAATTAATTTATAATAACCAAATACCTTGAGGTATAGTTACGACCTCCTTCTCTTCATCAGCACAGCACACCTACGTCCACTAGACTGAACAAGCCTCCAAAAGTGGTATGACCCGTACCTAAAATATCTGTAGGATAATCCGCACGTTTATTGATAAACATACTACCTATTTGAATTTTTAGTGGATACGGCGTGCCTTCCAAGAAGTAGTCAGTAAAGGCAAGCAGTGGTTTGGTCTAATGTTGCTCTCGTCCCATTTTCAGCGGTTTAGAGTCATAGCTGATGCGTTGGCTTAAGATACTATAAACTTTTTATAAATAGCAACCACGTTTGTATATCGCATCGAAATAAACTGCACACATAATCGTCATCGAACTTCACACAGTTCGTTTGATTTTCAATTATAACACACCTTTCTGAGAACTAAGAGCAGGTTTAAACAATAAACGCGCCAGTGAGGTCGTCAAGTAAATCAATATTTCCATAAAAACGTTGGTCTCTCGGATTGGAACCATCTTCTGTTCTGCAATCTTTTCCCACTGTTCCACTAAGTTGATAGATTGACAGGAATTTCTGAGAACTACATGTATATCTCGATCCCTTTACGCTATCTGTCTATATCGAGTTCAAAATGTTATCGAGCTCTGTCCATTATACGCCATTGTAAGCTGTGTTATGTTATGATTATGACTAAGTGGAACAACAGTAGTGTTGTGGCAGTCTACAACTTGAATTAGGTCGATTTATTTCAATAACACATAAGGCAACAGAGTCAAACTGGTACCTACTGTCTACTGCTTGGCGTTTTTTTTTGGTGAAAATTAACACTACGAGCTAGAGCCACCTGTTTTTTAGAGAGGATAATAAAATAAACTTTCTGAGCTATGGCTAGGTCAAAAAGCAATACAAATTCACTTTTACAATTCCAAAGATACAAATTATCCAAATACAATCGATCAGGACGATCAGAACAAAACCAAAAACCTATTAATTTAAGGTAAATGCGTGAGCACGCGGAGTCACTCAAGAGGACGCTCACGTTCACCGCATATGCTGTATCTTCACAGGCAATCTACGACCAGCTGTCATCAAAATTGACAGTTTTCATTTGTCCTCTCCCTCCCTAAGCACAGTTATTTCTAGCGCTGATTCACGATACACGAACAATAGACTATTCCCCACACGCCGGTCTATTGTCTCTGGCTCAAAAACATGAGTTACTTAGATATAATAAATAATGTTTGGCTTCGGGTCTAGATCTGAGAGGGACTGTTGTGTACTTGTTCCATTTCCGGTGATTATTCAAGAGACCATAAAGTTTCTTTACACAAAGAAATTGTTATCTTGAAATGACTTTTAATCATCAAGTTCAAAGTAAAAGATGTTAGTTTTTAGCGTCATGTCCACTGTGGACATGTGTTGGCTGATATGATAATATATTTTTGTTACATGACAATAAAACTAACATCTTTTACTTTTCACTGCTGGTGCTGGACATATGCCTTCCCTATACGACGACTCCACAATAGCAGACTGCTAAAATCCACTTTCACAAAATCTGAACCTATTCATCATCATCCTAATTCTATTCTTATTTGTACGAAACTATAAAGCATAATGCTTTATAGTTTCGTACAAATAAGAATAGAATAAGTTTTGATTAATAAAGAAACACAAATACAACCAAACACATGCTGCTTGAAAATCATGTCTTTAAGATGGAAGAAAAGAATATACCGACACGCAAACTTCATGTCCCAGTGCATGTTCCTTTAACGAAAACCTAGCAATGATTGTCAGAATACAATTTGAAAAGCCTCTAAAGAGAATACTTACTTCGTCATCATAATGACAATAGGGTGGCAAGTAGTAATGGAGGATGACTTTCAAATAGATACGTTCATTAAGCAAGGGTAGCACTATCATTTTAAATCCAATCAGCGATGCATTAGCGAACCATTATTTGAATGAGAGGGTCACACATTTGCTAATGCTGTAGTGATGGATGTGTATGGACTCGGGAAACTTATTGGAATACCAACATTCGATATAGTTTAATATTGTAATCATCTCAAAAATTGAAAGAAAATCGAATTCATAAATATTTACAATAAGACATAATGCCAACTATACTTTAAACAATAGATTTGTGGTTAAAATTACGAGTGGTCCCACTCGCCCAACGAAATAAACAAGAAAAAACTAATCAGGTAACTGGGATCGCAGTCCCAGTTTTGTAGTGGGCCCAGTCGCCTGTATCCTCTCCAGAAGTCCTAGCACAGGGATTGTTGTCTAGAGTAGAATAGACAAAAATGACATCGTATCGTGATAATAGGTACCTACATTGAATAAATTACTGAAGTTGAAGCAATACATTTTACGCGTTCGATGATGATGTGACGTTATTGTTTTTTTATTCTGCCCTAGACAACAATCCGTGTGCTTGGTCTACTGGTAGATTGACTAAATTTATAGCCATAACCTTAAAAAGTGGGTTAGAAGAATCTCAATTTATATAAATCACGTGTCACGTTGTTTGTCCGCGATGCACTCCTAAACTACTTAACTGATTTTAAATTCAATTTGCACACCGTATGCAGTTTGATTCAACTTAAAAGATAGGATAGCTTATTCAGGGAAGGTTTAAAAGGTGAGAGCGGTACGGAGTTCGCCGAGTCAGCTAGTATATTAAATAAGTAAACTTCTGAGATATGGTACGTTCTTCCAGCGTTAGCTCAACAAATGGCCTGTCATGTGTTACAATACAACTAAACGCAAAGACACGCTATTTCCAATCTTTTGCAATTTAACCAATATAACCTCATGAAAAACAAAAATGGAAAGACGTCTCTAGACCGAAGTGCGACCGAGACTACAATACACTCGGAAAACACAAACGCCAGCGCCGCCGCCGGTCCGACTATGACTGAGGTGGGTGGACCTAACTGGACCTAATTGGAATTTTACTTACGTCGATGGTTAAATAAGAATTTCGAACTAGTAGATCATCTATTTTGGAACTCTAAAATGTATGAGCAAGAAGGGGATTTTAGAACATAATGTAGGTATGCTAAAATCCCCTTCTTGGTCATACATCGTTCCTCCATCGATTATTCATTACGTTGGCTTAACTTAGTTTGTTGGCTTTGCTTTGTTCTTAGACGGAGGTATTACTCGATGCGTTGTATGTATGTACATATAACTTGTGTTGATATTTTATTTAAATAACCGCTGGAGGGCTTGCCCTTTTGAGGGTCGCATTCAAGGGTACAGACATTCAGTTAATTTCTATTTTGAGGCGTTGCTAATGTAGTTTATTTCTCACTTGTTTATGAAGGAACAAAACCCAGTTTGCTTGAGAGAATACAACTATATTTTTGGCTACCCAGTCCTTAAAAATGTATGCTTTCAATTACATGAAGTTTTTGAAAAGTTAAATTTAAACTTCAATGAAGGTTTTGATGAAATTACTTGCTAGTCTACGATTGCACTGATTTTTGTTCCCTTGGCGCAGGGTTGTCAATTTTATTACAGTAAACAGAAAGCTTAAATTCCCTTGCGCAAGAGTCAAGGTCAACGATCAATATCAACGCCGACGACCCATAATCACGGGTAAACAAACCAGGCACGTGACTTTTCGAATCCCTATTTTTAGGGTTCTAAGCATTGTTCTCCCTTATTGTCCTTTAACAATATTGAAACTTGTGATTGCAATCAAGAACTTCGTCTGGGGGGTTATTGTGACTGTTTTTAATTCGCCCTTATTAAATTTAAGAGAGCTGCAACAGCCCTTGAGATTGGAGGGGAGGTTTTATTAGGGGTGGCTAACGAGTGTCGATAAGGATGTATAATGCCCCTCGACGGAGAAGATGGCTTAAGGGTAAGGGTTGTAGCGGATTTCAATGGAGTGGTCAAGAATTGGAGACGAAATAGCACATGCTTCACAACCACAGCATCACCAAAAAGCTCATGGTTTCATTATTAATGTAAGTGAGTTAACTACGAACCTGGTTTGTGTTGAAAGAACACCATCGAGGGACTTTATCAGAGTGAGTGCGATTCGCAGGCAAATCCCATAGTTGGCACTAGTTACTCTATCTGGCAAACTGTGATAGCTAAAGAAAGTAATTCCAATAGGCTTTCGTTCCGATGACTTGGGGACTGAGACTCCCTCGCCTGAGACGGTAGAAGACGTCACGATCAAAAATGTGGACTTCTTTATTCGCAAATACACTCCCAGTCACGGATCCATCATCATCATAATCACCTTAGCTAAAAGACATTCACTGTTACATTTAGGCTTCCCACTGGCCTCCCACAATGATCGCCACAATGACCGGTCCTGCTGGGTCCATCCAGCGGTTTCCTCCTTCCTCTACCTCGTACTAAGTCTTTAGAGTAAGTACCTAAGTTGGCAGTCTTCTTGTAACTTGAGCCACACCCTGTTGGGGGTAAAACCATCTACTATTTAATCTCCAGTTCAATCTTGACTTAAATGAACACCTAGCTAGACGATCCCAGATAGTGCTAAGCTTCGACTTTGTTAATGAATTGATTCCACGGTTTCGTCAATTAATAATTAGTTTGGATCCCTTTACTCTGTTAGCACCTTAATGCGGGTTAATCTATTTGATAGAGATTATTGATTTTAATGCCTTGATGTCTGATAGGTTTTTGGATAATTTAATGATCTAGCTAGGCTCTTATACGAGTTTACATCTCTTTGTTTTAATCTCTTCTTAGGGTCGTTCATTGTTGATGGTTGCTTCTTAGATTTGTTCAATGCTGATCTATTTGAATTTTATGAGCTCATGCAGTTCATGGCAAGAAAACCAAAGATCAGAGACTACTTTTTTGGATATAATTGTATTGTTTTAGTTCATTTAGAAAGCTTTTGCCGGCCGCACTATGTATAATAATAGGGGAAATATCCAGCATAGTATCCCATAGAACCGTAACTCACATCAACCATCAACTCGCGTGAATTATAAAACAATACAAATCGTGTACAGCGCCGATTTATGCGCCCAATCTTGACAATAAACAAAAGTAAGGTGACAGCTACACTGCGCTCAAACCTTCGTCTACAAATAGGGCAGAAACATCGTTATAACTCAGCCTTATCAGCATAATGATAGGGCTTGGACAATTTATTTTTAGCGAAGGGAACGATACATGACACAGTCCATTGGGAACAGCTGAAGAACAAGGTGGTTTATGCCGCCATAAGTCTATAACTGCAAGTACCTTTAGAACATAAAAGTGTTACAAACGAGTAGCTAATGAAGGTAACACTGCACTACAGATATTCAGAAATGAAAATAGGTGCGATATGGAAGTTATCCTTGTGCAAGCAGGTGTAAAGCTAAGTCAAACCATTTCGAGTAGAATGCGCCAAGGGCAACTAATGACCTATAGAATTTGTTGAATGAAGTCGTGTCCACGTCAAGGCATACAAATCTTAACATTTTCGGTTGATTCAATTCAATTCAATTGCTTCAGCTTTCTGAGCGCATCAATGGAATTTTGGGTAGGTATAAGATGCGTACAACATTTGCGCTTAGAACAAAATTAGCGCTTCAAACCGATGCTATTTTAGAATGCGGCAAAAAAAATATATTTTTATTTGACCTTTTTTATTTTTGTAGAAGTGGTCCAGCTTTTTCCATTGACAACTGAACAATATCCTTAAAACACAGGGTTGAGAAATAAAAATGATAAGACAGTAAAAAGATACCGTGGGGGTATAATAAGGAGTTGCTCTAAAGCTTTCCACATGGTCGAGACCGTGGTTCATGACTTTTGTCTGCATTGTCTGGGTTTTTTTATCTAGCTTAGACATTGTTAAGAAACCAGAATCTCAAGATCGAAAATTTTGGAGCCAGTAGAAATTAAGTTTGTTTGTTTTAACGACTTAAAACAAGTCCTATTCTCTAACTACAAAAATACAAAGAAACTGTTATTTTTACTATGTTAATCTCTCTTCTTATCCTAGCACTTAGGTACTCCAAAGACCCAAAAAGTGTACCTTAACATAATAAACAAATATTGATTACTGGTTTCTACACACAAGGTTTGGCACGAGCCTTTCCAGAAAACTAGCATTTGTCCAACCCGGGATAGGTACCGTCCACCACCCTGCCAAATTTCATTCGTTCAGCCGTTTAGGCGTGAAGCAGACAGAACTACTTTCGCTTTTATCATATTAGTATGGGTGACACGAGAAATATTTTTCGAAACAACACTGAATACAATTGTTCAAAGACACAAGCCTTCTCAAGGCACCTGGCACCTGTACTGCACAGGTGCCAGGTGCTCGCTTCCACTTTGCCAAACCTAGAGAAGGTTTGGCAAAGTGGAAGCGAGAAACTGCTCTCTTCTCTTTCTTTTCTTGGCGTTGCTAGGTAGTATCAGGCCATGGTAGTATCCATCTCTAATCTCCATCCAGTATCTATTGGATTTTAGTGTTATTTGACAGAAGCGGCAAGGGATGCGGAATGCGGTAAACGCACGATATCCCTCTGATAATGTAGGTACCCCATCAATTGATAATGTACCCCACCGATTGATAATGCTATCGATATGTTAAGTAATTGAAGCATTCTGCTTTGATTAAAGGGGCGTCTTTTTATGTGGAGTGACGGGTTGTCATGCGATTGGAGTGTTCAGTGCTTTATGTCCGTTAAATCAAAGTTGAGTTAAAACAATAAATCGTATACTTAGGTAGAAGCATTTTTTTTTGTTTGCCATCGACCAAGTAAGGTTTAGGAGGAAGAAACATTTTGCTTTTTGTGGATATTTGGAATTCCACTAAATTAAGCGCTTCACCATTACAATGTAAACGTCTCAGAATGACACATTTTGGCATTTTACCTTTGAAGAAAGAAGTTACGGAGATGGAGGGAAACACTGCCCGCGCGAACTATCTAGACTTTCTTTCATCTATACCTAGACGATTCTGAGATGATACCATTTTCATAGTCAAGCGATTGATTGACAGAATTCGCCCCCTGTTCTCTTCACTGCTAGTAGGACATAGAATACTTGGAGCGACCAAAACAGATTCCCCTAGAAAACTCCTCTAGGTAGAATTGGACTCGTAAAAAGTGGCCGTAAAATAAAAACTGTTTACTCGCCCCCCAAGATAGCCGGAGCAAAGTTAGCTGATAAGTTTTTATTTCCTTCGGGTACCCAGGTAACGAAGGGCTCGTTGAACTTGAAGGAAACAGAATTATGAGAATAGAAGTGAAATCGATTTTTTTGATACTTGAAACCCATACTACTGGTAAAACTTTTAAAACTATCATAACTATCACTCACAATCTCAGGTCATCAGATAGGTACCTAACTTACTTCTCAAGTTTCCTACTCATTCCCAATCCTTCTATGGCAATTCTTTTAGTGTACCGCAGTTCGTCTTTGGAACAAACTGCGTGTCGATATCAGGCTTGCTCATTCCATCAACTCCTTCAAATCCAAACTGAAGTCCCATTTCCTTTCTACAGCAGTTACTAGTACTCATTTGTTTCTTTTTCTACTTCTTCTTGTAACTTTAGATGTGATTACAGCTTATATTAGCTTTTATATTAACTGTTTCCTTCGGACCTACTGTATTAGTTTATTTTTTTTATAATCATTATTTTCTTTTTTCTATGTTAGTAGATAGTATAAGCAATGTTGTATTATGAATATGTATTACGTATATCATCATCATCAGCCTATATTAGTCCACTGCTGGACATAGGCCTCCCCTAATGAGCGCCATAGCGCCCTGTCTTCAGCTTGCCGCATCCATTGTATTACGTATATAAGCTCGGTTATTTACTGGACGGACTTTTTCCTTTTCTTATATATTTTTCTTCATCCCAAGGTTGCTAGGGAGAAATCGCTCTCAGAGATAAGGCCGCCTTTTGTACTGTTTACTTCTCATTTAGATATAAGACTTCTATGTATGGTAATTACTAGTACCTACAATTAATTCATTCATAAATAATGTAAACTGTCTAATCATACTATCTAAACAATCTAATAATAACTAATTTAAACTAACTAAATAACTAACATAAAACTATTTGACACAAACTAAGTAGACACAAACGTTGCGTTAACATCTATCCGCTCATCATCAGTTTCACATCTATCCGCTCATCTAAGGGCACTTACTTTTATTTATTCCACGAATCATAATACATTTTAGTTTCGGAGCTGCTTGCCCAGACTTTGCATTTTAAATTAGAGTGCAAAAGTTAAGTTTTGATTCAAAATCTTTAAGATATTGAGTTCCTCAAGCTTGCGAATATCTATAACTGACCTCTTTCTTTTGTTTTCAGAATGCATTATTCTTAAACCTTAGGGTTCAGTTACATGTTGGCTGAGCTTGACCAAGTCGTATCAAATCTTGACTAGACAAGACATTTAGAACAATCTTAAGAATCTAAGGTTTTGTTATTATAGTGCGTAAGCCTCGCACTCTGGATAATTTCTAATTTCTAAGAAATCGAATTATATCGAAAAATTTTCGACTTCGACGGGACTTGAACCCTTAGATTTAGAGCAACGCGACACCTCTCGTCAAACGAACTAAACGTAACTTTAGTCTTTGAACAGGACTGGATAAACTTCAATGTTACCCCTGTAGGTGAAGCTAACGGCGCTTGAGTCCGTAGAAAGTCGCAAAGATTTTCGACTCCCACGTCACTTGACTTCGTGGTGTAGTTGGTTATCACATCCCCGTACTGAGGGGAGGACGCGGGTTCAAGTCCCGTCGAAGTCGAAAATTTTTGCGATATAATTCGATTTCTTAGAAATTAGAAATCTTAAGAATAATCGTCAACGGGGAAAACTGGAATTCATATTTTTAAAGTCCATTTTCCCCTTTAGGGGGGATTTCAGAAAGGTAAACTGGAATAACCCATCCAAGCTTACGCGCTGGTTAAGCTGTTAAATCTGTCATCTCGATGACTACAACATGTTACTGCACTATTCATCAGATGGTAGGTAGGTGCTCAAACACAGGGAGCTACGAAATATGAGAACCTACTTTTATTAAGGAACGCAATTTTTTTTCAAATATATTTAAAAAATCGAAATTCAAAACATCGTAGAACAAGTGTCGATCTCCTCGGTCCAGAATCACTTGTTACGTGGCGAGCTCTGTAGTGCCAGCTAACTGTGTGGTGCCGGCTTTGCACCACCTCAATACTTCCCGCGGATGTCGTAAGAGGTGACTAAGGGATATCCACTGGTATGGAAGCAGCGCGCTGCAGAAAAATTCTACCACCGAACTGCGATCCCCAACCCGCATGCCCAACGTGGGGATTATGAGCACTACCCCCCATGGGATACAAGCCAATATGGCGCTTATCCGTGTGCCTTGTGCTCCTACTGCGAATAAATATATGAGTATCAGGGGGAGGCCTGTCTCCATTGTGGACTGAGGCTGTTGAGGTTGAGGTGAGGTAAGGGATGTGGCTCCCTGTATATCAAATTTATTTTTGCCTTGTATTGATTCTTAGCTTTTGCCCTTGATGAAGCTGATTTCAAAAACTTGTTCGACCACAGTCGAACAAGTTTTTGAAATCAGCTTCACTGAAGGGCAACCTACAAGTTAGGTTGCCACAGACACAGTGTATGTCACAACCCTCAGTCGATCCTAAAACAACCAGGAGGAGCTGGCAAACAACTGGACTGAAATTGCAAACTCTGCCAAATAAACAATGGTTTTTGAACTAGCGCCTAGCTTTTACTAAAATAATTCACTGTTTCCCAAAATATGGCTGCAGTGAACCAATAAAGGCACAAACAATATTCGAGGACAGAAATTGATTTCCATTTATAAAATTACCATCTGCTATTTATAGAAACAAATTAGACCTAATAATTACAATTAAAACAATTTAGTCTACTGCAGACTGTTGCAAACCATCTACAGGTAGTTCAATTGATCTATATTAATACCAGTTGAAAGCATCCCTAAGACGCTGCTGGCCGCATTGCCTCGCTGAATGCTCTTTGTCAGATACTCAGGCCCCGGCCGGGCCACGCGTCGTTTCGACCAGACTTGTAATTGGTGAAGGTCTACCCATTTAATGCTAGTAATTTCTACGTACATATGTATTTTGGTATACTCCAAGTATAATATTATATCATCTGTATTCCAAATATCATGATCAAATGATACATATATGATACTTATGAAACTTATAGGAAACTGTAGAAGAAGAAGTGTACCTAGGTAGATAATTACCCATAATAAAAGCTATGTGCTAACTTACTTTGCGGCTAGATGATACTGTGTGGATTTTTCAGCTATATTATTATTTACTATTTGTGTCTTATTCCTGGTCAAAACTCGTGACCGTTTTTATAATATAAAACAACATAAGGCCAGAATAAAAGAAAAGCCATAAATGATCACCACCATCATGGAATGTGTTTTTAAATCGAGTATAATGCTTTAACAAATACTTTTAGGACGCAAGGGTATGAAATCACTATCGTCATTACCATTTCCTTCTGAATTCTACGGAGATAACATAGATCAGATATCATCACATCACATAGACATTTTTAATGGACGTTATAAACTCTCGGAATGCATTGTTAAAGTTAAAAATCGCGATAAAATCATCAATAAGCAAGCCGAAAGCATTCTTCTCGCTCATTAAGCCGAAAGTACCGGGAACGGTCGATAATTCGTACCTGCCGATGAATCATCTCGAGTGTCCCATACAAGCCGAGACTTCCTACAATGGCCAATAAACACGCCGTAAAAATATGACGGACGGCACTTAAACTGACCGTAAAGGCTGATGTCTAATGTAGCGACTGGATTTGGTGATACGATATCTAGTGAGGATGTATATAAATTTTTTTTAGATGGCGCGATAATTGTATGAAAAAATAAAAGCAAATACCTCAATTTTAAAATCAGTCCATAGCTTCAAAAAACTGCTTCATCATTATTTTAATTCCTTAAAATAATATAATTCCGTTTTTCATACGCCACCTTCTATATTGTTCTCTAATGTCCAGTCCATCTCAAAGTTACCTGTAAGAGATCGCTCAAAGCGATAAAGCCGCGCTTTGTACTTCCTTGATTCTCAGCATTTCCTCCTGTATTCTAATTAATAGAAATAAATTAGACCTAGTATTTTCAATTGAAACAATTTAGCTAACAGCAGACTGTTGCAAACAATCTACAGGTAGCCACTCGAAAGCGTCCCCAAGACGCTGGCTGCATTGCCCCGCCGCCGTATGGCAATGCTGATGCACTGCGCCAGATAGGTAATCACCAGTTCTTGGGTCACGATTCGCTTAAAAAGTACTTGACTCATTTTCTATGAGCATTATCATTTAATATTTCCACCAGAACAAACAATGGGAAATATAGCTCCACCATATTATTTTCTTTATTGTGATAAAAAATGCATGCTCATTCATTCAATGTTGTGGTGGACAGTGTTCTTCGAAATAAAGCGCGCCTTTTGTAAAATGAAGCTGTCAAATATTTTCATCATGTCAGAGGTTAAATTTAATAGCTTTGTCACTTCAATAAGTTGGTAATAATTTCTTTATGAGGCTGTTTATCGCATCGGCACACTTTTATTGTAAAATGAAAATAATGTCATCGCAGTTCGAGGAAATAACAGAACATTTATAGTATTCTACTGATAATTTCTTTTGTAAGTTATTGCTGTTTATTTTTTTTTGCCCCCGAGCGAATGTACTTCCGTACTGTTCTGCAATGTGAAATTTCTCAGAAGTTTCCTTCCCTTGGGTGGCAAAGACATTACACGACAGAAAAACTCTCTTATAAGTAACGACAGAAACTCTAGGTTTATTTTTTGCAAGCACAGCTACCCTGATTTCTCTCCGAGCCACGAAACTTTCTGAGTATAATTTATTCTTGACGAGACACTTGAATTAATCGCAATATCGAACCTGGCCAACCGTTATTAGTACATAGTTGCCAAGGTGTTTCACCCCTCTATAAATCTTGTCTAATTTGTGTGTAATTACAGGACCGTGGAGCTAGTAACAAGGAGTGCGTACCAGCGGGGAGTATACGGCACGCGTAAGCACGTGCTCCAACCCAAACCGACGACAAAAGACATAACAACCACGAAATCGATAAAGAAAACCAAACTCTACCGGCCACAGACGAAGACGTAAAATTAAAGGATGACGTTGATGAGAAACAAACTGAAGTAGCCGAAATAAAACCACCTCCAATTTCGATGCTAAAGCAAACTCACAAGGTACAAATTGCTGAAGCATAAAATAGCAATCTTTTGAATTTTGATCAATAGTATGCAACGTCGCAAAGTAACGTGCCGAAAGGTTTAAGTTAAATAGTAATGTGTTCTTTGACCCCTCCCTCGCGGAGATCATAATTTTAGTTGAAACTAAGGGTTGCACTATTTGGAGTCAAATTAAAGTTTCGTTATTATTTTGAGCCCTCCAATTCGCAGCGGGAGAATAGACGTTACATTTTTAGAGGGTCTTATTGAAATTGTTTTACATCATACCCGGACTTAGTGTGGTTATTATCTATTTTACAATTTTGGTTGCTGCTATAATTGTTTGCTAAAAATAACAAACGTTCATTTACAAATAAGTTCTCAATTTCAGTTGAAAAGGTTAAGCATATTTTCGAAACATCTCTCCGAAGCTCTCTGGAGTGTAAACAGATTTATGTTTTTTATATTTTTAGCCTTAGTAATACAAGGCCAAGTATAATTATATCTAACTTAATGCTATGTTCTGTTTGTTACACGTGTAAAATTATCTCAATCTGTTCTATTTTAGTGTTTGCTTTACTAAGTTCTACTTCATTCATATTAACTCAATGAACTGCAAGTTCATTCACTCTAAACATCGTTCTCATAAAGCTCAAATACCAGTGACTCATTCAGCATTCCGCCAGATGGTTCGCTCTTTCCGACCTAATCCCTTGCAGCCCTACATAATTAGTCCGAAGTCTATGCTAATAAATTCGAACTACAATTGCCATCTGAATAGCGCAAATAAATCTGTGTCATCCACTATGCACTCGCCGCCCGAAATGTATGTGCTGTGTCCGATGCATCACTGCACATGAATATATTCCTAAATCGGAAGGAAATAGTGTCGTATTTCGGGTGTGACACACATTTGAATCCAACCCCAAAAATCGTTTCGAGTGTCGATCCGAAACTGTATACCATTTACGAGGTTGATTGAAATTTTGCAATCAACAAGGGGAGTGAGATGATGCAATTATTCGTGTATATTTTTTGCTGTGGATTCGTTAATATGGGTATGCAACAAAACCAAAACTGAGCAAATTAAAAATTACATCGTCTACCATCAGCATAATACTGTTGGTGTTAAGAAATCGGTCCCCCATTCTCGTAATCGTTTAGAAATCGAAAAATGGTGTCATCCACACCATGCTTTTTTACAATCAGCCATTCACCATGTCCATCGATGGAATTTAGCACCATCACGCCAAAAGCTTCCCAGAACATTGAACATAAATAATGACATGCAAACTGCACTCTAGTATGCAAGTTACATGCGTACAAGTAACGCTCTGGGTTGGAATAGAAAATTTACGGGGGATTTAAGATTGTAATCGGGCTCGGTTGTTCAAAGTGATTATCGTCGAGATATCGCCCAGAGCTGTACGCTTGTACGGCCTACGCACGATATAATACCCTAATGTTTGTTACACGGAGGATATAGCGATGCGGCGTGCTGTAGGGTGCTATGGACCAAATTATTACTTTACTAGTTTTTGTTTCTATGGAAAAGTTTTAACGTTATTTCTATCCCATGGAAACTGATTGATGGACTAAAAAGTTGCTTATGTTTTATTCCAGGAACTACCTGTATGCGAAATTTCAGCCCGATCCGTTCAGTAGTTTTTGCGTGAAGAAGTAACACATATCCATCCTTTCAAAAATCTATCCTTCTAAACATCCAACCTTTCACAATATTAATATTAGTGTAATAAATAGTTGAATACGCCTCTTTTGTATCACAATATTTGTTATACAATATATACTTAGAGGTTTTTTTTTAATAATTTTTATTTTTGTAGCTTTATTTTTATTGAGTTGGTAAAACATTGTAAATTTTACCGCGTTTGAAAATACAGAGAGGGTAGGCTTTGTTACGAGTATTTTTAAACTATGCGTAACTATTCGTATCTAATATTTATTCATATGCATAGGTCAGTAACCCTCAATACTGTTTCTACTTAACCTTGTTTTGAAAATAGTCAATATAAAGAAATGGTTCGGTAACCACAATCATAATATTTTATTTATCTCTCTCTGAAACTGTTTTTAGGCAATAAAAGTATGTCGGTTTGTACCTAACCCATCGCCTCAGAATCATTGTTTTTTTACGACTTTCTAGAAGATAGCTACCGATGTGCTTCACTGTACACCCACTTCTAAATTTCCGGCTTGTCCGAAACTTCGTGTGCAAGATACCTGTGCCTATATAAAATCTTTGTTCCTTGGGATCGCCATTAGCGAATTCTTCTCAATGGATAATAACGACGTCTATTACTGAGCACTCGACATAAAAGTTGATTCGAGAACTTTCGAGAGCTTTCGGTTCTTTTCATTTTTGTTCTCCTTAATGAATTGATGGGGTGATTGGAAGGTATTTATTTTTGGGTTGAGCGTTGTGTTCTTTGTTTTACAGAACTTCCAAATGAAGTTTTCTATAGAAAAAAAATCCTATTAAAGCCTGTTCAGACGCGGTATTCGCTACCCAAAGCGGCAGCGGACAATTCCGCTCGGGGTTTCATGCGGTTCGCGGTATTTTAGCGACAGTTAGAACTACCGCATACCCACTCGGATTTCGCTGCTACCCTGAGTAGCACATACAGGGTAGGTCTGACCAAGCCCTTGGTGCCATCTTAGCCCAAAGATATTTTGGGTTGGCCTTTGTGTAACCAGACACAGGCTTTCCTCAATGATCAAAATATTCATCTCAAAAGTAGTATCGATTCAGTTTGTTGCATAATTCTTAAACTAAGTACCTAATTAATTCAAATAACAATGACACTTTCTTATTGATTCAAATTAAAACGATGGCGACAATTTTAGAGTTGTCAAATTAAGAAAGCTGGAACTCACTGGAACAGAGTTAAACAGAATCAACCGCCACAAAGCAAAACATTACATCGCAGGTCATGTAGAATGTTAGTTTTAAATTTTAGTTTTAGTGTCATTTAATTTATTAAAGAAATGAACGTTATCGCAAAACCCGACTTGTCCTAAACAAGCTATGGACTTGCGTTTTTAATTTTATTTATTATCAGCTGACGTTTTATCCCCAACTTAAACTTGCAACTTTTAACTTTCGCATGCGAATTGCAAACTAAATCCAAGTCCCATGAAAATAACCACTATTTTACAATGACAGACCCGTAATTTGTTTGTTCGCCGCGAGATTCCTTTCATTATGCGTTCGTGCCCCATAAAATATGCAACTGAAATGAGAAAAATGTGTCGCAGTGTAGCAACCCTAGCCCAGAGCAACCGCCCAAACACCTAGACCAACGCAAAAGAAACTGAACTTTATCCGGCTTGGGTTAAATCTCAGTTTTGCTCGATGGGTTGTGGTTCTTATAGGGTTGTCACACGTGGTGAGTTAAGAATCATAATCTCGGATGGTAGTATGAGTAACATACACGTCGCCTGTTCGCATTAGCTATGAAAATAACGGTAAATGTTACCTTTCTGAAGGAGTTGTTGGTTTTCTTTATGGTAAAAGTTGGGTTGTTCGTGCGTTATGGTTTGTGTATTTCGTAAGCCGTGTTAGCTTAGTGGGACTAACCTGACTTTCAATCTGACGGTTGTGCGTTCGAATCCAGGTCCGATGATTCTTTGCTTGTCGAAATGTGTCTTACCTGTAACAAAACAAAAACTCATTAAATTGGAACTGATAAGTCAGTTTTTTATATGTATACAGGGTTATTGGTCATTCTCTGTCTGTTTATCTGTCAGTGAACTGAAGGTTCTGCTCTTCATCACGAACACTGTCAGTGAATTACCAATAACCCTGTATACAAAATTTTTATTAAAGTCATTTACAACGGGATATTTACCATGATTTGAGTTTTGAGCTTAGATACATTCTCACATACAATATCACCTACAGCAACACAAAGTTGATAAAGCTCTACCAACATGAATATGTTATGAATATATACACGCGTACATATTCATAACATTCGAATAAATCACTAGATAAGACGAGTGGTATTTTTAATGGGCTATAAAGGTTTCAGCTCACTTCGGCCGTCGATAAATAATAAGTTTATCCTAGGCTCAGCTTCCATCTGTCCGCAACAGTGGGGTGGTAGCTTTACGCGTGATTTAGGATGCGTTTGACCTCAAAGCTAAATTAGCCTAGGCTATAGTATTATAATATCTGTGCCTAGGCCTTCCATGACTTGGGTTAGTGAAACGATGCCAATCTGAGCCTGAATGTGAGCTTATTCGCGTAATGCGTGGGTAATCTAGGTCACTTAAAAAGAGATGTGTACATGTAAGCGGGTTAACTACGAACTTTATTTGTGTTGGAAGAACACCAACGTTTGTGTTGGAAGAACACCAACGTTTAACGGACTGATTATTATCTATTTCATCACTAATTTAATGCCTTCGGCTTTGGACGCGTTGTTTTTATGGCAACATTTAAAAGTGATTCCTAACGCATAGGAAATGATTTATGAGATAAAAAGTAATTCCAGAATAGATGTTCAGTAGTGTTGGCGTGACGAAGTAACAAACATCCATACAGCCAAACTCTCGAATTTATAATATTAAGTGTGATTATCATCGTCAGACTATATAAGTCCACAGCTGGACGGATAGGTATCCCCTTCTCCCCTCCCCTCCGCCATACACATGTAAAATTACAGCTTTCTAGAACTAATACCCAGTTACTCAGCTAAGCCGCGGACGGACGGACTGACAGGGCGAAAGGGTTCCTTGTTGACTACGGAACCCTGAAAAATTCATTAGTTTGACTCCCTCACAGCGTATATTGGTTCACCGCTAGACGCAAGCCTCCCCCTGATAAGCGCCTCGTTGGCTTTTATCTGAGGGAATGCCCATAATCCCCACGCTGGGCATGCGGGTCGTTGCCCCACCTCGTGGATATCCCTTAGTCGCCTCTTACGACACCCGCGAGAAGTGCTGGGCTGGTGCAAATTCTAAGCCGGCACTACAAAGTCAATTAGTTTCACTAGGTCTACGTGATATTACCTAAGACGAGATGCCGTTGATGCGTGGTTCCACTTGTGCTCCCACTATCCATCGAAATTACTGTCTAAGGCCATGGCCACACTGCGAGCGTCTAGGTAGACTGCTAGGTTAGCGGAGAGCTTCGTCGAACCAATAAATCGAACAAAAAAATTAAATAAATAAAAAATGCTGGAAATACACACAGCATAATCTAGCCCCAAGCTAAGCAGAAAGTAAGCTAAGTATACATAGAAAACACCCAGAGCATTGGTTCTGGGTGTTTTCTATGTACCTATATCTGCAGATCGTACAAGCGTTTGTCCCAAGGCGGGAATCAAATCCGCAGCCGTTGCAGGCGGATCTTCGTTCACTGCGCCAGAGAGGTGGCTTAGAGTTCAAAGTCCCAAAACAGACATTTGACAAATATCATATTTCAGTGCATGTCCTCGGCTTGACCTTTCGGAGATTACCTATCACTTACCTAACGTTACACACATGTACTTACGTCACTTACGTTGTCCTTTCATTGCGCGCGTCGAAGTGCGAGGGGGAAAGAGGCGCGCGGGGCGCTCGGCAGGGGCGAGCGACGATGGTCGCGACCGCGCTCTTCAGTACGCTATTATTCACCTAGTGTGCACACGTGTATTGCTAACGCTGTTGTAGCGTTCGTGTTTTGATGTTGGATTAACGTGTTTAATACGTAAATGGTAAGTCTAGTCCTAATTTTTATTTTGTGCGTTTAGGAAGTGAAATTTTTAATGGCGTGTATATTCGAGCAAATTGAAAGCACTCGCTCGCTTACAGCAGCAGTCAGCTATAAAATACTTTTCGTGGTTTGCTTACGGCGACTATGGAAAGGCGCTATCGGCCACTTGCACTTACAGTCATTGGTCTCGCCAAGCGCAGACGTCGGCTCAATACGCGGAGCCGTCGTCTCAATACGCGGAGCCGTCGTCTCAATACGCGGAGCCGTCGGTTCGATTGGCGGAGCCGTCGGATCGATACGTGGAGCCGTCGGATCGATACGTGGAGCCGTCGCGTCGGCGCGATAGACGGAGCCGTCGGCTCGATATACGGAGCCGTCGCGTCGGCTCGTTATGCGCTGCCATCGGCTCGCAAACTAAAGCTGCTTACTCGACATGTGCGACCGCGACCGTCTGGTTTTCAAATTCAGCTACTTAAATGTGAAGAGCCGGTTTTTGTCTGTAAAAGGGGGGGGGGGGGGTCACTCACTTTCAGCAGGCCTTCTACCCTCAAGAAGCAACGCGCTTTATTATTTAACCGGACAACTCTTCACATTTTACTATGCACATGTTGTCACTCTGGTGCATAATCATATAAAGTCTTGCGCAATTTAAGCTTTCGCTTTGGCTTTGCTAGTTGGTGATGGGATTCTTTTCACTCTTGTTTTAGATGGCTCAGGGAGGTGTTTTTGTCACTTTTGGTGAGCTACTCGAGGTTTCTGCAGACACAGAACGGGAAAACCTTATCCTGGAAAGGTTGAAGCTGCTTGCTCAGGAACACTTGCCTGATGGATGGGCTGATTGGAAAGTAATTAAAGCAACCAAAGAAGAGGTTTTTGGGGACAGTCTAGACCCCCAACTTCTCAATAAGCTAAGGTTTGCTCTGCCAACGGTAGGTCTCGCTAGGGCGTTTGATCCGGAGACAGAACACCTTTCGGAGAAAGGTTTTCGGGAGTTAAAAATTAAACTGCTGGATTGGCAACACTGCCCGCCATCGTGTGTGTTTCGACTCCGCGTTATTTATCACGTTTATCGTTGAAAATGGCGAATAAACCGCTAGAAAGTATTATACGGGACCTCCAAAAAACCTTACAAGGCCTTGCGATAAAAATTGACTCATTGGAAGCGAAGATAGAAGAACAATCGAAGATTATTTCAACATTGCAGACTTCGAACAACAAAACAAGCGAAAAGTCCTCGTCATCGGCGCCGGACCAAGTGACAGCTGCAGTGACAAAACAGCCCGCTGCAGCGCTGCAACGATCGGAACGCGCTGAACGTCGAAACAGAAATACTGCCTTGGCGAAAACATCAAGCGCTGCGCCGCACAAATCCAGCGCGGCTAGCGATGCATTGAAAACGCCAACGCAAGATGTAAACAAAGCAACAATGAATGCGAATTTATCAGCTAAAAGCATGACAATTGCTCCTACTTCGGAGACGAAAAGTTCTACCAAAGAGGCAGCTAAAGCAATAAAAAATACAATAACAGAGTCTCAATCTCAGACTAGTATTCAACAAAGCCAACCAAAACCCGAATGGAAAGTTGTAGGCCCGAAACGGAGGAAGAAACGACCTGCTGTCGTAGTTGGCACGGGGAACGACGACCACGAGCTTAGGGCCGTGGAAAGAATACGCTGTATACAAGCTTGGTATTTCGAGCCGAATACTACTACGGAAAAAATACAACTATTCCTAAACAAGATAGTGAAGTCAAAATTCACGGTCGAAAAGAGAAAGATACGTACAGACAGGCACGCTGCATTCATGATAAGTATGCCTACCAGCGTCTACGAACAGGTGACATCGCCGGATGTGTGGCCCCCAGGAGTGCGGTTCGTGGAGTGGTTTCCCGGGCGCCCCCGTGCCTCACGGGGAAGCACTGAGGAATGGCCCAGGCCGCCGCCGAACTAATGACACCTCGACAGCTCCAGTGAATGTTCCGGTATGTGTAAACGCTTCAAAGAAACTCTTAATTTGCCATCAAAATATACAGTCATTATCGAAAAAAACACAACGTATCGAAGTGCTACTGAATGGTGAAATCAAGTGTGACGTGCTTGCAATAACAGAACATTGGCTCACAGACCAAGAGATTAAATGTGTTTACCTACACAACTATAAGCTAGCTTCAAACTTCTGCAGAAAAATTACTCCTCGCCGAGGCGGGTCCTGTATTTATGTTAAAAATAGCCTCAATTATGTTGAAAATATGGAGCTTACTAAACTGTCCGTGGAACAGTTCTGTGAAATTTCGGCTATTGAGCTCATTGACTACAAGGTGACAATTGTGTGTGTATACAGAACAAATGTTGTAAGTACAATTGCCTTTTTACCATATCTAGAGTGTCTGCTCGACAAGATTTGCGAACTTGAGTTGGAATGCCTAGTTGTGGGAGATTTCAACATAGATGTGTTGGGACAGAGCAACACTCTAGACCGGAATAGACTATCTGATCTACTATCTACCCATGGCATGATCAACAAAGTAGATTTCCCCACACGAGTAACTGCCACTTCATCAACCGGCCTAGACCACATTTACACAAACTTGTGCTCGGAGGATGTCTCCGCAAGGCCGGTAGTCACTAACATCAGTGACCACTTGGCAGTGTGTGCTGAGGTCAAGCTGTGTGGGCCTCCGCCCAAATGTGAGACCGTTCTAGCTAGAGACTACTCCCAACGAAACCGAGCTAACTTTGTGGATGCTATCATGAGTGTGGATTGGGCCGCTACATATGATAAACATTATATCTCCACAGACTTACTTGCGTTATCAATAATTAATGTAATTTCCAATAAAATTGACATATGCTTTCCGTTGAAGAAAATAATTAAAAATAATAAGTTGCAATCCTGGATTAATAATGAAATTGAATCTTTTAGAATCCTGATATTTGACATTATTGATTTATGTAAATTGACATCTCCTAATGAAAATACAATTAATTTGATTAATGACTTAAATATTAGGTATGACATGATGATTAAAAATGCTAGAAATAAGTACTTCTCTGACATTCTGCATAATAGTAAAAATACATCGAAGACGATGTGGGGAATAGTAAATCAGCAACGAGGGAAAACTAAATCTGTTATTGCTGACTTTACAGACGTTGTGAGAAACGCCAATGGACATCCGTTCCCTACCAAGAAATGCGCTGTCAACGCCATGAACTCTCGGTTCGTGAACGCTGCAGTGGCCTGCGGCGCGCCCGCCGCGCAGCCTACCAGCGTGCTCGCCGCGCTGGAGGCGGCGCGCGCGCCCGCCGACCGTTCCATCAGACTTCGCCCCTTCACGCCCCTTGAGGTGTTCACCATCATTACCTCACGGATACCTCCCAAACCGTCGAAAGATGCATACGGCATCTCCATGAAGTGGATGCGTGTGGCGGCGGCCCCCCTGGCGCCTGTACTGGCGGACTTGTTCAACCTTTGCCTCAGGCGAGGAACGTGTCCGGAGCCATTTAAACTTAGTAAGGTTTCACCATTATACAAGGGAAAAGGTAAGCCGCGCGACATAGACTCATACCGACCAGTATCGATCATCCCGGCGGTGGCCAAAGTACTCGAGAACGGGCTGTGCTCTCGGCTCGTGGAGTACCTGACTGACACCCAGGCGCTGTCGGACCGCCAATTCGCATATCGCGAGGGCAGGTCGACCACGTCGCTCACTCGTGAGGTCATCCGCCGCGTGATGTGCGCTCGCGAGAGCAAGCACCACGTGGCCGTCATATGCTGTGACCTCTCGAAAGCATTCGACGTGGCCGACCACACCATACTCGAGATGAAGTTACGCCACTACGGCATCGCGAACGCGCCGCTCGCACTCATGGTAAGTATGATGCGAGCCAGACGTCAGGTAGTGGTGGGAGCGGGAGGTACCGAGAGATCCGACCCCCTGACCACAACTATGGGTGTCGCGCAGGGGTCATCGGTCTCGAACATCCTGTTCTCGCTACTCCTTAACGACCTTCCGAGTGCCGTAACCTCCGCCGAGATAATGATGTACGCTGATGATGTCGCCGCGGTGGTAACCGCAACATCTGTCGACCGCCTCGAGGAAAGGTTGAATGAAGCATCAGACCAGCTCGCTAACTGGTTCTACGCGAACGGCCTAGCACTGAATTTATCTAAGACGCACTTCATGCACTTCCGTCTTTCAGGCCGCCGCGTGAGACCACTAGTGGTGCTGGCTGATGGAGTGCAGATCGAGCAGGTCGAGCGTACGACTTTCCTAGGCTTCGAGATAGACCGCGCGCTCACCTGGGAAAGTCATATTCACAACGTCTGTGGCAAACTAGGTGGAGCGTGCTTTGCACTGTGGCGGCTATCTAGTTTCCTACCGAGGGAGGTTGTACGCTCTTGCTATTTCGCGACGGTACAATCTGTGCTCCAGTACGGAGCAGAGCTCTGGGGCCGCGCCGCCGAGTGGGAGCGAGCTTTCCGCTTACAGAAGCGGGCCATTCGAGCGGTGGTGCGCGTGCCACGTGAAACCTCCGCCCGCCCTTTCTTCAAGGAACTAGGCGTACTCACACTACCATCCCTGGTAATCTTTCAGGTAGCCGTCTATGTGAGGACAAACCTGAAGGATTTCAGCAACCTTGGAGATGAACGCGGAGGCAACACGCGCCACGCTGGTCTACTAGCCGCGGTATCGCGCACCATGGCAAAGTCTGGGAAGGTAACACATGTCATGGGACCAACGGTATACAACCGATTGCCTAAAATGATCAAGGAGGCTCCTAGTCTCAACACGTTCAAATCCAAACTTAGGCGCTGGCTTGTCGAGCAGACATTCTACACCTTCAATGAGCTCACAAGCCTGAGAGTAACAAACTTAGTCGGTACCTAGATACTTACAAATGTATGTTCAATTATCTTTACTTTATATATTTGTTATATAAGTAATTTAAGATGATGTGTAATTATTAATTAATTATGCTAATATTTTGTTTGACCTGTAATGTAATTATTCCATTATAAATAAATGAACTGAACTGAACTGAACTGAACTGAACTGGGAGTTTACGCGAGCGCTCATATTGAGCCCACCAGCCATCTCGAACCGAATAAGGGGCTCTGCGGTACAAACTGAGATTTTTAACAAAGCTCTGACTCCTCTAAAACATTTGTTGCTTTCGAGATCGCAAGCAGATGCAATTCTTGCTGGAGAGATAGATTCGGGAGACGATCGGGCTCGTAAAAGAAGAAGCAATTCATCTTCACTGTCGTCCCAACCGAAGCCGAAGAAGTCAAAGGTTGATGTGCTGGAGAGGCGTATGGAGGATATGTTCGCAGTTTTAATGGACAAGATTGAGTCGCTGAAGACTCCAGATCCCCGTGAAGCAGATACTGATAATTACTCAGTCGATGAAAGTGAGCGGTCAGGTTCACCAATATCCGATAGTGAATCCCTCACAGCTGACGCTGCTTGGAGGGCACCGCGACTCGATTCCGGCTTAGTCTCACCGAAGCGTTGCGACGACGGGGAGCGGTATACTAGGGAGTTCGAATTCCTACCTCAGGTCAAGGAGGCAGAACCACTTGTTCCAGAACCTAGTCCACAGATTAAGAACGAGGGAATTGAGTGCCAAAGACTGGGTACTGAGGGTTGGAATAGAATAAGGTATAAAGAAGTAGAGAAGTCATTACACGCAGCGCCTGTTTTTAGCGCGTTAAAGATTAATACGGAACTGGGAGGCCAAGCAAGTCATGTTTCGCCTCTATTTGCTAAGCAAGAAGGCATGTTGGGGACTATAACCCACGGCCTTCTCCTCCAAAGGAAGGCTCTTGCAGAGGATTTGAAGAGAATAGCAAGAAATTGCCCAGCTGCAGCTGAGGAGGTAAGGAAGGTTTTAGCAGAAAACTCTCCATTCAGGTCAGTTACGGACAACCTCCTCCAATATGTATGTGCGCACCGAGCCGAGATGATCGATTTTAGACGAAAGGCGTTTAAACCAAGGAATGATATCCTAAACCTCGCATTGCATCAAATTCCTCCTTCGGCAACTCACTTATTCGAAGAGAAAGCGTTGTCAGCCTTCTTGAAGGATAACGGCGGTAATATGCGAATTTTTCCATCGAAGTTCGGAAGATTCCCAGACAAAAGAGAAGGAGAAAAGGACCTTTTTCGGAGGCCGTCTAGATCTTCGCGGGTTGCTTCGTTCAACTCAAGAGAGCCTACTTGGCGGACACGGTCATCAGCCCCTACTCAGACCAACAATGCCAACGGTTCTCGGGCCACCTTTCGGAAGTCCGCTTCGACCAATTTACGCGCTAGACAGTCAAGCGGGAAACAAGCACCGAGACGGGGCGATAACCGTCAACAAAGAGGTCGCAAATATTGACTATTTTGTAGGGGGCCAACTCAAGAACTTCCTACCAGAGTGGAAGGCGCTCGGTGCGCCAGCCCCTATTTTAAATATAATTTCGGGTTATGCAATACCGTTTGTGAAAAAACCACCTTCAGTTCTCCTAACAGCTACCCAGTTAAGAAAATTTGTGACAGAACCATCTATAATTATGACCAAGGAAATAGAGTCTCTAAGGAGATCGGGCGTCGTAGAAAAGTCAAACGTCAAGACGGGATTTCTGTCACGAATTTTCTTGATTCCAAAATCGAACGGAAAAGTAAGACAGATCTTCGATCTGCGCCGCCTAAACAAGCATCTCAACCCGCAAAAATTCCGTCTTATAAACCAGTCTCAGGTTCCCATATTTCTTCAAGACGGGGACTACATGGGGAAATTAGATTTCAGTCAGGCCTATTTCCATATTCCTATAAAGGAGAGCCACAGAAGGTACCTTTGTTTCGCATACCACGGCGAACTTTTACAGATGACGTGTCTCCCATTCGGTTTGTCCAGCGCCCCGTTGACATTCTCTCGGGTCAGCAACTGGGTAGCGAGCGTTTTGAGGAGAGAAGGGATTCGAGTCAGCGTCTACTTGGACGATTTTCTGCTAGCTCATCAGAATCCCCAAGTCTTAGAGAAACAAATTGCCTACACCATAGATCTCCTTCAGAGACTCGGGTGGTGCGTAAATCTAGTAAAATCAATTACAAGGGCCACGCAAAGGATAGAGTTTCTAGGTATCGTATGGGATACAAAAGCAAATCAGAAGAGGTTACCCGCCGAAAAGATGGAGGCGTTAGAAAAGTTGTTAAAAAGACACCAAGATCGAGGTACGTGGTCCTGGCAAACGGGCATGTCCCTCATAGGAAAGTTAGGTTTCGCAGCGTTTGTGACCCCGATGGGTCGTCTAAATACGAGACACATACAAAGGGCCAGTCGGAAGCTTCCAGAAGACCGTCCAAATCTGATGACAGCAATGCCCATGCCCGCTCTCACAGATTGCTTATGGTGGACCCAGAACTTAAAAATACCATCCAGTCTCTTCATACCTCAACCAACCTTATTCGTAACTACAGACGCTTCCCACCTAGGATGGGGGATTCAACTAGTGGACTTTCACCTGTCGGGTCTGTGGCAAGGTGTCCAAGTGGACTGGCATATAAACGAAAAGGAGCTCTTCACAGTTTACATGGCTCTGTCAAAATTCAGGGATGTAGTAGCACGGCAATCGATAATGGTACAGTCCGACAACAAGACAGTAGTCTCATACATCCGAAATCAGGGGGGTACAAGGTCGGTTCGGCTTTTAGAAGCAACAAGGAAATTGTTGAATCTAGTAGTAAGTTTGGAAGTGACTCTTCACGTTTTTTACCTACCGGGTCGATACAACTCAATCGCAGATTGTCTGTCGAGAGGGAAACCTCTTCCAGATTGGCATCTCAGCGACGAGATAACTCAAAGGATTTTTCTGAAATGGGGAATACCCCAGATAGATTTGTTCGCGACAGCCCAGTCGAAGGTAGTTCCGAATTATGTGTCCATAGACTCGAGAGATCCCCAGGCTTGCTTTACAAATGCATTCAGTCAACAATGGAACTTCAACATAGCCTGGGTGTTTCCTAGACCACCATTAATACCCAGAGTGCTTCAGCATTTGAACAAAGCTGTGGGGACGTTCCTATTAGTGGCGCCTCGGTGGGAGAGGGTATTTTGGAGGGGCGACCTCAAACGCAGAGCGATGGAGGCTCCCTTTCAAATATTCAATACAGACCTTCATTTGATCGACATGTCCACCAACTGTCCTCCCCCAATGGCGAAGGAACTCTTTTTAGAGGTTTGGAAGATACGGGGTGGGGTGATCTGTCAGTAGGCTTAGACCCCGAGGACGTAGTTTTGCTTCATTCAGCTTGGCGTGTTTCTACGTGGCGAACTTATGGATCCGCGTGGAAACAGTGGGTGGTTTGGTGTAAAGAGAACAAAGTAAAACCAAACAAGCCTAACCCACAACATATTGCTTCTTACCTAGGTTATTTATCGCGAGTAAAGAAGTTAGCTTATTCAACTATATTAGTTCATAAATCAGTGGTAGTTACTTTAGCGAATCCGTTGCTTGGACAGAGTTTATCGTCCCATCCTCTAATCACAACAATGCTTAAGGCCCTAAGTAATAAGAGTTGCTCTACAAAAATCATTACTCGTCCTAGAATATGGAATATTCAAGATTTGGTACAGTGGCTCAAGGATCATATACCACTACATGACAGTATATTTCAGATTTCTAGGCATGTAGCTTTACTTTTACTTACAGCGTCGGGTCGTCGAATTCACGACTTGACTCTTTTACACATTGACAAAGATCATTGTGAGATCACAGATACGTCGGTCATTTTTTGGCCAAGTTTTGGTTCCAAGTCTGATAATGCGAAGCATCGCCAGTCGGGCTGGCAGTTGGGTTGTTCTGGAGACCCAGCCCTGAGTCTTGTCACATGGGTAAAATGTCTGATCAAGGTCTCAGCAGATAGAAGAAAGGCACGTGAAAATTTGTCTAGTTTGTTTATTAGTACCCGCGGTATAGTGAAGCCTGCCTCCAGGGCAGTGATTGCTGGGTGGCTTAAAGCTCCCTTTGCAGATCTCGGTATTAATTGTAGTCCGGGCTCAATTCGGTCGGCAGTTGCGTCCTATAATTATCAGCAAGATGTTCCGCTGGATCAAATATTGCAGCAGGGGAACTGGAGGGGTTCAGAAAACTTCTTCAAACACTATTGTAGACCTGTAGATAAACCTCGTGAAGCTAATGCTACGGTATTGAACGGTTCTTTTAAAGCTGTATAACACGCGTTCTAACTAGTTTCTTAATTGTTTAGGTTAACGAAACCTGTGATTCGTACGTTAAGTTCCTGTATTACTAGAAGGCTGATCTTATTATAGATACATTTGTGTGGTTGAGTTTAATTTGATTTTAATATGTGAAGGATGTTTCCACATTTTTGTTTTTGTTTTCATTATTTTCAAATATAATGTTTATTAAACACAATAATTATTATTTATTGAATGCCCTAATCTCCAAGAGGGTCTATTTACCTTAAGGGTCACAGTACGCTATAGGCGCCGGCAGAAGTCAGACATGTCTCCGAAAGGTCAAGCCGAGGACATGCACTGAAATAGAACCGTTTTCCACCCCGGAGGGAAGAAAACGATTATTTCAGGTCATGCCGAGGCTTGACCTGAGTAAGGCCTAGCCGGCGTTTCGGAAGAGGTACTGAAGAGCGCGGTCGCGACCATCGTCGCTCGCCCCTGCCGAGCGCCCCGCGCGCCTCTTTCCCCCTCGCACTTCGACGCGCGCAATGAAAGGACAACGTAAGTGACGTAAGTACATGTGTGTAACGTTAGGTAAGTGATAGGTAATCTCCGAAAGGTCAAGCCTCGGCATGACCTGAAATAATCGTTTTCTTCCCTCCGGGGTGGAAAACGGTTCTATTAAATTTCAAGCATTGCTAGTCGCCTGTATGTAGCGAGGCAATGACAGATTGGGATATTTTACAGTTTTATTGTCACCGATAATTTTGATTTTGATTTTTGTGGCTGGGCGGTGAGTGGGTTAGCTGTAAGCCTAGCTAAGCTACCATCACCGCCATTCGAACCTAGCCGCCTGCTTAGGCGCTCGCAGTGTGGCCGTCGCCTAAGAGCTCCCTTTACATCGTATTCAGCATATTCTCTGCATAAAGGTTTCATCTGGCTTTAGGCGTCGATAAATAATAAGTTTATCCTTAGAAAGCGGCGGGTAATGAGATACGAGGTATTACTGTAATAGGCGCGTTGATTTGTAAGTGCGGGACTGCTTTACTCGGCTAAGCCCGGGAGCGGTGCCGCGGCGTTCTGATGATACACAGGGATGAGAGGTTTGGACAACTTTTGTGGCTAAAGGTTTTGGAGGAGTTCAATATTGAAAACAGGTAGGTATCAGATATCTACCCTTTGCTGGAAATATTATAAGAAAAGCCAGCAATATTTTACTAAAACCACCAAGGCGAGGATTCATGGGCATTTCTTGTGTGAGGGGCCAAAATCCACTTCGGTTTACTGCGTTACACCAATTAGCAATAGTCCGTTCTAGAATATTTAGAAGGTATTCAAACTTTCCCACTGTAGGGCATACGTCTCGTACTTTTTGAAAAGAGAAATAGAGAGGACGTGTAACCTACACGTGGTTTCTCTTAGTTGTAATTATATTAGTAAGTTACTTATGGTGCACTAGTAGACAAAGCCAAAAATCCTCTTCACACTTGTGCGCTGATCACGCGCGAAGCGGCAAACAGTGAGTGTGCATCCGATTCCCACATTCTTCCTCAGTTCCAGTATTTTGTCGGTTTTTTGTCTCACGACAAAGGGTTGCAAGGCATGCATGACTGTGGAGAGGCCTAAATAATGTTCTCCAAACATGTTCACCAATCTTCCCACCCGTGTGTCAGCGTACTTACGCCGCCATCCTCGGGTTTACTTCGATTATAGCCACAATAATTGAGGCTGAACGGGTAAGTTAATCCAGTAGTTGGTTACTGCATAATGCATGCTGGACCGCGGCTGTCCTGACGGGGTAATGCAGGAGAAGATAATGCTGACGTTTGCTGTACCATGTGTATGCCTGTGGATTTGTTGCCCGGACCTTTCGTCGAAGTATAGTCCTATAGAACGAGTGCGCATCAGCCCGCGCTTACTTTGGACACATTTATTAAGTTATAGGTACATTTTCAAATCAAAATGTATCGTATAGCAATAGATTAAGTTATACATAGCAATATATGTACACAGTTTTTGACTTGTAATAATTATTATCAATAAAGACTATTATGACTATTATGACACGTTTTCATGCGAATTTGATTCGTGTGAAAACGAACGAACACGCACGAATAATTAATCTATAATAAGGGAGTGCGCAGACTGCGTGCGATTAGTCGTCGGTATTATGTGCGTTTAGCTACGTTAAACGCCATATCAGCGGACACTGCTTAGTTGACGAAGAAAAACGTTTTCAGTGTGCGCATTCAATTAGTACGAACAGTATTCATACGTTTACGTACTTATGCGTTATAATATAAAGCGCTTCTTGGTATCTATTATTATTTCTATTTATTTTTAAACTGATTCAAATTAAACATTTTAACACTAAGCCGGTTATGTGAAACGTTAAATTTTTCTAAAAAGAAGTACTTATACGTAATACTGAAAAAAAAAATAATCGGTAATTAATAAAAGAAACATAGTGTTATTCATAGATGATGATAACACCTTTATAGTATTACGGAAATTATAGTGATCGATGATCTCTTCCACGCTATGAACTATGTATTCGTTTTGAAGGCGTTACACTTTTTAAAAAAACATTTCAAAACAAAATAATAACAATGATCCGAAGTAAATTAAAGTGAGCTAAAGTACAAATCAGTTGAGGGTAGGACACAAAAATTTACTTGACGTCTCAAGCAATACCGTTAAGTCCAAGGAGTACATCGCGCGCTAAACGCCTTTTTGCACTCACTCGCTTACCTATGTGCCAGCCAGCTAGTATCCCGAGGAATCCAAATTCAGAATTTCGTTAAAGTTTTGCCTTGATACGATAGTGAGGAAACAAAATAAAAGACAGTCGCGTGTCGTTTATTTCTCGTACCAAAGTGGGCACAAACCACAGAATAGTATGCCCAACTCAAATCACATGATGTATCTAGAAGCTGCTTGAATCATTTAATTTTAATTGTACTTTAATTTATTTATAAATAACCTATGGGTTCCTTTTTTATGACCTGAAATAAATGATTTTATTATTATTATTATTATAATTCATCTTATTAACACTGGAACTAGCGTATTCTGCAACGTAACATTTAGTTATCGAGCCTCTATCCGTATCTGTCTGTCTGTTGGTTTTGATAACTTCTAACTTATATGGTAATTACATTTTCATGATTTTTTTACGCTATAAATACACAATTTTTGGTTGGTTGTTCTAAATACTGTAATACTCACCCTATTAAAGTGCTAATACCCCATTCTCGACTCTTACTATCAAATTATATCGTAAGCAGTCTATAATTACCGGTAAAGTTGTAAAACTCAAATTATTTCCTCGGAAATGACAAATAATTGGTTGCAGTTGGAAACTCTTAACGATGGCAAACTAGACTTCAGGAACCCTTTAGGGTAGGAAGCTAAAAATATCCCCATATTTATTTAGGTAGGTACTGTCTGTTCACACAAATCAATAAATGGTTTTGATGCTTTCGTATTTTTTTAGAGTTTAGTAAAATTGTGACTGCGTTAAATCGCGCGGAGTGGAAGGAGAGAAGAGAGGTTTTTGCCCAGCAGTGGGACAGAAATGGCTGAAAAAGAAGGAAAATTGTTGCTATGTTGTTAAGCTTTTTTATCTTAACGCCTACCAACATCTGGGGGAGAGATTGTGAGATACAGTGTAATATTAAAGGGATTACGCCCGAGGTACCCTCACGACGTCGCGGCAGTCCGCACGCGGCGGTGTGCGCGTGCGGTGCTCTCGAGCGAGTGCGATCCATTAAAACATATTCGCGTGTTTCTGTTCCCAGTTCCCTCCCTATAGGAGTGACTGAATCCCACATTGGCGACGAGGACAAAAACAGTATGTACTAAGTAGTTACCAAATCGAAGTTCTCCCACCAACTTATTTTCGTAAAAGGGGAAGGGTAGACGCGTGATTGAGGTAAGTTTGCTGGAAAAAGTACTCCTTGCGTTAGGATTTCGCTAACGATGTTATTTAGGTATTGTTTTAGTTCAAGTACAATTGATTTTGTTTAGTGCTAGGGTAGAAAGATAAACTATCTCCATACCTTATCCAACACTTTTAAGAAATTGAATACTCTTTCACTAATTGCCTACGATTACGTGTCTACCGCAACCTTAGCATTTTCTCGTGGTGGTTATTACAATCGAGCTCGAGGGGTAACGAAAACGACATAATATGTTGAAGATAAAAGGCATAATGTACCTGTCCATAGCAATAATTTACAAACTGTAAAAATATTTCTGGTAGCTGACTTATGACGGAATAAGTATAAACTGTATCATTGCTATGGACCAACTCCAGGGAATGGACACAAGTTTTTACACGCCTTGATAATTATGTTCCACAATGAGTCAAAAACAAAGTCGGGTAAATTATTTAGATACACATACAATGTATGTTATGTTAAGTATCTAAGTACCTACCTACTTATGAAGTCTGTCGGTTCCTACTCATTGTAACTGTGCCACGTATTACTATACGTTACTTTGCCATATTCCAAAGATTCATTGGGAAAATAATCTACATTACCAAGGTACGTAAGTATCTAATCTATTGGTTTCTTCTCATTTAAATTTTGCCAGGAATTTAATCAAATAAAGACTCTCTACTTTGCCGTATTCCGATGTTATTATAAAGCTAATAAGACCTATAAAATACTTGGGTGCTGATTGCACCTACATACCTAACTTGGTGGTAAGTAGGCGCTATAGGTGAGTGAGTACTCCACCACCGAAGTCCCGTCTCAAAGCCGATCTCTGTTCATTAGAGACATCGGGTCGGGACAAGAATAAAAAGGGCTATAGAGATTTTTGTTGGTTTAAAGTGTAAAATGTATATATAAAACAACGAGCTACCTTACAACATTTTCGTGTCAGTGTTTAGTTTTATATTTTGACCTTTTCTAAGTGTACATTTATTGTATTTATGGAAATAAAGAGTTTTTGATTTTGATTTTGAACACTGAAGTGGGCTAAAACTACAGAAATATATTGCAATATTCCGGGTTCACTTTGAGCCTCAGTACCAAGCTACTAATAAACGGAGAATATTTTTCGTGGAAAGTAACGCGTAGTGGTCCTCCAGACGGCGGCGGCGCGCCCTGCGGGTTGCATTGCACCGCCGAGGCTGGCCAGTTGCGTTAAGCTCATGAAACAAGATCGATAAAAAAAAAAACGATAAGTTTGTATTTAGACTGCGGCATCAAAGTAGCAAATGCAACTTTTCAAATGAGAATGAGAACCAAATAGACCAAATAATCGAAAATGTACTTCGACAAAACTATCTTACAGAAATTCTGTATGGTTGACAATGTTGACCTAGACAAAATTTTAACGGAAGATTTAAGCGAACGCGCTTGAAGTTGTTGAAAAAATTACTTAAGTACCTTTTTCAAAGGCAAATCAATGGGCTGCAACCCAAGTGAAATTGAGGTCAAAAAGAAGAAATCAAACTGATGTAATTGCAATAGTTGATTGCAATAAATATGGTAGCAAAAATCGTAAGTCTGATTCTAATCCAAAGCTTGCCCCGCTTTAGATAGAATGTTGGAAATTGATGTGGCTACCGGGGACATTTCCATAGACACTGTCTACTAGATTATTATCTAAGAAAAATACTTTGGTTTCATATCAAACGAAAACTGTAATAAACTAAAACTTAAACCTAAAAACCTAATTCGAATTTTAGTACCTATCAAATGGTGAAAATATAATTATAGTAAGTAGGTACTTATTCCATTTCAAATGTTAGCACTGAAAATTCAGTAGAAAAACCTAAAACTTTGGTGGTTTATTTATTTTCCATCTAGACTATTCTAGACGATGACGCTGTGCCGAAGTAAACTGAGATTGATCGAGGGTCTCTAAAAATGCTCAGATTCGGGAAGTTTATTCAAAAGTTCTTGATAGTGTGTTTATTTGACGTACGTGTTCAAATTGGATCAGAATGGCAAACTGCCATATTCAATTTTGTTGGATATGGTATACTTACGAAATTAGGTAAGTACCTACAAAAATTAATGATTAGGTATAATGTGCATAAATAATTGGTAAAAACATGACTGGCTTTGAATGTCTTGAAATAACTGTGTTACCGGTGCCTCTAAAAATTCCAAGGAAAAGATGTTCTCACCATGTAAGGGTGTTGTAAATTTTTAGTTATTTCTGGGAAAATGACGAAAAACAGCGCGCACAGCTTAAAGAGGTATCAAGTCCAAGTTTTAGAAGATAATGACGTTCTTCTGTTATTCTTAAAGATAATAAATGTATTTTTCACGCTAAACAGGTCCAATTTCTTGGACATGATCAGTCAACAATGGCGTTTAGCCCATTATAAAATTATTGATGGAATTAAGTCGTTCCTAGAACTGTAGATAAAGTTCAGAGATTCTTAGAACTACCGACTAATATTGGCAATTGAGCCCCAAATCTATGAACTTTGGCCAAATTTAACAGAAAAGTAGACAATTCGCACGCTGATTCGAGTTATTGGGGCAGAGTGTAGCAGTCTGCGTGGGTCGGTGGCAGTCAAAGTGTTAAACCTAAATAACATCAACTAAGAGATGTTAAGGCCCTGGGCCATAACGATCCGGGTTATAAAACAATGGCTGATTCAAGCCTTGTTATATTTGGTTTACCTAGTGTACAGATATTAAAATAATATACTACTAGTGCAAGTAGACAGATCGTCCGATAGTAATTTTATTGGTAAAATTGAATTATGTTAGGATGCACCTACCCTTGCGGCGAAGAGTTCGAAATAATCGCGGACCACAAATCTTAAATTCATAATAAACCTTAAAATACCTTAAAAGTCATAATATTGGGCCCACGATCAAAAGCCCCAGTAAATTGACCGGTGAGTAGTTGGCTCCAAGGTTATAAACCGATTTAAGTTGGTACCGTGCCGAGGACAAAATATTAGGCCGGTCATCTATCTGAACTGTGTGAAAGTGGAAACTGAAGATGGCTGTGACGCAAATCATTATATTACTTAAAATATCCTCGACCAGTCACGGTAGGTAACTCATAAACTAATGAAGATCAAGTAAATAATAATTGTTTTAAAGGAATCGTTTCAAAATGATTGTTTTCACTATAAATTGATTGAGCAAGAACTCCAAAATCGTGGTAATATTCCTGTAAAATTACGACACAGAATTTTATGAACTGCTCACGAAGACCATCCCGAATTTGGTCGGCATGAAATCTTGACTAGGGACTCTTGTATGGCTTTCAAGTTTATTGGCCCAAAATTGATGAGGAATATCGGGTCCATCTAGCTTAGTAAAAAGGTCCATATTTTCATCACAATTTGGGTGGATATTGCGATGCATTTTCTTGGTCTACCTACACTACCAAGTAACCCTGTTGGTGGCTCTCTGTTGGTTCCTAGTTGTAAGTTTATATAGTAGATTTTATTAAATAAAATCATGAAATGAACATTTAAGCAAACTAAACCGCAGAATTAAAGAAAATACTTTCAAGACTGGGAATTCGTACCAACACCACGCTCATAATGGAAGATAATTTGGATAAGTTAAAATAATTTTGTCTAATCTGCATTAGGCACAGCAGAACGGAAAAGTAAAACGTCAGAACCAAGAAAACTGACTGGAAAAACTAAAAGCTACCTACTAGAATATTTAAATATCTAAAATAGCAAATTAACAAATTCTCCAGGCAAACTACTCTTCAACAAACCATTTAGGACAAAGATACAGGCAGTTGCTAAAAAAAAAAAAAAAAAAAAAAAAAAAAAAACAGAACAATAAGGTCGTGGATAGAGACTGTGTTATGAATACCTAGGAGAGAAAAAGGAAAATACATGAACATAAAAAAGAAAAGCAAAAGAACCTGAATTAAGGGTCGAAGAGAAGGTTTATAACACGATTAGAGAAACTAAAGTCGGAATATCGTTAAAACGTTAAACGGTAAAAGGCAATCATCATCATCAGCCTATGTAAGTCCACTGCTGGACATAGGCCTCCCCTAATGAGCGCCATAGAGCTTCAGCTTGCCGCATCCAGCATCTGCCTGCAGTTTTTCGCAGGTCGTCGTCCCACCTAGCCGGAAGGCGTCCTACACTACGTTTGCCGAGTCGTGATCTCCACTCAAGAACACAATTTCGCGAGATATGGCGAAACATTCCATGATAATTGAATGTAATTGAATTCCTAAATGATTATGAAAGTAACAAGAATGAAAAGCAGAAGAAGAGATGGTATTAACTTAATATAAGATTAATTTGACTAAATTATGGATGATCGGTTAGATTGATTTTGTGATAATCTATGAGATTATAGCTAGCCACTTTAGCCAGTCTATTTTATTTTGTAGCAATTCGATTTGGTTTGGAATTACTGTTTAAGTAACATATATATACTACATATATTTATTGAAATATATATGTATTTCAATAAAATTGCAACTAATAGAGACGAATTACGTCTAGTAAGTATTCACACTTATGTAATTTTATATCCTACTTACTTACAATTATTGTAAAACTATTTACTTCGGGTGAATCGTTTAAGTTTTCATTCAATTTTGTAAAAGGAAGAGATGTGAGATACAGTGTAATATTAAAGGGATTACGCCCGAGGTACCCTCACGACGTCGCGGCAGTCCGCACGCGGCGGTGTGCGCGTGCGGTGCTCTCGAGCGAGTGCGATCCATTAAAACATATTCGCGTATTTCTGTTCCCAGTTCCCTCCCTATAGGAGTGACTGAATCCCACAGAGATTGAAAAAATTCCTCCCGTAACACAGTATTAACTAGTAAGTACGTAACAACACTTCTAGAGAATCATGTCATAAATACAAAAACTTACATCTACTATATAAAAATAAGTCGGGTTTTCCTTCCTGACGCTATAACTCCAGAACGCACGAACCGATTTCCACGGTTTTGCATTCGTTGGAAAGGTCTCAGGCTCCGTGAGGTTTATAGCAAAGAAAAAATTAAGAAAGTGGGAAGCATACATTTTCACGCGAGCGAAGCCGCGGGGCGCTGCTAGTTACTTACTATAATTGTAACCCTTAATTTTAAACAGTGCCATGTATTTTGAAATAAACTCTTTCACTATACTTTATTTTATTTTCAAAACAACGCATTAGGTACGGTCTACCCTTTAGGCCTCAGCAATGCTGCTTGGCGGCAGAAACATTAATAAGCAGTTCTTTCTCAAACGAGACTATTTACATGGAGCTCTGATGATGATGTCCTCCTAGTCGAATTTTGGCGATGACGGTGGCCAGCCTCAATGGAGACTAGCCACAATTTGTGCGCAGGACATAATTATTGTGTAGTTCTCTCATAATCCGAAACGACCGGGGAGAGGTCCGGCGTAGGACCAACGAACGTGCTTTCGGCTACTGCAATGAATTTATTGTTATAGAAATCTCAAAAGCAAACTTATTTGGACCGACCCGGAATGTTAACCTGGGAACTCATTATCTGTGGCTGTCGCTACCGCTAGACCAACGAGGCAGTTTACTTTTCTATCTTCTCATGAGTCCCACCAAACAACCGGCTTATTATGACTATAGTGCATACTGCCTACCTACCTATACCTAGGCATTTTCAGTGACTAAGTAAAATGACCGGCTCCATCGCTGACAAAATCTCATAAATATTATAGCAGACAACTCATTGCAATGTTTGTTTTTAATCAGCCGCCGCACAGCACGCTACATTCTGCCAGCCATTGGCGGAATGCGGATTAGCCGTGTCACCAAAATGTTAATTAAAAAGTTTCAATGGCGTTTTGGGAGCTGTTCGAATAAAGAATGTCGCACTTTTCTATCCTTCCCGTGCTTGTTCTGGGCCGATGACGTCAGCCATTTTTATTTATTTAAAAAAGGAACGACACAGTGACTGATGGGTTTTTGTAAATCCCGGCTCCATGTAGATAATTCTAAATTCAAAATGAAATCACGGTACCTAACGTTAGAAGTAAAGTAAAACCAAATCCAGTTTCATAATAATTCCAAATTCATAATTAGAAATTCAAGAGGATTATTATTATAGCCGTGTAGTGAAATAAGTTTATAGCTATAAAGTGTACAACTCAGCTATAAATAGCAGAAACTGGATCTAGATTCGCAATTATTGCGAGTTGTACGAAAATCACGGAGGGCTATTACCTCGTGGATTTCTCACGGGGCCGGGTGCGGAGGCAGGAATATCAGGAGAAGGCAAATTGATTCGAAATTGAACGGCTTTTTATTATAAATGAAATAGATTTTGGTTGACCACCATCTTCACTGGTAAAGATAAAATATACAGCCGAAAAGAGAAGCACTTCCTGTTTTGAAATCGGCGAAAATCTCGTCCCGGTCGGAAGCATTCTATGTTAACCCGAACTCAAACCTAGACTAGCAAAGCAAGAGTGCTAGACTCTACAAAATGAAGCTAAGGTTTTAAAATTGATACTCGAGGCTGAGTCTATTTGACGATAGTAACGAGACGTGATCGTGACGTCCCCTTTTCGTACCACACCCCTCAGAACTGTAGAAAACAAACTTTTAAACTTCTTTAGGTACACCTAAGTGCCATGCATTTTCTTCGACCAACAAAAATCAAAGTAAATGTTCATCACCCTATCGCATGATCATGCATACATAATCGTAGTTTCCATGTAATCAAGTAGCAATATGATAAACCTCAAACTTTCGCAAACAAAATTTAATAATCAGGCTAAAATACAACCCGCATTCTTCAAACTAAAACTAACCAGACTGTAATAAATTGAACAGAATAATTCACACATCGCATAATGCCTGCCTCGGGGTTCAGAAAGAAGTTTGACCTGCGGAGGAGTAGATTATTGAGGTTGTAGAAGGAGTAGTTTGCTCATGTCTATGTCGCTCGGCTTAGTGGCGTTATCAGTTTTTAATAATTACGAAAATACCTACCTGCAAATTTTTTGCCAAGTGTAACTAAAAGTATCTGCGTTGAATCGAAAAAGTGGCGGTCTGTAAATCCCCAGCATTATTTCTTTACCTTCTTTTGTTTTTTTCTATAAAACCATTATGAAGGACCATAAAACTTGTAGCCTACATTGTGGAGTCCGAGATCCCAAAATCTATAAAGCAAATTCTTCTGAAGCACCTTCTAAAGGTTCATCTCCTCTGTGGAGCGTCCCGTGGGACGCAGCCTAGCCGTGTACTATTTCAATGCACTTTTCTTCCACCACTCAATGTTTAAAGGCCAACTGGTTAGCTAGTAAACATCTTGTTTCTACTTGCACTGCTTCAGGTCTGAAGATATTTTTACGGTTCGTAAGTTTCGTAACTCTATAATTAAATAGAACCCTCCCACTTTATTGTCCTCCATTCTGTCTGTTCGGCCTTGAGGACCTGGACAAAGTTCAAGATAAAATCACAGAACGACTCAAAGTTCCAGAACTACATATGTACTAGAATTAAATATAACAAAATCAAATAAAAAATAAACGCGTCCGTATCATCAGAATTAGCAAAAAAAAATTCTGTTTTTTCTAGATAACATAGATTATTGAAAATTGGCATTGACTACGATGACCCAATTCCCTGTGAAATAGCGACACATAACCGCCCAGTAAATCACACGACGCATGCCCCTGACTAAAATCACGTATTAGCGGCCGATAATTAGTGGACCGCAAAGTGGCTTGTAATTAATTAAGGCCCAAGGAATTACCTAATGAATAGTATACATGAATACAATATACACTCCACCTGAAGATAAATATTGCTGTCCTGATTTATTTAGGTTTCACGTTAGGCAACCGGCCGTGGCGAGCGCGGTGTAAGAATCGACCCTTTCAACTCAGTCCCTGGATTTAGTGAGAGTCTTCTAAGGGAACCAGTCAGAGGAAGGTCAGCAGGTTCTTTCTGTGTATTTTCATTACTTCCATTACCTCCATACCTCAACCACAACCGCCTGTATTGGTCCACTGCTGGACGCAGGCCTTCCCCTGATAAGCGCCTTATTGGCTTTTATCACATGGGGGATAATGCCCATTATCCCCACGCAGGGCTTGCGGGTTGGGGATGGCAGTTCGTTGGTAGAATTGTACTGCAGGGTGCGCTGCTGCCCGCCCCTGATGGATATCTCTCAGTCGCCTCTTACGACAGCCGTGGGAAGAGTTGGGGTGGTGCAAATTCTAAGCCGGTACCACGCAGCTGCTTGCTGCGTGGTGCCGGCTATGCTATACGCGAGGTGCTTTTAAGCAAATGGTGCGCAGGCTTATTCTTAAGAGGAACCTCTTAAGAAAACTACTAAATTATTTGTATTTATACAAATAGTTTAGTTTACATAAAAAGTTTCTTGTTGGTAGTTGCAGTACTTTTTTAAGATCAAATATAGATGTGAAAGGCCTTATATTCTCATTATCCACACCAAAACCCACAATAACCGACCATCTAAAAAGGCCCAGTGCCCCTATTCCGGTCCTTCCCACCCCGTAAAAAGGGCCAAGAACTCATTGTTTTAGCTTTGTATTTGTCTTGCTCATTTCACGTTCATATTTGATTTCGGTCCATTTTATAAGTACTTAAGTTTGGGGTCGAAGATTTTCCTGAATTTTCCCATTGTTTGCTTTGTGCCTGTTTATGTTTTGGGTATTAGTGATTGTACTTTGCGGGTATTTTGTGCCTTTTTGGGTAACAATAAAGGTTTCGCGGAATATTGGAATAATTACAACAGGGAAGCTCTTGGAAATAATTATTATCTGTATTGATAATTATAATGGGTAAAATACAGAGTGAGAATCCTGGGTTCGGCTTGAGGGTAGTATCGAGTGGTCATCGAGGCGTTTCGTTTTTCTATGGGATTTGCTATAGCGCTGCAACTCGAAAAAGTTCTTGGGCGATTCGCACCGCGGTGCAAAAGAACCCATTCAAAAAATGCTTTTGGGCGATTCGCACCGTAGATAGATGAATAAGGAACACAGGATAAATTTGGGTCGTTGACATGACTATAAAAGGGAACTTCTATAGTTTAGAACCAAAAAATATCAGATAGGGATTTTTTATAGGTGGACTGGACAAGTCATAGATAGATAGTATTAAAGAATTCCGTGTGGTGCCGGCTTAGAATTTGCACCACCGCAACTCTTTCCGCAGGTTTCGTAAGGGGCGACTAAGAGATATCCACCGGAGGCGGCAGCGCCCCCTGCAGAACATCACCGAACTGCGATCGTATGCCCGGCGTGGGGATTATGGGCATTACCCCCATGAGATAAAAGTCAATAAGGCGTTTACCAGAGGAAGGCCTGCGACCAGTAGTGGACCTTGTGAGGTGAGGGTACAGGATAGATACTGGTTTTCACATTGCAGAAGTCAAGGCACTAACCGCCAACTCGTATTTCCAACTCACATTAATTTAGGTAAGCACCGAAATTTCTATGACTATTTAGACTCTAAGTACTAACAAGAACGCGAAACGGTACCGGGTACTTAATACTAGAATTCCTGAGTTCACCATTATACGTGGACCTCCGAAATCCTGGAAGAGGTAGTGATTTTCGAAGCTCAAGAAAGAAGTAGGGGTCATGTGGAGTTGGTTTGGGGTCCTAGTTACGTGAACGATAAAGTTTGAGAGTAAGCGTTTAAATTGTCGACGCTTTTGCTAACCGTACATTCTTCTCATAGGTAGGGGTAGGGAAAAAAATATTCTGCCTCTAGAAGGCTCAATAATATATCTTAATATCTTCACCTTTTAGTAGATCTGCCTAGTCACGACTTACTGATCAGAGATTGTTTGAAAAACATGCCTACTCTACCTAGAGTCTCAAATTAATCCTTACAAATACATAATCTATACTTAATATTATAAAGAGGAAAGGTTTGATTTTTTGTTTGTTTGTTTGTTTGTATGAATTGAATAGGCTCCGAAACTACTGGACCGATTTGAAAAATTCTTTCACCGTTAGGAAGCTTACTTTTCAGGGAGTGACATAGGCTATATTTTATCCCGGAATTCCCACGGGAACGGGAACTACGCGGGTGAAACCGCGAGGCGATCGTCTAGTCTTAATATATATAAATCACGTGTCACGTTGTTTGTCCGCGATGGACTCCTAAACTACTTAACTGATTTTAAATTAAATTTGCACATCGTGTGCAATTTGATTTAACTTGAAAGATAGGATAGCTTATTCAGGGAAGGTTTAAAAGGTGAGAGCGGTACGACGTTCGCCGAGTCAGCTAGAATTATATAGGTACGTATAATTTTCTTAGATAATAAAAAAATATTTTTAATAATTTTCTTCACACACTATACATACCAGCACATTTAGTCAAACAATATAAAGTTTTTTTTTCTAAGGGATTATTTTTGAATCACTAAAGCACAAAAGTGAAAAAAACTACGAAAGTGACTTTTTTTGCGAACCGTGCAACAAAAACAAGTATTTTAATCAAGAAAATAAATGCTGTAATTAAATAAGTGATTAAGGTACACTATACTATCATATATTACATGGCAAGTGGCGGTAGACTTGGGTGACTTGTAACGGTAGGGCGGGCGGGCGCCCTAACGATAGGGTTGTCTCGAATCCGGCTTTTATACGCTCATTTGTCTTCATATATTTGCTACTTAGTACCTTGAAGCAAATTACTGTCTCATTTTATAATTTAGCCTCATAATTCAAACACACTAAACACTGAACTTAGCAAAAAAATAAATAACATAAAACATAAAGAAGTACCTACATAATTCAAAAGTTTCAAAATGCTTTCTTTCAGATACCGTTAGTTAAATACCTACTTCGTAAGGGTTGAAAATAAAAATAAATTTATTTCAATAAATTATTAATACTGGACATCACACGTTTAATCTATGAAATAAAACTCCAATGAATTGGAAATTTCCGGTCCCTTACATTCTCAGATTTAACTCCTCATACACTAACTAAGGGGGATGAAATTAAACATTTCGGTGCCTCAACGGGTTACGTGTGTGACGATCTTTACTGTATTTACTTGTGGGACATAGTTATAGAGACACTAGAAAGGGCAAGAATTTATAACTTACTGATTACTGCCGGCGGCTTCGCACGCGTTGTTTACTATGGAAACGTTTAAAGGTTATTTCTATCCCACGGAAACTGATTTATAGGATAAAAAGCTAGCCCATGTTTTATTCCAGGCCTAAAACTACCTGTACCTATTTTTACTCGATACGTTCAGTAAGTTTGGCGTGAAGAGGTAACAAACATCCATCCATCCATACATCTAGACATCCAAACCTTCGCATTTACAATATTAGTGTGATTCCATCACGTTTGCTGTCAATCGGTCGTTATTGAAGCAGTTTGTGACTGTTCTCACGTTTAATGGAACTGTTTCTCTATTTCTGTCCTGCCAACCTCAAACCAACCATATCTACGAGTACCTGTCAAATATACTCCATCCATCGTAAATGTAGCCTTTATCGCATTCACTGCCAAGCTTCGACGACCCGAAGCTCGAAGGGGGTTGGGATGGGTTGCACCGCCGAGGCTGGGTAGTGAATGAGTTAGTGAAAGTATTAAATGAAAATCTAAAATTGAGATGTTGGGTAATACCATATAATGAAATCTACTGTTTTTTTTTTTTTTTTTTTAAATGAATTCACACAGCATTATCTTGCCCCAAGCTAAGCAGAGCTTGTGTTTTGGGTACTAAATAACTGATATACTTAATACAATACACTACATAGATAGATATTTTTTATTATACATAGAAAACATCCAGAACGCCCTAGACAAATGTCTGCAGATCGTACAAACATTTGCCCTTAGGCGGGAATCGAACCCGCAACCTCCTGCGTCGCAGGCAGACCTTCGCCCACTGCGCCACAGAGGTCGTCGATTTGATGAGTATTTCTCATCAAATCAGGAGTGGAGATGTTGTGCCAACCCCGCCTAGCGTAGAACAAGCTAGGACCGGAAGAAGAAGAAGAAGAATGATTACATCTTACCTCCTTACCGATTTTTTGATAAAGATTTAATAAAATAATGAAGTTCTAGACATCCATACTATTATTTTATAAGCGAAAGTGACTCTGTCTATCTGTCTGTCTGTTACCTGTTTACGCCTGAACGGCTGAACGGATCTTAATGAAATTTGGCAGAGAAGTTAACAATATCCCGGGGACAGAGAAGGCTTCTTGAAAAGTGCGTGCGACGCCGGGCAGAAGCTAGTTTTATATAAACTTAACGCCACTTCTAGTTTACTTAGATCTACAAAAATTACTATGTTCGCTTTATTAGCATGTTCACTGTAGCTATGTTATTAGAAATTCAGATTTTAGGGTAGGAATAGGTGGTTAGTTTTTATGGCTCCCTTAGTATTATCTTGCGCCGCTTGTGTTACCCCATTACCATTGATATTGGTGAGGATTTTGTACTACAGAACGATTTGAATGTCTTAATATTGTTATTATTATATTATCGTACTATTCCACTTCCTATCCGTGAAAACCTTTAATAAGCTTCTGTTATTTTATCAACTTGTAAGTCTGTTAATTTTAGGCTTTTGGTTTTCCTTCAAATAAATCTAAAATAATTTATTAAATATTATATGTGAACATAAAGGAGTGACTTGCTCACGGTAAAATCATACTTAAATGTCGGGTACGTCCGGGTACTGATTTCATAACCCCACATACATATAAATTTTAAAAAAGTGTACACAGTGCTGACTGAAAACCACCACCAATCCAACCGAGGATGCCCTCGGGCGACCATAAGCTGAAGCTGGATGCACTGGAAACCCTATTTTGACCATCGGACTCTACACTATAATGCTGCTTCCTCAATCTGACCTCAACAGCCTATATTTGTCCACTGCTGTACGCAGGCCTCCCGCTGATAAGCGCCTTATTGGCTTTTATCCCATGGCCATAATCCCCACGCTGGGTATGCGGGTTGGGCATCGCAGTTCGGTGGTGGTATTGTTCTGTTGGGGGCGCTGCTGCCCGCCCCCCGGTGGATATCCCTTAGTCACCTCTTACGACACCCGCGGGAAGAATTGGGGTGGTGCAAATTCTAAGCCGGCACCACACAGATTATGCTGCTTACCCATGTTTAACTTAAAATCAGATTTTTTATATTTCTTCTCTACTCATATATATTTATTCGCCGTAGGAGCACAAGGCACACTTCGTTAAGTCAATTAAAATTTTACATTATAATACAAATAACCAATAAGACAAAATAAATAATTATCGTAACACAAAACTCCTATTATTATTATTTTATTTCTCTTTTTTCTGTATATGTGGTGCCGTGGTGCAAATAAATTATTTATTCTTCTTCTTTAATCGATGTTACTTAAAAAAAATTAAAGTGTCCTTGGTTTACGTAGACAAATCATTGGTCTTTGAACGCCATGCATGCTAAAAATATCTACTATAAATTCTGTTTGCGCGAAAGCAAACAGAATTCTAGAACAAAACTTAGTTAATCCAATGGATCCGAACACATTAAGATTATCCAACCAAATGAGATCCGCCTTACCCGACTACCCGTCCACTCGCTCGGACAAAAGCCCGGTACATTCCTAACAACCCTGCCAAATTGAGAAGCCTCGACACTCTCACAAAGTTCACAGTAACTGCGACCTCCGAATTCGGACGGTTGTTTCCGGGTTCCGATACAATTATTCGCATGGATGCATTTTGAATTTATAACTAACAAATTGGTTGTACGAATTTATACATTGAATATCTTAAAATTAATTGTTTAGTGACCGTGTTAGTTTGGGTCGTGCCATCGTAGGTTAGTTTAATACCGTTTGACAGACCCATAAGGGTTCTATCTAGGTAATTAGTAAGAACTTATCTGATAATGGGTTATAATTTTATTGTGTGTTTGGCAGTTTATTACTTCTGAACTGAACCTACCTACCTATTTGGTGTGGCATGTGTCGGATTTGTCACTATTTTTTTACATAGGCACCTACAACACATAATATCTACAGCTGACAATAAAAGTATTCGGTCTGCTGTGAGACAAAACATCTTTCAACCACGTCAATAGCAAACTAAAAAAGATTTCGTCAAAAAACACACGAAGTTTTAGTAAAAATAACAAAGCAAGTAAAACAAGTCAAATATGCCTACTCTATTGTTTTAAGTACTCAAACACGTGTTCTTGCTAACAAAACAGCTTATTACGTCAGTTGAGCTTTTTAAAATCCCGTCTCGGTTTTCGCAAAAACTAATCCGCTCGCAAAATGGGACTGAGCAGAAAAACCGTTTACCTACCTAGAGATAAAAGGGGTTTTTGAAAGTCAGTGAACGTTATAATGCTCTAGTAACTAGAGCAGTAAAACGGCCACCGACATTCTTTTTAACCCCTAGACCAGAATCCAGTCATAGGGTTAAGAAAAGAAAACTAATAAAAGCTAGAGTATTTTTCACTCGTTTATTTCCCATTTCAAATCTAGTAAACTGTTCTCAACGTAAGCGTAATGGCGTTTGGTTGGAACATAATGCAATTCTCCTTCTTATATTTTTGGTTTATGGGCTCTCTGATGCTTTGCATTCCCAGGCTTTCCCCAGGCTACTTTGAGCGTGTCAAAACCATAGAATATGCACTTGACTCTTTCGTCGGGGTTTAATGTAGGCAATGGCTAAGATATTTAAAATCCGGAGACATTTCCATAACGTCGTCCGTAAAATGAAGGTCGCCGCTTCTCAAGGAACTCTAGTCAACCTAGAGATAAGGTATGACAGTGAAATGACTGAAGACAAGAAAGTTTAATGTTTAAATAGATAAGAATTTTGTATTTGAGGGGAATCTAGACATTTTTACTGAGGAGTAAGTTTCATTTCCGTGCGAAAAGGGTTTTAGTAAAAGAGTAGCCATAAAGCCCTTAAAGTATTGTAGATAAAGCAGCGTTTAACCAAGGTTTGCTTCGTCACGCCAGTCAGTAACCAGAGCTCAAATTTAGTGACCAAAATTGCCTAAACTCAAAAGGTTTCTACAAATACCTAGATAATTTAAACAGACCTGCCTGTAATCACCTTCTCTACACAGAACTAGCTTTTGCATTGGCTAGGCTTCAAGAGGCAAGCATTTTATTTTATTCGATATTTTCTCCATAATATTCATATTTATCTAAATAGAAGAATAAAATAGATAGAAGATGATGTTGTGTGAATTGTCCAACATTATTCAGAATCAGAATAACATGTAAGCTTTAGGTTCTCAAAATAAGCACAAAAACAGATAAAATATGAAAATACATTATAATATTTATCATTACTTATCATTGGCGCGCCATTCCTATACACGACAGGACTGGTACATACCCCTAAAAACGAAATAGAAGTTTCTGCTGCGTTTTCGTGCAAACGGTTGGTTTGTTGGGTTTTGAGTTTTTGAGTTGGTTTTGCACGACAACGAAAACTAATGTGATATTCTGTTTAACTTACTTATGTCTATGACTAAACTACCATCTGCAATCGTGCAGATGGCATTCCAACGGCAGATAATGCTAATTGACTCAGAAAGATAACAAACAATCATCTAAAACGAGCAGAAAGCGACAGTCGAGATAATACAGTAATTTTGAAACAGTTATATAACAAAGACTTAATTTCTAAGCCCACACTGTTTACCCGAAAACAATCACAACAATAATACAGGGTGGAAAGGCAACAGAACCAATACGGGGGTGAGTTTGAGAGGCGGTACGGCGTCGTGTGACGCTCTCTATCTAGAGGTAAAATGTTTTTTAAATTCCTGGCAGAAGATGTGTGAGGCATTACAGAGTTAAATATTATAGTTTAGAGTGAAGTAATTATAATAATGTCCTCCTAGCCGAATTTCGGCCACGGCGGCCAGTCTCATCCGAGACTAGCCAGATGCACAGGACATATTATAGTGCACAAGTGTGTGCGCAAAAACAGATGCACTCTCTATTCCCTCACTCTCATGATCCGATGGGACGACCGACCGACACGACCGGGGAAAGGTCAGGCGCAGGACCAACGGCTTAGCGTGCTTTCCGAGGCACGGGTGTGTAACACCGGCAACTTTCTGTAGAAGTGAAACGATATTATGTCAAAGATAGTTTGAGAAAACAGCAGCTTATGCAAAGTACCTACAATCCGTAACAACATTGGACATCAATCAACATGCTAAGTACCTGTGGCGAATTAAATCATGCTAGTATGCGATATAACCATGAAACGTCTAGTACCTAATGACATAAAAAAAATATAATTTAGGTTTGACGCCCCTACTGGAAACGTAGTCATGGGAAACCATCCACTCGATGGACCGACGCCATTGCAGCGGTCGCAGGAAGTCGACAGATGGAGCCGGCTCAGGAGCGCTAGTTGTGCCGTCGTATGCCTATGTCCAGCAGTGGACGAGTGTTGGCTGATATGATGATGATGATGCTTCTAAAATATCAACGAATTGTTTTTGAAGTCGCTTAGTACATCCTCTATAAAATAATTGTCAACAAAAGGGTAACCTAATCTTACTTTTGGTCGCTTCACTTTACAAGCTAGTGAAACTGATGCCTTGACCAATTTCAATACGGTCTTCACCGGGCAAAAACTAGTTTCCCATTCAAAATCCTGGCCTTATTGCTTCATTGTTAAAGTTCAATGTTGCCGGAAAACCTTTTTGTTATTCTATCCGATCGTGTAACAAACAACAATGATTTATGGGTGAGTTTGATAAAGTTGAGTTTTGAATGAGATAATTTTGGTAGGGCTGATTAGAAGCTGAAGGTGACCGATGCTAATTTGAAAGGGTAGCGATGCGACTTATTACTTTTCATTTGACTTTGTAATTTGCCATTGATGAAATGCGTAGCAAAATGCATTTAATTTAGTGCCAACTGCGCAAAAAGCTGATTCCTGATATGTTTTGGGGTTGGATAAATAAAATTTATTGGTTGTGGCACTTCTAAGCTGATCTCGTGACCACATTAACTTTTAAACTCTCCATACCTGCCCCAGTGTCTACTTCAGCCAGCTAGAATCACAAAATAAATAAATAAATAAAATAAAATAATCCTGGACTAAAGTCTAAATCTCCACCATTTCAGACTCTAAAGAAATTCAGGCTGACTCGGTAAAACGCTTTCTTGTGTTATTTAGGGGATAAACTAGTTGGTGAGATTTTCCAACAGATTTTTGAGGATAATTATTACGGGGTTATTCCAGTTTTCCCCTCTGAAATCCTCCCTAAGGGGGATAAATGGACTTAAAAAAAGAATTCCTATGATCTATCTGGAGGAGGCCTATGTCTAGCTGTGGACGTCTGTGGGCTGAAAATAATGATAGTTTATCTGTTTAAAGGTCATTTCCCCGTTGCCCGTTATATTTGTTTTGAAAGCAAAATTAGCTTCCGCTTTGACTGCCACCTCTCCGTATCTGCCAAAAGCAGTCTAAGCACTAAGCAGATCTATTCAAATGTATTCGTACTTACGAATACATCAAGTGAGCCGCGAAAATAGTATGTGTGAGACACTCGTATCACACATACTATTTTCGCGGCTCAATGGCTGCATTTTGATTACGAATAAAAACGAAAGAAAATGAACCAATAAGCGCCGAAAATGTATGATACACTCAATAGATCTGAATAGATAGGTCTGTTTTAGTTCAGCAGGCATGCTTCGCTTCGCTTCCTTAGTTTCTCGATGTTAGGATTTTTGGAGCTCAAATGCTTATGTTACGTACGCTTTTATGATTTATTCATAAATGGCAAATCACTGTCTCAAATGAACCGCATCTCAAGTTACGGTACAGTCACACGTGGGGACCACCCCAGGACTGACAGTTTTTATGGTCTTTCTGTGTTTTTTACTAATATCCAGAAACATGTGTTTGCAGATAGCAGTAACTTATTTAGAACGTACGACACGACTTTGGTGAGTCATTCATGTTTTCTTACCGTCGTGGATCAGATATGCGACCTTGTTTTAAAACACTTAAGACCTATAAAAGTTAGTTTAGTGACTCGTTAGATATGTCCTTTATCATCCATGAGTATTTCACTTTTGCTGATCTTTTGTAATGTTGTTAACTACCTTCGTTGGCCTTGCAAGAAAGCTAATGTTTTACTGGTTAGGAATTTTCCAATTTTAAGTAAACAACCTGACTGTTTTATACATGTTCCACAACGATAATGTCTCTAGAAAGACATAAGACCTTTCTCGATGGGAATTAAAGGGAGATCAATACAAAACACAGCTTAAGAAAACACGGCTTGATCCGACAATTTCAATTCAAACTCCATTCCAGAGTTTGGTTCCAAATGTCCTAAAATCGTAACTAATAAAACCCCCGCTTGAAGATCAAGTTTTAAGTAGGTCTGATTTATAGCAGCCAGTGTCGTGAGACAAGTGGAAGTACGTGACAGGAGCTCGAGGGCTTGAAATATCGCCAAATGTGGCCACAAGGGCTTGTTGTTGCTATAGTCGTAAAAACTTGCTAAATTCTTGGTTTTAACGAAACCGCTGTGCAAATTCGTATCTACCGTTGCCTGGAAGGTGTGAGACCAAATTGGTTTGGATAGCAGACTGACCTGGACTTGTGCATAAGACAAGACGTTATCGGTAATGTTCGCCACTTTTGCTCCGTTTTGCTATAAAACAATTTCAATGCCTTGTTGTAGTCTTATAAAGTCAGATAGTCATTAAGTCAAATCTTAGATTTGTGTGTTAAATTTCCTATTTTTGGTACATTGTGACAACTTTGCTTACTTGATCCATGAACCGTGGTCCATCCTCACAAAATACTGACCGTCTGTAGCTAAAACCTAACTATCACCATTATCAAGCAAATACTCCCCAAATACACTTAGTAATATAGGTATCAGTATATAATTCCCCTAAACAATGTCCTATCCATTAACATAAGAAGATTGCTACAAGCATACGCAAATAGCAGCGGGCAGCAATAAAGGAAGTATCCAATGACCATAGCTCAGTGCGGTGACGCAATCTGCTATTTGGGCCATCTAGGACTATGTAGGGCAAATTTAGTTGCGTCTTGGTCCTTTTAATGTTTATTGTATTAATGTGTTAACTTGCCGCTCTTTCTAGAAAAATTGCCGCTCTTTATCGCTATGACTGTGCTTTTGTTACATCCGACGTTTGACTTAATTTCCGTAACTACGAATAGTAGCAAATAATCATACTCATATGTTTATTCACCGTATTAGCACAAGGCACACTTGGTTAAGTCTATTTACATTTCAAATCATAATTAAAGACCACAAATTATATAACTACAAAATAAATAATTTTAGCAACACAAAACAAAGAAATTAATATCTAAAGGTTTATGCTATAAATGGGCATTGTTGTAAAATTGGCCACTTAAGAGTATGACAGACGGACAAATAGAGTCAGACAAGTCAGGTATTTTTGTATTTTAGTGTGTTTAATGTAAACCAATAAATTGATTTTCTTTCTTTTTATCATTTTTCGGAACGGATTATTAAAAATGCCTACATATAAAATAACACTATATTACAATACATCCCTTTATTTTTAAGCGACGAGGTTCTCATTTCGTCTGTATATATATTTTTAATGTAAATATATGTTACTTGCCTGTGATTAACCGATTTTACTAATGCTTTCTTATAGAGAATAATCCCGAATTGGTCCCATAAAAATGTTGTTCCCAAGGGATTGGTATTTATCCCGTAAAGCTTAAAAAACAACATAATACTTTTGAAAAATCACGACTAGCTACAACAACTTTGGTGATATCTTCGCTAATTCATACTAGATTTTGATGATTATTTCGTGTATAAAGGTTGATTTTTGAGTGGTCCCATAAAGATTTTTAAGTTTGTTTCTCGAGTTAATTGATGATGTGTGCTGTAGAAACATCATCACTATAATTATGATAATTTTCACAAACACTGGAAATTAATGGTTTCCATGGCAACGGGCCAGTTTTGTAAAACACTCCAAATTGTTGTGTTCTGTGTTATGCCTTTACGCATTAAAGTTAAGGTTTTCATTCTAAAATCGATCCATGAATAGTCCTCTGCAAGTGTACATTACAGCACTGAATAACTTTATGTACGTAATTACAGGTAGCTATACTCGTAGTATAGGTAGTAGATATTTAGTACATACGTACACGTATGTATATAGTTCCGCGACGGTAAGTAGCTGGAGTGTGTACCTAAATCACAAATCTTAGATGCATTTTGACTAATATTTTGGACGCAGTTGCAGTTGGAGATTTTGTAACGTGGCTATGTTATTATTTGGACCACTGTTAGGGCTAGTACAAGGGTCACAAAATAATGAAACAATTCCATGTTCCAAATAATAAAAACAACATTGATAAAATCACTTGAGTACCAAATGACTCCCTACAGGAAAGGACAGAACTAACCTTATAGTCCGTGATAAATCTTCGCTCCATCCAATTGTCTGCAAGTAGGTCATCTGATTGTCCACCTACTTGTGTCATTTCAGTTTTTCTCCTTTCAATTTTCTTTTGTGTCTTGTATTGGGTTGTTTTGTTGGATTCTGTTGATGCGTTTGTTGATATTGTGGTACGCGGTAAATTACTGTTGGATGTCTTGTGTTCGGAAATTATGGTCGATGAGGAAGCATGTTTTTTGTTTGTACCTCTATTATTATCGTTTTGGTCACGTCGTTGCCTAGTCAAGACTTTAACTTTTTTTATAGTAGATCTGTTTTTTTGTAGTTTTTACCGGTGAATTAAAAATGCCTATAATTATTTTATAACCTTTTCTGTTGTAGATCAATGACCTTTGTAACTTTTAGCCGGAGAATAACATTCTAATGAGGCAAATAAGGTAAATAGGTAATCGCACTAATATTATAAAAGCGAAAGTTCGGATGTTTCTACATTTGTTTAAACTTTAAGTTGTATTAACAAGTAGGATACTTTTTATCCCGATAAAACTCGGAAACCGAATCTAATAATCAATAAATTTATCGCTATATTTATTTAGCTTAGATATGTTTTTTTTGGTAAATCTTACATTACGAACGAATCGAAACCAAGCTAGACCATAAAACTCTACCTTCCCTGAGAAGCTCAGTAGGTTAGTACAGTTGTAAAGAAGAATGGACTATAAGCTAGGGGCTCCTATATTCGCCCTGCAACGTTGCTAATAAACGTTCAGTGGAACGGAAACTCTAAATTGGCCATCCACGCGTTTGATCGTAAATCCGATCCGGCAATCGTCTTCAATGTGCCAGCATTCAATATACCTGCCCGTCACGTGGTCAATAACTAATCCGGTGTATAGAATATGTAGGAGTGTGAAGGCCTTGATTCCACCAAGGTATAGAGAGAACCTATTGGCTCTAAGATTTTTATGAAAACCAAAGGTAGGTAGTTTTGCGAAATGACTGGATCAAATAGGATTTCTAAATTAATTAATTAACGATGTTGGAAATATCACACACGTCATCTAGCCCCATAGTAAGCAAAACTACTGCTATTTATTTAATTTGTTGGAAAATCAACCACCATGACAATCTTTAATAATGACAATAATATATTATATAATTATGCTATTGCATAAACTTACCAGATACCCGATAAACGTATATTTGAAGATGATCTCATACAAAAAACTACATTTACTATACGTTTTTAGTTTCAAAAGTCAATAATTAGTACCGTCTAATGACATAAGACACGCCAATTAAAAAAACCTAGTAGGTACTTTTGACAATGACGTCCTCCTCTCTCTCCATACAAATTATGTGCCCAGCAGGGTCTATAGACATCTTAAAAAAGCTTTGTAACATTATAGAATGCAAAAAATGTTTGAGTTTTGACCATTCAATATTATGTTTTGGTCATAATTACGACGCTGAATAACAACCAAATATAGTAATATAACTGAATAATGCAAAGCTCTGTAGTGAACACCAGGCTTTACCGCAGATGATGCAAAAGGTGGTATGTGTGTTTGTGGTGCAAAATATAAACGTCCCGCCCGCCCAATCTGGGGCAGGTTGGAGTTATGACGCCCATGAATCCGGCTCACGGTGGGTGGACTATGGTCCAAGGTATAAGTTCAATATTTTATATGATATATACAACAATTTTGACGTTCTTTAATCAGATTCTCTAGATTACGATTACTTGGTGTTACAAAGTAATTTTTTTTTAAACGGAAAGCGTTCGGTTTTTATATCCACGTAGTCTTACAAATTTTCAACTCAATCCAAAATAACCCTCAGCAGAAAATAACTCTAAACCTGTGCTTAGGAGATGATGTATTTACTTACTTACGAAGATGTGAGGACGTCATTATCACCAATTATCTTAGGACTCTTAGGACTTTTGAGCACAAAAATACTTTTTAAATGGTCTAATCTATTGCACAAAATCATACCTCACCTCAACAGCCTATATTGGTCCACTGCTGGACGCAGGATTCCCCCTGATTGCCTTATTGGCTTTTATCTCATGGGGATAATGCCCATAATCCCCACGCTGGGCCACACAAGACAAAATCATACACTTGTTAAAATCATAACTCCTATAACTTGACCCCTTAACACAAGTAATTCTGGGTCCAGCGCGGACCCATTTCATTGGGCATTAGCTCAGATGGCCAGGATTTCTTGCCTTGAAATTTTCTCGGACATAATTAATAGGACAGGCCTATTAGTATGCCCGATGACGCTGCATCGGGTGTCTGCTGTGACAGTTCTGAAGCGGGATTTACAATGTCTAGGTTGACGGAAGCTGGTTGAAATTGTAAGCAATTTAAAAGAGCTGGTTGAATTTTCACAATCAAAGTTCTCAGTTTAAGGGACGAAAAATGACAATGATTGTAATTAGATCACCATAAGTAGAGAAACCAAACCCTAAGCATAAACCAAGAGAAGATTAAGGACCATAAATTTCAACGAATTGAATCTCATTGAAATCCCAGCCATAAAAGGTAAAAACTCACACAAATTGCGCTTAAAATCGCACGTTTTTTTCTTATCACCAGCAATTTTAGGGATCCCCACGTTGATCCCAGGAACGGTAATACAGATCGTACGTGAGATGTTTCGCCTCTAATGTTCTAAATTATGGGCGAATTTTAAAACACCCTCTGACTGGCGGGTCAATATACCGACTGTAAAAATGGATTTTTACTGCTTGAATATTTAAAGGGTGTGTGCTGTACACGCAAGTTGAATACTAGAGTACACGTGGTTGGAAATATTAAATTAGAAGAATGATTATGAGATTATGGGAGTCCAGGTAACTGGTAGAAGTTTTAGGGGATCGTGCTTTTGCCACTTCAAGTTTTTCTATGGAAAATGTCACTCTTATCAGGTGGTTTTAGGTGAAAATTCATATTGGAGTTTTCCTAGAGCTGGCTCAAATTGTATCGTGTGTCGTAAGTCGTGAAACACACTTCAAATATTTTGCATAGAAACTATGTCGTAATACTGTAGACAAAAAATTAATGGAATACAAAGAGAAATCGAGATATACCAAAAAAAGGTGGGTGGATTGTGTCAAAGAGGGCATGGCTTAAAAGGGCAGAGCAAATAAGTGGAAGACAAAAATGTACCAACTTCACCTGATTTACGGGCAGGTCATGACAAAAGAGAAAACGTGAAAAGTTGTAGAAGAAAATTAATATACATAATACGATTTAAAAACATAATCAAATCCAACCATCAAAATAATTATTTTGTTAACTAGATTATAATTTCTTTCAAATGTTCATAACCCAAAGCCTTAATCCCTAGACCCTGTCTACCAAATGAAACCTAATCTGCAAAATGTAGGTCATCCTTTCAAGCTGATCCAGGGGTATTCAAACGTATACATGTACTGTATAATATTATCAACCCCTACCGTGGCTCTTTAATTAAACTTTGCTCACATTCGGATATTCAATTAGGGCATAATATTGACATTAGACTTAGTGGGCTTACAACCACAAGGTGCGCGTGAACCGGCAACTTATTCAACATTCAACACATAACCCTTTAGTTCGCAGTGTTGATAACGGGCAAACTAACTCTCCACCAGCTCCATTCAACCCGACACCAGCTTCATCCAATCCAACACCAGCTCCATTCAACAAAGAAGATCACCCCTTTGTCACCGTTTATAAACTAAATATTTCCAACTGTCGACCATCATGAACAGCTCCCTATGCTACATTCTGTATCATCAGTCTTATCTTCGCTAAATAACACACCAGTTGCTAGAACAAGATCTAAAAGAAAGGCTACTACTGCACCTAAACATGTAGCAAAGAGAGTTCAGAAAATTTGTGAAGAAACCTGTTACATTTAAGTGGAAAATCGGCAAGTTTCAGTTCGCAGATAACATTGAATCACCTGAGTTGATACTCAGGTGATTCAATGGTATCTGCATAGAGTAAAAACTCGCTGCTGTCTCAGCAGAGGGATAGTGTCATTCAACAATTTGACAATTTGTGTAACCAAAAACCGATCTATGTGGGTTTTGACAGCTCGTAAATACAGTGCCCTCACTCACACATTCGTATGATTGAATGTTGCAAGTGAATAGCATTTTCCCTAAAAAATTGGGTAACTGAAGCAAAGTTCCCATTAAGAAAATACTTCATTATTTCTATCACCAAGGTACCTTTTTACTTTTGATATTACATTATTTCAATTTAATGAAGGTGTCAATAGTTAATTGTCAAATAGAAAAAATCGAAAAAAAATCTATGAAAATCCATTTCCAACGTCTTGTTTTTTTTTTTAATTTTACGAAATATCAGCCGGTACCTATGGTTACTATCATTCTACCTAGGTCAAACGACAAAAAGGTTTTACTCCAAGTCTGCAAAATAAGATCGGCTCCGATCATTTCCGGAACAATAATTTTAAAATAGACGGTCAAGTGCGTGTTCGGCCACGTGCAGTGTAAGTAATTGCACGGTTCATGGCCTATCTAAACCAACTTATTTACCTGTTTTACACATACCTACCAAAGTACATTTTTTAAGTTGATTAGGATGACTATTAGGTACTCAACTAGTAAAGCATACTAAAGCTGTGTAACTTTTCCTTTTAAAATCACTCCACCTACTACTAGCATTTTTTTCACAAATAATAATGCCCAACTTAGACAAATTACAGCAATCTAGTACTAATAGTCTCTGGACTAAGCTGCGGACGGATCGACAAACGTGGTGAACTATAAGGGTTCCTTGTTGACTATGGAACCCTAAAAATGAACATGTGCACGTGCAAGCAATACTTATGGTGATGGGATGGATTGCAATTTTAAATTTGAGTTTATTGCATTTGCTCCCCTTGGGGCCGAGAGAGGTCTAGGTCCGTGCGGTATCGAGGTTTTCCGGAATTTTAAAAATATCTGAGCGTCTGGTCAAAGCGGCGGCGCGGGACCCGAGAGCTGGTGAGTATTTGGCGCAGCGCACCAGCATTGCCATACAGCGGGGCAATGCAACCAGCGTAACGAGGACGCGACAACTGGTATTGATATCTATAAGTTGAGCTGCCTCTAGATTGTTTGCTATAGGCTGCAGTTAGCTCAATTGCTCAATTGTATAATTGTGTAAATACTAGTTCTAATTGTTTCCATTCATTGATTGTAATTTTCTTTGTAAAATAGTAATTTGAGTTTACATCTTGAATCTACTCAGAATATCGTCGAGTGCCTGAAAATTCTAAAACTGTGATATTCCGCATAGTTTGATTCCTAAGTCCTAACTTGAGGGAATTCCACCCTCTCCTCTATTATTTTTATATACCTAAGTACTAAGTAACAAAACCTGGGTATTTTTTTCCCAGTGCATAGCAACATTTTCACGAAAATGGTGGACGAAATTTTTAAATTTATTTATGAGTTTTGATGACTGTTTTAGGCAAAATTACAAACGGAATATTAGTACTTACCGGTGGAATGAGATATTTGCGATATTATTTTTCCGGTTACTGGTGTTTAAACATCCTTGCACCGCACAACACATCATTTTTATATTTTTATGTGAGAGTTGCTTTCCGTCTCATTTGAAGTATTGTACTAACGGCTCAAAATCAAGATTCCGACGGTCCGTCGCAATTTTTTAGACTTACCTCGTTTGTGTCAACTATCATTCTAAGTCTTCTTCTTCTAAGGGTATCTGCCTCAATTCGATGCGAATATCATTTTGACTCTTGATTATTTCGAAATGTTTTTTCGGAAGATATGATGGATCTCATCACGGTCAGTAAAAAATTGTACTCAACGCAATGTATCGGGAGATGCGCCTTACTAATTTGTGCTTTTTTAAATTAAGTAATAAATTATTTATTTATTTAAGTAATTTAAGTAATAAAAAACTGGTTCTCTCTAATATTTTGTTTTATTTTTATCTCAGGCAAACATTCTACGCAAGCCGCAGTGTCGCTAGCAAGCAACATAGTTTTTACTACCTATTTTTCCGAGGAATGGGCAGTGTTGCTCATGAGAAACATATGATTTCTCAAAATCTAAAGGTTTTAGAATTTTTTTTTTTATGATAAAAGGCATTCTAAGATCATATCTAACCCCGATAAATAGGAAAAAAACAATAATTTCAAGAAATTTTTGCCTGCGAACTAAAGGGTAATATGATTATCCTGGTAAATAGCCCCATCTTAATATATAATCCCAATATCTTTTTGTAGTCGTTTACAAAAATAACAGTTGGATTAAGTTTATAAAAACTTAGATAAATAGTTTTTTTTTTGTGCGCAATGAAAACAAAAATTGTAGAGAACCTTGACTTGATATGAGTAAAACAACACCGAGTCAAGAGAAATTGCTAAAAAACAATCGCCCGTACAGTGTCCCGCAATAGACCCACGTTCCACCGCAGGATCAACACCTAACATTAGCATAGCTGATTAAAAGGCCTCCCCGGAACGGTTGTTAACTCGTAAATGTCAAACGTACAACATATCATAAATCATCTTAAGATTACGGTTCAGTTACTGCAATTTATACAGTAGCGGTGCGAAGAGACCTCCCTGACCAACGCTCAAATTTCAACCTACACTATCGAAGATAGGGATGAATTTTCAAATATCGTAACGGATAATGTAGACCCTTTTGGGAATAGAGAGAAAATTGCAAACGTAGTAAAGCTAGCAAGTACTGAATCAGCATTTAGCTGTTCCCATATATACCGAAGTTGAGAGTACAGCGCGCCATGATTTATAGTCCAATTAAGAAAGCTCTTCGCTTATGATGTTCATTGATAAGTAATTGGTATGATTCGGCGTTACTCAGAAAACTAGAGCTTTCGCTTTCTCGTAAATGTTCTATTTATACAAACACTTGTCAAGATTAATTAGCAACGCTGGTTTCAGACAAGCGAATCGTTGAAAGATCTTGAACCCAGTATTTTTTCCTGTGGTAGTCAAAATCATTTTTTTGTGGTTACAATCGAATTGCTATCTTGATACGGATTCTCAGGTTTGTTTCGGAAGTTATGGTAGCCGTTCCTAGCAACGCCACTTTTGACAGAATATTAGCTGTATTATCTTTGGTGACCTACTTACTTCCACATTAGCGCACTTAATTCCACCTACCTTGTTGTTGAAAGCATGTTGAACATGCTTTCAACCACAAGGTAAATATTTACCTCCTTCTAACTAATTCGTTGTTATACAAAATTATCACGATCAACTTCGAAAACAATAAATATGATACGGACGGTTCCCGATTAACCTACATATCTTGTTCTAAATACAATGCGACTAAGTATGATCCGAATCTCTGAGAGTACCTCCTCAGCGCATGTATGTATGTAAGGCCTTAGGCCACTGCTAAACGTCTTGTCCCCAAGGGGGGTTATGGCATAACGACCATGCTTGGCAGGCTGATTGGTGATCGCAGTTAAAGTGTACACAATAAGCTGCTACCTATCCTCTGCTCTGCTCCTCCCTTAGTGGACTCTTACGACATCCGCGGGGTGAAATCTCAGTAAGTATGACTTTGAAAATTCAAAATCGTGTAAATGTTCAGCTAGGCTACTTTACCTCGATTGCAGCGGAACCGGGTCAGCGTATCGCGGACATGCATCATGTATAAGCGCATCTGCTCTGTAACCTAGTTGGACCGTTGTACTGTGAAACTTTAATGTGAATGCGGCATAATGCTTCTATGATTTTGTAGGGAAGTTAAAGATTTTTTCAAAGGGACTGGTTTTCATTGACCTACTTGAAATGTTTAAGTTTGGTATTCTAGAGAGACGTGTTCCTATGGCTAAATAAATAAACTGAAACTGGTGGTTATTATAAACTGCATGTTGACGACATCATAAACGGGGTACCTACTTAGGTATTATACCCCGTTTGTGATGTGAACTTTGACAACCTTTAAAAGGCTGAGAGAGTCAAGACTCGCCAACGTTTTTATGAACTGAACCATTTGAGAAACTACACCATTAAAATTCTGAAAGACCTCTATTAGAAGCCTACTATTAACTACTATTAAGTTCAATACAAGGAACAAGACAGAGTTTTCTATTATGAAATGCATGCTAAGCAAAATTATGGGTAATCTAAGGCATACCTTTCTGCCATAAACCGAATCTAATAAGTAGGTTTCAAACTTTCAAAGGTGCGTTATACATAATGTGTTATCTTCAGCAATAAACTCTACATAAATCATTTTGTTTATTTTATAATGTTCATTCTAGATTTAACATAACCCTTTTCGAAATCGTAAGAAGACTTAAGGGACAAGGGACCCTAAAGACAATAATAATTAATTGCTCTCTGTCAGCCCTCAGAATAAAAAGACAGATTCTTTATAAATAAACTGTTGAACCAATAATTATTGTTCGGTCTTTGTTTTCCCCTCCGATCTCCCCTCTACTTCAAGCTCTTGCACTGATGGTACTTTACTGTAGAGTACCTATTGGTTAAACCAGCTCTGGTTTTAGTTTTGGCTTTATTTTAGTAATTTTATTGAAAGTTTATTGTTTGGAACTAAAGCTACCTAATTGGATTAGGTTTTGAAACTATACTTGTTGGTTTTGCTAATGTATGAGTGGTAAATGTAAGGTTTTTACAAATTTGATACGAGGTGGTACCTTCCTGATGCACCTACATGTAAGAAAATGCAGTTGGATCAGAAATGTATTAAGTTCCGTTTTATTTCTATTATTACCTAGGTACCTATTACATTAGTCATGGAATTCTTAGGTAAGTAGGTATATAGATAGAATTCTGACCACACCGACCGAAACCACATTAATAATTATCAGACGGGACTCACAATCTGGCTGCATTCATAGAGTTATAGTTTTTCAAAGAATTTTAACGAAAATATCTGAACACTTCACATTCTGTCCCATAAACACTTGACTTTATTTGACTTTTCGTAATTTTATGACCGAGTAAGCAAGCTGGTATCCTATTATTCAGGGCCAATAATGTTTTTTCGAAGAATCGTGCGTCATAGATGATGCAATAGCACAGATGGGTATGTTTATTACTTCCATCGTATGGGAAATATTTTAAATTGTTGTGGTTAAGCGTACTACTGCTTACACAGAAAACTAGGTAATAGAGACGTAGATTGATATAATTCCATGAATGCTGTGGTTGAAATAGGTACTTGTGAATTTCAATCTATTATACTTAATCACTGAATAGGTCAACAAATGTCTAAGAACTAACATGGCATAACGAACAATTAGGATTATAAGAATTCAAAAACAAGACAAAACCAGATGTAGCAACTAAAGTCCACCAGAAAAAACAACGAGAAAGGTTGTAGATAGTAGGGCCACCATGATAACCATTATCTGAGCGTCTGGTCGAAGCGACGCGTGACCCGAGAGCTAGCGAGTATCTGGCGCAATCAACATACAGCAGCGCAATGCAGCCAGCGTCTCGGGGACGGTTCCCTGGTGGGTCCCTGGTTTTGGTATGTACCAGTTGAGCTACCTGTAGACTGTTTGACACAGTCTGCAGCTAGCCCAATTGTTTTAATTGTAGATACTCGTAATATTTCTAATTCTATTCCATTATTGAATTGTAATTTTCATGTTGTTAATCATGATAATGTAGGTACATTTTGTGATTATAATCTATGAGCAATCAATTCACCCTCTCTACATCTTAATCTTTGCCCAAAAGCAATTTAGCAAGATCCAAATGCGGACATTAGTCTTACAATTTATGAATATAAGATAGGTGAGCTGAGCCTACATTTTACGATTTTGTTAATTTCGCAAGCAGCGGGTTATTGAATGAGTCAATGGGTTTTGTCTACAGTCTTATAAAGTTAACATAAAGTTATGAGCGATCAATTCACTTCAATTCTGTATAAAATAAAATTGGGTCGCATCTTCCACAAGTAGCTTTAATGTATAAAGCATGGAGTGGGTCAAAAAGATTGAAAGACAAGAACCTCAGCAGCTTCAGGAATATAAAATTTGTAGACGACAAACCACCAATCACCACTGAATATTTTAAAACAGCTACAATGAGCTCTCAAAGATGTGTAAAATGTACTTGAAGAGAGAAAAGAAGTTAATAATACAAAAGTTTATCTCTAAAGCGGTAGTCTCATTCCACTGATAATATCAAGAATAAGGTATAGTAGCTTCTGTAGTTTCCTAGAAGCTTTCATTGTTCGAATAAATGAGTGTTATTCTTTTATTGTCGAGACAAAAGCGGCACTTAGCCTCAAAGTGAGGCGCCAATATTTATACAACCTTCATTCTCTGCCTTGTGGGGGAGGATATTATGTGGCAAAAGCAGCATCTACACTGTTTGTAAATTGTTTCCTTTGGGGATAAATTATAATATAAGATCCATAGAGTCATATCTGTCGAATGGAATTATATTTGATTCTGTGACGGAGATAAACGGAAAACTTTAGGTTGACAAAGACCACTTCCGAAAGTTCCCAAATACCAGTGCAAATACAAAGCTTTCGTGAAAAAGTCGCAGAGACGACTTAGACGCACTGCTAGTCAAACCAAAATTTTATAGAGAGAGGAGCTAGAAAACAATGAAGTCTGTACATACATTACAAAAAATTATAGTAGACATTCCGCTCATGCTTGCTCGATATTCATACTCGATCAAAACATAGTAGGACTATAGAGACTCTTGGTTGTATGTTATTACAAAACGATTACTATTATTGTTGATGATAGTGTTTTAGCAGTTCAGACAACAATTGTAACATTTACCTTGGTACATCAAAATTGTTGTTTTCCTCTAAACCATTGCTGCCATTATAAGAACCTCCCCAGGGCAAAATAAAACAAAGTGTGACCAAACCATACATAAAAATATACTTCCCCTCAGTAATTAAATCAAATGTCAACAAAATCAAATGCCATGAATTGTTATCTAACAAAACATGACCTTTGTTAACAAATATATAACACCAACCAACATACATCTGCACTGGTGGGCGGCGCTAGTATCGAAACTTTATTAGAAACCGAGAGCAATTTTGAAGTGACGCCCTTAGTTCTACTCTTGTCCACCTGAATTAGTAATTTGGTGGCGCTGTAATGGCATAGCATTAGTGTGCTGGCATTTTAATCAGAGGGGCGACAATTAATAAGAACAAAGCAGGGGTATGATCAAAATGCCCCGTGAGGGATGGACATTTGGACATGGGTTTTTCAGATAAGAGATACCTACCCTTTTCTTCACAAATTATATTGGTTTTATCATCACGCATTTCATCTACGTACGTTACATGTATTTTTTTGCTCATGCTCTATATAAAAATTTTCTAACTATTTAAAAACTTTAAGTAAATACGAGATTTTTTGTTCCCAATTCGGTTAGGAAAAAGCAATTATCAATGTAGAGCCAAGATTGTCAGATTGTATTTTAATCTCATCTCAATATTGTGTAGATAGAGGCAATCAGAAAAACGCTAGACGAGATGTCTAGCGCTTTCCTGATCGTAGCGTCATCTAGCCCCAGAGCAAGAAGAGCTTGATATCGCTGGTTAAATAAACGTTTTGAAGCAACGACGAAAGGATTTGATCTCGGTAGCAGATCTCCAAAAACTGTAAACATCATCGTTTTAGTTACCTACTCCTATCAAAAAGCCTTGCATAAAAGTCGCCACATAAAATTCATTAAATCAAACTAGAGCTACCTGCAAGTTACACCCTCATCAGTAGAATTATGCCTAATCAGGTGTTAAACGAAAAATTGAGGGTGTAAAAATCACTGACAGTATAGGGTTGGCTAGTAGGGCTACCTCGGTCACTTGGACAATGTAGATAAGTATTGTTTGGCAGGTATGGTGATACTTTAGCTGTATTTTTGCTGGACAGCAAGATCACAAATCGACCGTTTTAAAAGGAGTACGGATCGGAAGTTACCAACATCGAAAGTTTGCAAGAGAATAAGCAAGATATTTTTCATTGTCCTTACGTTCTATTAAAATGAAACCAACCTGTTTTGTGTTTTTTGTTGAATGTAGTTTTAGGTAGGTACTCCGTATTCGAGCTGGCAGAGCCGCTGAGGTTCGCCCCAGTTCGCACCGCTGCTGGGCAGTGAAAATGATGAAGCTGTATTTTTTTATACAAAATTCAAATCGCCAAAAACTCATGGCCAAATGAGCACTTCCACCACACTATACAGTTACCTGACAACCCTATCGGTCAGTGAAGGGCTTCCGAGTTCGATGACCTTTGCTTCGGGGTAGCCGAATTAGGCAGGAGGTGAACTGAACGGGATAGATAACGGTTTCTTACAATTTATAGAGGTGCAGGAATATAATCTGGCCAATTATCTAATGGAATTGTTTTACTGGATACTAGTGGCTTTTGACTGTGGCGTTTTTATTTGTGGGACTTTGTTTACGGTCAAGGAGGGTTGAGAAATGGAAGCTAAGATTAGAAAGTTAAACTAAGTTTGCAAGTCATATGCTGTCTAGTCTACCTTAAATCAAGGCAGCATAAATGCAAATTAATGCATTACGCCACAATAAACTCAGTTAAGGATAATTTTACCGTGAGGAATCGTTATATAAAAAAGTATTTATATTTGTGCCCAATATAATATTATTAAATAATAAATATAATTGAATATTATTTTGTTGTAGTTTTTAGGTAAATTATAAGTTTAATAAACTTTAGATTGATCATTAATGTTTTATGCCGCTTGTTCTGGGGACTTTTTGATAGGCAGAGAAAAAACGCTTTACATTCATACATGTAGTATCGAACCAAACAAGAAACAACTACCCACATGCAACTCTAAATGTATACCCTCAAATAGGTCCTAATAAGTTACTGTATTTTTTTTTTCAAATTAGTTAATCTCACAAAATCATCAGGATTGTTCGTTCAAAGTCTAGATTTTAGTAGCTCTCGATCCAACTATGAGTAGGTACAGAGCCGTATGACTAGATCTTTGTAGGACGATTAATCAACTTGACTCCTAACATTTAGTTTCGAGCGAGTCAACAACAAAGACTCTCGCATTCGATACTGTAAACATCTCAACCCAAGGCCCTAATTTTCTCAAATTCATTAATCTTAAAAATTACATCATCCTATTCAGAACCCAATTAGACCATTGAATAAAATAAATAAATATTAGCGAACAAACCAGACAGCAGCCACTAGCCCCAAAGTAACCAGGGCTTATGTTATGGGTAGGTTCTTGATAACTGATGTTGTACATTGTGATATGAGTAGGTAAATGTCTATTGATCTAGACCTCGATTCAACTACCAAAATCGCCATTTGAGTTGATCTCTCACTTATGTCCTGATTAAGTGTTATTTAAGAGAAAAATCTCTCACATACGGTACTACAACTCTCTTTTCACTGGGCCTTCAAATGGGGTAAAAACCCCATCCCAAGGCCCAATTTTTCCCAAATTCATTAATCTTACAAATTACATCATCCTATTCATAACCCAGTTAGACCATCAGGTTAGTGTAACGCTCCGCTCGCCAGCTGACTACGTTTCACTTTCCGACAGAAAAGGTTATGTTTTACCTTTTTTTGAAAAGCGAATTCAAAACTGGGTCGTTCGGGCTTTATTGCCGAAACTGCTGCGAGTTTTTTGAATTTTTCATCCGAATTCGTCGAATAACTCGATGGCTATTGGGGAGGGAACATTTTTGATGAGGTGACGTTACGCGTTGATTGCGCTTTTGAACCTTGATTTCTAACACCTACGCTGCAAAAAACAGTATAATGTAAAATGTTATGAGTTGTTGTATATTGTTACTGGTAGCATGTGCCCTGTTTAAATAAAGTCGATCTATAAATCGTCGCCGGAACGTAGAATCAGCCCATTTGTATAATGGCTATGCAGTTTACAAAACGAATGCTGATTCATTAGAAACACCTTATTAATTATGTGTTTTGTGACGTTTAGCATTTAGATAGTGTTGAACGTTAATAGTTAAACAGTCAGCAAAGACAGTTATATATGAAAAGCGTTTTGCAAACGGGCTTCAGACTGATTCTACCACGGAATTAGAAAGAACATTATCATTGTAACGTTCGTAGCAAAAGACTAAAAATAAGGGTAGATCGATATATCTGATAATAACAACTCCCTCGCAGTGCCCTCAGTTATTCTGTGACCATGGCGCATGACACTGTGTTGAAATATTGGAAAGCTCAAAACTCAAATCATGGTAAATATCCCGTTGTAAATGACTTTAGTGGAAATAACAGTTGTTTTTCTCTATTCCATGGATTCTGCGATCCGGCGAGGACCTACATAAACAGGGCCCTCCACGGCTATGCCACATGGAGGGAAAGTACCTTAAATATTGTAGAACATTTTACTGAAAGAAGACTACATTTTGATTTTAAAAGCATTTAAACTGCATTCGAAGATTTTTAAATTATCGCCTGTCTGAACCTGGAATCGAAACCGCCAAATTTTAAATTGTTTTTAAAATGAAAATGTAGCCTTCTATCAGTAAAATTTTCTATCTTCAACATTTAAAATTCCTTCCCTCCTTGTGGCATAGCAGTGGGACGCCCTGTATATTAAGATTTGATAGAGCAAGAAGGTTACTTAAAAGTATGCAAAGTAACAGAACTGTATAATGCTACCACGCGCGCGTATTAAAAACAACGTTATCCTGGATGGAAACTATCAAACTGAATACCTACATACTTATACGCATAGAATGAAGTGATAAAAAGCGATCTAATAAAACTTGGCTGCATTAATGCATTACAACGATGCAATACGAGGCATGCCGCGCGCGCCGCGAATAGGTGATGCCTATCCACTTACAGGTGCACGTTAATAATGTAGGATCTGTGCCTACTTATCGGTGCAGAAAGCAGGAGCGCGTGCGGATTTTTGACAGTTTTAACCAAAAATCTAGTGGTCAATGGATACGCCCGCACTATAATATTTGCGTGTACCTATACAAATAAAAAAAAATCAGTTCAATATGGCGGCTATAGCAGTGATGTACCGCATAAACCATAGAGCTTTACCAAAAAACATGGCCAGACTGACCTCGCCATGGAATGAGAAGTTTTCATACCTACTAACTCTCTTTCTTTCTTTCTAACTCTGCGACAGGGCTCTTCCGTGTACCAAAGGGGTTTTCTTTTTTCATTGCTTTTAACATTGATTTCTTTTGTCAACTGTCAAAAACTCTTCCCTTTTGTCCACCGATAACGCACTTTGCAGTTTTTTCTCTACTTTTAAATGCTTTTTGACAATTAAAGAAGTAAAATTGGATAGTCAAGTTTATCTAGGCTCCAACTAATCGAAACGCAATAATATTATATGTAACACAATTCTTTTCATAGACGTAAAAGTTACAGCTTAATAAAATATCCTCCGAAATAAGTGAAGATGTAAGAAAGAGGAAGTAAGTAAATAAACAAAAGAGAATCGTTACAAATATAAATTCGGGCGAATAAAACATTTTCATTGGTGTTCTTGCCTCGAGGCATTAGGTCGCGGATTTTTCGCATGATTTGTCCATCGACGGATTTATTAAAGCGTACACTACTACTTTAACTTTGTAAGCCAGGTTTATTTTCTCCAAAAAAACTTTATGAAAAAATAAGATATAAATACCTCTATTTACGCGTATTCCCAGAATTTCTGACATCTTCATCATAATCGTCAGCAGCCAATGTTAGTCCCCAGAGCATCATAGCGCCCTGTCTTCAGCTTGCCGCATCCAGCAAGCGCAGAAGCTCTGTGTTAATTCTTAGTAGCTACCCAATTCAAAACAATTTGATGACGGACGGAAACGTCACAACTTCCGGGTTCCCTCAGAAAATCAATAGGTACCCCAAAAACTACAGGCTAATCATTTCCGAATTTATTTCGCCCAGCCGTAGATAAATTAGTTTTTCTCAAATGTTATTCCAAACAGACACAATTTCTACGCATTAGGATATACGTTAACTTTATTACAGTAGGTGCAAAATTGTGAAACCGTCCTAAAATATTCGTAAAAATTCTTGTGAGCGTAAAATTTCAATCTACCTCTTATACATATGCAAAACGAACCCCTTAGCGTTATTTGGGGCGGGTGAGTACAGGTAGGTTATTACCTACCTGGGGCCCAATTCCGCTAACCAATCGCTTCACTATGACAATGTTATCGTCGCAGAATCGTCACGTACAATTCTTATTCATTTGATTAAAGAAACTCCAGAGTGCGTGCGGTGCTATTTGCACGGATATATCAATAATGGTTTCAAACTTGACATCTTTGACTCTCCATCTGTAGTATTTTCATTGGTAGAATACCAAAACGTGTCATCCTGTGACGATACCATGGTCATAGTGGAGCGATTAGTTTATCTGACTAATGGGCTCCTTCTGGACAAATAAATGATTTGACTTGATTATTGTGCGACAACCTGTTTCAAAAATGAAAACATCGTGGTTAGAAACTTATAAATTTGATTTGAAATACATTCTTTATTTTGATCATAATTTGTTATTCTTAAAATTCCATGACAAACTTGGTTTCGGCACAACGTTTAATTTTAGCCTAACTGCTCCCTCGGCAAAATATATTCCATAAAAATTACACGAGCGTTCCAATTTACCAGTCAAATCTAATTTTACGGACGATATGAAACCGAAACCATACTTATGAGCACTTATAAGTACTCCAACAGCTAACTCATTCCTTATTCATCGAAAAGCGGCGATGCGTCCTAAGACTCTCGACTAAGACGTCGTTAACTAAATTAATACGAATATAAAGCATGATTAAAAAAATTACGTCGACAACCGAGGGAGAAAAACAAGGGGAGCATCCCTTGTATATCCACAGACGTTTTTTTCATCAAGACTCGAAGACTCTACGCATAAGAAAATAGGGAGCGTTTTAATTTTATGCAGGTTTTTTGTCTGTTATTGCATACAAACTTTACCTTCAAGTGTTATAAGTCCTAATGTCCCTTTATAACGTTGCCCTGGGGTGAAACAATAGAAATGTTAATGCCAGATATTTTTAAGTTGTGCTGTTCTGTTTGTTAGACTGTGAATGTTTGTTTCTCTTTTATGGTTCTTATCTCGACAGGAATTTACTTCCGAGAGTTGGGTCTGTTGTTGAGTTGACTGCGTGTTTAGTTTCTCAGAGAATATTGGTCTAGCAATAAATATTTTTAGATCTAAAATAGATTATCTCAAAAATAAGAAAATAGATATCCAGTCAAAAAAAAGACGTAACTATAATACGAAATCCTGAAAGTAGAAAGTGGTTGAATGTTTGCTACGGCTGAATGAATCGAACGGGAATTTCCATAGATGTATGTATGTAGTTCTAGGCTTGGAACTTTTTTTCATTTGTTAGGCCAAACAAGGAGGGCTTTTCCATAATCACAACGCTTAGCAGGCGGATTGCAGATTGCAGTAGAGGTGTTAAATAGAAAGGAAAGGAAGCTGCTGCCCTTTCTCTGATAGGTTCCCTTATTCGACACTTACATGCATGGGCTGATTTGGAGGGGTCGAATCTTACGCAGCAATTGCCACGGCTAATGGTTTGCGGATATGACAGTTCAAATACCTACATGCTTGACGGACACTCAATTTTGTGGTCCAAAAAGCAGAAATAATCCGTCGCAGCTAAAAGCTTACTATTAGATTCGTACGAGAAACGATTGGGTTAGAAATGTTAGAATGGACGAGCATTTTGCCAATGGATTTTAAAAATGTATCAGCGTAAAGCAATTTTTTTGTATCAATTGTTCTGAAAATGTCTGAATCTATTTGCAGTTTGTAGATTCACCAGGAAACAACCGTGAAGACTCAACCTATGATTTGTGAAGATTGTGAACCAAAACTATAACTTAATGAGATCAATTAAGTAGGGTACTAGACTGGGTAGAATAAAAATTTAACTTAGCGATTACTAAGATGTAAAATAAGAAATAACACAAGTGTAAAGAACTATTCGGCTTTCAGTATAAACTGAAACAAAATAAAAATAAATCCAAACAACGAAAGTACAAGACCCATTTAGCATTGGAATCAGTAATGCCGTAATAAAATTTACAAATTTCATCCATAAAGCAAGTATGTTCAGAAACTTTGCTCGTGAAGCGAAAATCGAGATTGTAATAGATTTTTGGAACAATACAAGTTTACATTTATTGTTATTTGACTCATCAGGGGATGAACAGGGGTGCAGGTTATTATGCAAGATTTTAAAACTTTTGAAATAAATTTATTGCACATTTACGGAATATTTACACTTTCTAAGTACAGTACTTTTGGTTTCAAAATTTTAAACCAATTTTTTTGCCTATGGAATTTATCATCATGTCTAAAAATTTCATGAAGGTAAATTTTAAAAATAACTACAGGTCTTAAATCAGTCCAATGATTTGCATTTAAAAATTGGGTTGCAAAAATAAACCAGTCTTTATTTTGAACTGAAATTATCGAAGAACCAGCGAAAATTCCTGAGGTGTTGTTTACCCTAAGGCGATTTACTCCAAGTGTCTGTAAAGGCGATAATTAGAAAACTTTTTCAATTAGTTTAATTTCGTAGTAAGTGGAAGATTTTTGAAGCTTACGTCCAACAACAGTGAACTTAAAAAGTTTTGGATGCTGGGCTGGTCTTAAGGTAAAGAGGGTATTAGAAGTACGCAACGAACAAAGGTACATACCTACTTATTTGAGAACCTTTTGGCTAATCATCAACAGAGACGAAGGAGAGTGGTGGTTTGGATCGCGTTAAAAGACCTCCATTATATTTTTTTTTGTATGGTCTTATAATCCATTGTTTTGGACCACCACTTTAAATAAGCTTTTTTTGCTGTGACTGTAATCGTACTGTTACATGCCAGCGTATGCTTGAATAAGCTGACAAAAATATTATCTCAAATGTCGTTTGATGTTTGTTGCTGACTCAGTCAACATCATGGTATCAATCCATACTGATATTATAAATACGAAAGTAAGTCTGTCTGTCTATCTATTTGTTAACTTTCCACGCCCAAACGGATCTTAATGAAATTTAACAGAGAAGTAAATGGTATCCCGAGGCTACTTGAAAAGCGCGTGCAAAGCTGCGGGCAGCAGCTAGTTAATGTATGAATTTGTTTACAATTCATGTCATTTGTAACCTAAAAGTTAACCATGTAAGAAACCAGAAGGGATACAGAAAGTTTATTAAATTTGAGCATCTGTGTTTCCGGAAGGATTCACGCACAGACGCAGGCGTCAGCAAGTTTAAAATTTAATTAAAGAGAAACTTTCAGGGACACGCTTGAACAAACTAAGTAGACGAGCAATTTTTATAAGACTTTTTTGTATGTGATCAACATAAATTCTGTCATTTTCTGCTGCTCTTGGCAAAAAGTGGGCATAAGATGAAAACATTTCATTTCTTCTTTGAGATGGCGGTACGTAGGTGCTCTTCTGAAATCCTTGTCCTGCCTTTGGCGATAATTTGATTCTGTCCATTTCAAACTTTTAAAGCTAAAGTAAAAAAGTGAAAAACAATCATCGAACTTATAATGTTGTTAGTAGAAAACTTTTGTTTATCTTCTAGTCTTCGATAATCTGATACATATTTGGTTGTACCCTCGTAGCAATAAAAAATATACCCTGTTATTCATAGACCGATCACTTTAAGCGATAGCTTGAAGTCGTTTGTTTTCTTGGTTTGACGTATGTATGTCAGAACGAAAAACAAAACATTGCAACAAAATAAAACCGGTTTTAAAGAGTTAAAGTTAACAGACTCAAAGGGTGAGGGCTAAATATCCCCCATCGCCCGTCTGCAACGTCTGCACACATGTCGCCACAACATATGCAAAGAATTTAAGTGCGTCGCAGTTTTGTTGCAATTTACCATGACAAACTCTAATGAAGACAGTTTTCTTGAGCAAATGCTTATTGACTTTCAGGTTTTGGAATAACTTGATTAAATATTTATAAATATGTTCTTATTAAATAATTTTATTGATATATAATTAATAATAATACTTATATTAAATACATTGATTGAAAACGAAAGTTTTCAATCAGTGCGTCCTACCCGTCATGACCTACGGAGCTGAGACGTGGACACTCACGGTAGGGCTGGTCCACCAGTTGAAAGTCGCTCAGCGAGCTATGAAAAGAGCTATGCTCGGAGTCTCTCTGAAGGATAGAATTCGTAACGAATACATCCGACAGAGAACCAAAGTTATCGACATAGCTCAAAGAATTAGCAAGATGAAGTGGCAGTGGGCCGGCCATATCTCGCGAAGAACCGACAACCGCTGGGGTAAACGAGTTCTTGAGTGGAGACCACGACTCGGCAAACGTAGTGTAGGACGCTCTCCAGCCAGGTGGGATGACGATCTGCGAAAGACTGCAGGCAGATGCTGGATGCGGCATTGCTGAAGACAGGGCGCTATGGCGCTCATTAGGGGAGGCCCATGTCCAGCAGTGGACTAATATAGGCTGATGATGATGATGATGATTAAATACATATTTAATAACGAAACAGAATCTAGAATGTATACATATACATTCTAGATTCTGTTAAACAGAATCTAGAATGATCTAGAATGATCTAGAAACAGAATCTAGAATGTATACATATACATTCTAGATTCTGTTTCCAGCTCTGTACACATTTTTCCTAGATAAAAATTAGCTAAAGTGGTTTCAGGTTTTTTTATATATGTATCTGACGTACCCAAGAGTCCTGTAACTGTAACGTCTTGACTTTTTGTACTATACTCCTGTCCGATCCTTTCAGTATTTTTGGCGTCAAGGAGTGAAAAACATCATTCCATTCTTTCGTGTGATGTCAGCACGTATTATGGTGGCAGTAAAATTAAAATAGGTACTTTTATTTATAAATTTGTAAGATGCCACTTTATTAGCATTTAGAATTTATCATCATCATCAATTTATACTATTCCACAACTGGACATAATGAGTACATAGGTCTCCCCTAATCAGTGCCATGGCGCCCTGTCTTCAGTTTATGTCCGCATACAGCATCTGACTATAGTCTAAAAATACCTACATAGTTGCCAACCAAATTCCTATCTAAAAACAACAACATTCAAAACAAACACAACAACTCATTCTTACTTAAAGTCTGAACTTCACCTCTAAGCGCATCTCTAAGCGCAACCATTATCCGAACATACACCACCTCTGTCACATAAGTATTAGCCAAGTAAACGAACTTAAAACTCTTTGCTCGTTCGAATTTATGAAAACATAAAATTTCAGGCCCAATTATCCAGCGAAAAGAAAATTTCATCCTGAAATTACCTATTCTGAAGCGGGGCACGTGCTTAGAGCGATTTAAGTAAAACTTTGGCTGTAAAGGTGATGTTGGACGGGCAACTTTTTGATGGCGAAGTGTTCTTGGGAATGTTTGGTCCATCTGTGTCCAATGACATCTGTGGAGAGTGGACTAGTCTGCCAGTGACGCAAAAGGTTTCGGGTTTCATTTTCACCGAAGAAAAATAATAATGTTTGTATGATCTGCAGTTTGTTCCGGGTCTGTGAGTTTTCTTTGTATGAAAATATCATTGTGCCAATATCATCCATATGCCACCATCTCTTTTAAAGGCGAAGAGTAGGGGCGATAGTGGCACCACTACATATTTAATTTAATCATTACGTTAAACAAAGGAATTATCAAAAAATCGGACCGCGCGTAGACGATATCTATCATAAGCTTTTTTTAAATGTATAATGTGTAATGTGTAATAGTTTTGTTTTGTGTTATTCAATCAAAAACCTTGTTTGGAGAGCTGGGTGGCCACCAATAGGAACTAAACTCTTGAAACAAGTATCTGCCTAAATAATACAGTACAAAACTATTACAGATACTACATTTAAAAAAACCATATGATAGATATCATCTACGCGCGGTCCGATTTTTTGATAATTCCTTTGTATAACGTAATGATTAAATTAAATATGTAGTGGCGCCACTATCGCCCCTACTCTTCGCCTTTATGGAATGGAATCTACGCAAGTAGTAACTACTTTATTGAATGAAATATGAGTTTAATCTGCCATCGATTCTATGTAAAATTCAGATAAGGCTGTAGGCAGCCTTATCTGAATTTTACATAGAATCGATATAATGTATAGGCACTAGTAGTGCATTTGCATTTGTTTTTGTGTTCTGTAATTTTTGGTGTGTAATAAAGAATAGTTGTATTCTATCTAATTAGGTAATTTTTTTTCTAAGAAACACCTCGACACATAACTTAAGTATATACCTGCTTGTATCCATTTAATCGCCCGTCCAAAAAGCCTTCAGCTAAACTTGGACCATAAGCACGTAAGCTTAAAGGCTTCAACTCGAAACGCCTATTCCTCCGAAACCTAAGAATTATTGGAACATAACAAAATATGACCGTCGGCGAAACCTCCATAAATCGTTTTACATCTGCTATAAAGTAATGAGATTTGGCCTGAATTTAGGTTTACGATGAGAGGTATGGATCAAAATGTTTTTGTGTGGATTGATCGGATACATACGGAATGATAATGCTAAATTAGAAATAGCCCCTTGATACGGGTGTGGTATAAAATTATTTACCACGTGGAAAAACTGACACGGACCTGTGTTCGGATTTATATTTTTGTCCTTCGATAGATCTGATGTGTTGGTACTTGTAGGAATCGCTCGTTTTCCACGAGTTGAGCGAGTCACTGAATGCATTTTTAAAATAAATTTCATAACAAATAAATTTCTTGCAAAAAAACGTTGAGCACACATTAAAAAGAACAATATTGAGCTATCAGTTTTATTTTCTACAGGAACTACTGTATCAAGCAAATACAGTTGCTCATCAGATTTTAAAAAAACTGGTGTAATCCTCGTTTACCCAGAAAAGCTAATAAAATTTGAACCACATGCAGGGATTTTTGTCATTGACAGTTTTTGATAAAACGATACGAGGAATTAGTGCGCACTGTGGGTCTCAGTCGATTAATATGACAAGTTTTATTTAGATTTTATCAATCCTGTCTTTGCACTATAGGATAATTTCCATACAACCATTAGTTCTATAGGAAAGCTTTGTGACTGAAATCCACGTTTTTCAATGAACAATGAAAACTCCCGCTCAAAATACCAGCACGTAAATTTCTCTCCACTTAGGTAGCTATCTTTTAGCGCAATCCCACAAAAGTAGATCGACGTCAAGAAGGGAATTCCATTCTTTAGAATTTGTTGAGATCAGCCTCGGGGTACGAATATTCGGATCATCGGAGCTTTTAGGGGTCCGTGGCGGATTGTTTAGAATAATGGATTTTTTATCTACTTAAAAATCACTACAGTTATTTTCTGCTTTTGTTTGTAAAGGAAGACTTTGTATCATTACAACAGATTTAGTAAACTTGTAAAAGCTTTATTTTTCATGAGTAATTAATATCTAGTTATTTAAGCGTCTGGTCGAAGCGACGCGTGACCCGAGAGCTGGTGAGTACCTGGCGCATGGCGCAACGCATCAGCATTGCCATACAGCGGGCAATGCAGCCAGCGTCTAAGAGACACTTCCGACTGGTATGGATATGGATCAGTTGAGCTACCTGTAGATTGTTTGCAACAGTCTGCAGTTAGCTCAATTGTTTCAATAGTAAATACTAGTTCTAATTTATTTCAATGATTTGATTTTAATTTTCATTGTCAACCAGCCAACTTGAAGCAGATTGTATATTAGCAACGGATAACTAATGGGATAAAAATGATCTTCAATAAAGACCGCAACTTGGCAAACGTAGTGTAGGACACCCTCTGACCAGAAGGAAAGCAGCCTGTCTAAGGCTGATGCTAAAATATATTGAACATGACAAGTTGAAAACAGGGCGCTAGCTCCCTTTTATGAGCGCTACTCATAAGATGAAGCCAATGATGATGATGATTGATAAATCACAATCAACATTTCATTCTAATAATAGTTTCGATTGAAAAATAAAATCAATTCAGCAAACAGGCGCAGAACCATACAATAACATCAGCCCGACCCGCGCAGTTTATGATTCGTCTAGATGACATTCATTGAGTAATGGCTCCATAGAATCCCGGTCAATATCGCCTATTTAGAAATTAGAGGCATTAGTAGATTGCTGCGCTTTTTCCTCCGGATATTGGAATGGACGCATTGTTCCTTTTGAGTTTTAGAAATATTGGGTTTGGTTGAAGATAATAGTACCTTATTACTTTACTCTTTTCTTAAGGGTTGAATGGCTTGTTGTTGACTTCTCAATCCAGTGTTACGCGAATACGTACGTAATGGTCCACATTTGGCTCAAGTCATCGGAAATGTTCTGTATTACAAGCTTAGGTTAGCTACATGCGGACAAAACTAAAAGAAATTCAAAATTTTGAAACTAAAAATTTAAAAATTTAAATGTTGTGTAAACCTATAAAAATAAGACGATAACGATAATGCAACTTAGTGTTAGTAGTTGGTACAGACAATTATTTTTCAGTATATTATAAAGAAAACTGAGAAAATCGTCTTGCTTTGGCGCCTCGAGTTATTTCTATCTCAATCTCCTTTATTGCATCGTAAATAAGTGTAGTGACAGTTTTTATTGCGGCAACTCTGTTCCGGAGTTGGAGATTAACATCAGACCACGAGTGGGGAATAACAATGTGGCTTGTATTAGGATGGGTGTCACTTGAAGATATGCTTTGAATGCCTTGCTCCGACTTGAACAAATTTTTCTTTCGTGGCCCCCTAAAAACATGTAACTCAACAAAAGAACTGAGCGTTCATATTCATGCTTTGGGTTTTGTAAGAAAATAGTAAAAAAATAAGGAGGCAGACAGACAGTTCTAAAGATAAGTGAAAATGATGTAAGTACCCTATTATAACTAAAACATCAACGTTCATCAACCGTCAATCTAGTTATCTATCTAGTACATAAGTGAAATTGTAATGAATATTATTTAATTTTCTGGTAGTAGCCTATTATTATTATCGAAAACTTGCAATATTTATTCCTAGTAACAAAATTACTTTTTTAAAGGCCACGACACGAGTATAGAACGGACCCCTAAAATGTGGAAGTAAACACATCTATCGCAAACCAATACAGCATTTCTCGCAGTAGAACACCACCTTATAGTTATTTTAAAAGGAAATAACGTTTCTGTGATAAACACTTCCTAAATATTCTATTCTACACTTTTATTTTCAGCTGTCGTTTTGGATCAGTTTTTCTCGGCTTACTATTTATTAATCGGTAGGTTATAATTTAAAAAAATGTCTATACATTTAATGAATTGTATTAAGTTTATCCAGTCATCTAGTACAAATAATACAAGTCTGTTTAGCTTGTGGCTAGATGATGTTGTGTGGATCGACCATTATTGTTATTACTATTTTAGCACAATCTGTTGTTTTTGTTGATATCAGGTATGTCATGCTCAATTTAAAAAAAACGCAGAGTGCTTTTGATCTAACTCGCGGAGACTATTACTCTTGCACGGACACGTTAGATTATTCAAACTGCACATTATTTTGTTGGTTAATTATTCTAAATGATTTTTCTAATGTAGTTTAAATGTCGCAGATGTAAAAGTGATTGTGTTTTGTAGTACTAGTATTCCTACATTCAAAATTCCCCATTTCAAAGTCCCCTGATTTCTCGCCGGCATTCACTTGAGAAGCTCATTCAAGTCATGCACAAGGTTACAGATACTGCAGGTTCCACACGATCGATCGCACCCCTATTGATACGAACCCTAAATATTCTACGTTTACGTGAAACTTTTAAAGGATTTCTTTTACGGTAAATAGGGGCTGGAAGTTTGAGCAAACATCTACCTGGGAACGAGGTGGTTCAAGACTATCGGCTTTTCTTCATAACTATATTTGTTTATTTAGAACTATATTCTCTATCGTTGAATAGTAATCTACGTTCTTCCTACTAATAGGTTCGTTAACTGTTACTTCATTTTGTTAGTGTTGTTTTGTTAGTATAGCTAAATTGTTAAACAGCTTGTGTTATGGGTACTAGATGACTGATATACATAATATAATATATTATACATAACATTACATAAATAGATATTTTTTATTGTACAGGGTGGAATTTTGTAATGCCACCTGGATGGAAAGTACTCTGGTGGAACCGCAGGATTGACTCATAATTAGTGACCTTGAACTCTAAAAATCACTCCTAACTTTCGCTTTTTTATATTTCGTGATTTTGTAATAGTTTTAGACTGGGTATTAGATACTGTTGATAATAATAACAATGAAGTTAATAATAACCTTGAAAATACTTTCAATAAAAAAACAGACATTAAATACCTACACGATGATTAAATCCATACACGACAATATTTTAAAAAAGACAACATCGTCAATTTTTAATGGCAGTCAAATTGCTCAATTTACCAACGAGACATAGGTACAGTCGGCACCATAAACCACGCAGAGTTATCGCACGTCGAGTGTCCAATAAACTGGCTTGTAACAAATAATATTTTTATAGCTGACTGTAAAATTGCGTGCAGGTTCAGGGGGATCGAAGTATTTAAAGTAGTAAATTGTTGAGGAAATGACACGTTTGTCAGGTTCAGCGTTATTATTTATGGTTTAAATCATTTGTTATGGATTCTTAGCGATAAGGCTGCATATAGTATTTGGTCTGAAATTGTGATTCTTTTAATTATTTATGTTTGATAGGTATGTATTATGTTGACTTCGTTAGAGAACTAAGATTTTTTACATAAAATACCTATAGCTATACTCCAGTAAAATTCAAGAAACAAAATTTGTAAATTCTGGCAATATATCAACAACTTAAAAGTGATTTTAAGATAACGTTTAGATATTTTGCTAACAAATTTTGTATGTTTGCGGTTTGGCTGGAGTAACTATGAGTAATAGTATTTTTGTAGGCTTTCTTTTGGAAGTTTTTTCAATTTGTTGTTACGCCTCGTCACCAGAGGTCACTCGAGTAACCGATACGTCTAAAGTGTGGTTGATACGTCCCATCACAGATTGTCAGATTATCTTACAACGTATTGTCTGTCAGGCGATTACATAGAGAAAGTTGATCGATATAAATCGGAGTTTAAATCTTGGGATTGAATTTCAGTACCTTCCTATAGTCGTTGGTTTTAAGGCCATGACATTAAAGCAATTTAAATGTCGTATAGGTACTAGAATAGCTTTTATGGTATTTTATGTTACTAAGTTACTGATCATCTTTTTCTATAAACTACGATCATCTAGTTCTTACGTAGGTGGCGACAATTAACATGTTAAAAAGATTTGTTCAACTTCGGATTGGGTAGAGTCCCATGATTCCCACGTTAAGAGCCGCCCATGATTTCTAGTATTCTTGCTACCTACTTTATCTTCCTCTCACTGGCTAGCAAAATTGCGTTCGTTAGCAAAAAAAGTTCTGCAGAATAATCATTTTCTATCAAGAAAACGTCATTACATTCAGTCATCCTGCGAGAATCTACGCAAGCTTGTAGTTTCTAGATTCTACATGTAGTTCAAAAAGACTGTTTCCCATTCTGATCGAGCGCAAATACTGGCTTTTTGAACAGTTGCGCCCGAAAACAACAAAACCTCTGCAATGACGTTGGTACGGTAAGGTACCTACAGTCGCGGACACTCGCATATCATGTTTGCCGCCGACACAGCACAATAGCCTGTCAATAATCGTGTAGCTCACCCCACTGTGAAGCATGTTTGATCTGTCATGTCGCTCGCTGATGTGCATCGTCATTGAATTGACGTGGAGGTGGTGTGATGTAACTTGTAGAAGTTAATATCAGCCTGAATTCAGGATTGTGATGAAAACATGCCTAGGGAACAATCACACGTTATCTAAGTTCAAGTTCAAGTTCTTCAGTCCACGGCTGGACAAAGGCCTCCCCAAATGAGCACCGAAGCGCCCCGTCTTCAGCTTTCCGCGTCCAGCATCTACCTGCAGTCTTTCGCAGATCGTCATCCCACCTAACTGGAGGGCGTCCTACACTACGTTTTAGAGGCAGGGAAACGCTTACCGTAGCCGTTGTCAGTTCTTTGTTAGATATGGCTGGCCCACTGCCACTTCAGCTTGCTAATTTTTTGAGCTTTGCGAGGTTTTACCACATAATACTGATAAGTTTAAGTCTACCAAATCAGCGCGGTTTGAAGATTTTCTTCACCCAAACTCTTTGGTTTCTGTGACGTCACGTGTGACACGTCTTTAACACTTTTTAGTGAGCCAAAGTGCTTAATATCCATCCGTGGAAAGTCGCGGTTGGTCCCTAGCACCCATCACATCCTAACAACATACAACCTCTTCTGGTTCTGACAGTTTTTGTGCTCCATTTTCAATGAATCAACGATCTATTATGACATTAGCATATGAATGAATTGCCACCTGCACGATACTTGTCCGATGACTAGACGTATCGTATTCATGCACGTTCCATAACAGCCATTCATGAACAGGTTCAAAAACTGGATCACATTTAAACTCTACAAGATTGTGACATATTTTATTGTCCTATATTGTCGGGTTTTTATGTAGGCGCTTGGAGTTTTTGCTTTTGAAATAGACCCTAAAATTATTTTATGGTTTCTTGTGGTGAAAAACTTTCTAGTGATTCTCCATTTTGTTGTTTTTGTTTAATTGTATCGCTTATTTTGAAATATATATTTAAAGTAAGTTGGTAAAACGTAAATTATAACGTCAGTAAAAAAGTCTCTTTAAAAGTTGTCATCATCAAAAATCTTCTTCCGTTCAGTACTCGCTGCTGGGATAGCTCCACATTTGCCATTAATTAATGGTGAAGCTTTATAACGCACATAAAATTATATTATTTTCTAAGGGTAAAAAGAAATACTTCCCACAAAAGTGGACTTTAATACGCTAAAAGACAGTAGCTCTTGCAGCACTATAAATAAAGGACACAAACACATGAGAAATTGCAGGGATACCCTAAGGAACCCTCATTATTTTAATAGTGTAAATCATCATCACACAACTAAATCTCAACCAAAACTACAAAAAGATACAGTCTCCATTCCTCTGGCAAAGGACCAGGCTGTAAACTACAATGTGATTAAGCTAAATTGGTTTGAATTGAGCAGGTAATAAGGTTGGTTTCTGGTTGGGGTTGTTTGGTTTGGCCGACACAGAGACCGCACACAGTGTCTTGACGCCTACGCTCTCTTATTATGCGACTTCTTGAATCAAAATACGATCTTGGGTTCTCAAACTGTTTTACCCTAACTAAGATTGTACTAAATTACAAGTATGGTAACTTCCCGACACAAAACAGCCCTCAATTGTGACAACTTATTGTCATGTTAAAGTTGAGGTCAGTTGAAAATGTTATAGGAACGTTAGACTCTTGGCTCGATCGATAAGAATTAGATGATGTAAATTGTAAGGCAGACAGAGTGATGCCCATTGACAGAAACTAAAAACAGCGGAAAATTGCTGCATATACATACATACCCATAATACTTAGCTCAGGACGTGCCACTCCTAAACAAGGAGGTGATTGATGATCGCTGTATATAGGTGTTAAATATACTCAAAAAGAAGCTGCTGCCCTACCTCTGGTAGATTCCCTTAGTCGACACTTACGACATCCACGGGCTCAGTTGAAAGTCTATGTGTGTGTGACCCCACACGATTAAATTATCTACTATGATGTGTGCTGACATAAGAATCTCCGAATCACAGTGTTGTCTCTTGTTGTATGTGTCTTGATTACTGCCTAGTTGTTTGTTACCCTATCCATATAGATTACAGAGATATCTATGGAGGAAATAAAGGTTGAGAGCCTCTGCCATAGATAGAAGAGGACGGATAATTAACTATGTATCAAAGTTTCCTTCCTTATCGAGGGATCTTAATAAAACATGCGCGAATCGAGTTGGCTTCGACTTGCAAGTTTGGAGTTTCGCGAGTTCGGAGACGATTGGAGAGATTAATCATTTTGTTTGTACTTTAGAGTGTTTTAGGAATAAGTTTCGAATTTGAATAAGGACAGTTTGTTTAGGTTGTTCTGATTTTTTAGCTTATACTTGTTCTTGATTTTATATTTATACATGTGAGCTGTTCAATTCATTAACTTTATGTCGAAATTTATTATTTTCTTGACACATTTGCTTTAGGATTTGCGTGTTATTAACTGCTGTGTTTATCAGACTAAAATGCGAATGTATGTATTTTTGGATGTTGTCTTTTCGTTCAGACCCAGTGTTTTAGCTATAATCAAAACTGAAACAAAGTCACGTTTTTGTCATAAATACTGACGATTTAAAAAGTTCCAATAAAAACAACCCACTCAAATATAAACAAGGCAAGAAATCACGTCATAATTATCACAAGCTACTAAACGTTATGTCTAGAACCGGAAGAAATGTCCACCAAATTTCTTTTTTAAAATGTCCCATCACCTCGTCTAATTACTAGAAATAAACATAAAATAGCTATCAACTCCAACCGGCCATTTGGGGCCACCGGACGGACCACCCAATCTTGGGGTTACTACGATTTAAATTGAAGTAGAGTACGCTAGTGTCATTAGGAAGCAGTAGTTCAACTTCTTACAGAATTTCGTTTAAATTATAGTTTTGACTTTTTAGTGTCGTGTCCATTGGTCTTCGTTTACCACAGTCTCAATGATGGTAAATATCGATGTGGCCAATGACGATGTATCACACCATGTCTAGAAAACACCACTAATGTCTTGTCCATGATTTATGTGTGCTCTGCTCTTTTATTAGCCACATCGCTTGTTCTTTGTCTATCACTAGATTCATTTACCTACCGTTAATCACCATCATCTAAAGCAGGAATTAAACCACTGCTACGTACTAGTGCATGGCGTTCCGAAGTTTGTGCCATCCACCTCGCCAATTTTGATCCCCTTCTATGTTCCCCGTATAGGATCTCACGAAACTGTTCTGTTTAAACTCCGCTCAAGTGGAATTCGATTAACAAAGTGATCCTACTGCTTTCTTCAACCAGTACCCTGACCACCTTATCGATAGACATATCGGGCTAGTCGTAAACGTGTGTTTGTTTGTGGCTAGCTGTCGAAACAGGTGCAGTGTCAGGCGATGTTTGTCGACGCTATAAAAGTTTGATTTAGGCATGTCGGAAGGCGGAACCGGTAACAAATGATGAAGAATATAGTCTGGATTGACGTTCCAGGAAAATACGTGCCTGATTGTCAAAAAATCCAACTTCTGCTAATTGGAATCAAATTATCAGCGAATCCTCGTATTCATAAACTGTAACTTAACACAGTTTCTATGTAAGTAGTGTTTTTACTTATTGTGTCTTATGTCTGTTGAAGAAATAAACGGTTTTTTGTTATTTCGTAAATGAAATGAAATGATATTTTATTGCATAAAACATGGTATAAAAGAAGCGTAAAGAAAGGTGTTTGATTAAGAAGGAAACTATGTAGCCCGTAAATAAAGCTGAATATTTATCTTATTCGAATTTATTTGTGATTTTTAGTATGTACGGTATTTGCCAGTAGATTACCACTGAGTCAACTATCCCTACTCTACTCTAGGCTAGGTATTCATGGAAAAATGAGCTTAATACATTGACGCCCATAATAGCTCGTAGGCAACAGCCAGCGGCGCGCCGCCTTGCTTACCTTGAAGATGCCAAGCTAAAATTTGGACTGTGAAGTTTGCAATGACTCTCTCGTCAATCTTTGCCCCAAAAAATTACATAAGGCCGGTAAGTATTTCGTTTTATACGCTGTTGACCGTAACTTTAACTCCTATTTCATAGTGGTCACCATTGGTGGCGAACTGCCCTGGGTTTAGTTTCTCGATAGTATCGAAATTCATTGAGACGTAGCCACAAAGAAACTAGAAAAAAGTAACCATAGGTAGGTAATCTTATTATAAGTAAACTGTGTAAGTTTTTTAATGAGAATAAATTCTTTAAACTGACGTTTCACTGTTTTTGCTACAGCAGCGCCTCGGACCTGGAACTACCAATTTAAAAATGGAACGTGTCGAGAACGTCTTAATACTATCGCAAAACCAACTCAGGGCTCTGATTTCCTAGAATAAATATCAGAAAATTGTACTTAGAAAGAACCGGTTCTTGTTTTTCAGCTTTAACCAGCATACCACTATAAACTCGTAGCTTCCAATTATACCTGAAACAAACAAAAAAATAACAATTATCCTCATAATTCTCAATAACAGCGCCATCTACAACATAAGTCACGGGAGTAAACAATACAATTTCCATCGAATCAAGGCTGGCCATAAAACGTATCTGCTATCCCTTTACTGCGTGTTTATTTGTACAACTTTCCTTATTGAGATAGTGCGAGTCAAAATATTGTTTGGCTACCAAATAAAGGTTTATTAGCTTCCTTGCTGGCAGGCGGTTTTTAATTCATGGGAAGCTTAACCATGTCATGACGATGCATTTCCTTATATACCTGTCAACCAATAACCACTGAATAATCAGATAATCGGACAATCCAGCAATAAGCGTCTATTCCCATCAATCAAAGGCTACCAAATAAATCCCTATAAGGTAATCCTAATTCCCCATTAGGCTAGTCAATGGGCGGTGACTTGCATTTTCGGTGGTCATTTACGTTCTGCTGGTCATTGTGTGGAGTCATTTCTTTTGGAAGGGTTGGGTTATTGGTGTAGTTTGTCTCAATTTTTTTCTCATTGTTAAGTGTTAAGATTGCCACTGCTCTGCTTTAAAACAGTTGGTTTTAAAACAAAGAAAAAAGGAAATTGACAATATAAGTGCTGTAGATACAAAAGGTGATTGAAAATGTTATGCTGTCTCGCTTAGATCATATTTGTCAAATTGTCAGTATCAAATAGCATGATATTTTCAATCCCAACTTTTATCCACACGACTTAAAAAAACCATTTACAAGGAACGCATTACCAGAGGATTGACGACGGATTGTGAGACTTATATTTTCACATGCAATCCATAATCATTTAAATTTCATACGCTTGTAAAGGCAGGTCTTGGTAGTAGTAACTACACTCGAGAGCAATGAATCCGGGTCACTCAAAGAATCCAAAAAATCTCGGAAAGTAAGAATGCTAGGTTAATGCAATAAATTGTATTTAATAGACAATTTAATACTCCTTAAATGAAAGTTAAAAAAATATGAGTCACCATACATTTTATTTACACAAAATTACATAAAGAAAAAAAACTGCTGATCTCTCCTTAAAACAAAAATAGGAAACATGAAATTTTTGAACTTTATGACGATTTTCTTGAATTTCAATACTTCGTATTACCTCCTCGTGCTTCCATTACTGCGTTTACGCGGTTGTGGCATGCTGTACACCAAGTTCCTTATACGATTTTGGGCAATATTCTCCCATTCCTCTGTGAGAGCAATTTTGAGCTCAGGAAGCGTGATTGGGGGAGGGTTTCGTTGTTTTACGCATCTCCCTAGCTCGTCCCAAGCATGCTCGATCGGGTTGATATCCGGGCTGCGCGCTGGCCACTCCATACAAGTAATGTTCATCTCTTGAAGGTAGTCATTCACAATCCTACCTGTATGAGGTCGGGCATTGTCATGCATAAATATAGCATCCTCACCCAAATTGACCATAAATGGACCAATGTGTTCGTTGAGGATTTCTTCCACATATCTTACGCTAGTTAAAGAGCCGTTTTCTATGATCACCAGCTCTGTGCGACTTTCAGAGGAAATTCCGGCCCACACAAGTACAGACTCACCACCGTAGGCTACTTTTTCTTCGATGCATGCTTGCTTGAATCTTTCCCCTGGTCTTCTATACACTCTGTGTCTTCCATCGTGCTTGTAGAGCATAAATTTTGATTCGTCGGAGAACATAACTTTCGACCAATCTTCAATACTCCAATTTACGTGGTTCTGGGCATATCTTAGTCTTGAAATACGATGGCCACGCTCCAGTTTAGGGCCGTTTGCAGGTCTAAGGGGTTTTAAGTTAGATTCAGCAAGCCGACGTCTTACTGTCCATGCACTTGGGTTACTTCTCCGAGGCGTCGAAACTGATTTGTGAGTTCAGTTCCTGTGAGAAAGCGATTTCGAAGCATGGTGTTCACCAAGTATCGGTCTTCTCGTGCTGTGGTACACCTAGTTCTGCCCGTTCCTGGTCTGCGTAGGTTAGAACCAGTTTCTTCGTAACGTCGGAGAACTCTTTGTACAGTTGACAGCGACACACCGACAGTCCTGGCTGTATCGCGTTGACTCCGGCCGGTTTCCACCAATGTAAGTATTCTGGTGCATTCTTCAAGTGTAAGCGACATGATATCAGCTTGAATAATGAATATTGAGCACTATCAACCTGGTTTATGTACCAACATAAATGACAGATTACAAACAAAAGCAAAAACAAATCCTGTAATTTCGTAGTTCCATCTTCGACAGTGTTCCCTTTTCAAATTTGATTTTTTTATGATATAACTTTACAATAACTAAGAAGTTTTAATACTTTCATTTAAGGAGTATTAAATTGTCTATTAAATACAATTTATTGCATTAACCTAGCATTCTTACTTTCCGAGATTTTTTGGATTCTTTGAGTGACCCGGATTCATTGCTCTCGAGTGTATTAGAATAATTTTAAGATCTATGTATAAACCTGAAACTTTATGAATAAATGAAATCTAAATCTGAATAGGTATCACTCTGATGTGATAATTCCCTCATGACCACTCTGTCAAGATTATAGCGACCACAACGAGAAGACCTCATCATCCCCAGCCCGTATACTTCCACTGCAACCAAAGGCCTCTCCAAACGACGCCAAGAAGACCTCAAAACTCCTTATAGACTCGCCATTTTTGCCTAGAAAATATGGAAGCCAGGAGTAGAAAAATAATGAAGTCTCATACGACTTGAATCCAAGCTTTCGCTAATATGTCGTAAGTGAGCACATAAACACATGATTCTGCGGTTTTTAACAGTAGAACTATAACTTCAAAAGCTGCAGCAAATTCAAGCACTGGCAGAGAAGTGGTTGACTCAACCGCCATCCGACAAGTTGCGATTCGATTACCGCCGCGACACTCGCTCCCGAGTGTTCCAAATAATTCACGACTTTCGGCTAATCAGGTTACACTCACGTGTTTGGAATTTGTGGAATGCTTTTTAATTCTGATTTGGATCTGATGCGCTTATTGTAATGCGGTCCAGATTTTTTTTAGACGCTGCAAATCATTTTGTTGCACATGTTTTTAAATGACTTTTTGCATTGAAATGTGATGGTTTCAGTTCAGGTAGGCAGCAGCAACCTAAATAGTAGGGTAACAGAGACTAAATAGATACCTAACGTATTCTAAAAAAAACTCGATTCATAATTTGGTTAGCAATGCCTAACCTATGTTAGGTTTGTCTTATGACAAGGTTTTCATCTCTTTTACTTAGAATTTTTTTATATCTACTGTAGATCCATACAGACTAACTACACAGATGATATTGCATTACACGACGGTGTTTCAAGAACATCTATTTTCATCCTTACTTTGAGTTTTAAGAATATGTATCGGAAATGAGCTTTAAATTAATAAATAATGCTGGACAACTCGCACAGCAGCGTCATCTAGCCCCAAAGTAAACAGAGCTTAATATGTCTGGACTAGATAACTGATATACATAATACATTACATTTCACACATTGATATTTTTAGAAAACATAGAAAGAGGTGGGTTGACAAGGGCTGATGATAATTTATTTATTTATTTTGTTTTATTCGGAGAATAAACAGTTTTACACACTTTATAAATAAATACATAATAACTTATAACCATTTATGTGTCCTCGAATGTAAAAGCTAAAAGACTGCTTGCTTGCGGAGGAGGAATGGAAAAACAGTTCTGTCCTGTTAACAACTGGGTACCTATGATTGATGTGATGACATAGAAAACCCCCAGAAGACCTGAATTAAAATTAATCAAAAATCAATTAATTATATAATAAATCGAGATTCAAATTGAAATCGAATCTTCTTTTCAATAGACAACTCCACTCAACTGAGTAAACAGTAACAAGAAGACACCACACCACAAGCGCTAGGAACGCTTGTGGTGTGGTGTCATCCATCATTTAGCCATGGATGATTGTTACCTCCTCAAATGTCCTTCTCCAATCTCCGTGTAACAGAGTTTCATCCACCATAACTCCTATTTCTATTCCCGTAAAAGCGCTATCGCTCCCAACTAGAATACAAATATGGACAAACAAGAACAAAAAAGGAAATATACAGGAATAGCGTGGGCCGAGATGGGAAGAATGGGACGAATTTATCGGCCCATTACTGGCGAACGCGCCGTTCATGTGTCATTGTATTTTGCTATACTCGTACCTACTTATACCTTGCATTGTTGGAAATATGGAATGAAATGCTCGATACTGACAAATTTGTAGAATTTTTTAAATATGGCATAAGTAAGCTAAGTAAGGTTTTTGTTATTATAGTGCGTAAGCCTCGCACTCTGGCTAACTTCTATTATTCGATTTCTTAGAAATAAGTTGAGTAAGTTTTTAAAAAAGCCTTGTTATTAAACTTAAAAAATGTGCTCAAGATTTGTAGTTAAACTATAATGGGCTATTAAACGAGAATCGTCTAATGCGAGATAGAATTAGTACTCGTTTTTTTTATATCACACTAATATTATATAATTATGCGAAAGTTTGGATGGATGTATAGATGGATGGATGTTTGTTACTTCTTCACGCCAAAACTACTGAACGGATCGCGCTGAAATTTTACATGCAGATAATTCTAGGCCTTTTTTTTTTTTTTATCCTGAGGGAAATGCGCACGCATATCGTACTGCCACGGGGAGACAGTACGATGATGTGGGACTCTAACACCACTAAAACCCTCAGGGTGCTTCCGCCTCTGCCGCTTGTGGTAGGAACGTGGGAACGCTTACTCATCCACGAACCCACCGCGGCTGCCCGATATCGGGCCCCTCACTGGGGGTGTGCAGCACCCCCTCTTCGCGACGCGCCAGAAACACATGACGCGCCACGACCACCTTGGGGACCTTAACCGTCAATTGGGCGCCAGACGACCCCGTGTCCGAACGCCCAAGGTCCCCCTGCGACGGGTCAGTCGAGTGGCCCCGCCGCCTGCCACACGGTCGCAGAGGATAGGGAAAGCGGCCATCGCCTTACCGACAGACCTCCTCCCCTGCGACCCCACCGCGTCCGCCATCGTACGGTGGCGACCCCGCCAAGGCCGCGGAAGGCAGGGAGAGCGGCGTACCTCAATACCGGCACTCCTCTCCCGCCGCGGCCTCCACCTCCCTGCGGCCATGCTGCCCATACAGCACAGCCGCCCGCCTCAGTTGCGGTGCCTCCCATACGACACCGCAACCTACTACCGCTCCAACTGGGCTTAGAGCGCAAAACCCAGAGGAGCGGTCCGTCCAGGGGCCAGCCGTGTCGCCGTCTGCGTTGGTACGGCCCCATGGGTTCCTCTTAGCTTCATCGCGGGTGACCAGGCCGCGATTACTAAGCCCCCCCGCCTCGACAAGGCGGGAACCCTTCGGGGGGGAGATAATTCTAGGCCTGGAATAAAACATAGGCGACTTTTTCTGCCATAAATTAGTTCCCATGGGATAGAAATAACCTCAAAACGTTTCCATAGAAACAACGCGTGCGAAGCCGCGGGCAGAAGCTAGTAATTTAATAAATAAAAAAATTGTTTAATCGAATATCTTACGCTTGAACCGTTCATAACTTTCTTACCACACGTGCCATTTTCACAGAAAGAGATTAAAGATATTATATTTGTATTTTTGTACCTGTCGTAACTTAAATATTTCCTGTATTATTGGCAGATGTTTAATAAGCACCAAGGTAGATTGCATTGTTCTTTTAAAGCTATTCAAGGAAGGTAAATGTTTATTTTACATTGCTGACCAAAATGAAGAAAAAACTAAAAATATCTACAAGCTACACAAAAACGTGGGCGTTGCCTTTTTAAGCCACGCTGATCTCTATCTCAAAGCATTTAAATTTAAAACACTTGTGTCTATAAATAGTATTATGTTATTACCAGAATGGTATATTGTTGGGTGAATGGATATAATAATACAAACATGGTAACAATCGTTATAATGACTTCACTGAGGGATCTTGGAGGTAGATATTTTGCTTTTTATTCTGGTTATTTTAGTCCATACAATAATATTATGAACAAGCTAAGGTTAGTAAAGCAATTAGCTGCTTAGCTTGGGGCTAGATAATGCTGTGTGAATTGTCCAGCATTATTTATTTATTATTTATTTATTTATTTATTATTATTTGTTTTGTTGAATCGATAGATAGATAAAAAAATTATTTGGTACTACAGACACACATACAATTAACAAAGATAATTTACAATTTAAACAAAAGTACAATAGGTTTAAATTTTTGTTTAAATTTGAATTTTGATCTAACATCTTAAAAAAATAAGATTTAATTATAACAGTGCACAAATCTTTCTTTAAAGATTTATCTAGTAGTCTTTGTATAAGGTGCATACCACGTAAAAATAAAAATGAAAAAGAAGACTGTCGATATTACGAGGTATCTAAAATGACCGTTGATTTTTAAAAGCAAACTTAGTTATAAATTTCTGGGAAAATTTCATACGTCTGACGTATTTTATACCTGTCGGTGCGTCGCATCCGGTAAGAATTTTCTATTTCCCCCACGGTACCCTACTTCCGGTAGAATTTAAATTATTCTGCCAAGGGTTTGCGTTAGGCGCTAATAAGTTATTTCTTTGCTAAATTGTTTACCTACTTTTGACGAAGCTATTGAAGTAAAAGAAAATTATTTTGGCTTAGTACTTTTCAAATGCTTTCGGGTTGTCTATTATTTTATCAACTTTATATGGAAAGGAGTTAAGTTCAGTTATTGAACTCTTCCGGGAGTTTTGGGAGCTTTTGAGAATCTTTCGCCTGTAGATATAGGAATCAAATACATTGTTGCATTAAATTGACACACAATTTAATCCAACAAATTAATGTCATTTCTCCAGCCATACATACGTAGCTCCTTTGAATCAGTGACTCAGTATACTTATTGGCGCCATTATGAGAAATCACAATTTTAGTTTGTTTTGTGCAGTTTCTTGGCGTTATCTTACGTAGTGGTCTAGTCTAGACTATAGTTTAAATCAGTATCTGCATAGGTATTAGGCAAAAAATATTCAAGATATCAACAAGAAACCCATTTCTCAAAAATAAACAAGCAACGCTATAATAAATAAGAAAAATAAATGAAAATTCAGCATTTTCGGGGGTGTTAAATTTGCATTTTAATGGAGATCCAAGCGTATAACAAGTTTAACTAATGGCCGTGAAATAAGGAGGGCTGGGCTGGCCTTTGTAGGCGCTCGATGGCCAGTTCCAAACCTGCTACTGTCTGGGGTGAAACGAGGAATTCTGGTAAAAGGTACCTGTCTGTGCCTACATACCTATTTTATAAGTGAGTGTGAAAGGAATAAGTAGATATCGGGTTTTACCTACATTTATGGTTTTACCCCCATAGGTATACTAAAACGCCGCTTGGAGACGATTAACAATTTGATAAAACTTTCAATGATAGGTAACTTTTTTAAAAGAGTCATGTTCTGCTAAATTTTAGTTATGGTTTTGCACCATAGAACACTTATTACGAGGGAGAGAGGTGAGGAGAGGGGAGAGGAGGATGCTTTTATCGCAACTAGACAAAAACAGCGACGCGTGACCCGAGAGCTGGCGAGTATCTGGTGCATCGCATCAGCATTGTCATACAGCGGGGCAATGCAGCCAGCGTAGCGACGACGCGACGACTGGTATTGATGTGGATCAGTTGAGCTACCTGTAGATTGCTTGCAACAGTCTGCAGTAAGCTCAATTGTTTCAGTTGTAAATACTAGATCTAATTTGTTTATTTTATTTGATAGTAATTTTCTTTGTTATTAAAGAGAAACAAATACTAAGTATTGATTGCGGTTGTCAGTATTCCTATCTGAAAAATAACATTAAATAAGACATCTTATTACAGAGAGAACAAAATACGATAGTTAAAACATGAGTAAAATAGCAAAGAATATTCATAAAAGCAAAGAAGGTACAGAACAGCTCATTTCTCTCAAACAACTCCGCGTGCAGTTATCATATGCGTCCGCACGGCGCGCAATATACTGTGACAGCTTTATGCAGTGCCATAGAAAACGCGTAACAGATCGGACAAACGCTTTTTGTGAGAAAAACATTATGTAATAATATCTTCCGCAATAGCTCATTGAGATGACTCAACTATTTAATGGATGGAGCACCTTTAGTTATCCTTATGAATTTTTCGCCGCTAATTGAATAATTATGCTGTATAGGACCAGGTTGGCTTAAGGGTTATGAGTAGGTTCTGGTTGTACCTGTCTAGGTACAACCAGAACCCCCTTATAACCTTGTAACTCATAATCCATAGCTCAGCATCCGTTTTCTCTCCAACGTCGCAAGGATTTGTTTCTGTCATGTGCCCAACGCACATATTTTTCTTTAAATGCCATCATCGCTCGGCCGGCATTATCTTGCTCTATGTTTGCTGAACGTTGCGCTGGGCGCAGGGTGTTGTCGTAGCGAAAGGCATAACATTTTTAAAGACGGCCATAAAATTTGATTTCAAAGTATCCCATCTGATCTTTCAACTCTCCGCAACCACTTCCTTCTTATTTAGTATCATATTTCCAAGCGATTGTCTAGGATTAGCAGCCGCTACCAGCTTCCGGTTTCGACGCGTTGGGAAAAACTACAACTTGGGCCAAAATGAGGCAGCACTGGGGCCAGACTAGGGTGGTAGGCTTTAGGATTGCGGTCTGACGCTGTATCGATAAATAATGAGATTTAATAGATAAAATCCAGCGAGGATAAGGTCGACAATGTGAGGACCTAATCTTCAGACATATCGTAGCTTGATAGGTCCGTTTCTAGAATTAACAATATTTGTCTCTGTTTTCCATCATTCTGCTAAACTAATCGCTTCACTATGACATCATCATCACAGTTTGCTTTTTCACTGCAAATGAAAGAAATTACGGGTGGAACAACACACGTCAAAAGTGTTAAAATTTAACCCAATCTAGAACCATTCTATCAATCTAAACGTGCTGATAGCACGTACTATCTAGAGTTTTTTTCATCTAATCTTAGGATTCTTCGTGACGATTCTGCGACGATACATTGTGAAGCGATTAGTTAGCAGAATAGGCCTCTGAAATCGTATTTTGATTCTACCAAGATTTAAAAAGTAAAGGCTTCTGTTATTACAAATGTTTATAAATGGATTAATAACAAAACGCGAATATTTCGACGGTTGTTTGATTATGCTTCTTGTGTGGCATTCGGACCCTTATTCCGTCTCAAATCTCAATCCTAAACAACTTATTAATAAACGCGAACAATGTTTTCGCATTACCACTTCACAATGAACGGAATCAAAGAGATAAATAACAGCGCAAATCCAACGCAACAGACGGACGGACATGATTCATACGAAAGGATAAAGCTAATTGTATGTGCTTTAAAGAAATTACAAATAAATAAGTGGACGCCCACTCTCTTCACGTGTGGTCAGGCGGACGCAAGAGATGTAAGGGGAAAGATTGTGGTGTACTTCTAGATATCAGTGGGACTGGAAAAAGTAGGACACTGAATTTTTTAACCCTACTAGACATTTTTAGGAGACTCACCTACTAGGTTAGAGCATACCTGAATTATCCAGATTGGTAATAGTTCACGTCAGTAAGGTACTTTACTGCATTAGAGCTAGTATTTACAATTGAAACAATTATATAGGTACCTAGCTCAACTGATCCATATCAATACCAAGCCTATGTCCATCAGTAAACTAAATTATTAAAAAAATAAAGTACTTTTAAAGGTACGTACAGCCTTTTGAACCTCCTCAGATTACTCGGTCAAATGAATATCTGCCTGGTACACTCGGCCACTAAAGAACGCGCAAATTTCTAGATGGGACTCACCCATTGGTCATTAACATTATGTATCTCACCAATAGTAGACTGTCGACAGATATACCAACAATAGTCTAAAACTGAGAATTATCATTGTTATTGTTGTAGCGTCGCCTCTTTTGAACAACTCTACAATCCTAACAGAGCTTTCTCGCAGCTTATTTAGCAATTCTCAAAATGGCGGACAAAATCGCGCTAAAGTTTCAGCGCGTGCGTGTAACGCAATTTTATTTTATTTAATTATGCGCGAAAAAGGATTCTTTAAAAGCATTCTAAGAGGTGAAGAATTTAGATGTAGGTAGATTCAAAGTGTTTTGCATTTTCAATCACAGTAGTCAGGTACCTTCTTACCAAATAAGAAGTTTGTGGTACCCAGGAAACCTTGTTCATATAGTTGATTTATGTTGATTGGACAATACTTTCGACACTGTTTCGAGTTTTGTTCAAAAGTTTGTTGTAAAAATAAAAAAATACTTTATTTCAAGTCTATCTCGAAAAATCCCTCCCCACAATATTATATTACCCTCCACCGATCTCTTTACCAAAGCTATACTCATAGGTCTAAACGAGCTTTAAGTCCCATGATCGAGTCAATCCAAGTTGAAAGCATCACTATAGTTTATTGCGTTTATTTATAGCACTGAGCGCTTCAATCTGTTTCAACCCCCTCAAAGTTTTTTACGATGCGCCTGACATAGAACAGATGTTCAGGCAAATAATGCATAAGTGGTGATACCGATTTTAGAGCGCTTTTGTTTTTATTGGTGGAAATATTTCGAGATTTCATGATCCTAAAAGTTTGGGTTCTTTTGATGTGTCAGGCCATGATTGAGTGACACTGACTGTGAATTACGACCTTCGTGTTCCTCATAACGGACAGTACCTAGTTCACGTAGTGTCAGTGAATTGAATTACCAATAACCCTGAGCTGCTTCTTTTTTAGTGCTTATATGATTTCGTAGATGTGTATTTAAATATCTTGCTATGATCAAAGGTCACTATTTTTATATAGCAATTTTGGGAGAAAGCCCTCGCAAAAATACAACTTGACCACTTGTCAAAACGATAAAAATGATCGATATTTGCTACCGTTTAAAATAGGAAACCACTTTTTATTCCAGAACATGTGTCAAAACGGATACTCTACATGCTTGCCCACTGACTCACTTGCCCAAGGTCGCAGGTTGGATTGAAGATAACCAGAGCCTCTTGTTTAAACAAGTGGATTCTGTGTCAGGTCAGTGAAGCGGTGGGTGCAACAATAACAAATCATTTAGGAATCCAATAGACGGTGTTGGGAGTGTGGAGATTTTTAGCCGGAGGTTATTTTCAATATCAGTTTTAATATTAAAGTAGGAAGGTTCACCTTCAGAAAAATATCGTACTACATTAAGTTCATAGCTGAGCTCCTCTTGCACCAAGATTTTTAATGTTTTAACATATTTTGACGTATTTGTAACACGCCATTTAATTATCCGTTATTTATTTGTATTCGTTCGTAGATTCGACGTACAAATCTTGTTTTTGTTCAAAAACCGCTCATAACATTATTGTAACCATGCCTCCATTCCATGACTATGACATTTCCATAAACTGGACATTGGCAGAAAAGTGGAACCCCAGACACATGTTGCCATTAACAAAGAAGTCAAGTCCTATGCAAGCGGATGCAAGTATAAATTATTATTAACTACATAAGTACCTAGTTTCTGTCCGCGGCTTCGCATGCATTGTTTCGTTCTAGTCCATAGGATTTATGGAATAAAAAGTCTATGTTTGATTCCATGTTTAGAGCTACACCCATGTAAAATTTCATAGTGTGATGATTTCCTTGAATATAGTGATTTTCACTATGAGATAGCTAGTCCCAACATGTTTGCCAAAAAACAAAAAGATTCAAACAATTCGTTTTTCCAAAAAAACATTAGTTTGCTATGTAAATTCTTATTTTAAACGAAAAGAGGCAGAGTAACAGTTCCTCTCAGGATACTGTAAAGTGTAGTAGTAAAGTACTACCGCAGTTTGTAAGTCGGCTAAACTTGGTAAACTCCGGGTCATAAATATGACGCGCGTTCAAGTTTTATATTTAAAACTGTGTTGAATTTCATGTAGTTTTATGGCTTTCCTACAGTTTGAATACATAGAAGTTTTTTGAAAGTTTTACGGAAAACAATAATAGTTTAAGAATGTTTGTTTTGAATTTGTTTCTTTAATTATGTAGTCGTTATCGTAAATTTATTTTTTGGTATAGGGTTTCAACTGAAGTATCTTTTTCAACAAAATGACTAACAAAATCGAATCAACAGATCCATTCTCAACCAACTGAATATCAGAACCAGATTATCCACGACCCGCTATTCTAGGTCTTTAGCTATTTTAGCCATATCGCCCAAAGGCAACAAGAAAATCTGGAAAAACTGTACTAGGCATGATAGGTGGGAAAAGACCAAGAGGACCCTCACCAACTCACTTTGCCTGCAGCCCTGAGACAGCCCGAAGACAAAGTGGTGTGGAAGCGGTATTTCAACGTCTCCATGAACACTTTCCACGACGGCCACGACAATAAAGTTTCATTCAGCAATGAAGAATACGACAAAGAAGATCTTTAGTAAAAAAAACATTAAACTAGAATCATAGACTCTCTACGCAGGATAATCTAGCTTGAACCATATAAATATATTGTTGGCTGCTTCGGTGGCTGATTCCCAATATTCTGTTCAAAACCACTAAATTCGCAAACGTTCAATCCATATTAAACATAAAACATGTTCATAACTCCAAAATACTCGAACCTAAAGTGGGAAATATTTCCCCACCCAAATTTTATTCCCAAAACACTAATAGTTTTGAATCGAGACTCGACGGATCTGCAATGCGCTGCATACTTCCGAACTGCGAATAACTCCGGCTGGTCCTAAAGTTGTTTCCCGAACACTTGGCTAAAGCGTTCGTTGCTAGAATTTGTACGTGTATTTTATAATTTAGGTAAAGTTGGTGTTGGTTACAGTTGTTCAGGTAATTGATGTTTCGAGCTGTGATGCTGGATTGTTTTGCGATCAATTATGAAAACTATAGGCGTAGAGTACACTCTGGGCACAGAACCTTTCTAACTGCCTGGAGGTATTTAAAAGTGGTAGAAGGCAGCGTATGCCTTTGTTGTAAAGCACAGTTACAGGGGTAGTTTTTTACGGATTTAAGGAAAAATCTTGCGCGCGCTAGATAAAACTCCCATGAAAATTGTCAATATTCCACTTTCGCTCCCGGTCCCGCTATCCACTGAAAGCGCACCTGAAGATTTCACATAAGTTGAGTCATCGTGTATGCTCTAGTCACCGCATTGAGATTTGCGTGTAAGATTACTGACGCAAACGAAAGTTGTGATAGTGGCCCAGAACTTTAAGACATGCAGAGTTTTAGTGCTACTACGATAATTTTTGGATAGATAAGATATTTTTCCCAAAAAAGTTACTGACATGAGAATTAGCAAGCTGAAGTGGCAGTGGGCCGGCCATATCTCGCGAAGAACCGACAACCGCCAGGGTAAACGTGTTCTTGAGTGGAGACCACGACTCGGCAAACGTAGTGTAAGACGCCCTCCGGCCAGGTGGGATGACGATCTGCGAAAGACTGCAGGCAGATGCTGGATGCGGCAAGCTGAAGACAGGGCGCTATGGCGATCATTAGGGGAGGCCTATGTCCAGCAGTGGACTAATATAGGCTGATGATGATGATGACTGACATGAGAATGATTATTAGCTTAGTGTATACAATTTATAAAACTTGAGCTATCTGTAGATTGTTTTCAACAGTCTGCACTTGTTTCAATTGTACATACTAGTTCTAATTTATTATGAATGTAAGCGGGTTAACTATGAACCTATTAACCCGCTTACATTCATAATGAATTCGTCAAACTACGAAAGTTTTTATAGTAAAATAGTTCTAATTTGTTTCCATTAATTTATTGTAATTTTATTTGTTAGATAAGACAATATTCATTTATAAATTATTCTAAAGTTTTGGTCTGTAGCGATGACACAATTTTGCATAAAGACTAAACAGGTTCTACAAACATTATTACTCACATTTCATCTGATACAATCCCAATTGCCCAATAGTCTTCCAAAAAAATTGGTTGTCTGTAAAGTCGGTTTACTGACGATAGTTGAATGTGACAACGCAGACGCATCGCTCACTCAAGTAGGAGAGAGACGGATGTCGAGCGCTCTCGCTTGCACTTCAAGCCTTACATGGAACGCCTCAGAACGAGGTAACGCCGCATGACGAGGTAACGCCGCATGACGAGGTAACGCCGCATGACGAGGTAACGCCGCATGACGTCATGTTTTTTCGTGCGTGCAGCCGGCTCTATCGAATTATAAGACGTTGTCACGTCAAAAGTTATGATAATGATGTAAGATGGGGGAGGCCCTCCTGAATTTATAAGTAAAATTTAAAAAAAGCGGTTAAAAAGTGAAATATCTAATTGGTCAATTAAATTCTATGAACCTTCATAGGAACTAGCTAAAGCCTTCCCAAGCAATGCCATGACAACCAAATAATCCAATCCAATTTACTTTTACGCTGCCAACAATCATAGAAAGGTACACTGATCCTGACCCACTTCAGTAAGTAACCATAACAAATGAGTGAATCGCCTGAAGTGGCAACAAAACTTACCGTAAAAGGTTAGAGGAAAACGGACTATGACCATGCTGAAACCAAAGTGGAAGGAAGTGGCCAAAAATACCATTGCCGTGTTTTAGACACTAACTTCTGCCCGCTGCCTCGATCAAGTCTTATTGAGTTGCAATGTTGACATTGTAGACCATTTCACTTCTTCACTCTTCCTGAATAGTATGATTTTGTATATAGATGTTTATTTTAACTTAGAGGTAGCTTACCTAGCTTTAATTAATGTAAATTGAACTATTCCTCGTTTTAAGATAAATAAATTCAAATCTACATGATCTTACTAGTAGTAGTATCTATATTCCAGCCAAATTCGATGTAAAATGTTTGTAAACAAACCACCCATGTAAACCTTAAAATTCGATCTGCTGCTGTGTATTTTTTAAACAATTGACATTTGACGACCTCAGCGTTCATGTTATATGATTCCAGTTAAATTAACTGCCATGCCGATTTACATTATGATTTTAAAGTTTTTTAATACTTTATCATTTGATCGTTTTACAGCACTTCTTTCTTTATAATATCTTATAACATCATTTCTTTAATAAGACTTACAGTTATCTTTATTTGATTCGCATTTTTGCAGTACTTATAACGTAAGTGTCTTTTTTTTACAGCTAATTTTTAAGCCTTTAGATATAAAAATTGGATTTTTAGTTTTGTACGAAATTCGTATCTTAATTATATCAGTTCCTGTTTGGTCGTAAAATTCTTGAAACATAAGGTTTTGCAGGCATTCTTTTAACTTATTAATGTTGTCTAAGTTATAGTCCTTATTATTAATAAAATAATCCACCATTCTACTTTGCAAATTAATGGAACAATTAACAATTGAGCAGTATTGTGGTCCGAAATGTCCAAATGAAGTAGTTTATTGATCAATACAGTTTTTTGGACGGGTGGGTTGCTTTATGTGTTGTAAGAGATTATAATTAGCCCTAGAAAGTCAGTTGTAGTTTAATTTGTAACTAATGTGTTTATATGTAAATCTCTAGCTAATACTAACCTTCAAATTATTTTTCAAAGTTATGGAATGTAAAAGCCTAGTCAAATTATTCATAAAAGAACGTACATCAGAGTCAGGTGTTCTATAAATGCAAAATATGTACAAGTTTGACGCAATGTATACGCTGCAACATTCGAATTGATTTTCTAAACAGAGCTTTTTAATAAAAGGTAGGTACTTAACTATAGCGCATGCCTGTTTTCAACGAAATACAAACACCACCACGTACATGACCAATTAAATCTGAAACTCGACGCCAAACAAGCGAATTTTAGATTTTTTGTTGTGGTTTGTTTACAAACATATCGCATCGACTTTGGCTGGAGTATAGTTCTTTATTTTTATAATATCAGAATACGGTTGTTCTAGGAACTATGAGAACAAGACCTTATGAAAAATATTATAGTTTAAAATGGTTCAACACTTTTTCCGTTGATAGTACTTTTTTCCAAGATTAACTTTTAATCGATAGAATCAAGGTACTTTATTAGAAATCGGGTACCTCCGGGAATGGGGCCCTCAGGACTAACCCGTTTATTTGCTATTGCCAATAAGACGTCAGCACGTACAACAAAACACGGAGTCCCCTTTCTCCTGCCATGCCTAGAAGTAAACACGTCCAGCATTTCAAGCAACCGGCCGATTTATCGCATGCCAAAAATATAAAATTTAACTCCACAACATAAATCGGAACGTTTTACCGTCCGAGATGGTCTTCTGTTTTACGATCTCAGTATCTGGGAATATCCTCCGCTAATTTTGAAATGTGGCGAAATAAGACTCCTTGCCCGAGAGCACCCTCAAGATATTATTTATTACACCGAGAACCAGCTTTTTGACGTTTACTAGCTTTTGATATAGATTTTATTGAATCTGTGGTCGTACTTTAAAATGAGAATATTTGCGTGGATTAAAGGCTTATTTACAGTCGATATTGAAATATTGCGACGGTGTCTGGGGTGATAAAAGTTCTCGGATGTTTATTGGTAGAGTAAATTTGTTTATGGTTGGTAAATATTCAAGTTGTTAGATTAACACAAATTTAAAAACACTGCTTTGAAACATGCTCTACTAGATTTTAAAGAATCGTTTGTATCTCATTCTCAAACAAAATTTCGCTGTGGTCATCTCCACTTTGCATTTTTTATAGAATCAACTATCAAACCCATGTTTGCTTTCCAGTTTTATCTTTTCAATCTGATCTAAATTTTTAATCGACGAATCTTCCGCTAGCTTCAAAACTCGATTAGCATCTACTTCTTTGTGTGGGACCACTCAGCCATGTGTGACCCAAATTTTTTGTCCGAAAATAAGATCAATAATGTAACTGATATTCTTGTATTCCAGAACGACAGTTTTAAATTATGAGCAGTCACTGATATAAGCGTTTAGTTCTTTTTTATTCTTATTTATTTAGGGGGCTTTGAGTCACTGGTGAATAAGTCAGTCCCGTATTTTAACAGACTAACTATCTACTTAAAACTTAATTATTCTAATATACATAGTAAAACGTACCTAAATTAATTTGATTGCTGCATCACTTTTCAAGATTTTGGAAAAAAGCAAACTTTGCTGTTTTTCATTATTTAATTGTGCATTAAGAATTAGACATTAACGACACCTGTTACGATTTGCTAAAACCAGCAGGAGGTTAATTCTCTCAGAAGGTTCCATTAAGAAAATGGAACTAAAATCTACTTCCAATTTAGTTTATTTCTCTAACAATTTAACCCAGAAGTGCATGTAAAACATTATCTACCATTACAGTAAAGCTAGCAAAGACTAAAAACAGCAGCGGGCGGCCCGCTTTTTGTATTTTATAGTTTGTACTTGCCGTTTTTCAGTAATTTATGTAAACTGTATTCACGTAACGTTCGTACGAACGTACCTACCTATTTAGGTGTGGAGCAAAGGGAGGGTATTGTATGCGACTGTACTATCTTCGTCAAATGTACGCTTGATATGTCGGAATGGAAATAACCCTTGATTTCTGTTCCGTCTGACATGCGTTTTATAGTGCAACGGCAGTTTATTGATTTGAAACGGCCGGAATAAAATAAAATGAAGAGGAATCATAAGATTGTAAGAAAACTGGACAAGGAACGTATCTGCAGGTCAATGAAGATGTATTGTGAGTGCATCACTCATAATATTTCCACCGTTCATTGGTTCATTTCATTTCAACATTCGTTAACAAAATACTGTCCATGTAGCAAAATGTTTTCGACCTACTTATGATAATTTTATTGATGTAGATTCCGCAGAACCTTTGTCAAAAAGTCCTAATTTTTATACTGTATGACCTTAATCATCATCATCATCAACCTATATTAGTCCACTGCTCTGGACACATGCCTCCCCTAATGAGCACCATAGCACCCTGTCTTCAGCTTGCCGCATTCAGCCAATGCCTGCAGTTTATCATTCGACGCCATGAAGAGCATCCTACACTACGTTTTCCGAGTCGCGGTCTCCACTCAAGAATACGATTACCCCAGTGAGATAGGGCTAGCCCACTGACAGTTCAGCTTGCTAATTCTTTGAGCTACGCCGTAGCTTTGATTCTCTGTCGGATATACTCGTTAATGATTCTAGAGATCCTAAAAAACTGGAATATATTCTTAAGAGTTTAATGAATTTCATTAAAAAGATGAAGAAGAGATCAGTGGCCTAAAAGAAGGCTGATGATGATGATAGCGTGATAAGGAAAAGCCAAATCCACCTGCCATATTTTATTTTTTTCTATTTATTTTTATTTCACTCTTGAGAGTTGTGGGAAGGTATCGGTTACGAGACGGGATCGGAATAACTATCATGGAATCCGATAGGGCAAATCATTTTTACCGACATTCGTATGATGACCAAAACCAGAAGTTTTTGACGGGGCGTATCAAATTTTACATGCGTTTTGAATTTTGATATAAAACCAGGTGGCTTGGAATAACAAAAAGGAATTATAGTTTTAGTAAGTACTATAAATTGCAGGTTTTATAGTTTTATTTAAAATGCTTTTGTAATGAAGGGCAACAAACTTATATATAAATCAATGCATAACATTGGACATAATTCATAAAACCTCACCTGGCCCTAAAGTAAGCAGATCTTTTTTTTTTCTTCTTATATATAAAAATGAAACCCGTTTTCCGTTGTCATCGCATCACGCGTGAACGGCTGGACCGATTTCGCTAATTCTTTCTTTGTTGTGTTTGTTATTGTCAGGAGAAGGTTCTTATGAAAGAAAAAATTAAGAAAGTTGGAAACATAAATTTCCACGGGGGCGAAGCCGCGGGGCGCAGCTAGTATATATATAAAAATGAAACCCGTTTTCCTTGGACACGGCATCACGCGTGAACGGCTGGACCGATTTCGCTAATTCTTTCTTTGTTGTGTTTGTTATTGTCAGGAGAAGGTTCTTATGAAAGAAAAAAATAAGAAAGTTAGAAACATAAATTTCCACGGGGGCGAAGCCGCGGGGCGCAGCTAGTACTAGATACATTTTCGTCTCAAATTATACTTATCTAGGAGCTTACACAATTTGACGAAAATGAAATGAAAATGACATAATTTTGGGTATCTCGACCCTCATATTTATATTGAAATTAAGTACTTATTTATGCTTGTTCCACTTATCAATGATCAGAAAACTTGGATCAAGGTAATGTAAAACTATTCCATCGCCAACCGTACAAAAACATTAATCAAAACCACTTCCACTTGCAACTTGACGTTTCGTGTCATAAACATTAACGAATACTAAAAGCGTAAACAAAATAATTAAATTATATGTATAATAATTTTCAACCTTATTCAATTACGTTAGAGTTCTATATATATTATGAAAGAATGCAGTTTTTATAAAATCAAGGGCGAAAAGGAAAGCATTTATTTTGAAGTGTGCCATCCCTTTCATTTCCAAGTTTAAGATAAGGATGGTTATACATGTAACTGATGCGATGTCAAAGTTAATTAACGTCAGTTTGCTGTTAAGGCGCCACCCCGACTCATACTATTTTTTTTAAAGTTACGCTAAACAAAAGAATTTCATTATTCCACTGGGAATTTTCTGATATAACAGAAGCTTGTTTTGAATCTTTTTCTTTATTGGCATAAAAACGGAAAACAATCGAGACATGACATTTAAGTAAAAATTATAACTAAGGTTCATAAGCTAGATTTAATTCCTAAACATGCATGCCCAACATGATTTAAACAAAGAGCAGCAAAAGCAATGATGAAGAACTAATAAAATAATAAAAATAAAATGAAATGTATTCAAAGAAACTCTTAAATAGACAATACATTTATGTGCACTAAACAAATAAATACAGCTAAGTATAACAAATTGCCTCTGCCTTCTGCCTCTGCCTTCTGTAATAGTTTTATTTTGTATATTTAGTTATTCTTAAGCTTTGCACGCGTTGTTTCTATGAAAACGTTTAAAGGTGATTTCTATCCCACGGGAACTGATATAAGGAATAAAAAGTAGCCTATGTTTTATTCCAGGCCCAGAATTATCTGTATGCAAAATTTCAGCCCGATCCGTTCAGTAGTTTTGGCGTGAAGAGGTAACAAACATCCATCCATCTATCCATCCAAACTGTCACATTTATAATATTAGTGTGATTACCATGTTTGTTGTTTTATAGAAACAGAAGAATCTAAAACTAATATTTTATCAAATAAAATTCTCAGAGAGCGTCTTCGCCTTAACTTAAGGGCTACTTCACACGGGCGCATTCAAACAAGGGGATCATTATAGCGAGTTTTTTAGTAAAATCGTTTTTAATTGAGGCCACATGTACCCTTGATCAGATAAACCGGAGATCGTAGATAGCTCGAACTTTAACTGGTAATTGTACGTAATTTATTGGTGCGTTCATAATGTTATGGGATAATAGTTTATCTGTACTTATTTGTTAGTGATCTGCCCTGATTTATAATCTACTAAAATGAAAATAGATTTATTTTATGTGGAAACGCAATTTTTTTATTATTAACAAAAATATTTTTTAGGGTTAGGTAGAGATGAAGGTGACTGATAGGCCTTTTCTACTTACTTACTTTATTTTAGTAACCACGTCCAGTGTCCGCAACTGAAAATGCTTCCCACAAAAACCATTATATTACCACTCTTGTGAGGCGGATTGGTGATCACAGTTGAGGTGTTAAAAATACACAGAAATTTAGTTTATTTTACATAATGACAAATCATTAAAATGATAAACATATTTATTTAACGATTTAAAAAAATACTGAATTAAATTTAAACTGTTATTATCTCCGTTTCGTTATCACTTTAACAAACGTTATGCGTCCAACACCTAATTAAAACACATTTAAAACAGTCAGATAATTACCGAAAAAAGATGACACCCGTTTATTATCAAAAAAACAACGACCGAAACAAAAGTGAACCTTAAGTTTAGTGAGCTAAAGGCTAGTTGGATATATTTTTAAATAAAATGCAATGTGAACATTGAACTACCGAGAAATTGTCGATGTCACAGATAATTAAACGACAAAAAGTTTATGAGAATGTGGTACCTAAGTAGTTTTTGTTTCGGTAGCGTGTGGAAAATCACTTTAGTTTTAAGGGGCGATAGCTGTCCAGCTTGTTAACTAGTGGCATGAAAAATAATGAAATTTTGTAAACAAAGATGCATTTTGTAAATAAACTTAAAATTTATTTGAGATGGCAATTTTACACGAACAGGAGAAAAAAAAACGAGTCCAGATTTTTGGCCTTCGGCACAGAGGTTTCGTAGAAGAGTAAAACGTAGTTATTATTGGATTTTTATCTCTGTGTTGTAGCCAAAATGGTTTAAATTATCTTGTGCAAAAATCGATCTCTTGTCTGCAAGATGATGAAGAGAATAAGCGGGGTAATGCAGTGGGGTCGCTTCTGATTGATATGGATCGCTTGCAACAGTGTGCAGTTAGCTTAACTGTTTCAACTGCAAATGTATACTAGTTCTGATTTAATTCAATTATTTAGCTGTAATTTTCTGGCATTAAAGTTTACTTTGGATTAAAAAACATAACACATAAGTGTTATTTATTTTCTCTCTTAAATCAGCTGACAGTAGCTGATGAACTACATAAAATAAATCAGTTACATAAGCTTATTCATTAAGACATGAAACTGTTCATATGACAGAGATATTTTTTAGATTTTTTGTGTTTTATTTAATGCCATAATTTGAGCAAAGCAAGGCGACAATGTTTCACCAAAGCACACGCTACATCCCTGTAACTCTACCCCGTACCACCCCGTACAGTCAGCGACACAAGGGAATTACTGTCCACCGCAAATTTAAACGGGTCGGATTAAAAATTGACACTGGTTAATAATTTAGTGTGCAATTTGGCACTCGCATGTCCAGCTTTACACTGATGAGGTAATCATGCTAATTGAGTTTTTATGCGTCAGTTGATCAAGTAGAGTTGTTTTACAACTACCTTTAGGGGTAGGAAGGGGAAATGTATCTCAACAGATACTTAAGGTAGGTAGGTAATAAATATTTTGTCACTCTCATAAAGTTAATGCTGCATGGGTTTCTGAATTATTAATTATTTGAAACAGGGACTTTCATTAATGGAACAGGACCAGAAAATGCTGATATTTTGATATAATTTTTTTTTAATTGTTTCATGCCTTATTATTCTTTATCTCTGGATAAACTAGAGAATAATAAAAAAACATGTTGAATGAGTGATTTATGTAATAAGGGTTTGATGATTTTTAGAAACAGGACCATTATATTATGAGGCGATCAAAAACTTTTTCAGCATATTGTTCAGTTTTTTTAAGTTGCTAAGAAACCTTTTGATTTTATGCCTCTCACGATGTAAGGTCATTGAGACACCTGGTTCTTGTGAAGGCATGCCTGAGGCCGAAGCTAACAGCACAGAAGAATTTTAGGCACGTAATTTTTCAAATAAATTGTAAGTAATACTATGACCTAACTTTCCCAACCTTCCCAAGTCCTAACAAAAGGTTAAATGGGAAAGCCCAGCCCATTCTCATTCAGAGCCTAAAAGAATTCAAAGCAGTAGGTAAAGCTAGCCTAAATACGCCCATTACGTCTATACGAGGCATTAGTATCGTTCCCGGGTAGGACGTGACCGACACGATACAAAAAAGGTCCTTTTGATGCAGGACTAAAGGGTCTATTAGTACCCTTTCACTAGTTGTAAAACTGATGGCTTATTTTCATTCCTAAATAGTAAAAAAAGATTGAAATTCTAAATCTTAATCGAAATTTACATCATAAAAAAATGTTTAAAACTACAAAGAATAAGGTAATACTAAATACCTTATTATCACAACAATTATTTATAACAAACTCATCTTGAATAAACTCTAAAGAAACAAATAAACGTCTTTCTTCGTCAAATTTAGGTGACCACATTAATTACCAAAATTTACAACCAATAAACTTACAACCTCGACAAAAGACACGAAATTAAATTAATTGTAACTAAAATTTTATGTTTATATCCCTTTAAAATGTTACAAACACGCTAATCAAAGAATTTTTAGAATTTCAAAGCAGTTTTTATAAACAATAATAAAACCACGAGAAAAATGTAAAGGCAACGAAATAAATATCAATTGACGGATGCTAACAAGTAGAACATAAAATTTTAATTGATTAATCTTTTTCTAAAGCGTAACATTATAATATTAGTACGGGTATGACTAAAAGTTATTCAAAAGTTTTGGTGTAGACTAGGTAGGTATTTTGTTTGGTTAAATTTAAATAGAGCCGCTTTTATTAAAACTTATTAGAAAATTAACAAAATGTGATAAATATTTTTGTAGCCTGTGTCCAATATTGTTATTATATACATGACCAATATTTTTCAAACTGCATGAAGACTACATAATATATTTTTTTGTAGGTATTATTTTTTTATGTAAACTTCAAAAATACTGATTACAAAAAATCATTTCTGAAACAGTCGTCTGAAAAGACATGAATTAGAAGCTATAAAATGTAGGTACTACTAACAACCTACATTTTATAGTTTCTAGTAAATGTCTATAATGCATTGCCATTATTTTATTAATATCTTTGATCTTCCTTTAACCAGTATTTCTAATATTTTTCCACTTTTGTCCACGACTGTCTGTGAAAATTTAGTACTTCTTACAATATTAGTCGGTGAGTGGCGAGCTCCGGGCGGCCTATTAGCGCAATGTTTTATTGCTCCGTAAAACTAATTGATGTATTACAATATACGAGTCAGTACTTTTATGGGTGACAGTACCTAGTGTGGTTTATGATTTTGGGGTAGCTTATTGCATTTTGGAATACCTGGATTTATGTAGTAACAACTGACTGACGACGAAGAACTTGTTGGTAAAAATATTTAATTTCATTCATCAGTCATAAATTGAACTACTATCTACTCGGGTTTTTACAAACTATATAAACGCAGTTCATCTGAAAAAATAGATCCAGCATAGATAATTAAAAAAACCTCAAAGGCTCCGAGATATTAAACAGTCCAGAGCAGATGCGACTAAACTCATAATATATAATACTAATTTCTAAGTTAGTAGGTAAGTTGGTAGTATTTTCCCCTGGAGGGGAGGACGCGGGTTCAAGTCCCGTCAAAGTCGAAATTTTTTGCGATATAATTCGATTTCTTAGAAATTAGAAATTATCCAGAGTGCAAGGATTACGCACTATAATAACAAAAACCTTATATAATACTAGTTTATTTATACCCGCGGCTTCGCACGCATTTTTTCTATAGAAACGTATATAGGTCATTTCTATCCCATGGGAACTGATTTATGGGATAAAAAGTAGCCTATGTTTGATTCCAGGATTAGAATTACCTGTATGCAAATTTCAGCCCGATCCGTTCAGTAGTTTTGGCGTGAAGAGGTAACAAACATCCATCCAAACTTTCGCATTTATAATATTAGTGTAATATTTATTCGTGAGGAATTACCATTAAAGGTACGCAGGTATCTACCCCAACAACGCTGTTCCACGATAACCCCCGTACCTACGTAGGTTGTTGGAGTACCTAGAAGATACGAGGTTACCAACCTTATGTTGGTACCTTCATCAGTCCGTCGAACAACAAACATAATTTCCAACAAGCTCCGCTAAACTAATTAAACGAAAAATAAACATTTCCTTTTCGCTCTATTTTTTAATTTGTCGCCTCTGAAGAAACATGGAATAGGTAGCTTTAATGAATCTGTCATAAAAAGCTACGGACCGCTTCTAATGAGGGTCTAGCTATTAAAAAAACGTATTTTATTTGACGACAAGGCACTTGGATTATAAGCGGCGTAAGTTTTTAAGTCGAAATAATTTTTTGCGTCTTGTGTAAGTGTTACACTTGATATAACACACAAAATTATCGACCGAAAGTAAATCAAAGTAAAGAAAATCTTGTATTATTTAAAGGGCGTTTATTTACTTTTTTTCCCGACGTTTCAACTGGTTTATACATATTGTCGTGGTCACGGGATGAGGATGTTGTTTAATATTGTTTAATATTTAATATGCGTTACAGCGATCGTGGTCACGGGGCGACTGGATGTACTATAAAACAAAAGGTACGCGATAAATACCCGATATAATCATTAACTATGTTAACAAATCGCGAAAGTTTAAAAAGTTTCATCTGTTCAGTAGTTTTGGAGATCCTAGGTAACAAAAATTTCACATTACATAGCACACATAAAACAAGATTTTACGCGATATGAACACATTTGTTCAGATCGCGAAGTTTGATAAAATTACAAATCACAAAATCAAATTTATTCATTTTAAGTATTTACAAACGACTACGAGTAGGTACTTAGAAAACACCCGCATCAGCAGTTCAGTTTTTTTTTTCTTCAGATTACTAACATTTTTGAAGAAGCAGCCTACTTGGCCTTCTTCCCTACTAGCTTTCAGAGGTTGTCGTAGATTCAATTTGAGATAAACAGGGTAAGTATTCTATTCAATATTTTCTATTTATAATTTTGATGGTTGGCTGGATGTCCTTTAATTCAGAAGGATTTCAGAACCATCTCGTAAATCTACATGAAAATATGCGCTACTCGTTCAGGGTTTCGGCACCATTCTCTTTAGGTCTAATTCACGCATGTTTTGTTTACTAATCTCTTTTAACATCTGTATTATCGAGTTTTCTATAACCACGTTCACTAAAGAATTTTAAATTTGTTTCTTAACTTTTATTGATAACGTAAGCGTAACTTTATTATTGCTTCGGCTTTCATCTGATAATTTAAGATCCTCAACCGAATATTGGTTCTCCGAAATACCAAAAGTATCCTCTCCATCCAATAACCAACTTTGCATCCAATATCATAAGATCTAAAGTAACTGTGTATCGGTTTAGTCTAGCCAGTGTCGGTACTGTATCTTGTCGAGTATTTGGAACTTTACTTTGAACTTTACAGTGTAAGTTTTAAGGTTTATTTCATGATGTGGTTAGTGACCGCTGGGCTACGTCCATTGTTGCCGAGAACAATGAGGGAGAAGGAAGCAGGAATCTGCCTTTGGGATCTCTCGACTATATTGTGTTAGGGGCATGGGCTGATGGCCAAAAACCTGGCGAGCTGGAACTTTTCAAAAGTTTTGTAACTTTTGACCGAGAAGGTAGATACCAAACAAAATAGGCGATAGGTTCGTAGGATATGAACCGAAGTACTTTATGTGTGGACAGTAGATTGGTCTCTTGAGTAGGTGAGCAATTTTGACTTGACTCACAATACATCGTCCTCCTTACAGTATCCGACCAAGAGAGAGAGAGAGAGAAAGAGCACCTGTGTTTGAGACTGGCCACCGTGGCCGAAATTCGGCCAGGAGGACATCAGTATTCTATCTTTATTTTGGTCGACTTCGAGCCAAAATGAGGTTTGCAAAGCCAAATTTGGTTACATTGTCCATAGGACTAAGAACCACGAGACCTCTAACCTTTACCGCTCGTTCTGGGGTCGGCGCTTTAATCTCTTGTCTCGTGGCCCAACTTTCGCCCGAAGAGAATTTCTGAGGACATCTTCTCATTCAGATCTGAATAAAAGATTTTTCAAGAGTTCGGATATTAGTCGGGGCATTTCGGATTTTTGGCTGTAGGTAAGACTTCGCTTCATTTGTGTCTCGAAAAAATAAAAACCACGAGGACTCTCATTCAGAGTTTCATGAATTAAAATTGTTGAATGTATTTTAATCTAGGACCTGTAGTTAAAAATCATGTTTTTTCCGAAAACAAAACCAATTTCAAGTTCCTTACCTATATTGGTTTTTAAGTTCTACGGGGCACGTAGTAGGTAGTCCCGTTAATATAAGACCACTCCAACTCCGTGGCGTAAGAATCGACCTTCTAATTTAACCCATGGATGTCGTAAGACCAAGGGAACCTGCCAGAGGAAGGGCAGCAGCTTTTTCCTGTGTATTACACCAGCTACTCTGTGATCGATACGATACAAGTACTTATAACAACAAATTACACAGATATTATTATAGATAGATATTTAAATACCCGAACACCCAAAACAGATATTTGCAGATCGTACAAACATTTGTCCCAAGGCGGGAATCGAACCGCAACCTCTAACTTAGTTATGTATGAAACAAAAAACTGACGCCATCAATTAATCCCAAAACTCAAGTGTTACGTCCCAGTTAATCACGTCAAATGATTTCGTTCACCTGACTCACAGTCCAAACATAATGATAGGTCATCGAGCGTGACTGACAAGCAATTTGAGTGTTGATGGCTTGATTGCTTGATTAGTGTAACTGATGTTTAAAGTGTTTATTTTAATTCTACGTTGTAATTCTAATGATGACTAAAACGCCTCTCATAAAGTAAGAATAATAAGCCTTATTTTTATACAAAACATAAAAATAAGGCTGGACTTTTTTCACTGCTTATGTTGAATGCTCACAATTACAATACAATTCGTACCTATGCACCAATTGCACCAGCCGAATTTGATGACATTATATTTGTGAAAAAACCACCCATACCTATAATTCTCTCTGTTGCCGTTAAATTTTTGTACGCAATTTACATTAATTGTCGATTTGAGACCTTTCCTGAAACATGACGCCAACCAAGTGAGTTTTGTTGTGTTTTCTTACAGAACTTTCTATGATATAGTTCTAGACATCATAGAGCTAGAATTTACAACCACGCAAAATTTCGGCTTTTTGACATCGGAAAAAGTACAGAGCCATGAGCAAGACCTTGTAACCATATGCCCCAATATGCCAAACTATTAGTTACATTATCCGACATTTTTCCTGTCCCTTATCTCTTTAAGGCCGTGGCTTTAGAAAATCGAATCAAGGGCCTTAATACCCTAATTATGGCGTTATGTTCGACTAAACGCTACTTGTAAAGCCTACGGTTATTTTTATGTTCGAAATGGTTCCTTTTAGAGGCCGGGAGATAAAAACAAGAAGGTTTTCGCAAGTTTTTAGATTTTGCGGTTATTGTTTTATGGAAAGTGGTATGGATAATCGTGCTTAGATCTGGGTTTTTTAGATTGGTTGGTTTCCTCGGAGAATGACGTGCCATCTGCCTCATACAATTTTAATGTCAATTTAAGTCAAGTTTTTACTTTGTCTCTAGTGAATAGCAATTTGTTTATTTTTTAGTCAGCCTGACTATTTCGCATAATTCAATTCTATTTTAAATAATATTAGTTAATTATCTAAGGTCATAATAAATAAATAATGCTAGACGATTTACATTAGCATCATTTATTTATTTACTGTATAATTAATTGCAATGGTTATCATCTAGCCCCAAGCTAAGCAGAGCTTGTAGGGTTCACTATACTAGAATACTAGAATATACAATACTAGAACTATATACCTACTAGATAATCGATATACTTAATACTATACAACACACAAATAAATACTTTTATTATACATAGAAACACCCAGACAGCCCAGAACAAATATCCGCAGATCGTACAGACGTTTGTCCCGAGACGTAAATCTAAATCTAACCCGCTACCTCCTGCCTCGCAGGCGGACCGCTCTGTGGGCACCACAGAGGTCGTCTATATACGAATAATGGTAAAGTTTCCAAGTTTATTTGTAACTAGCTGCGCCCCGCGGCTTCGAACGCGTTGTTTCTATGGAAACGTTTAAAGGTGATTTCTATCCCACGGAATCTGATTTATGGGATAAAAAGTAGCCTAGGTATGTTTGATTCCAGGATTACAATTACCTGTATGCATTTCAGCCCGATCCGTTCAGTAGTTTTTACGTGAAAGAGTAACAAACATCTATCCATCCATCCATCCATACTTACAAACTTTCGCGTTTATAATATTAGTAGGATAATTTGTAGGTAAGTACCTTATCTCTTGAGTTTCTGTCCCGTTTCTATCAAATTGTAACTTAGGTAGATAAGTACATTATCCCAACGTGTTAAAGTTTATGAGGTATCCAAATCCTACGAAAGTAAAGCCACAAGTAAAAACTAGTCTACCAAAAAATATTGTGGCAAGGCATGAAAGGAAAGCCTTGCTTCAAGCCAGAATAATAATTTCGAACGGGATCGAGCTGAAATTGTGCAATAGGTGACAATTAGTTTCGTTGAGGCAGATAATCTATATTAATAATTATAAAGAGGAAAGATTTGATGTTTGTTTGTTTGTATTGAATAGGCTCCGAAACTACTGGACCGATTTGAAAAATTCTTTTACCACTAGAAGTTCACATTATTCCTGATAAACATAGGTTACTTTTTACCGCGGGAAAATGCTTCATTCTTACGGGAAAACGGGTAATAAGACAACGGGTATATATAATAATACTGTTTTAGATCTCGACAGAGCCTACACATTTCGTTCCCCTTGGAACGGAGGCTCTCAGAGGTTTTAAAAAAATATCTGACTATCTGGTGGAAGCGTCGCGTGACCCGAGAGCTGAGTATCTGGCGCAGCGCATCAGCATTGTCATACAGCGGGGCAATGCAGCCAGCGCCTGGAGATGGGATTGGGGATGCGACGACTGGATTAATATGGATCAGTTGAGCTACCTGTACATTGCTTGCAACAGTCTGCAGTTAGCTCAATTGATTCAATTGTAAATACTAGTTCTTATTTATATTACTTGATTGTAATTTTTTTTGTTGATAAAGGTCTAAAGTTCAAGACCTGAAATAACAAAATAACATTTTTTAGCCTATTTTGTCCAGGAAAAACGCGTGCAAAGCCGTTTGCAGAAACTAGTTAAAAATAAAACAGGCGCCTTCCGAAGTATGACCCAAATCAAATTCAAGTTCCAAAAGCTGTATCAACCAAAACCATTGAAAGGCAACCACCTGAATAATAAGCGTGTAAAAATATCAGGGTCTCAACACCCGACAAAGGGTTTAAAAACGTCTCAATTACAGGAAATTTATTGAGGCTTTACAGTTTCAGCATCGACTTTGTCGTTCTTAGTGCTTGACGTTGGTTACCTGAAGCCGAAATTTGCCGAAAAAAATACGTCGTTTTGCATGGCACTTTTCCCCCTTATGGATAATCATTAAGAGGGAAAACTGGAAATCATTTTTTTTAAGTCCAATTTTCCCCCTGACATCCTGCCAAGGGATCCACTTTTATGTACCTAAAGCGTGTTAGATAGAAGACTCCGTTGGTTTGACTGAGCAAATCATCCAAAGCGGTACATTTAGATTAACGTGCGTCTATAAAAAATAATGAGTCCCTAGTTTGTCTTTATAGCTGGGTAATCAGTTTAACATTTGCATGATTGAGTTTTGATTGAAATAGGTGGCTACATTTATTAACAAATGTTGCCACCAGCATCCACCTTCTAAATCTTTTATGAAATATTATGCAAAAGAGTAATTTTTGTCTTTAACATTATTATATCTGTAAATATAAAACACTACCTGTAGCCGATTCTGAATGCCGAAACCGAAGGCCCTCATTTCCCATCACTATTCGTTCCATGTCGTGTCGTTGTCGTCTCGGCTTTGGTCCGCTGACGTTTTGAGGGATGGCCCAATGTTTGCAAAGCTTAATTTGTTTGAAGGGCTCCCTAGAATTGATGGTCGGATCCGTTTGTTTACGATTTACGACATAAAACAGTTGTTTTTGTTACCTTCTGTACAATATTACACCGGGCCACGAAGGGGTATTTACCTGGAACGAGAAATATTGTTATGACATTTGAAAACTACCCTATGTATGATATTTGGATAGAATTTGTAACTAAATATTGTTTTATTCTAATATTTTGCAATGGATTTCCGCAAAGTAATGCCTTAATCTATTATTTACCGTGTGTTGTATACAAGAGACATAAGGGAAACTGTATTATAGTACACTAGCGACCCGCCCCGGCTTCGCCCGGGTGCAATAAAATACTACTATTACTATTATTATACATATAAACCTTCCTCTTCAATCACTCTATCTATTAAAAAAACCGCATCAAAATCCGTTGCCGTTTTAAAGATTTTTAAATCTTGTCTTTGTTTTTTGTTTTTTATCTTGATTTTTAAATCTGTATGCTTAAAAGCATACATAGGGACAGAGAAAACGACAGATTTTATGAATTTCTTTGTGAATCCGTGGCTGCAATTAATTAACTTGTAGTTGTCAATTAATTAACTTGTAGGTGTTGTAGTGAGAGCGGGATCAGTAGAGATAATTTGACAGTTTTCTAAGGAGTGTTTGCCCGCCATGCGTTGCAAGTATTTTCTTTTGGTGGCTGTCAAAATACGATTTAGCTTCCGCTTTCGCTGTACATCGAAAATTTAAACTCTCACGAGCGCCATACGTTAAAAAAGAGAAGAAAATGCACCTTAGAAGTCTAGACTAGACTAGTCTCAACTAAGATTAGCCAGGAGCGCTGGATATATTTTATTCACTCTCTATTCCCTCACTTTAATAATCCGATGGGATGGAAGACCAATACGACCGGGGAGAGGTCAGGTGCAGGACCAACAGCCTAACGTGGTTTCCGAGGCACCCCTTTGCCTCGGATAGCACGTTTGGACTAGGAGAAGGTAGCTCTAGGACCATAGTAAAAATACAAACAAACAAATTCAATTTTCAGTTTGTAGATTATTATCATCATATTACAATTGACTGGTTATGATTCATTCAAGCCAAATATTGTCCAGGTCAGTTTTGGACCATAAATATAACCAGTTATTGAGTTATTGATAACGACCATCTTTAACAACGTTGCGTAATAAAATAACAGTTATAGCTGAGGTGAATGGAACCGGTATGATAAACGGCGATTTATTGATATTTACTTGCCAGCACTTTATGTCGGTTTGTATAGGAGTGTGTAGTTTGCTTCTATAAATAGAATCACTCTGTGGATGTTGACTGATAATTGCAAGGCGTACGTTCTAATAGTCGTCAATTTTACTCTAAAAACTTTCGTACTTAGTTTGACGAATTTTAATGTATATTTATAATGTAAAATATTTATTTTTATAAACGAAACTCTAACTCGGAATTTTGCAACGTCCTTACAGTGTTCATGTAGATTCTATCTAAAAATTGTAACTATTTGTAATGATGACATGAATGCTATAATAAATAAATAAAAATTATGAACTGGAACCTATGTAAATCTGTCAATGATGTGAGTTAATGACCCCTGAGACAATCGTGGCTCATAGGTTCTGTTTTTGTGCGTTTTCACATAAATGCTGATAAACGTAGAAGATACAAGATACATAGAAGCATTTCGGAATCCTATGGATGCCACTTACAGCGACATTTATTTATCTTCACGATTTATTTATTTGAGTTAAAAATTGATTTGCACCTCCTAGCGCTCAAACTCAGGATATAGTTAAAGCCCAATTCACCAAACAGAAAGCACAGCATATTGATATCACTAAAGTTTCCGATTTAACAGTTTGGTAAGTAAATAGAACCTACCATGTACATACTTTTGAAAGAGACGCACGCTGCATAGACTGGTCTACCATTAATTCCCTTGACCAGAGATATGGAACCAGGCAAGAGAGACCTTTGTGCAGCAATAGGATCTGGGTTGATTATATTACTATTACAATGTAGGTACGTACTTTTATAAAAAGTATACCGCGATCGGGAATGAAGCGTCAAGTGTCACGCTCAGAAGAGGCATTTTGAATACCTATGAGACCTAGGACCCAGTAAATTATTCAATAGCTGATAACCAATGAAACCTCACATTATACAGGAACGTTTTTATAACTCATCAATAATTTTAACATTAGAAAGTACAATAAACATTATAAATAATTCACAAGCTCACGTGAGGTAATGTAACCGTTTATTGAAAGCCCTTTGTTGTCCAACAATACCCGAGGCAGTCCAGGAATCTATACGAATCCATTCAGGGTATAAATTAACTTGTTCGGAGCGGTACAATGCTCTCGGACATGACGATTTGTTGAGTACCATTCGCAGAATCGCACCTAGAGAACGTGTATCCAAGCAAGGCTTGCTTGCCCTTAAATATTAAAGCTACGTCGTCCTACTGCTGCGCTGGGCAAGGCGTCACAAATCGATATCATTAGTCTTTGGTAGCCTTCTTAAATTGTAAACAGACGATTATCTATTAATTTTTTTCGTGGTTAACCTCGACGCTGTTATAGCAAGAGCATGGACGTAGGGTATTCTCAAGGTGGTCGTTTTGAAATTATTAGCGAAAATAATATGTTTCTATATTATTTTCGTACCATGTGGATACCAGTAGGTACGTTAACTTAGTTTAATAAATAATAATAATGCTGGACAATTCACACAGCATTATCTAGCCCCAAGCTAAGCAGAGCTTGTGTTATGGGTACTAGATAACTGATAAACATAATACAATACACTACATAGATAGATATTTTTTATTATACATAGAAAACATCCAGAACGCCCTGGACAAATGTCTGCAGATCGTACAAACATTTGTCCCGAGGCGGGAATCGAACCCGCAACCTCCTGCGTCGCAGGCAGACCTTCGCCCGCTGCGCCACAGAGGTCGTCAAAATAAGAATAGACCATCATCAAAAATAAGAATAGACCATCATCTTCAGCAAAAGATTGTCAATATGCTGTTCAGTTTCTGTAGGTCCCTCGTTATAAGCTTTTTAAAACATGCTTAAAACTTTTAATTCTATCATGCATATTAACACTAAAGTCTAGATCAAGAATATCGCAGGACTTTGGAGCTAGAATGGTAGTTATGGTAGCGAGCTTTATATCTATTAAAGTCATTTACAACGGCATATTAAGGTTTAAATGATTTGAGTTTTGAGCTTTCCAATATTTCGGCACAATTTTAGGTTCCATGATCACGGAATAACTGTTATTCCGTTGTAAATGACTTTAATGATTCCTGTAAGTTATAATAGTTCTTCAGTACCGTAAATCAAGTAATTTGCGTCAAAAACTTTTTACTGAATCTGATACTATATTTCTCTCTGCAATCGGTACGTTGCAAGCGATCCGCGATATCATTCAGTCGACGAACTCATTCGCACCTTGACCTGTGATCTGCGCGGGCGCACGTCAATATCTGCTTCCTCTATCTGACACTAACGTATATGATACCAATGTTTTAGATACTAGGTACTTTGTAATATAAAATACTTTTTTTATTCCGCTTATTCCACGATACTCAGGGGGAAAACTGAAATTAGCTTTCCTATAGACTACTTTCAAGTCCTGACTGCGGAACGTAGAGAAAGCAATAAAAAACATATGACAATCGCGTCGTCTTTTGTTTCTTGGGAGAACAGTGGTTTCAATCATTTACCTAGCCCACGGCCGCACTGCAAGACGGTAGCTTTATTATATTCTTATTATATTTAAATAACAAACGTAAGAAAATGAACGAGATCTGTCATTCTGACAGCTTCGCTTAAATGTAGCGGGGCGATTTCTGTTTTGCTAGATTTTTACCTCGATGGTCGCCGCGATGGCTCAGTCCAAGTAGATATTATAGTATATAGTAGATCAGGCCCCCATATTATCCAAAACATTGGAATTGGACATTTTAATTTTATTTTACATTCTGACAATTCTATTGCAGCCACGAGGCTTGTTGTTATTGTATTTTATCTGTATATTTTGAGGTTTGTTTTGTGTTTTAAAATGTGTTGAATCTGTTTGACTTGACTAATTGTTCCCTGTGAATCTAAAGTATGAATAAATAAATTGAATTCAACGTAACACAACTAAGCTACGCGCCTAGCTTGATAATCAGGCGAATAGCTGATTTGTGTGGTGTTGTGTCCAAGCCACCATCCAAGCTACCATCTTGCAGTACGGCCGTGGCCAGGCGTTTCCACTTTCGGTAGAAATTACATCATGGACAACATGCGTACTTAGAGAAAGGGATTGCTAATGACGTCGTTTCTGCGCTCGTCGCGAATTTATTTTGAGCGGGACATCATGTCATATGTCGTCCCTCTTAATCCCATTCTTTAAGGACGCAGGTTATGTTGATCTGTTGATAGGTTATCTAGATTTTTTCTTTTAGTTTAAATTGGATTCAAACCTTCTTACCTACCTTCCAGTAGTCCTTTTTAGCTTATTTTTTAGCTTTCCATTTAGTATAATCCGTTTTATAAAATTGTTCAGCTAACAACGTAACACAAGCCCACAAAATAAACTGGGAAATCTTTAGTGATGAAGCGCAAATAAAGTGGAATGAGTCAAGTTGGCCCCCTACAATTTCTTTCGTTCTTCCTCCCATTTTCATAGGCGGTGTGACAGTGATAACAATAAATGCACTTCTCATTTCCCCAAACGGCCTTTTACCGACTGAAGTTATAATAAGCCAGTATAAACGCGGAAAAGGTGCAGACTTGCACCTACCTCCCCTTTATTAGCTGCCTTGCAGAAATCATATTACAATATAAAAGTTTCCTCTATCTGTACGCCGAAGTATCCTGTAGGTACAGTCAGCTCCCGAATTTTGAAACAGACCTATTTATCTAAAAACTAATTTGTAATAGTCACATTATAGAACAGAGTTTAATAACAGAGTGTAAGCCTGTTGAACGATAAATAGGTAAATAAACGCGAAAAATACCCGTGAATATTTATAATAAGAAGTTTAACGATATTTTACCTGTATCGTCATCGAATCAAACAGTTTTTAATGTTAAGTTTTGTCTTAGATTTTAGGGGATAGGACTGACTTATTAGATTGTTTGTCTTAGAGTTTTTTTATAATATCAGCAATTTGAAATATAATAATAATCTAGCCCTAGGCACTAATTTTTGATTGCCCTTAAATTTTTCAATATTTTATTATCTATGTTCAAAAAAAACTTGATTAGCTACCTACTTCTCGTCGTGAACTGTACCTGCAAGTACGTGATGTCTGCACCTTGCATTTTATTATCGCGCCCTAACGTCTGGGGTGTGGCGAGTGGCTAGTAATTGTTCGTATAACTTAGATTGGCTTTTTAATTTGGTCGGATTTCTTGTAGGGTCGCGTCCGCTGGGATCGATTTGGGTGAAGCCACTCTGAAGCTTAATATCTGCTTGTGGGAGATAATATAAAGGTCTAGGGCTGATTTTTCTGTCAATTCAAAATACCTGCATAAAATGTTTTTATAAAAACAATGTCGCTAAAGAAATTTCATGTTCAATAAAAATAAATACATCATCGGTAGGATAGACAGATAACATTCTTTTATTTTAAAATTTTAATGTTATTTTTACTGAAATAAATTGGATCTCACCTTACTTACCCAATTCATTTGTACACCACATTTACAACAAACTGGAGTTCAAAATGGCCTCGATTGTCTTCCTGCAGTATTTGCAATTTAGTTTATTAAAGTAAACTTTGTTTTGAATTATTTTGTACTTATTTTATTCTATTCTGTTCCTTAAATCAAACGTCTACTTGCTTTTAGCCAGTTCATCAACATAAACTTTTTAAGCTAGCTCTGAACCTAAACTACATATTATTCCAACCCTTCCAAAACACCTAACACCTTCAAATTTTACGACCTCCGTACTTCGCGCCATAAACCGTTCATAATGTACCTTTCGAGTACCAGTACCTTTCGAGTTGATGTGCAAATTTTTCACGGTGCCCTATAAGCCCTCGTCTCCTTTATGTTGTAGGAGCTGATAAAGTTCAGGTATTTCTTAATTTTACTAGGCATAGATAACAAAATAAAAAAAAAACAATCAGTTTACACATTTTATAGTATTATATCTATTTGTCAAAGTTTTTCAAAGAAATCAAATAATATCGCAAAAATTTTCAACTTCGACGGGACTTGAACCCACATCCTTCCCTCAGTACGGGAATGTGCTAACCAACTACACCACGAGGTCAAAAGGTTTTTCAAGACTGTAGAGAACGTTTTTTCTGCTTTTGTATGTTTTAAATTATTTAATTGAGGTTCTTTTTGAATTTCAGGATAAAAGTTTCCTTAAGTACTCGTACTGTTTTAGTAAGTAAAACTCATAAAAACCATGCTTCACAAATCTTTCGGATGATTTTTTGACATGAGGTAGGTACCTACCGACATTATAATTTTTGTAATAACAATACTTCCAAAAATAAATCTTTGTCTCTAAATGAAAACAAAAACCAGAAATATGACCAAGTTCCCTAAACTCAACCATTACCTTGCAACATTATACAGGGTGTCCGTTTTTCAGCGCAGCCAGGATAAAGGATAAAGCGGACGGGAAGCCCATAAATTTGGGACGAACGAGAACCTTGTACACGTCACTTTTAAATAAAGTTGTTGGTGTTTTGAATAAGGCCTACGAAGAGGTTGTAGGCGAGGAGCTGAATTGCGTAAAACGTACAGTACATCTAGTTTTAGGAACACTCTAAAGACTCGTATTCTACTATTTCCCGGTGTGTTCTTTTCAGATTGAAGACGCAAACTGTTCTTTATCTAAGTTCGCAATAAGAGCATAATCCACAAGCCAGCTTGTCGATTATGGATGATGTATTAGTGAATGTATCACTCATACTGTTCCATGTGCTTTTGGTTTATTTTATTTTGTTTTTTATTCGTAATCAAAATTACAATCAGCGTAAATAGTCTGAGTGCCACACTGACGATCTGAATTGACTTGCAGATTGTATGACTCAAGATTTCAGATTTAGATAACTTTATTTCTTTAGGCTTACAAAAATTAGACAAGTCAAATTTTGTACCATAAATTATTTTCAAATAAGAAAAAGGTGTTATTGATTACTCTTCACTTACATTTCTTGTCCTAGCTAGGCTATCGAATAGATCGTCTTCTTGTTTTAATTGCGAGTTTAACTTACCCTTAATTGTAGAAATTTGCAAATCCTTGGTGAAAGAAATCATATCAACTACGAAAAATAATCTCATTATCGAACTTTGTTTAATGGTGTATTTTTCAGATGCAAAAATCAAAATCAAAATCAAAAACTCTTTATTTCCATAAATACAATAAATGTACACTTAGAAAAGGCCAAAATATAAAACTAAACACTGACACGGAAATAAAGTGATATTTTTTAATTTCTGTCGCTTCGGTATGTAGACTAAAGTAAAGAAGCGACGAAGAAACCTTTAGCCTGTTAGTTGTTATTTTTCGAGTTGGAGCAAAACCCGTCCCAAGCTTTTTTGTCCTCTAGATAATCTGATATTTTATAGAAAGCCTTTTTGCATAGCAAGGTTTTGACAATTTGTTTGAATTTATTTACTGATAATTTTTGCAACTCACTAGGAGTTTTGTTGTAGAAGCGTATACATTGCCCTTTAAAAGATACATTTATTTTGTCTAGCCTAGTTGTGGGCACAGCGAGTTTATGTTTATTTCTGGTATTAAAATTATGTTTATCGCTATTTTTAGGGAACCGATTTATATTTTTATGAGTGTACAATAAGTTTTCATAGATATATTGACATGGTACTGTCATTATGTTTATTTCTTTGAATTTATCACGTAGAGATTCTCTAGGACCCATATTATAGATAGCCCGAACAGCTCTCTTCTCAAAAAGTAAGTAATTGTCCGGGTTTGAACCTACAACCCCAGGAACGTCACAAATCTAACAATTTCTTGAACCAGCTCCGTTTCTAGCCCGGTACTGTTTGACGAGAGTTTATACCTCAGCATATTTTACAGCTCTCAGGCAGTCGTGAGAAAAAGCGACGGTATTATGATAAATCAACGTGTATTTCACCTTTATTAATGTCGACACGACTCGGAAATAGGTTCAAGGGTTATTCCCGGGAAATAAGGCTCAAAATAATAGTTAAATGAGAATGAATATCAACGTAAATACTAGCACCTTTTTATGGTTATGAGCTTTATGTGAGTAATGCAAAATGTCAGATTCGCAGTTTGTCAGATTGGTAGATGTTAAGCTAAATGTCAGATACGCTACACGTCCGATTTGCAAGTTTCTTTTAAAAAGACAGACCTGCATATTGTCACATGTCACAGGTATACGCAAAAAGACTAATTCATTATTGTGTCAGAAACAAACAAAGCCATAGTAAATAAAATATACCAGAATTCTCTCTCTCTTCCCAGCTAGTTGTCCCATATGGTGGTGGGGTCAGCTCTCCTTATAGATTGCCTCCACTTCGCTCTATCCTCGACGTCGTCGTCTACGGAAGCTTGACACTCTCTCATATCCTTGAACACTAAATCCTTCCATCGTGTCCTGGGTCTCCCACGGGACCTTCGCCCGGGGATGGAAAGCTGTAGTGCTAAATTCCCTACATAATGAGGCGGTCTTCTCTTCACGTGCCCATGTATAGTATTATAATATCTGTGCCCATACCATCGCACTCTCCCCACTCTCCTGCATTTTGTAGAATACTCTATAAATACCAAATATATTTATATGAATACTAATAATGAATACTAAATATACCAGAATTATGCTATAAAATTATTGCAAACGTACCAAGTTTTTACTTTTTAGAATAAGCAGGTTACCTACATAATCTAAAATGTATGAGAAACTTGTTGATCAAAATCAGATCATGTCGCAAAAATTTTCGACTTTGACGGGACTTGACCCTTTGTGACTTCCTTCCTAGGGTCTCTATCGCCGTTAGCTCCACGTACAGGGGAAACATTGAAGTTTATCCAATCCTAACGGGGCGCTAGAGACCGTAGGAAGTCGCAAAGATTTTCGACTCCCACTTCACTTGACCTCGTGGTGTAGTTGGTTAGCACATTCCTGTACTGAAGGAAGGATGCGGGTTCAAGTCCCGTCGAAGTGGAAAACTTTTGCGATATTATTTGATTTCTTAGAAATTACCCTGAGTGTGGAGTTACGCACTATAATAACAAAAAACCTTGTTAATCAAATTCTTAAACCTTATTTACTTTCACAAGCCTCTTGAATCCAATTTAATAACAACGTCAAAATTGAAGCTTCGACAGCATAACAAAGGCTCAAAATTCTTTAAGCTTGGATCTATTTGGAGGTAAGTCGACAGACACGATTTGTCCCTGGCTCATTAACAGGGATAAAAGGACATCTTGAGGTCCTATTGAAATCCCTTGACAAAATGTTTGACATGTCAATACAGCTAGGGCTGCTACGTCTTAATCTTTATACCTATTTTATTAAACTACCTACCTATCTAAAATTTTTGCTTTATTCAAAATTACACAATTCATTTGAAATGTCGTTTGAATTGTTGAAATGGAGGCCTAGAGACTTAAGGTGCAACTTCACAATCTTGTACCGTCTAGTATCTTTTGAATAACCTCTTTTGCCCCACTGCTGGACAAATGCAAAATGGTCCCTCAAATCCTGCCAAATTTAACAATTATTTTTGTGATGGTTTTTGACGTTTTAATGCCTCAAACTTCTGACCATATTACGTATTCCCTTAGCATTTGCATTTATTTCATTATTATTTTGAAATATTAAAAGAACCAATTTTCGTTGGCACCCCTACTGTTGTGTACCTAAAGTTATTGTCACATCGATAACCCTCAGACGATAGCGATCATCTCCACTAATACCATTCTACATAGATTTTACGGTACACTCGGTTTCTATTACGGGATGAACAAAGCAGTTGTTTACAGTGTTAGCATGGTGTTTACGCTGGTTGTAAAAATCACCTGGTTTTGGTGCAGATCAGAAACAGGTTAGTTTTTATTTCCATGTGGAGCCTAAGTACAGACATAACCTTGAGATTAGCGTAAGGCCAGATCTGGCCATTAAATTAAGCTGAAATAAAGCTAAAAGTTCGTAATAAAAATTCGATTGAATGTTTTTAACAGCATCCCGGTGAATAAGTACTAATAAAGCTGAACACTTTTCTGAGCCGAGCCCACCAAAGGAGTCGATTAAGAATCCGTCTTATGAATCTGATGAGTCGTACCCCGAATTATCACGTAAAATGTCACAAAATCGCGGCTGGAGATCTACGCCACAGATGAGCGTTAGTATAATATTGTTTCGCAGGTCCTTTGTTGGCTACATTAAAATTACATTAATAACGCCATTGCATTAAAGAGAAGCCTATCATCACTAGAGCGCGATAACGGTTCTCGATAAGGACGATAAGCACAGATTTTGTCTCTACTGTCGATAAATTCGACAAGAACCGATTTCTTCACTAATGATATTCATACCGACACCCACCGAGACATAATTGGTGCAAATCGATTCTTATCGAGATCCTTGCTCTGCTCCTGGGCCGACACCGGTTGATAGTAATGACGATGCAGTCTCCGCCCGGTATGATTGACTAATCAGTAGGTACCTGGTACACTTTTCTTGTGTAAATACACCAAAGTCCCATTGTGTGCAAATACAGTAAACACACTTGGGGCACGCTTGAATAACTTTCGCAATTTTAAGTCCTTCCTTGAATTTTTTGCAGGTAATCCGGAAGTTTTGCAATTTTGTTCGCAAGTAGCTTTAATTTTTTGTTCTTTTTGGCGTTGGACAAAATGTCGCGAGATACTAAAATGTACGGGAGTTTCTAATTTTACAGGTATGAGAGGTTTTCTTTATTATGCGACAGAGTTAGTCCGCTAATGCTAACTTTTACGCTTACAGTATTCCTTTGTAATAAAAAATGTGGTTATAAATTTTAATACAGCTATTTCTACTAGAGTTTTGATGGCGATTTGTTGATGAGAAAAGCAAACGCAATCACACTGGTAGAATGTAAACAACGTTATCAAATTTGACTGGAAATTGATTTTAATTCCACGTTTGTCTAACCAGCTGAAACTCTTTTTACCATCGTTCGGCTTTCTGTAATTGATCTGCGATGCGGCAAAAACTAAGCAGGGAATCGAAGATAAAACTGTACAGGCGGCAAAAAAGTTTGTCTTTTTCCTTTTTCTGTACGTCAACGATGTGTTTAATTGAAAAAATGCATCATACGTATCGTAATGTGGATGAACAAATTTTAAATTGCAGCGCTTTTGCGACTAGCGCTATTTTCTTCACAATTATGAAGTTCTCAGCCTTTTTTGAAATGGTATTATTTAATTTAATATCTATCGTAATAATTTGTCTTATAATTCTGTTGTAAGTTAACTGTTATGGCCTGAAGTATCGTTGGTCTCCAAGATTAAATTAACTGATTAGAATGTCACTCAATGTATCGTCCATAGTCTTCGAGACCCTAACCTAACCTTTGAGGAGAAAATTGTTTAAAATAAAATGAGTCTTCTCTGCTGTCCGTACCAAATGTTTTCATTTAAAGTATCATTAGTGCTCCGACTAATACGGGGTTAATTGGCCACGTCACAGCCCGCCCGGTGAAAAACCAGCGGATATATCGATGTTAGATATATTTGGCGTGTTTTGCTGACCGTACGGAAGGAACCAATTACAAACCGAGTTTCTCAAGATAGGAGTGAATAGGTGTCTTCTAGACCAATGTCACTTAGTCAGGTGACATCGTCGTCAAACGAATGTTTATGCGTGTTCAGTCAATTTTGTTTCAATAAGTTCGTTTATTAAATTCGTTTTATTCTCTTTACTTACTAATATTGGGATGAGAAATCATTGGAATGAAACAACAGCAGAATATTATTCATTCTTAAAAGATTTTTAAGAAATAGATAATAATAATAAGTAATACTAATTGTAATTGTTTTATTCTGTATACCTTTATTTATTTATAAATGTAGACTTAGAAGACTTATGTAATGAGGTATAATTGCTGGTAAAATTAAACCCACATGGAAAATGTACGCCACTTTTTCATGATATGTAGTGTAGTGACCCATATCCATTTTACTCAAGCAAAATGAAATTCACAGAAAAATCTAAGTCATTCCACATAAGGCCCCCTTCCCACTTAACCCAGTTCCCGCCTTGTAATTACTGTCATCTCACTCTCAAGGCTTCGCGGGAAATTAAAAAAAAGCTGTCAAACGCCGAGTCACGATCGCGCGGCAAATTGCCTCGCAAATTGCGGGGAATATGTTTAACGATGATATGTTAACGCAACCTACTTGGAAGTGATTGGGAAACAATTTTTTGGGAGGTTATGATAATTTATCGTTTAGTTAGTGCCTCTTTTAATGCCCCATTAGGTCATGTGGCGACGACAGTACAGGTCGCCAGATATTGCTGTATGCAGGCACAAAAAAAGTCACTGTGGCAATCTTAGGGACCTTGTTGCCAAGGGGTAAGTATTTGACGTCAGTCGAGACGTGAACGTGGTGTCTCCTTTAATACGGGACTTGCGTAGTTCTCTGTCTGCACGATAGAGGCGCTGTACGAAATTGTATGGAAAAACGAGACTTCTACCCCTCTGTATGGACATAATTCTGTGTAAAAATGATGATATTCAAGATGTGGCTTTTTTTATATTTATTGCTTTTATATTATTTTTTCCTTTGTCTCATTTTTCCATGGAGTTACTACCGTTGAAAAACGAGACATTAACAATGCACATCAGATTTTTTAGAGAAACAGAATGAAGCACATATTTCTCTTTTCATTTCTCTGCTAAACTTGGATGGGTAAAAAACCTGCTCATTTGCAGACTGCAAACTATATTCGATTACTCAGAATTTCTCATCGCTATGAAATCAAATGCTCGTGTTGCTTTCACTAGTTTGTTGCAGCACTGAGGAGCAGGAATTAAAAGGAGAAGTCATTTTTTTGTTTTAAATTTTTAGCAAATAAAGTTTTAAGCCTCATCCTCATCATCTTGACAGGTTGTATTCATTCACAATGGGGCATACTTGGTGGGCAGCGGGAGCGGAAGTGGCAGCGGATTCCTCATAGGTTTTAGGCCTCTGTGGCGCAGCGGGCGAAGGTCTGCCTGCGACGCAGGAGGTTGCGGGTTCGATTCCCGCCTCGGGACAAATGTTTGTACGATCTGCAGACATTTGTCCAGTGCGTTCTGGATGTTTTCTATGTATAATAAAAAATATCTATCTATTTAGTGTATTGTATTAAGTATATCAGTTATCTAGTACCCATAATACAAGCTCTGCTTACCTTGGGGCTAGATAATGCTGTGTGAATTGTCCAGCGTTATTTATTTATTTATTTATTTATTTTAGGGTTCCGTACCTCAAAAGGAAAAAAGGAACCTTTATAGGATCACTTTGTTGTCCGTCTGTCTGTCTGTCTGTCCGTCTGTCAACCCTCTTTTCTCAGGAACGCGTGGAGGAATCGCGTTCAAATTAACATCAAATACTCAAGTCTATAACTCCTTGAAGCCGTGATATAAATTTAACTACTAAGTCAAGCCACTCAAAAGTTACAGCCGTTTATGTCCGAAAATTTTGAAATTTCCAAGGGAATTAAATTCACCCAAAACCTATAGGGTACTTCCCGTAGACCTAGACTCATGAAATTTGGTGAGCAGCAAGGTCTTACAGCACAAGTAAGGGGAAAAATCCGAAAAACATAAATTTGTAATTTATCACAAAAAAAATACTTTTAATGCTCGCCATGGACCAAAACCTATAGGATACTTCCTGTAGACCTAGAATAATGAAATTTGGCAAGGCCTTATAGCACAAATAAAGGAAAATATCCGAAAATTTGTAGTTTATTCACCAAAAAAATACTTTAAATTCTTGCTATAGACCAAAACTTTCGGGTACTTCCCGTAGACCTAGACTCATGAAATTTGGTGAGCAGCAAGGTCTTACAGCACAAGTAAGGGGAAAAATCCGAAAAACATAAATTTGTAATTTATCACAAAAAAAAATACTTTTAATTCTCGCCATGGACCAAAACCTATAGGATACTTCCTGTAGACCTAGAATAATGAAATTTGGCAAGGCCTTATAGCACAAATATAGGAAAATATCCGAAAATTTGTAGTTAATTCACCAAAAAAATACTTTAAATTCTTGCTATAGACCAAAACTTTCGGGTACTTCTCGTTTACTCGTTTAGAATCATAAAATTTGGTAAGAAGCAAGGTCATATAGCACAAATAAGGAGAAAAATCTGAAAATCGTATATTTGTAGTTTAATAACTAAACAAAATAACTTTTGATTATCTCCCTCGACCGAAATATACAGGGTAAGTACCTACTTCATGTTGACCTAGAATCATAATAAGTATTTGGCAAGAAACAAGGTCTTACAATTAAACGGAACCCTTAGTGCGCGAGTCCGACTCACACTTGACGTTTTATTAAAGAATGGTTGTGCCTGCCGCGCCCTGGTGGTAAGAACCTTGAACTCAGACCGTGGATGTCGTAAGAGTCGACTAGGGGAACCAGAAGAAAGACAACAGCTTCCTTCTGTGTATTGAACACCTCAACTGCGTTCATCAATCCACCGCTAAGCGAAGATCCGAGTTGGAGGTGCCTCCTCCAGACTCACTACACATAGTAGAGAACTATGTGTACTGAGTAGACCATTCTTACCGATTACACGAGACATAAATTTTTATACAGCGACCTTTGTCTTGCTGTAAATAATTAATCGCTGGCCTGGTCCACCAGTTCAAAGTCGAGCTATACTCGGAGTTTCTTTGGAGGATTCGTAACAAAAAGATCCGACGGAGAACCATAGTTATCGACAAAGAATTAGCAAGCTGAGAGCTTAGAGCAAGTGGCAGTGGGTCGGCCGTATCTCGCGAAGAACCGACAACCACTGGGATAAACATGTTCTTGAGTTGAGATAATACAAATACAAATACAAATACAAATATTTATTAAGTAAACTTAAATTAATTTACATAGCATGGGTTTAGAACCCTCTTTTAAGTATAGAGATACCTGTGTTAGAGGGTTCCGCTCTTCCGTAATATACAGTTATATTGGAAGGTGCGTTTTTGAAAGATAGAGATTAATATTAAAGATAGCAAACGTAGAGAGAACGCCCTTCAGCCAGGTGGGATGACGATCTGCGAAAGACTGCAGGCAGATGCTGAATGCGGCAAACTAAAGACAGGGCGCTATGGCGCTCATTAGGGGCGGCCTACGTCCAGCAGTGGATTAATATAGGTTGATGATGATGATGATCTTTATGTTGCTCTAAATAACGAGTACACCAGAATACATTAGAATACCTCCTCTCCCGATTACCACTCCAGTGTCGTCCTGTTTACTTCTGACCCCATCACCTGCAAGGGCCACAATAACCGGTTACCTCGTTCGGAGTACTTTACCGATATTACTCCGAACATTATGGTAGGGCACTTTATCCAACTTAGGGAAGAAATTGGTGGTGATTTGCCTGTAACAAGATTGCTGTCTAGTTTTGTGGCTTGCTTTGGGAACGTAGGTTTTTTCTCAACTATTGGAGGATTTTCCTAATTACTTTTTTATATCCCGGTATCTTTTGACGACCAGTGGTGCAAAAGATCACCCACCCTAGCAAAGACAAGCTTGTGTTATGAAAACCAAGCACTACTAAGGTCATAATCATCCGCAGTCGAATTTTTGGGTTATAAATTAAAGAGCCTAGCTCTTGTCGGGGTAATAATTCAATTTCCTCCGCTTTTCTCTTTCCAATGCGGTCTCTGTTTCTTCAACACGGTGGGTGATCAAGGTCCCTTGATCACCCACCGTGCCCTTGCTCCCTTGCTCACTTTTTCTTCTGTAATATTACATAGAAAAGCTGTCATATCATATCGTATAAGATGTCTCTTCTGTTTTGAATGCTGTTCATCAAAAACCTTTTTTCCACAACTATTTTTCTCATTATGTAGGTACCTACTGCAAATTATTATTGCATTTTTTAACCTCAGTAGCAGCCCGGATTAAAAAACTTGGCGGAGTTACAACCCCGTGCCTCGGAAAGCACGCTATGGCGTTGGTCTGCGCCTGACCTCTCCCCTGTCCCATTGGATTATGAGAGTGAGGCAATAGAGAGAGCACCTCAGTTTGCACACATACTTGTGCCATTTAATATGTCCTGTGAACATTGCAAGCCTCCGTCGAAATTCAGCTAGAAGGACAAAAAACTAAAAAATCTATTAACTTAAAAACTCAAAAGACTTAAAAATCTATTTTACTCAGTCTTGTTTGTGATAAGGTAAGTATACCAGATCTCTAAATCCAAAGCATTATAGTAGTTTTAAACTGTATCTAAAACAGAAAAACGAACATTTTGTATCGGTTTATGCTGATATCATGCTATTTCGCCATACTCACATAAAGTTGGAAACACCAGTTAGTACACAGGCGAAGTGCCAACGTCTATAAGCATGGTGTACACGCTATAAGCTCAACAATAGCTTTAGTTTGACGCGTCCGGATTGTTAATGAGATAACGCCCATGTCGTAACCGAGTGATGTGAACACGGGCTTATAGATAGTAGGGATTGCAAAAAAGATTTCCTTTTTTAGTGTCAGGTCTAACTGGCTCACTTCAGCCCAAGACCCAAAGGGATGGTCGAAAGAGAGAGAAGCTTTTGCCTGCAGTGGAGTGGAGTGGAAATATGCTAAAATAGTAGATTGTAGATAACGACATATTTTGCGGATTTTGTCATAAGTCTAGAAAAGTATGAAACCATCAGAAGTACTTCACGACTTAATGATACTGCAAACAACATCATCTAGGCCTAAATCAAGAATTCATGTGTTTTAGGAGCTAACAATTTTTTTGTAAATATAAAAAAAGATAAAAGTTTTCATACAAACAACACCCAGCAATTAGTGTTCTATGTACCCAGTATCCACTAAGTAAAGAAGGAAGAAGTAAAATTCCCTTGTTCTTCTAACGCTACCCGAGGTCAACACTCACCATATTTTTTCTCTTTTGCCCATTAGTTTCTTAATTAATATCCCTTGGCGGAGCGAAGTGCGAGCGGGACTGAATCAATCATAATCACCTGTTGTAAAATATTTTAATTTACGGACAAATCACTATGAACAGACCTTTTCTTCTTGATTGTCCGTGGGTGGAACTATGAACTTTGATGTTTCATTAAAAAGTTTTTAGCTTTTTTTCTGTGACTGCGCAATTTAATAAATTGGTCGATGAGTAATATTCCTGCAAGCTTTTTTATTTATTTTGCTGAATCAGACTATAACGTGATGCTAATTTTAAAAGTGGAAAGATACGATAAAATGGCTTAGGTATAAAAAGTTACGACTTCTAGGAATTTTATGTATGAAAAAAGAATTCGAAATGATAAGTCGTCCAAATGTAAAGTAGTATAAAGCATTTTTTATAGTAGGTTAACCTTATAATAGTTAATAATAATTAGTTTAAAAAAAATGTACAAGAAATTTTTAAAAACATTTGGCTTCTAGTTAACTTAAAACAGATCATAAAAGGGCACTATTTTTTAAACAAACAATCTTTAAAACTACTAGTAACTACATAAAAAGGCACAAAACACCAAACGAATAACAATTTAATGTTTAAAAACCGCACTCGTAGCGTTTTAATATTGCCATTTATCGCTACTTTTATGCTACGTTTACGATATAATCGTATTTAACTAAGGAAAAAGCAAATAGGTTTAAAATTAAATCTCTTTTGTTTTTTCCTTAGTTACCTTAGAGTTAATGAAACCTTTTGCTGTTTTAAATACCCAGCAAGCGGTATTCGATTTTTAAAACTAGCTTTCATATAAGCTTTTAATGTTAATCAAATTAATCGCTTACATACCTTTGACTAACTTTTTTTTGGTCCTTCCTGAAAATCGATGGTAAAACAGTAAAAAGTAGAGGCTTTAGGGATTTTTTATAAATTAGTAGGTACTTCTTTCTTTGCGGGTCGCTGTTCGTACCTGGGACAGAATTCCAATGCCACATTTTACTCAGGATAGCTATTATGAACTTAGTATTTTCTACTTAGTCACTAACCTTCTGTTTTAAAAATGAACAAGGAAAATTAAATGCAAAACTTCTGATAAGATATTTAATAATTTACCAAGAACTTAATGATCAAGCCTGTATCTTATGAAACCTTTCATTTTTGAGGCGATGAGTAATAAATTAAAATAACAGACATGCGAGCAAAATCAATGCTCAAATTTTATACAGACCAAGACGAGTCTAGATAACAAACACTTGGGTCCCGTAGTTTTGCAGATAGCACGGTTAATAATTTTTTACGGAAGTATATTTTAAAAAGGTCCATTTCAATGACCAAACGATTTTAAAAAGTTCTGTTTATGGTCTAGTTATGATTCCTTTACTTACCTCAGTCAGACTTATTTTCACTCACGATTATATGCAGTAGAATAAAACTTCCACTTATTTCTCTTCTTGCCCGTAGTACGGTAGTGTTTGTCCTAGAAGACATGACTATTTTGGTATATTTTTGTATAAATCTGTATGACCAGGCTAGGTTTTCATGTTTTGCAGCAGAACTCTAATATTGCATGAATCACGAATCACTTAGGGTCATGTGATCATTCATCAAACTGACGGACAGTTTCTAAAACCTATGTATAATTAACTATAGTTAGTAATGTTTCTTAGAATGCATTATCGGAATCTTAACCATACTTTTTGAGGATAAACAACCGAAGGAAGAAGTAGCTACCACCTACTTCGTCGAGTCATAGTGAAATCTTAAGATTCTACTTTTTTTTGTTCAAATAACATGCTTTTGACCGCATATGGCCATGACAGCGTTACCGAGCTATGGCAAACACTGAAAAAGCTGTACGACCGATAAAAGTTAGGATCAAGTAACAAGCATAAGGGCACGACCTAGGTACGCATCTCGGTTTAGGCCGTTGCCTGATTAGAAGGAGTGATACGGTTTTGCCTAGGTTCAAAACTGCACGTGAAGGCGGAAGCGGAGATTCTTGTCTCCAGTCTGTTTTTGATGGAACTGGTTGACGTCACCTCCGGGTTAGTGGTGTTTGAGTCAACAACGGGTCACCGAGGGTCACCGAGAACGTATCTCAGTCTATGGATCAGAGTCTAATATATCTGACTTGAGAGTGAGATGATTTTGTGACACAACGGACAATATCGCGCCAGGTGCATGTGTATCCTTGGAGAGCGTAGTGTCTATCTCGTGTCCAGGCCGCAATTGTGTGTAACAATAACAATTTGGTAACAATGGTCGACTACCAGTGAGCTGCGTCGTCCTCTAGGACCATTGTTATCAACTTTCCTGGTAACTGGTAACCATCGAGTGTATATAATACGTTTTTTTATTTTATCGTCGTGATTGAAAAATAATATTTTAGATTATGATGTTCGCAAGATAAAAGAGGCATCGGGTATAAAATTAATTATTGGGTTAAAACTAAACGACGGTTGCAATAACCTTCGTAATCACCCGAATGATTGATGGATGAGAACCGAACCTGCAACTAGGCAGTCGACCGGAAGTAACCTGAGTTTAAAGGCGGAGGTAATTTATTTTATTAAATCATGCGCAAGTGTAGGATTCGATTGAGGATTGGATCAGTGGCAGCCCATTGATTTTTTAATTTTAACAGGGCTCTACCAAAAACGTTTAACGATAAAATTAGGCAAAATACCTATACAAATATTTCTCACGAGCCAGAAGCACTTTAAGTGCATAAACAGTCAAAATATTCTTCGTCAAAGGCACCAATTTGACTGAACGCCGATGTCCACTAAACACAGTGCAGTGACGCTCAATCATACGGTAGCAGAAGCAGGGCCAATAAATTATATGGCAGGTTATAAACTACTGATGGTTCTCGATATTTATATCGCTGGGCCTGTAGGGTCTTTCATCTGGCTACTTGAAAAAGACACTGGACATCATCATCCTATGTTAGTCTACTGCTGGACATAAGCCCTCCTGGACATCACTTGCAAAGAACTAGAAGGTATGGTGTTAAAAAAGTAATAGAAATATAGAAATATTGCCTATCTGCCTATTCTGTCAATATGTCCAAACACGAAGCTGCAAGAATGGAAACAGGCTATGATTTTCTATCGAACAAATCTCACTTCAACCTATATTCGAATTTCCCTAGTACGGGTCACTGTACAGTTTGGAACGTAAATTTGTGTCATTACTTTCGTCAATGGTCACTTACAGAACCAGTAGACAGATGCTTCTCGTTACGGTGGCTTCACCTGCCGCACCGTGTTATTACGCGTCTCTTGGATCACCGAAATTATATGGAAGAGATGAATGGGTCGTTCATTATAATTAAGGGACTTTTTAATTTAGATCTATCTTTTAACTACTGGACAACGAAATCCTCTTGACTCAAAGCTATTTCTAGAAGATCAAAAAAACACTATTGCCAAGGGCCTATTGCTATTATAATATTTGACATCACCAAGGCCAAGATGGTTACAGACAAAACTAAGCCAAAATATGTACCTAAGTCAAAATGAATGTTGATAATTTTTTTGCTGATGTAGACCTCAGAAAGCCAGCAAGTTCAATATTAAAAGCTTTGAGGGGGCGGGGGGGGGCAAAAGCAGGAAAAGCATCCACTTTGGAAAATATATACATTAAGTACCTACCTTTCTGACTTTGAAAAAATGTATTGTTACATAACTATAGCATTTTGGATTTTTTTAGTTCGGTAGTGCGAGCTTTTGGCTCATTATAGGAATTTGTAATCTTTAGGGTCGCGGTAATCGTAATCGATAAGGAGACCTATTTATATTAATAGCATTTTGCGTATTACTCACAAAACCAAATATATGATAGAATCTATATGAATGAAATAGTTCCTAAACAAAGCAAAAGCAGTCGTTCAGAACATACGCGCATTTGTTGCAGTAAATTCTGAACAAAAAGCTCAAACCACAAAATGATAAACAGAAAGTCTGATGCTTGGAATTAATTATAATTATTTAGCGTTAAAATGTGGAGTAGTGTGTTGTGCTCCATAATTGCATAGAAAATATATGCTTGCGAAGCTTTCATTATGTCTGCCGCTTGGGGCAGGGTTTGTTGCCGCGAATCGGAACGAAGGATGAGAAAATAGTCGCATGAGATTAGAAAAGCGTCAGCGATTGATATAGCCAAATGTAAACAGACGACGAGAAAGGAAACCCCGTCAATATCTGGGAATGATACAGTAATGGATAAGGACAATGTGTGAGGAGATATTAAAAGTTTCAGACATTTTACAAAGTGAGGTAGGTAATAGGCAAAGCATGAAACATAATTTCAATACTTAACCTTTTCATAGACCCTACATTATGATAAGAAAAAAACCGGAATTGGATCTGGCTCTGACATAACTTAAATTCCATTGATTCAAGTGAAAATAATTGGATAAGACTCACCTGCATAATCAACAACTATTCACTGACTGACATGTTTCTTCGAGTATCTATTCAAAATTTCAAATAGAACTTGTTACAAGAGAACCTTCAAGATATTCTGCAGATTCGCCGTAAGGAACCCGGCATCTCCAGTGCCTCGCGTGCCCCTGTCGCGTGCCAGCCTACGAAGGCTTTTACGCGTTTCCATACAGCAAGCCTGTTCTTAACCTACTTCGACGAGTGGTGAGCATTTAGTTGTAAGGGTTATAATGCTTAGCGGCTGTGAGTGCATCTTTTTGATCTCTCCCTCATCTGCACACTTACGTCTACTGCTCAGCACACTAGGAGGCCTTGCCACCACGCTTGGAAGGCGGATTTGTGGTGATCGCAGCGGAGCTGCTGCCCTGCCTGGTAGATACCAAGAGGGGCAGAAGCTTCCTATTGTGTATAAGGAATTTCCCTTAGTAGACTTGGACGATATCCACGACCTTAGTTGGAAGGGTCAATTCTTACCGCCACGGGCATATCTCAGGCTCTTGTAATTGTTTTGTGTTTTATGGAATGCCTCTTATATTGCAGAATGGATCGTCTTGATCATCATAACCAGTCAATATTCACAGTAAAGGCTTATGTACACGTCCTCGACTGCAGTCGACGCGTCGACAGCTGCCGTCGACTGCAGCCGTCGACGGATGCAGTTGCCTTGCCGTCGACAACGTGCCCTTCGTGCATCTAAAAGGCCGAAGGTCAATCATGGATACCTTGCAGCGGCGAAGTAGAGAAAGAACTTCAGGAACTGGCTGCTTATTGGACTGAAATGGCAAGGGATCAGGGCTACTGGCAATCGGTAGTGTCGGAGGCCAAGCGGGCAGTTTGGATCACGGTGCCAGCCACTAAGCTTTTACCGACTGCTAGGTGCAGGTAGGACTTCTTCATCAGTCTTGGACTAATCGCATTCAGGTCTTATTAGCAATCTTTATAATGCTAAACAGTGTGAAGTGCTCAGTGGCGGAGAAAAGTGGTAGGAGTATTTTCCAAAGATAACTAACAAGTTATGAGAGAGGAAGAGGTAAACTTTAGATTTAACAATGCTAAACCTCTCCATAAACTCGATGAAAACATTTCCAAAACATTGTTTTTACCCAATGGCTCCTAACCCAACCGACCGTTACACAAAACACTATTCCATTAACCCCTCACATATTCCATATTCGTGTTCTTTTCAGATTCAAATTCCGAGAGCAACAGAGAGTCAACACTGGCCGATAGTGATGTGAAACGAACCGATGGAATCGATTACTCGATTGAGCTGTCGATCTGATTGTTGCCGATCTTGTGAATAGCATCTCTTGAACGGGGATGTCTTGTTTTTACGGGGCAGTGGGCCAGTGGAGTGCTAAATTGTCCTTCTATTGCTAGCGAAATAAATGTATTTAGAAAGTAAGCGTCTTTTACATGAAAGGGGGAAAACTGGAACGCGAAAAGTCGTTGGGGCGAAAACTGGAATCCAGTTTTCCCCCTTTAAAAAATTCTCAAAGAGGAAAACTGGACTTAAAAAAAAATTCATTCCAGTTTTCCCCCTTAAGGGAGATTTGTCAAGGGGGAAAACTGGAAGCTAAGGCTAAATTCTCTTCTCCAATGCCACTTTCACCAATAGAGTTTAACAGGCCAGTTTTCCAGTAACTAGTCGCGTAGAAATCTGCCCTAAAATATGATTCCATTGGAATAATAGCATGAATAGAAACTTTGAATAGAGCTGTCTCGCTTTTGTGCGAATGTGAGCGTGACCTTGTTTCATGTTTCAAGGCTTTCGCTGATAAATGAATCAATTTTACGCTTGATTTGATTTTGGGCTTATTGTAAGGAGTAGGAAACCAAATACTACCTACAGATACTTTGAATTATATTGTTAGTACAGTAGATATAAATGGAGTCAGGAAGTTGGCGGTGTTACACCCGCGCCTCGGAAAGCACGTTAAGCCGTTGGTCCTTCGCCTGACCTCTCCCCGGATGTGTCGGTCTGCCGTCTCATCGGATTATGAGAGTAAATGAATAGACAGTGCACCTGTGTTAGCACACATACTTGTGCACTATAATATGTGCTGCGCATCAGGCTAGTCTCCGATGAGACTGGCCGCCTTGGTCGAAATTCAGCTAGAAGGACATCAACATAAATGTTCATGGCAGTCGCGGTCTAAGAATCGACCACTCCAACTGAGCCGGTGGATGTCGTAAGAGCATGAGAGAACCTACTAGAAGAAGGGCTAATAGCAGTTTCCTTCTCTGTATTTTCAACACCTCCACAATTCGCTTGCCAAACGTGGTGATCATGTCAAAGCTCCTTTATTAGGGGAGGTGCGTCCACCAGTGGACGTACATATGTAATTAATTATGTGTGCTGATGAGGGTAGGTAGATAATACAAAAAGATGAATTATAGACAATTGAGTTTACCTTTATCACACTTCACACTATATAATATTACTAGCGACCCGCCCCGGCTTCGCACGGGTGCAATAAAATACTACTATTACTATTATTATACATGTTATGATTTCTCAATCAAAGAGCAAAGAGTTTTCATTCAAAGAAATTAGACCGAACCACAGATCACTATATATGTACCAAGCTACGATCAAGGAGTATTTATATACCCTGGGGAGCGATTTCTTCCGTCCACGGTACCAAGACCGAACCATGGACATGTTTATACTTAATTGACATGTTTACTTTGCAACGCCGTTACAATTTTTTTTCACTGAGTTATATGTACCTAGAGAAGAAATTTCAAACAAAAAATGTCTCATTCTCATGACAGCGGTGGCCTGGGCGCGGCAAGCGCTGCAGCGCTAAAACATTAACTAAGTCGTCTAACCAAACAATTGAAACATTCAGCGCTAGATCGCTTATAGAGTATTGTTTTCTCAACGTATTCTAACAACATGTCGCCCTTATAGATTTTACACCGCGCAGAGGTGACACAGATTTTGTACCTACATAACTTAGTAAGAATTTATTATCTATTTCAAAATTTTTTGTTTGCAATCAATGTAGAAAATTAAAAAAAATGGATTGTTATGCGTTTATTCAAACATGTTAACAATAGTTTAAAATCAACTAATATAAGAAACAAATAAATTAGTACATTTTGTCCTAAGATATGTTTGAATACAATAATTTAACACTTTCATTGCCTTTGACGCGAATCTCCACCGCCATGTTCCAAGCTATGGCGGCAGCGGCGGCGGCGCGCGCGGGGCGCGCAGTTAATTCGGGAGCACCTCTATACAACTGAAAAGGTCACCAAATAGGTCCGGAATCAATCAATCAAATGACGGAGAAATCGACGTACATACTTATAAACATACACACAGCCGAACATAGAACCTCCTCCTTGTTTCAAAGTCGGTTAAAAAATTGGTTGCCTCTATAGTCGGTATACGGGCGAAAGTTTTACGTGACAACGACTTTGAGTGGTAACTGAAGAAACCGCGTGAGCGGAGCGTAACGCAGTTTCTTGAAGTGTCACCCGGCAAACCAATTTATAAGACGTTGTCACGTCAAAACCCCGCGTCAAGTCTGTCACCCTATCTGACTTCCATCAATCACATTATTTTTACCTACAACCGGTTTTGAAAAGGAACATCTGCATGTTTTAGTCTATGATTACAATGGCGTGCATATTTATGAAAAATTATTTCTATCTGTTGAGGTATTACGATATTATTACCTATTTATTCACTTATTACAACAAATAATTTTACTTACTTGACTACTGAGTTGTTATTTTTCTTTATTTACGTCCAGGGTCACACTTAGACTTGGATTTTCGTATTATTAGCGCGGCTCCATACGCGTCCAAGCTGCATGCATGTCGAAGCCACACTAATGTCAGGTGTACGGATTGCAGTACAGTTCAGTCGAACAGAGTGAGAGTTCTGATCGCGAAATCTAGTGCGTAGTACATATATATCGATGTTTTTTTTAGCATTTTATTCATTTTCATATTTCATATTGAAACTACTCGATAATCCGAATTTTCCGCCTATAAGTTGTCGACTCGGATCGACTAATTTTTTACGCTCTTCAATTTGATGTGCATTTCGTTCGAGTCTACCGTAGACCGGTCCGAAATTATTAATATAGACAAGCCTAGCCTAGCCTAGCCCGCACTAGGCTAGGCTTGTTATAGGATACTTTCTCTTGATCTGACTCATATAGCCAACGAGCTGACTCGCCGCGATTTCATTCGCGTGGACTGTAGTAGTAGTACTAATGTACATCCGAGTAATATAACCCGAGTACCACGCGTTTGAAGCCGCAGATAAAAGTTTAGGTAGGAATATAATAACCGAAGAATGTGAATTTATAAAAAAACTGTTCTTAGTAGGTGCTAACGTCCTAAACTAAATTTTCATGCAAAATTTCAGCCTCGTAGCTTTTCTAGACAAGTCTTTTCTAGATTTTCTTGATAAGTCAGTGAGTGGTCTAACTTTGACTCTACACCACACCATTAACCATTAGGGTGCGAATTTCAAAAAACCCTGAAATACGTGACTATTTATATTGAGTCATCTTTCTACGCTACAAATGTTGAAGGGCCAACAGTTACGGTTCTGAAGTTATTATAAAAATGACCTTTGACCCCCTTAGAATACGAATTTCTAAAAATCTAAACGTCCTGAAAGGAACCTCCAAGCAAAATTTCAGCTTCGTAGCTCTTGTAGTTTCAAAGACTTCTTGATGAGTCCAGTTTTATCTTCTCTTTTAAACATATAAGGTAAATGCGAAAGTTTGGATGTATATAGATGGATGGATGGATGTTTGTTACCTATTCACGCCAAAACTACTGAACGGATCGGGCTGAAACTTTGCATAAAGGTAATTCTAATCCTGGAATCAAACATAGACTACTTTTTATCCCACTAAACAGTTCCTATGGGATAGAAATAACCTTTAAACTTTTCCATAGAATCAACGCGTGCGAAGCCGCAGGCGGAAAGTAGTTCATAAAAACCTTGAATACTTAAACGGTATTGTAGGTTAGATATCAAATTTATTTAGCAAAGAATCACGGAAATTACAAAACGGAATGTTGCAGAATCGGCGTGGAACGTAACACTGTAAACCAAATATTAGCCTAGATTCTTCCGAGCACCAATTCTAAAGGAATCTCGCAAAAAAGAACAAGGAACGAGATTCGATAGTGTTACGCTATTCTCTAGTCTTTATTCCTTAGCGAAACTATCAGAATAAACATGAAATTCAGTTTTATAGAATGCAGCTTTTCGCATAGCATCATAGGTACTGTAGTAAGGTATTTAAAATCGAGTCAAATTGATTTTGCGTTCTAGGATTAGCTGTTAAAAGTAAGAAACTTATGAGATTGTTCATTTATAAATCCAGCTGAAAATATTATTTAAGAGATTGTTCATTTATAAATCCAGCTGAAAATATTATTTTCAGCTGGATTTATAAATGAACAATCTCTTATGTATTGACTTCACGGGGTGTTAGCGTAGTTTAATTAATTAGTGAATTTACAGATCTCACTGAATTACCCTTTATTACTGCTCTGAAGGCTTACCTGAAACAAAAAATATTTATTTCTATATTAATAATTTCGGACCGGTCTACTGTAGACTCGAACGAAATGCACATCAAATTGAAGAGCGTAAAAAATTAGTTGATCCGAGTCGACAACTTATAGGCGGAAAATTCGGATTATCGAGTAGTTTCAATATGAAAATTAGTAAATTGCTAAAAAAAACTGTAACGGCGTTGCAAAGTAAACATGTCAATTAAGTATAAACATGTCTATGGTTTGGTCTTGGTACCGTGGACAGAAGAAATATCTCCCCAGGGTATATAAATACTCCTTGATCGTAGCTTGGTACATATATAGTGTTCTGTGGTTCGGTCTAATTTCTTTGAATGAAAACTCTTTGCTCTTTGATTAAGAAATCATAATATGTTTAATAATAGTAATAGTAGTATTTTATTGCACCCGTGCGAAGCCAGGGCGGGTCGCTAGTAATTTAATAATACCTTAGTAAAATTTCAATTATTATACAAAAATCTGATTTTGTTTAAAATGTGGTGTGGCGAACAGCCTCAACAGGTTATCAAATATTAGGTATTAACTTACAACATTTATTTCTGAAGGTCTTTTTATAGGTACCATTTTTCAGATAAAGTCAGTCTTAGTTTTAACTCCTCTGTGGTGTGTTAAGTTGACTTGTAATGCTGTCAAAATTTAAAGACTAGAACGAGAGAGATTTTTCATCACAAAGTAAAACCTCCTTGCGATGACTTGTACAGTATAGGCGACCAAGAAATTGGTTTACCACTTTTGATGACATCTCCCAGTAACATAATTATTCGCTAAGGATTACTGTATTACATTGACGTAATTGGTTAACTGTGAGCCAATCACAGAGCAGAACTTGAACTGTGATGTCAACGCAATAGAGAATATTTCATGTAAACACAAACCAACCTGTCTTGTTGTTCTGTCAAGTGTCAGTTATTGATCAACTCGAGTCACTTACTGTCACGAAAATGTCGCGTAATTTAAACTTACAGGAAAGAGCCGAAATTATATCATTACATCGGTTAGGATACAACATAAGTGATATTTCTAGAGTACTGAACATATCGCGATATACGACACGTTTTTGGATAAGACGTGAAGGGGAAGAAGGTAATCTTCAAGATCATAGGCGAAGTGGTCGGCCGCCTGCACTGTCCAGCGAGCAAAGAGAAACAATGACACGTCAGTACGAAGAGAAGGAGGTTAAATTGCAAGCCATCAGTTCTGAGTTTAAATAAACAGGAATGACAGATTCATGCAAGACAAGAAAATAAAAAAATCGTCCTATAAAACTCTTTGACCCGTACACGTCTGAGAAGAGAACCTTTTTACAAGGCCTATTTTGTCCCTAATTTCCTCTAGCAATAAGAAGGGGCCTTTAGAGGCACGCTCTACCAATTAGGACAAAACAGAGCGACGGGTACCTTTATATGCTGGGTAGGTTCTAGGTATGCTAATGGAAAAATGCTGAGAAGATAAAGACTGTCATATCATTTTCATTTGATTTTGGCTCAAATTAAAATTACGTTTTTCAGGTGACACGTACCTTGTAAATTACTGCAGATAGAATAACAAAACGACTTTTGAAAGTAACTAGCTTCTACCCGCGGCTTCGCACGAGTTTTTCCGGGCTAAAAAGCTTATAAATAGTCTAGAACTAAGTGTATGCAAAAAGCCCGATTGGTTCTGTCTGTCATTCTTTCGTATAGAGATAACAAACAACTATACATCCAAACTTTCGCATTATGATAATGTAATGTGAAGTGCGATTAAAAAAAAACATTTAGTGTTTATTTTCAAGCGCATTCTAAAGCTGGGTTTCCACTGCCAAAGGGTAATTAGTGGAAAATGGTTAGAGGGACGGACTCCTTTTGAATAAAATAGGTATACATTTCCTCCAACAAAGAGTTTGAGCTGTTGATTTCCACCGGAAAAGGAAAATGAGAGAGATGAGTGAGCGGAGCGTCATTTCAACGCTTTCCGCCCGACTATTTGTTGGTGAAAATACAAGTTTGCAGTTTACTCTTGCGAGTTGAACGGAGTCCTGAATGGGTCCGCTCCGCTCGCAGTGGAAACCGGGCTTAAGATAAGCTAAAATCTCGAAATCCGCCAAACAAAAACCCATCCCCAAATAACATATGACAGTCATAAGTAGAACACAATGGCACACGCTTTATCACGTCTTTATTAAGTTCCTTAACCCGCTGTTTATTAACGCCTGGAGTTTTCGCATGATCTGCCAAGGAAACAGTAGAAACGGGGTTATTTATTGCGATTTGTGACCTCTATGGCGTAGTGTGGAGAGAAAAGGTTGCGGACGAAACGCTTGCCAAGATGTAGGCAATATCCACCCCTGCCTTTTTGCATGCATGGAGTCTGTGCGAAAAGAGAACCGCTGTGGCGTTACGGTGAACTAACATTAAGACTTTTATATGGCAACCCTATTTAAGTGTCAACTTCGACTCGATAAATTGTTGTTCATCTTGTTTTGTGTTAAATAATTGGCATACGTGCGATTTCTATTCCTAAGAAGCTTCTCTTTTTGCACAGACTCGATACATAAGTATCTTTGTAAAAGGTTGCCTGGAAGAGATGGCTTTAGAGGAGGTAGGCTATGTCTGAACAGTAAACGGGTATGACCAATTGATCAAAACCCATACTAATATAATAAATTCGAAAGTAACTCTGTCTGTCTGTCTTACCTTTTCACGCCTAAGCGGATCTCAATAAAATTAGGCAAGGAAGTAGATGGAATCCCGGAGAAGGATATAGGGTACTTTTTATTCCAGAAAAAAACAGAAGCTAGTCTTTTATAATCAGTGCTTTCCATCCCACTTCTGGGCAAAGGCCTCCCTCAGGTATCTTAAAATATAATCTGGTTTTAAGTTTTGAGGGCAAAATATTTATTAATCGGAATATTTTTTTTTTTGGAATCATTTCGGGGTCATTTTTTATACAATAGCAAAATAATCATTACAATTGTTTCTCAATTGACGGAGAAATCGATAAACATACATAGAACCTCTTCCTTTTTTTTTAATTCAGTTAAAAGTATCAAAAACCCTAGCATACCCTGCAAATGAAAGATGTCGGGTCCCGATAAATCTGTTCAATAACAAAAAGGACCCTGGCTCATGGCCCCCGACTAAACAATGGGGTCACTTGTTTGCAGAAACTTTCTTCAAACCTCTGCCAACAGACCTAATTCTGACGGTTTTCACCATAGGTACAGTTGGTTGTATCAATGTTCAATTCAATCTTATACCCAAACCTGTCGAAGAAGCTATCTACATTTTTGTTTGGTAGGGTCAGGTAGGGACGTAATATTTTCGTGTTGAAGGGTAATTAATTTTAGGTTTGAAGTCTTCGATACCTGCTTTTTCTGTCACGGCCGATTCAAATGCATTTACGTTGGTTAATTCATTTGTTTCAAATCTCGTATACAATGTCATCCAAGCTTTCAATCTTTCTAATCTCATCTTTTTGTATAGTTCCTCTTATTTTTATCTAATGATGGCTAAAATATACCTTCTCCATTAAAACCCCAATTCACAAAAGACTAACGCAACAAAGTAAATGCAAGGCAAAACGAACGCATAAATCCGTGGCCATTGCCTTAGATCTAGCGCCCGCGGCGGGAACCGAACTCACGTCCCTCAGAACAATCTGATGGGAACCTTGACCGGGGTTAAGCACGTGAGAATTTATGGTTTTAGATAGATAGGTGCAAATAAACTCAGGAAATGGTGGTGCCCTAAAGTTTCAGGGAACAAATTAAAAGCTAATACGAAATTAAATTATGGGTGTGATTAGTAGATAGAGAAGAACTTGAGAAAGAAGAGGAGCTTTACTCACACACCAAACGTAAATAATAAATGTTATTGAATAAATTCACGACGAGAACGAGTCAAACTGATGGCCGAGTCTTCACAAAATCCTCTGTGATGACAAATGTAACAGCTGTTTTACGTCATGAAGTCTCAACTGATAATGAGCCTTTTTCCAAAAAGAAAAGACGCCTATTAACCTAACTAAACCTTCTGATATGGCAGGGGATCTTTCGTGTTTGCGTGTGTAAATGTGAGACCCACACCTGGTAGTAGTTTGGGGCGACAATGCCCATCTGGGCACAGAGGTGGACATTCGCGGTTCCAACTGTGCCTGTATCTAGGGGAGAGAAAAGGTGACGGAAGAATGGGGTCGGCGAGTGTGTGGATCGGTGGGCTCGCCGGCCATGTATGGAAGAGGGGACGCCAGTCCAAAAAAGGGGATCTATCGTGGAGAAGAAAGGATTCCAATGGGATGTCATGTCATGTTATGCAGAGTCTATGATACACAATGAAAAAAAAAACCTCTTTGGTACACGGAACAGGCCTATCGTAGAGTTGAAAACTTCTGATTCCATGGCGTGGTCAGTGTGACCATGTTTTGTGGTAAATGTTCTATGATTTTACGCTGTTTTGTAAACGGCCCCGTATTGTGTAGCAAATCTTTTTATATTAGACACACATTTTATTATTACGAAAAATAATTTGACAGCATTTAGTAAAAATTGCCCTATTTTAATTCTGGGCGAAATATTTACATATATTATATATTATAATTAGCAATTTGTTCACATCAACAATGTTATTAAGTATTTAAAACCAAGCAATATTATTTAAAAACAAAAGGACGTGACACATAATCTTTAATATTTTTTAAAGACAACCTCATTCACTTATTTATTTACTTATTTTTTTGTTCAATTTACAAAGCAACTCAACCACCCTTTAATAATACACTAAAACGTTCAAATTAAATTGCTTCGTCAGCCCTGATAGAATATAACATCGCTTTCAAACTGTTACCTCCTCCTGCTATCATACCACCCCAACAAATTGACACAAAATACCTACCACAAAGCTGTGTTTACCCAATCAACATTTTTTACACGTATCACTAACTTTTTTACGATACCTACGGTTAGTGCCCATAGTATAACATTTTCTAATAGTAAGCTAGCGTACTTGACGACGACCGATGTACGACCAAAACGAGAATTTAGGATTTTTGTATAGTTAGTGGTTTGCGAACACTATATCCAGAGAATGGCTTAACACATCTATAGTCACTCATAACACTAAGCCTTCATGCTTGCTTTTATCCAAGAAACAAACGTACCGTACCGTACCAAAAAGAGTAGGTATTTAACGTTAGCGATCCACAAACTCGTGCTTACACCCCAACTCTCCCTTCACTGACCAATGCACCCTGGATTTAAAATTCTCCACAACCCTTAGATTCCCAACCCTTAGATATCTAACCCCTAGCCGCCGGACCGCAACGCCCCCGAGTCCTATTGAGGTTTTTAAAAATTTATCAACTGCACCAAAACGAAATATTGGATTCTTGAATTGAGCTTATATTGGTAGACTATGGTTTGCAGGTGGGTTTGCTTGGTGGTGTTGGCTGTTATGCAACATTTTTGTTGTTGTGCCTGGTAGGTATGAAGCTAGTACAAAAGTATAAGTCTATAGAAATCTACGCGGTATCAAAGCGGTAGTGGTAACTTTCGCTTGGATTTCGCTCGGGGTTCGACACGGTCCGCAGTATTCAGCAGAGTATTTATGTGGTTCCTATGCTAGCAGCAACAGGAAGCATAATAAAATAGACTAAATCTTCGAGTGTTGATTTATTTTTCTTACGGCTGCCATTCTTTTCACTCCCCCCCCCCACTTGCATATCTTTTTCCAATAACAGGTGACTAGTCTGTGTGATCGCACTTTACTATAGTGCACAAGTGTGCGCGCAAACACAGGTGCACTCTATTTTCTAATCACGTACTGACAAACAAACATTCCCTTCCACCTTCATTATTAGATGCTAAAAGCTGTAAAACGGGCCCTGTTAGGGTGTTCGGAGATTTAGTACGCTTCAATGGGTGGCCCTAATAGACGTATATTACTCCGTAGCGATTTATTGGACTTTGTTAAGGCACGTAGTTACAGGTAGTTAGGTTATGTACCTATGTTTATAAATAAGAAATATAAATTATGTTGAAATATATAATAACTTGCGTAATGAGTCCAAAATAATAATTTTGAGAAAAGAGAGGCCTTTGGCCAGCAGTGGGACAGTAATGGCTGAAAATAGTAATATAATATTAATACTTACAAATTTATAATTGGTCCAGTCAATGAGTGCTAAGTTCCATATGCCCCACCGTTGCAAAAGAAAGACAGATCGAATTTTCTTTCAATTGTCTGATCTGTCTCGTGACTAAAAGGGGGACAGTTAAATTTTTCAGTTAATAAGTTTAAAAAGATTCCAAAAAGGGTGACAGATTGAACTTTTTTTACCAGCTAGAGGACCCTAGAGATACAGAGCAGGGAGACAGATGGGAATAATTCTTTAAAAGAGGGGGTGGATGGAATCCCTGGTTATGGAACAAACATACTAAAAGTCCCCTTGTGAGGTTGGCGGTATGGGGGAAGGGCACAAAAAAGGTCCCGTTTTTTAGTTTTTTGCTTACATCATGTAAACGATGCGTCATACGATAATTTGTTTTACTACATACTGAAAGCTGATAAAATCTCTACCACTTTGGTCCTATAAACTTTTTACCTATTCCCTATCGACTTTAGTACGTTTGTCTCTTCAAGTCCAAATAAAGTTCCGAAGTCAAACATTCTGCTTTCGACCCATCCACATAATCCACAATCATTCATTGACATGACTAAAACCAATGCATATACATTTTATAGAATATTGTGTGCTACTTTTGATTTAATTGTCCTGTTACATAAAATCTTAGGTTTGAAATCACACTAATATTAAAGACGCGAAAGTTTCGATGGGGTGTTTGTTACGTCTTCAGAGCTTCTTTGCTAAAACTACTGAATGAATTGGGTTGAAATTTTACTTATAGGTCTAGACCTTAAAAAAAGATATAAAAGATACGCTACTCTTATAATTAAAATCATAAATAAATCAGTTCCCATAGGATAGAAATAACCTTTGAACGTTTCCATAGAAAAAAACGTGTGTGAAGCCATGGGCAGAAACTAGTTTTTACCTTATGTAAATAATAATAATAAATAATGCTGGACAATTCACACAGCATTATCTAGCCCCAAGGTAAGCAGAGCTTGTATTATGGGTACTAGATAACTGATATACATAATAATACTTATACGAGTACATAGATAGATTTTTTTTTTATACATAGAATACGTATTGTTATTTTACATAGAAAACAACCAGAACACCCTGAACAAATATCTGCAGATCGTACAAATATTTGTCCCGAGGCGGGAATCGAACCCGCAACCTCCTGCGTCGCAGGCGGACCTTCGCCAACCGCGCCACAGAGGTCGTCTGTTATAGTGTTCCCAATACCCATACTACCTATCACCAGGGGGAATATAACGAATTCCTAAATTACCTTGCTACCAACAAAACCATTAGAAAACACAAACAACTAAAACTACAGTTTATAATGAATGACATTAAAAATTATGAGCTCTACAAATAAAACAAAGATGTCGGATTTTTTCATTAAAAAGTGATTTAGGTAAAGTTTACACGAAATGTTTGAATCATTTGTCTTGAGATTTGTCTGGCGACATCTGGGGGAGGAGCTCGGGAGCCTGCACTCTGCAGGCAGAACCGAAACACTCAGAATGTAACAGGTTGTTAGTATTCACGTTCGTCTAGATGAAATAAGGAGAAAAATAGTACTTATGTAGCTTAATTAACGCATTCACTGACCAGCCTCTGCGGCGCATGTTGCCAATAAAAGTATAAGTGTTTAGGCAAAAGTGACAAGTGGACAAAATAGGTATACTTGCATTGGTATACATGAATAAGTGTTTATAACTGTTTAAATAATCAGTTGCTGCTTATAAATGATTTTCTCGTCGTGAATTTTGTGTAAACTAATTGGCTGCTTACTTTTACTGAAGTTACGTACTTACTACTTTATTTAAAAGATAGAAACCAAAAAGTTACATTACTAATCCAAAGTTTTTAACTTATACCGTTTCCCAAAGCAACGTCGAGTGATATTTTAATCTGTTTCACAGGCTGCATAAATATTTATTTAAGTTTTAATCCCGGGGCTGCTAGAATGCTTATTTGTCGCCAAGTGTAAGGGTTTGAGAACGTATTGTAGATACTTTCTTTTTATCTGCTTAAATAAATATTTTGATACAAATGAGTTTTTGTCAGCCGCGCGACGACCTGTTAGTTGGGCTTATGTAAGTAATCAAATATATAACTTACTAGCTGCGCCCCGCGGCTTCGCCCCCGTGGAAATTTATGTTTCCAACTTTCTTAATTTTTTCTTTCATAAGAACCTTCTCCTGACAATAACAAACACAACAAAGAAAGAATTAGCGAAATCGGTCCAGCCGTTCACGCGTGATGCCGTGACAACGCGAAACGGGTTTCATTTTTATATATAAGATTTAGTAAGACAATCGGCTGGAATACTTAAGTAGTCTACCTATATTTCCACAAGAAACGTTACAGCCATGGTTGTTTGAAACATCTAGAATTATAAAACAAAAGCACAAAAAAAGTTTGACGCTAGTTGCACAATAAATAAATAGAGTTGGGTAGATTATTTTTTAATGCATTTAAAAACGGTAAAATAAAATCCCCAAAGGTGCTTTCTCACCGCGAGCATTCGCCTGTTAGTAATATTCAGATTATTTCTGATTCGAGCTTAACATTACAGAGCGTAGCCTATATGAAGTCTTTACATAGAAAAGTCGGCGACACAAGTCGCCGCCGCCGCCGCCGGGATGTGTGTGAGTATTGTGGGCCACCGACAGTGTTTTTTTTTGTCAACCGACTTTGGTGTGTAAGAACAACTAATAAGGTACAGCAGAATGCTCCAAAATGAATATTTGAATGTTACATTATAGACGAATACTTGCGGTGAGGCACGGCATTTGTGACGTTCCGGCTTAAAAATAAGGCAAAAATACGAATTCTGTCTACCTTTAATGCAAAAAGACGTAAAAGAAACCCCTACCGCAGATAATTTCATTTTTTTCCAACCAGCCGCTCACTTAGCTGGGTCAACTGGCCGAGTCGTCAATTAAATTTAATTTCGAACGTAGCACACTCGTTCCATTACATTCAATTGGCGATTGTGATCATTCGATTTTCGAATCTGTATTTTTTTTAATTGGTGTAACGAGGCAAATGAAGTTGACTTTATGCCATTATCCTGCACAAATCGAGTTGGTCTATGGAATTATCGTTCAATTTTCTACTTTCTGTAGTTTTTTTCAGTTGAAAGTGCATGCAATTTAAGCCGTTCAACGCACACGAATGCCTACATTTAGCGTTCTCTAGTGTGTGTCTTGAAATCAGTTTGGGCTAGCTACCCAAATCAAGTTATTTGAAAACTTTTATGCATTTTTCTCACTAACTGAATCGACATGTAAATTTTTTGCATCCCTACCAAAATATTAAGCTGAGCCTAGTCTGCCTATCACCACTGCCACACGACTCGCTCTATACAGCCTTATTATGAGAATATCCGCAATCATTAACCAATTGATATAAGCTTGGTTTTCAAATCTATGATGCAGATGCATTTCAGAGAAAACTAAAGTAATACGATGCTAGTTATTTTCCGATTGGCCACCATTTCACCCATCCCCGGCAAATCTTCATGACACACGCCATTCGTCTTCGGTTGGCTTATCGATCTTAGTTCAACTGATTAGCACCAGAAGCTCGTTCCTAATTGGTGCAATCGTTCACGGCGGGAAGGCATCCGTCAATGGCAGAATGGGCACACATGCGTTCGAATTTCGAAAATGGAAGCTGACTTTTAAAAAGAGATCTGTCAAAAGCTGTATAGTTTTCTTTTAGATTTGAAAATGGAACATGGTTGCCACAAATTTTATCATTCCATGGTGCCATTTATACTGACACTCTAGGGCAAATAGAACTTTTAAATTTTTAATTTAAATAGACTGAATATTAGAAATTTGTAAGCCAAAACATGGCTAACCAAAGTTTATGGATATTTTGTAATAATAGCGTGACCATCCTAATAACGCGAACTAAATTCGTGATGACCCAAAAATAATTTTGCTAATAAATACCCGATATTCTACCGTAAATCCCAAATACCCCATTTGGCTAGCCCGGGACAGAACTGACTAGAGATGCGATAGATTTTTGGCACCGAATATTTACTTAGGTATTCGGTTTCGTGCCATAGTTTTCGGGTGTGCACACCTACCTATCTACTTTATGACAGTAAAATCTCATTTATTAAAAAAATACTATAATACTTATTGTAAATCATCTAAAAAATAAAAGAGTTTCAAATATTTTAGCTAATAAAGCATACGTACATACAAATTGTTTATTATCGCGATATCCAAAATTTGAACTGTCACAAATTTAGTCTGGCAAGCAACCAAATTTTGGACGATTTGGCAAGAAGAAGACAGGGCGCTATGGCACTCATTAGGGGAGGCCTATGTCCAGCTGTGGACTAATATAGGTTGATGATAATGATGATTCGCTTTGTTTGAGGTCAAAAAATTCATTAGGTGCATCAATCATTTTCAGACAATAGTCCTAGGCCCTTATTCCACTAAATCTATCGCTTCATCATATTAACCCAAATTAATTCACTATAACAATGGTATCTAGTAACGTTGGTGTTCTTCCAACACAAACTAGGTTCGTAGTTAACCCGCTTACATTCATAATGAACAATGGTATCATCTGAGAATTACACATTTTAGCAATTTACCTTTGATGAAAGTAACTACAGATGAAAGTAGGTACGCGTGTCGAAGTGTTAAACCATTATATTAATCTGTCCGTGCATATACACGCACTATCTAGAGTTTCTTTTATCTATGGACGATTCTGCGACAATACCATTGTCATAGTAAAGCGATTGGTAGATTTTGGCCCGTGTTTGTACCACACGGCGACGAAGCAAAATGGGTTGTAGGTGTCATGTAATGTTGAATGTGGACATAATAGACCTATTTGCTCATTATTTCTGATAGGCATGAACTTTATTATGTAAAACCGAATTCAAATTATTTAGGCAAACGGCGCACCTCTATCCACAACTATTTATGAGACTGTGGCGGGTGCGGTTTCGTCCAAATTGATGGATACGAACCAATCCCAGTAATTAGAGGGTATTTATTCCCCATAGATTGCCATCTTGACCTAGAATTTTATGGGAATATTTTGGTTTTCATTTTGTTTGCGTTGTGGAGGCTTATTAACTTGAATTTTTAAACTTAAAATATGAATGAACACTTAAGTAGACACAAGCTTATAGACATCTCAGAAGATTTTAACATTTTTTAACCATTGCTAAGAATGTTGAAAAATTAAAGCATTGCTGACAAATTTTCTTTATGGCAATTCTGTTAAAAACAACACAATGCGATTATTGCGTCTGTTTCTAATTTAATTATATTAACTACTTCCTGCGCCCCGCGGCTTCGCACGCGTTGTTTCTATGGAAACGTTTAAAGGTGATTTCTATCCCACGGAAACTGATTTATGGGATAAAAAGTCGCCCATGTTTTATTCCAGGGTTAGACTTACCTGTGTGCCAAATTTCAGCCTGATCCGTTCAGTAGTTTTGGCGTGAAGAGGTAACAAACATCCATCCATCCATCCATCTATACAAACTTTCACATTTATAATATCAGTATGATTTAAAGACTTTTAATTATGAAGTCTGCAGGTATATATTTATTAAATAGAGCGCCGTCTAATAAATAACTTCGAACATATTTGTCAATGGTTTTGCTGACATTATAACTCAACTTGCAAACTTACTTATGAATTTTCATTCAAAATTCGTGAGCTTTCCCCCAATTTCCAGCACTTACCCAAAGCCCCAGATGATCAGTAGGTCACGATACCAATCTAACGAAAACTGCACCCTACCACCCCGAACTAGCTCTTCAAATCCACTACACATGAAGTATAACAATAATCCAGCAGTGCAATAATACGATATCATCGTTAAATCGGCGGGCTAATGCCAGACCAGTGACGGCTGACCCCTCGCCCTTTATGTTGCCAAACATTTGTAATGAAACTGCGAGTGATATAATGATGCGGAGGGGTCCGGGTTGGGTGGCTGACCGCATAGCTCCCGATCGGATTGAATATTGATGCGGCAGATGGCAGCACATTCGGCACATAATTAATTTCTCAATCGGCCCTTGCAGGGTCCGGTTGGAACGGGCCTATTTACATATTTTACGGGGATGAGGCCATAGAATACTAGAAATTGTCATATATATTTTCATCTGTCGAATCTTCGGTTTTTTTAGAGATTATTTATTTATATCAAAATAAAGGGACTTTGTCGCTTACATCGCCCTATTTTTAGTGATAAGGATTATCTATATTCACAAAGAAAACTACAATCAAATTATAAAAATATATTAGTACTTACTAGTATTAATGAATGAACAAGTAATAATTTAATTGAGCTAACTGCAAACTGTTGCAAGCAATTTACAGGTAGCTCAATTGATCCATATCAATACCACCAAAGGTTTCTGATTATTTTTTTTTATTTCAAATCCCATTAAACTTTTTTTCTTATTTTAAGTCAATCTTGCCATTCTTACCACTGATACATGATAAGAATTTCTTCAAGCTTATCTGCATAAGAAGTCTCACCTGCTTCGGAATAGTCTTTCTAGTAGTCCAAGCTATAATATTGAAATCATTTTAAAAATCTAAACAATCAGTTCCGCAAACAACTCACCAAATCAGGGTCACGTACGCAACTCATTAGAGTGTATGTTAATAGACAAGAACAATGAGTAAAGCATGAGTAACCGATATAACTGTTTGTGGTCAACGAACAAAAAGTAGGTTTTACCGATCCTCCTTGATGTTGATATAACATTACCTCAAATGACTCATTGTTTTAAAACTTGAGAGTACTTCAATTTGCAAGAGCAAAATAATCACATCACATCACACTAATATTATAAATGCGAAAGTTTGGATGGATGGATAGATGGATAGATGTTTGTTACCTCTTCACGCCAAAACTACGGAACGGATAGGGCTGAAATTTTGAATACAGGTAATTCTAATCCTGGAATCAAACATAGGCTATAGCTTTTTATCCCATAAATCAGTTCCCATGGGATAGAAATCACCTTTGAACGTTTATAGAAACATCACGTGCTAAGCCGCGAGCATAAACTAGATAATGTATAAATGTTAGATGCAAAAGTTCTATCGAAGTGTTACTACTTATACTTTTAAGAATTCGGAATGAAATTTTGCAAGGAACTTTGTGTCATCATCATGCGGCGGGCTGAAGACAGGGCGCTATGACACTCATTAGGGGAGGCCTATGTCAAGCAGAGGAAATTTGTATAGTCCTAGGAAAGGGAAATGAATAATGCTGGAGATGCCGGAGCTAGTTATGCAAACACCGTACCAATAAGTTGTTCAAATAAATGTTTTTCTTACAGCATATCAAGAACCTGAGAAAACGCCGTACGAAGACGTCTAAGAGGATTCATTTGGTGATGATGATAAAACTCCACGAGAAACAGAGCATCTAGTGTTTGAAGATCAAGACAGATTTTTTGCTAGATTTTAAAATACAAGAGGAAAGTTTTGTAATCTCATCCTCGTTACGTCGTTCCCCAACACTGGGAGTTGTGACCCATCACGGAAGCAGCTTCTCTCGTACGATGTCGCACCATCTACTCCGGGTCTCAGTGAGATGCACTGCTTCTGACATGTTGATGTCAGGTGTGGTGCCGACTTGGTGTGACACCCACCTCTCGCTCTCTTTCTTCTTTTACCGTGAATGTGAGTTTTAGGTTTTACTGCACTCCTAATATTTACAAAGAAATCACGAATTTTAAGACATCTGTTAGTCATAATATGAATCAGTTCACTTAACATCTCATTGTTATTCTCTAGCACTTTGCATAGTTTACATAAGTGAAAATAACATGACTACATACCTATGTAACCAACTTCGATGAATCAGTAGAATTCATAGAAAATCAGTATTGACAAAACGTTTAAGGAAAACTTCGATTGGAATACGAAATTGTTTCGTTGATGTGACTGTAACTTTTGGTAGTTATTTCGAAACACTAAAATGCAATTCCATAAATTGACGAAGTAACCTTAGAATAGGTACTTAACGAAATAGTATCCTTTGCAGATTTCCTGACAAACTAAATTATAGATCACAATTATTCCTCTTAGACAAATTGTAAATTTCTAATAATTAACCTGCTTGATTAACTTTCATTGATGGAAAAGCCACAAAATGGAAACAATCAATCAAGAAGAAGTGCCCATACATCAAATAATGCCAATAAACATAAAATAGACAGTCTTTCGATAGTTACAGCCACATCAACGGTTCAATTTCGTATTCCATTTTGATAGTTTTATTTTGGAAAAAAAACGTCTTGAAATGAATTGGCCAAGGAGTGGAAGCCTCTATGCTCATTAGATTGTCATAATGTAATTAGATTATTGTATCTAAGTTTAGAAACCTCAGAGGTCAGTAGGTTAATGTACAATAACACTGAATTATGTAATTATGCAAAACGATAATGTCCCTAAACTGAAAATCAATGTACCGATACGTGACAGACTGACATTCAAATCGGTATTGTGTATAGATATTATAAGATAGGGATATGATGTTGTGTAGAATCATACATTATTCATGAAGATCATCCTACGAATGTGTATCGAAGATTGCACACTTGGCATCCTAGGTTGGTTGGGTATCATAAAAATAGTTGATAAATCTCATCCAATGGAAGGTCATAGAAAATTTTAAGTCTACCAAATCTAAAAAGCTTTGTGTGGAAAACGAAAACATTCATCGAATCAAGCTAACTTGCAGGCCTATTCAGACTCCTCGCTACTGAGTTATCAACAAGGAATCCGACACAGATTTATAGAAAATGGTGTACAATTTGTGGAAAACTACTATTCTTGTAGTTTAATTCCTTGCAGAACCCAAAAGATGTTAAAAAGCGCTAAAATAATTGCATTTCGCGCGATATGTATCAGGTTCCGTATCGATGACTCGGTAACGGAGATTTTGATTAGCCTTGCTGGCGATAAATTTATAAAAAGTAAATTTATAGAACATTTTGAAGTAGTACCTACTAGAGAGTTATAGGAGGGTGTGTAAGGTCCTCCACTTTGAGAATGCGACGCAAACGAAACGCATCCGGACATATTTCATCCGGAATTTTATTGCGTTTTATATTCATAGACCAATTTGAGAAATCCTTTAGATTTCTTTGGGGTCCGAAACGTATGGAATGACCACCCTATAAGGAGTCGATGACCCTTTCATACAGAAATGTTATGGGTTTATGGTAAATACTTTATGGGGGCATGCAAATCGCGGTTTTATACAGGGTTATTGGTAATTTACTGACACTGCGTGAACTGTGGGTTCTGCCCGTCACCACGAACTCGTTCGTCAAGACACGAAGTCCTAATTCATAAAATTGGTAGAGAAGTAATGATAGTACTTAGCCCCTTTATTTAATAGATCGTTCATTAAAAGAGAGGCTTTATTTGAAACTAAACTTAAAATCGGACCTTTTCTGAATTATCAGTATGAGTGTGTGTGTACTCGGCTGACTCCCAATCAGACTGATGTTACTTGAATCATCTTTCGTAGATGTAAAATGGGCCAATGATGATGATTTAGATATAAATGCAAGTAGTTGATCGGTCTTTAGTAATTTATTGATTTTCTGACATTATTTTATAGGGGACGTGATTAATTTTTTTTTAATTAAGACCTAGTGCACGAACGTGTTTGTGACGACGGCGACATAACCAGCAGTTCACGCAGTGACAAGGAATTACCACTAACCTTGCTAATTTGTTTGCCTGCATAAATATACGCAAATAGCATTATTTATGAAACTTTAATAGAAATTAAGTAAAAGGTTGTGTTCTTGAGTGGAGACCAGGACTCGGCAAACGTAGTGTTCGGCGCCCTCCGGCCAGGTGGGATGATGCCCTGCAAAGACTGCAGGCAGATGCTGGGTGCTGCAAGCTGAAGACGCTGAAGACAGGGCGCTCTGGTGCTTATTAGGGGAGGCCTATGTCCAGCAGTGGACTAATACACTGGAGAGAAGTCACAGGTAACAATACGTTTTTACGTTAAGTAGGCGAGGTTTAAAAAACTTTTCGCCATAAGTATAGGTATAAAAAATAGACTTTCAAGTAATTATACAAATACTATGTTCCAGCAATGATAATCAAAACTCTAACTGATAATGATAACACTATATCAATTTCGCAACGCAAACAAATAATTCCGTTTCAATTCAATCGAAACACTCAATTCCTTGAAATTAATCAAAATAACCCCAACTTGAAACTTAACAGAGCCGTCGAGTGATCTTAAATCGCTTAGAAGGGCCCATATTGAGTTATCCGGTGGTTAGGCGCTAGTAATAATGTATGGGGTACGGTACCCCACTACCCTATTGCTAGTTCAATCGAGATTGCTTAGGACTGCACTGAAGGGTTGGTACGTTCATTCTCTTGAGTTGGTTTACTGGAATCAATGGTGTGACGCGTGAAGTGCTTTAACTTTGTATTTGTCCCATCATTTTCATCGTCTCAGTTTGTTGACACCTCATCATCATCTTTAGCTTGTAACATCCACGAATTTCTTATTATAGTGATCTTACGGAACTTTCGTAGGACTTTTAGATGCAGATGCATATCATTTGACCATCTTGCAGTTGGATTACCTACATTCCCTCTAGAAGAGAATGATACTCGTATTAACTACACATTTCACCATTTCATCACGTGTACAGATTCTAGCACTCGGTATTTGTTCTATTCATAACTGTCAGTTACAACTACACCGGAGGTTCTAACCTCTAGTGCCAGTGCATTGTTCAGTCTATCTGCTATGGCTGCTAGCTAGCTACTATTATGATCAGATTTCAACTCCTCACTAGTAGCCTAAAAGCTCACTGCATATCTGAAATTCGTGTTTATTTTGTTCGTGCTATCTGTACCCGTCTGCTGGCTCAGCAGTTTGGTACACAAGTTATCGGATGCGTTGACCCTGCTCGCTATTAATTATTACTAGCGACCCGCCCCGACTTCGCACGGGTGCAATAAAATACTACTATTACTATTATTATACGTATTATGATTTCTCAATCAAAGAGCAAAGAGTTTTCATTCAAAGAAATTAGACCGAACCACAGATCACTATATATGTACCAAGCTACGATCAAGGAGTATTTATATACCCTGGGGAGCGATTTCTTCCGTCCACGGTACCAAGACCGAACCATAGACATGTTTATACTTAATTGACATGTTTACTTTGCAACGCCGTTACAATTTTTTTAGCAATTTATTCATTTTCATATTGAAACTACTCGATAATCCGAATTTTCCGCCTATAAGTTGTCGACTCGGATCGACTAATTTTTTACGCTCTTCAATTTGATGTGCATTTCGTTCGAGTCTACCGTAGACCGGTCCGAAATTATTAATATAGAAGATTGAGATTCTCCGCCGCTCTAAGCAAACATTTAGCCATATGGAACACTTTTTGGTAGCATTCTCTGTTGTCATTTGTTCACATGACAATCTCAATTTTTCAGATTTCAATCGATTTTATGGATAATCATTTTCAGTCACGAACATAAAATAATACATCCCAAGTAAAGAATTCGAAGAAAATAAAAGTTATTTACTCTGGTTTGCAAATCTGGTAAATAAGAAGCACTCCGTTGTATTTTACAAGTGCCCTTTTACACTTGGGCCTTGAGACCTGCTTTGTGATCGTATTAAAATTCGTTAGACGTAGGGCTCTGTTACAACTGCTTTACAGCGGCTCTTGAATGCTAAACTCCGAAAAAAATACTTGTAAATCCACCATCTCGCCTTGGCACATTTTATTAAATCTTGAGATGAAAAGAGTATAATGGGGCAAAAATAGAGAAAACTTGAAAGTATATAACGTAAGTAAAACTTGAGTCATCATCATCATCATCATCAGCCTATATTAGTCCACTGCTGGACATAGGCCTCCCCTAATGAGCGCCATAGCGCCCTGTCTTCAGCTTAAAACTTAAAACTTGAGTGGTGCAGTAGAATAAAAAGTCTTGTAGAATATTTTTATTAAATCAACATTCTTTCCTCAACTCTTTCTTATTATTTTCACTACGATTTGTAATCCAATAGTAAATAACTTTTATACGCTTTCTACTCGAAATCAGCACACTCCTTATTTTGGGGCTTGCTATGATATTTACACTGATCACATTACATAGATACACTGTGCTATGATATTATGATAGTATAATGCTGTGTGTTGTCCAAAATAATTAATTTTATTTCTCTTTATAAAAATTCATTGTTTCAATGTCTCATTTGGAATCTTCATGAAACAAATCACAAGTGTTGCGCGTATCAAGTCAGGTTTCAGGTATTTTTTTTTAACTAATCTGTTTTTTGATTTGCGTTAGAGTGTCCAAGACCTTATAAGCGAGTTATAATTCATAATAATTCAATCTAACAATTTAACATAAAATAAGGTAAGTATTAGATCACTCTGTCAAAGAATTTTAACTTAGTTAATAAATAAACAATGTCAAAGCATTAATGGTACTTAAATAATATTACAATTGGAATGTACATTTTATTAAAAAATAGAAGACTAAAATAAAGTAAGTATGCAGACTAAAATAAATTTAGTTATTAAGAAGGAAAATGTCAATCAATACGGTCATTTAAACATTATTAAATAAGTTATAAGCTTTTCCAGTTAAAAAATCATTAAATTTTGCCCTAAATTGGTTGCTGGACAAATCGCGAATAATTTTTGGAATTTTGTTGTAGAGTTTTGGTGCCATGCAAAAATTTTATGCCTTGTACAAATCAGTATTTCTTTACCCTTCTATCATGTCAACAATATCATGATTTCGAGGTCCTGGGTTCGAAAACTGGAATTCTTTTTTTTGACTTCCAGTTTTCCCCCTCAAGGGGGGATTTCAAGGGGGAAAACCCTCAAATCCCGGGTCGGGCCAATAGTTGTTATTGGGGTTTTTTTAGCAAGAAAAATTCACAGTGGCAGCCCGGAGTCAGGAAGTTGGCGGTATTACACCCCATACCTCGGGAAGCACGTTAAGCCGTTGGTCCTGCGCTTGACCTCTTCCCGGTCGTGTCGGTCTGCCATCCCATCGAATTATGAGAGTGAGGTAATAGAGAGTGCATCTGTATTTGCGCACACACTTGTGCGCTATAATTATTATGTACAATTATATGTTTGGCTATAGTCTCCAATGAAACTGGCCGCCATGGTCGTAATTCGGCTTGGAGGACATCATTTAAACAAAAGTATTAAGTTCTCAGATTTCTCAGTCAAAAAAGTATCAGTTAGTGGAAACAGACGCGTGTCCAGCGCACTTGGCATTCCGGCCAGTCTTGACAACGAGCAAACTGGCGGCGACGCGACGTGCTTACCAATGCTGTGCAAATTCAGATCACCTAGGGATGTGCTGAAGGTCTCATATTATTGGTTCAACATGGCACCTAGCCGCAGGTCAACTCATGTGCTCGTGAGTGTATTACACCAACTATTTTCGCCTCTCATTGGCTGCATTGTGTTATAAAAAAATAAAAATGAATTGTTGAGCGCCGAGTGTGAGTAGTTGGTGTAGGTACACTAGGTACGCTCACGAAAACATCTGAATCTACCAGCTGTGCTTTTAACTGTAGATATTGCCTTGCATTGTATGGTATCTATGGTTCGGAAAAGCATAAAGACGATATGTCCATCTAAAAGTGAACTAGTATAATAACAGAACAAACACCTTAAAATCCAGCATGCAGTGATTAACTTTCAAGTCCATTAAGCAAACGAAAACCAACATAACATTCAACAGTCTAGACAAAATTACAGCAAGAACGTAACTCAGCATCATAACCAGAGATGCTGAGCAATATTCCGTGAAATTTATATTTTTATCTCAAGTAATGGCCGTAGTCTGTAAAATATAAGGTAGATATTATAAATTATTTGTTCCAGAGTGTGGAAGGAAAAAGTAATTGTGGAATGGGGTTTCTCTGCGTATATCACATTTAAGTGACTACGAAAACCTATGAAGATTTTTTTGTACACTTTGGGATTGGAATCAGAATAACACCGGATTTTATCATCATCATCAGCCTAATATTAGTCCACTGCTGGACATAGGCCTCCCCTAATGAGCGCCATAGCGCCCTGTCTTGCTCATCTTGCCGCATCCAGCATCTGCCTGCATTCTTTCGCATATCATCATCCCACCTGGCCGGAGGGCGTCCTACACTACGTTTGTCGAGTCGTGGTCTCCACTCAAGAACTCGTTTACCCCAGCGGTTGTCGGTTCTTCGCGAGATATGGCCGGCCCACTGCCACTTCCGGATTTTATAAAGAGTGGAAAATAGAGAAGACAACTTATATGTAGAATCTCGAACACCTAAATGTCGTGACGCGATTTTGTTTCCATATCGGCCAATTGGTGTACTTACTCTGATATTATACCGAATTAGAGTACGTCTTCTGAACTAGTGAAGCTTTTTCACTCATTACTAGCTACTTATTAAACTGCCCGCGGCTTTGCAGTCATGTTTCTAGGAAAAGTAAATTATATTCCATAAAAAAAATGCCAGATTCATTCAGTAGTATCGGCGTGAACAGGCGTTTTAATATTAATATTAGTGGAATATGATTAGTATTCAAGGCGATACCAAAACCATACATATGTATAACATTGAAACGTAGACAGCCAGAATATAAAGATAATATAAAGTAATATATGAGTAAGATAAGTCTATTTCAGCCTGAAGACACAACATTACCCGGGAATCAAGAAACACAAATAAAAACCAATCAAATTTCACGCGTAAGGACGTGTCGCGTGAGACACACAGTCTCATTAATTTAGAACATGAGACGTGGGTACACAGTGCAGTCGAATCAGAAGGAACATTTTATAAACCTTGCGAATTAATGTTAGCCGTAGGGCTGACATTGCTGATGGAAATAATAATATTTGAGGTTGTAGAACTTTTAATGTTTTAATTGGAATCAAAACAAAAAATAATTTCTAGCTAGCCCTAAGCCACGTGTAACGTTACTCGTTACATATCATCGTATCGTATTATTATACCATTACAAATTTTATCTCATTTCTATTTAACAATTGTTTGACTTTAAATTAGTCTTATTTTGTAATTTATTTAACATCATAGCACTAACTGATTATATTTATTAAAATTGTGAATTTAATAAAAACGTGTCTTTTATTTGTACATTATCGAACAAGGTTCAGTTAACCGCCGTGCCGGGAGGGAACCAGACTGATAACCGGAACAACAGATAATAAAATAATATACCCTATGCGTAACATTAGGCCCTAGCTCTCAGCCGTGGTCGGTCGCGGTCATGGTGTGACAGAGCGAATGTCGCCCGTCAGAGGACTTTAAAATAAATCTTAACAACTAATAATTGTACTGTATCAGTAAAATGTTATTATTCTTAATTAAATTAAAATTTCAAGTGCGAGTCTAAGGGTTCCGTATAACTGTAAGACCTTGTGTCTTGTCAAATATCGCACACCTAGATCAAAACTGAGTCAAATCAAAATACCACATTTTTCAGGAGACAAAAAAAACCTTAATCTTCAACTTTTATCACTAAAGTTATGTAACGCAAAACATTTTCTTATAGAATTTTGCCCAAATGAATAATAATAGAAATATTATAGCTACAAAGTAAACCTTGTAACTACAATTAATTATTTTTGAGTTGTTATACTTTTGAACTGATATTCCTTACAGAAAATCAAAAATATTTTGAGTTGAACTAGTTTTGTGCGAATATTTTGAGTTGGCCTTGCATAAATTGTTTTTATGTGGTTAGCAAATCTTCTGCAAAACTAGATTTTTTAATTTATTTCAAAGAAGTATTACTTTCAAATTATGTGATTGGATGGAAAACTTGAAGTGGAAGGAAATAAAAGTTCTTGTTATTCAAATCAAATCGCTTCTTTAATCACAATCATTCAGTCTTCGAATAGAAAAAGTTATACTTGGTACAAGGAACATTCTTATGGCAATGGAAATTTAAAAATAATTCTAGGTGAGCAAACACTCAACTCTCAAATCAATACACTTACTCTAAGGTCATAAAAGCAATATAAACTTTTCTAAAACTTTAAAATAACATGCGACTATAAATGATGGACAGGCAATCATTTAGCAATTAAATAAAAAAAAATTCTTCATTAGCATTAAAAATCAGACTCAAAAATAACAAACTAAAACTACAGGAACGTTATTAAGGCAATATAAACTTTTCGTAAACTAAACGAATATAAAATATCAAGTTATTAAAATCAAAAAACTTCTTTGTGAACACGTTAGTCAGTTCAAAACCATTATCAGTACCTACCATTATTATAGCAATTAAAACTTTAAAAATATTGGCAAACAAAATCCGTCAAAGGGGATCAATCTATCTTAGAATTAATACAAATAATTAGTATTAATATAACAGTAATATTTTTGATTGCACAACGTTTGTAGACTCTTCATTGACATAACTGATTGATTTTCATCCTTTAGTGGTGGTTGCTGATTTGGTGATGTTTGTTTGCTGTTGCTATTATAGTTTTCTTCATCCATTTTTTGGAAAATGTCCAGGGTGGTCATAGCATTTTCTATTATTGGAGATTCTTCTGTAGATATTACTGAATAGTATTTGCTTTGGTCTTTTTTTTGTACTATTTTAACAAGAAGACGCCCTCGTGTGTTCATTTTCTTTAAAAATAGAAGAAAATGAGAGAAGATTTGATTTTTCCATTTAACCATCAAAAGAAAGTCAACTCAAAGAAACTCATAAAAATAATAGGTGCACATGGTTTAATTAAAAATCAATTTTATACATAATTGTACACTTGTAACCCCACATGATGTTTAAATAAAGCACGTTAAATCAAGGTTTTATTAGATTAAAAATCACAATTAAATTCTCACCAGCAAAAGTAAGACATCCCGCAATATGCATTATTGTTCAACAAAAAAAAGTCAACTCGAAATAATGAAAAAATATGAACTTACCTCATCAATCAAAACTGGAACAATTCAAAATGTCCTACTAATATTTTCTTAGTTGATTCATCAGTTCAATAACAACTCAAATTATCTCCACGAAAAATTACAAATCAATTCAATAAAACCAAGACAACTCAAAATAACCTAGTTTTCCACAAAACTCGCACACACTACAGCGCTGACTTCTCACGTGCAACTGACAATACACCTTTTTAGGTGGAGAGGGGTGAACGTCGTTCATTCACCAAGACGAAGTTAAGGCCATCTATTGAGCCATTTATGAAGCTTTTTTAAAATGTGTCTTCGTGGTTAGTTGCGTTTATTTAAAGAATTATCGAATACAAGGTTATCTCCGACTTCATGTTTTTTGACTTGACTTAGTTTTGATCTAGGTGTGCGCATGATTCTACGTTAACGGGAAGTAGCTACCGTAGATTTTGGTCCATGGAGAGAATCAACTGTAATTTCCTTAGTGAATAAACTACAAAGCGGTAACTTTTGATTGCGTTAATTTAGAAGTTTTATTTATATCGAGACTCCAACAAATTACGGATTTGAATATTGAAAGTTAATTCAAACTCGATACCTCCACGCGTTCCTAAGAAAAAGGGGTTAACAGACGGACTGACGGACAGAGAGACGGACAACAAAGTGATCCTATAAGGGTTCCTTTTTTCTTTTTGAGGTACGGAACCCTAAACCTTCAATTTTCTATAACATTGAGGTATCATTTTATCTGTTGTTTATTTTAATCCAAGTGCCAACACCAGCATCATGGACTGTCCTATTATGACAGTCCATGTCCCAATAGAGACATAATAATTATCGTGTCACTGTTGGGCACGTGGGACAACTTGACTTTCTGATCTTATTAAACTGTGCCCCATTCGTCTCAAAAACCGTTCCACATGCGTACAAAATATATATCCCGTTTAAAACAAAACGATGTTTTGATAGATGCGCCCGCGCAGCACTCCTGACTCACCGGAATAGCCGGCTAATTATGATAGAAGGGTAACATCGTGGTATTTTTAAATGGACGGAATAACACTTTTTGTGGTAGTGTTAAAATTAACACTTTTTTTGTTTTGATCGGTAGATATTAAATAAATGGTCAGGAGATTTATTGTACTAGAAATTAAGTTACCTGTCTTTAGTTGTGATATTTAAGTAAGTAGCTTAGCTACCTCTGAAAATCCATGGCGTCTTAACAAGGCTCCAAATACCATATAAGTGAATTTTAAGACCTCTCACATTGTATATATATTCGATTTTTGAATTGAAAATTAAATCGGTCTTGTGCTTTTTGATACAGATTTAATATTTGATGACATATGTAATAATATCATTTTTACTTATTATGTCATCAAATTATATAAAAAAATAATATTATCGCTTCAAATACTATCAACACAACAAACAAATAATAATCAACAGAGCCGTAGCACCAACGGCTTAGTCGTAGCAGCAGTAGTAGCTTAGTGTGGGTACTTGACGAGATTGTGACCTAGGACATAGGCTATTTTATATAGGACAATTTATTACTACTATTAATTATTACTCGAACGATTGTTAAAAATATCGGCACTATCATATTCGTGCTGAAAGGCATCAGAGAAGTAGGTATTGTGTTGATGATGTAGTTAGATAAGCTATGCCTAAAGCTGCAGTACGGTCAGCACAAAAGTCGGCCGGGGGCGAGACGCGTGAAAGTGGCCTCAGCCCGGTCTCTCAAGCAATTAATAAGTTTGGGAGCCGAGCGGACGTCCGCCCGACCGGACGGTTGTCACTTTGTACGGATAGCAGAGATTAATTAGCTTTGCATTGGTGCAATACAAATTTCAGAGCAAAAGGTTGGTATTTGTGGAGCCGAAGCTTTTGCGAGCACCGAATAATTCAATGATGTGGTAGTAGAATAATTTTGTGTAGTTTTTCGTTGAACTCAATTACTTTAAGTTCTTCACCTACGTAATTGAAGGAAGACTATAGCGCTCAAGTCCATGTAATGGTCATGTAAGAAATATTTTCTATGGATAACCAGTGAAACAGACAAAAACAGTGATTCAACCCTTCGTAAAAAAAAAAATACAAAATAAGATAACACTTAAACATAGGACCTGATTTTTCAAAAGATTGTAATCGTAGACTATGTGTAGATTAAATTGGTCTTAGTAGCTATTCAAATCTAAATCTAGACTGAAACAGTATCTTGTTCGTACGCTGATCATGCAAAAAATTAGTCAACAGAAATACTATTATTTCCCTATATGTGTAGGCACAGAACATTCAAAATATTTAAATTTAATCATTTTTGCCGACCCTCCTAAATACTACTGGTTTCGAAGTCAACACTGGACTGCCAGTGTTACACCAACTTGCCAGCTTCTCTTAGCTTTGATGTTCGGAATTCTTAGTTACTAGAAAACTGTTTTGAATTGGAATCGAACCAAATCCAATTTCAATCTCAGCAAATGCTTGGAGGTTAATGTTCCGTACCCTGTAAAACAGTTATATTATCAGGTTTTGTTATTATAAAACGTAAGCCCTCACACTCTGGGTAATTTCTAAGAAATCTAATCTTAGCTATAATTATGTACCCAAATTCCAATTTCCATTTCTCCTATTAGCAATTGGAATTTGTTATAAATATGACTGCATTCCGTGTGGTGCCGGCCTGCAATTTTCACGACTGAAACTCTTCCCGCGGATGTCGTAAGAGGCCTAAGAGACTTCCACCAGGGGTGAGCAGCAGTGTCCTTTGCAAAAAAGTTCCATCACTGAACTGCGATCCCCATTCCCCAACACACATGACTAGCGTGGGGATTATGTCATCTCTCTAATGATAAGAGCTATTGAGGTGCTTATCAGGGGAAGGCTGTGTCCAGCAGTGCGTAAGCCTCACACGGTCTTGTTACTGACTTGTCGGTGGAGTATCAGCGCCTATCAACTCCTGAAGAATCTCATTCAAGATCGTTTTGCTGCTGTGACATACATTCTCTATTTTTTTTTTTGTGTTTTTGTCCTCGTTTTGTAATTTTTTTTCAAATGTTTTAAGTCTGTTTTAATTATACTGTGTAAACAGTTGGTTAGCATCGGTATTGTTTTACGAATACACCAGTTTGCATCTAGCTTTAATGAGCCCGTCAATAATAATAGACAATCATTAGATCCTATAGTCACCTATAATTATTAAATGAACTGATAATTATGCAGGCAGTTATGTGGTTGCCATGGTGAGGTCCGACTGCAATAACTCAATAAGCCCACCTCGTTAAACACAACATAAATTTTAACCATCCAATAAACCGTTGAATAAGTCACATTACTGATACAACTCGTAAACACGCTTTAATGACAATTTAACAAAGGTATTTAATACGAACCAAGCGAAAATAGACTTTATTTGATTAATGGTAGGGTTCTAGTGTGGGTTGTGTGTAATTTTTGTAAATCTGTAGATAATTATCCTTTCCAACACCTCAATTACCAACAATAAAGTTTACTAAACATTGCTAGTGTTGTGATACCTAGTCGATGTTTTTTTACTTATTTATCGAGCTCTAAATAAAATATCCCGCTAAAATAAAACATTTGGTTTTATTTTCTTCTAAATTAAAAAAAATCCAGACAATTAAAAAAACTGCCAATTAAACAAACTAAGACTGAGAAATATATTGCTTAGATCTGAAACAAAACAAAACATAGCTTTAAATTGTTACTATTTTATATTGCAATTCACAGAATACGGCAGGATCAAAAACCAAGTATTGGATGAGAGAAGCCCAGATGGACCGATACAAAATCAAAAAGAGGCTTAAACCCAGCAGTTAGTGACCGAATCTGATGATGATGGTAGCTGCATGATTAGTCATCGATAAAATGTCATCGACACGGCCCATCCCTAGCCTGCAAATCAACGTTTAAAACAGTCATTATCTAGTTAGCCCTCGTTTGCGACGGTTACATGAATGTCGCCATAATTGAGCTCCGCCCTTTCATTGGCACATGTCACGCGAGACGACCATTTTAATGTCAATATTGAGTAGGACTGATTGTTCACTGGCTGTTCTGTGCTTTCGTTGTCTCATCTTTGGTGAACCGCTTCGTAAGAAAATTCCTACAATATTCGGTAGGCACTCGTTTATGCCTGCGGTTTCGTCTATAGAAACGTTCAAAGGTTATTTCTATTCAATTGGATGATTTATGGGATGAAAAGCTTATGTTTTATTCCAGATCTAGAGTTAAATCTATGCATAATTCAGCCCAATCCGTTAATAGCCAAACCTAGCGTGATTAGTGTGATCTACCCAACACGACTATAGAAGTTCGGAAGGTACATGAGCGACATCGATAGAAACCCCTCCTGACAGGTTCCAGGTCTCGTAATAAGTTCAGGTTTTGTGTAAGTTGTTTTTTAATTTAGATTTTTTTCATATAGATATTGATTTTTTTATATTAGTTATTTTTTCCTAGAGAACAACTGAAATCCTAATATTACCAAAATAATCTGGTTTTACTATATTCTCGCTTTGGACCTAATATGTGTGTTATCTTTCACGACAAAACTTCTTAACGGATCGGGTTTGCATAGGTACTTTCTAATAGTTGGAATAGACGTACTGATAGGTACCTACTGCTTATCCAAGACTGACGCTGGCGAAGCCGCGAGCAGAAGCTAGTATTTTGAATTCGTATTATCAGCTTCACTTCACTTCAGTTTGATTGAAACCATAATATGATAGCCCTAAAGAGCGTGCATAATTACCTAGGTATTACTAATTTCCTAGTATTTTACGTCAAGCCCCTAAGTTGCTTGAATGAGAAGAGCATCAAAGGTGGAATATTTAGCATTCTTATCTTAAAAGTTAAAGCCAAATATGTTCTGTCTAAGCTTAGCACTTTTCTAAAATACATAGAAACGAAGACGAGTCGATAGGAATTCCAATTCCAATAAAACCGACGCATAGCCCGGGGGCTACCAATTTGGCAGCGTGCTCTATAGCTAATTCTATGCTGTGAAAGAGTGCTGGATGTGCAGCATAGGTGACAGTCCGGGATGTGAGAGTAAATCCTTGGAATCTTTGGACATATCGCAACTATTATGTACGTAAAAGCTATGGCAAAATTTAAAACGTCTCATTTTAAAGAAATGGTAAAAAAATTAATTGCTGCTCTCCTTTAACTTATTTTATGAACCACAGAGTCTGAAAATTTTGCGATCTTCGGCTTTGAGGCTTATGGCGAATTCGGCAACATAGAAAATTGTATGAAGCTGCCCACACTTGTGGAAATAAAACGGCGAAAGTTACGATTCTGTACAGGAAAAAAATCCGCGAGAAAAAAAGCCGCGCGGATTATATCCGCTGTGCAGGGTAAGCCTTAGTCCGATGGTTTTTATATAAAATTGATTTCTACAAGAGCCAGTTTTTGAAAATGTTCCAAAATCATAAATTAAAGCAGAAAAGTTTAAGCATAATATTGGAAAACCCTAAACACCCCACTTCGGACGATTCTATAGGAATGAATAAAGCTGCTTTTATATTGCTAGCTGTGCGCATTGTGTCCAGCATTATTAATATTATTGACAAGCATGGTTGAGTGTATCATTATATTTTCACAAGAAAATGAAACAACAGGTACTTAAGGGTCCGGCGGAGGATGAATTTCCCATACAAACGTAGTACCAAAATGATTTGTAATTTGAGCATATTTTCACTATGCTCTGCTATTATTTGTATTAAAATAGTATTTATCTAGGTTCCTGACACAATTTTTTTTCAAAATACCTTTCTGAAATGAAATTAAACTGAATAGCATTTTTACATCAAAGAATGAATGTTTTCTTAGTATTTTTCTAGATAAGTATTTTGAAAAAAGCTAGTGGCAGGAACCTAAATAAATACTATTCTAATACAAATAATAGCAAACCATGGTGAAAATATTCTCAAATTACAAATACTTTTTTGGTACTAGGTTTGTATGGGAAATTCATCCTCCGCCGGACCCTTAAGTCAAAAAAATGCGAGATTCACTCACAAATGCACGTAAAATAACGCTACTGAGATGGATATACAATACACATAACTACAACATAACACATAACAGTGAGTCTGGTAACACCCTATGCTAATACACTCGAGAGCAATGAATCCGGGTCACTCAAAGAATCCAAAAAATCTCGGAAAGTAAGAATGCTAGGTTAATGCAATAAATTGTATTTAATAGACAATTTAATACTCCTTAAATGAAAGTATTAAAACTTCTTAGTTATTGTAAAGTTATATCATAAAAAAATCAAATTTGAAAAGGGAACACTGTCGAAGATGGAACTACGAAATTACAGGATTTGTTTTTGCTTTTGTTTGTAATCTGTCATTTATGTTGGTACATAAACCAGGTTGATAGTGCTCAATATTCATTATTCAAGCTGAAATCATGTCGCTTACACTTGAAGAATGCACCAGAATACTTACATTGGTGGAAACCGGCCGGAGTCAGCGCGATACAGCCAGGACTGTCGGTGTGTCGCTGTCAACAGTACAAAGAGTTCTCCGACGTTACGAAGAAACTGGTTCTAACCTACGCAGACCAGGAACGGGCAGAACTAGGTGTACCACAGCACGAGAAGACCGATACTTGGTGAACACCATGCTTCGAAATCGCTTTCTCACAGGAACTGAACTCACAAATCAGTTTCGACGCCTCGGAGGAAGTAACCCAAGTGCATGGACAGTAAGACGTCGGCTTGCTAAATCTAACTTAAAACCCCTTAGACCTGCAAACGGCCCTAAACTGGAGCGTGGCCATCGTATTTCAAGACTAAGATATGCCCAGAACCACGTAAATTGGAGTATTGAAGATTGGTCGAAAGTTATGTTCTCCGACGAATCAAAATTTATGCTCTACAAGCACGACGGAAGACACAGAGTGTATAGAAGACCAGGGGAAAGATTCAAGCAAGCATGCATCGAAGGAAAAGTAGCCTACGGTGGTGGGTCTGTACTTGTGTGGGCCGGAATTTCCTCTGAAAGTCGCACAGAGCTGGTGATCATAGAAAACGGCTCTTTAACTAGCGTAAGATATGTGGAAGAAATCCTCAACGAACACGTTGGTCCATTTATGGTCAATTTGGGTGAGGATGCTATATTTATGCATGACAATGCCCGACCTCATACAGGTAGGATTGTGAATGACTACCTTCAAGAGATGAACATTACTTGTATGGAGTGGCCAGCGCGCAGCCCGGATATCAACCCGATCGAGCATGCTTGGGACGAGCTAGGGAGATGCGTAAAACAACGAAACCCTCCCCCAATCACGCTTCCTGAGCTCAAAATTGCTCTCACAGAGGAATGGGAGAATATTGCCCAAAATCGTATAAGGAACTTGGTGTACAGCATGCCAAACCGCGTAAACGCAGTAATGGAAGCACGAGGAGGTAATACGAAGTATTGAAATTCAAGAAAATCGTCATAAAGTTCAAAAATTTCATGTTTCCTATTTTTGTTTTAAGGAGAGATCAGCAGTTTTTTTTCTTTATGTAATTTTGTGTAAATAAAATGTATGGTGACTCATATTTTTTTAACTTTCATTTAAGGAGTATTAAATTGTCTATTAAATACAATTTATTGCATTAACCTAGCATTCTTACTTTCCGAGATTTTTTGGATTCTTTGAGTGACCCGGATTCATTGCTCTCGAGTGTAGTTATGAGTAAAGAACTTGTCAGTCTCAAGTTCATTAGGTACCAAATACCTGAGCCAAAAATGATAAAACTGGTGACCGTTGGCAAGCCAGAGAGCTGGCAAGCGCCTATCAGATCCACCGGGTATTGTGTGATAACCCACTTTCAGGAATGTTTTGTATATGACGTCTCGAGATACGGAAGCTATGTAATTATAAAGCTCCTAGCCCAGAGCGGGTTAGAAGCTATATGATTATGAACATAATTATGTGTTCCTACCTACTGACTTTGCAATGGTAATTTCGGACTCTAACATTGCTTTTAACGGTTCACGAAACTACATTGCCCATTGTTACTTTTGATCACAGAAAGTACCGGGGTGCTTAGTCTAGGCTTGACGTTGTCGTGGAAAAACTAGTGAAACTACTGAACTAAATTATAATTGTAGTTGTATACCTTATTTCCTAATTAGGTCAAGGCACACGAAAGGTAGCGGTATGGCGAAAACGAACAAAATAATTTATTTTAATGGTTTAATGGTGAAATGTTCCTTTGCCCTATGAATGACCTATGAATATTTTACGCTTTATAATTATTGCATATATCAAATAAATTTGAACAAACAATACCTAAACAGCATAATTTAACAAAACACGATGATTTGATAAACCCAGTCATAGATAATAGCCAAACAACGTTTAATTAAGTATTATTTATTTATAATACCACACTAATCTCAGTTTAAAATCTACAATTCTATCCATCAACATTTCGCGTAGACTGCTCTATTCTGAGCCCCATTCAACGAAACAAACCACTCAAAACTGCTATTCGAGCCGCAAACTGTGCAATACCAGAAACTTAGCCACTATTCAAGCACAACGAGTACGGCCGCTGTTACGGCCACTACCAGCTATTATTGATTATGAGAGGTCTCTGCTGATAAAAACTTAGCTCTGCCTTTACCTTTGCTATTTGAAAGAGTTCCGATAACGTTGTAGACAAAGCGCAGGCGAGTTCGCTACTGCGCTATTACGCTGGTACACTCTGGGGCTTGGTGATACAAACACAAATCATTTATTTAAAGACAACGGATAACAAGTGGTTATGTTCATACACAGAATTACTATTAATATAGTTTAATAAGGTTAGCGATGCGCGATGCGATAACTTAGCAACTAATATGCTGGACAAAATAATAATACAATGTTAATTATTATGCAGATCGCGACAATATTATATCATCAACAGAATTTATTTAGTACCTACACAAGATGCGATTCACCAGTCTGGATGTTGCATTTTTAACTCGTCCCGCCATCTTAAGGCGCTACCCCGACCCAAATCAGCGCCACCACATATTTTACCTTAGTATTCAGTTAAACGAAGGAAATTCAAAAAACCAATTGGCCAGTTTGTGCTTCCTATCATAAGCTTTTTTTTTAATGCCCCTGTAAAAGTATTATTTTGTATACTTTATGCAGAGATGCGAAGTTGCTCTTTTTGCCCACCATGGTGGGAAAAATGAGCAACTTTTCATCTCCTCCTACACTATACAAACAAAAACATTTATAGAGGCATTAAAAAAAAGCTTATGATAGGAAGCACAAACTGGCCAATCGGTTTTTTGAATTTCCTTCGTTTAACTGAATACTAAGGTAAAATATGTGGTGGCGCTGATTTGGGTCGGGGTAGCGCCTTAAGCAATTGTTTTCACCTAAAAACTTGTATGCCATTTAATTTTACAGAATCATCTCATTGTCAGTTCCTTCATGTGATCAAACTATAAAAAAAGGTCAACTAGGCAAAAAAAAATACTGGTGACCTGCGAAAGACTGCAGATGCTGGATGCGGCAAGCTGCGGGGCGCTATGGCACTTATTAAGGGAGGCCTAAGTCCAGCAGTAGACTAATGCAGGGTTATTGGTAATTAGACCGGATCCTTTTAGGGGGTGATGGGGGAGGCCATTTGCAACTATTTTGACCCTATATCGTATTATGCAAAAGTTAACCATTTTTGAGATATTCGCAAATTCTTAATTTTTTGGGAAAACCCTGATTTACGTCTTCAAAATTAAATTAAAAAAAAAGTGATCATCCAATTCAAATTTTAGTGACTGATTTAGATAGCCTGAAGTCTAATTATTAATAACCACTAACACAATCGTATGAATCTGTACCCATATGGAAGCTAAAGGACATGTTTATAAAAACAAAGTTTATTTTTTTTGTAAAGTCCTAACAAAAACCCCATTTAAAAAAAAATACTCCAGTGAATTTGGTCGGCATGTTATTTTAAAAACATCTACACATCTTTAGCTATCCAAAGAGGTATAAATCAATGCACTTTGTAACACAATTGCAGAAAAATACGGGTAAATGTAATGACTTAGCTGGTGAATAAGTTTGGATACATTGCTTTACCAACATCTTGGACTTGGGCTTTGCTTGCGCGATTTTCACTTAGTTCTTTTTTTGAATTATTGTTCCGAAAACAGAATAGGCTGATATCATGGCGGAGTAAAAACTTTTTGTTGTTTGACCTGCAATGAAAATAACCGCCGAAATCTCCCGCTAAACGCATGACAAATGAAATTCTAATAGTTTTTCTTCTCGCATTTTTCGAACCGGTGAAGTAATAAAAGATTTAATTTATCAACAATTATGGCTGCAGTGCCACGCATCCTACCACCTCCTCGAGACTTTTCAAACGAAGAATATGCGGATATACTGTTTTGTTATGGTTATGCAAACGGTGTCTCTACACGTGCACGGGCAGAGTATCAGTCTCGGTTTCCTCAGCGCCGGTTACCTCATGAAAGTGTATTTGATAATACATATCGGCGACTTCGAGAGACTGGCAGTGTTCAGAGACGACAAAGTGACGCCGGCCGACCGCATGTTCATCGAACGGAGGACGAAGAAGAAATCATTCGTCATTTTGAAGAGGATCCTACCATTTCAACTAACATGGTTGCTCAAAGACTCGGTGTAACCCAATGGAAAGTTTGGCATACGGTCCATGGAGCAGGTCTCTATCCGTACCATTTAACCCCTGTACAAGTATTAGAAGACGGAGATCCCGCTAACAGGATAACATTTTGCAGATTTATGCTAAATGCTGACATAGAGAACCCTAATTTTTTCAGAAAAATATTATGGACGGATGAATCAAAGTTTGATCAAGATGGAATCACAAATTACCATAATATTCATTTTTGGTCTAGAAAAGCTGATCTTAATCCCAATAAAAAGAAAGAGCAAGGGTCGCAAAGACGATTCTCACTTAATGTATGGTAGGGAATAATTGATGATAATTTAATTGGTCCCTATTTCTTGCCTAATTATTTAAATGGTGACACATACGAAGAGTTTTTAAGAAACGAAGTTTTTGGCCTTCTTAGTGAGGTACCATTAGCAACACGCCAAGGTATGATTTACCAACATGATGGCTGCCCCGCTCACTACAGGACTAGTGTGCGTCAATGGTTCAATCAGCATTTTCCGAACCGATGGATTGGTAGAGGAGGTAGTATTCCATGGCCAGCAAGGAGTCCCGACCTTACCCCATGTGATTATTATGTTTGGGGTCATATGAAGAGCCTAGTCTATGACGATTTGACGTCACCTATCTCATCAGTGGATGAATTAAGACGCCGAATAATAAGAGCTGCCGAAAAAATGAAAATAAATTTGACAACAAGGGTTGTTAAAACTGAGTTACGCCATCGTATGCGGCTTTGCATACGGAATAGAGGTGGACATTTTGAAAACGAATTGTAAATTGTAAATTAAAATTTGTAAATTGTAAATTAATAATGTAAATTGTAAATTAAATAGTAAATTGTTTTGATAGTAATAAATTTTTTGTTTGTTTTACAAAATTCATAGTTTGATTTATTGGAAGTTACTACCTGCTTATGGTTTATCCTTTTTTCTGCAATTATGTTACAAAGTGCATTAATTTATACCTCTTTGGATAGCTAAAGATGTGTAGATGTTTTTTAAATAACATGCCGACCAAATTCACTGGAGTATTTTTTTTTAAATGGGGTTTTTGTAAGGACTTTACAAAAAAAATAAACTTTGTTTTTATAAACATGTCCTTTAGCTTCCATATGGGTACAGATTCATACGATTGTGTTAGTGGTTATTAATAATTAGACTTCAGGCTATCTAAATCAGTCACTAAAATTTGAATTGGATGATCACTTTTTTTTTAATTTAATTTTGAAGACGTAAATCAGGGTTTTCCCAAAAAATTAAGAATTTGCGAATATCTCAAAAATGGTTAACTTTTGCATAATACGATATAGGGTCAAAATAGTTGCAAATGGCCTCCCCCATCACCCCCTAAAAGGATCCGGTCTAATTACCAATAACCTTGTATAAGGCTGATGATGATAGATACGGTATCGACGAGTATACCTACTCCTATAATTTGTTTATGTTGTGCCAAGGAGGCGGACGATGCGGCAGCTCCACAGTTTTAAACTTTAGCTGTCCCATCGTTCATTCGTATCGTATCTATTTATGAACGTTATTCTAAATTTTTTTTTTTTTGTATTTTTCATTAAGAGTTCGCGAATTACCGATTCGCTTCGTTCCACAAGCAACTTGCCTAGACATGCTCACCACACAGTGGGCGCAGATAAAACTTGGCCTATTATTTCTGCATCGCTATCTCTGCCCGGGGGCAGGCAGCTACCGTAGGTACCCATTATTGATAGTAGCATTGAAATAGGTAGCTAATGGCTCTAGGCATTGGAAATTATGCTTTGAAGATTTATCTTTTTAAAGGATTATTATTTTCTTCGTGAAGTCACTAAGAAAAGAACTAAATTTTAGGAATTATTTTTTTAAATTCCAGTTTTCCTTCTTAAGGGGGATTTTCCACGGGGGAGCACTAGAAAAACCCAAACAAGTCTAGTTTAATGTTCCTTCCATTTTGTATTAACTTTGGGGTTTAATCCCAATGACTGTTACTTAAGTAACTCTGCTACTTCATTGTAAAACCATTCCACCTCCTCGTCAGCTCGGTCCACTGTCACAATTCTAAAGTTGCGATAGAATTCAAGATAAAAACTTGCCCTATTATTCGCCCCTATCTTTGCTCGGGGCTATTGCAAAGAAAGGTACTCCTTCCGATTACCGATAGTCGCATGAAATATACATTTAGTTGGGCAAATTTGTTTTACGAGATTCGCCCTGGGATTTATATGAAAAGTTGGGGCTTGAGTTACGAAAATAGTATTTGCTCTACGATATGGGAAGCAAAAGTATTGTCTCTTTGTTTATAATGCGATAGTCTCTTGACGCCATCTTGGTTAGCGTAAAGTAAAGGCTTAAATTGGAATGTACAATGCGTTGAGATAATGAATTTTATGATAAAATCTCAAGACCCAATTTTCATGATAAGTTCTCCTTATTTTTAACGGTGCAGTAAGTTTCGCTTATAGACACAATTTTGGAGATATTGTTTATGAATGTCAGAGAAAATAATCTTAATAATATTAAAAAGCCGAAAATTTTTGTAATGTTAAATTTTTGTTACCTAGGACCTCCAAAACTACTGAACAGATCAAGATTATCAAATAATATCGCAAAAATTTTCGACTTCGACGGGACTTGAACCCGCGTCCTCCCCTCAGTACGGGGATGTGATAACCAACTACACCACGAAGTCAACGCGGGTTCAAGTCCCGTCGAAGTCGAAAATTTTTGCGATATTATTTGATTTCTTAGAAATTACCCTTAGTGTGGGGTTACGCACTGTAATAACAAAAAACCTTAGAATTAAGCTACGCAACACCTCTCGTCAAACGAACTAAATGTAACTTTAGTCTTTGAACAGGATTGGATAAACTTCAATGTTTCCCCTGTAGGTGGAGCTAACGGCGCTAGAGACCGTAGGAAGTCGCAGAGATTTTCGACTCCCACGTCACTTGACTTCGTGGTGTAGTTGGTTATCACATCCCCGTACTGAGGGGAGGACGCGGGTTCAAGTCCCGTCGAAGTCGAAAATTTTTGCGATATTATTTGATTTCTTAGAAATTACCCTTAGTGTGGGGTTACGCACTGTAATAACAAAAAACCTTAGATCAAGATTAAATTTGGTCTTAGTACATACACTTAGAACATAGTCTAACTTAGATTATAGGCTTATTTTACCGAAAATATGTGTGCATAGCCGCGGGCAGAAGCTAGTTTTTTATATACTTACAGGTAAATTTTGTCTACCTGCCCACCAACATTAAGAAAATTGAAAACATAATACCATCTACAGGTAGCTCAACTGATCCACATCAATACCAGTCGTCGCGTCCCCGCTACGCTGGCTGCATTGCCCCGCTGTATGACAATGCTGATGTGCTGCGCCAGATACTTACTCGCTCTCGGGTCACGCGTCGCATATTTATAGTAGTTTTTGACATTATCGTCACCAAACAAACTCCTCGCATAGAACGTGTTCCAACAGTCTACTATTCCAGGATTGCCAGGCCACCATACCCGTTCTGTAGTAGTACAGTACAGAGTAAGCACAGTTTCCGAGCTGGAGTTTTTCCCGTGTATCATAGTGCAGGATTGTAGGCTCAGCCGACGCATGCATTATTGAGTGCTACTGAGTGACGAGATGCGGCCTGGGGAGCGTTTGGTGTGAGGGAGTGGAGGTTTTAGTGCAGGTTTTGTGTTGAACTTGCTTTTTGGTTGCGGATTTCATCATGGGAATTTTGTTCTCTTTCCTCTGATATATCTTACCTTCCCCTACCTCTCCCTTCCCCATGACGATAAATATTTTATGGTTGATGTTCGTAGCACGCGCTACAATGCTACGACGGACCGGCGTATCATAAGAAACTGACTTTAACGCACACTCACTTTTCTACTACACACTAAATTCCTTTTAGCTCCGGAATAAATGTAGACCTAACGAGCTGTGGTTTTCAGTGTGATAAATGAAAACTCTTGCTCTTTACTTTGAAAATACTGACTTTTCCCCGCCCCTCCCTCTTCCTTGGAGTGAAGAGAAATATGTTATTTCATAGACCTCCGTAGCTGCTACGATGCTACGCCAATCGAACGTGGTGAAGTCACATTCAGAGCTGCTGGCAGTAATCAGTACATTAGAGACTATTCTTTTTGTTTACTTGAAAACTTTGTAATTTAATATGAATTTCGTCAGCAACAGATAAAAACGGATCTTTTGTAAATTGTTTCATAATAATAAGGGTATTGTTTTCGACTAACTTGGAGGTGTCGAATACAAGTCAAATATGAGTTAATTTAATAAACCTAAGATGGTGCTTATTTTTATCGTGAGTTGAAGTAATAATTTCATCCTTTTTTGGATTCAGTGGTCAACAATTACCCACCCACCCCTTAAAGTTTCGCCATGTTCGTCTGTCCGTCTATCTATCTGTCCGTCGTCGGCGGCTTAGCTTAAAATCCGTAACAAACGCAACACAGAAGCATTGACGCCCGTAACGCCGGAAAGTAAAACCGCTTCTGCTTGCTGATACATACATTTATTGTAACCTATATTATTGTAAATTAACGTATCCAAGTGTGCATTGTGCTCCAACGGAGAATGAATTAGTATGGTTATGTGTATGCATTCAAGCTGTAGGTGAGCGCACTGTCCTAAACAAATGCATCACAGTACTGTCACACTATTCTAGTATTGACAGACGCTGTATTAATATTGTTATAGTTTATTTATGGTAATCAACCAAGCTGATTTTTTTGTAAATCCTTTAAAAATGTGTATAACAAGATTAGAATCATGACCGCCCTTACTTAATTTCATTATTTTACATGTTAAATTTATTAATGTATGACGTCATCTTCTCGAACTATTTTTGTAACATAATAGGGGGAGCGCAGCTGCCTATATTACAGACTTCTCAGTCTAGTTTAGGCAACTGAGGCTACATAATAGTTTGAACAAGAATTTTATTATGTAGTAAACTTATTTCATTATGTCTGACAAATTAATTATGTAATGTTTTTGTAATGATTCTCTTTGCAATAAATTTATTATTATTATTAAAAAAAAAAAAAAAAAAAAAAAAAATTGTGTAAATCAGCAGTTTGCAATGCACACACTCTAATTGCAGTCTTACTCACGTAGTAGCATGCGAGTGCACTGTCCTAAACAAACGAAGCATAGCCCAGGCACTCGTAGCGCCAGACGTAGTCACGGCTATCTGCAAATCTGAAAGGATCCAGTTTCAGCTGAATACGCGAAATGCGGTGATGAATAGTCTTGTCGGTTTATTGAGGCTGGGTTTTGATTCTTTTTGAACACTTCCCGTTTCATGAGTTGGTTTGGTTGAATTTGATCCTGTTAGGTTAGTAGCTATCGGGTTTGTTTGAAATAGCAAATAGTTTCAGGCTTGCAGTGAAACAGCATTTTTAAGTTGAAAAGCTATCACAGATTTTTCTATCAACTTTACCATTAGTACCTTCCACATATTTTCAGGAGATCATTTTCCGTGTTTCGTTCCCATATCGTATTGGTGTACCTATTTAAATTTAGTATCTATAAGTTGGGTTAAGCTCGCCTTTGCCATGATTTTTCCTGTAAAATGTTATACTTGTACCACTTTTGTGCAATAAAGAATTATGAATTATGAATTATACTATTATTTTAAGAGTTCAAATTTGTATTTGTGTATACCTAATATTATGAATAAAATCGGAGGTACTACTAGTTTGAATAAAAACAGTTATATTAAATTTCGCCCAACGCTATCGATCACAGACAAGAACCGTACCTCACCTCAACAGCCTGTATTGGTCCACTTTTGGACGCAGGCCTCCCCCTGATAAGCGCCTTATTGGCTTTTATCTCATGGGGTGTATTGCCCATAATCCCCACGCGCTGGGCATGCGGGTCGGTGGATATCCCTTAGTTGCTTCTTACGACACCCGCGGGAAGAATTGGGATGGTACAAATTCTAAGCCGGCACCAGACAGCCAGACCACGGACAAGAAAAGCTCATAACTGAGCAATATTAAACTCACGTCCCAGTTAAAAACAGACCTACCCACCCCCACATAAAGTCTACAACAATTTAAAACTTTAAACTGCAATAACCTTGAACTTTGCAGGTGTGAGACTTAGCACAAGGGCTGTCTCAAGAGGGCTGCCGCGCGTAACGAACGGAGATAGGGCATGTACTACACTATAGAGTACTATACTGTAGAGTAGTATACTGTACTATTAGATACTGTAGACAATGTGGCTGAAGTGTGAGAGGAGTAGGTGTAGTCAACGTTATCATCAGGGAGAAAAGGCAAACTCTAATGCCTGCTGTAATTTTAATTGAGTCGTAAATCGTTTGAGTGATGAGAGCTCTCAATATTTTCTAGGGCATACATAGCGTGTAGTTAATAAGTTGTTGAAAGTTGTGAATATTCAGCTACATGCGTAAACGCTAGATAGATAATATCCATGAAGTTTTTTTCAATAAATTACAAAATAGCAAACTCGACTACTTTTATTCAATAAATAGATGTAAAATATATAATAAATAGATATACAAGTACAATTAATATTTTCTATAGACAGCGAACGAAAAAGCTTCAAACAAGACAATCAAGTCCCACCCAAAATTAAAAAAGCTCGGATGTTACTACAAAATTGTCAACCCTAGATATTCCTAACCACATCATCAAACTTTCACCTTTACTACCTTGTGATAAGGTTGAAATTTAAATAATGAAAGTTTAGATGAAACTTGCCTAGGGGTGGGAAATGACAAATTGTTGCGTAATTTTACTTCAATTAGAAAACGTGTATAAAATGGAATGTGCAATGGTGACGTAATTAACGGCTCATAATTTTAATGGCAGGTGTACAAATAACTTGGAGTTTGCAGAGTTCGAAATTAATGAGATGGGGAAAGAGGGGATAGTGTTTTTGAGTAATTGTTATGGTAGGGTTGAATGTAGTTGTCAAGGCATATGAGGTAGTACCTAATGTACAAGGTGCCACGAAACATAACATTAAGCCGAAACGGGGCGATTCTGGTCCGTGTCGGATTTTGTTCAGGGATTTTTTGAGTTTAGAACATTTTTTTGAAACAATTAGAGATCTTTTTCTTCATATTCGTGTTTTTTAACTTTCAAAGGATATACATATATATTTTTTTAATTATATCATAATTTTTTGTAATCGCGTTATTGACACATATACAAGTAAAAATAATTTTCATAGTAAACTTCGAACGTAGTTATTTTGATGACCAATTGAAAGAACGGTTCGGCAGATAGTCAGTTCATCCAATCCGTCATCAGTCAACACCTACCAATACAATCGCTAACACAATCAGTTCTAAATTTCAATCCCCCAATAATTTGCCCTACCCAGCCCCTACCCCTACCCCTACCCTCCCTAATTGCGACAATACCTACCCTGAATTGAGTGAAATCAACCGAATCGCCCGTCTGCTCCTCAGCAGAGCGTGACAGCCTCGGTTAACTGCATTACGAGACTGTAGGTACCTTGCTACCTTGGCTGGTTGCCTGTCCCAAAATACTTCCTATGTATGTGCTTCCAAATAGATACAAACTGTTTGCTTACATCACATCGCCCTCGAATGCGTAATATGTTTGAAACTCGTTCCTTCAACTTCAATAATTTACGCAATGTATGACAATGCGATGTCATTCTTCTTATTCTACCCTAGACAACTATTCGGCCCCAGTAGGCCTAGCACGGGGGTGCTAGGCCTACTGGGGCCGAATTCTGTAAGCCAATCGCTTTACTATGACAGTGTATCGTCGCTGAATCGTCAATAGACGAAAGACACTCTAGTCTAGATAGAGCCTGTGGTGCTATTTGCACGGAGAGATTGACAGAATGGTTTCAACCTTGAAACTTTTGACACGTTGCGTCTCTCCATGTGAAGTTTTATTTATCAAAGGTAAAATGCCAAAATGTGTAATTTTGAGACGATACGGTGATAAGGTGATAAGGTGAAACAATTAATTTAATGGAATATGGGCCATGGTTTGGCCAAGTGCCCTGCCCAACTCTGCAATTAATAAATGTCTTTCGAAACTTTATGACTTCTAAAATAATCTTATCTAATATCAAAAGAGAACTTTGTCCATCCCACCATCTGTAGTTTTTTTATCATTCTGATACGATACCATGGTGAAGCGATTAATTTAGTGGAATTTGGCCACTGACTCGATATTAAGTTTAAGAAACAATTCTATATTGCACAATATGCAAGTAAACCATTTGACAGGAAAAATAATGGAAAAGGCGAGCTTCTCTTCCAGCAAACCTTATTGGGAGAGAAAAACAACGTTGTAACAGTGGGTACATGTTCTTTACTATAGTAACATACGCATAAGAAATTGAATAAACACTTAAAATACAACAGAATCATAAACAAATCAAATTAATAAGAAAAAAAAAATCTTACAAAAGAAGTTCATAGACAGTTTGAAAATCGCTATCTGTGATTGAAATCCCTAATCCTTCAGTTAGATACACAGGTATTTCTTGAAAATTTAATCGATATAGCTTCGTCAAGATGGGCCGGATAGAAGGTATAAAACATTACTTAAATTAGTAGAAAATGTATATTTTCTACGATTTATTGGTAATGGATTTCAATAAATACATCAAAATAGCTATCAGCATTTAAATAGTTTTTTGTTAAGATTTTAAGAGCTTTCTGAATAAAGAAATTAAGAAACTAACCTTGTGTATAGTGCATTCCCTTCAGCAGGCCGGAGTTTTCATCATTTTCGATGCACCATAATCCGAATCCAGTTCACCCTTCACTCACCTGATAAAAGGAGAATACACTATTGAAAATCAATAATTTCTATATGTTAACACTCTAAATTGCTTGCACTATAAAATATTCCATTATTATATTTCTGCATTATATAACTTGTTACAATATAGAGTTGTAAATTTGATCGAATTATCGATAATACGAATGTTTTGGTCTACCCTAAACACATTCGTATTTCAAAACCTTAAACAATACAATCAAGAGCGGTTCTCCCCACATTACCGAACCACCCCGGCGCATTCGGCCATTCCAGTAAATATAATTTCAGTATTCGACATAAGAGAGCCAATGCCTTCACTAACAATACTCAAACAGGTGCACACGGCCAAGTGGAACGCATAACCGTCGCAAAATGCAAAGTTATCGATACCACTCGATACCCTAAGCCGCATTTATTGACTATCGTTCACATCACTATTAGAAATAGCTACTGCAACAGGCCAGTTTCGCCTCTAGTTGTTAGAAAGTAAGGTAGGATTTGAAGTGGTAGTTTTGCTGAGCCTAGTTTTAGAAGGGTTTTGTAATAATGACGCATTGACAAGCAAAGCGCAGGTAATGCGAAAATATCATCATGTTTAACGCATTTTATGTAAATGATGATGACACACAATACCAGTCTCTAATTTTACATTTCAGACTGGTCGACTAACGCGAACAATTGAGATGAATGAAAGAAGGGAAGGCCTTTGCCTTGCAATGGAATCCGACGAAATTTTTAGATTAATAAATTTTATTTTAATTTAAGCGATAGGTTCGATATCCGTTTGATTAAAACTAGACCCGAAAAGTAGTGAGGAAACATAAGGTACTCGTATATCCTAACTGTTACATTTTTGTCCAGAATAAAAGAAACAAATTCTTATGAATGTCATCCGTACCATTTGCACGTAGATATCAACAGAAATATCCAAGACAACATTTTCAAAACGTCCTTTTCCGATCAACCTGTATTCTTGTCACATCCTGTATTTTCCATTATCTATATAGCCAATGATATAGCCAACGATATAGCCAATGGTATATCTATAGAAAATGGTATAGGCGTGTATTTTAGGCAGCTAATCGGTGCAAGCACGGTACTGCATACAAAGCACCTACAAGCATGGGGGATGCTCGATGCAGCCGGCCGTATGTTGATGATAAAATTCTATGGCGATTGCTTAATCTTAATAAATGTTTATGGGCAGATAAGGGTATTGTTTTCTATTTCCGTTTGTTTGTTGGGGGATATAAGGTAGAGTTATTATCGAGAAAGATTTCAGATTTAAATAGAAAGAAAAAAAGATACGATATTATGAAAATATGGCACAAACAGGGCAAATAATTAGAATAAAAACATCAAAATTGATTTGAGCATAAGGAAAGAATTTGCTTGATATTTTAAGATCATTAATTCTGAGTATAATTTGAGTTGGACAATACCTTAAGATAAGCAGATTCTTTTTGGCAAAGTTTTCTAGGCCTTGGCAACGATAACTGCTAGTTGTGTTTCCTTCATTAATTATTATGAAATCGTTTTTGTAACCTTCATTTTTCTAGGCCTATTTTTTGTTTCTTAGCTCTTTTATCCTTCGCTATTGTATTAAGATGTCCTTTTGTTCACATCGTTCAATTTCCTACTCTTCACGCATATAAAATTTTAGTACAAATTTTCCTATCCCCGACATTCAAAATTCGCACTCGAAACTTTTGGAGTGAAATGTATTCCGCCTAGACAAGCACATTCATAAATTATGATGAATCACTTTCACTAATTGTAAAGAAAATCTCTAAAATGACCCTTACTCCTGATCACTTCGCCAAGCTTACACCAAACCCAAAAGGATATATGAATGGCGCCCACCGAAATGAGGTAGTTAATTAGGGAAGCCGTATGGTATTCCTGGCGGGGTGATCTGCAGATCGATCATGCATTGCTACGTAAGGGACCGGTGGTACCTTGTTTATTGTATTGCTGTTCTCGTTTGTTGCTTTTTGTTCTGCTTTATGTTTATGAATTTAACCGACTTCCTCTCGACTAAAGCTAGGTTCACATTGCTGTGTCGGGGTGTGTCGTGGCGCGCCAGAGCGCAATCGGTTATGTTTATTACCTATGACTAGATTCACATTAGTAGGTTGTGTTTGGGCGCCCACGCCACGACACACCCCGACACAGCAATGTGAACCTAGCTTAAGTATTTCCTACTTTTGACTTTTTGGTTCATTCATAAACTAGGTCTACATGGTTTTGTCAAAATCCTAGCGAATCAACACAAAACAAAAAGTTTTTCGTGAGAATCGCCTATGTGCTGTACATATAGGTACATACATATCCTATTGAATAAGTTCATGCTCTGTATTATTGTGTACATTAAAGAATTATGTATGTATGCTATGCATGAATCTGAGTGGTATGAGATTTCTATGGTACGCAGACACAGAACACAGACTTAGGTAAATGGATTTCGACATAGTGTCAAACGAATCGCCATAACGGTGGAAATGACGCAGGGTACAAGAAATCAAGATGGCAATCGAGAAAAAATAAATTGTTTCTTTCTCGTAACCAACAATACAAAGACAAAATAGGTACTGAAGTGCTAATAAAAAAGTTAGAACTTTTAGTTACGGCGTAAGGCAGTTGTACGTAGATGTACCTGGGGCTGAGAGTTGAAAACTTCGATCATCATTTCAGTTTACTGCATTTACTAGAGAACCTGCTGGTAAGCAGATACTGAAAATGAACTAAACTGATTACAGCAGTAGGTATACTGCTGTAAAAATTAACTAAACTGATTAAGTTTAGTTCATTTTCACTTTGGCTCTATGAATTCAGCCCTGAGCAGAGCAAAAACGGCACATTTTTCATTCCAGTCCTTAAACTGAATACTCCTACCCTCAGACGTAGGCCCAACCAGACATAAGTATTCTTCCGAACAGTACAATGGTAGAGACGACAATTAGTCGCGCCTGCCGCGCCGAAGCCTTTCAAACTTAAGCCGGGGACAGACGCTACTGCCACTTTTATTTCGTCTCTATCTATATCTGTAGAGCACTGGAAACGACATTAAAGGACTTAGTTTTAAGTCGGTCGTACTCTGTATTTTTCTTTCTGTGCGGTTCTCTATTTACTTTTGTAGAAAATACAGGGAGATGGTTTGTCTAGGGTTTATGCATTTCCAGTGTGTTTCTGGATCTCGAAAGTTCGCTGTTTGGGCGTTTGTTTTTAATTTATCGTATTCACATTATTGACTTGACGACTCATAATTACTAGCACATGCAACTAAACGAGTTGTCGTAGTTTCTATATAGATAGCTTCCTCCGTTGGCAGTCGGTTGAAAATAGATCGTTAACAAGCTTTATCAACCGGCCTCTTCTTTTATTTTAAGCATGGAGCCTTCTCATCGTCCACATGTTGACGGAGTCATGGCAAATTTAGGCTTCTTTATCAAAGTAAGCGGGTTAACTACGAACCTAGTTTGTGTTGGAAGAACCAATGTTTCATCCCTTAACAAAGGACTTCATCAAGGTGAATGCGGTTCTCGTCACGCCCGTACCGCGTCGCTGGCTTAGCTAAGCTAACCTTAGCTAAGCTAACCTTAGCTAAGCTAACCTTAGCTAAGCTAACCTTAGCTAAGATAGTAAGACTTGTTGCAGTCAGATCTATCATTACAAATTGCGATGATGATGATTGCCAATCATTGGTACGAAGTACCTACAATTTGTCACTTCCAGTCCAAATACGCCAAACGCATCGTGCCATAGAATGTGTGAATTCTTGTCATTACCCATGTCAAGCACTTGTATGGCATTGCGTCGTACTTTCGTATCTTTTATTTTGTCTGTGACTGTTTTACAGGATTTTGTACTTTCAGTTTGTTTGGTTTAGTATCACAATATAAAATGACCACAAATTTATTAAAATCGTACATGATTGATAGAATAAGTTGTTTTTTACTTTATTCAGATACCTAGTAGGTATTCCGTCAATTACCCACCATTTCTGTTATTATAGTAACCTAGCTGTTAGTTTTCCTAAAATTGTAAAATAAATATTGCAAAATGGTACTGTAAAAAGAAAATACATACATTGAAAATCATTTTGATCGTAAAAGTTCCCTGTAAATTACCTATTATGCAATTTTTTTAAAGTTTTTAAGAAGAAAACTGCATAAACATTTTATTGTAGTTTTTATTCTTCTATCCATCGTAACTTCTATTCAGATTTCACACAAATGAAGCCACAAGCAGAATCTATGAGCATCATAATGTAGCCTTTAGAATCCTTAGTCATAACATCGAACAAAGCCAGGGTAAACCAACTAGTACTATCTTCCCCCATCCCCATTACCACATAAAGGCCTCCATCCACTTAAACACTATCAATACAAACACGCTTGAGCAGTTTTTGCTTCTAGCCTCTCATTACAGTGGCCACTTTAGCTAGGAACCATTTCCTAGAGTTTTGTTATAGGCTGGATGTTACACTGTGGTGTGGCAGTTGCTTTATTTTTGAGAGAATAATGACATTGATCTAAATGTTCAATAATTGAAGAAATACTTATTATCTAAGTCTACCTCATTGGCTTCCATCTTCACTTCGGATGACATAACCACTGAGTACTCTTTTATTTTAGTTTATTTCTGTGTTACTCACACCGAAAGTCGTTATGAGGTTCAACTCGGCTAGCAATTCTTACTTAGATTTCGATGTTGAAACCTCAGCTAGTGAGTCAATATTATTTTGGTCCAGTAGTCACCTGGGGCCGAATTCTGCTAACCAATCCCTTTACTATGACAATGGTAACGTCGCAGAATCGTCCATAGAGGAAAGAAACTCTAGATAGCGCATGCAGGGCTTTTTTCATGGCGAGATTGATTTATAATGATTCCGACCTTGACACTTTTGACACGTTGCGTCCCTCCATCTGTAGTTTCTTTCACCAAAGGTAAAAATGCCAAAAATAAGGGCCCTGGTTTGACCAAGTGCCCAGCCCAACACTGCTATTTGAAATAGCCTTGCTAAACAAATTGATGACATCTAAAACAATGTGATCTAAAATAAAAAGTTAATTTTGAACCTTAATGATATAACGTATCTATAACTCTTTCATTTAACTTTGAGGACCTATAAATCTAACGTTGATACACGCTTGTGTCGGTGTGATTGTAACCGAATAGGCACCGAGGCAGCGGCAAACACCGGCCGGTGTTTGCGTGCTCGTCGGCTCACCTGTCTTGGCTTGTCGGTCGGCTTTGTGTTCCTTGTGATCACTGGTTGAGTGTTTTGTGATAAGCTCCCACTAAAAACAGTGGGTAACAGTATCTATAGTTATGGCAAGTATTTCAATAAAAAAAAGGTGGAAATTGCTTCCGAAATACTGTTCCATTTCGATTTAGGATAATTAAATGTTCAATCAATCTGAGTACAGTGATGGATGATTGATTTTACTACTAAGTGTTATGTGTTAACACGATGCTGGACATGGAGACGACAAATAATGTGAAAGAAAAGTGAAAAACAAGAAAAAACGAGAATAAAGGGATGAGAAAAACTTGGAAGAATTCAGCCTGACGATTATGGAAGTAGAGATTGCTTGCAACAACCGTTTGTGTAACATTTTGATAACACCAAAAGTTGTGACATAAATTTGAAAATAATACTCCATCAAACAAAAATACCCCCAAAAATGCACCAAAAAACCGAATGTAAAATTCTTTTAACGGGCGTCTCAACCCTCTCCGGAATATATGAAAATATATTCCAACTGTGAAGTTTACAAAGCTTGCGCATCCGAAGCGACGCCGAAACAAATGTCGTCAGCGATTCTTTCTCACGGCTCCGTCGCTGAACAGCGCGGGTGTCTTATGCATGGTTCGTGCCAAGACAGGGGCAGGAGCGAGTTCAAAAGTTCCTTCAAGGCGGCAATTTATTGAAAGGTTTGTTGTAACTTTAAGATCCAATAGGTATAAACCTAAAACTTTTTGAATAACTGAAATCTGAATTTGAATCTGAATCTGAATGTGGCGTTTTCCACCTTTGATCAGGAATGACAAGGAAGGTTTCACACTCTAAAGTCATATTTTCAGTCTGCTGTGCGATTGCACACACTTTGCAATTACAATTTGTAACACTTTGTAATTGCGCAAGCGATCGAACTATTTGCTATGAAAACCACACTTTCTTCACTTTTTTCTAGCCTCATTCAAATGTCAATCGGTCGAGACATAAAGTGCGAGCTTCCTTGTGATGCTTTTCTTTGCTGTCAGCCCTCTCCTCCCCAGCCACCCCCCACAGGGTATTCGTGCGACAGTTCAGCTCTAATTATGTCAGCAATAAATCGCACAACTTAGGTAGCAACACGGGGTTCCGCTTAATGCAAACTGAAAGCCCCAAATACCCACTTTTTTAAAACCTAAGGCTCTCAAAGCCACAGTTATACTTTTATGTGTCACCATTTTGTCTATAATTCAAGCCGTATAGATATATGAATAACAAATAATACTAGACAATCCACACAGCATCATCTAGCCCAAGTTAAGCAGAGCTTGTGTTATGGATGTTATGGTAACTGATCTAGATGCGAATTGACCGCAAATCTTCATCTTTAGACCACTCAAAGAGTGCGAGGAGCAAGTAAAAGTTGCTATTTTTCCCATCTTAAAGGCTTCTAATATCGCAGGCAGCCTCGGGCCGGTTGTCATTTGTCTGTACGCAAACTTCGCTTCAATGTTTGAAAGCACTACATTATCCCTACCTCTTTATCGTATGATAGTGATGTAATGTGTCGACTACATAAATCGATGTTTTTCATTGACTTAAGAAGCCTGCATGAAAACGACTCTTTCTTCACTTTTTAGTCCTGGACAACTAAGTCTTCTGATTTCTTATTCTGACTTTTGAATGGTCTTAAAGGGAAACTTCGACCAAATTATGAAAATAATTTGGTTAAAAGAAATAGAGCTTACTTAGTATAGCTGCCTTTGTTCGAAGAAATAGAGCTTCTGACGTTGTCGATGAAAATACAGCTTTCATACAGATCGATCTAATAGCTTGAACCTTGAACTCAGAATAGCTTTTCTTTCATGTTATCGAATCGCTTCAGAGAATGGAAGCATTAAATAAAACTCAAAGGAAGCATTAAATAAAATTCAAGCAACAACCTCTCTTGTGTGGGTAATTGTTTAATTAGTGTGTAGGTAGGAAAGATTAAAATGTCTTAATTTCCTTACACAAATACTTCAAAGGTCTTCGTGTTAATTAATATTATCACAATAACAAGAATCCATTAAAAAACCTTAGCTAATTAAGAAAAAAAGTTCTTTATTTTGTATAATAGTTTATAAGCTTTTATATAAATTCAAAAATTAAATGTTTTCGATCAGACTTTTCACAAAGTTGACAGATGGTAATTTCAGTCAGATCTTCTAGGAAAGTCACAGGATTATGCATGTTAATATTCGGCAAAATAATCTCTGCAAATTATAAAACATGTTTAATGACTACTCATTGAAAAATTAGTTCCTCAATACATTTAAGAGTTTTACTAAATAATTTCTAAAGAGTTATCGATAAAATAACTATCCCTTCACTATTCCCGAGTAAGGCTCCACACTTCCTTACAGCGCTCGGATTTCTTTTTAATACCACACATTTAAACTCTGTGTTAGCGACATCTGTCGGTATATGTAGGCAAGTCTATCTACTAAATGAAGTTTCTTACTAAGCTAAGGATTTGTTAAAGCCGTGTATGAAGCGCCTACTTGGACTTGGTTACAAAGTTTTAATATCTTTTAAAAGTTTGTGAAGATGAACGTGATACGTACTTGTAAAAGTACAGATAGGTACTAGTTTTTCTTAAAAAACTTAGATTAGGTAGAATAATGTTACGTTGGTAATAGTAGGACTTCTATAATGAGCTATTATCATAAACCTACAGTAGGTACCGAAGTAGTTACTAGAAATTATTAGACAAATAAATATAATTCTAAAGAAAGTAGGTGAAGGCGAAATTTGACATTAATTTAGAACAAAGCCTAACTTAGATAAAAGGCTAGGTACTCATTATATCGAAAATACGCGTGCAAAGCCGTATGTTATAAAACACGACCACAATATTAATGTTGAATAAAAACACGTTCACAATGTATAACATGTTACACAACTATGTTTGATGCATGTTTTGTTACTTAATCTGGACGCACCTTAAGGCGCCTTTTCGTGGAGTGTGAAGCTATGAGCACATTTTGTGAAAATGTTGTGTATTTTTTTTTAAATTAAGCTATTTGGTTTTCGCTGTTCATCTAAAACACTTTCTTTTGGTTGTTGATAATTATGGTTGCAGTATCTCTGCAGGTGTTCTTAACACCACAACCCCAGTAAAATATTTCCCTGAATAAACGTAACTTATTCATAGCTATTCGGAAACCGGAAACGCTGTAACTTTACAAAGTCTTACCCTAATCATTAGTAGGTATATCTAAAATTTTCTACCCCTTTCTCTATAAATCTCACAGTAAAAACCAACATTGCTCGCCCATGTATCACTGAGTGAACTTTTAAATTCCGCAGCAAAGATATCTTGGGTGTCCATGAAAAGCTTAGCTATGCTTTGATCCAAAGATTCTTAACATTTTAGGATACTTCAAGATGTTCAAGACACAAAATTTTGACGACGCAATTTCTTTGTCAAATCACATAAAGAATTATTTGAAACTTTTGAACAGATAAATAAATTTAACTGTAGGTATAAAGACCGATTAGCAATACCCGCAAAAAAAAACGCAATTGTATAATCGCAACTGTTACGACATGGCAACAAATTGCCAAACAATGTAAAAGAACTGAAGGGTCCCCTATTCAAAAGCAAGTTATTTAATTTATTTATTGAGCGTTGTTTTTATTCTGTGGAAGATTACCTTAATTTAAGTTTTGACCTAGTGAGTTCAGCAGACAATTGATTAATATTTGCGTTTATTTTATCCAATTCAAAGACATCTAATTTAAATGTTCATAATTTGTGTAACTAGTTAAACTAAGTACTCTTTACTCCTTAAATATTCACGTGCCTGTACTCGGCCGGGATACGCAGCTCTACTGTATTTTTCCACCAATTTGTATGTACCATGTCTTGTGTGAATAAATGTTACTGAATTACTGTTTGTCATACCGAATGTCAGGAGAACCAAAAATTGTTTTACTTATTTGTAATCATTTACTAGCATCAATAATAAAAATGATATGACTAGAAACAAAAAGTAAATCAGACTGGATACCAAATCCAATTAACAAAATGAAAATCAACTGCCAAAAATTATTCAGAGACAATGGTGTCAATCCAAACATCAAATAATTTTCCAAAAGAAATCGACTTCGACGGGACTTGAACCTGCAGTTATCCCGAGTGTGACCGTTTGCGCACTATAATAACTCTAATAACACTATAAAAACCTTAAACGGAACTTGTTTACAGCACTAAAAATGTTCTAGTCCCTTTCATAACGATTTAAATAAAGAGGATAGTCTCATTTTTAGTGCTGTCATTTTAGTTTTGACACCAAATCATACTTAGTCTAAGCAAGCGTTGATATTATTTTTATTCTGCTGCTCGCGCTGGAAATCATTCCTAACCCGGTTAAAACTAGCAAATGCACTGCTTACAAGTGGGGTAAAAGTTACCCGGATGCGGAACTGGGTTTATTAACTTTCCCTCTGATTTATGACAGTTTATTGTTTTTGCGGGAGGCCCTTGGCGACGACGGCTAACGCTTTTTACGGGTTTCTTTGATTTTTATGTGTTTGCATCCCTGAGTGATTTTATTATAATTTTTTAAGATTTTTTAGTAAACTGCCCAATAAAAATTGTACCTATAGCATGAGTTTTTATTTAAAGAAGGTATTGCTGTCGGGTACGTTTAAAATTCAATAGGTTCATGATTGTTTGTAAAGGTGTCTTGGCCTTCATTGATATTTCAATTTAAAATGTTGGTAAAAAAAATATGTTATACAGTTATTAGATTTGCTTATTAATTCCTCAAAATACTCTATTTTAATACTTGTAAGAAGGGTGGTTAATAAGTAACCCGCTAACAGAGACTTTTTCCCACTCTTAGAAATATACGAATATCAGTTCTTTTTAAACAGTTTTCCTTTAAAATGCAGTTTTCTCAGACGCCACAAGCTCTCTCCATCCCACGGGAAGGCTTGCGTGCAAGCCCACTTGCTTTAAGAAATTTTCTTACGAGTTAAATAATTTTTCTAGAAAAGTCCTTCCAAGATTAGCTCAGGCATCGTCTTACTACACTTCAACTGATTCTGGATAGAATTTTTCACAGAACCTAGAGTTTTGCTTTGAGATTTCTAAGAAAGTCAGACACTTTTTTTCTAGCATTTTACGATATTTCTTTTGATTTTCGATTTGATTTCCATTTTCTCTCGATTTTCATGTTAATTCCTGAAGAAGTATTTCTCTGAATTTTGGAACGAAGTTCCTTATCGCGCGGTGTGAAAGGGGGAAAAAAATCATATAAACATTTGTAACGACAGTTTTTGCTTAAGCTATTGTAAGCCGTGCGGCGTGCGCCTGTTTCTCTGTCTGTCTCTCTCTCTCTCTCTCTCTCTCTCTTATGAACTTCGTTCCATCCGGGTGTCCCTTAACACCTCTCAAGTTTATTTATTATCCATTTATTAAAAGATTGTAAGAAGAAATCTATAATTTCCCCTTCCATTCCTGTTCTACTTTTTGTCCGGCCGGTGCTATCTCGTGCAGCCCGGTATGGTATTGGGTCTATCCCGTCAGCGTTTTTTTTTGCCTGCCTTAGTTTTGTGGACCTTGCATCATTCTGTAACAACCTTGACCCATCTTTCTCAAAAATTTAATCCATACTTACTAATATTATAAAAGCGAAAGTATTTCTGTCTGCTTCCTTTAAAAGCCAAAAAGGATCAGGCGACTATAGGAGTCGCAGCGTTGTCACTGATGACGTGATTGGTGGATCGCGCGTGTACCGCGCCATATAACTAAAACACAAGACGCTGTGCCTGTGTGCGTAACTGTCATAGGTATTACCTCAACCTCAACAGCCTGTGTTGGTCCACTGCTGGACGCAGGCCTCCCCCTGATAAACGCCTAGGTATTATTATCTTAGGTATTAAGTGTGTTTATAAATAATATAAGAGTACTCTACTGTTTAGATAAACCTAATTTATGATTTTAGACTCTACTTACCATAAAACATTACATCTTTTTAACAATATACGCTATCTATCTTGCTACACCTAATCGACTGAACAGATATGGATATGGTAGGGACGAACAAAGGCTACTTTTTATCCCGAAAAAATCGTGCGAAGCCTCTGGCAGCATCTAGTTTAATATAATTTTATGTGCAGGTATAAAACATAATAGTAATAGGAAACCATTATGAATAGAAAGACTAGGATATTATGTTCGCAGAGAGCACTTGGTCATACACATGGTCATATGATATAGGATTCTTGGCAAACCACTTCTGTGCAAACCCAAGAAAACCCATTCGCGTAATACAAGAACAACCCAAATTCGGAGCATATTCTCCGTAAACCTTGCAAGATTCACAGCCTATACAATATTCAACAGATCGTATTATGCAATGGGACCGTAAGACGCAAAATCAATATCCTTTTGTGTTACCAAAGATTTCTTTAGAGCGGGAGATGGTGATGAGTTTTTGACTTCAAACGGTATTGAAAGAAATGCAAAATCCAGTTTTAATTGTGAATGCTGTGAGACCATAACTCAGTACTGTATGAACCTACATCAGTTACTGCTGTAACTACCAGTAACGGATCGAAAACCACGTTAAACTGAGCCGTTGTTGGTACTGCGTTCGATCTCTACCCAGTTGTGTCGGTCTGCCTTCCCTCCAGATTATGAGAATGAGGGAATAGAGAGTGCACCTGTGTTTGCGCATACACTTGTGGACTATACTTTGTGACCTGCACACATCTCCGGCTCATCTCCGTTGAGATTGGCCGCCGTGGGTAAAATTAGGCTAGGACGACATCATCATCAATGTTTACCTATGTTGTGGCTCATAAAAAATTAGTAGTTTGCGTGCCAGCCCAACGCTTAAGTCCAATGCATAAGATTACGTTTGCGTTTGGACGAAGACTAACAAGAAATTCGATTTTGTTTTTACTAGTAGGCCCTCAGGTCAAATAACGGACGCACAGTTTGAAGTAACAAACTCACCCTTGCCTCTCAAACTCTGAAGCACCTCTGTCATAAATATTTAAAGAGGTGTTGAGTTGTGTCTTATTTTATGGGAAAATGTATATTTTTCTGAACATGTCCCCTTAATACGAGATTATAAGCCTCGGTGAGTATCGATTGGGCATCTGATTTGAATTTATATCTTTGATCCTTTTGTTATGGCTTGAGTAGTCAGCTGACTTAGATACATGTTTGCTCGATATTTAAGATAGTTTTATGATTTTTTTTCTCAAATACTGTAATTTGCTATTTTTTAGGTTAAGATATCCAACAATCCTTAATTCCAAGAGTGGTTATTTTGTTTTACATCCAGTAGTTATTAGTAGTGCCAAAATGATTCCGGTATTTAAAAAAAAAAAAACATTTCCATTTCAGGCGAATTTTATTAAAAAAAAAAATGTTTGAACAGTTGATGCTGCTTAAAAATGTTCTGTAAGATTCATGGAAATAAATGTGTAAATTGAAATTTAAATATTATTGAAAATTCGTAAGTAAGTATTTATGTATGACCCAGAGCCGGAACTACAAACCAGTCATTACAATCAAAAAGCATAATAACCAGAAAAAGCTTTGGAGAATCGCAAACAATTCGCGATAGGTACGTTCCAAAAATATTTTCGCCGACATGAATTACAAAAACTTGGAACTGTGCCCCGCGTGTATTGCACAGCGCAAATGAATACAGTGGCACAAGTTATTTATTAGGCTGGAAATTAAATGCTATCAGCAGTAGTTTATTAAAGTTTATCTTCTGTTTTAGTGTTGAACCAGCTGTGAATTTAAAAAGTTAGTTTAAACGCGAGATTTGTCGGAGTATTTGACGGCATCCGTGGCGCAGTAGCAGTTTACTGTTGTTCTAAAAGCTCTTTTTGGTTATCACACCAGCTTTGATGAGGTGTTGGGCAAAAGATAAATTTTGTTTACTTTCTTACGCCTGTGGCTACGCGATCCAAAGTGGAACTTGGCCTATATAAGACTTCTCCAGGCATCTTGGACGAGACAAAGAACCTCAGTATGCTTATATATAAAGACACTTGTGCAGAGGACATTTGCACATAAGGGACATTTGCGAAACTAGATATTTTGCATCACAAAACTCCTAATATCTCTCGAACAAGGCGGACCGGTGGCGTAGAATTCAAAAGACTCAATGCGCACCCACTTTTCTACTACTTACACACAATATTCCTCTTAGCTCCGAAACAAGTAGACCTAAAGTCGGGTACTGGCCGGTGTTACGAGGCGTACATGACGTGTCACACAGCGAGCGTTCGCCCAATCAGTACGGAAAAGACGGCGCTCGCAACGAGCAACGACTAGGGCACACGGCGTAAAACACGGCGTAGCGTTTCCTGCTCGCTGCGAATGTACATTACGCCCCGTAACACCGGCCAGTACCCGGTTTATCAAGTTTCGGTTTTCAGTGTTAAAAAAGTTAAAGCTCTTGCTCTTTTTTTAATATACTGACTTTTCCCTACCCCTACCTTTTTCTTCCCAGAAGATAAGTATGCTATTTCGTATACCTTAGTAGCTCGTGCCAATTACGGCCCTATCAACTGCAAATCGATTAGGTATACATTTTGAAACTTGACGCGAACTTATGCTTTTTTGTTTTACACTATGTTGGTGATAAATAAATTAATAAAATAAGTCTTTCTAAAATCTTGGATAGACCTTTGCTTGACCACAATCTCACCTGGATAAGTTAAAGCCATTCCCAAAGCCTCAAGCTACTTTCCCTACTGACGTCACCCCCCTATAACTGGCGCACGTGCTGCTACCGAACAGTTCGATCCAGCCCTGCGAGGACACAGTGCCATAAATCTGCGTCATAGGCTCCGACTGACTGAAGCCAGCGCCTGATTTCCCTCGACGAGCTCTCTTTAAATTACCTCATTTATCTGACGTGGCCTTGACATGCAGACCAGTCAAGTTCATGTTTGGAATTTGTTAGGTTGTGGATCTGTAGTTATGGGTAGTAAAGCGATCGATTATCAGAGTTCTATTTAGTAGGAAAACTCACGATAGTTTTGGTAAGGTTGTTTTTTCGAAGACCCAAATCCACTTCTACATCCCTTTCTTTTATTTTTTTCTTTCATTCTGAAGTTTTGAAGACCCGTGATAGCTGAGGTCGATTATGAAAATAGAGATTACTTTATTTAGAGTTTTTATTTATAACAAACAATGCCTCAAAAGTCCATTAACCCCTCTATTTATAAGCTAAGAGTTGTTTGTTTTATGTCAGAAAAAAACACTGGGTACCTAAACATTGCTTAAAGTTGAAAGATTATTTACGGGGTAAGTTGTTGACCGTCTTTGACATTGGACGTTCGAAGAGAAGGTATTCCCCGTTGCATTGAAGCCTGCATCGTCTCCGACACGTTTATGTCTGAATTTAGCCCATCAAGTGAAAGTTCTAATGCTGACGAGTTGTATAGCGAACACAATCCGACACGGCACCTCCACTCAGTTAATCAGCGTCTCTAAATGTTAGCTCAAGAGTTCCAGAACTTAATTAGAAAGTTAAAAACGTTAGCAAAGTTGAGCGAGGACAAGTTTCGGCAACGTAAACGATGAACGGTTTTCTACACGATTTTAGTTATCTAGTGCTTTGGAGATTTTGTTCCAGCTTTGAGCTTTAAATGCGCTGTTTTCATTATATTGTATGTACATTTAAGAAAATGCCTTGTTCATGACGAAACACCCTAACCTTTTTCAATACCTATATAACATGAACTCCTGTTCATGTTATTTTGGTATTGAAAAAGGTTTATGTGTCACTAATCTCTTGTTTAGTAACACAAAAGCATCTAGTGATGCCAGGACCGAAATTAGATCTTTTAAGCGAAACTGCCTGAAACGCCTACATGTCATACAAAATATATCTAATCACATAAAGAAATCTATTTTAGAAAATAAAGGAATGTTATTTAATAAAGTGTTAAAATAATGGCTCGTAACACGTAGCTCTTATACAGTCCAAGAGTTTTTGACAGGTACATTTTAAAAGTATTTACTTTTCATAAGATTGAGATTCAATTTTACTTAAAATTATTTTTCCTAGTAAGCATGAGAATACTTGTTTAAAATATTGTGTCGTTTATGAACCTTATTTAGTTCATTTTGTTTATGTAGGCTTTGATATTCCCATGCCAGTAAAGTGGCGAAATATGACGATCTACTTATTTATAATACCTGAGTAATTTACTATGTCTGATATGATTATACTATTTGATTTGATTAGAATTAGCCTGTGTGCTATCAACAGTACCTACCGTGTGTAGTAATATTTTAAATAATATATTATTTATTTGCCACGATACGTGAGTATAAACTAGGATAATAACGATCAGGTAGAGAATTTATAAACTACCTTCAACTTGTGACGAATTTGGAATTGTAGAGTATTTATAGGTATTTATCTAATTAGTTCATTGGATTGTTATGGTAATGGCCTCCCTTGCTTTCTTTCAAATAAGTCTAGTCTTTTAGATATAGAAAGTAATTTTCTCACCAAAATAACATACCTAATAGTACTTTTCTATTTAAAATCTGACCCTAATACCGAACTTTTAGTTATTATTATGAACATAAATTAAGACACGACTCCCATGTTAATTTGTCTTCTCACGTCACGTAAGTCGTCACGTCTAAAACAACGTTATGGCCGATAAAAGAGCCACCGCATCCGGTTCCGGTAGCCACACAAGACGTCACAACCTACCGCAAGAAGATTGTGATGTTTATAACTTTTAATTTTTAGGGCTGATTTTTACTAAAACTGTTTGTTATTTGATTGAAATTTGGCGTTAGTTGTGATTGAAGAAGTTATGATTGACGAATAGTTTATTTTTAAACAGTAAGTTGATTGTTGTTGTTGCCAAACAAATGATGCTTGTGGCAAAGCTATGTGATATAAAACGAGATTATCACCTACTTAAAGAGCAGCTGGGCAGTTTATAAGAGTTTTTCATACCTTTCGATGAAGATATCTTTATACAGAAGACTCCCTTTCTATTGATATCACATAGCTTTGAACTAAATTGATTGACCCAAGCCTTTCTTAGAAATCCAAGAATAACCTCTCTTTCCCAATTCTGAACATGAATTAATCATCTAAAATCTATTTTAGATGACTTTCCATCAGTAGTCGAACTTATCCGTTGCTAACCACACCCCCTTCCCTCACCTGACAGACAGACATGACAATATTAATGAATTCATTAGGTGACGTGTAATATAGGCTTTGGCATTCGATTAATATAAATTAATTACTCGTGCCCAGATGTATGTAGTGACGAATTAGTCAGTGCTGATTGAATAATTTGCGAATTAGTTGACTGATATTGCATAATAAACGTTGCATGCGTCTACATAACGCTGAAGGCTGATGAAAGCCTGTTAGCGAAGATCTATATCGTGTGACTGAAAATAATGGGTGCCCTAAATATATAATATTGCTGAAATCCATTATGAAATTCATATATGGATGAAAATATGTAGGTAGTAACAATTACGCGCTAAACCTTTTGCCTTCTTTCTTTCTTTGTGGTCAACGGAACCAGATTAAATAGAACAGAAAACAGGCACGAACTTTTTATATCCTATATGCCATAATATGTTCATACTAGTCCACTGCTGGACATAGGCCTCCCCTAATGAGCGCCATAGCGCCCTGTTTGCAGCCAGCCGCATCCAACTGCAATCTTTCTCAGGTCACCATCCCACATGGCTGGAGGACGATCCACTACGTTTTTTGAGTTGCTCCAGTCTCTTTGCTTCTCTGTCGGTTGTATTCGTTACGAATCCTGTCCTTAAGAGAAACTTGAGCATAGATCGAGCCGAGCCTATGTCCATCTGTGGACTAAAATAGGTTGATGATGATAATGATAACTTTACGGCGCTGGATACTTATTGCAAAGCAAAGGAAGAGTATATATTCCAATTCGAATAATAATAATAATATAATAATAATAATGAGCCTTTATTTTCCAAATCTTACTAAACATGTGTGAGTAAATTCCAATTCGAATACGAAACTTAAGTTGCCGGTCAAATTTACACTAAAATTTTTAATATATCTGTGGATTTTTTCACCGCAAAGATGGTAGTCGGTTAGACTTTGAGACTACAGAGAAAAGTAATCACTTGGCTCTTAGAAATGTTGAACTGCAGATGGTTTCAGTTAAAGGTCAAGCGTGTTGTTTCTCTTTATTATTTGTTACTTTTTACAAATGTTTTTTGCGAATAAATATTTTAATCTTTACTCCATGCTTGAATCTATCCAGAGGAACCGCAAAAAGCAAAGAATACAATAACTTTCAACCAAGAACTAAGCCCGGAAGAACGATCCCATAACTTCATTACATCCAACTTCATTATAAGCAAATGAAAGCTCACCGCGCACGTCGCACGTCGTCGCAATCAAACCGGCAAGTCGCGCACGTTTTATCGGAGCATTAGGACGCGCCGCGCGTGCGACACATTAACGTGCGGTACGGAGTACGGACGTGAGCCGTGGAGTCGCGGATTCAATACGCTTTGCTTTTCTTGCTGGCTGTTGTTTAAATCAAGTTTTGGAAGATTAGGAATTCGATTTTGTTTGGTGAAAGGGATTCGGAATCGAATGGGTTTTGAGATCTTAAGATTCTACTTGAAGGTACGGTGTCGCATTTTTTTATGTTTTGTATGCCAGGTCTACCCTACATCATAAAAAAAACGTTATGAAAAAGTTAACAATGTACCAGACTCTTCACTCAAGCTTTTAAATACAAAATGCTACAATTTCAAGCTTTTCCGACAGCGTAGGTACCTTCATGATGCTATTAGTAAAATCATTTCCAACATGCAGCACCAAAATCCATCCTATTCTCCTTTATCGTAAAGCAAATTGAGGCATAACCATCTACTCATCGAATAAAGAGTCGACTCGTGACACGGATGATTTATAGCCACGATAGTGTCGCTATCGGCAGCCATCTTGGATATTCGACGTTTAAAATGATGGTCCTTCGAACGTAATATGAATTTGAACGGAAATTAACGGTTAGGTTGGGATTTTGGGTGATATGATAACTCTATTTTGGTTGTTGGATGGACATTTCAAAAGATGGAATTCAGTACTTTTGCCACTACCTATTGGTTAAAATAGAAATAAATTTCAAAAACAAAATAATGAACGGAAACTAGGGAACCAAGTTTGTATATAGTAATGGGTTGCTGACGACGAAGACACCGACATCTTTAACACTTTCATGGCCCAAGACGCAGACGTGCCTCTCGGCGGCGCGCCCCTGCGGGTCATACCGCCGAGGCCGGGCAGTGGATGCGTTAATCTCATAAACATCTACATTTATTTATCGTACATCATTCATTATCATTATGTACGATACTTGACAGCATTTTGTCAAATATTGAATCAATATTCCCCTTCTAAGATAGGAAAACCACAAACATGATGCTCAAGGTGAGTCCCGAGGACCTAAGACCGATGGTGGGCATCATCACAGATCACTGCGAACTGAACCAATATCTTTTCAAGACTGGAGCCACAGACAGCAGCTTGTATCGTGGCTGCTTCCAAGAAGAAGAGATGTGGAACACGTTGAAGCTGTCAGTCACCAAAAGTCCTTCTTGGAATACTTGGGTACTTCATGGACCTGTTCTGGTTAGGGCCTATTTAGACAGGGGGATAATGCACAATATACTCCCATGCGAGATGGCCGTGCAGATCTCAGTTCCGCCACTTAGAATTAGAATTAGAATGCTGACAAACGTCATTACTTTGTAACTAAACACGTTCATTTACAGAGATATCACTCCCCTCCAAGGTCACGTCGCCCCAAAACAAATCCTTGACGTCGCGTCAAAAATTACCACCAATTATAAAAGCGTCCCCTTATTCTGTCGCAAATTAAATAGGATTTCTTAGACACAGTCACAGATCTTTATTAGGTTTAAGGGTGAAGAATAAATTTGGTATAGCAGGGGCTGTCATGGTTTGTTTGCTGACAGAGCTAGGAAAATATTCGATTATAGATATAGACAGTTGAGTAGACGTTGAGTCATTGTGATTTGTGCTTCTGAATTTATCGGTGGTTATTTGCAGAAATATTTTCTGCTATTCTTTTCTTTAAATTTAGGGAATTTTTGAAATCACCAAAGCTGATTTAATTCCAATGAAGATCCGTAACGTTTTTAGTTGAGAATGCAGATTTATAGAGCTAAGAAATACATAACACACAGTGCAAAAAAAAAAAATCTACGACATTTGACGAAGATATGACCGAATTACTAGCGAAGTTCACTGAATGACCACCGCGGGTGCGTGTGACGTCACTTGCTCGTCGACGCCCGTTAACCGTAGGCAGACATCAGTTTTTAGTGACTTAAATTTTGAAAAAAAAATGGCAAAACTATAAAATGTTTTGAGAGACCCAAGAATGATTTTTTTCTTTTATTGTTATCATAAAAAGAACTTATTCTTCCTGTTTTTGTAATTGACGATATAATTCGTAGGTGGTTTAAATAAATAAGCTTGAGTAGAGAAGTAAATGGTGAAGGAGCCGGTTCGAAGGTGATCTGAACCGTGCAAGAGTTTCTTACAAAAATAAGTGATTCTCCTTGTTTTAACCATTCAGGCCTCTTTTATTAGTTTCCTAGCTCTATGGCGACCCCCACTGATGCACAAAGTCTGTCCGAAGCAGACACATTGTCACTTTTGAGGATTCAGCAAATATTTCCCGCCATTTGTTTTGTTGTTTATTTTGGTTGAGTGTGATTGTTGGTTTTGTTGTTTGTTTGTGCTGACAGTGTTACAAAAGAATAGGATAAAAAAGGGGAAAATTTGTATAACTTTTCCAATTACCTACTACATTTCAGGCATGAGTTTTTAGACTTATAAGTTATTTAAAAGCCGAGTGGTAGTTCACGGCATTTGTGTCAGTTCTTTTATAAATAGAACATAACTTTATTTTCAAACTAGCTTCCTAGAATATCCACATTTGAGTTAGCCAGTTGTACCGGTAAAATAGACTTCCCACGATATAATTCTAAAATGATTCGTTGGTGTAGGTAAACACTCGTAAAAATATCAGTAAAATTCAAACAAAAGACAATAATATTCACAATTTTGGAAGAAAACCAACAAAATGACGGGGTCTTTCCTACGTTCCAAATAATTTTTAATCAGCCGTAATTTATTTATGATTTACGGCGACAAGTCCTCTGTAATAAGATATCTAGCCCAAGGCAAGTCTAGGAGAGTTTAACAAAGGACGCAAATATTTACAAAATAAATTACAAAACAGTAACTGTTTAGCAGGAATTATTTTGAGACCTTTTTAAAAAGCACATAAAAACGTTTCCAAAGTTAGATAACTTGTGAAACCTAGTGCAATAAAACTATATAAAACTATGATGGTGATTACAGCAAGCACTATGGCACATGTAACGCAACTGTAAAGATAGTATTTTGAGCACCATAAATCATAAAACATAGTAGGTAAATTCCGTACAAGTTCCTTGTCGCTGTAAGAAGATCTTCTACTCTCTCCACCTAACTCATTAGCGCACATACTTCCAAACGCACATCCACAATAATGGACGTGACGTGACCTGTCTCTGGCCTGCACTGAAAATCAGTGCTCGGTAGACACACCAGGTTTACCCAGCACAATGCTGAGTGTAGGCCATATTTGCCCTAAACCTGCTTCGCACAAAAATTAGTTAGCTAAGTCTTAAAATAATTTGGCAGCTAAGTCTAAATAACAGTAAATCCGAACCTTCGCAGACGAAGAAGAAGAAAGAGGAAAGAAAGAAAAGACATTTATTTATAACAACAGTAGGTAAGTACGAAAAAAACACACTTATGGGGTATACACACAGATGCAAAGGTTTGGATTTATTGTTATTTAAACCTCTCAGTTCTTGACATGTCTTGAAGTGACAAGAACCAATCAAATTCGAGAATGGCGAGCAAAATGATCGTCTAGACGTGTACCCTCCTAGTAACAGACTCAGATACCACAGCGGCGCGGCGGCGTCGCAAGTGCCAATGTTTTGAAAACATCGTCTAACGTTACAGTCACTCAATAAAGCCGCTTTGTTTTTGCTATAGTGAAATAATATGGGCCTTCTCTATTCTTGATTACTTGATTGATATACAGTGACTACAAGTTTATTAACCGTGTGGTACCGCGGCCGGCTTGAATTTGCACCACCCCAACTCTTCCCGCGGGTGTCGTAAGAGGCAACTAAGGGATATCCACCGGGAGCGGGCAGAAGCGACTCCAGCTGCAGAACAATTCTACCACCGAACTGCGATCCCCAACCTGCATGCCCAGCGTAGCGTGGGGTTTCTGCGCATTACCCCCCATGAGATAAAAGCTACTATGGTGCTTATCAGGGAGACCTGCGTCCAGCAGTGGACCAATATAGGCCGTCGAGGTGAGAAAGTTTATGTGCCTTAAGATTTTGTGACAAGAATGGCTAATTGATAAGATAGTTTATCCCGAACCACCATTCTCCATAAGAAATAAGATCGTTAGCTAACTTCAACTGACGTGACTGTAATTAAGCTATTTTTATCAAAAATTAAATTACCACAATTTAATTTGGTCTAAAAGGTGATATTTGAGCAATAAAGTTTTCTTTGTCTAAATTTAGCTAAGGCTAAGCAAATCGACTACGTCTAAAAGATATCACTGAGTACTTGCTTCCGTCCGCACCTTCGCACATATTTTTTTTCTTTATACAGGGTGCCACGGAAAGGGCCTAAGCCGAAAGGGGGTAATGGACCCCGAGTGGTTCTATCGATTTTTTGAATTTCAGATATTTTTTTAATTGTTTTGCAAAAGATAAGGTTTTTGATTGCTGTCCGTCCCCGGGATACCGTTTACCTGAGCTGCCAAACTTTACTAAAATTCGTAAAGCCGTTAAAAGTTAACAGACAGACAGACGGAATAACTATGATTTTTCTAATCATTAGTAGTATGGATTAGTGTAATAGTGTAATATTCGTCATTATTGTACGGCAAGTTTATAAAAAGGCATCGTCTTAACAACAAAGCAAACAATAGGCATTTTTATAAGAAAATCAATGTGACAAAATTCCCCAAATCGTGATGATGTGCGCCAATGAATCAATACAGAGCTCCTCATGCGGAAGCCGCCGCCATTTTTCACACCTGACACGCCACATTCAAGTTCAAATATACCAAAAATAGTCCAATAACGGATCAAATCAACCCTCTTTCACAAGATTCATAAGGGGACAGAAGGAAAAGTCAGTTTATATTTTCATAACGTGTGTCTACCTAATATCTTAGTATTTTAATGTTTTTTATGTGTGTTTCCATAGATATAAGTGAAATTCTGTAGTTATGATATATGTTTTCCCAGCGCTAACTGTTGTGTACAACTAAACGCAAAGACACGCTATTTCCTATCTTTTGCAATATACCTACCTAATGAACAACAAAGATTTATAGACGTACCTAGACCGAAGTGCGACCGAGACAACAATACGCACGCGAAACATGTACGCCGACGGCACCCGGTCCGGCTGTGACTGGCTCAATTAGGATCAAATAGGTCCCCCACGACCTAATCGAGCCTAAGTTGAGCCTTCCACTTTCGAGAATCTAGTAAGTACCCATTCTCCCGATTTTTATACATCGATGTGTGTTCCATCCACAAGCTTTATGTTAGTCTCAAAATAATCGATCACATCATATGTCTGCTAGATCTAACATTTATATCTTTTTGTACTGTTTTCTTGTAGGTACCTACACTTCTTTTTTTAGGTCTTGATTTGTCTTGGTGTATTGTTGAATGATACTAAAGTTAAACTTTTGATTTTGATCAATAATATGACTGTTTGTAAGCTGTAAGTAATCGGATTATAATAATAATAATAATAATGCTGGACAATCCACACTGCACCATCTAGCCCCAAAGTAAGCTACTCAAAGCTTGTGTTACGGGTACTAGTTAACTGATATATTTAATACATTTTAGTCATAAATAGATATGTATTTTTTTTATTATACATAGAAAACACCCAGACCAACGGAACAAATTTCTGCAGATCGTACACAAATTTGTTCCGAGGCGGGAATCGAACCCGCAACCTCTTGCGTCGCAGGCAGACTTTCGCCCTCTCGGATTATTTCAACATATTTTGAAACTGATTAGCTTTTCAAGAAATTGCCTTTTTAGTCGTGGATTTTTATCTAGCAGCCTTACTGGTTTTCACACATTGTGTCTCCATATCGAATGGAACTCATTTTCTAATTTGGCACCCCAATTGTCGCGGTTGCCATAGCAACGTGTGATTTATCTCTTTATGACACCATCTTTGGTTATTGTTTGAGATTGTTCCAGTTGAAATTAATTTCAATCGCTCGTTTTACACACGTGTTACTAAATCCGCCTTTGTTACTCGAAATTATGAATATTTTGAGAAATATGCCGTACGTTTGATGAAAATCTTAGGTAAGAAAGTCTAAGATGACTACAAAACTCCTAGTGAATTGCAATAACTATCAGTTATTAAATTCAAACAAATTGTCAAAACCTTTCTGTTCAAAAAGGCAAATATCAGACTATCTAGAAGACAAAAAAAACTTGGGACAGGTTTTGCTCCAATTCGAAAAATAACAACAAACAGGCTAAGGGTTGTTTCGTTGCTTTTTTTATTTAGTCTACATACCGAAGCGACAGAATTATAAAAAATATGACTTTATTTCCGTGTCAGTATATAATTTGACCTTTTCTAAATGTAAATAGATTTATTGTATTTTATGGGTTTTTTATTTGATTTGATGGAAATAGTCCAAAATTAAAAGTGTTTTTGTTATTGACAAAGTATTAAGGCAATTGTTAAAAATATTGTTATTGATCCAAGTATATAGGTATAAATGGTCGTATAACAAAATACTTATCCATATTATAAAAAAAACTGAAGGAGGTAGGATGTGCCTTAGGTGGTACATTTTACCTTTTTCAGCTTATTTGTAAGTGATGGCCATCTTTAGCAACATTCACAACAGCTGTGGCGCGGCGGGCAAAGGAAGTTGCAGGTTTGATTCCCGCTTTGACAATGGCTGTACGATCTGCAGATAATTGATATTGGTTCCGGGTGTTCTGGATGTTTTCAATGTCTACTGAAAAATATCGATTTATGTATTGTAGTTAACTAGTACCCATAACACAAGCTCTGCTTAGCTTGAGGCTGTGTGAATTGTCCAGCATTATTTATTCATTTTTAAATAAGTGTTTTATGTTTGTAAACTTACACAAACTTCGGGATGCCAGCCATCAGAGTACACTCCTACGTAAAATTGTCACATAATAGTCATCGACTTGTACAACATAATCATCATCGAGTCCAAAAACAAAACTGAATCTTTTAAACCATCTTGCAGAGTAACAAACGCGAAAGAGGTTAAGCACCGACGTGCTTGCTACAAGAAACACGTACGGAATGCTCATTTTTTGGAAAAAAACAGAAAATCCTCAACTTGATGGATTGCCGGTTTCCTTATTAGTGTTGCTTAACTGAACCTATATTAGAAAACGTTCTTTTAAGCGCTCACGAGAATTAATGAGATTTTTGAAGAGTTTACAATTTTTCTTGCGAGCGTTTTCCAAAATAAACATGTGTTTTGGACAGATTTATTTATGTGGGTAATTTAAGGATATATTTGATGATCTCGTTTTCTTAGCTTCACACTAAATTTCTTTCATTAACCAGCACTCTACGAAGACTGACACTGGCGTAGTTTCTGAGACTCAAAACAATTGGGTCCAACAAAATACTTTATTTCCCTGAATCGTACAAGGACTTCTCTGGAATGACAAATAATTTCAGCGTATTCACCAAAACTAACATGGGAATCGAAACAGTCGAAACTTTTCGATAGAGTCCTCAATTAGAAACCCCAATACCTTCCAATCCATGGAGCCAGTTCAAAAGGGCCCTGCAAGGGTCGACTGATTAAATTCTGGATAATCCCCAGCCATAAGATTATTGTCACTCCATTAATCGGTATCTGTTTAATTAGATTACGTTTTGCAACGGTAGTTGCGACATCGGGATTATGCGCTCAGGGATATTTGAATTTGGAAGATTGATGGGGTTTGGGGGTTTTATGAATGGACGCTGTGGCAGACGTCAGTTTGTCTTTAATATGGTAGCTGTTACTGGCGTGGCTCGCAAGAAATTAACATAGATACATGGAGAAGACACAAGGATAGTCTAGCTCTCAAATCATAGATAGTATTTTTTTGTAAACAAAGGGATTACTAAATCAAAGAAATGTTGGTGGATATTATTTAATGACACTGGACAGAAGTGAAAATTACAGAAGTTCAAAACAATTTTTGTGTTTGAATTGAACGCTTTGATCACATCATTCGTCTGTCGTTCGATTTCATACTCGAATTTGAACCTTTGTTGGTACGCTTGTGCAATTGCGTTTTTGAAGTTTGTGTTTTTGTTTTTAGTGCTGTTAGTTTATTGTTTTCTTTTATTGTCATATTCAGCTCTTGTGAAGTTTTCATCCTTATATGCCTTCGTTGACATAAAATATCATGGATTCTAAAACCGAGTATACTCTTATATAACTTAGTAAAAAATGTCCTACCTATTGTCGAATAGAGTGCTTAATCAGAATTTTCGTTGAAGTTAAAAAGAAAACTGTTCATTTCTAACACATTGAAATATAATTAACAATAACACAGAAACAAAAGCAGTTGTTTAGTTACGTACCGCAATCAGAGGTGACACGTGAGGGATTATCCAGTTCCGATGCTAATTCTCTTCAACCGAGTCACGAACTTTACTACCTTTCCGTCTTATGTGGGCTTTGAGAAGCGATTTTGTAACATAGAACAGTTATATATTATATGGTACCTAACTCATCATTGAGAAGCTACAGGATCTGATAATAATTTCTGCAATGCAAACTATAGTTATCAGTTAGGGACAAGGAAATTCCATTGCTGTTTATTGCAACTACACATTTTTTGTGCCGACTTCCTCAAACTGCTCGTTTCTATAATTTAATACAGAATCAGATTTATTTTCTGGTTTCTCTTTATATCAACTAAAAAAGTCTGGATGTCAATAGGAACTCGTGGGCACGCAATTGGTCCTACGTGTATCTCATAATTTTATCAGGCTTTTCATTTTTTATTGTTTATTTTATTTGATTTCTTTCGCACGCGATTAATTTTAAGTTGAATTCTAAGTTTTCATACACCTGTAAATGCAGGTTATGGTACTATAAGAATATTTTAAAATGTAAAACATATCTGAAATAATATGAATAAATGAAATCGGAAATCCTGCAGAATCGCAAGTCTGCAGCTGTCTGTTTAGTGAGGTAGCTTTAATTTTCTTACATGGAAGAACCGTCAAGACACATCCATGCTTCTACAATAACAGCACTCTATTATACTTATATAATGACAATGCTTCCGAACCAGCCCCATTCATTTGCGCAGTAACACTTGACACAGTTTCGAGGGTAATAGTCTAGGAGACGGCATTTCAGACTCGCGATAAAAACAGAAAGGCTCTTCACTTTATTTGTGATAATGAACTCTTGCCAGCCACGGGGCTCTAGCGCGCGAGATATAGATCGCATGGAAGAGATACCGGGTGCGAATATCTCTGATTGATGTTAAGGTTCAAATCATGCGAACTTTTTAAAGTCTTCTAACCTATCTCCATGTCTGGCGAATATTTTTTGGAATGTTCTTATTTTGTGTTCTATCTAGAGGTGTGTCTCTAGCTGGAAGTCATACTAATGCTCAATTTTTGATTAGGACCGCTTCCTTATCATAATTTATGTGAACCACCGCTGTCTCACCTGTACATACAATTATTTTAAATGTGTCCAGCGCTGAAAATCGACACTCCAATTTTATTCAAGTATCTCAAGCAGACATTCGCTCACTGCACCAACGTAGCCGTCTCGGTAGACGTCGTAAGTGGTCTATGCATCGTGTATCATATGCGTATCTAAGGCAAGAATTTCACTCGCCTTATATAATTCCCCTGTCATTTCCAGTGACGTCACATCCACAGTCCCATCGCACCAACCAAAGAGCTGTTTGATACAATTTATGTGGCGCTATGTCTCGGCTAATTGGTCGTAGCAGGAGCAGGGTGCGCATACACTGCCTTTTGATTGCACCCTGTTGGCTATCGCCGAGTGTACTATTACAAGTTGTGGATAGTACTTCGAGTTACGAATGTTGTGATATACAAGATTCTACGACAAGATACTATTGGAAGTGTAGGAATATCATTGAAGAAAGTGTAATTTTATGAGCTATATAATCATTTGTATTATTCTAGCAAGAAGCAGTCATTATTCTACGATCTATGTGGCGCAGCGGGCGAAAGTCTGCCTGCGACGCAGGAGCTTGCGGGTTCGATTCCCGCCTCTGGACGAATGTTTGTACAATCTGCAGACATTTTGTCCAGGGCGTTCTGGATGTTTTCTATGTATAATAAAAAATATTTATCTATGTAGTGTATTGTATTAAGTATATCAGTTATCTAGTACCTATAACACAAGCTCTGCATAGCTTGGGGCTAGATAATGCTGTGTGAATTGTCCAGCATTATTTATTTTATTATTTATTTATTTTTTGCCTATAAAAGCCAAAGTTTGGATCCTACGAATTAATTTAAGAACGGATGCGGGTATTTTTTTATGTCAAATGACAATACATACTACTATTCTGTGGCTTACCCGCAAGTAAATGAAAATGGGTTTTGAGATTTCTTAATCAGTGATCTTAGACAACACAACACACAATCTACGTCCACTGCTGAACACCCCTGCCCACAAGTATGTTTCGTATTACCACCACGCTTGGCAGCCGAATTGGTGATCGCAGTAAAGGTGATAAAATATACAGAAGAAAGCCGCTGCTCTTCCTGTGGTAGGATCCCCTAGTCGGCTCTTCCATCATCCACGAGCTAAGTTAGAAAGGTCGACTCTCACGCCGTGACCGAGCACACAGCCCTGTGAATAACATTACGAGACGAAATCCGATCTGAAGAACTAGAAAATTACAAGCCTTTACCTATAAAAATAGGTTATTGGATATTCGGGACGATATTGGGCTCCTGCCATTAATTCCCCAGGATCAAAAGGCCGAAGCAGCAAGCTCCCAAAAATCTAAAATTAACCGAAGGATCCAACAAAGAAATATCCCGGTCCAATTAAGTAAAATTGTTTTTATCTACAAAATTAGACCAATACCACCCACACCAAAACACACACCTATTAATCTTGGCGGGTATTCGTAAAAAACCGCGTAAGTACAAAAAAGCGTAAGTACAGGCGGTAACGAAGAGGAATGTACTGCTCTCGGTTTATGCGTTCCGGAACCGAAGGTTAATTAGTGTTTGAGGCGGCTATTCACACGGCGACTCGGGTTTTGCGTCTTTAGAATCGCGAAGTTTTTTTTTGCTATTTTCTAATTAATTTTACCAATATAGTACCTACCAATGTAATTCTGTGTATGTTCCAATGCAATCAGCGTCTTAAGGACGCTTCCGACTGGTATTGATATCGTTGAGCTACCCGTAGATTGTTTGCAACAGTCTGCAGTTAGCTCAGTTGTTTCAATTGTAAATACTATTTCTAATTGGTTTCCATTATTTGATTCAAATTTTCTTTGTGAATGAAGTTATATGTTTATATACCTATATTCCTATTTTCGGCATTCTTCGGAATACCTGTGTATTTTGACCTACCTACGTTAAATCCTGACTGTCACTCCGTGAATGGTAGCTTTATTACAATGTTACCTCCGTTTTTGTGCGCGTTTTAACAAAATTTATCGTTTTTCTTTTTGCTACTAGATTCTGAACAACCTTGTTTGTTACTTTCCCTCAAAGAAAGATTACATAATTATATCCTCATGAAATTAAAAGCACTGGTTTAAATTACGACAATTTTTTTAATCGCAAGCATAAGGTGGGTCGCAAATCAACTGGGTCGATAGTACCTACTTATTATAAGTGTATTTTGTAGTATCATAATAAGGTATGTAGGTAACTACATAATGATGATAATATAAAACACACAAACGAAAGCAGTTTCAAAAAGTGAACACACACTTCAGTTTTGAATATAATTACTGACACCCTTCATGTATCCGCCGGTTTGATCCAAAACATTGATTCCATTTTGATTGATCATCCCGTGCCCATAATTTATAGTTTTTAGGGTTTTGTGCACGGAGGCGCGGCGACGGGAATTGTGAATAATGCAGTTATGCCTGTTTGCCTGTGTGTAGCAGATTTGATGGATGGGGTGTCGCGAGGGTCATGTATGGTCAATGTGGTGTGAAAAATCTTTTTGAAGACATTGTGAGTTGTGCGAGTTAGTTTCTTTGCATGGCTGGCTTTTGTCAGCCTGATGTGAGATGGGACACCGAAAATGGTAGATAGTGAGATAGGAACTGGCTATGGTAAATATATTTTTCTGGAACCTATAATCCAAAAAATATTATGAAAACTCCTATCATGTTGCATCCTTACCAGTAGAAGCCATGTTTAGCTCTAGAATTTTAGATTTTTAGTCTTAGATTCTAGAATACAACAATTTTAGTTTGCCTTTTTGATCTAATAACTTTTGGTCAAACTAAAATGGCTGAAAATGTTCCTGAAAACCCTTAATAAGAAAAACCTGGAACTGCACAATATGACTTGTTGGCTATAAAGATTTCACAAAAATCCGTCCAAAATACTGTTTTAACCCTATAAAAGAACAAACTCATGCAAGCCCGTCTGTCCCGCGGCATCGTGTCGCGTCCTACTGACAACGTCGTATCGCATGACGTCACGCCGCCGCCGCGGGCAACATCCGGTTTTTGCACCTCGTTTTTGCGTTTTCTTTATCTGAATTGGTGTCAGTTTTTTGCGAATGTTTTTGTGAAAAATGTGTTTTTGTTTTACAAGCGTGTTTTGGTGTTATTTGTTTATGGAAAGCAGTGCGGAAAGCATGAGAGATATCAGCAAAATCCTATCGATATCTCTCAATTAAATGTCAATAAATTAATCCCTTTCCTGTATTCATAGGGTTATGTGACGTCATCATTGTCACCATTACTTTGATAAAATAAAGAGTTCATATCCAGCAGAATAAAGGGAATATTATTTTTGATTTAGTTGCTTGATACTTCAACTGTCTTCTTAATGGACCTTTCCGAGAATTTCATAATAATGAAGCAAAATACCGTCCAAAACTAAACAAACGCTTCGCGAATCCCCAAGTTTGCTAACGATACTGAACTAGGAAAGTTCTAGCATGATGCACGAAAAACTTATTTTAACCGAAAAAGTGAAACTAGAGGGTTCCGAACGAAGGGTTCCACATCATTTATAACAGACGTCGGATAAGACACGGTTTGGTCCTATCTTTAAGTTTTGGCTGTTTTTGCGTATAGAAATAACGAGATTCCCATACCAAGTGGTAGATAGATAAAATAAATAAATACTGACAAAACATTACTAAATAAATTTTCGAAAAAAAATACAGTTATCGAAGTCCTAATGTCAGTAAATAGTTTAAAACGTAACACTTATTGTGTAATTTAAAACTTCTTGATAAGCGTTTTGATGACGCTGTCTTGTGTCTTACCAAGAACAAGAGGCAGAACCTTAACTGTATGTAGCCTCTTAGAAAATTATAAGTACCTACCACAAAATGCAATGCCACTTATACGAAACACTGACCCAAACAAGCGAGTGTTTGGTCTACGACAAGCTACCTATTTCACCAGCTCATTGTAGTTGTAACTACTGAGTTTGGCATTATTGCTGTCCACTTGACGACATTTGAATTTCAGTGCCTCGATGAATACAAAGCTTTGCGCCTCTACTCTAATAGCACGATGCATCAGAAGCAGGGGTGTGTCGTCTATCCGTAAAGTAATACACGTTTTCTCTGGGTACCGTCCAGATCATTTTAAAAGTCTACAAAAAAGTTTGTAAGCTCTTACTTATTTTCTGATATTGCTCTGTAGGTAATGGGGTGAATGTTAAAAAGTTTGATCAATTCCGATCAAATAGCAATAATGAGGTACTTATAACGGAACAAATTATAGCTAGGAATCTAGTATTAAGGGTCCGGCGACGACGGATGAATGGTACTACGTTTATATGGGAAAATCATCCGTCGCCGGACCCTTAAGATAGCTAGATAGTCTTATATTACTTAAAGTTCTACAGGCTTGATTTTTTTTTGCCAGTCAAGAAACTGCTTGTCCCCTGATCGTAGTAATTCTGGTTTGCTTGGGCTAGACTAGATGATGCTATGTGAACTGTCCAGCGTTATTTAATAATTTAATTTAAAACACTTAAACGAACATGAGTATTTTTTTATAATCACTAGCTTTAAAGTAGGTATGTACCTAATGCCGTTATCGATAACACCGAAACTTGTTTTAAATTGATACACCATCATTACGAGTTATTGTATCGAAAGCCGACGACAAGTAACAAACAAGCACATGTAGATATCATTAAAGTTGTAACGTAATAATAAAATGGGGTATTTTTATAATAGGAGTCGAATGAATAGGACCCTTTGTGGGACATCGGCGATGGGTAATTTACAGAATGTTAGTGTGGGGTCATACAAGGCCTATGGGCAGCTGGCGGGGTCCAATAGTTGTTACATTGTATGGGATAAATTATTGTAATTCGCTTGATACTTTACAAAGGGCTGACAAAAAACTGTGTTTAGGTTTTAATTTGGCTACTGAGGATGCTAAAGAATAAGACTAAATTAGTATATTAGATACGAGTATTTGCCTGTGGCAGTTACGGCGAAAGAATCGATACCTCCAACTCAGTGGATGTCGTAAGAGTCGACTATGGAAACTTGAGGAATAGCGGCTACTTCGTTCTCTATTTCTTGTATTTTAACACCTTTACTGCGAACACGCCTCTTAATAAGCGTGGTGATAGTGGCAAAACCGTCCTAGCTTGTGAGAGGCATGTTTATCACTGAACGTTGAGTGTGCTGGCCACATTTAATTGCAACATTTGTAATTTAAGACTCGAATAATACTAACGCTCATTATTTTAAAGAGCATCTTTGACAAAAATGTTAAATGTACACCTCATGAAGTGGACTCTGCGTGAGCATGACTGGTTGCCCAGTAAGCTAACAGAGACATTAATAATCAACGTCTTCCATCAGAGACATTTTAGAGATTATTTTATTTGTTAATCTGACGGATCAAATAATGCGTAGGTAACTAGAGAAAGTATATTTCTACGCCCATGGGTAGTCTACGTTAAGACTGGCCGCGATGGCCAAAATTTGGCTAAGAAGACATCATTATAGAGAATGATTCATTATGAGTGTGGGTTTACCATGAACCTATTTTGTGCAGGAACACCAACGTTTTATGGCAATGTTCAACGTTGGTGTCTTACACACAAACTAGGTATGTAGGTAACCCACTAACATTCATAATGAATTCGTCAAACTACGATCGTTTAATAGTAAAATAGAGAAATTATTATGATATAATACTAAAAATACGCGGTTCTAAAAATCTTACCTCTAATCTAGAATCTTTCTTAATAATTTTTAGCCATATCTACAATACAAATAACCTTATGTACGTATAAATGTAAATATAAAGAAACAGGAAAAATACAATACGACAATATTTTCCAATAACAAACAAAAAATCTTCTGGCAGCAATTTCCTATACATTTTTCTCTTTGAAATCGGCAAATACAGGGCCTATGTGTTATTAAATTCCTTTTTCCATATTAAATGATGCTAAATATAATATGTTTTGAATACTCAACATAGAAACGAGAGGATATATTGTAGGTTTGAATATCGTTCTTATATTGTAAAATATCTATCAATGTAGTAACGCATTATAAGTAGTTATATCGGTTATCTAGTACACATAACACAAGCTTTGCTTAACTTGGGGCTAGATGATGCTGTGTGAATTATACAGCATTAATAAATGAAATATTAATATTGTAACTGTTCATTATATCTAATTCATTATTTGACTCATGTTTTCGCACTGACTCACTTCTATTTACGTAAAGTTGAAAGTAAATTAGTCAATCTATGGTTGTTATAATCATAGAATTAGTGGCTCTAACGCAAAATTAAGACATCATCGGTAGTGCGAATCTAAGTGAGAATAAATTTAAGACCGCTTTGAAACTACCGCTCTTTGGGGCAAATATACTATTGAGAACTGTAAAAAACTCACTTATTATGCTCCCGTCCGTACACCAAACGCTTCCGTTAACTATCATCATCATCAGCCTTTACTATGTATATGGGAAGGCCGTGAACTAATCCACGGCCTTCTCTAATAAGCGCCATAACGTCCTGTCTTCTGCTTGCCGCATCCAGCATCTGCCTGCAGTCTTTCGGATGTCATCATTCCACCTGGTCCGGGGGCATCCAGAATTGCATTGGAGTCTGCGACCAGGCAAATATAGTGTATTTGCCTAGTTGGGGACTCCGATGAAGAATTAATTTACCTTTAATCTCGTCTTTGGCTAGAAATATTACATTTGGTCTTAAATATTTGATGTAGGTTAAACCGTACAACCTCACACTCGCAATAACCACACTAGTGCTGCACATGCCATGTAACATGGCAAACTGGATACTATCGAGTTTACCACGTAGCGTAGGCAAGTTAGCAATCTGTATCCATCAGCAGATGTGCCTTCACCGCCGCCGTCCCATTTCCATAGATGCACAAATCCAGGGTTGACGGATAGCATCGCCGCGGCTACAAATAAGGGTCGCCGTTCAACGCTGTTATTGTGCTCAAATCAATTTGGATCAGCTGACGTAGTGTGGGGATTTGTCGATGATTTTGGGAGTTTATTGTGAGATTATAGTTGATTCGGTATTATTTTTATGACTTCCTATCAAAAATATCATTAAAGTATTTGAATATACTTAAAGTTTTATTTTATATTAATTGAGATGGAAAACAAACAGCTTGTACATCTTAAATTAGTAAAAACATTAGTGGTTAACTAAAGCTCTAAAAGTTTTCACTTAGAAAAGTACTGAAATTTTTTGAAAATCTTAACAGTTTGCTACTTGTATTCTTTGTTAAAAAATTGGTTGTCTGTAAAGTCGATTTACTGACGATAGTTGAACGTGACAACGTCTTAAGAAAAGAGCGAGGTAACGCCGCATGAGGTAACGCCGCATGAGGTAACGCCGCATGACGTCATGTTTTTTCGTGCGTGCAGCCGGCTCTATCGAATAATAAGACGTTGTCACGTCAAAAAATAATGTGTAACTATTAAAAAAAATGGTTTACAGAGTTGATTGTCAAACAGTGAAATGTTCTTTTTATGTGATGATCACTGTTGTTTAGCCCCGTCGCTTCTTTTTGCTAATCGATATCGACGGGACATCCAAAGATGTCCCGTCTCTACATTTTACATCAACGTCCAGAATAGTGCAGAAAAAATAGTTGAGCTTTACACCCCACGGATTGTCATCGTCGACGTGACTGTAACAAAAGTCACACAACCCCGAATCTGCTAATTTGAGACGCGCCCAATTTTTCCAAAATATTTTTTTAACGGGTGTTCGGTTTCGATTTAATGGGGATTACTATTGTTGGTTTTGATGCAAGGGGCACCCGAGAAGGGGTAATGTTCATTGTTACATTTGACTTTGATTTTTTTGTCTGATTAGCTATCGGCTTTCCATTCTCACAACCGAAGTTTAATAGAAAAATATAACTCAAAAATTGCTTCTATTAGTTATTGAAAAGCCCAATCTCGAAATTGTTGATCATTTTCGTTGGAACTCGAAGAATCCTAAATGGTTTCTGAATTCAATAAAAACATCGTTTTCTTCGACTGCATATTTCTAAATTCGTCTTGAATTAACATCTACGAAATGGGTTTCTGTTTTTCTGTTTATTTAAGACGTGACTTCAGGGCATTAGGGAATTGAATAAATAAGTCTGTAAGCGTATTCAAATTAAAGCTATCGACTTTGGTATGCGTTTGTTTTCAAATTCATTTTTACCATCCCATTTTCAGAAAGAACAAACACCACCACAGTTCTGTTTATTTTTGTTTCCACGTGTAATTTTGGGGTTGTCCTTCGGTTGCAAGCATAAATATTTTATCTTAAATATTTAAGATATGAAAAGTTGCATTATTCAAGTTGTCAGCTATTCGAGCCCATATTTATAAGTAATCAATCATATTCTTTTTTTCGGTTGAATCTTATGCAGTGAGCATGAGATTCCTCCGGCCAGGTGGGATGACGATCTGCGAAAGACTGCAGGCAGATGCTGGATGCGGCAAACTGAAGACAGGGCGGTATGGCGCTCATTAGGGGAGGCCTGTGTCCAGCAGTGGACTAATATAGGCTGATGATGATGATGATGATGAGCATGAGATTCAATCGACGTCTCTAATCTTGTCGCACACCTGGAAACCACGATCGCTGAAACGGTGCTTTCCAGGTGCGACAGCACAAAAATGTGCATTCAAATATGGGCTTTAACTCGTAATACTTTGATTAATTTTATATTGGCGGCAGACGACAGACAGCTCACGGGCCACTCGTTTGTAGCCTGTGGGAGCTATTTCATCATTGTAAAATGTATCTAAAATTGACGAATGTAAGCCCATATTTGAAAGCACGTTTTTGTGCTGTGTGGTAGCGGTATTGCATTATTGAGGCCCGTTGACTCGCGTAAGCGCCGATCGTTATTCAGTGGGTTAAAAGACCTACCATTTCCCTTCCTCTATTTAAAAGGAGTCAGAGTTAGTTAGAACTAGTAATACCGATAAATTATTATTGAATTCCAAAAATACAGAAAACTGCCATATCGAAATACAGAAATCACATGAGGTCGATACAGAAAATACCTAAACCACTCCGATTCTGATCATTTTTAATATAAGGGTTTTGATAATATTATTGTGCCTAAGCCCTCTAACTCAAGAAATCAAAGAAGTTAAATCATTCTTAATCTAACTAAAAATCTGACGAAGAATCCCCCAATCCAATCAGCAATCACTTAAAACAAAACTTCCACCCATAAGTCAAGATAGCCGACGTCATCCATCACGATATTACATAGAGAGCCGACTTAGCCCGCGGATGATTCTACTACGCAAATATTTGGAGACGGCTCGTTTAGAGGGTGCGGCTCCATTGTCGGATGCCAAGCCATACGATAAAACCGTATGGTCTTATCTCCTTCCACAAACTCTTATTTATTTTTAACCAGCTTCTGCTCGTGCATTGTATGCGTTCTTAAGGGTTAAAATATGTATATAAAAGATATAACAGTTTTAATTTAGGACTAGAACAAAATTTATTCAACATTTCAGCCCGAGCCGTTCAGTTGTTTTGGCATGAAGAGGTAACAAACATTTGCATTACATTATATTAGTTAGACGCTTTGAAACTATGATATTATAGAGACCATTTTATTTCCTTCCTCTGAAATTCACTTTTCTTCATAACTTTTAGATGACTCAAAACTTTTTATTCTTTAAATTATGGCCATCATCGTTATGGATTCATTAATCTTTGTTTGATTATATGCAAACATGTAACATGTATACTTAAAGTTCAACTGACTTGAAATGTTATTTCTTTTCAAGAATATTGTCAGTTTGTTCTTAGGCTACGGACACGAAATCAGCGGATGCGGGGCGGCGGCGCCCCGCTATCGCTGACTTCGAGACCGAGGCCTTAAAATTTTCTCTTATTCATATTTATCGTGTGTCTTTTTAAAGTGTAGCTTACACAACTACACTTTAAAAGTAACACAGTTTTCAGTAAAAATTTTCAGTTTGCCATTCTGTGACTTATGTAACACAAATTCAGGTAATGTACCTAGTAAAATATAAAGTTATATCAGTTTGATCTACGATTCAAATGCTATATTTTCTCACAAGTACCTACTGTGTAATACGTCGTCAAAGTGGATTATCTAAAATTATATTTTGTCGTCTGGCTATGGCCACGGTCACTCGCCGTACCTCTGTTAGTACAATCTACAAATTTCGGGATCCCCTTTCTTAAGTAATGTGCTATTGCTTTTGCTAGCGTCAGTATTTTTGGCAGGAAAATATGCCAGCGTCTAGAACACTGTCTATAATAATAAAGTATCTAAGGTTATAGCTGGTTTGTTCTCTGATCAGGCTTTCCTTTAGTGTTTTCGTCTGGGTTTTATGTTTATCGAAGTAAATCTTACTTTTAGTAATTGGACCATGAACAATGTCAGCAATTTTTTCTGTCTCACATGATGTTTATAAAATATCTACTGAACAACGTGTGCAATGCATTCAACAAAGACAAACAAGCGTATTGCACCAGACGTCTTTCATGAGGACCCCATTGTAACTACGACCAAGTCACACTGTACCAAGTGTGAACGATCTAGAAGTAGTTTATAAAATTGTTAATTTAAAAAAAACATTGAACAGAAGAAAGAGAGGAAGACCTTTGCCTTCCAACGGGACGACATAAAATTAAATGATAAAAAAGTCTTGATAAGTAAGAAGTACTCACACTTCCTTGGTTTTTGATATCACTAGTGTTCTGAAATGTACTTTCTATTAAGTACTTAGTATTTAGAGATACAACACCTTTTCCAACAAATTACAAGTAAATAATCATACCTTAGCTTCAGATGTCTCACAAATTCTCCCCAAAATACGTAGCATTAGCAACATTGTACCAAATTTCTTGTCCAAGTCCTTTAGGTGTTCATTTGCACACATTGTGCCACGGACCGTTTGTTGCGATAGCGTTACGTCGGCGTGCCATGTACATTACATTACAGGAACGCTGTCCTGAGGAAATTCGGCTTGTCTGGAAACAGCGCTGTGTATGGCTTTTGGGTATTTGCTGAGACCTGGGACTATCTATGATTGAATTAAATTTACTGTGCAGCTATGATAGTGAAAGTGGCAGGGTTGGGGTCGGTGGTTAATAGAACGCATTAGAATTCACTTATTCATGGGAACCTGTAAGATCATACTATAGAAGATATTTTGATGATAGAATTAGATGAAACTTGATTCAAATTCTAACATCATTATGTTAGGTATAGTTGTCATAGTTCTGTAACAACTTTACATGCGTTTCTCCATAAAACAGTCAGTAGAGTTGAACAAAGTGGCAAAGACCGACCAAGCTAAACAACCAAAACACAACATAAACAAAATACGGTTTGATCCGTCGATGCATACAATAACGACTCGATGACATAGATACAACTCCGTTTTGGACAGGCCCTTTTGACACAAACACTAATAAGGATTCCAAAGCTTTCAAAGACCTAATTGACACAAAGAAAGGTTCAGAACTCACAGTGAAACAATCCTAAACAACACATGAAACGTCACAGATACGCCGTCGAGCATCGGCCGGTTTGAATAGGCTCGGCGCTCTATGGTGGACAAAAAGCGAGGCGTGTGTCAGCGTTTCAGATGGTACTGGGTTACTAGAGTGAAACAAACATACGTATGGTTTTAAAATAAACGATTGTTAACTTTACGGTTCGGCATTTTAGTGCTTACTTCGTCTGCAGAAATCATGAAAATACTGTTTTATCTACGTGTTCTAGTAACTTCAAAGATGACGAGATGATTCTGAATAGGTAGTAGTTTTCGAAATGTGAATATCATTCAAATAACTTTTCGTTACGGCCTACAGGTACTTACCATGTCCCTGAGTTCATCTCACGAAAAGTTTGTTTTAATCGATATGATAGATTTAAAAAATAAACAGAATTAATGGTTTGTTTTTTCATAATTGTGAATTCAATTCAGTCAAGATTAAAACACCCAATAATTATGGGGTAACGACAGAAAACATTGTATTGTGAGAAACACCAGCCAAGCAATTTACAAAACAAAAGAAAATCCTATAACATTAAAATTTACTAGCTGTGATCAATTTGTAGTCGGCCATAATGATGTTGCTCTTGTTCTATTATTATGACGAACAAAGTAAGTGACAATAGCTTTATTTGATCACCAAGCCTAACTAATAAAACCCATTCATACAGCAGCAACACTAATCTGCAACGTCAATAAGTCACAGATATCCATAGATATACGATATTCGCTGAACATTGCCAATAAGCCGTGTGTCCAAACATGATACTGTAATCTTTGTTTGTTTCTCGCTGCAAGGCATGGATGTCAATCGGGACATAGGCTTTAGAGAAACAGCTGGTTCAATGGAGGCAGGATGGTCGCACCTTATTTTAGTTTATTAAATTGTAAACTAAAGAACGGTGGAACCGATATCAATACAAGACATGGAATTGGGAATACAGCGCTTTGACAATTTCTAGACTGTGGCCGTAAGAACTAACTTTTCAGAACCGCAACTTAAAAAAGAAATTGAAAGTAGTTTAGTATGTAGTACTTTTTGCCATATAGTGAACTTCAAAACGAGCGCGCACATTTAATAATCAATTGAGATAATTAAATAAATTATTGAATTAAGATGAAAAATTTAGCTAGCGTGTAATTTTTAAATAAATGTAATTTTTAAATAAATGTGAAATGAGTATATAAGAGACAGTTTGAAAGTTGCGCCAGTGACGGATAAGATAAGAAGCAATAGGTTAGCATGGTATGGGCATGTTATAAAAAGGGACCAGTGTCATGTTACGAGGATAGTGTTATATATGAATGTGTATCGATATAGGAGTTGAGGTAGTCTTAAGAAAAAATGGATGAACTGAGTAAATGATGGCATGAGTAAGTAAGGAGTGAGAACCGAGATAACGACTGATAGATGCAAATGGAAAAAAAAACCTGTTGTGCCGACCCCACCTAAGTGGGAAAAGGCCAAAAGAATGTTGATGACCAAGAGCCAAAAAAGTCGTCACGGGTGCATCGCGAGTTTTGTAACAAGCAAGCTATGCACCGGACACTACGCTGTAGTACTAAAACAAACCTAGCTCCCACCCTTGCACTGTGGCAGAGGGTCGGGATACATCCACGGAATGTTTGCAGAGTAGTAATGATGACGTCGACTCGGGTAAGGCAGATTATGAAGATTGCTGCTGATGAAACGGGAGAAGTTGGAAGGAGTACAAGAAGATTTAATGGGGAGATGAGAAGTAAATGATTTATTCGCTTGAGATGCAACTTTGTTGAACAGGTGAATGAGGAAAAAAGGAGGATAAGATTCTTCTAATTTTTTTAATTGCTGATAAGTACAAATTTTACCTACTAGGAAAAATCAATTTTTCGCATTTTCATTCTGACGTTTTATTGTAATTTCATTGTTATTTCAGCGTCTAGTGGATGTTTTTCGGGGCTTATAAACATAGTGATGATGATATTTTGGAACAGAACTCAACAAATTTTTGTTGAAAATTCGTCAGAATGGGATTAGTCACCATTTCATGAAAAGTGAATGAATACAAAAAGGATACAAAAGGATTTATGTGCCACAGCGTTTCCTAACACGCGCAAGCCTTCAAAAATCAAATAACAAAGGCTTAAAATGCCTTTTATATAAATTCATTGTTCATTTTTAATAAAGTCAGTGCTGGCCAAGTTTAAAACTAAGCTGGGTCGATTTATCATTGAATTTATCTTAACCAAGACCGCTAGGATCGTAAATTTATATCTCAAAGTTAATGGAAACGAATGGTGCTGCTCTAGTTTAAACTTTTAAACCCATAAGTGGGGTCTCTAAAGGTGTTAAAAAATATATTCACAGTTTTAAAAGTGGGCCCAGTGACCCTAGTGGATCTTGGCCTTCTACACAAGACTTCGTTCATCTCGGTTCAGAGCCTTTCTGTGGCGGGTGCGTGGCGTCGAGCTAGTGGGTCCGGCGTAGCATCGTAGGACGCGCTCCGAAGGTCTACGAATGAACATATTTATGATCTACTGGGATGGAAGGGGCCAGGGTAGGGAAAAGTCAAGTTTGAAAGTAAACAGCAAGAGCCATCATTTATCATACCGCAACTTGTTAGGTCTACTAGTTCCCGAACTAAGAGGAATTTAGTGTGTAGTATAAAAGTAGGTCCGCGTTGAAGTCTTTTATATGCTGCGCTGCCGCTCCATCGTAGCACCAAAGCACGTGCGCACTAAGGTTTACGTTGAAGTATGTTTATCGGGGAAGGAAGGGAGAGGGGTAGGAGAAGCTGAGATATATCTGAGGGAAGAGAGCAAAATTTCAGAATCAAATCATAACTCTCTGTGATGTCTTTTTCGAGAGATAGTTTTGTGATTTTACGCAAATGGCCAACCGCGCATATTTGTACTCGCGAAAATGTCTACTGGCGCAAACGTCCACTCGCGCAATTCGTCTTCTCACGTAAATTTTATTGAACCAGTAATACCAGTTTGTGTGTGTATGTAATGTATGAAATTTTAAGAGCAGTTTGTAAAATTTTCAATAGCAAAGCAGCAGTATATGCTTAGTGGCAGGATATCGAGCATTCGAGCATCTTTATACTCCATCGGTTGCAAAAAAGTACAGTAAGGAAGAATAAATTCATGCAACCGACAGAAAAATCAAATTATTTTACACACGCAAAATGTCCAAAACGCAAAATATCCTGTACGCAATATGTTACAAAAAAATTCCGACTACACGAAGTAGGGTTATTTCCGTTATATCCATGTTTTTGGCAGCATTAAACTTCAGATTAAATATTACTTTCCTGCATTACAATTTAGAAAACCTCACAAATTCCAAGCATGAATATAAAATTTCAGATACAACGATGATGGTTGTATAAAAAATGTTTCGGATTTCCGGTTTCAGTACGGCCATGAATGGTGCATGGAACGTACGATCCATTACATGATTGAACTCTGCGGTGGTATTACGTGGAATGGAACGGTGCTCGTGAACACACTTTTTAGCATGGCAACACAGTGGATTTTGAAAATTATAATTTGGGGGCTTGCATTTACTTAATGTACTGTGCAATGTGTTTCTTTAGATTTTGGGTAGCTTTGTTGAATTAAATAGATATCATATGAACCTTTTTGAACTTAACAAGGATGTAAATTGCGAAATTGAGTCACGCAGTGCGATTTTATTATAAAGAGTAGATGTCAACCAATCCATTCATGTTTTGTAAACTTAAGAAAATTATGTTTTTGGGAATTTTATTAAGTACCTACCTGTTCGTGAAGCGAACAAGCCGCAAGCGACGATGGAAACCGAAGTCAGATACAGGTACCTACAGGGATCCAGTGTGAATCTAGCCTAAAAGCGAGCAAAATTGCACGCGCACAGAGATCTACTCCGCGAGTCAATAGAAGAAAAATGGCGCACTTTGACTTGCGTTATTCATAAGAGCGTCTTTAATTTTGTAAACACAAACCTGTAAATGTAAATTTATCAATTAACTTTGATGAGTGTTCAAAAGTCTTCTACCTGCAACCTACAGCAATTTTATTTATGTGTTCCAACGCGTATACATTTCCTCTGAAAGTATTTTTTCCCAGAACTGGAACTACAAATAATTAATAACAGATTATGTCCACAAAGTTCACCAGAATATGGACGCGATGTAGTATTTTCATTACTTAAATAAATATCCCATTTGACGGGAATCAATCCCGCTGTGATCGGCGACTGGGTTTTATTTGATTTAATAAAATATTCAGGGGCGAAAGAAATGTTTGACTTAGTAAGCGGCTTATGTGACACTCATTTTAGCTTTTAGGATGTTTTTCATATTCAGAGGTTGCATTCAAGAACTACCAACTTAGATTTGTGACGTCAGCATAATTGTATGGAATGGGCTGCCAAGTGCGAGCAAGGGCGGATCCAGGATCTCATTTTGGGGGGGGCCATTTTGACAAAGATTGAAGAAAGGGTTAAAATTACAGGTCAACAAAAAATAAAGTTTTTATGCTAATAAAAACTTTATTTTTGCAAAATATTTTATACATAATATCAAAATATTTTATAAAATATACTATAATAATTTTTTTTACGAAATAAATCACTGAGTCACGCGCGGGCGGCGCGGGAGGAGAGACGGCAGTGCGGCGTTGCGACGAAAATATATCATTCTATGAGATAGCGGTTCTTAAACCCTTTCGACATCGAAATATTTGACAGAGACCTAAAATTAAGTTTGTTGCCTAAATGAAAAAAATGGAGAGCGGAGCAAACTTAGTAAATCTTAAAGACTTTTTAGCGACTTATATTAGTATCTAAAAGAAACGATGAAACATATAAAATAGGCGAGCGGAGCGAGCCTCGAAATTTTAAAGATATTTTAGTGACGATTGGAAAATTTTGGAGAGAAAAGGAAGAAAAGACGATATACTAACGGCGAATGAGGCGAGCCTCGGAAATTTTAAAGTCTTAGCGACGATTGGGAAATTTAAGAAAGAAAAGATGATATAAAAACGGCGAGCAGAAGGATTCGAAATTTATAAACATATTTTAGCGGAATTTAGGAAATTTGTAAGTGAAAATGTAGAAAAGACGATAAGAAAACGGTGCGGCGAGCGGAGCGAGCCTCAAAAATTTCAGAATTTTAGCGCCGATTGGGACACTTGTGAAAGTAAAGAGTATACATATAAAATAGGCAAGCGGAACGACCCTCGAAATTTTCATTTTTGTTTTAGCGACGATTGCAAAAATTGTGAGAGAAACGAAAGCAGAGATGACATTAAAACGGCGAGCGGAGCGAGCCGCGAAAATTTCAAAGACTTTTTAGAGACGATTGGGAAATTTGTGAAAGCAAAGAAAGCAAGTACGATTTAACAAAGCCGACGAGTGGTGCGAGCTGCGACAATTATTGAGACTTTAGCAGCGGTGGGAAAATTTGTGGAAGAGAGAGAAAGCCAAAGCAAAAATATCGGCGAGCGTAGCGAGCCGCTAAAATTTTGCGTTATTTCTAGCGACTGTTGGGAAAAGAGAACGTATCAACACTAATAGGTGTTGATACGTTCATTTTTTTTTCACGCCTAAACGGCTAAACGGGTCTTAATGAAAGGCAGGGAGCTAAATGAACGGTATTCCGTACATGGCTACCTGAAAAGCGTGTGCGAAGCCGTGGGCTGAAGCTATCTATAAATACACGATATTAATTCTAAAATAATTAAAATATCTGGTTTGACAGTCGCACTGGGCATTTGTCTTTCCGCACTAATTGAATTTATTTCTCTTCCTAGGAACAAGTAAGAAGGTATTCTAGCACTCACCTGCGCCAATCCCCCTCTACAGAAAATTAAAAGGTAGTAGAGAAGTAGTTTGGTTCCGTGGACCACAACGCGCCTTGCAGTTCGAGCTATAAAGATTGTCTACTTAAAATTGATATAATTATTGACTGTCATATAACTTAATATAATATTATATAATGTATAATTTTCTCCACAACCATGTTAAGGTACTGAACCTTTATTTTTTTATATGACCAGTATTGTCGCGGAGCCCCCACAGAGGCCCGGAGCACACTTTGAGAATAGCTGCTCTAAATATTAGGATAAAATAGTAGTTTCTAGTTTAGTTTCCGCTTATACTTGAAGTTAAACCAGTAAAATTTGATACCTAGGGATTTTAGGTATTTAGTTTTTCGGTCGGTAAATAAATAAGACGTGCTTCAGTATTTTTGTAAATTTATCCTTTGTAGTATAGGAATTCCGTTACTCAGAAACATGAAAATTGGTAGGTATTTTGCCTATTGCTTGATGGAAAATTACGTGTTCAGCTTTTTAGAAATTCAACCCAAGAATGTTATTTTTAAGTATTTATGTTGCTGGAGCAAGTGGACGTGGTGGTACTGACAAGTAAAAATTCAGGATTATATTTCTGTTTCCTAATAAAGGCACATAGCTAACCTACCGATGAGTAGGTATGCCGTGTAAACCTAAACCTAAATTGCACCTAAATTGACTCGAAAAATAAAGTCGAAAGTATAGAATTCCCAAGTCTTTTGGGGGGGGCCATGGCCCCCATGGCCCCCCCCCTGTATCCGCCAATGAGTGCGAGTCGACTCGCACACATAGGGTTCCGTACCGTAAAAATCAGGCATTTTTTTCTAAATACATCAATTTTTCACTTTTCCAGAGACCCGTTTAAATTTTCAACGTTATAACATTTTTAGTATTTGTTGTTATTACAATTGAAGTGTTACTTATTTGTAGAAAGTTTCATGTGTCTACTAATTGGCGTTCCAGAGTTAGAGAGCCTGTATAGCCTTGACAAACGAAGAGCAAAAGTATGCAAAAATATCACTTCTTGGAAGCACTTTAATTTGGATATTTATATTATTTTTCTTATTTGCGGTTATATACTTATGTGAGAAATACAGATTTTTTGAAAATACAACTGTCTACCTCTTAAAGTTCATAAGATAGAGCCTTCTGACCAACGGACGGACGGACGGATGGACGGGCAGCGGAGGCTTAGTAAGTTAGTACCTATAGGGTTCTCTTTTCACCCTACATGTATGGATCCCTAAAAACAAAAGACGATCGCACCAGCTTCTAAAAATGTATATACCTTACGATACCGGGCTCTTCTTTTGTTTCTTTTATTTATAGAACAATTCTTTTTGTAATGTAAGCTACGGAGTAGTTATTGGTTATTTAGTTAGTACGTGGTTATTTTGAATTTCGAAGGACCAGTAGATTAAAAAGTGACATTGTATTTTCTGGCGCTTTTTGCGCCAGTGGGGTATGCGCGTTAAAATACAGTTTAGCTTAATTGCTAAGATTCGTTCCAGAAAGTGACTCTACGACTTAAATTAGATTAATATAATTTATGTTGACGGCCTCAGTGGCGCAGCGGGCGAAGGTCCACCTGCGACGCAGGAGGTTTTGCAGGTTCGATTCCCGCCTCGGGACAAATGTTTGTACGAACTGCAGACATTTGTCCAGGGCGTTCTGGATGATTTCTATGTATAAAAAAAATATCTATCTATTTAGTGTATTGTATTAAGTATATCAGTTATCTAGTACCCATAACACAAGCTCTGCTCAGCTTGGGGCTAGATAATGCTGTGTGAATTGTCCAGCATTATTTATTATGTAAAAAGACATTATTAAAATTATCTGTAAAAACATGTGCTTTTGGTCGGCAGGTAGCTTAATTTTGTCGGACACTTTTTAGGTCCAGAGTCCTGAGTTAAGTATCTCGATAATATCGAAACGTTCCAATTTTGTATGAGATTTGCGTAGGTAGTATGTCCTTACGGTATATACACTACCAAATCCCATGCAAAAATTGAACGTCACCATACAATTACGTTGTCAACTATCGAGACACCAAACTCAGGGATCTGTCTGAGCAACTTTGGAAGTCCGATTCAGGGCCCGTACTCTTAAAAACGGTATCAAAGTTTATCATTCGTTTTCGTACAAGCGATATAAGAGTTGGTTTAACACGACAACGAAAACGAAACTTCAATTTTCCTTTTCCGAGTAGGCCCCCAGAATGCAAATCTAAATTGTGTAACATAAATCGAAAATAAAGATCTCTCTTTACGAACAAAGTCCATCCAGACCAGATTCATGCTCCAACATGCTACCATAAACAACAAATCACCGAAAAAACTCGCAATAAGATAGAGCAGTCACAGCGCAGAGACAAACGAGGCAAATATCGCGGCATCCATCACCATCGGAGGCACATGTGTATGACAAATGCGTGTATAATCTGTTAGTGCACTGTGCGGTGTTCTCTGTTTTTGGCTTATTCTGCTTTTTTTGCAACGTAAAAGGATGATGCTACCTGCGTATATTGAGCTCCTAATGTAGAGCCTGTTTCTACCAAAGCCGGAGTAGCGAAAAATGTGTACTCACAACAATAATAACAGCGAAATTATGTAATACTAGCTTCTGCCCGCGGCTTCGCACGCGTTGTTTCTATGGAAACGTTTTGAGGCTATTTCTACCCCATAGGAACTGATTTATGGGATAAAAAGTCGCCTTTGTTTGATTCCAGGGTTAGACTTACCTGTATGCAAAATTTCAGCCTGATCCGTTCAGTAGTTTTGGCGTGAAGAGGCTATATGCGTCTCGGGGACGCTTCCGACTTGTATTGATATGCCAGTTGAGCTACCTGTAGATTGTTTGCAACAGTCTGCAGTTAGATCAATTTATTCAATTGTAAATACTAGTTCTTATTTGTTTCTATTATTTGACATTAATTTTCTTTGTCAATAAAGATCTATCTATTATGGATATACATGTTGACGACCTCTGTAGCGTAGCGAGCAAAGGTCCGCCTGCGACACAGGTGGTTGCGGTTTCAATTCCCGCCTCGGGATAAATCACACTAATATTATAACTGCGAAAGTTTGGATGGATGGATGGATGGATGTTTGTTACCTCTTCACGCCAAAACTACTGAACGGATCGGGCTGAAATTTTGCACACAGGTAATTCTAATCCTCAATCAAATATATCAAATCTAATCTATATATCGAATCAAATATAGGCTACTTTTTATCCCATAAATCAGTTCCCATGGGATAGAAATCACCTTTAAACGTTTCCGTAGAAACAACGCGTGCAAAGCCGCGGGCATAAACTTGTGTTTATATATTTTATTTGTTAATTTGTTTATTGAAAATACTTACACTATTTTTACAGGGGGGCCCCTAATGCAATAGTGTAAAAAGTCCACAAAAAACAATCATAACATTATAAATGTTTGTAAGATCTGCAAATATTTGTGCCTGGTGTTCTAGGTGTGTTCTACGTATACTTAATAAAAATATCTATAATATCCAGCCCCTATGCACAACGTAAAAGGTACCCTATTTTGAAATAGTTGTAAGTTGGGCGAAGTAACTTTTAGACGAACTTGCTTTCTGTTTTTCTGTTTACTAAATGCGTTAATGCATTAATTTCTTAAGTGTTATGGTTCTGCACCAATTTTTTCTTCAAGCTTAATAACCGCTATCCATTACCGACTGTTCACAGTTCAATATCCATGCCGCGAGCGAACAGCTTTATGAAATAGATATTGACACATCCTACATCGCGTAATGAGCGGGCCCTTTATACAATTCACTGCGCCCGAGTTCAATTGGAACAACAAAATGAACAACACGAATTCTGTTCATCTTAATGTGGAGGCGAAAGTGAAGATGAAGTTTGAAATGATCCCATACAAAGCAACTAAATGGAATTCAAAGAATCAAAAACTCTTTATTTTCAATAATGTACACTTAGAAATGGAATTCTTAAATAAACAATGACACGGAAATCAAGTGATATTTTCGATTTCTGTCGCTTCGGTACCTATGTAGACTAAAGTAAAGAAGCGACGAAGACACCTTTAGCTGGTTAGTTGTTATTTTGCGAGTTGGAGCAAAACCCGTCGTTTTTTATCCTCGATTTCACCAATTTGATGGTACCGACTTAATAATGTCTCATCATCATCATATCAGGCTGACAAACGTCTACTGCTGGACATTGACCTCCACCATACGATGTTCTGGCACGCTCCTGAGTCGCCTCTATCCACCGACTCCCTGCGACCGCTACACCGTCGTCGGTCCATCGAGTGGATGCTCTCCCACACTCCGTTTCGCGTTGCATCGAGGTCGCCACTCGAGAACCTTTATACCCCGGTGGTGGTTAACGGTTCTGCGAGCTATACGACCTGTCCACTCCCACGTCGGGTTACTCATTCTAAGTAATTACTTTGTAGCTTACTAATTATAATGGCTACGAAAGTGAAAACATTATAATTAGTAAGCTACTAAGTAATTCGAATAAGTAAACTGAAGTGGCAGTGGACAGGTCATAAAAACCGCAAAACCGCTATCCGCTGAGGATAAAGCATCTCGAGTGGCGACGCTCTTGGTGGACAGAGCCAGCAAGGGTGGTAGGTGCTAGTGGATTTTTGATAGTAAGTTAATTAAATGATAGTTCTTTTGAAAGCTGTTAAAAATGACTCTCTTTTGCTTTATGCTGTCATATTTGTCTTTTATTCGTCGGCTAGAACATTTGCTTGGCAAAAAAGTCCTACTTATTGACGACGAGAACCAACGCCACCAGCAAAAGTGACAGAAGAAAAGACTCGTTGTTACGTGCAAAAGGTTAAGTTGTGCTAAACGTGAAACACCGATTCAAAACTGAAACTATGAATAACCACAAATAAATAAAGCTTTCTTCAGTGGCATATTTTCATTGAAAGTAGTTTTTGGCAACTATTCAAGGACAGAAGACTGCAGTTAGCAACTGGGCACTGACGAAATGTTTTTTTAACCTCTTGATGACAAGCCAAGTAGCTTTTCAGGGAACGGAAATAAGACAGAAATAGCACGATTTGATCTGAATTCGCCGTTATGTCACACTGTAAAAATAAACATTCGTGTTTGATGAACATTTTTACGTTTTTGACATACATTGGGAAATTATATTTGGCTAGTTTCTGCTAAGAATTATTTCATTGAATTTATGATAATAATGATAAATTAAATAACAAGATCGAGAATGGCATAAACATAGAGAGGCCCATGCCCAGCAGTGGGTCGACCAGGGCTGATATGATGATGATAATAATAGTTTCTGTCCGCGCCTCGCACTCACTGTTTTTACGATACTATTTAAAGGTTAATTATACCCCATTGGAACAAATTTTGACCTACACCTATGTAAAAATTCAGCCTGATCCGTTCAGTAGTTTGGCGTTCAGATGTATCAAATATACATACATCCATCATTCCATCTACCCAAATTTTCGTATTTAAACATTAGTGAGAAGTGATTAGCTAATAATTTAGTACCTACCGGGTATAATAGTGTTTTCTTTTTGAAATAAAGAAGTTGGATTGTCGGTCGAGTATCGAATAAGAGTATTAAATAATGGCCTTAAATTATACGAATTCAATTAAATAAGTTAAGAAAACGCACACAAAAGATGTTTTAGGGCCTTAGATGATTTCTAGGAAAAACAATTTGTTCATTAACTTCTAGTTTAAATTGAGGTGAGTTTGTATTATGTAACAAAAAGGTAAAAGCCACGCAATTGTTTTCAGTAGACAACAAAGACAAGGTACGATTATTTTGCAAGAAGTGTATGGCTTCCGTCGGGCGGGCGGCGCGTGAAGCGATGTGTTGTGTTACACAAAACACTGATACTTATTATTACCTAAGTAAAATATGTATTACCTTTGCCGTATACACAATAGTATCAAACAATTCAGTGTTATACAGGGAATAAAAGAACGCTACGTGAAATAAGAAAATGGTTCGGCATTTTCGGCATGATTTCGGCCTTTTAGCTAAGGCGATGATGTCGTCGCCGTAGCTAAAATTTTGCCTAGAAATCCAAAACCATGTCGAAAATGCAGAGCCTATTTATAATATCTCCTCGTGAAAGAAAAGTTTTTATAAATTAACACTAAATAAGTTACAAGTCATCGGACTTGTAACTTGTATGGCCATCGTAGGAACGACAGATTCGTTACCCAAACAGTAATCTAAGATACATACTTAAATATCCGGTTAAAGTGTTTTCAGCATTGGAACTGTCCCAAGAAGTAAACATACGCCGATAAAGGGAGTTGATAAAGAGATGGCTTATGTAACTTTTTTTATCAAAAAACACATGCAAAACCGCGCATTCAAAAGCTAGTACGCATGCATACATTTTGATATGAACTGTCTAACCTAACTTGGCCGCTCGCCAAGCCGTAACACCAAATTACGCTTATGAAACCCATCAAGCTTTACATAGGTTTAATTAATCCTGAACTGGTAGATGTTCCCGGGATATTTATCGCCATAATTTACGAGTTATCCCGGAAAAAAGGCATACAAATGCGCGATAATGCGGTCCGATTATTGCGCACGGCCGTGTACTGCAAATGTTTTCAATAAATAGATAATAACCAGTTTATTTGATTGGAGCTATATGAATAAGTAATTTATTGAGCGTCATAAATAACTAGATATATAAGTGATCCGCCAGTGTGTCTTCATTTTCAGTTATTGTTGATTTTTCAGTCATTGTTTCATCATCATGAACCTATATTAGTCCACTGCTGGACATAGGCCTCATCCAATGAGCGCCATAGCGCCCTGCGTCTTCAGATTGCCGCATCCAGCATCTACCTGCAGTCTTCCACATTCATTGTTTACTGGCATCATAATTATTGCAGGTCATGCAACATTTACCCCGGGTGGGAATCGAACCTACAACCTTCAACATCTCAGGAGGACCTTTGCCCACTACGCCGCCGAGAGGTCAATCGGAGTATTGTTTCTCTCATTTATATACACACTCTTTTGTGACAAAATAGCCCACAGAAACTATCTATTTCCACACACATAGATATACTCATTCAGAATCTTAGAAACACCTTGATTCACTCTCGAGTCTCGAGTAACAAAAACAAAACAAGTGCAAAACAAATGAACGCAACTTAAAACAGTACACGCTTATAAATCAAACATACAATGATTCATTACAAACATTTATAACGGCAATTTAGACTTTATTACATCGTTATAAGGTTGAATGTCGCTGTGTTTTACACGATCACTTTGCATGCATCAAGCCAATTGAGTCAGTTAGAGACAGATACAACTGATGTTGTTTCATTTTAGTTTATTTTGGTTTAAATTTAACGTAAAGTGCAAGTTGTTTGTCAAGTTCGCCTTCAGAGATTTTTGTTTTGTTGGTAAAACAGAGATTTGTAGTAAATCATTATTAATTTCATATTTATTGCGAGTACACGTTCATGTATTTAAACTATGAAGACTAAAGAGCGAAAGCTTTAGTCGTAAAGAGAAAATAATTTAACAAATATCGTGTTAAGAAATCTTACCAATCAAACGATGGTTTACTTTATTATCTTTATTAAAATGACTAACTAATTTGATAAAATTAGTTGAGCTTTTTCATTATTATTTTAACCGAGCAAGTTTCTAAAATCCTACTCATTATTAGAAGCGCGAAAGTTTGTGAAGAGTGCGTTTACTCGCCAAACCTACCACCAAAACGCCAAAATTACTATACAGATCTTCTAAAAATGTTGTATAAATCTGAAAAGTCTGGAAAACGGAAAACAGTGCAAAGCAGCGGGCAGTAGCTTGCTTTCTCTAAAAATAACAAACAACTCACCTAAATATAACACACGCAACTATACACAACACTGCACTGTCAAATTCAGCTGTCCAGAACGTCAAATCTAAAACCAGTACCGAAATAAATCGACTAACTTCTAAAAACAACCGTTACGTAGAACTACGTGACACAACACTTTACGCTAACGCTGTAACGGGGAGGCTTCGAGGCGCCCGCCCACCGTAACGTCTGCCGTTAGACTACCGCCCGCCCTGTGGAAGGCTTTTGCGGCGTTTGAAAGTTTCTTACGGTAATCTTTACGTATGAATGTGATTAACGGGGACGAATTTTTGGGATGGAATATAGATGGGACGGAATTGCAAAGCAGGTACCTGTACTTAGGTGAAGTGTATGGAAATTATGCAGGATGGAAATAATTTTAATTTCTCGCAGCTTTTCGTGGTAGGTACTTTTCATTTTCGGGTGTGAGTTGGATATCTACGCACCTATCCGCATATTTCTGGTGAAAAGGCAGTCAAGGGTCAGATGTTCATTGGCCTTTCATACGTTGCATTTTAGATTTCGTATAGCAAGCATTGGGCATACATCCCATTTAAAACTGTAATAAAACCGTCCCCATAATAGATTTCGGACAGAAATTTAAAACCTACCTCTATAAACTAACACTTTCATGGCCCAAGACTTCATGTCGTTCAGCGCCACCACGTAACGGCTTCGGCGGGCCCGTGCTGGTCGCACCGCCCAGGCTGGGCAGTAAATGCGTTAATAGTTTATGTAGTTTTTGGCTTATCCACGCCCGTGGAAAATAGGCGCTTAGAATCAGTTTTGATAGCTACTAGATTCAGTTCAAAAATAGGACCGTGAATAGACCTTGTTTTTACCACAATAACATCTGATGGTAAATGACGATGTATCACGAAAGTCTAGAAGACACTTATTTAGAGACCCAAGCAGCGCAATCAGTTAGGTAAAGTAGGGAAGCTATGCCATTCATAACGAGAGGCACAATTATGTCCAGCTGTGGAATAGCATGGGCTGATGATGATGAATCAGCTCCGCAACAAAGTTCCGACATAGGTAAGCGTAATTTATTGAAGACGCCAAAGACAATGTTATCGCAAAGTAACTTCAAGTATCAAAGCAGGTTAAGCCAAGATTTGCAAGTATCATGGCTATCTGGTTCTAACCCGCGTCGCGTGACAGTAGCGCCCCCTATCCATCACTTAGATAAGCTAACATTAGCATAGGTCTAGGACTTAGTTCCCCTAGTGTTAATGTACTATTCAGTCACTTATCATAAGAATAAATTATAATAAATAAGTGAAAAAGCTTCGTTGATGGCCGTTAGGGAAGTTGGAAACAGAATAGGTGTGGTGTTTTTCAGTTTTTTTTGTGACAGTTGGATATCTCATTACCCGACTGCGCAAGAAGGAGGGTTTTGTTTTTATTGTTTTTCCACTACTTTATTCAGGTACTTCTATTCAATTAAGGCGACAATGTTGTACCTGCACATTGCGTGAATTTTCAATTATCTAAATGATGGGTTTAGGTTCCTTTAGGTGCAAATACATTATGTGTCTGTAATTTCAGATAATTTTATGAGCAGCCCTTCAAACAGAAAAAGGAATATTCTACTTGGCGGTAGTTAAAAGTATGGTGGTGTTGTGTCTAGTATTCCTACGAGCAAACTTATTCACAACAAACCTAGGTACTATGAAGTTGAACCTTTTTTACCCTTCACTTTCCATTTCCCGCAATGAAAGCCGATCTCCACGAGATCGACGTCACCAGCTGGAGCAACTGCTCTGAACCGAGATGCTTGGCGGAGTCTTGTGTCGGAGTCCAAGACACACTTTGGGTCGCTGAGTTATAGAAATTGTGTCTACATCTTCATATCAAGTGATGCTTTCCTAGCTGAATTTCAGCCACGGCGGCCAGTCTTAACGAAGACTAGCCAGGTGCGCAGGACATATTATAGTGCACAAATGTGCGCGCAAACACAGGTGCACTCTCTACTCCCTCACTCTCAAATCCGATGGGACGCCACGACAGACCGACACGACAGGGGAGAGGTTAGGCATAGGACCAACAGTAAAAACGTGCTTTCCAAGGCACGGGGGTGTAGTTACCGCCAACTTCCTGACTCCGGGCTGCTACTGTGAATAATTCTTGCTAGAAAAGTCCCAATAACACAAAACTTGTCCCAACCCAGGATTTGAACCCGGGACCTCATTGAAAGCGGCTGAACACGCGGCCGCTAGACTAACGAGGCAGTCTTATCAAGTACCTTGGCAATAAGTGGCAAATATAAGTAAGCTTGTTCTCATAGAGGATGTATGCGGGTTAGCTAACCTTATTTGTGTTAGATGACCGACTGGCTAACATCCGTTATGAATTCGTCAAACTACGATAGTTTTTATATTAAAATATGCTTGTTCTGTTTGCATTTGATAACCTTCTTTCTTCTTCATATTATAAGTACGAAATGACTGGAGTATACACACAGCCAGACTGCTCCTTAGACTGCATTATCCGTGTTTACCCGGGGTTATCGCGCTCTACGCAGTTTATTAAGACAAACGGCACATTGTTAACTACCAGTTTAATTGGCCGTTAAATGTGAGATGACGCTATGAGACTTCGCTTGTTACAACTCGCTTATGTCTTGAGAGCTAGAGGGTGGTGTAGAATTATTTAAACTTCTACAGCCTTTTACATTATCTGTACTAGAACTAGCGCGAGGGCTTGTCTTGAGAGGGGGCCAATCATGCTGGCAACGAAATCCGAAATCCGCGTTCCTGCGAGCACCGCTCTGGAGAGCTCCAGTGCTCGCAAGAACGCGGAACGTTCTTACTCTGAAGATGTCCCTCATTAAGTAATGAAAAGTTTGTGTACTTCCAAGACAAACATGGTTCATTGATAACCCGCTCACATTCATAATTCATTAAATTACGACAGTGTTGTAGTAAAATATTAGCAGCTTTTGCAGCTTACGAAATAAACGCACGGCTGGAGACGCACACATAAAGTTTCTTGATTTATTGCGCGACACCTTGTACCTAAGGGACTTCGGATATCATGTAGAGTATCGTAAAATCTTTGCCGTTGTAAAATAAAGGCCTTGAAATCTTAACAAAATTGTTTAAAATACTGTAAACAAACTTCATGTAAAAGGTCATCTGTAAATGTAAGTTAATATTTTTACCGAAATTTAAAGAAATTGGTCATCAAACGACGATGGAAGAGTCTAAAAACTTCTGGACACTCTTCGGACTTTAACGCCGTTAGCTCCAAACAGAAACATTGAAGTTCATCCAATCCTGGACTAAAGTTACATTAAGTTGGTTTTGACGGAAGGTGTCGCGTTGCGCGTTGTTTGGGATATTATTTTATTTCTTTGAAACTACCCTGAGTGTGAGGGCTTACGCACTATGATAAAATCTCCTTAAAACCACAGTTGTTTTCGAGAATTGACAAGCAGATAGCAATGGGCCTGACATATATCCCGACGAACCGTTTTTGGGGTAAACGTGTTCTTAAGCACGCCTTGGCAATCGTAGTGCAAGACATCTTCCGCCCAGGTGCGATGACGAGCTGCGAAAGACTGCTGGCAGATGCTATTGGCGGCAAGCTGAAGACAAGGCGATATGGTGCTCATTAGAGAAGACCTATTTGCAGCATCGGCTAATTAATGGCCGAGGGTTTTAAAAGTTAAAGTCCGTCTACAGTTAAAATCATGTTTGTATTTCCATCTTAGACTTTTTATGATTTTATGTCGTGAATATAGAGTTTCGTTCGAGCACAATCTCACTTGTGCTAAGAAGCGGTTGACTGTTGCCAAAGTGACGATGTAGACGACGATGTGTCACGAAGCTCACTATAAAGACACTATTGACTCTATCTGGAAGAGACTCAGGATTTATCAGTACCGACATTCGTTTAGACCTCAACATTTTGATTCACTCTTTCAATTATCTAGTACCTAAACACTCCAGCATGTTCTCTGTTGATTCATACTATCAATGACCTATCTCGATCGCTACAAATTGAAACAATATGCAAACGCAGCTGGCATTAATTGCGGGGTCGTGCGATCGACCTGCGCCCACGCATCAATTGCCATCGATTTATCTGCTTCGATCAGCTGGATCCAATGAACTTTCCTTTTGTTTTGACGATACTTCAGCTCTATGGATACGAGATTAACCAGCATTAGATAACTAATATTATAAACTAGTCTTTACGCGGACAAAAAAGGGTAGCCTTTTATTTTAAGCTTGATTGTATTCCAGGTGCTTTCCATTTTGATTCCTTTTTAGTACCTTTTGATATCATAATTCACAGACCATCAGTGACTAACTTTCCCCTGTAAGGTTATTTAATTGGATGGGTGGAATGCAGATTTTTTATTGTAAAGGTAGTTTTTTGTGACCCTTCGAGTAAAATCGTGGTCTTAATTTTTATTGACTTTCCTATAATAGATTATTCCTTTTTCTTTGTCGAGGTAATACAATTACGCTGCAGTCTTTAATTAAAACAAAGACTTCGCTCATTAAAAAACATCCGTTAAAACTCCAACCAGACGTGTAAAAATCCAAATGACGTCACACCTAGCGAGTCCTTTATCCTTTTGAAAGGTAGACGTGCGCAGCCGACTCGACTCGTCTCCTTCGCACAATGACAGCAGACAATGGAACATGCTAGACTCCTGGAATGTTTTGATGAAGGATGATGCTATGGAAAAAGTTTGCTATGGACGTGATTAGAGTTGCTGAAGGTTCTTGGCCTTAGGTCACTTCACTTTATTAGATTACCTACTCGGGCAATTTTTCGAATTTTATCCTAGACCGTCCTATTTTCTATAGGAGCGTAACTTATGGCTTGCTTATAAGACAAATACCCCCATTCCCGAGTCGGAATCGCTTAACATTAACAGGAGACGTTTTATTCGTAATTTTTTTTTAAATTTTTATACCAAGATCAGAGATGACAAAGAAGTTTCGATAACTTTAAACTTAATAGGTTCTACTAGAACGGTTGAGGCGCTGCACCCAATTTCATTCCAAAAAATTTGTATATTCTACGTAATGATTACTTTATTACAAAGAATAAAAAAAGTCACTCAACCTTCCGATCGCAATAATCTGAACCCGCTTTAATAATAATAGGAACAAAACCATTTGAACATCTTTCTGCTTGGTTAACAGAGAGAATATCGCAAATGGCTTTAACAATTTTCTTCCCTTTCCGTGGCCAAAATTTATAATCCCCTGCAGAAGGGCACTAAAATTTCCTGGATTATTTAAGGGGTAAAGTAAGTGTCGAGAGCACAAAAATTATGCGGACATTGTCGTTATTATAAAGGTTAGTGCAGGACGCTAGGACGACACCAGAGCGACTCCCTTTATGACTGGGAAACTACTGTCTTCTGTCTAGCCAGTACAGTTCACTGTGAAAGCTTAGTTAGAAGTTTTTTCAAAACACTAAGAAAGCTGGATGTATTTTTGTAGTTAGGTCTTAAGATTTTGTAGCCTCGGGCACGTTATACATTTTGTAAGACATGATACACTTACCATATTGAGCCACGACATAATATGTCGTCACGACTTAATGTATAATATTATTATACATTTCTAATAGGATAGCGTGGCAATGGCATACATTGACCTTCCTTCGTCTAGTCCAGGCCAATGTCTATCAGTGGACGTTATTCTTAAAAAAACAGTGTTATTATTGAATGAACTGTCCATCTATCACTCATAGATGATGACAATTATGATGATGATTGAATGAATGACGAGAATGAATGGTATGAATTGGAAGTCGTTTTTTTTAAACAATCAAATTATATTAGATCAACTTAAATAAAATCAGAAGCGGTGCTTCATAAAGACTCCAGTGTGGAGTCTAACTAAACCCAATATCTCTCGCTGGAAGCCCACAGCTATCAGTGTCGTTAACCCATTACCGTTAGTCTGAGCTGCCCTGTTGTCTTGTTTATCGAGTGTAGCGCGTACGTGGCGAGGAACATTTTCATTACCTATTAAGAATTAATAAAAGGTTCTGTATCTGTAATTTGACTGTATCTTAGATGCTCATGACGCACACGGTCATGTTTGAGAGCGCCGCCGTGAGTAGGCTGGGCATCACTGCCCAGCCTCTAGCCTACTCACGGCGGCGTATGTGAATGTATCTCTATTCCAAAGTCATATTATGATCTGAAAAAATAATTCTGCTGTGTATGTGCTGTGTGGTGCTGCCTTAGAATTTGCACCACCCCAACTCTTCCCGCGGTTGTCGTAAGAGGCGACTATGAGATGTCCACCGGGGCTGGCAGCACCGCCCCCTGCAGAACAATTTTACTACCGAACTGCGATCCCCAACCCACATGCCCATCGTGGGGATTATCGGCATGAGATTAAAACCAATAAGGCGTTTATCAGGAGACCTGTGTCCAGCAGTGGAATATAGGCTGTTGAGGTGAGGTGAGGAAATATTACTGAACTTTTAGACAAAGTTTCATATTGCCCAAAACGGTACCAGATGAGTGATGCTATGCAACTAGAAAACACAAGACCTGGGTCAAAATATTTGTATACCATTATTAACATTTCTGTTGCGCCAGAATCGTAACCGCAATCTTTTGCATCTTACATCGCTCACTGAGTCATAGAGGTTGTTTGTTGAAACAATTTTTAGGAATCTAATTTTATTGTTTTGATGTCTAAGGTCTAACACTAACTGTGTGTTGACGACGATGTGGCGCGGTGGGGGAAAGTCCGCCTGCGACGCAAGAGGTTGCGGGTTCGATTCCCGCCTTGGGACAAATGTTTGTAAGATCTGCAAATATTTGTTCCGTGTGTTCTGGGTATTTTCTATGAATAGTAAAAAAAATATCAATCTATGTAATTTAATGCAATAAGTCATCTAGTACCCATTACACAAGCTCTGCTTAGCTTGGGGCTAGATGATACTCTCTGGATTGCCCAGCGTTGGTTATTTATGTGCTGAGTTTGGCAGATTACATAATCGACCATTCACATCCACACCCACGCACGAGTATATTATATCTGTAGGTGATAATCAGGAAACGATAGTGGTACTACAAATCAAACGGCAGATAAATCTATAGTATAGGTAACTTATAGTTTCAATTACTTATGACCGAAGGCTGCCCTCAATTAGAGCTAGTGCGTGTTCGGAGTATCTTTGTGTGTGAATACATTTTATTCCCAACCCGCATGCCCAGCGTGAGGATTATGGGCATAACCTCCTGAGATAAAAGCTAAAAAGGCGCTAATCAGGGGAAGGCCTGCGTCCAGCAGTGGACCGATATAGGCTGTTTATTTTTATTTGGGAAATAAACAGTACATTATACATAAAAATACAGAAGTTAAATACACATTAACCAAAATAATTTCCTCCATTATGTAAACATATAGAGCTAAATAAACAGAGCAAATTAAAAAATAAATAAAGTTATTTGTGTAAAGTTAAATGTGTTATGAGGTGAGGCGAGTGATGGAGTTAAAAATACCATTAAGGATGTATGGTATTGCTCTTCCTCTGGTAGGTACCCTTAGTCGACCCTTACGGCATCCACGGGGTGAGTTTTAGAGGCCGGTTCTTACACCACGGCCAGGTAGGTATCATACTAGATCTGGAAATAGAGTACTTTTTATTTTGGTACAATGCTTGCGAAGCCACGTTTCATTCATCAATTAATCAGAATAATAAGTCTACTTGTTTATAAATAGATGCCGATACTCTTGTGGGTTATTTGAAAATCCTTGCAATGAATCAAACTATTGTTTAATAAAAACAAACAAAGCCTTGTTAAGCAAAAAGGGTCAAAAAGAACATTTGAATTAAAACCACAATACGTGTAAACGGTGTTAAATAAAAGTCAGACCTGCCAAATATTTTATAAATTAACAATATTATTATTATTTTCGCGTGCCACCGTCTATTTTGTTCTTACATGTCCAATCCATCCCAAGGTTGCCTGGAAGAGATCGCTCATAGCGATAAGGCCGCCTTTGTACTTCTTCTACTCTTAGCATTTATTTCTGTATTGTTATCTGTCTTTGTGTGGTACAATAAAGTATTATCTATCTATCTATCTATCAATAAGTTAGTGTGATTCGTGATTTATAAGTTAAGCCTACAGTTGTCTACAATTCTGTAAATTTCAATTTAATCTGTCACATCCTAATCTTAAGTAGGTCGCCTGCTTTAGAATTGCGTCACTGGCCTCTTCACTTAAAAAAAATGCATCCTAGAATTATGACGTGGTCTTCAGATTTCAGTACGCAAACTTACAATTTGTACAGAATACATTAATATTGAAACATCACAAAGCAAAATAGTACCTATAATTACCGATGTGTGTATGTTTGTTATTTCTTTACGCCAAAATTACTGAATTTTATCTAACATTTTGAACTGTAAGTTCTAGAGCACTGAACACACTACGAGCACACAGCAAATGATACGCGCGAAGCCGCTGGTTGAAGCAAGCTGATACTACAATAAGGTACATAACCCTTTATCGTTTGGAAGTTGCCAACCTTGTATAAAGCTCCTTGTACGAGACAATGCGAGCAGCCGTCAATTACCCGTAGTGATATTTGCATAGAATGAGGCTAAATGTTGGAACGCTACAAAAAGGGCGCATTGTGAGTTAAATTAGGACTGGGTATGGTAACGAGGATTGCCACTATGGTCAGTATGGTCGGAGGAAGAGAACGGTGGATGTGGTATCCTGTAAAAGAAAGTATTTCTAAGTAAGCACAATTGACGCTACCTACTTCACGCAAATGCCAATACATCCATGAAAAATAAATAAATCATTCATAAATGCAATACAATACAATACAAAATACTTTATTTAAATAATGCTGGACACACACAGCATTATCTAGCCCCAAGCTAAGCAGAGCTTGTGTTATGGGTACTAGTTGACTGATATACAATACATTACAAAGATAACATCCAGAACATCGTGAACAAATATCTGTAAAACATTACGAACATTTATCCCGAGGCGGGAATCGAATCTGCAACCTCCTGCGTCGCAGGTGGACCTTCGCCCGCTATGCCACTGAGATCGTCGAAAGATATTGAAAGAACACTTCCACTATTTTACTTAGAAGAAACTCAGGACGCTCTTACACAATAAAACCATGTTTAGTTTTGACAAAACATCAGAACTTCATTGACAGATTATTATCAATATTCACGGGTATTTATCGCGTTTATTTTCCTATTATTATTTTTCCATTTTTATTTTTTTGTAGGAAAATAGATAAATAAACGCGATATATACCAGTGAATATTTATAAAAATGTATTCTGATCGCCATACGTCTAAAAAACTCCGTTGTCAGATTTTTGATAGATTTATCATTATGTTCACTTCTGAGTTCACAAAATGTAGGTGATACCAATAAAATAGCTTTTACATACCGTTGCATCACTTCTCATTTCATCGTTTTTCCCATTACGTCATTGACTAACTTTTCGAAATCACACAATACCTCCTCCACATAACCAACCTCAATACTTTGACCATAACGGCAGCAGTTTTTGCCGCATCCAAACCAGCTGTTGCGTAGTTTATGGCGTGCAGCAGGTTTTTAGCTTTTGTTGCGTACCTATCTGCCCATGGAGATTCACCTGGGAGGTTAGGCCGCGGGCAGAGTGTACTTCAGTTATAAGATATCAAATAGAGATTGGAACGAAATTCGGCCATACGGTGACCCACTATTGCGCCCAAGGTAGCAAACGAAGCAAGTTAGAATTTTGACTTCGAAGAGTGTGCATTTAGTACACTTAATAAAAACGATTTTTGAATCAAATTACTTTCAAATCTTACCATAGATTTCAATTCTTTACAGAATTAGAACTTAAAATTAAATCAACCATGTCAGAAGAACAAAATAATTAAAAACAGACCACGTACGCTGAATTGAGAACCCTTTCCTTTGAACTCCGTTATGAAACTTTAACTTAATCTACAAACTGGGCAGTGACTTTGAAATGTGTTTTTTTATAAAGAATATTTGATTTAATTTTTTTGTTGTTGGTATCTTTAAATCAAGGTATCGCCGCTTCGCCAGCGTGGAGGCGGCCCAGGAGCTTTCTGGCCATCATTCCTTTTGCGACGACAATGAGCGATCGATACTCGGATCGAACAGGCAGTGTTTATTTGTAAATTATAACAGACGCCATGCCATTTTTATAAAGTCTGATGTTATTTATAGACAAGAGATTTACTATGAACATAATTTAAATTGTACGTGTTTCTATTGCGTGCATTTTATGAATTACTGTACGGTGAAATTAAAATTTTCGGAATCCGAAGATGATGAAATACAAGCTTTACCAATTCGACAATGATCGCTGGTGCCGCTATTGGAAATTCAGGAAATTAAAAAACAATGATACGCGAGAAAGACGTTTTTGTATAGGATTTGCATAATACCATGTCCGCACGGAAAGGGGCTCTGCTAAATCCCGTACAAATACGGAAAATAGTATTATTATTATTATTTACGATTTTTCCCGACGTTTCAATAGGTTTACAAACTGTCTGTAAATAAACACGTTAAACAGTACGAATAAGAATGTGTTCAAATCACGTTACTTTATAAATATTCCTCTCGATACTATCAAGAAACCAAAATCAGAGCTCTGCAGCTAGTTGCATTTCCAGTAGCGGCACCAGCGATCATCGTCGAATTGGTAAAGCTTGTATTTCATCATCTTCAGATTCCGAAATTTTAATTTCACCGTACAGTACGACATAAAATGCACGCAATAAAACACGTGACGTCTCAATTTGTATTTTATGGGATTTGCGTAGTTATCTGTCCGCAAGATAGAGGCGCTGTACCTAATTCTATAGAAAAAAAAATTGGTTGTCTGTAAAGTCGGTTTACTGACGATAGTTGAACGTGACAACTCAGAGCGAGGTAACGTCGCATGACGAGGTAACGCCGCATGACGAGGTAACGCCGCATGACGTCATGTTTTTTCGTGCGTGCAGCCGGCTCTATCGAATTATAAGACGTTGTCACGTCAAAAGGAGACGTAACGATCACGTCTCAAAACTATCGTCAATCGGACTCTGGTTCTTCCACTCAAAACTACCTATCAACTAACACAAAATAAAAGCTCGTGAGAAAAAATCCCCGATTAAGAACACAATCGTTATCAGTAATCACATTAATAAAGATGTAGCCATAAAGGTTATCTAGTACAAGAGTCGCGAGTGTCGAAACTATCTTATCGCTAGAGGCGGCCGTGTCGAATCTCGTATCAAGAGAGGAGGCTACAATACTAGCGGGTATAAAAGTTTTGATTTGATTCGAATCCCATAATTTTACACTGTTTTTAAGTTTCGCGGCACAAATCCGTCGGGAATAAAAAAATATGGGACCACTTAGGGATTTTACACTTGGATAATTAATTTTCTAAATAAACTCCTTGATTGACGGACAAATCGACGAGCATACATAATAAAACATACCAAAATATACCCGAACATAAAACCTCCTCCTTTTTTCGAAGCCGTTTAAAAATAATTAAAATCCTTCCTTCCCTTCTCCTACTCATCAACATCCTAAGCCGTAACAGGCCACATACACGTGAGCGTCTGAAATTCCCAGTAGCAGTCTGGGGTCAGGAAATTGGCAGTGATATACCCCCGTACCTCCTACAGTTGGTCCTGCGCCTGAGCTTTTACCGGTCGTATCGGTCTGCGTTCCATCTGATAAGGAGAGTGAGGGAAGAGAGAGTGCACCTGTGTTTGCACACACACTCGTGCACTATAATATGTCCTGCGCACATGACTCGTCCCGGTTGGACTGGTCGATGTGGCCGAAGATTCAGCTAGGAGGACATGAACACTCCGGTTCATTACAACATCCATGAGCGACTAGTTCCTCCCGGTATCTCTTTCTAAACCTTTTAAATGGACTTGTTGCTAGTTTCATTCACTTTTTTCTGAATGACCATTCCATTCACTGCCCAGTGCCCAGCCTTTCCGACTTGCAAGGGCGCTTATGCTGCTTAGCTGTACAAACTGGTAATATGCGTCACGGGGATAAGTGTGAGGCTTTTATAATTTATTTATTTATTTTAAATCAAACCGCTATACTTACTCTAAATTTCATGGCCATACAAAATTATCTTGTTGATTTCCTTTAAGTCTGAGATCTATTAGACGAATTCGAGTAAATCTTATCAAACTCGCTGTAACCAACTCAGTCATTGTTATCTCGGGATGATCGTAGATAAATTAGGTAACTCTGCCCGATCATACGTCTTGTTCGACCTTTTCAGAATCTTTTCCAAATTTTGTTGTTTGTATATAAGTTATATCATTTCTAGTTCTGGTGACAGACTCATCCAAAATAGATCTCTAGTCAGTATTTATTTCAACACCTCTATAACGTTTTTTTTGGCTCTTTGATGATGCAGTTGCCCAAGGTGAACACTAAATTAGACAAGTCAAAGAGATTAAAGCGCCGAAGTCACTCTTTTGTACTTTTCGAAATACCTTAAGTTATCTACCCCGAACAGGTACTCAAACGCAGCACGGAAAACTTACTGTGAAAAAATAGTGACCGCAATTCTTTGACAGTTTTCCACGATAATCTGTCAAAAATGCGTTACTTGATCTTTAAGTTAACATCCGTCTTTAAATGTGAGAACAATAATTGCGATCGTGTTAGTTCATTTTGAGAGTTCTGTTTCGATTCATGACACGATAATAAATCACATAGGTTTAAAGAACTTTATTCTCATACAAACACAAGGCTCACTTATAATGAGATACATAAGAACAAAATTATTTTAGGTTGAGCAATATTTAAACTAACCTCTAGTACCTAAAATAAAGTACAAATAGGTAAATTATTATCTATTAAGTAATGATATTATTTAAACACTAAACAGTATAACAAGTAGTACTTTATTATATTATGAAATAGGTATGCATAAACTTTGGTGTTACTAAATATGTAAGTATATTAGATATGTAAACATTTTTATTCGTGTATTGTTACAGAGTACGTACCTACATGTAATTTAAGTTAATTTTTGAAGGCATTCAAATTAACACATTCCTTTACTTTAGTCACAGCTTTAGTGGTAGCAGCGCCCCCTGCAAAACAATTCTACTACCGATCTGCAATCCCAACCCGCATGCATGGGGATTACGGGTACTACCCCCGCTATCTTATTTTCTTTTCAATTAATAAACTACATAATTATGACAGAGAAGAAAAAATAAATATCATAGCAAAGTTAGCAAGGCTACGCTAGCGTAAGTTATTTGGTTAATATAATAATACTTACCCACGTGTTTATTCCCAAGTAATAAGGAGAGACATTCATACCCTTTCGGACAAGCCCGGCTAAGCCAGAGTCACGATAAACCCCTTAATGCAGTTCAGTAGCCATTTTCTTCGCTGTCAAGTGCCATTAAAAGTTTAAGCTCTTGGCCTAGGATGGGGAGCTACTAAAATGAGGCTTTATCGCGTAAATACGATGATGAAGAGTTGGTTTAAGATTTATAATTCCACTTAAGAAATTAAAGGTTATGTGGTTTTTATTATTAGCGAAAAGTACCTTCCTTACCTTCTCCTAATTTTTTTAGATAAAACTTTACTTTAGCTTTCTCGTTTTCTCATTGACGTTAAATTTATTGTATTATCTTTAAATTTCATAACTTTAAAACTTCTTAAGGAACCATAAGTAGTTTTTAAAGTTCTATTTAGATTATCTTAAATATCACTTTGTAATAATCCCGCAACACTAGCGACAGGTTCTATTGCGGTGACTCCGCAGAACTAACGTTGAGCGTGACCCGCGTAGAGATGGCGTTAATGAGGTCTGTGTAGAAATTTCGAAATTACAACTTCTTTCGGTCACGTAGAAACAGATTTTAGCGTCCTTTAAAATTATGAAAACTTGTTTTGGATTTTATTGACATGGTTTCGCCCAGTTCCATATTTCTTAGCTCTAGACTCTAAAGCACTAGAGACTAGTCCAGTGACCTAAAATTACCAAATTAAGACCATTGATCATCCTCCTGAGAGTTTTGTCTTTAAATTATACGTAGGTACTCTTCTTTATTGGGAGAATCGGCTTCCAATATTTCTATTGAAATTTGCCCCTTTTTTTACATCATGACGCCTCCTGAACTGACGACTCAGAGATTGTTTGTGTTATTTCGAGTCATAACCGTAAATGTTGCCTTGAAATTAAATTTAAATTTCCAAGCTTCCGTCCAAAAGCTTCTTCGTCCTTTCTTTCAATAACTTACAATAACTCCGGTTGATAGTTCCCGAGGTGTTCCAATATAGTGTTCATAAGATCGTGGTTCATTTGTCACGGCTGCCGACTGCCGTAATAACCAGCCTCCGTGGCACCAGGCCAGGTTTAGCAGTACAGCGGCGGGGGACAAGGTTTGAGCTTACAGCTGGCTTTTGGATTGTTTATTGTTATTTTTAAACTTCACTGTTAAAAACTGCTATTTACTCTATGGATTATGAAGAAAAGAATAAAAAATGACGTACCGAATTTATTAATTTATTTTATTTATTTATTATTACTTAGCTGTAGATACTTAAGGATGTCAAAATCACAGGATAGTACAGAAAGGTGGCAATAACTATTAGACTACACCTGCTCGGAAAGTTGCCTATTCCTTTTCCAATTATAGAATATAAATTATGTCTTTGCAGGCCTTTAGGAAAAACTCTATGGAATTTCATTTCTCACGTGTTTTAGCGGGAGGAAAAAAATGTATGGAAATCCATTTCTATCGTGTTATTTTTTTTTTCCTAAAAGATCGGCCGGTAGCTATGGTTATTTTCGTTCGGTCAAACGACATAAAGTTTTTACTCCATGTCCATTAGGCCTCCTCCGATTTCCGAACAATATTTTGAAAAAAGAACCCAAAGGCTGACGCGGTCAATGAGGTTTTACCAACATCATTGGGTGCGGTAAGTTCTTCTAAATTAATATAAATTTCAATTAATAATTAATTCTGCTTTTTATTTTCCTCGAAGGTGTAGTATAAAGCACTATTTCTCACTCGGCAGAAAGTGCGATTCCTACCTCGTGTGTTTTAAGGCCAAAACGACACACTCGGTAGGAATTGATCACTTTCTCGCCTTGGTGTAAAATGCACTATTTACCCTTGCTGCCTAAGGGTATAGTTTTATGCCCATTGCCCATAGTTGATAATGTGAGAGTATTGTGATCATTTTGAATTGCGGCCCTAATCGGCTGAAGGGGGTGCTGATGATAGCGATTAATGTAAGAACCTGGGCCCGTACTCTTAAAAACGAAATAGAAGTTTCTGATTCGTTTTCGTGCAAACGCTAATCTTATGCAAACGACTTTGTCATAAGAGTTGGTTTTGCACGTCAACGAAAACGAACCTTCAATTTTCCTTTTCCGTTTGGATGTGTTAGTATAAGAAGATTTACAATCGCGTTCGCTTATAACAACGACCAAACCTTTGCACCATGGCAAGTAGCAAAAGTGATGCACTGGCACACTCTGTATGGTGCCCGGCGAATATTATGAAACCAGCATCAGCCGCGGTTTGCGCCTTACGGATTTTAAGAATATGAAGGTTTACGAGTTAGACGAACGAGTGTTTGAATTGAATAAGTCTTTGGAACAAAGAGGTTGATTTCGGTCAGTACATACCTACATTTACGAAAAAGTATTGGGAGCAAAGAGGTCTCACACGAACCTTATCGGAATTCGACTTGAGGTACGGTTTGCAAGTGGTATAAAAATGCTTGCATCATAAAATTATTTAAAAGTATACACAGTTTATTTAGATACATTTGAAAAGTATGAAAAATATAAAAATGTGAACGTTAAACTAACTTAATGAACCTTAAAACTGCTTTCGTATCCCATGGTTGGTACCATGGGAGCTCAGGCGGATCTGTGGAATAACAGATTTCTTTCGTTTTTATTTTACTTTAATCTATGCTCGACATTATTTCGGCTAATCCTATCTACAACAACTCAGTCAAACCAGTCACAAGCCGCAGGCCCCAAGCAGTCCACATGCACAAAACTTAGGGCCATAACGCGTAACCAACATGATCCCTGTATAACGAGGCCGTCCACTTCATCCGTCTGTTGGCCTCTTTGGTTTCCTAATGGCTCATAAACAGTGCAAGAAACCACGGCGAGGCCTGCAGGGGTACAACATAATAGGCACTAGATGTGGCTTATCAATGAGTAGTTATGACTTTATGAGAGACCACTTACGTTAAGGTGAAAGATACTGTAGTAAATTATGAATGAACAAAACGCAAAATTACGAAGACGCATTTTCATTTTCAAGTATTTTTATTGAGTTCATTTTTTTTTTTTTTTTTAATAAATTTATTTAGTGAAAATGGAATCGTGAAATCCAGACCCAGTAGATGCTTCACAGATAGTTACCAAACTTAGGCTAAAAAATTGGCACTACTTCCCAAATAACGGTTTTTTTAGCTAGGTCGGAACTATAAATTAGATATACCTTACCTATTTCTGATGGGTTCAGAAACTGTTTCAGTTGGAGTATTCGGAAAATAACGACAATCACAAAATTACTTTAATGTTTTTTTGTAATATTCACCTATCACCTATCAAAGCTACGTGATACCTAATCGAAGGGATACGAAAAAAATTCTAGCTCTAGCTAGAAAATGGTCAAATAAACACGTCCAGAACGGATATTAATTCCCCCTTCATCTTGTCTGATCCAGTGCCCATAGCCCCGCGGTACTCCCATAAAGTAAGTTTTCGGGATAATCCAACAAATTTAACGCTTGTTTCATTACCGCGGACGCCGTGATACGATAGTTAACTTACATCGTTATGGATCCGGGGGGAATATGTATGAATAGTGGAAGTTTTTGCTTTTCCTGGACTTGTGGTTCATTTAATGGGAGTGGAGTGCCACAGGTGAGACAAGGTGCTGTGGATTGTTTTTGAAAAAACATATTTGTTTTGAGTAGAAAGAGAGCCTATGTCCTGCAGTGGGACGGAAAGTGATCCTAAAAAAATGTTTATGTAAACAAAAGTGCTTCGCATTCACTCCCCAGCCTCGGCAGGCGCGACAAGATGTCTGTCCAGATCTCAAGAGATGTCCGTGCAGATCTCAGTTCCCTTACTTAGAATAAGAATTAGAATTAGGGCCGCGCCGCCGCCTCAACCACCTGCAGATACTTAGACATGTGCGTATTGATCTATGAAAGTGTTAGTACACCGCATTCACTGACCAACCTGGGCAGAGCAACCCGCAGGGCCGCACCGCCGCGCCGCACGCCTCAAGGACCGTGGTCTAAGAAGCACATATTGTCTGTCTGCAGATAGACATGTGCTTCATAGACCACGAAAATGTTAATTACATTTTATAAAAAATGTTTACAATGGGTAGGTTGAACAGTGGACTGGTCCACTGGTCAAGATCATTGTATGCATGGACAGATCATGCTATGTTTCGTTTGGGCTGTTTTTGTTTTGCGCCTCCTGAGTCCTGATCCTTGGAGTTATAGACTTTGTAAATTATACAAAGTCTACAATAATAAGACCATTCAAGGGTTACATAATAAGACTTGGCTCGTTAATATTCATGATTACTTTACCTCGTTCTAGATTAGTAGAATCCTAATATTGATATGTTTCAGTTAAAGGCCTTTACGTAACTTATGTATTACAAAAATCGTAAGAGCACGCTGGTCAAATTATTTCCTTACTAAGCGATAAGTATAAAGTGTGCTCAACAAAATCCACTCAGCCTTTAGCTAGCATTCTGCTCTGAAGTTACTATTGGGTCATCTGAAATTCTATATTAGAGTGACCATGGGGTATCGTGGAACTGATGGTTTCCTAAAAAAATATTTATTTAATTTTCAATGTCAGTCAGTGGGTGAGGAGGAATGAGGTTCTGATAGTTTTTTGTAGAACGTTAGGCCACAGGCCTGGCGCACAAAACGAACAAAAGCACAAAACAAATGAATTTTGTAATTTCGGCTGACACAAAATTGTTTCGGCTCTCTCTCTCTCTCTCCCGTCGTGTTCGCCGAGGCGGTTATGATGTAGGATGAAGTAGAAACTACCAGGTGGATTGAACTTGAAGTTTGTGGCCTCGTCTAAGTACATACTTGTATTTTTGTAATAATGTCCTCATTATTGGGTCGGCAGTGTGCGTGTTTCGTCGCTGACAGTACAGCCGTCCATATGCCTCGGTACCTAACCGATTTCCATAAGACGCACGCATGTCTGCCACCTTAAGATATGAAAAAACTGTTTATTTGTTTTTATTTGTACAGTATCATGGTCACCCCACAGTTTAAACCACGACTAACTGCCGGACTATTTTGCGTTCTGGCGCCCAGCGGATAAAATAGAGCTAGCCGCATCCCTCGGCTTTACTTGGATTACGCTCACTACTGTAATTATTGTAGCAATTTCATTCTGGACGCAACTATTCTAATGCTAGTAAGTAATGTGGTCGTAGAGAAGGTTTTAGGGTGTTTGAATTGGCAGAAATATTACTATGGCATGGTTAAACTGCAGTGTGCGTTTTCAGAAGGAAGCAGAACTGGGAATGAATACAGAAGTGAGGGCATGAGACAATTTTTTGCAGTTTCCGCCTGCAATAATATATTTGCAGAAGTTGTAAGCTTTAAAAAGACGCCATTGCCTGTTTTCTTCTTCTTCTTCGTAACACTGTTGTCAGAACGGTCGTGGTCATCATTAAAGTCAGATACAACGGGGTAAATATCCTGCTGTAAATGACTTTAGTCTTAATAATCATGATGGATTTAAAACGTTCTATCGTGGTCATCATGTTCATTCTTTATGGGTGGCTGTTGCGATCCGCCTCGCCATGTCTCACCATATTTCTCTATTTTTGGTATTTATACTGCACTCGTGTAAGGGATCGCCCACTGCGAATCCAATCTGGTCGGTGCATCGCATGGGGGATCTTCCGGCCTAGTGCCTTCCTCTCTGCCCTGCACGGCAAGACGGTCAATAGAGTCACCGCCCCGCCTTAAGACGTCTCCGAAGTATTTGCCTCTTTTACAAGCTGTCGAACAGCCATTCTCTAATTTTACAAAATATCATATATCCCATATAACCGATGTCCATTTATCGGAGAAAGAATTATGTTATTTTGAGATAAAAGCTGCCCGAACCGTAACCTCACGTTACACCATATAACTTTTATTCATTGCACACCAAAGAACAAGGCTGTCCCAGTGTAAAGCAAATTAGTCAAGTGACTAGCCCAAGTACTGGAGCCAGTAACTAGCCTTATTAAATTAGAGCGATACTCTGCTAAGATGGTAAGATAAGAAAATTAAGTTAAAGTTGATTTTAACCGCCGGCAATCCGCGATGGCTGAGTTTTACTTTAATTGTTTTAACTATTTAAGTGAGACTGAAAATTTAAGATAAATTTTGAACTATCCGTTTCGTGAACTGTGTCTTGAATTATGAGAAGATGAAAACGCTGACAACGAGCAAGTCCTTGAATAACTTCTCTGTTATTTCTTCTAAATACTTACTTCAGTATGTAGGTACTTCATGGTTTAGTTTCTTTTGTTTATACATAACTGTCATTTTGTATTACTGTCTAGACAAGGTATTAATCTAAGAATCGAGTTATGTTTCTTGTTTTTTTCGAAGACTACAAACAATGTACCCTGCATTGGGGAAGACTAAAACAGAAGATAGAGCTGCCCGAACAAAGTCTATTTTTCTGTGGGCCCAGTTGCCCACAGAATCCTTTTCTTGTGATTTCATAAATTTACATTTTCATTATCTTTATCCGTCAGTGTCCGGTTCATGGAAGTGTCATACGTCTTAGAGGCGGAGGAGGCGGTACCTACTTACCTAGGTACAATAAAATGATCGATAATTTTTCAGCTGAAATGAGGCGATAATTTAATGTCAAAAAATAGTTCGACCAGACTAAAAAGATGACGCTTCTAGTTTTAAATTATTGGAATAGACCCTGCACAGGTTTAATTCTCAGTATTTACACTGACTTGAATTGATTATTAAATAACTAATAAATTATAAAAAATTCATAAATCAATGGTAAAAATTGGGGCATCTGGAAAAAAAAATCAGTTTCCAGTTTTCGTCGCTGTAAAATCACTATAAAACTGTTGATCCAGATGCCCCAATTTTTACCTTCTGACATGACACTCTACCGCAACCATATTTTTCCGCGAAAGACCCCTGCCATCTATTAAGTTCTAATGTAACTAGGGTTTTTTTCTTATTTAGAAAGTGCCTCATTGGATTGTTGGGTGAACGTTTTATCTATATACAAACGAACACCGATAACTCCACTTAAGCACGATTGAAATTGATCGAGCTCTATCTACTAAAATGTGTCGTCTTTTGAGAAATAATTTGTTCGTAAAGACTACATGATGATGCCCTGTGAAAATTCCAGCAATAATATTAATGAATCATAAACCGTGTACTGACCGGTGTTAAGCGAGCGTTCGTGCAGTCACTGGGAAAGAAGGTCAAGTATTTATGTTCCTTGAAGAAGGTGCTCGCAACGAGCAATGATACGAATTTTTCACGATTCATACTCGCTGCGAATAGTACATGACGCCCCGTAACACCGGTCAGTACCCGACTTAACCAGGCATCTTAGCTTTACTGGAACTCTATCCAATAGGTATCACAAGTTTAAAGGTCCAGCAAAGGCTGTAAACAGCAGCAGTGGATCTCGGCAGTATTTCACGGTGTACTGTACGAGGCTGAAAAATAACGTAGCAGGCGGCCCCTGAATTATAAAGTCCGAACTTTAGCGAGTGCAGCGTCACATGGCACCGGGGTGAATTAAAACAATTCTGGGTAGGGGTGGGAGGTGCGGTCTTCGGTTCTCTAGATCGGGACTAGGTCTGTGTTCTTTAGTCAAGACAAGACTGAATACATGAATAAGTAAATAAATAATGCTGGATAATCCACACAGCATCATCCAGCTTCAAGCTAAACAGAGCTTGTGTTATGGGTACTAGATGACTGATAAACTTTATACTATACATTACATTTCCCTATTTTTTTTTACTATACATAATGGTATTTGTCTAAAATTTATGCCCTCTGTGGCTTATGGTCAGCCACATTGCCATAGTGGTCAAATTATGATCAATTTGACTGCATGAGTTTTTGTAAAATAGCCACGCTCTTAATTGTACCCAATAAAAAAACTCGAAAAATAAATACAGGGTGCTACGAAACATGTGTACTAAGCCGAGAGGCCGAAAGCCAAGGGTGATTCTGGACCCTAATTAGATCAACTTTTGTTCTACGATTTATTCTTTAAATTAAGGTTTCATTTTCTATTATTGAAAAACTAAATTTAGGCTTTTTTCTTCATATTCGTGTTTTTTTCGTGTATTCTTGTGTTCGTGTACCTTATTTACTTTTTTAATCCTTTCGGCTGAGTGCACATGTTACGTGGCACTCTGTATGCCAATGCACACAATATCTACAATATCTATTAGATTAAACAATGCCTATAGCGGAAAGAATCATTGTTATAGAATCATTTAGGTGCAAATAACCAAGAGATACCGGCCATAAAACCGACGACCGACGTTTTCAAGACCGAGTCTTTTCCCCTCCCTAGCGCCGGCTGCGACACACCCGCTAAAGAAAGACAAACACGCAAAGTTGCCAGGCTGTTGTTGAGATTATTAAATTTCAACAACTTTAAATAAACTGAATCTTAAATTTTGGGAGTTTTGTCTCTTGTTATTAATCAAAGAGATACTTTTAAAACAAACAAGGGAGCTTTGGGTCATATTTTAGTGAATCACCTACAAATTAAATTAGAAATAGGGAAGAAAATATGTACCAACTTCATTATTTTAAATCTGTTTTGTTAGTTGGCAATACTACGAAGTATTTGCTATTGTATTATTTTTACTAAATTACCCTTAAAGGGTCAATAATTGGGCACTTTACCCTATAATCTAAAAAATATAATATGTATTTTTTTTACCTTTTTCTGTGAAATACCTAACATGCGTAGGTAGATAGATGGTTCCAAGGAAAAAGACTAGGTACAATGTGGACGCTACTACGAAAGAAGTGGGATAGTGCATATAGTTGCATATCCCTGAAGAAAAACTTTAAAATAACCTGGGAGCTACAAAGCTTCAAGACTCTACACAATTAAGTGCCATGTAAAGCATTTATTTGTAGAAGGTTTTTGAAACTACCCACTTAGACCATCCACCCTCACCTCAACAGCCTATGCTGGTCCACTGCTGGACGCAGGCTTCCCCTGATAGCCTTATTGACTTTTATCTCAGGGGGGTAATGCCCATAATTCCCACGCTGGGCATGCGGGTTGGGGATCGCAGTTCGGTGGTAGAATTATTCTGCAGGGGGCGCTGCTGCCCTCCCCCACATAGATCAATGACTGAGCAAGTTTTTATAATACGCGCCTCGGAAAGCGCCTGACCTCTCCCCTCTCGAAAGTGAGGGAATAGAGAGTGCAACTGTGTTTACGTACCTACACACTTGTGCACTATAATATGTCCTTCGCATCTGGCTAGTCTCCGATGAGACTGGCCGCCGTGGTCGAAATTCGGCTAGGAGGACATTATTATTATTATAATACGCGCCTATGAGTTTTTTTATAGTCCATCATTTCAGATTGTAGAGTAGCTACTGATTGCGCTGTGATTATAGGTAAAATCGCATATTTTTTTAATTTCAAACAATCGCAGTAATAATGTTAATCTCTTTCACTAGCATTTACTCTGGCTAGAAAAGTTAACGAACTACACGTCCAAACTACCCAGACCTCCCATTCACAATGCATTTTTTTTACTAAAAGTTCTCCATAAACTGGACTCTATCAACCAATTTAAGCTGAGCTTTCGAGAATAGTGAGTATTAACAGCAGAGGGGTTTTGACAAAATGGTCGTGTTCAACCTTTTCAGGGGTTGTAGTTGGCTTAGCTACACTAATTACGTTAAAAAACAACGCTTTTAGTTCTCAAAGCGGGTCCTGAGTGTTCAAACTTGACCCAGATTGTGGCTTTAAGCTTTTGGTGAAATGAACAAAACTTGAGTTAGTGACGTCATGTGGATTTCTAAGCATTTAAAGGTTTTATGGTTTTGTTTTTAAAAGCTCTCATTTCTGAACGAAATCTAGGTAACTAATTAATACCTGCCATTGACTTTGAATGCCTCGGTTAATATTTCTGCTGAGCGGCAAAACGGTTTTTGAATTGATAAGTATGTAATCAGTGTACCTATTAATTACCAGATAAGTCTATTTCTGTAGAAATGAACCTATTAAGTACCTGTTTTATATTGACCTAAGTAAGTACTTATTTTCACATTATTGCACATATTTTTTTCTTTACCATTTACGGGGGTCAAAGTTCAATCTTATTTCAAATTTAAAGTCCAATTAAAATAAAACCAACCTAAAAGACATTTCTCCAGGATTTCTTTTTAATCAATCGTAACTGTCAAAGACACGTCGCTTCTGAGTCGCAATTAAAAATTGCTTTGTACGCGTATGTCCGCCTTTACGGAATTAACGCGCGAAACAAGCTAGGAGCCTTAATTAAATTTTAAATTTCGAACGTTCTGCGAGGAAAGGATTGCCGCGTAAAGTGAAATGATTTGTTTTCTTTTTTTTAGCAAGTGTCGGTAGGGTATACTGCCAAATGTGCTTGATTTATTTTGTGCAGTTTTATGCAAGGAGGATTTTTAATTTTTTATTGAATATGTACTTAGATTATAGCTAAATAAGAAGCTGTAAAAGATCCCTACCTGGTACCTGCTTGTTATTAATTTTTCACCTACTTCGAACTAATATGATAAATGCGAAAGTATGCAGTTGGAAAGATAGATGTTCGTTTGTTACAAAGATGTAAATCGTTTTGGTTTGTTATTATTAAATAATGACTATCTCTCTTCAAATTTTGAAGCCAAAACTACTAAGCGGATCGAAAATATGACAAGATGTAAGTCTAAACTACGAAATAGGATATTTTTTATCCCATTAATCAGGTCCCATGGGTAATTTTAATTTTACTTTATTAAAATCATAATAGGTAATAATTTTACTATTACCCAGATAAGTATAGTACCTAATAATTATTTTTTCTGACATGTAATATTTTTACCAATAAATTTTAATTATTCTGATAGAATTATTCTATAAACGTGTTTCCATAGAAGCAATGCGCACCAAGCCGCGGGCAGGAACTAGTTTCTAAATAAACTTCTCCTGTGCTTTAACTTTTTAAAACACTGAGAACTTCTTGAAAATTTAATTAAAACTAAAAACATGACGACACATCATTCGTGCGTCCAACCAAAAAATGTGAATGAAAACACGTTCCACATTTGAATAGTGGAAATTAAAAAAACTCGCTAGCTCGCGCTAACGTTGGCAACATTGAATACCTACTTGTGATGCCAGTACTCAAGCTGCTCTGAAAGGACTCATGCATAGGAATACGCACCAGGTTAAAAACTACGGGTTTTTTTGCTGAATGTACGAATATTTTCAGAGGTTGGTAGCGCTGTTTTTTAAGGGACGTCGACATTTTTGGTTCTTAGTAAATAGGTTGAAAAGTATGAAAGTGTGTAAAAGTAATGAAACTGAAAACCAAAACATTATAATTGTTTATTGAATTGCTAAGAAATTCAGAGGGAGACTTTAATAGGTAGCTACGCAAAATCCATTGTAATATTGTAAAAGCAAAGTAATTCTGCATATCTGTCTATTTGCTACCTTTCCATGTCTTAACAGCTGAACAAATCTGCATGAAATTTGACGGGGAGGTAAGCGGTATTCCGGGAAAAAACATAAGTACGTACTTAATCTTTATTTAATCCCCGAAAAGCTCGTGCCAAGCCGCGGGCAGAAGCTAGTGTTCTCCAAGATTAGCAATTAGGTATTTCAGTTTAAAGACTCCAGAAATCATAATTCTATTATGGCAAATATGGCAATTATCTCCTTATTTTAACATTAGAATGTCAAACGAAGAATGGAAGATTGAGAAAAAGAAACAAAATTCTAATGTAGAATGACATTCTCAAGATCGGTCCTTCAAATTGAGAACAGAAATGCTGGATCTTTATTGGTTGAAAATATGAGTGTTCTTCATTCGAATCACGTCTCGATTTCTATTCGTCGAGCAATATTTACAGGAGTTGTTGAAAGCTAGTAACAATGTCGGTGGAGCGGTGACAAAGCGTTTTTATTTCTGTGTAGAAAAGGAAATAGTGCTGGATTTTCTTACAACGTTTCTATGTAGTGTTTTTACGTAGTGAGGTGTTTGAATACACAATTATGAGATAATAATTTAATTGTTTTGAAAAAACTAAAAACTTAGGTAATTAATCACATAATAATTACATAATTTTTTTAAGTTTTGTAGGATAGGTAATAATCCCTCGAGAATATTTTGTTTATGGGACTACCACGTAATTATTCTTTCTACAATAACGAAATAGATTTTAAAACCGTACATAATTGACGGGGAAATCGACGGACAAAAAAAAAATTACATACAGCCGAACACAGAGAACCTCCTCTTTTTTTGATCTCAGAACCTCTTCCCTTTTCGAAGCCGTTTATAAAAATAGGATTCGTGTTTATGGCTACACGACAAGAAGACGTGAAAATTTTAAAAACTAAAAAACAAAATAAAAAACTGGACTGAGGTTCGGTTATACTAGGTACTCTAACAGATTAACCCAAGAACATGACATTTAGGTTTCATTCACACTTTTAAAACAAGAAGGTTTTTAATAATCGTTTTCTAAATATCCGAACTCTACAGCGTTGGATGCTTAAAAAGCTTCTGCACTCAATAAAAGCTTCGAACTAACACCTACGTCAAAACATATAATCAGACAAATATATACTGACAAATATCTGAGTGGTGCAACCAAATTAATTTCACTTGATTAAAAATTCCTCCCCACGTCAATGACTATCATTACGTTAGCGTTACCTTCGAAACGGAGTAGAAAAGAATAATTTAACCCTTCCGGGGTCAGTCCTACGCGCTTAATACGTCAAAGCGCGTCTTCATAGAGGCACTCGGAAAAACTCTCACGTACGTATGCGGGAACTACGCAAGTATAAAGGTGTGTTCACAGTGTACACAGATATTTCTTTTTATTGGCCATAGACATAGACACATAGACTAGACCTCTAAAACAGGACAACGCAACGCTTGACAGACCACCAAATTTTGTGCTCATCCTATAACCGCCGCCCAACCTAAAATATTTTTCGATTTCACACTGAGTCATTATTAAACTAATTATAATAGCTCAATTTAAGCAAAATACAATGTCTGTGTCTGTCCGTCTGTCAACCCTCTTTTGTCAGGAACGCATGGACGTATCGAGTTGAAATTAACGTCAAATACCTCTTAGAGCCGCAATATAAATAAAACTTTGAAGTCACTCACTCACTATCCTGGCGCATCAACCCCGAAGTGGGTCTTGGCCTCCGACACAATAGATCGCCACCGGCTTCTGTCCTGCGCCGCCTCCGTCCAGTCCGGTTCGAAGATTTGAAGTGAGCGAAGGTCCTTCTCCACTTCATCCTTCCACCTGTATCTGGGCCGACCGACTGGTCGTCGGCCAACCGGCGCTCCAAGAAAAGCCCGTTTTGCAGCCCGATCTTCCTCCATTCGTAGCACGTGGCCGAGCCAGCGCAGCCTGTGTGATTTTGTTTCGCCAATAATGTTGGGCTCGGCCACTAGTTCCGCGATCTCCCGGTTCTTCCGTACCCTCCAGGATCCGTCTTCTCGTCGGACAGGACCTAGGATCTTCCTGAGCACTTTTCTCTCCGTCACCAGAAGCTTGTGTTCTTCTTTCTGGGTTAGTGTCCAGGCTTCACATCCATACATCAAGATCGGGCGAATGATCGTCTTGTAAATGCGAATCTTGGTTCTTCGGGAAAGGAGCCTGGACACTAATACTTTATGTAGCGCTGCACTGCATCGGAGCGTGTTCTGGGCTCTTATGTCTATTTCATCGGTTCTGGTGTTAGTATCCGTTATAGTGCATCCCAGGTACTTAAATCTATCCACTCCCTTGAAAATTGAGTTGCCAGCCACAAGGTCCTCGCGTCGTTGTCGAAGGTTTCTTGCACGTCGCATATGGATGTACTCAGTCTTGTTTTTGTTGATGCTGAGGCCCACAGCCGCAGCTTCCTCTTCCAAACATCGGACTGCTTCGACGACTTCGCACCTGTTGGCTCCTAGCAGCGCAACATCGTCTGCGTATCCTATCACCTTGTGTTGCCCATTTAACTCCACTCCACCACTGAGAGACATAACTTTGCGGATAATGTGTTCTAGGGTCAAATTAAACAACACAGGTGACAGGGCATCCCCCTGTTTCAATCCGCTCACTATCTCGAATTCCTCAGTTAGATCTGAGCCCACACGTACCCTGGCCCGGCTTTCGTGTGTAGCTACTTTTATCATTTGTACTAACTTGACCGGAATGCAGAAGTTCCTTAGGATGTTGTACAAGGTTCCTTTGTCGACACTGTCATAGGCCTTAGAGAAGTCAACAAAAAGGGAGTGAATGTTCTGTGCGTATTCCCACTTCTTTTCCATCAGTTGCTTAAGGAGGAAAATTTGGTCTACAGTGCTACGGTTATGTCTAAAGCCACACTGATAGTCTCCCAAGATTCTTTCCGCGTAGGGCTCTAGTCTACTAAGTATCACGTAGGACAGTACTTTGTACGCACTTGCAAGGAGAGATATGCCTCTGTAGTTTTCGCACTTTTTCCGACTTCCCTTTTTGTGGATTGGGCATATTATTCCTAGGTTCCACTCTTTAGGTTGGTATTCTTCCTCCCAGACCTTTAAAATCAGTTGGTGCAAGGCGTGGTGGACCGTTTCACCGCCGTGCTTCCACAGCTCAGCTGGAATATCATCCGCTCCCGGCGCTTTGTTATTCTTAAGCCTCGATATTCCAGCCCTGACTTCTTCGAAAGTAGGTGGTTCTACTTCCTCCTCATTTGGCTCCTCCGTCCCTTCAACAGTTACTTCAGGGAAGTTTAAACTTTGAAGTCACCGCACTCAAAAGTTACAGCCGTTTAAGTTCGAATATTTTGAAATTTCCGAGGAAATCACATGCACACAAAACCTATAGGGTACTTCCCGTAGACCCAGAATCATAAAATTTAGTAAGAAGCAAGGTCTTATAGCACAAATAAAGGTAAAAATCCAGAAACTAAATTTCTAGTCTATTCACAAAAATAAAAATGTTGACTCTTCCCATGGACCAAAACCTACAGGGTAGGTACTTACTTCCTGTTGACCTACAATCATGATAATTTGACGAGACACAAGGTCTTACGGAACCCTTAGTGCGCGAGTCCGACTCGCACTTGACGTTTTATTTTGATTTTACACCTCGTTTGTGTCTACTATAACTCTAAGCCTTCTTCTTCTATGACACATCAAACAAGTCTCGCAGCTGCGGTGCCCCTAACTGTTTATATAAACCTAACAAAAGTGTATTTTTAAGTTTTACAAGAATGCTAAATATGAACGCAGGCTTACGTAACCCTAGGCCGGAAATAGACGAGAATAGACAAACGGCCGCCGTAAGAATGATAGAGACACGTTATTATGATTAGGTCCAGATGAAACAATTGCAGTATCAATCAATATGATACATTTAATACTGGGCAGGGGAAAGAACTCTAAATTACTCTACCTCTGTACGGAAAGGGAACTATCTAATAGCAAGCTTCGAATAACAAATTGTTCCTTTTGTTATAACTTATCAAGACCATGATTCTTAAAACAACCTGAATTTACCCAGTTTCTCTGTTATTTTAAACCATCTATTTTCTACACACATTTCACTTTCCATATTCACTTTTACTTTGTACCTCCTGTCAATCCCGAACTTTCCATGTAACATATGTATCTTTCATACGAATAACAACATCTCATTATACATTTTTGGTTTTATATTTAATTTTATAACCAAAGTTTTTATCTAACTATAAGCTGTTGTATTTTTTACCTTTTGAGACCTAAACTTATCAATTTCAAGTGGATTTAAAACGATAAACTGCAATTTTACATTGTCCGCCATCTTGCCTGGGCTCTATTATTACAGGCACAAGACTGCACTGTGTTATTCGTCTCCGCACTGTCATCATCCCGAAGATTATCCGTTGACAATGCATAATGGCGGAATAATTTGCATCTTGATACGTTTACAATAAAAGTGATTCAAGTATAAATTTAAGTACCTTTGGCTTCGATAACAACGACTGAACGTTTAATATTTCAAGAAACACTTTTATCGGATATTTGTTATTCAGTGTTGTATTTTGAGTTTACCCGACTGTGCAAGGGGGGTTATTTATTAGATAAGTGACTAGTAGATACAGATATCTAAAAGATACCTTCTATTACCTAACCATGAGAGTTTCGAAAGGATTAAAAATCTACATTTTATATTCAAAGATTTAAGCATGTTTTTATTTTGCAATTATTCATATAATTATTTATTTCTTGTACATGATCTCCTAATTTTGTTGTAATTGTAATTTCTCTATTCAAGCTCTCCCTTTTGTTAAAGATCTCGCGATATATTAAGTTACTTTTCTTTAGATTTCGAGTTGGAGTCACCCAGAGCAATTCGACGGTTTGATTTATTACTTCGAAACTTTGAGCTTTTTGTCGCCATTTTGTAAATTAGTAAAGTCTTTACTTATTTCTGAGTTTACATGAAATTAAAAATGGTTTAGAACCTACTTTGAATGCTATTCGGCAAGTTTGATTCGTTATAGAAACTTGATCAAAACTTTCAAATAGACTAATCATAAATTTTTCGATACAAAAAAGCTTCAAATGAAATCTTATGAAGATACAGTCAGCTAGAAGAAACAAAAGGTTATTAACCTGCCAACTTTAGTTAGCAAGCAAAGCGGTTAGTGGGATATACGAGTAAGTTTGATACCATACAAGTAAAGTCATCTATCGTACAGAAGCTGCATGCAATCTGCCATCAAAACGTGCCGTATCTCCAAAACTGGGACAAAAGTTACCAGCTCCGATATTTTCCGCGTCTCAAAGGGTCTGAGTCTTCAGAACTTCGGTGATAAATCAGTGCGTCAAATCATTGCTCAATATTCTAGGGAATTGCTATAAAGGTTTTTTGTTTCTGTGATGATGGTCAGATGATGATTATAATAATAACAATGCTTGTCCAGCATCCACACAGATTAAATAATCCACTGTGTTTTTTTTTAGCTGGGCACGCGTTTTTCCAGGATTTAAAGTTGATAATTGGTACTTTTTACTTTACTTTTGACTTTTTAATCCTATAATACAATCTGCAGTTAGCTTAATTGTTTCAATTATAAATAGTAGCTCTGATTTGTTTCTTTAATTGTAAATAACTTTCTTTATAAATAACGGTTTTTTCTACCAAAAAAACATCAGTTTGACCCTAACGTGTGATGTATGGCTAAAAAAACTTTTTAATTCATTATCAATTATGCTTTATTTGTACTTAAAAACCATAAGAAATGTAGGAAAGCCACAGCAAAAATAATACACAATCGTCTCGGCTCACACCCACGCTTTGGGAACAATACCTATACAGGCTGGCTGACCTATGGAACCGGCGCGGCGGCGCGGCTGGGTTGAATGAGATGTTACTATACAAATATGGAAAGAGACAGAAACAATAGCTTTTTTATCAGGGTTTATTTTGGTGAAACAACAAATACTTCATCATCATAGCACAAAAAATATTTTACAATACAGTAATACAATAATTTATTTACTAGGAAAACACATTAGGCCAAAACAATTTTTATCTCTATTTATTTTCATAACGCTACAAAATTAACGGAACGTTGCACATTTGTTTCACTATCGGTATTAAGACAAAAATACACATTTATTTTATTTTCGAGGTAATTAATTGTTTGTCAAAATTTACAAACAATTAAATCCAAAATTTTTATAATTCATTTCAGTAGTTAGGTAGGAGCTACTCAAGTAGGTACGTACCTTTACTAAATAATATTTATGAGATAAACTAAACTTTCTATCAAAAAAAGGTTAAATAGCTCATTCCCTGACATGTAGCTGTGTGATCATTATGCAACTTTTAATATTTTCTCCGCCAGCGCTTGCATTTCGTTTTGTTATTTAAATAAAGGTTTAGACGAGACAAAATGAATGACGTTTGTATATTCTGATCTTTGCACTTTGCGCCCGACTGCTTTTAAAGTTTGTTTTTAAACAGATGTGTTTTAAACACTTTAACCTGTTGGATTGCAGTTATTTAAAGCCAAATAGACACGTTTTATTTTATTATCAACGAAAATTATACAAGAAAAGACCAATTTTCAATTTTACAATTATGTTACCCACACGAAGGTACACATAAAGACCTCTTTATGTGTAATTTTAATCTGCTCCTTTATCTTTATCTGTGCTTGTTTATGCTTTAATGACGATGTTCTTCCTTTCTATTCAATACGGTGAAAATAATTAAAAAATTATAAAAACCCCGTACTTACATACATATGCTTAATAAACTTAGTAAGTTGTACGTAAATAATGAACCATAAAAATAATGACCGATGTAAAAGAAGCACTTAACGTAAATAACGTCAATTCAATCTATTTTGAAGCCTCGACAAATATCATAATTATAAACCCTTTGCTACACGTCATGCTTCATAAATTCCACTGAAACACATCTACACCTTCATTAGTTATGATTTGTTATGACACTCCTCTCAAAACGTGGATTATGACAAAAATAACTCGTGAAGCGGGATTTCAAAACTGGGAAGTCATTTATCTAATGTAGTCATTTTGTTGTGCAACTTCATTATGGGTTGATGTCTAAATATAAATAAATAAACGTAACACCATCCATCGGTCAAAATGTTGTCTGACCATTTTTCAAAGTGATTTCCTACTCATAATGAAACCAATAAAAAATAACAAAAAAGAGAGTATGGGCGATTACGCACTATAATAACAAAAGAAAATCCTACTCATATTATTTATTTTAAAAGGCATGGCCTTGTTTGTATGAAATATTCAATATGTTTAGTTTTTTACATGAAAATACAAAAAAACTAAACAAATTGCCGAAGACCCAACGCCACCTAGTTCGAGCATGACTAGTAGGTACCTATTTGCTTGATTAAAATACCCACCAATCTAGAATCAGAAACTTAAAATAAGTAGGTTAATCAAATAGGTAACTATCAGTGTTATCTCTTAAAGGAAAAGTTCATTTAGAGTTAGTTTTTGTAATTGCATTTAAAATTTCATTAATAAATAATTCATAGTCATCATCCACAGCCGCATCTTACCCACTGCTCGGTATAAGCCTCCCGATGTTTGTGCCACCACCACGGTCAATGTAAAATAAATTGAGTATAATCTCATTTAAGTAAGTATTTTAAATTATGTAATTAAGTTTATTTGTCAAATCCATGAATTTCTATGGAAGAGACAGACATCCTAGCGCAAGTATATTTACATCTACCATTTATCAATAATATTATAAATGCGAAATTTTGGATGATTAGATGTATGGATCATCTTCCAGGATGTTTCTTACCTCTTCACGCCAAAACTACTGAACGGATCGTCCTGAAATTTTGCATAAGTACAGGTCATTCTAATCTTGGAATCAAACATAGGCTTATATTTTTTATGTCATAAATCAAAACGTTTCCATAGAAACAATGCGAGCGAAGCCGCGGGCTGAAACTACTACTATATAGTTTCACAGATGCGATTATCCGAGATGGCGGACGTTTACAAACAAGAGGTTAAAATGATGTCCTTACTAACCTAACAACCGTTTAGCATGTACAGTTTATATACAAACTAGACGATCGCCTCGCGGTTTCACCCGCGTAGTTCCCGTTCCCGTGGGAATTCCGGGATAAAACATAGCCTATGTCACTCCCTGAAAAGTAAGCTTCCTAACGGTGAAAGAATTTTTCAAATCGCACCAGTAGTTTCGGAGCCTATTCAATTCATACAAACAAACAAACAAACAAAAAATCAAACCTTTCCTCTTTATAATATTAGTATAGATAAACAATTTTTAATTTCAAAGTACCTAGTAGTTACGCACCAGTCTTTTAACGGACAATTGCCACAATAATTTGTGTTGCAAAGCATATTATATCTCTTATTTTTCAGTGTTTTTAGGAAGTAAGTATACCGTATACCTCCTCAACCTCAACCTCAACAGTCTGTGTTGGTCCACTGCTGGACGCAGGCCTCCCCCTGATAAACGCCTTATTGGCGTTTATGGGGGGTAATGCCCATAATCCCCACGCTGGGCATGCGGGTTGGGGATCGCAGTTCGGTGGTAGAATGTTCTGCAGGGGGCGCTGCTGCCCGCCCCCGGTGGATATCCCTTAGTCGCCTCTTACGACACCCGCGGGAAGAGTTGGGATGGTGCAAATTCTAAGCCGGCACCACACAGCTATTAAGCTAAATATACCTAAGTGTTGTAATACTGTCACGATATATAAGTGTGTCTGCGACGCGTTGCGCGCCTCTGCGATTCGCACCGCAGAGACTGGCAGCGAATGGGTTAAAAGTATACCATTACCGACAGCTATCTCTAAATAATAAATGGTTGACAAGCCAGTGTGTTGTTTCAATTTATTTCCACGAGAGTAAAAAAGAAGCGAGAGCAGGGAATCGTTTCAAAAATAGATTAAAAATTAATGGGTGTCCGAGATGGATAGGACAAGCTGTTATGCGTTAAATTATAATATCCTTCGGCCGGAGATGACGCTTGCGGATGGAGGCGCTTTTGATGTTTTTATTTACAGTTTTGGGTAGAGATGGCTTTTTACAATTTCTGTTAAAATGTGAATTTCTGTTGACACACCGGGTGTCTCCTGTTGCCCAGACTCTAATGAGACTGGTGCTTCAAGAGAACTTAACAACATATCATATCACACACACACGCACACACCCTCACAAACAATACACACTCATATACACAATTACACACGCACGCTCTCTAAAACACACGTCGCGAAGCCACTGAAAAGATTTTTTCACTTTTCTGTTTATTTTAACCTATTTTTTTCATGATAATATTTTTCTTGTTATTTATCAGCTTCACTCACCTTTCTTTTAAACATTTTTAGTTTTTGTATGTAAAACATTTTAAAAACATTTTTATTTTTTCTACATAAGTGTTTTTGGCCTTATTATAGCATAAGTTTTTCATACTTTTTTATATAAAATGTACTTAATAAATTAAAAGATAAAATTAACAAAGATTTTGGTGCTAAGTTGTCACTTTGCATTGTTGATATTTTAACCGACTTCGAAAAATGTTCGGCTGTATGTATGTATTTCTATAAATAGACATACATGTAGCTCTGGAGTATGTATGATTTTAAGAATAATTTCGTATTATATAGAGAATGATCCATAACAATTGATTCCCGATGGATTTTAATTTGTCCAGTGAAGTTTGAAAACTGTACTGTTTCTCCATTGGGAGGATGACATCAAGTCTACAGCAGGCAAAAATGAAAAAGGAAAACACATGACTGACTGTTATGTTGATGTTCTTTCCGCCTTTCAGCATTACTATGCTGAAAGGCAAAACAATCGGGATCCCGACGACACAGAATAAGTGTAACATTACTAATCCGATGTCTTTAGACACATTATATACCTATTAATTAATTATTATTATATGAGCCCGGAGTGTCCCTCTGCAGAGCAAAAGCATCCCTCCCCTCCTTCCATTCATCTCGATTATTTATTGTTTTATTAGTTTAATGTAAATTAGATGATAAGATATAAAGGCTTTTTCAATTTGAATTTTGAAACACTAGAGTGATTTATACATAATTATTTACCCTACTACTTACCGTGATTTGAGTTTTGACTTTCAAAACAGAATTTTATTTACAGCGTTTTACTCGTAAAAAGCAGGCAAGTTAGCTTCTTCTAAGTATAGTTAATTTGCATAGATAGGTCTGCATGTAAATAAAGAGCTCTCTGTCGTATACATTTGGTAACCTTTAAATCATCAAAATCACATTTGGTTCACTATCATATCGCTTCATTAACCATGATAGATTTAAATTATTTATTGAATTTTGAACTACGTTATCTACTTTACAATCATGAAAGACCAATAGGTCACTCTATTGGTGCTCGATCCATTTCAAAATGACTTTTGGTACAGCTCTACCAAATACCATTCAAAAATAGAAGCTCTATATTGCATAGGTAGAAGCAAACATTCAAAAAATTTAATAATAAATCTCACATAGCTCAGAACTCAAGTCTCATCTCGGAGTAATAGCAAGTAAGTTTATTCGGTTGGGCCTTAAAAGTAGGCAAAGAAGGACTGTTCAGACTTACGCGGTAGGTATTCGCTATCCAGAGCCTGCAGCAGCAAAATTGAAGTCTTTATGCAACAATTTTTCTGGCACTAAAATACCTAACACAAGGCAAACTTAAAATTTTAAAGAACCCGCCGACGTTTATTTGCTGAACAGATTTTCATGAAACATGGCTAAGAACACTCGGGATAAAATAATCTATGACACAAAAAAAAACTAAACGAAAATCGGTTCATCCGTTTGGGAGCTACGATACCACGGACAGATCCACACATACACAGACAGACGTCAAACTTATAACACAACTGTTTTTGCGTCGAAGGTTAAAAATAGCGGGGTCCGCGTGAAACCAAGCGGATCTTACCTACCGCAATTATAATTATAAAAAATAAAATAATGCTGGACAGTCCACAAAGCATCATCTAGCCCCAAGTTTAGCGCTTGAAAGCTTGTGTTATGTATAACGGATATACATAATACAATACATTAGGTACTCAAATATATCTTTTTACACATAGAAAATACCCAGAACACCCGGAATAAATTTGCAGATTTTACAAACATTTGTCCCAGGGCGGGTGTCAAACCCGCAACCTTCTACGTCGCAGGACGTTCGCCCTCTTTCACATCTTGAAAAACTGTCTCTTTGCATTTTGAACAACAGATGGCTCCACCTATTCCATCAATCTACATAAATTCAAATCCGGGGCCCGCAAACACGTAACACAGTTATTGAATCGTAGCAATAGTTTGTAAAATGGCCCGCGGGCCGTTTCATACAATTTACACTGAAAGCGGGATCGTGCTGAGCTCTGAGGGCCTACTTGGAAAACGAAACTCAAAGCAGCTGATTCGTTTTCGTGCGAACGCTGTCTATAAGCACACATGACATAAGAGTTGGTTTTGCTTGAAAACGAATCAGAAACTTCAATTTTTGTTTTCCGAGTAAGCCCCAACCAAATATTTTGCAAACCGAAACTACTTACTTTATGGCATATGACAATGTTTCCATAATCGAGCGCAGTCACTTTAGTAAGAAAAATGTTTCGTACTTACGTGTTACGACAGGACACCTTTCTGAATGGAAAAAAAAAAACCTATAAACTAGCCTCCAATCCAGAACAAGGATTTGTAAATCAACTTATTGAATACTTTCAGCTTTATAATATTAGAAGGATTTTCTCGCATTTCCCTTAGAATCTACAGAAAGAAAAATCTAGAAAAGGCTACAATAAAAAAAACAACAAAACAGTTAGTTCAGTAATTCTGAAGTTCAAATGAAGTCAGGTCTACGAACACGCTCCTGGATGCGTGCGTCATGAGCACTGAAATTGTTCAAAAGTGCCTGTTTTCTGAATGATCCTGTCTAAATGTAAAAGCTAGATCCAGCAGGTTCCACGGTTTCGGTGTGAAGTGCCCCCGCGGCGCCTAACTGGGCCGAACTCCAAGTTTCTTGAGAGCTAGTTAGACCGAGCTCGCGGTTATACAGTATTGATTCAAAATAAGTTCAAAATAAGTTTCCGTTTTGTTTCCAATTGGAAATTAACCCACTTCGCTCTTTTGTATTTTGCGGACTTTGGTTTCATGTCCGAGTTTTTGAACTTTGAAGGATTTTCAATATTTTTAGAGAAAACGATCTCGTAATTTTTTTTTAATTTACTGAAACAGATAATGACAAGACAATTTGAAGACAATTTTGTCTATTTAGATTTCGCCTAAACTAAACTAATTTGAAAGCACTAAAAATGATGCCATGATTTTATTAAGATTATTTTAGTTTAGTTTTGGCGAGATCTGGCTTGACACTATTTGAATAATCAATCCTACTAATATTATTACGAACTAATATTATAAAGCCCAAAGTTTGTGAAATCTGAATTTTTGTTACCTAGGATCTCCAAAACTACTGAACAGATCAAGATGAAATTTGGTGTAGGTACATTTAGAAAAAAGCCTGACTTAGATAATAGGCTACTTATTATACCGAAAATACGTGTGCGAAGCCGCGGGCAGAAGCTAGTGTATAATAATCGTGTCATTTTGTGATTAAACACTTACACTTACTACTACAATTTCAATAATAAATAATAAGATAAATGACGTTACCACATACCACATCTACACAGATGGGGCCAAGAACAACACAGGAGCTGGCTGCGGCTATTCCTGTCCCGAAACTGGACTCTCAAGAGCCCAACCACTAAATCCAGCGACCACGGCCTTTCAGGCGGAAACACTGGGGATCCAACTGGCGGCAAATGATATGCTTCTGGAAACATCCATCAAAGAGCCAACCAGACGGATGCAACTGGTCTTCAAAACAGACAGCGCTGCACTTATAAACGCACTTAAAAGGTCAGACACAAGATCAAAAGCAATTGTAGAATGCCACAATGCTCTACAACAACTTTCTCAACACAGCAAAGTCTGCATAGAATGGACAGAGAGTCGATCCTGCCCAGGCAACATAAATGCAGACAGACTAGCAAAAGAAGCAGCGAAACAAACTCCAACACAAAAAGATATAGGCCTCTCTAACCCACCCACAGCAGAGGTAAAAATTAGACTAAAACTTAACTCAGAAAAAGAACACCAAAAACTATGGGAGCGTCGAACAGACTGCAGGCATACTAAATCAATATTCCCCTCCATAGACAGGAAAACCACAAACACGATGCTCAAGATGAGCCGCGAGGACCTGAGAACAATGGTGGGTATCATCACAGGTCATTGCGAGCTGAACCATCATCTGTTCAAGACTGGAGCCACAGACAGCAGCTTGTGTCGTGGCTGCTTCCAAGAAGAAGAGACTGTGGAACACGTCATATTACACTGCACGGCCACAGAGGAAGCCAGACGCAAGACGGGGCTGAAGGGTCTCATTGAGGAGTCAACCTCGTCTACACCCACAGAGAAGCTGAAACGAAGCTGTCAGTCACCAAAAGTCCTGCTCCGGTACTTCAAGGAGCTGGGCTGGTTAGGGCCTGTTTAGGCAGGGGGATAATGCACAATACACTCCCATGCGAGATGTCCGTGCAGATCTCAGTTCCCCCCAAACAGAATTAGAATTAGAATTAGAATAAGATAAATTTTAGAATCCTTTACAAGTGTTGCAGATGCAGCAAACAAACAAAAAGCACCGAGAAACGTCATCAAAAAACCAAAATCACGCATTAAACATCTCTGTCATCAAAGCAATTTGAAAATGTCACGGTATTTTATCGTTAATTTATTTGTCAAGGCATTTATGTCCGTGCGTCGACAAATTAGCACCTAATTCTTCCTTGATAGCATCTTGTTGATGTGTTTATTCCGTTTGAATTATAGTATTGACTCAGAAATGCAATGTATTTGTGTTGGCAAGTGCCCACTGTCCTAGGACCGGTGAGTGGTGGGTTGTGCCCACTACTGGGCAAGCAGGTTGGCAATATGCATAGGTAATAGGTAAATTAATGCTTGACATTTCGCACAGCATGATCTTGCCTCAGACTTAAGGGTAAATCGTAAGAATCGACCCCGCTAACTTAGTTTATAGATACCGTCAGAGCCAACTATGGAAACCTGCCAGAAAAAAGGCGGACACCGCACGTACCATCTAGAGTTTATTTTATCTATGGATTCTATGTGGCGATTCTGCGACGTTACCGTTGTCATAGAGAAGCGATTGAATTGCGCCCATGGACGTAATGTATTATAGAAACTTTAATAGCACGAGACTAGCATTATCGTTGCATTACATATATGATTATAATGATTACCTGAGATAAAAGCCAACAAGGCGCTTATCAGGGGGAGGCCTGCGTCCAGCAGTGGACCAATACAAGCTGTTGAGGTTGAGGTTGAGGTATATTATTAAGACCTTATTCTTGCAAATAAATAGGTATAATATGACTATGACTAATGTACGTAGCTCACCGGAAACATTTCAGGTGGGTGGAAAAACAAGGTTTTCATCCTTAGATCTTTGTAATCTATTACAGTTTCAAAGATCTAAGAAATCAAATAATGTCCCAAAAATTATTCAACTTTGACGGAACTTGAACCTGCATCCTTCCCTCAGTACGGAATGTGGTAACCAACTACATCACGAGGTCAAGTGTTGTAGGAGTCGAAAAACTTTGGGACTTCCTTCGGACTCTAGCGCCGTTAGCTTCACCTACAGGGGAACATCGATTCTTATGGGTAGTCTCCGTTGTAATCAGCACCCATTGCCAGCACGCATCGCATCCTGCAACGTCATTCAGTAGCATGGCCAGCGATGTGCATCACGTCGCTCGTAAATCTCGCCGCCGGACGAAGATCGATCGCGACACCTCGCAACAGGGTGTAACGATCAATTCGCCAAATTGTTTCGTGAATTATTGCACGTGCTTTGCATAATAAATTGGATAGATAGCTGTGTGCAAGCCGCTACGTTGCAGAAACCTAGGTATCTACAAGCCCTGTCTGTCTTAGGAAATATATTGCAAACTAACTTTATCTAACTGAGCTTTGAAAACGTTAAATCCTTAAATAATTTGATAACTTGCGTTCATAAATAATGGGATTGAGAATGACCCTCATTCTGAATTCAGCGCGACAGTATGAGGGATGACGTCATTAAAACCCCATTCTTTAAATCAGCGGGTTACCTACCTATAATAAGAATCTCTGTATGAGCTTTGGTCAGACCAGGCCACAGAAAGAGAAAAAGAACTTAGATTTGGCACAGAAAACCTCGACATGTCGGTTAGCAAGACTACAAAAGGCAGAAGAGAGGAGAGAGTACATGCCATGGCTTTTTCACCACTACAATACGTATGGCAACGTAGTACGGCAATTCACGATACTCCGTAACACCTTCGTGTTACGGTCAAAAATTCTTCGTCCTTCGACGAAGAAGACCTTTGTATGAGCACAATCATACTTGTAAACCTGACCGAACCTCAAATCAAACTTGGAACGCATAATGCCCGTCATAAAATGCCGCCACCAGTGTTGCCAACAAATAAACCGCCGTACGTTTTCGTATATATTTTTAAATTTTTCCAATGCACGACAATTTGCGAACGATTTCGAATGTGGTCGGACGGTAAATAAGAATTTATATTCGATAGCGAAAATGTTACACTTTCGCGTGGAGTGCTGGCATAATCTTTTCATGTCGGGAAAATATTTATGTTGCCGCTTTCAATGAAATATCTAGATTTTTTAAATCTTTTTTCGTTGACTCTTCCTGTTTCTGTTTTAATCTTATAAAACTTAGGAGGCTCCTACAATGAGGATTTTGTATAAGAAGCAAAATCTAGTTCATCTGTTTTACCTCGTAGAAAAAATAGAACTCACCTTTATTCCACAAAAAATATATTTTAGGGACACTGGACAGGTCTAATACCCTTAGTAAATGTAATTTACCTAATTGTCAGGCGCTGAACAAGAATAAAAAACTTTAGGCTGATTGTAGCAATTATAATTAAACTGTCTGCAATTACAAATGCTGAAACATTAAGAAAATAATTCGAGTGTCACGCAATTATAATTGGAGCTCAATTTGTCAAACTTAACTAATAAAATATTATCGGTTTTATGGCATAGTTACACAATATTGGGCTGTAAATTTTTGATGTTTTATTGTATGTGATGGTACAGTGCTGGGTGTTTGAAACATCTCAGTTAATGAAGTAAAAATGTTGCATAAGATCATGCACACTTTCGGAAAAACAAAAATCACTACAAAAACCACTACAGCCATTTCAATGTACTTGAGAAATTATTTACAAGGAAATCGTATAGAAACAAATTAGATTATTGGGTATTGATATGGATCAGTTGAGCTACCTGTAGATTGTTTGCAACAGTCTGCAGTTAGCTCAATTGTTTCTATTGTAAATACTTGTACAATTTTCTTTGTGAAAAGGCTATTGCTACAAAAAAATTAGACCTAGTATTCACAAATTTATTGAAAAGGTTGAGCTAATTGCAGACTGCAAACAATCTAGATTTAGCTCCACTGATCCGTTTCAACTAACTCAAATTAGCAAAACGTGCACGCTGTTAGGTAGATACATAGTTTAGGTAGGACCTACTTCTAAATCTGACCTGACGGTGATTCTAGGAACACTCGGATAAGCAGATTTTCGGAATTATTACCTACAGGCGACGTGAAGATTGGAAGTACGCTTTCATGGAATATACCAGATAAAGTTAGGCTTTAGTGACTCAAGTCCAAATTCTATTGATTCCTGTTCCCCATTTCAACTGGCTTATTTGGTCATCTAATGAACCTCTCGCATAGAACTCCAGTATAGGTCAGAGTATCTCTGCCACTCTGGGGATTATGGGCATTACCCCCCATGAGATAAAAGTCAAAAAGGCGTTTATCAGGGGGAGACCTGCGTCCAGCAGTGGACCAATAGGCTGATGAGGTTGAAGATCATCATTGGCCTTATTCCGTCTTTATAGACGATGATCTTGTTCCGTCTTTATATTGAAGATCTTACTCAAGACAAAACATAGGCGCGCTCCGTCACTCGCGGTCAGTTTTCAGTTATAGGTAGGTATACCTACAGTTTTCGTACCAGGCTGGAATGATAATGATCTCTGCCACAAAAAATGATTAAATAATAACAATTTGTTTATTCACTCTTCACGTGAATATATTATGAAGTGATGGTGCCAGACCCACCCTCGGTCCACTTTATAGACCAACGCGACGACCGTGGAAGTCGCGAGAAACACGCAGAGTAGGACCGGCCTCTATGTCAAACTTTGGGGAAGGCCTGTGTGCAGCACTAGACGTCTTTCGGCTGAGATGATGATAATGAACTTCTCGACGTGTCATTCAAAGAATAACGAAGCAACAATCACTCAGCTATTAGAATCGTAAGCTTAATTAAAAGCTCCGTTATAAAGATGTCTCAGCGTAAATTCTTGGGGTGACAACTTGGTGGATCAAGTTGAAAGAGGAGGCGATATAAAGTTTTGTAACACGTGAACGTGAGTTTTGCACGTTTCTGACACTTCTACAAAGACCTGTAAAAATGGATTTGGACTAAGTAAAGTAGAATCTAAGGCCTAACTATTTTTTATTAAAATGCAATCACTTAGTTTAAATATTGTTTTTAGATATTTCTAAATTTTATTCCTCTTTTTTTAACGCATCCGTTGTCCAGCCTCGGTACCGCCAACGCCACATCAAGGACCTGCAGATGTCGTCGTCTTGGGGCATGAAAGTGTTAAAAGCGTGATGCGCTGCACCTACCACCCAGACCTACCTTCGGAAAAAACGTAGGGTCCTTGGCGACTCACAGCTAGACGTGACCGGTTACCATGAGAATGATCAAAGGTAAAACATTTAAGGCATAATGCAAAAAAAAAAAAAAAAATTCTGGGGCATAAATATTAATAATGTCGTTATCTCTTCTCTCTTATAAAATCTTATCCCTTGCGCCCATCCTAAATGTTCAGAAACTTTGACGCAAACAGCAAATTTCGATGATAAGTTATTTCAAGAACAGAAAGAAGGGGAACGAGAACTTAAAAATTCGCATCAATCTAATTGGAAGAAATTAAAAATTATAATTTTGACGCTCTCCAATTTGAGTAGACGTAGTGGAAAGTTTTGTTCTTAATTTTGCCATTTTAACGGTTGGAGTTTTGTGAAAAAGTTTTCCTGAGTTGGTAATATTGGGTCTATTGAGAGTTTACGAATTTAAAACGTTCATTTTATTTTAAACTAAATATTAATTATTCTTTTAATTTATGTATATCCTAATTACAAAGAATACAAAACATGTTGAGCCATGTGCATATTAGAAATTAATAAAATTAAACAATAATACTAAATTAAGTCACTAAATGAAAATGTATAACTATGAAAACTGTCGTAGTTTGTTGAACTCACGCCCGTAGCACACCTCCGCTGCGAAACCATGACAGCGGAATCGCAGTAATTTCGCCATGTCTTGTCCGTATGTAGGAGAAGCGGAACACTAGCGAAACTGCCTGTTCTAACGCATAGATTTGACTATAATTTCTATTTTTTTCCCCGCGCGGTTTCGTCAGCCACACTTCCGCTATTTTGTTGCGGTGCCCGTTGCTTTCGCATGTGTCTGTGGAAGTCGACAAAAATAAAAAGCGGAACTACATTTTTTTCATAAAATCGACGTCGCTTTTACTGAATCATTAATTCAAGAGGTCAGAAATAGACTTATTTTCTATTTATCCTTTTCAAAGTTAAAATCCACAATAATATTGCTTCCTCCTCCGTCTGGACTCAACTGACGCGCGTTACGATCCGACGCCCAGTTCCGCAACTCAAACTACACTTGATCGCAGCGGAATTCATCCAGTGGTTCCGCTACTCGCATTCCGCAGCAGAGGTGTGCTACGGGCGTCATCAGGAATGTGAACGGTGAAGAAGATGTACTTAATTAAATTATTTAAGTTTTAACAATCTCCACCAAAGACTTTTTATAAAAAAATACTAAAGTAGATAACTACTCACTAAGTACTTCTACAAATCTGCTGGAAATGTGCATTTTTTTTTAAAATAAAGTAAGTAAAATATTTTAACCCACTCTTGTCTTCAAGGAACTGATAAAAGACCCGATAAACCACGTGATGGATTAGCGAGTCGGCGATTACCGGCTATTAATCATAATTAGCATCGTTTTAATTGAGTTTTACTTGAACCGATCCGCTTGGGTTTGTTTTGACAGGCGTTTTATACTTTTGGTTCGGTTTGACGGGCGTTTTATACTTCCGCGGTTGACGTCACCAAGGGTTCAAACTCGACAACTTTGGTAAGTATAGCTGAGATCTTGCAGGTTAATCCAAAATAAAATAGCGTCCTATTTCGATTCCTTCAGTTTTGTCAAATTGCCGTAAGGATCGAAGAGATTGAATTTTTTTATTTATTTTAAGCACCTATGAAATCAACGACTTCGTTCACTTTCGCAGTCACATTTTCGGAATCAGACAAATCATCCGAATTCGTTTTGTTTCGTCTAGCTAATATGGATACCTACTATACGAGTATAACTAATATACTTACATAATACAATACACTACATATTATTGGAGGAGCTTCGCCCGCCGCGCCACAGAAGTCGTCGATTGAGCTACAAAATAAAACAGCCAGGCCCGAAACAATTATTTGCAAATCATACAAACTTTCTTGAATCGAAAGCACTTAAAGTAGTAAAATTCAAAAACCTCTGCAAATTATGTCCAAGACCTGAAGTGGACAGCCCTAAAGCTACCTAATGTAGTAGACACCCAATCTGCAAGTCTCGCCGGTGAACGTACTGGCTGTTGCCCTCCGATTCGCCTTTGTTTGGACTATTGGGAATAAGGATTTACGGACTAAGAAGAAGTCGAGGGTTTTTGGAGGTTGAAGTGAGAGCTTTTATTTCAATAGAGATAAAGAACTGGATAGTGGATAGAAATGTAAACACAAAATGGATGGCTAGCAGAAAACGCAGTCGTTCTATGTTTGACAAAGCATTTATTTGCTAATTGTAACTGGAACAAACTAAATGCATAAAAAAGAGTTTCTTATTCTTACTGCATCAACAGTACCTACATAGGTTTTGTTCGGTTTTTTATGGTTCTACAATGCTGAAAATAAAGCTGCGAGCATGAATAAATAACGAAAGTACGATGAAGTATTATTTAACGTTGCGAGACAATGGATTGAAAGGGAGAATACCGAGGTTCTCATCAAATAAGTTTACTACAACTACTCTTTTATATAATTAATGCTCCGACCACAGACTTGCCGTGCCACTTACCGTGTGGTGCCGGCTTAGAATTTGCACCACCACAACTCTTCCTGCGGGTGTCGTAAGACTAAGGAATATGCACCGGGGTTGGGCAGCAGCGCCCCTTACAGAACTATTCTACCACCGAACTGCGATCTCCAATCCACATGCCCAGCGTGGGGATTATGGGGATTATGGGCATTACCCCCCATTATAAAAAAAGCCAATAATGTGCTTATCAGGGGGAGGTCTGCGTCCAGCTGTATAGCGGTCAATTTAGGCTAGTGAAATCTGCCCACAGAAATATACTGTGATAAAAATAAAATTTATCAAGCCAGAGGGTTTTTCACTGATCTCATAATAATCTAATAAAATGAAAAGGACAACTTTTTTCTGTAGTCACCATCATTGGCCTGTTTCATTCACAAAGGATACGTGTTTTGGTTTTTCTTAATTCGTAGTAACCAAATAAATGTATTAAAGTACCTAACAACATTAAAAATAAAAAATAACATAAGCAAACAATGATTATCTGTTAAATAAAGTTCCTTATTTGCCTAACTTTAATAATCTTAACATAAATGCTGTTTACATGTACATATAAGTACTACTACATATTTATGTTCACTAACACCACCCCTTTCTTTCTTTTGTAACTTGCGGATAACGGGGCTGGTCATACTTTTAGTACCTACTTACTTATTTAGTTTACTTAAGATAATCTGTTATGATTTAAGTATACGAGTAATTGTTTGTTATGCCTAAGAGGTAAACTTAAAAAATAAAATAAAATAACATTTATTTGGATAATTCGTATGACTTTTCTAAATAAGGTGTACCTACGGTATTTTTGAGAAAAAAAAAGAAATTTTACTACTTAAGTACTGATTACTGAAATTCATTTGACTGCCTCGTTGATTGATCTCGATTTTTCTGGCTAGAAAATTTCACAGTACCAGCCCGGAGTCAGGAAGTTGGCAGTGTTACACCCCGTGCCTCGGAAAGCACGTTAAGCCGTTGGTCCTGCGCTTGACGTCTCCCCGGTCGCGTCTGCCGTCCCATCGGATTATGAGAGCAAGAGAATAGAGAGTGCACCTGTGTTTGCGCACACACTTGTGCACTACAATGAAATTATAGTGTACAAATGTGTGCGCAGGACATATTATGTCCTGCGCATCTGGCTAGTCTCCGATGAGACTGGCCGCCGCCGTGGTCGAAATTCGGCTTGGAGGACATTACTGAAATTCAGGACTCGAACCGACTCCCGACCGCTGCCACTTCCACACAGTCAAAGACAACTTGTATCAAAATTTGCATAAAATTCCCTTACAGTGCACAATCCAAACAATTTATTTTGAAAGTTCACGAACTCAGGTAATTTCAAGTTTTGTGCAAACTGCGGGCGTAACAGTTACTCTTCAAGTTTTCTTTCTTCGTTTTTAATTAAGTTTTGAATTAGTGAGATTGTTTTACGAGGGACTTTATCAAGGTTTCTGTCATTTTGTCTTGCTCTTATCTTGCCTGTATTTGTTTAAACTTCCACGGTCGTCTCTGTGACCCTACGAAAGCTATAGGTACCACTTGGAGATGAAGTTCATGCGCCTTATTGGCTTTTATCTCATGGGGGCTAATATCCATAATCCCCACGCTGAGCATGCGGGTTGGGGATCGCAGTTCGGTGGTAGAATTGTTCAGCAGGGAGCGCTGCTGCCCGCCCCCGGTTAATATCCCTTAGTCGCCTCTTACGAAACCTGCGGTAAGAGTTAGGGTGGTGCAAATTCTAAGCCGGCACCACACAGCAGTAGTTCATGAAAAGTGATAAACTTATCATCTGGAGCCAGTCTCATCCAGTCATGTCCTCTGTGCCCTCTGATGTCGTCCACGCAACGATTCGGTGGTCGTTATGTAATTTCATGACCAAGGTTTATGTACTCAGCTAGTAGTTGGTACTTTCTAATGTTTGCCATGTTAGTCATAATTTTAATTTTCCCAGTGTTCATTTTGAGGTCCGCTTTTGCTGACTCTACTCTTAGATCTTCTATCATACGAGTATATATCACGTCATCCACACTTTCTGAAATGAGAAGTAAATTTAATCTTTACCTACCTAATCTTTACCAAAATATTATTTTATGTTATAGCAGCTCTGCGCTTGCGGCTGCGCAAGCGCTTTTAAAGTAGCTTACCTCCGTCCCTAGGATGCTGTTTACCAACCTCGCAAATTTTATTATGAATATGATTCCTTCAGCTCTTTAGGTGTGAAAGGGTAACAGACAGACAGAATCATTTTCGTTTTACGAAGCAAACATTTGACACATGGACGAACAGAATTTTGTAAACGGTTTGGGGATCATGCTATAGTTTGACCAATCCACCGACCCTATGCCGCAAGTCACAGTTACAGTTGTCAGTTGAAATTAAATACCTTTTTTTGGCTTCAGTTACAACTTTTTTGTTTCAGAGCCGACCTTGGCGGCGACGTGAAAAGCTCAAGATGAGATGGCGTGATGAGCTGGACAAACCTCAAGGCCTGTTGCTGCGTTAGAGCCTTGTGCCCGCGGCCTCGTCGCGGCGCGATCGCTGCATACTCGCCTCCCTTTACAAGCGCTCACAAATCGCCAGTGTGTTAAGACTCTTAAATCGCGAAGAGTGAACGCTGAAAAGGGAGGTATTTAACAGCAGTGTATGCTGTTTTACTGGCATCTTGGTCGAGTTCTAACCAACATGAGGCCTGTGTATCTAACTAAGTCAGTGTTGTGCTGACAAGCCTCGGCCCCTGGAGCCAGCACAAAGGACCATTTGCAGCAATCACTAGATTAATTGCACAGATTAGGAACCTACCTACATAGGCACTACGACACTATTAGGTTATACAGGGTGCTCTACGTAGTTTAGACCCGTTGTTCTGAACCTAACGTGAGATGGCTTAGTGCCCAAAGTGAAGAAAGTATGCTAGTATTGTGTTTGAATCATCATTGAATCTGCCTTCACCTACGCTCGCATTTTAAAAAAATATGTTAATCCAGGCCTAGAACTATCTCTACGCAAAAATTCAGATCCGTTTAGTAGTTGTGGCGTGAAGAGATAACAAACATCTAAAGATCAAAACTTTTGTGTTTATAATATTATTGTGATTATCAATAACTCGAAAACGGGTAAGTTCGGGGATGATGTTTCATTGTCAAATCAGTCAGTGATGTGATGAATGATGGAAACTACAAGCCCCTCAAGGATCTAGGTCGACTTAACCTATAATTTGGGAACATTAACATGACTGAGTTATTCAGAGTGAGTATTTTTCAGGGCCACTGAGGGGAAGTCACATGAGAACTCTCACGGTTCCAGGCTTCCCCTTTTTTCTTCTTTTTTTCAAAATCTTTTTTTTATCGAGCACGTTACGTGTTCATTGTTACCTGCTCGATTTTGAAAAAAATAAGTTCTACAGTAAATCAAGTTAAAAAAACTATTAGATTTTCTGGAAAAGTGTTAAGTACCTACTTTTTATTTTTATTTATTTTTGGTTCTTTTGTTCCATTATGGGACTGAACATAAATCTAAAAGCCTGGGCATATTGAAAGTACTCGTAGATAAGATACTCAGTACCTACCTAAAACCGACACTTAGTCCCCACGTAGGTACTGTGCGTAGCCGCCGCTTCTACAATTAGGCACCTACCGTTGCGTAGCTAAACACCTACCTACCTACCTACCTAGGCTATAGGTAAGCAGAAATCTATCTGCTTACCTATAGCCTAGGTAGGTAGGTAGTGCGCCCCTGCGTGCAGGGAGGTACTTAGGTCGGTATTTACATCGATGTGCCGGCATTATGCAGAGTAGTCGACACCTATCCATCGGATTAGAACCGTAGTGGCGTTATATGTGTGTAGGTTAGGTGCTGAAGGTAGTACAAGTATACGTTGTAATAAATTCAAACAAATTGTCGAAACCTTGCTGTGCAAAAAGTTTGCTATAAAATATCAGATGATGGATTGAGAGGATAAAAAAACTTGGGACGGGTTTTGCTCCAAGTCGAAAAATAAGGCATATCAGGCTAAAGGTTTCCTCGTCGCTTCTTTACTTTAGTCTATATAACGAAGCGACAGAAATCAAAAATATTACTTTATTTCCGTTTCAGTTTATAATTTTATAATTTGACCTTTTCTAAGTGTATTTATGGAAATAAATGATTGATTTTGGTTGGTAGTGGTTAGTAGCTGAAATTAACATGAAGTCTTTTTTGTATTCTACCAAAATGAAATCATGCATACTAATATTATAAAATTCAAAAGTAACTTTGTCTGTCTGTCTTCTGTCTGTTACCTTTTCACACAAACGGCTGAACGGATCACAATGAAATTTAGCAGCGAGGTAAACGATATCCCAGGGAAGGACATAGGGTAGTTAAAAAGCGCGTGCCAAGCTGCGGACAGCAGCTAGTACGATTTTAAATATTTATAAAACATCATGGTTATTACATTAAAGTCATTTACAACGGGATAGTTACCATGATTTGAGTTTTGAGCTTTCCAATATTTCGGCACAGTTTCATGCGCCATGATCACGGAATAAATGAAGGCACTGCGAGTGAGATTTTATTGGCAGACATACCGATCTACCCTCATTTTTTGTCTTTTGCTACGAACCTCGACCTCGACACCGCCAGCTTATATTGGTCCACTGCTGGGCGCAGGCCTCCCCCTGATAAGCGCCTTATTGGCTTTATCTCATGGGGGGTAATACCCATAATCCCCACGCTGGGCATGCGGGTTGGGTATCGCACTTACGACACCCGCAGGAAGAATTGGGGTGTGTGTCGACACCGGCTGCTTATATTGGTCCACTGCTGGGCGCAGGCCTCCCCCTGATAAGCGCCTTATTAACTTTATCTCATGGGGGTAATACCCATAATCCCCACGCTGGGCATGCGGGTTGGGTATCGCACTTACGACACCCGCGGAAAGAATTGGGGTGTGTCAATTCTAAGCCAGCAACACACAGCCACTTTTGCCGTTTTGCTACGAACGTTACTCGTACCACTATAATATTGGAATGTTCAAAACTCAAATCGTGATAAATATCTCGTTGTAAATGACTTCATAATAACCTTGTCAAAAATCATCGCTGTATACCAAGTTATGGACACCCCTCACCCCTCCGCATAGACTCTAGTTTCGCTGACTATGCATCTGGCATTAATCGTAAAATTTAGGAGCTTACTCAGCGCTACTCTAATTATGTTAAAAATGTGAAAGTTTGGATGTGTAACATCTTCACGCCATAAATACTGAACGGATCGGTAGTTCTAGGCCTGGAATAAAACATAGGCTACTTTTCATCCCATGAATCAGGTCCCATGGGATAGAAATAACCTTTCAACGTTTCCATAGAAACATCATGTGCGAATGCGCGGGTAGAAACTAGTCAGAAATAATCAGACAATGAAGATTGCCTCCAAATCGGCAAGACGTATTTTCGTTATTTTAATTGAATTTTCTTCAGTTTTCGTGAAACGCTATCCGAAAAACGTTCCCAAATTATGAATACCTACTACACATACGTGTTATTAACGCCTATTCACCTATAGGTGAATAGGCGTTAATAACACGTATAGTAAAATGCGGATTATTATAATTTTCTTTTTCCTATTTGATAGCGTATGGTTCAAGTAGAAGACTTTTGGCTGTTGTCTAAGAAACAGAGGTTTGTTTTTAATTTAAGGTTTTACCTATATAAACAAAGACTTTTACTACCCACGACTCACATGTGGTTCCAGCAGACCTAGTCTGGCTGCGGCCCACCCGCCCCAGCGGGTAGCGCCGTACGTCGTCGCTAAAGCTCCGACCCTGACAACCGTTGTTACTGCGCCGATTTCTTTTACTAATCTATGATTAAGGCCAGATATTCCAACAGAGGCCGCTTTTGTGATTTTGAAAATCATCAAATCTGAGACATAGCAAATAGTGTTAAAAATTCTAGAAAAAAGATAAATATTACATAAGGATCTAGTTTAGTCAAAGTCGTATTCAGTTAGAAGATCTAATGAACTTCACTCATAAAAAAAATCCCAATGTTACCCCTTTCTGTAATGTTTTTTCAATATGATGACTGAACTTCTGATATTTTGCATATTGTTTTTGTACTTAACTAAAAACACTAAATATTTATGAACATATTTCCAGAGTTTGACTTGATATAATGATTTTCTTAATCAGTATGTTTAAATACCTCCAAAATGCACGAGCGCGGCGGCTTGGCAGGAGCGATCAGTTGCGCCCTGGCGGCACTTACGCCTACTGCTGTACGAATACCTTTTTCTTGCTAACATCCGTGTCAAAGTCAATTTGGCAACAAAAATATGGTTCAGGTTAATCAGCGTACGAACTGGCTGTGAGTCATACCGATAATGAAATGTATGCTATACTCTCATAGCGAGAGACAGCTCAGAACTAATGAACCAGCTCTCGCTTCGTCTCTCTCGCCTCGTCTTGGACACCTAAACTCTCACCAAATCCGATGTGATTTTTTTGCAAACAAGCCGCCCATATTAAACCCTAAATTCACTTGGTTGTCATGTATTGTTACACGCATTTTACATTACTTGCCAATTTGCGATTCCTTCAATCAATAATGCTGACATTTATGTCTGAATACGCGATGCCAAGCATGTGAAATTTAGATAAATTTTTTCTGTTGTTTGTTTACATTTCATTTCGAATTTGGCTGGAGTAAAGGTTTACTTTTCATCACTTAGCTACCGGAGTAAATAGGTACTTATTAATCGCTAATCGCTTGTGACTTGACCGAGACGGCGGGTTAGGAATAAGGCGTGTAAAAAGACGAGCTGCAATGCATGCCAATTCGACCGGACCCGACCGGACGGTGCCGGACGGCGCTCGCACCTGTACTGTACGCACAAAAATTACAAATAAATATTCACACATGTCTGGTATTTTCTAATGTTGTGATTTTGGAAGATAAAGAAGGGCTGTTATAAGAAATTCTATAAGACAGTAAAATAAAAGTGTTCCAGTAAAATTCAATAAATACCTACATGCCAACTGCCGTGTTGTACGAATAATTTAATGAGGGGAATGACAATAATTTTTTGTTGTTTAATTTGTTAAGCCTTTTCATATAGAAGGAAAAAAAATCACTCATTTTGAACATCATCTGCTATGGGTTATTTCTGTAACAATGTATTCATTTTAGGAACGTATATCTACGTTACTTATTAAAAGTTTGTATTTATATCATTACCTCTTTGTCTTATTTTTGAGTACAAAGTTTAATTTTAAATATACATGTAGGTAGTTAGGCTTATTTCTTTTGTGGTTTACGAATTAAGAGAAATAAATGAGTTTTCATTCATCATGAGTACGTACTCCTGCAACAAACGTAACCTATCACACTAATATTAGAAATGCGAAAGTTTGGATGTTTAGATGTATGTATGGATGGATGGACGTTTGTTACCTCTTCACGCCAAAACTACTTAACGAATCGGGCTGAAATATTTGCATACAGCCAGTTCTAGGCCTCGTATAAAACATAGGCTACTTTTAATCCCATAAATCAGTTCCCGTGGAATAGAAAAAACCTTTAAACGTTTCCATAGAAGCAACGCGTGCGAAGCCGCGGGCAGAAACTAGTGAGTTATAATCTACGTATTATCAGATTATACAAACATTAGCACAGTGACAACCAAAGTCGTAACCTCCGTCTCGCGCTGAGCCACGAGCTTTGAATTCCGAATCAAATGAGACGTCAAAGTCAACGTCTGTGTCTGCTAACGCTACTTCCGTGTCCGGGTTACGGATCAGGCGGGTATCAATTTGCCGCGGGCACCGGACGCTACTTTGTGCCCGGTTGTAGTTGCGTACCTTTACATAACCCATGATGATGACTGACTCGCCTTAAAACTCCTTTGAAATCGTTACAATACCGATGTAAACGGGAACACTGCTAAGTGTGAAAGGTCATTAACATCTGGCAGTAAGCAGTCTCAGGTGACACCGAACTCGGCAGGATCATAAACCTTCACCATCTGCATCGACAGATCAGGTGGTAACTCAGCATGTTCGTAAACTGTTTGTTGCACTTAGCCCTGAGAGCAATGGAGACTACCGCTTGATTGGATCTTGCAGAAATGCCTGCAAGAGGTTTCATTCGCATCAACATTGTTCTTGAAAATGGAAAGGTTCGATATTTTTTCTTTTTTGTCTTGCCTAATAGGACGAGGCCACGAGAACCAACAACGACCGACTAACTTTCCCACTACCCTGTCACACTCGTGTGAAGGATAGGAAGAAAAAATTATCTTTAAGTTACCTGGCAACACTAGTGTTACCTGGAATATTAGTTGCTTATCTTAACACTGCATAGGGTTCTTCACATAAGTGCAAAGGTTGGGAAGAACAAATCATCTACTTATCGCTAGACGTGATAAAAATAAAAACTATAAAATTAGCATTTAAAAGCTTTTATTAAGCTTGCTATGAATGTAACTATGTTTGAAATCTTGCAACTCAATTTTGAAACAGATATCTTCAACTGAAATTTGGTGTACACGTTTAGTTTGGATGACAATGCATGGTTAGCTCTGTGTCGTCATTCATAATACAACATGGCGGAACATCCAAGATGGCGGAAGGGTAATTTATTTTTAATGCACTCCTACAATATGGGTATCAATGAAAGGGCTTTGCTGAGAATAACTCGAAAAATAAAGTGACGTCACTCTAAATCCAATATGGCGGACTTCTTAAGATGGCGGATTAAGTTTTTTAAGCTTTCTTACAATATCAGTACATATGTTTCATACTATTATGACTACGCGAGCTTACCCATTAGACATTGTAATGGAAAAGAAGCAAACAGATAAGGTAACAAGATGTAACAAATCCTCTAAAGCCCGATGAACACCTCCGTCGCTGACAAACATTAATTCCAAAATAATTAAAGAAACGATTAGAGCGTCAACTCTGCCGGCCCGAAAATTAGTAGCGAAACAGGGCCATAGAGTGGGCGGGTACAGAGGGACCTTCTTGCAGAATAACAATTGCCTACCAGGATCACAGGAAGTCCGTCCTATGAAAGGTGTAGCATTTGTTCTTCAAGACTATTGTAGTTGGGGAAAATGTTGTTTGTTGATGACACTTCAAGACTTTCGTTTAAGGCTTTGATTGGTTTGGTTAGGCATAAACAAAAGTCTTGGTACTAAATAGTAAAGATTTTAATTCTGGTTTTTATGGTATGTTTTGTTACAAATAGCATTCTTATAATTTTGTATTTTATCATTTAAATAGTACTCGAGAATTCGTATCCAATGAACAAAAATGTCTACACACAGTCAAACGCCGCTCCATAAAATGCTTCTTGTTCATAATTTCCCTTTGTTTGTTATGTAGCTACATTAGTGCGTCAACAGTGAACTCTCTCGACAACCAAGCTATTCCATGTCAGGGCTGTCTCAAGCAATAAACTTTGCTAAGGAATTTCATTAGTTCCGTTCAATAAATTAAGAGGTTATGCTCGCGTGTGTCGACCCTGCAATTACCTCGTCTGAGCTGTAATGAAGCACCACTTTTAGTTGGGAGTACATGGGAGCTTGTTACTTATTTCTTGAGGAACAGACGTTTTCGGGAAATGGGGACCTTGTCAAACGTCTGAAGGTGTTTAGGAGTTGGGCTGGCTGGGGCCATGGAGCCCTACTATATGGTTATCGCAGTAAGATACGGTTTTTAACACCCTTCGAACAGAATTTTTAGACAAATCGTTCAAAAGTGTTATAATAATGAGAGGTTTATTACTACCAATTCACGTTATTTCCTTTTGAAAAATATACAGGGCGTCCCACGGCCACGCCAGGCATGGAGGGAAAGTGATGTATGAAGGTATCTTAAATAGTTTAGCTATAAAATTTTAGTGAAACAAGACTTCATTTTTATTTTAAAAACCATTTAAACTGCATTAAAAGATTTTTGAATAATCGCCTGGCTCTGTGTAATTTGAACTATGTACATAAAGTTCAAATTTTTAGCGTCTTTCCGTGGAAAGAGTTCCAGCGACCGACCATTCCACGGAAAGAATGTTAGAAATGGGATATTACACAACACAGTGCTAATATTCGGGATGTCGTATTCAGGTCTAGTTCCTACAATCAAGGCTAAGCTTTTTTCTTAAATGTCACAATCAACTTTCATTCCCATAAAGTTAAGAAGCCGTCTACGCTATGTAATCTACAGAAATAAATTAAAAGAACCGTTTTAAAATATTCCACTATCTTGACGTATTTGATAATTCCTGTCCCTTCCCGTGATTTAGTACCGGGGGTCGCCACAGAGGGCGCTTACATCTAAAAAATACACAGTCTTCATCGTGATAAATGTCCTTGAGTTATGCACTTGTAATATTATACTTAGAAATGGCCGTGCCTTGTTGTTATAAAGTTTTTAAAAAAAAAATTGTTTATCTTTATCCTTTAGTTCAAAAACAGCAAAAATAACGCGAATCATTCGATGGAGGTTACGAAACACTGTCTTCGCATTTCTGACCAAATTTAAACAAAACAAGATTGATACCATAAAGCCAAGTCTGACTACAACTCCACCTTGAAGATGTCCCTCGTTCCGGGATGCAACGCCGGTGTTCATTCAACACAAATAAGGTTCGTTGTGAACCCGCTCACATTCATAAGAAATACTATGGTCCATAAAAAAAGGCTCATGGTATCACATCAATAAATTTGCTAGTGCTCATTTTATTAAACAGCTATTGCAATGACAGGAAACTCGAGTTTTACTCACTCTAATCCCATAACATGGGATAACGATCTCTAAAATATTGATATTATACAATAAGGTCAGATTGAAATTTAACTATCAAGCAGTCGCAAGACACTACACCCCAATCAACTCCCAAATGAAGCTCGTATTTTGACACAACAGCGCCCAACAGAAACTAGGTCCTAGTTTTAATCTAAGCGATCGACTTGACAACGGTCTTGATTGAAATCGCTGGCTTCCGCAGCAGCTGGTAATAAGGCGTAGTTATGAACTATTTGTGCACTGCTTGTTTCGACGACTGTACCTTATACATAGTGGGGTTTGGTGTGGCGATAAGCGACTAGCGGAAAGCGAGTTTCAACTTTTATAAAAGCTTTGGTGGGGATGTGAGGAAATTTTGTGATTTCCTAGCCAGTTTAATTTTATTTCACGATTGTCTGAAAGAAAACAATAAAAGTCTAAATTTATTTCACTCAATTAAGTAAGTGGGTAGCTATCTACCTTCTTGCTCTGCATCAGACAGCATAAAATAAGTATTTTTGAACGCGGAAAATATCAGCAATTGAAAGCACAAAACTGAGAGAATCTTATAATGCGGCAAATGTTTGGAAAAAAAACTAACTTTATTTTTCTTCTAATAATCTATTGAGTGTTTAAGGAATAGGTAGGTACTCAGGTACTCAGTGATGAAATGGGAATGTTAAGTTAACGCGTTCAATGCCACCACGATTTTCATAATGTATTGCCGGATGCCGCGAACATTTCACGGTGGACGCGCTAGGTGCGTCACCGGCACTGGAATAAGAATTACGAGAACACGCAGGGGGAGTCAGTGGCACTGGACATGTAGAAGGACCTCTCGCAGCGACTCGACTTTACATGTCACACCACGGAGGATGGGCAGTGAATGCGTTCAATGGCTGTCATATCTTTCACGAAATTCGACGCCTCCAAATCGCCATCTCTAGCACCACAACGCGCCTGACCGCGTCCATAAATTCCGACACAATATTTCTCGTGAAGTTCCGATACCAACATGTGTGGTTGTCAACCAGCGTTGTTTATTGCGATATTTGCCTTGCTGAAGTTACTGTCAAACTGTTAATTTAAAACCTTTGTTGCGTTTGAATAATGTGGCCGGCGGCGGTTAGGCGGATTAGAACATACATTTTGGTAGGAAAACGCGTGTGACTTTTATTTTGTTGGACTGCCAGATTGCATATAGTTTGAAACTATTGCGATGTAGTTAGATCAAAGAAGATAGTAATAACAAAAGTCAAAGAAGAACGAAGTAGGCTTCGAAAAAAGGTATACATACCTCAAGTTTATCCATGCTATGTATATGTACAGGATAAAATTGCAGTGCGTATGTATAGTATACCACATACTCTACTTTTACCTTGATAACTGTAAAATATGTAGAGTCGGTTCTTTTTACCTTTCCTTGACCATCTTATCAAATTTCAACATTAAATACCATGGTAAACAAGACATAGAAATTCTTTGCATTTCTATTTGAAACGCAACAGGCCAAAGGTTGCGCCATCTGAAAATACCTAAGCCTGTGCCCCACCTTTGTCTTTGATTACAAAATATTCTGCACATCAAAGTGCAAAGTGCTTACATTAAAACCATCAAATTTCCAGAAGCTTCCAATGCAATATAGCGCTAAGTGCATCCTCAGGTTCGCTCGCGACGCAATTGTTCTGAATATTCGCATTCTGCCCTTAACCGCACGTTTTACACCCCAGACCCCAGTTTTACGCGAATTAAAAACAATATCGTTAGGGAACTGTCGTGTCTAAACATTTGTACCTATTTCCCGCATAATCATTGCTCGCACGTGTGGTTCTTACGAAAATTTACTGTGTCTAATACAATAAGTTGGCACCCCCGGCCTTAGTGGTGCGCCACAGTGCGGGGAACCAGTAGGACAAGATCAACGGAGGAGGTTCCAACTATCGTGATTGCATTAAGGCAAAGTCCGCATAGTCACCTTAGTGTAAGTCCTACCTGCAGAAAATCACTATCGAGTATTCATTCAGTGAAATTACAGCATTATATCTAGGCTGTATTGTAAGCATGTTAAGACTTGATTGCGATTTTTGGAAATTTGGTTTCTCGCAAAGGCTCGCCAAAGCATTTGCATTAATTTTTTTATCCAATATTGAACTAACAGGGTAATTATTCCTTTCATAAGCTTTTGAAAGAACTTACACAAACCAGCGGCAGAATTTCGTTTTAAGAATGGTATTAAATAAAAAAACTCTTAAATTCTCCCTCCGAGCTGTTTCGTGTGGCGCCATGGATATTGTGATCCTAACCAACTGTCTGTGTTTTATTTCTATTAGCACAAATAAATATTGCCACTAATATTTTTTCACAAATCCTTTCTACACAAACTTTAAGGAATACATCAGTGAGATATATTCCTCTGTGGCCCTTCCCCGTAGGGTTGGCGCGTAACGGGCGCGAGGCTAAATTATGTATTTTATTGTCGCCCAAACCAATTTCATAACCCGAAGAGAGGCGGGATGAGTCCGCACAGGCCTTATATCCCATTCTATTGAATTTTGCAATACATACAAATGTGTTGATAGTGTTTTTGTGTGCGATAAATAATGTTTTGCTGCGAGTTTTCTATAGATTTTCGTGGTAACAATTGAAAAAAGAATGTGGGAAGAAAATGCGTGGATATTGGAAATAATTTATTTTGTGAAATAGGAGCACTAGGAAAAACTATTTATACTCATATTTTATTGAACAAACCTAGAACCAGATTATCTCATTAATTTTTAGCACAACTTTAGACATTACTTCGTCTTGTGTATTTTTTTTTAAATTTTACTTACTTTTTCTACTTTTTTAAAAACATATTTTATTAAACAAAACTATTTCTTTTCACATTTTCTGTCTAAGTAAGACACTTGTAAGGCAAAATTATTAAGTACTTAATTAAAAAGAACAGACTTGTCAAACAACAATAACAAATCAAACGAAAAATTTTTCGGCTTTGCCGAATCGAAAAATATCCAGTATAGTAAATTATTTTAAAATTCTCATTGTAAGAGGTCTTCCCAAAAGCCGTAAATGAAATGCGAACCGGATTCCCAATTTCTTGGAATTTTTAACTCCATAGCTCAGGGTTATCAAGTGTTAAATTAATTTCTGGAAGTCATTCTCGCAGATAGTTCATCAAACTTCCGGAGCCTGATGAGCATAAAACAAGTAAAGGTTGGCACACACATGCAAGCCAAAGTCAGCACCAAACGGCGGTAATTTATATAGTACTCAAAAATGATAATCATCACAAATTATATCGTTTTCAAATCTGGCTTTTGAAATGAATTCATTGTTAAAAACGTGATTGTTTAAAATATTTTTAAAAGTGGCTTTTAAAAGTATTCAAAATATACAAGATGGTAATTGGAATTTCATTGCAATAAATAACGGAAGTTTATTCATCTTTCAGTCTTTAACAGAGCTTGTCATACCTATTACCCGTACATTTGTCCAATTCTTTGCAATTTTTGTTAGATAACGAACAAGATCATTTAACGCATAAACAACTAAAAGCGACATAACCTGTGAAAGATTAAGAGGCCCGGAGCCCGCTGCTCCGGGCCTCTCAATCTTTGAAACATTTCTCATCAAAATGTTTCATAGGCACACGTTCAAAAAAATCCAACACGTGGTGCTGAATCATCTCTGCAATTGTCGCTAAACCCGTAAGGGAAAAGTTTCTTGTAATAGAAATTGGCTGAAATATTTTTCCGAAGAGTCTAGTTTCGAAGTTTTTCAACTTCTCGTAACTGATGAATTTGCTTTATTTTAGTTTGAAGGGTGGGTGACTTTTTCTTTTCGTAATTTTATGCGAGCTTTACCAAGTTTTGCTTTTAAAATGTTATTGAATAATGAGATATTATTATACTATGATAATGAATTGATATAATAAGAACTTTGAATTAGGATATTTGTTCTGTTACTAAGGAAATTGGTAGCCATAATTCAAACCAAAGCCCTAAGGTTCAATCTCGCCTGGCCTATCAAGCGTGGCTTGTTCGCAGCACACACAATCTCCCTTTGCGCTTTCAAATTTAATAAGCGTTTAACACTTCAAAGGCTGCGTGTAAAACAATTTAGCTCAGTCGGTGAAAAACACCGAGTTTTCGGCTAGCTTCGTAATTGGTTTAGACTACAGTCCGTAGGGAAAAGATTAATTAGTACTGCTACAGCGGAGGCAGCACTTTAAGCTTTCGACGCTGAAAATGTAATGACGGTACATCAAAATCACAAAAGTCTACAACAACTGTAAGACAATGTAGCAAAAGATATTTTCGCGTGATTTACCAAAACGTAACTTTGTGGGAATGCAGCGAGATAGGCGTTTAATGTCCCATGTTTTAAGATTTCAAAGATGGAAATTGTGTCCAACGATTGTTGTAAGTACAGCAGTTTTCACTCTCCCATTTATTGCAAAGTGCTGTACATTTGAAACTGGGTCCAGATGAGGCATTTCTATTAAAATTTTCACAAAATTTACAAAAATTTGTATAAATCTCAACAAAAGAGTAAATCAATTTTACCCTGGTTTAAATTTGACTCTTTAAAGCAGATTCATGAAAGCCAAGATTTATCTGCTAATCAAGTTTTAATCAACGTGCAGGAATTAATCGTTATAACGCCGTTAGAAACCGTTAGGGCGAACGAGTCCCAACAATAAACGTGAGAAAGGGCTCTTAGAAAATTATTTAAGTGGCTGGAATGCCGATAAATTTTGCATTTAAGTCTACTGAACGAAGGTCAGAGCTTTTATTAAATGAAGTGATTAATACCCGTTCTTTCTTTGGTGCCAATTTTCAAAACAATGGTGAAAATTTGGTACGATTCGGCAGTCAGCCTTTTCAAGGAGAGCAAAATATTGTCGCTTTCATCATCGATCTAAGAAATATACCTAAACTATTGACTTACCTTTTAAAGTATTTTTATTTATGACACCAATTGCTGTACCTGAAATAATACAATTATTAATAATATTTTTCCAATTAGCACAGCAAGGAAACTCAGCTTGAATTCAGGTATAAATCAAAAGAATTCACCCCCATTCAAAAAACTCAAAACTACCAATCCAGCAATTCAATAAAACAAGATTAAATTTCACTCAGCGAATCGACTGCCTCAATAAGCCGAACCCAGCACCTGAATACAACTTCTAATGAAAAATTCCTTTGCAGTGCTCTGCGTTAATGAACACGCCTGTATTCAAAGAAACCATAATGAGCTCCAGGTGAAAGCATACGTGTACTTTTCTAGAAAATTCCTTTTTATATAACTGCCTGAGACGTAGAGCGTCGTGGATCGGGATCTCGGGCTCGGGTTTTGAGCGAGCGATGAATGGAACCGGCTCCTTTCATTTACAAGAAAATTATGCGTGCCTAGTTTGGTACGGTATGATTCGCTTTTAATTTGGTTGGAGTATAGACGGTTAAACTTTTCAAGGGTTTTGAGTTCTATTTTTGCGTTTTACTCCTCTCAATTACATCAACATGTAAATTATTTTACCCCAAAGCCAGTAGGGGCTCGGGTTTGAAATTTTTATTTGCTTTCATCATTATAACATGCAAGATACAATGTTGATGCATTGTAATAAGTCTAAAAGTCACTAAAATTCTAATAAGTCTAAAATTCACAAACAAGAACGATGGAACTCCCCGCAATCTTAACTAAAAGATGGCACAAAGTCGACAATCAAGTGTAAAATCTTTATCTCAAAGCTCATACCCTCTTTAATAAAGTCTCAGCAAAGATATCACGGAAACCCCTGGTTTTTCCTGAAAGGCTAGCTGAGATCGGAATAATTCCGCGCAAATGGAAAAGCGTTAAACAAATTTGAAAAGAAACGGAAGGTAAGAAACTAAATAAGGCAGGTTTTTCAGCGTTAGTCGAACCTTACCATTGTTACGAAGAGCGGTAGACAGGAGTTTTACCGACGTCACGCCTGAGGCACGGATTGAGTGGGGAACAAGATGAGAACTTTAGCGATTGGTTTATTATAAACTGCATTGTTTGATTGCTAGGATCTAACCTAACGGGTTTGGTTGTCGAATTAAGCCTAGATCTCAGTGCTCACGGGATCCGCGTGGTAAAAAACTCGAATCACATAAAATTTCTTCGGTTCCTTGAACGTGAAAATACGACTAAGAAAAATATTACGAAAAAAAAAATTATGAAAGTGCACTGTTATTCAGTCGCACACAATTCAGTCGAGATCTCAGGAACCTTGTGATCTATTGAAGTGACTTATGTTTTTATTCGTAAGTTAGAACTTATTATTTGTTTTTGAAACCTTGAACCAGTTTCTTCATAGATTTGTATTTTTTTTGTTAATAAGCAAAAACTCGATTTTCGTACTTACACCATACAAAAACGTATTCTCTGTCCCGCTCCTATTAATGCAAAATACGGTTTTAGAAATGTATTTCTCAAATGAATATGCATTCACTTATAGAGAAATACAGTATTATCTTATTGAAACATGCACAGCGGACTTATGTAAATAACAGTTGGTGATGTTTTTATTGGTACGTGACTTGCTCCTTTATGTACCTATCTAAGCAACACGAAAAAACTCACAATATAATATAAATTTACCTTTAAATCTATACTTAAATCCTAACTTAATATGGAAACATTCCAGATTCACTTTGTGTACAACATCTTATTATGTACATTATGTAAAAAAAATAGTTTGCAAAATCCTATGCCTATCCTTTTCACAAAATGGGGCGCATTGCGCCCTCTTAAGTGATTTTGTTAGTGACTCCGTGTCGACAGTCAGCATTGTGTGACATTTATGAGTACATAACCACGCCGTCTAGAGTTTATTGGTGTTATAAATTGTACTAACATAATTGGCTTTTCTTAGCCCTGTTAGCCATTTACCGCCTCTGTGAAGCGGGGGCAGCATTATTTGAAACTACCCGCACTTGGTTTGCAAAACTAGGTGTGTCCATCTGCACATTCTGACGACATAGAACACTAACAGTACACTGAGAAACCGGTCTACGACGAGTACTCTTGGCTATAACTGGATTCCACGTGGCAGAGACTCTGAAACCGTCCTCACCATTGAAATTAGGATATTTCTTAATTTCAATCGCTTCGCAAACTATTATTTTGTAGTAATGCCTTTCATTACAGATGAGTTGCGGTTTGTGTAAGTTGTTAACTGTTTGAACAAGCCGTTGCTGTATGCATCAAGCCGTGTTTGCCAGTCCGCTCTAGAATGTGACGTAAGAGATTAGGATGTATTCATCCCGCTGTCCGCTCACACCCCAGCCAGCTCCTAGCCACGAACGTGATCTCTGAATAGTCGGATCCTTGAATACCCGCGCGGGTGCAATTCACGAGGCGATCGCTAAGGCAATACGAACACGCTTTTTGGATACCCGCCGCCGGTAAGTTTACCTGGTTCGAAAATCTGTGAGATCTAAGGATTTGGTCTGGATGTACAGGTTTAGTGGGCGGACCAGGGAAATTAGTGGTGTTTGTGTTTATGTCTTCTACTTCAAATCTGTACTAGTTGGTGTTTATTACAAGAACTTATAATATAACTGATAATTATTAAACTTTATAATCAAATTACTTTGACATTATTATCGGCATATTATTGTATCTATCTTTAACATTTATATTTATTTAATTGTATTGTCGTTTTTCTTTAATTTATAAGGGTCTGCTAATTTAAATATTAACTACAATAAGACTAGAATATAAGATACTCTATTGCATTGGGTGTGCCTGTTAGGATAGATATACATGTTTATAGTTAAATAAATAAACTTTTTTGTTTTTGAATACCCTTCGGACCATGCCTTTTATTCTATTTATAATTATTTTTAGAAATTTTGGGGCCTTTTTACACTGTTTACAACGGAACTCTACATTCACGTAAATAAATATCATCGTAGCAAAATAAAATTCAATCCCAATTAAAATAGTCGTCCTTAAAACCTACATAAATAGTGAGCAAACTTATGCCAAAATAAGATCTACCTTATCTTAATAACAAAATAAGCAGTCAAAGTCAAACTTCCCCAGACACCATTTCAACCCTCACAACACCAAAACACATTCGCCCCACCTGTTTAATACACGCGCTGTCAATGTCTTAGCTGCGAGTCTGCACTCAATACATCACAGAACATAAAGGTCGGCGCACAATGCATGATAACGACTGTGGTAGGTATTAAGGCGAGCGGACACCTGCGACTCATTGCACGTCGCAGCGCGGTGCAATCGCCTGACTCGGCAGGTTCCTCGTGGCAGTGTGTGCATGCTTTAATCTGGATAGCGTTGGCAGAAAAAACTTGATTTTTGTTAATCCAGTGTCAATTAGATTATTATGAATTACTAGTTTCTGCCCGCGGCTTCGCAAGCGTTGTATCTTTAAACGTAAAGGTGATTTGTATCCCATGGGAACTGATTTATGGGATAAAAAGTATTCTATGTTTGATTTCAGGATTAGAATTACCTGTATGCAATATTTCAGCCCGATCCCTTCAGTAGTTTTGGCGTGAAAAGGTAACAAACATCCATCCATCCATCTATCCATCCATTCCAACTTTCGCATTTATAATATTAGTGTGACTATGATTTGAGATAGAAAAGTATCTTGCACTGATAGCTTAACGTTGCCAAAAAAAAATAGTTTTTTTAAAAACCATTTGCAAATTTCTAAATTTCACAACTGTTTTACGTTTAACTACACACTATAGTATCCATCCTCCCGATACGTTTTTATTTATTGATGATGGTCAAGCGTTTGGCCACTAACTCATTTAAAGTAAGTAAAGACGTGGCCTAAGATGGAGCACGCTTTCCCAAAAGGAACTTATTAACCCTGGATTGAAGACTCCAAGATTGTACTCTAACAGGAAAACAGACGCAGGAAGCTCTTTCCACTCTTTGGCCGTGCTTATTATTATTATATAAATAGAGCAGAATTTTTTGGTTCGACTCAGTGGTATGTTGACCACGTACAGGTGGTATTTTTATGTGCGTCTGCTGGTCCTATAGTGGAAGGGAGGAGATGGGATAAGGTCGTGCAATGCCTGCGCACAATCACCAAAGTGGTACTTGTAGAACACTGTCAGTCTAGCGACGCGATTTCTGCAATCGAGGCTTTGTTGGTTAGCCTCTGCAAGCGAGTCGTCGCCGATAAGTCTAACAGCGCGTCTTTCAATATAGTCGAGAGCTTCAAGCTGGTATTTAGCTGAGTCGTCCCAAAGGTGGCAGCAGTAACATGCAAGTTCGGACCTGTGCTTAATATAGACTGAGAAGCTGTCCCGGTGTGAACCTTAGCCAGGATGCCCAGCTTCATAGCAGCCATGTTGGCGTTCGACTCGACATGGGAGCCAAAGTTCAAATTCGAGCTAAGCTCTACGCCCAACTACGGTTCAGACTGTCTACAGCGCTGTTCAGACTATCTGAAGCGCAGCATTACATGAACTGGGCACAGGATTAAATTGTGTCTTCTTTGCCGTGAACACACACGCCTGGGTTTTGGATACGTTAAACCGCGTTTGCGTCACCCCATTCAGACACTAACCTCAGTTTGCTGTACAAACGTTCCACCATCTCATTGCGGAGTTTTTGAATTTTGTCCGCACTATCGTGGACTGCCAAAGTAGGTACCTATCAGCGTCTGTGCTATCACCTGCGTACCCAAAGATACCGGATTTTATTTAGCAAGTCGTTGTTGTGCAGCAAGAATAAGGTTGCTGATATAACAGACCCTTGAGGTACCCCTGAATTAATAGCGAATAGATCGGAAGAGCAGCCGTTTACGACTACTTAATTATACCATTAAATCATTAATGTGATTATAAAGAAAATTAAATACATTGTCTCTTAATTAGGTACTATTAAAAAAGTAAAAGTATGTTATGTTTATTGAAATATAACAGAGACTGTTCTGCTATTCCTACTTCACCCACCATTGTCTCCTGCGACGAGTGCAGCGTCTAATTGATTCCAGCCCATTCAGGTCTGGGACCGATGACGACCGATTATTGCTAATGTTCTGCTGATTGCTTATTGGAAATTGTACCCTGTTATTTCAAAGATTATGTTTTATTTTAGTTTGAGCGTTCTTTGCTTGCGAAGAGGCTTTAGGGGCTGCCCTTTCACTATTTCATGGTCCGAGAACTAAGTTTTTGATCATATTCTCGCCATTTTATCAAAGTAACTCAAGAAAAGTACCGAATTCTGGAGTTATTTACCAATAAATTATCAAATTTAATATAATTATGTAGGTGTAGGAAAATTATAGGTTTAAAATAAACTAAGTATGCACTAAGTTTATTGTAATCTTGTAGGTTATCTGTTTACTTAAAATAAAATAAATAAAATAAGTTTATTCATCAAAACTACATATATCTAGGTTACAAATGATCTTAAATCTTATAAGTACTAACTTAGACACTTGATGGGTACGAAACCACATTTGGTTATACAACGAAATTACTTAGGTGACGTGATGATGATGAGAAGGTTAGAGACTTACCGTCCCGCCTGGAAAATGTCCGCTGTCAGCACAAAGTGTAGGTAGTATAATGGTATAATACAAAATTTGAAGTTGACTAGACTGAACGCCGAACGCACTTCGCTTGTTCACACTTTGTATGTATCTACTTTTGTACTACTACTATTTGTATTACTATGTATATTATATGCGGTTGTTTCTATGGAAACGTTTAAAGGTGATTTATATCCCACGGGAACTGATTTATGGGATAAAAAGTAGCCTATATCTGATTCCAGAATTACAATTACCTGTATGCAAAATTTCAGCCTGATCCGTTCAGTAGTTTTTACGTGAAAGAGTAACCAACATCCATCCATCTATACTTACAAACTTTCGCGTTTATAATATTAGTAGGAATTCTATGCTATTTAAAATGGTACTTTTTTTATACGACAAGGTCGTATTTAAGGCCAATTCCCTACGTACAAACAAAATAACGTGAATGAAGTAAAACCTGCTCCTGACATAACCACCCCATATCTCAAGCCAATACAAACAGAGTCGAGAGTAATCCCCATTAATTTAGTAAATAACCACTTTCTCGTAAACAGATCGAACCCAGCAGGTGGCGCTGTAACCACTAGATATAACAACTAACTACCAGCCCACCCACAGGCTGCGAATTGAAGAACTTGCGGGAACTATTTGTCTCGCACAAATTAGTTAGGTTCCTTTATCCACCCTTTCTACCCTTTGATTGAATAAAAACATATGCTTTTTAACTTTAGAAACAGCCATTATTTGGGCTTAATAGGTTCATTAACAAGCAAAATTTATCAAATCATGTTAAAAGGGAACTTTTCAAATAAACTTGCATCTAATAGGTAGGAACGGTTTAGTTTTAGGCTAGCGCCACACTAAACGGATAGTCCGTCGCTGATCGTACGCGGCGGAACTCCAGTGCATTTTATAGTATCTATTTTCTATTTCCGGGTTCATTACGGTTCTATCGGTTCAAACCGAAAATAGGAACTAGATGAAATCAAATGTACTTTCTTCTCTTAGGCTTTCCGTTGCGTAAGATCGGGGACGGATTTTGCGTAAAATGTCGCGCTATCCCTACATTTTATGGTTTTGTCTCGTTTATCCTGAATTTCCTTGACATTTCGACTAACACAGCCCCCGGGAAGATACACCGATGACGTATTGAAGGTCGCGGGAATCCGCTGGACACGGCTAGTGCAGGCCCGGTCATTGTGGTGATCTTTGCGGGAGGCCTTTGTCCAGCTGTGGACTATCGGATAAGATGATGAAATGAAACCGGGGTCGAAGGACGACTAAAGAATGGAGGTGGCACCGCTAAGCGATGGATTTTTTTAAATAAGTATGACTTATGACTCAGTTTGTTTTGCTAGTGTTTTATTTTAAATATGCGGAAATATGGAACTAGGCACCTAAAATAGTTCGCGGAATCTATCAAAATTGGCTTTCGTATAAACGATTCAAATTTGGCCTGTTGTTTCAGTTGTTTTCCGAGAAAATCGAACATGAATCTGACAATTGGCAATTGTTTCGAAATCCGAAATTTATACAGAAATAGCCGTCATTTGTTCAACTCGATTAATACCCTGAGCTTTATTAAAACCCGGAATAGAGCTATCACCCACATAAGCCAACAAACATCAAAACGCTAATAAAACAGATTATAGAATCAGCGATAAATCAGAGGTAACTGTAGATAATTTCGTCGCTAAGCCCGCATTTCACACTCGACTCGGCAATTACCAGTGATCTCTCTGATTAACATGCGTTGTTGGAGCGACGAAGGCCTGGTCAGAGTGCCAGTGGAGATGCTGGCGACTATCAGGGCTTGGTGAAAATAAGAGCGAGAAGCGATGATTACTGTTGACATCGTCTTGACTCGGTGACTTCACCAATTCTTATAACTACTTAGTTATAACTAAGTAGTATTCTTATAACTACTTAGTTATAAGAATTGGCAATTACCAGTTATCTCTCTGATCTGATTGAAAGGCGTTGTTGGAGCAAGGAGGGCCGGGACAGAGTGCCAGCGGAGGTAAAAGCAATAATTGGGGTGTGGTCAAAGTAAGCGCGAGAAGCGGTGCGTAAGTCATGCTTAACGTGTTTGAATAAGTAAGGTGGTAACATTTCACACTCGACTCGGCAATTACGAGTGAACTCTCTGATTAACACGCGTTGTTGGAGCGACGAAGACCTGGTCAGAGTGTCAGTGGAGATGCAGGTGACAATGAGGGCTTATTGAAAATAAGATCGAGAAGCGATGATTCACGTCGACATTGTCTTGATTCGGTAGTTAGCATATTGGTACAAGAATACTCAATCATCTTCATGACTAATATGCGTTGTTGGAGCGAGGGATGACTGGTCAGAGCCGCTGCACTCTCAAGCCAGTAGAGATGGAGGTGACCACCGGGGCTTGGACAAAGTAAAAGCGAGCAGCAATGCTTCTCATTTGATCACGCAAACCCACATTCCAGATCATAAATCATAGATAGAATCCACGTGGTGAGCCTCCTGCTTAATTCCACCGTATCTGAATTAGCTCTAACGCATCTGCCTCTCCTGCCCTTGCTTTCCGCTACCGCTCCGTACCCAGTGCTACTTAACTTCAATTAACTATCGGCACGGTGGCCGCTTCTCTTGCTTCTCATCTTTCAGGAACATATCTCCATGCTCTTTACCGCTACTTTTCCGCTACCTCTCCTTCCATCGCTTACCACTACTAGTCTACCCCCAACCGCTACTTAACACCAACTAACTGTCGGCTCGGTCGCCGTAGACGCGCCATCTTTCAGGTGCGACGTGATTAATTCACAGATACGCTCTGAGCTATTGTGACGTCATCGCGCACTAAACTCCACTCATTTACGGTAAAACATGCTAAATACTGGAAAACAGATGCTAGAGAGAGATAGATGATGGGATGTTATGTAAGGTAGAGTGGTACCAGGTGTATGGACTTTAGTTTTGTAGCTGTTTGGAGTTGTAGAAGCTCTGTTGCTGTAATTATGGAGTTAATTGTTATCCGGGATTTAGATTTTGTATCTTTAGACTGCTCTTTCTTATTTTCCTTTTCAAAATACGATTATCTAAGGTCATTTCTTAGAGCAGAAGACAGCATTCTAAGCAAAACTTTCGTGATGGTTGTAGTTTCATTAAATTCCACTCAAATCTGATTACAAAGTGTGTCACCTAGATTCAAAAGTGTCTAGTCCTACTACGTCAAGATTTCAATGAAATTTGAGATGTTTTCAATATTAATACACTACTATTTATTAGTTGCAAGAAGCTGCATCATCAGCTAAATCCTCCATCTTTCAGTATTATAGCTAAAATTCCAGAAGAAAGTCTTCCTTGGGCGAAGTCGCTCCAGGCGGTCAGATCCTGATTGAGGTCCGACCTGACTACCTACTCTATACTCTCCTGAAAGTTTAATTAACTGTGCGAAAAAGTTAAGATTGGCCTTTATATTTATCACCGTGTTAATATAAAAGATTTTATTAAAACACCTACTGTTTGCGAAAATATTTTACATGATTTAATCAAACAGTGCATAATTCCGAAAAATATTAATTTTACATTCGCATCATAATATCTGCTCCAGAACTTATCGATAGTGAACCAACCAGAAAACCAAACGAACTAGAACCATTGCTTGATTGAAAATCTTTTAACGTTGGTAGGTGGTAGGAAACTTATACTTAATAGGTACCGAAAATAAAATCGAGATTTAGGTGCTTTAGGTTGCGTCCTTTTAATATTTATGTAGGCACTAAACGGAGCTTATTTGGAGATCAATCGAGCATTTAAATATCACGTCCACATCCGTCAAACTTTGTTTTAGAATGCAGCCTTACGTGTTGGAAGAAACTTTGGTTTGAGTCACAGCATCAGTATTTCAATTACCACCAGGCGGACTGACCGTTCCCTCGACCGGTACCTGTTATTGTGGTGTATTTTCGGGGAGACCTTTGTCCAGCTGTGGACGTAGTACTGCCGAAATGATGATGATGAAATACTGGTCTATTTCAGTAAAACCATCAAATAAAAACATTGTCTCCTAGTCTGAGAGCCGGCCGCCTTTCGCAAACGGTCGAGCGAATCCGGTTTGAGCGCTCATAAATCTGTCACTTGTCAAAGTAAGCCGCGTATCGAACGTACCAGCCGCCGGTAAATTATGAACTACCGCCCGTTTGCATTTTCAGTTTTATGTTCTCGTAATTGCATTATTGTTGAAATTTTTGCTCATTGTTTGAGTTTGGTATTATATTTTACTTTATTAATTTTAACAGAGTAAATCTGAGTTGGAATGTGTTAAATATGAAACGTGTTTCCATTGTAAATGGCTTTGTTTTTACTTCCATTTATATAATTGACATCTTTTATTCCGGGAAAAAATATAATAAGATTTTTTTACGCAATAAAATGAATTTATGGATTATACAGGCAAGTTTAAGTCTAATAATATAACAGAAATATCTTCTGCAAGTACTGTTTCAGTAAAGTAGGTACTATAACAGAAAATTAAAATAGCTGAAAGCATAACTAATAACGTTAGATATCTGTCTTATAATTATGGCAGGGAGTTTTTCGACCGTGTACTACAGTTATCTACGTTGTGTGTGTAGGTCATGCAAGAAAAACAGTTTCGAATACCCAGGTAGAAACGCGGCGTTTCTACATAAGTATTTGCTTCAAACGCCACAAACGATTGCCCACGTTCAGGCTACCCAAAGGCTTTCAACAAATCAAACAGGAAAACTATCAGTTCAAATAAGAGAATAAAGCTAAGCACCGGCCGAGCCCACTTGGTGGGCACGTGACCACAATTAATGGGACAGGTAAGGTAAGGAAATTGCGGTCGGCTCCTAAACTGACTCGGAATAAATTACGCCCAAGAAGGTGTTTTGTTTATTATAGTTGTTTATGTTGAGGTTATAATAAGGTAACAGTAAGCTAGGTCAAAAATAAACACAACTGAGTATTATAACGTCTATTGCATTGCACTGCATGGCAAAACCCTGCCATTTTTCCAGGTTTCCCTGAATGGTCATGATTTAAACAATTTACGTGTCACCCAACAGAGCCGTGACTCTATTTGACATTAGTAACGAGACGTGATCGTGACGTCTCCTTTTTCCAAACAATTTTGTACAAAGAGGAGACATCACGTCTCGTCTCTAACGTTAAATAGACTCACCCCCTTTTTTCTTTTTTAATCTGTAGAAATTTTGGATAACTAAAAGATCGTTATTCACAAAGAAAATTAGTATTTACAATTGAAACAATTGAGCTAACTACTGACTGTTGCAAACAGTCTACAGGTAGCTCAACTGATCCATATCAACACCAGTCGGAAGCGTCCCCAAGACGCTGGCTGCATTGCCACGCTGTATGTGGCAATACAGCCGCTGATGCGCTGATGCGCTGTGCTAGATACTCACCAGCTCTCGGGTCACGCGTCGCTTCGACCAGACGCTCAGATAATTTTTTGAAAACCCGAAGAGCCTCGGTACCTTATTTAGAGATATTTTCATGAACCAATCTCCCAAAACATTGAAATTATCAAGCACACAAACAGTTCCACAGCAGGCATTCTATCTGAATTTAAGAATTGCACTCTAGATTTTATTTATTTATCATTTAAATCATTTATAGCGATTAATGCATACAGGTATATACATTAGCCTTAGTGGGTATTCGGCTATTGTATGCCTACGTACTCTGCCAGGGTGCAACAGTTATATTATGTGGTGTGAACACACATCCTCGTGGATGGAGTACCACCCAAAGTAAAAGTTTATCATAACATTGTAGTCAGACAACAGCTTAAAGAGTTTCGTTCAATTCATAACTCAGCTGATAAGATAATTCAATAACAAAAATATTTATTTTACTTTACACCAATATCATCAGGTGGTCATGTTGGCATAGGTACCCAATGAATGACATGAAAGTGGTGCCACAGGGCAACGTTAATTGTGACTTTCTGAAACTGTGTGATCTTTTTCTACTTTAATTTAATTTTAATTTAATTGCGGCTGACCGAAGATAGCACCGGCTTAAAAGGAGTGGCAAGAAATGGGAAAGTTAAGAATCTATTACAAAAATAAAACTTAGGTACCGAGTCAATTCTAAAGTTCCACTTAAAGTCAGATTCTCTTCCTATCCCATCGTTAGCACCGGACTTTAGATCCATCTCTGTCACTCCATCCTCAAATTATACCCAAACCGAACCTCGAATCTGCTGACATCAGCAACCTCGTTAAAGTCAATTAACTTGAAGAACAAACGTAAAGTAGAATCTGAATGGCTCTCGATCGGCTATAAATCATTACGGGCCTCATTACGAGGGCCTCCTAATCCCTGGACCCCTGCAAGGATGTTGATTTCGGAAGAAATGATTAATGTGGATCAATGGTGCTTGTAGCGTTTGATTCAGGTATTGGACGTGTACATAAGCCTTTGGATATGTCTACGTTTCTACTGTACACAGGTATTTTGTGTAGTTTTTTGGTATTGACTTTGATTTAAGGTCAGTGCTAACTTAATTTTCCAGCAATAGTCGATTAGATCCGTAAAATAACGTGCCACCGACTCAACGGGATTTGACCTACAAAATGTATGACGGTGAGTTTGACTTTTCCTTGAAGGTAAATTTAAGTGACTTCATAATTCTAATAAAAACAGAAGATATTTGAGTCACATACTTAAATTATTCACTTGTGTTTTCATTTGCCTGTGTGAACAACTCGTTTCAGTGATCTTGGTCAAAACGTAGGATAGGTATAATATATACAAAAAATTATTATAAAAAGGCCCCAACTCAGCATAATGCTGACTGGGCTCCCGTAGGAGGCCTGGCCAGCGCTGGTCTTCCGTTAGGACCCGTACAAATGACGGGCCCGTACATAAGTTACGGTTACTATACAATCAGTAGGTTCTAACATGTAACTTAGAATTGTGTACTTATGTGTAACAGCCGACGACTCCTTGTAGTGTGCCGCGCACTAGGTTATACTAAGAACAATTTTTTGTAGCTCTTTACAGTGGACAATTTATGATATTCTATTCTTACATCTTGACATTATAAAATGGAATTAACCACCCCTATCTACCCCCTCTCCATGAGACAATTTGACAGACAGGTCTACAGATCTCAGAGCCCTTCAAAGAAAATCTAAAAGACCTTAGATCATCATTATCACCCCAAATGTAATCGCCGAGTGCGACGGACACCCTTCGACAATTAGTGTCGACGACTATTGTCGCCTCGTAATGAGCCTTCGAGTTGAGTTGCCCCCACTGAGTGTGTCGAGCGGAGGTTGTTGTTACTGCCCAAGAAAGTAGTCGTGGACAGGTAAAATATTTGAGATATTTCGAGCGATGTATACAGGGTTATTGGTAATTCACTGACACTGCGTGAACTGCTGGTTCTACCCATCATCACGACCACGTTCTTGAAGATGTCAGGTCTTCATTCTTAAACATGGTATTTGTGGTAGGTACCCTCTCCATTCAATATTCGTTCATTAGAGGGGCTTCTTTTGAAACTCAACTTAAAAATGGCTCTGCCCTGAGTTAAAAGTAGATGTGGGAGTGGGAGTGGATCTTTAATAATTCGTTGGGTTCCGGACAAACATATTTTTACATTTTGTATGGAAGATGATAAATACAGTACAATACAAAATACTTTATTGTACTGAAAAATGGTTACTCACAAGCGCCAAACCATGGTATAATAAATAATACAAGGTATGCATTCATTATTCATTTGACTTTAACCAATTATTTTTATTTAATTTTTAGGACAGTCAGGTCTGTCTGTTTTGTTGTGTTGTTGTGTGTGTGTGTTTTCTATATCGAAAGTTTGTGTGTTAAAATCAACAAAAATACAATACAAGAGACATTACCTATGACACAAGTACTTTCAATGGGCGGCCTTATCGCTTGGAAGCGATCTCTTCCAGGCAACCTTTGGATGGAAGAGTTTTGTGTATTTAAGAAAGGCAGGGGTGTACCAATTATATGCATATCTTAAATAAATATTGACAATATTATAAATACCTAAAAATAAGAACAATTTAAATAAATACCCAACTATATATACATACATAATAAACGTATATAGATGATTTACATAAAAAATTTGGAATTAGGACATGGCGTCTTCACGAACGTGTTCACGATGCTGAGCAAAACCTGCAGAAAGAAAGAAATAATGAAAAGAAAATTCATTTATTTGGCCCAAACACACAAATATTAAAAAGGAATACCGCGCAGGATTATTCCTACTTCTCTCTTTTGAGATCTTTTTATGAATTATTGGTTTGCAACTGGATGCGAAACATGAATAGAAAATCTTTTTTGGGTAATTAGTTTCCCAGCAAGATAAATACTTCTTTTTTAACAACTGGTTGTGAAACATAGTTGCCAAAGCGGCTGGATCGAATAAAAATAACTTAAGGCCAAAAAGGTCCCTGTCTCAGCATTATGCCGCTACAAGCCACAGCGAGTAGCGGCGCTGATTTTCAGACAGGGCCTAGTGTGGTGGCACAGAGATGGTGAAAATATTAGCATACAATGAATGCACAAACAGACAAGAGTTGATAGAGAGGTTACATACAACACAGGAAAGAATGAGAGAAAAAAGAAAAGAAAACAAAAAAAGATACGTATAAAATTTAGTCTAAGATTAATCACAAACTATAAATTTCTTGGTCGGTTAGAGCGTGTCTCACCGTCTGTAGGCCTAATTTATTAAAAAGATTTAATAAACATTTTTATTATCTATGGTACTGCTGACTGCCTGGGCTGTGGATAGGATAAAATAAAGAAGAAGAGTGTGAACAGACAGAGGATCTCAACTAAATAAACAAAACGATTCTTACTGGGTACAACAAATTGTGGTTCACACAGTGTCAGTGGATTACCAGTAACCCTGTATACATGTTATTATCCTGGGCCACAAAACCAGTTATTGTTGCTATATGAGTATTTTTTAATAAAATTTACTGTGACTATTATTAATCTTTAAAATGGTCCGTCTAGATGTGGCCTAAAACATGGCAAGATACGGGCTGTAAAATTTGTCATTACAAAGGAAGTTTGCGATGATCATTGTGGATACACAAAAATAACAAAATTACGGTTGGTAATAATTATGTACATACAATGTGGTAAGACCATTCAGTTGGATCAATTTATCTTATTTCTGGCTTCTGCCCACGTAGAACAAATAAAGAAAAATAGCGTTCAATACGTACATTTTGGATTTGTAACAGAATTTGCTGTCAACGTACTCATGCAGTGGTTAGCCACAGCGTGAATAGTCGACTTTTTTTTGTAAAACTTAAAGTTCCATTCCAAACTTTCCAATCTGAATAACCCAAAGTAGAACAAATTCATATCTCCACGCGTCCCTAAAAGAAACTGTGTCAAACTCTTTATAAAATCTTATGAAGGGACTTCCAATAATTTACATGTCACTTAATTCCACGCTGCCTTCACCGGAGTTCCTCCAACTTCCCAACTTTCATTATCCTGAAAATGAAGGAGCGATCGAGGCGACTTTGAAACAAAACCGATATATCTCGCAGGCAGCTCCGGAGCCGAGATATTGCGAGAGTCAAGCGAAAGCGAAAGTAAATTCTTCATATTCTTTTTTATAAAACGTCACTAAAATGGAGCCAATGAGCGGCGCAAAAAGTATGACTGATACAACCTCCGCTTGCCCGTTCTAAGCCATATGGCTTAAAACTGGTTCATAATATGAACGTCATATACCTTAATGCTATCATTTCAAATAGGTAAGTTCAGAAATATTTTCGAAACCACAGACTATCATCACTTCTCGATATTTTTACTATCCACTTCTCAATAGTTGTAGGCAACCGAGACGATAGTTGTGTTCTCGATTACACTACAATTTGTTTTGTAGTGTTATGGAGAAGTTGATATCTTCCACTCCGCTGACGTCTTAGGAAATAGCTTACGAGCGAATTGCAATCACGCTCTTGTGGATCTAGCGACTTGTCTACGCAAGCTGAGAGTGGAAGGCGAAGGCACATGAAGGCTTACGTAGTTCGACTTTAAAGAGTTTTCAGTCTGTTTGCTCTGAGCTGATTCCGACTCGAATCTGCGAGTTGGATGTCTTTGTTTAACTTCAAAGAAAATATATTTGGTCCGTATCATTCTCTTGATGATAGCTTGGTGTTGATATGAAATGAAAGGTTTATTTGACACGACACGCTACACGACATTTTATATTGACAAGATAGCTAAGTTACGTTTTTCTCTGTCTTTCTCTTTGGTTAAAAATTTAATTCTTCGGATTCAAATAAAAATTGATTTCAAGAGTAGGCACAAATGGCAGAATTGAGAGTAGGTAATTTAAGCAGTCACAAGAACATGTAATTTTATGTTGAATTGAGCAGGACACTCGGCCAGGCGAAATGATGGTAGGTAAACTTGGAGGATTCTCCTTGTACGTTAATGTGTTTGTGTTCTTTGTGTTTTAGTGTGTTTACTGTTACGTAAGTACAGTAGCAAGAATGACTACCTTTTCCGATCTACGCATTATTCTCTACAAGATGTAAGTCCCAACAAAAGCAATGAATATCTCAAAAATTGCAGAACCTCAAGCGCCTGTATAAATAACATTTTGTTTCTCCGGCCGGGTCTCAGAGACCACAAACTCAATCTTGCACATTTACATGGGAGCGGCTGATAGACCGTTCAACTAACAAAATTATTCAAAGTAGTAGTCCTTTGACTTTTTATGAGTGTGAAGAGTGGAAAATGTTGACGGTTGCAAAGTTTCTAGGTCTTTTTGGTGCGTCGTTGTTACAAACTTATGCGTACGGATAGGTTTCTAGGTAAACGTACAAAGCAGGTCAAAATAAAGTTGCAAGTGGGATTTCTTTTCTTTTCTAATTATTTTTCTAAACAAGCTTATTCCTTGATTTTTAACTTGCGTTTTGTTTCGGATCCCAATGTTATCATTTTCTAAACATGTTGGCTGAGACTTCGATTTTTGGCCCTCGAGAGATCTGACAGCTTGTGTCACAAAACCTAGCCATGAATGCCAACTGCTGTGAGAATTACAAAAACAAATATTAAGAAACGACGATTTTTTCCGACATAAACATGAATCTAATTGCCTTTCTTGAATTTATCAGGAATATTACCAACAGCCTGCATTGGCTAATATTTATCGGAAAGCTCGTGCTCGAATTAAAATAACTCGTGAATCGAACGTAAACGTAAAACACTTTTATTTTCGCTGACGTAAGCCTCCCGAATTCCAAGTGGGTAACATTATTCATACAATCCTACTTGCCCGTAATCTTTTAAAGCTTAGGTATAAGATTGAACCTTTCGACTCAACTCTTTTTGGCATTCGTTTACTTGCTTTTGCACGTTTTGTGACGTGGTTTTCACAATTGGTATGGAACCTATCCGAGAGATATCATCGCAATCACATAACGGTAAGTACCTACTTCAAACTGGATCTTGCTTTTCGATGTAATCATCGAACGGTTATAGATATTTGATTGTAGTTTATACATTATTGACTTTTCCAGACGTCTCGGTTCTGGTCTGTCTCTTGCTAACTAGTAGCTAACTTATAGCTTTCAATTCGTTATTCACCAGCATTAGCCATTTATCATCCCTACTACATGTCTACACACACAATCCCCTACTACATGTCCAACATGTTGGAACTAATTATAGACAAAATTCATTTGTAGTGCGAGCGAGTAGAACTGTCAATGATTTCAGCAAGATGTTGAACATTGACCCTTTCAATACCAGCATTCACAGGGCAAGGCGATGCATGACTCTTAACTGCTTTTGCACATGATGTAGTTAAACACTTAATTTTTATTATTTGCTTTTTTCTTAATTTTATTTGTTATAATTTTATTGCTTCATTAAGTACCTACGCAATTGTCGACGTAAAATTTTTTAATGATCACACTTAGGTAGTTTATTATAATTCTATTGGTGAATGCCTATTATTAGCTTTCTGTGTCTATTTTAATTTCTATTGTAATTAGATAAGCTGATGGCAATCCGAATTAAAGAAATAAATAAATCATAATATTCAACATTTCAAACCACATGATCCTAAGTAGGTATAAGGATTTGTCGCTAAAAGAACAAGTAATACTTCATTCAATAATGTATCGCTGGTAGTAAGAACCCTCGTCTAGTTAACCAGTGATCACAATCGTCGCACAAATAAAGTAGACGTGTTAGTGCACGAGGCTGTCGCGGTGGTAAGGACGGCCGTAATGAAGCGGGGTAACGAACGGGAGCTGACGTCACCTGCCTCCCTGCACGGTAATGATGCTCAATCTTTTGAAAATAATTGGAAAATAATTCGAGTCTGCATCATGTCGGATGAGTCGTGGACTAAATAGACGAAGAAATGATCTTGCGGTAGACAAAAGCGTCGATGGAGAGACGAGCCTCTGAAAGATGAACCTTTGTGACGGAAATCTGAGAGAATTTGTTAAAGAAATGCCTAACACTGCAGAAGTAGAGTATAATTCATAGGTACTCCTATAAATTAGGGGGATACATCCAACACAGAGGTTGTTGTAGGAGCAAGGAACAAGATTATGGATATGGGCAGTTGTACCTCAGATTCGTTTTAAATCATTTATTCTCAAAAAGACAAATATTACAGGAACAGGGTATTTATATAAAATTAGGTTTACAAAGGTTATGGTCGTTCAAAATTTTCTCGTTCAATGCGCTTATTTCTAAGAAGTAAATCATCAATAATGATAATTATGCTCGGTTCGTTTAGATTTAAACACATTGAACGAGGTTACGTTTGGGAGGGTAGGTTATTTTATTGTAAAGCTGTGCGCCTTCATAGAGTATCCTTGTTTTTAGATACCTACTACACCTGTGTGTAGTGCGTATACCAAAAGAGACAAGAATCCAGAGCTCAAGAAAGTAAATAAGCATGTTATTAATTGCTAGATAGTTATCTCCAAATAATGTCATGTAGGTATATAATTTGACAGAAATAAGCACTTCTGAGCAATTTAATTTCAAATTAGATGGCATTGTAACAATATTCTGAAAAGCAGCCCAATTTGGAGCCGGCCCTAAACAATGCCTTCCAAAAATAGCCAAAGCACAAACAATTTTCAAGATTGGACCACCAAAGCGTAACATCGCAATCTTGCTTCCACAGTTCCACTTATCCACGAAGAGTTCCATTATTTACTTGTGTAGGTACAAAAAAGCATTCCTTTGTGAAAGTTTGAGAGCCTCTCTCGGTCGGGAAAGAAACGTTTTGTAACTCAATTTGTGGGAAGTGCAACTCTCCGTACCTACTAACATGACATTGGAAGGACTGAGCAGTAATCGCTTTTTGATTTTGTAAGCCGCATTCTTGTTGTACCTATGCATCGAAGGGTCAAGCAGCGTTTTAATTTCATGATGTTATTTGTCTTGAACTCCGTTTGCCAATGCGACCCAGAGCGCAATTACAATTCTTTATAAAGATCGATACGCACGTCCCATTTTGTTTCTGGTGTCGATAAAATAGGCACTCCAGTATCGAAAACAAATAAAAAAAAAGTAATTGAATTTACCTAAGTTATTTTTTTAGGGTTAGCCGGGAAGGCTTAGCTCCAGCTCATTCCAAATTTTTTTTAAGGAGCTGGGGAGGCCTAGGCCAAAAAAGGCAACTACTAACTAAGCTTAGACTACTAAGTTTATAAATAGATAGCTTAGATAGCCAATTTTATTTATTTATTTTATAATATTTACAGTTATTTTTTATGGGTTCAGTAGGACCACTAAATCAACCATATCCAGAATTTAAAAATATCTCAATAGTAATTACTTACCACCAATCACATGCCACGCAAATAACTAACCCAATAAAAATCTCCTCAATATCTCTTCGCAAAACAAATACACAGCTATAAACGGCTCCAGTTAACCGTTACAGCTGTAATGAAAGCCATTTGTCTGCTTAATGTGCGTCCAGGATATCGTCTAATATGAAATAACGTCTGGCAGACGATGGGGTCATTATATCTAGGGTTATGTGTCTTCATGAGCGCTGATCGGGAGATATGGCCCAAGGTGCGAGCTGTTTTGGGTTGGAGTTGCTTTCTTGATGTGTTCGAAACTACTTCATTTTCTTGCAACACGTAATTGGCCCGTTATATGGCCGAGCCACGGCAAGTTGTCAAATCTGCCATCTCAATGAATTACATGGTGCGTTTGAGAAACTTCGTCTTTTCGCATTGCGAAATGATACGGAGGACAAAGGATGCTAGAGCGAGTACCTACTCGGCCAACATGTGGACAGACCATAAAAATTTCCACGTTGTATCTTCAGGTAGAAAATAGATTTCAGTTATTACTATTAGCTCATAAGATGCAAGATGATAGTAAATTAACTGATTTGTCGGGTCAATATTGAACTTAAAATTTTACTATACTTATTACTTCCGGGTTATTCCAGGTTTCCCCTTTTAGGGGGATTTCCGGGGGTAAAACTGGAATAACCCCTAGTTCCTACTAATAGGTATAGTATAATTTTAAGTTCAAATATTGAACTGACAAATCAGTTCATTTATAATCATCTTGCGGAGAATTCCAACATTATGCCAAACCCATCTCCTACCAACACAAACGCCAGCTAATCATAACCCTATTCACCTGGATCTTGGCAAACAGTAACAGTTGTCAATAGGTCGGGTTCGGCAATCACTCAGCTAGCTATCGGCCACGTCAGCTCGCTTGGCGCTTTGTTTGCGTTGCTCTTATCACGGCGGAGCTCAAACACGCGCGGACTGACCGACCCGGGAGCTAGGAGGGGGATGATAAGGCTAAGTGTTTAGAGATGCAGCTTTAGGGGTTATAAATACAGATCCATAGCTCCTTACGCTTTCATCTTGTATCTCCTTTTAGACAGTTCCGAGTTTTATGAGGCTTGATTGATTCCAATGTGTATCTGTGTCACTATTTTTGTACCGGTGTGTGGTACATGAGAACCATTAGGAATCAATGGAAAAGATATGCCAACATTTTAGGGTGATCGTTTTCAATAGGTTTTCAATCTATATCTAGCTTTGCCCATCATCAATAGATGAATTTCGGCAAAAAGTTTCTAAATTCGACAGTGCACCAAAACGATGCATATATTATGACATGGAATGCAGCGACGACGGCTGAATTCATATTATATCTAATGTAACATGATACCAGAACGTTCTTCAAACCGAGGGTAGGTACCCATTTAACAGAAGAAACTCAATCAGAGCTCTATTTGCCGCATCCTCCATGCCTCGCTCCAAGCGCAGTCAAACAACACAGAAGCCGGGCCGAGCTGATTAATAGCACCACGCACCGTCCAAATGAATGCTGTTTAGAATCTAGATGTACTCGGATACACTCTGATAAATCGTACCTGGCCTGCAGTTCGCTTTGAGAACGATGCAATTTTTAGTAGATTTGTGCGAGAATCGAAAATCTGGTGCAGGTTTTACGGGGATTGGACTGGGCTTTTTGTCGTAAATGATTTACGTATGTCCGGTGCAGGGTTGTACTTTTTGCACATGCTGCGTTGAACTCTACTTGATATAGACATTTACATGGTGACAAAGAATGCTTGCACATCTTATTCGGGTAGTCTGAGCCGATTATTATCTACTTAACTTATTATGGCATCTACTGGTTCAATCCGATGTATCCGTGATTGTGTCACTGTAACTATTTTCACCGCATAGTTGTTATTTTTTTTTGTTTTTAATTAAACAAAAACAAAAAAAGCAGTGAAAATAGTACGAGTGATACTTACGAATACATCTGAATCGACCAGCAGTGTTTCATTGTGTCTAATCAAACTAATATTATAAATACAAACGTTTGGATGATCGGATGGATGGAAGGATGTTTGTTACTTCTTCACACCAAAACTATTGAACGGATCGGTCTGAAATTTTGCATAGATTTAGTTCTAGGCCTAGAATAAAACAAAGGCACATTTTTGCGCATAAATCAGTTCCCATGGGATAGAAATAACCTTTAAACGTTTCCATAACATAAACAACGCGAAGCCACGGAGAGAAACTATTCCTTCAATGGTTTGTCATCTTTCTTGTATAGTTTTAGTTTTCGATAGTAGCTAATTAATGGGTTTATTACAGTCAAACGCCTATTTCTCTTCATACTTACCCAACCATCATTTGATAACAGTTCCCGTTATTAGCAAACGTCTTTATTCTTTCCTAATTGCGATACAAAAGCCAAACAAAACAGGATATGACAAGCATAGTCCATTCATACCAACATCCGGACCACCTAATGTCCCCATCCTCATCAACGTATTAATGAGATAATTCCTGAACACTGATCTATTGTGTTTTGTTCTATTGGTTTGCTTTGTCATCTGATTTATTACTTATTGACTGCCATTCAGTCTTGGTGCTATCGCCATGGTTATCGGACTTGGAGGTCATAAACAGAAGGATTTAGATCGAGGTGTAAATTGAGCTTGGCATTATAGCACAATACTGAGTGCAGGTGATGTATCGATCGATCTATAGAAATCGTGATATTTTTTCAGTTGGATCAATTTATGTATTTTTTTATATTTTTCGTTGAGAAAACCTTCTATAGCTACGACGAGTTCGTAGCATATGAGAGTTAATATAAATGTAATTCGTTACGAAAGACTTATTAACCATTTAAATAATTTTAATTAGTGTCAAATGGAATACAGAAATATAATAATTATTTTAATGAGTTAATTACGCTTATCAAATTGTTATTTATTTAGCACATAGAAAATAACATTGACAGAATAAAACAATAACAACTAGTAGGTATATACACGTATTTATTAATTATTATTTATTATTACGATTTTAAACATCTTATATATGATTTTGAATATTATATTATTATTAATTCTAATCAATTTATTAAGCTAGAAACATTTTCAACTCAAAATGTATTTTATAGTAACAGATTCGATGATCGACAGCACTGTCGATCAAATCAAACCTTAGCTTGCCGTGATGAAAATCGGTGAAGCCATTCTAAAAACAAATCAATAATGCCGGAAAAATCACACAGCATCACCTGCCCCAAGCTAAGGAGAGCTTGTGTTATGGGTACAGACGACTGATATACTTAATACATCATACTACCTACATACATAGATATATGTTTTAATATTGATACAAAACACCCAGAATACCACACAGACGCAGGAGGTTGCGGAAATCAACCGCAAACTCCTGCGTCGCAGTTAAACCTTGCCTGCTGCGCCGTCGTATGTTCTAATGTTATGTGATATTCATTCCTGTATCCAGATTCAAAGTAATTCTTTGAGGGTTTTCCAATTTTAGATTTTCCACTTAGTCTGTTTTTCCTATACCCAACCAAATTAAGAACAACAGTAATCCATTACCAGCATCTGTATCACAATGTGGCCTCATTAGACAGTAAGAGCTCAGCAAATATTGGAGCTTTGGCCAATTGTTCGACAAATGGAGTGGTCATCCGCGCAAACAGTCATTAGACGATTAATTGTGGATGTTGACGGACCACTAGATGACGAGTGCTAGTCAAACCTGACCTGATTGAGGGTTGAAAAGATCTGGTTAATGGATTTTGTGGAGGCTTTTATAGACAATGTTTCTGATAGGTGATAGGTTAAATTGGATGGTAGAATGGGATCTGGTGGTGGAATTTCTACACACTTGACCGCAAATAAATTATATGTGTGCGAAATGCCTCGTGAGGCAAATATACCATTCAGATTAATTCTAGGATATAGTAGAAATATTTTAATATTTATGCTGTCAGACTTGGTGATGGAGCGTAAATTGTGTTACATCTCTTTAGATAATTTTATCTAGGAACTTACATGCATAGATGTCGGATTTGCCGTAAGGCCCAGTAGGCCCGGGCCTAGGGCGGCCAGATATTAGGGGCGGCAAATCGTGCCAAAAATAAGTAAGATTTATAAAAAAATATTTTCAAAAATTATTTTCTACCACAAAGGTTTTCTACCGAGCCATACCTAGCAACCCTAAGCGGCCGCTCGCATTCTACCCACCTTCTAGCCGTTAAAATAGCCAACCAACCTTCGAAGGAGTTTCGAAAGTTGTGGCAAATTCAAAATTAAAACCGGAGCGCGCGAAAGCCCGCGAAATCGGTTATTCTTTGTAAGGCTTATTTTGTAAAAAGTTTGTATGGAAACGTGTTCTTTTTGGTTCTTTAGTGGAACGATAGGCTATCTAACTATGAAATAAAACGTACATTGGACATAAAAACCGTAAGAATGAATTTTCATGATTTTTTAAAAATGTTCGATTATCAAAAATTTCACTTGAAAATTTGAATTTTTAAAAAAGTTTTGTTTGACCCTACTACTTACGTTACGCACCTTCAGTATGTCTACATGCTATTTTGTAGGAAATTTTATGGAGAATCCAAATATCTATAGATGTTATGGGGTATTCCTAGATAATAATCAAGAAAATAGCGAAATAATGCGCCGCATCCCATTTCTGCGCGCAAAACTGCGTTCGCGCGAACTCCCGCCACGGCGGCGGTAGCGTCGCGCGACCTCTGCACTTGAGAGTGACCCCGCACCCCGCCCGCGCCCCTGAAGTGTCTTACTCGCTTGCGCGCTCGCGCGGCGACTACGATTTGCGATAGATAGCTATGTCAACAGTGTGCTTATAGTAATTGCAGTAAGGGGATAAAGTGTTTTACCTACTAATTTGATTCGCGAGGCGACGTGTACGTACTGCTTTATTATACCTACCTATTACAACATAAATATTTGTAATTATCTCACGCACACGTAAAAACTTTGTGTTGAATAGTTAAATATGGACGGAAAGAAAAGGTTAAGTGGGGCAGAGTATCGCAAGCGAGCTAAAGAAAAAGATGATAAAAAAAAGGATACGATTAAAAAAACGCGGAAATTAGACGATTTCTTTGGAAAACCGTCTACAGATATTAAAGATCCTATCATTGATCCAACACTCGATCCAAGTAGTAGTGGCGCTCCGTCAACTGATGATTCTGCAGTGTCTTCAAGTGAAAATACTTTGATCGATGTGGCAAGTATATCAAAAGAACAAGCCGAAGATGTCCCACTAGTACCAGGCGTGGCAGGAGTAGGAGTGCAGCCCAATCCTCCGGACCAGGAGCTCTACGAAATCAGCGACGATCCGGCTAAATGGACAATCGACGAGTTCACGCGTGATCACATTTGTAAGAACGGAGCCAATCAAAACATCCAAAATGATTTTCCTAAGAGTGAGCGCATTTACAAAGATAAAGCGCGACAGTTGTCTAGACATTTATTCGAACGTCAGCTTCTAAATGGTGAAAAAGTTCCACGAAAGTGGCTAATTTATTCCAAAAGTACTGGATGTGTTTTTTGTGGTCCTTGTCTGCTTTTTAATGGCGAGGAGAGTCAGTTCGACAAAAAAGAAGGTTTCAATGACTGGAAAAATTCATATCATCGAGTGTCAACTCATGAGAATTCGCCTACTCACAAATTATCTGTTCTGCGTATGAAAGAACGAAGCAACGTATTAGGTCGCATTGACCGTGCATTAACACGGCAGTTAGATGAAGAAATAAATTACTGGAAAAACGTTCTGAAAAGAGTAGCTGCATGCGTCAAAGCGCTTGCATCACGTGGTTTGCCTTTCAGAGGACACGACGAAAAATTTGGATCCATCCACAATGGAAATTATTTGATGTCCTTAGAGCTTATCGCTGAGTTCGATCCGTTCTTAGCCAAACACATTACACGTTATGGAAATCCAGGCTCAGGATTTACGAGTTATCTTTCTTCAACAACATGCGAAGAATTCATTCGACTTATGGGAAACAAAGTTTTGGAGACAATTGTAATGGAAATATTAACAGCAAAATATTTTTCTCTGATTATTGACTCGACACCGGATATATCTCACGTAGACCAGCTCACTTATGTAATCAGATACGTCTTGCCTAATGGATCACCTGTAGAACGGTTCCTCAAGTTTATTCCAAATACAGGCCACAAATCACAACAAATGACAGATGCTGTTACCTCAACTTTGACTGAATTGGGAATTGACATTTCAAACTGCCGCGGGCAATCATATGACAACGCAGCTAACATGTCAGGCATATACAACGGCCTGCAAGCTAAAATAAAGGAAATTTCACCCCTTGCCGACTATGTTCCCTGTTCAGCACACTCGCTTAATTTAGTAGGTGAATGTGCAGCTGAAAGCAGCCAAGAGGCTTGTTCGTTCTTTTCTCTACTCCAAGAGTTATACAATTTCTTTGCAGCGTCAACTCAGCGTTGGGAATTCCTACAAACCCATTTCACCATCAAAAGTCTATCAACGACTCGTTGGTCAGCTCGTGCAGACGCATGCAAAAGTTTACGCGAATCCTGGAATGAAATCCATAAAGCGCTAGTCACCATCGAAAATGACACACAACAGAAGAGAACCGTTATATGCGAAGCAAGAGGTATTCGTTTGAAACTGGAACGTTTTGAAACGGCCCTCATGGCTGTTTTTTGGGGATATTTACTGGATCGCATTAACGCCACAAGTAAAAAACTTCAGAGTGTGGAAATTGACATTACCATTGTCATAGAACTGTACGAGGCCTTAATACGTTTTGTTGGCGAAACAAGAGAGAATTTCGATGATTTCGAGAAAAAAGCGAAAAAACTGTCCTTCGTACAGGAATATGAAAAAGATTTTCAACGTAATCGAAAGCGTAAGCTGCTTCCTGGCGAAACAAATACAGGTGAAGAGATGCAACAAAAAAATGGCCGTGAAAATTTAAGAATAAATACTTTTTTGGTAGTAATTGATACATTGTCAGAAGAACTGAAAAGACGCCGGGATGCTTATAAATTACTCTACAATAAATATCACTTTATTACCAACCTGACGAATCTAAGCATCTCAGAAATCGAAGAGAAGGCCAAGGCATTGCAAATGATTTATTCTACTGACTTAGAAGACAATTTTACAGACGAATGTCTTCATTTTCGTTCTCACTGCAGCATAAAAAATGAGGAGCGAATGAGTGCAGTCAGTTTGTTGAAATGGTTACGCACTGAAGGTCTTCAAACCATTTACCCAAACGTGGATATTGCTCTTCGTATGTGTGTATGTACACCCGCCAGTAACTGTACAGGAGAAAGATCGTTTTCTTGTTTGCGCAGAGTTAAAAACTATTTACGCACAACAATGACGGAGCAGAGGTTAAACGATCTTGCTTTGCTTAACATAGAAGCTGATTTTTTAAGCAAATTGGATTGCGAAGATTTAATAAATGATTTTGCTGCGCTTAAGTGCAGACGAGTTTTGTAATACATTGTAAAACATTTATTTCATTAAAAACAAAACCTAAAACCGTTTTAAATGTTTTATTTAAATGTCCAATCATCCCTGAAACCTCGGAAAATATTACAAAGTAGTTTTATATGCTAGCTTTTAGTTAAACAATTTTCTGAATCAATAAAAAGTGGGAATAACGTTAATTCATGAATTATGTATTCTAGTCCATAATGATGGGTGCTGAAAAAGGGGCGGCACATGGCCTGGGGCCTAGAGCGGCTAGGACTGCAAATCCGCCACTGGATGTCGGTATATCGGGCTTAATTAAATAGAAACAACACAACAACTTTCTAACTGTACCTCTTTTGGATTAATAACCGTCCCTGTTTTTGCTAAGTGCCACCTGATAGAGAGCGTCTTAATGGCACGATATAGAAACCAACTCCTATGATCAAAAAACAGTCGTGACTCATTGGACTCTTCAGACTCTTGAAAATCCACGAGACTCGATACGTTGGTAACAATTGAATTCAACTCAATTGAAAACAAACTAAATAAAGAGCAAATAATATTTAACGTGCTGTGTGACAGTAATGGATAGGTAGGTACAATAGGTATCATCAACATCGTGAGACACCCCATCCATCTCCCTCAAACAATCGCCGCTATGCGCCATCTACCGTCAATAATTCAGAATCACTCTCAATCCACGCGATTCGTCTCACACGATCGACTTTGAAAGACATGATACTGAGACCAGTGGAGTGAGGATTAATACAAAACCAGGAGTGTGAACGAACATATGAACATGACACTGCAAAGAATAAAATGACATAAGTTGGAAAACAAAAGTCACTTTGTCACTTATGTATGAGAGAGGTTAGAAAATAATTTGTATTTAGGTTACCGATTATAAATAACGGGCTAGGCAGGTAGACATGGTAATTTTGGACGATAGAATCGGTTCTGCAATCTTCTCAAGTTGCATTTCAACCAAAAATTTATTCTTCCATTGTTTCATGTTGAATTTTCAGCTCCTCTTGAACTTTTATCTTATTTTTAGAACACCTGTCATTAGATAATGCGGCCGTATGTTTCTATCGGACGTGCCAGAGTAGCAAAGGCAAGACCTATAGCCAAAGTAATATCCCTCTGTTTTCAGCCCCGAGTAAGTTTGGATGCAATCCGAACTAATGGTGGTGGACAACTATAGATCACTGCAACAATAGCGATGGCGGTCGCACAATGGGTGAAAGATGATTTTTGTGCAACAGAAATGATGTTTGGAGGATGGATTAAAGTTGTTTATTTTTTTGTGAAAGCAAACTCTTCAAATGATTTGTCCGTGTTCTACAAACCAACCGTATTTGGTACCTACAGATAATGAATGTTTCACATTGCTAGTATAAATATTTAGATGAATATTATGTGAAATCGTCAAATCAAAATCACAATTTTACAGTGGAGCTTATTTTGTTGGAAAATCGTTCAATTGCATATTCTATTGGATTCAAAAGGTTGCTGTAGAAACCTTGACAGTATTCAAGGTTTCTGCAGCAACCTTTTGAATTCAACATTGTTGTAGCTGAGAAAAAATCAAATTCTAAATTTTTTTGATATCAGTCTCTTCGAAAAGGCATACGATCTATTGAAGTTCAAAATTCATTAAAATATTTTTTTTAACTGTCTTTCAAAATCTTATATTGCCTAAAACAAACAAAACCTTTACCAGGTTTTGTTTGTTTTAGGCTGTGGGCAGACAACGAATCAATTTTATCGGAGAAGATTATGAAACAATGGCATGAATAATTGAACAGCCACCTCGGACAATGCGGAACAAATACTGCTTCTGAGACGCTGTTGTCAGGAATCAGGGAGGGGACATTCATAATCACATGAATGTATCGAGGAAAATATTGTTCGATCTTTTGAATCATCATTCTCAACATTTAAATAAATGAGCTTATATTTGTTAAAATCTGTAGATAAGTACAAAGTTGAAACGTAAGATGAATTTGTTACCTGATGGATAAATAACCTTAATTTTTTTGGTAGGTACGATGATGCTATTTCGATGTGCAACTAGTTATTTAAGTGTGACAAATAGAAATATTATAGATACATAAACCACCTCATAGACTTCTTATAGTCCGGTAAAAGCAAAGTCATCATAACCATAACTAGGCCAAAATATGTTGTCATTGGGTCTTTCTGATAAGAAAAAATCACAATAGCAGCCCGAAGTCAGGAAGTTGGCGCCGTTGCACCCCCGTGCCTCGGAAAGCACGTAAGCCATTGGTCCTGCGCCTGACCTCTCACCGGTCGTGACGGGCTGTCGTCCAATATGATTATGAGAGTGAAGAACAGAGAGTGCACTTGTGTTTGTGAACACACTTGTGCACTATGTCCTGCTCACATGGCTGGTCTCCGTTGAGATTCGCAACGGTGGTGCTAGAAATTCGGCTAGGAGGACATGATCGTCCACCATAATTCCAATCCTCATCGATATTTCCTAATAACAAAGAACTGCGCCCATCCCTACGCAGCTGAAGGTCCCGCCTGAGTTTCTTAGCTGATGGTGTTCCTGTGTAATCCGCACTATTTAGCCGCTCAGCCGCCGCAGCCGTGTCATGAGGGATTTGAATAAGTCGCAGATACTGCCATTGTATTGGTTCATAATTAAAGGGGAATGCTTCGAGAATTCGCTTTTTGCTCCCTTTTGGATCATAAATAGTAAATCTCACTAATATTGGCTAATCTTTAGAGAGCTCTTTCCAGACGATAACAGTGTACAGCTTGTAAATTACTTTTAAAGCTAAAAGTTCTGTTTGAAAATAAATAGTGACGAAGCTCTTGCTGGTAAATTTTGTAAAAATTATTATACTTATTGAGTTTCTTTTCCATTTGATGGGATCAAAAAAGAGAATTCAATAAAACTGAAGCTGTAATATTAAAATTCTTCCAATTTGTGCGGTGATCCTAAATGAAAATGAAAAAAAAAAATTGAAATGGTCCTATGATCTGGTGAAGATCGCGGGACACCGTTGGATGCGAGTAATGTAGGAACGGCTATTGTGGCAATCTTTGAGACAGGCAATTTAATTAGCGCCCTCTGTTCACAACAGTTGGCATTATGCTGAGCCTAGGCCCATTTGCTACTGCAGCATACATTGATTAATTTTATTGTTAACATCGTTTGTTAAATGTACCTACTGTATAATTATGTTCTTATCAGTTTAATTAATTTCAGACTAAATATTTTATTTTGAATGTGTTATGTAAATGTGTGTGTGGTGGCAAATAAATGGTATGTCTATGTCTATGTCTATGTCAATTTAAGCAATGAACGTTTTTCAAATGACGTAGATTATGTGGTGTTGCCGCACACCCACCACCATTAGCGTTCAGCGTCACCATTTAGCGGGACACACGTTTGTCATTACTACGGACGCATCTGTCGTTCCCGTATATGCCTTACAAGTCATCTACGTAAGTGCCTAAAAATGAACACTAGGTACATAAACCATCCTTCAGGGATGTTAAAGGCCGATGATGATGATGATGTGGTGTTTAGTGCTGATGGTGTTCCTGTGTAGTCCGCACTCTTTAGCTGCTCAGCCGCCGCAGCCGTGTCATGTGGGATTTGGATAAGTCGAGGAAGGGGCTTTAGAAGGAAACAGAGAAGTACCTAGGTAATTGGGTGTGTTGTCATTTGCTCGCTTTTGGATTATAAATAGGAAATCTTGCAAATGTTGAGACATTTTCAAAAATGTCATGTGTATTTCAAAGCAAAATGTAGTCGTAAACGATGTAAAGCACAAACTCCACGTTATATTTTCTGTACCTAAATAATATAAATTTGCACGTCTATAGAACACCGTTCGTAAACAATTGGTCAAGTCAAATAAAAACCAAGGCAGTCTTGTATACATATCAGCCGAAAATTATTCAGGGCTGGACATCGGCCTCTAAAGATAGTTTTAATAATCAATAACCAAATCTTTGATAACGTTAATTCGGGATGCTGGTAATTGAATTCAAGAGGAGATTTGAGCTTTGATGTCCGCCAGCCGAATTTCGTCCACAGCGTCCAGTCTCAGGAGACTAGCCATGCGCCTGATATGATATAGTGCACAAGTGTGTGCACAAACACAGGTGCCCTGTCTATTATACAAAGAAAATAAAAAATAAAAAAAAAATTATCTCACTCTCAAAGGGCTGACCAATACCACCGGGAAGACGTCAGGCGCAGGACCAACGGCTTGATCATTGATTAGACCTTTGATATAGAGATGATCAGCGTACTGTAAATTAATAACTCAGCTACCATTAACACAAAACAGTTCATAGAAACGAATATTGAGAAAAAAAACAAAAGACAGCGTCGATTATAAACAAACGCCAAAACAGCACGGCTGGACACGTCGTAAAAATGAGCTGTCAACCCGTAGATAAATCTAATGCCGCAGTAAGATGCACTCGCAAACTGTTTCAAACTATTTCAATACATCAACCCTTGCCGGTGGACCGTGACGGCAATCATAGCGGACAGACTCGCGCGAAAGTGAACCTACAAAATAATATTAAATATTTTACCATGTAGCTTTTGTGATAGCATACAAAAGTCATACTTACAGGTTCACAGGTGAGCATAATGCTATGGTGTCATAGTACTGTGCAGATTTCATAAAAAGTGGATGTGAAGACAAGCAAAAGACATGCACTATAGAATGTAATGAGAGTAGACGCATAGACTATTTTATTTCTCTACAAGGTTAGAGCCGAAGTTAGGAACAAGTTACACGCAGGAAATTAGTGGATTGAGGTTTTATCAAGCTATTCGATTATTTGTGGTTATTTAATTTCAAAGAAATCAGGTTAGTTATTTAATTTCAGTTGTATTTAAAGTCAAGCGCCACTTTGTTGCTCACACATTGTGCACTGCGCACATAGTCTCTATTGAGACACGCCTCCGTTGCTGATATTCGGCAGTTATTTTAAGTAAGTTATTTTAAAGATGTTAGGTATAAGCCTTTTGTATGCGACTGTAAAAGTTGACGCACCGGGCAGTGGCGGATGCAAAAAATATAATAAACGATATCTGTTGGAAAATGATGAAATCCATCAATAACGCGCGCCCCGTACTTGTCTTTTATAAGGGGTGAGAGATCAGTTTGTTAAAGGTTTAACAGAAGATCACAAAGTACCTACCTATTTATAAACAAAATTCCTCGGGTTGACTAAAAAATAACTATTTTTCAATTTTTTAAAAAAGGGAGTACCTCAGTGTTCCCAATACTTGTTAAGGATCTTGTTTAAGGTAGGATCAACCTTCAAGGTTTTACTCTTGAAGGTTGACTTTTAGAAATTCTATAAATTATTTGAAAGATATATGGACGGTGTTAAAGATGACGGTCTGTCAGAAAGGTGTCAGTTATAATCTCTGTTATAATGACGATAATGGCTACGACAAAGTATCTGTGTATGTAGGTCTTCTAGCTTTCGTGGCATCATTCAACATAAACCTTACTCTATCTTTAATCTATGGTTTATTTAAATTTAAATTTAGTTATAGTTTTCTTAAGTATAAACGTGTTATTTTAAGCTCTGAATAAAAGGCTATATTATTATTATTATTAAACCTTACTCTACTTTCATTCACAAATAAATAATAATAACAAATAAGAAATCAAATAATATCCGAATAAAAAATCGACTGGACTTTAACCTGCATCCTTGCCTAAGTCCCGTCGTTGTCCAAATTTTTTTGGGATATAATTTTATTTCTAAGTAATTACCCTGAGATATTACGCACTATAGTAAAAAACCTAAATAATTGTTACGATAGACCTGATACTATTGTATTTCACAGCTCTACATGTAAAATCTCGTTCTATCAATCATATCAATAAGTACTCTATTTATCAACCGAAATCAATTTATAACGACCACACCCGGTCATTATGCTCTACAATTCAACAGATAGTCCTCCGCCGTGTCGCAGCAAATTACATGCGCCTTCGACACCGCCATTGTTGGCCAATTAACACGAGATTTACCACCTGAGGAGTGCAGAGTTAACATTTTACACAGAACAGTTCAATGATTATTATGCCTTTTTAATATGTTTAACTTTACTAATAAAATAACACAAATTAAAAAAGAAAGTACACCGCGTTTCTATAATTCTATGATAACCACTAAGGTTTTTCTGCTTCTTATTTCTTCGATCGGTATTTAAAATCCTAAATCACTTCTTTCTTTTTTTTCCTCTTCTTCTTAACCCAAAATCTCCTCATCGAGCAGATGAATCAAATTATTCCGAATAAAATGTTTACTTTAAGTTAAGCAAACAAAAATATACTTTCATATTTCAAATTTTTTGTGATTAAATTATAATAATAACACATAGAGAGTGTTGGATATTCCAAAGCCTCACAGAGGCTTTCCTAATATAGGCATTTATTCAGCCCTTACCATGTATATTCATAGCAGTTGCTTTGTGCCACCCACGCGAGCTACGAACATGCCTGTTACTGTTGATTTGTAATATCCAGATAAAGTTTCTACTACAATAGATTTCCAAGTAGAAGTGTTAAGATTTCGTTAGATAAGCCTGCAATTAGGTAGAGTGGGATATTAGACTTGCGCGGCTTTACGCCCTTAGGCACATTTTATACGACTTAGTAGGTAGGTACCCAATCTCAGTAGGACGCTAGTTTATGGAGTGGCACAAGAGATTGAAAGCCCCGCAGCAAAAAAGTAGATAAATTCGTGTTGCGGCTGTTGATTTTCATTTAATTAGATTTTAATAATTCTCACACAGTACCTACATTTTTGTGTTTCAATATTAATGGTGTGCTGAAAGTGGATAATTCTCGATAACATAAATAAATCTCTTTCAAGTTGAATAAACTCACCAAAATATATGTATAATTTGTAACAAAATAAGCCTGAACCATATAAAACGATATCCAGTGTCACAATCAAGCTAATCGAATGACGTCGCGTCGGTCAAACAGGCTAATAAAATAACAAGGCAAACATGCCAATCAGTATGTTGTTTTTATTCCAATGTGTTTTTTCTTGGTTCAGTCGTGTTTTGTTCCTTTTTGTAACGTTTAACAACGTCAGTTCAGGTTTAAGAATATTTATTTCTCACTAAGAATAAATTCACTTACATGAGAAAACACATTTTTTTGCAATATAGGGCTAACTCGTACTAAAACTAACTTAAGAAAAAATAAATTTTGTAACAGAAAAATTGTGGGTAGATATTGAATAAGAACATGCCATAATGCAATGTCTCTACGCGTAAACAAAACAATGGCCGCTCGGCTATGACGCGGAGCGAGCACAACTGGAAGTGGCATGCAAACAATATAAAACAAAAATGTTACACGACCCTCGACTTAATGTAATGTTTAAGTATTTTGTGAATGACTTGATAATACATTTGAGCTCTTCCAAATTCCCAGGTTTGACAATACTGCGTATGTTGGTGTATTAAAATTTTAGGGACTTCTTACTAGTTCTAATATTTTCGTAGTTTGTAACTATTTGATAGGAGTTCTCTTCGTTTGTAACAGCGTCAGCAGCTTCTAGTTTTTTGGAATTGTTGTCGTAATCCTAGGGACGCCTCTTATATATTTTATGATAAGGTCCTTGTCACCATCATCGGTTCGCCGCTTCAGCTCCTCCTTTAAATTTCTCAGATACGCTTGTTGTTGTGGCGTTTGGTCTGAGAAAATCTTTATCGTACCAGATTTCAGGTTATTCCTATTACGCAATATGGCTAATGCTGCCTCTTGGGATTTGTAGCAGACCTTTATTGGGCGGTTCTTCGTTGGGTTGTATTTCCCAAGTCGCAAAATGTGTACAGGCTTACAGCAATCAACAGTCACGATTTTAGTTATCTTTAGGACCTCCTCTGTGTCTGACAATTTCCTTTCGTCTTTGCTGTCTCCGGTCGGTTCCGGTACTCCTGCAATTATAATGTGTTTGCTTCTCTCTTCTCTTTCCTTTATTTCTGTTACCATATTTTCTAGCGTGTTTTCAGTGGATGATGTTGCCGGGTAGCTAGTTTTAAGAGCGGTGACTTCCATTTTAAGCTTATCTATTTTCTCCGTTGATTCTACGGTTGCAGTTTTTAAGTGGAGTATATCAGACTTCATGGCATTTTGCTCATCCGAGAGTTTGTTGGTCACGTCTCTAATGTCCGCAATCTGCGTTTTTATGGTCTCAACGTCGCCGGAGACTTTATTTAAGAAATCTTTTTGGTCCTGTTTCATTGAGATCATCATGGCCATCATTTGCGAGAATTGGTTGCGGATTTCACTGAGTTCTTCCTTGACTTGAGCAAAGTCATCAGTTTCCTTTCTTTTATTTCGCATGTTTACTTTCTTGCTAATTTTGTTTTCCACAAGATATTCTCCGGTAAATAAATTTGGTTGAGAACCGCTTCGCCCGGCAGCCGCTAGGTTTGGGTCACTTCCGGTCGGTGAGCGCAGTAAACTCATGATCTCTGTTTTTGCCGAACCTGTTGTCGAGCGCTGGTCGAATCAAGTTTCGTAAAGTTTTAACTGACACACTGAGGTTTAACTGATTCTAGACTTAAGCTTTATTTGGATAAGTTTTATTTTAGATTGAGTAAGATTTTAAAATTTTACGTAATAATTGTGTAACACGTCTGCTTCGTACGGTGCCCGTCGGGGTAACAACGTCAGTTCTTTTTCATAAAAGTTACGCATTCTAGAATAATTATAGCATAAATTAATAATGCCGAACAATCTACACAGCATATTCTAGCCACAAAGTAAGCAGAGCTTGTGTTATGGGAGCAAGATAACTAATATACTTAATACATTACTTATGTACTTACTTATATATATAATATATTTTTATTACTTATACATAGAAACGACCCAAAACATCCGGGACAAATATCTGCAGATCGTACACAAATTTGTCCCAAGCACAGGGTAATTTTTGAGGACGATCGATTTATTGTATTCTTTTTGTATTTTATTGCGGTTCAGAAACCTTTGCAAAGCTAATTATATTTCACCTACAACTCAGACCAATTATTTGATTTGCGTTCATATTGATTACTTTTTGTTGACTTTGAATAAACAGCCTCCAAATATCAAATATTTTGTCTTGTAAGTCAAATTTTGATCCTTAAAACCCCTCGTAAGCCTGCTCGGCTCAGCCCCGCAATTGATAAATCTCCCTTTATTGGACATACAAACAAGCGCACGCGAATCAATTGTCTTGTCTTTGACTTGACAAAAGTGTAAGGGTTGATCAAGTTATAAAAAGTAAAGGTTCTGTATTTTCTTTATTTTGTTCACATTACAAATACGACGGTTCTACTGTCGAAATTAGTTATTCAATAAAATATAAATTCCAGATACTGATGTATCGATTCTTCAAAGATATTGGTACTATTGTTCTACGATTTTTAACCAAGCCTGCATCTGACTTCAGCAGTTTCAAAAAAAAATTAAGACCGATAAAAGACAACCATTTCATGCTATGTAGGTATAAGTATTAGATAGAGTTAATGTTAGACCCTAATGGAATAAGTAGAGCACTAGATACCTATTGAATCTTCCCGCCTATTGAGATAAGGATCAATTTTATTTCATAGTTAGTAACTATAACATGGACTTCATTGTCGCCAAATAGCCTGGGCTCGTTGTCAGCCCATAAGTTGTTTTAAAGATCAGGGAGCGGTAAGTAAAAGATGATGGTGGATTACACTTACAGAACCCTAAAACGTCATTTGGTGAAGCCAATTCCCCTAATTTGATGTTCCCGCACGTACGGAACCCAATACATCATTACGATCTTTAGGGTAGTTCCTTTCGTAGTTCGTTGAAAAAAACGTTGACAGTTTTTTGTTTATTTCGATTTTGCTATTGTTTTTAATGTACTTATAGATTTTTGTGTGTGTTGTCGACAAAACAATTGTTTTGAATAATTTGTCGCAAAAATTATTATTTTCGCATGCAGCTTGGGTAACAATTTATGACAACTTAAGTAAAAAATGATCTTAGCCTTTATAAAATAGCAACACAAACGACTTAATTTTTCAAAAAGTTCTTAAAATTCCCAAGCGAGAGAATGAGTAAATTTCAATTCACAAAATATCAAACCCCGCACCACAATAGCTAGAACCACGTTTTGCTAAACTAAACAAGAAATCTAATGAAATTCAAGAGTCGATTTCGCTTAAATATAAAGGACTAATATTAACGGAGCACTCACTGGAGGTAATAAATGTAAATTCTATAGTGGAGAGGGCTAATTGCCGTTCAAGCCCTCCGTGGGTAAATATTTATACAGCTCTATACTTAGCGTTTAAAATGTCTAATGAAATTGAGTTACGGATTGAGACATTTTAAAAAGTTTAGTTCTAAGGTTTTTGTTACTAGACTTTTATGTTTAGGTCTGATTGAAATCTTCTAGTGTTTTTGAAATTAGCATTGAACCATTTCAAAAATGTCAAAAATCTGATAATAATTAAGGATACAAGCATCCTATCCTACATAACTTCCTACAATTTCATCATCATCAGCCTACATTCGTTCATTGCTGGACATAAGATTCCCCATAAGAGCGCCATATCGCCCTATCTTCAGCTTGCTACTTGCTGCAGCTTGTTTTTAGCTTCCAACAATTTGTATGTGTGCAAATTCATAATTGAAGTACAAACCGGTCAACAATGTTTACTCTCAGGGACCGAAAGGAATTTCGCGATAAAGACCTTTTCCCAACTGCAGGTGCAAACGAGCTGAAACAACGATGACTTACCTTGATGATGGAGATGACGAAATCTGTAACAATCAAAACACAATCATGAACATTCATGTAGAGTTCATGGTAAAAGATATCCAGAAACAGGCAACCGAACAACCAGAGCATTTTGTATCTGAACTTTACATAATATGCACGCACAGGTATCTCGGTCTGTCAAAGGGTTCGCTTGTATAGTACGCAGATTTTCGCATTAAACAGCCTGAATAACTGAGAAATTACACACATATATAATCCAATGGGAAAACGCAGTATCCCTTAATATATTAACTGAATCAATAAATTTCATGTTATTCAGAGTGCATAACTCGTTTTCATTTCAATTTGACAAATGTCAGTGTGAAAAAATAACGTATTATTTTCATCTAATATTTTTTCGTTTAATATTGCTTTTGTTAAATCAAAAATCAAAATCAAAATCAAAATCAAAAACTCTTTATTTCCATAAATACAATAAATGTACACTTAGAAAAGGTCAAAATATAAAACTAAACACTGACACGGAAATAAAGTGATATTTTTGATTTCTGTCGCTTCGGTATGTAGACTAAAGTAAAGAAGCGACGAAGAAACCTTTAGCCTGTTAGTTGTTATTTTTCGAGTTGGAGCAAAACCCGTCCCAAGCATTTTTGTCCTCTAGATAATCTGATATTTTATAGTAAGCCTTTTTGCACAGCAAGGTTTTAACAATTTGTTTGAATTTATTTATTGATAATTTTTGCAACTCACTAGGAGTTTTGTTGTAGAAGCGTATACATTGCCCTTTAAAAGATATTTTAATTTTGTGTAGCCTAGTTGTGGGCACAGCGAGCTTATGTTTGTTTCTGGTATTCAAATTATGTTTATCGCTATTTTTAGGGAACTGACTTATATTTTTTTGTGTGTACAACAAGTTTTCATAAATATATTGACATGGTACTGTCATTATGTTTATTTCTTTGAATTTATCACGCAGGGATTCTCTGGGACCCATATTATAGATTGCACGAACAGCCCTCTTCTGCAGCACAAATACGGTGTTAATATCTGCAGCGTTCCCCCACAGCAGTATACCATAAGACATAATACTATGGAAGTAGCTGAAATAAACAAGTCTAGATGTATCCACGTCTGTAAGATGACGGATTTTTTTGACTGCATATGCTGCAGAACTAAGTCTCTTCGATAGCTTATCTATGTGTGGGCCCCATTGAAGTTTATTATCTAAGGTGATTCCTAAGAATACGGTACTTTCTACTATTTCTAAAGTTTCTCCTTTAACGTTCACATCAGCCTTCACTTGTTTAACATTAGGTAGAATAAATCTAATACATTTTGTTTTGGTTTCGTTTAACAAAAGATTATTGACACTAAACCAATGAACTACTTTTGAGATTGCATTATTCACATCGTCGAAATTTGTGTTTTGTCGTTTCATTTTAAAAATTAATGAAGTATCATCAGCAAACAATACAATCTCGTGATTATTCTTGACAAGATGAGGCAGGTCGTTAATATAAACTAAGAATAGGAAAGGACCGAGGATAGAACCCTGTGGTACACCCATTGTAACTACAGACCCCGAAGACCGTTTCCCATTAATGTCAACTCTTTGTATCCTATCACTCAAATAAGATGTAAGAAGATCCAAAGAGGTGTTCGTTATTCCATAGTGATGTAGTTTCCTGATTAATGTTTCATGGTGTACGCAATCGAACGCTTTTGATAAGTCGCAAAAAACGCCCAAAGCGTCTTGCGACTTCTCCCAAGCATCGAAAATATGCGATACTAACTCTACACCGGCATCAGTAGTTGACCTGCCGCGAGTAAAGCCAAATTGCTTACAATGCAGCAGGTCATTGCCATGAAAATGCCTAAGCAATTGATGTAAAATAAGTTTTTCAAAAACTTTGCTGAATGTTGGCAGTACTGATATTGGTCTAAAGTTAGTGGGGTCAGACCTACTACCCGATTTAAATAGTGGGATTATTTTACTACATTTCATTAGATCAGGAAATACGCCACAATCAATGGATTCATTAAATATAAAAGCCAGATCTGTTGCAATGGTATCAATCAATGGTTTAATAATCGTAACGGAAATGCCCCAGAGATCTGCAGTTTTCTTTGTATTTAAAAGTTTGAAGGCTTTTTTAATATCTTTTTCATCAACATGGGTGAAATTAAATTTATTTTTACATTTAGTTACATTTTCTATTAGCAATGACTCAGCAATTACTTGAGAAGAGTTTAAACATTTTGTAGTAGAGATTGGAATTTCAGTAAAAAAGTTTTCAAATGCCTGGGCCACTTCGACATCATTTTTAACTGAGCAATCATTAATCTTTAAATTGTAATCATTAACGTATGTACTGACCTTTCCAGTCTCACTTTTTATTATATTCCAAGTTGATTTTATTACATTATCACTGTTTCTAATTTTCGAGCTAATATAATTTGATTTTGCTATTTGACAAACTTTTCTGAATATTTTTGAGTAATTTTTTACTTTTTCTTTGAACTCCTGGCTAAAATTGTATTGTTTTTCACTATACAGTTCATATAACTTTTGTCTACTTTTATGTATACCCACTGTTGCCCACTCACTAAAGGTAAGTTTTTCTGAGACCATAATCGATTTGGGTGTGAATATTGAATGGAATGCATTGGCGAACTTGTTAAAAAAATTGCAGTACGACTCATTTGGGTTGTTATGTGAGTGATAAGGTGATGGTTTACAATCCCAATCCAATTTCAACCGTTCAAATCGATTTGTGGTTACAGGTATGTATGTTATTTTCTTTTTACAATTATTATTTTTTACTTGAATTTCTAGTTTTATTAGTTGACCTAAGTGGTCTGATTTTAAATTTGCTATAATTTTTTTAGTTACAATTTTTCCGCTTTGGCAAACAAATACATTATCTATACATTTTGCTGAGGTTTCAGTTATTCTAGTAGGTTCCATAAATAATGGCCTTAGATCATAAGAATTAAATAAATTAGTCAGTCTAGTACTGAGGGAGTAAACTTCTAAAAGGTCAACATTAAAATCTCCACATACCATTATAGTTTTATTTGATTTTGATAATTTAAATAAAATATCCTCCATAACATTTTCAAAAATTTCAAAAGAAGCTGATGGTGGGCTGTATACGCTTACTACAATAATTTGCTCCAACTCTACACATGCTACTTCAATGTGGCTTTCAACGGATAAGCATATTATGTCCTTACGGTCTTTGAATTTCATTAATTTGTTTATTAATATTAATGAGCCTCCACGAATAGCATGTGATCTGCAAAAAGAGCTACCAACCTGGTGGTTACTGAAATTGAACATGAGCTCATAGCTTTTCAGCCAGTGTTCTGTTAAGCAGATGATATCAATATGAAAAGCGTTCATGTACAATTCCAACTCTAGTAATTTACTGTTTAATCCTTGAATATTTTGATGCACCAAGTTAGTAAACTTTGCATTTATTTTACAGGTTTGGTTTCTTTGACTTTTTATGTAACCAATATTATTTGACTGTTTATGGCTAGAGACTTCCTCTATTGTCGTTAAATCTAATTTAAATGGCTTGGAAGAAGTTCCAAGGTCTTGGTTGTAAATTTATTACAATGCTCAAAAGAAGCATCTTGTTTAGCCAAATTTTTGGCTGTAATAGTAAAGTAGTAGGATAGCGACACAGCTATTTGTTTTTTGCAATAATTTGAAAGGTAGTAATTACCTTTTTTAGTCAAACAATATTTTTTACTAACAGTACTGTTAGTGTCAATCACATGTATATTATTATTGCATGAAATAGTATGCAATGTCATATTTAGCTTATATCTAATGTTATTTTCTGTATTTGGCAAGCTGTCACTGTAGGGGAATGTGAACATTACAATTTTATTTAACTGTAGGGAACATAGTTTCTCCATATATTTAATTAAGTCTAATTTGTTCACATTACCCCTATTTCCAAGAAATATTATCAAGTTTGAGTTAAGTAATGGTATCTACCCTCCACTGATTGTGTGTTCGCTTGTGTCAAAATAAATGTTTTTATATTTGCATCTGAAATCAATTGTGTACCTATTAATCCTCAATAGTACATTTATTCAAAATCAGAATTTTGTAAAAGATGGATTCCGATTAACTGCTTTCTGTCTAAATGCAATCAAAGCTTTGTCGCATACCAGCTGCATACCGTATCGCCATTTGTTTTTCAAGTCTTACTTACTTCGAGAAAATTCAAATTCTAGCAACTCGTTGCAAAGTTGGCTCGTGCCCTCCGACTTAGCAATCTCTACGTCAAAGGCTTTTTGATTTATATGCGCACTTGTGTCTGTTTTGTTTGGATTTTTTGGAGCTTACCTGCCGGACTTGTCATGAGAAACTTTTCGAATCAGCTGATAAACAAGGTTGAGACAGATATTTTAAAATAAAATAAAATGTGATTGATAGCCTAGTACATTTTGGGAAAAATGTTTCAGGCTTATATTTTTGTCTCGGTCACTTGATATTAAAAAAAACCTCCTGACCTTCATCAAATTAATATGATAAAATCAAAGCTTTTCGTTTTTTGCTTATCCTATACATAAACCAAAGTAAACGTCTAGACGGTTAAAAAATCCCATTCGATAGCAAAACAATTTTAATTTGATAGAGTAACCTATCTGGTGGTAGCTTTTAACGATGCCGATATCGTCCTTTGAACCGCCAAAAGTTGTCCTATACTACATCCACCTTTTGAACTTTCGTCCTACAACCGCGATACTTACAATGGAGTCGCAAGTTCTCGTTCAAATAGTAACTTAGACAAAAGAGGGGTGGGTATCAGAAGTAGTTGCGCAGGGTAGTACCTTGGCCCGCCACTATTCGAATTGTTCAAACTTTTCCACTTTCACGTTTCCTTTATCCGTTCAATAGTGTTTCTGTTAAATTATTATTTTTTTGTTCGTCGCTTTGTGCTTTATGGCGAGAATGTGCCATTGAGACGTGCCGAGGAAAGTTTCAGACAGTCACTGTTATATTCTTTTTGTAGTCTTTGGAGACTCTTAGACGTGATACTGCAGCAAAAGTATTTTGAGCTTAGATATCTTCGATTCAATTGAAATTCTCAAAGTCGATTGAAATTTAATTGATGTCAAATCCGTTGTTATCAATTAACACACTTCAATTGTTATCTAAAGCACGTACCAAAGACACAAGTCGAGTAAGAACACTGTGGGAACAGCTGGTTATTATTTTAAGGAGTACTTTCATGAGCGATTCTGAGCAACATTGCTCTCAGCACGTATTTCTGATAGGTTATATTTCCACTACAAAAACATGTCCAAGAGTGTTGTTGATGCTGTGAGCTTCTTAAATTAGTTGAAGGTTTAGGCATATTTGTGTAAGTATCTTTATGAAACAGCATAAAATAAAGGAAAAATCAAAACCACAGGACTTTTAGAGATCAACTATCCTGAAAATAAACGCCGATTGTATGACGTTTAGTGGAGTGGGGCGTGCATTTTGGCGTGCATTTTTAGAATGGTTTATCTCTACCTACCTAAAAATGCCATCATATTTAAAAAAGGAAAAGAAAATAGATAGATGCCGTTTCTTAATCAAAACAACAAATTAAATTGTAGTTACCTATTTAATAGATGTTCGGTCCAATTCGGGTATTTAAAATCACTTTTTCGTACAAAATGCTAAAATTGCTTAAAATTGAGAACCTTTAAAGCAAAGATAACATCTGAGCGCAGCATCAATATTAATTTTGCTCTTCACTGCTGGCGCGTTCAATTGTAGAGCCCCTTGTTTCTATATTGCCTCGCGAGACGTAATTAATGGCAGAGTGTTCAGGTATTTTTGAGTAAAATTCTCAAGTACTGAATATGTACTAAAATTCAAGGACATAAATCGCTGAACAGCGATAGCAACAGTAAGCATGATTCCTTTGAAAGGAATAGGTTGGTTGTTATTGGTGGTCGTGAAATATTTTAGTTTGAGATATAAAATAACAGCTTCTGTTTAATATATTCCACTTTCCCTGAACTTGTTACTTGCCAATAAGTTCCTGCAACACGTGCTGCAAGCCTATCATCCACAATAAGTCGGCCTAATCCAGACAGAACCGGATTTATCGAGTCGGATCTGCACGCTCCGGTGGAAGGGGCGACGCCTACTCATGTATGTCTTTTTATTATTTTTTCTTATTTCTTTGATGTTTCGTTTCTAAATTGATTTGTGGGTTTCGGGTTCCGGTATCACCCTGAGCTATGATGATAATTTTTCAATTGGCAAATAGCTTACGTGTGATTCGTAACTTTTGCTTTTATTTGCTTTCATATCTTGCATGATTGGCTTTTTGGTTATTTTTCAATTTCTTTACTTACCTATATGATTTTTAGATAAGTTTTCCATTAATGTATGTTATTATTTATCTACCCACTATAGATAAAAAATAGCAAATGGCTGCACTGTCAACTGACGAGAATCGAACCCAGACTAAATCAACGCATTCGAGATTTACAAACATATAGAGACACTACGAATTCCGTCAATGAAACACTTATCAGTAAGTCTCGAATGCGTCCATTGAGTCTGTATTCGATTCTCGTTTATTATCGTCACTTGGATCTTTTTTTTTGGGCCTATGAACAAGTAAGAATGTTTTTTTTTTCTAACATTTCGGTGGGCAGCGGAAGTGGTAGTGGATTTTCATCACCTTGGAAAGGAAAGTTTGACCGTAGCGTCCTTTGGAAACTTTTAAAAATCCATACTCACTTTCGAACTACATCTGCACTGAAAAAATTATGACAGTAAGGATATTGTTATGACAATAAGGTTATTTATTTGACATAAGTACGTTACTGTCTCTAGTATTATGTACCAACTTAATCTAACTACACTTATATTTAATTTAAAAACCTACTGTAATTAGTAAAATTGGCCTAAAGCCGTTCTTATTACATCAATCAATAAATCAAAAATAAACCAAATTGTGTGGGTACAAACGAGTAACAAAGTATTTTTCTCTTCGATCTTTTGTCATCATTATTCTTTTATATAAATTACTTTCAGAAGGTCTGCATAACTAATTGCAATAAACATAAAACAGAGCATAACAAAGTGTTACCACCACTATTCAAAATTCAGATTCCAATGGCACGCAGGTTATAAACAAGCCTCCCGGGAGCCACAAACTTTTAAGACCTTATTACACTTTGAAACTATGACAATAATAGTCGAGTAGATTGTAATGGTTCACTTTTGTGCTAGCAGGAGAATGAGACACGGGCAACCAAGCGTGACGTATTAATTCGTGCACAAAGAGCGCCTTCCGCCGCCAATTTCAGCGAAATTTCATAGAGTTTTGGGAGTAGCTAAATTTCATAGACCAGTTTTGGAAGTACCTAAATTTTGGTTGAAAATAGGGTTGGGGAATACATTGCGGAAATTGGAAGCGGGATTTCTCTGATTGTGAGTTTTGTTTGATACGAATGTGGATAACGATAATAATTTAATTTAATTGTCTACCTATGAAGACACCTCATAGAAGATTCTGCAAAAATGTTTCGTCTGCTGTGCTGCTTATTTGTAGTAGCGTTTGAGCAAAATACTTCGCAATCACTCGCCTCATAGGTCGAGGAGATAGTAAAAACTATCAAATAAATCTTGAATTCAGTCCCCCTTGCAGTTTTATTCCGAAGGTGGCTGCCCGCTCCATCTGAAGGCAATCTCCAGGCGCCTCCTCGCCATAAGACGGTTAAATGAAGCAGAAAATTAGGGGCTTCCGATGACCACCTCAATAGAATCATCCATTTTATCAACGGAATAAATATTTTATTGTAGGTTTATTGGTAATAATAGTGGTATGGTACTTATAGCTGGTTGTAGTTTATAGGGCTATAGTGCCCTATAAACTATAAACTAAAAACAAATTGACTTCACAAAAAAATATCTTCACAAAGGTGAAGATTATAAACCTTGATAAAGATCCAGGTTTATAATTCTTTATAATTATAATTACATATATGTCTTTTTTGTTAATTTCCTTTGTTGTTTTCTTGAGTGTGCTGAATAAATAGGTTTTGTTTATCTTGTACCTATAATTTAGCCTGAGAACAGGTCAGTATTATTTTAAATATTTGGCTTGTTTATGCCACCAGGCAGGACGTTATATTTAACAAAATCATTATGTCCCATTTAGCAAAATAAATGACATTGATATTGAAAAAAGAAAAACGTAGATGCAAGAATAAAACAAGAAAAATCGTGTCCAATACAGCAACAAAGCTGTAACCCATATTCTCCCATTATTGGCTCAAGAATCAGAAGTTAATTTAGGATTAGTTCCCCGCAATCAATTATCGGTAACATTGCGGGGCTCAGCCTGCCACCTTATCTCTACATACACCCGCCGTATTACCGATTCGGGATACACTGACACGGCGCGCGGATACTAGTTAATGCTAGTGGCTTTGTTTGCTGGCCTGACTGCTTATTTGTAGTAGAGTAGAACTGAGTCACAAGTATGGGCTATGCATATTTTATTAAAACTATTTTCGTTTCTCATAAAGTTACCGCCTTGCAGCGTCCCTGAAGTAAGAAAATATGTCATAAAACATAGTTATTTAACATGTTTTTTTATGTGAATATGTTATATAAACATAAGTTATAGGTCGGTACTTAAAACATATTACTTAATCTGAACGCACCTTACCTACCTTTCTCTTTGTTTCGTTTGACTATTGGCCACAATTCTGGTAATTCGATTGTAGTTTTCGAATAATTTAGCGTGATACTTGGTATTTGAGAAGTGCAACTTCGACAACATAGACAGTTCAGCGGCATTAAACGACAACTTATTTCGTTTGGGTATTTCGCAGACCAATATTATAGCCAATCTAAACAGGAGGTTGTTTCTGAAACAATCAACGCTTCTTGTAAGTAACTTTGTTATGCATCTGCAGTGGCACAGAACAAAGGCCAATGCCATAAAGGTAAAACCTTCGCCCAGAACTGGGTGGAAAATGAATCAAAAGCTCGTTTCTAGCAATGAACCCCGGGTTTTGAGAAATACTAATTTAAATTCAAAGCAAAGGGAGTTCACAAGTTGGGTTTGAGCTACCATTGTATGCATCGAGGGAACCGCGCTTAAATGCGTTTTATAATGCGAACTCGACGTCTTTGAGACTTTTGATGCTTTTGAGTTATTTCTTTGCTTTTATGTTTCACTTAAAATTTGTAATAAAGTTCCGGCCGTCCTCCTACTCTAAATTTTAAAGTGTGTTCTAAAGTGCATCTTATGATGCGGCATTAAAATAGCATTTTTTCTATCGATAGGTACTCATCATATCATTTTATTGTATTTATCACACTAATATTATAAAGCGAAAGTTTGGATGGATGTATAGATGGATGGATGTTTGATGATTTGTTACTTCTTCACGGCAAAACTACCGATCGAGCTGAAATTTTACTTAGGTGTAGGTCTAAGCCATAGACTACATTTTATTCAAAATCAAAAAAAAATCAAAATCAAAAACTCTTTATTTCCATAAATACAATAAATGTACACTTAGAAAAGGTCAAAATATAAAAGTAAACACTGACACGGAAATAAAGTGATATTTTTGATTTCTGTCGCTTCGATATGTAGACTAAAGTAAAGAAGCGACGAAGAAACCTTTAGCCTGTTAATTGTTATTTTTCGAGTTGGAGCAAAACCCGTCCCAAGCTTTTTTATCCTCTAGATAATCTGATATTTTATAGTAAGCCTTTTTGCACAGCAAGGTTTTGACAATTTGTTTGAATTTATTTATTGATATTTTTTGCAACTCACTTGGAGTTTTGTTGTAGAAGCGTATACATTGCCCTTTAAAAGATGCATTTATCTTGTGTAGCCTAGTTGTGGGCACAGCGAGTTTATTCTTATTTCTAGTATTTATATTATGTATGTCGCTATTTTTAGGGAATTGATTGATATTTCTATGAGTGTACAACAAGTTTTCATAAATGTATTGACATGGTACTGTCATTATGTTAATTTCTTTGAATTTATCACGCAGGGATTCTCTGGGACCCATATTATAGATTGCACGAACAGCTCTCTTCTGCAGCACAAATACGGTGCTAATATCTGCAGCGTTCCCCCACAGCAAAATGCCATAAGACATAACACTATGGAAGTAGCTGAAATAGACTAGTCTAGAAGTATCAACGTCTGTAAGATGACGGATTTTTTTGACTGCATACGCTGCAGAGCTAAGTCTCTTTGCTAGCTTATCTATGTGTGGGCCCCATTGAAGTTTACTATCTAAGGTTATTCCTAAGAATACTGTACTGTTTACAATTTCTAATGTTTCTCCTTTTACGTTTACATCAGCCTTAACTTGTTTTACATTAGGTAGAGTAAATTTTATACATTTTGTTTTGGTTTCGTTAAGCAAAAGATTATTGACACTAAACCAATGTACTACTTTTGAGATTGCATTATTCACATCGTCGAAATTTATGTTTTGTCGTTTCATTTTAAAAATTAATGAAGTATCATCAGCAAACAACACAATCTCGTGATTATTCTTAACAAGATGTGGTAAGTCGTTAATATAAACTAAAAATAGGAAAGGACCAAGGATAGAGCCCTGCGGTACACCCATTGTAACTACAGACCCCGAAGACCGTTTCCCATTAATGTCAACTCTTTGTATCCTATCACTCAAGTAAGATGTAAGAAGATCCAAAGAGGTGTCTCTTATTCCATAGTGATGTAGCTTCCTGATTAATGTTTCATGGTGTACGCAATCGAATGCTTTTGACAAGTCGCAAAAAACACCTAAAGCATCTTGCGACTTCTCCCAAGCATCAAAAATATGCGATACTAACTCTACACCGGCATCAGTAGTTGACCTGCCCCGAGTAAACCCGAATTGCTTACCATGTAGCAGGTCATTGCCATTAAAATGCCTAAGCAATTGATGTAAAATAAGTTTTTCAAAAACTTTGCTGAAAGTTGGCAGTACTGATATTGGTCTAAAGTTAGTGGGGTCAGACCTACTACCCGATTTAAAAAGTGGGATTACTTTACTACATTTCATTAGATCAGGAAATACGCCACAATCAATAGATTCATTGAATATAAAAGCTAGATCTGGTGCAATCGTATCAATTAAAGGTTTAATAATTTTAACGGAAATGCCCCAGAGATCTGCAGTTTTCTTTATATTTAAAAGTTTGAAGGCTTTTTTAATATCTTTTTCATCGACATAGTTGAAATTAAGTTTATTTTCGCATTTAGGTACATTTTCTATGAGTAATGACTCAGCGATTAATTGAGAAGAGTTTAGACACTTCGTAGTAGAGATTGGAATGTCAGTAAAAAAGTTTTCAAAAGCTTGGGCTACTTCAATGTCATTTTTGATTGTGCAATCATTTATCTTTAAATTGTAATCATTAACGTAGGTACTGACCTTTCCAGTCTCACTATTAATTATTTTCCACGTTGATTTTATGACATTTTCACTATTTCTAATTTTGGAGCTTATATAATTTGATTTTGCTATTTGACAAACTTTTCTAAACATTTTTGAGTAATTTTTTACTTTTTCTTTGAACTCCTGGCTAAAATTGTATTGTTTTTCACTATATAGTTCATACAAAGTTTGTCTACTCTTATGTATACCTACTGTTGCCCACTCACTAAAGCTAAGTTTTTCTGAGACCATAATCAATTTGGATGTGAATATTGAATTGAACGCATTGGTGAATTTATAAAAAAAACTACAATACGACTCATTTGGGTTGTTATGTGAGTAATTAGGTGATGGCTTAGAATCCCAATCCAATTTCAACCGTTCAAATCGACTTGTGGTCACAGGTATGTATTTTATTTTCTTTTTACAATTATTATTTTTCACTTGTATGTCTAATTGAATTAGTTGACCTAAGTGGTCTGATTTTAAATTGCTTATTATTTTTTTACTAATAAATTTATCATTTTGGCAAACAAATATATTATCTATACATTTTGCTGAAGTTTCAGTAATTCTAGTAGGTTCCATAAATAATGGCCTTAGATTATAAGAGTTAAATAAATTAGTTAGTCTACTACTGAGGGAGTAAAGTTCTAAAAGATCAATATTAAAGTCTCCACATACCAAGAGATTTTTATTAGATTTTGATATTTTAAATAAGATATCATCCATAATTTTTTCAAATATTTCAAAGGAAGCTGATGGTGGGCTGTATACGCTTACTACAATAATTTGCTCCAACTCTACACATGCTACTTCAATGTGGCTTTCAACGGATAAGCATATTATGTCCTTACGGTCTTTGAATTTCATTAATTTGTTTAGTAATATTAATGAGCCTCCACGAATAGCATGTGATCTGCAAAAAGAGCTACCAACCTGGTGGTTACTGAAATTGAACATGAGCTCATAGCTTTTCAGCCAGTGTTCTGTTAAGCAGATGATATCAATATGAAAAGCGTTCATGTACAATTCCAACTCTAGTAATTTACTTTTTAATCCTTGAATATTTTGATGCACCAAGTTAGTGAACTTTGCATTTATTTTACAGGTTTGGTTTCTTTGACTTTTTATGTAACCAATATTATTTGACTGTTTATGGCTAGAGACTTCCTCTATTGTCGTTAAATCTAATTTAAATGGCTTGGAAGAAGTTCCAAGGTCTTGGTTGTAAATTTATTACAATGCTCAAAAGAAGCATCTTGTTTAGCCAAATTTTTGGCTGTAATAGTAAAGTAATAGGATAGCTAGAATAGGATATTGTAGATTTTATCCCATAAATCTGCGAAATAAATAACTTTTATACGTTTCCATAGAGACAACGCGTGATATAGGTATGTAAGAAGATGGTCAACGTCTAATCCTGCATGGTTCCTGTCTGTTCTATTCTAAACCATAATTTAAATTCGAAATTCGCGTTGCAAATCTACGTTGTAGGTATCCTGATCTCAACAGAGCCCTGAAACTCCGCAAGCCCCTTGTAGAATCGCTAGACTATGATAATTAACGGCGCGATCACTTTCGCGCAAATTCCCCATGATACCTAGCCGGCTTAGGTACAAGTCGCGCGACTTTATGCCGTGATTATCGAGTTTGGAGAGCAAATAATCGAGGTCGGGTTAAACTTTTGATATTGTTGTATGTTTGAATACCTATCTTTTTTTATCAAAAAAATACTCCTAAAACAATTTACAAAGCCTTGTTTCTTTCCGCGGCTTATCACGTATTCTTCGATAAAATTACACAGGACATAAATTTTACTTTTTTTTTATGTGTAAACGTAAAAATGCCTCGTCACAAACTTCAAAAATACATTTTTTTATTATTTGTATATAATGCATTGATAATGCATTTGTATATAACCAACTAATAAGCAAGGTACGGTAAAATCTATAGTACCACGTAGTAAGCAAAGTACCCAACCGAGAACCCAAGACGCACCGCTTACGAGTTTTAATCGACTAGTGGCGACATCTAGTTATGATTGCGAAACTGACGTACGCAGTCTGCATCATAGCACACGCTATGATACAGACGGTTCGGGTTCGATTCTCTCCGTGCGAACTCTTTTTGCATCGTCTTCGGTTCTGGACGGGGGAATACCGTGATCGAAGGATAATCATCTTTCGGTCCTTATTCCACGCTCGGTAGAGTTGGCACAAGATGAAGAAAAAAAACCTTACACATAAAATTGTCTATTTTCTATGGAATCACGATATAAAATTTTGTAAAATGTTACATTTTATACAAAAAATAAGGAAATCAACGGTACTGTTTGAATTAAAATCAAAATTTTGGATAATCTATTATTTTCATTATTTTTTTAATATTTTACGCAGCTAGTTTTTTGAGAATTTCCTTATTTTAGCAATGAATTAAAATACAATCATACACGGTGGATCCTCCACACATGATCTATGCCTACTTCAATTACAGTAGACTGTGTAAAAAATATCTACACTACCTACCAGTAACCAATGTTTAGTGATAATTCGATTTGTAGATAGGTACCTCAGTTTTATCGGAGTGCTATAAAATGCTATATAGGCTCCCATAAAATATGGCGTAGATAATATTTTTGTAGAATAGCGACTCTAACGCCATCTCATAACAAAGCAACTACAACTACCTCCTAGGTTTCCAAAATCTTTATTTTACAAAAACATGACGCCAAAATTGCTTTATTTTGTTATTTTAACATGAAGGAGTTTACAATTAAATAACGATGAATTTATGGGCAACTGATTGTGTTTTACAAAAAAATAGGCAAATAAAAATAATAATCTTGTCTTTGAGTCGTCAGGTGCTGAAATTTCCACGCGGCCGAAGCCGCGGGGCGCAGGTAGTGTTAATAAATATGAACTAGATAGATAGATCATTTATTAATCAGCAAAACGCCTCAACCTGACCCATATTTTGAATAAACTTACTTTAGAATATTCTAAAATTACCGAACCTGTTCCACGTAGGGTCCTGGGGTCCTAGGTCACCCAGCCCGCAGCGCGACCTCATTGACCTGCGAGATAGCGTTACCTCTTCAGTGTTGTAATGAGGCCTTTTGTTATCCGAATAATATGTTAGAGCACCTACGTACACTATAAATTACTAATGATCTGAGTTCACAATCTAAGCTCGGTACAAGTTTATGTTACCAGATCCAGTCCTGCAAATAGGTAGATCGGTTATTTATCGGATAATAAATATTTCTAATAGCCTGGTGTCCTAAACAATTCTAATTAGTCCGTCAGTTAGACTATCAGAAGATATTGGAAACGTATATTTTCTTTTGTCAATTAAACAAAAAATGATGAAGATATAGCCAGTTATAGTTCCGCGTGACGTCACACCTTGCCACACTCTCACGCGTTTTATTTTTGTAATTGTTCGTTTTATTGACGAAAAGAAAGATTGTGTCCAAAATCGACTAATAAAATCTAACGGACGGAATAAATAGAATTTTATTATAATATTTTTGACGTAACAACGTCTTATAATTCGATAGAGCCGGCTGCACGCACGAAAAAACATGACGTCATGCGGCGTTACCTCGCTCTGAGGCGTTCCATGTAAGGCTTGAAGTGCAAGCGAGAGCGCTCGACATCCGTCTCTCTCCTACTTGAGTGAGCGATGCGTCTGCGTTGTCACGTTCAACTATCGTCAGTAAACCGACTTTACAGACAACCAATTTTTTTATTTTGGAGACAAAATCCGCGGTTAGACATTCCTGCCAATTGCAAGAAACAACAAAACAAATGAAAAAAAATCTTACTCCTTGAATATTTGCTTATGGTAAATAGGTGACTTTAAAAATGATGACCATAAAACGTTAAATGATGACGAAAAAAGACTGTTGTTTGTTAGAAATAATTACCAGTTCAAACTGGTAATTATTTCTAACAACCAACTGTTAGTACCTACCGGTACAACAAACTGGTAATTAGTGGAAACTGGTAATTATTTCTATCCGACAACACTCTCTTTCACATACTTTTATGGTCATCCTTTATAAAGTCACCTCGCCTGTCACAAGCAAACAATCAAAAAAGTAAGATTTATTGTTTCATTTGTTGTAGTTATTTCTTGCAATTATTAACAGGAAGATTTATCCGCGGATTTGACAGCTTGTCTAACTGTAGACTCGACCAGACAAGTATCTGAAACATAATCTTGTAATTTCTTGAAATCGCAATTCATTAACACTTTATCACACAAAAATAATCAGCATTCCAGTAAAGCGCAGTTTGAATACAAAACATAATGGCGCACAGCCATTCGGCTCACACCTCTCTGGAATTTCAATCTACCCTCAAATCAATTACAAATAAAAGTCGCGTCATACGGTTGGTAATGACGTGTTGATAGAACTGCTACTCCTTAATTTATACAGCTTCGGTGGTGTTTCTTTCATTACCTTATAGAAGTAAAAGGTTTGGCGTTGATTCAATGATGGTTTCATGTAGGTTTGCTAAAATTTTATTAATGATTATATCTATAAGAAAATAGACATAGGTAGGTACATAAATATCAGACATAAAAAGTTGGGTTTTTTTTAATTGCGTACATTTGTAATCTATCTCATCTATCATTCTGAAACTAGGAACGAATTTGGCAAAACGACTATCGTATCACTTACACATTCACTTAATAAACACAAAATCAGATTCATACAAGAAAGGAGTTTCAGTTCTATAGTTTAATTAGTCTTGTGATCTCGCGTCACCTACTGCATGAAAATCGCGCCAAAGATCATTAAATCACTTCGGCCCACAAAACCTATTTAAAAAAGCGATTTTTTATCCCGCCCTATTCAGCGTAGAAATGCGCATTTCTCCCTTATTGGGGTGACTATGAAGCTGGTGGGATAATCCCTGACATTTTTATTAGGTTGCCTAATCGATAACGTCATAAACACAATAATACACATAAACGCAACAGTCTACCCTTTCTTGTAAAAGTATATTATGTAATATTTGCAATAAGAGAAAGCAACAACGATGAACATGAAAAAATATAAATATAATACTTTTTCGACTTCCTCTGTGATTATTTTAATTTTATTGGCGGAATATTTTAAGCAGGTGAAACGTCATTCAAATTCTTTTTAACACAAGGGTCTCTGTTATGAATTAAGTACCTGATTAATAATGTTTTTCTTTTATTTTTTATTCATATTTATGTAGGGGGACTTTGAGTCATTGCTGACAAAAATCAAATTTAAGTATAAATAATGTCCAACTAAACTCAAAATTTCATGGTTACCCTAGTATTTCAGTATAAGGTGCTTACCTTGCACGGCTGTTCCATTTAATTTATTTCTAAGAAAATGTTAATTCGGGCCTTATTTGCAGAAGTGTTCCTTACGTGAAAAATAGGCTTAGAAATTTTAAGTAGAGGTGCCTTATACGGTAATGAGACCTCTCTTTCACTCTTAGCGATCGCCTTCATAGAGTTTGAGACAAAACATGACAAAAATAAACACAACTTGCCAACACACGAGTCACGAGTCGGTAGGTGGCGTTCAAAATTTCTAATCGAGTTGTATGTCATCTCTAAATTAAACTAAGTGATGGATAACCGAAGGTAATTAAGTCATTAACTTTACTGTTTATAGTAGCCGTGCTGATCGCGGTGTAAGAATCGACCCCTTCAAATCAGCCCGTGGATGTTGTAAGAGCCTACTGAGGGAACCTACCAGAGGAAGGCCAGCAACCACCTTCTCTGTATTTTTAACCCCTGACGCAAAAAGAGAGGGATGTTATAAGTTTGACGTGTCTGTCTGTGTATCTGTGTACCTGTCTCTGGTATCGTAGCTCCCAAACGGATGAACCGATTTTCGTTTAGTTTTTTTGTGTCATAGATAATTTTCTCCAGAGTGTTCTTAGCCATGTTTCATGAAAATCTGTTCAGCCAATAAACGTCGGCGCGTTTGTAAAATTTTTAATTTTGTCGTGTAATACCTTCACTGCGATCGCCAATCCACCTGCGGTATTGTATGACGGTAATACTAATTTCTAAGAAATCAAATAATATCGCAAAAATTTTCGACTTCGACGGGACTTGAACCCGCGTCCTCCCCTCAGTACGGGAATGTGATAACCAACTACACCACGAAGTCAAGTGACATAGGAGTCGAAAATCTTTGCGACTTTCTACGGACTCAAGCGCCGTTAGCGGTTATTAGTCAAGCGACGGTAATACTGTTTGGGGAATCACGTTCAGCGGTGGACGTATCAGATAACGTAGAGTAAAGTAAAATTTATTGCATCAAATACATGTAAAAGGTACATACAAGGTGAATGTTTAAAAGGTACATACAAGGTGAATGTTTTATTGTGACACAATGTATTTCTACCGTTGCAGCGTGCAAAATAAATGTATAGATAATAAATCAAAATGAAAATGAAGAGTTGATAAGAAAACTAAATATTAAAATAATTAATTTTATTTAAAAAGTTGTATCTGTGCTGATGAGAAAATAAGTTATTTAATTTAGAGAAGTCGGTTGATTTTTTTAGATTAATTTTATTTATTTTGTACCTTTTAAAATCTCTTTGAAAGGCATGAAAACATTAAACAGAACGTAAACACTGCACATAGATTGCTGACAATTGGGTGCGTTTATATTGGCAACGGATACATACAATCAATAGATACCTACGCCAATTTGGAACCCCACACAAAAACCGTCCATAGACATTCATAGGAATCCAAGAATGTAGCACGTAAATAATTGAATGAAATTAAGTACTCGGATATGTAAAGCAAGTTCCTTAGTAACGTAGAGGTGCTAAGACCCTCTCCACAGGTTATTTATTATTCAAGGTAACTGAATTTATTGTGCTGGCAATACCGGATAAAGTTGGGGTAAATGTGCACCACTGCATCTTAAGCAAGGGGCTTAAATTTAAGGAAGGGTAAACTGAATTCTTGGTTTTGAGGGTTAATTTTGAAGTACTAATAGTATTACTTCAAAATTAACCCTCATATAGATATCAACTTGGTGCTAAATAACACTAGATATTTATTTTATTTCATTAAATCATGGTATGATCTAGACATTTTTATCATCATAATAACTTAAATATTATTATTTTCATTTATTATTTAATCAATCTAGTTTATGCCCGCGGCTTAGCACGCGCTGTTTCTATAAACATTTAAAGGTGATTTTTATCCCATGGGAACTGATTTATGGGATAAAAAGTAGCCTATGTTTGATTCCAGGATTATAATTATCTGTATACAAAATTTCATCCCGATCCGTTTAGTAGTTTTGGCGTGAAGAGGTAACAAACATCCATCCATCCATCCAAACTTTCGCATTTATAATATTAGTGTGATTATACTGATTCTGGTCTACGCGATACCGGCTTCGCCTAGTGCGGAGACCAATGGTAAATTGTAACAGGAATACTTTATAAAAAAAATCTCAATAAGGATTTTTTCATTTTCATACAGGGTGTATTTTTTGGACGGGGCAGTAAGTGGAGGTGGGCCTTAAATGGTGTAGCTACACGGAAATGGTCTTAGGAGACTATCCATAATTTTTAGAAAAATTTTCAACCTTCTTCACAGATTGTCATTTTTTTATACATACGAGTAGGTATATCAAGAAAATGGGTCATTTACAGATATTAAAAACTCTCTCTCACTCTTGACCAATGAGTTCTATTGGACCAACTGTATAAAACTACTGAACATAATTTAATAATTGTTGCCTTGTTCAAATTATCTCATTTAAAATGTTCCAAACACACACTAAGTTTTAGATTTTTTGCAATTCAATTCAATTTCAATTTTTTTTATTTATTAAAAACGGTCATACAAAACCACTTACATTAACTAATTGAAATTAAATAGTGAAATAACAATACAAATTTCACATAAAAAGTATGTTTAATTATGTCATCATCATCATCATTCTAACCTTACTTTACCCACCGCTGGGAACATCCCTCCTCATTCTCAGCTCTCTGTCTTCTTAAGCTTAGTAGGTATAACCTTCCCACGATTAAATTTCTAGTGTGACGTAACCTTAGCTCGTTAACCATTTTATTGCTCCACTCAGTTTTGAAGAGCTCATTATTACAGCCCCGGTTTGATTGCCAATAATGTTCCATTAACACTTTAAGGTTGCGTTACCGAGGGTTAAGTATTACTGTTCTTTAACGCATTCACTGCCCAGCCTCTGCGACACGGGGGAGTAGACTGGCGTCTGCGTCTTAGGCCATAAAAGTGTTAGTTTAACCGTACGCCTTCGTAAGGATGTAGTCTTTGAAAATTATTGACTGATGACATGAAAATGACTAAGATAGAGATGCAGCCCTGAGACAGACAGAACGATCAGAATAATCAATTTATCAGTAACTAGCGCGCGGCTTCGCATGCGTTTCGCGGGATAAAATGTCTCAGAAATGTCCTTACCTAGAAAACCCCACAGTAAAAATGTGTGCTAGTCTATCTATTTATTAATAGAAAGAACTTACAAAAGGTTGTAAATGTTTCAGGATAAATATGTTGTCTCCTCTTTGCTGCCACTTTCAACCTATTCAACATAATAAATTACTTATTACCACTCTTTCAAACTTTGCTGCTCAAAAAGAATGAGCAAAATTGGATTTTACTCACATGTGAAATAAAAAATTAAACTTATTGAAAAAAATAATTTGAATTCAGAATGTTCTACTAAGTTTTGATGGTGTAATATGTTATTTATACATTTATGGTTGGTGCAGAAAATAAAGAGAGCAAATATGTTTCGTTTCGTGCCTTTTGTATCCTGTGCTACCTCAGTAGTCTACTTTAGAGCTACTCGCTGCGCTCGTGACTCTATTCTAGACGGCATCGCTAGCTCGTTATTTAATATCGGCACGTTCAACAAAAAATCGTTTGCTCACTTGTTGAACAAATTGAATAATTATTATTGTTTCTGTTATTATAATCATTGATCTAGTCAATGAATCTTACAAGATCCATCCAATATTACCCAACTAGTAGTTTTTACTTTTTTGGCTGAAAGTAACTGACACCTTTGCCAGCACTATTAATAATTCCTGATCGTTGCCAGACAGTATACGAGTATCTGTTCTTAGCGCATCAATTTTAATTCATAACCTCAAACCCCCGGCTCAGAGTCGTCTCTAAGTGTTTTATCCTGTCGCACCGCCGCTGAAAGAACCGCTACTGAGTCTTAGGTGCTAATTTATGGAAAACAGTCTTTGAAGCGTTTGCGGTCGTCTTCTGAATGTCTCTGAGTTTGATTGAAGGATTTGCTGAATACGTTTAGATACTTACAGCCTATAACTACTATAATAATTCATTGCTTAAGCATCATCTTCAAGAGTCTGTGATTTGCTTTGAGCCAAAGCACTGAGTTATTAGAATTTATATTTTGTATTGAGATACTAATAATACTTTAAAAATCAACCTTTCTTGGTACCGACGATCTATGGCTGAGAATGGCTGCCTCCATGTGCACTTATTCCAACATATGTAGGTTGGTCATAGGTGTGAGTGTTTGGTAGGTAACTAAAATTCATGCACTAACTTCCACGCTTTAGTATTCTTTACATTAAAGTTACAACGTTGAAACTAAGTGAAGTCTAAGTGATAGAATGATCCACATTCTAAAATATTTTAAAAATTTTCGAAGATAGTAGGTATGTCAAAAGTTCCAATATGTCTGTCTGAAGACAAATCGTGACGTAATATGCTCAAGCGTCCGTATTACTTACAAAGACGTTAGATCGTGAGCCGACAGATTTATGTGATCATTTATTTCTAGTCTTCATTCTGAGTCTAGACTTTCAATAGCAAGTATGTATTATGTCAAAACTACTTGACTTGAAACATTACGGTTATTGGTACAGAATCGAATGACTGCATCTAATTCGTTTTTCCATAATCACTGAATGATATGAGATAAGTACAAAGTGTAGGTACCTTATAAAATCGGTTGATTACAAAAGAAAGAAATGAAAGGCGTTTTAATCCCCACACAGCAAAACAATAGTCCATTTATACCGGCCATTAGGACATTATTTATGCAATAAGAAATGATGCAGTAGGTCTACCATAGCGTTTAGTACGCAGTAAGATATGTGATACTATTAATTATTGTAAAGTGACGTTTAAGAGGGCTTAATAAGGGTTCGTTCATTCGATTTTGCTATTTCAAATACTACAGTTTTTACCACGTCACGTTAACAATAAAGCTTCAGATCAGCATGTAGTTTGAAATACTTGTTTAACTTTTGATTGCCTTATGATTTAACTTATGATTTAAAAGCCGAAGTTCATCTACGGATCTATTAACATCCATGTTCATCCATGTGTTGGCCGAGTCTTTGAGAGCCCTTGCTCGCCAACAGCCACAACAGGCACAACAGCCTGGACAAACCTAAGCAAGAAGAAGGCTCCTTGCTTAGGTTTGTCCAGGCTGTTGTGACAAATCAAACAAAACAAACGACGCTTGTGATAGCTCGGCCACATTTAGACGAAACCGAATGAAAAAGCTGGCAAAGGAAATTCCACCCTTATACCTTCTTACCTAAACCTTTAGAGGTAACTCGTAGCCCGTTGAAATTCAAAGAACGCTGCGAATAAATCGCAATTGTCTGAAGCAATAGTGAAGTAGGACGATAAATTGGATGAGGCAGCAATATTGCCTGCTCAGGGCCGTAATAGGCAATTCTCGACATCCAATCGTAGGGTTTTTTAAATACCTATTTGGTTTGGGAATGTATAGTTTATTTTTGGGATCTTTCATTGCGTCCCCGCCGTATTTAGGTACACAATAAATATAAATAACAATGAATAGAATGAAGAATAAGGCGTGCAATTTCAAACTTGTGAAAATTATGTATCAAAATAAACGAATAAAGTTCTAGAGCATCAAATTTTCCTTTATTTTGTAGAAAAATCCAGACACCATTTGCGTTCAAAATCATTTTTAAAAGTTTTCCAAATAAAACCTACTAAACATTATTTATGTCGTCCATCTAGATGTAAACACTGAGCTGCACAGGCAGGGCTGCCCGATAATATATATATGCCCGATAATATATTATATACTAGCAACACATTATTCCATTACAAAATAAAGTTTGAAAATACACAGGTCATTATAAAGAAAAACTAGTTAGAATTGTATTAAACTGTGTATTATTTTTTAATTTTTTTTTTGACGCCTATATACAATTTATTCAAGCTTTTTAAAATGTTAAAGCTTATGCCTGACATTTTAATTTCTCTCGAAAACTGTACAGTTTTGTACCCGGGGGCAATGCTAGCATCCTGTCTTTCCCCGGAAAAGCCGTACAAACCGCACGGCCGACGGTGGAAACCCTGACTCCATTCCACCATCAAAGTCCCTGTTTCGCGCCCGACGGCTCTCATTGTCTGAAATTAATTTTCCTGTTCCGTCGAATGCATCTTTTATGAGATAGTGGAACAAAAGTGAGAAAAATCCCTACTCTTATTAAGGAATTTAATTCGTAGGGCTCTAGGGCCTGATGTCGTGTTTGGGCAATTGCGGCCGATTTGTCTTTTTGTGGTAATACTATGTAGCAGGAAATAATGTTGATGAAGACATGTACCTAATTAGAGGCTTTGTATTCGCGGCGCAAGAATTGGCCCCTCCGATTTAGCTCGTGGACGTCGTGAGACTCGACGAAGCGAATTTACCAGAGGAAGGGTAACAGCTTCCTTCTGTGTATTTCAACACCTCTACTGCGATCACTAATCACGTGGTGGGTGAATAAGTCAAAACTCCCCATTTTTGGGGAGTCACATTTACGTAAGCAACAGTTTTTAATGCTAACAGCGTCGAAGTTATAACGTACTTACTCTAATTTTTGAGACAACATCAATTATACAGGCTAAAGGTTTCTTCGTCGCTTTTTTATTTACTTTAGCCTATTCCGAAGCAACATAAATTTAAATATCACTTTGTTCCGTGTCAGTGTTTAATTTTAAGAATTTTACCTTTTTTAAGTGTAGGTACGTATATTGTATGCATGAAAATATTGATAAAAAAATATATCGTGATTTTATCGTAGACCATTTTTTGCCATTACTGGCAATTTTTGTGACAAAGCTGGCAAGCAAAACCATTACCCACGTTAAAAAACAATATCAAGCTACAAAAGAACCACAAATATTCCAATTTCCCCGACGTTCCCCATGCAACCACAACATTACAAGGCTGCATCGGAACCGAAATATATAAATTTTTAATGAGCGTCATAAACCTCTCATTAGGCAGGCTTTGGTAGGCTCCGCGGGTTCCCTTCCACCCCAGTTATCGCGCGAAAACTTTCGCACAATCCGATTTACCTGAGTTAATTACGTTTTCTACTATTACGGCTTAATATCGGGGTAGGGAGGATTGGTCTTGGACCTTTATTTTTAGTTTTCATCATAATGTAAGGTGAAATAGGAATCTTATCCCCTTAATTTACGGTTCCTACATCGATAATCTGTAAAGCTTGCATGGTACCAACTAATTTCTCAGAAAAAAAAGTTTTATTTCTTAGCAACATAGCTTTCATAGTCTCTTAACTAAGTTGATTAATTTTAAACCTAAATGTAGATTGGTGGATTCAAATTGCTTTGAATGAGGCATGTATCAACGAATCAAGCAGGGTTTTATCTTGCCTTGGTCTCCTTGCACGTCCGTTTAAACGGCATAAAATAATGCAATTAAGTTTTCAAACAGCCCAATTTAACAGGCTTTATTAAATCGCATTTTATTGTAACAAGCGGCCAATTCTCTCGTCCCGACTAGCAACTACGAAATTCGTGTGTGAAACATCAGAAGTTGTCGGCACCGGGTCGGATCCGGATTAAATCTTGAGACGCGTCAATTATCGCTACCTACCTTACTACGTACCTACGTATTCATTGGAGTAGGTACCTGAGGACCCCCGTCTTCAACTATTGTTTATGGGAATATCCTACTTTAAAGATACTTAAGGTGTTAAGGGTGAAAATATGTGTGAATCAATTAAACTACTTACTAAAAGGATTGCGGCGAATATGCGCGAGCTGCGAATAGGTACTTACATCAATAATAACTGGGTCTTTAATTGAAATTAGGAAGTAGACATAAATAAAAAATAAAGTAATAATAAATAAATAAATAAATAATGCTGGACAATCCACACAGCAACATCTAGCCCCAAGCTAAGCAGAGCTTGTATTATAGGTACTAGATGCAGTCATTTTATTAACAATACCTATTTTATTATGTATATCATTCATTTTAGACATAATAAAATACAGTATATACACAGATTTTTTTATTTTACATAGAAAATACTCAGAACAATCGGAACATTACAACGGTTTAGATTTATGACCTTCTAGCTGTACCTACTGCCTTACCCTTTTGTGAAACAACTCGCTACACAAGCTGTAAGCTGTTCGCTGACGTATCTAACGGTAAAACACTACATAAAGAACTAATGTATTACAAATTATGAGTATTTTACGCCTGTACTATATTAGTAGTATTTTGAACGTTAAAAGAATTTTATTTAACAAAATAATTTAGTTATTTCATAAAACTGCGCTTCGAACGCAGATTAGTGAAAAGGTATAATCATAGCCCTGACAGAAAACTGCCTAAGCCACTCTCTCGCCAAGCTTTTCCAGGCGTTTGAATCAAACATTAAATTGTTCAAACAAGAGTGCAAAACTAAACGGAAATTCAGTTCGTTCACCCTTTACTGCGTTTCAACATCTAATGAAAATTTTATCGTTCCTACCAATTATGCCCGTACAATATTTCCCGGGAACAATATCCTAAGATTCCTTGCCTTAAATTAATACTTACTAGACGTAGAGTGGAAAACAGCTAGCTCACTCATTCGGTAAAATGCAGTTTGAATTATCTACACGAATATGTTAAAAAAAGTAAGACCATTAGAAACCGAATTGCTCACCGAGTCCGATCTTGTTCAAAACTTCAAAACTTTTTTATTGGTTACTACTACTTATTAGACAATCCACAAAAGATCGTAGTATTTTAGTAGATAATTATTAAAAAAAAATATCTGAGCGTCTGGTCGAAGCGACGCGTGACCCGAGAGCTGGTAAGAGTTCTCTCTGGCGCAGCGCATCAGCATTGTCATACAGCGGGGCAATGCAGCCAGCGTAGTGGGGACGCGACGACTGGTATTGATATGGATCGGTTGAGCTACCTGTAGATTATTTGCAACAGTCTGCAATTAGCTCAATTGTTTCAATTGTAAATAGTAGTTATAATTTGTTATTATTTGACTGTAATTTTATTTGATAATAACAAAAATTTAGTAGACCAAAAAGCATTTTCATTCGGCAAATATGAAAAATCATTTTACACAAAAGCACATGTAGGTACTTATAAAAGAATGGCAAGTAGATTTAGTAGTTTAATTAACTTTGGAAACCCCAAATTTAGTTATTTTAGTTCAGTGGCAAGTCTAGCCAAATGCAAAGCGGACAGTAGTGTGACCTTTCCTAAGAAGCAGGGTATCTTTATACTCGAGTAAACTTTGGTAAGTTCGGGCTCGACACAAGGAGTTGTAATGAGCTAGCTGTACCCTCCCATTGCTGAGAAGATTCCCCATAATGACGGCCATAAAACAGTGCTACCATTAACCTGCCGCAATATATGCCTCCCTAATGTTGCTACTACGTTTTAAAATATATGGAAGGCCAAATTAAACAGCCTATTGCAGTCTTAATCAGGCTAGCAAGATTTTTACGAAGATTTAATGGATGATTAAATTTAATGTTAGTAAGGGCGCGAAAAAGCTTTCATGAGGGAAAGCTCCATATTTTAATTTGTGATTGGATTAGCAAAGAAGGTTTTCGCTCTCGATACCAAAATTGACCTATCAGCACTCTTGCGCCCCCCCTCCCCACAAGGGGGGTTTTTGCTATAATCTACGCTTGTCAGGCGAATTGATCAAAATCAAAATCTCTTTTTAAAAAATGTTAAATTATAAAATTAAACACTGACACGGAAATAAAGTTATTTCTGTCACTTCGCTATGTAGACTTAAGTAAAGAAGCGACGAAGAAACCTTTAGCCTGTTAGTTGATATTCTTCGAGTTGAAGCAAAACTCGTCCCAAGCTTTTTTATCCTCAAGATAATCTGATATTTTATAGTTAGCTGTTTGCACAGCAAGGTTTTCACAATTAGTTTGAATTTATTTACTGATAATTTTTGCAACTCGCTAGGAGTTTTGTTGTAGAACGTATACAATGCCCTCTAAAAGATACATTAAATTTGTGCAGCCTAGTTGTCGACACAGCGAGTTTAAGTTTATTTCTGGTATTAAAATTATGTTTATGGCTATTTTTAGGGAACCGATTTATATTTATATGAGTGTAAAACAAGTTTTCATAAATACGAGTATATTGTCATGGTACAGCCATTATGTTTATTTCTTTTAATTTATCACTTAGGGATTGATTGCAGCAAAGGTGTTGAAATCGAACAGAAGGATGCTCCTGCCATTTGTTTGGTCGACTCTCACGGCATTTTTTTTTTAATTATTTCTTTGGAAGACGGACAGTACATAGATATATAACGAGATACAATAAGAATTTTCTTAGGCCAGTAAAGTCTCCACTATAAACAAATTTACATATAAAAACTGGTGAACAGACTTATATTTTTGTATTTAGCTTTTCAATTATGCAAAACTGTAATTACTACCTACAGACCGAGTAACAACTTTAACTTTTATACCTAAATTGTTTACACGAAGCTAAATTACTATTCTCATGTAAGTGACTGTGTCTTTTTTGAGAATAAATATCTTTAAACCTTATATTATCAAAGATAGAACACTATTTCAAACAAAAGCAAAAAAGAGGAAAAGACCAAAGGCAAAATAAAATTAATAATTTAACTAAGTAACTTGGCGGCAGCAATGTCTACAATGCTTTTAAGAAACGTGACGGCGGCGGTTGAATCGAAAATATCTATTTCGTTGAAAATTTTATTTTAATTAGGTTATGCAAGCTCTATTCAGAAACATGTTCAATCATCCAGTGGCTGAGTTGGTTTATGCCGAGTTTCCTGTTTAAATTACCTACCTACTTCTAAGAAGCTTGTTGCTATGAGTAAAACAGTAGGTTATTCTGTGATGATACGCATTGATACGTTATATAATTATTTGAAACTACTACCTTCGTATTTCTAGTACCTAAAAAGTTTTCATATAAATGTATTTTTGTAGAGAAAACAAACCTAACTACTTTAAAGAAGTGTAGATTTGCAGAAAATTGTTTGTCACATTATTTGTCTCACAAATTGTGTGTTGATTTGCTTTTATCATCTCGCAGAACTCTTATCTGCCAAATTACAATCCGCTCGATGCAATAACACAAACAATAAAAGGAAAATTTCATTTACGCCATTTTGCTACTTGGAGACGGGAATGAATCTGCTACTTTTGAAGCCGAGAGCTGAGAATCGCCGCCGTGGCGTAGGGTTGCCAGATTTGTAGAATTAAAAATAAAACGTCAAGTGCGAATCACCCACTAAGGGTTCCGTATAATCGTAAGACCTTTTTCTTGTCATATTATATATCATGTTTTAGGTCAACGGGAAGTGTACCAATGGGTTTTGGTCCCTGACCAGAATTTTTTTTTTTTTAATAAACTACAAATTTACGGTTAAGTATAGGATTTTTCCCATAATTGTGCTATAAGAGCTTGATTCTTACAATTTTATGATTGTCGGTGAATGGGAATTACCCTTTAGGGTCCACTTCCCTTCTTGTCAATGGCTAGAATCAAAAGTATTTTTATTTGTAAATAAACTACAAATTTATGGTTTTCGGATTTTTTCCTTTACTCCTTTTTTTCCCCTTATTTCTTGTCAATTTTCATGATTCTAGGTCAACGGAAAGTACCGTAAGTATAGGTTTTGTGTGCGTATGATTCCCCTGGAAATTGCAACGTATTTGGACATAAACGGCTGTAGCTTTTGATTGCGTTGACATAGTTATATTTAAACAGCGACAAAAGTTCTATTTATATTGAGGCTCCAAGAAGTTACGGCCTTGAGTATTTGATGTTAATTTCAACTCGATACCTCCACGCGTTCCTGAGAAAAGGGGGTTGACAGACAGACTGACAGACAAACAGACGGACAACAAAGTGATCCTATAAGGGTTCTTTCTCCGCTCACCGCCACCTTTAGAATGAAACCCAAACCACCGTTTGGTGGCAGCCCTGCTCCTGTAGTTGTCGCGGTAATAATATAAAAAGTAAGAGAAAAAGGAGGAAAATTGTTATCATAAGACGTCGCTCCCCGAGGTGAGTTTGGATGGTGTTATGCGGGATGAAGCGGTCTGAAATGTTTAGTGGTTGGTTACATATATTTGCCAGTGCTCTGTTCTAAACATTCATTTGTGTCTTGGTTGTGACTCAACAGCCTGTATTGGTCAACTGCTGGACGCAAACCTCCCTCTGATAAGCGCCTTGTTGGCCTTTATCTCATGGGGATAATGCACATAATCCCCAAGCTGGGCATGCCAGTTGGGGATTGCAGTTCGGTGGTAGAATTGTTCTGCAGGGAGCGCTGCTACCCGCCCCCGGTGGATATCCCTTAGTCGCCTCTTACGACATCCATGTTTGGAGGTTGGGGTGATGCAAATTCTAAGCCGGCACCACATAGCCAGGCTGAGGTAAGGTGAGGAAGAGAGCAGATGATTACATAATAAAAAACCTAATGAAATTATGAACACATTCTTAACGGTTAGTTAAGAATAAATCATTATTTCTTTCTTATTCTATTATTTCTTAACTTTCTGGTTTGATTTTAGAGCTAAAGTACGTTAGTAGAGATTCACAGGTAGCTTAGCTTTTATTATTATGCCTACCTTTTGATAAAATGAACCATCCGAGAACTCGAGTTTGTAGGCCTTTCACACCATTAATAAGAAAATATCCAATATATTTCACATAAAAAGAAAAATTTAATAATTGCCTTCCCGCATTTCTGATAACAAAAATTAATACTTGAGAAGTTCATAAATCAAATTGATAAAAACTTCTTGGCTCCATCGTAGGGAGCACCGCCCCGAGTAAGTTGTGTTCCTGGCCTGATAAAATGCAAATTCACGAAGATTCTTCTAAAGTTTTCTTATTACTTGCGCTAATAAACGATTCCTGGGATGGTCTTACCTGTCCTTATCTACCTACATAGAGTTTACCTGGAGTTGGAGTTGGGGTATCCCAGTTAGTTATGAGGGTTATAGGCTCGAAGATTGGAAATTTGATTAGGTACAATCATTTTGGAATTAAGAGCTTTTGCCCGCGACTTCCCCCGATTTTCCGAAATAAAAAGTAGCCTAAATGTTAATCCAAATCAAGTACCTACTACATCAATGCAAAATTTAAGCGAAATCCTTCCAGTACTTTTGAAACGAAGAGACATGACTTACAAACATCCAAACACTAAATTTTCTAAACTTTCGCATTTATAATACAGCATTTTCGCGTTATTTTGACAGCCATTTTTTAAGTCAATACCTAATTTGCGGTTCAGAATAATTATTTTCAGTGATGCACGAATGTGTTCGGCTAACTCTCAGCCAGATGTCACTTAAGCTTCTTTAATACATGCAAAATATGTCAATGATGATGACTCAATATAATTATGAAGAACCTCTCGGAGCTGTTTTTTTTTCTATTGTGTGGTTTTTATATAACGCTCTCAAAGTGATTCCTAATGTTTTTTTTTTATTCATATTATATGCATCAGCATTGCCATACAGCGGGACAATGCAGCCAGCATCTTGGAGACGCTTACGACTGGTATTGATATTGATCAGTTGAGCTACCTGTAGATTGTTTGCAACAGAATGCAGTTAACTCAATTGTTTCATTTCTCAAAACTAGTTCTAAATTTGTTTCTATTATTTTATTGTGATTTTCTTTATCACATATCAGTTTAAAGTTGAATTTAATCGAGGACTGCGTTATACATACACGTCTATCAGTAAGCTCTATTTAGTCGTAGTAGTAAAACCGACTATACCTACATAACTTACTAAACTAACTTCCTTATGTTCCCCATTGTAACAGCATGTACACACCACTCAAAAGGGTAGTAGAGGGTAGTGGTAGAGACCATAAAATTTCCCTCACAAATGCTCCGGGGTCATTAACCTTTATTTTATTACTGCTTTTACTAAACACAAGGCAGTTTACGGAAGGCTAATAGTTTTACGCGGTCTAAAATTACATAGTTGGAAAAATCGTTTGTAAAACCTGTTTAATGAATTTTTGACATAAGTACTGTGCACCCACTTAAACATATCCTAATGGTTTTTTTTTATCTAGCACGTATCGGCTTAGATATTCTTGTACACATAATAAAAATAACGATACTTTTCTAACAAAATAATTGCTATAAGTAAGTATACCTTTTCGTTTAAAAATACTACATTTGAATTGAAAACCAATCCAAATGTCTGATAAACAGTTTTTTCGAAATCTTTTGGAACCTCCAACTTCATTATCTCTATAACCTGAGTACAAATTTCAATTTTTGAGAACAAATTTCCTTTTTGAGGGATGTCAAAAAGCTTGTTAGGTAAGATAGGTAAAGCCCTAATTTTAGACAACACTCAAAAAGAAAATCTCGTGCTCCACGATCAAACGTTCCACTTAGGACTTTCAAAAACTCGACATCACACATAAAGGTTAACATTATTAAATTAGCAAAATCTTGTTTACTGCCATACTCAAACAAAATACTATTATTCAAAAGTAACGATAATACGGCAAAGTAGTGAAATATTCAGTGAGAAGTCCCGCGGGCGCTTCAACGGCCACTGAGGTGTGTAAAATGCGGGCACATGTCTTGTTTGCCCCGGCGATGGAGGACTACTTTATCTATGTAGTAGTCCAAGTCAGAAGTATGGGCATCGCCCGTGCATAGACCAGAATTTATGGGTAACGAAATATCTCCCCAAATTATAATTCAACTCCGCTAAGCCAACAATCGTCGAGAAAAAAAGGAATGGGATGAGTTTAAAGAATTTAACATCGTAGAGAACAACTTATGAAACTATGCTACTTATTTCTGTGTTTTATTATAAGACTAGTGCACTCATGCCTGATTACTGTAATATTAATTTTACAATTTCAATATACGACTCGTCGCATATAAGATCTCAGGAAAATAAACGTGAAAGGTATAAAACGGTCATAAAGCCCCACTTGACCCACGCATGACACCATGCTGTATCACAATCACTTCTAAAATCATTTATATAGGTATGGCAACTAAGAAATTGTTTTAATTTCCCAAATTGTGCAGCGGGTACATTGGGGCCGGCCTTTGTTTGGTTTTGAAATCTGCTGATGGTTAGAAGCAGCTTGGAATAATCTTCAGAAGATATCTGCGTTCTATAGGGACGTAGGGGATTTTATATACTTGAAATAAAACCCAGAAAACAATATTTAGAATAATTTGTGGTTACTCCTCTTCAAGGACGTTCTTCAACCAACCCCATTCAAATTTTTCAATTCGCTGTCATTTGCATACAATAAAATGCGTTATAAAGCATTGAATAGCGTGCGATCTCGAGAAAATGTGTCATTTAAACTGCCTATACATTAGACTTTGCCTGCAGCATTCAGAAACATATTTTCCTAACATTATTCCATTTAAACAGCACTTCAACCGTAAACCCTATTTGCACGCCGTTTAGGCTCACATTTGAATGTTGTTTATAGTCTATATATTTCGGGCATGCACTTTACGTGGCGCATACAAATCCTTCGCCCCATATTTTGAGCTGATATTTTCACTTGCTTCCATTTGTTGTTGCAATTTATGTGTTACAGAAAATCTGAAAACACTATCAAATAACTAAAGGCATTTAGTTAAAGAACCATTTGCATGGGCAAACCTCTGATAGAAAGTGTCACCGTGACATAGTGTCATCTTTTGTAGGTATGATGGATGGATAGGAATTCCCGTAACCATGCACTCTGGAACTCTAGTTCCAGAGTTAATTCGCTGGACGTCACAATGGCCAACGATTCAATCGACCGTAGGTGATCGTGGTCTCCTAATCAGTGATGACACTGAATGAAAATGCCCGAGAGCATTATTTATATTTATGATTATCTGGTAGTGTAGAATGCCCTCTGACCAGGTGGGGTGTACGAATCACTGCAGGCAGACGCCAGCTAAAGATATGGCATTCATTAGTGGAGTCCTATGTTCAGCAGTGGAGTAATACAGCCTAACGATGATGAGGTACCTACTGTGCCATGAGACAATCGGGTCTCAGGCCTGGGCAAACGCTTCTCTACCTTCAGTACTTCGCGATTTATAATTGTTATTTCAAAACCCTAAATTGGGAATTCATCGCTACGACATTATATACTGAGTGATTTTCCGAAGGTAGGTGATCTTTTGTAGTATTTCTTTTCATCATTTCCCCTCAATAGTAACTATGACACCCAAGAGTTAATTTTCCTGTTCCCACTGGCATTGACTCTACCTACCCTCATTAAGCTCTGAATACGCGTGACCTAGTTCACTCGTCAGCTTTTGTACAGTTGCTTGGAAATCATTTTATCTGTTGGGATAAGCTGTCATATTAATTTTTAAGCCGTATTTGAATATTTTGAATTATCATAGTTCTGATATTGTCAGAGGCAGATTGTAAGTATTGGGCAAGAAAGCTCGTTTTCTTTTTTCTCTTCATCGTAAGATTGTCTGGTAGATATTGTTTAAAGCGATAAAACCGCCCATAATAATCATCTTTGTGCTTTCGTTCCTTTACCTACGTTCTATGATGGTTTTTATGTGTAGGTAACTGTGATGTAACTACGACTATATTCTCCACCAATTTTATTTGATACTAAGTTCTAGATTCCAGGTTTTTGTCTTTGTGATTATAAATAGTTACCTATTTGCTTTTTATAACATTTTTTCACATCGACTTAACACTAAATCACCAGGCTCATTAGTACCATCGTAATTTACTCAACAAACAGGTAAAACTGTGTCGATGCCCACACATTTTTTTTTTACAATATTTACACAAAATAAACCCTTTGAAACCGTAAAATAACCACAAAATGCAGAATAAAACATTTTTACCGCTGTAATAACTCTCCGACAATGAAACGCGAAGCGCGAAGTTAGTGAAAGTTGGTAACTACGGGTCGCCGGTTCGAGTCCCGGCCAATTTTACTGCACGCGGTTTTACGGCGCAATTTACAAGTTGCTGGAAAGTTTTTTACTAAAGGTAGGTACTCCTACCTGTGGCTGATTATACTGAATATCTACCTACCTAACAGGAAAAGGTGTAGTGTAACGGAGGAGAGGAAATTAAATTTGTTTGTTATGAGTATTTAATATCGAATAAGACCAAGAGGACGCTCACCAACCCGTGTGCGTACTCTGACCAAATTAAGGCAATAACAGGACTCACTCTGCCTGCAGCCCTGAGACAGGCCGAAGACAGAGCAGTGTGGAAGCTCATCAGCGTCTCCGTAAAAGCTTTCCAGGACGGGCACGGCCTCCAGCAATGGAAAATACGACAGAGAAGAAGACCATTGTGCGATTTCTACAATCTTTAATTTTTTACAATTTTATTCTACGACTTTGTCGGCGTTATTAGTATGCATACCCATGCCGAATTACAGCTTTCCAGTACTAAATAGTCTCTGAACTATGCCGCGGACGGACAGACGGACATGGCGATGTGGCCTTGTAGACTACGGAACCCTAAAATATGAACATGTTTTTTATCCCGACAGTACCCGTGCAAAATCACGCGCTAGAGGGCGAGACCTATACAGAACAGTAAATTAATGAAAATTTGTGAATAAAATAAGTAGCACTATGCTTGTTTACACAATACCTAAGTGATCGTCCTCAGTACATTTTACTGCTCCAGTTATAACTTGATTGAAACATCAAGAATATCGCTTTACTGAAGTTTGTCGTCTATTGGCAATCATTTCTCAAGCCTCCACTATCAGTCATTCTAAATCCCAACTTATTCGTAACCTCCATAAAGTCTATATTCTCATTCAACGGTCTCCAATCTGCCTCTATACTTCAGGGTCCAAAGCGCATATTTTCTACAAAATTGAACCTTCACTGGATTTTATCAGAAGCTCAATTCGCTCCACTAGGCAAGGTCCAGGCGGTATCGCGATGTGCACTCGATAGACTAGCTGGACAACATGAAGGGTTATTGAATTTGACTGGATATTTGAATGGATAAAGCTTATCTTTGAAAGTGGAAAGGCTATGCAAGTGAACAAACATCGATTGAGAAGTGAACGGTTTTCACCAAAAAGACACGAAAAAATAGCCTATATCTCGGTGTTCAAATAATAGGTACCTGTTTGATATCCTGCCGTTTGATTTTACGTTTTTTGGCATCACCACTCCATTCTAGTGGAAATATGCCGTAAGCCGCCATAAAGTTAAATAATTGTTTTATTTGTTACAATTTTAATTATTGGAAATACCTACCATTGATACGAGTACTTTCCAATATTTCTTTTAGACCGGCTGGTCGGGTGGATATGCAAAGTAAACACTATCACTACATTTGGTACCAGTAGCGCCATCTGTATAAATCTCTGTGAACTTTTTGTTGAGTCTCCAAGAGGGCATGGAACAATAAACTGTCTATTTGTTTTTAAATAGTTTTTCTACAATTTTAACGTTTGTTAGGGTGGATCGAGTTGTACACACACGAAAAGTGGCAATTCACACTGATGGAACCAATCAATCAGAAATAAGACACTTTCTCTGAAATCTTCACTATAAACGTAACTTTAAATAAAATTAGCATTTAAAGAGGTGTTTTGCAAAAAAACAATAATACAGTTCTATGGTACGGATTTACCTGTTTTGGAAAACAACTTATCATAAATACTTTACTGACTATAATGAAACAAGGTACATCAACGGTCTGCTAGTTCACTCCCTAAAATTCGGGTAAACGCCAGTCGTTTGTCAAAGCTCCGCAATTATATCGTTATTTATGCCGTGGGGTGCACGTGGATTTATTTAGTGCGAAATGATAATAGTTAGATAGTGAGTCACTTCTCGCGTGGCTTTTGTTTTCTAGCGTTCGCAAATAAATGGAGTAGTCATTTTGTGTCAAATATTTGCTACGCTTTGCTCTTTTGTTTTAGTTTCTAAGGCCCACTTACGCCAGTCTAGGTTCACACGGTTATCTCGGAGCTAAATACTACGTTGGAGTTAAATTCGAATGATGTTTTGTATCCTTCGAGAGTTAGGAGTAAACCTTGTGTCTAATTCTTAGAGTGTGTATTTAAATTTTTAACCCACTGATGTGGGAGGGCTAGGTCAACTAACTCTGGGCTAGTAAAATGTCATAAATATGAAAATTGAGATATTATAGCTTAGGTAAAGTTAGTTGAGTTTGCCACATCGGTTTTTTTGTCCTGAACAATAAATGACTGTTTGCAGTCTGATGACTATGAAGAGATCATTGTATACATTCGTTCGGACTTTTATAATAGGATAATTGCAGAACGGTCCAATCATATTTACTCACAAATAGATTAAAATCTGTCTAGATTTTGATGGAAGATTTTGTGTAAAATAGAAACTTCTCTTTTTATCAAATAAAATTGAAAATAGAATGCAATGCAATATACAAATGCGAATGACAAGTAAATATCTAGCTACATACGTTTTAATCACACTAATATTGATAAGCATTGATGTAGCTCTAAGCCTGGAATCACATACTAAAGATAAAGATAAAGATACATTTATTTGGCCAAAAAAAAACAGGTAGTTACAGGTAAAAGATACAGTGTACAAGTGGCGACTGTGCTGCCCCTGTTGGCCAAAAAGGGTCAAACTCAGCTAATACTAGCATTTGATCCCATGAAACAGTTCCCATGGGATAAAAATGCCCATTAAACATTTACATAAAAACAAAGCGTATGAAGCCGCGGACAGAAATTAGTTAAAAAATAAACAACAGTCAATATAACGCGATCAAGAACCATTTCTAATCTGACATGAAGGAATGGACCCATTCAAATTACTGTGGAGCGGGAGAGAGCAAGTACACTTATGTCATACGTCCTACTATATTTGGCCGTATGTAAAAAGAATGAATGAACATGACATTAACCTCGGGTTAGTTGACTCTGGGTTAATTTTCACTGGTGCAATATGAACTGTGAGCTGAAAATTCAAAACATTATAACCGAGTTAGTAAGTCTCGAGTTATTTATTTAACTCCCAACTTTTGGCACAAGTAGGCCTAAGTAGAAGGTTATACAATTATTTAACTTGTTGTGGTGTGTTTTGTATGACGAAAAAATAAAATAAAATATTCCCAGTAAGGTAACTGGGACCGCGGTCCTAGTTTTCTACCTTTTCTAAGTGTACATTTATTGTATTTATGGAAATAAAGAGTTTTTGATTTTGATTTTGATTTTGAGTTATGTATGGGCCCAGTCGCCTGTATCCTCTAATATAAAATTTAGTTAAACAAATTTATAAGAAGTAAATATCTGCATTTGGATGCACACAGATACTATGCATGTACAATCCAACGCTCCTATTCGTTTGAATGGTCAAGGCTGTCTGAAAGAGATCACTTTGGAGCGATAAGCCCACCAATTTTAACTTATTCTAAATTCGTATCTTTTGATAATGTTTACCCTATCTCTATCTTCAATGTAGACCGAATTTTAATGATTTAATCGGACTCTTCGGGTAATCTCTGGCTCTTGTTACGTCGTGGAAAACTATTTAGATATTTTAAACGACTTATAAAACTTTTACATTTTATACTACCCGAGTACGACTATTTTATATTTTATACTACCTAGAACCTTAAATAAATCTTCTAACTAAACGAAGAAATACACGCACCGATAGGTACTTTCTTAAAGCATGAATAAAATTAACGGGAATTTGAATATAATCATTGGTACAAGAGCCCATTTGCATACCCACCGATTAATATACGTTGATAACGCTGGGGGAGGGGGGTGATAGAATTTTCAAGAGTCAGTGATATATTACTCGGCCTGGTATGGGCATAAAATTTGGGTCGAGCTGCGAGTAGAAGTGAAACTTGTGTCTTAGATAAAAACACAAGTTTTTGCCGTCAACCAAAATTCATGAATTATTCACAGATGATAAATTAGCACTTCATAAGGTATACCTTGATCGTCTCTGACTTTCAGAATTTACCCATGTATGAGGTTTTTAATAAAGATGGTAAAGTATATAATTTTTACCACCTTGAAAGTGAAGATTTATTTATTAACTTATTTGTATTCGGAGAACAAACAGTTTTACACACTTTATAAATAAACTTACATAATAACTGATAACCATTTATGTGTCCTCATCATCCATCATCATCATCATCAGCCATCTATGTGAGATGTGGCCTAAGATGGAGCAAGCTTCTCCAGAAGGAACTTATTCACTCTGGATTTGAAGACTGACCGAGTTACAATCTCGTCTCTCGTTAACGGGAAAACAGGTTCGTACCTTTGGTTCGGTTCTGTGGTATGTCGACCAGGTATGGATGGTATGTACCAGTGCGTCTGATTGTCCGGTGGTCCGGAGGAAACGTTGGGCACAATCATTAAAGTGGGAGTTTGCGTTTCTTTATCTATTTAAATAGATACGTATTTTTCAGTTCAATTACATACAGGAAGCTATAAACTGTACTAACGCAATCCACCATGCCAAGGTCTTGGTGACCCGTCCAGAGCGATAATGATAACACTGGGATCACAAGTAGACCTGGTTTGAGATGTGATCAGAAGTTTCAGCTCTACAGCACAGCTATTCCCTGCTCACTCGATGGTATGAGGGAAGTTCTGCTTACGAAGCAGCAAGTTTGGAGGTAGGTAGATAAAACTTTACGTAGATAATATCGCGCATTGCTTACAGGCGCTCAAAGAGACTGCCTACAAAAACTTTGCAAGCTAATAAATTGTACGAGTACCTACGTAGGTATCCTGAAAGTGTTTATCAGCGTGTGTAATACATATTTTATATTCGCCTATGTAGGTAATATGTAGGCTAAAAGTGTTTAATCAACGAAGTAAAAAGTTTTCGTGAATTCGCCAATAGTTTTTTTTCTCATTGTTCAAAGTCCTATTAATAGGCACGATTTTTTTAACGTTATCGTGGTCTAGGATTATAAATGTGTGTTCAAAATATAAAAAAATATAAAAAATATCTTTATAGTTTTAGTATACAATTTACATCATGGAAGATTAAAACAACGCTCAAAATGTTTGCACTTTAAAGTTTTCGTGAGTAGGACCTAACTCGACACTATTTCATTTCATTTACTTAGTGTACACTAATACCATTTATGGTACTGAGTTTTTGCTTTTTACCATAAAACCAGTCGGTGCTTTCATCTACCTCAATATGTGACGCCACTAAAACAAAATTCATAAAACATCAAAAAATTCCCAATTGAAAAAAAAACTAAACATCTGAAACCTTTCAACCACCATCTCCAAAGATGAAATCCATGTAATCATACCGAAAATAAACGCGGGATATAATCCATAATCGCAAGCACCTGGCGAAGATATGTCGGAGGCACCTCCATAAATCGAGGAAAGAAAACAGTTAAATTGAACGGGCCAAAGATATACGTGGATAGAAAAAACACTATTTCACGAGAGCGATAACATGGGAAAGTTGTTTGTATTTCTTTTGTTATCGAGTATGATCGTTTGGGTTAGGTAGCATAAAGTAAGGGCGTACGGATACAAGAAGCACAGAAAGAAGGTACTGGCAGAAGCGAAAAGAGGTTAGGTATATACCTATTCACCGTCTTGATTTCTGGTTTGATTTGGTGGTACGCAATAAAGTTGTTCTATGTACATTAGCCTGTATCTACCCAGCAGTTGATACAGATGATACAGAATAAATTAGTGGAAAATTTTGATGATAGTGAAATTCGTGTAGGAGATGATAGGTACACTTAAAAAGACTAATATCTAGTATGATCTAGTACATCTAAGGAAAAGTATATGAAGTCGTGTAGTCCATTGTCTTTTTTTACAACCACTCAGTTTGGTCTAGACAAAGTAAAAGGTACTGGGATAATTGAGTAGAGTTCTGTTCTAAGTATCTTGCCTAAAAAATATCATTTGACACTATAACGCCGCAGACGCACATTTCAAAAACTAACAAAACGGTTATCTTGACCGGGATCTCTACGATCCTCTCAGCTGACTCAGCCAAAACCCTTCAAATTTCCCACCGCAACAGTTGCGTGGTCAACACCTAAATTTAAATTAATTCAAACCATACAACTTCCCCTATATATCAGTCCTAGCCAATGAGTTACGCCAAATAATAAACCGAAGTAACTAACGGGTCTAGTCGACCCAAGTATATTTCCCAGTTCTGAGGGTCTAGCAGACCTTTCTAGAATTTATGTCGACGGGACCCTTCGGTTACAATTAGTTTTTGCCGCTGACTGTAGCCGAGTATCTTCTGGCGACCGCTGACGGACAGACAGACCGGGGCTATTATACTGGCGAATAATATTTACATTTTGGAGAGAAGCCAGATATCTGAAAAACAGTATCAGTATTAAAACAAGCTTTAGTAATCATCAGAAACATAAATTAACTGACTTTTAACTGAAAGAGGATAATAATCTTGATACACTAAAATGTTTTAGTCCAGTTTGTGTGAGATTATATATTTTTCAGTTTTTAGAATTTAAAAAAACAAACGTCAAAATGCTTTACGCAGAATCTAAAGCACGAAAATAGTTTTTAAGGAAAACATTAATGATCTCTTGATTGGTAAAATTATTTAATATAAGTATAGTTTTATCTTATTTGTAAAATAATAATAAGATATAAACAAACATGTATCGTTTAAATTTTTCAGAAAAATACAAACATTACATTAAAATACTGAATATACGATTTAAAACTCTATCTTCGTAGCTTCAACGAAACGACTAAAATTCACAATAGTTTAGGCACCTCCGGAATAGTTGCCTCTGCATTGCTAATGCCACCCGTGACATATTCATTGCTTACCAACATTCGGCTCGCCTGAATTTATTGTTTTAATTAACAGTCGCGGGACACTTTGGTTTTGCAATATAACGTCTGTTTATGACGTATTTTTGAAGTATAGGGGTGTGTGAACGTATTTTTGGAGGTTTGTTTTGTTTTCGAATTCATGAAGTTCATATTCGATGTAGGTAATAATTGAGTGTTATGTGCTGTGGTTACGTTTATTTTATTTATTTGCAGAAGTTCATTTTTTATTTTTAATATTTGCGACATGATGTTCGTTCACATTATAGTATTTTTCAAAAACTATGTAGTCGTAACCTTAGTTGGTCATATTGCTTTCTAGTCCAAGCACTTTTATGGTCAAAACTACATGGCTGTTTTGAAATTTTGACTGTATGATTACTAATCCAATCGAGGTTTTAGTTATTTAACATATCCATTTCAGGGTGTTCTGGATGTTTACTATGTGTAATAAAAAAATATCTATCTATGTAGTGTATTGTATTAAAGTAGGGACAAGATAACAGGTCACATTTGACAGTCGTCAGTCTTAGCTTGGTAGTGAGGTGATATGTTTGTTTACATGTTTTGTTAGTAACGGGATAAAGTTGTTTGATTGTCCCGTTCTAACTTTGGTAGAAAAATTAATTAATCTGGCCGCCGTTAAGGGTCCGGCGACCGTTTAATATTCCATACAAACGTAGTAACAAACTGATTTGTAATTTGAGCATATTTTCATCATGGTCTGCTATAATTTGTATTAAAATAGTACTTACCTAGGTTCCTGCCAATGCTTATCTAGGCATCTGCGACGTTGATAAACAATTTCTGATCTAAAGAACTAGATCAGAAATTGTTTATTATGTTTAGAATGGTTTATTAGTGAAAGCAAATTACTGGTATCGGTCATTATTACAATAAATATGTAATCTAATCTGTAAAATTATTATTAATACAAATTAATCGAAAAAAAATATTATTAATGCCCGCCGTTACAAGGTTACGTTGTTGAATTTTGATGAATTGTCAAATGTTACCTATTAAAATGACCTGACTTTAAGTACCTATATCAGTTATCTAGTACCGTAAAACGCAAGCTCTGCTTAGCTTGGGACTAGATAATGCTGTGTGAATTGTCCAGCATTATTTAATTATATATTTGTAGTAATAACGACACCGACGCGACCCAAAAATATTCTCAGCGTTAATCCTGAGCCTGAGATGCTAAGCTATATTTCAGGATAATGACTTTTAAAACTAAAGTTATACATTTCTTCATCGTGAAATCTTCTCGCTAATTACGTCACAAGGCTCTGGATTGTCATCTCGTGACGTCACAGCGCGAAGTGACGAAGCAAAAACTGCGGTAACTAGAAAATTATACAGTTTACATGCTGAGGGAAATTTAAGTTTAGCTGAGAAAAGGCAGTCTAATAACTTGGGTTGACTTATATTATGAAGTGTAAGTTTTATAATATTTAGTACTATCATTTTCGAGCACGGCAAAATAAAACATTATTACAGCAATACTTAATAGTGCGTGCACAAACAATTTTCTCTGCATAAAGTTATGTTTAAATTCGTGGCGTGGCGCGTCGCGTGAAGGTCTGCCTGAGACGCAGGAGGTTGCGGGTTTGATTCCCGGCCTCCGGACAAATGTGTGGACGATCTGCAGATATTTATTGTTTTTCATGTTTTCTATGTATAATAAAAAATATAGGTATCTATCTATGTAGGGTATGTATTAGGTATACCAGTTATCTAGTACCCATAATAAGTTGAATAAGTTTTAATCAAAACCAGAATATAAACAACACTGTTCTGGTAATCATAAGCTTGACTACAAACAGTTAAAACCACACATTATATAATTATGCTAATGAATAGATTTATTTATATGCAACGGCTTATCTGTCCCATTTGTAATCAAATAAACGTAATTTACTATAATAGCACGCTTTGAGTTTTCAGCATTATGATCAATAAATAATGCATCTTTTTAATAACTTAATCTCGAATTTATATTGCAGCCTTTAAGACTACATCCCTGCAATATAAAGTGATTCTTATATCTACTCTGCTGGTAGGCGCGGCACGAAGCCGCTTCATGTAATGTATTTCAAGTGAGCTCGAAGTTTTTACTGCATTGCTGCTTGATTTTATAGCATTTTATACGAAAAATAAAATATTGTTTAAATGTTATGTAACTTAAATTCTATGAAACATAAGAAATTTCTGTCTTTTTTAGGAGAAATCTTTAAGAGCTCTGCAAAAACTGAAAAATTTTAACAAATTCAATACAAAATGGGGGAGATTATTGTTTTACAAATAATTTCCTTCCACATAGAATTTCTTTCTAATGTATTTAGACAAAGTAACCAAATATTAAAAGGATAAGTTATTAACCCTGCGGTGGGTAGACACAGGCTGATAATGATGCTGATTATAAAAATGCCATTAAAAATCAAAACACCACCACATTTTTAATTTACGTCCCAAACTCTCCGAACCAAGTTCTCACCGTAACCTAAAAGCTTTTTATTCAAACTTAAAAACCCTTTTACTTAGAATTGTTTTAACGGGAACCGTAAGAAGTCTCGAGTAGCTACTCTCCAGCCTCCGGAAACGCCGCAATCATGTAATTACTTTAAGCGAACAAATATTTCTACTTAAGATCAGATATTAAATGGTATGAAGATATCTAGAGATGTCTTAGGTATTGTTTTACGCCGTGTCTAGCGTGTTAAGCTTTTAGTTTTAAATTTTTTATGTAATCTCAATTTTTTTATATACTTTTTGTAAATTGATGTAAGTAACCAAACATTGTGCTCCTATGGCGAGTAAATGTATCATCATCATCATCAGCGTAGGCAGCTTAGGCTGAGTAAATGTATGAGTATGAGTAATTAAGATTCTAATCACGTTAAAATTTAAAATATAAAATAAAAACTGTAACTGATAATCACCATGCTGGGCAGACCAATCTGTGGTCGCAGCAGAGGTGTTAAACGACACAGAAAGAAGTTGCTGTTTTCATAAGCTCCTTTTTCAGGTAAATTCTCTTCCACTCTTACAGCATTCACGCGTAGAGTTGGAGTGGTCGGTTCTTACGTCACGGTTATTGATAATTGCACCTGTCATTGTTTTATCATCTAGCTCCAGAATTGAAGAGGCTTGATATCTAAGCTTTGAAAGAGTTGTAACAGTGTGGTGGTTTATTGATAGATTATAGCTATTGTACACTTAGATCTTCACATTTTTTAAGAAAAAAATTATGTTACAAGAAAACAAAAGATTCCCTATGAATTTTTTGTTTAGTTAAACCGTTATAATCACATTATTATACCGTAACGAACTCAACGTTATGTAATAAAAATAGAAACTGAAAGTTAATACGAGTATTCTAGTACATAGGTAACCACTGCTCGTAGAGGGCCTACGCCGTAGCTTGCGGCTACGAGGCTACGAATGTGCTACGTCGTAGCACGTCTACGAGGAACGTGAATCGTTACGAAGTAAAATGGATTTAGAAATAACATCCTGTACACTATGTATCTTTCTTTCCATCCTTAATAACTTAAATCAACTTATAACTTAAGCTAATTTGAAATTATCAAACCTTTAGTCATATTCATCATCATCATCATCTCAGCCGAATGACGTTCACAGCTGGATTGAATACATTTTTGTAATAATCTCTGTTTCTGTCGAAATAGTTTAAAACAATATAGGTACTATTGACACAAAAAAATCATTATAAGTCCTTAACGAAGACAGTTGGCTGGTTATAAAAATATTTATGTACGAGGTACGAGTAGAAAAAAACAAACTCTTAATATGAATAATTTCAACAGTTTGATTTAGATTCAAATCAGTTCAATCAAAAAGATAATTCCAAACTTTTCGATACCCATTCAGAACGAACAATATTTTCCCAACTGCAAAAGTTTTAGAACAATTTCAATAATGATAACATGAACTTGACGAGAAAAGTTTCAAAAATAACTTACCAGCTGATGACCGCCGGCAACTTTCAAGCTTCGAACTCAGTTCTTAACACTATGTTCATAAAGTTCTTAACACGTAATTCTATCGTATACAATACACAACTACCTAAACACTGACTAACACCAACTACGCAACTACTTATTCACAACCAACTGAGCAGCGAAACTAACCTAAACCTAACTAATTAAAAACTGCGAAAATACTTCTTTATTCTAAAAGAGGTTTGAATAACTAATACTCTTTAACTTCAAAAAATATTTTTAAAAATAATGTTCTGAAAGGGAACTGCTGTAAAAAGAGTACGGATACGATCGATTTGATTTGAAATGCGAATCGCGTTAAAAACTTTTTATGGAAACTTTTTTATGGTGGTAAAAAGTTTCGTACCAGTATTGGAAAGGCGAGCGTGCTCCAGGGTCCGGCGACCGGTTAGCACTGAGTCTGACAATGTAGCCAGTGATAGCACGGTAGGTCTTGATGTAGGCACCTCGGATGCCTATGTAGCACGTGAGGGGCGGGGTTTGAGGGCCTAGGGAGCGCTTTGGTAAGGAATTGCTTGTGAGCGGCGGAAAATGGAAGGAACACGATTGATACTGCTTTTAGTTGAGAAGTCGTTTAATAAACTTTATAATATATATAACATTTTTAGAGTGTCAATAGAGTACCAACCTAAATTAGAAGGAAAGGATAAATGAAAGTGATGTTGAAATTCATTTTGATCAGTAAAGAGTGTTAAGATTAGGTACTTAAATGTCTTCGGTGCGTATGGAAGAACCTCTCAAAATATGTAAATATAGTAATATGGTTTAAAACAGTAAGAACACAAATCATTAACGAACCCAATTTCATTAAGCTTCCCACTGGAGGGGATACCGCTGCAGCGCAGGACCGGTCACGTGGCGACCTTTGGAGAAGGCCTATTCCTAGCAGTGGACGTCGTTCTGAACTGATGATGCTGGGGCATCCCTCTTTATATCCATATTCTCCGTTTTTTGGACGATAAAATCAAAACAAAAGTTTAGTGTTTATTTGAAATTGTGGTTAAAATAAAAAACTTTTTCTTACACAGCAAATATTCACAGGTTCAAAGCCAAAAAGAAAATGGCCAAGTAACCTCAACCAAAAACTTCAATCAATCAAACCCAATAAAATTCCTGAGGATTTCCCCGCCATAAATTCCATTGAACAAGGACAATTTAATACCATCACTTTGATCCACTTTCATTAGAAAACACCACTTTGTGAAGAAAAACACCGGATTCCGAAGGTGAAGTAACAATTCGTATACGCTTAGAAATAGGCTGGATTCCGAGATACGAATCAAACTTTTGCCGTTATTGGGATCAGTTCAAATAGTTTGGGAGACAGGTAGTTTTACTGCTAAAAAATGTGATAGTATGGAAGTTTACGTTTTCCTTAAAAACTAAACGTTTTCCTAAAAAGTTAACAATCTGACGTCTCCGGATTTTGAATTATTTTCAAGTTTTCCTTGTCTTCCTTGTCCATTTTATGTCCATGTTTTATTCCAGGTCTAGAATTATCTATATGCAAAATTTCAGCCCAATCCGTTCAGTAGTTTTGGCGTGAAGAAGTAACAAACATCCATCCATCCATACATCCATCCAAACTTTCGCATTTAATGATGATGATTATTCTATCAAAATTGGACGGTATCAAGGCATAATGAACACCTACCAAAAACTGTAAAATACATGTCAAAGATGTTTTATAGATTTTATATAAATAAATAATGCTGGACAATTCACACAGCATCATCTAGCCCCAAGCTAAGCAGGTCTTGTGTTATGGATACTAAATGACTCTTATACAATATTTTTATATGAGTTACATAGATATATTAATTACATAGATATATATTTTATTACACATAGAAAATATCCAGAACACCCTTACAAATATTTGCAGATCGTACAAATAGTTGTTTCAGGGCGGGAATCGAACCTGCAACCTCCTGCAAAGCAGGCGGACCTTCGCTCACCGCGCCACATCGTTATGCGCGTCTTAAACGTCTTATAGTCCTAAAACTACCAACCTAATCTTTATCGAATTAAATATTTATTTTTGGTTCAAAAGTACAATCATTATTTGTGCTAGTTTTTGATTTGTCGTTGACTCTGAAACTACATGGATCTGTCGAAAGAAATTTACGGAATCACACGAGGGCATTCGAATTTCGAAATAAAGGCCGGAAAGGCGCGAGCACAATACTCGGACAAAGAGAGATTGCGTTTAGGTAGTACAGTCACAAACATGACAGAATGTACTCAGCTTGTAAAAAAATATCGTTTTAATTTTATTGAAGTTAATACAAAAACAAAGTAGGTACCTGACTTCAAAAAGCTTTGGAATCTTATGAGATTACAGGTAAGTGCATGTCTTTTGTGATGTCTCATTTCAATGTATTTTTTGTTGGTGTACAATAAAGTATTATTGTAATGTATTTTGTTGTAAACATATCTTGGATTGAAATAATATATGAGGATAGGCTTTGAATGCTAAGAAAAAAATCTCATTTAGTTCTATAGAACTACTTAATAACCTAGTCTATCTATTAATAGATAAATAGATACAAAATATTTTATTATAGGTACCACACAAATACAGGAAACAATACAGAAAAATTGCTTAGAAAAAAAGGGCGGTCTTATCGCTGAGAGCTGCTCTTCCAGGCAACCTTGGGATGGACTGGAAATGACAAAACAAAATAGACGGTGGTACTGAATAAATATATTATATAGGTACTCGTAGATACCTACTTAAAGAAAAGGAAACGCATACTTACACTATATACCTACCATAATACTATAAAGATTATTAAACTTACTTATACAGAAAATAAGGTTGTCTAACTCTTTACAAGGATAATTATTACTGATGAAGCAGTTTTTTGAAGATAGGGAGTGATTTTGCATGTCTTTATGTCCAGAGGGAGAGTATTCCACAGACTTGTACGAAAGATTTGTCATAGAAAGAGGTGGTGTGAGCATTAATCTATTTAGTTAACTATTTATTCCTCATCGGGTCCCCATCTATGCTCAGAACTGGAACTAGATATAATATTTCAGCAGCCGAGTGTACACAACAACTGCGCAATAGCGCCATCTCTGCGCGGAAATAGGAACCGCTTAGTCGCGCCTTGATTGAAACGTTCGTGGACGCAGCGTGCAATTTGATGCAACCTTTTTGTTCAGTTTTGAGAAAGTTTCCGATTTATGATTCGTTTATTGAGTTGACTTAGAACGAGTTTCACATTAACTTTTATAATAAATGCTGTTGTGGTCTCCTTTTCTGTTTTATTACAAAATTGATTTGTCGCTTGAATGAGGAATTTTCCAAAAAGGAAAACCCTATCACACTTATTTTATAAATGCAAAAGTTTGTATGGATGCATGTTTGTTACTACTTCACACTAAAACTAAATCACAGATCGGGCTGAAATTTTGCGTACAGGTAATTATATTCCTGGAATCAAATATAGGATACTTTTTATCCCATAAATCAGTTCCTATGGGATATAAAAATCAAGTTAGTGCGTCTACTGTGTGTGTGTACTTTAGTGTGTTTTATTGACTAACTAGCTGCGCTCCGCGGCTTCGCCCGCGTTGAAATCATACAAATTACAGAAATTTATTGCACTCCCCCTAGGGGTAGTGTAGTGAAAATAAAAAATTCTTATTTAGTTTATAGTTCACCTACTAAATTATGCCCGCGGCTTCGCATGCGTTGTTTCTATAAACGTTTTAAGGTTATTTTTATATCTCATAGGAACTGATTTATGGGATAAAAGGTATCCTATGTTTGATTCCAGGAATAGAATTACCTGTACGCAAAATTTCAGCCCGATCCGTTCAGTAGTTTTAGCGTGAAGAGGTAACAAACATCCCTCCATCCATCCATCCAAACTTTCGTATTTATAATATTAGTGTGATTAGTGTGATGTGATGTGATGTGATTTTGTGATTTATACCGAGTTTTGGAGCTTAATTTTTATAATTAGAAGCCTATGTGTTATTCTAGAACCTAAACTATCTACATACCAAATTTAATCTAATACGGTTTAGTAGTTACGGAGATATGTACGTGGTAACAAACATTCACAGAACCTTTCGCATTTATAATATTAGTGGGATAGATGCAATGCCCTTGTGTTTGTTCATTATAATTATTGCACTAGGAAATGTAAGTATGAGCGAGTGTTTGCGTGTAGTTGTAACACAGGCCAGTTGTTGAGTAAGCGCTGGGAGAACGTAGCATTTCTAAAGATTTTACTTAGATCTATGGAGAAAACGCCTCATTGCGATTTGGTCAGCCTTTCCGAAGCCGACTCAGTAAGTACAAGAAAGAGCTAAGCCAGCTTCCTGAACATTTTTCAATTATTTACTCAAGAGCTTAAAACATATTTTTAAGTTGGTAATAATGTAAACATTTATTCACAAAGAAAATTATACTAGTATTTACAATTGAAACAATTGAGCTAACTGCCGACTGTTGCAAACAGTCTACAGATAGCTCAACTGATCCATATCAACACCAGTCGGAAGCGTCCCCAAGACGCTGGCTGCATTGCCACGCTGTATGGCAATGCTGATACGCTGTGCCAGATATTCACCAGCTCTCGGGTCACGCGTCGCTTCGACCAGACGCTCAGATAGTTTTTTGAAAACCCGAAGAGCCTCGGTACCCCACGGACCTAGGGTCTCGACTCCAAGGGGAGCAAATGTGTAGGCTCTGTCGAGACCTGCATATTTGCGCCTCTTGAGATCTTCGGCCAAATCTGCCGCCGCACCCGCCCTCACGGATGTCCTCGGAAGATGGGAAGGCGCAAGTGTGTCGACGCATGTAGCGTCCCACACAATGGGCCTCCCCAACTCCCATGGGACTAGTGTCATACCGTCGGGCCTCTTACCATCGTCACGCAACAGACCATTCGGTTCGAGAATAGCTGGTACGTTAACGGTGACAAAGGCCCGCCGGATGATGTCGTTAAAACTTAAAACATTGCATTATAATGTAAAAGAAGCAAAGATATCAGTAGAGTCGTCTCGTGTCTCGTGCGGAACCCGCGGACAGAGGAATTTACATAACAAATTGTATGAGGCCGCTGGAGCCCCCGGACGATTTTTGTAAACAAGGCTAGTGATGCGGTAGAGACTGGTCTTGAAATAGCAAGTCCAGTACTGAACAGGAGAGAGTTGAGTCCTACTTTATTGAAAGAGTTAAAAGCTATTTTACAGTCACTATTTGTGGCTTCTTTTTAACCTCCGACGCAAAAATGTATGTCTGTGTATCTGTCTGTGGTGTTGTAGCTCCCAAACGAATGAACCGATTTTCGTGTAGTTTTTTTGTGTCATAGATAATTTTATTCCGAGTGTTTAAGGCTTAAACTTTAAGCCATGTTTCATGAAAATCTGTTGAGCCAATAAACGACGGCGGGTTTTAATTTTTTTAATTTTTCTCGTTTTCACTCAAAATTCGGTAGAATCTGTGAATTTGATAAAATTATTGGACGTTTCTCATAAAGAGACTCAGACGAGCTTCAAACTCCACCTATTCCTTTTAGTTGTTTCAGAAATCGATAGAAACAAACGTATAAACGTTTTATAAAAACTTTGCCAAAATTTTAAGACCACTGCGCTGGGCTAAATCACTTGCGGTTGCTTTCATTCAATGTAATTGTCATTACGAAAAATTACTAATTGATACAACAAGCTAACGCAAAAGCATTTTTACAAAATAGCCTTGCGTAGTAACTCAGTTTTCAGGGAGTTTTCAGGAATACAAGACCAAAGGCTAGTTCACCAAGACTAAGCTAGTTTCCAAGACACCACCACCCCAACCCTTCCAGCAGTAAGTTAGTGACGGGGCCAGTTGGAACACGTTTATCTTTATTTATGCAAGGTAATGTACAAGTCCCACGACGTTGAATAGAGGAGGTAATTCTTCAAGCGAGCTCTTTGCTTCCATTGTGGATTTTACTTCTGTTTGTGAGTTACTCTTGTCCTAGTTGTCAAAATAGCTATAGACTCAGGCCGACACACACAGAAAAATATGGTTTTTTGGTTCCAGCCTTAGGTAAAATATGGATACCTACTATACTGCACCCTTTAGTCGTGGAGAGGTAACAAACATAAAAGCTTAGCCATTTGTAATTTATGTATGTATGATTAATGCAATAGTTATGTAGGTGCTTACGAAATGTGACAAAAGTGTTAATAAATATGAAGAAGCCAGTTAGGACTAATTCGGTATCCTCCGGATTAATGAAAATACTTTTTATGCATCAGAGATATTAAATTTCGTTTGAATGTTCACTGGGAAAAGCCATTCATCCAGAACTTTCAAAACAGATCACATCAAGAACAGAAAGCCAACAAGTTCCAGACAGTCCCAGGTACAGTCAGCTTCGGATTCCACCTGCGCAGACAACTGGCAAACTAACAACTCTGAAAACAATTTACATGGTGGCCAGCGGCGGGGACCCCATTTCCATAACTAATTAAATTGCGGGCAAGTTGCTGGAGCCAGGTGCCGGCTCCAGCTCTGCGGCCTGTTTTGGAGGTATCTATGTAGGTACCTACGGTAGGTGTTACTACCTCATAGTTAAAAAAAGTTTTAATGAAGCGCTTCCCATAACAGAAAAAACGCCCGTCACCTTCGAACTCATTAAATGGCAGGGCACTTTTGCGGAGGGGAATAGATGTCAATGGGATGTCATGACAAAATATGTAGGTACAGTCTATGTCTCTTGAAAACAAGAGTAAATGCCTAATGCCTCTTATGCTTTATATTTTAGTCTAGAATCAAATAAAATCAAAAACTCTTTATTTCCATAAATACATTAAATGTTCACTTGGAAAAGGTCAAATTATAACCTAAACGTAAACACTGACGCGGAAATAAAGTGATATTTTTGATTTCTGTCGCTTCGATATGCAGACTAAAGTAAAGAAGCGACGAAGAAACCTTTAGACGATTGTGATGCATCGTGGTGGGGCTCATCGTCACGTCTTTCCATCAGGTCAGATCATTGCCATCTGGTCAGATTGTGGTCAAGCAATTATAAGGTCTATTGAATATAAAAATAAATATGCATGGTTTCTGCCACTTTAATGCCTATTTCAAAACCGCTGTCTTTTCAGTATGGGCGAACTATTTTCTTTTTCTAATAAAAAGACGGTAAAAAAAATTATGGTGCCACGCCAGTCAAGTGGTAACACGTGTCAAAAAACTCCATAGCGATTTAATTTTCAAAAGTGAGATTTTTATCTTAAGCAAGTTGAAGTGACCTTATGTTTATTATGTTTCTCAATTTTTTTTTTTTTTATAATTCCGCGTAAATTCTGGAATCTAGCTAGATAGGTTACCTTGGTAACTTTGTAACTATAGTTGCAACTAGTATTAGCTCTCCAGGTAACTAGCACCCTCACTACATATCTAACCGTAGCTACTTACTCACCAATCCAATACCTCAATTAAGTTTAACACCATCGAATTCGATACAGTCGGCTCATTACAGTAACGATTCAATTCCAACCGATTCCCGGAGGCTGTAACGATAATGAGCGAATTGCTTTCCGCTAATAGGTTTGACTTCCGGTATGGTTGACAATTATTTGACATATTTTGGAAATTATGAGAGTAGGACTTTGTAGGTAGCTTTGTGACCCCAACAGTTTTGTTTATTAGTATTGCAATCCCTTTTTAGTGTTGTCATACTGTCCACCGGTGAGCCAACGCTGATAGGCGTTATGAAATGCATGCGAACTGCCATCATCATCTGATGATGATGGCTAACATAGGCTGATGCCTATGTTAGTCCAAAGGCTGGACAAAGGCCAGGGTAAAAGACCACAATGTCGGCATACGTAATGTCGACGCTCTCGGACCAGCTGGGATGACGACCCGCAAAAGACTACAGGTAGGCACTCAAATAATGAACTTAAATAATATCTGGAAAGATATAAAACGTTAAGGAAAAACTAAATGCGTAGGTTCTTAGATGATTTTCGAGTATATTTTGAAAATATGAACAACAATAGAGATGCAAATATCTAGTAAGACTCTTGGAGTACCCTTGGCCTTCACTTTTCCAATGCACTTATTTCCATTCAAAACAAAACACCTCCGCTAAATCCAAACCTACCAACCCCATGGCAATTCTAACTCTATTACCTTACACCAAAGTCTAGACTTCCTATCCCAGCCTAGGTCACAGTAGAGGCAGTAACCGAAGTAGTAAAATTTTACTGTTATCTCTGGGCTTACAGATAAGTGGCTCAGGTACGCTGGGACCGTTCTTATCGCTACTGTTTCTTGTTATACTGTGCAATGAGTGGATTGTGTATAGTTTGTAAAACTACTTAGTGTGGTATGTTCGTATGAAGTCTGCCAAGTTGCATACTCAGATCTAAATAGATAAAATATTCATATGTCTTACTTAGCAGCGTACGTACGACAACTGCTGAACGCCCCCAACAAAGGGAGGTATGTAAGTATCTGAATAATGTTAAGTTGCATCTCCTGTTCATCTTAATAAATCCATTATTTAAAAGACAATTACAATTAACTAATACAAAAAAATTAGAACTAGTATTTACAATTGAAACAATTAAGCTAACTGCAGACTGTTTCAAACAATCTACAAGTAGCTCAACTGAACCATATCAATACCAGTCGGAAGCGTCCCCAAGACGCTGGCTGCATTGCCACGCTGTATGGCAATTCTGATGCGCTGCGCCAGATGCTCACCAGCTCTCGGGTCACGCGTAGCTTTGACCAGACGTTCAGATAATTTTAAGAAAACCCGAAGAGCCCCGGTATCCCACAGAGTAGAGACCCTAGGGTCTCGACTCCAAGGGGAGCAAATGTGTAGTTCATCTTAGTTCTTCAGACACAGTTTTCGGTGTCTGAAGAACTAATATTAACTAAGATTTAGGTCTACCTAAGAATTTAGATGGCAAGTGACGGTAGGATATTTTTAAGTTTTTTATGAAACCAGGAATCTTTGAAACAATTGTTATGATTCTGAAAAATAAATAGAGGCGTCTACTTCTTTCTTTCGTAGGACGCCCTCCGGCCAGGTGGGATGGTGACCTGCGCAAGACTGCAGGCAGATGCTGGATGCGGCAAGCTGAAGACAAGGTGCTATGGCGGTCATTAGGGGAGGTCTTTGTCCAGCAGTGGACTAACATAGGCTGACGATAATGACATTCTTTGATGAGCTCTTTTTATGATACATAATATTTATAACCATTTAACCATAACTAAGTTTACGATTACTCCTGTATCATTCGATATATCTCTAGATCCCCGTTGGTTTCTTCCTAGGGGACTCGTCGTGATGTGTCGTTTTAATGTATGAATTGTTTATGCAAAGCGTCAGCCCCTCGGGAGATCGTAATAACTTTATTTAAGGTCTGCCGGAGCCGGTTATTGGCTATGTTTCGGTTGAATTGCTTTTATCAAGTAGAAAAATGGTATATTTGCTTTTATATGGCAACACTGATATGACTTTTTGATAGAATCAGTATTAGTTCTCCGTTCGTTGAAACTCGACCTACTCTCGCCAGTGTCTGGTTTGATCTACAGATAGCATCACACAACAGAAGAGTCGAGCTAAATGAAAAGAGAAAACGAGTAATGCAGGCCCTTCATCTAATGGAAGAGAAAAGACCTACGCCACAAAAACAAAATGATAATAAATATCCTCCAAGCTGGGTTTTCAGCCACGGCGGCGGCGGCCAGTCTCACCCTCACCAGAGAGACATGTGCGCAGGTTATTGTGCACACGCAAACACGGGTGCGCTCTCTGTTCCCTCACTCTCAATCTGCCTCGTTGGTCTAGATGTCAGTTTGTTCCACCGATGATTTTGAGGTCCTGGGTTCGAATCCCGGGTCGAACCAATAGTTGTTATTGGGCATGAAAAATGCACAGTAGCAGCCCGGAGTCAGGATGTTTTCGGTGTTACACCCCTGTGCTCAGAAAGCACGTTAAGCCGTAGTTCCTGCGCCTGACTTTTCCCCGGTCGTGTCGATCTGTCATCCCATCGGATTATGACAGTGAGGGAACAGAGAGTGCACCTGTGTTTGCGCACGCACTTGTGCACTATAGTAATGTCCTGCGCATCTGGCTAGTTTCAGATGAGACTGGCCGCTGTAGGTAGGAGGACGTTAATCCGATGGGACTGCATAGACCGACATTACAAAAACAAAATACCCATTATGAGACTTAAATAAGATGGAAAAAAAACATTTAACCTCACCTATATAGTAAGAAATTCAACAACTCTACAAGAAAGATAATAAAAATATACCTAAGAAGCAATTCAAAATGACATGAAGTTTTCCATCAAATGGTATGAAGGGTGCATATCTTATGCACGGGGCTGATTGTCAAGTTGATAGCGATTATTATACAAATAAGAACCTTCTTATTTGTATATATCTATGAGAATACCTATTCTCAAATATATATGGGTATATGACAAGTCTTGAGGTTGGAGATTGAACATAATAATGAAATGATTTGTGAATGTTATTTGAAATACTATCTGACGTGTCTTAGGTCAAAATTAAATAAAGCGCTTTGACTTTTGAAAGAAAAATTTGGATTCTCTTGATTAATCATTGGCCGCGTTGACACGATCAGAGTCTGCTCGGACCGAGTGACTCGGATACCTACTCGAACGCCACTCGTATTGTGGCAGCCCCTAAGACTCGGAGTTCTACTTTTCCGAACTAACTCGTATAGGTATGAGTAGGAAAACAAAATGGCGTCTAGGAACAACATCCAAGCATAATTAAATTAATTAATTAATTAAATAAGTGTTATGGGTACTAGATAACTGATATACTTAATACAATACACTCCATAGATAGATATTTTTAATTATACATAGAAAACATCCAGAACGCCCTTGACAAATGTCTGCAGATCGTACAAACATTTGTCCCGAGGCGGAAATCGAACCTTCAACCTCCTGCGTCGCAGGCAGACCTTCGCCCGCTGCGCCACAGAGGTCGTCATAGCATCTCATGGTATTTTTAGATGTTCTGGGAAAATGAATCTGTTGACGTACCTACTATCAAGAAATCGATAAAACTGTATACAGAATAAGTACAACCAAACAACGATGTTCATGTTATGAACATGATAAATCGCTAATGCTATTTTGATTTAACTTTTGTCGCGCCACCATAATAATTATTCATCGCCTCATTGCTTTTTAGTCTAGCCCGAAACTATAACACCGTTTTTTCATACAAACAGCTAGTTTTTCAACCTATAAGTTGTGTACACCCCATAGGGCGCTGCCATAAACCGCCAGACAGACCGACATCCCATTTAATGAATATTCCATACAATAAAATTATATAGCGCGGAACAATGGCGCTGTTGAACTAATGAAACTACAGGCCTCTGTTAATGCGACATACTGCATACACCGTACTGGGGACACCATGTTTATAGGTAGTACTAAATAATAAAGAAATAAAGAAATCTTTTTCAAAAGTCTTTAGCTAAAAAACGCTGGACTTCGATTTTGGTATTAAAACTCTTAAATAGAGATGAAGTACAGTATACGTTTTAGTGGTTTTTTTAGGACAAGGTGTTTTCTTTTTCCTATTCATCCCCTTTTTTGTGTTTGATCAAAATTCAAAATCAAATATTTTCCAGTGTTTTAGTTCTAAGTAATACATAGCAGTTCCATGATATTTTTCGCTTGTGTCGTATATTTTTGTATTTGCTGTTGAAGAAAATAAACAAATAGTTTTGTACATTGTACAACTAGGGTAACGTTATCTAATCTGTGAACTAGGCGAGAAAGTGCCACATTCCTATGGAGTGTGTCATTTGAGGTAGGAATCGCACTTTCTCCCGATTGATACATAGTGCTTCAAACTACACCTTGGAGAACAATTATCGTTTTGCTATCTTCAAAATCACTCGAGTAAAATCAAATTGTAAACTCAAATGTAGCAATAAATACGCACGCGCGATTCTCATATGGTTCTTTTTTTGACTTATTGTTCCAAATACGGAAGAGATAATATCATAATGGTTGATTCGGAGTAGAAACTTGTTGTCGTTTGACCTATTATGAAAATAGCCATAGCTACCGGCTGATATTTCGAAAAAAGAAAAAAAAATAACACGTTGGAAATCTATTTCCATACAGCTTTCTCTTCCGCTAAGCGAGTTTTCCGTCGCACATTTTAGTACGCCTGCAATGACGTACATTCTACCTTATGTTTGGAAAAGGAATAAGCAACTTTCTGAGCAGGTGTAGTATAAAATTACATGACGCCTTTCATAATTTTCAAAATTCAAAATGCCGTTAAACTTGAATGTCAGTTACATTCAGTCTCATTTTGAGAGGGGAGGTGCGGCAACTGAAACCTATAATACTAGTAGAAGTTATTTTAGTAAAGGCGTTGTCAGTTATTGACACATTTTTTAAACTTGTGTAGATGGTATCGTTTTAATTTTATCCATGCAACCATTGTTTTTGTTCCATAATAAACGATTTTTTAATTTAGACCCCGAAAAAACACGAATTACGTAAAACTGTCAAAAATGTGATTCTGGGTTCGTAACTAAATATTTCAGTAAACAATTTTGTAAGCGACGCGTGACCCGAGAGCTGGTAAGTATCTGGCGCAGCGCATCAGCCTGTATTGCCATACAGAGGGGCAATGCAGCCAGCGTAGCGGGGACGCTTCCGACTGGCATTGATGTGGATCAGTTGAGCTACCTGTAGATTGTTTGCAACAGTCTGTAGTTAGCTCAATTGTTTCAATTGTAAATACTAGTTCTGATTTATTTCTATTATTTCATTTTGTAAGTACTTCCTCATATTTTTCATAATGTGATACGTAAACTAACTTCTAAAAAATATTCAAAAATTAATTGATCCTTCACCATATTTATTTACTTATGTGTGAGATGTAATACCTAGCCCCCGCCTCCCCTATTTGTGTTCATACGTCAGTAATGGCGGACGGAAATGGCGGCAACGTCAATATCCGGTGTCGGCAGTTAACGACATGAAATTTTGAATCGTTCGTTTTTCATAAAGATTCTCATTTTGCAGACTTACTTTTAGCTAGGGACCTCTAAAATTATTATGTTTGTATTTAAAAAACTCGAATTTCGTATGCAGGTCACAAAATACAGGAATACAAATTAAAACAGAGTTCGGACTTTGAAAAGAGTTTGTATTCGTCAGAAAATAGTCGACCTCTTTTATCCTCTCCTATCTGGCCTTCTTCGATTGTTTGTTAGTCCTCTGGCCTTATTGCACAGTTCATTGTAATGAATAGATAAAAGCAACAATAAAACAGGTGTTCAACCAGCAAATCGCGTTATAGACACCGAGGGAGTAATAGCGTTATCAACAGCTCATTTATTGGCACTTTACATTTAGCTGATTTATTGTAATTATCTGCGAGTTTATATGTTACGCAATTACGTGGAAATTATTCGGTTTTAATGACGGTAGTATTATATTCAGATATTCAGAACTTTGTTAATTGGGTAGCTAGAACTGGATACAAATAAGTCATATTAGTTACTAAAGCTCACATACGAACCTCTCCCAAAAAAGAGAAGGTAAAAAAACTAGCTGTATGACATTAACATCATCAATTTGGTAAAATCAAGTGCGGGCAAATACTAACACTCTTTTGTAAAACTCCACGGAAACCGGTGTGTGATCGACCATTTGCATTATGCTAGCGCTGCTGTCCCAAAAGCCTCATAAGAACACTTACAAGATACAAGATTTTATTGATAAAATATAAATTTACACGTCAAATTAAATTATATTACTTACATAGTCTTCGTTACATTTACATAGATATTTATTTATTTTCGGATTATAATATTTCACTGATTTTACTTATGATTTTACTTAGTATGGCACCTATATTTTATTAATCATCATCACTAACAGCCTTTATAAATTATTATTTATTATTAATATATTAGCCCACAGCTGGACTTACGCTTCCCCTAACTAGCTCACCCCTAACCAGCTCGCCGCATCCAGCAACTGCCTGCATTCTTTTGCTGGTCGTTATCCCACCTGGCTGAAAGGCGTCCTACACTACGTTTGCCGTGTATTTCTTATAAACACAGATAGATCTCAGCACCTAGATTTATTCGTTTTGAGGTTCCTACACTCGAAGTGTGTTCATAGTTCATAGTACTTTATTAATAACTTAAACAAGGTACAGGTCACTTATTAATGAATTATGTAAAGAACACATAAATTTTCACACCTGTAGACTGATGAATCTAAAAAGTCTCATCAGTCCGATCATAGGACGTACCTACCTACCTAACAACTCGTTGTCATCATAAATCACTCCCACTACGCACACGTTTAATATTCGCAGACATTGAATCAGATGATCGCCCAATCATCAAATCATCGCGTCATCGAATCAGCCTCCAATTGCCGACAGAGGGCGCCATGAGCCCCTCAATATGTAAATTGCATTCCAAAGCCTAACTGGCTATTGTGCGGTGCCTTCCGAAGGTAGGCTGGTCTTTTGTGCTACGATAGATATGGCTAGGTGAGTAGCGTAATTTGAAATAATAATTTTTCAGGGCTATAACGTTACAAATCATCATAAAGTTCTGTAATTTTTACACCTCATTGTCAAGCCGAGTATATCTGTGAATCTATTTCTGAATTTAGGACCATTATTCTGGATTTCTCAATGAAGCTAAAATTATTTTTTGTTGTTTACCTACTTATTTTCTATGATTGTTTTTTTTTGTGGTTTTGAAATGTAATTAATCTGAGTACATATTTGACTTGACTAAGTGGTCTTTGTGCACCTATATACTTAGGTACATATTCTTACCAAAGCTATTTCCAAAATCGAACATGGAAATGTGACTTTCGATCTCAACGACAATAATTCGAATTAATTAAAACACAATTACTTCTAGTAGGGGGCTTCTACTGAGGTCTTCGTTAGTTTACAAGTACCAAAATACTCACATAAAAGTAATTCTATAAATTTCAAATGCATAAAATATCAGCAGATTACTCTCCATAGGAAATTGCAGGCGAATGGCAGAGCGGCCCTCGTGTGGTATAGAGTAGCATGGACCACGCCGGACAAAAGATACATTAACATAGCAAATTGAAGGGCCTGGATGTACGCTCTGTACGAAGCTACATTGTACATGCTAGGTACGAGGAATATAGGCTGCTATGCACGATGTAGGTGGCTACCAGAGGAAAAGGTGGAAAGCTTTTTAATTTCACGCTTCTAACTTTGCATGGATTGGATACGTTGTATAATGCGAGGGTGTTCCATTTAGTTCAAAATAGAACTCGTAATTAAATTAATACATTGTATTCGATTTTAATTTTTGATGGTTTTTATTGTGAAATTTATTGGATATTTGGTTAGAGGCTTAATTTGTATTTTTTAATCAGAACGATAACAAAATAGCGACTGGTTCGATGAATTTAATTTTGTCGTTTGGCTTACTTTGGGGCTAGATAACGCTGTGTGGATTGTCCAGCATTATTGAATGAACAAATGATAAAACTGAAATTACTAAATAAAGTAGATAATTACATACCTAGACCAAAATTCTTTCACATTAATTATAGCTACTTCAGGCGGCTTCGCACTCGTTGTTCCAGGATAAAAAGTAGCCTTTTAATACGTTACTATACCAATCTAAAATTAATTACATCTACACAAAACTACCGCAGTTCAGAGGTAACAAACACCCCATATTCACATCCAAACTTTCACATTTATAAAATCAAAATCAATAACCCTTCATTTCCACAAATACAAGAAATGTGCACTTAGAAAAGGTATACATTAGTGTGATTCCTACACGTTTAGCGATCCTTCTAAAACTTAGAGTTCTTCTACGAGACTCTACAATGGTACCTCCTTGTCTCGTCTCTACCCAACAACGCTTTGATGCGTCTATCTTTGTTGACTTTCAGATTATACGCCTCGGTCTGAGTTTGAAGCGATTTAGGATGTACTGGAGCGTTGCGGACATTCCCATGTATTAGGTACCACTTAGTAGAGAGGGAATGGCTACTAGTTTAGGATTAGAGATCGCAGACTAGTATCAAATCTAGTCGTTATAATGATAAAACACAATACAAGTGTTCTGAATTGTACGCCAACTGTAGGGTCTGGATGATTTATTTATTTATTAAAAATACTTACACTATTTTTACAGGGGCCCCTAATGCAATAGTGTAAAAACTCTATATATATTAAAATAAAAAAAATTTAAATTACATGAACTAAAAACTTAAATTAGGTACACAATAATATATAAAATTCGTCAATATAGGTACCATGTCAAATTATTTTACAACAATATAATAATTATTCAGTTAATAAATTCAAATTACATAATGTCAAACCTAATAAAATAATAATAAAGAAAAATCGGTAATCAATATAATAATGTCAAATAATTACAAAATGTCAATGATGATGACCTTACATGAAAGATGATGTTGAAGACGTTGTAGATAGGGAATCCAAGTTGTATGGTACCTACCGCACTATGTATCTATCACTGAGTTCACTGATAGGGTAATAAGTAGTTAAAGTTAGTTATGCCAGTTAAAATGAGTAGGACCTCAAGATTCACAGTTAATGTTAGTTTATTTACAAAGGGAAGGTGGCACATCTTCCCTGCTCGGTGTTTTTTGGGTAGTAATATGGTGAAACCGTACACCAACAAATATGCATTACAAATAATAAGTATGATGGTCAGCCTTATCGCGTAGAAGCGATCTCTTCCAGGGTGATTCTTATAGGCTTAAGCTTTGCGCTCATTAATCCAATACTGCTACCACACAGCACAAAAAAGTGCACTGAATTATGGGCTAAAACTGGTTTCCTTATGATACATTTTACAGTGATAAAACAGCTTTCCGCCATCACCTTCATTGTCATGATGCCTGATTAATTTTATAATGATGCCGTGAATATAAAATTAATGTAAATGTTACGAGATAAAACTAATTTTTTAAGCACATTTTTATTTACCAGGCATCCAGGTAAGCGTCAAAATACTAAAGAGGAGGGTGTTCCCTGGCAGATAGAATAGTTATGCAGCTTCGCCGATTAACTATGACGTGTACGAAATCTTCTGTCAAGTCAATTCACATGTAATCGTTAACTAATCTTAGAAGTAGGCCACTAATTTTGTTTTCAGCGGTTATTTAAAATTCAGTTTTCAAGATTTTCAAGAGAAAAGATTGTTTTATAAACAAAGGTGGCCTTAGAAAAAGTAGCTATATCCACGACTTTTTATGAAAAGTTTTTACACACCTAATGATAATAATAAAACACAATAAGAATTCCATGTTTTCTAATTTCCAAATCAAGTTTTATTGACAATTTCTCAAAAATTATAAACCAAACAAAAATATTACAAAAAGCTCTTAGAATTTTAACTTGCAAAGAATTGTGAAGAGCTCTAAAAGCGTTTCTTGGTTTATTTGCAGATAACCATCCGCTTATTATTCAGCATGTAAATTGTTGGCAACTTCTTAAATCGAAATGTAACTCAAATCGGGATTCTTAAGAAGTTAGAAAAGTTTTCTTTTTTAATATCTTCTTAGAGTAATAACTTGATTATAATGGCTATAGTATAAGTTGAGCAGTACGTTCTTTGGCCAAATTTTGGCAAGCCTGATTCAGAAGCTGTAAAATCAGACATGGTCAATATGTAACTGAGAGATAGCAATTCATTAAAAGGCTCACATAATGACAACAAAGTGAAGTTACAGTTATCTGTCATTGTTGGGAGATCAATAAACTTTTCTCAACGGAGAGAAAAATATGAAGAGAAGTTGTTGAAGCAAGTCGTACACTGGGTAAAAATCTATTAAAGTAACGTCTTTTTTGTGTCTTTTACTCAAAAGTTCATAGTTTCACAGCAGAGCAGTATGCCTTTTTACTACTCCAAGTTTATCAAGAAAACTTTCCGATTAAGATTTCCCCTGAACGTTTCGAATTAACATGAAAATGTACTCTCCGTTTATCTTTTAGATTAATTTTTTACATAATCATGAGCTTTTTTCTCATAATGAGCTTTATAATATTCATGATTGTTTAACTTTTGGAATGTTTCGTTTAAATAAAAATTTGGGCGATGAATGCGTAATGTAGATCTATTTGTTCCATTTGGAATTGCGACATGGAATTTTAAAATGTGTGCATTTTGCATGGCCAAATAGATTGGCATGTTTCAATATTGAAACATTCGAGTGCTTTTCAATGCTTCTTTACTATGAAATATTTAGAACGAAATATATATATGGCTGTATATGGACATCGATCAAGGTTTTCGCCAGCCGCGTAATACCTGATCGAAGCTATGGGCATAGAAAACAAAGTCAAGATAAATGGCTGATAAATAATGTTACTTACCTACCTACTAGGTTATTTATAGGTTTACGCACAAAATATAGTCAGATAGCAATAGCTACCTCATCTACGGATCCACTGCTGGAACCAGGCCTCCCCCTGATTAACGCCTTATTGGCCTTTGTATCATGGGGATAGCGCCCATAATACCCACGTTGGGCATGCGAGTTGGGGATCGTAGTTTAGTGGTAGAGTTGTTCTGCAGGAGGCGCTGCTGCCCCTCGGTGGATATCCCTTAGTTGCCTCTTACGACACCCGCGGGAAGAGTTGGAGTAGTGCAAATTCTAAGTCGGAACCGGCTACTAAATAACTACCTACCTGCTAGCTAATCATAATATTGTGGTAAGACAACAGTTTAGTAGGAATTTTTTTAGTGCCTACCTACTTCCTCAGATTGAAATTGTGCTTGGGAATCAATGTAAAAAATTCTGGTTTCAGTGAACAATAATACATAGAATTCGCAGTGATGAGGATGTGTCATATGTTCATAACATTGTAGGTAATATCGTAGTATCGTTGCATAACAATTAACTTGATAAACCTAAGAAATTAAATAATATCCCAAAAAGATTTGACGTCGACGGGACTTGAACCCGCTTCGGACTAACGGACGGACGGGAGTCGAAAAACTCTGGGACTTCCTTCTTAATTTGATTTCTTAGAAAATGACCCTGTGTGTGAAGGCTTACGCACTATAATATCAAAAACCTTAGTAACCCTAACAACTCATGTATTTTATTTTATCACCTACATTAAAATTTCAACCAAACTAACGACATATGAAACTGAATCCGTGATTACTCCGTAATAGAAAGGATTATTCATCCTGATGGCAAGTTATTACTCTACATGGCAAGTGATGACTCCATGCAGGTTATAAATGTACCTCATAAACGAACCTCTTTGGGGAATTAGAATTATTCATCTTTGGATGGGATTTAATCTGTCATACTGATTAAAAATTGGGGGAATTTTCGGGGTTCAGCATAAATTGGTTAATTTGATTAGCCTTATTCATAACAGATAATATCAGGGCTTTGTCATTTTTATTTCATTTTTATAGAGATGGAAGACTGGAACGCAAGCCCGCTTGGCTTCACCTTGATTGATCGAAAGCGACGATTGGGCTTACCCGCTTGCCTTGAAATCAAAAATAAAATTTAGATATGTACCTACATTTATTTAGGCTTACAAAATAGCACTTTATTTTATTTTTTCAATATAATAGTTGAATCTTTTAAAAAAACCCAAATAAATAGTCATAATCTCAATCACCTATTTTGACTCTTGGTTAGAAGACCGCTGTCTATTCTAAGTGAACATAAACATGAAATAAACTATGCTTAGCTCACCTGCATATTGCAGTTATATTGCCATCACTGTACCCACCTTTCATCCAAAGAATCTAAGCTACATTCATCCTATGCATCGTTTTTTATCCAGCCCCAATTGAAATATCTGAAAGCCATACTCCCCACACACTAAAAGAGCCATTTGGTAAATCAGTCTGCCATTACCATTAGCTACCATTTACTGGCCATCCCTCGGGCTATTCACGATCGCCATTTAGTTGTATGCATTTCCCATTTCACGCATTATTTAAGTAATAACTTTTGAATTACCAAAATCTGTTTTAAAAATCAAAAATTATTTGCACATGTCCTCATCTCACCTCAACAGCCTGTATTGGTCCACTGCTGGACGCAGGCCTCCCCCTGATAAACGCCTTGTTGGCTTTTATCTCATGGGGGTAATGCCCATAATCCCCACGCTGGGCATGCGGGTTGGGGATCGCAGTTCGGTGGTAGAATTTTTCTGCGGGGGCGCTGCTGCCCGCCCCCAGTGGATATCCCTTAGTCGCCTCTTACGACACCCGCGGGAAGAGTTGGGGTGGTGCAAATTCTAAGCCGGCACCACACAGCTAGCCGGCACCACAGATTTGCACATGTGCTAAGCGTAGATTACCTAATGTTACTGAGAAACATTTAAAAAAATATATTATTATGCTACGAAGTTTTTGTATGTAGATTCTAGGTACATTCTAATTGATAGGAATCGAAATCGCAGCATAAATGATGGACAAATCAAGAGTAAAGAAAAAAACTTGTTTTTATAAATATATTCAAATAAAGTAGGTATAATTTCCTTTTTTTAGATCAGTTAAAAAATAATTTGAGAAATTGTGATCCAAAAAGAACATCATGTTATCAATGTCGATCACGCAAAAAGTTTACAGAAACAACTAAAACCCAATTTGTAAGTTAAAATCGAGTTTCCGCAGCATCAAAAGAAATTGGTCAATCCAGAAACTAATCGAATTATTTAAAGATTCTTCTCTGTGACAAAAACTCTGAGCTAACGAACCGTGCGATACAAGGCCCTCCTAAGCCTCACCATACATCCTGAATCGGCTCCACTCCATAGATAAAGTCTGCATTGGACCGAAAAGATACGTCGAATGGGAACAGGAGGGGTCCCAGCGTAAGCCCCTGTAGCACGCCAATGGATTTATTGTTCAAGATCGGAGGCTGGACAACCGCGTATTATGAACACGACGTTTTGGCTTCTCTGAAATCCGACCCTGGTTCGTTGAATTGTTGAAGTTACGTTTTTCATAGAATTACTTCATCGGGTAAGGTCAGTAAATTTTAATCTGGTAAATAAAAAATACAGAAAACAATTGCAAATTTTCGCCGAAATAAAATGCTTTGTAAATGTGTACTGTACATTTATTTTACTGGTTGGTAAATAACGACAAATAGAGAGCAACAAAATTGTAACATTTAAATGAACGACACCTACTCAACATATTTAATCACGCAAGCAAACATGAATAAATCAGCCCATCGTACCTACAACGAAAATGCAAACACAAAATCCTTTTAAACGCCACCACAAGCGTTTTCATCAGAAACCCGCGAGCCCATATAATTGAATGAATATTCAAGCATCTTAATCAATAGGAGCATTACTAGAGGTCCTGTGGAAGCATCCAGCAGCCTGTGAAATTGGACTAGGATAGAGTGAGAAAGAGATATCCGAAAGTGTAGGCGTAAGCAGGATGGGATCGCACCGAGGTTTTATAAATCATTTTTCCCGGCGTCGGAGATTTAGGCCAGCTGTACAAGGATGATATATTAGGAATCATCGCGGCAGTTTATGGAGAATTTATGGCGGAAGTCTAGACTTTGTTGCTATTTGCAGAGGATTTAGAATGCGTTGTATTGATCTTTGCTGGAGCGTTTGCTTTTAGAATAGAGTAGTTTGCGTGCATTTTATCGGTTTCTAACATGACATAGGCCTATATAAAAATAATATATAATAAAAAAATTACTACACTGTCAATCACCATTTAACTCCAAAAAAGTGAGCATACCTTGTGTAATGGGAAACAGATGGCTGATATACCATTGATAAATAGACAAACCAAATACCTATTGTTATGTATCTAACCTATGAAATGAAAATACATTATTTTTATCCAACACATTATAATTGTAGAAAACTAGGTCAAAAAGGATGAAATAATATAATTTAATAACAACAAAATTATTGTTTTCAATGCAAGCACATGACGCCCATTGTCAATCATATACATAGAATGGTATGTAAACACCAAAGTAGGGACTTCTTTGATTTTCCAGAATTATTTACTAAGAAATGTTTTACAAACCTATCCGAGGGCACATTTTTTGAATTTGGTCGTCAGCAAGCAGCCTTCTGGCTATTATTTCTCTTTTCGTTCAGTTAATCAATTATTGTAATGCTGTTGGCTGAGACGTGCGCTTCCTGGGGTTTTGCGGTTTTGCCTAACGAGGTGTCCGTGTGTGTCCCGAAAACTGCTGGGTGTGTGGTTCTTGACATTGGAGGAAATTTGGGATATGATGCTACAGTAATTTTACCCCGGTTCAAAATGTACGTATTCAGGCTAGCCCTAGATAATACAAAGTTCAAAAAGATGACTACCGACCTTCAGTATCATAGATGGAAAGGCGATATTAAAGAAGTTCAAAATGTGTTCGTCAAAATCTTTGAAATGGTAGAAACAGCACCAGGTAGGTACCTATCTGGTGTACATGATGATCGTACAGACTTATTTGTAAATAAACATAACGACTATTAAGGATCAGATTGGTGGGCCTGACGCAATTGCTTATTTACTAAACCTAAGTTACGAAGAAATATTTTGAAAATTTCTACAAACTTACGGGGCTGAAATTGGAGACTCTTGTGGTGAGCTCAAAATCTTACTGGGAACAATACTTTGGATCGACGATCATAGGCCTTTCGATATTCGCTATCGATAAAAGAAAATAGCCAGATCAGGTTAGGAAATAAAAAAGCTATGCTTTTCTCACCACAATTTCATAAACAAACTTTTCCCATAGAAGCCTGACCTACCTCACATCGCGTGAAAATCGAGCAGCGAAAAAACCTCGTTTACGTTCCAATTGGGAATTTTAAGGGGAATCGGTGCAATTCCGCCCGCCATGCTAGAACGAGCAAACTTATTAACTGGAGATAGAGCGCTCCTTTTCTTTTTGCAGGTTCGATTCTGGCTGCGATTGATTGGAGGGGAATTGGCCTCGTGACTCATTTCTGACGTCATCGCATTCGTGACGATTGGATGTCGAAGCCTTTGTGTGGATGTGGAGGGATTAAACCGGGTCGGGTTGGGAAGTAGCTTTTTGATTTTAACCTATAAACGTAGATTGATTGTAACTTTTAGCTTACGTTGATTGTTAGCAACAGTCATAAACATATCACTCTTATGTGTTAAAGTTAAGTACAATAGAAAGCCACAATTAAACGTCAATTGACATTAACCTCTATCATTTCATAATGTTAAAAGTCACTCTAAACAAACACTACCATGACAGTCGCTTACACTGTGGTCAAACATTATAGATCTAAACCACAGTGAAAATACTATGGAAGTACCAAGTCTACATAAATTCCGCCAGTTCCAGAAGAGGCTTTCTCTTAACCGGCTCCTGTGCCGACCAGGCCCCGAATCCTCTTACGTTCATTGGTATACAGCAGCAATACGCCAAGCTGTATTATCTAGTGCGATTTGAATTTCACTTGAAGGACAGTGGCCCAGGAATATCGGGGAATTTATGTTACAAAGATCCTTAAAATTACACTGGAATCAAATAGATCAATAAAATTTGAAATGGATATGTTATTCTGTTGGAATCATCATCATCATCTGAGCGGAAAGTAAACAAACATAGGCCACACATAAAAATCGACCCAATGACCAGCGAGCCTGCTTGGAAAAGGAAAATCGAAGTTTCTGATTTGTTTTCGTGCAAAAGAACTCTGCTGTCGCTTGCATAAGATTCGTTTGCACGAAAACGAATCAGAAACTTCGATTTCGTTTTTACGAGCACGGGCCCAGTCCTGCGCTGCGCACGGTCCATCGCATCGGTCCAGCGGTTTCTTGCAATCTTCACCACGTAGGTTCAGTAGTTATGAAATATTTCTGTATTATGTATTATTATCATTATTATCTTAACTGAATCCTTAAAAACCATTAACGTGTGGGCCAGGATGGCTCATCAATTACATACAAAACGAAAAGATAAATATATAACGATTCAGAAGTGAAATTAAAGGTCTATTTTACAAGTTCCAGTAACTGGTTCAGTCCGTACCGATCCCATTATATCCAGGCATGTCATGATGTCAGACACAACAAAAATAGACATCCACATTTTCAATCGAAATAAAATACAGGATTGAAATATATCAACCACCAATAACGGAGATGTTTGCCTCCAATAAATAATACCGGCTAAAACGAAGATCTCTGAATTTCAAATGAGCGCGCCTACTTCTCGTCTTCGTGTAAACAATATATTCATGCGATAGATTTTTCCCGGGAATATAAGAGAGGACATATATCTCCTGTATTCTGTGTATAATGGAGCTGTTAAAGACAATATGCTGGAAACTTATTGGATGCAGCGAGGGAATGTGTAAGCGAGCGACGACTACTCTCAGGTAAGGGCACACCGAGACTTGAACAGACTTGAGTTTTTTTAAACAGTCTTGAAGATGTTATGAAGATGTTGAATTTTACTGTTATTAATTTATTACCCATTTTGTATTGTAAGCTATGCTAAAAGTTGAACCTGTGAACTGACCATTAACCAAAAAGATTATTCTGTTTTAAAACAGGTGCTAGATATATTAAGTTAGATAACAGGTACCCAACATAACATTACGGTGCATGAAGTGAAAAAACTACAATAATTCGAACAACTTAAAAGGAAAAGAAAGTCCCTCGCTAAGGGATGAATCGTTGGTGTCTTGCAACACAAACTAGGTTCGTAGTTACCCGCCTACATTCATAATGAATTCATCAAACAACGAAATTTTTTAGACTAAAATAAAACTTAAAAGGACGCTAGAAACTACAGTAAAATATTGTATCAGGTTAATCCTTGACGTTGATGATGCTGATGGCAAGGACCAACTAATTACACAGATAGAACACAACAATTCATAATTTTAAGACAGAAATAGAAATCAAACACATACAATTGAAAAGAAAAGAACATAGTAAAGAAGACAATTTGATAGAGTTACAAAACGGTCCCTGTCTCAGCACGAGTTGGTTTTATTTTACTATATTCTCTTTTGCATACCCTCAAGTAGGTACCTACATTGTCAAAATTGTAGTTTTAAGTAAGCATGCAATAATATAGTTTTTATACGTTACAAAAATAAACTTTATATTATTATTATTATTATTTGCGATAGCTTAACATTAGATAGATACTAATAAATAAATATTATGGGTATACGATGTAGGTAGTTATTTTAAACGATGTTACACTTTATAGTTATACTTAGGTGTAAGAAATGCCATACAATTACTTTGACTATGCTTAGGTATATGGAAGAGGAAAAGTAAACTGGGGAATGAAAACATGCGTTGTTATTTAAAATTAAGTATACGGCGATGAAATAAAAGTATTATCCAGGTAACTATAAATTTAAAATGTCTTATAAAATCACTCTAACAACAAACTATAAATGCGAAAGTTGGGGTTTAGGATGTTTGTTACCCCTTACATTAAAACTACTGCTGCTGCTCGGCTGAAATTTTGGATAGAGATGGTACGAGGCCTAGATATGGGCTACTTTTTACCCTGGACAAACTCGTGCTAAGATGCTGGCAGACGGGCGGATGTGGGACAAAACTGCGAAACAAATTCTAGCACCCAGTGCACCCCCCACCCAGACAAGCGATAAATCCGTAGCTACATCTGGGCCGCTCCGTTCAATTTTATTACTATTCTCTCCGACTTATTTGATCCAGCCGTCAAAGCAGTCTTCGGTTACATTATCGCGACGGTTATCTCCATCCAGCCTTTGTGGGACGTTGAAAGGAGCTGGAATTGGATGACGTTTTAGGAGGTAATGGATGAGTGAGTGGTTTGTTTTTATTTAACGGATATTGGCTGATAAAAACTGGTGGTATTGTTTAGTTTCCGAAACAGTACAACATTATCAAAAACTGTGATTATGAGAAAAAAGTTAGGTACAAACCTAGGTACGACGACAAGATGGAAACTAGTGAAAAAAGAAACAAAAATAAGACAGAGAGAGAAACTAAACTTATTTCTTTGCATGTTTCCAAAAATGGTCGTCTTTTTATACAGTATCAACTCGAAGATGAAGCGCTGATTATTTAACTAAAGGTTGTGGTAAATTCTTACCGATCACAAAAATAAATCGTTTATGAGTGGTTGAATGGTGAGAGGCATTCGCTGTTTTTATGTTTTTCTCAAATATTACATTTTTATTATGCACAATAAAATCTACGCAAAACTCTCTTTTACTGATAAATCTCCACCCAGCACGCGATGTTATAACATTCACCTATACCGTCGGTCACTTATTTTTAATGTAGAATATTGAGTTTGTAGTTTTATTTTGACTGGAACAGAATGCAGTGGTTCGGTTTTGTAGTTTTAGTTATTTTATTCGAGGCGACTTTACCCTCGACAGTATTTGAAAATAAATTAATGCTGGTAAGATACTAATATTTAATTTTAACAAGCATCTAACTTTTTAGACCGTAGACACTCACTACACCTACTGGGCAAAGACATCTCTATTGCGACAATCTGTCTAGTCCTATGCCACCCTCTTCCACTCTTTCCCAATAACATATTGATGATTTAATTGTGAATGTAAGCGATTTACGAACCTAGTTTGTGTTGCATATTGATGACGTCATGGTCAGATGACCCAGAGATCACTGTGTGTGTATTAGACAAAAGTTTTTATTTTTCAATCTTTTCGTCGTTGATCATCGGGCGGCGCGGTGTGCCTACAGAATATATTTTAATTGTTTTCTATAGATAACTGTAAGTATGTATTGTAATACACCTAGCGCACACGTATAATAATTATCTTTCGTGACGTCACTAAACAGCCCTGTTGGAAAAACATGTATTCTAACAGGGCTGTTGTAAAATCAACTAGCACAGTCATATTATACGAAACTATGTACATACCAGTATATGAACTTACTGTTGTTACAGATATTACACATGTGCAGTGCATGTACATTTTATAAAGAAAGTACAAATACTGAGACAGGAACCATTAGATACGTGACTCAAGCAATTTTGTGTTTTCAGAAAGCCTTCGAATCAAAGCCTGGTAGGAACGTGGTGATAGCGAGTCTGCCGATCCAGTGGTCGCTCTGCAAGCTGGCTTCCGTCGCCACGGGGAGAGCCAGGATACAGCTTGTGAACGCTTTGGGTATGGATGTCACTGAGGTGGGAACTAAATCTTAAAACAAAGGAATAAGATGCATTTTTGATAGGCAACGGAAGCAGGAGCCTTAGAAAAACATTTCCAGTATGTTCCATCACAATATTTTGTAGTTGTGGTGCAAGAGCGCAATTAATGTATTGATGTGACACTTAAAAAAAAACAAATGTAAGTAATGCTGCACAAATCACACAGTATCTATCATCCAGCCTCAAAGCAAGCAGAGTTTTATAAGTACTTTGGATAATATTTTACAATTACATACATAGTTAATTTATAGCAACTTTTCTCTTACAGATAAAAAAATGTTTCACAACAGTCTCCGAAATGTTCAACAAGCTGGCCGAATCAGACTTGATTCTGTTCAACAAAATATTCGTAAATTATTCCGAGGAAATGGACACCAAGTTTTTCACCGACCCCTACAACTCCTTTGGCGTAGGAGTTGAATCTGTCGGGTTTAATACTCCAGCGGCTGCAACGCAATTTATCAATAACAAGGTACGATTTCCATAATTTTCAACCAGAAATAGAAAAGATCACAATATATCACGAGAAAAATAATCATTTGAATGACATTTTGATTCTTATCTTCTTATTTGCTTGATTGTTTGTAGAATAACAATTGGGCTCCATTAGGTGGATGATAGATATCGAATGGTCTTCTTAAGAATTCAGAGAATTCGAACAATGGTTCAAATTCTCTGAATTCTTAAGAAGATTTGGAATGCCAAATCTTTTGTTTTGTATCGGTACTGAGTCGTGGAATATGTTGATGCCGAGTTTGAAGTACCTAGGTCTTACTACTATTATATTAATACTGCACTTTTGAAAAAATCCCGTGTTCTTTACTGTTTACTCGTTACTGTTCAGGTTGCAACTGTTACATATAGAAGGGTGAAAGATATATTGCTTGAAGATGAGATAACAGAGGAGACAAAAATGATGTTACTGTCTGCTGCATATCTGAAGGTAAGCCATACTTTTCTGTCATAAGTATAAAACGGTTTTCGGTAGCCCGAGACAGCGTAGCTGGGAGCGAGAACGTTAGGCAGTGACTTGCTGAATGCTTCTGATGGAAATTCCCTCCAAAATCTGTAGAAACTTCGCTTCTGCTATTTACGATTTTATCTAATTCATATGAAATCGTACTAAACGAGTCAGACAAGAGGTCGGATAAATTTATAATTAGGTATCTAATTCGATTTCTTCTGCTTCGAAGAAGGTGTGGGATGATATAAGAAACTTTGTAATCGTATCTAAAATTGTATAACTTTCAGCCTTCCTGGTTCAGCTCTCCGTTTGATGTAAGTAAGACAAAGCCACAAAAGTTCTACCACATGAACGGGCTCGTATCTGACGTTCCTATGATGGTCAAGCAGGACTTCTATGATGTTGAAGAGAATCAGCTTGGCACGGTTAGTCTTACTAGTTTCTTGCCCTTTTATTCATTTGTAGTTTTTCTTTCTTTCTTTCACCTTCTTTACCATCTTCAATCTGCTTTGACTCACTAGTCAAGGCAGAATTTAGTAACTACACTTCACAAGCTTGTTATGTAGAGACCTTCTGATCCCGTATGATGTGATATCGTAATCCTTATCTTAATCGCTGCCACTTCACCTATAAGTACTTCAACTCGGGGTCCTATGACGATTGCCTCCCATTTTTATTTTGTTTTCATTTGTCTAATTTATTACTTAACAAAATTCATTTTATTCTTTTAATCAATAACCTTATTTTTATAGATTCTTAATTTATGTTTTCCTTAGTTTTCGAGAACTTACGATTAAATCGTTTTGCTGATAAATAACGCTTAATTTTTTCTAGCGTCAAATAATTAATTTCAATTTACTTACTTATTAAATAAAAATCTAAACACCTAACACAGATCATAACATTACCTTTGAAAATGGCTTCAATGACGTTTGTATTGCCTAAAACACCCAAAGACTTGCCGAGGGTTCTCAACGAACTGAAAAAAAATCCGACCACAATGAGGACTTCTTGGACAAGAGTAAGGACTGAACCGAGAAAACTGATGCTGCCGAGGTTCAAAATCAAGGCTGATTTTGATCTGACTGACATTTTGAAAAGGGTGAGACATAACACTGTGCTGACTGTACAGGGGTGGTTTACGTAGTGTTCAAGAGACTAAAGCTTTTTGCGGCACTTATACAATCTTTATAGATAATAATAATACGTACCTACTTCATAGATAGGACAAGTAGTAAGAAATAATTTTTATTTTATTTTATTTTTTATTATTATTTATATACAAAATACACTCGAGAGCAATGAATCCGGGTCACTCAAAGAATCCAAAAAATCTCGGAAAGTAAGAATGCTAGGTTAATGCAATAAATTGTATTTAATAGACAATTTAATACTCCTTAAATGAAAGTATTAAAACTTCTTAGTTATTGTAAAGTTATATCATAAAAAAATCAAATTTGAAAAGGGAACACTGTCGAAGATGGAACTACGAAATTACAGGATTTGTTTTTGCTTTTGTTTGTAATCTGTCATTTATGTTGGTACATAAACCAGGTTGATAGTGCTCAATATTCATTATTCAAGCTGAAATCATGTCGCTTACACTTGAAGAATGCACCAGAATCCTTACATTGGTGGAAACCGGCCGGAGTCAGCGCGATACAGCCAGGACTGTCGGTGTGTCGCTGTCAACAGTACAAAGAGTTCTCCGACGTTACGAAGAAACTGGTTCTAACCTACGCAGACCAGGAACGGGCAGAACTAGGTGTACCACAGCACGAGAAGACCGATACTTGGTGAACACCATGCTTCGAAATCGCTTTCTCACAGGAACTGAACTCACAAATCAGTTTCGACGCCTCGGAGGAAGTAACCCAAGTGCATGGACAGTAAGACGTCGGCTTGCTGAATCTAACTTAAAACCCCTTAGACCTGCAAACGGCCCTAAACTGGAGCGTGGCCATCGTATTTCAAGACTAAGATATGCCCAGAACCACGTAAATTGGAGTATTGAAGATTGGTCGAAAGTTATGTTCGGAGAACGAATCAAAATTTATGCTCTACAAGCACGATGGAAGACACAGAGTGTATAGAAGACCAGGGGAAAGATTCAAGCAAGCATGCATCGAAGAAAAAGTAGCCTACGGTGGTGGGTCTGTACTTGTGTGGGCCGGAATTTCCTCTGAAAGTCGCACAGAGCTGGTGATCATAGAAAACGGCTCTTTAACTAGCGTAAGATATGTGGAAGAAATCCTCAACGAACACGTTGGTCCATTTATGGTCAATTTGGGTGAGGATGCTATATTTATGCATGACAATGCCCGACCTCATACAGGTAGGATTGTGAATGACTACCTTCAAGAGATGAACATTACTTGTATGGAGTGGCCAGCGCGCAGCACGGATATCAACCCGATCGAGCATGCTTGGGACGAGCTAGGGAGATGCGTAAAACAACGAAACCCTCCCCCAATCACGCTTCCTGAGCTCAAAATTGCTCTCACAGAGGAATGGGAGAATATTGCCCAAAATCGTATGAGGAACTTGGTGTACAGCATGCCAAACCGCGTAAACGCAGTAATGGAAGCACGAGGAGGTAATACGAAGTATTGAAATTCAAGAAAATCGTCATAAAGTTCAAAAATTTCATGTTTCCTATTTTTGTTTTAAGGAGAGATCAGCAGTTTTTTTTCTTTATGTAATTTTGTGTAAATAAAATGTATGGTGACTCATATTTTTTTAACTTTCATTTAAGGAGTATTAAATTGTCTATTAAATACAATTTATTGCATTAACCTAGCATTCTTACTTTCCGAGATTTTTTGGATTCTTTGAGTGACCCGGATTCATTGCTCTCGAGTGTAGTTTATACCCGCGGCTTCGCACGCGTTGTTTCTATAGAAACGTTTAAAGGCGATTTCTATCCCATTTGAACTAATTTATGGGATAAAAAGCCTTTAGGAACAGAATGTTGAATTCTCATAATGTTGAAAACCCCAAAATGTAGCCTATGATTGATTCCAGAATTAGAATTACCTATATGCAAATTTTCAGCCCGATCCCTTCAGTAGTTTTGGCGTTAAGAGTGCCGCAAAAGAACACTACACTACTAAACCATCCTTCGTGGATGTAAAGGCCTTTGGTTACGATGATGACAGTACAAGTCACATCAATTTCGATTTCATTTACGTTTTGTGTAGAAGCTAGAAAGTACATACCTACTTAAAGCACGAGGTCATAGCTATCATTTCACGACGTCAAAACGGAATCTTGGTGGTTATTACACAGCTTTCATCTCCATTAAGGTGGATCTATCGAGCCAACAAAGATGTGATATTAAGCAGATGTATACGTCAAACCCACCCCAACCCACACAGTTATTTCTGACACCGGTTCATTAGTCGGAATAATGTATAAAATAGTGTAGCGAATAGCAACCTAGATTGACATCGTGTGGTTCGTTTAAAAAATATTATAGACCTTTTACGAGGATTTGTGTTATTTAGGTGCCTTTGATTTTAGTGTGGCGTAGATGAAATCCTAAATAGCAACAGTACAGGGCTGAACGCTATCCTCAAAGAGCAGTACCGAAAGAGAAGCAACCTTCACGTCAGCAGAGTGAAACAGAAGGTGTTTCTAGAGGTGGACGAATACGGCGCGTCAAGATCAGATATACCACTGAGTTGAGTTTACATATGTCATTGCACACTAATATTATAAAAGCGCCGACCTCTCACCGGTCGTGTCGGTCTCCCGTCCGTTCGGATTATGAGAGGTGAGGGAATAGAGAGTGCACCAGTGTTTGCGCACGCAATTGTTACAAGAGTACATAATACAAATATTATAGTGTACAAGTGACTTGTACACTATAATATGTCCTGCGCACATGGTTAGTGTCCGTTGAGACCACTGCGGTTAAAAATTCGGCTAGGAGGATATCATCATCATCAACTAACCTGAAAGTTTGAATAGGTAGATCTATGTCTGTTACTCCTTCACGCCTTTCACACAGACCCAGGTCTGGAGCTGGAATACACAAAGTCTACTTTAATCCCACATATCAGTGATGCGGTAGCAAACATCTATTCATGTCAACAACAATAATTTCGCATAAAGTGTGATTAAAAACACACAAATAGGTAAAAATAGCAGCAGCTTGTCTGTTTATTATTTAACATCCCCCACCCCCCACACACACATAGGTACACTTTAGGAGGAGGCTATGTTCAGCAGTAGATGTATATGTGCTGATGAGGCTCCTCCAAAACCTCCACTGCGACCACCAGTCCGACTTCCGAGCGTGGTGAATTTGCCAAAACTCTCGATTTTGGGAGGACTGTGTTCAGCAGTGAAGGGAGTGGAGGCGATGAGATCCAGAATGAGAATATTACTAACCTATTCGGTGTAACGTTTTAGAGTCTGAGAGGGAATTTCCGTCCAACATGGTGAAGAATGTTGTGCTGGACCGGCCGTTCTACTTCACCGTCGACTTTGACGAGGTCACCCAGTTAGTTAAGAGAGGGTTCTCGGTGGTCCATCATGCACTTTTGCACGGGGTTTATTACGGACCGGAATGAGCCTGGGCAATAGACAGTCTATGTAAAATAGCAGACAAGGGTTATTAAAGCATTTGGATGCAATTATTAGTTGAGTTTTTTACTGAGATAAGAGACCGAATTTGTTGTGCTCAATGAAAATAAAAATCTATTTTAAAGATTTGAATTTAAAGACCCTTTTGACAATCGCACCCCATTTGGTAAGAAATTGAAAATAGAATTAAACGGTTTTATTCTGTAATTTCCCAGATTTTCAGGAGAAATGGATGTCTTGATTAATTTACTACTCAAGCAAACAACAGTTACCTATGATCCGAAACACATTAAAGCCTAAGAGGCAAGTCTCCAGCCGAGTTTTTTCGATAAAGTATTACAATTAGGTACTCTATAATTAGCTTAGAATGTCAAATTATCACACGAATAGCCAATAATAGCCTTGTAACAGGTCACGTGCATCCCACGTGTCCAATGAATGCAATTCAACCCCTAGAGGGGTCGCGTCAAAGGGGTCGAAATAAAAACTAGTTAGTGACCAATTACAACGTGTCATTCTGATGAAATTTTAAACGTAATTGGCTGGATTGGGCACCCTTTAGAACAATCAGGCATTTTGGGTGTTTATTGTTTCTGTCTGGTGGTAAATTGTGGATGCGGCAAGTTCAAGACAATGCGCTGCCAAACTGCTCATCAAGGAGGCTTATGTCCGTAAAACCCTGTTTCTTGCCAAATATCATGGGTCTATGTCAACCCTGTATATTTTGGAACAGGGAGAGGATTACATTTTTTTTGTTCTTATCCTACAAATTTACGGTTTTCGGATTTTTTCCGTTATTTGTGCTCTAGGTCAATAGGAAGTACACTATAGGTTTTGGTTCATGGCGAGAGTCAAAAGTAATTTTTTTAAGGAATAATTTCATTAAAAAATTCCTCACATTGTCTATACAATTTAATATTCACTTGATATGGGCCTACATTGAAAGTAAGAGAGAAAGAGAAAGCAATACGTAAAACTTTATACGTGAGAGAGACAAATATAATGTAAAGCTTTCGTAGTCGATGCAAAAGTAAATGCACTAGCTGCTAGTACAGTCAGCACGATACGATATTAACATTAAGGTCGACTTTTGTAAGGTCGGCAGATAAAGAAAACTATTTTGACTCGTTTGTAGGTAATGAAGCGTTTCGATCGGCAATTCTTATTCAAATCGTAGGACTCACTTGAACGCACCGTCAATTTTTTTTTATTATAACTAGTTAGGATTTTTTATTTACCATTTAAATACTGTTCTACGTTAATTTACTATAGCGCGTTAAAATGCCTTGGACATAATCAAATGACAATTGTTGTGCAACAGATTAACTACAATCGCAGTACTTTCCACATAGAAGAGTGCTTAGAGTTTTCTTCACGAAAATTTACTAAGGAAAAAAACAACCAATCTTAAGCCATTTCAATCGAATTTCAGAATCGTGGGTTTTTAATTTTTTGTAACGATGATTTCCAACGTCACCTAAGATCAGAATTCAAAGCAAATCAGTGCCTGTTCTGCGAACGCTACCCCACACGTGTGGCACAAACGAGCCGGCCTTATAATGAATAGCCGTCGCCCGCCCCCATATTTCAGCGCATTAACAAATGACCTCCTGTCAGTGAGAGCGCGGCACACGATTTTTCTGCGCACCGTACATGCCGTGATGTAGGTGCGGTGGCGCTGCACTTGGTGCCGGTACGTTGGTGCAATTAATGTGGGGCTTATGGAGGCCTAGGGCTGAATGGTCTAACTGTGACTGTACCTACTCTACTCTCCTGCTGGGAGGTGAATGCACTGGATGAAATTCACTTTGATGATTACAAAAATGTTTTTTGTATCATCCTTAAAAGACGTACCTTCTTTTGAAATTGATGATAATTATTATTATTATTTGCTTAGTAACTAACACGATTTTCAAAAACCAATTACACTAGTTACATGGAGTGAAAAAGCATCATTTATCTAGTCTAAATTAAAATTATTATAAAACTTGTAAAACATTTTAAAAAATAAATCCATATAGAATAATAATAGAAACAATGAGGCAAATAAATAAATTAATTGAAATAATAAATAACATAATGTGAACATGATTATTACAAATTTAAAAAATTATTTCAAAAACAAACAGGCATCCTTTCAGTCATCACTCTCGCAAAACCACAGGCATACCAACATTAAATTCTTCCATTCGTCTGCGAAGATATCGCAGTCTGGGTTCTGGCCTAGAAGTCTGTTGAGCCTGGCGAGGGTGCGAGGCAGAGGAGAGTTGGCACGAGCGACAGTTCTACTGAAGGGCACAGAGAAAAGTCTGTGGCTTCTGTTGCGAACGTAATTATTAGGGAGGTAGAGCCGAAATAGAAGGTTGTGCAGATCAGGAACGTCGATCATACCACGGAGCACCTTGCACATTGTTGCTGTCTGATCGTACGCTCTTCTGGTCTGTAGGGAATTGTACCCAAGACACCCTTGGAGAAACCTAGTTGGGTACATATATGGGTAATACCCAAATTCTCGCTTGTACTGAGACCTGAGAAACGCCTTTTGAACCTTTTCCAATAACAGTGCATACGTACTTTCGTGCGGGTTCCAGACGGAACTATTAATTAAAAAATTAATTAAAATTAAAATTAATTAAAAATTGTTTATTGCATAAAAAAGTACATGACACTAATTTAGGGCTCTCATTACCAATATAAGCTATTCTGAAAATAGCTTGTGGTTTGGTAGTGAGTGCTTCCCCTTAAAATAATTACTTCTGGTTATTGTACAAGACTTAGGTGTACGTCTTAAATAATAAAATAAAAATTGATAATAAAAATTGAAACTGCTAGACTCTAGCTTGCTCCGCACTAGAGCCCCAAACAGAAGCCGCACAACACTGTCACTGCGAAAGTCTCGGGCGTTTCTCAGCACAAAGCCAAGTCTTTGAAAGGACTGCTTGGCCACCGTAGTGATGTGGTCGTGAAAAGTGAGTTTTCGGTCAAAAGTTACTCCTAAATCCTTGATTACCGTTACTCTAGAGATCATGTTGCCATGAATCGAGTAATCAAAGCATACCGGGTTTTTCTTTCGACCGAAAGTCATCACGGAGCATTTGGAAGGGTTAAACCCCATCTTGTTGTCGATAAGGAATGATATTAAAAGTATTGAGGTGCCAATCAAAAATACCTAATTGTATTGTATTTCATTTATTTCAAATAATTAAATAATCCATTATACACACAAAAATTTAAATAAAATTCTAAATTATACAGTCAATAAATTAATAAATAAGATTAGATAAATTAGGTCACAATTTCAAATTATTAGAAAAATTATATAAGATTAAATGACATTGCACATAACATTACAAGCTTACATCTAACATCGGCTTAGACATCATACCCACAGACCGGTCCAACACATTTTACACGGGAGACAGACAAAGCTCCGCCACAGTTTTTAGGATGCTGTTGTGACTGGCCTTCGTCCTGCCCATCAGAGATGCTGTTTTCTTCCGAATGATGGCGTGGAAACCATCAGTTCGATATTGAGCAAACATCTCCGAGGCACTACAAAAACGGGGAAGTCTCAGCAGCATCCTAAAAGTATTGTTATACTGAACACGTAGGGCCTCCAACGATTTTTTGGTGTAGTTAACCCGTAGATTACCCGTGTACTGGCTCCTTCCTAAGCATTGGCTGTTATAACAGGCGCGTTACCGATGAGTAATTTCTACTTCAGACCTTAATGTTTAGGGCAAAATAAGGAATTCAAAATATCATCCAGCGTATTAGGGCAGGTGTTCACTTATTTTTTGAATCAACGTCTGCCAACAGCATGCAAAAATTCATTGGTAAAATAATCACTCACCAAAATCGTAGTCTACATATTTATAAGGTCTTTAAAACTACCAGTCCGATTTGGAGTGTAACCAGTAACTAACCCAAAACAAAAATTGATTTATTTATGATTTACTAGTTTCTGCCCGCGGGTTCGCACGCGTTGTTTGTATGGAAATGTTTAAATGTGATTTTTATCTCATGGGAACTGATTTATGAGTAAAAGCAGCCTATGCTTGATTCCAGCGTTAGAATTACCTGCATGCAAAATTTCAACCCGATCCCTTCGTTAGTTTTGGCGAGACCAGGTAATAAACATCCAAACTTTCGAATTTATAATATGTATAATATTAGTGTGATTGTCTTGTTTTGTACAAGAAAAATTAATAAATGAATCCACCAATAAGTACACCTTCAAGCGTCCACCTCATTGGATCCGTCTGGCGCAGTCTCCGACCCAACTCAGTTGGAATCCTTTCTCGGTGTTGTCACTACGGTCTCCGGACTTACCATGGAATGTGTAGCACTCACTGGCTTCAGATATCTCACTACATGAACAGATCTCGTAGTTCAAAAATCTAGTTTTTAGTATTTTCTCGGTTCTACAAGAAGTGACCAAGCCGAAAAATAGTTTGCTATCAACCCATGCTAAGACTTACTTCACATCAAGTGTCGTCGAGTCAATTGACATTCTTAACTAAAATCGTAATTTTTTCAATACTCTTCAAAACGACAACTTAGTCGAATTTTGTTTTAACATGGTTTCAAACTTCATTGCACATGGGTTACAACTTTTCTTTTTCTCTTTAAGTGTTACTTGTGAAAAGCATAAATGAAACAACCCGAAAAAAATCCACGAGACCGGTGACGTTTCATCTAAACATATGTAGGCGTAGCGCTGAAATGACTAAACGGAAGGCGATCCCTATGAGTGAACTCTTGGCTACTGATCTGGCGAGGGACAGCTCAGCATTAAGAGATGTAATTCATTATAATGGTAATTTTAAAGTTCAAAAATAGGTGTTGTCAGAATTGGTATTTTCCAGAACTGGACCTTTTTTATGGTCATTGTTAATATGGTCATTTTTAATTGTGGTCCTAATCCTCAAAAGGGGCGCGTCACAGGAGAATGTAAATACGATGAAGACGTGGATACAATAATCCAAGCTAAACTCTATCTTTCAAAGTCTCCTATCAGCAATCAGTCAATTGAGTTGCAGACAAAAACACCCAATATGCTCCCGTCAAAATATAATATTATAGATAAACTAAGTCCGCGTCAAAGCGCATCAAAGTTTCGATCTGCAGTGATAAGACCCCCTTTGTCCCAGGCCGTTCCCGCTCCGGTCACGGTCTGACGATCTACAGTGAGAGACTTAACCCCTCCATGCCATGCCGGTCCCGCTCCGGTCACGGTCCTGCTAATTGAGTCCCTCGGGATGTCACCTGTCGGATTACGGACGATCAGCCCAAACTTGTCATTGATTTATTAACTAAAGATTTACTTGTACTTGTACGTTGGTTAGACTTTACGTTGCGGTTTGTCGAAATGGTTTGAATATTATACGTACTTTTGCAGAAAAATAGGCTTATTTTTTGGACAGTGATGATTCTGCAATTTTATCTTATTGCAATTTTTGGTGGGATTTTAATGGATCTTCAAACATGCTCTTGAATTTTCTAAAAACCTAATCCTACATCCTACATCTGCTGCTTTCACTGAGAGTAAGACTAAATTTAAGGCTTCATATAAGAAATCGCTATAATTGGAAAGCTCATACTCAAATCATGGTAAATATCCCGTTGAAAATAACTTAAGTGAGTATTTTTTATTCGTTTTAAGCATTGGAAATACCTACAGTGTGAAACGCAAACAAACTTTTCTATTTTACTGTACATAGGCAGAAACTCGCATACAAATCCAGTCTACGGTACAATAAAGATTAGTCGTAACAATTCCACCCCCGACGGGCCAATATTCCTGCATTTACATAAAACACACCGCTACGCCGACACCGACGGCTTATAACTACCCTCGATTGTTATTTTACTACGTTTGAATAATCATAAGGCGTAGTGCCACCAACTTAGCTGTATGTACATCAGATTTTTTCAGCCAAAAGGCTGAAATAGCTTAGAAATAAGGTTTAGAAATAAGTAAGTAATAGCATAACCTCGCATGTTAACATTTACATAGCCCAAAACGCAGACAACTTCCCGCAGCCCCTGGTGACGGCGCGCCCCTGCGGGTCGCAGCGCCGATCGAAAGCAGAAAGTAAGATCTTCCTGTTCTCCGTCGTATTCTAAATTGCATAAGGTCGTGCCCGTCCTGGAGGGCTATCACGAAGATTCTAATGAACTGTTCTCACGGTACTCTGTCTTCGGCTGGTCTCAGAGCTTTAGGAAAAAGTTCCATAGCAACATAACTACGAATATACTATGAAAGAATACAAATATTTTATTTATCTATGCAAATACCTACCCGTTGGTAATTTTCGTAACCGAACCGTTAAGGGGTTTCAATATAATCTGAGATATAAAAGCTGATATTTCAATATTATCAGAGAGCAATAACATTTATAAAGCGGTCTTAGTTCCAATTCTTCCACCTTTACAGATAACTGTGTAGCACTATGTAGTCATGCATACGAAGTGCCAAAACCAAGGGCAATCCTGATTTTATTACGGCAACGTTTGTTTTAGACGTATTTACAGAGACTTAGAGATCAAAATTTACAAGCAACAATCGTTTATTTAAATAATAGATTGTTGATATAATTAAGTCAATATAGCTAGTGTTGAAATACAGCCATATGATTGGTTTAGTAAAGGTTTCATTCATACAGAGAGCTTTTAAAACTCGAAACCTTTGCCTTTTAGATGATACCGAACTGCAAAAATCTTACATTTCGACCGGCGCGGCGCAGACAAGTGTACCTACGAGATTTCAGTAGGTTTCAGCGAGTTGCTTAAACGATGTGCACTGAGATTCAAACGCTTTAAAAAAATAAGCTAATTAATTCAAAATAGAAACTCATTTTCACCACCCGTGCCGATCACCCGTGGTCCTAAAGGGTTTACCCATATTGAGTTATTATATTCATCCAAACACAAGATATTAAAGTCTAGATACTTACCCCGCAAGTAAAGCAGCAGTACAACATTAGTGCATCATAAGCACATTAGCGGCTACATACTCGTAGGCAAAGCTCACAGACACCAATGAGTTAGTATTCGGATCGCGTAGCCCTGAATAAGTGATGGCCCAGGGGTGCAATTAGGGCACCTAGCTGTGCCGTGTGTCTGAACGTACATACATGCCTAACTAACTATTTAGGTGTTAGCATTACTGTGGGGAAAGATATTCACATTATACTCATAGCGATAAGGCCGCCCTTTGTACTTCTTCGAATATCAGCATTTCTTTTTGTATGGTATTTTGTATTTGTGCGGCACAATAATGAGTTATCTATCTTAATATGGTCAAATAGGAGATAAGATCTGTACTTATTCTTTGAGATCAAGCTAACTGTGCCCGACGCTTCACCCGCATGGAATTCACAATTTCAATGGTTTTACTTTTTGCGCGGAACCCTAATCCTTTTTTTAATAAAAGTAGCTGTTTCAGTTATAATACGTCATCAGCCGGTGATAGTCTCGTAATAATCTTTCCATCCGTTTCGGAGGTTAGCAAAACAAACAGACAGACAGATCAAAGTTTTAATATTTGGTGTTTTGTTATAAGTATCGTTTATACTGCCTTAAGCATTTAGTGAAAACTAATTGGGGCAGAATCCTTCAGCTTTAAATTATTTCAGGACTAGTGGAAAAAAGTAGACTTTTGACCTGAAGCCAAGCTTTCCTAACACTTAATTCATGTTTAATTTCAGTTTCAAATAGGAATTTTACTCAACATCGATCAACAATCTCACCAATTGGTTAATACTCTCGACTGTTTAGAACTTTATAATCCGGGACGAGCCGGCTCTCAATGTTCCCGTAGGAAATTGAGTTCACGGGAACATTCAGGATATATATTATTGCGGAGTGTGATCCCGTCACCTATAGGTATAATCAGTTAGATTCAAAAGTAACACCATGTAGAGAGCTATGTTGTAGAGTCTACACAATAAAGCTCTATAATCCAAAACCACAGCACAATAATGTGCATTTAAATTTGGGCATAAACTCATCTTTAGATACATTTACAGTGACAAATTGGCTTCCCACAAGCTTCAAACGAGTGGTCGGCGAGCTGTCTGTTATCTGTTGCCGTCAATCCTATCCTACTTACTATATACTACATGGTTATTGGTTATTCACTGACACTATGTGAACTGCAGGTTCTGCCCACCATCATGAACACGTCCGCGAAGACGAACAAGAAGTCTCAATTCTTAAAATTAGTGGAAAGGGAATTATATTCGTAGGTACCCCCTTCCATGCCAAAATCGTTCATTAAAGGGATTTTCTTTCTGCCTTGAAAAATCAGTGGGTGTGTGTGTGTTCGGCTGACTCCCAGCCAGACTAACGCCACTTAAATCATCTTTCATAGAAGCTCTCGTAAATCCCGATATTTTTCGAGCCGATAGAAGCCACCCAGCCGCGATTTTGAAACTGCGTCTTGCATCTTGCGATTTTGCGGGGGCGGACGGTAGCCGGAGACAGTGAATCACAACGGATCCCCATCCGCCGTGGACACAAGACGCGCTTCAAAATCGCGGCTGTGTAGTGGAGGCTGATTCGCGCACACTATTCTTTAAGAGAAGCACAGGTGAATAATATTGCATTCTTTCATTCAGTCCGCATAACAAAAAAGACTTAGTTGCGTTTGAGAATTCGGGGGGAATTCTCAAACGCAACTTACATTGCACGTCTGAAGTTGTGATTTTTTTGCAGTTGTCCAAGAAAATCTGTCAAAAAATCACCATTTGAAACGTGTGAGAAAATGTTATTTTATTTTAATTTGCTACGTCACAAGCACGCACGCCTATAGAGTTTGATATCGGGGCTCAAGCGGACGATAACAGACGATAACGGTATAACGGATGGTAACATCTCACCGCAGCGGAGGGCAGCCGTTGAATCGTTAGTAATTAAATGGATTGCACGAGCGTCTGCATAGTTCGCTGTTTGTTCTTCCACTCCGCGGTACCTGCCTGCTGGTTATACAGGGTGGCAGTGTAAAGGAATACTCAATCCTACTAAATATTGTCTTTACAATATTTATGAAGGAAGGGAGAAGACGGGATTCTCCCTTCCACCATAGGACCAGCATACGCACACAAAAATACCACGCGTACCTGGTCGACATACCAAACAGTCGAACCAAAATATCTGCTCTACTGTTATAAATAAGCACGGCCAAAGAGTAGAATGAGCTACCTGCGTCTGTTTTCCCGCTAGAGTTGGAGTCTTCAAGTCCAGGGTAAATAAGTTCCTTCTGGGAAAGCGTGCTCCAACTTAGGCCACATCTTCGCTTAATTTAAGTGAGTTGCTGGCCAAACGCTTGACCATTATCAATAAAAAAAGACCCGTCAAGTGCGAGTGTAACTCGCGCGCCGAGGGTTTCGAACGTTTGTGAACAAGTAGGTATGTACTAAAGGTACCGGTTAGAAACTCCGAAATTTAATGAAGACCTAACACTAGTAGGTACCAACCTACATTTCAGATGGATCTCTCTCCATGCTTCGGTGATAGGGTGTAGCGGTAATTTTTTCGACTTTTTTCAAAATTTTTCAAAAAGTATGAAACCTACAGAAATTTTAAAAACTGTTTTGAAATGTACAAACCGATACCTTTCATATGACACCCCATTTAGTGGGGTAGCCCCCCCTTTTGAAAATTATCCCCCCTCTTTTTGACCATTTTTCAAAAAGTGTTCATTTTACAGACTTCTCTATATTTTTCCTGTAAAATATAGATCTATATCTACAAACGCTTCACACATTTTGAATGGATCGCTCTGCAAACTTCGGAGATAGGGGGGGGGGAACGGGTAAAATTTCGACTTTTTTCAAAATATTTCAAAAAGTATGAAACCTACAGAAATTTTAAAAACTGCTTTGAAATGTACAAACCGATACCTTTCATATGATACCCCATTTAGTGGGGTAGCCCCCCCTTTTGAAAATTATCCCCCCTCTTTTTGACCATTTTTCAAAAACTGTTCATTTTACAGACTTCTCTATATTTTTCCTGTAAAATATAGATCTATGTCTACAAGCGTTTGATACATTTTGAATGGATCACTCTGCAAACTTCGGAGATAGGGGGGGGGGAAAGGGTAAAATTTCGACTTTTTTCAAAATTTTTCAAAAAGTATGAAACCTACAGAAATTTCAAAAACTGTTTTGAAATGCACATACCAATACCTTTCATATGATACCCCACTTGGTGGGGTAGCCTCCCCTTTTGAAAATTATTCCCCCCTTTTTTGACCATTTTTCAAAAAGTGTTCGTTTTTCAGACTTCTCTATATTTTTCCTGTAAAATATAGATCTATATCTACAAACGCTCCATACATTTTGAATGGATCGCTCTGCAAACTTCGGAGATAGGGGGGGGGGAACGGGTAAAATTTCGACTTTTTTCAAAATATTTCAAAAATTATGAAACCTACAGAAATTTTAAAAACTGTTTTGAAATGTACAAACCGATACCTTTCACATGATACCCCACTTAGTGGAGTAGCCCCCCCTTTTGAAAATTATCCCCCCTCTTTTTGACCATTTTTCAAAAACTGTTCATTTTACAGACTTCTCTATATTTTTCCTGTAAAATATAGATCTATATCTACAAACGATTCATACATTTTGAACGGATCGCTCTGCAAACTTCGGAGATAGAGGGGGGGGAGCGGGTAAAATTTCGACTTTTTTCAAAATATTTCAAAAAGTATGAAACCTACAGAAATTTCAAAAACTGTTTTGAAATGTACAAACCGATACCTTTCATATGATACCCCACTCAGTGGGGTAACCCCCCTTTTTGAAAATTATCCCCCCTCTTTTTGACCATTTTTCGAAAAGGGTTCAGTTTACCGACTTCTCTATATTTTTCCTGTAAAATATAGATCTATATCTACAAACGCTCAATACATTTTGAATGGATCGCTCTGCAAACTTCGGAGATAGGGGGGGGGGAATGGGTATTTTTTCGACTATTTTCAAAATATTTCAAAAAGTATGAAACCTACTGAAATTTCAAAAACTATTTTGAAATGTACAAACAAATACCTTTCATTTGATACCCCACTTGACTCTGTAGGTCTCTTTTAAAATTTTGACATTTCAATTTGTATGGAAAATGTTCATTTTCATTTTTCATTTATTTTCATTTTTTTTTCTTAAAATCTGTACAGGCACACGAAATGTATTATTATTTTAAATTTCAAGTTGATAGCTGCTGTAGTTGCTGAGTTATTAAGGAGGGAAAAAAGGACAGACAAAGCGAGACCATAAGGGTTTCGAAACCGATCTTCGAAACCCTAAAAACTGTTAGGCATTCTGAAAATGTGTGGTTCCCTAATTTCTAAAGGTTTGGCTTGCTTGTAGTGCTTGTAATTGTGATAGCTAACAATTTTTTTTAAGTAACTATCTTTTCTAACTGAACTAACAAGCAAATTATTTTTGAAATCGTTTCATAAGTATTTGAATCAAAGGAATGTTTGTTACCTATATGCATTTTACCTATAGCTTTGCCTGGTTGTGGGGCAAGGAAAAAAATCTATAGTTATTTTACGATGGATGATTTGTAAGCACACCCTGTATATCTCGTGGTAGAGTTGCCAAGTGCGATTAGTCTGCTTGGATATTCTATAAATTAGTTTTCTATTTGGAGCTTTATAGAACCACTACACACACGGTTTCTATAACACCTATTTGTACCTAGGCAGGTACTTGTAATTTGCAGCACCAACCTATTCTTTATCCAAAACTACATAATAGTAAAGGTACCTACTTATAGTATCTTTTTACTCAGGTACTCTTTGGCCTAGTGACCCGAAGTGTGTTTTGGCCTCAGAAAACAGCAAATTGTCTTTTGTATAGATGTGGAAATGCAACCTTTTTAGGTATGCATGTAGTTAGCAACTCACAACAGGAAAATCAAATATTTTCATTTTACCTAGTGTCGAGTTTGAATTGAAATACAAAAGCTTGTCGTACACCTGAAAAGCACCTCTGCAGCATAAAACAAGAATATGCATACAAATATGGGCTTTAACTCGTTACTTTTACAAGAATTTATATGAATGATACGTATAGTTTTTATAACGAAAGTTTAAGCCCATGTGCACGTTTTTGTGCTGTGTGGTTACGATATTGGATTAATGAGCGCAGAGCATTAAAGAAGCACCAACATGTCGCCGACCAAGTCGTCAGAACCCAACTCGCCGGGCTGTGTCGGCGCGGCGTTGGCGACTTTAGTGTGCAGACTCCTTTATATATTATTTTAGTTTTAGCAAAGTCCCTAAAACATTTAGCTGCATTAATTCTCACTTTAACTGTCACGAAATAGGGCTCATTTTGAAAAGCGTGACAGTGCAATGAGTGTGTCAGCTAGTTAGCGGCCGCAAACAGAATATGAGCTGTATCGCAATCAGAGGAATCAGAGGCATTTTGTTTGATTTGCACATCTCGTTAGCGCGAGACGTGTTTATTGTGGAAGTGAGCAAGGCATGCTGCGACGCAGACTGCGACTGAAACTGTTTACTGGATTTTGAATTATTGTGAGATTTTCGGGTTTCTGATACAGTTTAGTGTCTGAAATGGTCGCGAATTGACCTTATATTGATGTGCTCTTTGAATAACTGTATTTTAATTAAATTTGAAGAACAATTTTGGGTACCTACAATCATCCTTATCATAAGCTTCGTTCTTCGTCTTCGTAGGTCCAAATCCCAGTGCGGGACAACTGATTCTTTCACGTGTTGCTAGGTACAAACAGAATATGAGCTGTATCGCAATCAGACGAATCGGAGGCATCTTGTTTTTTGATTTGCATCTCGTTAGCGCGAGACCTGTTTATTGTTGTACCCGTACGTAACCCCGGTCAGTACCCGGCTTGAGGGTTATTTTCAGCACTCAAATGTATTTAATGGAATGCCTTTAACAAGATCTGTTTGTTAAAATCGGGACTTTTACAAACTCTTTTTTGAGCAGACTAACAGACAAGCGATAGAAGTGCTCTTGGCCTGAGTTGCAATGAAGAGTCTTAGGTTTGGATCCTGCCTCTAGACACTTGACCACCCTGAATCGTTTCCGCTACCGAAAAACCCACACAATTTCCTGCTTATTGTGTTAAACGCTGCTCTAAAACCCAAAATGATTTTTATCTTTATTTACCTACCAAACAACGTTGCACAGTATTATTCACCTTAGCAACAATAACAAATAATAATAACTTAAATAATTCCGCTCCAAAAAGCTCTTTCAGCAAAAACAGCCAGAATCGATGGACAGCGTAAAAACAATTTGTAAAACTGTTGGAATGAACAACTCAATCGCGGCCGCGGCGGCGGAATTGTACCGACGTGTGTGGAATGCTGACAACATGTTAATGTAAGGCTCGTCACACACGACGCTTCATATTTTCAGTTAAAGAGACATCAGACGTTATTCCCCATCACTACTACTCATAAGCACAGTTCCACTGTTGAACGTGACTCCACCAAACTGTTTGCCACAATCGCCAAGCTTGACAGGCAGATACGTAACACCGCGAACGCCTATGGTGATATACTACACAAAAGGAAACTGCTGCGCTTCTTCTGGTAGGTTATTTTACTCTCTACTTTATACTTCAATTTCTTGATAGGCAAGGTGTGGTTTCTATAAGAATATTTTTGGGTTATGACGAACTTTTTTATATATTTTTTATATCCTTAAGAAAAGGTATTTATGATTCCAGAGATGCAGTTCCAGAGATGCATTTTGCATGCCACAACCACCAGGTTAAACGAATTATAATAGACTTTGAAAAAGAGACATATTAACCCATAGCATGCCCACAAATCGCCAGAACACACCCTAACACTCGTTATTTAGCTATTCACGTCACAGCACGCGTTCAAAAAGCGGCGAACAACGATTATAATTCGCAATCAAATGAACACGCCTCTACGTGTTCATTACGTACGTTTGTTACGTTAACGTTAACGGCAATTGGGCGATTAACGGGTTAAATACACGTTTATTTTTGACTTCGTTGAGTGAGGGCTGTCGGTTTGAAATGTGCTTCTGATGTGTCGATATTTTAATGCTGAAATTTGAAGTTTATTTTATTTATGACATTTATTTGTTTCGTCTCTAAGTCCTCTACTGTACCTATACTTTATTATTTTGAACAAAGCTCAGAAAAAATACTTATTATCACTACTTATGTATTATTTTGTTTTGAATAGAAGACTGGAAATCATTTATTTACGGTTCCTATAAAAATTACTGGAAGAACCCATAGTAGGCAAGATGTGTATTTCCCAGGAGTTAAAAACTAGTTTTGTCTTGCTCACATAAATCATTTTTGGATTTCTCTTTTCATTAACATTCCTTTATTTAAACTTCTCTGCTTCATAATGCTGATTATTTTGAGTAACTATAGTTAGAAAGGATATTTGAAAATAGTATTATTAATTAATATAACTTCTGATAACTTCATTTTACATTTTTGTTGTGTGTAAGATAAACATTGCAACAATGCTATTGGTGTTAAAATAAATAAATAAATATGTGCCACCCTTCACCTTCCCACGGAAGATTATAGCCCCTCGTATGAGATTAGAAAAAACATTATGTTAATACGTAATCCCTATTGTGATGTAACATACACTTTGTATTGGAAAGATACAAGCAACAATAATTAAAATAAATAGAAAAGTCGATGTCGTCCGTTTGGTCAATATAAACATTACAACATAAGATGTAATCAAAGTCATGATTACATCTTACGCAAACAAAATATTAAACAATGAGGATGTTATATTATTATTAAAGTGTCAAAATTTAGCTGGAGCTAAAATACCCATGAATACAAGAAAACAATATATTTTTGTTTTGTTTAATAACTAGAAAATTCTTACGGAAGATTTAAGAATAAAAATAGTCTCTTATTTTTCCATCAAACTGTTAGAGTACTGTTAGAGTTAGAGTGAAGTTGTAGACTTTTTCTACCTCTATGTAGATACTTCCCTACATTGCAAGCCTCCAAACTTAGTAATCCAACTCAGATTGAATTAAACATTAAACATTTGACGGAGGCTCCATTATGTGAAGCAATCTAAGTTCCCCAGGTCATAGCTGAGTTAAGTAACGCTAAGTTATATGCAGATCGAGTCGACTGCTGTTTGTTTTTGGGTAGTTGCTGTTCCAGGGTTTGATTGATTTTGGCTTAAATTCAGTTGACTCAAATGGATATCCAATGAACCTATCTATACTTTAGTTGTTTGCTTAGCAGGACGCAATGCCACTTTTCTTGATATTTAGAACGATTTTTCGGTAGCCAGTGGAAGATAAGTGGGAATCTTTGACAGTTTGCAGAACGTTTGCCCGCGCGATATTTTATATGACGGCTGTTACAAATTCGCTTTCGCGCTGAAAATATTTCGTAGGTGCGGCATGTACAGCTGGCGTTAGTCTTTGAACAAAATTGTATTTAAGTCATCTTTAAGCTTTGCTTTAGGTCCAAGGTATCTCTGCGCGCGATCAGAATGGGCAGTACTTATTCGAACGTCACATTACTCTCATACAAAACGCGTTGTCAGAATAAAATGGAACCTTTTCAGGTCCGACCGCTTTAGTTTCAGTTCGAAATAGTTTCATGTACTACTAACTCTATTAATGAAGTAGTATAGAACTTTCAAGTTAGGTACTAAAGGCTTTCATGCCATTCTGATACCGCGTGGGTATTACTTACTGATTATTAATATGTCTTACGCTCTTTTGAATCCTCAAAACGTTTTTTAAGATTTAAATATGCGTAAAAAATATATCAATATATACAAAATCTTCAAATAATAATAGAAATATACAAAGAATCTTCTCGAAAGATCTCACAACTGTTGTATTAGTCGGCACGTCCCGACTACCCTCACATCTCGTCCAATTACACGTGAACACAGATAATAAAGAAGAAGGCTTCAACTCCACACTAGGCGATTATTACGGCTAAATGACCGTCTTACGCCCCGGATGGTCAAAGTTGGGAGAGCTAAGCGACACCGCGGCGGGAAGGTTCCGGTTCCCAGTGGGTCACTTACAGTGTAAAATAATACTTTCTATGTCATCAGACCATCAGACAGGCTCTTTGGTCTGTCCACGACTCTGGATCACTATTCGATTACAATTATTTTGTAGGGGGCATTTGACCTACATGGTGCATAGCAATTTGGCTAACATCATTTTTTTAGATTCCGGTTTTCACCTTATGGGTCAATTTTTAAGTGGGTTAACTGGAATAAGCCTTTTTTTCTAAGAGGTTCACTGATAAATTAATTATGAACGAAATCAATGTTAGAAATGTTTTCAACTTTGAATCTCAGACAATGGTTTTCCTTCCACTCATAAATTGCACCACAAAAAGAAACAGCGGGGAGTACAGAGGGCCCTGTATTGCCATCATTACGGGAACTCATCTCCCGATGCGCACTATTGATAACTGAACCGTCGCAAAAACTGTTTCAAAGAACACCTTTAAAAATATATTGTTTTCAAAATGTCTGAGAATCGGAAGAGAGACTTTCGGTGCAGTGAACTGAAAGTTACAACTTATTTCCGTGCGTTATTATTGATAACCGGCATTTCTTAGCTTTGTAGTCAAAACATATTGTTTTCTTTGGGTATCAAAAATAAATAATATACAAAAATTATCCCAAAAAAATCGACTTTAACAGGACTTGAAGGCTTACGCACTATAATAACAAAAACTTTACCAATAAAATTGCTGGACAATCCATACAGCCGTCATCTAACCCCAAAGTAAGCAGAGCATGTGCTATAGATATGTAGGGACTACTAGATAACCGTTATACTTATCATAAAGCTGCATTATTTTGTGCCATCGTCCATTTCGCCTCAGAGATCGCAAAACTGCACGTTATCAAATCTTCAATAATAGAAACGACTCTCAAGCCCCTCCCTCTACATCTAAAACTATCAAGATAGACAGACACCTTATGCTTATCATTTCCATATTCTCTCCATTCAGCCCCGAAACTGTATTCAGCCGTCATTTATCCACCCTTTAAACTTTTTATTTCAATCCTGTTGACCCTTCAGTCCCGTAGGGTCCGATTGCGACAAGCCAGTTATCTCGCCTCACTAAACTTATTAAAAGGGTAGTCCTGATTGGCTTCCGACCCTAGTTGACCGACGACGTGTATTTTAAATAGTTCTTTAAGAAAGGGCCGATTTATTTTTGGTTCGATAAATCGGTAAATTGCCTGGTTTGGAGACCTTTGATTTTGATTGAAGTTTATTAAAAGGATTGGCTTCCGGGAAAAGTTTGTTACATTTGGTATTTGATTGAATTATTTCGTGGAATATAACCAATTGAAGCCGGCATCAGCATATCCATTTTTTTTTCAACTTTAGACCTTGAAGTTTCAACATCAGTACGATGATAACGTTTTATCCCAAAAAACCAGACATCATGAAATAATGAAATCACTGGCGATAATGGTAATAAAAAAAATCTACTTCTTATTTAAGTAAGGTCCTAGGGTTCCTCTAAAGTTTCAAGCACTGTAATCTACTCAGACGAGACAAAGGAAATGTAAAAGCGATAGGAATTGAACAAAATTGTCAATTCTACGCGATTTGGTCCAAACCGGCAGAAGACGTTCAGATTCTTCAGATACACAGTAGTAGTAGGAAGCAGAAGGGAAACAGTAGATAAGTTATGTGATCTAAAAAGCCATAAAATTTTTGTTAACTTGGCTTTCAAGTAGTTAAGTAGTCTATTGAATAGTTTATTTTGGGGAACCACCCGCCTACCTTTTATCTTTCACTGAAAAATCATGTCACAAAGAATGGCATTGGTGATTGGACATTTAATTTTGACGAAATAAATTAAAATAGGATACTAATTTAATACAAGCCTGCCTTCTTCGTTAGTAAAACCAGTAGTTTTGAAAATATGACTTACTTATTTTAAATAACATACGATTTAGATGCGCCAATGTTTTTATTAAACGACCACACCTACCTTTTAATTTTATTCAATCAGTGCGTCTTTTCTGCACTTGCTCCAAGTGTCTCTACCGTGGGTCCTTTGTGTTTGGTTAGGACCGAATCTTGAGGATTTGAATGTTGAAGCGACTTAAAATTATCATAATCCTGCATTTGTGCCTTTAAGTTTTCTGCATTATTTGCAGCTTAGAATCTTGAGTGGATCGGGACATTGATCTGTTTACCTGGGAAGGGGTTAGCTCCCGTCTACTTTTTGTAGCGACACTTGTTATAAACACATCTTGAATGAATGACTTAACTGTTTATTGAATTGTTGGTTGAGAATGACGGAAGAAACAGATGACCCATCCATCTGATGTGGTTTTACTTTGCAATACACATACCTTACCCACGCTAGGTCTAAGCCTAAGCCGGTACTAAGAAAATTATATTAATTGATTGTAATTTTCTTTGTCATTATAGGCTTTGTTACTATTTAAAACTAGAAACTTTTAGTAATTGTATTATTTAAGAGAGAAATAATATAAAGTGTTATTGATGTTCGTGTCTTTTTGAATTTGCAACAGTAGAAATAAATCAAACTTTTTGGGAAGACTTGCCTACCTAATTAGAATAATAATCATTGTCAAAATATTCACGACCTCATAACACGAACTACGAAAACGAGACAAATCTTACATACAGGGTGTAGGCATGTAATCACCAAGTTGTCTGACAATCGAGGCGACACAATATTTGCATATGCCCCCAGGCGCAAATGTGCACAGTGAATTTTATAAATCTGGGTTACTTTCTATTTGCGAGAGTGCTAAAATATGTTAGCCTCTAAACAGTTCTTATCAGTTCAAAAATGGTTTTAGCCTAGTGTAAAACAAGAAAATGTTGCCCGTGACTGACACCGCATACTATTGTGTGACTCAGAGTTTTTCATAACATAAAAAAGGAGTTGAAAACACTAATAATTTTTTTATATAATTATTATGTAGATTTCAGCTCTATGGGGCTGCGGTCGACCTTTTATTTTATTTTTTTATTAAAGTTCCGCACACTTTTTGTCTTAGCACCAAACCAACTAACAATAAACATAGTTTGCACTGCCGCGCCGCCAACGCCAGAATTTTTATGAGTCCTATTGTTCATTTAATATTTTCTAGATATTACCAATTTAGGCTGTGGCTGAAATGTAGGGGCGCGAACAACCGCCGACACTAACTTTCATTTACAAATCATTTGTTGTTGCATGTTGGGAACACCCTGTATACTGTATAGTGGATGTTTCAATTGAGATCACACATTTGCATACATTTTGAAAATCATATGAATATAAAGTTATTTAAATTATTTTGTCGTTGTTTATTGAGTTTTTCAGACAAATTGGTTTTTCTTTTAAGATGGGTTTGAGTACGTTTCTTCGTATTACGTAAATTTTTATTCACCTGTTTATTGCATTTAAATGTTTGGTGGTGAAGGTATAAGCTCCACATGAAAACTGAAAATCACAGGACAGATCAAGCCTAACTAAATGAAGCCCATACCTACCCAGCAGTGGGTCATTGTGCAGCCCGCAATACCTAATAACAATGTTGGTCGTCTAGCCCCATAGCAAGCATAGTTTCTGATAAGAAACATGATGGCTTAAATAATATAGGTACTACATTTTTTTCACATGGCTGGTTGGTGATTATGATAATGAGGAAGACAGTAGGTACCCACGAGCCACCCTTTACCCTTTCCCCCTTCACATTGAATCGCCAAAGCACCTAAATGAATTTTCATCTCATTTAAATATTGATTTAAAAGGTCGAAAATAAATGTTGACCTTGCAATTGTCCACACTGATTGGGTGGACGCGGACACAGACGGACCACCCCGGATGGACGGACTCGGTTCGTTTGATGCCATTTGTTTGGCGATCGAGGCGACCTCTGCATTACTACAATTGGATTTGTTAGCGAAGATGAAAGAACAAGAGGTTTCCAAATTCTGACCTTTATTACTTTGTATTGGAAGATCAGATTTGAAATTAGTTTTACTTTAAACGCGTAGGTTTGCACCTTCTTCCTGCCGGAGTTATAAAATGCTTGATTGTTAATTTTCAAATGCTTTAAAAGGTCCCTGTTTAACGACTTTTTTTTGACTGTACCATTTCTAGTCGCTGGATTGGAACGACTTCCTAGAAACTAGTTTCAAATCATCCTTTTTAAAATCCATCTTGTTCTTCGTCGTATGCATCGACGGATCGAACCAAGTCATTTTCGTCTTTTTCGAACCTGTATTAGGTTTAGAATGCGCCCTTCTACATAAAGCCACGGGTGACTTATCACAAACCCTGTCAAAACACGTCACAATCATGATTAGCCGAAGCTCACAAAAGGGTGTCGCGCAAAAAGTTTGACAGCTCGTTACGCGGGGAGCGGGGGCTAATTGGACACTACCTGGCAAGGGGAGACGGGGACCAGAGAACTACTCGTATTGTGTGGAATTGTGTTTGAGATGACGCAGATCTTGTGTTTGACATCTGTGTGGGAAGAAAGGTTATTTGGAAACTAGAAGTGATTTTTTTTAAGTATTTATAGTTTTCTATTTGCTATTTGTAGATATAGTTGTTTGTACGATAAGATGTCTCGGCTTGACCAACAATAATCTGAGTTTAAGTCACGATATCTCCTTTCAATATTATTACCTAATAACTAATTTGGTTTTCGACTCCTACGTCACTTGACCTCGTGGCGCAATTGGCAGCGCATCCAGTACTGAGGGAGGATTGCGGGATCAAGCCCCGTCCAAGTCGATTTTTTTGGATTTTATACTTAAGTTTTTTTAGAAATTACCCCGGGTGCGAGGGCTTACGCACGATATTAACAAAAACCTTAACAAATTACCTCATCGGCACATGTCCACAGCTAAACCAAGGTAATATTATCCTATGCTAAACCTTTAATACAAGGGGGGGTTTTACCAAAATCACCACGCAGCAGGCGGCTTGGTGATCGTAGGGGGGGAGTTTAATATACACAGGCTGCTGTTCTTCCTCTGGTAGGTTCCCTCAGTCGACTCTCTAGACATACACGGGCGGAGTAGGAGCGTCGGTTCTTACCACCACGACACCCACGGTCAACAAAGTAGCCACAGTCGATATATAGAATCATTTATTCATAAAAAAAAACATTACATAGGTTGGTTAGTAATGCCTTAAAGCCTAGGTATGTTAGGTTTGTCTAGGCAATGGGTTCTCATCCTATAGTATCTATACTAAAAGCTTTTTATGTTTGATGGAGTAGTAGTTTCACTCGTTTTTTTTTGTTCTTTGTTCATTTATTGAAGTAACAAGCTGCCTTACGTGACAGAAATCAAAAATATGGGTTATTCCAGTATTCCCCCTGACATCCCCCCTAAGGCTTTATTTCCGTGTAAGTGTTAATTTTATAACTTGACCTTTTCTAAGGGTACATAAAATGTACAAAAACTCTTTATTGTTATAATACAAGTTTTTCATTTTGATTTTGAATAAGTGGTTTAACACTTTCATTGCCTTTCAGCTGCAGCAGCGCCGCGCCGCCGCTGTGGGGTGCTGGCAGTAAATGTGATAACGCGTTCAAGTTCGTCGTTGGCAGTCAAAGTGGCGACGATCAAAACCTATTACACAATCTCCAAAAGGCACGCACACTGCTTTTTCTCGAAATTTCCTAGAAGATATTTTTGCTGCAACTTTGCAGACGCGACGTAAATAAGTAAAGATATAATGAGGTATATTAGATGTAAAAACCCACGTCGAATTAACCCTCAAATGCGCACGCATTAAGAAGCCCCCTAAGCCCGGCTGCATTTAATCTCTGTAATTGGTCGAAAGCTTATGAAACTTGTTATGAGTATTACGAATGCGGCTCGCCAGCCTCGGAATTAAATAACATTGGATAGCCGAACTCTGCCGTGGTTCTAACTACAGATGGACCATTTTGAAGCCTTTTTGTGCTTCAGTGAGGACTCATTTTACTGAGTGTTAGTAGAACATTTTGCAGTTGGAATTTCGATGGAATATCAAAATGAAAGTAGAAAATCCTTGAAAAAACCACCTGCTTGATGGGTCTGTTTGAAAGAGAAACTTATGATGTCTTATTGAGGCATTAGTAAATAAATAGGAAAGTAGGTGTGTCATAAGAATATAGTACTTATTCAAGCTACAATATCTTTATTATGAAAGAAAATTATAATCAAATAATAGAAACAAATTAGACTAGTACTTATTTACAATTAAAACATTTGACCTAATTGCAAACAATAATAATTCAAGTTACTTAATAATCAGTTTTTAAAACTATGAACTGTCTGTAGTTGTAAAATCTTTGACTCGCAGGTAATACATGTTCCGATATTGCGGAGAAGGCAAAGTTTTCCATTTTGCGTGGGGCGCTCGTGTAGGTCGAACTTATTTTTTCGTGAAACCTGCATTTTACTTACGGGACGTACCTAAGAATTTAATCTTTTAAATTCAGTTTAAACATGCCAGCAAAGGCGAATTTAGGCACAAAACGTTTTACGCGGAGTTCCAAATTCGAAAAAGTTGCATCAACCGTTTCTGATTGGTCGAATGCATTCGTTTCCAGTCCAGTGGACGCGCGCGTTCAATAACAGTCGCCAATCATGCGGCGTTCGAAATTTAAAAAAGCAAAATGGACGAACGCCACCGTTACTAATTTGACACGTGACGTCACATTTGTTCTGCTGCTGTCATTGGGCCATCGGGCACTGGTAATATTGAAAAATTAATTGAGTTTTTTGTACTAACTGGCAATTGTTTCCTAAATTCAACATCGAAACCCTTTGTCACCGAATAGTGGCTATTGTCTCCGGCTGAAGCGCGGTGGCGCCATTATAACGGCAGCCAATAGAGTTGACACCAATTATCAAGTGGGTTCACTCAAAGTGCCTAATGGAAATTTAAACACTCGTTTCCGTGCGCACAATGCAGCGGCGACACCCCTAATTGTCACTTTTTTACACTTTATTCCTCAGTTAAAGTGTCGAATTGGCCATTGTTGAGGTGCAATCGTGCGGCAGGACAGTCCTCTCGACGGCTTTTTAGTTTTTGTCACTGGCAATAGATAGAAGAGAAGTGGAATTTTTGTTCGGCGATGCGTTGCGCAAGGAATGCTGGCTTTTGTGAACCTCGCGTAGTTTTGATTAACTTTTAAAAGACAATCAATGCCTGAAAATTGCCTGAATTCCAATTCAAAAACTAAATTTTGTTTCAGTTTAAATTTAGTTTTTTACAGTTTGACTACGTGCTTGTTTACTGTTAACTCATCTGTAGTCTGTGGCAACTAGTTAAGTGTATTGTACCTAGATTGAGCCTTTTCAACAAAAATATACCTACTATATTTACTTGTAGTATTGAGTAGTATTTTTTTTACACTTCGTATTTGATTATGTAGTAGGGCAAGTATAAGCATAAGTTATGTTGCAGATGTAAATACTCACATATTTTTTCCTGTTATAAGTAGAAAACTAAAATTTATGAAAAGACGCTCATACCTATTCGAAAAGTTAACATGAGTTAATTTCAGCGTAAAATAATTTCTGAGTAAGCGCCCTAAAGCCACATTGAAGTTTATAATCAAAAAACTCTACTTACCTACACTATGAAAAAGAAAATGATATAAACTTTCAATCCAAATCATCTGATTCACTATCTAAGCGCCGATGAATATAAATCAATTCAGTGTGATTGGCACATTCGTTACTCTGATCCGCGATCATCCTGATATCACTAATGAAATCGAAACATAGGGGCAACGGGATTGTGAAATTAACAGTTTGGATAGATTCGACGAGTTAGGGTGAGGGCTTATCATTTTCTATTAGTAGAGCTTTTCAGCAGCACATCCAGCTGCGGATGATGATCATGACCTGGGCTTTTTATAGGGCTTGTTTGAGAGTATTAGCTACTACCGATTCACCTGTTTCAGCTGCCATTTACAATTGCTGCACACCATAATTGAAAGTAAGGTAGGAAGGTTATTAAATGCCTGCCTTCAAAAAGGGTAATTACCAGCAAAAAATTAGAGATGCTATGAGACTTGCAAAACAATTCAAGTTGACGAAGGCTGCTGGGCGGTCATCAAACTTACAACAATATGTTTGGTACTGAAGCTGTTTTTACAAGGCGCTGCTTCACCATGAGCATTCGCTTGTAATGTAACATTCTAAGACTAGTCTGTGGGCATTACGTTACACGTTACAATACTGTCTCCCTGACTGGCGGTCACGGGTGTAATGGTTAAATTTATCTAAATGTTACATAACTGGCGAATGCACCCGGTGAAGGAGCGCCTAGAGCTCAGAATTCGGAAGAAGCTGTAGCAGGTTTTTGACTGGGCTAACGTATCGTATCACAGCGAAAATTATACTCTAGCGCGCCGCCTTGAAATCTGTCAAAAATCCGGTACCTAGCATAGCAGGTATATTTAACTTCAAGTTTCTTCAGTCCTAATCAATACATAAATTCAAATCTCCAAAGCTTTAATTACATTAATCAGTACTTTTACTCGCAACACTCACACAAGTGCTGTTCAAATGAAACAGCGAGACAAGCAAATACAGACGCGTCTGTGCTTTGAGGTGTACTAACGCAATTTACGCCCGGCAAGCGCAAACTCATTTATTGACATGGAAATTTAAGGTTTTAATACAATTTGTATTTAGATACGACACTGTGTGATCGGTATGGATGTTAAACTTTCAGCACAGGTAGGTAATGTTTAGATCTCAATTAGGTACTTGTGTGAAGAAAAGTATCAATTTATTACAGCGAGCGAGCGAGCGTAGGTCGTGCCATGCCATACCAATGGAGATTGTCTTTTTTTCTATCTATCATTAGTTCATTCCTTGATATCTGAAATAAAGAAAGAAAAGAAAGAAAATGTTTTTATTTACCTTAAAAACTTCTACACAGAACGAGAACTCATGCTACAAAATAATACTAATTACTACATATATACAATTCTATTAATCGTTCTTTAATATTATGTAACTGTTTAGGAGGAGGTAAGTATTTAAAAATTTCAGCTTAATCCGCTGATGTTTTTACGTAGGTACGCTGATCATCTTTATAATTATCTATTATTATACAATGAGAGAAAAGAGAGAACTGTACACGAGGTTTGATCATACAACCGGCTGTACCCGTGCAAAGTAGTTGAAACCCGTTGTGCAATGTTAGCAAGGTTTTTATTAGGTATCGCAAAGCATAAAAGCATCGAAAGGCCAATTAGGTTTGATTATGCTAGGCTAGGTGTTAGTTCAAATTCAAACCATAAATTAATTTCAACTATCAATAATGATGGCTATTTATGGAAATCGCCGGTAACACTAGTTTATTCCCTCGGCATTAACAGCACGTCCATTTAATTCCTGGCGACAATCAGGCAAATCACGTGCTAAACGTTCATATCGCACGCCCCCTGCATGCATTATAAGGAAGTCTTTCAGGTACGTTGACTAATTTGATCATTATAGGGTAGTGTCCTGGGTAAAAAATATATTATTCTAATTAGTCCGTCAGTTAGATTGTCAGAAGATATTGGATAGGTATTATTTCTGTTGTCAATCAAACAATAAATTACAAAAATAAAGCGCGTCAAAGTTTGGGAGTGGGGGCTAGTGACGTCACACCTTGCTAAAAAGTGTGGCAAGGTGTGACGTCACGCAGAACTTTAGCTGGCTATATCTTCATCATTTTTTGTTTAATGGGTACAATGCCAAACTCGATGCTTTTAAACAACCACTCAACACACAAAACTCAATGCTTGTAAACAAACCGCCCATATCTAAAATGTACTCTGTTGCCACGTCTTTTATACGGAATTTACATTACTTGTCGATTTGTGATCCTTCCTTCAGTGAAATATTCCTTACAATTAATATCTGAAACTGGACGCAAGCGAGTTTTAGTTCTTGTGTCGTGGCTTGTTTAGACACATTCTACATCGAGTTTGGCTAGTGTATAGGCTCGTTTATACCTCGATTATGAGCAACGATTTAGTTTTTTGGAACGATATCTATAAACAATTAGTTTGAGAGCCCTGACAATGTCTTATCTATGTAGGCATTAATACATATGTTTTGTTGTTGATATTGCACAAACCAAACACATACATAATAAACGCAACACAGACTTTAAGTGATAATAATTCACAATAATGTCCCCCAAAGATGGGGCTTTGGTTTTTGCAATATCAGCAACAAAACATAATAATACTTACATAAAAACCTATAGGTACTGGGGACGTCCGACCGCAATTGATAAGGATCAGTTAAGGTATCTGTAGATTGTTTGCAACAGTCTGCAGCTAGCTCAATTGTTTCAATTGTAAATACTGGTTCTAATTTGTTTTATATTAGGTGTTTGATTGTTATTTTCTTTGTAATAAAGAAAAGGCAGAGGCATGTGTATCAATATCAGTCATCCCTTGTATTCCCTGGCCCAATTTTGCCGATGTCTTTTCTTGCCAGTTCCTGATTTCAGAATCCCATGTCCAGCACACACAGGTTTGCGGAGATCGGCTTCTGATACGGGAAATCAAAGCTGGGAGGGTTTACGTCAATAAGCCCCTTCCGAGGGTCAACTTATTTAGGAATTGATAAACCCTTGCCCTCGCTGACAATAGTGAGGAATGCCTGATTATTCTGACAGGCCAGTGGAACTTGGGCTGGTTGGTAGACTTCATTTAAGAGTCTACCCAACCACCGGCCTGTCAGAATAATAGGTTCGTTCATACCTTGAATAAGAGCGACGATTTTGTTTTTTGGAACGATTACATTATTCAGTTTGTTTGAGAACCCTGACAACTTCATAATTATGTAGGCATCAATATGTTTTGTTGCTGATACTGCACAAACCAAACACATAATAAACACAATACAGACTTTGAATGATAATTACTTTACAATAATGTCACCCAGAGACGGGTCTACGGTTTGTGCAATATCAGCAACAAAACATATTAATACCTACATAAATAGTAATTTATTTATTTCTTAAATAAAGGCACAACTAACAACTATATTTTAAACTTATGTATACGAGTTACATAATAAATTAAGTGAAAATATAACCGACTACGTTGTACTCAAAGAGATAGTAAGCATATCAATAATTATCGCTACAGTTTGCTGACTCTACAATACTACAACTAATATAAATAAAACTAAACTTAATTTTACTAGATACGAAAACACATTTAAAACAATGAAACAATAATTAAAACAAAAAATTAAAGGCAGATAGAATTTGGGATATAACTTTTTAAGACCTTTTATTTCTTCCTGTACCTACTATTCGCGAATTTGTCAATGTCTACAACATTTACATTGTAGGACTCTATCATAAGCTGTATAGGCGTATAGAATATGACATTGATCTCATTTATTCAATAAATAGTGTCGGTAGTTGTACTGAACATTGAATTATTCAGATTGAAATAACTTATGTCGAAACCATGACCGAGACCGTGGCGGTCGCGTAAGAATCGCACCCCCGATTCAGCCTGAGGACGTCGTAAGAGGCGACTAAGGGCTCATATACACGGACTGCCCGTTGTCGACGACAAGGCAACTGCACCCGTCGACGGTAGTTGTCGACGCGGCAACGTACAAAGTTTTAAATGCCATGCCATGCCATGCCATTTAAAGCCTATGACAACCGCCCTGTATCAAAACGAATCTTCCCTCCGCCCAAATTCTTTTTCACTTCTGGCCAATGGGCTTCACGCAGTGTCCACCTCTTTCTCAAACAAACTCTTTACCGAAACAATAGTTCTTCTTAGACTGGTTCACCTACTGCCCAATCCCAAGAGAAGGCCCTTTTGATACTGCTAATAAAATTCGTGACCTCCAGATAAGTAGGTCCTGTTTAATACATCTTTATCAACAAAACTCGTAAAACCGTTTTATAGAGTTTCTAGATAGCCTTCGGTTTTGGTGAGCGATTACAGCAGTGATAGGCTCGCAACCTGTCACTCGAAATAATAACTTAAATAAAGGACCATAAATATTAAAGTTGGATATGCCTTTGACTACATAGCTAGAAAAAAATTGAAGTGGAAGGAATCACATAGAAATACACAAATGAATCCTTATTTTGTGCCCGACCGACGCAGACATAAATTTGAGGTTTCATGCGATTTCATGCATCAAATTCTAAACTTTTTGGCGCGTTGTCGAAAAGGTGTGCGTTCAGCCGAACAAAATCACAATAATCCTAAGTACTAATATTATAAAGCGGAAAGCTTGTAAAATCTACGTTTTTGTTACCTCGGATCTCCAAAACTACTAAACAGATCAAGATGAAATTTGGCATGCATTTAGAACATAGCCTAACTTAGATAATAGGCTACTAATTATAATGAAAAAAAAATTGAGAGGTGTCAAGGGACACCCGGATGGAACGAAGTTCTTTTTAATTAATTAGTGAAGGAATTGTAATCGTCGCGACACTACACTGTTCAATGCAAAATTGAAAGACGAAACGAAAACAACTGGCTTGCTTTCTATAAGAGAAAGAGAGGGACAGACAGAGAAACACGCGCACGTCACACGGCTTACAACTGTATCAAAAAAACTGTGGCAAAAAAAAGCGGCTTATAACTGCTGCAAAAAAAAGTTGAAAGCAAAAAATGTCGTTACAACGTTTGGTCTTAATTTTTTCCGTCTAGCCCCCTTTCGCAACGCGCGATAAGGAACTTCGTTCCAATATGCGTGCGAAACCGCGGGCAGAAGCTAGTTTTAAATAAAACAAGCACATTACAGGCTTGGGATTTGTTAGACATATTCTCAACCAAATATTGCTGTGAAAACAAAACTTAGTATTTTAAGATCAGTAGGTAGGTACCAAAGTCCAAGCGTCAAATCAGCTTATTCGCTTATTACATCGCGTTGCACCCGGCCATGTGACCAATCAGGGGCCGTGACACGTGTCATTTCGCACCCCTTTGATGCGCATTCCTCTGTGGGGTGCGCGCGGACCGGCGGGTGTAACGCGGCGTGTTTAATATTCTGGTCAGTTGGACGTAAATGAGATGCCTGTAGTTGTATACGTAAAAAACTGTTTAGGTCAATTTAACAAAAATATGTCCGGCGAAGTGCCTAAAGCAGCTTTTCTCAATGTGATGCTTTCAAAAGTACATAGACAGATTGAGCCTATAAGTTGGTTTGGTAAGGAGGATCCTTACCAAACCAACTTATAGGCTAACAACTGCCAAAAAGTAAGTACACCGCCTTCTCCGTAAACACAACCAACCTCTGTAAATAACGCGAGCGTCCCCCAAAAAAACGCAATCTAATGCAAATTACGATGACAACACAACGTATCTATTCCTCAATTGTAACTCTATCTACCGCCTATTCGATTAAGCTTGTATGTCCCTTTGTCTGTTTAAATGGCTGTGCTGTTTTTGCAAAGCCAAATAAATGTATCTTTACGTATCTCTAACGTGTTTAAATAACGCGCTGAAGAAATAAAATTTACAGTATTTCAATATCAAGCGTTTTCAGCACAATCCACGCCCAAACTAGAATCCAGTTTTTAAATTACTCTATTAATTTTATTAAAAAAATATGTATGTGTAAAAACAGCCCCAAGCGTGTTTTCCCCGCCGGTCTGCCACAGCGCAATAAACCCCGTGGGACGCGTGCAGAGCACATTGCCTGTGACGGATCAACATTATCGTTTGACACTGCATTTATTTAACTGGACCTTTGTTCATTATTTTATACTGGGTTTGTACCAGCCCGAGTGAAATTATATTGGTATTGGGTAAAAATCTGCTATTTTTGATGAACGTTTTCGATCAAGACCGACCAGCAGACTTTTCTGTGTAGATAAGGACATTAGAAATAAAATCCTGGAGTAGACGCACGTACCTAATTTTTTTATTTTATTTTTTATGTTAAAGGAGTTCTGTCAACATGACTATGTCACTCCCGTAGATAAAAAAATATTTATTGCTTATATTATAACATTTACCTATTTTTAATTTAGTTGGTGGCAAAAAAATATACCACAAAATATTGATTACAAGACAGATTTTTAGATTCTGCAAATTAAAGTTATATCGATCGCTTTAACGCGGTTTAAAACTTCGCCAGGAAATAAAAACAGAAAGGTACAAAACATGATAATATACTCGATATTACTGTAATTACACATTTTTAAAATTAATTAATTTCGTGGCGGAAATTAAACCCACCCTCTGTTAAAGTTAGTTCTTGTCTAACCCAACAAAATCAACCCCTGTGACGTGCACAGGGGTTGATTTTGCTGGACCCTGTCCGGTCCATCTTCGCTCAGAAATAGCAGTTATAAATCTAGGGACAGTCAGAGAACGACACAATAAATAGGAACTCAAGCGCATCAGCGTATGAAATCTAAACATGGCTCCGCTGATTTACGATATTGGACGCGAGAGGGCGCGACCAGCGGAACCGATCGTTTTCTGCTTTGTGCTGACCTTGTTTAGTTGTTTTGTTCATAGCATTGATGCCGTGGAATACTCTTGATAAATAAACAAGCAATCACTGTAATAACATGTAACGTGTAAATTCGATTCCTCAAGAAAGCTAACTAGATTCGTAGCTAGCTCGATAATTATAATTAATCTGCTTACATAACTGCTGACATAATAGGATATTGTACTCTGTATGCGAAAAAATCTAAGCAATATTATTGAGATAGCTTCGGCAAAAAGCAGTCGGAAAACGTTAGTTTTAGTTCATAAAATAGCAAACTAAATTTTAAAATTCAATTCAAAGGTTTCAGCTTTTTTAATCTGTTTCATAAGACCATTAAATAGTAGTCGCCATGTTATTACGTCATACGGCTATGTAAAGTTAGATGTGTCAACTTACCTTTATTCTACAACATACAAAATATCACTACCTCTATATTTGTTTACACAGCCAACTGACGTCATGACCACAGAGCAGTTATGGCGTCCACTGCGTCCAGCGTTTTCGTCAAATTACGCGCGAAATTTGAAAATGCAAAATTTAAATGCATTTTTATGGCACTTAGGGGTCCGGCGGAGGATGACTTTCCCATACAAACGTAGTACCAAAATAATTTGTAATTTGAGAAATTTTCACCATGGTCTGCTATTATTTGTATTAAAATAGTATTTATCTAGGTTCCTGACACAATTTTTTTTCAAAATACCTTTCTGAAATGAAATTAAACCGAATCGCATTTTTACATCAAAGAATGAATGTTTTCTTAGTATTTTTCTAGAGAAGTATTTTGAAAAAAGCTTGTGGCAGGAACCTAAATAAATACAATTCTAATACAAATAATAGCAAACCATAATGAAAATATTCTCAAATGAAAAATAATTTTGGTACTACGTTTGTATGGGAAATTCATCCTCCGCCGGACCCTTATCGATTGAATACAAATGTTGTGAATTTTAAGTGGTACTTAAGCACTATAGAATCTACTTGAGACACTTTTCAAAATTTGGAGTAATACCCTATAAACCGCAGAGCCCCCTTAATTTTAAGTAAAAAGCCAATTATTTCTCCAGATGTAAGGCCAGGCTTGAATGTCCTCCTCAGCACACATACCATCCACTGCTGCCATACCTCCCCGAACAAGGGGGGTTTCGTCATAAGCATCTCACTTCACTGCAAAATTTCAGCCTGATCCGTTCAGTAGTTTTGGCGTGAAGAGGTGACAAACATCCATACATCTAATTTACACATTTATAATATTATCTTTGTTATATTAATACTAAGTACCTTAATAATTTAACCGCCACTTATTATATTAAAATCCATTTCAAAACTATGATATTATTTTCTGGTTGGAAACGTAATCCTCTTCATAAATGACAAAGGCCCAGTTCCTGAAGCCGTACAATGGAGAGTTGTACAAAATGGGCAAATCCTACATTTTGCGAAATATCCGAAGTTGTTTCAGCATTGCAGAACTTCACACTTTATGGGCTTCTGTGCCTTGTCGCATTGCCACTACTTAGTGATAATTTCTATATCACTACTTAGTGATAATTTCTGGGCGATGTAATGTACCTATTACCGAACAATAGATGATTTTGTCGAATGAGAGAAGAGAGAAGTTTCTTCTTCAAGTGTTTAGAGTTTTGTAGACTTGGCCAACATTCGGGCTCTCGAGGCAGGAGCTGTCTTCGAAAAATTCTATTGAACTCCGTCTTTTGCGTCACGTACTGTCATACAAGAACCAAAAATCAGAGCGATGACTTTATTTCCTTCATTATGTCATTTGCAATTTCCGACGTGTCGGAAGAGAAGAATAAAGCCTGAAGTAAACAAAGCACTTTGAGTTTCAAGTTTTGTTACGGTCGTGTCGTCGACTGGATCGAAATAATAATAATAAGAAATGGCAAGGGACTATACCTAGACGACGGCCGAAGTGGATCAGCACTTCGGGTCGTTGCGCCTTGTCAGTAAATACCTAACCTTAAGTATTTATTAAGAAATTAATTCATATCTAATAACTAACATAAAACTATGCTCGTTGGTTTGACTTTCAAAGCTTATGCTGAAATAATAATGGAAATCTATAGCTGTAATATACATAGAAAAGTAATAATGTTTTAATCAGAGCGAAAAGCAATGCAATGAATTTTCATACAACCAGATAGGGGAGGTGGGGAAAACAGGCAGCGTTATGGAAATTTAATTATTTTATAGTGCGCACAATAAAACGGGTTTTAGGGAGGCTCTGGCGGGACGTAATGTATTGTAACAGTTCGCAGAAAGGTTTCTAGGAATAGTTCGGATGGTGGGCAATGTGAGCATGGCAGTTATAGTGTGTATAGTAGAGCTTTCAGTGGCCTGTATTACACGTGGAATATAATCGGCACATTCTGAAGATTCAGAAGTTCTTCTATCCTGTAAAATTTATCAACAAAGAAAATACAATCAAATAATAGAAATAAATTAGAACTAGTATTTACCTACAATTGAAACAATTGACCTAAATGGAGACTGTTGACTCTTGTTTGAATGAAAAAGTACAAACATCTTCACTTCATTTTAAGAATAAACAAGTTCTTCCCAAAACCAAATTGAATTCGCCTCACAAACAATTAAGAGCCAAGAAATTAATTGTGAATTTCACGTAAAGCCTAAATTATAAACACAATTGACAATTAAACAAATCCGGGATCCGGATGAGCGCAGTCGGGCGGCGAACGAAGACGGCCGGTGTTCGTTCCCACCGCCTTCACCCGGCCGGCGCCAGGGTGGGGAGACTGGGGTACAGGAACGGGGTATAATGTATAACGGGCATCTGGAATAGCATACATAGGCATAGAATTATTTTTATTTTCTTGTTTATTGAGGTTAATACATTAGCAAAAAAATATAACACCCGCAAAATTATAAATTATTCAGGTAAAAAACAAAAAGTAAAACTGCATTCAGTTTCGGGTGAACGCACGGAACGCAGCCATATTGGCCCTTGTTCTGTGACGTTACACTTCACATTTTTAACTAAAAGCGCTTCGTTCTTCGTTGATTATTCAATCAAAATAAAATTAGTTACAAATAAATTATAAAAATTCAAATTTTACTCTACAGAAAACCAATGAAAAAAAAATGCGAAATAATACAAAAAGATATCCCGCCGAGAACCTCTTGACAATACAAAATGTGAAGTGTGACGTCACGTTCGCTCTTGCCGATCATGTTGCTATACTGCGATTGATTGATATTTAAAAGATATTTTAGTGAGAAAATGTGCGAGATAATTGCAATATCCAAACTAGTACCCACTCTTCGCACAGAGTAGGGAAACCGCCCTTAGTGCGTCCCCCGGTGCCACCCATCCGAGTAATCAGATGAAATCCGTCAACCGGACAAAAATTAACCGGCATTTTCATATTCAAACTTAGAAACTGGCTAATTTGAGGAAATTATTAATTCGAGAGCTTGCCGAAAGTTGAATTATTTTAGGAAGGACCTTCTTTAATATGGAGAAATTAACAAGTCTGTTCATTAACCTCTTTTAATATTTTAGTTCATCTATGATCAAGAAATTTTGAAATAAAATTGCCTTTATTTCCTTAAACGCAGCAGTAGATGCAGCAGTGCGCGTGAAGTGTGACTTTTATTGTAAAAGGTTAGACATTTTTTTTCCTTTGGAGTTGACTACCAAAAACTCCAACAAAAAAGGGAACCCACACTCTAAAAGCACCAGAAAATGCTTGAATGCATCAATCAGTGTTGCACAACACATCAATCTCTGCTAATAACCGACAGGAATAATTACGTCGTTGTAAAAGCGCATGCGGAGCAGGGCGGGCGGCAGGGCGGGCGGCTGCGTGAGCGCTGACGCGGCAAATTTGATCGCGCGGTTTCGGCTTACTGGGTACGTTTAGTTGTTTTCGTACAGGCTGCTCTTGAAACTCAATTTTTACCTGTCGATAAGTTTTTTAGCAGGAAAAAATTAAATACTCGAGTATTTTTTAACTAAGCTATAGTGAAATTTCTTTCTTTATGATTTAACCACCAACTTTAAGGAAAATATCACCAATGGTTGGAAACATGCAATGGCTGATGTAGTAACGCATCACAAATCAGAAAAGCTGCATTTGAAATCCCTTTTTTAATTGTCTTTCCGGTATTTTAACGTAAATTAATTTATTACGCATTTTATACAGAAAATTTATGCTTGTAAAAGATTGCCGAGTAAATTTACCTACGACAAAGCAAGCTTCATTCAAACTCCGCAGCAGCCGCCCCCTGTATAAGTGCAGCGGCGGAGCGGTTCGCGCGCAAAGAACCGTGAAATTGGTATATTCGACGATCCAATGAATAATTAATATTGTAACGTGCTGCCATATCTAGATTAAAGCAGATCGCATCTGCATGCATCAAATATGTGGGAAACTCGGCCTGCTAGCTAGGCTTAAAGGAGTAATGGATTGCTCTCGGCGATATCAAAATGTTCTTTAAAAGTTTAAAAATTATCATATATCGGATTTCAGAGGGAAGCTGCATCTACATAATCCATTTAGGTGCTTTCAAAAGTTTTGTTGTATAAAATGCTATCTTTCGTTGTAAATTTAAAATTGCCACCATGCATAATCAGCGTAGCTTTTTCCTGTGTTGTTCTTTTACGTTTACCATATTTTGAAATACAATGTGAAACACAATTTAAAATGCAACAATTCTGATTAAAGAAATGGAAAAAGTAACACGCTTTTTACATACACCTTAAAAAACAACCTATGTAACCTTTAAAAATAAACCCTTCTACATGTTTAAGGTAAGTAACCTACACGATCATGATTTTCATCAAATCCTCCAGTAAGAACTCAGGTAAAATAAAAACCTCCGTAAAACAATTGATAGATAATGTCCCTTCACCCGGTGGATGAATGGGGCCATGAATCACGCGCGCGGGTAATCTGCCATCGATTGCGATTAATTCTGCGCTTACCTGCGATTTTTACAACGCACTAATTAGTCAACCTTTTTGGGATTTGAATAAAAAATGTGCCTGATTTGAAAACTCGTTTAAAACATGAATAAAGTTAAGGAGGAAACGATTGGTTCTTCTGTAGCTTCTGTTTTTCTTTGTGTTAATGAATAGATGTAATTCGAAGTAGGTACCTAGTTTTAATAGTTTGTACGTCCTCTGTGTTTTAAGTTTCTCATTTTCATTTGAAAGAATGTGAAACAATCGTTTGCAAACAATAAGTACTAATTTGACCAGGAGTCGTTGTAACCCATCTTCCTCGAATAGTAGTGAGGCAAATAAATAATGATAAAAATAAATACAATGACATTAACAATTCATTGATAAAAATGAATAAGGCAAAAATTACGCACAAAATCCGTATTATTTAGGTTAACCAAATAACACAATAGAAGGTTATCCTCAACTTAATAAACCCGTGGCACGATCAAAACAAGTAATTAATAAGACAATATTCTGGTCGGTCGGACGTTAAGACAATATTCTGGTCGGTCGGACGTTAAGGTTCAGCTGATTGGGCCTGCGAATTTCATTAACTTAAGAATTGCCCAAGTTTAATGTTGGCTTGAAGTTTCAATTGAATATCGAGAAATAACTGCCAGATACTGCTTTAACTTTTAACTACTTGTATCGGGTTTTATAGGAATTGTATTAATTGAGTTTCTTTCATTTTCTTTTCATGAGATAAATTATCTGTACTTAGCATATTTTTGGCATTTCATTTTCAGTTCCTGGTTTACAGAGTTTGAAACAAAAAACAATTTCATTTTTTTATTTTTACATCTTAGGGATAACAAACAATCATACTTAAATAATAACATAATATTATTTCAAGTAAACTAAATAGGTACTAAAAGTATGACCAGCCCCGTTATCCACAAGTTACAACAATGTTAGCATTGTTGTAACTTGTGGATAACGGGGCTGGTCATACTTTAACTTACTGCGTACCACCGCACCTTACTTCCGCGAAACAAAAGACCGCTCTAGACGTGTTTCATAGGATTATGTGTCCGGCACCGCATAACACAGCGTACTGCGTACTGATCAAGGAACCAAGGCTTTAACAGTAAGGAAGGCATGCAAGGAGTTCAAGTAATATTATAGACAAACATCTTTTTAGCTACTTTGAATTTATAACCATTTTCAAACGTTGCCTTTATTACTACTGACTTATTCTTTCTATTTACATCTAAAAGGTAGATTAAAAAGGTGAAAAGCGTTCACAAGCGCAATTTCAATTGATGTCTATAAAAACTTCAGAGTCTTCAATGAAAGTCAACTAGCAGGCGCACAGGGGCGAGGGCGAGGTGACAATATTATTGGAGCGAGAATTGGGGATCCGCCGCATTTATTAAAGAGAAAACCACCAACAAAGGGATGATATTGAATTGTAGGAAAGGGACGTGGACGGTTGAAAGCTAGATATGGCGTCTTTAACCCTCTTGTATGTAGGTACCTCTCAACATTTTTGTGTTGGTTATATTAATTTTAAAAACTTTAGTACCTATTGGTGTTTATGAGCCTTGGTTTACGCCGATATTCGCTTGATTTGAAGCTGTCATGGCTTAAAAAATGTTGGAAAATTCTTCATAGCTTATGGCCGTTTTTAGTGTCCATTTGAAATGGGCTTTAGTTACCCTCACATTTTCCTTAGCTTGTAACAAAACCCTCTGTAAAGCAATTTCTCGCACGAGAGCGAAGTGGTGACTGTAAAGTTCGGTGGTGAATGTCTGTAGGACACCTCCCGACATGGTTGTTCAATATCCCATTGTTCGTAGCTCCGTGTGCACAGCAGTGGGTTCCGAGGGTCGGTGGTAGGTGACACGCACAAAGAAGCGCCAACTTTCTTTCATTGTAGATTAAATTCTTTACTTCCCGCACACCTTGGTGTGTGGTGGACGTCCAGTGAAGGCGAGCCACAACTGCTCACAGATATGTTCAAAGATTCTTGAGTATATTTTTGAAGTGAGGCTTTATCACAACACATCGTAACAAACTTGCATGGATTCTAAGAGGTCTGCTTGGTTGGTATAGATTGGATTCCTGAATGCACTCTACTCTTACTTTTCTACAGGAAAGCAGGCTCTGGGCTTTTGCCCATCATCTGTTATGAATTCCTATTCAAACCTACGCGGTATTAGCTACCCAGAGCGGTCGGGAAACCCTAGGGGATTTACGGTACTTACAAATTGCCAAGCGGCACGATGCGCCTAACCGAGCATAATTTTTAGCTGCCGCTCTTGGTAATATTTTCCACGATGAACATATTGTAGCTCTCTGATAGGTGACACTTCAGGACATCTTTCTAACACAAACAATGGCCCTCAAACTTCCGTTTCCCTGAGCAAGCTCTGAGTAAAACATATCCAGAAGTGAACGGATCCGTCGTAGAAACAATCATCATAATTATATCTTTGGGATGAAATCCTTATCGCGCAGCATCGCATCGCTGCCTGTACGTCCCTTCCGTCTGCAATATCGCTCACAGGCACAGCAGCTTAATCTCGTTGCTCTGCATTTAATACTTATATTTCATTGGAATATTTCACAAAGTAATACCTTCTTTCTCTCGCCACTTGTTTGTCAAATGCCAGTTTATTAACGCCAGCTTTCTTTGAATTTTTTATGACTTTTGAGGAAACGGAATTTGGGTTAGTAAGCCTTTTGTTGAAAAGGTGCTGAGTACATCATCCGAACGTATGGTTTCCACGTAAACAATTTTTTTAACAGAAGTATTTTAAACTTTTACAATTTACCCTTAAAATATACCTTGTTAATTTGACATTAGGTAGGTAGGTAAAGAACGCGTAACATTGCGAATATATTTCTCAAAAGAATGTACATTCACTTATGGAGATCTACAGGATTATAATTTGTCATAGGCTAGCTTCTGCGCGCGGCTTCGCTCGCGCTTTTCCGGGATAAAAAGTAGCCTAAGTCCGTCCACGTCTACCTCCCTGCCAAATTCCAATTAGCATCCGTTCAGCCGTATAAACGTGAAAAAGTAACAGACAGACAAAGATACTTTCGAATTTATAATATTAGTAAGGATGGAATGCTGTGCAGAACGGCCTCCATTTTTGTAACAGAGTCAACCAATATTTTCCGATAAGTAACTAACGTAAACGTTTTGTATTCTCCCAAAATGCCCTCAAACTCCTTATCAACTTCTCAAACAAAAACAAACTTGAGCTCCCTTAATTTCTTAATATCAAAATCGACCCCTGCCTCCAATTACTTACTAAACATCTTATCAATAGACAAAGATCATCCATTAGAACTTTCTCTAGAGGGGGGGGGGGGCAGAGGGGGTGGAAGGGGGTGAGAGGGGGTCGTAAACACAATTGTTGCGAGTTTAAATCAAACAGTTCGCTACAGTCATTACCGCCACGTGCGACTTTATGTAGTCAGTCTAGAGTTTTGAGTGGGTTTCCACTGATGCACGGTTCGAGAGAGAAAAAGAAAATATTACGAGCAAAAAGAGGGTCTAGAAATTAAGAAACTAACGGCATTTTCAATCGAAACAAGACATTCCAAATTTTTTATCACTTGCCTTGATTCATCTTTCTTACTTGGGTCGTCTATCAAGTCATTATTCTCTTTTTATTTTCCATTCTTTGATAAATGATGGTTCCCCAAATGAATGAGTCCAATTTTTGAGTTCTTAAAATAAATAATTTGACGCATAAAACATACCAAATAAATGTATACCTAGATGTAATAAACCTATTTATAACTGTTATTATATGTCAAGCTGACTCGTCGCGATTTCATTCGCGTGGACTGTAGTAGCAGTACTAATGTACATCCGAGTAATATAACCCGAGTACCGCGCGTTTGAAGCCGCAGATAGAAGTTTAGGTAGGAATATAATAACCGAAGAATGTGAATTTCTAAAAAAACTGTTCTTAGTAGGTGCTTACGTCCTAAACTAAATTTTCATGCTAAATTTAAGCCTGGTAGCTTTTCTAGATAACTCTTTTTAGATTTTCTTGATAAGTCAGTGAGTGGCCTAACTTTGACTCCACACCATTAACCATTAGGGTGTGAATTTTAAAAAAACAACGGGACAAATGTTTGTACGAGTTGCAGATATTTGTTCAGGGTGTTCTGGATGTTTTCTATGTATAATAAAAAATCTATCTTAGTAGTGTTTTGTATTAAGTACTTAAATCAGTCATCTAGTACCCATTACACAAGCTCTGCTTATCTTGAAGCTAGATAGGTAATGCTGTGTAAATTGTACAGCACTATTTATTTATTTTATTTTATTTCAGCAATATATCAGAATTGACTCGCAATGTATCGTATATAAATGGAAACAAACCCCTGAGAATAATGAAAGTACAAGTGAACGGACACCCCAGTGCCGTAAGTATCAGTGGAAGTTTGTATGTCTGTTAATTTATCGCCTGCTCTTTTACTAATAACTTGAACAGATACTGAGCAGATACGAGCATGCAAACTCGCGTGAAGTTGGAACATTGAAGGTGTCTGGCACTGTTCGGGGAATTGATAACTTTAATTGAGGTAGGAGTGAAGCTGAAGGTTTTCAAATGTAACGGATGATGCTCAAGTCTCCTATTTTTTTTTTGTGGAATTTAATGTTAGGTATGGTCCAAAAGCGCCACGGCGTTCTTAAAATTGCGTAAACACTTCTTCCACACCTAAAACGCTTTTTTTTCAAACTCGACGGCAGAACCCGAATTTCGGATTATTTTGTTGAAAGTGTTTACAAACTTTATTTCTTGAGAAAGGCTCGAGTACCTATAGTAAGTTGTTAACTTGAAAATCATAAGGTAGGTAGGCACAGGTACCTATCGTTCTCTCTGTGTCTACCTTCTAATATTATTGACGAAATCGTGGCCATTTCTTTGTTGAAACTCTACAATACCGCGAAGTAAACAGAAACGCAAGTAAAAATCCAGTTTAAAAATAACCGCCACAGCACTTCACTTAATAAAGTGCAACCCCTTATGCAAACTCCCAAAGTTTCTAAATCTCAAAGCCGGAATCCTATTTCCATTTGGAGCCAACTCCCCGTTAAGCAGGATGTATTATTATTTCAGCAATAACCGAGGCACCAAGTTAAAGTCTAGTGTTGGTACCTTGGTATAATTCGCGCACTATTAGAATGAGATGGAACCTCGTCAAAGTAAAAGGTTATAGAATCGAAAATGACAGTCAAGCGAGCGAAGTAAGCGTTCTGAATAATGTTGGTGTACCTATAGAGTAAACGTAACTAATTTGACGGATCTAAAAATATCCGCCCCTTTACGGTTGAAATAAAAGGACAGCAAACTCTTTAGTCTCTAGTAAAGTGTGATCTTTAGTCATTATATTATAGCTTAACTAATAGTTAAGTTTTTTTAGCGTTTTTACTAACTATAACAACAGAATCAACACCAATCTATAACAAAACTTCATTCCATTCAAATATCTCGCGAACCAAGGATTTTTAATACAGTGAAACTTGGTTAAGTGGGACCTGGATAAGTGAGAAACCTCCATAACTGGAACTCATGCTGAGGTCCCAACACTTTGGCACTGAATTACCTCTGTTAGTGGGACGAGGTTAGCCTCTATATCTGGGATTTGTTCTTTCGATTTATCATCATAGTTACCTCTATAACTGAGACAGCGAGTCAATTTTATATGCATAAACCTCTGTAACTGAGATAACATTGTTTACTAATTCTTATTCTACCCACAAATTCCACACGTAATTCGAAGTACGTAAGTAATTTTGAGCTTCAATTACCTTCAGTTTTAGTTTCGCTTTACTATCATACAGATGTTTATTTGAAAAATGCCAAAACGAAAGCTACAATCGTTATCATTACGTGAAAAACTGAAGTTAATATCCGTTTATGAAAGTGGGAAGACACGCGTAGAAGTTTGTGCCGAATTTAATGTGCCAAAATCTACTCTTTGTAGAATAATTCAGAGTAAACATAAAATTGAATCACAATGTTCTGAAGGACAAGGAAAACTAAAACGTGTACGTTTATCAGAATATCCTGAACTTGAACAGTGTTTGATAACATGGGTCAAGCAACTTCGTAACAAAAACGTTCCGGTAAGTGGACCCATGATTAAAGAAAAGGCACAAGATTTCGCGCGAAGGCTCGATATTCATAATTTTTGTAGCAGCAATGGTTGGATGGAAGGGTTTAAGAAAAGAAACGGTATAGTTTTCAAAGCAATTCGCACCTGTTTAACTGAAATAACCTGTATTCTCACCTCTATTAATGGAACCCTCTGTAAATGAGACAGATATTTATTTATACCTGTATATCTGAGACACTGGGTAAGTGGAATACCTCTATAAGTGAAACGACATTGCAGGTCCCTTGATGTCTCACTTAACCAGGTTTCACTGTACTATCTCGAGCTTCGACGCGAGCTAGCAGACTACCCATCGCGAGAATTCAAGTCTTAGTTCGAAAAGGTCCGATCCCAATCTGATCGCGCGCGGATTGTACCTGTAACTGAGTCTGAGTCTAGACCTAGGTCCAGCGCCTATGCTACGGCTGTAATCAGCCATTCCTATGCTAATTCGCGCTGAACCAACTATGGCTTTATGTAAGGGGTGGAGTCTAGTTGAGTTTGGTGCATTCGACCTTTCTTGACTAATGAAATTCATATTGTTCTGGGTGAAAGATGATTATTAATGCCCTATAATGTATTGAACAATAGATAGGGTATCGACCTTGGCTTTGGAGCACCAGATAAGGTATAGAACACTGTATGATTTATTTTTTCTATCACACATGAAGGTGAACGTTTGGATAATTATAATAATATGATGGGTGAGGAGAAAAAGCTAGTCATGAAATATCTTGTCCTGGAATGAATCCTCCTTCCTTTATCATCCATCCTGCAATTATAAAAGACAACAATGCAATATAACAATTTTATCAAATGAGTTGGAGACACGAAAATTCTTAGAGTTTAGTACAGTGTCAACAGCGCGAGTGTAGCCCCATCCAATGTTTGGAAGCGTCCATAGAAGTAAGTGAATTTTCCCCTTTATGCAGCCACTTCCCGTCTACAGCAGGTTACCTTTGATTACCACGCGAGCAGAGCTCTGTACGTCATGTGGCAATAATGGCCACTATGGCTATTACTCTGGCCCAGACCAGTAAATGCACAAATACCCGCGCACGCGCCGCAAAGATTTTTTTAGCCTGTTAGTTTAAACTTAACTCTTATTCTCATTTTTCGTGTACTCTGTCTTATGTTCCAGACGGTGGGCTTAAAAAGGAAATATTAAATTTACACCTATCATAGACTCAGTAGGTAGTCATTATGGTGTTTATCATGGGGAGGGCTTCGTCCAGTAGTGGACCAATACAGGCTGTTGACTCAGGTGATGAACGAAAGAGAAGTTAATGTTTTTTTATCTTGACTTTGAACATGCGAGTAAGACGTTTATAGATTTCCACGAAAGATTTTTATTTCATTCACTCATTAAAAATGGTAACATTTTGTTAGCATTTTATTTATTTAAAGAAGTATACACAGTAACAAAATTAAATCTGTTTTTACTATAAAATTCTTAGCAAAACACACCTCCACCATGACACCTCCAGTTTACTGTTATAGAAAGTCATTCTTCTGCGCTTGACTGTTACTCTTGCCTGGGTTACAGGCAGGAGTAACAGGAGCCAAGAGCGAGTCGAGCCCATGGGCCCCGCGACGCTGATCCGCGCAATTGTCTTAAAAACGGTGAAACTTTGTGTTTACGCGTCTACGAATGAGATGAGTTCTGGGCCCTGATTCTGGGAGACGATAAATTATAGACAATATCATACCAAAAGATTATTTTACGTTTCGCCTATCGTTGGCTTTGGCAATCGATTTGATACCTATACTTATCCTTCATCATCATCATCTCAATTTATTGACATCCCCGCTGACTGCTGAGAGTCTTGCGGGGGGGGCCCGCTTCTATTCGCCTGTACCTACCACTCTGTGACCGTCATGGTCCTTTGATCGTCACCCCGGTTCAAGTCAATAGTGAAAAGAAACATACTCCCTACAAATGATATATCGAAAACAATGTTAATTGAATTGCGACATTTGTCATTACATTATTCCATTTTTATCGAACTCATTCGCCGGAGTCGAGGCCCTATGCAATTTCGTTTGGTTGCTCGTGTCTGGTGTGTGATTGCAGATTTGCTTTGATTAGTTTCTTATGACTTCTGTTGAGGGGTGTTCAATGAAAGAAGTTCAGTTCGCTAATAAAATACCAAAACTCTGATCTTTGTGTTTTAAACCTTTGAAAGTAACTTTTTGGATACCTTCATTTGTTTTCCAGCGCACAGAAAACAGATAACCTTTGGTTTTGTAAGTAGGGATAGACAACAAAGTAGTTTAGTTTCTATCTTGTTTCTGTAATAAGATCTCGGATATGCCTGCCTAAAATAGCTAGCGTTTTGTAAGAAAATTTTTCCAATTAATAATTTCTCAAAACGCCAGATCAAATACAGTAGGAAAGCCTCGCTAAAGGGTGCTGCTAAATGTATTGTGGGTACAACACATCAGCTGATGCACCAAAAATTAACAAGCATTATTTTTGGATGCATTGTATTACTGTTTCGCTGCGATGTTGTAATAAGAACGCTTTAGTTTAAAGGTATCTCGGTAGCTGTAATATTTTAAAATGTTCATACGTTTGTTATCCGAGTCCCAAGTCACAGTGTAAGATAACCAGATAACCAGTGTGTGGCTGTTTATATTCTGTACTAGTACAAAGCGACACAGTTCCGTGTCGTCTACTTCTCAGGCGACTCACGTAGCCCCGACGAAAACCAAAAATTGTAGAAACAACGCTTGCCAACTCTCTTCATTAGGAGCTGTAAAGCTGCAGCCAAGGTAAATATCCCAGTGACAACAGTAAGTGAATTACTAGTTAAAAACAACTGAGGTACCCGGAAAGTTGTAATACTTTTGGACAAGAGTTTCATTTTTGCGGCAATGCAACTGAATAGACACCTTTCATTTTTGTTCACAAGTGTGCCTGCATTTTTTCTGTTCTGTAACAGGTTGTATATTTAAGATCGATATTTTCAGTAATTTTGTTAAAAGACATATTAAACACTAAACCACTCTTTTTAATCTTCACAGCTACGGAGATCACAACCTAAATTCCTAAAGTTCGTATTTAGCCGGTTATTGAGTAAACTAACTGTCGGTTATTCGTACGCTGATAAACAAATGAATGATAAAAGTTTTTTTATCAAAGTTCTTTTAAATTGTTCTTTCAATATTATAGTTCTTAGCAAATGTCTTCAAAATTAAATAGAGCCCTTTGGCATATTTTGATTGTCTCCATAGTGACAGAAGGCAGATCACAGGTCCGGCGTTACCTCGATAAACATAGGACTAATGCAAAGGAACAACTCAAACATTGGGCGTCACTTGGGCGCGGTGATAAGGGCGGGCGGTTATTGGAAGCGCAAACTACAATCACTACTGGACGGTTTGAGGGTCAGATGTAGATAAGGTGGTGGAGAAGGGACACACTGAAGTTACTCATCCAAAGTCATTTCTATAAACAGATCTTTTCTTTTTAATAATGATCCACAGTAATTCTTAAAGTTTTCAACCAACATAATTAGACTAAACTAGGTAGAATATGTATTTCAGTCCAAAGAGTTTTTAAGGGGGCTTTTACAAAAAAACGCGAAATCCCACAGTTACCTGGTTCAAATTATATGGTTTTCGTTCGTTGCTTGAAATAACAATTACTTGTTAATAATAGTTCCTTTTATTTTCTACCGTAATAATAGAATAAATTTTAGATAACTTATTTGTTTATTTTATAATAATCATTCTACCGATGCATGTTCAGGCAAAAACTCTCGGAAACCTGTTTTTGGATAAAAAAAACATGTAGATTCTGTTGAATATAGACAATCAATAAAAAAATTTTTAGATATCAAATATCCTATACTTCCATGATAATAGAATACATTTTCGTTATAGGCCTTTATGTGAAGAAAGAAAAAACTGAAGTGAATTCAATTATCGACTGAAAAGGCTTCGAAACAAACCCCAATATCTCCGAAGTTCTACATCATTTTGACACAATAATTAAACCAAAATAATCTTCAACATTTGCTTAAACTACAATATAAATTTAATTTTTTAAATCACTACTATTTTTATGAATTATTTAAAGGTAGTATATATTTCAATGCGCCGGCGAATGCCGGCGGCGATTTACCCTCAGTACCGCGCGAGCGCTTATCGAGGGCAGACCTATGTCAGTTCAATCGCGAGACAATAGAAAATTACGCTTGAGTAGCTTGCCGCCCGCTCGGTGCGTTAAATATAAAAAAAATTGCGCCAAGATGTAAAAGCGCTCTTAATTAAATGACTATTGACTTTTCTGGTTAGATCGCATAGATTTATCAGTTACCTATTAGAGAAATAGAGCTCAGGAGGATGAATTCTTCGCCGCGTTATGCTACCCTGCCAAGTAAGCTGGAGAATGGAGAAGCATTTAATTAATAAGTACTACTTTCATTATTAAAAATATCTACCTACCTTTTTTATTCCGCCATAGAACCGGTATTGAACTGCTAAATTTCAAATGTTAAACTCAACATCCTCTAAACAGCGCTCTGTGGTAAGTTAAAACTCTTGTCACATTGAAGTTTAGGAGTTTTTGATCAACTGTTCTATCTGTCTGTCTCCCATCGGTATAGTTTGGTAGGCCGTTTGGTCAACTATTTGCATTGGTAATTCATATTAACGTCATTGTCGGCCTCCGTTTGATTTCACCAACATAATTGTATTTCCTTATTGATTTTTGTCATCAAACACAACTTTTAGGGGCTTTCAAAAGGTCTATAATATAATTTATGTTTGATACAAATTGATTGGACGGCTGGGTTGTTCTGTTTCTATTTAGTTTTGTTCAAAGGGATGGACTAAAAGGACTCGAGTAGTAAATATTATTAAATAATCAATAACAACTAATCACATTGATGCTCTAAAATAAATGGGAGTGGATGAATTAGGTACCAACTCCATGATTTCTTACAATGACCTCTATATATTTCAATTTTATCTAGACTAGAATAGCTGCTGTCCGTGGCTTCATTCACTTAGATATCTAGATTAGTCGTAGCACTGAGCACTCAGTGACAGGGATTGGTAATCCAACTAAAAATCAAAATATTTTTAAATCTAATCAATTCTTCCAGAACGATATTTTGTTATAGAGTTTTATTTCCTAAAATATTTGTAGCTAAAGATTTATTATATTGAGGATGGAGTTCAAAGTCTTTTCGAATTTCCTACCCTTCCAACACTTATCCTTTTACGTTTGAAACCGAACATTTTTATAAGATTCCGCAAAGTCGACGTGCATAAGACAAACATGACGTTGCATGGCCGGCAACTTGACACACACATACACAATCAGAGCTTTATCTCAAAGAACCAAGGTTTACTTTCCACAGGCATCTTATAGTTCGGTTGTTTAAAGCTGTCGCGATAGTCTTTTCTTTTTTCATAGAGGCGACGTCACAAACCTTTTAGCAAAGTATAAGTAAAACAAAAGACAAGCGCCAACTTTCGTTGCGCTACCCATGGTATCTGTGGCGTATTGCAATCCTTGCGGTTGCAAATGCGGAATGACGACACTAGCTTTATATGAATAAGGTTGAATTTACGCGTGATTATGTATACATACTTGGTTCTGGTAATGTTAATCTGATATCGACTTTAGTGTGTAGTAATAGGGGTGGTTGTTCAGTGGACGAAGGGTTTATCTATAGTTTGGACAAGCGGCTTTGCGGCCACGCACGGTGTTGTGACAGCCTTCGAGGAAAGGATTACGTATTGGTAAAAGATTGTTTTGGCAGAAAAGAACAAGGAGTTCTTTCTTGGAAATAGTTAGGCAATGGGATTTTCAAACCAATAAAATTGTTATTATTAAAGGTGATTAAATATTTATTTTTAATATAACTTTAACCTTCAAATCTGAACTTATCACACTGATAACATATGTACATACATGCAAAAAAATACAATACATACATGTTATCTCTTCTCACCAAAACTACCGAACAAAGCTGGCTGGCGCTGCACTATTTACTAGAAGCTTTCATAGTTTGTTAGCTTCTTTATACATCACGAGTTTTTGCTTGTAACTATCCTCTCATGTTATATTATAGGACATAAGGATAAGAGGCTGGTTAAATAAGACATTTAATCGTTACATTAGAATGCTGTTAGCGTTTAAACTGTTCAGCGGAAACGAGACTAAACCAGAGAGCAGATAGGCTCCATTCCCCAACCATCAAGTAAATAATGTCCCGAGCCGGCAGTGAACCCGCGTACTTTACTGCAGCTATGTCACACCCGTGACAACATAGCACTGGCAAACTGTGACGTCACGGACAGTTAATGGGAGTTAGGTTAGTGAGTTAGTTAGCGATAAGGGAAAGGCCACTTTACAATATTAACTTTAAACAATATAAAAGCTAAATTTCTTAATCTAAAGGTAGAATGAGATCACTCTTGAGTGACATCCTCGACTCAAGCTATAAAAGCTTGTTAGTGTTTACGCCTATCCTTACCTACGAGACGTAGCAAGTTCCACGACATTACTACGACGTAGCACAATCTACGCTGCAAGCTTACGGACGACGTAGCAGCCTCTACGCCGTAGCAATGTCTACAAGGAAAACGCGAAATACATCAGTATAATATACTTGACTTTACCGACAATATAATGTATCCGGTTCGTTTTAAGATATTGTATTTCTGTTTTCGCCTTTTATTGAAGCATTACTCTAATAAAATGCTCAATTAGTTAAAAGCAGGACTCCTTTGATCTATCACTCACTTGCTGATGGATTTTTTAAACTGACCGCGAAGGGGAAAACATTTAATGGATAAGGTAAGGGATAATACATAGAGCTTGAAAAGGTGAATTAAACAAGAAAAAGCAACTAGACAAATTAATACAGCTGAGTAAAATATTCGAAACATAAATTAATTAAAAAAAGTGCAAATTTCCGCGGTCGTGATTGGTTGATATTGACATTGATATTGACATGAACCTACGTTCCCTGTGAAAAATCCCCCTCTTTTTACAACCATGTCTGGGACAAATATTGCAACTGATGATGAATTTGGCGTACTTATGTAAATTGATGGAGATGGAGACAGAAAGCGGCCAAAGGAATTCCTAAACGAAACGACGGAACCCCGTTGAGTTTGGGTTCGTTGGATATGTCTTCTTCTTTCTTATGAACTAAAATAAACTTTCTGTTCCGTCTGACTGCTCCTATTGAAACATGTACATTACTAAACGGGATCCTGCAAAAACCCGTACCTGCAAAAACGGGAAGTAGCCGGGGAAAGGAACACGGACGTGTGAAAAGGCACTAAATGATGATGTCGGCCCCCTCGGCCCATCTAAATTTCATTGTTATTGTTGTTATTAGGTACCTACCTATATTTCATTAAAATAGCCAGGTGTATAGCTTTCGAAAAAGCTATTTAACCAGGTATCACCATGATAATAAAAGAAAAGTGCCAGTGGTAATCAAGCACTTTATACTGAACCTGGTCCAAACTACAACAGACTGGTAACATAAAATTCTCACCAATTTGGGTCCGGGCGAATAGTTTGAACGTCTTTACGACGGTAACACGTCAGTTTTATGAATGACACCTCATTCTCTTTTATACGATTAGATAATTACTATATTTTTAAAACCAACTTCAACAAAGGGAGCACCTAATTTATTTTCTTGACTTTCATGTTCTTTGCAAAAGATAAAATGTAAGTGTACTTTATCTACAAAATTATTTCAAGAACGAAATGTAAATTGCTTATATCAATGAATATCACTAAGTTATCAAAACGTTAGAACGAACAACGAAAGTAACTAGCTACATCCTCTCTATAAGCACCAACCAACACTAGACTCTCAAAAACTAACCTGTGGTAACCAGATGTAAAGGCAGCCGCTCCCATCTTCCCAGGAGATGGCTGCCACGGGTAGATAACTTCCTACTCCGTACATCGTACATTCGTACACTGCCAGACTTAGAATGGTCACCACAACGTATTATTAATTAAATAGGATAATCTTTTATTATGTAGCTTTTAGAATTTTGGATAACGCGTGAAAAAAATATTTCTCTCTTTCTGTTTCTACGTAAGGTAACCTAGAACGATCGAGTTTTAAGAATTCAATAATATTTTTAACTCCGAAACAACGAGAAGTTTCTATGTATGTATGTTTATTTTGGTACCACTTATTATGTCCGTCTATTTCTCCGTTTTTTATGTAGGTACCAATTTGGTTGTATCTTTTACAGTTGTATACAGAATAATCCCGAGATGGTTCCTTTAAAATTGTATTCTTGAGGAATTAGAATTATCCCGCAAAACTTAAAAAACAGTTTAAAACTAAATTTGAACTCGTTTTTTAGTTTTTTCAAAACAATCAAATTAAATTACATAATATTGTTTACATACAGCGATGGGTTTGCATGGCTACAAATTTAATTAAAATAATAGACATCCTCATACTCTGTGAAGTCTTCAGTTCAATTACGATAAAAGTCTTATGGAACTCTGAAAGGAAATAATGTGAATAATTCAACTTTTTCCGTCTTCAAGTGTAAATATCCGGAAGTGTACCTGATTCTAGGTAATTCTGTTTTTAATTAAAGTTCAAGTCCCCATGAAAAAGTTCCCGTATGCAAATGAACCTCCCAGGAGAGTATTAGCCTTCCGATTTCATTCCGCGACGGTGAGCGAGCTGCCTGAAGTCGCTGTACCTTAATACAATATTATTTTCTTTTAATAATGGGTTAAATCGTGCTGAACAAAACAAAAACAAAAAATTTACCCTTCGAGGTCTAGAATAATCAAATGAGAAAGTATTTGGCGCGTCTCTATAAACCATCAATAAATAATCTCAAAGTGTTGATCACTTTTCAATGTTGATCACACTTCAATGTAAATACCTAATTTATTCAAAATGAATTATTCAAACGAGGTTGTTTTGTTTTAATTTACTTAATTGTATAGAACACAGTGAAACAGTTTTTGAAATTCCTATAAGCTTTATACTTTTCAAATATTTTGAAAGAAGTCGAAAAATTGACCATTACCCCCTCATCTCCGAAGTTTGCAGAGCGATCCATCTGTCGTCCCTTCATCATCATCATCATCAATCTATATTAGTCCACTGCTGGACAGTCTGTCGTCTCTTACTGGTACCTATTCTACTTCCTACTAATATTATAAAGCCGAAAGTTGGTGAAATGTGATTTTTTTGTTACCTAAGATCTCCAAAACTACTGAGCAGATAAAATTTAAATTTGACGTACATGTTGAACATAGCCTAACTTAGATAAATAAGCTACATAATACACCGAAAACACGCATGTAAAGCGGCGGACAAAAGCTAGTACATATTTGTATAATTTACAAACGTTCGAAACCCTTGGCGCGCGAGTCACACTCGCACATAACGGATCGTGTTTATCATAGAGTTATGAACATGCATTGTATTACTTCCGACAACCGCTGGGGTAAACGAGTTCTTGAGTGGAGACCACGACTCGGCAAACGTAGTGTAGGACGCCCTCCGGCCAGGTGGGATGACGATCTGCAAAAGACTGCAGGCAGATGCTGGATGCGGCAAGCTGAAGACAGGGCGCTATGGCGCTCATTAGGGGAGGCCTATGTCCAGCAGTGGACTAATATAGGCTGATGATGATGATGATGATGATTGTATTACTTCTGATACCCTTGAAAACGGTTAATCTTCTGAGTATCGTGCCCTCGCTGGCCACGTCACGGGCAAGGAGCCTGTGTGGGGCCGTAGCCAATCTTATTAGACATACATACCTATTAACTATTTTATTAGCTTTAAGTTTTCATTTTGTGTAATAATTTAAGTTTATTATTACTCCTTTTGGCAAACTTACACCGTCTCATTTTATTTCGAAAGCCTGTTATTCCAAAGCAATGTGGAACGTTAGACGTTTCATTAGATCTGCTCATATTTTCTGATTTTATCTCAATAATAGAGGTTGGCCATTTTCAGAGACGTTGTTTATTTGTCGTTCTGTTCCCTCCGCTCTTCAAATGAAAATGTACGGCCCTGACTCACACACAGCGTGTGACTGCACCGCTGCATGGTATCATATAGGTATTCTGTTGATCGCGTATACGAGTCATATTGCATCAGCGACCATCACTGTAAAGTCCGGTACCTAAATCTAAAATGTTCCTAATAGTAAAGTAAAAGTAAAAACTAAAGAAAAACTCAAACGTATTTATTCTGTGTTACAAAACTACAAGCAAAGTTGGTACAAACAAATATAAGTTACAACTTACAACCGTGACATCAAACAAGATCGTGCAACGATCACAGCAACGATGACGCTACTGTGCGCTGTTTCTATGTGACATCTAGCTCGCACAAGAGACATCTTAGAACAGATGAGCTTTGAGAAGTCGTTTTTCGAAAGACAAGATCGATTTAGGTTGGGTCGTTGAGCCACTAGTAGTGTAGGTAAGTATAGAGGACTGGTTTCCAAAATAAAAGAGCAGGGAGGGCTTAATTTTCTTACGTCTTGTTCTATGTCTAAGTTCAGCCAAAATTGCAGGAATAAAGACGAAAGAGAAAATTATACAGGGGCCAGTAGCTCGTTTACTCCAAGCTTTATGACGAAATCTAAACCATTGCTGGTAGTCGGATAGTAAAAATGTATGGGAAGGATTCAATATTGGGCAAACAATTTTCTTTTTCATTTCCGATCGTCAAGAAGTTTACGATTTCATATACATCGTTATGGTACTTGTACTTCAATACCTGAGGTGGTTATAGTAGAAGTGAATTCCTACGCGTTAGGCATGGAAGTTTAGCTACTTTTATTTCACTATCACGTCGCGAAGTTATTTTTTTCTGTCACGGTTATATCACGCGTGATAAATCACGGTTGTTATATTTCATTAGTGATGATTATTATCACAGTGGGTGCATTTTTTCCGCCTGTTACATGTTGCAGTGATAGTAATATGATTCAGAACTTATTGCTTAGCTAATCGGCGATGTTTTTTTGACAATAAAACGTGTTTTCTTCAATGAACTTTCCGTCATACTTCGACAGGCTTGGGACTGTCAATGTTTAAGTAATTATAAAACACTAGGACGACAACTTTATTTCTGTATTAACAGACAATCTCAGTTGAGCTTAGTTTAAAATAACACGCGACTCAAAACGCGGCATGCACGTGCAGCAGCAACAAGTAAAGATTACAAGTGAGTGAAATGAAGTGAAACTCTCACAACGTGATTTCACTGGTATTATAAATTTCAAGTACCTACAATGTACCTACTTTAAATGAGCACTTTAACGTCTTTAAAATAAGATTCATTTTCATATGAAGTTTTTGTAACGGAGCGTTATTTATCTAAGCAGTAAGCAAGTTTTAAAAATACTCCAGATAAATTTAAGCCTAATGGTGTTGAGAATAAGATGCAATTTCACTTAAACGAATTCTCTCTTCTCGCTAGTGGCACGGTGTCGCTACAGTCGCATGCTGTAGCTTTGTCTCTTTCGCACGATAGAATTCTGCGAATTGTAATGTAGCTTAGCCCGCGTGAAAAATCACGCTCGCGTTATAAGTAACTCACGGTTTCGATGCATGTAACTGGTGTGGCACGTGATTTATATTTTCACTAGTGATATAACCAGTGATGCGTGAAATCTTCCATGCCTACTACGCGTATCTGAATTTGGTAGTAGGTACATTATGAACCTACTATGATAGCAAGTACCTTCTGTATACCAAGGTTATTATAATATGCCTGCAACGATAATGCTTCATATTTTCTGAATTGCTTCATATACAGGGTACCACGTAACATGTGTACTGAGCCAAAGACGAAAAAGTCTCTATTTTTTTCAAAATAAGTATTAAAAAAAACTAAATTCAAAAAAATCGTATAACAAAAGGGTCCAGAATCACGCCTTTTCTACTTAATAGACACGTTTCGTGGCACCCTGTATTCCTAAATCAAATAAAACTTCTAAGTTAACAGAAGATGTTCTCCGCATATTTTCAGGGTACCTAATATTCTGAAGCGTTCTATTTCGCCAACATATTCCCAGAATGTCAAATATACTCAGTTGCAAGTCTCAAGAGGGTCAGGTAATTGGTAGGAAAATCGCCAAGTTTTGGCGGCCGAGCCCTATTCGAGGAAAGGAACGAGTATCCACCTCAAGATGTTCAGAATTTAATTATAGCTATGATTCTTGACAGGTTACTTGAGGAAATTCAACTGAACACAGTACATTTTTAGAAAAGAGTTAAGTAAACGGGAAATAATAAGAAAAAATGCAAAATTGAATGTATATTTCTTCGAATAGGTGTCTGCTTATTTATTTCGACATATTTACTGCACATTTTAATGGCCAGTACTGAAGCTTTTCTTATTTTATTTTGGTTTGAATTTTCCCAACATGTGGGTAGGTATAAGGAACTTTAGGTAGGTAGAACTAAGTGGTCAGGCCAAGCTTCGGATAGTCCTTATAAATAGAAACAAAATTGGATGTACGATATGAGAGAACTTTTTTGTCAATCAACGAACATTTTTAAAATTCAGCAATAGGCAAATGTATTTTTTTGGATTTTGACAATCCAATCAAAATCTTGCGCTTGGCAACAAAATCCGCGGTCGCTATTTAGTACGTGGAACAATTTTGTGAACACTTTTTTTGGCGATGATGATTTGACCTGAGAATTTGACGTTAGTAACAAAACGTGATCGTGCCGTCTCCTTTTTGTATGGGAATTGCGTAGTTCCCGGTCCGCACGATAGAGGCGCTGTACCTAGTTGTATGGGAAAAGGAGATCACGACTCGTTACTAACGTCAAATAGACACCCCTCGGAGCCAGAAAATAATAGATCTTAGTAAGAAACAAATGTGTAAGTTTCACGTCCAAAAGAAAGTCGTCAATCGCGAATAACCGGCTGCTGAAACAATCGTACCTACACCGCTGAAATTACATTTCCAATTCATGAACTTATCCAAGTTTTCCCCTCCTTACCTTTCTCCCACTTTGCACCTTTTCTATGAATAACTTTTGGAGGGACTTGTTGACTTAATTTTATATCGGTTTCTTTATTTTAATGGAGGTGAGGGATCCCCCGGGCTATTGAATGCTGAACTCACCATTTCAGATAAGATGGATTGGACCAGACCAATCTATCTCCTAAATGTTACTTACTCATGCGCTTATTTACAGAAAATCTGGTGAATAGTTATTTAAAATAACCTCACCTCACCTCAACAGCCTATATAATGGTTCACTGCTGGACGCAGACTTAGAGGGGGTAATGCCTATAATCCCCACGCTGGGCATGCGGGTTGGGGATCGCAGTTCAGTGGTAGAGTTGTTCTGCAGGGGGCCCTGCCCCCGGTTGATATCCCTTAGTCGCCTCTTACGACACCCGCGGGAAGCATTGGGGTGGTATGAATTCTAAGCCGGCACCACACAGCATTTAAAATCACTTAAGTATAATAAATACAATTTCTAGCTGTATAAGCATATACATATATATACGCCGATGAAACCAAAGTAATTAAATCGAATAAAATGCATGCATTTATCCAGCAATTATCTTGTTAATGTTGCGACTCCACTTTCTTTAAGCTTAAAAAGCACACAGCTCAGCTAATCGCCATAATTTCTGAGTACTAATTAAGCAGCATCCCAGCGCATCAATTACGATCACGTCAAGTTAAGTGAGAGTTAAGTTTTAAGTTTAGACGATAGGTTCGGTTAATAGCTTAACTTTAGACGCTTTGACAAACGACGCCGATAACTTTGTGATATGATAGTCGATAGTCGGCTGAGGAAAAGTTGGGAAGAGCAGCCGAGTAGGTACCTAGACTCAGGAGAAAAAGATGATTAGCTATCGATTCTGGTGGTGGCTGCGGACTTATGAGTGGTTCAAAAGAGTGTCGGATACAGGAGATCTTTTCTTTTACGGGTTAGGTTGCTTTCGGCTGCGTTATTAAACTTTTATAGGCTAAACAGTGTTATTTTATTGGTAATTCACTGACACTGCGTTCGAATAACATAAATTTAGGACAAAAAAAATTAGGACCTGGTTTCTTCACGAACGTGTGATGATGGGCAGAACCTGCAGTCCACGCAGTGCCAATGAATTACGAATAACCCTGTATATAGCCTACTTTTACCCCTAGGTACCTATATCAGTTCCTACGGGATAGACATAACCTTAAAACATTTCCATGGGTCTTTGTTGACATAAAAAATGATTATTTATGCCATTTTTTTATCCTGGAAACAACTCGTGCGTAGCCGCGGGCAGAAACTAGTTCTAATAAAAAAACTCACGTTCCAACCATAAACCATAAACTCCACATTCACTTCTTTACCGCCACAATTAAAACAAATTCCATTAATCTGGGATTCCAGCAATTAGGTGGCATGGCAGGTCACTGGTGCGGATGACGTCGCATCAGCTCGGCTTACGGCAGCTGACGACGTATCTCCATTACTGCCACCTGCTGGTTCTCAACTCCTCAGGATGAGCGGCTTCTTGAGGAGGAATGAGAGACTTAAACTCTTTGAGTTGTATAATTAGATTTAGTTAAAAGTAGTATATTGTTTAAAAGTACATGACACTTATTTAGGGCTCTCTTTTGCAAAATCACTCACATAAACTGAAACGAAACTGAATAAATCTAACTGGAATTTCGTTATAATGTTAAGTTAACTACGTCAATGCTGAAAAACTAACTGGAATGAGACTCGAGTATGAGTTTGACAAAACAAAACTGATAAACCTCTAAACTGAATCCGAAGATTGAAATGTTTCTTTTCCTGAGTTGGTTTTCTTTCTAAATAACTCCAACAAACTATGGACCTCAAAAGTTTGGAGGCCTATACCCAGCAGTGGGTGAAATCGGGTAGCGGAGGTTGATGAATTATGGACGTCTCCACACTATCTTGCTAGGTATTGCTTTGGAAATTCTTCGAACTCTCAATAAACGACGAACTAACTGTTATTAGACAGATCTGACCTATACAAACATGTTTAAAACAATTGAAGTAGGTACATAGTAATTATCACATGCAGAACTCTATCCAATCCATTTTAATCTGCCGTCCAATGTATGGAGATAAAACAGTTAAACATCGGCTGTATAGTTAAACAGTTACCTGCGTGTACAGGGTGCCACGGAAACACGAGAAAGACAATATTATATTTGATTTTCCGTCTGGTGGCTGTCGCATCGCGTGGCGGTCAATTAATGAGCACCATTGGAGGTAAATAATCAGGTAGATTCCTGGTCGACCCAAGCAGTTATCAGATGGAATATTACAGGATTTGGATTAAGGGTTACTTGAAATAAATAACTATTGTTAAAAAAAACTGATATAAGTGTCACATTAAAAAATCAAAAATGTTACCTAGGTACATTTACATTACCAGCGGTCGCAATACAACCATTATCACGCCATGCCATGCCGATTCTTGTGACCTCACCTGGCTCACCCTCTACAGGATAACAGTCGCAGCACACAGCTCGGCTTTATCCGGTAAATACGAACGGATTAAAAGTTCACGGTTAATTTAACCGCCTCCGAAACAGCTTATTTTAATTCCAGTAATTAATGTTCGATTGTTTTGTTGTTGGACTTTCATAATAAAATTGTTGCGTGGATGTCGAATTAATGTACGAGTAATTAATTGTTCTGAAGAAAAATTGTTTGCGTAAAGGATTTGATGGAGTGTTAGTTCGCATTAAAACGCACGTAGGTGCTTACTTGTGAGTCAAAAGCAAGTAGCAGATTTTACCAAATCGGATTTCTATTCTCGTTTAGTATTATATTTTTTGATTTAGCAAGCATATGTTCTGATTAGTAAGACAACATAAATATTGTCGCGAGTCTCAAAATTCTACTTATAAAACAATGAACTTGCTAGCTGGATGTACTAAGTAGAAGATAAAATCACAAGAAAAAAGCAAACACCCAATAAAAATTATTTCTAAGATATTTGTAAGGATACAAACCAACACGTTCCGAATCCCATGCATCATCGAAAACTAAGCTAAAAACTCGCATTGAATCGTACGAAAACACATAAAACGTGTAGAACCTTCAGAACCTTTAGGGTCGCGGGGCCTTGGGGGCCGTGGGGGGCGGAATATCGCGCATTAACATATGAATTCAGTGAGAGTAATAAAGGAATAATATGCAAATAGAACCCGCGTGACAGAAGTCGATGAGCGGTTGTAGTGTTCAAAAGTTAGGTGGCAAGATGTCGAGTAAACAAAGTCCGATTTATGTAGGAACCAACCTATCCTATACTGACAACCAATGCGGCGCGGCGGGCGGAAGGTCCGCCTGCGACGCAGGATGTTGCGGGTTCGATGCCCGTCTTGGGACAAAAGTTTGTACGATCAGCAAATATTTTTTCCGGGTGTTCCCCAGAACACCCGTAAATTACAAATAACCTAAATATCTGTAGATCGAGAATCTGCAGAAAAATCGAGATAGATATTTTTCATTACCCAAAGAAATACCCATATTTCTATGGGTAATGAAAAATATCTATCTGTGTAATGTATTGTATTAATTATTGTTTGCAACAGTCTGCAGTTGGCTCAATTGTTTCAACTGTCAATACTAGTTCTGATTTATTTCTATTATTTGATTGTAATTTTTTTTGGTGAATAATGTACTATTGTATAAAGTCCTATATCAGTCATCTAGTACCCATAACACATGCTCTGCTTAGCTTGAGCCTAAGTGATGCTCTGTGGATTACTATTTTTTTATCATAAGGTCATATCACAATCATCATCTTCCGGTCCTTATCCCACGCTAGATGGGGTCTACACAACATTAATTTTTCTTCCACTCTCCTCTGTAAGCCGTCATCTCTGTACCTTTCCACACTTTTCTTAACCGTGTCTTCTTTCAAACAATCCACCCATCTTCTTTTCGGTCTTCCTCTCCCCCTCACACTCTTTTCGTCACATCATATTACACAATATCACACTATATTTTTCCTTGATATATTTCTACTAGCTAAGCTAAGCTAGTAGGTACGTTATTTCTTTAAAATAATATAACTTGTAACATAAATATTCTTAAAATTGTTTCACTAATTGTTGCTTGTTTTTAAGCGTTGCAATAAAATTATTATGGATTTTGTTAAATAACAGAGATAAAATTTACCCATCGCATTCTAAGTTAGTTTTGCGAAATATTCACAAAAAAAACTTTCCCTTCGTATTCTAAGCTGGGTGGTTCCCTTCGTAGTCTAAGCCAGACATGCAAAAAACAAAATCTGATTTAACTTAACATTCTATGAAGATGTTTACTTGGTTGCTCAGCTACTTTCACCCGCTAACCATCGTGAAATGCCAACACAACACCATAAAGTCGTGTTCCTGCTATGATTATCGTGTGTACGCATAAATCTAGACTTTACACTTGTTTATAACGGTTATTGTCCCCGGAGGACTATGTTGCAATGAATTGCCCGGTTTTGTTTGTTAAATGTTAGTTTAAAGGATTAGCATGCAAAAACCGCGATACCGTCACTCCCGTGGGTTGCTCTGCTTGTTTTGGTTGTTTGTGTACCACTTTTGGAGTTTATAAAATAATATGAGCTGTGTATCTAATTGGAATTGATGTGAATAGGCTATAGTACGACATCCGACTGCAGAATTAGTGCACCCATCAAGTATGAGCTAAAAACCAAATTTGTATGCATATTTTGTGATAAGGAGAATATATATCTACTAGGTTACCTATCAAAATGTGGCCGCTAGTATTTTAAATTAAATTATTGTTAATTGAGTTTTGGGAAAAAAATTCACTCACTTGTTTTTTAAATGAAATATCGTCCACTGCATGGCAATATACAGGGTGGAATTTTGTAATGCCACCTGGAGGGAAAGTACTCTTAATACTGTAGATAGAAAATTTTACTCAAAGAAAACATTCCTTTAATTTTGAAAAGAAAGAAAACTGCATTCAAAGATTTTCGAAAATTCGCTTGCCACACCCGGGAATCGAACCGACTAAAATCTGTAAAAATTACACCCTGTATTTTTATTGCACAGATCGTTAGGGTCAATTATAAAGATGAAATCTCTCTAACAAACTTAATAAATTAAATGAAAGGAAAACCATGAAATCTTAAATTATTTTAATTATTTGCAATAAAAAGTCAACTAACTACTAATTAGTTGCTCAAAATAAGCTCCATTTTCTTGGATACACAAATTTATTCTTCTAATGAATTCATTTCTAGTAACTTTTAATAACGTGTTGTGGTGAATATTATAAATCGTATTCTGAACTTCAACTCTCAACTAGTTTACATTCACATAAGATTTCATGTAAATTAGATTTTTTACATATCCCCACAAAAAAAAATCTAAAGGGGTGAGATCTGGTGATCTCGCAGGCCATCTGATTGTGCCGTTGGTACCAATCCACGTATTAAAATGGTTATTAATGTAGGCAGTAGTGATTCTGCTGTTATGGGCTGGAGCACCATCTTGCTGTAGAATTATTAGGTTTCGCTCTGCCTCGGGGAAACCATTTAACTCATTTCTTAAGAGATCCAGTATTTTAAGATAGAAGAGTCTGCATTAGGTACAAACACGTGCAAATTTCAATCGTCTTATCTAAATATTAATTCGTCATTTTAATGGATAAATGACGTCAATGATTATTATTAATTACTGACACAAGTAAACAGATGGATCTTTAAGTTAAAGTGCTTAACTTGACCCATTCAATTTATAATTTAAGATTTCATGGTTTTCCTTTCATTTAATTTATTAAGTTTGTCAGAGAGATTTCATCCTTATTATTGACCCTAACGATCTATGCAATAAAAGTACAGGGTGTAATTTTTACAGAATTTAGTCGGTTCAATTCCCGGGTGTGGCAAGCGAATTTTCGAATATCTTTGAATGCAGTTTTCTTTCTTTTCAAAATTAATGGAATGTTTTCTTTGAGTAAAATTTTCTATCTACAGTATTATGAGTACTTTCCCTCCAGGTGGCATTACAAAATTCCACCCTGTATATAAAGACTGAAAAACACGGTTGCCGTTGCGCACTTGACCGCACCTCTTCGCAGCCAGGTGTAAACCGGTATGATTTTGATATATTTAGACACCCATAACGTATGTTCATTATTTATACATCAAAATAAAGCTAATTTTTTCTCATTATTTTGATATACGGTTGCTTACTTAAATGTGGCCGCAAATGGGTTGCCGGCTGTCAAAGGTGGTAAATATTGAAGGTAGAGTGAAAGAGAGCTAGCGCGTAACATCACCAGTCAGACGAGGATTGCGATTGCCACATGTAGGTACGACTAGAGATTGTAATCCCGATTATTCGTTGTCCAAATTATCCGGATAATTCGGTTAACTGTAATTAATTCAATATTCTTTTTTTTAGGCATAATTAATTTGGCTCACAATCGTCTACGTAGTGCTACGAAATAATTGTCTACAAGGGTCTACGAAATACGTTCTCTACGAAGCGCTGCGAGGAGTGCTACACACATTAAAAATCGAGGTGCTACGAAAAGTATGCCATTTACAGCACAGCTTTATGAACAACTAAAATGATGCACTACATTTTATTTGTTAGCAGCTCGTCCAAAACGCGATTCGTTCATTTTGTGAAAATAGTACTTTATACAAAAAAATACAGCTACAAATAACAGAAAAAAAATAGAACTAATATTAACATTGAACTAGTTGAATTTAATGCAGACGGATGCAAAAAAGTCTGTCATTAAATAATTATTTTTTGTTCCTATTCTAAGACGTTTCAACCGCGTTACAGTGATCATGTTGTTTGTTTTACTCTAAGCTCTTAATACCCGATAGATATTTTTCAACAAATAGATAGATATTTTTTATTATAATAATAATAAAAAATATATATCTATTTGTGTAATGTATTGTATTTTGTATATCAGTCATCTAGTACCCTTAATTCAAACTCTGCTTAGCTTGGGGCTAGATGATGCTGTGTGGATTGTCCAGCATTATTTATTTGTTATTTATTTTTCAGGGAACATATTGGATTAAATTGAAGTTATACTTTTACATAGAAAATATCTATACGAATATTTGTAGATAACCTCCTGCGTAGCAGGCGGACCTTTGCCTCTCAAATGCTGCAATATGACTTGTAACATAAGCGCATCTGATATCCACTAAAAGCCACAATATCTTCCAGGACATCTTCGTGGCCCACAAATCGTTCAAAACCAACAGCGCTCGGCGGCGGCGGCGCATGAAATTGCCCGCTCCGGCCCGACCATAAACAACTGACAACTAATGATGGATGACGCTGGCCGACGCAAGCTGGATAAATACCGAGTAATTGCTGATAAATGGGAGGATATATGATGGAAGGTGAGGTGCAGCAACCTTGGAAAGTTGTGCAGTTTTTTACTTCCATATACGTATTAGGTATATTAGATATCTGTCTATTTCATACCGACCTCGTTTAGACGTCAGGGGTCAGATTATCTGGATTTTCTCCACAATAGGAACGGCACGGCAGAGGCTAGATGCATAGATTAGCTAATGTTTCGGTGCGCATTCTATAAGCATGCTTAAAGAAAGAGCAAACCTTGCCAAGCTGCAGCTAAGGTGTCTCCACCGAAGCTGTTCAGAGTTGCGTGTGGCGTCGGATGATTGTTAGCACGAGTGCACTAGCGGCGCCGCTCACTGCACTCCGCTCTTTCTTTGTTTTCTTCGCTTACTATATGATAGATCTCCGCTCGGTCTCCACTGAAGCTGAGCGGAAAGAGTTGTTTGAATCACGACGTTCTATTGCTTGTTTAACAGATCTCTTCTCCGCTCGACTCGTCTCCGCATTAGTAGGGTCCGCCCCTTAAGAGTGATGACGATAGAAAGAAATTATTTCTTACTCAGAGTTTAATTATAACCTGCAACGTTTCCTTTAGCAAAAATCCTGTTCAAAATGTAGATATTCCTTTTTCCCAAAGAAGGCCAATATAAATCAAGCCCCCGTTTGGTCCATTGAAAAAGTCGTTAAATCATTATCAGTGTTTCTTAATTCTTACCTTTGTTGGTTCTCGGTCCGTCGTTTGCATTTTTATTACTTTTTAATTTTATCGCCAGGAGCAGACTTGCTGCGATTAGACAGGAAGCAGGTTGCAGCTGAAGTCTAGAACAGCTCTACGACGACGAAAACGACAGTATTTATGATTGCAGGATTTTCGGTGTAAATGCTGTCTTTATTCTGTAGCTTCAGGTAATTAAAACCAACCCCGTCTTTAACTACTGGGAAATTCGTGACAGAATTTTTATAAAATTGATAAGCCACCTACCTAGGTGTAGCGCTGTTTCGCACCACAGGTTCTTACCGCACAAATTCATTTTTGCCGTTTCGTACCTAAAAATGTAGCGTTTCAACCCACATAAAAAAAAACATTGTCGGCCTAATAATTTATTCTTTCTTACATATATAGACATACGAACATACAGAGAACGCTGCTGATCATAGGAAAAGCTTTTAACCACAGACCGCGATTTTTAGGGTTTCGAAGATCGCTTTCGAAACCCTTATGATCTCGCTTTGTCTGTTCTTTTTTCCTTCCTTAACAACTCGGCAACTACCGCAGCTATCAACTTGAAATTTAAAATAATAATACATTTCGTGCGCCTGTATAGATTTTAAGAGAATAAAATGAAAAAAAATTAAAACGGAAAATTATTTTTCATTTTCTATACAAATTGAGATGTTGAAATTTTAAAAGATACTAAGAATGATGAACTAAGAAGATTTTAATAGATAACCTAGATTTTAAAGATTAAAAGATAAGGTCATGTGGGGTATCAAATGAAGCGTATTAGTTTTAAAAAAGTATTACATTTCAAAATAGTTTTTTGAAATTTCTGTAAGTTTCATACTTTTCGAAATATTTGAAGAAAGTCGAAAAAATAACCCATTTCCGCCCCCCCGTCCCCTATCTCTCAAGATTGCAGAGCGATCCATCCAAAATGTATGGAGCGTTTGTGGATATGGATATGGATATATTTTTTACAGGAAAAATATAGAGAAGTTTGTAAAACGAACACATTTTGAAAAGTGGTCAAAAAGGGGGGGAAATAATTTTCAAAGGGGGGGGGCTACCTCACTGAGTGGGGTATCAAATGAAAGGTCTATCTATATTTGTACATTTCAAAACAGTTTTTGGAATTTCTGTATATGGTTTCATACTTTCTGAAATATTTTGAAAAAAGACGAAAAAAATATATATAAAAAATAGCGATATCTACCTTTAGCAGGTACATATTTGTATAATTGACAAACGTTCGAAGCCCTCGGCGCGCGAGTTACACTCGCAATTGACGGATCTTGTTTTACGTTGTATGATAATAAAAAATTATTGATTACTATCATCATCATCGTAATATCGGAAACGGAGTGTTAGGAGAGCATCCACTCGATGGACCGACGACGGTGTAGCGGTCGCAGGGAGTCGGTGGATGGAGGCGACTCAGGACCGCTAGTTGTGGCGTCGTATTGGGGATACCTATGGCCAGCAGTGGACGTGTTGTGCTGACATGATTATTTACAAACCAAATAGAAAATACTTAGTTACCTATAACAGTTCGTTACGAACAACAGCATGTAGGTAAGACGTTGAAAATTTGCTCTAGATTTACGACTAAACGCATGGCCACAAAGAGAATCATACAGTCTTATACTAAATCCCCTGCATACCCACCTAAGTTCCCCGTAGGTAAGTCCCCACACCTCAGCGCCATCTCAACAATGTGTGTGCAATCACAAATGCATTAAGCACTCGAGCGGAGTGTCCGGTACAAACTTGCCCGCGCGCCGTCTCAAGTGATCCTATGCTAATGCCCAATTCTACGCATGTGGGAACTGATATGGTGGTAGGTACTTGGGGAATACGGCAGGGATGTTGAACTATTGAGACCTTTTACAACAGAATCATTTTAATACTCATGTGACGGTAGGTATATTTTTGAATGGACGTTGAGCTATCGAGATGTATTTGAGCTTAACAGTACCTATCGATTTAATATAAATATTTGTTACGGGTGTTCTAAGTATTCTCTACTTAGTTTAATTGTATTAAGCGTAATAATATCAGTCATCAAGTCCCCATAACACAAGCTCTGCTGAGCTTGGGTCTAGCTAGATAATGCTGCGTGGATTGTCCAGCATTATTTGTTTATTTATTACTGCTGCCTCTAAGCAGAGTTTGGACTGATGAAGTGAAGTTTTTAGAAATAATTTATTTGTTATGGCTGCATACTAGAACATAATTCTTGATGTTAGTTTAAATTGCGCTTAAGATATTTGCTTAAATCACTTTAGACGCAAGTTTGTGTATAAATGAAAATGAAAACACACAGTTGAATTTAGAAAAATTACGTAGTCATCATGCGAGCGTCCATATACCTACTATCTAGGATGATGTAGATACAATTCAAACTTGACACGCTATTTGAAAAAATTTTGCTAGACTAGCAAATCGATGCAATTTCCTAAAATAACAAATAGCTCTTTAGGTAAGTAATATGGCCGCAAAATTGGCAAACTTTTTAAACTAGTTTCCAACCAATCAGCGAAGAAGAATGGCTCGACTAATGACCCTTACAATATCAAGCGTGCCTAATCAAGACTAATACCCTAAGATAAGGGAAGGGGAAGGGGAAGGGGAAGGGGTAAGAACTTTGGACTTTGATGGAGCTGCCGTATTTAGATTTGATCACTTTGCTCACAGTGTTTGAAGAGAAAACATTAAAATAGGTTAGCGAACCATTATCGGGGTAGAGATAAAAGAAAACTTGACACTGATTTACAATTATTATGGTTACCATTATTTCTAGAACTAAAACTAGGCTAAGAGGTTAAAAAAATGTTATAAAAGGTAAAATTTAAAAGTTTGTTTGCACCTGATGGTTAATTATTCTTTGAATCTACTGGATCAATTCTAAAATGTATTTCGATTCTTACATTTTCTATGCGTTTTGTTCAGAAATAACTTTACTTTTGCGTACTGCCAGCGTCTTGGGGACGCTTCCGACTGGTATTGATATGGATCAGTTGAGCTACCTGTAGACTGTTCGCAACAGTCTGCAGTTAGCTCAATTGTTGCAATTGTAAATACTAGTATAATTTTCTTTGTTAATGAGGCTCTTGCCAAATTAAAAAAAAATTACTTTGCGAGAAGTTTTTATTAAAATTTTAACTAGTAAGTATATAAACACTTTTTAAAGTAATTTTACGCAGTAAAGCTATCCAATAATGCTGTTGGGCGACAATAACAGGACCATCCAGTTAAAACTTTAACAAGTAATCTAACCTACCTCCAATCCAATAAAAATCTCATCAACTTCTACAATCAGACGTCAGGGCAACTTTAATCACCTTATCCGACTGTTAAAGCAACACTTGACATAACAATAACGCTCCCCTAGCTCTAAATCCTGATTATGGCTAATTTCGAGGGAGTTTCTTTAAAAGTTTGCCCAGTTGCTTGTATCGCATTGTGGTGGCTCTAATCAAGTTCTAACGAGGTTGGGAGAACTTTTGCATTGGTTTGGGGCTGCGTTTGAAATGAGAAAATTATCGAAGGAAATGGTTTAGAGGATGTTTTCACATGGATACAGTGATTCCCATTCTTCAATTATGTAGGTAGATGAAATAGTTAATCCTTTGAAATTTGTGGTCAACTACTCACCGTGTCCCACTGACACCGTGTGTAGAGTAAGACAAAAACGAACCAGTCAATTGTGCTTCGTCTCGTTCCAGTTTTTGGCAGCTGTCATGGTGTTCCTTTAATTTTATTTGCAATGTTTAACAGACAGGTTTGATACTTATGATTAACTCCACGTATCGGTGCCATAAACAATACAGAAAGTTATTTAGTGGACTTTAGTGGGTTCGGTTACCGGAACAATTCTACCACCGAACTACGATCCCAACCCGTATGCCCAGCGTGGTGATTATGGGCATTACCCCCCAAAAAACATAAAAGTCAACAAGGCGCTTATCAGAGGAGGCTTGCGTCCAGCAGTGGACCAATATAGGCTGTTGAGGTGAGGTGAGGATTAGGATAAGGCAGGTATTTTTTATTATTTCGGTGAATGCAATTTCACTTATTTTAAAATAAAGGAATGTTTGGCCGTGGGACATCTGTATAACCTAGATAGAACTCGTGTCTTAAAGACCTGTAGAAATTAGCCAAGCCTATCACCCTAAACTAATCCTATTCTTTCTAAAACGCTAGCCTACTATCTCCTCAAACGCCTATCATCATCACTATATCCACCTCCTCATAACATAAGATCTCGTACTCTCAGTCCCTAAGTATAAAGCTCATTTCAGAAGCTCAGTGCAAATCCTTTCCCGTCGTAATCAGGTGTCGAGGCTAATAATAAGAATCGCCGGGTGATACTGAACGTGCCACAATTTAAATGGCTTTTCCACCCTGAGGTGTAAATTGCAATTGTAAAGAGTCTGGGAAAAGGTTCAAAATTGCGGAGGGCAACTTGGTAAAGTAAAGTGCCTATGAGAAAAATATTGACGATCTAAGTTTTGTTCATATACAGGGTTATTGGTAATTTTCTGACATCATTGCGTGAACTACAGGTTCTCCCCGTCATCAAGAACTTGTTCGTGATGACGCCAGGACGCCATTCCTAAAATTATATGTTAATGCCCACTCAAAATTTATTAATAAATTACTAAAGACCGATCTCTCACTCTTACAACTCCTGTTAATTGAGGCCAGAGCCGTTTTTAAGTTTAATTTCAATTATAGCCCCTCTTATGAAGGATTATTTAATGGAGGGTGGTAACTACTACCAACACCAAGTTTATGAATTAAGACATGGCGTCTTCAGAAACGTATTCGTGATGATGGGGGAACCTGCAGTTTACTCAGTGTTGGTGAATTACCAATAACCCTGTATATCTGATTGGATATCTGGGATTAGACCTTTAAATAATTCAAGTAGATCTGTACATAAAAACATGATTTGTATAACCTTTCTTCACTTTATTAGGTTACAATAAAGAAAGGTTAAAATTAAATCACCTCACCTCATCAGCCTTTATTCGTCCAGTGCTGGACGCATGCCTACCCGCGATAAGTGCCTTATTATTGGCTTTTATCTCATGGGGGTAATGCCTACCTATTTACCCACGAGCATGCGGGTTGGGATCGCAGTTCTCTGACGACACCCGCGGGAATATTTTGGGTGGTACAAATTCTAAGCCACAGCAAAATCAGGAGATGGATAACCTAAAAATGGCATACCTAATCTAACTTATAATTATACCCTTTATAAAATAACCTATATAAATCATATCCCTAAGATTTAAGGGCATTTACTCAAGTCAGCTTACTCAATAACTCTTTCCAACTACATTTCCATGATCTTAAACCTCGCCGAGGAGTCAATAATAATAAATCCTTTCTATTCAAGAGCGGGACCAATTTCATAGCGGATGCACAATATATTCTAACAGAAGCAAAGCTCTTCTATTAAAGTCAGTAGAGGCGATACGGTTGCAGTAATGGTCAACGTGGGATGGATTGATCACTATTTACGTGTAATGGCATAAACAGGTTGAAGCCTTTGCCCAGCAGTGGGCGAAAAACATGGTCCTATCCGTCACGCTAGAGTCGGTTCCGCGGAATCGGGTATAATCGTCTCCAGTGGGCTAAAAATTAAATTGTAAACTTATAATAACAAATTGTATTTTTTTTTTATTACATTATAATTTTTTTACTAGGACAGAACTTGTGTTTGTAGTTTCATTTATTTACTCTACCTAAGTATCTACTCTATCTACTAAGTACTTTCTGTAAAAAACGATATCGTGCTAAAGGCATCGAATCGACGCCGATAAAAATGCGAAATCCTCTTGCAACGAATGGAATTGCGTATTGGGGCTCAGACAGGGTGTAATCTGCCTGCCTACGGTACCCTAACTGTCCCGAGAGTTCCGTGCCACGAGTACTCTGCACTTACTGCCAAAGACTAGACAGTGATGTGATGATGGCACCTCATATAATTTGATTGTTTTTGGAAAAACAACTTCAAACGCATTGTTTTTTAAGTTCTGCGAGACGAATATTTTTTTATTGGAGCATCTCTGATCCGAACGGTGATTCTACAATAAGTAGGTACTTACAAAATCAAAATCAAAAACTCTTTATTTCCATAAATACAATAAATGTACACTTAGAAAAGACTTACAATATAAATACTCTTTATTGCACTCCAAGATAAAGTAACACAAAAAACACAAACACACAGATATTGTACAGGAATCAATCGTAACAGTTTTATTTCACTTACGTAGTGTACAAAGTAAGCATGAAAAAGCGGGCCGCGTGGGCCACTCGCTTGCCACAACCTGCTGTGCAATTACGCAAAAATTATCCATCCTAAAATTGACATTTGAAAGCCCTTTGAATGGCCTTGAAAGCCATTTCAATGGTCATATCCATACAATAGCAAATTACGAAGGCCATTAAAAGGGTTTTCAAACGTCAATTTAAGATGGGTGGTTTTGCGTAATCGAACAGCTGGGCTAGGCTGCGGCAAGCAACACTCGTCGGTTTACGTCTTCCTTACCGCAAGCTTTATTCTTGCGGTAATGAAGGCGTCAACCATCGAACGAGTGGCCCACGAGCGGTCGCCGCATGGACTGCTTGCTTGAAGCAAGTTGCATGGGCGGCCGCGCAGGGATGGACCTGATTGATTGATGTTTCACATAAGTTTAACGGCGCACATTCCAATCCTTGAAGAATATAATTTGGCGTGTTTATAGAACTATACGACTATCCATATCGACTCGTCGAATACCCCAAGTGGCGACATCTAGTTATAATTCGAGTCTAGTTTAGTTTGATGTCACATGGATGAAAAGACGACTGAAAGGAAACCTAAGATCAAGCCGCCTACGACCGAGCACGCACTGCGATTAAACGTACACGTTAAATCCCAAGTCCGAAACCGCAAAATCATGTAACACATTGCTTTCTTTACAAGCATACGTATTAAAGAAGTTTTTCAGTGACTGATTTTAAAAACGCAACTTGCTACTTTTGGTTTGCGGTTCGTAAACGCGCCGTTTTTTTGTGTCCCATAGTGGCGAACGCGCAGCGGTTAATCGCATTCGGTTTTTTTATTTTAAGCACAAAAACAATAATAATAAGTAGGTACACGCTGTTCGCACAAAGTCCATGGCGTTACTGAAATAAAATTAAGCAAAACGCCAGCCGCAGTGTGTGTTTGTAAGCGGGTTTGCGTTTTCAGCTTTTCCTAAGCCGTTGGCGTTTAATACAGACGAATTGAGAACCTCCTTCATATAATCAAAAATAGTGCAATGCTCTAAAGTTAATTGCTAAGGTTTCAAAGTTTGTCTACCTACGGCAATGCTGCCTGTTAGGTCAACTCAGATGTGATGCTGATGATGTCCTCCTTACCCGAATTTCGACCTCGGCGACCAGTTTCATCGGAGACTAGCCATATGCACAGGACATATTATACTTAGGGCACAGGTGTATGCGCAAACACAGCAAGCACAGGTGCACTCTCTATTCCCTCACTCTTCAGATGTAGGTACCTAATTCGTGAGTGTAATACTCATTCACTCACTCACTCATTGGTTCGTTTTCTTTTCTTGTTTATTCGTAATCAAATTCAGCAAATTATCAGCGGCGGCAATATGAGTAACACTAACTCTGACGAATATTAGAAACCTACCTACTTTAACAGAATTGGCCTATTGCAAGGGCATGCCTCGGCACCTATTCTACTCAATAATTACCTTGCAAGTTCTCTACCACACTATATAGTATAAAACAATCGAGTTTGTTAGATATCAAGCAACGAAGATTATTCGATTTCAGCACAGTGGATAAATGAACTTTTCTTGACACGAAAGAAAATAAATTTTTTATAGGACAGTTTTCAGCGCATCGGAAACGAGTATCGTAATGACAGCTGAAAAATCAAAATAAAACTATTTCATTAGGTGAAACTGACTTTCTGATTAGATTTTGTGAAAGCTAGAACAAACAAAATGCACCAGCACCTACGGTACGTCGTATTTCCATATCCGTGCACGTTGCACCGTCCCGTCTGCACGGCACCGGGCACGTCTACTCTATGGCCGGTGCATGGAATCGCGCCAGAACTAAATGAAATTGAAATTAGCTTTCTCTCCCCTGAGCCACTAGCGGAATTTTCCAAAATAAAAGCGTATTATATTTTAAAATACGATTCCAGTCGCTCTCGTAAATGGGAAAGTCCGGAAACTTAGGGCGTCTGGGCGGAGATAAAAATGGAGTTAAATTTTACCTAGGGTACTAGGCATGTAATAAGCTATTTTCGAAATAGAAGACAAAATTAGCTTTTGTTTGGTTAAGGAAATGGCTCATTCAATTGGTAATGTAGAGCCCCAGGCCAAGACTTATTCCACAATAAACAATATCTTTAAAGGTAATACCTTAACCAAATAATTTATTTATTCGTCTTTGTCTTATACATAATTATAATCTAAGCCTCCTCCCGTGAGTAACAAAAGTACATATTCAAAACAAAGATCAGAAGTTCAGATTCAAAACTACCGTTTATTGTGCGACTTTCAAAGAATTTTAACAGAATGATTTTATTTGCGAATATCCGAACAAAATGCGCTTGGTACTAAAGGCTTACGGGCCGTGTTTGCGTTCGGATACACGCGCCCAAAACTGAGCGCGACGCATACTCGATGAGGAGCGTGGGAAACTGACAACCAGTTGGAATCCTTTAAGGGAACCATTTTAATTCCGAAATATTCCAAATATATTATTAGGTGACAATTTGAATAGGTTAGTAGGTAATTAGGTATTAAACTAATAAAATCGGCGATCCTATATCTCTCTCTAATCTTTGGTTGCCTGGATAATATGACCTTCAGCGATAAGGCCGCCAATTTCATGTAAAACTGTTCTAAGGTTTTAAAATAAAAAGTATCCCATCTCTATTTCGCTTCCCAAGGTCTGGAGTCCGATTGGAGTACTTAGGTACTTACCTACTTAGTTAAACGGTCTCCGGCCCGAGTTATACCTATGAGTAGGTATACATAGTTTAAGTCATCATCATCATCATCAGCCTATTAAGTCCACTGCTGGACAAAGGCCTCCCCTAATGAGCGCCATAGCGCCATTCAGCTTGCCGCATCCAGCATCTGCCTGCAGTCTTTCGCAGATAGTAATCCCACCTAGGGCGTCCTACACTACGTTTGCCGAGTCGCGGTCTCCACTCAAGAACACGTTTACCCCAGCGGTTGTCAGTTCTTCGCGAGATATGGCTGGCCCACTGATACTTCAGCTTGCTAATTCTTTGACCTATGTCGATAACTTTGGTACATAGTTTAACGACCAATGAAAAATCGTTTCGTAATTTTTGTTATTCAATATTAAAGCTAAGAGCGTTAGTTCAATCGGGAGCAACATTTTTAATAACCATTATCATGTAAAAATCTAGAAACTTGATGCATTTTTCTATGTTCACTTCTTTTCAACTTCTTAACTCGAATGGCCTCCATGATCCGCCGCCTTTCTCGATTCCTTCCTCAGAACGCACGGCCGCGTCGCGAGCGCGTCTCGGAGCAAACACTAGCTATGCTGACCAAACGTGCAGCAAACACGTGGAGTCACTACTACTTACTAAAACGGTGGAGAAGGTTTTCTCGACTTTAGTTCAAAGCTCGTGCCTTAAAAGCTCAATTACCTATCTAACGTCACGTTAGGAACCCGGTTATGTAAACTATTGTTCAACGAATGGTGGGGAAGGTTACGATTTAATTTTGCAAACCTTGCCTAACCTTGCAAAAAACTAGGTATGATGTTGGTACTTAGGACTAAAAATAGAGGTATTCAGTGCCCACTTGTGTTGAATAAATAATTTATTATTAGGGTAACTAGTACAGGCTTACGAACGTTAATTTTGCTACAATATATCATGTCAGGATGGCCGAGCGGTCTAAGGCGCTGCGTTCAGGTCGCAGTCCACTTCTGTGGGCGTGGGTTCGAATCCCACTTCTGACAAACATTTTTGCTCTCCTGCTACTAGATGCTTTAGGCGTTCAGTGTTCTCTTCTTTTTGCGCTGCATTGTTTGTGTGCCAAATTTGTAACCAAACAATGTTACAAATTTGGAACACAAATAATACAGGGCAAAATGCAATGAGATTTTAGTAGTTTTGAAGACACTCAGATAATAAACTGAAACGTTTGAAACTACCTATATTAACAAAAAAATTACAATCAAATATTAGGAACAAATCAGAACTAGGTACCTACCTATTACAATTGAAACAATTGAGCTAACTGCAGACGGTTGCAAACAATCTACAGGTACCTAGCTAACTGATCCATATCAACACCAGTCGAAAGCGTCCTCAAGACGCTAGCTGCATTGCACCTCTGTGTACCTACAACCTACGTCTTAATACACGTATGCTAACTAACTTCTGCCCGTGGCTTTACTCACGTGGCACCTGGATAAATAGGTACCTATTAAAAATCGCGTGATGACTAGGACCGACACAATAGCGGCTAGGAGATGCACTGGACCGAAAGAAATGACGTGAATTGGGAGAGGCCTTTGTCAAGGAGTGGGACAGCATTTGTTCTTTCAAAAAATCAGATACAAGTATACGAAAGTTATATAACTTTCGTATACCACATCCAAAGTCTCCTCCAGAAGCCAGGAGTTAAATTAGTAACGTGTTTGGTATTCAGAGAGCGAGCGTTGGTTTTTTCCTCGCTTGGCGCGCGGCCGTGCGTGTTCCAGCCTCTATTGTTCGCATCGCCATTAGATAAATAGAATACTGAATGGCAGACTGTTTACTTACATATATGTATACAATCATATGCATGTACCCAGCCCAGTACCCCCGTACTTACCCTACCTAAGCGTGGAGCTTATTGAAAAGAGGATGGATTTTTTCCTGTTCAGTTTCTGAAGCTCACGTTAACGTAACGTGAGTAAAGTTAGCAGAGGCAGAGGTCAGAGGTGGAACTTGTAGAGACAAGAGTCGATTTATTCTGGTTTCTTTTTAGCAAGAGGTCAGTTTTGCTGAACAATTCTGGGTTCTAAGATGTTCCTGACTTTGAAAGAAAAACCAGGAATCACAGAAATATATCTAGAAGTAACTTTTACCAAACCATAGGTACCTTTACCTTGCCTTATTTTTTTTTAGTTAGAGTAAATCGTCTATATGTATAATGCTATAAAAAGAAATTTATGCTGGACATGCATGCTGTCCCGCTGTTATCTTCAATCCCATTCTTTATCTACACGACTTATAACCTCCTTTTATGAAAATGAAAAACACTAATTGAAATGCTGAGTTCTACTTTTATTAGATATTGATCTCGGTCAAGTTTTCAAAGCACGAAAAGCTCTTGGTGGTCGAGTTTGTGTAACTTTTATTTATCTAGCCTTTTCGAGTTGGTATGGAACCACCGCCCTTAGCTTCCCTCCGTTTGCGGTAGGGTGGTGGGGGAGGGGTCATATCATCCGGGTTAGGTGGATTCATTGGTGGCGGCGGCGGCGGCGGCGGCGGCGGCGGCGGCGGCGGAGGCGGCGCCTGTCTTGCCACCTGACATTACCAGAAAACATTTTTTTACTACTTTAAGCTTTAAAAAAGGAAGATTACTGAATAGCGTTCTTCAGCTTCTTTTGTGGTTAAGGTTGTTGTGTACTCACTCTGTTTAAAACATGGTGTTTTTCACGTTCAACCGTCAATTCAGCGCGAGGCGGAACGGCGAGCGATTGCCCAACGCCGAGCCAAAGGGCCACACAAATAACGAAGACAGCCAAATGAAACGTGTGTCTCATCTTCACTTATCACTGCCGATTGAATTTCAACGAGACAAGTGCATTTTTATATCATACTTGTACACAAGGTATGTCACCTTGCATGACAGGCGACCTGATAAAAAACCCTTGAAAACAATACCTACAACATCCTGCGAGATGCACGCATGAGATAGGAGCTCTAAAAATGCATTAAATGCAATCTTCGTAACAAAGGAAATGTAGTGTGATTAAACTGATTAAGTTAGGTTAACCTAGGGCTGCCATTCATCCACTGATGCACGTGCCTCCCTCTAAATAGGTAGGTACCTATCTTTTCCCTAAAAACAAAACTTCTGAAGCACACAGCGATAAAGATTCAAGTTCGTGTTCGAAAACGGGCGAGAGACGACCGAAAGCTTTCAAAAACAATAATTACTTTGAACTTCTACGATTCGCCCAGACGGTAGGTAGGTACCTACCAGCGTTGGAAAAATATTTTCCATCAATATTTTTTGCTTTTGTAACCCTTTGTTTACAAAAAATATTTAGGATTTTACAACCGAGTAGGTGTAGTAGCTACCTAATGGTTATTCCCAGACTGTTAGCCTTAGATTAAAGGCTCATAGCAGGTACCTATGTACCTATGTATGTAGGTAGGTACAGGACCAAACGCAAACATTCAAAACTCAACCCAGTTACACTTGCACACTAATTTACCATACTTTGTAGTTGTACCTACCCGTTTTGTAGTAAGAGCGTTTGCTCGAATAGATTTAATGCGAATAATTTGCCCATAGCCCCATTATACCAGCTAATACAACACATAGCCAGCCCTAGCTTTCAAAGTACTTACCTATCCACTATTAATTTACATCGCGCATGTTTTTTTATCTCGAAATCTATGACACCCATGGAATACAGAAAACAAGATGCCAGCAATTAACATACCGTTAACATAGTGGTTACACGGTCGCAGTAGGTTTGGTTTAATGTCAAGTTCCCAAACATTAACAAGAGTGGGGTGTAGTGAGATATAACATTATGTATTTAAAATAAAGCAAAGTGAAATACGAAAAAATAAATACTATTTCTTTTTTCGTTGAACGAGCGATTTCACGGCACTTTATTTTCAAAATTAAATTAGATTATACCTGTATTTAGAGACAATATTCTAATTTTTTTTTATTTGTTGTTGTATCTACAAAAAAAATCCGATGATTTTGGGATGGGTAGTCTAAATCCACACTGCCAACACGTATCACCATGGGGGTTAAAAAAGTTGCGAAAAAACATCACGTGATTTATGGTCGACCCCACGGAATTAACTTCCATTTCCGTGGTCGACCCCCTATAGCCCTACAATAATAAGGTGTCCGTGGCTTTCTCATTAATAAAACCAAAGACAAATATTCAACAACGACATTTATTTGCAAATATAACAATGTAGGTATGTATGTACAGTTTGATTAAATAAAATATCACTTTGAGACACGACTATTTTTGCAGTGAGTGCATATACTAAGACTAGGGTGCATGTGCAGGACGATTTACATTAAATATTTACACATGAGTAAATAAGCGTTTATTTTTGACCCGCGTCGTTATTGGCCAAAGTCATGTAAATGGACTTCAGCTCAATATTGATTGATCTAGATACTTTACACGCAATAATGAAATGATTATGCTATGTGGTGAATTTACCCTAAGGACACAGGAAGCAAATCGAAGCGTCGATATAACATAAAACCGGCCAAGTGGGAGTCAACCCGCACGCGGAGGGTTCCGTACCATCGTAGACAAATATTTCAAAAAAGGATTCGAAAATCGAAATAAGCAAAAAGCAAACAAGACGCGGCCACCGATCCAAGTACTGACCGTGCCCGACGTTGCATAACTTCGTTGATCGGTATTCAACTTGATTGGACGTTGGAGCCCTTATTTATTTTATTTTATTTTTATTGACGGACAGACGGACAGCCAGCGGAGGCTTAGTAATAGGGTCTCATTTTGACACTTCGGGTACAGAATCCTATAACTTACATAGCATATTGACTCCTATATCCTCAACCCAATGTAAGTACTTAAGTACTACAAATTTCAATCGGGATAAAAAGTATAGGCTACAAGTGGAGAAAAAGTGTATCTAATTGAAGAGATTCAATGAACACTTTATTTATTCTAAGAATCTTAGAATTAAAATAATATCCCCAAAAAATGCGGGTTCAAGTCTCGTCGAAGTCGTAATTTTTTAGCATATTGTTTAAATTCTTATAAATTTAAGTGTGTGGGGTGTAAGGGGGTCCAAATTCCATCTTTCGGGCCCCAAGCCAACCTCTACCTGCACGTGGTGCACCCTGCTGGCAAACAGACGAGGCTCTGGCAAAAAAAACCCACCAACCCGCATTGGACCAGCGTGGTGGGTCACGGTCCAAACCCCCCCAAATATGACAAGACACATTAAACCCCGGCCCCAAGTGCCCGGCGACTCCAGCGGCTGTCCTGGTGTTGACGGGTGCCATGCCAGCCCTGGGGTCAGGGGTGCGAAGAATCTCCGGGCGAACCACCGTCAAACGACCCCAGCTATTTCATTAAATGACACTGATTTGCTTAATATCCTAACTTATAACGTTAGAACTCTTTCAAATGATGACCGCCTACTAGAACTTGAAAACGCCCTTCAGGATATCAAGTGGGACGTAGTTGGCTTGGCAGAAGTTAGAAGACAGGGTGAAGTTACCGAAGAACGCGATGATGATATATTTTTCCACTTCGGAGAAACTAAAGGGCTGTATGGAGTAGGGTTCCTGGTGGCTAAGAAGTGGAAAGATAATATCATAGAGTTCAGAGGCTACTCCGAACGCATTGCAGTACTGAAACTTCGCATCACAGCAAAGACCACATTAACGTTAATACAAACGTACGCACCCACATCTGCTCATTCGGACGAAGACGTAGAAAGCCTTTACGACCTTCTAAACACAGCGTGCGAAGAAAACCGAGGTACCTGGAATATTGTCCTAGGCGATTTTAACGCCAAATTGGGAAAGAGGGAAGCGATGGATAACAACTCTGTAGTCGGTCGATTTGGCCTTGGCCATCGAAACGACCGTGGCGCCAGACTTATACAATTTGCATTCGGTCAGACTATGGCCATCGCTAACACTTTCTTCGACAAGAAGCCGCAAAGACGGTGGACTTGGCAATCGCCTAGTTGTACAATTAAAAATGAAATCGACTATTTTATAACTTCTGAACTGAACATAATTAAAGATATTCAAGTAATAAATAAAATAAATTTCAGCTCCGATCACAGACCAGTCCGTGCAAAAATTAAATTTAATTTTAAGATCCAACGCTTCCACCAATTCGGTTGCAAAATCAAACGCCACTCTAAATATACTCTTTTAAAAAATTCTGAGGAATTTAACCTAGAACTTTCCAATCAGTTTTCAGCCCTTAGAATAAGTGAAATTAAAGAACCCAAGAAACAGTATGAAGCAATATTAAAATCTATTGAATTGAGCAGCAAGAAAATCAAAACGACGAAAAATAGCAAAACTAAACTCTCTAAAGACACGAAAGATAACATAGCAAATAGAGAAAAAATGGAAAGAGGCACAAAAGAATATTACAAATTTGATAGATTAGTAAAACGCAGTATTAGAAACGATATTAGATTATTTAACTCACATCTGGTTCAAGTTGCAATTGAGAAACAAACCTCATTAAGGACGGCCAAACAAGGAATTTCCTATGGAAAGCGCTGGATAAACAGCTTACAAGATGAAGACGGCAACAAATCTAACAGTCGCGATAAAATAATGGACATCAGTACAAAGTACTACAAAAACCTTTATTCAGATGATTCTAAAGAAGAACAGGAAATCGAATATAGCCGAGCAGAGACACCATATTTTACTGGAAAGGAGGTTTACGATGCCATAAAAACCATGAAGTACGACAGGAGCCCTGGACAAGATGGTATAACGACGGAATCTCTAAAAATAGGAACTAACACAATACCTCACATCACTAATCTCTTTAATTCAATCTTAGATACTGGTCAGGTTCCGAAACAGATGTGTCACTCAAACATTGTCCTTCTTCACAAGAAGGGAGACAAAACTAATATTGGCAATTACAGACCTATCAGCCTAGTGTCACATCTGTATAAGGCCTTCATAAAAGTTGTTCAAAACCGCATAGGAGGTATACTCGACCAACACCAGCCACCAGAACAAGCCGGTTTCCGTCCCGGTTTCTCGACCACTGACCACCTGCATACGCTCAACCAAGTCATTGAAAAATACAACGAATACCACAAACCCCTTTACATAGCCTTTGTTGATTATGCAAAGGCATTCGATAGCGTAAAACATTCCGCAATATTCTCAGCTCTTCAAGCCCAAAACATAAAGCAAACATATATAGACTTAGTTAGAATCATATACAATTCCAGCACTGCAAATATTAAACTTAGCTCCACAGGTCCATCTTTCAAGATACAAAAAGGAGTAAAACAAGGCGACCCACTTTCACCCATCCTTTTTACGGCCACTCTCGAGGAGGTATTCAAGAAGCTAGGCGACTTATGGGCAACAAAGGGCATTGAGGTCGATGGCAAGCGCCTAACCAACCTGCGTTTTGCGGACGACATTGCCCTCTTTGCCTCCACAGCACAAGAACTCCAAACAATGCTCCAAGATCTGAGCACAGCTAGCCTTGAGGTTGGGCTTCAGATGAACAGAACTAAGACACAGATTATGTCTAACAGCACGAGGCGTAGGGTCTCGGTAGATGGGCAGGTCATAGAGTACGTCGACGAGTACATTTACTTGGGCCAGATAGCTAGCTTCGATAACAGGCAGGACAAAGAGATCGGTCGTAGGATCGACAATGCCTGGAAGAGCTACTGGTCCATGAAAGCGCACATGAAGGGGAACCTTCCTCTGACACTGAAGCGCAAACTCGTCGATATGTGCATCCTGCCCGTCCTAACCTACGGTGCGCAGACATGGTCGCTGACTGAATTACAAAAGTCCAAGCTCAAGATCTGCCAGAGGGCAATGGAGCGTAGCATCCTAGGTTTCCGGCGAATTGATCGTGTTAGGAATACGACGCTGCGCTCTCTGACAGGTATTGCCGACGTGGGAGTCAAGACCGCCACACTCAAATGGCAATGGGCGGGGCACATTAGCCGAATGCATCCCGAGAGGTGGGCTAGTGCCGTAACACCCTGGGTCCCAGATGGAAATCGCGGGCGAGGTCGGCCACGAAAGCGCTGGCGAGACGACCTTAACGCCTTTCTCAGAGATTGGTGGGAGATCGCACCAGACCGCACCGAGTGGAAAGATTTGGGGGAGGCCTTTGCCCAGCAGTGGGACAAACCAGGCTAGATAAAAAAAAAAAAAAAAAAAAAAAAATTTAAGTGTGAGAAAGCACTATAAAAAGAGAAAAAGTTAATTTCTTATTTGATAATAATTTAGTTAGACTTGCTTACGAGGTTTTTTTGTAAGAAAAAGATACTAAAGTTTTTTTAATATTGATTCGCTTCCAGCATGCCCTAACCCTTTAAGAATTCGTTGCTAATTTCACAAGATCTACCTACAATATAATCAATAGGCTACTTGACTCGATATCAAATTTGACGCAATAAACAAATATGTTCTGTAGTATTTGACATAAACCAATATTTATAGATTTCTCGTATTAAAAGTGTGACTACATATATTTAATTAAAAAAAATATATTTGGACTCTGAAAACGCTGTCGGCCATGTTGTGACGTCATAGGCCTCGAAGCAAATTTCATGTCAGATCTTATACGAGTACTAGTATAGTATTATAATATCTGTGTACAAGTGCAATTCAATCTGTCTATATTTTTACAAGGATGGACGTTCGCTTATGTCAATTGTTTGTTTTCCAGGCGCTGCTAGTATTCTCTGTGGTTTTCTACCCGTATGACGTCACAGCACAGATAAATATGGCAGACAGCGTTTCCGCCTGTTAGACTTTTAAAATAATATTATGCGGTTTTCTAAAATATGATAATATTAAAATATGGTAATATTTTTTCCCTCTAATCGGACAATGATTAATAATTTAAAACCTACTTTAAAAATGAGTCAATTAGCCTATTCTATCCATTTCCTACCGAATCAAGTCCGTCTGTATGTCAGGCGCTCTTAGCCTTCCTATCCTTCACCAGGCTCGATATAAAGAACTCGCCGGCCCTATACGAAGACCGGACGAGCGGCCCGCTAGCGGTGTAGAGGAAGCCTAGCTCGGACCCCTTGCTTTCCCACTGCTGGAACTTGGCTGGAGTGACGTACTCGAACACTTTCAGGTGGCGCTTGGTCGGTTGCATGTATTGGCCGAGGGTCAGGCAGTCGACGCCGGCGGTGCGGAGGTCTGGAATGAAAATAATAAAACATAAATATTTATTTATTTCTTCATAGATTACTTACATGGTTGTTATCTTGTAGGTTGGTACGAATATTATTTTGGTAAAAATTAGTAGGTTTTGTATATTAGACTAAAATAAAAACAAAAAAACACGAATTACCTACTCTTTGCCTACGGCTATTTTGTTGATTGGTATGACATCAGTAAAAGAAGTGAGATAGTTTTCTCAGATAAGTGACATATTTCTTTTGAGAAACAAATATTCTTAAAACCTAAGGTGACAGTCCTCTATACTAGTGAAAAACTGTTTTATGTTTTTGTAATGAATGTGCAACATAAATGTATGAGGGTAGGTTGCCACCTCAGTTGATTGCAGGCCATTACAAGGTTCATGTGTGCACCCGTGTTTTTATTATGATAATCATCGATCAAATATAACCTATATATTTGATGGTTATATTTGATCGAAGATGATAATCCCTTTAAATACGCGATAACCTACTACACCTGCTCAGAAAGTTGCTTATTTCTTTTCTAAACATAAGGTAGGAAGTAGGTACGTCATTACAGGTGTACTAAAATTCGGGACGGAAAACTCTATGGAATTTCATTTCTCACGCGTTTAGCGGGCAGCGGGTTTAGCGACGTTTCTGAAATATCAGTCGGTAGATATGGTTATTTTCATAATAGGTCGTAAAAAGTTTTTACTCCGAATCCGTCATATGATATCGACCTCTTTCGTATTGTGATTTTGAACATTCTAAACCGTAAAGCACTATGTATCACTCGTGAGAAAGTGCGTTATTAGCTCGTGTCTTGTAAGGCCACAAATGACACGGAATTGGACTTTTTTTACACTTTTATTGACGTCGTGAACGAAGTGAACGAAAGTCTTCGTTTCAAGTCTGGCCAAAATAGCATTTCTGTCAGTATGTCCGTACTCCTCTTCAGGTCGTATTTTACAACCGATCGGTACGAAACTTTGTGTACAGATTCTATGATTTTATAGAATTTTATTGTCGTCGGGATTTTTTGATTAAAGGCGTACTTCTTCCACAATAAGGCAAAAAGGCGGCTTTAGAATATCTCCGCTATGAGAGATCTGATTTTAATGATTGTATTTTTAATTGAAAGGTCATAACTATAAACTGTTCTTATAAAAATTTGGTAAATATCGGATGAGGATTTTCGGCATGACGAGCAGAATAGCTTCGCAAAATGCAGTAATATGCAAGAGAGCATTTACAGTACAGCGCCACCTATTAGAACATCTTTGTACCTAACACTTCGAGAGTTATATGAAATAGCGCGGCCGCATATACCGTCGTCGTCGGATAAATAATAACAACAATTTTGGGCTGATGGATCAACGCCATCTATTGATACCTAGGTACAGAATTTCGACCTTTACTGAGGAACGTAACTTAGGTACTTTGTATAGACAATTGTTCTAATTAATGGTTGATGTGTTTGTGCAACATTTCGTTCAAAAATTCCGACAACAATTGTATCGCAAGTGAAGTGATCTGTAATACCTACCTACCTTTCGAGTGTAGAATGCAAATAGTGATAAAATAGTGACTCTTCCTTTCCAGTTAGAGGGATCTCGCGCTTGACCTGGGTCTGAGGAACGTTTGAAGGCCTAAGGTTTTTTGTTATTATGGTGCGTAACCCCACACTAAGGGTTATTTGATTTCTTAGTTTGAAGGCCTGATTAGGTAGACATCATAATACAGCTCTACACGTGTTCACTTGTTTTGTGCAAGTCATAAATAGCCCTCAGTTATGTACATGTAACTTTCATATTTGTATTAATATTCCATATTTTGTAGTTATCTAGCTGTAAGCTTTCCTAGAATTCTAAAATAAAATAAACTAATTGGAATGAGCCTAATCGGATAGAATCCATTTTCAGAGTAACACTTACCACTTGTAGTAAATAGAAGTAGAGTGTTTATTGTATACTTCAAACAGTTATTAGTAACCTACTTATTCGGATTGAGAGGTATAAGTGGAGAGCACGTATGAGAGCAGGAATGTTTGCCCAGAAATATGGAGCGACCTCGAGGCAGACCACCCGCCCGACGCGACGGTCAGGCGACATTGTGAGGGCAATCGCTAGGCAGGGGATCCGGGTGGTACAAGATCGCCAGAAGGGTATGATAAAGAAGAGTCCGTTACTAAGCAGTAAGCAGTACCTTTTTTTTTTATTCGGTGAGGAAATTCATTTACGAATAAACTGGTCTAAGGGGGACCAGAATTATGTGGGACTCGACGCCCTGAGAAGGACGTACTACCCAGTAAAACCTCTCCATGGGAACATTTAAACAGCGGCCCGACTGGCGTCCCCTCTTCCTCCTATACATGGCCGGCGAGCCCACCGATCCACACACTCGCCGACCCCATTCTTCCGTCACCTTTCCTCCCCCCGATTAGGACACAGACTAAGCAGTACCTGGGGCAAACCTAGGTTAAGCCTGCATCCTTGGGTTCTTTACATAAAACATATATCAAGCTAACGTAAAATTATAATTTAGTATGGTAATGTGTAAAAGTATGTATGTACTTATGTGATGGGTCTCCTGAGGAATCCAGTCTCATAAGAGTCTGGGCGATGTTACCAATGATGGAGCTTACCTTTCATAGTCTGCTCCACTTGGTCGTCGCTCTCCCCCAGCCCGAGCATTATTGAGGATTTAGTTATCAGATCTGGATTGATTTCCTTCGCCGTCTCCAACACTTTCAGTGTTTGCCGATATCTGAAAACGTAAAATATACTTTTTGTTTAATAGTTTAGCTTCTCACGCGCTTTTACTGGATAAATTCTGATCTAAGCCCTTTCCCATGATAAAATCTATGTTCTTGTTAAATCGTTTAGGCATGATAAAATAGTTACACTCCAATTGTAGTATTAACATTATTAACTAACAAAGCTGCTGGTCGTCTGATCATCATATAACAGACAGAACACCATCGAAGAATTATCGCCACGTTCAATGTCAAATAACATTAAACTTTATCTACATACATAAAAGACTAATATCGCCTAAAAAGCTCGTAAGGCCTCGCGGCCGACCGCTGCCTTCCCGGTGTGAATTAGCAAGGCTTAAAGATCTTAAAGGCTGATTGACGGAAGTGAACACCAGCTCGGTGAACCCCTTGGTACAACTCACCCCGCCCTCGGATCCCTGACGAAGGGCGTGAGTCGCTCCACTGTCTCTATGTTGTGCGCGAACACGTCCAGCCCGCAGGCGGCGAGGCGCGCGATGCACGCGCGGTCCGCCCTGAAGTCTGGCACCAGGCACTCCACTAGGATCTCCTTGTTTCTGTTGTACATTCAAACTTGTTAACTACCTTCTCGGCACTCATACTGCCACTGCCGTGCCTCTCCACGGGACGGGCCATAATCACCACGCATGGCAGGCAGATTGTTGATCGCAGTAGAGATGATAAAAATAAAGGGTTTTTCAATAGGGACGCTCGAACTTTGTCAGCGTATAGCGACCATCTTGGTGGAGCGACAGCTGTCAAATTTGGCGGTAACACATATTTAGTCGTGACATTTCACCCCTATCTTTTTAATTCCGTGAATTTCACCCTGGAACGCTACACGCTTCAACAACGCGTAGAAATTGTTAAAATTTACTTCAGAATCAGAATCAGTTCTCTGTTCGCCTTACGTTTCGTGCGTTAAGTGCAATTTATGGCATTAATGGCCGTCCTGCAGAGTCCACGATCCGTTGTTGAATGAATACATTTGAGAAAACCGTGTCAAACCCTCTCTGCGCTATGCAGACAAACCACAGACAAAATTGAGTCCCATTTATATGAAGAGGTCATCCAAAATTGGTCTACTAGGATAAATAAATATATAAATAAATAAAATAAATAAATAATGCTGGACAATTCACACAGCATTCAGGATGCACCACCTACAGCGAAGTCACGGCCGCCATTTGACTAACATTATATTCCACACACAATATCATCGAATTTTCTTTAAAACTAAATAACTATTGTGTCAATATCACCTAAACAAGTTGTTTTATTTCATTTCAAAGTTCGCGCGCTCTCAATGAAAAACCCTGTACACAAATGAGGAGCCTGCTGCCTTTCCAGAGTTGTGTTCCCCAAGTCGACTCTTACGACATCCACGGGTTGAGATGGATGAGTCTATTCTTACGCCGCGGCCGCCTCGCCACGCAAATTTACTTCCTCCCTCACCTCAACTCAACAGCCTATTATAGTCCACTGCTGGACGCAGGCCTCCCCTTGATAAGCGCCTGCTTCTATCTCAAGGGGGGCAATGCCCATAATCCCCACACTTGGCATGCGGGTTGGGGATCGCAGTTCAAACTTACATAACCTCTTTTTAATATTATAATAGATTGTGATAATTACTTACTGCTTTTTTATTTCTTTGACAGTTTCTGCTAAATGTGCGGAGCCACCATCAGGTAAATCTGTGAATTATGAGGCTATTGAGTTTATACATCTAAAACAAAAAATTGTGAATGTCTAAAATGTCCCAAGAATGTTTAATTTTACTTTTTAACATCGTTTAACTATCTAATCATCATTTAACTATCCCGGGTAGTTAGTACTCCTATGTAAAAATGTATGTAATTGTGTGTGGGACAATCTTGCAACTAAATTTTAGACCAGTTATCCTCAAAATATATGAATGCTAAAAAATCGCTAAAATTTGGCATACTGTAAGTTCGGTGACAATGCTATGGTACCATTGAGCTGGTCTGCTAATGGAGACAGACTGATGGTAGATAGGAACTCCTTAACGAAACGACATAACCCCGTCGAGTTTGGGTTCAAAAAGTTTATTTTTTAATATTTTTATCAAAAATCAATCAAAATCAAAATCAAAAACTCTTTATTTCCATAAATACAATAAATGTACACTTAGAAAAGGTCAAAATATAAAACTAAACACTGACACGGAAATAAAGTGATATTTTTGATTTCTGTCGCTTCGGTATGTAGACTAAAGTAAAGAAGCGACGAAGAAACCTTTAGCCTGTTAGTTGTTATTTTTCGAGTTGGAGCAAAACCCGTCCCAAGCATTTTGTCCTCTAGATAATCTGATATTTTATAGTAAGCCTTTTTGCACAGCAAGGTTTTAACAATTTGTTTGAATTTATTTATTGATAATTTTTGCAACTCACTAGGAGTTTTGTTGTAGAAGCGTATACATTGCCCTTTAAAAGATATTTTAATTTTGTGTAGCCTAGTTGTGGGCACAGCGAGCTTATGTTTGTTTCTGGTATTCAAATTATGTTTATCGCTATTTTTAGGGAACTGACTTATATTTTTTTGTGTGTACAACAAGTTTTCATAAATATATTGACATGGTACTGTCATTATGTTTATTTCTTTGAATTTATCACGCAGGGATTCTCTGGGACCCATATTATAGATTGCACGAACAGCCCTCTTCTGCAGCACAAATACGGTGTTAATATCTGCAGCGTTCCCCCACAGCAGTATACCATAAGACATAATACTATGGAAGTAGCTGAAATAAACAAGTCTAGATGTATCCACGTCTGTAAGATGACGGATTTTTTTGACTGCATATGCTGCAGAACTAAGTCTCTTCGATAGCTTATCTATGTGTGGGCCCCATTGAAGTTTATTATCTAAGGTGATTCCTAAGAATACGGTACTTTCTACTATTTCTAAAGTTTCTCCTTTAACGTTCACATCAGCCTTCACTTGTTTAACATTAGGTAGAATAAATCTAATACATTTTGTTTTGGTTTCGTTTAACAAAAGATTATTGACACTAAACCAATGAACTACTTTTGAGATTGCATTATTCACATCGTCGAAATTTGTGTTTTGTCGTTTCATTTTAAAAATTAATGAAGTATCATCAGCAAACAATACAATCTCGTGATTATTCTTGACAAGATGAGGCAGGTCGTTAATATAAACTAAGAATAGGAAAGGACCGAGGATAGAACCCTGTGGTACACCCATTGTAACTACAGACCCCGAAGACCGTTTCCCATTAATGTCAACTCTTTGTATCCTATCACTCAAATAAGATGTAAGAAGATCCAAAGAGGTGTTCGTTATTCCATAGTGATGTAGTTTCCTGATTAATGTTTCATGGTGTACGCAATCGAACGCTTTTGATAAGTCGCAAAAAACGCCCAAAGCGTCTTGCGACTTCTCCCAAGCATCGAAAATATGCGATACTAACTCTACACCGGCATCAGTAGTTGACCTGCCGCGAGTAAACCCAAATTGCTTACAATGCAGCAGGTCATTGCCATGAAAATGCCTAAGCAATTGATGTAAAATAAGTTTTTCAAAAACTTTGCTGAATGTTGGCAGTACTGATATTGGTCTAAAGTTAGTGGGGTCAGACCTACTACCCGATTTAAATAGTGGGATTATTTTACTACATTTCATTAGATCAGGAAATACGCCACAATCAATGGATTCATTAAATATAAAAGCCAGATCTGTTGCAATGGTATCAATCAATGGTGAGATGTAGTAACTATGTACCAACCTATGTATTCTTACATGAGAGTAACAACTTATCTTAATAAACGATAGTCATCATCTAGATTTCAGTGGTTTCACTCGCCTCCGACGTCAATCCTTACATGGCGACCCTGCCAGCTCCTTACATGGATACCCGTGCCATGTTTGGAACGCGTGACGCGGATACCTAGTGTAAGGCACGCGCTTTCAAACTAAATATCAATTACCTGCCTAAAATAAAATCGATAAAATTTTGAAAAAATGTGTCGGTCAAATATCCAAAAAGAAACCGTGTTTCTAAACCAAAATGCAGCAGGTTCCAACGATGGACATTTGGAAGAAATAAAAAGTCATCTGTCGATGATGAGCGTAGCGATGATCGTCGTCTGTACCCTCCTGTTGATCGCTACGATATACCTCATCTACAAGAAGTATAAGAAATGTCACATCCGATGGGCGCAACAGCAGTTTGACATGTCTAATAGAGGATCGTTCCTTCAGCGCCGTCGTCGTCAACAGCAGCAGCTGTACCCTGACTTGAAGATAGACGAGAGTAAATTATAAATCAGTGTTGTGATGGTGTTAAAATATTGTGCGACAGAAATGTGCGGTGTAATATGCGCGTCGTGTGTAGATAAAAATATGTGTAAGTAAGACGTACGAGACTGAAACCTGATAATGTGAATGAACTTGTGCGGATCTGTTTAATGGATACCTACCTAAACTGAACGATGAACAATAATCAACGAAGTGCTTATTACGGTAAAATTATAATAGGATAAGAGGTATGTGTATTATTAATTTTATATTGGTAATTTTAATTTTAAAGATTAATTAATGGCAGAATATTTAAATGAACTTTATAATGAACTTTTAGAGATTAGAAAATATTTAATTAAAATAGGATCTACTCGTAGACAAGGTAGTTCAATTTCAGAGAAAAAGTTTGATGAATGTAAAGTTATTATAAATCAGTATAATACTTATCTAGAAAATATAAATAAAAATTGAAAGAAGTAAAGAAGAAAAAGAGTGTATTTTGAAACACTGTGAGAATATTAATACTTTGTATACAGAGATAAAATTATTAACACAAAAGGTAAAAGATACTTCTGTTAAAATGGAATTCGACCTGAAAGTTGCCTTGAACTTATTACCCGTTATATCTGATGATATTTGTAATACACAGAAATTAATTGATGGCATTGATTATTACAGTTCCCTTATTGCAAATGAATCGCATTGTAATTTGATTAATTTTGTTCTGCGAACTAGGTTGTCGCAAGGTGCAAAATTAAAATTAGATTCAAAATATGACAGTGTAAAGTTACTTTTGAGTGACATGCGAAAACTCCTATTGCCACAAAAATCGGCAAGTGCTTTGCAAAAACAAATGCTCAGTTGTAGGCAGAATGATTTATCGGTTGATGATTTTGGTAAGAAGCTTTCGGAAATGTTTGTGAGTTTGACAATTGCTCAATCTGGCGGTGATTCGAAGAAATATGATGTATTAAAATCTATAAACGAAAAACAGGCTATAAGACAGTTTAGCGAGGGGTTACGAAACCGTAGGATCAGTACAATAATTTCAGCTCAGAGGTTCGAGTGCCTAAAAGACGCAGTTCAAGCTGCGATAGACGAGGACACGTCATCAATGACGTCATCTGGAGAAATTTTGTCAATGTCCCGTAACAACAATAACGCGAATTACAAAAACAATTCCAGGCAGCCAGCGTACAACGGTCAAAGAGGCTACAACCGAGGTGCGTATAGAGGTGGTTTTCGAGGCTACAGAGGTGGTTTTCGAGGCTACAACCGAGGTGGTTTTCAGCAGCGTGGTTCGGGAGTAACCCGTGGATATCAGCCCCGTGGCAGAGGTTGGCAGCCGAATGTAGAAGTTACTTCCAGGGGTAAGTCATTTCAAAACCATTTTAGAGGAAATAAACCGTCCAGAGGACAGGTTCGCCTTGCTACAGAACAGCAAGACCAGCAGCCCAGTACATCATCAGCGTCAGAAAAGATTCTTTCTATCGAAAATGAGTTTTTTCGAGCCTAAAGAATACAATATTTTGGCTAGTGACAGTAGTTATTACATTAAATTATTTGTGAATCATCATGAATCATTTAGTTGGCTATTAGATACAGGCGCATCGATTTCAGCCCTAAAAAATAAGTACGTGCAAGAGTTCAACATCCCAATTTGTAAAGAGAACATAATAATAAATGGAATCGGAGGTAGAGTTCAAGCAATAGGATATGTTGATTTACAATTATGGACTCATAACCAAACAATTGGTCATAGGTTTTATGTTTTTGACTCACTACCGTGTAAGGCACATGGAATTATCGGCCAAGACTTTTTAAGCAAGTACAGATCGGTCATTGACTTTAATAAAAACGTATTGTCATTATGGTTGAATGGAAATGAGATTGTTTTAAATATTTACAATTCTAAAAATTCAATGCAATTACCTGCTAGATCTGAATCTATTCATTATGTAAGTACGGATTTGACAGAGGAATGTATGGTATGTACGAAAGAGATTTCGGAAGGTATTTTTGTAGCAAGTACGTTAGCAGCTCCAATCAATGGTAAGATACCTATTCGCAATTTTAAATACGACAGCTAATGACATAGAATTATCACAGATAAAGCTTAACATTCAAAGCTCAAAAGATTTTGATGTTTGTGTTTTTGATTCAAAACCTAAAAATGCTGAACGTGTTAAATTGTTATTTTCTAAATTGCATTTGAATCATTTAAATAAGGAAGAGAAAATAAATATTGAAAGTTTATGTGCAAAATATTCAGAAATATTTTATTTAGATGGCGATACTTTAACAACTACAGATATTTATCAACATTCGATTGAAGTAAAACAAGGAACTCAACCAATATATTCCAAACCTTATAGATTACCTCATTCTTTAACAAATGAAATTAAAAATGAAATTGATTATTTGTTGAAAGATGGAATCATAGAACCATGTCAAAGTGAATGGTCTAGTCCAATTTTACTTGTTCCCAAAAAATCGGACAGTAATGGAAATAAGAAATGGCGTTTAGTTATTGATTATAGGAAACTTAACAATAGCATACACAATGATAAATTTCCGCTTCCAAATATTACGGAAATATTAGACTCTTTGTCGGGTTGTATGTATTTTTCGCATTTAGATTTACATCAAGGTTACTACAATGTTAGCTTACATCCAGACAGTCGTAAGTACACAGCGTTCGATTCAGGAAGATATCAAATGACAAGACTTCCTCAAGGTCTTAAGACAAGTCCAAGTTCTTTCTCGCGAATGATGACAATGGCTATGACAGGTTTAACATATGAAAAATGTTTGGTTTACCAAGACGATGTGGTTTGTTTCAGCCGTGATTTACCGTCTCATATAAAAAATTTACAAGATATTTTTGAAAGGTTAAAGAAAGTTAATCTTAAATTAAATCCTAATAAATGCAATTTTTTGCAAAAGGAATTACTTTTCTTAGGGCATGTGGTTACGTCCGAAGGAGTAATACCTGACCCAGATAATATAAATGTGGTAAAAAATTACCCAATCCCTACAAATTCAGACGAGGTTAAGAGATTTGTTGCTTTTGTAAATTATTATAGAAAATTTATCTCAAATTTTGCAGAAAAGGCATATCCATTAAATAATTTAGCAAGAAAAAATATAAAGTTCGATTGGAACAACGATTGTCAAAAATCATTTGAATTACTCAAACAATGTGTTATTTCTCATCCTGTACTCCAATATCCTAATTTTTCGGAGAAAAATGAATTTATTTTGCAAACAGATGCTTCCGGATTTGCTATCGGTTCGGTATTGTGTAATGGTGATGGTAAGCCAGTAGCATTTGCCAGTAGAAGTTTAAATAAAGCAGAGAAAAGATATCCAACTATAGAGAAAGAGTTGTTAGCTATTGTGTGGTCAGTGAAACATTTTAGACCATATCTCTATGGAAGAAGGTTTAAAGTTCAATCCGACCATAAACCACTTTTAGCGTTATTCAGTATGCGAGATCCTTCAAGTAGATTAATGAAATTTAGACTTATTTTAGAGGAATATGATTTTGTTGTGGAGTATGTAAAAGGAAAAAATAATTCAGCAGCTGACGCTATGTCACGCTTGCGTATTACATCAGAGGAATTAAAGGAAATGAATGAATGCAGCATGAATGTAATGACGAGAGGACAGAAAGCAAGAATGCAACAGCAACAGGCACAACAGCAACAAGATGTTGTAATTTCTCATGACGATCGGCTTGATCACCCGAAAGTTGTAGAAATGCTACGTAAGCCTAAACAATTTATTGAATTACGTTTTATAAGCGCGCATGAATTAAAACGATATCGTAATTTAAATGAGATAAAGTGTGAAAGTAAAGTATTGTGTTATGTACCATGTGTAAGTACCATTTTTATCAATCCAGCATCTCAATCGCAACTATCGCCAGGCGAATTTGTGAGAGATTTGGAAAGATTTTGTGGAAGATGTGAATTAAAAGAAATATATTTTATAAAAAATAATAATAATAATATTTTTGTAGAAAAAGTAATTAAAGAGGTACAAAAAATGAGTAATTGCACCGGTCCACGGCTATGTATTTTAAATGATGTAGAGAGGATAGAAAATAAAGATGACCAACGTGTGATAATAAATGACTTTCATCTTTTGCCCACTAGTGGCCACGCGGGCATTAGACGAATGGTCAATAATATTAAAAAATATTATTTTTGGCCAGGTCTAGAAGTTGATGTAACTGAATTTATAAAAAGATGTGATAAATGTCAGAAACAAAAATATTCGTCTCATCATACAAAGGAACCAATGGTTATTACCACAACTGCAACATCAGCGTTTGATAAAATATTTTTAGATTTGGTAGGACCTTTAGAGAGAGATAATTATAATTATACCTATATACTGACAATACAATGTGAACTGAGTAAGTACATCGAAGCTTATCCTTTGCTATCTAAAAGTTCGGTAGAGGTAGCCAGAAGTTTTGTTAATAATTTTATTTTAAGATATGGAATTCCAAGGTGTATAGCAACAGATATGGGCTCAGAGTTTCTATCAGCTACAATGAAAGAGGTATGTACACTTTTACATATAAAACAATTACAGTCAACAGCATATCATCATCAGAGTATTGGCGCATTGGAGAATTCACACAAGCATTTAGGTAACTATTTACGAATACAAACTGAAAATCATTCTGATGCATGGAGCACGTGGCTTCCTTTTTGGTGTTTCTCATATAATACTTCGGTACACACTGAGACAAAATTCACTCCATTTGAGCTAGTTTTCGGCAAATAGAGTAATTTACCATCGAACTTAAATTCAAAAAAGATAGATCCCCTTTACAATTATGATAACTATCCCTTAGAATTGCGTTACAGAATCCAGACTTCACAGAAAGAGGCAAGAGATAATCTTATTTCGAGTAAAATCAATAGGAAAATAAGATATGATCAGAATATCAATCCAATATCATATATGCCAAATGATTTAATTTTAATACGAAATGAGACAGGAAATAAATTCAAAAGCATTTATTCAGGTCCTTATTCTGTTATTAGAGATTGTTCACCAAATGTTGAAATAATTAAAGATAATAAAATGTATTTAGCCCCTTGACGGCTATTGATTTCAATCCCTTAATGTAATCATTATAATGTATTCGATTTGCTTAAGAAAATGTAATTAGATTTAAAATAAAATAAACTATCATTTATTTTATTTCCCTATTGCGGTGGAAATGAGATGTAGTAACTATGTACCAACCTATGTATTCTTACATGAGAGTAACAACTTATCTTAATAAACGATAGTCATCATCTAGATTTCAGTGGTTTCACTCGCCTCCGACGTCAATCCTTACAATGGTTTAATAATCGTAACGGAAATGCCCCAGAGATCTGCAGTTTTCTTTGTATTTAAAAGTTTGAAGGCTTTTTTAATATCTTTTTCATTTATGATTCCAACCTTGCCATTATAACTTACCGTCGCGATCGACAGACGTCAGCACGATATACCCGAGCCCCCACTGGTTGATGGCGTGCGCAGTGTTCCTGGGCTCCTCGGGGTCCAGCGGCGGCGGCTTGCGAGACGTCTTCACGGAGCAGAACATGCAGCCGCGAGTGCATGTGTCTCCCATTAGCTGGAAACACCACGCATTTTGTTTACACCTACAATAAGTATTAATTATTTTTAGGGGTGCCACCGCCGCTGGAACGAGCTGCAGGTGGACATGTGCGTCGTGGACAAGAAAGTGTTCGTTTAGATTTGTTTGCAATACTAATCTTGCTATGTTTACACATTGGGTATAATCTGCATCTGAGTTGTAATTTCAATTCTATGGATGTAAAAGTGATTGTACACTGCATTTGAACTGTATTACAATAAAACAAAACGATAAAACAATCACATGTGATAATAATCCCCTATAGACAGTATGACAAGTGTTCAACTTTTTTGATGTATTATTGGGTTGCTGTCTTACTTTCTACCTAATAGACTTTGCACAGGAAATCTCTTTATTTTGTTGATTAACATGCAAGGTCTTTTGCCTTTTGCATAATCCCCACGCTGGGCATGCGGGTTGGGGATCGCAGTTCGATGGTAGAATTGTTCTGCGGGAGGCGCTGCTGCCCGCCCCCGGTGGATATCCCTTACTAGCCTCTTACGACACCCGCGGGAAGAATTGGGGTGGTGCAAATTCAAAGCCGGCACCACACAGCTACACAGTGTGTTTTTTTAACTGGGACAGTACGGGGGCACCCATAACCATACCAACTTGATTCTTTTCGCTACTCACGCTTGACCAAAAAATTTTTCATGCCCAAAATATTTTTCTTCAAAAAGGAGCTGATGTTTCAAAAGAAACTGCACCTGTATCTCCTCTGGTTATGGGACTGTCCCAGTTATAAAAAAAATAGGTACTTTGTATAATTATAGACTACTTATTATACCGAAAATACGCGTGGGAAGCTGCGGGCAGAAACTAGTTTGCTATAAAGGGTTAATGCCTCCTAAGTCAAAAGGCTGACCTAAATCTTAAAAAACAGAGACCATCAAAAGTCCATCTGACAGTTCTACTGTCACCGCGGGTGTGTTCCGTACCTACCTTTGGAATTGAACGCCACAAGCCTAAAAGGCTGTCCAGTGCCATAAAAATTTAATAACCTTGCTTGCATAAAAAAATGAAGTTTGAAAGTTTAGCGAGTAAGGGAATAATACTCATAAAAATACAAGGCACTCCTAGTCCTGCTTTAGGAATAGTATTTTCAAAAGTTACCATAATAGTAGCAGTGGACATGCCATGCTTCCCTCCGCTCCAGCACTCTCCGATGTTTGGACAGCGCGCCTCCTCGCACACAGTGCTGAGTTTCAGGCTGCGGAGCTGCTCCTTCAGCTCACTGAATTTTGATCCTGAAATTGTAAATACTTAAATACTTAGTTAAATTCTGGATTTAGTCAACTGCAACATTTAGCAAATATCAAATTGCTTTATTTCCCTAGACCTTACAGGACTCTTGGACACCTCACAAAAATTCAAATTACATAATTTAAACCGAGTTTACCGAGTTTTGACAGAGTAAACGTCAGTTTCGACAGAGCGCTCACAGTGATTTCTGTCTGCATTCCGTTTCATTCATTGGAACGCCAACTAACAATGTAATCGCTAACGGCGATGTAATCGTATTTCGGAAAGCACCCTCAGTTTGTAGGATGGTCGGTGATATCGCAAAATGGCGCATGTAATGACTTCATCTATGACGTCAAACGGAACATCGTTGTCGCGCTCACAGTAATTTGGAACGCTTGTGAGTGCGCTATTATCGATTTTAGCGTTCCGAATTACGCTAAAATCGATAATAGCAGCTGAAATAAAGTAATTACTTTGATTTTTTGTTCATTTCAATATTTTTAAGGTAGGTACCTAAAATAAAGAAGAGAACAAGAAACCTTTACCTTGTTAGGGTGTTAGTTTTTGAGCTGGAGCAAAACTAGTCCCAAGCTTTTTATCCTCTAGATAATCTGATATTTTGTAGTAAGCCTTACAAAGGATCTGTTTGACCATTTGTTTGAATTTATTCATTGTTAATTTTTGTAACTCACTTGGAGTTTTGATGTAGAAGCGTATACATTGCCCTTTAAAAGATACATTTATCTTGTGTAGGCTAGTTGTGGGCACAGTGAGTTTATTCTTATTTCTAGTATTTATGTATGACATAGTACTCTGTTTATTTTTTTTATTTCTATTTATTTCTTTAAATTTATTACATCCATTGGTCCATGGTTGTACACCAAAAATGAAGTAAGTAGGTACTCCTAAGATTTTTTATTCTTATAGCTATGCAACTTGATTTTTAAACTCTATGAAGGACTTGAATTACAGACAAGAGTAGAGAAGAGTTGTTCTTAATTGAGATAAACAAAATCACTACCTACTACTACACCCTTATCAGAGGTCATTATCAGTTGTTTGTAACTATTACCGTGACATATAACAATTGGTTTGCATAGATATCTTGTTACTGAATTAGCACTGTGAATGTTCTCAAGCTGGAAAATAAACCTACCAGTGGGAATAGTAGTTTTGAGCCATGGCGGTAACCTCAATCTTTCAGCGTCCCCTTTCTGTCGTTTTAATTTCCCCTCATACTCATCCCAGTTCTTCGGTCTGTCTTCGGAAACAAAGTCAGCCAAACCTGGCCCTTCTTTTAGTTTATCGCGGATTGCATCGAGCTTGGTTGTGTGTTTACGTCTCTGAAACTTAAGATTATTGAGTAGGAAGGGTATGTTAGTTTAGTTATGTTTATGAGCTAAAGATATGAAATTATTCAATTTTTAAAATAATGTGACTGTTTAATTTTTTTTATGAGTATAGTTAGGTTTTGGACGGAACGCACGTCTTCCTGCAAATCTTGGGGATAGAGGGAATGCGAAAATTGATTCAGATGCTAACTTTACTTTAAAATAGAACTGTAACTTACTTCGTGCGTTCTAGGTACAATTTGAGATTTCAATGTATTCCGTATCATACTTAATTTTAGTATCTAATTTCACAAAACAACGAAAGTATTGGCGAGAGAATGAGATAATTACGAAATAATTTCTTTCAATTTCATTCGTGTTGGTTGAATTGAATTGAACTTGACTGACAGCAAAATAGTGATGTGCCGAGTACGCAGTGTTGCCAGATCGAATTTGACAAAATCAGTATAAAGTCACATAAAAAATCAGTAGCTTGAAGAAAAAATCAGTAGATTTTGAAAAAACTACAAATTTCTAGCTTTTGACACGAAAAATGCGTGGTAGGTATCTGTAAGGTTTTTTGTAAAATCGGTTCATCCGCCAGGAAACTATAATTATTCCCTATCGGATGAACCTATTTTGATTCATTTTTTGTATGCTTGTTCAGTGTGTGTGTTTCACACACATTCATCAAAGTACCTAAGTTGCAAAGTAAAATATTCATGGCTTTCGAATTTAATTTTTTTTGTGTTTTAAGTAGGTTTGTAATAAACTTTTTACATTGATATGAAAATATTGATCAAAGCAACTCATCAGCTTGAAATTCGCCGAGATTTGTTCATTTCCAAGGGCACTGATCAGGTTTTTTGGGGTAGGTAACTAGGTAGTGTACTATGGTGTTCCGTTGTTCCTTTCAAGAAATACAAACTATGTTCATCACAGAAAGAGGGATGCTAGGTGTCTAATTTTTAAGAATTTCAATTGACCTGATAAAACCTGATCAGTGCCCTTGGAAATGAACAAATCTCGCCATAAACCAAGCTGACTCGAGAATCGTATGAACACCAAGTGAAATTGAATTTTTAATTTCTTTTGTGGTTACAAGGCCTTTTGCCTTGGCCTTGAATCTCTCTCAGGAAAAACTGGTTGATTTCTCGAAGTTTACAAAATAAATCTTCAAAAATCAAGCAGATCTATCTACTCGTAGGAAGTGTAATAATCCATTGACAAGATCTACTGCTAAATCAGTAGATCTGGCAACAATGGAAAAGTTTATCGAAGAACGAACGGAAATACCAATCTATTCGAAAAAGATAGGAACATATTAAACAACAGATGTTTACAGGAAGTGGAAGAAACAAACGAACAAAACAAACTCTTCGATTTCATTCATATTTTGTCAGTATTGTGACGAACCGGATTGGTGAAAATTTCATTGGCTTGTGAAGTGACACTGACAAGTGACAGCTTACGTAATAGACACGGAGCCATTGGCGCTCGGGAAAAATCAGGTAGATTTCACGAAATTTTAGAAATAAATCAGTAGATCAGTAGACGGTTCAAAAAGCAGGTAGATCTACTGCTAAATCAGTAGATCTGGCAACGCTGCGAGTACGGCTTGACTCGAGTCAGACTCGATTCCTGCTTAGGACTCGCCTACTCGAATACCAATTTATTTTGATTCGAGTACGCCGGACTCGATTCCGGTACTCGAGTCATACGAGTATTATGCGAGTCCAACCTGTCCAACTGACTCGAGTCTTGTATTCGAGTTAGGTTGACTCGTTCATACTCGATCTCTTTTTACCTAAGCAAAGAAGTAACGCCTTTTGATACTAAGTTTGAACCTGCAACTTTTAAGGCTTCCACAGTTCCACACACAGACGCCCGCCGGAGGCGTGGTGGAGGCGGAGCGGAGGCGTGCGAGTTGTATCTCCTATCCTATTGTATCATAATATGAAAGACTGCCACGCGGATGCTAAGCGGTGCACGGCCGTGGACTCGAGTCCAGGACCCGAGTCTTGGACTCGAGTCTAGAAATTCGAGTCAACATTTGAATACCAAAAAATAGAACTCGAGTGCTTGGCTCGAATACCGGAATCGAGTCATGATTCGAATACCGTTTAAACCGACTCGAGTCGACTCGATTCTCCAAAACAGCGACTCGGCACATCACTACAGCAAAAGTCAAAACATATAACTTCAACTTCTTTCAATGGCGCAGTAGGAACTAGGAAGGTAGGGAGAGCACGCGCAAATCTTTATGAGTTCTGTGAAGTTGGCTTCAAAGGCTAGGTACACACACACCGAACCGTAAATGGCTTCCGTGCCTATGTTTACGGAGCTCATTAATTTTTGCGACTACTCTACCGTACATGGGCATGTAAATAATTATTATTAAGTTTATATTAGGTTGTAGTAGTATTATTCACTGTCTGCTAGCCATTATTACGCGTACCTACTACTTTCATAGTGTGCAAAAGATTTGGAAGCATGGTGCATAGCATTCTGACGGTAATGTTGCTGCGTAAATTGTACAGCTTTTTCTATAGTACTTACATAGGTATTCCAGAAGTAAGTTTATCCGAATCTTTGTTCAAAAGCCCTGTGACATCGTATTGTTTCATAAATAAATAAATAATGCTAGACAATTCACACAGCATTATCTAGCCCCAAGCTAAGCAGAGCTTGTGTAAAGCTAGGTTCACATTGCTGTGTCGTGGCGCGCCAGAGCGCAATCGGTTACGTTCATTATGTAGGTTGTGTTGGGGTGCCCCAACACAACCTACTAATGTGAATCTAGTCATAGGTAATGAACGTAACCGATTGCGCTCTGGCGCGCCACGACACACCCCGACACAGCAATGCATTGATGTAGAAAAGGGGAAGATGAGGCACTAGCTTCTCGAAACCGGCAGGCTCAAATGAAGTCCAATTGTGTGCTCTCGCCGCAGTCATAGTAGGACCGGCGGCGCGGGCGGACGTGATTCGCGTGCTTGCTACGACGTACTGACTGTGTTTTACTGACTAAAAGACTAAAGCAATGCCTTCGTGTTCGTTCACAAGGTGTACAAATAGCTCAAAAACCAAAAACAAAGCCCAAGGCATCACTTTTCACGCGTAAGTACACCAAAGAATTTAGTTTTTTGATTAATTTACTGCCTTTTTTCGCCATTTGCAGAGAGGGATAGAAATATACGAAACATAAGTGTGTAAACAGAGATAGCAATAGCCTTATTGCGAGTCGAGTCGTTCTTCAACTCGTACCATCAATTTTGTCCCAACTGGTGTGAGTTGACAAATCGTAAAGATGATAGGTATTATTTTCAATCTGCAACTCGCATCACTCTTTGTTTCTATTGAATTTATACGTCGAGTACAATCACAAACTCTATGTGGAACCTCTATCATATTTTGTATTCATTTCACATTATTTTATGTACAAAACACAAAATAAATATACCTCTTGCCTATTATTTTACTAACTTTTTTTGGTTGACTGTACTAAAATTCAAATTACTAACGAAGCGTATAACATTTTCACGATTCGTCCGCTCATACCAGTTGGGACAAGATTGATGGTGTGGGTTAAAGGAACGACTCTACTATTGTACCTACCGTAACTCGGGGAAATCCCGAATTTGTTTTATTATACCTAGTGGGGTCGTACCAGAGATTAATATAGTTGTCTCTGTCTCACTTCGGTCTTAGGTACATCTTGCCATCTTTGTTGTTCTTTATATTGCACAGGACTGGAAATGTAACTGTGAGCGTATGTGTTTGCGTGTAGTTGTAACACAGGCCAGTTGTTGAGTACGCGCTGGGAGAACGTAACCCATCTTCCCTTTTCTACATCAATGCAGCAATGTGAACCTAGCTTTATGGGTACTAGATAACTGATATACTTAATACAATACACTACATAGATAGATATTTTTTATTATACATAAAAAACATCCAGAACGCTCTGGACAAATCTCTGCAGATCGTACAAACATTTGTCCCGAGGCAGGAATCGAACCCGCAACCTCCTACGTCGCAGGCAGACCTTCGCCCGCTGCGCCACAGAGGTCGTCAACGTTTCATGGACACCCTACATCATGTTGTGTGTAGGACTAACACTAACTACTACTTTCAAGCCCTCTCACTCAGCTCGTTTTTCTACTCTGCGATGTCACAAAGATTTAGCCTTAGAAGCATGAGATTACAGGGTACTTTTGAATGAATGAAATATGTTCGTGCGCGATCCAGTTTACTCTAAAGATTCTTACCTCTACAGTCCACCGCTCTACCAACTGAGCTATCGAAGGTTGTCTCTAAAGATTCATGTGTAATGTTGTCATGAAATGTTTGTCAGAATCAAAGTGACGTAACTTTGATTATGACAAACATTTCGACAGTTCCATAATGTGACGGCTCCACCTGCGTTAGCGTTGACGTTAGTGTTAATGTCTAATACGCGTTAATTAAGGCGCTAAAAATACACCTTGGCTACATTTGCGTAACAACGCCGTTAGGAGGTAAGTAATTGCTTGTTTGGTATATTTATTGTACCTATTTGTTTCGATGGATAGGGTAGTATTACATTAGGGAATCTTACCTATGTCACAAGAAATGTCATAGACCATAGAGATAAAGACGATGATACCTACGCCGTCATGTACCCAATGAATGAGATATTACCAAGACGTCATACTCATTAGAAAGAAATAAAAACATGGTGATATTTTACTATAGCTAGGTACCTGCATAGGACTATGGAACTTTATTTGTCTCACTGAGTAGGTTAAAAGATCACAGAGATATCCCCGTTGTCAGAAAGAGATAAACATACAGTTCACACTTTACACTAGCGGCCAGCGGGGTGACGGCCAATGACAGCCTATGACGTCATCGGCTAGCAGCTAAGGAACGAACTAGGGGAAAAAGGGGTAACGAGGCAGCACTATGAAAATAAGCAGTAAATTTTTTAAATAAAAAAATATATATTTTTGATATAAAATTAATGATTTTCCATTTTAAATAGACTAAACAGTACTTACAAATGAAATGATACATCCTGCCTGTTTTTACAGTCCCAGTATACGTATAGCATTTTCGAAACACTTAACATGGCATTTTCGTTTTTATTTCTTTCCTAAAAAAACGACGCGCTAAAACCCTTTGATGTGTGGAAAAAACCGAAACCTGAGCTATCGCTTCGCGTCTAATGCCATTCGTAATGCCGTTATTAAAAACACGTTAAAACCTTGGCCACAATCTGCGTGACGCCCAAATTGGCGCGTTAATTAACGCGTTAAGACGCAGGTGGAGCCGTGGCTTAGAAAGGGTAATTTTGTTCGTCCATAATTCGTCCAACATAGACGTTGTCTATGGATAGAGATAGAGAAAGAGGGAGGGAGAAAGATGACAATGAATTCCGTACATCTCAGATTAACTTTCTACGTCTCTTTCTACGCCGTACATAGGTACATAGAGACACAGAGTAGTTTTTATACCGTAAACATAGAGAGCTCGCTTTTTTTTCCCATGGTTAAAGCAGACTGTTGCAAACAATCTACAGGTAGCTCCACTGAAGTCATATATATCTATGATGAATTAAAACAATTCTTTTCTGCAGAAAAAAACTTTTGGAAACTTTTAATTTGACAACTTAGTTAGACAAAAAGGTGTAAACCTAAGTAAACAAGAACAAATGCTGTTTTAAGTATAATTTCTTTATGTTTCTTTCTAAAGAATGAGTTTTAGAAAATACAAAAGTTTTGACCTTGAGCATAGCGACTCGACTTGGCTCATCAGCTGTCAAAGGTGTCAAAGTGAAAATAACCTCTCAAACATTTACAGATGATGGAAATAAACAAAGTTGTTTTGTGAATTTTTTAAAATGAGAAACGTCGATCCTCATCTTCTTGGTGATAAAATGGATGATGCGGTAACGCATTACATACATACGCATCAACCAGGCGAGGTATGTAACAGATTTTTTTATATATATGCGTCGGATATAAGCCCTTTGTGTACCTTTGGAATTTCTAGAGTACCTATCAAGCTAGGTTGCTCTCAACCAACATCATTTAAACATAAAAAACCTGTGTACTTATTTATATTCCTACTGGTAGAAATAAAAAGTTACTCGTCCTGGAATGCCATATTTTAGATTAAGTATCCACAACATGCATAAATAAGTTTTCCTTTTGTAACACAAAGTATTAAAGTTGCTAAAGTAACTAATGTTATTGTTGTACCATCATCATCTTATCCATCACTGGCGCATATTTCAAACTCATTTTCTGCAAATTCTCCTTAAAACTATCCTTAAGAAACGGCGAGGTGCTGTACCTAACCAATTCAATACTTGTCTTACTAATAATAAAACGAATTTCTATTTGTTTTTCCTAGCATGTCCACATAGACACTGATGGAATGCCGATGTCGGTCCAGGATGATGGCAGCAGGATCACCGTCATGCACCAGCAGACCTACTCCTCACACCTTTGCAGGTAAGATAACTTTTCAAGTTACTAATGTCAAGTACTTCTTACTTCATTGGTAGAACCGGAAATCTTTACAATGATTGCCCTGAGAATTTGGAGGCAAGGAAGTAAAATATGGGGTTTATATGTAATGATTTATTAAATTATAAAATAGAGTAAGTAATGTGATAAATGATACCCAATGGTAGTCTGGTATCGAAAATATGAGTGCAAGCATCCAAAGAAGTACATATATCAGCTCTAATAACAGTGAACATTTTAAATAACAGTTTTTGTTAGAATGCTGGACATTATCCACAAAGCATCATCTAACTAACCCAAAGTAAGCAGAATTAGGGGTATTCTCGATACATTCTCATACATTTTGGCCAGGTTGTTTTAAAGATTAGACTGTACTACTGGTCTTCTCTTGTGCAATATTTCATAATCAGGTCTGCCATTTGCATATGACTTGATGTACTCGAGGAGAATGTCCCTTGGAACAGCATATTGACTGATGGCTGGATCTTGCTGCATCCTCTTGAAGTATGCCTTCTGAAAGAAAAATTATAAGTTGTTAGTCAAGCAGCTTCTCTGTTTAGTTCTAAATTTTATTTAGCTCAGGGAGTATTTTATTCAGTACCTGGATAGATGGAGGAGGCCTTAATCTAACAATGCACAAAAAATGTTCACTAAAAAGTAAAAATATGGAAATGAAACTGAAATGATAAAAAATTTAAAAACTTCCAATGTAGCCACCAAATGGAGATTCCTAAGGTACTTAGCCCTTTTTCAAGCCCCCTAGTTTAAATTTCAAGTGTAACCTGCCAGGTATCTAAGGCCTGTGTTATGAAAGCTTCCTCAGTCATCTATCTATGCTTGAGTAATGCTTCTCTATGGACTTAACGTCCCTCAAGTGTAGGTCTATGACTGAGGAAGCTTTCATAACACAGGCCTTAGACACCTAGCAGGTTACACTTGAAATTTAAACCAAGAGGGCTTGAAAAAAGGTGATAAATCAGTTCAAAATACTTCAGGTGTAAGCACAAGCTTCAAACATTATCTTACCAGCAAAGAGTACTTCTCTTCATCAATCATCTCATCATCATAAGTGATGAGCCGTTCAAACCATGGCCAGGTCATGTAGTCAGCATACCCTGGTTCCTCTCCATCCAGGAACTGAGTACCTTGAGCCTGCAGTGTGTTCTGAAGGTACTCCAGTCCTTTGTGGAATGCTGTGATGTGCCCCTCGGGTATTTCTCTGGCTTTTACTAGACGGAAGAATAGTGGATGGACCTGGAATGCCGTTACATAAATCTCTTCATAATGTACAAACTGCAGTTCAATATAATTGCGTTCATAGAACATTATTCAAGTCTTTTTCAACCCCAATATTTATGGCAGGACCATCACATAATGTGACTTTTGGGTGATTGAACACTATTAAAAATGTATTCAAAGACTAACGTTCCTTTTACTATAAAAACTTTCGTAGTTTGCCGATTTCATTATGAATACAAGCAGGTTAGCTACGAAAACTCCCTCGTTAAGGGATGAAAGGTTGTTGTTCTTCCAGCACAAACTAGGTTCGTAGTTAACCCGCTTACATTCATAATGAAAAACGTTCTTAGTTTGACCACTGCTGGGGGCGGGCTTAACCCTAGAAACAACAAGAAATCGCCAAGACTGGTGGAAAAATATCAAGATGGCTGACTCAAATAGGAAACAAGCAAGAGGATAGGTATATTGGGAACACTACTAACATAAGTCGTAACAACTTCAACAAGAAATTTGCTGAAAGCTCTCTTCTTGGGATCCTTCGGCAGCAGAAGTCTTTGCGGGAACAATTCGTCTAAGTACTCCAGTGTGATGGAGCTCTCGCATATTATCTCGCCATCTTTTATTTCGATGGCTGGTACTCGACCTGTAAAACGTTGTTTTACCAAGTTTTAGGAAGGTTTTACATTTTACCGAACAACAGACGAACTGGCAAAATAAACATGGTGATGAAATAATTTACCATCAAACGGTACGTGCCGGATAAATTATAATAAGCGCTCTTTGCTTGACTTTCTGCAGGTCAATTCAGATGGTTATCATTATCACCTATATGTACTATTATTTTCGCCGCTCAAAGATGCATTTTGATGACGAATAAAAAACAAAAGAAAATGAACCAATGAAAAGTAGTATGAGTGAATACACTCGCGAATACATTGATAAGACCAGCTGATCAAAACTGGTTTTATGGGATTATATTTTTGTTTACTTAATTATACCATCGGCCTAATTTGCCGTGTATGGTTTGTTCTGTGTTGGGCCCTATTGAACTTACTATGGCCAAATAACACAAACTCTTCATCAGCATTTACCTACTCACCCAGAGGGCTCTTCACGAACAACCAGTCGGGTTTGTCCACGAGGTCGACATTGATGACTTCGTAGTCGATTCCCTTCGCGTTGAGGGCTAGGATGGTGCGGTGCGCGTAGGGGCAGAATCGCATGTTGTATACACGCAGTTTGCCGGTATGTGGGGGTAGGGCATCTCCTAGAATGTAATAACTTAGAATTTGCAAAAAAAATATGCTGGACAATTAACACAGCAGAATCTAGCTCCAAACCAACCACAGCTTTTGTTTAAAATTTACAACAGAAAAGTACCTACACCTACAAATACTCATGTTCAACTTGGTCTTCAAAGAAATGATTTCAAAAATATGTACCTATCTATAGGACGCCCATGTAAAATAGTTGAGAAACATTTCCTTATAAAACTCCTGAATTTACAAGAGAATTTAAGAGTATCAAAACCTTCTGGTCACTTCAACTACCGATGTTTACATAGAGTGCTTTATCTAGGTACAAAGTATCAAAACAGAGAAACAATCCATCTACATTAATAGCACGTCCACACAGAACTCACCTGCCTTTAAATGCTTCGTATCAAAGTTGATCTTCGGGCCTTGACTTGACATCGTTCTAAAATAGCCCACTAGTCTTCCAATAGAACGAACACTTGACGATAACATTATACACAAACAATAGTCTTAACCTAACCCAACCAAGTAGTATGTCTCAGCTAGAGTTATAACTGAGTAGGCAATATTGTTGTTATCATATATATAGTGATAATGCAACTTGATTATGTGGATATCTGATCTGATAATAGTTCAGGATTAGCTTAAATTCACTGTGCAAAACCCAAATCTCTTTCGGTATAACATTTTATTCAGTTACACCAATAGTATAAGCTGTCCTACTTTAAAATACAAAGTTTAAAGCACACGATTTTGCTATAATTTTGTAATCGTACAAAATAAACAATAATGTTGCTCTGTCAAGCCCAGTGTAAGACTGGCGCTATCAAGGTTACGATACGATGCGACGTCAGACTTGATAACCTTGCATAGAGCGCGTTTTACAAACGAATAAAATTAAACGTTTAAAGCGTTATTGTATGCACCGGGATTATTATAATGTAGATACTAAGTGAAACAACCGCAAGCAAAGGTCGATCCTAACTACAAATAGAGTACCCAAACCTGCTTGACGTCGTGCATCTACATATATGGACCCTTCCTCTGCCAGCAGAGCAACTCTTTCAAATCGCAGACTTTACACCCATGTCATCATCATCATACTGGCGCCCGAAGTAGGTCTTAGACCACAGACACAAACTATCGCCATGTCCTTCATCGTATAGGAATCTACTATCAAAACATTGGCTGAGATACACAACTCGTCTCTCGCTGGTCTATGATTGGTCGTTTTTGTTTCGTCTTCGTTCACATCAGTCCTGAGGCTCGTATTTTTAATGTTTTCAGGCAGGTAACCGAGCAAGTAGGCGACGGGCCATGGGGCGAAGAGCTGCTAGACCCGGAGGGACGCATCGCTGCCATCGTGGCGCAGCTCGCCAGCTCACGGACATCGCATCCGCACCCGCATCACAAGGTAATGTACCGCATCTCTGTTCGTTGTTCCGCAAAGCACATTAATACAAGCTCCAAGTCAAAAATGACAGCCAGAGCTATTTTGGATTAAATATGTTACAAACGTAGGTACCTTGTATTGTGTCTAAATTATAACATACTTCTTTGTTGGTAGGTGTCTGCGAGGAACGAAGTGGACACCTCCGTTATTCTAGATAGCTCAATTAGATTCAATGGACAGAACTTGGTAAGTGAAGAAATTGTTTTATATGCGCGTAATATTACAAACGTAAGAACATAATGAATATTAATAATATTGTGAATTTGTTATAGAATCAGCAATCTGTATCTCTAGCGGGACTCCCGCCGATGCAAACCCTACCGCCGTTACAGGAGATGAAACGGTGTGAGACAGACTGGTTCAGCGACAAGAACAAAAAGGTATACCGACGCGACGTCTATCTACGCAGCCCGTCTATCTAGCCTCCGAGAAGGCCTAACCATACCCAGCAATGGGGTGCCACTGCTGGGTATGGTTAGGCCTTCTTTCTATTACGCTATTATTTCCGGTTCTTTGCCACCTTAGTCCACTCCTTCCCGGCTAGCCTAACGATGTCGTCTGACCATCGGGCTGGTGGTCTGCCTCTTTCTCTTTGAGCGTCTACAATTTCTCTCTTATACCGACTTACTAAAAAAAAGGTTTAGGTAAGTATTAAATCTGTGGCATCACGGGAGTGAACCCTGGAAAAGAGGGAGCATTTGCTAAGCAGTGTGAGAACGGTGACACATGAAAGGCTATTAAAACGCAAGGCGTAATTTTTACAGTACGAAGTTATACTATTTTTTAGTTTACTGTAAGTTTTCACCTATAGAAGATGGTATACATATAGGTACCTAATAGTCACCTTGCTTTCAAGGATTCATTATATTACTGTGCCCTGGGTTCATGTAGGACTTCTTTAATGTTCCCCTGTTTACACCCATGTACGCAATACAATACTGAGTAATTATAACGAAAGACTGCAGGCAGATGCTGGATGCGGCAAGCTGAAGACAGGCCGCTATGGCGCTCAATAGGGGAGGCCTTTGTCCAGCAGTGGACTAATATAAGCTGATGATGATGATGAGTTTCTACCCGCGGCTTCGCATCGCACGCGTTATTTCAGGATATAAAAAACTGCTTATTCGAATTCTAAAAATATGTACATCTATGCAAAATTTTGGCTCGATCCATTCAGTAGTTATGGCGTAAACAAGTAAAAAAATATTATTTAAACCGGATTTATATTTCTGTAATTTCAGAGCGAAACCCAAATAGCCCAACTAACGGACTCGGACGGGCCAGTGCTAGATCTGCCGAGCGGCTCTCCCGCACAGAACAGACAACAGAACAGGAAGAGTCTGCCTCACAAGAAGAGGATCTCTCGCAAGCTGAAGAGGAACAATGGCGGCAGCACCCCGCAACAGGTGAAATCAAAACTTTCAATTCCGCGATCCGTATTAGCATCTGAATTATAACTATCTTGAAACGATACTTGCAGACTTTTATCAAACTACGCACAGCTATAATAGTCCAGTCATATTAGGGTTTCACCTAGCAATGCTGAGCTAACCAGCTAGAAACTCGTAACCCTAATAGCCTCGTAGGCCTTAATTTTGGCGTTATAAACGTTGTCTCAGAAGTCAAATAAAATTTCGTGTTTGTTTTTCGCAATTATCTAGGTTTCTACAGCTCCAATAATGTTGACATCAGTTACAAAATTGTAGAGCATAAAATTTGCAACAAATTTTGTTCCCTAGCTTTTTCCATGCGTTCAACCGTTTTTAAGAAAGGACATTTTTGACATTTTATCTTGAATAATTTACGAAGCAAACAGAATATTTAATTTGTCTTTTGAGACAACGTCAATAACGCTAAAATGAATGTATACGAGTTTCCAGCTGATAAGCTCCGAATTTCTAGGGTGACGCTATTTTTTTGGCTAAAATGACTTTTAAAGAGAAGTTGATAATGAACCTAATTGGATGTACCTACTGATGTATTGTAGTCATAAAACATGTATTACAATCATCTACAGCCTATACCGGTCCACTGCTGGACGCAGACCTTCACCTGGTAAACTCCTTATTGGCCTTTGCAACATGGTGGGGGTAATGCCCATATCCCACGCCGGGCATGCGGGTCCGGGGTCGCAGTTTGGTGGTTAAATTGTTCTGCGGGAGGCGCTGCTGCCCGCCCCCGGTGGATATCCCTTACTAGCCTCTTACGACACCCGCGGGAAGAATTAGGGTGGTGCAAATTCTAAGCCACATATCGGTGTATTGACATAACTGCACTTAATTCGCAGGATCTAGTGGTAATCAACAACATAGACCCGGTGGTAACTCCGGTGGTGGAAGAGGAGCAGATCCTGCCCGACAACTATGTGACCGTGCCCCAACAGTCGCACCACATATCGCACGAGGTAATATTCTACCTCTATACTAGTTAGTCTGCGGCTTCCCTCGTGAAGTACTTACCTGGGGTAAACTATGCATATAGTGGTACCAACTCCTTGCCTACAGAACCGTACTGCATTGCGTTCTCCTGAATTTACTCAAGCGCTTGGAATATTACTGTCCCTTTCTTATCGATCGGAGTAAAAAGGGCGGCGAACATTTTAAAGTTGACAAATTAAAGCTAAATTGACTACAAGTTTAGTATTATTAAACGACGGAATCGACATTGTTATGTTGGTTACCTAACAAATGATTTTATTGCTTTCTTAATTTTCATATCGACACAAAACACGACATTTGGGAACGTCATCTCGACTTACCAACATATCCTATGAAAAAAATCCTTAGACCCTCCCTGATTTTTATGGCCAATGTATTTGTAAATCGAGGATTAATATTAATCCATTCATCATCAGGTCCAGGTTCGGCCCATCCTGATCTGCCAGATCTGCGGCGGGTTCTACGGCGAGGAGCAGGTGAAGTTCTTCCATCACCTCAAGCAGCACTACGAGCCGCACAACATCATCATGGACAGTCCCGACCTCGTCATGGACAAGGTATGCAACGGCAACAAAAGGCGGGGTCAGCTGCGAAAGCTGGGGCTTCTACACACACATCCCTATATCGAGGTCGAATTGAGTTCCAAACGCAAGGGACGCTGGTTTCTTGCGCTAGTTATGGACAGGGTACGAAATATAAGACGTTCTTATAACTACTTGACAATAAGATCAGAGGCCTACCAAGAGGTTCACGCAATAACAATATTGAAGAGAAAATCAACTAACACTTTATTTCTTATTTGATGATCCTACTAATATAAATGCGAAAGTTTGTGTGAATGTTTGTTACCACGTATCTCCGTAACTACTTAACCGTATTAGATGAAATTTGGTATGTAGATAGTTTAGGTTCTAAAATAACACTTAGGGTAAACGAATTTTCGAAAATAACCTCTTGAGGGGTTAAAAAGGGTGGTAAAGTTTCTATGGATAATCATTATGCCTTGGTTCGATTCACTCAAAAGTCGGTATAAATAAACTATAAAATACGTAATTAATCATTATTTTTAATTTTTACAAAACTACCCCTAGGGGTGTGCAAAAATTTCTGAAATTTGTATTATTTCCACGCGAGCAAAGCCGCGGGGCGCGGCTAGTAATTTATGGTTATATATTTGACTTGTCTAAGAGCTTATTTTGTAAGCCTTAAGAAATAAAAGTTATTGATTTCTGAGTTTCTTGATGCTAACATTGCCTATGTCAGCATTATTTCCTTGCTTACGCAGGAACCCCAATGAGGCTGCGGTTCAGGGGCCCTATTACAATTCTCCGCAACCGACACTGTCGATGCCGATGACATGCGGCCGACGCACGCAAGCGATAGCTATTCTGTTTCTCTGTCGGGTGGGCATTTTTCATTCGGGCGAGATCCGGGCACACCCAACTACCTTCGTGAACGATCATGTGAATGAAACCACCAGAGAGCATAGAAACCTTGGACAGATTAAATAAAAACAAGTCAAGTACGAGTAGGACTTGTGCGAGGGTTCCGAACAAACTTATATTTACCCTAATGAGGACTTCATTATACCTTGTTAAGGGATGAAGCGTTGGTGTTCTTCCAACACAAACTAGGTTCAAAGTTAACCCGCTTACATTTATACTGGAAATATATATTTGTGAGCCGAATAATTTACACAGACACACTGCGTTTTTTTTTGGTGATTTTGCTAAAATGAACGGTTTTCGGTTATTTCTCTTTACTTAAAGATAAAAATACATTTCCTTGTGCTGTAAGACCTTGCTTCTTGCCAAATTTCGTGATTCTAGATCAACGGGAAGTACTTTAAAGGCTTACGTATAGGTTTTATTGCGAACATCAAAAAATAATTTTTGTAATTACCTATGTAACTTTAAAAAATTTATGGTTTTCGGATATTCCTCTTTATTTGCGCTAGCTCTTTGCTAAGTTTAAACGTAAAAGGCTGTCACGAGTGATTCTATAATATCCCGTGTAGACTCTTTCAATGCTATCCAAAGAAAGAGAATTGCGTCATTAACGTCCAGAGGTGTAAAAATGACACTATTGTAAGCCCATCTGACCGTCTGATGTTATCGGACCCTTACATACAGACGGAGGGTGAATATTGCCACCTGACATACTAAGTACTCAACCTAGTACCTTGAAATTTATATTTAATATATTATGATTTTTATTTAAATTTCCTTTTTTATCACCTCAAAAATGGATCTTGTGTCTGAAATTAAGAATTAATATTATAGGCGTTCCTTTTTCCATTCGAGGTGCGAAACCCTAAAAAGAGCGGTTTTAGCGCCAAGTTTTGGTAAAATTAAGAACTTCGTCGTCAGCTGGGGGAAGTTGTTAGTTGTAGGCTTTGCTAAGAGATGGCGGTAGAGCCGCTTTTCTGAAAATTATGAAACGGAGAGTGATCTTCAAATAGCATGAGTAAATTTCAATAATTTAGGACGCTACGTGTATAAAATATTTTAACAATCATAAATCTACTGAAATTTTAGTGATAAATGGACAAAATATGGTGAAAAAACACCTTACGAAAATGAAAAGGTAGCTTTGTAGCTACCGTGCAAATTGACAGTGGTTCTTGAAAAAATGCTGTCAAATTTAATGTTTCGTTCGTACATTTTGCCCATTAGAATAGAGGTGGCCGCCGCAAAAGCCGCCATTTCAAGCTTCGTGCCGTAGCTTCGAGTTTTGATGAATTAGAATAGCAATTTGACAAAACGCAGCACGCAACTGTCGATTTCGTCGAAAGCGAATAGACCCCCAGCTCCTTACTTCCGTAAACTCAGGGGTAAATAGGTCTAATAAAATATAGCAGTTTTATTGATATTCTATTTTTATGAAGGCCAGCTATAACAAATAATACTGTCTTCGGCTCCACGCACGACCTATGGGCCGAATCATCATGTTCATGACTCAATGAGAATAATAAAATATATTACAGATCACGAACACGTGTATAGTGGACAACGTGGCGCAACTGCCGGATTCCATCGTGGAGCTGTCTCTCGAGAACTCGGTGCCTAAGACTATGTACCAGCCCATAGACAAACACGCGCACAGTAACATCGTGCCACTCAACTACAATAATATGAAGGTATGGAAAATAATTCAAGGCATTTGCACAAAGAAATATTTTTTCCTTCGGACGAGTCTTATAATAATTAATATTAATAATTAAATAAATGACTAATTATTGAATCGTGGTTAGTTGTCTACGCTTAAGAATGTAAATCTCGACTAAGGGCGCATTACCAGTGTCGTCACGACAGAAAGTCGTCCAGTTTAAAACATCATAAATAAATAAATAAAACAAATAATGCTGGACAATTCACACAGCATTATCTAGCCCCAAGCTAAGCAGAGCTTGTGTTATCATGGCTTGTATATTTAAATGGAGGTGTTCACATTAGGACGACACGACTAACTATCGCCTACGCTTTTTTGGTTGTGACGATAGAGTGTCATTATAAAGAGAACAGCTTGTATCTCTACTACTTTCGACTTTCTTTTAGGTTCAATACTCAATGGCAAACGTAGACAAAGAAACCCCAGTAGAAGCTGAGAAAGGCGACCTGTACGAGACGTTGGACAAGCTAGACTTCTACAACTGCGGGAAATGCAACAAGACCTTCAGGAAGCAGAAACAGTGCGAGGCGCATATGCGGGAAGCGCATCCCAGTAATACTAAGGTAATTTAGTGCTTCGCTGTGCTGGAATAAGGTCCCAAATAGAGCTTAATACTTACTGCTGGAAGAAACAATCGCGACGAACCGCAATTTACGAAGGTCTTTGATTTATTGAATGACTTTTGAATTAGCGAAATCTGGAGACTCCACAGCGTCATGGACGGATGCACGAAACGTATAAATCACTAGGTACTTTTTGGCCGCGCCTTCGCACGCGTTTCTAGATTATTATATGCTCAAAGTAAAACAAACATACAGCTCGATCCGTTCACAAATTCGTGCGTCATTACCAAATCAAATTCATCCAAACTTCTACAGTGTTAGTATGATTGAGAATAAACAAGGTTCTGCGGGGGCTTCAAAGAAGTTTTTCATGATAAAAATTCTAAGTTATTTTAACCCCCGAAAAACGCTTGCGATCGAGTAAAGCTACTCGCTACTCTACTATTTACATCTCTACAAAATCCACTCTTGATGAAACGAAGTAACAAACATCCATCCATTCTCTCCTACAGTTAGAGGACATGGGCGAGTTCAGCGAGCCAGAGGATCTGATGGCCGGCATCCACGTGTGCGTGAGTGAGTACGAGCCGCCCTTGCTGCCGCATCTCACGGTCGACAACGGACACGTCACCCAGGACCACACTAGGCATTGGTACGTTATTTGAGTTCAGCGAGCCAGAGGATCTGATGGCCGGCATCCACGTGTGCGTGAGTGAGTACGAGCCGCCCTTGCTGCCGCATCTCACGGTCGACAACGGACACGTCACCCAGGACCACACTAGGCATTGGTACGTTATTTGAGTTCAGCGAGCCAGAGGATCTGATGGCCGGCATCCACGTGTGCGTGAGTGAGTACGAGCCGCCCTTGCTGCCGCATCTCACGGTCGACAACGGACACGTCACCCAGGACCACACTAGGCATTGGTACGTTATTTGAGTTCAGCGAGCCAGAGGATCTGATGGCCGGCATCCACGTGTGCGTGAGTGAGTACGAGCCGCCCTTGCTGCCGCATCTCACGGTCGACAACGGACACGTCACCCAGGACCACACTAGGCATTGGTACGTTATTTGAGTTCAGCGAGCCAGAGGATCTGATGGCCGGCATCCACGTGTGCGTGAGTGAGTACGAGCCGCCCTTGCTGCCGCATCTCACGGTCGACAACGGACACGTCACCCAGGACCACACTAGGCATTGGTACGTTATTTGAGTTCAGCGAGCCAGAGGATCTGATGGCCGGCATCCACGTGTGCGTGAGTGAGTACGAGCCGCCCTTGCTGCCGCATCTCACGGTCGACAACGGACACGTCACCCAGGACCACACTAGGCATTGGTACGTTATTTGAGTTCAGCGAGCCAGAGGATCTGATGGCCGGCATCCACGTGTGCGTGAGTGAGTACGAGCCGCCCTTGCTGCCGCATCTCACGGTCGACAACGGACACGTCACCCAGGACCACACTAGGCATTGGTACGTTATTTGAAGTTCTAAATGTAAAAAAAGTTAAGTGCGAGTCGGACTCGCGCACTGAGGGTTTTCTAGGTCAATTCTAGGTCAAGGAGAAATAAGTACCCTAGATACCCTACTAGGGTTTGGTCTATGTCGAGAATCAACAATATTTTTTTTGTAAATAAATAACAACGGGTTTCGGATTTTTCCTTTCATTTGTGTCATAAGAACTTGCTTCTTGCCAAATTTTATGATTCTAGGTCATCGGGAATTACCCTATAGGTTTTGGCCCATAGCGAGAATCAAAAGTATATCTTTTTTCTGAATAAACTACAAATTTACGGATTTCGGATACTTTCCTTTACTTGTGCTAAAAGACCTTGCTTCTTGCCAAATGGGTTTGGAGATTTTGGCCCTAACATCGGTTATCGTTTTTTTTTTCATAATCACCGCGGACAATAAAAGTTATATTTGAATAGAAGACACTAACACAAATAAAAAATGTCTGCAGAATAATGTCCTAAAGCATCCGGTTTCTGCGATATTCACAGCTGAATGAATATACCTAACTGTATTTTTTCTTCTTATGTTAACATCTCAGAAGCCTTGAAGCCTTAGGACATTGTGTTAAAGAACATTATTTATTTGTTTTAATCCAAATATATAACTTTTATTGTGATTTTTGCATGGTGGGTCTCCATTTTGTTTCTTTTTTTTTTTAAATTGCGGCGCACATTGACAGGCTCTCTTTTATTGACATTTCTCGCCATGTATTGTCCACTCTCTGGGTTTTAGTATAAGTATTGAAAAACTACAATTCCGTTTACAGGTATTCAAGAAACGGTACACAACTAGATCCCTGCGACAGTTGCAATGAATGCACCAACGACGCCTACTGCGCCGGCTGCGACCGCGACACACAACAACACACACAAACGCACCACCCACAGCCTCACCACGCACAGCCCCACCACACACAGCCTCACCACAGCCAGCCTCACCATAGCCAGCCACACCACACACAGCCTCATCACAGCCAGCCACACCACACACAGCCTCACCACAGCCAGACAAACCACACACAGCCACACCACACACAGCCACACCACACACAGCCACACCACACACAGTCACACCACACACAGTCACACCACACACAGCCGATCCATGTGTCGGAGCAGCATATGGAATCGCACCAGAGTCATAACAGCCATAGTCAGCATGAGTCGCATTCGCATGAACCTCAGCCGTTGAAAATTCTTAAAGGTATGATATATGTACCTACTGATTATTATTAGAGATACTCAACTGTTACCAACCTACTCAGCTGCATAGACATGTGGACCCAAGCCTGGGACAAACAACAGCCAACTGATATAATATACCTAGACTATGAAAAAGCCTTCGACAGAGTCCCAATAAAAAGGCTAATTTTCAAGCTGGAACATTTTGGCATAAGAGGTAAACTCTTGAAGTGGATAGAAGGGTTCCTTTCAAATAGAACTTTCAGAGTACGCGTGGGAGAAGCTCAGTCGGAACCTCACAATGTAAGCAGTGGAGTCCCACAAGGATCTGTGCTTGGACCAATCCTTTTTGGGATATTTTTAACAGACCTAGATCAGCACATTGAATCCCAATTATCACTGTTTGCTGATGACACCAAAATCATGGGAAATCCACTGATCGCTCACAACATCCTGCAAAAAGACCTAGACAGAATATACCAGTGGACCCAAGACTGGCTAATCACACTCAACGAAAAGAAGTGCACAGTGTTGCATGTTGGAAGAAAAAACCCAAAATGCAACTACTCAATTAACGGTAGCCCCCTGGAAAAGGTAGAAAAACAGAGAGACCTCGGAGTACTCATCACACGCAACCTAAAATGGGGAGACCACATTGTAGAGGTAGTGAAAAGAGCAAACTCTATAATGTACATTATAAGAAAGGCCTTCTCATACATCAACAAGGAACTGTTCCTAAAGCTGTACAAGACCTACCTGAGGCCCTTGCTGGAGTATGCATTCCAGATATGGAATCCGTACTTCAAGAAAGACAGTCACCTTCTCGAACGTGTGCAGCGGAGGGCAACAAAAATGGTCCCTATTCTTAAAGAACTTCCATATGAAGAGCGATTGCTAGAACTAGGGCTAACCACCCTTCAGAAACGTAGAGAGCGCGGAGACCTTATAGAGACCTTCAAAATCCTCACCAACAGATATAGTATACCAAATTTATCAAAGACACTGTATACTATGAACAAAAACACAAACCTGAGAGGACACTCTCTGAAGCTGCAATGCGGGCCAAGTACCAGCAAACCCAGAGAGCACATACTGCCGAATCGCATAGTGAAAACTTGGAACCGGTTACCAGAATCAGTGATCAGTGCCCCCTCAGTGAACTCTTTCAAAAATAGACTGGACAAATATTTAAAGTGCATTGACAAAGACTCAGATATACACGTATCAGCTTAACAGCTGCCTGTGTATCACAAATAAATAAATAAATAAATACTACATACAGTTTAGATTAATGAACCCCCGAACGCTACCAACTCACGTTTCAAGTGACAAATGACAGATTGGTGACTAGAGACTTGCTAGAGTTGCGTTCGAGTATTCGGGGCGTCTTCTAGATCCTTGTGGTCCTTTTTCGGCCACACGTTACTCCACATCTGACGAAACTGTGGAACTATGAAATGAAAACTTTTATTGTAAGAGCCTTATCACACCGGCGATTGCGCTGCCCGCGGTGCCCGCGCGGCGTGCTCGCTGCGCGATCGCCTCGCTTTAAAATCACTGATCGCCAGTGTGATAAGTCTGAATAGGAAAAGTAACTAAGCTTTTGGTTTATCTAATATACACAAATGTTCTTTCATGTTTCTTAAAGAAGAAACGATCAGTCAGTTATACAAAATTAAGCTTCAGATAGTTAGTTTCGTCTGTGCATTCTTTTGGCCGTTATACATTTTGAGACCCGCGCTCCACGTGGCAAGCTAATGATTGCTATTACGTTGAACTTTTCACCAGGTATTTTATGTCACTAACGTATTCCCTATACCTACCAACAGAGGAAGTCCTCCAAAGAATATTCGAAAGCGAAGTCCCAACACCTATAGCCTACAACAACGTCATCCACGATCAACAAAACGACCATGAAGATGACCACGAGCCAAACCCTGAGCATGCCAACGAACACAGCAACCCACACAGCGATGGGCATAGCAACGAGCGCGCCAGTCATACCGATCCCAGCAATGAACACGCCGATAGCAACGACGTCAATGAAACTAATGATTATGAGAGGAAACATAACGTGGGAGAGAGGGAGAAGAAGTGGATTACCGTGACCGTTGAGGGTTCTAATGGTGCTGCTAAGGGGAACGGGAAGGTCAGTGGACTTTATTTTTATTTATTTATTTATTCAAACTTGACTTACGCACGCCTTTTTTGAAATAAAAAGTAGCCTATTATGTTTTATCAGGTCCAGATGATGTGTGGAAAGTTTCAGGTCGAGCCATTCAGTAGTTTTGGCGTTGCGCGTTGTCTTCGGCCAACCATCTTCACCACTTCGCTTTGAATATTATGAACACGAAGGCGAAAGCCGCTTGACATATTGAGATTATTAGTAGGACATCTAGATCGCTCTGAATATTATAAACACAAGTGTGAAAGCCTCTTGAGTTATCGAGATTCATTTTAATAAATATTAATGAAACGTAGGCAAGGGCATCGCCAGTTGATTTGTTAGGTACTAATTATCTCCATGTTTTACACTGGTTAAGGCTCTACCTCCCCGAACACTAGCGCCGCCACATATTTTATCTTATTATTACGTCGAAGAAAGGAAATTCCAAAAATTACGTTGGTCAATTTGTGATACCTATTATAAGCATTTTTTAACGCCTCTGTAATAGTTTTATTTTGTATAGTTTAGGCAGAGATACGATGTTGCCCTTGGTGGCCACCAAACTCTATTTTCGCATCTCTGTTTACACTATACAAAATAAAACTATTACAGAGGCGTTAAAAAAATGCTTATGATAGGTATCACAAATTGCCCAACGTAATTTTTGGAATTTCCTTTCTTCGACTTAATAATAAGATAAAATATGTGGCGGCGCTAGTGTTCGGGGAGGTCGAGCCTTAATAAAAAATTTAGCTTGATGCCCGAAATTTCTGACCTTCTTCACTAAATCTATTAACCCTTATATTTCCAGCGCAAACGCCTGGAGTGCAGCGAGTGCGGGCGAGTATTCTCACACCGCAACAGCCTGATGTACCACATGCTGTCGCACGCCGCGCGCCAGCACGCCTGCCCGCACTGCGACAAGACATTCTTCACGGCGGGAGCGTTGAAGGTAGACGTCCATCCGTCCAATTAGATTATACATATTTTATTATATTTTGATCTCTTAAGGTTACACTAGTCATCGGCGCGAACTTGTCGGTGGATGGGTCGGGTCAATAGTGGTTATTGGGATTTTTCTAGCAAGAAAAATTCACAGTAGCAGCCCCGATTCAGGAAGTTGGCGGTGTTACACTCCTGTGCCTCGGAAAGCACGTAAAGCCGTTGGTCCTGCGCTTGACCTCTCGCCGGTCGTGTCTGCCTACCCATCGGATTATGAGAGTGAGGGAATAGAGAGTGCACCTGTGTTTGCGCACACACTTGTGTTGTAGTGCACCAATGCATATATGACCTGCGCATCTAGCTAGTCTCCGATGAGACTGACTCCCGTGGTCGAAATTCACTCGGAGGACATCTACATCATAACATTCATAACCTTGAGTTACAAATGTTGTTGTGTTTGGTTCAGATCCACAAGCGCGTGCACAACGGCGACAAGCCTTACAAATGCGATCTCTGCGGGCGGGACTTCAGGCAGTGGAGCGACCTCAAGTACCACACCATCTCGCTTCACTCCGACCAGGTCAGGAACACTATACTCATAAATACAGGGTGCCACGGATAGGGGTGACTCTGGACCCCGAGGGTATCACTGTGAATAACAATTTTTAGACTTCATCTTTGATGACAAAAAATTACAATCAAATAATAAAAATAAATTAGAACTAGCATTTACAATTGAGCTAACTGCAGACCGTTGCAAACAATCTACAGGTAGCTCAACTGATCCATTCCTAATTTCTAAGAAATCGAATTATATCGCAAAAATTTTCGACTTCGACGGGACTTGAACCCGCGTCCTCCCCTCAGTACGGGGATGTGATAACCATCCTGTTCATGTTCTTTTACACGCACTCATCGGACAGAAAAAACTTGTGTCCACATGTCAAACAAGTAAAGACTAGCCAAGTGAAAACATTGAAGTGAATCAATTTACATATCATTTCGTATTTGATTTGATGATATTTCGTGTTAAAAATTACAATACCTATTTAGTAAGCCCAAAAAAATTAGTCATTCTCATTCTGTAAATATATACATTTTTGGGGTGCCTTTCCTACCAGTTCCATGATGCATCGCTTCAACCTCACGTATTGATATATTTCTTTTCTACAAAAATCCACAGAAACACTTCAAATGCGAGTTCTGCGGCAAAGAATTCGCTCGCAAATACTCTCTGAACCTCCACCGGAGGATCCACACCGGCGAGCGGAACTACAAGTGCGACTACTGCAGCAAGACCTTCAGCGCCTCCTCCTACAGGCTGACTCATATGAGAACGCACACCGGTGACTCCTTTACGCTGTTAATAACGTGTCCGTTTATAAGTCGCATAGATAAAGGTTCAGATCGAAAATGACCGCCTCTCATGCTGCTCCGACTAGAATCAAATAATGATCCCAATCTTTATCGAGGCGGCTTATAATAATCACACTAATATTTATAAATGCGCGTTTTAGGCCTGGAATTAAACATAGGCTACTTTTAAAGGGCAGTTCCCAAGGGATAGAAATAACCATAAAACCTTTCTATAGAATCAACGCGTGTGAAGCCGCGGGCAGAAACTACTATGCGATAATTTAAGAACTCAACATAACCATTTAAACCAGATGCACATGAGTGTATACAATAAATTATGTAACTACTAAAGAAAACGCTCCTGATCAGCACACATAGGTACGCCCACAGCTGAACGTAACCCCAATAGGCCGACAGGTGGACTAAATTATTGAAAGATTGTCTTTTTATTTTGCAAACGTCATAATTAATATATGTTTTACTTTGTGTTTATTAATTTTACTGACATTCTCGACACGGGCTCTGCGGGACAGGTCTAAACTACGGTCTAAATAAGTCCCGTACCTAAAATAAAAGTACATAACACAAAATTTGTTCCATCAGGTGACCGTCCTTTCAAATGTGATCAATGCGAGAAGTCCTTCCGGTCCGGCTTCGACCTCCGCCGCCACTGCCAAGTGCACGAGAAATTTCGCAACCGCTTCGAGGAAAACAAACCGAAGCCCAAAGACAAGAAAACAAAAACCGACAAAGATGAAAAACCAGCGCCTAAAGAACGCAAACAAATGAAAGCAGAATCGCCCGAGCCGCCTAAAAAGTGTCCTAAGAAGAGGTCGGCGATCCGGAAAGGCGCGCCGAACGTCACCGTGCACAGCCGAGACGGGCAGTTCAAACTCGACTACCCCAACCCGACCACCACCGCTGACACGGAGCCGTTCGAGCACGCGAAACACTTACAATATACCAAATTCAAAGTTGTCTACGATGACGAACAATTCAAAGATCCAACGCCGTACAAAAGTCAACCTTACAGGGATAGCGACAGGGACCTGGCGGTGTTCAGGGCGAGCCGAGACGACGCACACTATAGAGAGAACACAGATGGAAAACTACAGATTTTCACTCACATTGAAAAAGGTAAGGAGTACAGCGGACCTATCGTATCGAATTCTCAGGTTCTCGGTGATATTAGACACTTAGAACGGGAGGTGGCGAGGGAAGTCAGGGGCGATGGTAGTATGAACGGTGAAGCGGAGAATGTTTTTATAGAGAGATTGACTGCTTTGTATAATGTCCCAGTATAAATGAATCCAGCGAAGCACGTGTATACCCACGTCGCTTGGCGTTCCCGGTTGTGGCCTCCGCACGGGACTTCTTCCTGGCATCTCGGCCCTAAGCAGTAAGGTTAGACGATTTAAGGTTGACGCTCACATGTCCAACATAGCTGCCGCGCAACATTAATGAGCATACAAATATGGGCTTAATCTCTACTCTCTCTCCTATTTATTCTCAAGTGTCAGGAGTTGTAAACTCGTAAAAATTAGATACACTTACAGTGACATACCTGCTTGCTTACCGCAAGCGTCAGGGCCGGACTCCACCGAAGCGGAGACAAGGCGAGAGACGAGCTGTGTTTAAACAACCAATAGAACGTCGTTATTCACACATATGGATACCACCGAGCGGAGATGTAGGTACTATATTTGTATGGCGCGATCGAAGCGGAGATGTGAGCCGTGCCTCGCGGGCTGGCGACGTCACGCTGCGGAGACGAGAAGAGATGAGCGGCGCCGCTCTCAACCAACATCCTCCGCTCTAGCCGGCACACATCTCCGCTCCGGTCTAGCCAGTACGCGTCTGCAGAAAGCTTCGGAGACACCGTAGCTGAGAAACGTCTCTTCTCCGCTTCGTACATCTCCGCACATCTACGCTTTGGAGCCCGGCCGTAAAGCGAGTGGCCCGCGCACTGTGTACTAGTGTATGCCGTCACTGTAAATTGTATCTAATAGTTACGAGTTTATGCCCATAATTAAATGCTCATTTTATATCTTCGAAAAGGATGAAAAAAATTAAACGTCACGGGCCGGTACCCATCAAAGCAGTAGCTATGATGGCGACTCAACGTCTTCCAACATTTATTTCTTCCTACAAATAAAATAAACTATGGCTGTTTCTATTTTGATTAACTTTTAATGATTTAGAGCTTCTTTTGCTGTTCAACTTTGGCAGGTAGCGGCCTTTACCCGAAATACTTTAATTCGATTTAAAATAATGTTAAAAAACGTGTAGGTTTTAAAAAATAAATACTTAGTAACAAATTATGATCAAGTTGATTGGTAAATAAATAGTTTATATCAATTATATTAATAATAACTTAGACTAACAAGTCAATAAAAATAAGGTAACATCAATGTAATATAATATAATAATACAGCCGCAAAGTTATATGGCACTTGCTTTTCCTTTTAATAGTATACCAACTGAAAGGGACCTGATTTAATAAAGTTATATAAAGACTGATTGATTTACTTCAATAATATACCTACTTAAGTAAATTATTCGATTTAAGTTAAGCATAATATCGTAAACATAGACTGTTTCTAAAATGTATATTTGTCTTATTAGCTATCTTTAAAATAACAAAATTATCAAAAGTGCTTTTAAACTAATAAAATTTTCCATTTAATTTTAAGATAATTCTACTGACCTTTGTAAATTATTACCATGAAATGTGATAAAAACTCTATAACTACCGATTATATGTATAAAGTTGTTACTGTAAAAAATATCGGTACAGGCTGATTCCTACGTGACTATACCTACTTACCTATCTAATATTTTTAAACATAGTGGACTAGACAACCCTGTAAATTAATATTAAAATCGGATCTAAATTTTAATGTTATGATAATCTATGTCCTAGTCTATATCCGAAACTTCGGCCACGGCGGCGGCGGCAGTCTTAACGGAGACTAACCGGCTGTGCGATTACGCAAAAACCACCCATCCTATAGTTGACATTTGAAATCCATTTCAATGGCCTTCAAAGCCATTTCAACGGCCTTCGCCACATTTGCATATAACGATACGAAGGCCATGCTTTCAAATGTCAATATAGGATGGGTGGTTTTTGTGTAATTCCACAGCAGGTGCGCAGGTCATAATTATATTATAGTGCGCAAACACAGGTGCAATCGCTATGAATGTATCATTATAATGATCAGGAGATTATAATCAGTGCCTTTGATTCATAGAAGTATAAAGTATATCTCTGACCTTTGGCCAAAAATATCAGATAAAATCATAATTAATCATATTAGTGTTGATATTGATCCGTTAAATACTAGCCATCCATGCTTATAATATAATATAACCCTACGGCCTTTTCTGAGTACTTACCTAAAATATGAACGTAAAGCAATGATTCCGTGTTTGTCAATTGGATATACACAGTCATGTTTAAGATGGTTTGATTTACATTGAGGTGGGATTTAAATTCATTTTTTGTGATTATGTGCTTTAAATCAATCAAATGGTTTTTGGAGTATTTGGTAATATTTACCAAATGATGCTCAAAAAAAACCATTGAATCGAACTTAGTTTTATAATGACTTCATAGAAAATGGTTTATTTTTTGCGGCAAATTAGGTACTTACTTTTCTACTAGTTATAATCCTTGTAGAACGCAGAAAATTTCAACCTCAAAAAATGTAAATCTCCCGCGCAATGTAAATCGCCCACAATAAGTATAATAATTGAACAATTGGTAAAAATTGTTAGTAGTTACTTCCACAAAACTATAATTTACCTCATTCATAATAAGCCTTCGCAAGTAAGTAACCACCTACCACATAGCTGAGATATACATTTAGAATGTACTAAAACTGTAAATATTTATAATTTATTACATTTCAATAAAATGGATGAGACCGTTAACTGTGTTATGATTTCTCATGGAGAGGAAGTTAAGTTAGAAAAGTACAATTAAGTACTTCCATACTTGTAACTGATCGATATGAGCGAAGCGAACGAAGATCTCGGGTATGATGAAATAAATAGTCTCTTCGGGCATAACTTTCGAATCAGAATACAGATTGGGCTTGTGAAATGTGCTGGTAACTTAGAGAGGCATCGGTTTATTAGTTTTTAAAATATGAGGGCCCAAAATAAAATTACCTACGAAGTCATAGAATATCTGCCTTTGTGTCAGAAGTACCATTGATTTGTACCATTGATTGTACAAGTGACACAACTTTGTATCCTTAGTGCCAGTAAAGACAAATGAGGATATTCCTCCGTAATGTTAACCGATAACTATGGAACTAGTGATACAACTTTGTATCTCAAGTACCATTAAAGAAAAGTAAAGATATTCCACGTAAATTCATTTTTGACATGCATTTATTTTGTATTGTCACAAAGATATAAAATTAAAAATATAACCGAAACTTCTTAACGCAAATAAAATTTTAAAGCCTTTGTTACACAACTAACGGCGTAATTTTTCTAGAAATAGTGGCACATTAATTTCACCATTAATGAGCTGCATTTGAACATGCTGTATATATGCACTTCGCTCGATGACGGATTTTGACCGTTTTCTAAACGGCATCGTTGTTTTCGCTCTTACAGCGGTGAATGCTGCATCATCCTTAAGCGTTTTCAAAAGATGGCTTATTGTTGTGGGTCTTCTCTTAAAACTTTTGTTGAATTGCCCATTCCACCCTTCGCATACGTTATTTGTCCTATGTCTTTCGCCAAAACAACACCACATTGCTTTCTTCGGCATCCAATAGTTTTGAATATAAGACAAGAATGGTCCGAGGTTTTGATGCTTACCAATAACTTGACTTTCTGCAAGCACATAATTCCAGCCTTCCTCAATATCTGGTTCAGGCAGAAGTGGTAACACAATGCACAACCCAATTATTTTGTTCAAATTTGTGTCGTTGTTTTTTTTGTTTTCTGTTTGTATGTTTAGCTTCTTTGCTTTTCTGATCAATGTATCCTTGAAATGAAAATAACATCCGTGGTGTTCCACGTTGGGAAAGACCAATTTTATAGCTCTGATAGTAGCCTGTTCAAAATCAGTAATAAATTTAGTTGGCTCCCATTCTGGGACTGCTGACTTTATAAGTTCTAGCAAAATAACGTACGACTTTTGAAGTTTATTTGGCATAAGTGCGTAAATCACAGGTACTACATTGTTTTTGTCTTCGCTGCTGCCTAAATCACAAAACAACACAAATAATTGAGTAAACGGTTTAGGACAACGTTTAAACGTACCATCGCCGAAAAACACTTTTCCATTTTTAAGCACTACTCGTGCTTCTTCTAATGCGAAAACTATTATACGATCATTATCTTGTTGATAGTCAGCGAGTAAAAAATCGTCGTAATCCCGTGGTACCTCAACTTCTTTCAAATCAGTGTAAGCCATTTTTTCCACTTGTGCTAATTTCCTCTTTCTTCTATACGCTACACATCGGTATTGATTATAGTTTGGCAATTTATGGATTAGATCGAGACCCTTATTTCTCATAGATGCTAATGTTTTTTTGTACATAGCCGGAATTGTTTCCTCTACAGAAGAAGCAGCTGTTTCTATGCTGGAACTTACAATTGAACAGACAGTGTTTTCATTTTCATTTGGCAGGCATGTTTTCAAATGTATGGTTGATTTCACCTTCGTCATGTTAACGGGACCCTAAAATATATAAAAAAGTTGAAATAGTAATTGGTAGATAACAAATCTGACGGCCTTAAATACAAAATTATATGTTCACCCATGCAGACGGGCCACGGGCAATACATGAAACCTTGCTATGCCACCGTATTTAAGAAACCTTCCTCAGGTCTAGAGTTCAGTACGAGCTTGGGATCGATATTGTCCATACTGTGGCTTATATTTATTTAGAAGCTTGTGGGTTAGACACACCAAAAACTCGCTATGATGATGTTGGGTCTGCGGGTCTGCCTCGCTTCTGTAGTGCATCAGGGATGTTTGCTGAATATCAAACTGATGACTTCGGTGCCATTATTCGCAGGGGAAAGCGCACTCCATCCTAGACCGCATCGTCACTTACCATCAGGTGAGATCGAGATCAAACGCAAACCTATTCCATATAAAATTAAACAAACATACCTGCATTACTGTAACAGTTCCGGTGCATTTTTCAGGTTTTTTAAAATTTTTACATCGCCAGATACAGTTGCCATTTTCATATTTGGTATGAAAATAATACTGGAAACCTTCAAATAATAAAACATTTCCTCGGCCACGTCGCACTATCTTCCGAAGCATGATCCGACGATGTCGCTTCGGACATTATTTTTTTATTTATAATTATGAAAATCAAAATTGGGTTGGGTAACAATTGGTTCGACACATGAAAAATAATGAATGCATAATAGTGTCAGACTGACGTAAACCGAAATGTACTTCAAATTATAAGTGGCCAGTACTTGGCGTATCGTAAGTATAGTATTTATTAATTGCGACAATTCACTTCCTGGGCCCACTCCACAGTACTTAAATGATTAGTTGTACCATTCATGGTACTAGCGATACATCAATTTTTATGATGGTACTACTGATCCTAAATAGTTGTCACTAGTACCATTAATGGTACTAAGGATACAAAGCTGTGTCACTTGTACCATTAATGGTACAAATCAATGGTACTTCTGACACAAAGGCGAATATCTACCACATGAGAGCTCTTATCTGACCAATTCTGTTTTCATTCCTACATTATTTATTATACATACTCGTAACTCAAAAATTAACCATGCTAAAAAAACATTTTGAAACACAAAAAGTAGCCTTCTCTTACCACACTCGATTAATTGGTTGAATTATTTTCCCTTCCCCTTTGGAAAAACGAATGGAAAAATAGTCATTCGTGATAAGTCGAGAAACAGAAAACACCAAACAAATAGATAAAAACATCAATTGCGAGTCCTAAATTGTATAAATTATTATTATACTCAAATAATAAGACCTAGCTTCTCGCCAAATTTCATGATTCTAGGTCAACGGGAACTCTACCCTATAGATTTTGTGTGCATGTAATTCCTTCAGAAATTTCAAAAAATCGGACATCAACGGCTGTCACTTTTGATTGCGTTGACATAGAAGTTTAATTTATATCACGGCTCCAAGAGGTTACGGACTTGAGTATTTGATGTTAATTTCAACTCGATATATAGGTAACTGGGCGCGCCCCAAAAAATTCAACTTGATAATTGATATAAGTATTTATGTTTTACTAGTTTATGCCCGCGGCTTCGCACGCGTTTTTCTATGGAAACATTTAAAGGTAATTTCTATCCCATGGGAACTGACTTATGGGATAAAAAGTAGCTAAGTTTGATTCCAGAATTAGAATTACCAGTATGCAAAATTTCAGCCCAATTCGTTCAGTAGTTTTGGCGTGAAGAGGTAACAAACATCCATCCATCCATTTATACATCCGAACTTTCGCATTCATAATATTAGTGTGATGTTGGGTTCTAAAACGCAGTTTTATAGAATAACAGCCATCCTTTCTGTTAGGTACACCCAATACTTCTTCTAAAAAATAACTTGAAAAGCTAAATAAAGTATTTTCGCGTACTTTATTGAGCTCATAATGTACCTATAGAGTACGTTAGCCCGAAATAAAGTGCAATAGGTACTTTATTATAAAGTACGGGTGACAACCCTAGTAGCTACCGACCGGTAGGCATATCTAAACGGAAAACGGGAACCTGGCTGGACGAACTGACTTCTTTGCGAAGACCGGCAGGCTCGCGCTTTCAAAGCATTGAAATTGACCCAATTGACTTCTCCAATAGGAGACCTGTTCTCAGGGTTATATTAAAGCGCAGAGTACTTAGTATACCTATGTATATAGTAAGGCTAGTTAAGTATAGCTACCAAGAAACAGGCCCGATTACCCTTTCTCTCAAGGTAAACAATATTGAATGCCATAAACGTATCGAGGTACCGTAAATCTTTCTTACTAGGTAATCGTTCAATTTAGTATTAGTCAGCCATTTTCTTCAAAAAGTGGTTGGTTATCAAATAAAAATGACGTGAACTGCGGCAAATGAGTCAATGTTTATTTATTATTGGCGTCTAGATGGTGCATGTGGCTCACATTCCGTACAAACACAAACTGAACACCTTTGTACCAAATATTTGGGGGAGACGCGTCATGGTGACGACAGAGGGTGATGTAGTTTTGGGTTTGTCTTTAGAAGGCAGCAAACATAGACATGTCACGAGTTCCATTGAAACTTGGGCGCAAGTGTGAAGCGAGGGCGTTTAGCACACGTCTACTTTGTGTTCGGCACCCCTTTGCACGTGGATGAAACGGTAAAATGTAGAGTACCTACCTAAACTCTAACCCTGGGATAAAACGGATTAGGGTACATCTGGTCCGAATCTCAAACTCATCCGCGGGCGAGATGTCCACTTCACTTTTAACCATGATCTGATCAATCATACTTATTCACTATGGAATTCACTGCCCAGCCTCTGCGGCGTGACCCGCAGGGGTGGGCCGCTTTTCGTCGTTGTTCGTCATGTGCGTTGTGAGCACCCAAAGGCAGTTACATTACCTAATCTGTGCCCAAAGTGCTACCAATATAATATCTTTACAAAAGTATTAGGTAGGTACCTATCTTCGATCAGATATCGCGAAGACGATAGGCAGACTGGTCGCCTGGGTCACCATAGTTTGTAATGGTTACTTACCATAGCTGTGCCCATGTTGTGCATTCCAATCCGTGTCTTCAATGACCGTGTCTGATGAAGTCCCTCGGTAAGGGATGAACCGTTGGTGTCCAACACAAACTAAGTTCGTAGTTAACTCCCTTACATTCACAATTAATGATGATCTATCCGCTATTTCTTCGCCTACTTCCATGAATCATGTCCCGCAAGCTTACGCAAGATCAGTGCGTATTTCGCACATGCTTGCCTTTGTTTATAATATAATAAAATAACTAAGACACCGCAAAACACGTAAAGATATTAAAATATTTGAATAGAAGGTGTGATTGACGGCCGGCGCGGTTCAGAACAATATTTGCCAACTTGAACTTGCTCGCCCTCTTTATGGAAACGTTACTCCATAATTCTCGTGACCGATAAAATTAAACATATTTTGTGGATTCTTTGGTTAATTTTACAGTAAGGTGATATACCCACTAAAGTAGGAAACTGCCAATGTGCAAGAACAAGACAAGTCTATCTAGCAGAATTCCCCGGATAGAGTCGGCATGTTAGACTTTTTTATAGGACATTTTTTATATTTACCTACTACCACATAAGGCTGATACTAATATTATATCTGTCTTTACTTAAAAATCATAACCTATCTAGGTAGTTACTTACCTACCTAATTAATTTGTCACAAGTAACAACTACTGGTCGAAGTCATAACGAACGACCATCGTTTTGAATCACTGCACTGCACTTAGGTAGGTACCTACTACAATCGCATTTCTTTCTCGACAGCGAACAAAAAGCCTCAGTAGTCCGATTTCTTGAATCATCAAATCAAATCAGAATAAATAACTACTGATATTAGGCGCTACACACGCCCTGCTAGGGACTTGAAAGAATGGCATATCGAAGAGGAGTCATAATGGGGTAGGGAGTAATACCACCAGTGGCTGTAAACGTGCTGACTTGTATGGTGATGGACCGACGACGCAACCCTAAGTTATTCTGAGATGATACTTTGGCTATAACCGTTACCACTGGAACTTAAATTTGCTGTTTTGATTTGTGCTTTAGTGGATGTACCCTTAATTGTAGCACAAAGAAAAATTAGTTGTTTTGTGCTGGTACTCTGTGGGGCGAGTTATTTCCGAGTATTTACATCCACTGGAATTCGCTTCTGGTAAATGAGTAAGAAGCAGAGTATTCGGTTAAAGGTTGGTTATCGTGTGCAAAGGTGTTATGAGGGGATTTTCCGTAAGTACTTGCCTACTCTACTATTTGAATTGGAGCGGTAATTGGATAATCAATCGAGTTGTGCTAGAAACAAGTAAAGAAATTCGAGGCCTAGACGTAAGGAGTTTCTGTCTAGAATAATATTTCCTGTACCTACATAAGCAGACTATGCTTACTAATGACTTACTTAGAAAGCGACATAAAAAATGCCATTGTAATCAAGCAGAATAGAAGATCTAGTTTATTTTTTCATCGTGCAACATTACAGCTATGCTAGTAGGTAAGTAGTATGCTAGATTTAAGTAACCTTAAACCTTTCTGTATCTACAGGATTTGTGATCGCAGATGAGGCTCATGCTGGTCCCAGTTGATTGATGGGGTCCCTGAGTTGAGAGTTGATCATTATATATAGAGAAAGAAGACATTTGTAAATTTGAGAAAGCAATGCGATGACTTGGTGCTTCTTCTATCTGGACCAACCGCAAAATGAGAAGGTAAGCCATTTCGTTCATTATGTTTTACCAAGGGTGGATCGAGGTGTTGAGATGTCTCTACGAGGCCGTCACCATGAGTGTCCAAGTACAGGGCCAGCAGTCTAAACCCATCTAACTGCGCAGAGGAGTGAGACAGGGGGATGTTATATCCCCGAAACTGTTTACGAGCGCGTTGGAAGATATGTTTAAGACGGTGGACTGGAAAGGTAAGGGCATTAACATTAACGGCGATTGCATCTCACACCTGCGATTCGCTGATGACATAGTGTTAATGCTGGAGTCGCTGAAGTGGCAGTGGGCCGGCCATATCTCGCGAAGAACCGACAGACGCTGGGGTAAACGTGTTCTTGAGCGGAGACCGTGACTCGGAAAACGTAGTGTAGGACGCCCTCCAGGTGGGATGACGATCTACGAAAGACTGCAGGCAAATGCTGGATGCGGCAAGCAAGACAGGGCGCTTTGGCGCTCATTTTTTTATTAAAAAAAATCTCATTGTTGGAGGCCTATGTCCAGCAGTGGACTAATATAGGCTAATGATGATGAATGATGGATAAACTGGCTCTTTTGCTGTAACCTCGCAATTAAGAATGCCACCGAGGATTTCGGTGCAGCAATCAGTACCTACTTAGATACAAAGACCAAAAGTAGACTGTAGGTAGATGCGTGATCGCATTCCGCTACAAGGTTCAATCACATCGACCCAAGAAAATGTGAGATTCAACACTGATTCACGATGTTTAACGCGCGGATAAACAAAAATGCAGGCAGATTCCACCCATTCGCATTTTGCGCCTGTTTTCAAAAGTACCGCCGCCGTTAAAAACATTTACAACTAAACAAGCGATTGAAAAACAATTATAAATCCCCATTGCACTTAACAAATTCCGAATAACACATCTGTCAGCGCACCTAGTGAATTTTCAGTAAATCGAACGTTTGAAAACAAACATGTCTGATTTGCGCGGGAAAATAAACAAATTTGGCGGGCGCGGGCATCAATCTGCCACGCGGGCCCACGCTGGAGCGGAACCGTGCTCTTTGTAGCCGTGCTAGTGCTGGACAAACGACGGCTTTCCGGAATACGGGTATTACTGTTAACTGGAGGGTCAGTCGACCTCGGCCGGTTGAGCAAGGTTGGGTCTTCATTATTATTTTTTTAATTGAATTGGGTGGTATATCTACCGGAACTGTTTTTGTGAGAATAAAAAACGCGCCATTGATTGATAAACAGAGGAGCCGCCGCAGTGCCTCTCTCTCTTGTGCGTTTGTGGAACTACCAGGCTCCATATCCCAGAATAGAAGCTGGCTTCACTTTAGGTTAACTTAACCTGCTTCGCTGAAACCGACGCTGAAATGTGATTTACCTACGACGAAATGTCCGGTTTTTCCGTGGAATTTCCGTGTCGCGAGCAACTCTACCGAGTCTAAATAAAGAGCAGTGTTTACACTCCTAAGGCTATTACCGTGGCTTGGACTAAATCTGACCTGCGATCCAGGAATAATCTCACGTACGCCGAGAATAAATATATCGCGCGCATAATTTGCCTTATTGGGTAATCTTTGTTAACTTATTAAGTAATTAAGTTTTTTTATTTATTGTAATATCTTATTCACAAAGAAAATTATACTAGTATTTACAATTGAAACAATTCAGCTAACTGCTGACTGCTGCAAACAATTGAGTAACTAAGTTAATTTTTTCTTACTTAAACTAACCTACCATTTGCAGGTGTTTTGTCACTTTTGGCTTTCTCTATACTCTCCTACTCTAGATCCCATCTAATATTATAAATACTAAACGTTTGTGAGTTTGTTGCTTTGTAATCTAGGTAGGACCACCAAACCTACTTACCTATTAAAGAGATCATTATAATAATACCTATTTGACGTTGACGAGCGAAGGCGCGGGTTAGTGCTAGTCTCATATTTCTAGTTCTTTTTTGACCTACCCTCTAAATAAAAAAAACTTACTGATCAGAATCATAAAATTTGTAACATTTTATTAGCTTATCTAGGTTAAAGCAATTCCTGAAAACTCAACAGCTTCCGTGGTTTAGTTTCTTAAGATTTTAATTTATTATCTCTATTGGTGAACCACGTAAACATTCAACTTTCTCAATTTGTAAACATTTATAGCCTCATTCTGAAAACTTCCAGCTATGCCCGAGTTCCTAGCCCTTTGATGTGCCACCACACTTACAGCAAGTTGCACAAATTTTATAATAATTTATTAGGTAATATATTTACGTGTGATCCGTAGGTACCTAAATATTACTCATGGCTGAATAAATACAACTTACGGACTTCAAAGAAACTAAACCGACTCAACTTTGATTCGTTGAAATGCCCCAGAGGTTAAAAATCCTCTTCTCTTCTAAAAAGAAATAAATAAAATAAATAATGCTGGACAATTTACACAACATTATCTAAATATGGTTTTCTTGAAATTTGACAATCTGGACTGTATCAACCACAACTCTACCTACTTAACCTAAGTCCTCCACTCATGTCTGAGTGTGGTGGAACCACCGCCATCGAATATTTCAAATGACATCCCCGTGAGATGTAACCTAATTTGAAATATTTGATATGTCAAAGAACTCTGTAAAGTCATTAAAGCAGTTTGTCTCTTGACTTTTGAGACGTTTTTGTGTGTCCAAATGAAGCAAATTTAGAAACAAGACCGGGCAGAATGGCTTAAGTATCTGTTTTACGCCTTTGTGTCTCAATCGGGCTTTTCCTGTGGTCTCTAAGTACCTACCTCAAATCCACCCACCAGTGTGTACTCACGGACTGAGTTGAAAAATAGGTACCTAATTTCTCCCAAAACGCGTAGGCAGCGCAATTCCTCCACACCATGTAGAGTCACGGCGAAACGCCGCCGGGTGCAAACCACAGAACACTAGAACCGATCGCAAGATCTACACAAGACAGGATTTCAAAACATCATAAACCGTAATGAGGACGGCTGCAATTCCCCAGATATCCGGTCGTTCCCTCTTGACCCGGCCGTTTCCCCTTGATCCGGGGCCAACTATTCCTAGCATGCGCCTGCGCCCGCCCTCTTACTCACGACCTTCGGGACTACTTACAAATCTAACAATGGCACGATACGACAAAATTATGCTAACACTCATTATCATCATCAACCTATTCATATTAGTCTACTGCTGGATATAGGCCTCCCCTAATAATCGCCCTGTCATCAGCTTGCCGCATCCAGCACCTGCCTGCAGTCTTTCACAGGTTGTCATCACACCTGGCTGGAGGGCGGCCTACACTGCGTTTGCCGAGTCGCCGTATCTACTCAAGAACATGTTTTCCCCAGGCGGTTGTCGGTTCTTCGCGAAAAATGGCCAGCCCACTGCCACTTCAGCTTGCTAATTCTTTGAGCTACCTATGTCAATAATTTTGGTTATCTGTAGGTAACAGTAAGAACGATAATTTGATTGCCGTAAAATGTAGAATTATTAAAGGAAACCAATTTATGAAATCGATCGACAACTTTCACATCAAAATCGTTAAGGTGCTTCGGTGGAGCGCGTGAGCTCCCCCTTGGCTTCACTGTAGTCCTGTAAAATGTGAAATGAATACATCAGAAACGATCCGTCAAACTACGACAGTTTTTAAAATAAAATAGTAGGTAGTGCTATAAAATCATGACGACGTATGATGAGACAAGTTATGTTTTGTCGTATGTTATCAGTTCCGTTATCATCAATAATCTTTATTATGTTATCATTATCACTGACGTTATTCAGTTCTTCACCAACGGAGTGAAACTGGGGTGTAGTCTATAGTCCGGTTACTATAAAGTTGACCGGACTCCTGAGTCACTCGACGAGTCAATAGTTCGGTTGCCTAATTGAACCGGTCTTTTGAGCCTTTTAAATATAATTCTGATTTAGGTAGGTAGGTACTACACATAATTTTGTAATATTTGTTTGTGTATTATTTTGTCTATGGATCATTGAAGTCTGCGAATAAAGTTATTGAATTGAAAATTGAATAGGTAGTTATTTACGTGACTCGTATGTGTACCTAACGTACATACGGTACGTATCTTTTTGCAAGACTTTGCAAGACGTCTAGACTATTTGATATGATTAGATCCCGATATTTGTAAAATTACGCACTAACACGAAAATTGAACAGGTTTGTTGTATGAGTTGAATTTTACACCTCAAAATATGTAAGTACTTAGATAAAATAAATAATGCTGGACGGAGAGCTTGTGTTATGGGTACTAGAAAACTAATATACTTAGTACAATACACTACATTGATTTTTATAGCCTTTATTCACAAAGAAAATTATACTTACTAGTATTTACAATTGAAACAATTGAGCTAACTGCAGACTGTTGCAGACAGTCTACAGGTAGCTCAACTGATCCATATCAATACCAGTCGGAAGCGTCCCCAAGACGCTGGCTACATAGATAGATTTTACTATTCATAGAAAACGTCCAGAACGCCCTGGACAAATGTGTGCAGATAGTAGGTACAAATATTTGTCCCGAGGCGGAAATCGAACCCGCAACCTCCTGCGTCGCAGGCAGACCTTCGCCCGCTGCGCAACAGAGGTCGTCAATAAAAATATTGAATTCTGAGTTCTGTAGTGCCCTATTTAACTCAGATCTACTGAGCTAATCCATTAATTAATGTATCAGATTCCACTTTTTTCCCGTCTGATCCACTGATAGTTTCGTTTAAAATGTAGGTAGGTAAGTACCTGTTCCCAACGATACATTTCTCATGAGTCAGTCGTGCACTGTAGGTACTCTCCTAATTTAATTCACTTGTCACTAATCGAATTGGTTTTAGTGAGTTGGACTGACTTTGAGCGTCGTCGGTTAGATGAAAGGGCCCAGAGCGGACGTGCTTGGAGAGCTTCTAATATGTTTCACCGCAAAATTGCGTAAAATTAGTTTCTGAATCGTGCGTTGAAGAATTTAGGTTGGTATTCGTTCTTGCAACTTTTATTTTACAGGAAAGCATGTAAAAAACAACAGCATGCGTTTTCTTTTAACCGTCTACGAAAAAAAGAGGAGGTTCTATGTATGTTTTCAATTAAGGACCGGTTTTGAAAACTGAAAAGCTTTTGGCTATAGTATAGATAGAGAATGATCTCTTGTGGTTTCATAGAAGTGTTATTCCCGAGAATTAGTATTCGGTCCGCATAAACAGTCTAAAATGAAGGAATTCGAAGGCGGTTTTTGTTTTTTAAATACCTAATGTAATTAGATAAAAGTATTTACTTTTTGTTATGTATCGTTTTAAGTTATGGTGGTAAAATAAAGTTATAATTTTATTAATATCAAATTAAATGATAACAATACTGAACCAAGATCTTTGCACACAAATGCCTTTAGACACATTCAATTTACACATGTCACTTAAACTGACCTCAGTACATACTAGGAACGAGGGCTGGTCAGACAGGGGCAGAGGCCTGGAGCAGATTAGATACGTTTAAAACCACGAAAACTTTCCAAACTCTACCTCATAGACCTCAATAGGCAAATAATTGCCACTACCATCTTATATCATTGTATTTTTTGCCCAAATTAAGCAGATCTTCATACAAATTAGTTTATATAGCAGTTTGCGGCGATAGTGACTCATCTAACGATGTAAACTATGAGGTAACGGCAGACTTCCAAAACGGTTCACGTGCCGGACATTAGGTGGACGGATAAAGGAATGAAGCTGGGGGCAAAGCACCAGCAGCACCTTCTTAAATGTCCATAAAATGTGTTCAGATTTGAGGGCAAAGCTAGTGCCTTTTTCTCTGAAAGCGCGGATACTGTATTCAAAGAGAAGAAGAATTTTTGATGTTGGTTTACTAATATAAGGAGGAACTCCTGATTAATCATCTTATAAATTACCTTTGAACCTTCAAATCGTTAAGCTTAGTGAAAGGTATGGCTGGCCAAAAAAAGGCATGGCTGGAAGCATTTTTCCTCTCCTTATGTCTCCAACGGCATCAATTAAACATCTAAACTTTAGAGGTTTAATTTTTAATTTTGAGTACAAATAGGTTTTTGTCTTTAGAGTCTAAAAACAAAAACCGGTTTGTACTCAAAATGAAATAGAGTCGAATTTTCGAGTTTAAATATATATTGCATGCATCTCTGTAGATATTTCTTCTAGTTGCTATTATCAACCTCCCATCATTTCATAATAGTCACTATGACTAGGTAACAATAGATATGTGCGCATTGCAGGTTTGTTTTGAAATCAAGGATATGATGGTGACAGCACAGGTGATAGAATGGTGAGATCACTCACATTCTCTAAACAATTTGATCTATTGTTGTTACATTTGCAGATAGCTAAGCTAATAAAAGTGAACGATAAACAGACAGGGTATAACTTTATTTTACCACTATAACTTAAAACGAAACATAACAAAGTAAATACTTTTATCTAGTGAGACACTAACAGCGGCTAGCAAAAGCTTTTAAAAATCGACGAACCAGCTCCTAACGTCACTTCTAAATCCGTCCCACACTTATTAGTGACTCGCAATAGTTTAAAATGCATTATACGTGTACAAAAAGTAACAAGGCCAGCATTCGGAAATACCTGGTGCTGATCCGGGGGCTTTCTGGTAATCAGACTGCGAAGTAGTACTAGCAGGTACCTAGGACGTTAGCTAGGTATGCTTCTTAAAGGACCAGAGTTTCATTTAGTTTGCCTCGCCAGCAGGGCTGTCCCTGCTAGCGAGGCAAAGTAACTTAAGAATAGTCTTAAGTTACCATGCATTTCCTAATTACGTTGATTCTTCTTAGTTATAAATCTCTAATATACAAGCCGACATCTTAGTTATAATTCTGTAATATACAATTCTGACATACTTTTTCAGCATTTGGTAATCAAAATGCTCAAAAAGTATGTCGGTATTGTCGGTGCCTACAACAACGGTAACCGTCGACATATTCCACTGTCCAAAGAGCGAGTAGGAGCTTTATTGTATAATCTGTGCTTTATTAAGTAATTATTATTTTTTGGTGACTGATATTAAGATTATGTATGACATTTGGAAGCTTTGAATGTAATTATTTGTTATTATTTTATTGTTTTTTATCGTTGACATTTGTATGTAAATAATTTGCTTATTAGACTTATTAGTTATTTAATTCGTTGCTCTATGACATTTGTATTTCTATCGTTTTACTAAAATAATTATTTGTGATGTATTGACTACTCTATTGTATTGATTTGAAACGTTTACGTTTGAAATATTTTATTTAAATTGAAGCGTTCACGTGTATCTGTCCCTCACCATTAGTATTCCAAATAGTATTAAACTACCTCCAGTGGTAGCCACATTGTAGCTACCACAGGAGACAGTGCTCTAGCTGAATTGTTACACACATTTCTAAAATAAACCTATTTAGATTGTCAAATATATACTACACTTACCATCAGGTCAGCTTGTGGCCAATGGAGCTGTATGCACGATGAAAAAAATGTTCCTTTGTAACCTCAAGAGAAATAATTTTGCAATACTTAATCTAGAACAGCTGTCGTTTAATTTTGCAAAATAACATTTTTCTCTTGTTTTACAAGTGTATTATCAAAGTAAATTACAATCAAATAATAGAAACAAATTAGAATTAGTTTTAGTATTAGGTACTATTTTAAGTTCAATTACGGAGAAGATTCAGCTGAAGGTTCACCAATATTTCGAGTAAAATAACGAATACATATACAATACATCTATAATACATACATATATAATAAATCTACAGTGAAAATAGGGTACCTACATAAGTCATACTCCTACTGCTCGCGAACTATCTCACTTTTGGGGCCGGTTTGGATCAAAGTTTTGTCGGGTAGACATAAACACAAACTATAAGCACAGATTAGATAACGTTACTCTATAAGTAAGTAGGGTTTGGATGTTTAGATGTATGGATGGATGGATGGATGTTTGTTACCTCTTCAGGCTAAAACTTTTAAACGGATCAGACTGAATTTCTGCATAAAGGTAGTTCTATATATCAGAAATCAGTTGCCATGGAAACAACGAGTGCGAAGCCGCGAGTCGTCTGTCAAAATCATGAACCATGCCTCGCCGTGCACCCCTTGCATTTGGAACGCAGACCGAACTCGACAAGGGGCCGGGGCGGGGTGAGGAAGCTCGCTCAGGTGGAGGGTGAGGAGTGTCCATTCTATAGCTCTGCTTAGCTTGGGGCTAGATAATGCTGTGTGAATTGTCCAGCACTATTTATTTATTTATTTATACCTTAGAACTATTATATATTCTGTGGCAAGGTGTCACAATAGCGTCACATAATCGTACCGACTGGTTTTCGAGATCAATAGGACCTCGTAAGTTTAACCATTTTGATTTTATCGTAATTATTTCATATCCGTGCCTTATTGCGCTTTGGGCACGATTTGCACCCCGTGGCACTAGTTGTCGTCACCATCAAAGTTTCTTACTCATATAGACCAGATCCAAGCGATCACCTTGATCTTGTTCTTATTACAAAAATAATGTCAAATTCATTATGTGTGACAAGAACTGATCCGCTACGCCGTAGCAAGTTCCGTAGCACTCCCGCTACGCGCCCAAGTTTTGTAGCACTCCCTTTCACAGCACGCCGCCGCTTTGGCGTGCAACACCTGCCTGCAAAACCTACTATGAGTAGGTACCATTAATAGTATAATATAGTATACATCAATAGTAAAGTCTAATTTCTAAGAAATCAAATAATATCTATGTCTATGTCCTAATAGTAAAGTCCTTTACAACGGGATATTTACCATGATTTGAGTTTTAATGTTTCCAACATTAGGGCACAGTTTGATGCGCCACGATCACAGAGGCACAACGGAACGCAACGGGCGCTGCGCGTGAGCCGGTGGTAGTGGTAACGTTCGTAGCAAAAGACAAAAGAAATAGTGTACATTCTTATGTCTGCCAATGAAAACTAACTCGCATTGCCTTCAGTTATTCCCTGATAAAACTGTGCCGAAACATTAGAAAGCTCAAAACTCAACTTATGGTAAATATCCTGTTATAATTATGACTTTAGTGTTGTTAACCACGATGGTGTAAAATATTTATGCATCAATTGTCTGCATTGGAAGGATTGAGTTGATTTAAGTACCAAAATAAAAACTAGTTAACTATGAAAGTTTTGAAACATTATCAGGAAAAACAACTGTTTGAGTTGAACTCTCCGCTAATATAAAATAAAAAGTTTTGCTTTTATTTTAGCAAAGCTGAGTTTGAGCCACTGCTAGACATAGCCGATAATGTTATTTTCATCGGTCCTGCGCCAGTTTGAAACGTATAAATAGCTTTTTAATTATTATTAATTAATCTACGAGACAAAATTACAATTAAAGCATAGAGAATAGAGAAAAATAGTTCACTGATTCATCAAGTGATCGCTGAAACGACAAAAGCTACGTGGCAAAAATTGCATGGAGGTTCCTTATCTACTCGCGTGAATGTAGTGGCATTTCATAGCCAAAATTATCCGACCGCGAAAGTCTTTAGTTGTTGTAGAGGAACTTGGTATATAGTCGAAATTAAGAGTGTAGAGTCTTGACTTAAAGTAAATAGACACATTTCGAGGTTTTGTGAAATTCACACCCTAGAGCCCGTTGATAAATGGTCAAAGTTACACCACTACTGACTTATCACAAAATCTCTTAGAGAAGAGCTCCGACGACGCTGCAATAAGAGCGGACATAGGAATTCCTTTTATCTCGCTCACTTCGCGCAGGTCACCTGGTCCTGGCGTGATTTTCGAAGAGGTTGGTCACGCGTCAAAATAATCGGGTATTTACTATTTTCTATGTTCTGCGCAGATAAGAAGTTTTGCCCACATTGTAAGCTGCAAGTATATGCTGTCTTAATTACTTGTAGAACCCATTAAATAACAAAACCCGTTTTTTTTCAAGTGTGACCTATCACCTTAACAGAAGACCTATTAAAGGATACAATGGTTCCCAAGAAGTTGAGCACATGATTTCCTATTAATCTCTAATCAGTCAGAGTAACAATTAATACTGACCTTAGTTTATCAGAACGTGCGTTCTCCTGGTCACACAGCGAACTAGGCGTTTCTCGTGGTTTCGCCCGCATTCATTCTTTCTCGAACCAAAAGGTAGCCTATGTCCTTTGCCGGGATACAAACCACCTCTTCTTTCATTAAAAAGACATGATTTACCCAAAAAATACATTTTTTTTTCCTTCAGCCTATTCCGTCTAACTGCTGGGCAAAGAACTCCCCCAAATCTTTCCACTCTGTGCGATCTTGTGCGATTACAAAATTAGACTATAGGTACTATAATAAATAAAAATTAAATAACAATAATTTGTGAAATCAATAGAAATAAGAGATAAGTTACGGCAAGATGTCAAATAGGAGCGTGTTTGTTATGAAAACTTTAAAGTTGCCGACTGGATTCGAGAATACCCGATTGAGTGTTTGTCACCGACCCGAGCGCGACGGTGCAGTTACATTCACTGTTTAGAAAAAATGCTTATAGAATTCATTTCAATAATCAAACAGAAAAATCACTTTAGCATTAATATCTAAGTACCTACTATTAATATAGAACGGATGTGTAGAGCGATTCTAACCGCAATAGTTTTCTTAGAACTTGCACTACTACGTCATATTTATGGAAATGGGTGAATTACTTACGTTTAGATTCATTTATTAACTAGCTGCGCCCTGCCCCTTCGACCGCGTGGAAAATTCAGAAATTCATTGCCACTCCCTAGGGGTAGTTTTGTAAAAATAAAAATACGTGATTCATTATTTACTTAGAGGGTGTGTTGCGTGCCATTTTATGAAAAGGATAGGCATATTATTTTGCGTTCATAGGAGCGGTACGGAGCATACGTTTTTGGAACGACGTAGGCGCTAAAATGATGTTTTGCTTATTTACAAGAACACTACACAACTTATGAAGAAACTGTATTAAGGAACCAAAGAATTAGTAATAATAATAATCTACGAATGAAAACAAAAAAAAATTTGGTGCAAAGCTGGCATTATTTGTTTCCTTTATAATATTATATTATTTCCTTTGTCTTTGTCTTGTTTTTTGTTTACTTGCGACACCCCGCCTCAAATTATGGTGTAAAGAAAATAATTGTATTTATCGAAAGACCTTTCACCATGACGCGACAGCATGACTCTGCAAATTCCGATCTCATCGTTATCGATCAGGTAGAGTTTGTATTTGCATGTGTTATAATGATTACTTACTAGCTTTCGCACGCGGCTTTGCACGCGCTTTTCAAATAGCCTATGTCCGTCCCCGGCATATTGTCTACTTCCCCGCCAAATTTCATTAGGATCCGTTCAGCCGCTTAGGCGTGAAAAGGTAACAGATAAACAGACAGACGTTACTTTAACTGTCTGTCTGTCTGTTTATTAGTATTGAATTTATAATATTAGTATGGAATAAAGTAAGTAAAACCAAAAATTGGAATGATTTTGTTCCAATGAGAAGGGGATTATTAAACATTTTTCGAGAATGTCATTAAAAAATTGAGCATAATTATTATTATCACATGCATGTGAAACGGGCCTTATAGTTAATCCCGCAGTGTTAGTAGGTATTCTAGTAAATAGGGTAGTAAACTCTTCTATACTAATATTATAAAGAGGAAAGATTTGATTGTTTGTTTGTTTGTTTGTATTGAATAGGCTCCGAAACTACTGGACCGATTAGAAAAATTCTTTCACTGTTTGGAAGCTTACTTTTCAGGGAGTGACACAGGCTATATTTTATCCCGGCATTCCCACGGGAACGGGAACTACGCGGGTGAAACCTCGAGGCGATCGTCTAGTTCATTTATAAATAAGGTAGAAAACTCCTTCATTTAGTCTCAATAATATTTGGTTGGCGACTGTCCGTCCATATTCCAGTCAAGTTTTGAATTTTAACTTGGGCTCGCGCGACTCAACTGTTTGCGGTCCGGACTGGGGATGACTCAAGTAAAAGGGTAAATAAGTTTAACATGTTTTTATTCATCAATTTCATTAATAAGTAAAAAACTTATCACCTAATCATGTCCATCGCTTAGCTTTTAAAGCTTGAGTACAAAATATACAGACAGGAAAATAATAAATAACTTAAATACAAATAAATATCAGAACTCGAGATTCGATGCCTTTGGCCCTACTAGACTAGTTCTGTATTTAACTTAAAATAATAACTTACAAAATGCACATTAAAATAAATTAAGAGAGCTTACAATAAAGACGGTTTCAACAAAAGTTCTATAGGTATCTTAAACTCTTATTTCGAGCAGTATAAAAATAAAGTACGAGCACATTAACACGTTCTCTGCCATGTAGGTCACCGGTGACCGAACCCTGTCCTGTATCATACCGCCGCGTAGGGCACTGGTGACCTCAGAGCAGACCTGTTTTAGAAACGAATTTGTGAGCCGTAGGACACGTTTATCGTACATTTCTCTATAGTAAGTGACCGGCGCGGTGCTGTGGAGCAATCCTTCAACGTGGTTTTCACCTATTAACGTATTTGTAAAAAATATGATCAAAAATTCAAAGGGGTGAAAATAAAAGAACAATTTAATGACTTCCTTCCATGTCAAGATCTAAATTGAGCAAATCCATGGTTCATATCATCGTTACGAAACCGCACTAACACCAAACGAGAAAATTCTGCACCGACACAACCGCTCCGTGAAAACGCTGGCAGACAAATGAGGTGTGCGGGTGACCGGAGTTGTGTTGTGGTTGTGGCCTACGCGGCGCTGTGGTAAAGCAAACCTATTTTACTGTATTACAGCGCCGCGTAGGTCACATGTAACCTCACGGGGTTTTTTTGAAATATCTCAGGAACCCTGCACCCCATCGAACCCTAACTGATATCATAGTTTAAGTTTTGACCTAATGCATCAATTTCAACCAAAAAGTTTTTTATAACTTTCTTTGTTTGTACTACTGGCAGAAAACGTGTTAAGTACCTAAGTATCAAAAACTACGTTCTTATAACATTATTGAAGGGTTCATGAGGTAAGAATAGTTGATACAAGACTGATCAACTAATTTTTACTAACTTAAACTATTTGAATAATAAAATAAAATAATCGCTTGACTAGAAGCAGATACGATCCTACAATAAATGCCTAAATACATTATTCCTAAATAGTTACTTACAACTTATTAGAAATGGAATAACATATCACAATTTAGGAATTGCGTAAATTTAATTTACGCTAACTTAAATGTAAACTAAAGCGAAATACTGATAAGTAATGTCACTACAATTTAAGTACATTTTTACTAAAAAATTTAGTTTAAGTATCTACACCGACTATCATTTACAAAATTCATTTAATCAAGTAAAACCCTAAGGCGGCAAATTATATCTAAAATGTTAACCAAATAGTTATGGAACAAAGTAGCAAAGTACTCACAGCAACTTTTGGCCCCATTTATTTTTTGGGGGAAATTCACCTTTACCCCCAAAAAACTCTAAAACTAAAATAAATATCGTTTAAGTACTAATCATAATACTGTCAGATTCAACGACTTACAAACTAATAAGACACTTAGCTCAGTCGTTTGTTACGTATACTGTCACTATTTTAAGTCTCTTCGTCGCTGCTTTAACTCTTCCTCATCTTTGTGAAATTCACTATGTTCACCTTCATCCCCATCTTTTACTACCCACTTGAGTCTGCACTTTGTAAAGCACTACCCCCTCGAGTCCTTGTATTCACCGCGCGAGTCTTGGTACTCTCCACCTCTGTGAACTCTAGGACTTTAAGCACAACCAGGTAGAGACTTGGTCGCACTACCCTGAGTCTCCGCGCTCTCTTCAGAGAGCTTACATTACACTGGCAATATTTCCACTGGATTGTTGGCTTCTTCTAGTTAAGTGCGGGCTCTCCTTCGAACCTCGCACGCGCACTTAGATCGATTCCACCTCATATTCTGGTTCCTCTATAACAAAGAAAATTACATTGCAAAAACTGCTGACTGTGCAATAACAAAAGATATAATAAATTCAAGGGAAGTTGACTTTAATATATCTGATAGGATAGGCAGATGTTATATTGATAATAAATAACACAGGTATGCATGAACGTGAGGCTCACTACAGGGCATAGGGCTCTATCCTCCCTTCTACTTTTTGCGGTCTTCTGATATGCTTTTCACACTATCCTGCAGTAAGATGATAATGGCTGAAATAATAATGACAGGCTCAAACAGGTCAAACCATTCAAATTAAAAAAGATGCAAAAATCAAAAGCACAAGTTCACAAGACAATGGATGTCAGCTCATTGGCACCAGTCGCGTGTAGAGTTACAGGCAAACACATTAGGAAGAAAGCGTTTGTTAGAGAAGTATAAGTAAGCAAGGAAGGCTCGAGTAACGACGTGACACAGCATTGTTAATTTAGTTAGGTACCTTATACAAAGACCGTTCCCCGAGATATTACGAGAAGGCAAGCGTTAATAACGGAAGCTTTAGAAGACGGATTCATGATTAATTTAGCAGTGTTATGTACCTATACTTTATTATTCTGATTATCTTTCTAATTCGGGACAAAGTTCTCGCAACTCCTCCACATCCTAGTGCTGTTTTAATCAAATATTGTGTCAAAATCGCGCAAAAGAGGGGTGCAACGTGCAAACGCTTTCTAGGCAAACATTCGTGCGACTACATTTAGACATCCATCGTCCTACGAACCTGCTTCAGGCAGTCTCTGCGCTCCTCCAAGTTGGGACATTGACAGGCGCACTTACGGCGATTGAACACTTTGTGCTCCCCGCACTGGTCCGGGCTCAGGTCGCAGCAGCCGCAGCTCACGTGCTCTTCTACTGGGTACGTGGCGCAGTACTCCTTGTTCGTTTTAGAGTTGAACACTCGGATCTAAAACAATAGACATACATGTTATAGTGAGCCGAGCACAATAGTTGTAGTAAAACTTTCTCGGTACCACGTGCACGCAAATTAAGTGTACTTTCATCTTACAGGTTAGATTCTGATCTTTTCTGTATTGTATTTGCTGCATTTTTTATATCGTATAACCAAAGACGCCATTACATTACGCAAGTGCGCCTCCTAACTGTGTCAAGGCAACTCTAAGATAAAGATAAGAAGCTCACCGGAACGTGTCTCATGACGGACTCCCTGGCGACGCAGCGGCCGGCCTGCGCGAACTCGCACAGCCCGACGCAGCGCTTCACCCACACGGCGCCCGGGCTCACCTGGGGAAACACACTCATTAACACACAACATTAAACACAATGCCTCATGACGATTTTCTCACGCAAATGAATTTTACGCGGATGTAAACGAGAAATTATAATATTCAAATTGCCGAAAACCTAACCGTGTTCTGAATCTGAAGGTGATGACGGTCGAAGCGTCTTGTGACCGACCGATATCTAATCGATAATTGATTTAGTGTGAGTAATTGGGCTACAATTAGAAGACGTGTAATAGTTATGTCGGCCCTATTTGATAATGTGAAAGGTATGCGGATCTGTTGCCAATTCGGAACAAGATACCAGTGATCACACTTCCAGTGACCTTCATTGAATGTGGATTGCTTTCTCACTAACGACTTTTATGAATCTTTTCTTTTCTTAAATAGGTCAAAAAACCGTTGAAGTCGTTTTAGATTATTAAAGTTATTTTATAGAGATAATGCGCACTGTGATTGAAATAAACGAGGTCACCAGATAAGACTATTGCGTTATTGTAAATAGTTAAAGTTATCTGGACATCAATTAACTAATTAGGTACCGAAGGAGCAATTCTATCTTGATCGAGCTTAAAATAAACCAACGTACTAGTCGCTTAATTGGAACAGAAGCTTAAATATCTAAGCACATGGCCTATTCGGTGAGCTATGGAACTGATGTAATTTGCAGATAACTAAAATAAGGGAGTTCTCGAGATAATTTCTGCACGTGCCATCATTGAACAAGATGTTCTTTAGCATGTGGTAGAGAAGAGATGCTTACCGTCTCGTGACTGCCCCGGGGGTCCAAATGTACGAAGACAGGCTTCGGCTCCCCGCACTGAGACTCTCCTATGATTTTGTCTCGTTCCCGAGCGTTGTCAGACCCGCAGACGACTGGGGACAAAATAAATTCTATAAAGTTTTTGAAACCTGAAATATGAAATAACTGAAAAATTCTAAACTGAAGACAGACTGATGAAATTCTAAAATTTCAGTTTATAATATAAATACCTATATTAAATTCTTAAAAAATTTACGGTATAAAATTAAATGTTAAGTTTGTATCGACGAAGTAGAAGAAGAGTTGCATCATTGTCGAAAACTTTGGCGATGACAATCCATATTATTTACCTTTTCCATACGATGCAATGAATTCACTTTTGATTGATGCCAAAGGCGCGGCGTACTCATCCTTAGGGAACTTAGGGTTAGGCTTGTAAGCCGCCACCACTGCCACAAACATCACAATGCACAAAAAATTTGCCATTATAATTTTTAAAATCACTTTCAAAATGTCTAAATTAAAATGTCTCTTTATCACTTTCAGTTATCAGTTATCACTCAGGATCACTACCTAATTCACCGATCGCGATCACTGGTGCGTGTTACTTGTCCGCTGTTGGGTTGTGTTCTGGTGGTTTGCTAGCGGTATGGTATTATAAGTATGCCTGCCTGACTCAACTTCACCACGTGTGAAGGAGGCCTGGCGTTACGTCACCAACCGCGTCGACGCTCGCTGTGTGCACAGCTGACTCTACGTCACACGCGTGCAATATCCTGAACCGGTTCAGGGAATGTTTCAGAAGGTCCTTATTTGGTATCCTTGTAACCCTGAGTTCATAAAGACATTTCACAACATTTCATTTTGTATCCAAAGGTCGATGAGCCGTTAATCGTCCTATGCTACGGCTGAGATCACACGACTTTCGTTATCGTATTTATCAGTTATCATGCTATTGATTTTAAATATTTTATGGAATGGAAATGTTTAATTGATTGGAAAATCCATGTGATTATCCAACAATAAGTAATCGCATACCAAAATGATAGTTTATCAAATCCACTAACGAAGCTTGATTCGATAAGGTTCGATTACAAATGTTTATGAGAAGGGTCATCAACTTGATTGTATTACCTGTACTACTGAGTAGGCGGCGGCGCCTGTGGTAGATAAGCTGTACTTTAGATTAGATCTAGAATCCTACATATTTGTCAAGTGAATAACTAATACCTTAGGAATTCATTATTACACGTAGACCTTATCTACAACATGCCTTACGCTTGTAGCTAACTCTACTAAACTTTCATCATTAACCTGCTCATCATAACAAGCTAGCCTTCGGTTCTGCCGTGGTCTCCGACCTTGACCCTCTCTTGACTCAACACTTTCCTGAGGTCATCGACCCAACCACGAGCCGACTTAGGTACTACAACCCCGGTCAGTTCTTGTCATTCATTTACATAAACTTTAAGTTCTCTTGTACTGTCACTGTGGTCAAACATAGCCAATGAACCTTGTGTAATTGCATGGTTTTGTCACTGAACATTTTTTCTAGCAAATTCTCTGAACATGACTAGCATCTTCTTCCAACATGATGTAAGTCTTGTCGGGCCTGTCTCACGGATGTGCCAAATTACACCATAGATAGGCAACTGCCTACCTGTTCCTTTGAATATGAGCTGCGTGTTCAGATTCAGATTAAGCGATCATTACGGTTTCCTCAAACTAGGCTAGTTAGCACGAACTTTCAACTTTCAGCCTTAATTGTTCCAATGTATTCGAATATATTATGATATTTTCCTGGAAAGTGTGGCTTTGATGAAAGGGCAGCAGTGATTCAACAAGGTCGTGACGCGATGTCGCCGTGACTGGCAGTTCAAGTACCACGCTTTCAGCCGCCGCCTGAAGCATTGTGGTCCAATTCACAAGTTCTGATTTGACGGTCCATGTGATTCATTCTTGTTCAACAAATCACATTTTCAGGCTGTATTGTTTGAGGAATTGTACTTAAAGACAGTCTACGCACCTGGTCTGGTTACGAAAGTTGTAACATAGACGCGCCATAGAGACTTCAGATCGTACCATACCTACGAACGCTGTAAGGATTAAGATAATTTCCACAGCATTTATGTTAACACAATCTTGAGCACAGAAATGTATCTTCCCTGTGATCCTGAGCAGTTATTGGTGATGTCATCGATATTTCTTACCTTTCAGCTAATTGGCACGGAAATTTCTCCGGCCGCCGCCGCCGCGCGCCGGTGTGTCGCACGCCCCTCAAAGATACGAGCCAAGTGTGTAAAGTCACGTCTGTTTGTGCAGTGATTATATCATTAGGACAAGTACCTACACGTCGTTTTGTGAATGGACTGAGTTATCAAGCACTATTGTCGTTCGGCAGACAACGTGTGGCACTTTAGTGGCCTTGAGCTATGTGTGCCTCAAGAAGTCTCTAGATTGCATCAGCTGTCCTAGAAAGAATTGGTCTACATATTTTGTGTATCGTTGACCCCTCTACAGTTTCTTAGCTAATACTTTCTTTTATTACCTCATGGTGGACTTTGTTCATTGTTGTTTTCTTTCTCTAACCAAACGTTTATTTTGTAACGTTGTGCAATAAGATGAAATTATCTGAACAAAGCCGGTAGGTATACATATGTGTACGTATATCGGTATCAACTCCCGTCCGGTTCTGCATAATTATAATTAAACATAAAACTTGACATTAGTTTCTGTTTTTATGTTTTAAGAATAATTAAATATTTACTTTTACACTTAGGTAGGTATAGGTGTCGATTCTGTTGTTTTAGAATTAGATAAAATTAGCTAAAATTAGGATTTAGGAATGTCAAATAGACGAAAGCTATTCTATGTTTCAAACATTAGACTGTCAGGTTTAAAATTAGGTTGAGAGATCTAAAACAACTCAACTTATTTAAAATAGTTAAAATCCTATTCGTTGCATTGCATTTTAGCTATGATTAGAAACGTCGACCTAATTTTAGCAGGCATCTAATTTGGTCGTGATTAAAATTAATACTAGTGAAAAACGGGCAAATTCTTTTGAAAAGAGTGAAATATGGATTTTTAGGATGTGTACAGAGAATACCATAATTTTAAGTCAACCTAACTTAGAAAATTTAAAAATCGTAAAATTTAAATTAGGAATCCTAAAACAACAGAATCGACATCATACTGTAGATTGTGCCGCCACCAATATTGAAATACCGTTTATTTTTGATTTGCGATTGTTTCCAACTCCACTCGTAACCTCGTCACCCACCACTGAATAATTATCTATACTTAACACAGCTTTACTTTAGTTATAATATTAATACATATACTATCTATCTTATCTTTCGACGAACTACTAAGATTATTTTATGGCTCACTCTAGTCTCGTTTACTGCAATGATCTCAAAAACAGCAAAGGAATCGATGTAAGGGCACAGATTAGTAAGGGCCCTTGCCTACATTACGATGCGTACTGAAAAATCAATACCTAGAAGGGAGAGATTTGAAGGTTGCAGCGATGTGGTTGCCGGTGACAGATTACTGTCACTGGCACGACCGTGCCTGTAACTATACAAGGACTTGAAGCCAAGTCTCAGGTTGACGAGCGCAGGGAAGTGCATTGTAAAGCGTAGAGCATCATATCGTGTGCGCTCTACAATTCTGGTAATAAAGAAATAATCTATCTATCTACGAGGTCTACAGAGCAAACTTCTACCCGCTCCAGCTGTTAATTTGCACCTCGGCGCACGCCCAAGGCGGCGGCGGCGCGGCGGCGGCAGGCACGTCATGACGTAGGCTGGCCCGCGGACAGTTATCCGTGACGACACGCGACGCGTTTTTGTGCTTCCACGGAATGGAAGGAGGATATCGATGACCTAATTACATGGGCATGCCGCCGGATTATGTGTTGTGTAACGTTACGCTGAAGCGAGGTTATGTGACTAATGGCACCTGTCCTCGACGGCTATTACCTATTGCAGTTTTTCCTTATATTTTTTAAATTTTAGGCGAAATAGCGCCGGTTGTGGCTCATCTTAGCAGAGGCAGCTTACTTACTAATTTTAATTTTCGTTTAGCCTAGAATCTAGACAAGCCCAAAGAAAATAGAAAGAGACTCATAGGGGTAGTAGTGCAACACGTGGAAATTCCACAAGTGGACGCTACAAAGGACTGTGAACTCACTATATCCTTGTGAGTCTTTTACAATTATCTTCTACCTAACTTAAATGAATACCTCTGCGGAGCGTGGTGGTCGAATAACCGACGAATACGCTAGGTGGTGGTCATTGTCATGCCATTTTCTCAACGGCTGACATTTTTCTGTTCATCGATAAATTGCCATCTGCACGAAAAAAAGAGTAAACAAGTAAGACTCGCTTTGGAGACTTATTCTTGTAAGTCTCCAAAGCGTTCAACAGGTACAAAAATAATTGATTAAAACCCATTTATTAATGGTTCTCGAGTAAGAATATAAATTCGTGGCGCCTGTTCCGCATTCAGTCGCCCGTCCCACGGGATTCTTCAGTAATTTTTGATTTATGCATTGTCAATAGAGTCGCTCGCATTGCTCACAACTGAATCACGCGACATTCCGGAATCTTTGCCCTGGGATCGTATGGACATCATCTTATTTGGGAATTGCTGGAAGCTTCACTTTCATACAAAAAAGTAGGTACGCAAAGTCCTTAGCATGATTAAAATTAATGTTTCGATTATAAAAAGTCAAAGTGGTAAAGGGGCGGACACGTGAGCCGTGTGTAGGATAAACCAGCTCCTTCCCATATCGCAAACCTTCCATCTCGTAACCTTTTCTATAATGAGTGATACAGTCAGCTCTTAAAAATCGCACCATACATACATCTTCAGCCTATACTGGTCCACTGATGAGGACGCAGGACTTCCCCTGATGAGCGCTTTTTTTGGCTTTTACGCTTTTTTTGGCATTAGGGGCAATGCCCATAATCCTCACGCAAGCCAAGGCTATTATTTTGTCTCGAAATATCACAAGGAAGCTTGTGCGTGCGTGCAATATCCATCTAAGAAGTACTAAAGTACCTTATGCAATGAATAAGGGCACTATTCGTTAATCCATGTACTGACCAAGAGTAATTACATGTCTGCAGTTTTGAGTAGTATAATATCCAGATTAAGGAAACACGATTGATCCCATTCAGAGTGTTATATCCGTGCCTGCATAGGGGATCCCCGTAGCTTGGGATTTCCCACTCGCATGTGCAGGTTCGATTACGGCAAAACCCGGGCACCAAAGCTGTACCTAAATCCCCCTAAGACCACTTGCACGCTGCATTTCCCGGAAACTGCACTTACTACTTCAACTGGCTGTACCTACTCATCCTATGCTAGTAATCTTACTAACACTTATCATCATTATAAATTCGAAACTTACTCTGTCTGAGTCTTGCTGTGTGGTGCCAGCTTAGAATTTGCACCACCCCAACTCTTCCCGCGGGTATCTTAAGAGGCTACTAAGGGATAACCACCAGGGACGGGCAGCAGCGCCCTTTACAGAACAATTCTACCACTGAAATACGATCGGCATGAGATAAAAAAGCCAATAAGGCAATCAGGGGGAGGCCTGCGTCCAGCAGTGGACCAATATATAGGCTGTTGAGGTTCTGTCTGCCAGCTTTTCAAGCCTAAACTGCTGAACGGATCTTAATGGAATTTGGCAGGGAGGTAAATGGTATCCCGGGAACGGACATAGGCTACTTGAAATGAGTGCGGAGCCGGAGGCAGAAGCTAGTACTTATTATAAAGTTGAAAGTTTGTGCTGTAGTGGGATGTCTGGGCGAAGCAACGACAAACGCACTGAATGCAAAGTTCTGCTTAAATGTTACACCCATAAAGTTTTGTCCCAAGAATAACACAAAGACTACTTTTATCCCGGAAACACGCGTGCAAAGCCTCAGGCAGAAGCTGTTGGTATATATTTTTATCAGCTTAGATTTGTTTTTTATTTTTATTATCATGCTGCTCCAATTTACCTAAGCTCATCGAGGCTGTCTACAAACCTAGAGCAAAATCAAAAGCTTCTGCAAAAAACTAGGTAGGTAAAGTTTTTCGTTTATAAATTTATCGCTTCTACCGCAGAAAGTCCACATACATACATACCAAGAACTGATCCTTTCAGAGGTAGAAATTAATGGTATTTTACTTGATGGAAATGGCCTCTTACGTTTTCAATCCCGTCAACAAATAGCAATATCTGAAACCAGATTTTAATCGCACATAGAGCTACCTGGGTACCCCTTACTCACAGGTTGATAGCTTAATTCAAGTAGAGAAAAAACCGGTGGGCTAGTTATCGATCGATTGCTGTCATTAATGTAACTACTGAATAGTTTTACACGCGTTCCAGACTAGGAGGCTATATGTTTTGAATGAATGCACATAAAAGTACGAATCATTTATGTACTGTATAAACTTAATATGTATGTACCAGACCTCTAGACTAGACTTCTAGAGCGACCTGTAGTAAGTTACTACAGGTTAGGCATGTGTCGTTCGATCATTCACAAAGATCGATATCAATCACGACCCGTTATGAAAATGATCCGGTTCGTATGACCCGATCATTTGAATGATTGTTTTTGGCAGCGGCCTATCATCGCCTCACTTCGATTTTTCGTTTCATTTCGATCTTTTCTATTTTGTGATTGATTGTCTGTGCGAGATCGGTTCTTTGCGTCGTCGCGTCGTTTCGTTATTGACTGATTTGGTTCTCTCAAAACTTTTTCGAATTCTCGGTTTAGGTTTAGTAAGTATATCATTCATGACCATCAATTTATGGTAGATTATTTGATATTTATTTATATTTTATACGGAATGTTTGGTAAGGAATAAACGAATTAATACCCTACTGCGACAACAGACTCTATGACGTTACCTTAAAGTACTTTTTAATCAGGCCGTGAATAGATGAGAGAATCCACAGAATGTGTCCTACTCGCACGCACCACTCACCGCCTCGCGAGAGCAAGACGCAGCGTCAGTCAGCCGATCTTCGCGTAATGTTGCGCGCGTTACAATCATTCATTTCACAATGAGCCGAACATTGAAATGATCGGGACTTTTCGTCGAGACTGTTCGGAACAATCACGCACGGCCCGTGATTGCAATCATAATGAGCCGTTCGTTCATGATCGACACAATCCTACTACACTTACCTTACTTACCTTAAGATAATAACCATAAGGTTTCGTGTAATTAGAGACAGCAATTGCTTGTGAATCCGCCCACTGCTTGGCTAATGGTGAAGACATTCGATGATAATCAAATCTTGATCTGATATCTGTGAGTTCCCGGCACGTTTAGATAGCAGATGATTCACAATTCAAACAGGTGTTCATGTGCAAGTAGGTATATGTAATGACTTTCACTCGAAAGGATCGTGATTACCGTCACACTCAAGTTACTCAGAGACGCATGTCCGCCATCTTGGACATAAACAAATGACAGGATATATTGTTATGCTTTAAAATGATGCCCTGGCATCGAATGGGATTTAATTGCATGGCATTAAAAAACGCGCCACGGGCAGCGACAGGATGCCGTGGCGTGCTGCGGTAGGCAACGGCATGCCAAGGACCGTGCCGAGGACGCCGGCGCTCGTTGGGACATACCGCGGGATGAGGCGGGGTGAGGCGTAACGTAATCCATTCTATGATGGTCATAAAATTTAGCATAAATCATAAATAAAACATTGAATTCACCCTTTAATTCTCTTTATTTCCATAGATTATCAACCCAAAATCGTATTCTATCCCTATTATTAGCCTGTGCACCTTCTTCGACTGTAATAATCGCGATTAACACCAAATTCCAATCTACCATTATAAAACTGAGGCACGTCAACACTCGATCAAACGCAACTGAAGATTAAATGTGTATCGGGCAGCAGGAGTTGCCGAGGCATGCTTTGTCGCACCGCGGCTCGCCGCCGCCGCCCCGTGGCAAAGCGCTGGAATGCCGCGGTATCTAAACGGCTAGTGTGCAGCGCATACCGACGGCAAAATCCTTTGCCATCCCGTCCCGGTCTGCGTTGGCCTTATTATGTCTTTGTGGACATATAACCGGATTGTAGAACTAAGAAGGTATCTTATTATTGATTTAAAGTAATCTTATTATTTTGAAGTAACTTAATAAAATATAAGCTTTTTCTGCAGGAGCTTTAACGTTAGCTAAAACAGCAACAGAAGTTATGGGCTATTACTGATTAATCAAACTCTTGCAATGTAAACATCTTCAGGCGACTTCCGTCACCTGTTAAACTAGCAACAACTAGTTCAAACTAGTAGTTCCAATAACACATTCCAACCCCAAATAATAAAAGTACTTATGCTATTTCTTACTTATCTAATGTTTGCGTTATGTCGTGCGGTATGATAAGTTTTTTAAAACGGCTCCAATATAACATGTTCCTAAACCATCATGCGATTTGACATCATTCAGGCTATCAATAATAATCGTTATTTCTAGGGTTGAATATTAATCAGTTATTATATCTTGGAGGAAAAAACTGATTTTGCAATCGAGTTACTTTGAAAAAACTACACGCACACCTACATCCAGCGAGTCTCGCCCACTGGCTGTCTGTCAAATCTCGAAGCATTATTAGTTGACGTTGACGTTCTATGATTTGTTTGGGTGCTAGTCTGAGAGTCGATGACTCGTCATCACATTGTTCTCTTCAAGCCCTGGTGCTTTCTGTTCTTGGTAGGTTACCTATCTATCAAGTAGGTACCAATAGGTAAGGTTCTTACCATAAAGCAAATATCTGCCGATTATTATTCCAATTTATTGTAATGCCCTTTGGTCTGAAGAACTAAAATAATTAAGTAGGTACTTCATTCGTAACTGTATTGATAAAAAACAGACGCGTTTTATAAAACAATCGTTATTGTTATTAATGAATGTTATCATATAATACGGTAGCAATAATTAGAATAGTAGCTTCTCTGCTCATTGAGTCACCCTGTGTTGGAAATGATTGCGTGTGCAAAACAAGTGCGTGTAGTAGGTACTGAAATACTTTTTTTGGTTTTCAGTATTAGCGGAAACGCATTTTCGTAATTTTTTTACAGTTTATGACTTTTCAAAGGAACCTTTGCCCGCTACGACTGTGTGAGACTTTTTTTTAATAAAATTCACAACAATGTGTTCTAAAGACGTTACGCTGAGCTAGCTGTGGAGCTAGTCTACAAGAGATACCTACAAGAGTTAAGAAGTCGGACGGAAGGAAGTATTTAGGTACATATGATTAGGTATACCCAGCAAAAAGTTAAGTTAGGTTGATAGGCCAATAAAGCCATGCGTAGATTGAGAAGAAATTAAAATACTAGAATGTAGCTTGGAAGAAATCGCTTCTAAGCTATAATAAGGCCTTTAAAACACAATGAGGAGGATCCGTAAAGTTTTTAGTTGAGAATGCAGTTTTATAGAACTAAGAAATCCATAACACACAGTGCAAAAATTATTGTACTACGACAAAAATTGACGAAGTTATGACCAAATTACTAATGAGGTTCACTGAGTGACCGCCGCGGGGGCGTGTGACGTCACTGGGTCGCTCGCCGCCCTTTGACCGTAGGTAGATATCAGTTCTTAGTGATTTACTCCGAAACTATAAGTTTGGGAAAAAAATGACAGAACCAAATAGATTCAGTTTTGACTTTTGAGAGACCCATCGAATGGATTTTTTTTATTTATTTTTTATTAATTGAGTGCGCGTCAATCGAATCTTGTTTATAATGCCTACGTTTATTTTATTTGTGGCGTACAATAAAATGTTGTTTATTGTAGTGTAAAGTGAAATTAGAAGCAACGATTCAACAGAATGCAATCTGTGTGCTTCGCCCTCCCTATGCCGATGCACACGAAATGCATTTTGCAAGAACAAATTTCCACAGAGTAACGATTTAATCTCTTATTGATTTAATCTGATTGTGACCCACTTCGCTGTCCACTAGCAAGCATGCACCCTCACCATCTCACCAGTACAAGCGAATAGTTGAAACAACATCGGCAGAGGCGTGACTGCGTGAGCGTCACTAATAAGTTCTAAAATTATTTGGAATGTACAGAAATATTTGGATGATTAGCTGGCTACTAGAATTAGTTTTATGTAAACAGGAACAATGTACTTCTTACCATACATTTACAGTGTGGTACAAACGAACGTTACGTGAAGGGCAAGTACCTTAAATTGCAGATAGGAAGTCATACTGAATGAAAACATTCCTTCAATTTTTATATAAGTAAAACTGCATTCACAGAATTTAAAAATGAAAGTAATCATTCAAAATGCTGTAAATGCAGTTTTACTTATTGTAACAAGAATGTTTTCTATCAGTAAAACGTCCTATCTGCAATATTTCGGGTACTTGCCGTCCAAGTAACGTTTGTTTGTACCACCCTGTACAAAAAGTAAAAAAGGTCATTATTAATAAGGGCGTGTTTAACGAAAAACCAGATCTGTGAAGTGCATCCCTAAGTGCTATTTCACGACGGCTGGAAAAGACCTCGAGGCTAGTGCACGTTATGGCTCCCACTGTATACAACAGACTACCAGACAAAGTAACCGGTGCCACCTCCGCGCAATCTTTCAAAAACTAGCTTAAAAATTGGTTAATTGAACAATCACCCGTTGACGACTTTGTTAAATTAGGAAAAGGATAATTTAATTTTATTGATTTTAATGACCTAATTTACGACCCATTAATTAATGGCCTGGTAACAAACGTCTGAAGTAACAGCCATTTAATACATACAAGAGTCAGGTTGTATAAACCAAAATTTTAGCAAAATGTAAATTTTTTATTATTAAATTTAAGGTGGTAAGAACCACTTCTTTCGCCTACACAGATCGAGAGCGTGAAAAATTTTGTAAGGTTGCATTAAAAAGTAGTTTTGCTTAAAATGGTCTTTACGCCCTTTGTATCGGAAACAGTCGATATTAAGTTTCCCGAAAAGATGACGTAGGTACCTAAATCAATAATGTAAACTCATATCTAATCGTAATCATTGATAATTTAGCGTAAATTGTTATAAATCACTGATATTTACTCGTAAAAGTCATAAAACTAAAGTTTGCAAAATGGAAAATCCATATCTTACCTACGTGCCAAATGTTAGTTTAGTATACGTAGACGTCGGTACCTATCATTTTAGTGATTCTTTATCAGATAATTTTTTTATGCAATAATTTCTCCTTTATTATCAGCAATCAATGGCCTCATTGATCCGGGACCGGTCGTCGTACATGGCCACCTTCTCGAAATTGTTTCCGAGTATACTTACCTTGGGCAAATTCTGCAGTTAGGTAAAAATAATTTTGAGAAGGAGGCCAAGAGGAGGATCCAGCTAGGCTGGGCAGCGTTTGGGAAACTACGTCGAGTCTTCTCGTCATCCATACCGCAATGCTTGAAAACTAATGTTTTCAATCAGTGCGTCCTACCCGTCATGACCTACGGAGCTGAGACGTGGACACTCACGGTAGGGCTGGTCCACCAGTTCAAAGTCGCTCAACGAGCTATGGAAAGAGCTATGCTCGGACTCTCTCTGAAGGATAGAATTCGTAACGAATACATCCGACAGAGAACCAAAGTTATCGACATAGCACAAAGAATTAGCAAGCTGAAGTGGCAGTGTTCTGGCCATATCTCGCGAACCAACAACCGCTGGGGTAAACGTGTCCTTGAGTGGAGACCACGACTCGGCAAACGTAGTGTAGGACGCCCTCCGGCCAGGTGGGATGACGATCTGCGAAAGACTGCAGGCAGATGCTGGATGCGGCAAGCTGAAGACAGGGCGCTATGGCGCTCATTAGGGGAGGCCTATGTCCAGCAGTGGACTAATATAGGCTGATCATGATGATGATATCAGCAACCGAATCCGTTGGTGCAAAAATACAGTGTTACATTTTTTTGAAAAATCAATCGATTCGATTGCCTGATTTAAAAAAACCTAAATACTTATACGCAGTTCATGTTTTCACATAAATCGAGGTCATAGCTCCTTTCATTTCACGTCTTTTCAAACTCACGTGGTTTTGGATTTGACCATCCACTCCCATCATAAAAAGCCACCCTGTAACCACTAACATAGTCGTAAATCCAATTCATTTCATTGCATCTCTGCGCAGAAACGATGATGAGTGCATTCATGATAATGCAATGTGTAATGTGTGTGTTCCTTTCACAATGTCACCTGTGCTCTGCCTGCGGACAGCATGACTAATAAAATAAATAACACTACACTACATACATTACATTACCTAGTACTAATAACCAGCGTGCAGTCAAAACAATACCGGACAGCCGTTCAATAACAAACCTATTATTAGTAGCACTTGGACTTGATAGCGAAGTGACTACTGGCGAAATTTCACAAGAAAATAAATATCGGTGGATTCTCCAATAAGATTTTCATATAGGTACTAGATTAGTTCATTAACGTGGTTAAGGTGTCGGCTTTAAATTTGACAAAATATTTTGAAGAAAATCGAAAACCAAAAACCGTGAAAGCCCTCCCCCTATCTCAGAAGTTTGCAGAGCGATCCATCTGAAATATATTACTTACCAACTGTTTTTAGCATAGAGCAGTTACACTGCTCTATGGTTTTTAGACATTCATCATACTGTTTTAGACAGCTGTTTATCAGGTAACGAAGTCTCTAACTGGTATCCTATAGTACCTATCTATTTGTATGAAAAGTTCGAAACCCTCGGCGCGCGTAACACTCGCACTTGACGGATCTTGTTTTTAAGACGCTCTGAAATAGTAGCAGCTTTCTGAAACAGATATTTATCAAGACAAGAGCAAAACGCGCCTTGATGCATCGTTACGGCACGTTACGGTATGGTATAATTAAGCTGCGTCTTGCGTTTTGCGATTTTCCGGGGGGTGGGCGGTAGCCGGACAGTTTATTACGCGGGCACAGCAAGATAATACTTTCGCCTAAAGAAGAAGGGAAAGTTGTAATTGAATGCTGGGATGGTTGATTGTTACATCTTTACACCTGGGCCGCGATTACGGTGTACAATCTATTGCCATTACGGCTCAAACGTTAGCAGTTTAAACGTTAGGATGCGCGTTCACAGGCCTGCATCGGACAATCCGCACTGGCCCTATCAATGGTTTGACATAGAAGATCCGCACCGCACGGAGCGGACTGTCGGCAACGCCGGCGAGGATTCTTGAATGACGTCATTCGGATTGCCGATCAGTGGACGCACTTGTCAGCGGATTGTCCGATGCCGGCCTGTGAACGCACACCTGAACGTTTCAACTGCCAACCAACGTTTGAGCCGTAATGCCAATAGATTGTACACCGTAATCGGGGCCCTTATCTCAATATAACCTAACCTAACCTAACCTAGTAAGCGGATCACAGATGGATGTCTTCATTTTTTGGTGATTGTTACTTCTTCATGCTAAAGCTACTGTGAAACAAATAACTTAGAAGCTATTTTAATTTCCCGAATAAACGCATGCGCGCGTGCAGGCAGACGCTTGTCATTGATAATTCTCAAGTGGCTGTCGCGAGAAAATTTCAGCCTTCAACAATGAATCAGCCGGTGTGATCGTCGCCGCATACGAGTGTAATGGCAATACCCTCCTAATTTCTATTAGTCACCTTGGGATTCCCTACTCGAAAGAAATGTCGAGGTAGTCATGTAGAGATAACAAACGCATTGGTGATTATGGTGTGTAGGTGCCTAGTTGCATAATGTTCATAGATGTAACAGATGAGACCATGCCATTCATGATATCATTGTTTTGATAAATAACTGTGAAGACTAAAATAATTGTAAAAGTATATCTACATTCTTAGTAAATCATGCATGTAGTGCATGTGATTTAAGCAAAGACCTTATTGTAAAAGCATAGCCGTAAGTTTTCTTAAAAAATTTATAATAAAACAAGTTTATGCCCGCGGCTTCGCACGCGTTGTTTCTATGGAAACGTTTAAAGGAGATTGCTATTCTATAGAATATTAAAAATTAATTAAAAAAACATTGTCCAGCGGACAAAATTGTGAATCTAAACCATTCCCAGATCCCCTTGAACACACACAATTTTTTTTATCAAAATCGGTCCAGTCGTTTGAGAGAAGTTCAGTGACATACACACTCACAGAAGAATCATTCATTCATAATATATATAGCTAGATTACCACTGACTCACTGACTGACTCACTGATTGACACGATTGTTCTCCCTGTTGGTGGATGGGAAGGTATGTTTTTTTTTACGGAATCGTATAGGGGAATTAAAGGTGACTTGGGGAAAATCCCGACTTTTCGGGATTTGCCCCCAGGAACCCCCTCCCCCCAGGGTGGCTCCCAAGCAGAGTCACACTGATGAAAAATTTTTAGGGGGTTGTATAGAGGAGGTCATACGATTTCGATTTCAATAAAAAAATTACCCCCCCTCTCCTCCAGGACCCCCCCGAACCCGGGGGAGCATTGCGGCGAGCGAAGCGAGCCGCAATGCGACAACGGGGCACCAGCACGGCGAGCGAAGCGAGCCGTGCTGTGACCCCCCCTCGCCCCCCGCCCCCCTCAACCCCCTTTCCCATCAAAAAATGTGATATGGGTATCGTTTTCGACGAACATGGGGGTGAGGATTACGAATTTGATGACGGCGGGCGTGTGTCGGATTGCGGTGAGCGAAGCGAACCGCAATACGACACACGTCACACAGCAAGGGGAGCTTCGCTCGCCTTGCTGTGTGACACCACACCCACTTATATGGGTATCGTTTTCGATCAACTCAAACTCGTAGATTACGAAAAAGATGTCCATTTCAAAATCCAAGATGGCTGACATGTTTTTCATCGCAAAACCCACTCTTGGTTATCGATTTCGATAAAATCAATGACGTAGGTTACGAAAAGGGGTATACAATTAAAAACGAACACTGTGACAGCCACCATCGCGAGCTGCTTGCAGCTCGCGCACTTATACCATACTAGTTATATATATAAAGATAAATAATTTCTAGCTCCAAAGCACTCATAACCCACAAAATAATTAAAATCAAATCGTATTTTAATAAGGATCGTTGTCAGTCATGCCATTTCATGCCATTTTCGATCTAAATTTTTAAGTTGAATTTTTAAAGTTTCTCACTTTAAAAATTGTTAATGAAAATTGCTTTATACGTAAAATATTCTAATATTAATAATTGATTTGAAATCTCTACGACCGAGTAGAATATATAAATTTTCTAGGAAGAAAATAACTCTACCAAATCGTAATTTTGATTGCAGTATGAGATGATGTGAAGTGTGAATGTCATGAAATCAGCCTTAGGTGATAATGTGATTAAATTATGAACAGTTGGTTTGTCTGTTCATTTGCCTACTCTATTTCAGCCACTGAACGTCTTTCGTCACTGCACGAGCTTGACTCACTTTCCTAGAAGTAGGCAAACTTTACAAACTATTAAGAGCTTACCTGCTTAGTTTCGTTGATTTGGAATAAGTATGTTAGATTAGGCTGACTCACCCACCAGCAGTTTCTTTGGGATGTTTGCCCTGTTATTTGTTTGCGTTTGTGACAGTTTTTCAGAGTCACTGTGATTTGCATTATTTCTTGTGGGCATGACTTCGTAGGTACTGATATCGGTGTCCGTGTGTCAGTGTCAATACATATTTATATTCGAATACAATTAGGTATAGCTTTTGGTAATTTCTAGGCAATTCTAGGCAAAAGTATTGTACTTTATTTCGAGCTTACGTACTATATACTTTATGAGCACAATACAGTACGCCAAAATACATTATTTGGCTTTTAAAGTTTTTATTTTAATGTTCACTGTACTTATAATATCTGTGACTGTACTGAACGTATATATTATATAAAGTTTTTGAGTGTAACAGAACGGATCGCATCGTGTTATTCTACAAAACACACGAATTTGAACGCATAAAACGTCAAATGGTAATAATCAACTTGATTTTTATGTCGGTGCGACCAGTGTTGCTGACCCCGTTTCAGATATTTCTCTGTCACTCACTGCAGACATTTTGCGGACCATAACGCGATACTAATATTTTCAGACCAGAACGCCTATCGGAACGTCTGAAAGAAAGAGACGTTGAAGAAGTCTACAGTGTGGAATCTATTCAGGCCTTATTGTGGTTCGTTTCCCGTTACCACGAGATGTTTTTATTTTGCGGTTTTTGATATGTTTTTCCTTCTACAAGGAATAAAACTACAACCGGAAACCGGGTACCGGAAACGTAATTTCTTTTGTTAACTGCGGCCAAAAAAGTCTCCGAAATGGTCACGGCCTCTCCGCAAGCTTGCTTGCTGTTTTCGGCAACAGCCGCTACAAAGCCTGAAAATTGTGCTTTGGTTACTCCGCTCCTCAACACTGCTGTCTTTATTTTATTTTCAATTTTGGGCATGAGCCACTACAAACTCAGTTTTTTTTTGCAGCTCTTGCCGTTATTACTCATTGTTATGCTTTTCTTTTCATTTTGGCCAGTTTCCATAGTCTGAAAAATATTCGTGTCTCGCTCCGCTCGCCGTAATATCTTTTAGGTCTGTTTACTCGCCGTTTTGGCCAACTGCCGCTCTAAACTCTAAAAACATCAAAATAAATTAGTACCTAGGTACTCTATTTTTACATAGCTTACTTTTTTTTAACCCCCGTACGAGGTAAATAATTATACTCTATTTGCCCGAAAAAAAGGTGGCAACCCTAGTTGTGCGTGTGAATTAAATCGTGCTAGTTTGATCAAAGCTACGATATTGTGTTTGTGTGCTTCACAAATTAACGCAATGACAACAATTCATAGACATCGTCGTCGTCGTCACCAATTTACAGTTTTGGGCTATGACTCAAAATGATAATATCTATACTTACCTACTTAACTGAATAGGAGGTTGAGTTTAGGTGTAGGTATGTAATAGTAGCTTGTATGGGTAAGCCAGATTTTGAAGGTCCCCGTTGATATAGGTCTTGGCTTAGGTACATCGATTTTATTTTTTTCTCTTGAGAGCAATCATAAATCTTTTAGATAAGCTTCCATCAGAGCTAGGTCAGTTGCTAACAGATAATGTCTGAAGTAGGTACTATATATTAGAGGTATTATTAGGTCAGTTGGTAACAGTTAATGTCTGAAGTAGGTACTATGACTATGTTAGAGGTATTACAGGTCATGTCTGCTTTTTTTGTTGTCTAGTTTGACCAATACAGAGTCATTCGTCGTCACAATAAATCCGGACAGTCAATATCTGCTCTACATAATTTTTTGTAAAGGTTCTTTTTAATTACTTTTTTCCGTTGCAAAGTCATCTGGTCAACCAGTCAGTCAGTTGTGTGCAGTCGGTACGGTATTAGATAATTTATGGGCCATTGGGCCATAATGGTTCAGAGATGGGATTCGAGGGCTAAGAGAACAAAAGAAACCCTAGGCGCTCATGTTGCCCAGATGTGGGACTCATTGCGCGGTTCGAATCTTTGCTTTCTAAGAAATCGAGCAATCCGGTTGTGGCAATCGGTCACTTCACAGAAAAATCATCCTTGTGGTGTCTAGGCATCTTGTGATGATGGTACTTACATGAAGGTTTAATAATAACAAGATCCGTCAAGTGCGAGTGTAACTCGCGCGCGCGCCGATTCGAACGTTTGTCAATTAGGTATATTATTATGCATAGAAGATAGGTAGGTACCTGTTAGAGACTTGGCCACAGATTAGATAATGACTTGGCTATTTAATAAATACCTAAAAATAGTAGGTACCAACCATTGAGCTACAATTCAATGGTACGAACCTACATTCACAGATTTATAAGTACCTAGGTACTTACCTATATATCATAATTTTTAAATCTGTGCCTACATTACAGTTGGATCGCTGTGCAATAAGGCGGCTAACTTGAACTTGAAACGGTAAATTTTTCAACTTCTTTCAAGATGGGTAGGTATTTCAAAAAGTAGGTAAGTAAGTATGTTAATTACAGAATTTTCAAAAACGGATCCGAAATGTATAAACTGATACCTATCTTTTGATACCCCACTCGATGGGGTATCCCTGCCCCCCTTTTGAAAATTATTCCCCCCCTTTTTGACCATTTTTCAAAAAGTGTGCTACTCACAGACTTTTGTATGTTTTCCTGTAAAATATAGACCCATATCTACAAACCCTCCAATCTCCATACATTTCAGATAGATCGCTCTGCAATTTTCCGAGATGGGTAATTTTTCGACTTTTTCAAAATATTTCGAAAAGTATGAAACCTACAGAAATTTCTTGACGGATCATGTTTTTCTTCAAATCTGTACAGGCATACGAAATGTACTCAGCTAAAGTTCCAGGTCGAATAATGTTTCTAATAGTTTCAATTAATACTATAAAAGGTATTAAAATTGAAGGAGTTCCTTGGGGAATTATATGAATAAATATATGTTGGGCATTATTAATTCAACCATATAATATGAAACTTACGGTACCTATTATACTCGTAGTTTCAAGTTGATAGAGTAGCTGCGGTCGTAGCTGAGTTAGTATTAATTAAGCGTGTCACACACGACGCAGATACGGCAAGATATCTGTATCTGAGCGTATATCTTTCAATATCGCTCTCTATACATTTTCTATGAACTAACACACACGGCGCAGATAATTTATATTTTAACGTAAAGTATCTGTGGGCACCGACATATATGGAAATATAGTGAGATTATTATCTGCGTATACAAATATATCTGCAGATAACATCTGCAGATACACATATTGTTAAATATTTTATCTACAGGTAGATACAGGATGAATCAGTGATCATAATAAGTATGTATATAAATATTGCTTACCTTAAGCAAACAGCAAGTCGTTCTTCGGTGGAAATACATTTTCGCATGTTAGTATTTTTTTTTTAAATATATTCTTTAATCAAATTGTGAATCGCCATAAAAGTTGCTCTTGGGTTTCGGAAATAGTTTGTATATTTATTATCTGATAGATCTTTGAAGATATTAAATTCGCCTCGGTCCTTTTTAAGCTTTATATGGCGTTCTATCCAAATTCGTCGATTTTTTGTAAGCGAAGCAAGAAGTGCATCAAATTCAATATCAGAATCATCTTCTGATGAGCTGTCTAATAAATCAAAAAGCAATAAAACGCGTAAAACGCGAACTCATTTTGTTTCAACACCCTGTATAAAACAATCTGTACCAAAAAACAAGTGTACTCAGTCCGAAGGGTTCTGATTGAATGTATCGTCTCGTATATTATCGTATATGTTCCGTGTGTTGGTTGATCAGATCAGATAATAGTGCATTTTACACCAAGGCGAGAAAGTGATCAATTCCCACCGAGTGTGTCGTTTTGGGCCCGAGGCGCAGCCGAGGGCCTTAAAACACACGAGGTAGGAATCGCACTTTCTGCCGAGTGATAAATAGTGCTTTATACTACACCTTCGAGGAAAATAAAAAGCAGAATTAATTATTAATTGAAATCGCGCCCAATGATGTTGGTAAAACCTCAGTGACCGCGCCAGTCTTTGGGTTTTTTTTTCAAAATATTGTTCGGAAATCGGAGGAGGCCTAATGGACTTGGAGTAAAAACTTATTGTCGTTTGACCGAACGAAAATAACCATAGCTACCGGCGGATCTTTTAGGAAATTAAAAAAAAATAACACGTTAGAAATGGATTTCCATACACTTTTTCCTCCCGCTAAAACACGTGAGAAATGAAATTCCATAGAGTTTTTCCTCCCCGTTTCCTATAGGCCTGCAAAGACATACTTTCTATTCTATAAATGGAAAAGGAATAGGCAACTTTCCGAGCAGGTGTAGTATAAATAAGTTTTTATACGCAGATAAAATATTATCGTATCTGCGTCGTGTGTGTGTGACACGCTTTACCTACTTTATTAGAGAGGGAAGAAAGGATAGACAAAGGTTTCGAATGGCGTTAACGAAGGCTTAAACTTTCCACATTAACATTTTCTTTAATTTCAAATCTGGATCCAAACTTCAAGAAGTTCATGTAGACCTATGTGCCGTAGGCGTAGCGGGCGAAGATCCGCCTGCGACGCAAGAGGTTGCGGGTTTGCGATTCCCGCCTCGAGAAAACTGTTTGCACGATCTGCATCTGCAGACTGGCAGAAGGCTGCTCTACCTTCAGTGGTAGAGATAGTACAGGATCTCTAGGAGCGACCAAATGAAATTGAACCGTGAGATGTTACGTAGATATTCGAAATTACGAGTAGGTACCTACCTAATGCTGTTCCTATGACGATATTGGCCCTTTTCCTTGTCGCTGATTCACAATGTCGCCCATAGGTAATTATAATTACGTGGATGAGTAGGTACTTACGGAGGCAGGTAACCTACCCTATAAAGGTAATTCTGTTTACGCACGGAGTTGCAGGTAATTTCCCATATACTTTCCTGCCCTTGGATTTTTATGCAGTTATGCGGTTTGGTAATTCCGGTCTAACTATTAATAGCAACTTACCAACAACAACAAAGGTACCTAGACACAATTCATACCGGTCCGTGGGTAACGAGGCTCACTGAGTTTTAAAAAAATGATCTGAGCGTCTGGTCGAAGCGACGCGTGACTCGGGAGTTGTGATCAGTCATCAGTTGTGATGGTGAGAATTTGGCGCAGCGCATCAGCTTTGCCATACCTACAGCGGGGCAATGCAGCCAGCGACTGGTGGATCAGTTGAACTACTTGTAGATTGTTTGCAACAGTCTGCAGCTAGCTCAATTGGTTCAAATGTAAACTTACTACTTAGTTCTAATTTGTTTCTATTAAGTACTTACCTATGTATTTTATTAAATAAAGGGGTACTTACTTATTTATTTAAATTAAAAAAATTAAAAAAATACCACGGAACATTACCAAATAGGTAGGTACTTAGGTATCCTACCTACAGCAATACTATACATACCTATGTAAGTATATGAACATACAATATTTAATATGTTGCTGAAGAATTGACTGAAATTATATTGACACTGTTCACTACAAAGATATACTACGTAAGTATAGTGTAATATCGATGAGTCGATAACCTCACCCATGATTTATTTTATTGAAGAGATCATTCGATCACATTTTACCCATGAAGTAGGTAAGGTATGTAGTACTTAATACATATCATAAAATCTATCAGTGGAATCAGTTTCCCAATTCAAAATACTTGTCTTGTCAAGCTACATGTTTTTTACTTCTGAACGATAGTACAGAATGTGTGCTTCAAAATAAGTCTTGCATCTTAGCCCTAAGTAAGATAGTTTAGAAGTTATGACGAAAAAACATGTAGCTTGAGAGTTTCGATTTTATGAAAAAACTAATAATTTCAAAAAAATATTAAAAAATAACTATTTTATAAATTCTCTTTTCTTCTATTATAAAATAGAAATTGCAACAATGTTAACATTGCTATAATGTGTACATTATTGGCTATCAAATGAGTCCTCTATCGTTTTCCTAAGACCTCTACATGGGTAGCTATACCTTAATCAGTACAAGCACCCGTGCTTCGAGGCAACAGAAAACAAAATGGCTGCCATTTTATCATGGAGAGAGAAAAAAAAATAGGGATAGTGATTATTATATATTATATATTTCACCCCCCCCCCCCCCCCCAAAAAGTCTCCGACACCGGTGACCGGACACATTGTATAATGAGATCATTAGCTACGATTCATTTTCTAGCTTTAATCACTCTCTTACTACGTGTCATGTTACACCTTACTCTACAAACGACCTCGCTGGTTTCATTCATAAGTCTCTATCAATGCAACCTTTACCACCAATCAAATCTCTACTCTATTCTAACAAGTGAAGGCCAAAAACGTAATGACTGCAGAGATTTTGCGAACTAATCTGTGCTAAAGTGATTCCAATGCCTATCACAGTTGAAATAACAGTGATATTCGAGGTGTATACACACGTGCGAGAAGCGTGCCAAGCCAATGTTATGCGGGCGCGTGGCGGGTTATCTTATCGCGGTGACAGACGCGTGGACGTGCGGGATATCCGAAACAATTAATTTATTATTGGAGGTTCCCACAATTCAAAAATCAAAATTCACCACTTTCGAATCAAATATTAATGGTTCAAATGTTGTAAAATTTGTCAAAATCATTTTTAGCTTTACTTTACCCTGGTTAATATATTTTCTCACTTATTTAAAAACGCCCACGCCGCCGTAGATCCTACCTATACGCCTACCTACCTATATGTAGGTATTTTATTTTCATTGATTTCATTCGTGTAAAAGAAGAATAGTATAGGTCCAGCCCAACCCAGTTCACATCCTTGAGGCACACCCACTAATTTAATTAGATTTAGTGTATGAAATTAGCTACTACATACTTACCTAATTGTAATAAGTACCTACTTCATGAGTAAAATGTGATCGAATGATCTCTTCAATAAAATGAATCATGGGTGAGGTTATCGACTCATCGATATTACACTATACTTACTACATCTTTGTAGTGAACAGTGTCAATATAATTTCAGTCAATTCTTCAGCAACATATTTGTAAGAGAACGAATGTTTAATTCCCAATTAAATACGCAGTACGCACATTGCATTATAAAATCGAATAGATAGATACCAAACCAACCGTGGACTTCTTAAATTTCTACAATTTTTCTTATCAGCAGTCTCAAGAAATTTAAAAATTTAATTTTACGATATTTGTGTTAGGTTAAACATAAATAACGTAAAATTAAATTTTTAACTTGTTTAGCTAGGTAGGTAGGTACCTTTTTTGTTTATAGAACTTGGTACAAAGAGCAAAGTCGACAGTAGGTATCCGAAAGTTATCAATAAGCGATTGATTGCATAGAAATTTCAAAGTCGGCACTCCGCTATTACTTACCTGTTTATTTATTGAATAAAATCAAAATCAAAATCAAAAACTCTTTATTTCCATTATTTATTTATGCAGGTCTCGACAGAGCCTACACATTTGCTCCCCTTGGAGTCGAGACCCTAGGTCCGTGGGGTACCGAGGCTCAACGGGTTTTCAAAAAACTATCTGAGCGTCTGGTCGAAGCGACGCGTGACCCGAGAGCTGGTGAATATCTGGCACAGCGTATCAGCATTGCCATACAGCGTGGCAATGCAGCCAGCGTCTTGGGGACGCTTCCGACTGGTGTTGATATGGATCAGTTGAGCTATCTGTAGACTGTTTGCAACAGTCGGCAGTTAGCTCAATTGTTTCAATTGTAAATACTAGTATAATTTTCTTTGTGAATAAATGACCATTTGTTACTTTATTTCCATAAATACAATAAATGTACACTTAGAAAAGGTCAAAATATAAAACTAAACACTGACACGGAAATAAAGTGATATTTTTTTATTTCTGTCGCTTCGGTAATACCTACTGCAAAAGTCGGCAAAGTGCGAAAGTCGACTAAGCTCCGAAATCGCTATACGTAGTAGGTACATGAGCATTACCAAGAGAAGGTAGTTAATGGATAGTCCTGAAGTTCAGATATCTTCCTTCAGATATCTTTATTAACAAAGAAAATTACAATCAAATAATATAAATAAATCAGAACTAGTATTTACAATTGAAACCATTGAGCTAACTGGACACTTGCAAACAATCTACAGGTACCTAGCTCAACTGATCCATATCAATACCAGTCGGATGCGTCCCCGCTACGCTGCGCTGGCTGCATTGCCACGCTGCCACGGAATTAAAGTAACACGCTGCGCTGTATGGCAATATTGGCAATGTGCCAGATACTCACCAGCTCTCGGGTCACGCGTCGTCGCGTCGATATTTTTTTAAAACCTCGAAGAGCCTCGGTTCCCCACGGACCTAGAGTAACGTTATCTAATCTGTGCTAGAGTCTCGAATCCAAGGGGAGCAAATGCCTAGGCTCTGTCAAGACCTGCATATTTTGCGCCTCTTGAGATTGTCGGTCAAATCTGCCGCCGCATCCGCCCTCACGGATGTCTCACCTTCAGATAGATATGAAAGTTTCTCGGTGAATTCTTACTTAAGTAGGTATCTATACTATACTTTTTTCCAGCACAGAAACTCCTTCCTCATCATTATTTCAGTGCTAGTTGTGAGAAAAGATCACACACACGCCTCCTTTTATTTCGGGAGAGACAGTTGGGCGTCGGCACTCATCAATCACCAGGGATCAACCTCGTCGCAACATGATGTAATGTCGTATTTTAGACGCGGTAAGGTATGTTTTTATGAGAAACATTAAGAAAATGGGTTTTACTGGCAGTTACGATAATTCTTTTAAAACTAACAAGAGATTCCCTATGATAGATTAAATGAATTAAAGAAGAGAAATTTAAAAATTAGATCAACCACTCAAGGGCGTCGCGTGACGCCAGTCGCGTGGGCAACAACTGTTGAATTAGGTACAGTCAGGGCCATTGCCAGGAATTCATTTCGGAAGTTCGGAAGGGGGCGGGCGGGGGGCTGAAAACCCTAAGTAGGTACCTACCGAAAACAGCAAAACGTTATCAGCATGCGGGGCGAACCGCAAAAAGTGAATGTGTTTTGCTAGTAAGGTGTCTTTAACACGGGCCAAGCTAAGGACTGAGGAAATAATGAACATTAGTCAACGGCGGCGAACGGAGCAAGCCGCGATAAATTACAAATATGACAAAATGGCCTACAGCGGGGGTTGATCAGTGGACTATTATAATTATTATATTACTTAGACAGAAGGAACGAATTGAATTTTTTTGAATCTTTAGGAGGCGGCTACCCTACTTGTGCCCCTTGGCGACACCCATGCAACCCTTTAAACTGTTTAAACAAACCCTTGACAAAAACAAGGCTTCGGTGCCTGTACCAAAATCCACCTTGATGTCTTAAGCTTCATTATTTGCATTGCTAGTTAATGCTGTGTGAATTGTCTAGCATTATTTATTTATTTATTATTATTATTATTATTGAAACCATCGATTTAAGTAAATGTTTTTACTAAGATCAATTTTATTGATAATCATGATCACTTAGATTTAGGAAACATTTTCTAATTTTTCATTTATTATTTATTATTTATTTATTTTTGCTTGCATGTAGGTACATTCATTCTTAGGTCTAAGTGAATGATTAGTTATAGGCTTATCACTAGCTAGGTACATGCACCCTGGAAGGGCACTGCAAAACTGAGTTCGTCCTACTTTATTTACACCATGTCAAATTGAGTTACAAATACTTAATTTAAACAATAACATAATGTCACTCAGAAAATAAGTTTACTAATAGAATTGAGTAAATTGAGTATTAGGTACATAATCAATCAGAAATCTTCTCAAGAATTCTAATAAGCAACAGAGCTTTGAAATTCATCCTGAAAGATAGCTCTTTTTCTCCTTCCTTCCTTCTTCACCTACACGTTCATAGAAAAAAAATGTTGTCACGTTTGGCTCCTTCTAGCTAGCAAGTCATGTGAGTTGCCCCCACACGGTCTAGAGACGTCACACGTGCGTGTGACGTCACGGAATTGTGAAAAGTACCGAACTGAAGGCCGGATGTACGGTTTATGGCGACTCACGATAGTTTAATGTTAAGTTTGATTGAAGACCTACTTCATAACTTACCTACGAAATATCGTTTCGTTTTGTTCTATCGGTAGGTACCTACTCTAAGATCCGGCTGCAGAATTAGTGCATTCATCGAGTATGAGCTGAAAACCAAATTTGTACGCATATTTGTGGTAAGAAGAATATACTTACTTACTACTCTGTCAAGAAAGTACCGGGAAAAGATCAATAATACAAAATGTTATTCATACAAATTTATTTTATCACCTTCAAAGTATGCTCCTTCAGAAACGATACACTTACGCCAAGGAATAATCCAATCATCAAAACATTTTTTAAACGCTGTTTCCGGAATTGAGTTCAGTTCTCGCCGCGAATTCTCCGTTTTTTCGGTTTAATTCATTTATTTATTTATTCGACATTTACCTGCATTTACCGCGCCGCGCAGCACGCTTTATGTAATTGCTTTGTTTGACACCGAACCGACTCCAAATTACTTAGGTAAGTATACTTTTCATTACAGTTACAGTTACAGTTACAGTTATTTATTTATAAGAAAATGTTCTTACATTAGCTTAAGAACTTAGTTACTAAGGTTAATTAAAAACAAACTCAAAATAATTATAAAAATAATTTACTTAGGTATTGTACTTAATATAATAACATTAGTTTTTGAACTTAGTTTTTAAGGTTAAATGAAAAAGTTGATTATTTTTTGCCTTTCCGTTTTATCGGTGGGTTAATTTTTGTTAAAATGTTTTTATTTTATAATTTTTTGTGGCTATAATCTACTAAAAATTTAAACATGATTAATTTTTGATTACTTTTAAAATAGCTTAGCCTACCTTACTTAACAACTTAACAACTTAAGCAATCAACTGTTAAAATAATCCTACTTTATCTATTATTTTTGATATATATTAAATAATTTAATAAAAACAGGCTTTATATACCAACCAAAGGGCAGGCAAGGCACTGAGTAGAGTAAAAAAAAATTGGTTGCCTGTAAAGTCGGTATACGGGCGAAAGTTTTACGTGACAACGAACGTCTCTCTCGCTCTTAGGCGGGCTAACCATGCCCGAGTGGAAGGGACGCGTGCCTCTCACTCGCTCTCATTGTGAGCGCATAACGTGAGCGGAGCGTAACGCGTAACGCAGTTTCTTGAAGTGTCACCCGGCAAACCAATTTATAAGACGTTGTCACGTCAAAAACACTAGAGGGTATTGCTTCATCTGATCTAGAGTCAAATAAGGTATTACACAAACCTCACAATGACTCGTTCATTGTATGAATAACATTTTGTATTATATTTCTTTAGCAGAAATAAGACTGAGAGGTCTAGGTACACACAAGAGACTGACAGGTCTAAAGCTCATTCATCGTGAGGTTTTTTTTTGTTAATACACAACTCAGCATTAAAATCTGTGAGTGAACAATAAATCACCCCTATTTTCCCACCCTTAGGGTAGGATTTTTTTCAAATTGATATGTGACTCACGCTCACGTCAAGAAATATCCCATTAATTAAAAAAAGAATTATCAAATCGGACTACTCTGTAAAAAGTTATGCGTGGTCATACATAAAAAAATATACGCCTCGTCGACTTGAGAACCTCCTCCGTTTTTCGTCGGTTGAAAATAGCGAATGGTCATCATCATCATCATCATGGGTAATTTACGAATCAGCTACATACAACTAAAGAATGATGTGATAACGTTGATAGATATATATAATGCTTAACCATGTTGGTTTATTAAAACGTCAATTTAATCTAACGGGACGATTATGGCAAAACGTAAAGTAAAAACTTCAAAGTTGATAGTCACAATAGCCTCGGTTCACCTTAGTCAGTTTTAGCTGGCCATATCATGAAATTCTACCATTTCATGAAATGGTCGGTTACACCATGAAGTGATCAATTCTAGGATATGGCCACGACAGATACATCATTTTATTATATCGGCAGTGCCGATATAATAAAATTATGTATCTGTCGTTGGCACAACACTGACACTAGTATGATTGACATTTATATGTATGTGACAAATCACTGATCAGTTTCGTAATTCGAAGGACCTTATTTCCTCTCTATTGGGTATGTGCTCGATGCTATGCTAGCACTGCACTAACTTTATAATTATTATGATTATGTTATGATTATGACTTATGAGTAACGGACTCATCATCGTGCAATAATGCAAACACCTACGGACATGGATCAAAGGTCCGCGCCTAAAATAAGAAGTTCTGATTACATAAAATTATTAAATACCTACCGGTTCAATACAACACGTTTATTTTAACGCATAGCAACCAATAATAATTGACCCATGTGTATTGTACGTAGGACGTAGGTACCTACGAAATTATCTCCAAAGCTGCGATGATATAAAAATATTAAATTTTACACTTTAAAAAACATTGCAGGCGTCATATTATTTCTAGGTAGGGCATTTATTTTCCTTTTCACCTTGAAATGATTTAGGTATGTAATTGATGAACTTTGAAAATTCGCCAGTTCTTTGGTTGTTTTTTGGCTATAGGCACATATATAATAATACTATAGTAGTACTATAGGTAAATGTTGCTTAGGTTCATTTAAGGCATTAGTGATTCATTGGTGAAGCACGCCGCGAGACGAGACATGTCAATGCCACTCCACTGGCCTCTCCAAGTCATTACATTACACGTTACCGTATCGCGTTGCTTTGCTGCGTGCGTGCTGTCTTCCACGTGTTTTGATGTGGAAGTGGAAGACACTGCGCAATTCTCGGACAACACACCGGCCACTATTATGGTCCTTTTACATTTACTATGTCCGTAACTCGGGCTAACATTTCTACTCTTTCCAATTGGTATTGTTGCGCATTGTATAAAGGTAACAGCCAGAGAGACTGCAGTTCACTATATACCTATACAGAAGAACAGAGTGGGTAACTGTGGTGAACTCTACTTTTAAGTAAGTATAACTTTATTTATTAAGTACCTACCTTATATTTTTCATCGAAAAATCTACCTTATTAATGTTTGTTACATAATTAATTAGGTATGTCGGCTCAATTAATATATCGGAGCTTTGTCTAATGAGAGAACTGCGCTATTTTTCAAGCCGACACGCGGAGTATCAGGGATGAAAAGGATGGAGTATAAAAGGGAGAGAAAGTGTGTGTCCCGGCGAAGGCGGATTGGCAACCATATAAGCTTATTGCGGCACTCGGTAATACTTGCGCAAACCGAAGATGAAGCGTATGCAGAAGTTTTGAAGCCGCTCAAGCCTGTCAAGCTGCATTTGGGTAAGATCGGGATAGCTGGCGTCGTCGGCGTAGTCGAGCATAGGGAGCCCAAGTGACAGGGCGAGCGCAATTTTGGTAGACGTCGATAGGAAGGAAGTTACGTTTCCGCGTAAGGGAGAGGCAGCGGATGCAAGAATCTGACGGCTTACCTCTGCCAATTGTGTTTCCCACTAGAATTGCCTGTCCATGAAAATGCCCTGATTTTGAAAGCTTGTAATAATTGGGTTGGTGACGTTGGTGTGTTGCCAAGAAGAACTTGCGGAAGGTTATGCCAATCTATCCTTGCTATCATTCTCGAGGATAGTTAGACCTACTCCGCTCGAGGATAGTTTCCTATTTATAGGTCGGTGTTGGTCTTGTCGATAGCTTCACTTAACCGTTTTACTCCTGTAAAACGGTATAGTTATACCCAGGCCACATAATATTACCTTGCCCAGGCTCCTGCCTGGGTATAAATTTGTGTACTTAAATTGTTGTTGTGGTAGGCAGAAGATTGAGTTGAATGATGCTAACCCAGACTTATGTAAGTAAGTAATTAATAACTGCCGCAGTGCAAATATAAAACGGGTTGAACTTATTCGTTAAACATGCAAGCGGGGCAACCTTAATGTGGGTTTTTTTCACCTGAGGACTTTTAGAATGACACAATATCAATGTGGAATTTGTATTGTATGACGGATAAGTAGGTACGAATAACATTGTACACTTCATTCATGATAGGCATGTTTATATTTATTTACGTCCAAATTTTCAATACTACACATACTTATGCCATAAGTAAAGTAAATTTAAGTAACTAGGTATTTTGATAAAAAGGCTACTGAAAATATGTTGGCAACGCATGATACGAAATACAGTTATAATTTGCTCACGTTTAAGATAGCGTTTTTTGCGATAAACTTGTTAAGACTTGTAAGACACTACCTATCAAAACGGAGGATGCCCTGACTTTATCATCAGTGCTGGATTCGACCTTTGACCTCGACGTCACGGTATTTTTCTGAACCATTGCTTTGGTTTCCTTCACCAACAGCATGAAGCTGAGGCAAGACCTTTTCGGTTCAATTGAATTAATACTTTCTTATATTATAATAAGATTTATTATTAAACACTCATTTATTCTTAAATCTCGCTTATAAAATACATATTTACACCATAGAAAATAAAATAATATAAAACTATTGTACAGTAAAAAATATTATCACTATTATTATTGTATATTTTATGTGTGGGCCAATAAATTGATTTTCAATCTTTATTGATTTTGTTTCACGTCCTTAACGCTATCACTCTAGAGGACGTGAGCCCACTGGTGCTGCATATTGTGTGGACGTGTTGGAGTCTGATTGGTGATGGCAGTCTTGATTTGGCTTTGTTGTGCATGTGCAGGATTGTACCCTTAACCCTATACTACCATAAATAAATAAATTATGCTGGACACTTCACACAGCATCGTCTAATCTAACCCCAAGCTAAGCAGCTCCATTGAGGATCCGTAACGTTTTTACTTGAGAATGCAGATTTATAGAACTAAGTAATCCATAACACACAGTGCAAAAATTATTGTTCTACGACAAAAATTGACGAAGTTATGACCAAATTAATAGCGAGGTTTACTGAGGTGACCGCCGCGTGGGCGCGTGTGACGTCACTGGGTCGCTCGCCGCCCGTTAACCGTAGGCAGATATCAGTTTTTAGTGATTTACTCCGAAACTATAAGTTTGGGGAAAAAAATGTCAGAACCAAATAGACTCACTTTTGAGAGACCCATCGAATGGATTTATTTTCAAAATTTTCATGTAGCTTCTACGGTAACCCTTACTGCCCCGTCCAAAAAACAAATTTTCCACTCCAGAACCGTGGTCCCACTGCGATGTCCCACTGGTGGGACAAAACTTTTTCGTGGTCCCACCAAACACACACTTGACCGTCCACATTCGCAGTGGGTGGGACTACAGTTCCGTCACTAAATTTTCTATTCAACCAAGAACTTTTGCCATCCAACCTACGGTTACAAAAAGTTTTATTAAGTAAACAAAATTATTGTATTAAACTCCGTACAAAATGTACTTACTACTTATGGGAAAAGTTTTTTGCGTTTTTCTAGTACCTACTCGAACCTTAGTTGGTCCCAAAGAACTATTAATTAGTATAAGAAACAGGATCGATTGGAATCTAAAAAGTTTTTGTGAAAAACGCCCATTTTCTCGAGTAACCTTTTTGAAAATCTGTGAATGGGGATGATATTTTTTCTAAAAAGGATGGGTAGTTTTTAAACGACTTCAAAAAGAAGTTCATATGGACGAATTGAGATGTTCTCAATTCGTCTATATTATGTAGGTAAGTATATATTTTCTAAGGCTATTTTCATGTAGCTCTGCCCCGTCCAAAAATTCCACCCTGTATAGACAGACAACACCCGGGACAAATATCTGCAGATCGTACAAAAATATTTTTCCTAAGGGTAGGATTGAACCCCTACTTAAAATTATTAAGGTATACTTACATTAGCTTAAGAACTTAGTTAATAAGGTTAAATAGAAAGGTTTATTACTTTTTGCTTTTAAGTATCTTCGGCGGTTTAATTTTTCTGTTAAACAGTTTTATATTACCTTGGTTTTATCGTGTGCCGGTTAGTATTAATCCTTAAAATATTTCGCAAATTTTGGTAGGTAGGTAAGTACCTAATGTAGGTTTGCTAAAATGACCACGAGCGTGGACTAAGGTACGTAGGTACAGTACGGTTGCTATACCTAGCCTACGCAATACAGTAAGTCATGTGATTTATGGAGTCACCAGCCTCTCGCCTCGGAAGCATCGGAAACTCCCTCTAACGATGGCGAGGTGATCTCATGATCTCGTGGTAGATAAGATAAATAGGTATTGTGTGTCAAGGGATTTTGTGCTACCTAGGGTAAAACACCCAGTAGTCAGCCTTTTAGTGAGGAATCAAATTTGAATCAACTGTAATTTAAATATTAAACACTATGAATAAAAACAATCGTTATTCTCCGAAAGGTTGTTTATTATATTTACTAAAGACAATAACAAAATCTTATATTTTTCATAGATTTATAGAAAAAAATCAACATTAAACAAATAATGGCACTTTTCACCAGTAGTCAGCCTCATTTTTCCAGAGGTCAGCCATGTCTTACCCAGTAGTCAGCCTCTCTCTTAATCTTGCGTATTTGGCATAGAATTTTAATTATTATATTATAGCTGTCACATCCAATATTCTTTTAGTCATTAATTTCTGTGTAGCTAGTGCATTCCTCTTCATAGTTAGTGCACGTGATTCTGTTTTTTGCCATTGGATTGGTCTTTTTGACATTATGGAATTCTAAAACAAATGATTTTCATGCTAAAATAACCGTGAATAAATTTAGCCCAAATTGAAAGGTTTTAAGGTGCAATTTTCTGCAACAGGACTAATAATGGCTGACTATTGGATTTGTAGACCCATTGGTCGGCCCCTGACATTTATACGCGGCTGACTACTGGTAAAATACACTTTTCGTCTCAGAGGAGTTAATCCCAATCTAATGAGCACAACTGGGATTATTCGCTCCGTTAATTTCAACTACATACAAGAGAAATGTGAAAAAACCAGTAGTCAGCCACTTATGGCTGACTACTGGATTTAAGTTAAAAATTTGAAACCCAGTAGTCGGCCACCTAAATTACAACGTAATAAACCAATAGAATGCATGCAATAGTTAATTTTTAACAAAATAAACATTTTATTGTAACACAGTATAACAATCCACCACAAATTACAACAAATACCTACACACAAAAACTTACCGAAAACTCGAACGCGTTTCCTTAAGAAAAAAATTGAAAAAGTGACGCATTTACTCATATCCTTGGCGACAGTGCAAATGAATGACTGTAGCTCGTCAACCCGTGATGCTATTGGTTCGAAGGTGTGCGTATTAGCCAATAATGAGACTTGGATTCGATTGAACGTTATTTTACAGGTGTACACAAATTTCAACACTATTTATATCGAAATAATGTCTGTAAAGGCTGACTTTTGGTGCGGGGCTGACTACCGGGTGTTTTACCCTATTTAAAGTTGTGGAGCGTCTCATTATTGACATTCTAAAATTAGGTGTGAATGTTTTCGTAACTGATCAACTAAATTAAACTAAACACACACACAACGGATTGGGTACCTATTACGTACGGAGTGACGAAACGAAACATTTAACTAGATAGATACTTACCTAATAGGTATATAGGTACCTTACCTACCTAATTACTTTGTGTTTTTAAACTTTAATTTTTTGTGATTCTTTTGTTGCATTTTCTAAATAAGTACCTAAATACTTAAATACTACTTACCTACAGGAATCAAACGAATTTACCTGCATATGAATAACCAGGTTAAGTAGGTAAATAACTAGAAACTCATCATAAAATATAGTATAAAATAAATATAAATATTATATATTATAAAATAACTACTAATTAACCAGTTAATAGTATTTATTGTAGGTATGATGTGTTATAGAAATATCCCGATAAAGCAGCCCCCAATCTAAAACTGATCTCAAAAGAATGACTAAAATCATAACCAGGTCATTTGACTGTCTAATTTTCGAAAGGCTAGATAGACTAGACCTTAACATTATTGTTTATCTTATCATCAATGAAAGGTTTTGACGTCATTATTAAGCTTCGTTGGTAGGTAGGTACCTACCTACTCGTACAGCTTTCCATCCGGTTGGTTATTCGGGGAACTTCAATGACATTTTGTTCGGAGAAGCACTAGATGCCTTCACATGTAGAACTTGGTAGGTACTTTTTGATGTGCATGCTGTGATGCAAACTAAGCGTCCGCTCTAAGAAATTGAATTGTTCGAAACCAGCAAACAATTTGTTATTGTGCTTCCGATTTAAATTGTTATTTCGGGTTTATTTAGGTATGTATATCTGTGTAAGTTTGTCCACACACTTTGCAACGTTTTCTTGGGATAGATAACACACCCATTTTACAGTTCCCATATAAGGTAGGTAAGTAGGTATGTCATGGTTCTGAAATTGTTGGCAAACTGTCCAAATTCCTGCGTCAGTCTACTCTACGTAAATCAGTCTCTTTTATTAAAATCGTGATTCACGATTCAGGATTAAAAATACGTAGCGCATGTTGATGTATGTCTAAATATTGACCGATAAAAATACTACAGAAAAATGTGAAACGGGACGGGCGGTAAACAGCTTACGGAATTATCTCGTGATTCAGAACAGAATATTGAAGAAGAGCAGATCAACAATTCTACATAGGTAAGGGTTGAACTGCTTGAAACATACCTAGATACAAAATTTGTGCGCGGACCAGAAATTACGAATATGTAGGGAAATTACTAATAGGTAGGGTACCTACTCATCCAAATTTTCAGTAAATTCTATTTTTATAGGTAATAATTATCTGCATTGCGTAGAGATAGGTACGTAAATTTCGTTTTTACGAAATAGCAGCGATATACCTATGCGAAATTCACGTAATTTATGCGATAAATACGATGTACTTACCTATAACATTTTGTGTATTTAATACTTTTTCGACGAAAGTTCGAAGAGAAACATTCTTAAACGCAATAAACACGTGAATTTTCTAATATTACGAGCCTCACGCCTTATTTTTCCCATCAGTAGCTGCGGCTATGACCACATCGTCTCTGGACACTAACTCAACACTGGAGAGCTTCTCCAAAATACCATTTTTCAGGGATGGTTGAACTCTTAAGTGGATTGCTTATTTCCATGGACAACTCGCCAATGTGCTTCATCATGAAACTCCTGCTAACGAACGTGTCATGTACATTTTACTTGCATCAAAATGTTGCTACCTGAGGTTCGTGAATGCAGTTTTTGCAAAGTCTTCATAGCCCAGTCAAGAGTCAACAATGTAGATGGTGAAAGATATTTCAGTATCTAATCAATCTATTTTATCCGCTCACGTGTCGTTTTAGATGACCGAAGGCAAAGGCTTAAGCAAGAAGGACAAGTTTAAAGACAATCACGATGTTTGCTTTTAACTAACTTTTCTGTAGCAAATATTTTGTTAATTTAATGATTAGGTACCTACTAGTACCTAATAAATACGAGTTTTAAATATTTTTAGTTTTTTAGTTTTTATGCGAATAAATGCGAAATTTTGGATTTTTAATTTATATTTATGCGAAATTTGGGTTTTTTGTTGCGAAATATACGTAAGTAACCATACTTAAAGGTATTGGCATCCCTACGCCTATGTTTTTCATATACCTAGGTAGGTATGTAGGTACCTAGTTTAGATTTGCAACAAACCGTTAAAAGAATGTTTTCAAAAGCGTACTAGCTAAGATACATAAATTACAATATTTAACAATGATATTATATTCTCATTGTTATTTAACAATAACCCCTCCTCTAAAATACTGTCAGTGTCGCTTACGTACCATGTTTTTCCGTACCGTACCTATCACGGTCGACATACATAATGTACCTACCTACCTAATTAGAGCAGCGCTCGCTCATTGTAAAATAGGTGGGAACCCTTCATCATGATCATGAATATGTATCAGTACTAAAATCTGTCCCTATTTAATTCAGAAATTTCAGAAAATCATTGCGCTCTTTTCCAACTGTCGTGATCAGTGCGGGCGAAGATGCACTGAAAGCACAGTATCTAATCTAATTGTGCTGTACTGTAAGTGTAAACCTAGCTGTGCGCGTGCGGCTATGACGACAAACGTACGCGCAGCGTCATTGCGTGTGTGCTGCGATAGATTTCTGTAAATTACTTACTGATCTCCCTTTATGTATTGTAGTGTAGGTACCTACTACGTAAACGTACCTACCTACGTAACGTAAGATAATTTATTACCTTCTTCCAAAATAAAAAGCCCTTGTCCGTGCCCGGGATACCTACCATCTAGGTACCTACCTCCTTGCAATATTTCAGTTTAGGCGTGAGAAAGTAACAGACAGACAGAGTTACTTTCGCTTTCATAATATCAAGTACCTAGGTATTAAGTACGTAAGATTTTTTTAAAGGTAAGTATTGGAACGAAGTTCGTTATCGCGCGTTGTGAAAGGGGGCTAGACGGAAAAAATTGTCACGAAAAGTTGTAACGACACATTTTGACGAAGAGAACCGAGGAGAACCGAAGCGACGACCGCAGCCGAGTTGAGCCGAAGTGCGCTTCAATGCGACAAAGGGGGAACAGCACGGCGAGCGAAGCGAGCCGTGCTTTGACCCCCACGCCACGCCCCCAGCCCCCGGAACTCCCTTCCCCCACCAAACTATCTGATATGGGTATCGTTTTCGACTAACAAGAGGGTGAGGATTACTTACTTACTTATTTGATGACGGGGGGCATGTGTCTAGTATAGGGGAACAGCACGGCGAGCGAAGCCGTGCTGTGACTCCCTCGCCCACTATTAATCGAAAGGAACTTCGTTCCATCCGGGTGTCCCTTGACACCTCTAAAGTTTTTTTTTATTGTTTTTTTTTGTAGGTGTACCTAGTTAGCTAAATTTTATTTCAGGCACGTCAACGTTCAAAAATTGATAAGATAAGACAACTCTCATCTCATCAAAGCGTTTCCAAAAATGTTTAGTTGTGCTTAGTTTATTTAATAACATGTGCTTACTTTATTTATTAACATTATCCAATAGCTATGATTCCAGTGGCACTCTCTTACTATACTCCAATTCAGAATCTTAGATAATTTATGTAAACAAAGAAATGTCATGATATGTCACTGTCATAATGACAAGTCAGGGGTAGAAATCATTTTTTTACCATGGATCACTATTAGTAGTGATGGCGCGCGGTTTTGCTTGTGCGATACGAAAGATACCTTACTTGTGGATGCGGCATTGTCACGGCCTCGTTTCCCTGTGACCGTAAGGAAATACAAATAAAACAATATAAATAAATACATATTTTTATTGCGTAAAAAATATTAACTTATTCTGACATCTCAGAATCTACGTCATATCATTATCATCATATCCCTATCATAACACTACGTCCATCGCTCAGTGCATCGTGATTGATATGAGAGGTAGGTATTTATAAGTTCAATGTTGGTTAACTTGCGGAGCTATAACACATATAATTATTTAATATCCAGACCAGACTTTACCCTGTGGCCAATTTTTATATGTATTTTTGAATACATTCATCACCATAAGTTTTTCTGTAGAACTCATAGATTTCTTCGGACGTTTTTTTTGTGGCGACAGATAGTCACTTGTTGACGATGTCGATGGACCCGGCATCTCACCGTCGGCGGCGGCGGCGCGAGCGCGGGTTGAGGTTCCATGTTGTGTGACACAACAACAACAATACAAGCACAACAACAACCAATACCGTCTTCTATAGGTTAGGTAAGTACAGATTGTACGTTGATTACTAGCGTCGTCGTCGTCATCGAGCCCAGGTTGAGAGAGCCTGATAAAATTTAGGTACCTACAATGAATCATTCACACCTAAGCACAAATAGATTTGCTTTCAAAATATCAAAGGCGCTTTGTAGAAGAGACTAACGTGAATTTCAAACCTTCTGCAAATAGAGACCGATTTACACTTCAATAAGAACAGTAGCGCGTCATTTGGCGAGTTAAGCTGATAATTATCATCGTTTGAACGGTAAAAGCGAGTTAAGTAGCAAGCTATTGATTTAAATAAGTTGATAGATAGCGATCCTATTTTCCGGCAAGTCCAAGTGCGAAGTAACCCCCTCTCTCGCGTCTCCCGCACCCCGCTAACTTTTAGACAACTGTTTCGGAGGAAGTCGAGTAAAATAAAACAACCATTATCGCAGTCAGGTAGACTAGTCGCCCTAGTCGGTCTTCTTCCCGGAACCGCATATTATGACTACTGGACTAAACCCCGTTCGGACGCTACATCATACTTACTATTTATTACTTAACTGGCTAATTTCTCAACTCGCTACTGTACTTATTGAAGTGTAAATCGGCTTTAACAGACATTTCTCAACCTTTTCATGAGTCCTGTCCTGAGATTTAACCCTTAATCAAATAAAAGTCATACTATGTGTACCACTTAGTTTGAGAACAAAAAAAATACATTTTCCGACATTTTCTATTGGTTGGCAATACTTTATTTACAAAGTAATAGTATTTTAGGATAATTTGCTATCTATAAGCTGGCAACATTTTACTTGTCACTTTCACCTGTCAGTGAAAGTCAATGTCAAAAACATATCGTCGGCTTATTGCAAGAAGTCATTAGTCGCAAGAAGTCACTAACTGCGTTAGATATACCATTGAGTTCGTCTCGATGAGCTCTACATTTTGGTAAAACTCAAAAAATTTTAGCTCTTCAAACTTAGAAGTTATGGCTTGGTTATAAAGTCAATAACTGCATTTTTGGTATATCTGGTTTCATAAAATTCATTAACTTACATTAATAAATTTTAACAAAAGAAAAAAAAACACAATTGCCATTTTTATTTTCATACGTAACTAATTTATGTCACTTAACAACATTTTGAAAGTGCTTTTACGTTCACAAACGTTTGAATAAGTTTTGCTTTAATTCATTATTTGCACCTTAACTAGTTTTGTCTTATCGTATTTTTGGGAAAAAAAATTATTAACGGTTTTAAATGACTTCTATCAAAACGAGTAACGTCTACACTGAGTTTTTTATTTTTTATAGAATTCATTTTTAACACTTAATTACTTTTTTCGAAACATAATTAATGTAAAAATAACAGGTAAATGTAAGGTAATGACTTTTGCACACATACATTTACGTGTTGCTATGCTACCTATGAGACCGCGTGCCGTGTGACCGGAGTCGCGGAAGCGGGGCAGAGGCGTATTTTGTTCGGGGTCGCTCGCGCCTCTGCCGCACCGCGTAGTAGTTCGTTCTTTCCGGCCCTTGTGCACAGAGCGGGGCATCGAGGCTTGGCCTCTTTACCCCGGCATCAACTCGAGGGGTGACGACTCCTCGGTCCTTGGGTTTCGCTAAAAAATGCTTTTATTTAGCTTGTTCATCATTTTATTTTTTTATTAACAATTATTTGCATGTTTTTTTCTTTTTTTTTTGTTTGGTTTCGGTTAATTTTTTTTTAAATTAACCCACGGTCTATCCGGGGGTTCCGCGGGGGTGAGGTCCCAGGGAAGGGGCTTCCACGGGCGGTCATCATCTGGGGGCCGAGGTTGGTGAGGCGCTATTTGGTGAAGGTGGGCTTGGTGGCCGTTGTCGGCGCGGTCGTACATTCGACGACTGTACTGTACGACAAACTCGTCTATGGATTGGATCTGCGGGTCGCGGGCGATGACATCGTTCCTGACGTCTTGGCTCGCGCCAGTGCAGATCCTCAGAGCCACGTTTTGCAGCCCCTGGAGCCGGTCTCTATTCGTCTGGGAGACTAGTGAGTACCAGGCCGGCGCTGCATATGTGAGTCGGGATCGGACTTAGCCTTTGTAGACCCACACTTTGGTCCTCAGAGGCAGGCGAGATCCCAGGACGGGTCGGAGAACAGGACGGGTCGGTCGGGCGACGCGCGCTTGTTGTAGTGCGCTGTCAACCTTCGGCTGCATCCTCAACGACCTGTCGATCCCGAAGCCGAGGTACCGGATGTGCGGGCTCCATGCCACGTTCTGGCCCCGAAGTGTCAGCTGCGGTGGGTGGCCGATGCGGCGGGAAACAAACAGAGCAGCCGTCTTTCACACATTGACGGTCATGCGCCATTTGTCCAGCCAGGGCGGCAGGATGTTCAGCAGCCGCTGCATCCTGCGAGCTGCGATGGTGGGGCAGGTGGAAGACGCAAAGAAGGCGCTGTCGTCCGCGAACAGCGCTAGCGACACATCCCTCTCCCCGGGGCGTAGGTGGCCCTCCAGGGTGGGGATGTCGTCAGTATAGAACGCGTATAACGCTGGCGACAGGCTGCTACCCTGCGGTACACCAGCAGAGATGGATCGAGTGGAGGATGTGGCACCTTCAACTGCGACGAAGAACCGCCGGTTGTCGAGGAAGGATGCCACAATCCTGATGAGAGCTGGTGGAGTTGGGGTTTGCAGGAGCTTGTACAAAACGCCGGGGTGCCCAATACGGTCGAAGGCCTTTTTTACGTCCAGAAAGACCCGGACGGTGCAGCGCCTGGCGTTGTGCTCGACTGCAAGGTGGTGTAGCACCCTGGTGAGCTGCAGCGTAGTAGAGTGACCACTCCTGAAGCCGAATTGCTTCGGGCGCGGCTCGATAGTTGGAGCCAGGCGCCCCAGGAGCAGGCGTTTCAGGAGCTTGCCCACTATTAGTAGTAGAGTAATGGGGCGGTAGTTGGCCGGCAGGCGGTGATCCTTGCCGGGCTTGGGTAGCACGATGACCCGTCCGGTCTTCCAGGATTCCGGGAAGTGGCCCGTCAAAAGCGCCGGACCCCATCTCGGTCCAGCAGCGGGTAAGTTGTTGCCGGCTGCCGCGTGAGCGCCCTATTCAGCGCGTACTGGTTATTGTCCTGTTCGGAGGCCCGGTCGATGATTCGGTCCCAGATCTCACGCCAAACCTGTACTGCGGCCGAGAGCTCGGAAGATATCGGGTTGAGTCGCGTCTTCAGTCGCGGGCAGCGGGAGCGCGCCCACTCGCGCTGGAGTTCGCGTTTCCTCTCTATTACCCTCTTAAGGTGTTGGGGGAGGTCGTTGCGCTAGCCTTGGCGCCTGGTGATGGGTATGGAAGCGGCCGCCTTAGCCTCGATGATGCGCGCCATCAGCGCTGAGGCCTCGGATTCCACTTCTGCTGGCGTCTGGAGAGGTCCGACGTCCACGGACTCGAGTGCCTTGGCGTACGCGTCCTCACGCCCTGGGACCGGGTCCGCGGCCAGGTCGAGCGTTATGAGGAGGGTAGATAGGATAAGAAGGTTTTCAGGTAAAGCTCAAAGTCTGTTACTAAATATTTTCTAATCTAAAAAATAGTTTACTTAATCGTTTCCAACCTATTTATGTGTTTATAACTCTTTGTTGGCTAGCAGAATTATTTTCTAAAAGCTTAGAACGTGTTTTTGACTGATTCATGTGCCATTATTACTAATTTTAGTTATTTTGTTAAGTGTTTTCGACAAACAAGGTAATTTGTTTAGCTTTTAGTGATAAAATATGTTATTTTATGATTATTTTGTCTTTTAATACTCGAAAGAGGCCACTAATAACTTCGTTGCAGAAATACTTAACTCCAGTTTAGTCAAAACTTTTTATCGCAAGAAGTCATTATCTTTGCATTTTTAGCTTTTAAAAAAAATGCAGTGGTTGAATTTGCACTGATTTCAGTTAATTATAAAATAATTACATATCTCTATATATTGGCGTTTAAATTATATTGATAACTGTCGTAGTTTTGATGATATGGGCTCTTAAAGTTATAAAAACTTTAAACTGCATTTGCCAAACTTTTGGATTTGTCGGTTAATGACTTCTTGCAATAAGCCGACGATATGAGCCCTAAGCAACGTTATTTGCATTTACACGCAGGTTAGCGGCCATTTTGCGTGCTTATGTAGCGCGTCACCGCGTTTACTTTTTTGAGCCGATTGGCAGCAAATAAACGCACGTGCTAACTACACGCGTGTAAGAAAGAAAGAAGAAAGAAAGAAAAGAAGAAAATATTTTAACGCGATTTGACATAAGAGAGTGTTATAATTAGGGTTCATTCAGTTGATTAGCCAATCGGCTCAAAGAAGTAAACGCGGTGACGCGCAACATAAGCACGCAAAATGACCGCTAACCTGCGTGTAGATGCAATTAACGTTGCATAATCAAATCAGGCTGCAGTTTCTGTTAGCAGTTTGCTGTTTTGAGTTTCACTTTAAACTTTTATGATTTTTGTGTGGCAAATATTATGGTAAGTGCTCTAGGAGTTAAAAAAATTAAACTTTATTGTGTTTTAGTGGTCTTAGACATTGATTAATGGGCTAAATTTAGAAATTTGTATAGTTTTTGATCGCTCAAAGTAGACACTATATAAGTGCTATCTATGTGACCATTGTCCATTCATGTCAGTTCATAATCGAATTATATACAGGGTGTTTGTGTAAACAGTCTTATACTTGAAACCACGTATGTATACCCCTAAAATAATACGATACAAGTTATTTTTAAAAATAAAAGTCAATTAGTTTCGATGGAATTTCATAATTCATTTCTCTGCTATCCTACGTGATTTCATGGACACCCTAGTGACCTTATCACCGCTCTCGCCTATAGCCGGCCGGTGGTGTAGGTCAAGGGCGGATCCAGCTGTCAAGTCAGGGGGGGGTCATACAGTCAAAATCTAGTCAGGACGAGCTCCAACGTGAAAAAAGTAATAACTGTAGATAAAAAGAAAACGTGCGCAAAGGCGTCCCTTGCGATGGGGGATGCCTTTGCCCAACAGTGGGACGAATTTTGCAGACGAAAAAGAAATTACTACTTATGTAAAATTCGTAAATCATTTCCTTTACAGGACTCTGAAACCTGTTAGATATTTCAAATGATTTGTGTTAAAATGGGAAATCGAAGTGACCACTTTGATTTTTAATATTTAGAGTTTTATTCAAAATTATTCTTATTAAATTACAAAATGTAGTTGTCTCTTGTGTTATCTTGCAAAACGAGTAATTAGGTACTTCTTCCACCTCAATAGGTATTGTTTTGTGCACATGGAGATGGAGAAGCGCTAGCCCAGCTATGCAGTTTTCTGCCATGGATGTGCATGACCACTTTCTGGTTTGTCACGGACCAGTAACTGTTTGGTGATGAAAACTATAGCAAGCCGTAGCCAGAAATTCATTGGTGGGGGGGAGGGGGGCGTTGCCACCGAGCACCGTGTTAACAAACTTTACCGGCGAGCGAAGCGAGCCGCGAGAATTATATGTACCTTGATAGATTTTCGTAATTAGTTAGCGGTGGTGGGGAAGATGACCTGAAAATGGGGCCCTGGCCTAAACCAAGCAGAAAATACTGGTTAGCGGCGAGCGGAGCGAGCCGCGAATTTTTTTGGGTTATTCCTTCCACTTTAAAAGGGAGCCAAGCTCTGCCCTCAATCGAGACCAAAGAAATGTTACCTATTAGAAGGTAACATTTCTTTGGCTAACATTCTTTGGGTAGTGTAGTGAACACTTCCGACGAAAATATCTTCGATTCTATCATTTTTCTAAGTTCACTTTAAGGAAAACTTAAGGAGTTCTGCTTCTGAAAATTATAAAAATCATAGGGACAATCCTTCGTTTTTCTACAACTCAATGCACGCTAGTCGATTTCTAATCTAAATTGCTTTATAGGTGTTTGAATCAATACAAATTCAACGCTCATAATCTCAGATTTCAAAATTTTTCAAAGACCGTTTTCATGAAATTTCTGAAAAGTTCTGTATCTGAAAGTATACAAATCACGAGAACAAACCTGTGTTTGTCTTAAACCTGATGGATGCTATTGGAACTCCGATAAAACTTGCTCTACTGGTGTTAGAATTTTTACACTTTCGACGAGAATATCTTTGATTCTGTCATTTTTCTAAGTATGTTTTCATGAACGTTTCCGGAGTTCTTAAAAGTATCAAAATCAAATCTTCTATTGTCTACAACTCAATGCACGCTAATATAACTCTAATCAAAAATGCTTTACAGGTGTTTGAGTCAATAAAAATTCAACGCACATGTCTCAGATTTGGTCATTTTTCAAACCTGTGTTTGTCTTACACCCGATGCATGGTATAGGAACTCCGATAAAACTTGCTCTACTGGTATTTGATACATTACAATTTCGACGAAAAATCACTCAGATTTTTATACTTTTGCAAGACCGTTTTGAATAAAAATTTCAGGAGTACAGTTATTAAAATATGTCAAAAACATACGAACAAACCTTTATTGTCTTAATCTCAATGCAGTATATTTTAACAGTGGTTTGCGCTGGTCTGAGGAATATTGTGTCACGACTACGACTCGAACAGAAATGTACCTACTTGATCATTATCTTTAAATTAGGTAAAATCTATATTGTATAGAAGAGAAGAGAAAATTGGCTCATCAAGAGATCTCTGAAACTACATAAGCTACGAAGCTGAAATTTTGCATGGAGGTTCCTTTCAGGACATAGGCTAAGAACGGATTTTTGTAAATTCGTATTTTAAGGGGGTCAAAGGACATTTTTATAATAACTTCAGAACCGTAACTATTGGTCCTTCGAAATTTGTAGCGTAGAAAGATGACTTAAAACGGGTCGGTCGTCGTCGTCGTGACGTGCACGTCGTCGCTGAAGCCGCGAGCGATTTTAATATTTGTGTGTAATAATTATTGGATTTAAATGTCGTATCTAGACGTGTGCGCCGACGTTAAAATGATCGGCGGCGGCGCGCCGGCCTGAAATCGGCGGCGGCGGCGTAATTTCGGCGTGAAATCGGCGCGTAGGTATAAGTAATAAATAAATAATGCTGGACAATTCACACAGCATTATCTAGCCCCAAGCTAAGCAGAGCTTGTGGTATGTTATGGGTACTATACTAGATAACTGATATAGGTACATTATTATAATTTTCGAGTACATTAGGAGGTGCATTTCGAAAATTCGAAGTTTCGTAAATTCGAAGTTCATAGCCTTTTTGGCCATTTTATAAGTTCGTTGGTGGCCACAAATTCGAACTCTCTAATTTTTTTGTTTCGATGATTTACCCACGCATACAAGGCACCTTACGCAGTCGCGGAACGCACGCGTTCTATGAAAGAGTGAAATGCGACCAGTGTTGAAGCTGAGAGAGTTTTCCCAGCGGCTGGCTACATTTGTAACCGCCCGAGGAGCACTCTCAGCGGCAAAACGCTGGATGCCCTAACTTTTTTAGGGGTTTATTATCAACTAATGTGAAATGTAATACATTTAAATAAGTAAATGGGAGTCAGAACACTGGTACTTTATTGGATCCCGTAACTTTCCGTATCGCAACAAGTCTTCGGTTGGGTGCAAGAAGATGTTGCGCGCCTCATCAATGCCAATGCCAGTGCGGTATTGCTGTCGTGTGCAGCTTGATCATCACGGATTATCGTGTACTAGGGCCGCCGGTCAGATATCTCGCCAAGCCAGCCGGCGACATCATCCAGCGAGTCTTTGTCATCGCTAACGTACCAGCTATTCTCAAACCGAATGGTATGTTGCGTGACGATGATAAGAGGCCCGACGGTATGACACTCATCTCATGGGAGTTGGGGAGGCCCATCGTGTGGGACGCTACATGCGTCGACACACTAGCGCCTTCCCATGTTCCGAGGACATCCGTGAGGGCAGGTGCGGGGGAAGATTTGGCCGAGGATCTCAAGAGGCGCAAACATGCAGGTCTCGACAGAGCCTACACATTTACTCCCCTTGGATTCGAGACCTCTGGTTCTTCGGGTTTCTTAAAAATTATCTGAGCGTTGAGTCGAAGCGACCTATGCATCAGCATAGGCATACAGTGGGGCAATGCAGCCAGCCTCTTGGGGACGCTTCCGACTGGTATTGATATGGATCATTTGAGCTACCTCTAGGCCAAGCACGGAGATTATTATCTAGGGTAGAATAGACATTATCGACTTCGCATCGTCATACATTGCGTACATTATAGAAGTAAAAGGATTGACATTCAAACAATTTACGCATTCGTTGACAAAAGTGACGTAATTTTTCTCTATTCTACCCTAGACAACAATCCCCGTATCAATCCAATCAATCCCTGCAGTAGATTGTTTGCAACAGTCTGTAGTTATCTCATTTGTTTCAATTGTAATTATCATGATCTGTGATAATTACAACAACGTAAAATTATAGAAGTAGGTTAACCAGTTCTCTGCCAGGCTTCAGCGATACGACTCGGACGGGCGCTCGTTGCATACGGGCAGTGCAAGCGCGTCGTCGGTGACACTTAATGTGGTACGTAGGTAATCAAAGTATTTTCGTATGTTTTGGATTAGGTAAATCACTTTTCTGATTCTAACTCTATGTATAAAGGGACAGGAGAATAAAAGTTACATTTTCTGTCTTAACTTCGAACTTTTGAAATTGAGCTTCCGAATTTAGAAAGCCAATTACGAAATTGAAAAATATTTAAAACCCTGACGTTTCGTACCCCTTACAGTGTGTCCTTGTGCCTTTGTGGTAACTTCGTAAGGTTTTGAAAATAATTAAATGCAATTTATGCAATATAAATTTAGTCTGAATCTTTCTAGTGGAATTTTCTTGATATCTGATAAAGTTTATTTTCCTACAGTGTCCTCTGCAAGTTTATATCGGCACCTGCACGGAATTAGAAATTAAATATTAATTTCTTATAATTTCTGATTAATTGTCCTAATTTCTAATTCCGTGGGCACCTGTATCTGTCTGAATCAGCGGCGACTTTTGATACCGTTCGGTTCGCGGTGCCCTTTTACATCGCGGCACCCTTTGACATCGTGGCGCGGCGCGGTTTCTTCTTTGACTACAACTTGGTTGTAGGTAGCAGGTGTCAGACAATGTAATAATCAATCAAATAAGGGAGTTTTCAAAGCGTCTAAAAGAATACGTTCCACGCCGATTTCACGCCGATTGGCCGATCGGCGGCGGCGGCGTGGAAAATTTGCCGGCGGCGGCGGCGGGTCGGCGCGGCGCACACGTCTAGTCGTATCTAACGGAGTGGCTTTGACTTGTGTTGGTTGAGAGAATAAAGTACTCGTGTTTTCGTAATACGAACCCTGCACCTTGTTCTAAGTATACCTAGTTTGCCCTTTACCACCATACAAAGTACCTACCTAGACCCAGACAAAGGGGGGGGTCATGACCCCCATGACCCCCCCCCCCCTGGATCCGCGCTTGGTGTAGGTATCGAAACCACCCACTCGAATCGTAGGTAGGTACCTACAACTTGTGATGGAACTTTCCCTTCATACTTTTCCTGGCTTAGAACAGGCAAAAATAGCTACTCTAACACATTTGCCAGTAAGTAAGTAGGCTAAAGTAGGTAGGTACTTTTACTTACGTACTTTTACTTTAGTAGGCACGTAGCCTTTGTGTAGCCGCTAGGATCGTTTCCCGGCTTGGCAAACGTTGTTCTGGGAACCGCTCTGCGTACATCGTACGAGCGAAGTTCATGTTGTCACCAGCGATGGCATAAAGTCGCACCATTTCAGTTCACTGTTCATTTGTGAACGACATCGTCACTTCTCTTCTTAACACAATACGCGAACAAATCGGCACATCACAAATTAGTACGGAACGCGTCGTGACGTGCTCACTACCTAGCAGGCGGGCTGTGACTGACGAGTGCGCGCCGGCCGCGAGCGGGCGGCGCGTAGGCGGCGCTTTTAAGTCGGCGCGCGAGCGGCGTCTTTGTTTGAAACCGACAAAGCAGGCGGGCTGTGACTGACGACGAGTGCGAGCCGACCGCGAGCGAGCGGCGCGGACGCGGCGTAGGTATAGAGGTGTAGGGTGAAATGCTTTTATGATGTATGAGGATTTTTTTTTCAAAATTATGTAAAAAAACGTTTAGTTTTTTCATCGGTTTTGGACTCGCTCATGATCCTGAACATCTTGTTTCAAGGATAAGACTGTTTACACTAGCACCCTGTACATAAAAATGTCTGTTAGTCTTTTGTAAGTAAAATGTGATTTTTGAATTTATAAATTTTTTGTTTCAGTAACTTACCATGTCAAATAAACCTAAAAAAAATATTTCTCCAGGAAACAAGGCTTTGGCCAAAGCCTACAAAACATGTAAAAAACATGTATAACATGGAAAATGTAGATGAATAGCCTATGTATTTTTTAAATAAAATATGTCATTGCACTTATGTCAAATGTTTTATTTAACTACCTTAAAAACTTTCATTTCTGTACCTTTAAAAACAATTAAGCTAGATAAGAACGAACGTAAATATTACAATATTACAATATTACAAACATAAATATGTAGGAACTTTTCGGTGGATAACGCCTATTTTGTAGGTAATGCAAGTATTTATTTTTATAATCTCAAACTCCCAACCGCAGTCAGGGGAAACAACTAGTCTAAAATTATTGACAGACCATAATGGACAATGGGAATATACATACAACCGAAAAATCACCCCCTTCCACTCCCTTTTTTTGTATATTACAAAAAAAATGTAATCAGAGACCCCAAATTACCTAGAAATCACATTAATTTTTAATTACCATGACAAGGGGCTCACGTTTGTTTAAGGGTTAAAACGCGCAGGTCATTTTTTAATATTCTCCCTTTCTAAAATTCTGGTTGTTGACAAGTGGATGTTGGTTATTGATAAAGTTTAATGTCAAACTTTTATTTGTTGTTGGCAACACTCTTGTGCTTACACGTCAAATCATCGAATGGTTTGGTTTTTGTGATTTGATTTTCAAGAGATTATTTTCTGTTCAACACTGTATGCATTCGCTATTATATTTGATGTGAAATCACATACATGAAAAGGTGGACGTTCGTTAAATGTGTAAAAGTAATGCTTAACATTCCTCGTACTTCGTAAACTAATGTATTGATACAGGTCTATAGTTAGTAAAAATGGGTGAGTGGTTTTTCCGTCAATAAAGTTATTTATCTGTTGTTTTTCTGAAGTATTTCATGTCGATACTGTTCTTTTGAAGGTGGATTATTCAGTTACTTCAGAGGCTTGCTCGGGGCGCGGGAAATGCGGATATTGATCCTCGGTTTGGACGGAGCCGGAAAGACTACTATCCTGTATAAATTGCAAGTAGGAGAGGTGGTCACCACTATTCCCACCATCGGCTTCAACGTAGAACAAGTCACATATAAAAATCTAAAGTTCCAAGTGTGGGATCTTGGGGGACAAACAAGTATTAGGTAATTTGTAACAATCTCTAGGTTATGTCCTATTGGTCACGGTATTGTGATGTTTACGATTGAAATTACAAGGCTACCTATTGGTTATCACGATACTAATTATTGAATATACCTGCACTAACAATGTAATCCCACTATAATAATAAAGGTGAATGTTCGTGCAGGCAACACCAATACATAGAGTGGACTGGGCTGTAATGTTTCATGGATGAAGTTTTTTGCCTGGAATACCATGTAGGCTATGTATTAAGTATACAAAAAAAATCACATGTTAAAGCTGCGGGCAGCAGCTAGTTTTGATTGAATTCTTTAGGTACTTCAACAGGCACCTTTAATCCAACCTTAACAATGTTAAAACACTATCTACTATCCCTCAAAGTAACAAATCCTTACAAACTTGTCTAAAAGCTTATGTTTCCATTGTATTTCAGGCCCTATTGGCGATGTTACTATGGGAACACAGATGCTATAATTTATGTAGTCGACTCTGCTGACAGAGATCGAATAGGAATATCTAAAGATGAGCTAGTGCATATGTTACGGGTAAGTAAGACTACTTTTCAATAATTTATGTAACCATAAGCAAATGTGCCTTGAATCCACTTTATTTTACAATCAAATGATTCCTTGTTATATTGAGTCATGATTGGCCAATAATGCTCAAAAATATCTTAGCTGTCTTGTAGTGACACACTCTTCATATTAAATTTCACAATTGGTTCACAATCAAAGTTGACAGAGAATGGCTACAGAAGCAGTCAGATAAAAGGTAAGGTATAAAAGTCATGGATAGAACCAAAACAGCTTTGTTTCGGAACTCAGTGGGTGTACGGACACACACATAGCTGCTAAAACGAAGTTTCTAAGTATGAAAAGTACTAGAAAGGTAGTGGGATAAAGCTTAGTACACTCCTAAACAAGATGCCAGTCCAGATCAGAGCTTTCCTTCTTGCAATAGATTTAGGATTGTCATATTATTTAAAGTATATATATATATATAGTATGTAGTACAGTATGTAGTTGCTAAGCAAACTTAGTATAGCTTAGCTCACATAGCTGACCAAGTTTTGCATACCACATAGATAGATAGTTAAAAAATTTATTTGGTACTACAGACACACATACAATTAACAAAGATAATTTACAATTTAAACACAAGTACAATAGGTTTAATTAATCAAACGAGCACTTTAAAAAGTAACACATAGCTTGCTTTGCAGTCTACACAAAATGTATAAAAAACTGAGTGAGCTAGGAGAACTAAGCATAGAGCAACTTAGCGTCCAGTCTATAACCCACATCATTCACTTACATTCAACAAGTATTGTCCATCTTCCAGGAAGAAGAGCTAGCGAATGCAATCCTGGTGGTGCTGGCAAACAAGCAAGATATGGCGGGCTGCCTGACGGTGGCCGAAGTGCACCAGGCGCTGGGGCTTGATGCGCTGCGGGACCGCACCTTCCAGATTTTCAAGACTTCCGCCGTGCGGGGGGAGGGGCTCGACCAAGCCATGGACTGGCTCTCTAACGCACTGCAGGCTAGGAAATAACTAATTGTTGGTGAGTTATTGTGACTAAAGTTGAGTACTGACCGCTGTTATGGGGCGTAATGGAGCATGAAACGTTAAGCCGTGTGCTAGATACTTGCTTGTTGCACGTTCTAACTGCATGAACACTTGCTGTGTGACAAATTACATTATGGCCTGTAACTCCGGTCAATTCCTGGCCTGACTGAAATATTGCATAGATAGATTTGTTTTTTGTTTAGAGCTGGAATAGCATAAGTGTGTAGATAGGCGACTTTCATCCTGCAACATCGCATGTGAAGCGATGCCGCGGGCAGCAGCGATGTAAGCCCAAGTATGGATAAAATGGATACCCAGGATGTTGTCGAGAGTGTTAGTCGACATGGCTGTTGTAAAGTCTCCTGGACCTGGTCTTCTTCAAATTGTGAAACATTGGGTACTGCTAATGAGTGTCTAGTAGAGCAACTCGGCACGCCGTGTGGTGCCGGCTTATAATTCGGACCACCGCAACTCTTCCCGCGGGTGTCCTAAGAGACGACTATGGGATATGCACCGGGGCGCGGGGGCGGGAACAACGCCTGCAGAACAATAGGCTAATGTCCTAAATACATAAATTGTAATTAGTCCGTCAGTTAAATTATCAAAAGATATTGGTCACGTTTTCTTTTATCGATTAAACAAAAAATTATGATAGCCAGTTAAAGTTCCGCGTGACGTCACGCCTTGCGACACTTTATAGCAAGGTGTGACGTCACTAGTCCCCAGTCATACTTTGACGCGCTTTATTTCTGGCATTCTTTGTTTGATTGACAAAAGAGAAAATATGTGTCCAAAATCTTCTGATAATCTAACTGACGGACTAAGTAAATAGAATAATATTTCTTTACCCGAGACACTACCTTATTCTACCACCGAACTGCAATCCTGCATGCCCAGCGTGGGGATTATGGGCGTTACCACGCATATGATAAAAGTTCATAAGGCGCTTATCAGTAGTAGGCCTCCAGCATTGGAGGGACCAATATATTATAAGCTGTAGATGCGAGTAACTCTAACTAAGTAGTTCCTTGTTTTGGTCTGAGTTCGTCAAACTGCGCCAAAAAAGATTATAACCTGTTTGAATGTTGTTCCAGGCTAAAGACGAATGGGAGAGATCGAGAGCTCGGACCACCGGCTGATGTTAATAATGATATGTTCCATAACGCCATTAGAGTAGTACTTACTGTCGTCGCCGGGTAGTTGTAGGAAGGGAGGGTGGGTGTAGAGAAGATAGTCGCCGGTTTATTGAAAGGACGATCGGAGGTAAGTTTGTGCATTACTAGCTCACCTGAAACTGAAATTCGTTCCGCCTTAGAATCAGACATGGCGCTGCATACGAAAAATATATGAGAAATGGGATTTTCTTCTATTTTCCCCCTAGAACTTTCATATTTTTGGAACGAAGTTCCTCATCGCGCGTTGTGTATGGGGGCTAGACGGAAAAAATTCATACGAAAAATTGTAACGACACTTTTTGCTATAGTAAGCTATGTTCAAATAATTGAACAAACCCTAAATACATGATTAAAAAAAAAAAAAACTATTGTAAGCCGTGCGGCGTGCGCATGTTTCTCTGTCTGTCTCTCTCTCTCTCTCTCTTATGAACTTCGTTCCATCCGGGTGTCCTTGACACCTCTCAAGTTTTTTATTATTCTATAATGGACAGAGACCAATCCAACAAATCAAAGATCATTAAAATCGCTCCAGCCGTTCTTGTGTTATAAATTATTATAATTTATAATGATTAATAAAATCAAATATTCATTTGAAATGTATTTATTTTTATATGTATGCAAGTTAATTACAGAACTATTGAAAATAAATCTAATTCCAGATTATCTAAATTTTTCGATAAATGGCGAATAATTTCGAGACAAATTGTATGGAAACGAATATCGGTACATAATAATAATAAATGTCGGTACTTGCGGCCCAGTTTTGTCATACAAATAAGAGGATTTGAAACGCAGTCGTCATCTTTAAAACATCTTTTAAACTGCTATTCAAGTATTAAGCAACTGTTGCACTTAAAATAATTGATAAAATATTTTTCTATACCATTTCATAGGTATGAAGAGGATGTATACATAGGTATGTCACATAAAATTTAATATTAGCCGTATGTACTCATAGTTTCTTTGAGTAACGCGTATGAATGCTACATTTTTATTATTGAGGATTTATTGTGAATAGGTAATTTACATTGATCACTTAGTATTTCCATTTCATTTGCGATCCAAGAAATGCATCTATGATGCGATAAGACCAAAATCATATTATTGGATTTCTTAGATTCAGTGATTCAGTGGACATAACGTGAAATTGTGTGAAGTGAATCTGCTACTTTGTTCTAAAACTCCGGCGACGACAAAGCTGTAATTAAACAAATTCAGTAGCTAGCAAGAGGCGGCGGATGTACCTATAGGTTATAGTTACATTTTAATTAATTAATATATTATATTTTATATCAGTGAGGTTCACCAAGCTATTATTTATAATGTATGCAATAAGAGAGTAAGATTCCAATACAATATCATGTATTAATTTTATTGAATTTCTTATTTAATCGTTATTCAAATGGAAGGACATCATCACGTAAAAATATAATGAATTCCTACCCCTCAGTAGTGCTTCGGGAGATGCTTCGAGATACGAGATGTAGAGCATGGTTTAATTTACACTAGCTGCCCGCGGCTTCGCACGCGTATTTTTGGGATAATAAGTAGCCTGTTATCTTAAGTTAGGCTTTGCTCTAAGCGTACGCCAAATTTCATCTTGATCTGTTCAATCGTTTTGGAAATACTAGAGGTAACAAAAATTTAGATTTCACAATCTTTTGGCTTTATAATACGAGTAGGACGCGTAGGATTAGCGGATTGGTGATCGCAGTAACGTGTTCGAATCACCTGCAGAAGCTGCTGCCCTTCCTCTAGTAGGTTCCCTTAGTCGGCTCCTACGACATCCACTGGTTGAGTTGGAGGTGTCGATTCTTACGCCGCGACCGGCACGATACGTATCAATTCCTATGATATTTTTTTGTAACAACTGACCCCTAGTGTATAAACGAAGACCAGCAACAACCTCTATTTCAAGCTGAAGGTTACGTACGTAAGGTACGAATTCATGACAAAAATTGTGTGAATCAGGATTTTTTATCGATTGTACAAATTAGGAATTGTACGAACTGCCCAGGAACGACTTACTATGACACATTAATATTATAGTCCAGTCAATGAGTGTTCAAAAGGGGGGTTGGATGGAAAAGAACTTCGGAACTTCTTCGTTTGGAATAGTTAAGAGACATACGCACTAAAATTCCCCTGCGAGGTGAGCCCCGAGTCAAAATTTTATATGACGCATCGTTTACGAGAAGTACCTAAGCAAAAAAACTAAAACACAGGACATTCTTTGTCTTGTCTTCATTTCATCTCTTTGCATGGTTCGGCGAAAATGGCGAGAGAGGACACCGGAGAGGTTTTAGTGGGTAGTACGTCCTTCTCCGGGCGTCGAGTCCCACATAATTCTAGTCCCCCCCCGACCAGTTTATTCGTTAATGAATTTCCGCGCCAATTAAAAAAAACTTTGCCAAACCGTAGATAACGCTACGTCATCATAACAGACAAATTTCCTCTTGATCTATTCAGTAGTTTTGGAGATCCTACCTAGGTAGCAAAAAAATCACAGTTCACGAACTTTCGGGTTTATATGTACCTACCTACGATAAAAAATAATAAAAAAGCGATTAAAATGATAGCACAGAGATAGATTTAATTATGATTATGATAAATAAATTACGCGATTTGTGGGTAAGTACGCTAAAATCACGTAAAATATGTGTTACTTATTTATTTGAATGTAACCAAACTAGAGAAGTATGCGTAGCTCAACTCTCTTCCGCAGTTGACGTTAGTACAGCTAGATTATCATTTAGGCGGAAACTTCAATATGCCTGGACTAAAACAATATGGACCGATGGCGGAGGGTTCCGGGACTGGCTCGGGGCTGAGGAGGACTTTGATGGCGAAGGCGGCTGTACCCAGTCCTATGGCCAGCAATGAGAAGAATACCAGCCAACATGTGTCGCATTCTTCTTCCACCCCCGATCCGCCGCCACCTGCGGGAAATTGTCAAGGTAAGCATGATTACAGATTCTGATGGTACAAAGCGAACAGGATTTACATTATGGATGTACGTATGGATGTGTGTATGTGTGTGACTCTGGAAGAAGTACCTAAGTAAGTATAGTTTTTTATTCTAGGAAAGATAAAAAAACTCACAAAAAAACTAAACTGCCGACAAAACTGAAAAGCTAAAAATAATAAACCTTTTTTTGTTTAACCTTAATAACCAAGTTCTTAAACTAATGTAAGTATTTATTTTTGTAATTATTTTGAGTTTTTAATTAACCTTAATAACTAAGTTCTTAAACTGTTAATAAAGTTAAAAAAATAAATTGTTAAAAAGTTAGTATTTTATGATTTTTTGTGGCTTTAATCTACTAATTACAGTAATTACTACATGCTTAATTTTTGATTTCTTTTATAATAGCTCCCTACCTTACTTTAGCTATTAACTGTTATACGGGGTGATTGGTAGCGGGGTGCAAAGCTTGGATGAAGGTACCTAAAGCTAGCGCAGACTAATACCGTCCCTAAAGAAATTCTTTCATCCGTCCACAAGATTGATTTTAGGAATCTAAGAACGCATCTTCAATATCTTTGTGGAGGAGGAACCGGCAGAATTGAGTCCTTTTGTGGGGATCTTGTTCTTCCAGACCTTGCACACAATAAATAAAACGTCAAGTGCGAGTCAGACTCGCGCACTAAGGGTTCTGTTTAATTGTAAGATGAAGAAGGTACCCTGTATATTTTGGTCGACGGAGAGTATCAAAACTTTTATTTTTTTGTTAATAAACTACAAATTTACGGTTTTCAGATTTTTATCGTTATTTGTGCTATAATGACCTTTCTTCTTACCAAATTTTATGATTCTATGTAAACGAGAAGTACCCTATAGGTTTTGGTCCATGGCGAGACTCAAAAGTAATTTTTTTAGTGAATTAATTACGTCCCTTTACTTGTGGTATAAGACCTTGCTGCTCACCAAATTTCATGATTCTAGGTCTACGGGAAGTACCCTATAGGTTTTGTGTGCATAATATGATTCCCTTAGAAATTTCAAAATATTCGGACTTAAACGGCTGTAACTTTTGAATGCGTTGACGTTGCGTTGAGTTTTATTTATATCACGGCTTCAAGAGGTTACGGACTTGAGTATTTGACGTCAATTTCAACTTGATACGTCCACGCGTTCCTGAGAAAAGATGGTTGACAGACGGACAGACAGACGGACAACAAAGTGATCCTATATGGGTTCCTTTTTTCCTTTTGATGTACGGAACCCTAAAAAGGCAATTGCCTGGTAATCAGACACTACAGGATTATTTAAATAGGCTGCCAAAAAACTTAAATCCTCTTCCTCAATTTGGTTTGTGGGTCCTAATTTCAATATTTTTATGAAAATACGTGTAAATGATACATCAAAAGAAAGAACAATAACTATGCATGTTTTCAAAAAGGTGATTACTAAAAAAGCATCCTCCGTTTATTTTAAAACGCCATCAAGAATTGGCTTTTTAAATCTTTGAAAATTTTCAACAACTTGAAATGTCTGTAAACAAAGAGTCTGATACTTCAGGTCATCAAAACATGTTTTGTTAGATGGTTTACACAATATTTTATTGAAATAAAGTAAAAAAGAACCCATTTATTATTCCACTTCGCCGATATTATCAATTTACTGTAGAATTTTGGGTCTTTTTAAAAATCTTTAAAAATTAGGTAAAAAATTAATGGTCAGAGATCGTCTTGGCAACAATGGCTCTAATGGTTCCAAATGGTCTGCGCTAGCTTCACTTTCAAGCTTTGCACAATCGCAGAAATATATAGGTACCTACTTATTTAAAATTCCTTAACAATAAATCACCCCTTTTTTCCCACCCATAGGGTAGGATTTATTTTTTTAATTGCAGTAGAGAATGCACATTTATAGAGCTAATAAATCCTTAACACACAGTGCAAAAATTTTTGTTCTACGACAAAAATTTACGAAGTTATGACCAAATTACTAGCGAAGTTAACTGAGTGACCGCCGCGGTCGCTGTGACGTCGAATCGTGAAGTAAGAGTGCCGGCTGCGCTCCGCTTGGTCGCTCGGCCGAGTCAGTGACGTCACACGCACCCGCGTAATTTGATTGTACCAGCAGTAATGTTTATTATTTAATATCTTCGTAAGTAATGTTCCGATTTGGATAATTCAAAAAGATATATCATTCTTATGTCACAAAGAATAACGTGGTTAATATAGAAATTCTATTGAATTCTTTTGAAATGGCTATAACTTTAGTGATCCTCATTATCAAAATCAGACTACTCTGTTAAAAGTTATGCGTGGTCGGTCATACATTACAATCAGTGAGTGAACAATAAATCATCCCCTGTTTTCTTTCCCTTAGGGTTGGATTTTTTCCAAATTTATATGGGACCAACTTCGTGGTAGGTATCCTCTTTCCAATAAAAAAGAATTATCAAAATCGGACTACTCTGTAAAAACTTATGCGGTCATACATAAAAAAATATACGCCTCGTCGACTTGAGAACCTCCTCCGTTTTTTCGTCGGTTAAAAAGCATAAACGCTAAGCGCTCTTGGCAAGCGCATTTCGTACTAAAATAGCCCTTGCTTACTTCCCCGGAATACAATTTGCCTCCTGACATTTCATTAAAAAAGTTCAGCTGAGCACGGGGATTGTTGTCTAGCTAGGGTATAATAGAGAAAAATTACGTGACATCTCGTCATCAAATGCGTAATATGTTTGAAACTCCCTCCTTCAACTTCAATAATTTGCGCAATGTATGACAATGTGATGTTATTCTTCTCTTTTCTACCCTAGACCACTATCCCCGTGCAAGGCCTAATTATTCGATTTTCCTTACGATTTTCCTGATTCATTTTTATTTTGGCCATCTCTATAATATCAAGTTTCGCGCTCTACGCAAAGCTCTCTCTTATTTTATAAAAAAAGTTTTTAGTTATAATTTATAACTAAAAACACGTAATATTTTTTTTTTACATTATAACTTTTAATTTTTTTTGATAATTTGAGTGGCGAACTGAAATTCTATTGGTTAATTAATACGCTGAAATGAAAATAAAATTTATTTGAATTCTCGAATTATTATGTGACAAAATCCTAGTCAATTGAAATGAAACGCAGTCCATCTGTCAGGGAACGCTTCCTAAGTGGAATAGTGCATTTTACACCAAGGCAAGAAAGGGATCAATTCCTACCGAGTGTGTCGTTTTGGGCCCGAGGCGCAGCCGAGGGCCTTAAAACACACGAGGTAGGAATCGCACTTTCTGCCGAGTGATAAATAGTGCTTTATACTACACCTTCGAGGAAAATAAAAAGCAGAATTAATTATGAATTGAAATCGCGCCCAATGATGTTGGTAAAACCTCATTGACCGCGCCAGCCTTTGGGTTCTTTTTTCAAAATATTGTTCGGAAATCGGAGGAGGCCTAATGGACTTGGAGTAAAAACTTTTTGTCGTTTGACCGAACTAAAATAACCATAGCTACCGGCCGACCTTTTAGGAAATTAAAAAAAAATAACACGTTAGAAATGGATTTCCATACACTTTTTCCTCCCGCTAAAACACGTGAGAAATGAAATTCCATAGAGTTTTTCCTCCCGGTTTCCTATAGGCCTGCAAAGACATACTTTCTATTCTATAAATGGAAAAGGAATAGGCAACTTTCCGAGCAGGTGTAGTATAAAAGACTATGCCTTGACTGTCTGCCAGACGAGATAGGTACCTACTCGTACTTGGAACGAAGTTCCTTGTCGCGCGTTGCGAAAGGGGGCTAGACGGAAAAAATTAAGACCAAAAGTTGTAACGACACTTTTGGACCAAAAGTTGTAACGACACTTTTTAGACCAAAAGTTGTAACGACACTTTTTACTATAGTTGTAAGCCGTGCGGCGTGCGCGTGTTTCTCTGTCTCTCTCTCTCTTATAGTCAGCAAGCCAGTTAGTTTCGTTTCATCTTTCTATTTCGCATTGAAAAGGAACTTCGTTCCATCCGGGTGTCCCTTGACACCTCTCAAGTTTTTTACTTGTTTCTGGACTGGTTTCCGCAACTAGGCCACAGGTGGGCCCTTTTTGCGTTTCGGGTGGGGGGCTGCTAATCTAACCACCTGATGTCCTCCAGGAAAGCCAGCAGCTCGCCGACGCCGGTGCATGCCTCCCTAGGCGTCCTCGGTGTCCCGAGGTTGTGTAGTCGTTGAGAATCTACGCCATCGCACTCTACAAGCACATGCGCGGCCGTCTCCTCTGCGTTCATGCACCCTCTGCATAGGGGGCTGTCCGTGACACCCAGATTAAATAGGTGTTTGTTAAGCATGCAATGTCCTGTGACAATGCCGACGATTTGTCGGAGTTTATCACGCTTCAGATTGAGGGGTTTTCGGGAGAATCTCGGTTTTAGAGCCGGGAAGGCCTCCTTCGATTGTCTACAATCTTGAATACTTGCCCAGTAGTCTTGGTGTTGTTTGGTTGTACGTTGACGGATCCATGAGCGGACTTGACTGAATGGTAGGGGGATGATTGCTTCGGGCCCTGCCGGTTGCCGCTCCGAACCTCTCCTTGCCAGTGCATCAGCTTCGTCATTTCCTCTCGATCCTCGATCCGATCTCATCATGACAGACGAGATATTTTCGCATTAAAAATGTAAGAATGATGAAGGGCGGATGGTAGGCCTACCAATGGAAATAATATCGCCTTGAAATAAATGAATGCAAAGTCGATTGTTTGCTTTACCAAAACTTGTAGTTCCTAGCCGAGGTAGGGGCCTGTGTGTGCCACAGAGAGACAGGAGTGGACTAGGTTGAAGAATAGAATATATTTATTTATTAAGAAGTTGAATCATATCATTTGGCCAATTAACAACTACGAAAGGTGATTAACGTGCCATCAGTTTGTTTGTAAAAGCTAGCCAAGATGTTCACGCGGACGGAAGGACCCAAAAACCTATTGAGGAGCAACCAGATGGCAAACAATGGGGTGGGGACTGACAGTAGCACTTACGTATCGCTGGATGGAGGCGGTTCCGATTAGCTATTTGTTGGCAATGTATAGTATAAGGCTTCAACCATAGCGAGCCTAGGGCAATTTGAAAATTAGGTACGGGAGCTATGCTAACTCGGCCAAGCCCGTCGCGCACTTTAGTATGAACGCAAATGGCGGTTTCGTATGTTCGATACCTCGCACCCGCGCTTGGCTCGCAGTAGGTACGGTTGAAGCCTCAGGGTTGTTAAGATGGTTATGTTATTTGTGATACTTCGTAAAGAACCTTACTCCTGTGTCGTGGTAGTGATCTACTTCGCCCGATACAAGTGGGGGGGCATTTCCAATTCCTCTTCTCATCACCCATAACGCCGTAAATTCGCTGATTGATTTGAGACGGAGGCAGTCATTCTAGTGCTGTGTTAGGAAGGAGTGTGACTGTTTATTATTTTTGAAAGTCCATGGCTTTTGCATCTTTTACGCTAAACGTCCGTGCGACTTCGTATTGAAGTAATTGTTTATAGTAATTTCAAAGGGTTTTTCTATTTTTCATGGTTGCTTTGTTTGAAATAATTATTCTTCTTCTTATTTTGATTATTACTAGTCTTGTTTGTTTGTCATTTGTCAGTAATCAATTTTGCTATGTTTTCTGTCTCTACTTTTTGACATCTTTGCAGTATGGGTGAAGTTCATCAAGAAGGATAATTTATTCTGCCCATCATCATCATCAGCCTGTCTACCCACTGCTGGGTGAAGGCCTCGTATATTTAGATAAAATAATACGGGAGAGACACGAACGATTGATGAACAAACCAATTTTACAATTCTTTGTTTATGAAAACAAGTTAAAAACTAAATAGGTTTGTGTGAGTTTTGAACGTTTAAATCCTCTACATGCTGTAATTTGTATGTGTGAAGTAAACTTTATTATTTTTCTGTCGACAGGATTGCCTTGCGGTTTATTAGCCCGGCAATCGGCCGGCGGTCCATTCGGACGGCCTCATTACACGTGTGCGGTTCGATTCCCGGGAATGCCGTGACGTGTCAACCGGTCAGCATTCCGAGCTCTTCCGATGCTACCAAATACTCCGGTGATGGACGACGAATTGTCGAATCTCGGTTTGTTCATTGCAACGCGGTGCAGTAGCTTAGTTGAGGACGAATGGCGTTTGTTTTTTACAAAAACACGCGAAAGTAACTCTATATTGTCTCTGGCTCTAGTTTTCTGTATTTGGTTCCTAGTTAATTTAATCACGACTGTTTCTAGTCATAAAAAAAATTGGTTGTCTGTAAAGTCGGTTTACTGACGATAGTTGAACGTGACAACGTCTTAAGAAAATACTGATGGAATGGTAGCATTTGATACTCGATCAAAACATGTAAATGTACTATAGTATAGCAGCTGTCCACGCAGACGCATCGCTCACTCAAGTAGGAGAGAGACGGATGTCGAGCGCCTCAGAGCGAGGTAACGCCTCAGAGCGAGGTAACGCCACATGAGTCATGTTTTTTCGTGCGTGCAGCCGGCTCCATCGAATTATAAGACGTTGTCACGTCAATAAACGGCTGAATAAACCATTTGTTGGTATCTTTTATCCAGGAAAAATGTGTGCGAGGCCACGGGCACAAACTAGTTAATCATAATTATACCTAATTGCAGACGGAGGACCCAATAGATGTTTGTTGCCTTAGGATAATGCTGGACAATCCACACAGCATCATCTACTCCCAAGCTAAGCAGAGATTGTGTTATGGGTACTGGATGACTGATATAAGTAGGTACATAATGTAATACATAACATAGATATTTTTTATACGTAAAAAATACCCAGAACACCCGGACGGAACAAATATACCTACCAATGTAGACCGTACAAACTTTTGTCCCAAGGCCAGAATCGAACCCGGAACCTCCTGCGTCGCAGGCGGACCTTCGCCCGCCGCGCCGCATCGGTCGTCTCAACGAGTATAGCATTTCATCTCGTCGTACGGATACATTGGGAAGATCTAGCTCTGCACGGTAACTGTTCTATTCCCACTTCATTATGCCTTTGGCATGCGTAGATCACAGATGTAGGAATGCGTAGATCTATCTCCCTGTAGAGGTCGCTATCGCTACTCCATCGGCAGCCTCTAGCCAGAGCCAGCTCGACACGAGTTAGTTCATACTTATGTTACTTTATGGTCGAATCCACTTTGGCTCGCCACACAGCATTCCTGATGGTTTTCGACAGCCAATGTCCATAAACAAAGCTTATGCTACTTCTTACGATTTTCGACACCATTTCAAAGGTTTCCTATGGATGTTGCAATGTCATCTGCTGTTTTGAACAAGACTCTGGTTCTTAACTACGTAAAAGTGGAAGTGGATACTTACTGTCTCCTAGCCCTTCGTAAGTGTATCCACTAACCCAGCAACTTGTGTCATCAGGACGTGGTTGGCGGGGGCTGGTCCTGCTGGTCAAACATCCTCAACGACCAGTTTCAACAAGCCGGTGAAGGTAGCTCCCGCCTTGCAGCACGCAATCTATTGACCGCTGCTTCTGCTTAAGGCTCTGCTCTTCACTTACCTTTGCTTATGTAAGTGTTTGACTATTTTTTATGTAAGGACAGGGTCATGTCTTTACAATGTTAACTTTTGTTATGTCATGACATGAACCAACCATAATAATATAAATATTATCTGCACTTTGAGCGGTGGATTTATGCCATATTCGTCCCTAGTTTTCGGCCCACGCCATTAAAAAGTCTTTCCTCGTCCCGCAAGATAATATTTGTCCATATTCGTCCCGCATACCAAAATTATTGTAAGTACAGTTAGCGTCAAAAATATAATTTATCACCGCGACCAAAACTGTGGACGTCAATCATTATATGCCGAGAACTAAGAAGGTTGTCATCTACTACGAAGCACTTATTACCACCACCCAATAGTGATAGTCATTCATTACTAGTATTACTATTAACTTTACGTAATTATCAAATTCAAAGCTCAGTTACTACCTAAATCTGCAAAGATTTATGTAATAATTAAAAGAAACAAAAACGCAGCGAAAAATATTTATTTTAGTATATACAGGGTCTGTCAAGAACACTTTCAAAAACAAGGGTATGTATTTATATTGGTTTTGTTTTGGGGTGCTGTACCCCAAAACAAAACCAATAAAAATAAATGTGTCCGAAAAAAAATTGTAGCCGGAGATATTATTTTATTAAGATTTTTATTTGTTTTGCTAGCCAACAATGTCCACGTAAGTTTGCAAATGCCAAGTAACGAAGGTTATAAGTTGGTAATAGGTACCTAGGCACCTAATTTTGCCGCAGCCTCGGCCGAACCAGAAATGGCATAACTCCCACCTCGTTCATAGCACAGCTGAGCAAGCCTGATTGTGGACCGATGAACACGATCCAGGAATGTAGGATCCTCGGCGCTTCTTGCATAAAGCACACACCAAAAACTATCTGAAAACTTAAATTAAACTCCCTAATAATTAGAAAAACTTAAAGAACAATACAAAAGAAAATCACGAAACGTGTACGAAATGCAATTTTATTGAACCGCACAAGTATTCAGAACGAATAATAAACAGAACACATACTGAAAACACATTAGTCAAAACATTGGATAACATAGGTAAATAGGTATCCCCTTATAAAAGCTGAAAAGTCCTTTGAAACGCCGACAAACATCGCTCTGTCATATCTCTTATGAGTTGCTGTATCTTATATAATTTATTTTTTGATTTTTTAAATTAGATAATTTGGTGGAAATGTTCTTATAGTGTTCTACTATGGGTATGTACCTAGAAAAAAAATAAAAAGGACGTTGATGGGTCAACATATTTTTCGCCGTTTATTTCGCTAAATATTTTAGAAATCATGGTCTTTATCTTAATATTATATAATGGATTTCCGAAAGTAACGCCTGAATCTATTATTATTATTATTTTGATATTTAAACTGCTTTTAAAGATTTTAGAATAATCGCCTATCTGAACCGGGAATTGAACCCGCTAAATTGTAAAAAAACCCGTAATTTTACGATACCGATCTAAAGGCTCAATCATAAGAATTATTTTTTCCAGATAACATAGCATCTTAAATATAAGGAAGTTGAAATTTTACATTTATAATTTCGGGGTAAATTAAAGGTACTGAGCATTTCCTTTTCCTTTGCCGTGCTTCTAAACACTGATTTTATCATTTTTTGTTCTACAATATTTAAGATACTTTCCTTCCATGTAGCATGGCCGTGGGACGCCTTGTACTATTATATACTTTAATAAATGCGCTTTAAATTGAGTTTACCTAACTCAATGGTATAAACAAGTTCATCATTAATCGTAATCACACTAATATTATAAATGCGAAAGTTTGGATGGATAGATGTATGGGTGGATGGATGTTTGTTACCTCTTCACGCCAAAACTACTCAACGGATCAGGCTGAAATTTTGCATATAGGTAAATCTAACCCTGGAATCAAACATAGACTTTTTATCCCATAAATCAGTTCCCATGGGATAGAAATAACCTCAAAACGTTTCCATAGAAACAACGCGTGCGAAGCCGCGGGCAGAAGCTAGTATCATATAAATATGAAAGTCAAGTGAAGACTTCTTGCTTCAACTGTACCATAGTGATTATAATTTGCCTATACAAAACAACTTGGGCCGTACGTGGAGCTAAAAAGTGGGACGAACTAAGATTTTTTAAATAAAATAAATTATGGGCCGAGTACGGCATACAATGTGGGACGAAAGCAGATTTTTTGATTTGGGCCGAACTTTCCCGGGACGAATATGGCATAAATCAGCGGTGCCTGTATCCACCACAACGATTATGCAGTAAGTACATACTACAATCCAAACTGCGAACTATATTTCTAATCTTGTTTGCAGCTAAGTTTCCTGCTTCTTGATCTGTACTCAGCAAAGCAATGAAACCACTGAAAGCGGTTTCACAAACCAATAAACTAAATTAACGACCTAGAAGTTTCAAAACGCTGTCATTTATTGAAACTGCAATATTGTGTGCAGTTGCAACGATTGCGCGTCGCCCTGCCAGCCGGCAGGTGCACGCGGGCCCGCGCCCAGCCGGCCCTTATGCCGTCGGGATACGGTCCACAATGGACCGAAATTGGACAAATATGTAGAGAACCCTGCAAGGCATGTCTTGTACGAAATAGTTGATGTGACTTTACCAAATCTTGAAAAAGCTGATAGGCCGATGGGTGCTGATCGATTTTGAGTTGTAGTGGGTGGATGTAAGGCTGTGTTTCGGGCGCGGAGTGTAAAGTTTGGGGCTGAAGTGCGCGGGAGGGGCAGCGGTCGGACGGGTTGCGAGCGACGACCGGAGCCTGCGTACAGTCCTGCGCGCAACTCGCTAATTAAAAGCCACGTGGTTGGTCGGTATCGGTACTTTATCTTGATGTGGAGGAATTCACTTTTGAACTTTGCAATCTTTCATCTCGATTTCGTGCAGTTTTGAGCAATATTCGAGAGCGGGTCACTTTCATTTGGGTGTCCTGTTGTTGTTGTTTTTGATCTCGCTTTTATTACCATCTCCTCATCCCCTCCCTTATATAATTCCAGTATTGCTGATGTAACGCTGTACGCACAGATACCGGCAGGTAGCCTGCAGGTACCTATGCGTACAGCGTCACATATTATAAACGGGGTCACATATTATTTTTATAAAAGCTCACTACTCTATTTCATCGATACCTACTCTTCGAATCTTTCTTCATTCAAATTACAAACATTAACCTCCCTAACATTTGAAACCCCCTTCCTCCACAAGGGCGGTCTCCGCGCCGTTTTCGACGGGACTGTACAGGGCCAAGTTCTGGGCACGAGTCTTGTAAAGAATTTGTAGGAGAGGCGGGCGCGGGCCTCGGCCCACAGAAGTGCCTCGCGCGAGCCCGCAGCGCACGCGCTCGCGAAAAGTAAGAGTGCAATACTGTGCAGTGTTGTGTTGTGGAGCAGACGACGCAGCCCTAATGGATGGCTAGGTAACCACTACCTCCACCTCTACAGACACAGGCCGCGGTCGCACGCCCGCGCCCCGCGCCCATGGGAACGTGAAAGCCACTTTTTAATGTATTGTTGATGCTTTTATTTGGTATTGTTTGATGGGGGTTTGTTTTTGTTGGAGCTTTGAACTCGGGAGGCGAAAGTTAATGTTAACTTATCAATAATTTTAAGTTGGTTCTAAATAACGGCGAACTCGATTTCTACGTGTTGAGCAAATAAAAAAGTAACTTAGGTACTTTACTTACTCCTATAAGAGAGTGAAATAACTTTAATAATGTATGGGAGATGTAACTTTTTATTAGGATTATTTGGTTATTGTTGAGAAGTAAGAAAGCCTACAGTATTTTTCTATTTCTGTAGCCGTTGAGCGTTTTTTGTAGAGCCGTTTGTGTGAATGATTTATGACTATAATTTAAAGTTTACATAGGTACCTACACGTCGCTTCTAATGCCTACTTCTGATCTGATGATATCACCTCACCTCACCGGTATTATTGAATGTAAATGTAAATTATTTTATTAATCGTAAATAGCTATAATGCTATAGAGTAGGTACCTAGCTATAGAGAAGCTACTAAGTACTAATAATATTAACTAGTAGGTACACCTCTAAGTGCGTCTGTGAGTGAGCAAAGACCACCCTCGTTTTTGTAATAAACTTCGGAATAAAAGTTATGCGGGTGGCAAAACTTAAAACATTAAGTCAGTTTTCCCCTTGAGAAAATTTGTCAAGGAGGAAAACTGGAATAACCCCTAAAACCTATCTACACGGTCATAATAATTATTTTCTACTTTATTTTCATACTGTCGTTTAGGCAAGAGATCTTAAACAGCGGGAGTCCACATTGCCCCCCTTTCCTCAATATGCATTTTAAAACCAGTCATTAAATATGGATAGCTGTAACTAATAAAGGTTTTAATTAGGTAACTCTATACAATTATTTACCGGTTGGAAAACGATTATTTTTATGATCAAGTCCAGGGCTATACTGACTCTCACTTAGCCAAAATGACTTCTACACTATTATAAATCTGCGCAGGAGTTTTCTCAGCTGTTCTTAAGGCAACTGTCAGTATTCCAACATAACATGATCTATTTGACAGGTCTGGGTATCGGCTATTCAGCCTACCTACTTGCAAGTTTATAGTTGCAACACTTAACTTTTCAACACCCTACTAATAACTTAGTACTTACCTATCTTGGTGGGCAGTACTAAAGCCAGCTACATAACGAGTTAGAACACCTAGATTCTATCCTAGGTGATTGTTGTGGAATTCCTAGGTAAATAGTGGACCCAGGCTGCATTCCACTGCGCGACAGCTACAACTAAAGATTGACTTTAATTGTGCCCAGGCTTACTCAACTCAGTATGCTTACTGCTCGGACGTTAAATATTGCAACAGTTTGCTATTACGTAGATTTAGAATTCCTGAAACTTAAAAATTCCTTTCAAAGATACGAAATAAATTTCTCGGTGCTCAGGTAATTCGCTGTCTGGTTACCTGTTGGCATTTCTTGAAAAGCCGCCATTTCGTAAAACCTCGCCATTTCACGAAATGGCGCTGGTTTTCCAAATAGGTACCTACCCTTCAATAACTGCTCAGTCCTACGGCCGGACGCAAGCATAGAGCTTTATTCCGATGAACATCAAGCAAGTAGATACGAGATCTGATTGAGCGCCTATCGGCACAAAAGTGGAACGATCGTTGACCTCCTCACATGGATGAACTCTTTCGTTCCGGAGTCACATTTGGTTATTCAATTTCTTTGGTCACAGTAACAAATTGGACCACAGAATATTAATGATAGCGGGATATACGATGCCCTACGCTAGCTTGGCACCTTCTGATTTCCGTTTTTCTTTTGATGATTAGTTATAGTTGATTTGTAGTATATTGGTTGGATGTTCCTTTATTTCTTTATTTTTAGCAAATTTTTACTCCTGACATAATTAATCAGCTGAAGTCAGTCCGTGCTTTGCCAACTTTCTGGCTCTAGAGGTAAGTATAATAATTTAAAGCCTTTATTGGATTTTCATAACCCAAGTTTTTGCAGTACACGCACTAATGCGCTTTTGATTAGTGTCAAGTCCAAAAAACTTGCAAGTTCGTTGCAGGTTTTTGTAGAGGGTTTATTTGCCAGGCTTTTGTCTTCAGATCTTGCATCTTCTGTCCTGCATCGATAAGTGGAATCAGTTATCTTACAAGCTCTCGCATTCAACTTATTATCTTTTGATGATTCAAATTCAAACCACGAAGCACTTCGTATATCTAGGTGGGTGCTCCTATATCTAAAATGTTATATGATTCTACGATGATCTTTGGCTTTACCTAAGCTTTGCTTTACCCACTGCTTTTCAACGAAAATAAACTAAAGACCCAATTATAGTTACCTATTTATGTGGTAGGCCGAGAGCATAAATATTTCGAGAGCAGTTATAAGTAGCCTATGTCAATGTCCTTATAATAATAACAATATCCATTATCATACGAATAGCTACTTAGCTAAAACCAATATGTAAACTTCACACTTTGCTCCACACCTTATCAGTTTATGATAATAGTTTTGCTGTTGACACCTTGGTCACTTCTAAAAACCTATTTTGCGCCTGATATTTCTAACGCAGGTGAAGTCGGTGGTAGTCACTTAAATGGTACCTACCTTACTTCTTATGTAGATAGCTCCTTCGTTAGCACGTTCCTCCATAGGTCCTAAAAGATTCTCAGCAGCCCTAGCTCCCGGCGCGCGTCGTCACTTCACAAGGTGCAGTTATTTCTAGGGCGCCTGCATAGGTTTCTTTATGAGCTCTTACACGTTTAAAGTTTGAGTTTTCTTGGACCGCTGCTGTCCAAGTCAGTTTTACCTATCCAGAGGTTGGTAAGTGGGTTCCTTGCATTCTATAAAGTTTTGGTTCTATTGGAGAGGTACTTACATTTTAGTCTGACCAACCATAATATGAAGCCACATCGGCAATATTGAATATGTGTTCCGACACATAGTACTTAACGTGACACTTTCAAAAGGTCAAGCTTATAGTTTTGGACGAAAACGCCCTACATAAAATGATAATGCAGTTTTTACATAGGCACCTCTATATCATCAATCATGATCAACAGCTTTTGCCAATCCACTGCTGGACATAATCCTCCCCTGATAAGCACCTTATTAGTTCTTCCGTCCTATTACATACACATACCTTATCACCAACTTCTAATCTAGAGTTTGTTGCTCTTCTGTGTCTGTCCGCATACTCTCTTCCTTTCTCCTTTTGTTCTTTGTCTCTGTCTCTCATTTCTAGGTCATCGGAATGATATGCGAAATACTGGATCATCTCAGCTTATCACGATATTGTCGTCGAAATAACAATTCAGCTGGTGTTTACAATAATCCTCACTGTGGGCATGTGGCTCCTACTTTATCATCATCATCAGCCTATATTAGTCCTGTCTTCAGCTTGCCGCATCCAGCATCTGCCTGCAGTCTTTCGCGGATCGTCATCCTACCTGGCCGGAGGGCGTTCTACACTACGTTTGCCGAGTCGTGGTATCCACTCAAGAACACGTTTACCCCAGCGGTTGTCGGTTCTTCGTGAGATATGGCCGGCTCATTGTCACTTCAGCTTGCTAAATTCATTGAGCTATGCCGATAACTTTGGTTCTCTGTCGGACGGATGTATTCGTTACGAATTCTATCCTTCAGAGAAACTCCGAAGTCCGACCATAGCTCTTTCCATATCTCGCTGAGCGACTTTGAACTGGTGGACCAGCCCTACCGTGAGTGTCCACGTCTCAGCTCCGTAGGTCATGACGGGTAGGACGCACAGATTGAAAACTTTAGTTTTCAAACATTGCGATATGGATGACTTCTTACATAGGTAGGTACCGAATTCTTACATAGGTACCGAATATAAATTTTTCATGGCGCTGAATCAGCAATTATAGGTTGTGTTCTATGGCATGAAAACCAGTAGAGACCAAGCTACTGGCCACGATTATTCGTATGTTAATTTGTTTTGTGTCGCCCTCTAAAAGTCGCCTCACGAAATGCATTTGGTATAAATATGCGACGGCATACTTGATACCACTTAACTTGACACGGCATCAGCATCATCCGCTCACGAGCCACTGTTTCAATCATCCTCAAGTGATTACTTAAAAATAAATAAACAGGTCTGTAACCGTCAGTATTAGTACCATTTATTGCGGCGCGACATATTTTTCATTAACTTCATAAAAGAAACCATGTCATTCTATTTAGAGGTTAGGATTAAAATGGCGGCGATCGATTTGTTTCTTTGAAGTTTTAAATAATTTAGAGATGTGTTGAATACGCAAAATCTTCCTGCTGCATGACATACCCTTAAATAGCGTAGCTCGACATATCTGAAGTTTCATTTTTTGCCATCATATTTTCTGATGGGAACATCTCCAAGTAAAAACCATGGGAAGTACTCTTAGAAAGTGAAAGTCTAACACAATGTAGTGTGATGTGAGAAGCTCACTCATTTAACAACATTTGTTTTGAGTGATGCCATCTTTCGACGAATGGGAATAAATTGTTTTTAAATTCAATCAACCCATTACTTGAATTGATTGATTGCTTCCGCCATTTATCTGGCCGGGCAATCTTACTGGTGCCTTGGGGAGCCTGCAGTTGGGCATTTTCTGTAGAGCTCGACATTGTTATATTCAATGGTTTCCGCGTATGCCAGTAGATAACATAAATGTCTGTAGGATTCTATAAAATATTTCAGAATAGGAAATAGGCACACATTTATTTCTTTTATCTGTTTCATTCTTTCTTTCTGAAGAAAGTACGCTCCTTAGGGGAACTCTTTAAGTTCAGCAGTGGACTAGAATAGGCTAATCATGATGTCCTTTCCTAGACCACTGGTTGGATTAGGGGCCGCGTGAAGGTAGAATAGTGAACGTAGAAGCTCTCTGATCATTATGTTAATTTCTTATTCTATTTTATTTTACTGAATTTGTTGGAACATTCAACTCTATTTAGTATTTCACAATTCAGGCCACCGTATGCCCATTCCTGAATGCCTATTTGATTGAAGTAATTGATCGTTGCTGTTTGGATTATGTTCGGTTTATTACTACCGCCGCAAAGTAAGTCAGTTTGTGAACATTCCGTGCGCTTTCTAAGGCTTTGCTCGTAAAGCAGTAAACCTTTCAATAAGGACAAGATAAAGGGGCACCGTCAGTGTGCTTAACTAGCGGCAACGTCCGGTTTTAGCGAGTTAGTGGACACTTGCCGCGGCGTGGCAAGGGTCAGGCGAGGGTTTATTACTTGGGGAGTAGCGGAGTTTGCTGTGTGCTCAGATACATGCTCAATCCTCTGAGGCTATTGTCTCTGCTACCTAGCTAGCAGGAACTTTAAGATAAAAAAATCGCAACCTGGAAAAGCCACGATGATTTGCCTTTAACTTATAGGAATCGCTTACGAGTAGGTACGAGTCATACACGCACTAAGATACGATAGCATGATGTTTAACGGCAGTCAGTCAACCCTCCGTAAAAACAAATCTCATTTAACAAGTAATAACTGTTATGAAATCTGTATCATTGTACTCCGGAATGCAGAGGGATCCATAAATTTGGCGTCGGTTGTTTTTGTGCTTTTTTGGATGCCTCTCTGTCAGGCACAGCGCTCCACGCGGTCACTCGACGCGGGAATTCACCAAATATCTCGATCCTTGGAAAGTCTTAATGTAAATTTCGGAATTTATTAGAGTGTATTGATCTGCAAATATTTGATTAAAGATTACGGGCCGAGCGTGCCGGACGGTTTTGAGGAAAGATTTCGGAAAACAATGTTGTAGGGTCAGGCCGAGGCTTCAGGCAGGTTATTATATATTATGTTTTAAACATTCACTTTTGTCATTGCCAATCATTGAATGTTGCCGAAGACTGATGATCTCTTTGCTCTATCAGTCAAGATAAGGATAACTTTTTATGGTTATATATGTATGTATACTATATATATACGTAAAACCTCAAAGCTAAACAAGTCGCTCATCTTTCCATACAAACGTGATAGAGTAAAATAAAGCCCGTACCGACATAGTTTAGTTATTCAAAAGTGTAATTTATTTATTTTGAAAGATACCCTAAATAGTTTTACTATAATAAATTAATATAATAACCCTTGCGTTAAAAGTCTGTTCCGATTTTATACGGGGCCTTTTTACGAATAAATCATCACATCATAGTGCATTTCTTTCTAGCGCGCGGGTATGTCAATTATGTCAGGTGAGATAGTATACATTTCGGCCGCTCCCAGTAGGGCTGCCACCCGTACTATTTAATAAAGTATTGTACTATATTTCGGGCTAACGTACTTTATATTTTAAAAAGTATTTTGGCGTACCTACTTTATTGTGCTCAACAATAAAGTAGGTACGCCAAAATACTTTATTTGGGTATTCCAGTTTTTTTTATGTTCACTTCACTGTACTAAATGTTTGAGTTGAAGTTTTTGAGTGTAACAGAACGGATTGCATCGTGTTATTCTATAAAACACATTGCGTTTGAACGCAACATACCTAAAACGTCATTAAAGCAATAATCAACTTGATTTTTTTTTGGTGCGTCCAGTGTTGCTGATCTTATTGCTCCGTTTCAGATATTTCTCTATCTCTGCGGACATTTTGCGGACCACAACGCTGCTATGCGAATCTTTTCAGACCAAAACGCCGAAACGGCTCATTCATATGAGTTTGTTCCTGAAAGAAAGAGACATTGAAGAAGTCTATAGTATGGAATGTATTCATGCCTAATAATAATTGTGGTTTAACTTTTAAATCCATCATGGTTATTGACACTAAAATTATTTACAACGGGGTATTTACCATGATTTGAGTTTTGAGTTTTCCAATATTTCGGCACAGTTACATGCATTAATATTGGAAAACTCAAAACTCAAATCATGGTAAATATCCCGTTGTAAATGATTTTAATTGTGGTTTGTTTCACGTTACCACGAGATGTTTTTATATTGCGTTTTTTAATACGTTTTTCCTCCTACAAGGAATAAAACTACGGGAAAAGTAATTTCTTTTGTTGACTGCGGCCAAAAAAGTCTCCGAAATGGTCACACCCTCTGCGCATCGCATGGGCTTGCTTGCTATTTTGGCTTTGCGGAAAATTCGACTAAAATAATTCGTCTAAAACAATTCGACTAAAACACAATTCGACTAAAACATTTCAACTAGTAACAATTCGACTAACGAACTAAAACAATTCGTTTCAACAACGAAAAATTTTGTGTCAACATATGGCTCTGGGTGCAATTATACATATAATAATAATAATAATGCTGGACAATTCACACAGCATTATCTAGCCCCAAGCTAAGCAGAGCTTGTGTTATATACACACCCTTTCAGTCACAGAGTCGCCACGACCCCCCCCCTCCCTCCCCTCGCTTCGCGGGGGTTGGACGGGCTTCGTTAGGAGTAAGTTAATGTTTTTGCTTAGTCGAATTTTCCGTAGACGCTATTTTGGGAAACACAAGCTACAAGCCTGAAAATTATGCGTTGGTCACTCTTCTCCTCGTCATTATTTTCTTTCAATTTTTGGCACCAGCCACTAAAAACTCTTTTTTTTTTCCCTTTTCATTTTGCCCAGTTTCCACTAAAGTCTGAAAAATTTTCGCCCGTTTTGGCTAACAGCTACTATAAATTCTACAAAACATCAAAATAAATTAGTAGGTAGGTACTCAATTTTTACATGGCGTACTTTTTTTTAACCCCCGTACCAGGTACTCTATTTGCACGAAAAAAAGGTGGCAACCCTAGCTCCCAGTGACGACTTCGCCCCGTCGACTTGTGTTACCCTAACAGGGCGCATTGCGCGCCATTTTGTGAGAAGGATAGGCACAGGATTTCGCGTTCATAGGAGCGGGACAGAACATACGGTTTTGGAACAGCTTAAGCGCAAAAATGATGTTTTTGCTTATTTACAAGAAAACTACATAACTTATGATGAAACGAATCAAAACAAAATATTTTCTATAGACCGCAGGGTTCCTGAGATCTCGACCAAATTATGTGCGAATCAGTGCACTTTCATGTTTTTTTTCGTGTTTTCAATTTTAAGGAAACAAAGAAAAACAAGACCCGTCAAGTGCGAGAGTAACTCGCGCGCCGAGGGTTTCGAACGTTTGTGAACAAGTAGGTATGTACTAAAGGTACCGGTTAGAAACTCCGAAATTTAATGAAGACCTAAAACTAGTAGGTATAAACTTACATTTCAGATGGATCTCTCTGCATGCTTGGGTGATAGGGTGTAGCGGTAAATTTTTCGACTTTTTTCAAAATATTTCGAAAAGTATTAAACCTACAGAAATTTCAAAACTGTTTTAAAATGTACAAACTGATACCTTTCATATGATACCCCACTTAGTGGGATAGCCCCCCTTTTGAAAATTATCACTTTTTGAAACACACAGAACACTTTTTGAAAAATTTACAAAAAGGGGGGCTTTTTGTAAATTTTTCAAAAAGTGTTCGTTTTACAGACTTCTCTATATTTTTCCTGTAAAAAATAGATCTATATCTACAAACGCTTCATACATTTTCAATGGATCGCTCTGCAAACTTCGGAGATAGGGGGGGGGGGGGGGGGGTAAAATTTCGACTTTTTTCAATATATTTCAAAAAGTATGGAACCTACAGAAATTTTAAAAACTGTTTTGAAATGTACAAACCGATACCTTTCATTTGATACACCACTTGACTCTGTAGGTATCTTTTAAAATTTTGACATCTCAATTTGTATGGAAAATGTTCATTTTCATTTTTTATTTTTTTTCATTTTTTTTCTTAAAATCTGTACAGGCGCACGAAATGTATTATTATTTGGACTGCCCAAATCACTTCGAGAACTACCAGTCTCACTGTTTCGGAAAAAGTTAAAAACCACCCTGGAAGGTAAATGCTACTATACATTAAACGATTTCATGAGGGACAAACATTTTTTAAATTTAAGTAAATGACAAATCTCCAGTTTTTTTTAATTTTAAACTATTCATTATTAAATCTATAAATAAATAAATAAATGTATAATAATTAAATAATATTGTATCCTGATTTTGCACGCCGCAACGGTAGAAATACATTGTGTCATATTTAAACATATATTATTTACATGTATTTGATGCAATAAATTTTACTTTACTTTACCTTCTGACAGTGATAGTCACCCTAACAAAAAGCACCTGGAGTTTGGCCGGGGGCTAATTGACTTCCATTCAATGATATAATCGCGACCATCTCATCATTTAGGTAATGATTTAGTAAAAATCCCTGAGAGGAATCTTGTGTCGATGAAAAATTTGAATGGAAATACATATACCTACCTATATAATATGTATGATAAGTTGGAAATAAGTACCTACTCGAAGTCCAAGGACGAGAATAACGATAAGGTATTTGATTCGAATACCTTCATTATGTTATTGTTTTTACGAACCCTAAGGTTTTGATTCGAATACCTACATTATGTTATTGTTTGTACGAACCCTAAGGTTTTGATTCGAATACCTACATTATGTTATTATATGTGTTTCGAAACGGACAGCATGGTTTGAAGAATTGCAATTTGAAATATGGATGTATTTATGTGCTTTTATCGTCTTTTTGTAGTCATGCTGTGTGTTTTTCCGTCAAAGTCATAGCAGCAAGTCCCTGTCATTGTGACATCTACAGTTACTGTCAATGTCAACTCATAGCGTTTGAAATTTTCAGCGGTGTATGCAGAAAATTTTGTGTTTTTATGGTTTTTTTGGTGAAAAAACGATGTTTACGGTGAAGTACAAGCATTTACTTTGTGCAAAATTCGTGCCCATCTCTCCGAGTTATAATCCCGACCACTGACTATGAGGTAAGCGTGGAAAACTCATAATAACGAGCCTGGCACAAAGTTCCCATCGGATGGTAATACTTTGTATAGTTATGTCGCCGGTACCATCAGGCCGGCGGTACACACACGAGTGTGATCCTTTAGTACAGCTTGTCTTATCAAGTTATTGCGATAATAACCCAGGTTGAAGTACATAACCTATAGACGGAAGGTGCGGTGCCACCTTTTAGCACCCTAGATCATGTTAAATCATTTTGCAATCTCTAATTGAGTGTTACAAACATACTTTTGATGAAAAGATGATGAATTAGTAAACTACTATTATAAACAGAGTTATGTGCATGTAATAGGTATGAACTAATTGTTTGAAATAAAAACATCATTGACACCAAAGTTTGGCAGGGCAGGGCAAATGCCTACATAAATAACAGATCGAAATCTTCGTAGGCTACCTGGTAGTACCTACCTACCTGGTTTGGTAAATAAAAAGTTGACACATTAATGCAAAAAGCTGTCATACTAAACACTTGTAGGATTGTCAGAAAAATCCTGCAAAATGAACTACCTAGCACCTGAAGTGCACTTGCCTTAGGCCCATGTGCTTTGTTTTTTACCGGTTTTTTCACAGAGAAGATTTAAACCTTAGCACAATAACAATAATAATAATCATAATAATAAGTTCCCAGGTTCGGTTTGTACTGTTCGGGGCAGAATCACCACTTTATTTTGAACAATCAGAATTTAGCTCGGTACTTATTTCATTGTTACTGGCAGACAGAGTACAGAGAGTATATCAGAACAAGAGCTGATTTTTGACTAACTAATCTAACTACCTTAACCTAACCTTATCTATACTAATATTATAAAGAGGAAAGGTTTGATTTTTTGTTTGTTTGTTTGTTTGTATGAATTGAATAGGCTCCGAAACTACTGGACCGATTTGAAAAATTCTTTCACCGTTAGGAAGCTTACTTTTCAGGGAGTGACATAGGCTATATTTTATCCCGGAATTCCCACGGGAACGGGAACTACGCGGGTGAAACCGCGAGGCGATCGTCTAGTAACTAATAAGTTAAAAGGTTCTGCAAATTGACCTTTCACATTACAGCTTGTAAATAAAATTACCTGCAGGTATGTTTAACACTTACTCGGAGTAAGGTGCCAAACATAAAAATACTTTGTAGTCTCTCATTATGTTACTTTCATTGTATTGAAACTGAATATGCTCTAGATCATTGTCATGGTGATCTCCGACATTTTGTACCTATCTAAAACATGATTTACTTCCAAGATCTGATGACACCAGTTGGAATGAACATCACATGTCATATTGAACCTAGTTTCACATTCCCAGAATCATAGGTTATTTCCACAGTTGTTACCTATGGCTTTTATAGAACAACTTTATTTAATAGTAAGTACCTAAAATTATTTCTTTTATAACACCTTCAGTCGAAGTGTGATCAGTCTTGTCTGAATATACACGTCGCCCTCGGAGACTGTATCCGGATGATGGGGCATACATACTAGGCGATGGACGCCCCAACAAAGTGCCTGACATTTTGCCAATATATTCGAGCCTGAGAAGATAGCACACAATCTATGATAAATATGATAATGCTTCTGGCTTATACATTTTAAATCTTGTATTGAGGTTCTGTCTGAGCTCCTTTAATGTTCTCTCCCCAGTGAAGTCCCTCCTCAGATGGAGAAACTGGAACTTTTGGTAAAAAAGTGGGGGGGGGGGGGGGAGAAACGGTACGGTGAAGTAGACGAGTGGTAAGACTAGGCACGTCACCCACTGTCCTGTATCAGATTGTCCATCATTATCACCAACCAAGGTACCATTACCCTTTACCGTCGGATATGACAGGGTTCTCCGCAATTAAATATATATCGTCTAGCGGGAACACCATGGAGTTATGGTGTCAGTGGATTCATAACCAAGTATTTTTCATGAAAACAATAACATACCCAAGCAGACACCTGTTTTGGTGTTTTCTGCAACTGGACCTGATTCAAGTACTTATGTTGTTCAGTTCAGAGAACTAACAAGCTATATGTAGATATCATTAACTACCATCTTTATATTAAGTACATACAAATACCTATAATTACACAGCAAGGGTTATAGCGAAATAACCCCTTGTAAATAAGTTATCCATACCATAACATATTTTATTTTATATTTGTAATGTTAAAAGTCCTATTTGAACTAAATTCAATTATGGACAGTTAATTAAGGATATACATAAGAAGTAGGTACCTATGTTCATGTGAATCCCAGATCTCAATAGCAAGATCAATTAAATTTATTAATTCTAAAAATGAGCACATTACCAAGCATGTGATCAACAAATAAATCCTGAATTAAATAAAATTAAAACTATCACATTCAAACTGAAAATATTCTACTAAGCAGAACTCCACTCATTGAAATATTAGACCTTGCATTTTAGAGCAGTAATTTCTGATCAGCAAGATTTTATGAATACCATAATCCTATTTAATAAATTGATGAATCTAAATGGTTCATAGTAAAGTTTCAAACAGAAACCAGAACTTTACTCATTTAAATAATGAAATACCTATATTACCTATACATACAATATTTTCATACTTAGATCACTGCCTTTTACCCAGTTTATGACAGTTTTAAACATTGTCCGGCCCCACGAAGCGATCTGCTGTACAGCGACAGAACTGCGGCGTCACCGGCTGCCACTATCCAGACCTAAGCCCCAACGAAGTGACCTGCATGACGGCGCACAATACAACTGCAGAACGGCGTCGCCGGCTGCCACTATCCAGATCCATGTGTACCTATATGTGCTTCAGGGGCACTTTGTGTGATGCTAAGTATCGTTGATTTCTGATCAATTAGATTTGATAAACACTCAATATTTTGTTTTACACAACTTTAAAGTCTTAGAAGTTATGTCCTAAGATCTTTGACTTGTTTGACTGTTATTTATGTATTACATGTAAGTACCTACTTAGTTACATGTCATACATTTTATTTTCACATAGCGTTTGTCCGTCTTTCACCAGCAGATAACAAACAGGTCTTCAAACCATGCTGTCCGTTTCGAAACACATATAATATTACCGTTTTGCACAAAAACAAAACGGATATTATGTGAGTGGAGAAACGGACAGCATCAGCAAGGTACTTGCTGGTGTTGATGACACTATGAGTTGACATTGACAGTAACTGTAGATGTCACAATGACAGGGACTTGCTGCTATGACTTTGACGGAAAAACACACAGCATGACTACAAAAAGACGATAAAAGCACATAAATACATCCATATTTCAAATTGCAATTCTTCAAACCATGCTGTCCGTTTCTCCACTCACATAATATCCGTTTTGTTTTTGTGCAAAACGGTAATATTGTTTGTACGAACCTAAGGTTTTGATTCGAATACCTACATTATGTACTTATTAATTTTATTCACAAAGAAATTTATACTAGTATTTACAATTGAAACAATTGAGCTAACTGCCGACTGTTGCAAACAGTCTACAGATAGCTCAACTGATCCATATCAACACCAGTCGGAAGCGTCCCCAAGACACTGGCTGCATTGCCACGCTGTATGGCAATGCTGATACGCTGTGCCAGATATTCACCAGCTCTCGGGTCACGCGTCGCTTCGACCAGACGCTCAGATAGAATTTTGAAAACCTCGGTCTCGACTCCAAGGGGAGCAAATGTGTAGGCTCTGTCGAGACCTGCATATTTGCGCCTCTTGAGATCTTCGGCCAAATCTGCCGCCGCACCCGCCCTCACGGATGTCCTCGGAAGATGGGAAGGCGCAAGTGTGTCGACGCATGTAGCGTCCCACACAATGGGCCTCCCCAACTCCCATGGGACTAGTGTCATACCGTCGGGCCTCTTACCATCGTCACGCAACAGACCATTCGGTGCGAGAATAGCTGGTACGTTAGCGGTGACAAAGGCCCGCCGGATGATGTCGTTAAGGCTAGCGTGGCGAGATATCCGACCGGCGGCCCTAGTGCACGATAATCCGTGATGACCACTGTTCGACAGCAGTACCGCACTGGCATTGATGAGGCGCGCAACACCTTGCACCCAACCGGAGACATGTTGCGATACGGAAAGTTACGGGATCCAATAAAGTATCAGTGTTATATGAAGGAAATGCTTGCAACCAATGTCCTGACTCCCATTTAGAAACGGCCAGGAGGCGGGCACGATCTGCAGAGCTGGAGCACGTTTGCGTTGCGTTAACAAACAGTTCCGTGTCAACTCACACAGAGGCCCGTCCCATTGCCGTTGGGACAAAAGTGATTTTGGGGGAGCAGCATCGGGGCAAGCACTAAGCCAAACCGTTCGATCTTCGTCTAAAAATGAAATTTTCAATGACATTCCAGGTGGGACCAAAAGAGAAGGATTTAAAAAATTTTCAACTAAAGAACTAGTACTGTAGACAGAAGACAAGAACGCTGGTAGGGCTACACTTGAAATTTTGCGTACACCCAAGCCTCCCAATTTGACAGTCAGGGAGGCCTGCGACCATGCCTTGTCATCTAAATCGATATTCAAAACCGATGATAAAGTATTCTTTATTATGTTGTCTAAGCCTTCCAAGAGCTCGCTGTGTTTCCACAGTTGACTACATCTCAAAGAATACGTGAATTTAGGTACAAATAGACAGAACCGAATAATTGTAAAAGCCATATGACTATGAATTTTGAGCAGTCTGTCCGAATTTTTGTGGAAATTTTGAATTTTCTCATCTACAAATGACTGAAAAGACTCATCAAGAATTGGTGAACCAAGGAGTCGAAGTGAACATTTATCAACAACTGTAATGTTGGGGGCTAATGTATTGAATTTCTCAATGATATTGTTTTTGTCTACACAAGAGTCCGAAATAAAAAGCTCACACTTTGAAAAATTTAATTCCAAACCTATTTGTCGAAATTCGTCTGTGATGATTTTTAGATCATCAAAAACTGTGTTCACCTCTCCACCTAATGTTCCATCATCCAAATACCAAACAAACATTAAGCTTGGATTGGAGACGTTGAATTATGGGTTGGATGGCAAGGCTAAATATGGCCGGACCAAGAGGGTCGCCCTGCTGACAGCCAACAGCGGACGAAATGACTTTATTCCTGTATATTAAGTTTGATGGCGAACCGTAACATTGCCAAAGAAAAGGGTAAATTTCTGGAATTTTGTCTTTAATTTTTTTTAGCAAGGCGCCCCTGTCTACGGAATTGAAGGCGTTTTTGACGTCAACCTTCAGAATTACCTCCCCATAATTTTGGTCTAAAAATGTACGAAGGGAATGTACTGCGGCCTCACATCCGCCTCGCGAACCAAAGCCTAGCTGAATTGGTCGGAAATAGTCGCCTAGATAGTCGGCTTCTTTCCGACAGCAGACTTTAGCTGCGAGGCGGCGGTAGGTGGTGCCCACGGCTATGGATCTTATTCCGCCATACTTCTTTTTTAGTGCACAAAGATTCGCACCGTAAAGGAGTTCTGTGATCTCGCTGTGACTCGGCCTGACAACATCAGGTTATGTACTTGTTTGTACGAACATGAGGTATTTGATTCGAATACCTACATTATTTACTTACTTGTTTGTCCGAACCTGAGGTTTTTGATTCGAATACCTACATTATGAAGGTACTTGCTTGTACCATATCTAATCTGTGCTTGTACGAACATGAGGTATTTGATTCGAATACCTTCATTATGTACTTGTTTGTACGAACTTTAGGCAACTAACAATATTTTAAATCTGTTTGAATTTTTTTACTTACCGTCAGACAGTGATAGTCACTACTTACTTCCCTGGAGAAGTTCCACGACGCTCATAGAGTCGTCAGGGTTAGATGCATCTAAGAAAAGAAATGTAGAGTTTACTTCAGCTGTTTGGGCAATTTCTCCTTAGCTAGGTACTACATAAAACTGCGGGTGTAAAACAAAGTTGGTGCGATATTTAACGTAAGTAACAAAATTATCTCACTAGGGAATCAGGACCCTTACAAAACGCGAGAAGGATGATTATTTGGGCATCTCCTATCCTCATTCTAAGAAGTTATTCCAATTAGAGCGAGATTCCTCGTACAACAGCAACGGGTCAAATTATCTTCAGAATTGAATGGTCTCACGCGAGCTGCTCTAGCGATATTATTACTTGCGTGATGGCAGAGATGAGATAGATGATGCTGTGTGTATTGTCCAGCATTATTTATTTATACACCAAAAAGCACTGCCGGAATCGTTGTACTTCAAACTACCGACATATATATAAACCACTAAGTAGAAAGATTGATTCCGGGTCCATTGTCTCAATAGATAAAATGTTTTTTCAACCGTAAACAATATGTACTTATTTACCTAAGTTACTTATATCATTATTATAGTAGATAAGTATTATTTGTTTGTGAGTGTTAACCACAGATGTAGGTGGTGTTAGCAAATGCGAACCATGACGCTTTACTTGCTCTACTTTGGTTAATAACGAGTAAGAATTTTTTTTGTTAAATTGTCCAAGGCGATATAAAACCAGTATCAAAAGCTGAACCCAACCATCGAGCAGGTTACAGCCATCCGATCTGTTGTGATTAAACACTTTATCAAGTGTCGGATATCTTGCGAACACGAGATCATGTTTAATTAAGGCAGACGGAAAAAAACGTCGTAAAAAGTGACGCTCAAAAATGAACATGCCTATTGATATACCAATAGGTTTTTATCGAAGAATCGTAATTTTAATAGGGTGGATATTAGCGGTCAGAGGCACTTGGGATACAGTTTTGTTAATATTATTTAAATTGGAACCAAGGCAGTTCTCTCGTCTCGTCTCCGCTTTGGTGGATTCCGGCCCATAAGTTGAGTTACACTTACAGGACGTCGACTCACACGCTTTAGTAGATACTTACTTCAATTAGCCCTGCAGGATGACATGGCATGAAAATACATCTAATCGCAAACCGTTGCCGGCCGTGAGGCATGTTAGCTCCAAAACCTTTCAAAACTCGTTATAGAATTTTCTTACTATAAATATTTTTGTGGTTCATCTCAAATTAAATCAAACAAAAACTTCAACAATCAGATAAAACAAACCTTTATCTACAAAAACAACCCGCTCTCGCGGACAAATTGCTGCGTATGTATAATGAGCGGCGCGGGCGCGCAGGCCTGGCGCTGATTGATGGCGGAGCGGCGCGGGCGCAGCTACCGGGCACCGCCGCCGGCTGCAGGCTGCGCCCCCGCTCACTACGTCCTTGTTTCACGAAAGACCATGGATCTTTTTTTTTAATCTACTTCTTGAGACCTTCCTCCACACTGTTAATTCCTTTGCAATTGGGCGTTTTGTCTGTTGATTATATAATGTGATGACTTATCGATCAAGAGTCTTCTGTTGATTATCGATTAAAAACAAACGAAAATGTTCAAAAAGTTTGATTAACAAGAGGGCTGAAGCTTTAACCCATTCACTTCCCAGCACCAGCGGTACGAGCACGTCCGGCCAGAGAGTCGCACAGCGGTACGAGTACGTCCGGCCAGAGAGTCGCACAGCGGTACGAGCACGTCCGGCCAGAGAGTCGCACAGCGGTACGAGCACGTCCGGCCAGAGAGTCGCATAGCGGTACGAGCACGTCCGGCCAGAGAGTCGCACAGCGGTACGAGCACGTCCGGCCAGAGAGTCGCACAGCGGTACGAGCATGTCCGGCCAGGGAGTCGCACAGCGGTACGAGCACGTCCGGCCAGAGAGTCGCACAGCGGTACGAGCACGTCCGGCCAGAGAGTCGCACAGCGGTACGAGCACGTCCGGCCAGAGAGTCGCACAGCGGTACGAGCAACTCCGGCCAGAGAGTCGCACAGCGGTACGAGCACGTCCGGCCAGAGAGTCGCACAGCGGTACGAGCACGTCCGGCTAGAGAGTCGCACAGCGGTACGAGCACGTCCGGCCAGAGAGTCGCACAGCGTTACGAGCACGTCCGGCCAGAGAGTCGCACAGCGGTACGAGCACGTCCGGCCAGAGAGTCGCACAGCGGTACGAGCACGTCCGGCCAGAGAGTCGCACAGCGGTACAAGCACGTCCGGCCAGAGAGTCGCACAGCGGTACGAGCACGTCCGGCCAGAGAGTCGCACAGCGGTACGAGCACGTCCGGCCAGAGAGTCGCACAGCGGTACGAGTACGTCCGGCCAGAGAGTCGCACAGCGGTACGAGTACGTCCGGCCAGAGAGTCGCACTGCTTTTGCAGCTCATCATCTCCGTGTGAGGCACGGGCACTGAATATATTACTTCCATTCCCATTCGATTTTGCTTAAAAACAAAACATACTACGACCTCCCATTATTGTGTGACCGCTTGCCGCTGAATTTGTCTATTGTAAGTAATACACGCTAAATTACTCGTACAAACTCGCTACACTCTGTCGTGATTGGTTTAAAAGAATTGGGCTCCTGCCTGCTTGTTCGATACCTCCCCGGTTGTATCGGTCGGCCTCGGCCATCCCATCGGATCACTCACGAGAGTGAGGGAACAGAGAGCGTACCTGTGTCGGTGCACACACTTGTGGACACCATAATTATACGCCCTGCGCATAAGGTTAAGACTGGCTGCCGTGGCCAAAATTCGGCTAGAAGAACTCCATTTATTTATTTATTTAAAGGACTCCCAACAGAAAAATCACAATACGTGAAATATTATAGGTATATCAAAGTGATCTCAAGGTCTAGTGTTCCTCTAATAGCAGGGTGCCACAGCGTGTTCAAATGATGGGTCTTCAACCTCTACAGCCTGTATTGGTCTACTACTGGACACAGGCCTCCCCCTGATAAGCGCCTTATTGGCTTTTATCGCATGGGGGTAGTGCCCATAATCCCCACGCTGGGCATGCGGGTTGGGGATCGCAGTTCGGTGGTAGAATTGTTCTGCAGGAGGCACTGCTGCCCGCCCCCAGTGGATATCCCTTAGTCGCCTCTTACGATACCTGCGGGAAGAGTTGGGATGGTGCAAATTCTAAGCCGGCACCACACAGCAATAATGATGGAATGATGGGTCGTCTAAACATAAGCTTACATTGCAAGTGTATAATACTATAAATGCAAGTGGATAAAATATAAATAGTTATAGGATAAAAACTTTCAAACTATGAAAACAAAGAATTCAAGACATACAGACTTCAATCATCTAGTCACGACTAAACGTCTGTTCGAGTTAGAAATGTTAACTAGAATTTGCAGACTTTTACTTCTCTGGCTATAAAAGCACCGTTCACTAGAACTTAAAGCTTCTCATTTAAATATCTAAAAACAACTTAACTATCACTTCCTATGTTTATTTTACCACTAGCAATTAAAAACCTTCCCTATTAAAGGCTGGTCTGAGACTGGCCAAGTTCTTACCAACCTAGAACTTTCAGCAAGCATTGATGAGTCAATTTCTCTTTAATTTACCTACTATAGGCTCGCCCTTCGAAAATCTGGCGAGTCTTATTGAAGGCCTAGTACCTACGGACCTACTCGTAGTTGATTACCTACATCGATCAACTACTGTTTGTTTTTACTGGTTGGTAGCGCTTTCAAATGATGGTTATAGTTGCTACGGGACTTATTTGTTTGGAAAGTTTAATAATAGCACAATAATAGGTACTTCGCTGAATTTCTACTAGAAATTATTTATTATTTAAAATAAGTCCCGTAGCAACTATAACCATCATTTGAAAGCGCTACCAACCAGTAAAAACAAACAGTAGTTGATCGATGTACCTAATCAACTACTACTTTAACAGTGCGCTCAACTAACCTCCAATCAGCAATTCGTCTTTGGAATCCAGATTGTAATTTAAGGAATCCTATTAGTCAATATAAGTAGAGGTTTTATGAACAAGCATTTATGCATGCATGGATTGGATTTAAACTTTATGAGCAAGATTCAGTCGAATCTTACTTTATAGTATGGTATGTTTCGTATGAATCTACTAGTATTCAGGTAAGTGAAATGCAAACAAGTAGCTCACTCGGTAGGTTCAACGCTAGGACGCAGGCAAGTTTAAAGTCCCGTTCCCGAACTCAACCCGTTGACCTAAAGGAGCTTAAAGGCACGACGTAGTTTACAAACTGCAAACTAAAATCAAATTCAATTACCGAATTATTTCTGCGCATCATTTTGAGGCGAGCTTCGGCATAATTTTGCACCTGATGCGTGTCGATAATCATCGTCCGCAGATCAGAATCTGCACCAAAATTACCGAGACCGCTTTAATTTTATTTCAATGCGAAATGGCTTTTGGCCAAATGTAGAGGTGTTTTCGGGTCGTGTTTCAAGCTCGGAGCGAATAAGCTTTGCCACGCGAACTTTATTAAGAATGCTGATCATTTACACACACATCTAGCATTTCCGAATTGCCACCAGCTTACGAGTATGTAATGCACCACCATATGCACAATTTTAACTATGATTTGACTCCTTCGTGTTTCAGTTATGGTCTTTCCCATTTGTCCAATAATTGCAGGGAGTAATTCAAGGCGTGTGAGGAAGTGGCACCTACTTGCCCGATGGGCCGTGGTGGAGACAATGCTCGAAGCCCGGTCAATGTCAGGCTTCGATGCGTGCCCGTTTCACCCGGGGTCTTCAACTGCAATTTCTATGCAGATGTAGGTAGATGGGTTTGAGAGTGAAACTGCAATCAGTGTGAAGTGACTGAACATGGACTGAACCGGAACATGAGGTTGCGTTCGCTTTTGGTATTCTGAGTTTGTAACAAGGTCTTGCTAAATCTATTTTGTCAGGTCCTCTTGAGTCTTATTTATTACAACTTGTTGATTTTGCTGTACCAACTAAGTATATTGCTAAAACTGCTTCTATCATCAAATTCAATAGGTACCTAGTAAAATCACACACTGCTTCGAAAAGTTCGTGAAAAGAAACTTTTAGTTTACCTGTAATACAGGACCTGTAGATCCGTCGTCGAAAAGCTTGTGATTGTGACAGATATAGACCGATTCATAACGGACAGCGATTCAATAAAGTGGATAATATAATCTGTTTCATACCGAGACTCCAATCTTCGCCGCGTGCATGCCACCGAGATAAGTGCCGGCCTGTCGAACGGATGATAAATAATTTCAAAGCAAGGATTAAATTAAATAAAGTCGCCAGTCCGCAACCGTGTCCTATCTGAGTTATAGCTCCACCATAAATATAATGGAATGCAAATAGGACCCAAGCTCAAGGTCTGCATTCTACTAACACGACTAGATTTGTAGGCATTTGTGAGGTTTAAAGTTTGCGTGGCTCTGGCTTTACAGTCACTCACGGAATTGTCGAAACGAAACTTAGTTACGGGCATTGGGGCATTTCTTGCATTTCAAGCCGTGGCAAAAGACAACAAGATCCGTCAAGTGCGAGTGTCACTCGCGCGCCGAGGGTTTCAAACGTTTGTCAATTATACAATGTGCTAAAGGTACCGGTAAGAGATATCGCTAGTTGATGAATACCTAAAAATAGTAGGTACCAAACTACATTTTAGATGGATCGCTCTGCATAGGTACTTCGGAGATAAGGTAATTTTTTTTGACTTTTTCAAAATATATCAAAAAGTATGAAAACTAAAGAAATATCAAAAACTGTCTTGAAATGTACAAAATGATACCTTTCATTTGATACCCCACACCAATTGAAAACAATCCCCCCCCCCCCTTTGACCATTTTTCAAAAAGTGTTCGTTTTATAAACTTCTTCAGGGTGGTATTTTAAAAGTATCAAACCTACAGACAAAAACTATTCTTACAAACTTTCGCATCTACAATATTAGTGTGATGAGTAAGTATTATAGTATGCATCTCTATCAAATTTGGTAGAGCCACAGGTAGAGCAAAACTTTACCCAACTTACTCTTTCTTTAGCTGTTATGATTTGATAATGTTTTTGTTCTTCGCTTGGTAAAATAAAGTTGTTTACTATCGGCCAGTAATTTATTTTCATAATGAGGAATTTTGTTTTCTTTCGAGACAACGTAGGTATGTACCTATAACTTACACACGATCTTGAGTAGTTTTCCAGACACAAGGATTATACAAAAATGCTGTCCTTCCCCTTCAAAGCCTGCATGAAATCTTAATATAATGTGTCAGCATTCCACATTCCATTCCTTAGCGGTATCAGCCAGTAATTGTATAATACGTGCCTGGGACAGTGTAATCGGTTCCCGGCGCATGCGCACTCGTCTCTCCGGCCCCGCGGCCGGGCCCACTTGGAGACTTAGGGTGGACGTCGTCGTATAGAACTGAGCGATTTGATTGATATGATATATTTAGCAAATGCTTGACGAGTCTTGATGTTTTTTAGGGTTCCGTACCTCAAAAGGAAAAAAGGAACCCTTATAGGATCACTTTGTTGTCCGTCTGTCTGTCTGTCTGTCTGTCCGTCTGTCAACCCTCTTTTCAGAGGAACGCGTGGACGTATCGAGTTGAAATAACGTCAAATACTCAAGTCCGTAACCTCTTGAAGCCGTGATGTAAATTAAACTTCTAAGTCAACGCACTCAAAAGTTACAGTCATTTAAGTCCGAATATTTTGAAATTTTCAAGGGAATCACATGTACACAAAACCTATAGTGTACTTCTCGTAGACCTAGAATCATGAAATTTGGTGAGCAGCAAGGTCTTATAGCACAAATAAAGGAAAAAGTCCGAAAATCATAAATTTGTAATTTCTTCACTAAAAAAATTACTTATAATGCTATAGGGCACTTCCCGTTTACCTAGAATCATAAAATTTGGTAAGAAGCAAGGTCATAAGTATAGCATAAATAACGAGAAAAATCTGAAAACCGTAAATTTGTAGTTTAATTATGAGAAAATAATAATTTTTGATTCTCTCCCTCGACCAAAATATACAGGGTAGGTACCTACTTCATATTGACCTAGAATCATGATATTTGGCAAGAAACAAGGTCTTACAATTAAACGGAACCCTTAGTGCGCGAGTCCGACTCGCACTTGACGTTTTATTATAGTGTGCTCTCGTCTAGTTTCACGTTTATTTTACCCTCAAATATTCCAAGACGAGTCACCGGGAAGAATAATGTGTTATTCTTTGTTATTGATTCTCCAAGGGTAATCGCCCGGTCTCCACCAGATCGAGATATGTGTAGGTAAGTAGGTTCCAATGGAATCTCGAATGTCTAGTAGGTATCTACATACCGTCATGGTTTGGATGTGACGCGTTCTTGGTCACAATGCCCCTGTCACGCACCGCTCTCCGCCCATAATCACTCCCTCTATTTTCTTTAATTCTCTCATCCGCTTGTTGCTCTGCCTATGGGTGGGTACCTCCATATCTTTACCTACATCCTACCAGACTAATGCACAAGGGTACCATTGTGCAGCGCCACACGTGCTGACTGCTGAACTCTCAATGGAGGCTATTCAGAACCGTTCGTGTTATCCTGGGATTTATGCGCTACGATGCGGCAGTTTTAGGTCAAGTGTGCTGGAGCTGTGTGCTTGTCGGAATAAATCGCTTGCTTCATGAACAATCTTGAATCCTTAAGTTGCATTAATGTTGTGTGGTTAACGTTTAGCATCAGATGGATGATTTATGCTTTCGCTTTCGATCAAAAGTGGTGAAAAATACGGGTTTGTTCATTAGATACGAACCGTGAGTACCTAATGAATGAATGAATGAATGAATTAACACTTTATTTGTACTTACAAGTAAATAAAGTTAATAGAAGTCTTATATCTAAATGACAGGTTCACATAGTACAAAAAGGCGGCCTTATCGCTGAGAGCGATTTCTCCCAGGCAACCTTGGACCAAAATGGCAACCTAATGCGTTTGACTGTTTGAATAGTTTTCCCCATTACGCATATGTGATCGGGAGGAGCGCGCCGCAGCTCTACCAGCTCGAACATGATGTGCCGTGAAAGGGTCATGTCATGTGCAATGAAATTGTCTACACCCTGACACCTCTCGCAGCGACGGCGCGCATCGCATGCGCGGAATCCACTGCACTCCACGCGAAACTAGCACTCGAAAAGTTTAACTTTATCCGGAATGCGAGTGGGCGTGTAGCGACCTCCGCTAGCCCGATATGCCGTCACTCAAAACTAACTGAAAACTCCGCTTAGCTTTCCGCTTAGCAGTTCTCCTATAGTTTTACACATTAGTGTGACGTTCTCGTATTGTTCCAGTGAGGATGCGTGCCCGGCGCTGGCGGAGGCGGCCCCGCTGAGCGGCGCGGGCGAGGAGCGCGGCTGCGCGTGCGCCGCCTGGACGCCGCGCCGCCAGCCCGCCCCGCACGAGATACTCAGGCCCAAGCCTAGAAGGTAACCACATCATCATCATTTCAGACCATTTGCATCAACTGCCTTCTCCACGCTCTCGGTAGTGCATAACACGAAATCCGCCTAAGGCGCAGAAGGTTAGGAGTTAAGCGAGACAAAGGATTGTATGATCTGCAAATATTTGTTCCGTATGTATATGAAAACTTGCTATTGCTGGGAAAACAGCTCCCAGCAATAGCAACGCGTGTGTTTTCAAGTAAATATTCACATTGCGAAATTCGTGTTACGGCTAACATAATATGTAGAACCTTTAAACGACGATAACTCATTTTGGAAGAAAACATTACTGGCTAGCTTACAATACAAACTAAAGCAGAAATTGAAACACTTTAAACGTCGTTCAGATACCAAATGTGCTACTTTCTACCGGCAATTCCCTAGCGCACAGTCCGGGCCCAACTGGATAGAATAATAATAAACAGCAGACATCCACGTAGGTCATTTCCTGCTAATTAGGTTCACACATATTTGTTCAATAAGTGGGCAAAACTATTTTTATTGAACTTTTATGAACTTTTACTGGATTTAAAAGTCACGAAACGAAATTTATTTGCCCTCGAGTTAAACATAAAACTTGTCACCAGGACTAGCGAGAAAACTTTTGTAGTATATAAAACTGGTCGAATGTCAGAAACCCATTTTGGTCCAAACAACCTTGGAGGGTAAAAATGCTACACCTCTTTATCCCGTCGTCACTCCATCACGGAAGCATCTTCTCCTGCACGCTGTCGCGCCATCTGCTCCGGCTCTCAGCGACATAGTGCATGTCGCATCAGGGCGGCTATTCCAATGAGATTTTACCAATAGAGACGTCATACTCATTAAAAAGAAATAAAAACATGGCGATATTTTACTATAGCTACCTGCATAGGACTATGGAACTTTATTTGTATCACTAAGTAGGTTAAAAGATCACAGAGATATATAGGACCCCGTTGTCAGAAAGAGATGAACATACTGTTCTCACTTTACACGAGCGGCCAGCGGGCTGACGGCCAATAACAGCCTATGACGTCATCAGCTAGCAGCTAACGAACGAACTAGGGGAAACTGGGGTAACGAAGCACTAAGAAATTAAACAGTATTTTTTTAAATATTTTTTTTATTTACAAATTATTATTGTATTACGTACCTACCTAGTGAACTGATCTACTGTAAAATATTTTTTCTTCTTGAGCTTTGAGACGATTTTTTGTAAATTATCACACTTTTCTCTGAAATTAAAATTCTTCATTTGTAACTTTTTTTTCTTGATTTAATCTTGAAATTTCTTCTAGTAAGTAAGCTTTTTTTGGAGAGTCAAATATTGAGTCACGGTCCGAAATATGAACATCTTTTAATGAGTCGTCGTCAGAAATAATTTCTTCTCCCAAATTTTCGGTATGCTAAAATAAAATCAATAGATAAATCAATAGAAGTCTTACACATTCTAAAATTATATCAACCTGTTCATTATAAAAAACGTTATACCAAACGAACGTTATTGAAATGAAATTAGTTTATTTTGTTATACGTCCAATAGTGGGACACCCGAATATTAAAAGTAGTTTTTTTTCTTTTTTACCTTAATTACTGGCACTGCATTCTTTATCAGTTTGCGAACTTTTTTTTTCGCGCTGTTCTTGTCAGTATCCACAAAGTGTTTGAAACATATTGTGGAGCATGCTGTTGGCACCCATTCATTGTCCCCTCTTTGGGTTCTAACAACTCGTACCCATTTCTCCCTAATTAATACGTCTTTAGGAAATCTAAAACCAAATAGAAATAAATGTTGAAAAACTTTTTAAACTTTCGCGATTTGTTAACATAGTTAATGATTTTATCGGGTATTTATCGCGTAACTTTTGTTATTATTTCCTCTACGTATCTACCGCGTTACAACGATCGTGGTCTCCCCGTGACCACGATCACGTAGGGGAAATAATAACAAAAGGTACGCGATAAATACCCGATAAAATCATTAACTAAAGGTTGAAAGTCAAATATATCTTTATTATTATCCTACTATGAAAAATAATTGGATAGCAGTGGTGAAAAATAATATTGTTGCATTGCTTGATCATATTACCCATATAACCCTAGCCCCCCTTAGCGTCGGTCGAACTGACAACACCGCACGCCATTATCTCGTTCTCTCTGTCACTCATGAATGCAACGCACTACGTTTTGTCTCGTTCGTGTAAATGGCAAAGCGGCAACACCCCCAGTGATTTATTTAATATAAAATTAATGATTTTCCATTTTAAATAGACTAAACAATACTTACAAATGAAAAGAGACATCCTGCCTGTTTTTTACAGCCGTCCCAGTATACGTGCAGCATTTTCTAAACACACAACAAGGCATTTTCGTCTTTATTTCTGTCTTTTAAAATCCCGCAACGTACGTTCGTATCGCGGCGCGACGCAGAACGGACTGAGTTCACTTGTTGTGATAATTAACCTGTGTTTGTCTTGCTGCGCAGACCTCGGTAAAACGCATCTACCTCAGTTTATATATAATATCATTGCTTGAATGTTTATACAAATCATTATTTTTGGGCTCTAAATTTTCAAATCACATTATAGTAGTGTAAGCTCAACAATTTAATGGTTGAGCAAGCTTATAATTCAAAATATTTATTATTGGAAACAAAAAATAATTTTTAATAAAACCGTAAAATTTCCGAATAGACCGGATGTAAGATTTTGAACGAAGCGTGTGAAATAATCGTAAAACAAAACACGGGGCATAGACAACCAGTCTTGTGGCATGCAGAATACCATTTTTCGATTCCACACATAGGCTCGTTTGAAACGCGTTTGTGTTTAGAACGCGTTGTGACGTCACACGTTTTGGGCATGTTATCTCTTGGGTCATAGGGAATCGGGCCCCAGACATGGTGATGTCGAGCGTGGTGCGGATCGGTCAGACCAGCGCGTTGGGCTCCTTCCTCTTGGCCTCTTTCCCTCCAGTTTTCCCGTGACGATGAGTTTTTTGTGTTTTCCGGGAGCTTTTTTACAATAGGTACTAAATTCATTTGCAAACCAGACCGAGGGATAAAAGCTGATGTGTTGTAACTATACCCATACGGATTAAACGGCCTTGGTCGTTTCGTCGTCCGACCCGCTCACGCTCTGGCAAGTGCAACATCTTGATTTCGTGGTCTTGTTCTAATTGGAGACGACAGTTTTTAAATCACCCTACGCAGCACATTAGATAGAAAATTCTTTATTGCACACTTATAGATAGAAACAATACAGCAAAACAGCTTAAAAACTAAGTTACAAGTGGCGGTCTTATCGCTCAAGAGCGATCTCTACCAGACAACCGTAGATGGATAGGATCATTGGATAGTATTAGGGGTTCTATGTGCTTTTGAAGGTTTTATAAATAAATACTTTTAATATAATACTACGCTTAAAATATACTACATACATAACATTATATTTACATATAAGTACTTACATAAACTACTTATACACGTTCAGTGACAACATAAACATAAATATCTATATTTTATAAAGGGAAACAAGGGTGTGGTCAGTGACAGCAGGACAAATAGTGTTTCTTTACCATACCCTTGAATACTGGTCGTGAGTTTGCACGCCTTACTGAGACTGGCAGCGTGTTCCAAAGCTGTACAGCGCATTATAATAATGTTTTGAACTTGAATAGATGTAAGACAGCGATGCGACCCGGAGGAAGGGCGCTGGAGAAGTCATACCTGGCCGTGTGCGTGTGCGTCGGTAGCAGTCAATGTGCTTCTATCTTCAGAAATAAATTGGAGCCTATTCGGTGGGTTTGCATAGCTGAGACGCCAAGCGGACGGTGCTATTTCTAGTAGCTAGGGTTTATATATAAGTAATATCATTGGCTAGGTCATATTCTCAATGGCGTTTTAGTGTCGTCCTTTAAAAATCTTCATCGAGCTTAGTTTTTTTTGTAGCTGCTGTCCTTGGACAGCAACTAGTTAAGGCTACGTTTGGTATCTTTTTTTTCTTCATCTGATTCTGTTTAGTTTGCAGCTAGATTTCTTTTAAATGCCTGGAAATTTTTGTTTATTATTTGGTAATAAAATGCCGACGTAGTAGGTACGATTGGTGCATCTCTTAAACGGCATTTTTGAGATTATTGTCTTATAGAAATGAAGGCATTTGGAATTGCATTGAATGCCTGAAATTGTCTGAATCAATATTTTCGAAACAGCATTATTGTTTACATTTCATTGACTTAAACAATAAAATACATAAGCACTAGATATCTTTACCTAGTACCTACGATCTGAGAATTTTCTCTCAGTCAATCACCTAACGTTTTTATGACAATACGTATTCGATATCATGTTTTCGTTTTATGATCCAGTGAGTGCGTTATAAAGTTATTTGTAAAGAGTAATTTAATTTATTACAAGTGGATGGTAACAGTAAATGCAGAGAGCACGGCGATGCTTTCCGAAAGCAGGTCGTTCCAAGTGATCCGACTGCAGCCATCAAATACCGAACCCAAACCCGAAGGGAGCTAACTGGGACCCTAAGCTTCCGCTGTCTGTCTGTCTTTCAGTCTGTCAGGGGGCTGTATCTTATGAATCGTAAAATGTAGACAGTTGCAATTTTCACAGAGCTTCGTATACAAAATTTAACATAATGTTTATAAGTTAGGTCTGGCTAAGCCTATAAATCAAATAATACTGAAGCCTCCATCCCGCAATTTTGAAGCGCGTCTTGTGTCGTGCGATGTGTTGCGATTTTGTAGCGCGATTCCTTACACACAGCTGCGTTTGTAAGCGCGATGTCTAGACGCCGCGCCGCGCGCCGCCGCCGCGTGTTCTTAGCCATGTTTCATGAAAATCTGTTCAGCCAATAAACGTCGGAGGGTTTTTAAAATTTTAAATTTTGTCTTGTTATTGACGGGGTTGAATTTTCAGAGTCCGTTTGAATAAATTAAACTAGTGGCCGTGAGCCACCCCTTGCGATTTCATATTAATTGCCAGACGTGTCTGAAAGTACTGAAATATTTTCTACTTAGTCCGTGATCACAATTAGATATATCATCTTAATACCTATGCCATTTTCAAAATTTTAAACAAAGAATGTAATCATAAGTCATTCATCACCAGTGAATTACCACGTGAAAATATGCAAACAATGGTTGAAATGAACTTCAATTAAGCATCACTTTCGCCGGTCCCACCGTCTCCGTCCCAGCGGTGGGGGTGGGGGTGGGATTGTGAACGGTAAGGAACAATACCAACCTGTTACGGTACTTTATGCAACGAAAGTATTGTTTGTTTCGCCAGTTCACATTACTTCATTATGGCTTTTAGTTTAATTAATGTTACGTGAGTTTGTTGATAACAAAATGCAGCTGGCTACCTTACCATCAGACTGGCTCCCCCTGCCTGGGCCCGCTACTTATAAAGTTTGTTCCAAATCCTATACCGATTTTAGAAAGTCTAAACAGATGTTTTAGAAATAGGTTCTGCGTCTGCATAACATTTTTGGGCGACGCCGGTGCGGTTAATAGATAGGAGCCGATTTGCATCGCCCTCCGGCTTTATGTTTTGATAGAACACCTATCGCGCATAAAAATATGAAAGAGCGAGGGATATAAAATTAATTCGATGGACTGAGTCGGGGCGATCAAAGTTATAATTACCTACTGTGCAATTACTAGTAGGTACCTGCTGTGCGTAGCTCTGAAGGAAGTGCATCGCTTAGTGCATCACTGATAACGACGCATCGAACGAAGGGGGCTATTGCTGAGGCACTCGAAGTGATGTGGGGAATGTATGATCACTTGTCAGATACACTTTTTGTCGTGATCGAAATTGCTATGACATTTTTGAAATGTCGGTAACTACCTACCTAAAACTTTACTAAATATTTTACAATTATCTGAAAGGCTCGGAGAGCAGGGGCGGAGTAGTCTTTTTATGCAAGTAGGTTCCTACTACAAGCGTTTTAGAACCTAGAACTAAATAACTGTTCGTACGATCTGCAAATATTTGTTTCGTCTGTTCTGGGTATTTTCTATGTATAGTAAAAAATATCTAACTATGCAATCGATTGTGTTAAGTACATCAGTCATAACACAAGCTCTGCTTGGCTTGGGGCTAGATGATGCTGTGCGGATTGTCCAGCATTAATTTGTTATTTTATTATTTATTAGTTTTCGTTATGATTCTTGTTAGAGGTAATAAATATAGTAGTATGACAGAACACAACATGACAGGTGGGTAGACTTGTACTTGTGAACAGTACCTACACCTGCACAACACAGTTACCTACAATAGGCTCTCTGACGATCATGCCCGATTTCAAGGCCGATGTCCATAACAAATCAAACTGTATGCCGCTGCTAATCTATTTTATGGTACATTGTTATCAGGCACGCACAAAAATAGTACAAAATACCGGCCGCTCAAGCCCTCAAAGTCAAACAGTAATCGAAATTCAATGCCCAATAAATTTTGAAAAGTGCAACTGCACCGCGGTGCAATTACAGCTGCGATATTACTCGAGTGATTCACTAATAGCCCCCGAGTGCAGCTCTACTATATTTAGTTACAAGTTATGGCTACGTTCACCTCGCGGATATGGACGAGTCTGATGTTCCACGTGCAAGTGTATCGACGGATATTAAACTTTTACGAGAATAGGAACCGACTCTATTACAGTTATCCGATTAATGGGAATAAGCTGTCGGAGTCTTGAAACAGTTGGCTGCGTCTTGTAAGGTAGAGCCGATCTCGTGACCTTTCAGAATAGGAGAGGTTTCGTGCGAACGGTATCATAATCCGTGGAGAACACGCGTGCCATCGCCGTAGCGGGGTAACAATGATTGGTGGTAACGGGCTCGGCGGCGGCGGCGGCGCTCAGTGCGGCCGGCGCCCTCGCTCAGTCATGCTGTGCCCGGCGCGATGCTCGTGCTTCCTCTGCCGCGAGCTGCAGTCCTGCCGCGCCGCTGACGCGAGGAAACCCCCCAACAAACACAACATGTGCGATAACTTCATACTCAAGAAGGCGGACGCCTGGGAGCCGATGAAATTCATCCGCGGCGCCGCCCGACTGTCAGTCCGCCACTGGCAGGGCCGCGAACCGCTGAACGGCAGCAAGTCGCGGGTGGCTCCGCACAAGTCCACCAGCTGCGAGCAGCTGTACCCGCATCCCTCCGAGAAGGACGAGGGACCTTTCGCGATGCGCCGCGCTCCCAGCACCGACAGGATGAAGCCCCATTCCGAAAGCAAGCCCTTGTTCAACAAGCTCCTCGGGAATTCGAGGAGCAAGAAAGTCACAGATCCCGAATCTAAGGTGCGCCGCAGCGTCCTAAACTTCTCGAAGAAAAACGACTCGCCTACTTCTAAAAACGTGCATGAGAAATACATCCCCTTGCCCCAGTCTCCCTCGGAGCACATCTACAATGAACCGAAGCCCTGGAGCTCTCAGTTCGACGACTGTTGTCGTCCTCCTATTTACCAAAGTGTAGAGAAAAAGAAGGAAGATAATAAAGCATCATCGACTGACAAGAAAGCGTTCAACAACCGACTTCCTTGTTACGAGGAACTAACACAAAGACTTTCACAGGAAAAAAGTAAGAAAGCTAATCTACCACTTAACGAAGGTGGGTTTGCTAATAAAATAACACAAAATAACAACAAAGTGGTTATATATTTTGGTGACTCGATAATTCGCAAGCATAATGAGCAGAAAAAAGAAGAGAACAAACAAATTGTAGCAGAAAAGGAAGAAGCGATTTACGTAAACAGACTTCTAGACCAATCTGATGATCCGAGACTAAGAGGGACCGTCGATAAAGGCGGAGGGATAACCATACCCGAGGTGCAAATCACTGAAGCGATCTATTCAGAAATAAAACCCGATGAAACTGACATTGTCACCATAAACGACGCGACTTATAAGAAGGATGTCTTCGGGACTGTGAGTTCCGATGGATTTTTGGTGGTAGAGTTCGAAGGGAACTTCGAAAGGGCTCGTCAGCTGGTAGATTTGGTGCACGGTACCAGTGGAGTGGATCATCATGAAGCTAAACTTCTGGATGAAGATGAACATTGCGATTGGAGCTTCATTCAGGATTGGAGGAAGCGGTGAGTTGCAAACAAGTAACCCAGATTCGTTTGAACGACGAAAAGACCGATCCTGTACCATAAAAGTTATTTTTGACAAATTTCTTTGAAAATATACAAAGAGATTGATAGACTTCCTGAAGTCATACCTATGTAGTTGTAAATTCGTAATGCTGTTATGTCTCCAGACGACCTGACCTGGATCTCATGGTTGTCTTATTAGTACTCGTAATATTCATAACAGTTTGGTGTGAGCTTTTGCGGAAGAACAATGTCTAACGTTATATCACTTTTTGTGTTATTGCTCCAACTAATTAAAAACCGATTTAGAGGTTTTTAATTTTGGGTTTCGAAGATGAGTGGTACTTTAATAAGACTTTACTATGGCGGACTTTATTTTTGCGAGGAAAGACCAGAAACTTATTCACTAACACTACATTTAGGTATCTCAAAAAAAAGCTGTCCAAACGCTGTCCCAAAAGTACCCTCAAGTCTCACGTTGTTAACTTATAAGAAACCTGCATTTTACTCCATCCGACTTTCTCACGAGATATCGGCTCTGATCGAATACCGGCTGTCCTAATACAGCAAGTCGATTGTAAATTTGATATTCCCCAATCTTAGAAAGCCATTTGCATGCCGGCCGGCCATTTCATTAGATGTTTGAGCGTTTCTGCGAATCTCTGCATCCGGGAAGACATTCGCGCTAATTGCACAGCAATTCCCTGATAACAATCGCCGGTCGACGAACCCGTGCGAGCTTCTGACTGTTTGAACACTGATAACATCAACCATCCGAAAACTTTGCATTCTCAACCTTATTGCTTTACGTAATTTGTTGCATCTTGAGAAGCTGCTTCTGTTTTATTGAATGGGTGTTTAGAGTTGCGCTATCGCAGCTCATCGGCGTTTTTTGCGAGCTTTGTTTTCCTGGGAAGTTGAACAGTTAGCTTCCAAATTAATGCCTCGGCTTCTTCCTAGATAATTAATTCTAACGACGATCTAAGAAGATAGTTGACTTCTTATCAGTCTCAGTTTTTGTGTAAACGTTTTGAGACGTCACCAACTGTTTCGTAATGTTTATAATCTTCATCTAAGAGTAAGTAATTATCTTCACTTTCTAAGCATTTCTTTTCGTAGTCACGTAATTAGATTACGAGTTTTTCTCGGTGAATTCGAACCCAGATACTAACAGTTTATAGACCGCATTGCATATTTAGAAATTATTTTTCAAATGCTAGTGATAATCCACATGAAAACGAGTAATTTTGCAATTCAAGTAGTCCTAATAAGAAAATACTGTAAAATCAGACAAGGCCAAACTAATCTGCAGTCTAAAGTAAATCTTGTGTCAGGTTTTTAAAGTTCAAACTCAGTCGACGTCCACGTTTCGCCGGTTTTATGGGTACTACTTCCACATTGTGTTGTGTGCACGCGAGTGTGAAATCATCAGCTGATGACGCTGATGCAAACACTTGCAAATTGGGATTTGGGGAGCGCAAATGATGATTTATTTTTAAACAGCATTAAGCAACTTTTAAGCTCACCCTTGACCCCTTGACCCTGGCTATGAGCACGCACAAGCGTCACCTAAATTGAATTCTCCAAAATTATACTTTCCACAGGCTAACTTTTTTGTCCTTCGGCGGGACCGCGTTTATGTCTTTTCTTCGAAAAACTGTACATAGCTCGATGTTTCAAAAGTTCAGCAGGCAACAACAAGTATCTCAATCGTTTATTAATTTATAAATGAAAAGCGCGCCTCCGGCGGGGTACATACGTACGCACTCGAAAGCTTCCCACCTTGTCAATAACAACGGTTTCTACATAAACGGTCGTTAATCAGAATAATCCATTCGCCGCGACCACTGCATTCGACTCGGCCACGCTTTCTTTAGTCTCGCCCTAAAGAACCGGCCGGCTGGACTGGAGATTTACGACAGAATACAGAATTCCTAGACCAACCTTTAGGAACTGAAATGTTCCCAAAAATGCTGAAAAAGACTTGAGACGTAGCCAGAAATTGGTCCTCACACGCGTAACACAAGACATCTGCGCGACAAGCAAGTGGCTCGTTTGCAACGATCCTCGATATTATAGGCACTTCTATAGGGGTTACTGTACTCTATACATACATCATCTGGTCTAGAATTAGGTATAGGTTCTAAAATAGGTTTAATGTGATGTGATACTTATAGCTAATCTATAGCACATCATTTGATATCTCTTCACTTGCCTTGAAGCCATTAAGGTATGGCGTCCAGTTATAATACAGTAGGTCAGTCCAACACAACACTAATGCTGGAACAATATTGCTCTACTCAAAGTGAGATTAGGAGCGGCGTGATGTTGTCCAGTAGAGCTGGTTACCGTATGAAGGCTGTTGCACCGCTGCGCATCGGTCACGCGTCTGATATGGGGTCAGTTCTAGTTTTTAATAGGCAGTGCGCTATTACCTTATTTTCTGCGAGTTTTTTTTTTTTTTTGAGGTTTTTAATTGTATTTAGGAAAATAAGAAATTTTTGGGTAAAAATAAACACAAATTACAAATGCTGGGAGCATTTGTAATTTGTGTTTATTTTTACCTTATGTTTATTTTAAATACAATTAAATCGAAGTGGGTTTTATCCTGGCATCGTATGGTTTTCGATTTGCGGCAAATTATTTTCCGTAAGTTTTATTCCTTGTACTCGTAGAACGCAGAAACAACTATGTATATGCCGCCCTAGCGTTAATTCCCTGTTAGTTACCAACAATAAGGTCATTTACGAGTCTGACAGTTAAAGTCTGACAGTTAAAGTCTCACGTAGCTTTATACGGAGTCTTACCTAGCCCACTGCCTTATGGCTTGTCTAAAACCTCATGGTATTTGTCTTGCGAAAAAACTGTGAGTAGACAAGCAGTGTCCGTTACGCAAAGGTCGACAGGTCGACGTAACTGGGGTGTGCCTGATGCGACGATAAGAACGTGGGCTCTGATCTGGCAGATGTAGGTCCTGAGCTGATTCCGTTTATTTGATGCTGTGATCTGTCACACTGGGATATTTTATGACTTTGTCGTTTTGTAAGCTCTCCTCTACATCAGATCTCTATTCTGCGGCAATGGAAATCTTCTTCTCAGTCGTTTACTGTTGGTAACGATGGGGTTCTGATGATAAGCAGGTCGCGCTATGCGCTTTCTGTCTCTGTTGAATGCGTTGTGGGAGCCGTCGCGTCGGTCATATTGGACTGTGTAGTAGTGTTTGGTAAAAATCCGACCATCTAGCTAGAAGGAGAGCGTTTTGGAGTCCAAACGTGGCACACATATACACACACACACAATAGCTGCTGACTGCTCCACGCGGCCGACTTCGGCGGCCATGTGTCTGTAGTAGTACTTGTACTCTACTCCTCGACTATTCTTACCCGCAGACTGGAGAACACCTACAAAGAACGTTTCAGTAGGTACCTACTTACCCTTCATTCTGCCTTGGATTGCAAAACTTTCCACCATCTTCGTTCCGAGCTACGAGAAAAATATTTCTTACTAAATCTGAGGTCCTCCGCAGGCCATCAAGCGGCTGCCGGCCGTCCTCCGAGGGGCAGTGGTGCGGCGCGGTGTCGGGCGCGCGGGCGCTGCGCGTGCGCGTGGGCGGCGGCGCCCCCACGGCGGCCTCGCCGGCGCACGCGCGCCGCCTCTCGCCGCCGCCGCACGCGCACAGGGCCACCACGCCGCCGAGGCCTACCTCACCTGCTGCTAAACGTAAGTATTACCTACCATCAACATCATTGGTGGAAACACGTGAGTGGAGACTGCCTACACTTCAAACGTAGTGTAGGACGCGCTTACAGCCAGGTAGAATGTAAATCTACGAAACGCTGATTATTTATTTATCTCAAAAACAACAAGCTTCAGAATTAGAAAATTAAACAGGAGAAAAACAGCTCCCATACATGGAAGAGAATAAGTTTCCGAAAATGCAAAAGCAGCTGGATGTCCAGGTCTGTTGTTTTGTCGTTGACCATATCTACCTTAACTGCATTAATACCAGTCCTAACTGGTACTTATAATTAGCACACATTACTTTACTCGTATTAAGTAACTTTAACACATCTCTGTAGCACAACACACCAACTTGATGTGAATCTTGACCACTCATTTACATTGCATTTCTTTACTATGTCTATGTTCGCAGACTCTAGGCGCTGCGGTATGGGGAGTGCCTGGGTTAAATTAAACGCGTCACTTCCGTCCATGTGAATGAATTAGACGGAAGTGACGCTTTAGCTGCATTAGGACCTTGATAATGAAAAAACCGCTTCAGTTGCACTGAAGTAACCTTAATGAAAGACACTCGTAAACAACGGAGAGTTCATCAAGTCAAGAGGTTTCATTATTAAAAATAATCTCTAGATCAACCGACCAATACCAATTCGATTTCCAATACACCTTGCAAAAGCTGATGCAAAATGCATTGCAATTTGCGATTTCAGGGTTTGATGGAACACTTGAGATTCCACTTAACACGAATCAATCAATTAACTGTAATTGCTACTTGAGGTATAAATAACTGATCTTAATCTGGATCAATTTATGCATTGCTTTATTAATTATCAATTTAATCCGTTGCCATCTTGAACGAAGATCACATATTAAAAGAGTGCATTTATGTAAGTATGCAAACAATTAAAACAAAGTGTCCGGAAACCCTTTCCGGACACTTTGTTTTAATTGTTTGCATACTTACATAAATGCACTCTTTAAATGTACGAAGCCGAAAGCCGGGGAACTCTGGAACCGGATCAACTTGTAGATAACGATTTTTTGAATTTCGAATAATTTTTTTATGATTTTTTTATTACTGTTCGTGTTCCTTTACACGCACTCTTGCATGCAAATATTTCACAAATGTTTTTTGCTTGTTTTTCCAGCAAACCAGGGTTTTGTCATGAAATTATTAAAAAAATATTTGATATAATATTATAATATCTGTAGACTGTTTGCAACAGTCGGCAGTTAGCTCAATTGTTTCAATTGTAAATACTAGTATAATTTTCTTTGTGAATAAATGTCTAAAAAATATTACGTAAATTCTTTAAAATTTCAAAACAATAATAATAATAATGTAAACATACAAGTAAAAGAACGCCAATATAAAAAAACCAGTTCCAATTTTGTTTCAAAAAAAGGACAACAATGTTGAAAATTTAAAAAATCGATGTCCAGAATCACCCCCTTCGGCTTAGTACACCCTTTCCGTGACACCCTGTATAGGTCCTTATACGCAGTAGGTATCTTATAAAACAGATGGCTACGAGTAGCATCGATAAAGGTTTCCAGCTTGCACTGTCGGATTTGTCGGTTTAATTAGACCGAGCTAGCTCCTCATTTTAAATAACTTACTTGGCTAAATAGCGTATAGCAGACTTGTACGTTCCAGCAATGCTTTTACCCCTCAGCTCAGCACGCCGACGCCCCGCAGCCCCCCGAGGCGGCCAGCACGGCCCAGCTGAAGTCGGTGAGCGCGGTGTCTCAGCTCACGGTCGCCAGCTCGCCCGTCCGCAGCGCGCCCGCTCAGAGCAGCTACGCGCTGGAGCGGCGCCCGCCCAAGCATGAGCACCACCATCGACCGGTCGAGCCTACTTCTCCGGTCAGTCATACCTCTATGTTCATTGCCATAACAGCTAAATTGCTCTAACATTCCATCGAAGACACGTCACCAGAAAAAGATGGAATCCGTCAAACATCGAATGTGTAAGTCTGGCTTGTTCATTAAAAACACGGTAACACGTCACCTTCGCTACCGTAACACGTTGTCCTCTCACACCTACCCCTTCTAGAACTATACCTGGATATTATTTCATGCCGGCTTACTTCCAACTCTCAAAATAGTAATAATAGAACCGGCCAAAAGTCTAGTCGACTCGCACACGGAGGTTTACTTACCATCATCGTACAAAAATATTTCAAGAAACCCTAAAAACTGATTTTGTGGGTATCGATGAAAGGCAAGATTTCAACATGACGTGGTCACCCAAGTACTGACCGCACCCGAGACGTTGCCTAACTTCGTGTTTGGTACTCAATGTGGCATGGACCATGGCCCCCATAATTATTAAATTTATTTTATTATTTGTTGTTATAGCGGTAATAGTACACACTCACACAATATTTCAGCGGTCTACCTTTTACGGTTCATGTGATAAAGCCCGCTGACAGACGGACAGACAGCGGAGGCTTAGTAATGGGTTCTTGTTTTCACCTTTTGCACCAATCTTCACCAATCTTCCTAGAATAAACTACTATAAGAAACATGTTTTGTCGGAATGACTCCTTTCTGTTCAATATGTTCTAGGCCACAGCTTGCGGTCAAGTGCGTGATGAGTAGCAGGTTACGAAACACCTTGCTAGTTTGTTTCATGTCTGATCCTCACCGCAACTTGCGGTTTTATCTCAGTAATACCTACCATCAACCGAAGCTCTGTTTATTTTGCGGCTTCTAGTTTAAAAACTGGAATTGCTTAACTGCTATCCAGTTGCACTTTTGTAAATATCTAGAAATTAACAGCTGTGTTCACTTTTCTTTCTTCAAAAAGGAAGGGATCTTAAGACAATAAAATTACATACAGTTCTAGCCAGTTTTAACATTACCTTGTCATAGATTCATTTTCTTAAATTCGTAAACACTATTTAGCCCTTGGAAGCAGCAATTTGTGATATCTGCCATTTCTTGGCAAAAGCAAGAAATGGCACTACATTAACGGTGTCTAGATATCATATGAAAAAGACTGCGGGCTATCGGGAACAGGAGCTACAAATAACGCTAAACGGTCACACCGCCTAGCCAGGCCCAGACTATTAAGTTTATAACCCAATCGAGAGAGAAGTGCCTTAAAAGTGTAATTTGAGCTGATCACCATTCATAAACACATGTCACCGACTTCAGAGAGCTTAAGTCTTTAATATTTTATGTTATTGCCCTTTATTGCTGTGACTTTTAAGAGCCATGGTAATTTACTACGGTTTTATAGGCTTTTATGTTTAGTGGCGTTATAAAAATCGTAGGGCTCTTGTTTCAATGTGAGCTTTTGGACATTTTTTACGTTTTGTAACAATCTGGGCATTGCGGAAAACTTTTGTTTTCAATCATTCAAAATTTAAATGTTAGCTAGTTATCAAGATCAAAAGGACATAAGATATCAATTTTATTTAGGTTAGTACCGAACTGTTAGCAAAGCTGTTTATCTGCAGCATTACTGATGATAGAGCAAGAATAGAGCAAAGCAATAAATAGTTGAAACAATAGCAGCACGAATAACAAATCGATGTCATCGGGCCATCGGCTCCAATGCGGGTGCGCACGCGACGCTAATGTCTGTTACGGGATTTTGGAAATAACATTATTACAAATTGCCACGGAATGGTTGGAATTCGTTTTGGCTATACATAGTGTTGTTATGAAGAAGACGTTATTGTTTTTATGCGCAGAGTTTTACATTTGCTGACATTACCTACTAAAATTTCCCCGGTGATGGCGATGGGGATTTTTTGTGAACAAAACTAGCGCCACATCCAATTATAAAATCGAGAACGTAACTTAAAAATAAAATTATGATATAAAAACAAGGTTTACTAGCCACTTTGGCTCGCTAGATCTAAACCACATTTCTGAACAACTTATGAGTCTTCCAACAAGCTAGGCTTCTAATTAGTCGCGATCACATGCTAGTAATTGCTCAGTGAAAGTGTTACCAGAAAAAATAAATAAGCATTGTCTTAGCGTAGTCCCACGATCTCTTGATAGGGAAAAGCGTAATATGTGGGAAGTTGAAAGCGAAATTGTCGGCGACAATGGCGGCCATGTTCTAATGTGACTGCTATTTCGTAAGATGGGCTTATCTTGTTGAGGACCGACGACGGTAAAAATTTGTAATTATGGCGTAATTTTATATCCGAATTGTCTTTCTGTTAGCTCGTCGTTGATTTGACAAATTAACACTAGTGTATTTTTTATAACCTCCTTCAGATTGAGATATAATGTAAACCAGGGTTGTTGCGAATATCAGCATCAGCTTCCGCTGATGATCAGCATTAATTTAGACATCAGCATCCGCATTGATCGATGCTGATTTTCAATGCTGATGTTTGAGTCGCAACATGACCCGAAGGGGCGTTTTTGTATAAATCAACCACACCTTGCGTGTGAGTGCTTGTGTGAAGACCTATCACCCCGCCTTGACAAGTTTTTGATTTGTTAGGTTAGCCAGACCGCACTTACGTTATGTTAAAATTGTTGAATTTTGTATAAAAAGCTCTGTGAAACTTGCAACTGTCGAAATTTTACTTATTATAAGATACAGCCCCCTGACAGACTGAAAGACAGACAGACAGCGGAAGCTTAGGGTCCCAGTTAGCGGACGGAACTCTAAACGGCATAATTTATCGAGACTCGGTTTCGATGGTGGAAGGACCATCAACATTAAAGAAGTGAAGATAACTCGGTTTGCGAGTCAGACAGGCACTTGGCCAGCATCAGCATCCGCTGATGTGTCTAAAAACTGCATCAGCAACAACCCTGATGTAAACCATACGAGTACCTCTAGCTAGATAGCTAGATAGATTCCGGCTTTAAGTTTGTTTGACGGCAGGCAATGCAACTCTCTCGCTCTCACGAGAGACCCGAACTTTTAAAACTTTTCTCTCGTCTTTCTGTGCGATTTCATATCACAAGAGTACTGAACCTTACCAAAGATATCAGTATCTATACTAAACGTTTGTCATAATTTAGAATGGAGTCCGCGAATGCAACAGCAGTTCTGATGAGAACCGCTCGTCGGGGCACGCCTCCATGTCTGACAGCGGCGGCGGCGGCGAGGCGGGGCGGGACGAGCCGCGGCGGAGCAGGCAGCAACCGGCCAGGAACAAACATAGACCTCACAATAAGGTATCTAATCATTTATTTATTACTTAACGATCGCCTCGCGGTTTCACCCGCGTACTTCCCGTTCCCGTGGGAATTCCGGGATAAAATATAGCCTATGTCACTCCCTGAAAAGTAATCTTCCTAACGATGAAAGAATTTTTCAAATCGGTTCAGTAGTTTCGGAGCCTATTCAATATAAACAAACAAACAAACAATGAAATCTTTCCTCTTTATAATATTAGTATAGATTTCATTTTGAAAATTGTTATAAAGAACAAAAACAATCGTATAGAATTACAGGTCTTCAAAAAAAGTGCCAACAGGTCTAAAGAGAAGTGTTTATTGTTAAAAACTTTTCTCTCTAATAACTCTGATCTTCCGTGCTTCTAAAGACCGAAAAGTAAAGATAAACCTAGAGTTTGTCATCATGCGAGTCACATAATAGTTGTAATGCCAATGTCCTCGAAATTTTACAAAATTAATTCATCACCTTGACTGCATCTTATGGTTCTCTTCTTCTCTCCTATTCTACAAGTCCCACACAGTAGGGTCAACTCTCCATATCCTTCTTCCAGTATTTCCATCAGCTCGTCACAAAGTATTCCCGTTTAGTTGCAGTCCCCGTGGCCGGGCGGAGGCGGGCTAGAAGACATCCGGTCTGCCATCAAACAGTTGACTCTTCGCTCGCGAGACAGCAGCAGCACGGCCACTAGCGGTGCCTCCAGTGCCGGCGGCGGCAGCAACCACGGAGCACCAGGTAGATACTAATTTGTCAAAGAACAAACAGTACATAAACAAATAGGAGGTATACAGATTTTCATAGGCAATTCAAACGAATCAGCTCATCTCACTGATGTGGGGCGTGCGGAAAACTTTTCTTTATTGCGCCATTTATGTTTCCTCAAGCTCTTAGCAATCTATTGCTTCTTGTCAATTTTACATTTATTCCGGCAATGCGACGGTATTCAGTAAAGTTAAATCAATTTCAATAGAACTCGTCTCCACGTAGAACTAGTATCCACGTTATTCTTTGTGACATAAGAATGATATATCTTTTTGAATTATCCAAATCGGACCATCACTTACGAAGATATTAAGTTTTAAACATTATGCCGTTACTGCTGGTAAAATCAAATGAGTCGGGTGCGTGTGACGTCACTGACTCGGCCGAGCGAACCGAACGGAACGCAGCCGGCACTCTTACTTCACGATTCTAAAAGGTGAATTAGACACATATCGGACATTTAATTACCAAACAAACAGCTACGGCTAACTGGCGGCTACCGAGGCAGTGACGTCACAGCGACCGCGGCGGTCACTCAGTGAAATTCGCTAGTAATTTGGTCATAACTTCGTAAATTTTTGTCGCAGAACTAAAATTTTTGCACTGCGTGCTAAGGATTTCTTAGCTCTATAAATCTACATTCTCAACTAAAAACGTTACGGATCCTCGTTATTAATACAGGTGATCTTCAGACTTGTGTCTAACCTTAGCAAGGGGTGTTCTCACACTGTTATATTTCTGCAGAGAGCGGCAGCGCGGCCGAAGCCCGCAGAAGACGAGCGCCGCTGGTGCGGCAACCCTCGCTCGACACCGTCTGCACCAACGTCACCAGTGCGGACGAGTTCGTGTGGGTCGACTCACATAACAGGTATGAAGATAATATTCATTATGATATAATGGGTGCACCGCAAGGATCGCTGTTGGGACATTTCCTATTCGTAATTTCCCTACATAAATACCATGTTATAGGAGGAGTTTAAATATTACCGGTGTTGATCGCGTTTTCATTTATTTATTACCATTGGCAAGACCGTCAACATTTAGAAACAGTAAAATAAAGAATCGAAGGACACAAGTTTTAGAGGCCATTTAGAGGTCACCACAGCTAGAAGCAATACCTAATGCAAATTGCAAAACAAAGCAGAACGATGTTTAACGCCGCTTTTCCAGTAATGCGGCTCATGATGTGCACCTCCGTGTCTGATCTACTGAATCTGATGTCGTTCTGTAGACTGGTGGAACTCCGCTGCGTGCCGTGGACGGCGAGCGAAGTGAGTCGCGCGCTGCAGTCCGGCCGCTGCCGCGAGCTGGCGCCGCGCATGGCGCCCGACACTCCGCCGAGACTGGCCTATCTGCTGCAGAGGTAGGTATATTCCAAACCGCGAACGACGGCCGATGTGAACTTAGCGGTTTATTTGAGGAATAATTCAAATCTGTTCGAAGATTAATTTCACTTGCGCATATCCCAGGTTGATTTCCAATTGTTATGTCTTCCATAGCCTTCTACGACAGCTAAAATTCGTAGAAGACAACTTATGATAAATACCGAACCTGATTCTGTGGGAGCGCTTCATGTCCAACGAGATACCTGGTGCTCTCACTGTGACTGAAAGACATGGACTTCTTCTGAAAAGGTTCATGTCCTACCGTTATCGATCGCCGGCTGTAGATCGACGAGGTATTCTAATAGCTGTGTATGTTTCAGAGCACTAGTGCGAATATCGCGCGAGGCGCAGCGATTGTCGCAGAACTTCAGCTTCTGTTCCAAGCACGAGGTGGCGGGCGCGTTCAGGATCGTGCTCAGCACGCCGCTGGCTGACGCTGTCATCAAGGTCAGTACTTACTCCTGTGCTATGTCAACGACCCAAAGTCAAGAATTCAAGATCCACTTTGGGCCTTTGACACACATGAAACAACTGAATATATGGTTACGACGATATAGGACTTCTCCAGGCTTCTCGTTTCTAAAAACAGAAATGTCTGGAATGAGTAAACAATGTTTTTAAGCCTCTAGTTTTGTACTTTAGATGAGTATGTCTTGCTACTTCTTTCGGTGTGATGCTATCTCCTTCTAGCCTGTGGCATCGGCCTAAGTCGCTAGCGTTTGCTTGACCAGCCTAGGCATCTATTTAATTATTTCAAATGTCGAATCCGTCCTCTTAGGGTTGCCAACGCCCGACGACTGTCAGGTGTTATGCTAGGTATCGGTTCAAGTCGTCCAACAAAGGCTGTTTTTGGACTGCCTCGGCATGTTTTAATTTACTTATAATTAAAATTCTTTATTGTTCCTCTCAGGGTTGCCAGCGCGCCGCCACAATGTATGCTACATCCGGCAGCGCGGCGCGGCGGCTGGGCTCGGCGGGGCGCGCGCGCACCTGCCTCGCGCCGGGACGCTTCCAGCGCTGGATGCTAGATGTGCGCGTCGCGGGCTTTGTGCACGAGTGAGTAACGTATCCTCCAGTATTGCCAGCGCGCCGCCGGTTCTATGTACAAGGCGTTTCGCATCGATCTATTTCAATTTGCGTTTCGGTTCCAATCCATGGTGCATGATCGATGTACATAATACTTTGAGTGCCCGCATGCGCATGCCGGGCTACCTACGAGGTGGCTAGCTTACCTCAAGTTGGGCAACAACGCCGGACACGGCGTTCACGGCGTTGTTTTCTTCAATATAATATAATTTTCGAGCAGATATCAGGTCTACGCTGACCCTAATGCCAAGTAACCATGACTGAAGAAAGTAAAAGTCGTAATTATTCAAATTTTTGTCATTAGCCACTGACACTGTTTAAAGCGTGGAAAGTAGGTGTCTGCAGCGATCGTTAAGCCTAAGCGCCGCAATCTATGACAGAGTGTAAGTCGTCATCGACCTGAGGCATTGCTATCTCAGGATCGGTGTATGTTGTTTTGTCTTGAACCCTTTTTACCATTCCGTAGACAACCTTAACAACCGACAACCGCTGGGGTAAACGTGTTCTTGAGTGGAGACCACGACTCGGCAAACGTAGTGTAGGACGCCCTCCGGCCAGGTGGAATGACGATCTGCCACAGACTGCAGGCAAGCTGAAGCCAGGGCGCTATGGCGCTCATTAGGGGAGGCCTATGTCCAGCAGTGGACTAATATAGGATGATGATGATGAGACAACCTTAATACTTCCTTCATTGCAAGTGTATGACGTCACTACGTACAGTTATGGGATATCGCATAACCCAACGCCAGTCTACTTGCCATGCATGTTTGTTGTTATAAGTTTCGTATTGAACCTTGGTGTTAACCTGAAACGAATCAATAAACTAGTTGCAAATTATCAACGTTAGAGTCATCGTTTCCCGGTTACTTTGATAAAGAGTTATCCTCAATGCCATCTTCCAGATATAAAGTAATCTGTCAATGCGCCGGCAACTTACTGATAACCGATAGGAGTAAGTCATTTAAAAAAAGTTTTGATAATTCAAATTAATGCTCTTGAGTTTGTTCGGTCATTTTTATTTTACTTTACTTTCATCATAATCAGCCATTGTCGACTCACTGCTGGGCACAGGCTTTCTATGTGTATACCATTTACTATTTACAGCAATACAAGGCCATATACACCAATACAATCCTTTACAAGCGCATTGCTGGCATAGAACATCATTTGTTATTTCACTTTAGGTACTTAATTCCAAAAAATACAATATCTCCAGGTATGCAGCAATCTACCTATGCGCCGGCATGGAAACCCTGCTAGAGGAGGTGGCGCTGATAGCAGCTTCGAGCGCCGGTTCGGCGGCCATCACGCCGGCGGCCGTGGACCTCGCCGTCGCCAACTGTGCCGACCTGTGGGGGCTGCTGCAGCCTTACAGCCATCTTAATGCAGGCAGGGTGGCCTCAGGTATTGTAGAACAGAACTTACATAGCATGTAAATGATCTTCTAGCCTTCTAGGGTTAGCCCTAGGTTAGTTTCATGATATGTTAGCCGTAGAGGTTGAAGGGAAGGGTATAAAGAGTACGGGGCGTACTCGCGTGTCGGACCCCCGTTTGGGATTTGAATAGTCCTGAGACAACATTATGTAGTGAACTCACACCATTGAATATCCACTTGTGTTTTAGTTCGCAATCTCTGACCCATAAATGACCCATATCCACAATCGCTCCATACACTTCAGACGGATCGCTCTGTAATCTTCGGAGCCGGCATGGGTAATTTTTCAAAGTATTTCAAAAAGTATGTAACCAACAGAAATTTTAAAAACTGTTTTAAAATGAACAAACTTGATACATTTCGTTTCAATGAGATCATTTGACATTGTAGATCTCTCCAAAATTTTGACATCACAATTTTTTTCTCTTCGTTTTTCTATTTTTTTAAATGTGTGGTGCACGAAATTTATTATTGTTTTAAATTTCAAGTTGATATCTGCGGTAGATGATGAGATGAGTTATTGAAGTGGGAAAAAAGGACATACAAAGCGAGACCATTCCTAAGGGTTTCGAAATCGATTTCAAAACCCTAAAAAAGAATTGTTATTTCGTGAGTTTTGAACCCGTAACACGTGTACTACATTTGAACAAGGAATGTTGCATTGCATTGCAGGTGCTCTCTCTCTGTCCCGCTGGGAGTCGATCAGTTCCCTGGGCTCGGGCTCGTCGGGCGGCGGCGCGGCGCGCCTCGAGAACCGGCAACTAGGACTCAGCCACGACTCCGGGATCACTACTAATGGCTCTGGTAAGTGCCGAAGCTGCTCCTAATCAGGTTGTTTCTGAAGTCCTCGTCATGAGGAGTATTCGATCTTCTGTGAAATTAGCTTGTTTTGTTTATTATGGGGATAGTAAATAATGTGTTTATCACAGGTGGTTCCGGCGCATCGCTAGAATCAAGCTGCGGCTCCGGCGCCTCCGTGCTGCTCACCACGTGCTGCGGCTCGGCGGGCGAGCTGCGCGCCGTGCTGCGCCGCGCGCACCCGCGACACCCGCCGCTCGCGCCCTCCGCCGAGCGCGCGCTCTACTACTTCATGAGATGTTCACAGGTAGCCCCCCACTGTGCGACACTGTAAAGGTACACCTGCTGAACTTAACTGGTGGTTACCAGGGGATGGTTTGTAGAGTAGGGCATGCTTAGTGTCGGCCATTGTGCGGCCGTCTTAGCCTTCTGTTTCATCCATTTTTCTTTCTCTGACGTCATACTACGCAATCTTCTGCTAGATCTCTTTTGTTGTTACTGACGTAGCTTTGTAACCTTCTTCCTTTCTCTTCCAGTTGGAGCACAGCAGCAGCACCGGCGGCTGCGGCGGCGCGGGCCTGTGGGGCGAGCGCGGCGCCGGCGCTCTGCCGCCGCTCGGGGAGTGGGTGCGAGCGGCGCGGGCGCACGCGGGGCTGCGGCCCCCGCCCGCGGTGCCGGACGCGGATGACGTCATGCAGGCTGGGAGGCTCCTGCTGCCGCACGCTGACTGCCCGCCGCGGCCCATCACGTGAGTGCTCAACTATTCGTGAAGCAATTCAATTCCTAAGTGTCGTATCCAATAAGCCTTCTAAAAAGTGGCTCCGAATGCAAAGCACGCTTGAACACGTATGCACGCTTTTTCAGATGGATCATTAAGTTTTACGCAAATGTGAGTGTTTTGTGTCCTTCTCTTGCAGGCTGGAAGACGCCATCGAGCCCGTGTGGTCGCGCTGCGCCCGCACGGCCGAGGAGCCGCAACGCGCCGCGCTGGGGCTCGCGCACCGCGCGCTGCTCAGCGGACGGCCCGAGCTGGTGGGCGGGATCAAGGCCCTGCTGCCCCCCGCCGGGCTGGACTCCACCGACGCGACCGGCCTCACCGCGCTCATGAAGGCGGCGGCGAATGGCGATGACCAGATTGTAGCCGTGAGTAGCTACGACCAGTAGCGAGTACGACGGAACACTTGTCCTTGTCTGACTACACAGAAATAATAAATTTGGCGGGCGAGTAGGCAATGTCAGTCGTCTTCCCACTCGCTTTAGACGAGAGATGGTCACCTCATCAGCCAGTACCAGAGCCACCCGACTTCTTTGTTCTTTAGATTGTTTCGAATACCTAGGAAGCTATGCTACTTCTTGTTGTGTCATTGTAAACGCATTACACCCTACGCCGTGTAAGTAGATCTCTCGAAGTAGCGTCGATCCTTAAAGTTAATCGCCACAATGCTTGCCTTGCACAGATGCTGCTGGAAGCCGGCGCAGACCCGAACATAGAGACGGGCGGCACGGCGGCGGCGCACTGCGCCATGCCCCTCTCCCCGCGCGCGCCCGCCAACCAGAGCGCCGCGCCCGTCTACACTCCGCCCACTGCTGGTAACTGGTCTTTCTTGTCTGGTGATGGTGACCCTGGTACTGGGTTGTCGGCTTAGAAGGAGAACCAAGTAACCTTACCCCTGACTTACCTTCAACCATACTATACGGAAAAGACCTCCCGCTAGCTAGCTAGATGAACTGACGAAGTTAGTAGCTCTTGCAAGCAGGCAATTGATGGCGGCCGCTGAGGGTCGCTATATGTTTCGTCGTTTGGGTGAGGTTTAATTTTCAACAGCAAACAGGTAGGTAGGCTGAACGGAACTGATGAACCTGTTTGTGGTACAGGTTGGACAGCGCTGGTGTACGCGTGCGGCGGCGGCGGCGGCGCGGGCGGCGCGGGCGGCGCGTGCGCGACGGAGTGCGCGCGCCGGCTGCTGGCGGGCGGCGCGCGCGTGGAGGGCGCGCCGGCGCGCGGCGACCACGTCTGCACTATCACACCGCTGCAGGTAGAACGCAACACTCGACAAGCTCTATACCTACTTACCACAAAAACCACACTTTATGAAACAAATCTCAGCGGCGCACGCATCGATGGCCACCACCGCTGCACCGGCGCGTTTCGCGTCGCGTCTTCAACCCAGCTTTGTCGTCGGTGTGACTGACTTGGCTAGTTTACGACCCGAACATTTCCACTCTTGCTTTCTTGGCTAGCCATAAATAGAACACGCGAGTTGGGAACGCTTTATGAATCTGATTCCATTTCCGTTATTAAAATCGTATGTTTCGTACCTACATAATTTTTGCAAATGTTGATCATGGTACAAATAAACAAGGTATGCTACTCCGAGATCTTCCCAAGCGTACGCCACCACGGTAATATTATAATATTACCGTGACGTCACTGTCCACTAGCCACAAAAATGGGAGGTTACGTTCATTTGCCGGTGACTATCAAACTTTTATTGACGCCGGTGAATCACTCACGTTTTTCATTGGATAAATCTATGAAATAAAAGGGTGAAAATATGTTTCATGTTTAGGTTAGTTCTTGCCTGCGGGTTTTTCTGTTTATTTTATATGTACGTTATATTTTCTGTTTGTTTCTATTATTTATTTATGTACATAATTTAGGTCTTATTAAATTTTTCGTGATTCAAAGGTTTTCAATAAAACTTATACCTAGAATGCACAAAATTAGTACACAACCTACCAAGCTATACCCATAAAGTGGCTGCTAAGTGATATTTAATGTAGGTAGGTAAATACTAAATGTGGCATAATAAAACAAGGCAGCCTTGTGATATCAGCTAATAGTATTTTTTTTATCATTACCTATTCCTAAAGAATGGAATTCAAGCTAAAGGTAGATGAAATAAGACTAAGAATGGAAATTTCAGGAAATATTTATTTTTGTATCAATAAATATAATCGGTAGTGTTTTTCTAAATTCGGAATCATAGTTCGAAAGAAACCAATTGTTTGCAACTCGGGATGTCAAAACTGAGATTCAATAGGGTTGACACTGTTACAAAGACAAAAATCTCTGGTGATTAAAATCTTCCGTTTTTGACATCTTAATGACGATTTGTAAATTGAAATAATTAGATGTTGAATAGAATTCATGCAAAGATAAAAAAGTAACGAATATAATAGTAGGTATTTATGGGTGAAATCATATGAATCCTGTCAAGCCTGCTTCATTTCTTGGTGATAACCCTAAAAAACAGCTGATATCCAATATTTACTAACATTCTACAAGCAGAATGGCTCTAGTTATACACTTGCGAGCTTTAAAATGGAATCGCTTCATCGCGAGTTGATCAAAACAATTTTTTTACAATTTATGTACAATGAACTATAGATTGTGGTATACTTGATATCAAGAAGATTTAAAATTAATTAAATTGGCTACCTAAATTTTGGGAATTATTGCAATAGGTCGAAGTTGCATCTATCGGCTTCTATCGGCGCCGGAGCTGGATGAGCTGGATTTCAAATTCAAATTCAAATTCAAATTTTTTATTGATACCATGTTGTTTGTTGGTCTTATTATGGTATTATATTAGTTGTTTCTCCCTCGTATCCGCTGTTTTAGCTCGTCCCACATATGCCAGATTGGGTTCAAGTCAGGAATAAGGGCTGGCCAGTCTAGTGTGGGAATGCCGACATGGAAGACGTCTGTCGGTACTGTCTAGTCACTGCTGCGGTGTGGCAGCGGACATTATCGTGCATTAAATCAAAATTTATCGTCGCCAATAAATCCTGCGTAAGGGAAAACATAACTTAACTCATAGTTCACTGCAAAGAAATTGTAAAAATTAGTCTTGAACAACCCTTGAAGCGATTCCAGTTTAAAGCTCGCAAGTGTAGATCTCGAATCTCCCAAAACTAGAAAGTGAGAACCTCCGTAGCGGATATGACGTACGCTTGGGAAAACCCACGTGATCGCTGTTTCTCGGAGTAGTATACTTTGTTTATTTGTACCATGATGTTGATTACCTACCTAATATGTAGGTAGGTAGGTAGGTATATGGATTTGGCGCCCAAGCCCAAACAGAACAAAATTTAAAGCAGTCAGTGGCGCCAAAAACAATGTTACATTACCTGCCCACAATACGATTCAAAAATTGTTATCACGTCTATAAAATAAATGTTTCAACATCACGATAAAAAAATTACCCATTAATTTTAGTTAGTTACTTCTAATTCACAGATGGCGTGTGGTGTCGGAAACTTGGAACTTGTTCAACTTTTATTGTCAAAAGGCGCCGATCCGTTCCTCTCGACGCAGCTCAACGATGCTCTTTGTTATTCAGCAGCGGCTCAATACGGTTGTTACAGGTAACTTACAACATTCATTACATACCAGAACGAGATCTTGATTTGCTTATTATTTTAAGGTTGGTTCGTTCTAAATATTTTTGACGTGACAACGTCTTATAATTCGATAGAGCCGGCTGCACGCACGAAAAAACATGACGTCATGCGGCGTTACCTCATGCGGCGTTACCTCGCTCTGAGGCGTTCCATGTAAGGCTTGAAGTGCAAGCGCGAGCGCTCGACATCCATCTCTCTCCTACTTGAGTGAGCGATGCGTCTGCGTGGACAGCTGCTATACTATAGTACATTTACATGTTTTGATCGAGTATCAAATGCTACCATTCCATCAGTATTTTCTTAAGACGTTGTCACGTTCAACTATCGTCAGTAAACCGACTTTACAGACAACCAATTCTTTTTTTCGTGATTATTTCAGTGCGGTAGCAGTATGTTGCTCACACGGTCGACGAGCCTGCCTCAGAGCAGCCGTGCGGGGTGGGTCCCGGGGCTCCGGCGCGGGCGCCGTGCTGTCGCTGGAGGAAGTCCTCGCAGAAGGTGCATCAGGACCCGCCAGTACCGGCGGCAACAGACCACCGACGTTCACTAAGCAGCAACAGAGGGCGCTGCAAGATGCTATGTATTATGCCTCTGAGACTGATCATTTGGGTAGGACTTCAACCATAAAGTTTTTTTATTTCGTATCACGCTTATTGCAGCTTTACATAAACGGTTTCTGTTTTCAGATATAACGTTAGAATTACGAGGACTGGGAGTGCCGTGGTCCCTGCACGCGTGGACGCTGTCGCTAGCGGCTGCGGCAGACGCGGCGCTAGATCACGTTATTGACCAGCTGTTACAAGATTTTCTTCAGGTACGCTGACGTGGCGTCCTTAACTATTGTTGCACGGCAGCCTTCCAGAAAATTGATTTATTTATTCAAAATATAAACTATGCTACTAATTTCTAGTGTATGTTTTCAGGTGTGTCCGTCAGATGATAGCCACTACAGTAAACAATTTCTTTACGAATGCCTTCCTCTGCTGTTCAACATACTACGGTACAGCAAGGTAACTTTTTAATATCATAGTCCTGCGTTATTCGCCATTCTTCTCTCATTCATTATTTATAGTTTTTGTTAGTGCAAAAAAATAATACATATTTTATTCACCTATTTACGTTTTAGAAGGAGGGTACGGTGTTGTTACTGGCGGACATTCTGTGTGCGTGCTATGGACGCGAGCCCGTGCCTTCCGTCGCGCAGCCGCCGCCTCCCGCTGCGCCTGCGCCGGCGAGAGTGGACCTTTCCTATGTGAACAATCCCTCGCTCGCTGATGTTACCTTCAGGTATCTATCGTTCGAATTCTTTCAATTAATTGTTTTGTTTGCTAATTTAACCTTTAAAGTTAAACTACCCGCAATGCTGACTATAAAAAATATTGTTGCAGGGTGGAAGGTCGACTGTTTTACGGGCATAAAATTGTGCTGGTATCGGAATCAGCGCGGCTGCGGGCGATGCTAGCTCCTACACGAACCTCGAATGAAGCCGTATCACCACCGAACACAGCCCCGCCCCTTGTGCAGATCAACGACATTCGGTACCACATATTTGAGGTTAGTTAAAACTGATTATTAATAGTCTGAATAACGCCTGAAGCGTTACTTTGCGGAAATCCATCGGATAATGTTATGATAAAACAATATTTAGCAACAATTCCCCGCAAAACCTTTTCTGGTAAGATCCAATGTTATCTTGATTGTGAGACCTTGTTTGTTGCCAAATTATCATGAGTCCAGGTCAACTGGGAGTAGGTACCCTGTATATTTTGGTGCAGGGAAAGAACAAACAATTAATTTTTTTGTTAGTAAGCTACAGATTTACGGTTATTTGTTTATTTTTCCCGTTATTGGTGCTTTACGACCTTGCATCGTGCCAAATTTTTATCCGCTTATAGGTTAACGGGAAGTATCCTATAGGTTTTGGTCGATGGAGAGAATCAAAAATAATTTTTTGAGTGAATAAACTGCTAATTTATAGTTTTCGGATTTTTCCTTTGCTTGTGCTATAAAGATCTTGCTTCTTGCCAAATTTCATTATTAGGTCTACGGGAAGTATCCTATAGGTTTTGTGTGCATGTTTCCCTTGGAAATATCAAAATATTCGGACATAAACGGCTGTAACTGTTGTTGTGTAACTGTGGTTACGGACTTGAGTATTTAATGTTAATTTCAAATCGACACCTCCACGCGTTTCTGAGAAAAGAGGGTTGACAGACGGACAGACAGACGGACAACAAAGTGATCCTATAGGGGTTCCTTTTTTCTTTTTGATGTACGGAACCCTAAAAGTAGACTTACGCAATATAAAATTGCCAAGTAACTTACCCTCCAGTAAAAGAAAAGACCACCAACTATGGGGGTTTTCTCACTGTGTACCTATGGGGGTTTTGTGCGGAATTGTTACCTTATATTGTTCTACCCTAATATAAGTTAAAACTGATTCAAAATTTCATCCAAATATTTATGTAGATTTTAATGTTTTTTTTGTTGTTCACAGCAAGTCATGAAGTATTTATATTCGGGCGGCTGCACCGGCCTAGATATTCCTGAAACAGATGTTCTGGAAGTTTTGGCTGCAGCATCCTTCTTCCAGCTTTTACCCTTGCAGAGACATTGCGAAGCTCGTGCTGCCAAATCTGTGGACCTCCACAATCTCGTGTCGGTTTACATTCATGCTAAGGTTCGTTAGCAGCAATTGAGTCTTGCTTTTTTTAGACATAACAAAAAAAATGATTGCTTTACTTATCATAATTATTTTGTTTTAAGGTTTATGGCGCAACCCAACTTTTGGAGTACTGCCAAGGTTTTCTACTGCAGAACATGGTGGCATTGCTCACTTATGATGATTCAGTGAAACGACTGCTCTTCGGCAAACGGCTGCCCGGTCACAACGTTCTGGGTGCTCTTCTGTCCACACTGCAAAAAAGAATTGAGGCTCGCAAGAACCAAGCAAAACCTAGGTAGCAGGAGATAAAGCAAATAATGTTTACCTGTTTTATTTAAATCGACTGTTATTTGTACATTTATTTTAATGGTGCCTGTATGTATTAGAATATAGCGAAGTACAAAAATGAATATTTAACGATAATAACGTAAGTTTCAAGTCTACCGTGGTTAATTATGAATCTGGAACGTACCATACGTGCCCTATAGATACGAAAATAACTACGAGGCTAATTATGTTCGTAGTTAACAAGCTTACACTCTGGATACGAAGATGTTTTGAGAAATAATTTTGTTTCATTCTACCTATATTAATATTTAATGAGATAGCCTTCTAAAATTAACATTCAATGGAAAGGTAGAATTAGTGATGATAAGTACTTATGTCATAAAATTGTATTGTCTACTAAACACTTATTTTATAGAACTGTTATTTCCATTTAAAAAAATGTAATTGGTGTTTGAAATAAATGAAACACTAGACACTCATTTTTTTAAGTTTTTGAGCAGAGGAACATTTATTATATAAAAAGTACGGACTTTGTAATTAAATGTAATTAACTTGTTAAATAAAGTTTGTGTTGTTATTACTACATCCTTAATAATGAATATGTGTGTCTGATTCACCTTTTTAACTAGGTGTGTATAAATATTGTATAGTGCCGAAATGTATAAACAATACTTTTAAAATGCCAGACAAACTAATTTTTAACGTACCGAGGGACCCAAAACTGCTGCCCAAAACTGCTGCTACGAAACTCATAATATTACACTCCTACAATACACTCTTTGTAGGTAAATAACTTGAACCGCGTCGAATCGTGGCGTAAGAGTGCCGGCTGCGCTCCGCTCGGTTTGCTCGGCCGAATCAGTGACGTCACACGCACCCGCGTAATTTGATTTTACCAGCAGGAACGGCGTAATGTAAGGTATTACTTAATATACCTACTTATTTGTAAGTAATGGTCCAATTTGGATAATACGAAAAGATACCTAGGTATATCATTCTTACGGCATAAAGAATAACGTGGATCCTAGTTCTATTGAAATTGCTATGACTTTACTGACCATCTGTGAGAGATCTGACATAAACAACTACATATCTATCTAGCTGGGTCTCCGTCCCCAGTGGTGTCCTTCAAAATAGGTAATTACTGTATTGTTCGTTTGTCCGAAGCATTCTTGAATATGCGTTACAGGTATGGAACCCGCGATACAGTAGGTATACCTAATATACTGATAGAATTGAAAGAATACAAATTAAATATCTCTGCTTTCGGTTAAAAATTCCTTAAAAGTCCTTCGGTTATTTATGATGCATTCTGTAAAAAGTTTCACTTTCTTCCTCTTTCAAAAAGGCGTGAAATTGCTTATCTCTCTTTCCTCCCCAAAATATCTCTCAATTTACTAGATTGTCCTGAGCTACTCGGTAAAATAGACATTTATGCCCCGTCCAAAATCACTCGATTTAGTCCTACCATTTCCATTCCTATTGCCGGCACAAACTATAGACAAAGTTCATTTTTATGGCGTACAAGCATCGATCAAAAATTTCCGGCCGGCGGCGGCCCCATACTTGATCGATGCGTACAAGCGATCTTTTTAATAAGCTTTGCAGGCAGACTGATTTAGATCTAGATCTACATATTCTGTACTTACGAGCATCAATTCAGCCAGACAGCGACTGACCAGAATTTACTTTAATAGTGACGTAGGTACTTAGGTTTACATAAATATTATGCAAGTAGGTACATAGTTTATTGCTAATCTTTTTACTCACGTCATTGTCGTTTGAGCTGTTTTATTTTAAGTTCACATTTCATTAGTTAAATTGTCACTATACCTACGTGAAAATCTTTAATTGGCTCTCTGATGTTATTACGTAATTTGATCAAGTTAACGTTTTTGTTTTTATAGTGCGTAAGCCTCGCACTATGGAAAATTTCTAATTTCTAAGAAATCAATTAACACACACACACATTCCCGTAGGTACTGAGGGGAGGACGCGGGTTCAAGTCCCGTCGAAGTCGAAAATTTTTGCGATATTATTTGATTTGATCAAGTTAGTTTAAGCCGTTGATTTTCCAATAAATTAAATAAATAAATAAATGGAAATGGGTTTTAACTACAAAGATGTAAATAAAAAGCTGACAACACATTATGGTTTCTCAAGAGGGTCATGATGTATTGCCTTGCGCACTAATAGTAGGTACCTAAGTAGTATAAAAAGAATTAGAACCAACGAGCCACATGATGCAAACAGGCAACCATACCTGCCATTGAAGAAACCAAACCACAGTGATCGCAGATGTGGGTTAAGATGACAAAAATCAGTTTTTGCGGCCTCACTGAAGATGACGCAAGGACTCGAGATAATCGAAAGGAACTTCGTTCCATCCGGGTGTCCCTTGACACCTCTCAAGTTTTATTTTTTATTTTATTGTACATAGAAAACACCCGGAACAAATATCTGCAGATCGTACAAACATTTTTCCAGGCGGGATTCGAACCCGCCACTTCCTGCGCCGCAGGCGGACCTTCGCCCGTCACGCCACAGACAGAGGTCGTAATTCCGCCACAGACTCATCCATTCGTCGTCATTATAAATGCGAAGTTTGGATGAATGCACGCAAAGGGTGTATGTTTATTTTGTTTTTCTTCACACCACAAGTACTCAACGGATTGGGCTGAAATGTTGTATAATTACATGTAGGTATGTAGGTTTAAACCTAGATTACAGAGGTAAGTATATTTTTATCCCATAAATCAGGATAGAAATAACATTTGAACATTAGGTATATAACGCGTGCAAAGTCGCGGGCAGAAACCAGCTTTTAAAATTAATGTTTTGTTAGTTCCCCGATGAGCCTCATTCATTATCATCTATAGAGGTACGCAATTTGACTTCGCCCACTGCTGGGTACCAACCTATAGGAAAACTCTTGTGCCACTTCACACGGTCCTGCACCAATCTCATCCTGGTTCGCCCCGCGACGTTAGGTATACCGTCCAAGAACAGGATGCGTCGGACTTTCAGCGGTGGATGGGCGCGACGAGCAGATGGGCGGCGGACGTTATCCTCAATTCCTCATACAAACGGATGACCCTACCTCAGGAAAATTCTTTTCCACAGAATTAGGGTAAACAGTTATTGTGGTAGCATTATGATAGATTTGAATCTCAGATTAAATATAGGTAGATCTTCAGCGAGCATGCCGCAGAGCAAGACAAAGTATACGAGGTGGTGGGGGAAAAGTGTTGCCATGCAATTTTCTTACCCCGATTTTAGGTTCCTTATTTCATGTCTTAGTTGGTAGATCGGACTTGCGATTTTCCAGTTAATAAATTTAAAAAATTAAATTATCTGAGCGTCTGGTCGAAGCGAAGCGTGACCCGAGAGCTGGTGAGTATCAGGCACAGCGCATCAGCATTGCCATACAGCGCGGCAATGCAGCCAGCGTCTTGGGGACGCTTCCGACTGGTATTGATATTGATCAGTTGAGCTACCTGCAATAGTCTGAAGATAGCTCAATTGTGTCAATTGTAAATACTAGTATAATTTTCTATTTTGTGAATAAAGGCTATTGCTAGGTCATAACTATCTATAAAGCTAAATTATAATTATACAAGTAAGTATCACAATGTGAACCCTGTTTGGCGTTACAAGTGGAAGGCAGACCGAGGTTGTTTTTGGTAGGTAAATATAATTATGAAGGTATTAAGGTGAGTAGTACAGATAGAGAAACAAGTGTTTTTGTTTTAAAATAATCAATATTTATTACAATAATTAACGTTTATAAATTTTACAGTTTAAATTAGTCTTCAACATCTTAATCATAAAATCACAGTTTAATTATAAATGTCTTAGTTATATTACCTATACAATAACATTTACATAAATTAATAACACTTTCAAAAAAAATGGTTACTTACGAACGTAACATCGTATATTTGCTAAAAAATAGTAATGTTGCTATCTAAAAAGTACTTAACTTTCATTGTACTTGCGTATAGGTACTTAAACCTAGTTAGTCACAGCTTTTTTTTTAATTAAAAAATATACACGCATTTACACAGAAGCATTTAAAATATCGCAGAATCATTATAAAAATCACAGAATCATTTTAAAATTAGCATACCAATTTCTACAAGAACCTACTTAAGATATTTTTTTTCTTATTTATATGGGACAGTTAGATTAGATTTGGACAGTTGAATTAGATTAAGTACAAAAATCACAGAATCATTACAAAAAAATTTATTACGAAGATTTTTTAGGTTCCCAATCTTTGCGACCCGTTGCTTTGATCCAATGCAAACGTAATTCTTTATCTTCGGGAAATCTGTAACAAATAAAAACACAAAATTATAAATGCGAAAGTGTGGATGAATGGATGGATGTTTGTTATAGTTGTTCTATCTCACGAAGTCCGATGGGCTATGTGTGTCATAGCAACAACTTACATATTACCTCTTCACGCCAAAACTACTGAACGGATCGGGATGAAATTTTGTATACAGGTAAGTAATTCTAATCCTGGAATCTAACATCTATGTTAGATTCCAGGATTTATATAAAAAGCCTATAGGCTTTTTATCCCACAAATCAGTTGCTATGGGATAGGAATGGCCTTTAAACGTTTCCATAGAAACAACGCGTGCGAAGCCGCGGGCATAAACTATTTTGCTATGCATAGCGAGCTACATTATCTATAAAATAGCTATGTAGGTACCTATTAAAAAATATTTCGATGCGCCATTCGGGGAATTTTATCATCGGGTGCAGGCAACCCTAAATTTTCACAATTACAAGTTAGATGAACTAAAACTAGCATAAAACATAATGTTTGAGCCTTGTGTGTATGTAAATCTATGAAACTGTAAATTTTGAACCTTTTTGTAGTCAAAAGAACTTGTACTTACGAGTGGAATGATATATTCGGCACTTTTTCTTCACTATCACTTCTACATGCAAAAACGCTGCACCGCACCATATTTGTCTCTCTTTTTTATTGTTTTTAGCTGCGGGAATGTCCACATAAACACATTGATCACATTCAAACATAAAAAACAAAAGTTTAGAACTTTTAAAACTTTTTTCACCAGTCTCGTGTCGAGCTCCGTCGATGACAAAGGAAATTTATTTAGCACATGGAACAATGCAAAAACCGGCACGCTGGATGAGATAGAGAGCTAATCGTCCTATTTCATTTCTTCTTAGGCTTTAGGCATAAGTCGTTCTCTCTTTAGTGTGAATGCGATGGCAATTGCGCGAGTTCTATAGGTTTCTCTTTCTACGATTTGAATATTTATGGTTGAGGTTTTGAAAGTTTCTGTCAAAGTCACTGTCATTGTGTTGGAAGGAAGGAAAAAAAAATAAAAAAAATCAGTTTATCTATGACACGCTAAAAAGTGGTGTGATGTGTGTGATAAAGTAGTTTTGCAAATTTTTGGCTAAAATTCAATAAAATCTATTGAATGTTCTTATGTTATGTGTAAAGTTATGTCGTGACAGTGAAAATGCAGTTCTTGAAAGAAAGAATACTCAACGCTGCACAGTTGAAAAGACTTAGTGAACATAAATATTCGTGCACCAGCGCCAGCCTCCTAGATGCATGGCTCCAACCCTGGTGGTGCTGGCTAGTGTCTAAAACGCCACTATGGCTCGCGCCGAATCTCATCACAATCTTAGGTCTAATAATAAATATAGTAACCACACTTATTTTAGTATGGTGAGTACCCATTCAAGTTGGCTAAGTACAGTTTGTTATTATAGTGCGTAACCCCACACTAAGGGTAATTTCTAAGAAATCAAATAATATCGCAAAAATTTTCGACTTCGACGGGACTTGAACCCGCGTCCTCCCCTCAGTACGGGGATGTGATAACCAACTACACCACGAAGTCAAGTGACGTGGGAGTCGAAAATCTCTGCGACTTCCTACGGTCTCTAGCGCCGTTAGCTCCACCTACAGGGGAAACATTGAAGTTTATCCAATCCTGTTCAAAGACTAAAGTTACATTTAGTTCGTTTGACGAGAGGTGTCGCGTAGCTTAATTCTAAGGTTTTTTGTTATTATAGTGCGTAACCCCACACTAAGGGTAATTTCTAAGAAATCAAATAATATCGCAAAAATTTTTTTTTTCGACTTCGACGGGACTTGAACCCGCGTCCTCCCCTCAGTACGGGGATGTGATAACCAACTACACCACGAAGTCAAGTGACGTGGGAGTCGAAAATCTCTGCGACTTAAAAATTTTTGCGATATTATTTGATTTCTTAGAAATTACCCTTAGTGTGGGGTTACGCACTATAATAACAAAAAACCTTAGAATTAAGCTACGCGACACCTCTCGTCAAACGAACTAAATGTAACTTTAGTCTTTGAACAGGATTGGATAAACTTCAATGTTTCCCCTGTAGGTGGAGCTAACGGCGCTAGAGACCGTAGGAAGTCGCAGAGATTTTCGACTCCCACGTCACTTGACTTCGTGGTGTAGTTGGTTATCACATCCCCGTACTGAGGGGAGGACGCGGGTTCAAGTCCCGTCGAAGTCGAAAATTTTTGCGATATTATTTGATTTCTTAGAAATTACCCTTAGTGTGGGGTTACGCACTATAATAACAAAAAACCTTAGAATTAAGCTACGCGACACCTCTCGTCAAACGAACTAAATGTAACTTTAGTCTTTGAACAGGATTGGATAAACTTCAATGTTTCCCCTGTAGGTGGAGCTAACGGCGCTAGAGACCGTAGGAAGTCGCAGAGATTTTCGACTCCCACGTCACTTGACTTCGTGGTGTAGTTGGTTATCACATCCCCGTACTGAGGGGAGGACGCGGGTTCAAGTCCCGTCGAAGTCGAAAATTTTTGCGATATTATTTGATTTCTTAGAAGTACAGTTTGAGTATCATACCGTAACGACTTTCATTTTTGGCTTTATGGCTGTATCTTGCTCCAAGCCAAGCCAAGTACTTTCGCGCTCTAAACATTAGCTAAAGCTCATTGTTTACGTTGGACTGCTATCTTGCCATTAGCCGTCGAAATCGCGCCACTGTCTCTATAAGTAGGTAGGTAAGTACCCAAGAGATTAGCAGTCCACTGTGTCTTGTTCCTCGACTCAGCTGAGCTATCTGTCTGTGGTGTCTGGTACTACAGCTGATATAACCCTGTCTGTCCTATGCTTATAACCATTTGTTTCATTATGGACACAGTGAAATAAGGTTAGCTAACATGACAGTGAAACTGCGCTTGTTGATGCAACCCCGAATGAAAACCATCTTTAAATTAAAACTGGCTCGAATTCATGATGTTAAAAGTGAGATCAATTTGCATACAAAATCCTGAATCATCCAACATTTAATCATTATGTTTAGCACCAACCTTTAGGAAAGCATCGGCAAAGCATAAAAAAGAAGAATAAAGATAGTAACTTGATTCATGAACAAGGATATGGGCTAATGTCAACTAGTGCTTGTAAAATCACAACAACATTGCATCTGTGTGACATCATTACACCCCATTCTTATTTCCTCAAAATAAGTTAGTAGACCCAACAATGCTCCATTCACTGAGACATGTCATAATATACCGACACTGGAACTAACAAAACATAAACAAATACCTACATAGGTAGTATGATTGTGTTAATAGACTTATTTGTGTTTTGTCCTGTGTTAGATAACAAGTTGTAAACTCATTAGACAAAACTATGTATAGTTTAAGCTGAGACTAAGACCAATGTGATACTGAAGGTTACCACAGAAACATGCCATAATATTCCTTTTTTCACTGAGACCGCCAGACCAATAAGGACCAATAACCAGACCAAAGTGCACCACCATGTCTAATCGTGCGGTGCGACCTGCAGGGGCAGGCGGCATTTATTATGACTCGCAGAACTAGATATGTTTTTTGTTATGGGCAATCAATGTTTCAAGTGTTCTTTACAATAGTAAAGCTTAGCATGGTCAGCTGGATTACAATAAAATCATTTTTGTTTCTAGGCCATCTCTCTCTCACCTCAACCTCACCTCAACAGCCTCTATTGGTCCACTGCTGGACACAAGCCTCCCCCTGATAAGTGCCTTTAGGCTGTTATCTCATGGGGGATAATGCCCACAATCCTCACACTGGGCATGCAGGTCAGGGATCGCAGTTCAGTGTTAGTTGTTCTACAGGCAGGCGCTGCTGCCCATCCCCAATGAATATCACTTAGTCGCCTCTTACGACACCCGCAGGAAGAGTTGGGGTGGTGCAAATTCTAAGCCCCGCCCCCGCACTGCATGTATACTTCTTCTTCTTTCTGTATACTTCATACTTGTTTAGAGTAAGATCCCACACCGATGCGATCCTATATACAGAGTGTACTGTTCCCTTGCAGGTACAGTCCAGACGCGCGGCAGGTGCCCCCGCGATGGGCGTGCGCTCTGTGCGCGCTAGGAGTATTCATATACCAGAGCCTCGATGCCATCGACGGCAAGCAGGCGCGGCGGACGGGCTCGCAGTCCCCGCTGGGAGAGCTGTTCGACCACGGCTGTGATAGCATCTCCACGGTGTTCATAGCTCTGGGGGCGTGCACGGCTGTCAAGCTGGGCGAGTATCCTACGTGGATGTTCTTCCAGGTTGGTTGTGATTATTACTAGAGACTAGCTATGATCCCAATTCTTAGTCAAGGAATTGCAATCTGCACTGACATTTCACATGGGAATGTATTGTGCATCATTCTCCAGCTTGCTTCTTCAAGTCTAGTGAAGACAAGTTATGTTATGAAGTTATGATAATTATGTAAAGGAGTAATTTCAAATAGCTTTAATGTTCCCAAGTTATCAAGATTATCAGATGTGAGTGTTGCTGATGAAATCAACAGATGCCATTAACGAGTTTCCGAGCATAATAGTTTTGATTGATAACATACATATTTCTAAACTAGATTTATAGCAGTATAATTCAGTAATTCATTATATTCCTTACTCAGATGTTTAGTATGTTAAGTCTCCTTCGCTTATTTTATTAGATCAATTTATTGTTGCCTTATTAATTATAAACCTACATGCTAATAAGAAACTGCGCAAATGAGGCGACAATGAATCGCAAACGGCCCCGCGGTCGCCGGTGTCGCCGCGGTCGCTCGGAGGTGTGTCGTATCGACATTCAATACGCGACACTGCAGGGGATCATTATCTTTATTATCCGATAACGTCACATAATGCTAATGGATTCACCAGAGATTTACGCGTTTACTGCTTATGTAATAAAATCTAGCTAGCCTGATTGTTTCGTAATAAAAACATCTACCTAGACCTACGCTTAGACGGTTTTTCAGCACTCACCAGCCAGCATAGATACGTCCGCATGTGAACGTGTCGGTAGTCCTTGTTGAACCTTATTATTGGATCTACTGGTGATTTCTACTTGGATTTGTTATTGTCAATAAACGCGTTAAAAACTAAATGACTATGATTATTGATGATTACCTATTAACGAGCCTTGTTGCGAAATCGACAAGGTCGTAGTGAGCTATTTAGCGGCTATTATTGATGGGTAATTGTCCTTCACGTTGCGTGCTCTAGTATAGTATTCTATAGCGTATGGTATAGCATGTCCTACATATTATCAAACAAAGTGCCCCGCCGCGTCTGTTTGTATAAACGCGATAAACTCAAAAGCTACCGAACGGATTTTCATACCGCTTACACCAATAAAAATATATATAATTATATATTGCTGGACAATCCACACAGCATCATCTAGCCCCAAGCTAAGCAGAGCGTGTAGTATGGGTACCTACTAGATGACTGATAGGTATGCTTATTACAATATTTTTATATTGTATATAAAGTACATAAAAAATACCCAGAACACCCGTAACAAACATTTGCAGATCGTACAAACATTTGTGCAACAGTCGGGAATCGAACCCGCTACCTCCTGCATCGCAGGTGGACCTTCGACCACTGCGCCACATCGGTCGTCAATGGACGGAGTGATTCATGTCATGAGGAAGATTTTGGTGAATTCATTAGGGGCAAGGCAACTAAATTAACTGATATATGACGAATATAAGTATGTCCAAGATGTCGGAAAAGATCATGCATGCCGACTGGGAGCTTTGCCCGCGTGAGCGCCGCGCCGTGCGAAGACGGGGCGGGTTGCTAGTTAGTATTAATGAAAATCCCAGACTTCCAATCACGGCTATTTAGTGGTCATATTACAAGGGCGGATCCAGCTGTCAAGTTAGGGGGGGGTCATACAGTCAAAATCTAGTCAGGACGGGCTACAACGTGAAAAAAGTAATAAATGTAGTTAAAAAGAAAACGTGGGCAAAGGCGTCCCCCACCCCCAAATCCTTCGATTTGGGGGTGGGGGATGCCTTTGCCCAGCAGTTGGACGAATTTTGCAGGCGAAAAAGAAATTACTACTTATTTAAAATTCGTAAATCATTTCCTTAACAGGACTCTGAAACGTGTTAGATATTCAAATGATTTGTGTTAAAGTGGGAAATCGAAGTGACCCCTTGGATTTTTATTTAGAGTTTTATTCAAAATTATTCTTATTAAATTACAAAAAGTAGTTGTCTCTTTTGTTTTCTTGCGAAACGAGTAATTAGTAATTACTTCTTCCATCTCAATAGGTATTGTTTTGTGCACATGGAGATGGAGAAGCGCTAGCCCAGCTATGCAGTTTTCTGCCAGGGATGTGCATGACCACATTCTGGTTTGTCACGGACCAGTACTAACTGTTTGGTGATGAAAACTATAGCAAGCCGTAGCCAGAAATTCATTGGTGGGGGACGGGGGCGTCGCCACCGAGCACCGTACTTACAAACTTTACCGGCGAGCGAAGCGAGCCGCGAAAGTTATGTACCTTGATAGATTTTTGTAATTAGTAAGCGGTGGTGGGGAAGATGACCTGAAAATGGGGGCCCTGGCCCAAATCAAGCAGAAAATACTGGTTAGCGGCGAGCGGAGCGAGCCGCGATTTTTTTTTGGATATTGTTGAGTTATTCCCTCCACTTTAAAAGGGAGCCAAGCTCTGCCCTCAATCGAGACCAAAGAAATGTTACCTATTAGAAGGTAACATTTCTTCGATAATGTAAAATATCTTCGATTCTATCATTTTTCTAAGTTCACTTTAATGAAAACTTCAGGAGTTCTGCTTCTGAAAATTATAAAAATCATAGGGACAATCCTTCGTTTTTCTACAACTCAATGCACGCTAGTCGATTTCTAATCTAAATTGCTTTATAGGTGTTTGAATCAATACAAATTCAACGCTCATAATCTCAGATTTCAAAAATTTTCAAAGACCGTTTTCATGAAATTTCTGAAATGTTCTGTATCTGAAAGTATACAAATCACGAGAACAAACCTGTGTTTGTCTTAAACCTGATGCATGCTATTGGAACTCCGATAAAACTTGCTCTACTGGTGTTAGAATCATTACACTTTCGACGAGAATATCTTTGATTCTGTCATTTTTCTAAGTATGTTTTCATGAACATTTCAGAAGTTCTGCTTCTTAAAAGTATCAAAATCAAATCTTCTATTGTCTACAACTCAATGCACGCTAATATAACTCTAATCAAAATTGATTTACAGGTGTTTGAGTCAATAAAAATTCAACGCACAGTCTCAGATTTGGTGATTTTTCAAACCTGTGTTTGTCTTACACCCGATGCATGGTATAGGAACTCCGATAAAATTTGCAAGACAGTTTTGAATAAAAATTTCAGGAGTACAGTTATTAAAATATGTCAAAAACATACGAACAAACCTTTTTTGTCTTAATCTCAATGCAGTATATTTTAACAGTGGTTTGCGCTGGTCTAAGGAATATTGTGTCACAACTACGACTCGAACAGAAATGTACCTACTTGATCATATCTTTAAATTAAGTAAAATCTATATTGTATATAATAGAAGAGAAGAGAAAAGAAAATTGGCTCATCAAGAGATCTCTGAAACTACAAAAGCTACGAAGCTGAAATTTTGCATGGAGGTTCCTTTCAGGACATAGGCACCCGCTAAGAACGGATTTTTGGAAATTCGTATTCTAAGGGGTCAAAGGACATTTTTATAATAACTTCAGAACCGTAACTATTGTCCCTTCAAAATTTGCAGCGTAGAAAGATGACTTAAAACGGGTCGGTCGTCGTCGTCGTGACGTGCACGTCGTCGCTGCAGTCGCGCGCGATTTTAATATTTGTGTGTAATAATTATTGGATTTAAATGTCGTATTTAACGGAGTGGCTTTGACTTGTGTTGGTTGAGAGAATAAAGTACTCGTGTTTTCGTAATACGAACCCAGCAAATTGTTCTAAGTATACTAGTTTGCCCTTTACCACCATACAAAGTACCTACCTAGACCCAGCCAAAGGGGGGGGGGGGGGTCATGACCCCCATGACCCCCCCCCCTGGATCCGCGCTTGTCATATTATGACCACTAAATAGCGATAGAGGGCTTATTCCAATAATCCCCTGCCATAATCCCCTGCGAAGGGGATTCCTGGACTTTTTGTCCAGAAATCCCCTGCCGACTCAGAGAGAAGACGCACAGGGGATTTATGGACAAGAGTTCCAGAAATCCCCTGATCCACTTATTTACACCGTAAGTAGTTGTTCGTTCTTGAAATAATCAAATGCAAACAACTAAGTAACCTAACCTTACAAGTAGAACATACCAAAATATTAACATTGCATTCAGGAATTTTCGACTCACAATAGGGTTTCAGCTGATTTCGAGTAGTTTTTTTACGATGTTTTTTCGTCCCATTATTTTGATCCATTAATAGGACCACGAGGGAGAACTACTCCTCGTAGTCCCATTAGAATGTGCTGTTATGGAAGGGGGGGGGGGCGAAATACGGTAAATTTTATCGACAAATCACTATCCCTTTTTTTTTTCTCTCTCCATGATAAAATGGCAGCCATTTTGTTTTCTGTTGCCTCGAAGCACGGGTGCTTGTACTGATTAAGATATAGCTACCCATGTAAAGGTCTTAGGAAGACGATGGAGGACTCATTTGATAGCCAATAATGTAGACAATAAAGCAATGTTAACATTGTTGCAATTTCTATTTTATAATAGAAGAAAAGAGAATTTACAAAACAAAAAAAACTGTTTCTCTTAACATTTTTTTTTTTGAAATTATTAGCCTTTTCATAAAATCGAAACTGTTAAGCTACATGTTTTTTGTTTTTGAACGATAGTACAAAATGTGTGCTTCAAAATAAGTCTTGGATCTTAGCCCTAAGTAAGATAGTTTAGAAGTTATGACGGTTTGAAAATGACCCTTGAAAGCTTGAATATCCCGCTATGATCCGACGCGCTACACAACATGTGTCAATTAGAGCAACAGCTTGTTTGCAACACCATTTTGAATCGTGGCTGTAACCTTTGTATTGATTTTGATAGTCAAATCATCTAAATACCGAATCGATTTATTTTGTTTTCCTTTTGGACTCCAGGATTTAGAGACACTTACCATTTTTAAATCGTCATAACTTCTAAATTATCTTATTTAGGGCTAAGATGCAGACTTATTTTGAAGCACACATTCTGTACTATCGTTCAGTAACAAAAAACATGTAGCTTGACAGTTTCGATTTTATAAAAAGCTAATAATTTCAAAAAAAAATGTTAAAAAATACTTTTATTTTGTTTGATAAATTTTCTTTTATTTTATTATAAAATAGAAATTGCAACAATGTTAACATTGCTTTATTGTCTACCTACATTATGGGCTATGAAATGAGTCCTCTATCGTTTTCCTAAGACCTCTACATGGGTAGCTATACCTTAATCAGTACTAGCACCCGTGCTTCGAGGCAACAGAAAACAAAATGGCTGCCATTTTATCATGGAGAGAGAAAAAAAAATAGGGATAGTGATTTGTCGATAAAATTTACCGTACTTCACCCCCCAAAGTCTTCGACACCGGTGACCGGACACATTGTATATTTTCTGCATGGATACACGTCCAACAAGCGTTTCGTTCAATAAGCAGTTCGTCAGGAAACCATGCGCAGTTCGTCCAGTTCTTACGAATTAATTTTATATTGTTCCATACATTTATGAAAAATGACAATGAATTCCAAATAAGATATCAAAAATCCTGATCCTGATATCAAAAATGACAGTGGATGTCAAAAATGACAGCGGATATCAAAAATGACACCTGATGTCAGAAAAAGACTGTTACAGTCAGTTAGAATCGAGCAAAAATGACAGGTTATATTAAAATGAAACGGATATTATTCTAGACTAGTGCTAGACTTTCAGTTAGTGGCTCAGATGAAAGGTTGGCACCAAAGTCAAGGAAGAGTAGTTTCAGAGTTGTGGCCGTTTCAAGTTTGACAGCTGTCATCGAAAATGTAGACCACTTCAATAGCTATGTGCGTTGCCCCGCTGTATAGCAATGCTGATGCGCTGCGCCAGATATTCACCAGTTCTCGGGTCACGCGTCGCTTCGACCAAACGGATTTCCTCAGAAGATGGGAAGGCGCAAGTGTGTCGACTGTAGCGTCCCACACAATGAGCCACCCCAACTCCCATGGAACTAGTGTCATACCGTCGGGCCTCTTACCATCATCACGCAACAGACCATTCGGTTCGAGAATAGATGGTATGTTAGCGGTGACAAAGGCCCGCCGGACTTGGTGAGATAGAACAACTATACCAATTTTCGTAGTTTTTGTTTTAATGTTATCATTTTGGTATGTTCTTAGCTTAGGTTACTTAGTTGTTTGCATTTGATTATTTCAAGAACGAACAACTACTTTCGGTGTAAATAAGTGGATCAGGGGATTTCTGGAACTCTTGTCCACAAATCCCCTGTGCGTCTTCTCTTTGAGCCGGCAGGGGATTTCTGGACAAAAAGTCCAGGAATCCCCTTCGCAGGGGATTATGGCAGGGGATTATTGGAATAAGCCCGATAGAGGTCTCGCAAGAGCAAAATGCCATTCCGTTAGGTATGCAAATAAAATCGAGATTATTGCTAGTTTAGTTGGAACACCTCTCGGTGCAACGACCTACCTACGCGACGGCGCTTGCCTTGAGCTTGAGCTACGAATGCCGTAATATCAAAAATCCTTGCAACGGGACTGTTGTGACTCACGAGATATAAAAGTGGTTACGCCAAGAAATTATATCCGGTTCTCCGGCACAACGTCCTTGTCGCATTTTCGTCAGAGACCGTTTACAGTGATATCTTATTTAGAATCGTAAAAGGGCGATTTAAACCATAAACAAAATTTTTTACTTAGATGAAAGAAAACTTTTGGCATGTGTTTGTTCATTTTCATATTAAATTATCATAATTAACGCCACGATTAGCCTGTATCTTGCCTTTCCTTTATGCAACTATGATTCACGATTGATTGGCCATATGCCATTTTTAATGTTCATGATGACAGACACATTTCATTTCGCTCTTCTGTAAGAAAGTCCTTTTCGATATGGTCTCGACAGATCGTCGATAGAACTCGGTTCTTCGCGTACTAAGTTACCTATTTCTGACGATGCGATGTGTAGCAGTAGAGACATACTTTGCAGCAGGTAGAGGCGTGTCACGATCACTCAGTATCTGTAGTAAACGAGGCATATCGACCTAGTAACTGTACGCTCGACGAGTAATGTCGACATTCCACGCCAGTGGTCCCTTAGCAGTGTTTCCTCTATTACCAATCGAAATTAGGCCATTGATACACATTGTCTCTAAGTAACAATTGTCTACGACTTGCAGTTACTCGGATAATTGACGCAAGGCTTCCTCGCTGACATTCAAACATGGACCACCTATGTAGATACGGCAAGTTAGCGCATAGCTGTGTGTGTTAGAATACCGCACTGGGTACTTCCCATTGAATGTAGCGATGTTGATCTCCATCTATTACGACCTGTTCGTCGACGAAAGTACTTTCGTTTAATTTCGGTAACCTAATTTTCATATGGTAATTTGAATGTATTAATCTTCAATAAAAACAGATAAGTTCGTTAAATATAGGCACATAAGAAGTCAATAAGTTCGGACCGATAATGTCTTAGGTAGGTTTCGTAAGAAGACGTTGGATATTTTCTCAATTTGTACCACAGCACGACAAAGTTACGTAAATCCAAACTTCGCACAGGTGCAGACTGGTTGTCACTTGATTGATGTGTTATCGTCATTGATTTAATATATATTAACCAAAATCGCGAAAATGATGTACTCGCTGGGTGTCGAATAACTGATAAGGATATAATATCAGTTACCAATTCAACTGACCTAGTTATCAACCAAATTTACGCAGAAATGTTTACTATCACAACGTCATTCAGTTTAATGTTCATCGTTGCACTATCCCTTAATAGCGCCTTTGGTTTTGCCTCATTTCCCGACTGCGTAATAATTAATTGCGACTTTCCTCCAGCAACGGCTTAGCGACCAAACCAAACAAAACTCCTGCCAACTCTCTGTAATCTTTCGCGCATCTTTGGGTAATGATCTCCAAGCTAGTCTTTATAAGAGTATTTTCATTTGGGAAGGCTGCCAACCCTCGGCCCGCCTAGACGCTGCAGCGCTGCTCAGATTATGGAGGCGAGCCAACCACACTATTGTGTGTTTAGTGTTTTCCTAAATGTGTGCAATGGTTTATGATTCTGTCATCATGGTCACCATGGTATGCCGGAATCGTCTAATGTTGAGCATGGCCTTGCATCAAAATTACATTTGTTTGATTTACGTTTTTAAATTTAATCATATTATCATAAGTATACACATTGTATTAGGTATATTATAATATACAGTATTTATTTAGCAAGAGCTGGGTTGTCTTCTCAAAAACATGAAAAACTGCAGAAGACTTAAAAAGACTTGATTATCATTTGCCTCTTTAGTAACGATTGCAACATTAAAGTGAACGAACTTGATATAAGGAAATTGATGTAGCATCATAATCATGACTCATGAGTTTTATCTCGCGCAGACGTCTCACTCACAGAATGACATCTCATGGTCGTTTGCGGCACTTGCTAGATTTGTTACAAAACTATCACTTTGGCACTATCATTTTGATTTAGTATCAGAATCGATAAGGATTTATGATTACTTTACATTGATTTATTTCTGCGTGCTTACTTCGCGCGGTTTTGTCCAGGATGTAAAGTTCCAGATTTTAAACCGGTTTTTCCAGAAATTATGACTTTTTCGCGCATGTGACAAGGTTTCGCCTAATTTTACGGGGCTTAATATTTACGCCCTGCGTGATCGTCAACAAAAAAATTATATAATGTGTACAAACATTTCGGTATTCTTAACTGAATCAATATGTTCTGGGTAAACAAACGAATTCCTAATAATGTTTTAATCAACTCCAATAGAGAATGGCTTAGAACAAGAAGTAGGTAAACTTCTTCTGGGAAAGCATGCTCCATCTTAGGCCACATCTTCACATATTTTAAGTGAGTTGGTGGCCAAACGTTTGACCATTATCAAAAAAAAAAGAAGCACACGGTTGCGTACATTGACTCCTTCAAAAATCTTGGCAGCATATGTTGTGTAATGTTAGCAACGTTGGCATTGAAATTGTAATTTCAGTTTCTTTCTACCAACAAACAATAATGAAATGAAAATCTGTCCGTTCTACATTTAAAGAGGTTTCAATCATGGCATTTGAACATGAAAAAACGAGGAAAAATACCCCAGGTCACCTAATTACAGTCAATTGACTTTGCCCTTTATGACCTACAGCTTCTGTGGAAAATCTCATAATCACGATGACACGAACCGTTCGTCTCAAACAACTACTATTAGTTAGAGGCGGTTCTTTCAGCCTCATTATATATTTCAGCCTCTCGTCCTCAGATACAAGGAAGTCTTCCCACATAAAACCATTCATCAGTAGGCGTAACTTAGCGTTTTGAGCATTATTTGGTTTGCCCGAGATCACTTCCCTCTCGATAGCGCAGAGCCTAAGTTATAATAATGCATAATTTCAATGGCCTTAGCCATTGAAATTATGCAGAGGTCCTCTCTCAATAAACAACATTTTGGTTAGGTATCTCAGAACATTATTGGTCTCTATAGAGATGCTGTAATTGGAAATCTTCTTGAAATCTTTATACTTAAGTACTTTTGTAGCGTAGTAAGCAGCCTGGTATTTTCAACCGACGAAAAACAAAAAGAGGCGGTTCTTAATAAGGCTGGATGTTTTTTGTGTAATGTTACTCGATATCTTCGCATATTGGTGTCCAATTTTGCTGAGTTTTTTATTTTGTACAGAGAATTATCCTGAGGTGGTCTCTTTTATTTCCGAGTAATTACTATTTATTCCGTAAAACCTCAATCACTGCATAAATATTCCGAAATTTGAAATCGGTTATTAGTTGATGTAGAAAGATCGAATTATTTCGTCTAACATCATAATCTTCTCCCGTTTTCCAGTGTTTCTGCGCAATGACATTGTTCTACTGTGCGCACTGGCAGGCCTACGTGACGGGAACCCTCAAGATGGGCCGCATCGACGTCACGGAGGCCCAGTACTCCATCATCCTCATCCACATGGTGTCCGCCATTCTCGGACCAGATTTCTGGGGCACTCAGGTAATGCTGTCTACACGGAGCTGCACATCTTTCCATACTAGATTTATAGAGTTTGTAAAATACAGAGTTGTGACCGCTTTCAATGATTTTGTGTATCGGTTTAAATTTTTGTCTATCGAAATGATTCGCAGTGTCAAAATTTAACTGGTGATCAGCAAATCGATCCGTGGATAGATTATTGGATTCGGTCGTGGTTTACGTTGTGTAAGGTAAAACAGCAGCCGAAATAAGAAGCCGTTTGAAAACATTTTATTTTATTTTTTATATTATTTTTGAACTTGTGTGTGACGGTAGAATTTTGGCTGCTGAGTTACTATTAACATTTTAAGTCTACTGCGAAAAAATCTCTTAAATACAATATATAAATTTGATCTCAAGATGTAACTGTCGATTTTCGCAGTAGACTATACTGTCATAACGTAGATAATAGTGCTAGGTAAGTGTGGCCAAGCACATAAATGTTTCACCACCACGATGTGTGACGTTATTAGAGGCTCCACAATGTGTTTCACAATTATAAAATCAACAGAAACTTTACAAAAGTGTTTAAAAATACCCACATGACTATACAATGATATTTAGCTATTAATTAACTAACAATACTGTTTATTATGCGTTTTTATATGTATCTAATATAAATTTAAATTTCCCTCCTTACCTAATTATAATCGCTGGTGTGGACCGAACGAAAACAATCCAAACAATGCTATTAATAAGTATGTACTATAAAACGTACGGAAAATATGGAAATGCGAACTGTCGTTGCTCATCTCTGTAAGCGATAAGAACAGTCGCTCAATTCTTTAATCATAAGTACACAATAATACTTTTCTAATGGCATAAAGTTAGATTTTTAACCAATAATAAGCATTGACGTTAACTGCCTTGCCAGCGTTTAATCAAGATGGCAATTCTACTGGTAAACAGTCAATTAAATACTAAATTTTATAATATTACACTAAATTTAAAATCACCTGTGCAAAGAGCATCGTTTTGGTGAATCAAAATCGCTGATCACTATCTTTTAAGCAAGCTTTCTAAGATTTAAAAACCCTACAGATCAAAAAGTTTTTATCAAATGGCAAAGTATCTTAGCTCTTTGACTGAGAGCAGAGTTATGCAGATCAATCTGACTGAGTCGTGTTCCCAAATTGTACAATAGTTAGTTAGAAATAAATAGTAGAGTCACATTTTCTTAAAACAAGAGCTGTGCAGATTAGATCTGACTAAAATAAACCATTAAATTCAAAAATGCGTTATTTCTATAAGTAACATAAATAAATGTTTGGAAAAGTAATATTTCTTATCGAATCTACTTACGCTGCCCCAACTGAAAGCAGCTTTGTGACACGACCTTTTCTATCGTAGAATAATAGAGTCTCTGTCTAAAATAAAAGCCAGATACTATCAGAGTGAACTTAAATGGTGTCCCCAACGAATAGTTAGAGTAGTCTATACTAATATTATAAAGAGGAAAGGTTTGATTTTTTGTTTGTTTGTTTGTATGAATTGAATAGGCTCCGAAACTACTGGACCGATTTGAAAAATTCTTTCACCGTTAGGAAGCTTACTTTTCAGGGAGTGACATAGGCTATATTTTATCCCGGAATTCCCACGGGAACGGGAACTACGCGGGTGAAACCGCGAGGCGATCGTCTAGTAGTAGATAATTGTCTAAAAGGCAGAGGTATGGTAGGTGTCTGGAGGCATCGAGTACCGGCACTCCCTGGCGCTGTGCGCGGCCGGGGGCACGGCGCTGTCGGCCGCGGCGCTGGCCTCCGCCATCGGCTGCGGCGGCGTCGGCAAGAACGGCTCCACCGTCGCTGTGAGCTAACAGCCGAGCCGGCAAGGGACGGTTGAGCACACCAGACTAATTTGTTATAAAAATATATCCGTAAAACCGTAGAAAACGCTTCGAGAAAATCTAATTTTAAAAGAATACTATAAAATCTAGTGATATGACATTTTAAACTCAACCTGCTTTATTGCGATAGGAATAGGACTGTAAAAAGACAATTTGAAAACTAAAAAATACTAGTAAATAATGATAGCTATTGTTGACTCTGTTCAATTTAATCATTTTATGCAAAGAAGCGAAAATAATCACATGTTGTTAGCGAATATTTTTCGAGTTGTATAGCCATTGTCAAAGCCTTTAATCAATTGAGAAAATGGGAAATTCGTAGTTGATGTAAAATTAAAGCCGTGGCAACAAAAAAGAAATTGACAAACACAAAAAGTATGTGATTAAAATGATTTTTAATCATTTTTGCCCGTAACTTCCTAAAAGTACCTAATACTAGTTAGGTACTTTTAACGTAACCGATCATTTATGAAAGTTATTTTAGTGATGCTCATCTTTAGAAGCAAGTGCCTGAAACACAGTAAATTAAATGACAATAGCACCTCGCGAGCGTATAATATAATGTGTCTGTAGATAAATTCGTTGACGTAACAAGTGAATTGAATAAACAAGCGATAATGCCCTTCCAATACATATTCATTGCTAGATATTTAACCGTAAAATGATTGTAAAGTTTGTACAAAATTATGCTGACAAATAAATGGAGTGACCCGAAATTTGTAAATTAACAACAAATATATTTCCCTTTGTAAATTAAAATAAACCTCCTGCTGACCGTCCCATGCCGTCTTTAGTGCTTCTAAATCTTCAGGACTTCGAATTGGGTTGAATCGTTATCAGTTCATCGGTTGATTTAACATAGCGATACTTTCTATTGGCATCTCTTAGTATTTGACATTTACACACGAATTTTCTACTAATAACAATGAAAACCCATTGGAGGGAATTTACTAAAATACGTCCTTTGATTAGTATTGATTTAATTGTATTTATATAAATATTTGTGTAGAATTATTTAACAATAGTACTCACTTATTTTCATTTTAGTATTTCTAAATAAAGCAGTAAAAACAGTAAAATGTTTCGTAGTCGTGTTACCCGCTTAATTATCCTTTTAACTTTGTCATGAAGTCGTGTAACCAACCTGCTCATAGTAAAATCAATACTGATCAAACCAATTTAACAAATATATTGCTTTAATTTCCGTGTGTAAATGCGTATCTCTCCTCTCGCTTCTGTTGACTGAGATACAGTTGATTCCATCGCTTATCATGTGGGTTTTTTTAATGGCATGTATTTAAAATTCCACCGTACGTCCTTCGACACATTGGATTATGCTCACTGTTTTATTTCGTTTATTTCTTAACATGGAGCATGGTCTAGAGCGGTCACAGTCGCCTGTAGGAACGCTCCGCCCGCGCCGTACGCGAGTGGCCGACGACCTAGCTCTGAACCTATTGCTGTGAAAACATTATGAAGACTTTTTGTCTTGTAGTATGATTATTTTTGGAGTTTGTTGTCATTATAATGAAAGGTTCATGCATGACCTTTGATTAAACATAATGACAACCTTGCCTCACGCTGCTGCTCACGAGGCCATTGATGGAATGTATAGGGAAGGGCTTATTCGATTCCAACGAGTTCTTAGCCTCGCGGTGCAAACGGAGTCCATTTAATATCAAAACTAGCTGCGTGTAGGAACATAGTTTTTGTTTAAATATGTAAAAAGCTCAATGTATGTTTTCACAGCAATGTTCAGATAATAAATCATCAGCCACTTGTGTAAATGGGCTGGTATTGTCATGTCCTTAGTATGTTAAGTTGATATATGTGGCTGGTCTTTTATTTAGTCAGCAGCGTGGGTCTTCACTCATTACCAACGCACAGACCAGCCGCTGTGCCTGGTGGATATTGTGCTAAATAATATCTCAACTGATTACTTTACTAATCTTCAAACACACTGTGGATTTTATTACACGATTTTAAAGAAATGATTCATAAAAAATAGGTACGTTTACAGAACTTGGGCTTGTTTTCTTTTAAGATTTTAAACTAGAGGATTGTTTTAGGTTAACTCTGTTCTTATTTCAGCCGTTTAGAGATTACAACCTCGGCTTGAGAGTTTAGCTTACAAAAATATTTAAAAAATCTTCACTGGAAAGGACGAATCTATACCAACATATAACTGTCCTCATCTAAAATGTACTGATTGAAAGGGACAGACAGACCTAATATAAATATATCTGTCCTTTTTATGACTGTCGGAAGGAACAGAGATACTGGAACAAATCTCACTGTCCTTGCTTATTGTGTAAGAAAAAAAACAAGAGAGAAATGCTAAACTGAATATGTTGTGTGTTGTGTTTTTTGTTGTTGTTTTAACAATTGGGGGGTGGTACAGATCCCGATGCTAGGCGTGCCCGGCAGCCTGCTCGTCTCCACGATGTGCAATGGCCTGCAATGTTTCTTTATCCTCAACTTCGCCACCACGTTCCGGTATAGGGGATGTGGCAAAAACGGATCTACCGTCGCAGTAAGACTACTGTAACACTGGGCTTCGGGTGTCTAGAGACGCTTCAGTCATGGTTCTCAACTGTAAGGTTTATTTGGTTGCAGCTTCTATGGTACTTTGGCTAGTAAATAATCTAGGACCGTGGACGATACTTCAGGATCTTGGGGCTCTCAGGGATCTCAGGGTTTGTCAGGGAAAATACATGACTGATTCGTCTCATTCTAAAATATATAAACAAATTCATAAATTGTAAAAACTGGATCTGCATGATACCGACTTGAGTCTTTCATCGTGTAAATAAAGGCACAGAGAACCGTGTCATTCATTTCAAAACAACGAGGTGATTGGTCTCATCATATGTCATAAATCACAGAATTTTATTAAATGGTCACAACATTCTGTACATCACAATGGTGTTCTGGCGAATGAGTGAAGACAGCACAATAAATTTATTTTCCCGCCCTAGATTCAGGTCGTTGATCGATATTAATGGCATGTAATGTGTTTCTTTTCTCTGTGATCGTCGACGGTCGGGCCGCGGTCGCCGGACTAACCGCATGACGTCACATCGCACGGTCACCACTCGGTCTAACACTACAGCTGCCGTCGATAAACATCAGTTTGAGCCTGTTGTCCAACTATGTGGTAGTGCTGTGCACTCTCTACCTCATAGCTGGATACGTAACCGTGATAATGAGGGGCGGAGTGGGGAAAAACGGCTCCACGGTAGCAGTAAGGATACTTTTGTGTTTGAACACAATGAATAACACGATTAAACAGCTGCACAACTAACGGCGTGGCGCTAAGCTCGCACGAATGCCTCCGCGGCCGGCGGGCTGCTCGATGCGACATCTGTCCGTCTGTAGTGTTGTGCTGTGTGTAACCCACGACCCGCCACCGACTTAAACACCGCCTTTGAGCGCCTACGACGTATGCCGATCGCAGCGGCGAGGTGTACCTGCATGTTTAGAGCTCACTAATAAACTGTACATATTCGTGAAGCGCTGTTTATTTTGGTCGTGGCTCGCGCGGTATAACTGCATGTGATGTCTGCACTCATACCTACTCATTAGCTTAAGCATTGCATGTTGTCTTGTGCCGAATAGCTTATCATTGCATGGTAGAAGGAACTTGTTGGATAGATGTTGACCATGAGCTTTTTGTTTGCATTTTTTAACAAGCTTATTTTGCCAATTTCTAATCCTTAACTATAAACATCATACAGACAGCTAACTGTGCCATTAAAATACTAATATTTTGAACTAAACTTTTCTGATATAAACAATTCCCGTAATTCTGGAATAATCTAACAAAATTTTTTAAAATACGTAAATGTCTCCCGTAAATTTTAAATCGTAAATTCCAAAGAACCAAGACGTTTTGTCTGTGGTTGAATGTCCCCCGCCAAAGGCCCCGGTACACCGCTCCCCTCCGCAGGGCACGAGCATCCTGTCTCCGGTGATCCCGTTCTCGCTGGTCGTGGTGCCCGCCTTCATCATCTTCCAGAAGAGCGAGTCGCACGTCTACGAGAACCACCCCGCGCTGTACATCCTCGCCTTCGGGATGGTGGCTGCTAAGGTCACTAATCGACTTGTGGTAAGTTGTTTCAAAACTACATGTTAAGGTTATGTCACATACAAGCTTCAGTCTCCGGTTTTCCTGGATTAAAATCTCCAAAATACAGACGTATCTTCCTACCAACTTTGATCAAGATTCCTCAGATTCCTCACCGTTCAGGGCTCGTAAAGTCCGTACTCTTAAAAACGTAATCGAAGTTTCTGATTAGTTTTTCGTGCAAACGCTATGCAAGTGACCTAAGAGTTAGTTTTGCATGAAAACTAATCAGAGTAGCCCTCCGGGCTTCAGGCTTGTAAACGTAACAGACAGAGTTACTGTTTCGCATTTATACTATGAATTAATCGTTATATTTTATAAGCCACGGGTTATAATTTGGTCACAAGGTGGCTGATTTCTTGAGTTACGCCGAGAATCGACGGCAGCTTCCTCGACAGGACATGACGTCATATTTAAAAAAATCTGAGTTAAAAACGTTCAACCTTCTTGCATTCACCTTAATCAAGACCCTTCGTCATTACAAAAACTCGTTCCGCCTTTGAGTTCGAAAAGTATCATCAAATACACGGAGGAGGACAAGCAATTTCTAACACGATATGTCTATTTCAGGTGGCTCACATGACAAAGAGCGAGATGGAATACTACGACTGGTCGCTGCTCGGGCCGGCCATGCTGTTCCTCAACCAGTACTTCAACAACACCCTGCCCGAGTACATCGTGCTGTGGCTATGCACGGTGAGGACACTCAACAGAGACTGTAAACTACAGCGCCATCTAGTTCCAGTTTACAAATTTACCAAACCACGTTTCGATTCCTACAGCCAGTAAATTGTATAAATATGAACTTTCAGATATGGGTATGCTGCGACCTGGTCCGCTACTGCGGGCAGATCTGCCTGGAGATCTGCGCGCACCTCAAGATCCGCCTGTTCCGGATCACGTACCCGCCGGCGTCGCCCCCCGGCGGCGGCGCGGGCAAGGCGCCCGCGGAGAGGAACGGTACGAACGCGCGCCGCACCGCGCAGCGCCAGGCCAAGCGGCAGCACACGCAGGCCTAGTCTAGTCCTGTCTCGCCCCTGATGCTGTACACACTCGGTAGACTGTTTATTAAGACTGACGATTCACTAGGGGGAAGTTAAAGTGTTGATTTTTCTTGTATAATTATTTAAAAAAGTTAGCGCTGCCGCCAAGAGCTTTTGGCTCAGGGTGCGATGCGAACTGCATGCAGCATAGGGCTTATTGAGGCCGCTGCTTATAGCAAAGCAATATCAGCCATGTATGCCTCTAGCTGATAAACTCTCGTTCAGTCTTGGTGAACTAATTTATTCGATTAATAAACACTGCAGTAAAGAATCAGATCGAAACTTACGGCGGTTTTGCCAAGCTAGTCATGCACGCTGGAGTGCGCTCGATGCCCCCCCCCTCCCCCCCTAGTGAATCTTCGGTTTCAATATCTAACGATCGGTGAAAAATAGTCATCTCATTCGATCGAATATCCAAATAGAGGTTGGAAGGTATAGCTCAACTGTACATTTGACGAGCTTTACTGACGAAGGCACATTATGTTTATATATGAGTTTATATTTTTCAATGTAAAACAGTTTACGATAGAACTTGATTTACAGTTAGAGTTAGTAAAACAAACAGAATAAAGTTGGTTAAAGTTAACGGGGGAACAATTTGACGGTTACTTTAGTGATTTCTCTTAGCTAGTTCATTTAGTATTCGTGACAAGATAACAAATTATAACTGACACTATTTAGAGTGGTTACGACATTCTAGCAAAAAAGCTGGACCGTTATGTATCATACATTTCATCTATAATGTTTTAGAATAACTTTCTTCTATACAATGTAAAGCAATAATAAATCGTGGTTTCCTTGGATGCAATTATGAACCATAACTATTTTCATAAATATCTTATTGTAGAATTTAATAATTGTTAGGATTTTGTGAATATGTGCGATAGTTTTTGTGAATTGACGTCTTTATAATTGTTATAGACTTTGAATAGAGTTTTGCGACGGTTGAAGTGTACAATGGTGAATGGACCGATGAGAGCTGTATTCGCCAGGTTATTGCACGTATATTTTTGTTGAATTTACGGCCATTTGTTAGAGCATTGGAATGAGTGAGTTTGTTATCTATAGACGTCATGAAACAAATGTATAGGAGCGTGTATGTATTGTATATGCGATTTGTTGATGTTAATCGTATTACAAGTAAACTGAATTATTGTAGCTGAATATTCTAGATACAAATGTATTTTCGTTATTTAAGCATGTTAAGGGAAATTTTCTAACTAAAATAGCTGATCGTAAGGTCTATTGTTGAATGCGGGTATACTTTTCAGATCATAGCGCGTATGCCATGCCAGCTGCCGCTTGTAGAGAGAGCCCCCTTAATGAGCATATAAGTAATCATAATTTATTTATGCTTTGTACGGACGCGCCTGCCTACTTATAAAACCTATTGAATAACTGAATGCCAAAGTTTAACTCTATGTGACAGGTTTTATAAGTAAGGTGGGCTCCAATGGGGTGTATTGGAAGCGAAAAGGCTTTAGTTATAAATGCTCGTCCGATCGGTGCTCCGATGCATGAGGTGATGGCTATTAAATAAAACTAAGCTAATAAATGTATGTAAAACTAATTAAAAAGATTACAAACACACCGGTTGTAATCATGAACAATCTTAACTTGGTTGAAGGGTCACGAATCGCCATAAAATTTTGTGATCTTAATAACATTGCGTTGAAAGAGCACTTATTCAAAATTCACTCTGGTTAGAAGGGTATAAAGATTATTTTTGTTGTAGATCAGAATCCAGAAAGTAGGATCTGCATAGATTCTGAGAAGTAAGTGGAGACGCGTGAATGATTATTAAATAATGTTTGAGATTTTTCGTTTGCTAAATATGTGTAAGAAATCGTAGTTTTCGTGAAGGTATGCCAAATCAAGTGTTATTTATTTTGTTACTAAATTATTGATTATGGGACCTAGCCGCGGGCCGGTTGGAACTTTTATTGAGTACTATTTCTTGAAGTAGAGCAAATAAATGGCAGTTGTTCAGGTCCAGCTCCATCTGTCGTTGTCAAATCTAACTAATACTAAACATCGATTAGCATTGTAAATTGAATTAGATTCGGTTTTTACAGATAAAGTATGGCTCATTTGCAGGTAGTAGAAGTATATCACTGAGTTAGACTGTGGCAAGCTCTAGACTAGAGCGAGCTGAGGAAAATTCCCTATTTCTATAATTTGTTAACTTTGACTGATAGAGTTGTTCATTGAGGAGCCGAGTTGCGCTAAAAGGGGTATAACAAATATCAGCAACTATAAAAATACGCAAGTGGAACATACAAACACAGGTTATGTGGTTTTGTGAACGTCAGTCAAAGTTGCAGAACTTTGTCGACGTTCAAATAGTTGTAGACTCCTCGTATACATCTCGCTTTTCGTAAGTTAACCCTGTTTATCATTTAGGTCGTTCAATGCTCAACGGGGTCTTATGAGCGCTGCTCCTATATTTGATTCAGTTTTTAACAACCATAGACAACACATCACGCTTGCTAGAGTTATGCTTATAAAATGTTGGTTAAAGATGGAGAGAGCAGGAATTGTTTTAAATTATTTATATTTATCGAAACAAACTGTCAAAATTCTCTAGTTTTATGCATAGAATGCGATTCTCTTATACTAACTACCCATTATCAACCCTATCGTTCAAAACATAGGGTGTATAATGGTCTCGGTGTTGGCTGCCACTAACTTTCCCTACCAGCTCTATCTCTCTTCCATGTAAATATAAGCGCTAGAATGCTTGCTACTCGATATACTAATATATAGCTATGTTGAGACAGTTCAAAATCCCTTGAAGTTATCAGATCAGCTCAATCTGCCGTGGCGTATAAGCTCCAGTGCCTAATAAATTGGCACTTCGACAATTAGAAAGAGTACGAAATTTGTGTTCGGTTCTGCATAGCGCCCTCTCTGTCATTCGATCGCGTGAAGCGTTCAATGTAAGCGCTCAATTTCAATAATACGAAAAGTTGGCTTTCTCTGTTACGGTGTGCCATTTGAGCCGGCGCTCACTGTAAATGATGTAAATATGTGTTAGATACTGTCACAGCTGTTGCGTGTATTTTGTATGTCAATATAAGCTAATGTAAATTTTCTCCTATTCGTTTTATTGTACCTACGAGTATATCCCATGGGGTGCTTCAAACGTGTGGTGCACCACATTGCTAGGTATTTTAGATAACTTAATTTGAACTCTAAAATAATCTTATAAGAGTCATTGTTGTGTCATGCTATTAGTGATTTTGATTACTTAAGGTGGTGCTGGAGTTGATAAAGCTAGGAACTTGGAGGATGTCCTCAGATAAGTAAAAGTGCTATTTTATATGCTTTGTTTGTACTCTGTGCTTGCTATAGTCTAACACACTTGCTTTATTGCTTTAACTGTGTGCTCATTAACCCTGGCTTACAAAAAACATACAACATTATAAGATGCTAGTCAGTAGTAGTACAAAGTTTTTCTAAAACATTATCACACTATATTGAAATTTCTCGAGTTTTACGGAAGTTGCTACGTTTTTGAAATAGTAGAAAATAAATATTAGTTGGGATTTGTTTGTATGAATAAAAAAAAGGAGTTCAGTCACAATTCAAAATGAAATATTTAAAAAACCTAACCTAAGAGCGAACGCGATCGAATTAGAACTTTCAGGGACGATTGTTCCATGATTGGCGCATAGCCGTTAATTACAAATATTTCATATTGAATCGTGAATACAAGAGTTTTTGTAAGCATCTAGTAAAAATAATTATTTCTTTTACAGTGTCGAGTGAAAGCGAAGACTCTGAGGACTCGGCGCCGCTCCTCGGCAGCAGCACCAGCTAATGTTCACTCAGCACTAGTTCAATAATGCCGGCAATTCCTCTAACCACAATCATTGTGGTTCGTTCAATGAAACAGAAATAGCTCTTATTCAAATGTAGACCACATTCATTTAGGTAGAGTCGTATTTGGGCCTAACAAAAGCTTTTAAAATACCACAAATAGCTCGCGGTTGATGCTACGCAGGAAATTTTGAATAAACTGAAATTTTTGCTAATATTTATCTTTTGCTCGCTCCAACTAATTGATACAAGACGACTTAACATGCGTGTGGGACAAAGTGAGGTAGATTTCGTCGTTTGGTCTGAGAGTCTTCGGGGTAGCATCAGAGGTTATGCGTCCGTTCCCACTGTGTCGTAACTGTCAATTATTGTCGGACGACATCGTCTAACTGTTCCCAATATAACGACAATCTATCGTCACAACAAAAACAGGTTTTTGAAGACAATTAATCGTGCAGTCGTTTATGTGAAATCCTCCATTTGAATATACACGCCACGATGCTTAAAACTGCACAACTTTCTGTCGTCACGACACAGTGTGAACGTGCCCAACGCTATTTTGTGTCGTTACTATTTCGCTTTGGCGTATAAACCAGGTAGCCTCACGAATCCTACCTCTTAATAAAAAGCCTTTGCATTGAAAAACGGAGTGTCTGGTTACATAAAAGTTCTTTAAAAGGTCTTGTTATACGTATGTCCGTTTAGGCTCGGCCAGAATAGATCTCGGCTGTGAGAAGTTCTAGCGTGGTGCCTATTAGGTACAAACGATTTGGATTTGATTTATGTACCTTTGCTAAGTCGCTAGGATAGAGAATAGGCAAACTGTGTGAATAAATTATTTTAGCATTAAAAGAAATCGGGAATACTCAAATTCAAATTGTTTTATTTCAAAACCTCCTTTGAGTTAGTTAACATGTCATTTAGTAAGTAGGCATGTAAGTAGATATTCGGTGATTTTGGTGGTGCTAAGTTTGCGTTGTCAAGAAACAAAATATTTATTTATTTTATACATTCTGCCCGCGGCTTCGCACGCCTATTTTCGGCATAATAAGTAGCATATTATCTAAGTTATATAGGCTTTGCTCTAAACGTACCTACGCCAAATTTCACCTGGATTCGTTCAGTAGTTTGCAGATTCTAGATAACAAAAATTCAGATTTTACAAACTTTCATCTTTATAATATACCTAGTAGGATAGGCTTTATAATATTAGTAGGATTTTAATTATAAATCTAGCTAGACATTGTCTTATCCATTTTACCTTTACCAGAGAAAATGTAATACTTAATACAAACGCCTTTACGTTATCTCATCTTATCTAAATACTCTATAATCGCTACTTATACCTACCTGCCTACCTATGTGAAAGTATATGGCATATTGTAGGTGTCTGATGCATGCCAAACCTGCCAGTAATACCACAACGATACCAACCATTTTAATCTAGTCCGATGCTTACCTACTCTACTACGTTTATTTATAAATTATGCGCTTCGACTGGCAAATAGGTATCAATACCTTATCAGAGCAAACAGAACAACACAGTACATGTACATCCCCGGCGCGGCGCGATGTTCCGTCTCGCATCAAGTATTTAGTAGTCATTACGAGCGCGAACGATGACGCGCTCACAAAATGCCAATGTTGAGTGAACGAGGTGGAACACAAGTATCAGTGGCAGTGCCATGGCTCCCTGGAGGCTCTGCCGAGGGGAGTACGAAGACCTTGAAGCCACAGGTATGTTATAACATTCTGAATAATAAAACTGCTCTATAATGTTGGATTGCGTTGCGTGGGAGCGCTTATCTTTGTTTTGTTACTATTTGCTTTTGTTGTTTAATAGGTCTGTTCATGAAGATTACCTACCGTATTATAGGTAATTTGCATTATACTTTGATGGATAGAGGAGCCCTGCCTTTAACCAAGTTCTATTGGTTCTTTAGCGTTCAATGCCCGATGTGTCCACTGTTTGCAGCCATACCTATCTATGACCGGTAGGAAGACCGAGAGGTAGGTATAGCTACTAGTATAGTATTATAATATCTGTGGTACCTATATCTAAGTTTTTGACATATAAAAAAAAACGGAAACCAATAGCTTATTTCTTGTAGCTTATATAATAAGCACTTAGACAAGTCATGTAGTTTGTCAATAATTTAGGTACCAAACTACGAAGTTTGCAGTCAACAAAAAACCTTAGTCAGCATTTGTTACCTACTGATCACGTTGCAAATAAGTTCAACAAAAAGTTTCGTCGCAGTGCACGCTCTATAAAAAATTTAACAATATGTGCCTATGCCTTCTGGCTCTACCTACCAATTTGTGCAGATAAAAATAGTAAAGTGTGATAGATTTTAGGACTTGGGCTAGTGCCAATAGCATTAAGTTTTATTTACAGCTTGATTAGGCTATAAATTTGTCTTCTCAGGACCGCGTCGGGTCGAGGCTCTCGCCGGGTCGTTACTGCGCAGGGTGCGTCACGGCTGGTCCCTAGCTGATGCCTGGCTGCGACGGGTCTACACTTGGAGGCTAGGTGAGTGATTGTGTCACTTAAGTGGTAGAAAGAAGGGTGTCTTCGCGATGCAGGTAGTTTATCGGAGTGAGCGAAGTAAACGAAGATCTCAGTGGCAGCTTGAGTGATTTGGCTGTATGGTGAAATAGTCACTTCGAGTCCAACTGTTGATCCGATTTGCGTAAATAATGTTTACGTTAATCCTTGTCTTTGTTCTGTGTATATACCTGTTTTGTGAAACTATAAATAAAAAAATAAGGGGTCCAGTACAATGGCCATAGGGGTTTAATTTAAATCGGGTAAATCAAGTCGGGGGAATTAGGGAAGGTTGGTACTTAACTACAATTCAAAATGGTTTTTTTTTTATTCTAGCTTGTACTGTTTTTTAAATAATTGCTCAATGGATGCACCGAAGTGCATTGCGTTTGTTTTGTTTTGAAATACTAATTCTTATGCCACCGCATTCTACAATAAACTTATCTTACCTCTAGAACCGTTCCTAAAGTAATAATTACTTACATGCAATTACTACTATAATTACTAGGCCGAAGCACAAAAACATAATAATTATTATTATGTTTTTGTGCTTCGGCCTAGTACGCCGCCGCCGCCTCCTCCGTAGATGCCTACCTGCAATATTCTGCATAATCCCTAAATCTGCAAAGCCTTCATAAGTTAGTTATTTTTTGTCTTTCGAGGATGAAATTTCGGCATCTACAAAAAATACTTTTTTATTTTTTTGAGTGATCCCCATTACCAACTGATTGCGATTGCCTACATACACCCCACGCAAGAAGACGAAGACTTAAAATTTTGAAAGTTATAGTAAAAATGAACACGATACACTCATTCGTTCGTTGCGTTCAATATTAATTCATCACTAAAATAGAGCGCGTCACGTCGACATGAACCATCATTCAGGTTTCATTAATCAAGGGAGGGCTTTCGACGCAAGTCGTGAGGGACTCACCCTTCCCACCAAGTACCTGCGCTCCTATACAAAACAGTTGATACAAAGTTTATCGACACACATGGTATGCAGAAGGCCGGCTCAGGCGTGATCTGCTCTGCACATGCCATGGTGCTAGCCGAATTTATCATCGTTGTCCCTAAAAATTACTTTTGTGATAAGTATTATTATTTACTAGCTTCTGCCCGCGGCTTCGCACGCATAGTTTCGGTATAATAAGTACCTAGCCTATTATCTAAGTCAGGCTATGTTCTAAGTGTACGTCAAATTTCATCTTGATCTGTTCAGTAGTTTTGGAGATCCTAGGTAACAAAGTGATCAGTGGCGAGTTGAAATTAACATCAAATACTCAAGTCCGTAACCTCTTGAAGCCGCCTCTTAAATAAAACTTCTAAGTCAACGCACTCAAAAGCTACAACCGTTTATGTCCGAATATTTTGAAATTTCCAAGGGAATCACTGGCACACAAAACCTATAGGGTACTTCCCGTAGACGCAGAATAATGAAATTAGCTTAGCAGCAAGGTCTTATAGCAGAAGTAAAGGAAAAAATACAAAAACCATAAATTAAAAAAAAAAAAAACTTTTAATGCTCGCCATGGACCTACAGTGTACTTCCTGTAGACCTAGAACTATGAAATTTGGTAAAAACCAAGCCTTCATAGCACAAATAAAGAAAAAAATCAGTGTAAGTATTTTTAATAAACAAATAAACAAATAAATGTATTTCCCGTTGTCGTAGAATCATAAAATTTGGCAAAAAGCAAGGTCATATAGCACAAAAAACGAAAAAAATCTGAAAACCGTCAATTTGTAGTTTAATAAAAAAAAATATTTTCTCCTTCGATCAAAATATACAGGGTACCTACTTCATGTTGACCTTGAATCATGATATTTGGCAAGAAACAAGATCTTACAATTAAACGGAACCCTTAGTGCGCGAGTCGACTCGCCCTTGACGTTTTATTTTTACAAAAATTCACTCCTAGGGAACCATTGGTTAGGTATACAGTGAGTTTATACTGTATATAATATAGCGTATAGATTTGCATATAGCTTCCGTCACATATAGAGTTTGAGCAAGTAATATAAGCTTTCATTCTCCGGCATGAAAGTTTCAGCGACCATAGCGCGCCTTTGTTGACAAACCTGAAATGAAAGCTTTTAACACTGTTACCGGCGAACTATCCAGTCCATCCTTTTGTTAAAAAACTCGCGCTCTATTGGACACGCTTGACGCTCATGGTTTTATTTTTAAATTGAAGCAGGTAGGTGAATTCTGAATGGCAGTTACCTAAATAAAATCCTTTTGTGTTTTCGTTGTTAGGAATTAGAGCTTAGTTAGATTCTAATTGGACTGTAAAGGAGTTTTCCATCAGAGCTGTGCTACATACAAGCAGTGGAGTGTGTTTTAGACTTGGATCCAAGTAATGGGATCCCTTAATTTTTATATGCAGGGCTTGATTGACACATTACACTGGTTACACCTCACACCGGTGTAAAAGCTCTCTAATAAGATAAATTATTCCAGCTCGAATTGTTAGGTACTTTATGTAATCCATCGTATCTATGTGGAGTCATTAGGGACAGTGTTGCGGCTCACCTACACCATGTCAGCGGCGAGTGTTCGCGTGTAGCCCAATGAGGGATCACTATTCATGAACGGGCCTCGCCGGCAATTATAGCATTACTGCTGGCACTTATGTCATCTACTCGAAATTCACTCACATATCAGGCTTTCACGATTTTGTTAGGTGACCTGTAATTGTGGTCACAGTTGTGGGTAAAATCAGTGCTAGCTAGCATAAACTCACTCCTTCAGCTTTCATCTATACCGAGGCCCCCAAACCTCTTCTTTTTCCTGGAGCCAACTGGGCTCGGCTTATCCTCATCACTATCGTTATCTTTTTACGTGCTAGATATCATTCGGTAACCTGACGTGGAAACCTGGCGTCCTAAAAACCTGCCATCAGTCTACTACTGAAGCTTTAAGCACTCTCCGCTTGTAAAATTGGCAGTATTCCGCTCCGATAAAACTGCGCTATTTTCTTTAGAGAGTACGTACTATAATAGGATAGAGCAAGGCATGCTTAGGGAAAGTTTCCCATAAAAGTGTGGCATTTAAACGTATAATAAAAATGTCGTCCAACGCGGCCACCCCGGCTGACATTCAGGAGGGCACCCCTGCCCTCCTGTCGGTCCCCACCGATGCGGCTAGCTTTTCACTGGAAAAGTATCCTCCATTTCCCACAACTAAAATGTTCATTCGAATACGTTTTTGCGAAATTATAATGAAAGCTGTAATTTTTTTAATCGGGCACTATTTGCCCACTGCTTTTCTGTAAACAAAGATTAATGCCTTAGCATTAAAGCATCGAAATTTTCAGAAAATAATTGGAGAAGTCGATTTTGTTCTGTGTTGGGATTTTATGCTACTGATATCTACTTACTTATGGCTATAACTGGACATTTAGCAAAATTCCTCAATTGTAATTTTGGACAATGGCAATAAAGCGCGACGACACGCAATGTAGCCGGCATGTGCGTGATCTATGAATTTAATTTGTGAAATGTATGGGCAGTGATAATCTACCTAGATATAGCCTTGATTCTAGGCCGTTATGAAGCTAATTGTGTTATAATTACTGAAAATAGAGACTAGCCTTACCGAAATCCTTTTGTGAAAGTAAAACACTAAAATTTCAAGTAAATTAAGATATCAGGTTCCGGTTTCAAAGGCTTTGAGCAATTTTTTGTTTATAAATAGCTCATCTTTATTTTCGCATTTTATAAAGCGGAGTGTTATCTCATAAGCGCGCGGCTCGCGATGAATACCTATTGTGCCCTTCCGTGTAAATACAGATTAGGCTGCCTCTGTCTCTCTCACAGTAACACGGTAATGCTGTTGGGTTGCTCCTAATCCTAATTCTTTTCAGCATTTGCTATCAATCTCTAACAAGACACTTATCGTAAATTGTTTCCTTTCCCAAGCTCATATAAAAAGTCCTTGAGGCCGATAGAAATCAACACAACAGATTAAATTGCTGCCATCATATGTTTCGCTTCCGTTTTGATAAGTTATTCACAGTAAAAGATTTTACAAAACCAGCGCTTGCTTCTCAATTAAGCTTAAGTTTTGATCTGCAACCCCAACACCGTGTTTACTCGTGGTGTCCTATTTGTGATGATAATTTCTAGCTAAGTGTATTAAAATAGTTCAAACATTGTGTTCGGTTCGGAGTAAATACCTGCTGCAATATAATATCTGCGAATTGTGAAATTCAGACAGTTCATTGTTCAGATATTGGAAATGTTTCATCCATTGGCTTCCGATAACTGGGTAGCCGGGAGGTGACAGAACCTAACATTATTGATAAATATAATGTTGAACATATCACATCATAATCTAGCCCCGTATTGAGCAGAGCTGGTGTTATGTTATATGATGATTGATATTTATTTGTAGGAAAATCAACAGCTGTGGTAATTTTTCCTTCTAAAATTATCAAGGCGAAAGTTTGTGATCTTTTTTGTTCTAGTAAAACGAGTGCCAGCGAAGCCACAGGCGAAAACTAATCCAACGAAATATAGACTTTTACTCAACTTGATAAACCTTGAGCTCTAACAAAATAAGCGTTAATTACTGTGAACTATTATGTCACCTTGCTCAACATTTACAGCCTTCTGTAATTGCATTGGGTATGTAATGTAACACATCCGAGGGCGGGCGCGGCCGGAGCGTGCTGGTGCTGTTCTCGCGTGAACTCCGCGCTCGGCGGTTTCCACGCACACGCACTCTAATTAACATTTCTCTGTAACTGTGATTTCATACGCCCTGCAAGCTAATTAATTATGAAAATTAATGTATTCATGTTTTCAGCTAACTCACAATTCATAAACCTTCCTTTTTCATGGTTACTTAGTCAGGCTCTTACCTGATATTGTTGATGTTAATGCGTGCTTTTTGTTACCGTTAAGCACTGAATCTCATGACATTGAGCTCTACATCTGTTGCTCGAGACTAGACACATGATGATGAGGTCTATATTGGCTATGACGAGTGTGAGACTGCACGTAGCCCGTGCAGTGACAGTGGTCATGGCGTAACCCGTGCAGTGACAGTGGTCATGGCGTAAACCGTGTTGTAATGTAACTCACCATTATATCTGATATTAGGTCTCATCTCTATTGTGCCGTCTCTCCAGTCCTGTGCCTCTTTCATTCACTCAGTTTGGCGCTTGTATATTACCTATACTTATGACAGTTTGTTTTACCAATAACAGTTTCATAAATATAAATCAGCGTTACCAATTACCTTATGAAAAAGGCGACCGGAAGCCGGAAGTGGGGTACCTGCCCGCGCCCACTTCCGCCCAGCGTCGCCGCCCGCCTTACTGTAAACGACGTTGTCATATCTACACTGATTTTATTGCTCACTTGCTGACTCGGCGGTTCCGGTTTGAATATTGTTTAGCTATAAATAAAGAAAATTGGTTCAACTGGTGTTTCGGTTTTTAGAATGACCTTATTCAAAAAGAAATTAATGGCTTGCACTGTCCAATAAATGAAATTCCAACATATTGTATAAACGATTCTTTGTAAAAAGTCTTACTAGGTACCTACATAACAAAAAAAAAATGATATATAAATAAACTAACAACCTAACGAGTCCAACTACTTTAGGTAACAAAAAACAAAGTGACGACTTTGTTTCCTAGTATTACGTTATTTGAAATTTCTGATATGTCCAAGAGTCCTGTATGGTCTAAACTTATGAAGGAAATAAAGCACTTTAAGGTTTTGGATTGCGAAGCAAACAATATCCCCCCTGTTTTCACAGTATTGTGTGGCGTTCAAGGTCAAGCTCGCCTCTCCATCGAAGCTATGGTCTGGTCGCAAGATAGTTTCCGGACACTCGGTATCTGTTAGGGATACCGTGAATAATAAGTCCTCCAACAATTGATGATCGCAACTGAAGTTTATTAAAAGTAAAGTTTACATGAAGGCTGAATACGGAAGATATAAATCACGTATTAACAAACATCACGTTTTGCAAGTATACATTATAATGTAAGGTTTTAGGTGAACTAGCTTTGCGGCCTGACTTGACTCATTGTACTTTGTACATCCTGGCCACAAAAAAGGGAAACAATGTTAAAGAGTTAGAAAGAATCGATATTACATAAGATTATATGAATTACTAACAATTAAAAACAATTATTTAAATCTATTCAAAGCTGTAAATATAAACGAATCATACGATGTAACTAACATTTATCGAGTAAATGTAGATAATCATTAATATAATGACAGTAAGAGCGAGTAAAGCTAGCAACACGAATTTAAGATTTAAATTAATTATAAACTATCTTAATATCTGTACATCCTAATCTATTGTCTTAAAGTCTTTACATTCTAATCTGTTAGCACTCCACTGTCGAGATATTTAACTCATTCTTATATAACGTATCACTGTTCACTGTTGGGATATTTAACCCGCTTTTATATCGCTTATCACGCACTGAAATCACATATTGTTCATCACACGCTGCTGGTTGCTGCTGTGAGGCCTTGGGGCCTCTCACAAGGGCCGCCGAGCTGACTGTCGCCGTTTTGTGAGATACTGCTGCTGCTCGCCGCGCCTTCCTCCTCCGTCGTACGATGTAGTAGCACACACCAGCCAGTATTAGCATAGCAAGTATCGCGTACATCAGTGTGTACTGGTGAATGTCATGTACATTGAGAGATACGTTTGTTTGGGCCTTTATGTCTTCTATTTGAGTTTTCATGTTTGACCACTCTTCTTCGTGATTATCTGGTACAAATTGGGCTATTACGGAGGAGTTGACGATTTTGTTGAGAATGGAAAACTCCGGTACTGTTGGTAAATCTCCTTCCATTTGAACTTGACTTAGGTAGTTATTGTGACCGTAGATTGAAAAATCATTACTCTTCACTACGCAACCTTGACCTACGCTCAGTAATCCATTACCGGTCAATGTCTCCATCTGTATTTCGGTGTCAGCGCAAAAAATACGCAGTGAGCATTCGTTGCAACAAGAAAATAACCACCTATTATTGTTTTGTAATTTGACCCATCGTTCCTGACAGGTCAATGCCTCGGTATTACATAACTTCTCTTTGTTGTTAATGCTTGTATTGCAGATCGCATTTGTAAGTGGTAGTTCGAAGATAGGTTTATCGTAAGGACATAGCATCCGATTAGTTGAAGTGTGCATACACGAATGAAGATCCTCAGTTGTCATTAGAATAAAAATATCTCTTTGCATATTGAAAGCTATGAATGGCGCGATAAATCTGACCACGTGGTTTCGATGGGGCAGACTTACTACGCTGTCTAGTTCTAACGCTTCCTTGCTTATAAGGGGAATCTTTATCTGTATGATTAGAAAATTTTCTCCAACTCTAGCGCTCGCCTTCATTTGTTTATAGAGCTCGTATAGACTCAGCTTGTCGACTGCTAGCGTAAGCTCTCCTCGTAGATGACTGGATATGATGTTGACTTGTTTTTCTAGCTGTTCTGGCGGTAGCAGGTTCATATCTAAATGACCGTGTGATATATCAGTTAATACGTCTATTAAACTATCTTGAATGCGCCTTAGGCTAGTTATGATAATATTAGCTGTCAAGGATAGTGATAATAAATTAAGCTCACTTGTCTGCTCCATTTGTACCTGACGCATTCTGTGACGCATACTTTCTATCTGTTGCGTTATGGACTTAAAATTACTATTCATGATGTCTTCATTCCTTTTCATAATATTATATTGAGCTTCTAAGACGCTAGTTTGGTTTTTCAGTAATAGGTTTAGATGACCTTCGTTCTGTGATATTTTCTCAATGTCCTTCTCGTATTGTTTTGCAAATGAGTCATCAAGGACACCGAATAACGCATTAGCCAAATAACCCACTCCATTTACCAATCCTCTCTTATGCCATTTGCCGATTTGATTATTAGTTAAGATTGTATTATAATGCTCAATTTCTAATATTTCTTGTTGTAACTGGTCAACGATACCCTTGTATTGTGGCGGAAGCGGTGTCGATGACGAAGTTAAGTACTGATTTAAATGGGAAACATAATTATTAATATTGTTTAAACCAGTCCAGTATGACGACATATTAAAATAAACTACGAGCTTCCACTCGTCCCGAATAAGGTTCAAATTAGCTATTTTTTCAAAGTAAATATTTTGGTTTTGATCTAAATAAGTAATATTGTAGGAAGTGGAACCCTGTGCTGGAGATAGTACTGCCAAGAACAACATGAGTGTCAGTGTGATGAGATGGCACAACCCGGATCTCGTCGCACGTTTTGGTTTCAGTGGACTTTGTTTTTGCACATCATCATCATCACTTTCTTGGACAGCATCCTGATTTTCCTTTACAGGTAGGACTGAAAGTTTCAAGCAGGGTCTTCTAATAATTCCGTTTTTCGTTTTGACAGAGGCAACCCGGACACGTCTATACCTTCCAGGTTTATTTTTCTTTAAACGCTCAATCTCTTCCGAAAATTCAAAGCATTGCATTGTTTTGAAGATTAAATTATAGGAACGATTAATTTCGTTAATCGTTAGATAGCTTTGTTTATTTATTTGCTTATTGCGCAACCACGTTATGAAACGCAAGAGCCAGCCTACTTTTGTCGCCACGCGCTGTATTGACTCACACTTATTTAATAGTCTTAGAATTAAATTGTTTTTGGTATGATCTAAGGCAGTATTTACACTATGAGCTAATGCTGTATTTACACTATGAGCTAATTCTGTATTTACGGTTATCTTCTTCGCTTCAATGGAGGGAGATTGGTATGTCTCTGTACTAAGACCATTAGGGTCAAAGTTCTGAAGCCATTTAGGACATTCCCACCACAAGGAGTGATCCGCTAGCTGGGTAACACTCAGACCTCTTGTCGCACAGTCGGCGGCGTTCTCATCTGAGCGCACATGACGCCATTTTGTTGCTGGGATGACTTTAAGGATGGACAGTACTCTGTTGGCCACGAATTGTTTCCATTTATTTACGCCACCGTGTATCCATCCCAGAACAATCATGGAATTGGTCCAGGCGAACATGTTGATGTCCTTTTCAGAGAATGTATTTAAGACCCTTTCCATGAGACGACACAAGAGTAGAGCCCCCAAAAGTTCCATTCTTGGTAAACTGAGCTTAGTTTTGACTGGTGCCAGCTTCGTCTTGGCGGCGATCAGTCTCGATGTGCACTCACCTTTATCATTCATTGTAACTATGTATATAACGCACGCGTAAGCTTTCTCTGACGCATCACAAAATCCGTGTATTTGAAAACCATTATTTTTATTTCCTAAGTGCCTAGGTATTTCTAATTGATGTAGGTTCTGGAAGTCTGTTTTCAATAGATGCCATTCTCTGGTAAGATCCTCGTTTAATGGTTCATCCCAAACATCTTCCAACCATGTTCTCTGGAATAAAAGTTTCGCCTTAATCGTGAGCGGGGAAATCCAACCTAGTGGATCAAATATCTTTGAAATATGAGATAATAACTGTCGTTTTGTTAATTTGTCATCATCATTTATGTCCTTAAATTTATTTTGATATGTAAAGGTGTCCGTGCTTGACCTCCAGCTGATTCCCAGAGTTTTCTTGGAGTCTCCGCTCTTAAAGTTGAGAGGAGAATCTATACTTTCTTCTGGTAAATCCTTGGTGAGCTCCGGTGTGTTTGATGATGACCTCCAGACGATAGTCTGCAATGATTGATCAGCCTCTCGTACGAAGATTGTTCTAAACATCTTTTCTATATCCGCTGTTATGACGTATTTATGGTGACGCCGAGTCAGGATAAGAGTTTGTAGATCCTTTTGCAAATTAGGACCCCGTTCCATTAGGTCATTGAGGCTTTTTCCAGTAGATGTTTTGGATGATGCATTGAAAACAACACGTAGCTTAGTTGTCGTTGAGTCAGCTCTAAAAACGCCGTGATGCGGCAAATAGCACGAAATAACGTTCAGGCCTTGCGCTGGTTTCATGTGCCCTAGTTCCTCATAATCACGCATAAATTTTTTGTAACTCTCAGCGAATTCCTCGTTGTTTGCAAGTTTCTTTTCTATGTTATGAAATTGCGCAATTGCCTTTCCCTTCGATGAGCCTAGGTCTCGCTCGAAATAAGGTTTCATGGGTATCGCTACCTCATAACTACCATTAGCTAAGCGTTTTGTTGTAGTTTGATAGAGGTCTTCACAATACTTATCTGAGGCACTGAGGTCAGAATGAACTTCGCTTATTTCTTCCATTTCCCAGTACTGAGAAAGGTCTGGCATATTATTTAAAACAACGTTACATTTGAAATTTCTCACACTACCTGATAGAACCCTACCTAGCCGTGTTTGTTGGGCTATGGGGCTTCCAGGTGGTCCCCTGATGAGTCCACCCATTAAAATTTCCGAATATACACTGGCGTCCAGCAGGAGATCGATTGGCTTTGATACGTTGTAGTCCGGGTCCCCTAGCTGGATATGTCCAAGATGTACCCATGTCTGTTTCGGGAACGACATATTAGGTAAATTATTAACTACTCGCGGAATTATTAGAGCCCGAGTGGTAAACTTATAATCACCATAAATCGACTCGGCGTCGATCGAAACAATCCCCCTGCTTTGCTTGGATCCCTCACCTATCCCACTGACGGAAGCGTTATAGCTTTTCCTTGGCAGTCCCAACAACTGAACTGCATTTTCGGATATCAGCGAAATCTGAGATCCTTGGTCTAGTAAAGCCCTTAATGTGACGTATGTCCCATCAACTGACCTTACCCTAAGAGATAATGTTGTGAGTAAGATTTCCTCGCTTTCGGTGGCCACGTGATTAGCCTTATGACCCGTATTTGTAGACGGTAAAAGCTTTGGAAAAGAGTTCGTCGAGGAGGGATTGGACTGGTTTAATGCTCTAAATGCGTCATGCAACATAGAATTATGTTTACCATTGCAAGCCCTGCATACGCGCTTCGAACGGCACTGACCTACTTCGTGCGGAAGTAGACAGTTTTGGCACATACCTAACTTCGTCACCGCACTAAGTTTATCTTCGGAACTCAATTTTTTAAAATCATCACATCGATAAATCATATGATTATTTTTGCAATATGGACAAGTTAAAGTGCAAGCAGCGGAACTGAATTCGCTCTCGCCTGACTTACCATAGTTAAAACGATAGTTTTTATGAAATGATTTGTTACCCTTTGAAAAGAATTTATCATTCGACTGAGAGGAATGGGATTTCGTGGGCGCTGGCAGCGTCGTTGTATCCTTCTCTTTTTTAGATAACGGTTCTAATGAAATAAACTTATTTTCTAGAAAATTCATAAGCTCTTGGAGCGTGGGTATCTCTCGCGGCGCTTTGCGAGTTTCCCTGAAATCTACCACTGTCTCGGGGTCGAGCTTTTTACAAATGAGATGGGCCAACATGGGCCCCCATGTCGTCGTGTCGATCCCGAGATTCTGTATGGCGTGGATATTCTCCATGGAGGTGTCATAGATACGTTTTAAATCTTTGGACGATTGTTTGGCGGCGCTAGACTGGTTCAAAAATAATTCAATATGCTTTGTAAACAGAACTTGAGGGTTGTTGTACCTGTGATTTAAGAGCTCCCACGCGGTCTCGTAATTCTCGGATGAAATGTGGAGATGCTGTACGAGCCGTTCTGGCTCCCCCTTTAGCTTACCCTTCAAATGCTGCATTTTCTGGCAGTTTGTCAACAGATGATTGTTATGGATGCTCTCGGAGAAAAGATCTAAAAATGCAGGCCATTGAGTGTAGCTACCCGAAAATATGGGCACTTCTAGCTTTGGAGTGGAATTATGAAGATGAGACGTGGACGCTAACCTTTCGTTGAGGGCTTTTGAAAGAGCTTCGAAGGATTCCTCATAGCAGAAAAATTCATCCTCGTATTCAACATCCGATCCTTGCAGGATAGTATCTATCTGAGTATGGTAGGATTCTATCTCGTCCCATTTCTTATGCATACGCTTCAACTTATCCTCAAGCTCCCACTTGACCTTAATCTCCTCTACCTTGAAGCTGTTTGTATAGCGACTAAATCCTTTAAAAAGTGTACGCTGTCTTCTCAATAACTCAACAGCTTGTTCCGCTGGACTCGGCGAGGCTATTAGTGGTATATTAATTGGCATACCTGAGGCTTTCTGTGGCTCGTGCGATGCGGTGGATGAACCTGGTGGATTATTCTCCGCTGCAAGACATGATGATATTGCTGTCCTAACAGTTTCGTAATAGCTCCTTGCTTTTCCAAATTGATTCTCAACAAAATATACATGGTCTGTTTGTCCACAACCTATCAGCTTTTCGTGATTTAACTTAAACTCTGCCCATAGTTGGTCTAACTTATCCAAACGTGTCTCAATGTACGATGGTGTCCTACGGCTATCTGAATCTTTACGGAAGTTCCTATCGATTTGCTGTATGGCTTCGAGGATTCCGCTTAGGGTATGCAGTAGGCTCTCCATGGTAAATAAAAAAAATTGAAAGATCTTACTTGAGGTAGCAGGATACTTTCTGGTCCCAAATAGCACTGAATGGAACACTATATACTACGTGAAAACGCGACGTAGTATAACTTTAGGATAACGTTTTAGCAACGGACGTTATCACTTTGTCCTTCGATAGACAGTTTAATGAGCGCGACTTCGGATTTAGACTGTGAATCCGGCTCGAAGAATGTTAGGGATACCGTGAATAATAAGTCCTCCAACAATTGATGATCGCAACTGAAGTTTATTAAAAGTAAAGTTTACATGAAGGCTGAATACGGAAGATATAAATCACGTATTAACAAACATCACGTTTTGCAAGTATACATTATAATGTAAGGTTTTAGGTGAACTAGCTTTGCGGCCTGACTTGACTCATTGTACTTTGTACAGTATCCATCCATTCTGCGGTAGATTTCGCTCACAACTCATACGACAAACGTGACCAAACACAACATTCACAAGGCCAGGCTCCAGGAGAAAACGAAATTGGTAAAAGAGAGTAGATTCTGGCTCCAGCATTACTATCTTAATGCATCCACAATCGGCACCACACGCTAGCTAACCCGCATGTTTTGCGATAGACCTTCCAGTCTGGCTGGCGTAAACTGGGCTTCGACCCCTATAAATAGATATAATGCCTTATGAGAAATAATAGGCCTTACTCGAGTGTCGTTGATTATATCATTATAGGATACTACAGGTATTGATTTGTATGCGTCATGTACATGAACCTACTAGATACTCGAATGAATTACTGAGAATTAGCACTCATTATTATTCCGATGACATTCTAAGGGTCGATATCACCTACCTTAAAACTACGTAAATGATGTTTAAATGACGCATCAGCAGTCAGTTGAAAGTGTCAACTTCATTTGTAAGCGTTGATCACGTTTAAAGAATTCGTAATTGGCATAAAGTTCGCGGTGAGTTTGCAGCAAAAGTTTCTGCACAGCCTCTGTCTCCAGGCGCTCATTCGTTGGCGGGACTCCACTCCGGGCAACAATCAAATAAATAGAGGTAAGTCCCTCCAACCGCACGTGGGCGCAATCCCATTAAACTTTAAAAGTACCTACATAGTTACAAAGCAAATAGAGCTGATTTTGCAACAAGTTTAAGTTGCTACAAGCACGTGCAATCGGCGCGTTCGTTTAAACATATTGGTGTTGAAGCGTGTCTTAAGGTGGGAGTATATTGGATCAGCGCCAATGCTTACTTAGCCGGATTGGTTGTGTAGCTCATGAAGGCAGTAAGAGCACGCTCAGATAGCCAATGCTTACTTAGCCGGATTGGTTGTGTAGCTCATGAAGGCAGTAAGAGCACGCTCAGCGCCAATGCTTACTTAGCCGGATTGGTTGTGTAGCTCATGAAGGCAGTAAGAGCACGCTCAGATAGCCAATGCTTACTTAGCCGGATTGGTTGTGTAGCTCATGAAGGCAGTAAGAGCACGCTCAGCGCCAATGCTTACTTAGCCGGATTGGTTGTGTAGCTCATGAAGGCAGTAAGAGCACGCTCAGCGCCAATGCTTACTTAGCCGGATTGGTTGTGTAGCTCATGAAGGCAGTAAGAGCACGCTCAGATAGCCAATGCTTACTTAGCCGGATTGGTTGTGTAGCTCATGAAGGCAGTAAGAGCACGCTCAGCGCCAATGCTTACTTAGCCGGATTGGTTGTGTAGCTCATGAAGGCAGTAAGAGCACGCTCAGATAGGTTAGGTACCTCTCTTGAGACGAAATGAATAGGATCGAAATGCCCTTGACCGTGTCACATTAATTATTTATCATAGTCTAGAAAATATGCTACATTTTGATACTGCTCACTAGGAAGCTATGAAATATCTTTTAAATACCTAGGACAAACTAAAACACCTACATGCACGTACATTCCACCCGCGGTCGTTGTTATTTCTATTTTCTTCCATACGTTAGCTTTAGGTATAACTCTACGTAGGTGCAGTTAATTATGGCGATGCACAAACACATGTAGGTCGCATATGTTCGATTCAAAATATCGATTAATTTAAAATGAGCGCCGCTCGCCCTTGAAACTAGTGGCCATTGCTTTCCGATAGACTGGTAACAGTGACTTCGCCGCGCCGCGGTCGCACTCAGGCCCTAGGGGCAAAGTTATGCCTTTGGGTAGATATCACTCAATGGCTTGCATCATGCTCATAATTCTTTTTAAAGAACAATCTGTACACGACACTCTCCCATTAACAGAAGACTTAACAAATTGAATATTAAGGAAGGTGTAATCCATTAGGAACTATGTGAATGAATGCCCAATTGCCTATGCTGTGTACATTTATGATGCTGGCTACCACACGGTCACACACCGTACTGAAAAAGAGTGAAAAGTGTGAATGCATGTGTGTGCCTAGAAATATGTATCCTATGCCCGCAGCGGTAGATCCTTGAATATTTCATTTGGAACGTGCGCGTGATAAAATACCGTCGAAATTCACTTTATGAAACTGGGTTATTTGTTTAGGGAATTTTTAACAAGCTTCTGTCGCTCACTTTTTAGTTGCTGCTCCCATTCATTGCGATGTCACGTACATTCATCCGTTTTGTGAAATGTTTAGTAGTTACTGTGCAAAACAACATAACAGCTTTATTTAATTTGATTTCACTGGGAAACTTTTAAGGCGCTACCCTGACCCAAATCAGCGCCACCACCTATTTTACCTTATTATTCCGCTAAACGAAGGAAATTCAAAAAACCGATTGGCCAGTTTGTGATTCCTATCATAAGCTTTTTTTTAATGCCCCTGTAAAAGTTTTATTTTGTATACTTTATGCAGAGATGCGAAGTTGCTCTTTTTGCAAAATGAGCAACTTCGCATCTCTTCCTACACTATACAAACAAAAACATTTATAGAGGCATTAAAAAACAGATTATGATAGGGAGCACAAACTGGCCAATCGGTTTTTTGAATTTCCTTCGTTTAGCGGAATAATAAGGTAAAATAGGTGGTGGCGCTGATTTGGGTCAGGGTAGCGCCTTAATAACATAACGTTACATACCAGCGACAGCTCAAAAATCCGAGATTAAATCATTAAATCGTCAGCAAATCTCCGTGTTATTTTAATAAAATAATTTGTATTAGTCGCTCGCAAAACGTTATATTAAAAGGTTACGTGCCCGGGCAGGGCTCTAGATGCACTTCTAAGAATGAACATTTTATTTTCTGAGGGAACTTTAATTTCAAAAGATAGGTACAGCCGCGAGAGACAATGTTACGGTTGTAAAGGGTATTCATTGGGCCATCTGCTGTAAAACGGCTGTTTTGACACGATACACTCGTAAACTCGGCCCGCGAACGACTTACGCCCTAACTATTTACTATTACGACATGATCACAACATTTTAGTAAACTGTGATCTTCGAAAATAACTTTAACAACCAACATTAAAACATAAAGAAGATCCTGCCCCGTATTTCATATGTCAATCAAACTTTGACGCTCTCCGTAATTATTATTGGATCGCTTCTCCATACCTGCATTAATAGCGCGGTCTAGTTAGAGATTCGTTTATTATTAGTTAGAAAGGCAAAGTTACAAAAATTCGAATAGAGCTAAAAATTTGTACGAATAATCGGAACACCATTTAAAATGAAATGTCGATCCGACATTTGCAAAAAAAAACATTCAAAGTTCGCAAATATGGGCTTTATGCTCTTTTTTCTTCTTCTTTTTTGTAGAAAATCTCATGATCTACAATTTTGTCATGGGTATTTTTATGGTGAAACTTAGCATTTAGCTGAAAAATAAAAAAAACTTATTAGTGCGAACTTTCACTTAGAATTTTTTTAACAGACCTCGTTGTGCAAAATCCATGGGGACTTTTTATATTTGGTTGATTATGGTGTCCCTAACGTTCATATCAAATCTCAGCTATATGCGAACTTACATTATGCAAGCCTCCCCTTCATTTTCTTGCCAAATTGACCGAGCTAGAAGTAAAATATAATTAAAGTCCATAATTAGAATTAACCTCCCTTTGTATTTGAAAACGGATCTGACGACTAAAGATTTTACTGAAGTAAAATACTGAAATATTGAAAATAGACGAATAGATAACCTCTAACGATTAATTTAATTCACGCGCCTATTTTATATGGTTTTATTTACTTTTATAACCAATTTGAAGCAGAAAAAAATAATAAAACAAAGAAATCTCTCCGAATACCTACGAAAAGTAATACATACACGTGACGGAAAAGTTATCGAAGTTTAAAGTGAAGTAACTCGCAAAGCTCTGCGCTCCAGAGCCGGCCGGGGACCCGCGGCGGCCGCACGTCCGCCCGCCCAGCGCCCGCCCAGCGCCCGCCGCCCAAACCCGCGACATATCATAACGATTATATCAAAACTTTTTAACAACACTTTATCGCACAACTTCTGAAAAGTGTTCGCGTTTTAGAGACGTTTTTGGTGAGAGTTAGTAAACTGTGTATACCGACATTTTAGAACGAAATGTAGAAAAACGACATGGGTACCGATTTCTGGAATAAGGTCTGGTCAATCATCTATTTCAATTAAGTAAATTGAGTTTGCGTTCTACAGTTTTTCAAGATTCCAACACTTGCCTTGTTTTGTTTACAAATTCAGTACATCAACAACACCATTCAAGGCTTTGAAAGCTCAGTATCATGTATCAATTATGAAGCCTTGTTTTACCCCCTTACCCCCTTTTGATCAAACGAGCCATATTCAGGTGGTAACAAAGCATGGTGCTATATAAGGTGGTGTACTCGTATTTTGGTGGTAAGTGGTGATATTATTCTAGGTATGCCCTTGAACAATTTATTTCGCGCCTCCAATATGTCAACCTTTTTCGTTTATCACTAAAATTACGAGTGACGTTATCCCTTCTTAAGTAGGTCAAAGTTCAAAGAATTTTGTATTAGGTATATAAGTTCTGTTATTTACTGTCTGTGCACTATCAACCCTTTTTTTTCTTATATGTTTTTCTCCATTCCAAGGTTTCCTGGGAGAAATCGCTCTCAGCGATAAGGCCGCATTTTGTACTATGTTTATTTCTCATTTAGATATAAGACTTTTATTTAGACGACCTGTGGCGCAGCGGGCGAGGGTCTGCCTGCGACGCAGGAGGTTGCGGGTTCGATTCCCGCCTCGGGACAAATGTTTGTACGATCTGCAGACGTTTGTTCAGGGCATTAAGTATATCAGTTATCTAGTACCCATAACACAAGCTCTGCTTAGCTTGGGGCTAGATAATGCTGTGTGAATTGTCCAGCATTATTTATTTTTTATTTATTTATGTTAATTACTACTACAATAAAGTATTCATACATTTATTCATTCTAACTTCATCATCATCATCAGCCTATATTAGTCCACTGCTGGACATAGGCCTCCCCTAATGAGCGCCATAGCGCCCTGTCTTTAGCTTGCCGCATCCAGCATCTGCCTGCAGTCTTTAAGTCATTCTTACTTAGGTACCTTTATTTTCTACAACCCCGGGGGTATCTTTATTAGTTCCTACTATGAAGGTCCGGAAACTTATGGAAGGAAATAAATAAATAATAACATTGAAAAGCAGTCTGAAATTAAATATAATTTGAACATCGTTTCCTCAAACTAGATTCAATTGGTTAGCGCGCTTCGCTTCACTGGAAATGGTTTGTAACTCCAATTCAGGGGATCTGGTAGGTACTTGATTTCCGTGTGTATTCATTGAACGAAGGTTTGGTACACTCCTTATCGTTCTTCATGTATTTTTTCATAACACATTTTGGTACACTGCTGCTGTGCAAAACGATTCCCCAAATCCTTTATTTATTAATAGAGAAATAATAAATACTGAGAAGAAATACCGGGAAAGAAAGAGAATAAAGTTTGTTTTCTTGAGGAGGTTTTCTCTGGTGGGATAAATAGGAGATAATTCAGTCCGCTCCGCGACCGCCTACCGTGAGCACGTAATCGCAAACCACCTCTGTGATCTCTCTCATTTCGCGCTCAGTCTCGGATCGGAATTTACCATTTAACCATGTATAAATGCCCTGGGTGTAATGTTGATCATTCGGACGGTGTAAACTGTTCGAAGTGTCGGCAATATTACTGTTTCTCGTGCGCCAACATCACGGAAGTTAACTACAGAAAACTCGGATCAGTGAGGCAATCTACCCTCCTGTGCGGATCATGCAAAAATGAAACCCTAGCTACATCTTCACCAAAACCTGCTGGACTATGTGCCCCTGTACACTCTCCTGCTACCTTGGACCAGGTATTGGCAGAACTACGTCATGGAATAAGCAGCATAAACGGCCGTCTTGACTCGCAGCTTCCTACCCTCATTAATGATGTAAAGGAGCTAAAGGAAAATTTAGCTGGCATCGAAGATTCTATTAGCGACATCAAAAAAGAGGTAAAGCTACACGATGCTATTATCGTCGACCTCGGCAAACGCATACACCAACTTGAAGTCCGTCCCCAGGATGCCTGCGACAGCGACGAAGTCAACTCTAAACTTGTCCAGCTAACTGCCGAGTTAGCTGCTAAGGATCAGTTCCTAAGGCTAAACAACATCGAACTGAAAGGAGTTCCAGAAAAGCATAACGAAAACCTGTTCATCCTGGTCAGTAAAATCGGTGAAGTCATAGGACAGCCTACGTCCAAAAGCGACATTAACTATATAACGCGAGCTCGCTCATCTACTAAGACGAAATCGATTATTGTTGGCTTCGTGAATCGATACACAAAAGAAAACTTTGTCGCTGCCGCCAGGGCTTTCAAGACACTAACCGCGGAAAACGTCGGCTTCTCGGGTGATGCTAGCAGATTGTATGTGAACGACCACCTGACTCCGGAAAACAAGCGCTTGCTGACCCGCGCCAAGCAGCTGGCCCGCGAGAGGGGGCACCAGTACGTTTGGGTGCAGAACTGCAAGATACTTACCAGGAAGGGCGACAAGTCACCCATCATACCTATCCTGAATGAAGGAGACCTAGCGAAAATTCAGTGACTATTTCTTAGTAATAACACAAGTAATAAGCTGATCCAATATGTCTGTGTTGTGTACCTACTACTTGTTTCTTGTTATATTTATCTAATTGTGCCCTACTACTTATTTACCTGTTTGTCAGATAACTACAATAACAACCTACCTAATCAACTCTCCCTTTACTACCTAATACAAAATAAAACCTATATTTATCTAAATGTGCCCTACTACTTATTTGCCTGTTTGTCAGATAACTACAATAACAACCTACCTAATCAACTCTCCCTTTACTACCTAATACAAAATAAAACCCCCTGTTTATCTAATACTACCTACCTATTTGTATTACTTGTTGTGCAAACCATGTCCAAAACATTTTATCCTCCTTTTATACTCACCTCACTGATTCATACTTATACCTTATTGTACCTATCACGTAGGCATGCATGCATAGTCATTCGAACCGCCACACCAAGTCGAGATACTATCCCTACAGATTTTTTTTTAACAATAAAACTACAAGCCGGTATGGCAGTCAAAGTCTCGCCTAACCTACTTACATATACCTTCCGTTTTACCTACATAACACTCACGGCAAATAAACACAACATCTGTACAGAAACACTAGCTCTGCTGTCTCGTTCGCTAACCCCTAACGCAAACAATTCTCACAATATCTTTACAAATATCAACTCACAATCCAGCCGAGCTTTTGTTCGGCTGGAATGTGATTATGGTTTTTAGTATCTATTACCAAAATGTTAGGGGTTTGCGAACAAAGACAGTAGAGTTCAAGAGAAACATACATTTAAGTAATTACGATGTTGTTGTTTTGACCGAGACTTGGTTGCATGATGGTATTAGAACTGAGGAACTATTTAGCGACGTGTATACGGTGTGGCGGCGAGACCGGGACTGCGAAGTGACCGGGCAGACGCGTGGGGGCGGAGTCCTCATAGCTGTCAAACGGGTTCTGGCGGCGCGGGCGCGCCCTGAGTGGCACTCCACGGCGGAGGATATCTGGATCTCGATACGTTTTACTAAGAGTAAATTTATGCCGGCTATGAACCTACATCTAGGCTGTATATATCTGTGCGCGCAGAACCAAGGTTTATCGTTCTCTTCTCAACTCACTAATTTCTCTGAAAGTGTTTTATCCGTCTCGAATCAAAATCCGGATGATAAGATTCTCCTACTGGGTGATTTCAACCTTAGCGGCATAAGCTGGAGCTCTTCCTCAAACTATACTTATCTTTTACCTTCGCATAATTCTGCTAATTCTGATCATACAGAGTTGGTTGATTTGTTAACTATTAATAATTTAGGCCAGTACAATCACGTTCTAAACGGGCTGGGTCGCATACTCGACCTCATTTTGTGCAATGATGAGATTACAGTGTCATCTTGTTTAGATCCCTTGGTGAAGGAGGATAGTGTCCACCATCAGGCACTTCTCTGTGAACCCCAATTTATTCATACGAGAGCCCTTAATCCGCGTCCTAGACCTTTTTACTGTTACAATAAAGGTGATTATACAGCTTTATGTAAAGAACTTGAAATTTACAACTGGGAGACGGCTCTCTCGGATGGTTCTGTGGACGATGCGGTTCTATTGTTTAACGCAGTGGTGTCAGAGCTTCGTGACAAGTATATTCCACAAATTAACGTCAGACGGAAGCACTATCCTCCATGGTACTCCTCGGTTTTGTTACACATTTTAAATGAAAAGAATAAGTATCATAGGAAAATTAAGATATACGGAAATAAAGCTGATAAGAACTCTTTTAAAGTACTGAGAGCCAGAGTGAAAAGAGTCGAACATGAGTGCTACTTAAACTACATAGCGAGAGTCGAAAATTCTATTAAATTGAATCCGAAGGCGTTTTGGTCTTACATTAAATCTAATAGGCAACATAACTCATATCCTTCTTCCATGACTTACATGAACATAGACGTAAATGAAGGCAGTAGCATCTGCAACGCATTTGCTGACTTTTTTAATTCTAATTACCTTACACCTTCTTCCTCACGTTCAGCTCAGTTATCAACTACTGAGTCCTCATCTTCTACTGACTTGAGCACCATAGAAATATCGCCTCCTCGAATTATGAAACTACTGAAAACCCTCGACTGTAGTAAATCAGCTGGTCCTGATGGTCTGCATCCTTTTTTGTTTAAAAACTGCGCCAAGTCTTTATGCTACCCCATATGCCTCCTTTTTAGCCGATCTATAGCTGAAGGGACTGTGCCATCGATTTGGAAACTGGCATCTGTCACACCCGTTCACAAAAAGGGCTCGAAACGTGACATTTGTAATTATAGACCTATTTCAAAATTGTGTGTTCTAGCTAAAACCCTAGAGAAGGTCGTCCACGAACAGCTATACTCAGCCTTAAAGTCGTCCTTCATTAACCAGCAACATGGCTTTCTAAGAGGTAGGTCGACTACTACTAATCTCTTATGTTTTGTTGATTTAGTAACTGATCGAATGGAGTCGGGTAGTCAGGTCGATACAATTTATACTGACTATAGTAAAGCTTTTGACCGTATCGATCACTCCATTTTACTAAGCAAACTGTGCGCTGCTGGTATAAAGGGAAATCTCCTAAGGTGGTTCGCCTCTTACGTCAATGGTCGCTGCCAAACTGTGGTCCTAAATGGATACGCATCTGGAGTGTCGCCAATTCCTTCTGGCGTTCCCCAAGGCTCGATTCTTGGCCCACTGCTTTTCATAATCTTCGTCAACGATATCGGCTCATGTTTTAACTTCTCTGATTTTCTCTTATTCGCCGACGACATGAAAATTTTTAAAAAAATTGGTGGTCCATCTGACCCCTTACTTCTTCAAAGTGATTTAGATCGTTTACATTCTTACTGCACCATCAACAAACTAGATCTTAATACCAAGAAGTGCTTCTGTATCTCTTTTAGTAGGTCTCCTAACATCCTGACTTACAACTACAACATCAACAACCAATATCTCATCAGAACTAGCTCTATAGTTGATCTTGGAGTAACCCTGGACTGTAAACTATTATTTGACCAACACATAGAGAAAATCACCTCTAGGGCGTTGAAGATGCTCGGCTTCCTATTCCGGGTGACAAAGGATTTCAGTTCACTCAAAACACTAAAAATTCTTTACTGCTCACTGGTCCGAAGTCACCTCGAATATGCCTCACAGGTATGGAATCCCCAGTATAATAAATATGTTTCTTTGCTTGAAAAGCCACAGCGGAAATTTCTTAAATTTGTTAATTACAAGCATAAGATCATCAACCCCGACTACATAGATAGCTGCAAACACCATCATTTACTACCGCTTGAGTTGAGAAGAGAAGCAGCTGACCTGTCACTATTGCTGAATATTGTCTTGAATCTGGTTGATTCACCCACGCTCTTATCCGGGATAGGACTAACCGTTCCGTCCCGCCGAGTTTCTCGAAGAAACCACCTTAAATTATACATACCGAACTGCGCCACAAATTACCGTAAAAACACATATCTACTGCGGACCATGCAAACCTTTAACACCAAATATTCTAAAAATGTAGATCTTTTCAACATGAGGCGCAATTCTTTCAAGAAGTTAATTAATATCAACTTCTTCGATCAATTATAATCTTTTACACTCTAACTTTATGTATGATCAGTAGGTATATATATCCATCCTAGTTCCCCACCTTGTAGTTGCCAGTCTGCTTGATTTGGTACTGACACCAGGTAAATTAAAACTGCATTGAAACTCTTATTTTAATTTTTTTTATTGTAATTTAGATTCGTATTTTCTTTAAACAGGTACCTACTACTTCTATTTCGGCACACAGTACTTGAAATTGCATTAATAGTATTGTATTTTTCATTTTTTTATTATAAACTGTTGTTAAATTTAAATTAGTTCAGGTTATTTTTACAGACTATGAGTGGAAACTGTCTTTAGCTTCAATTGTTCTAGTTTAAGAATTTATTGTCACCTAAACTTAAGCTTTTTGTTTCCCAAATAAATAAAATAAAATAAAATAAAATAAAAATAATAAAATAAAATAATTAATGATATAAAACCTTGCGAGTAACATGCTGAAAACCATGTTTTGATAAAAAATAGTAATTAAACCGGCTATTTTGTGGCGCAGCGGGTGACTGCGACGCAGGAGGTTGCGGGTTCGATTCCCGCCTCGGGACAAATGTTTGTACGAGCTGCAGATATCTGCAGCTCGTACAAACATTTGTCCCTGTTCAGGGTGTTCTGGGTTTTTTCTATGTATAATAAAAAAATCTATCTGTAGTATAATGTATTAAGAGAGAGAGAGAGAGGGGGTGAGAGCTGGTGAGTATCTGGCGCAGCGTATCAGCATTGCCATACAGCGCCGGGGCAATGCAGCCAGCGTACACGCTCCCGACTGGTATTGATATGGATCAGTTGAGCTACCTGTAGATTGTTTGTCAACGGTCCGCAGTTAGCTCAATTGTTTCTTTTGTAAATACTAGTTCTTATTTATTTTTATTGTTAAATTGTAATTTTCTTTGTGAATAAATGCATGTATTAAGTATATTAGTTATCTAGTAGTACCCATAATACAAGCTCTGCTTAGCTTGGGGCTAGATAATGCTGTGTGAATTGTCCAACACTATTTATTTATTACAATATTGATTGATAGCAAACCAATATTATTAAGAGTAAGGAGTTTGTATGTAAATGCGCATTCCTACTGCGGTACGTTTTACGGGATCGGTATGTTGTATTCGTGAAATTACGTTGTTTTTGCGATAGCGTATGTTAGTTGTACGGACGCGGGACGAGTTCACACACACGGCATTATTCCAGATCCAGTAAAAATACCGCTCCGACAAAATATACTGCGGGTTCGTTGAATCGCAAACGCATTTTTTCGGTGATGGCTTATTATGTAGTTGTAGGAGTGACTTTAAACAACTGACAGTATTCCGTATCCAGAAAACAACCAACCCGATTTTTTTTACTATTTCCTCACTGTATGGCGAAATAATGTACCTAAGCCTTCGGTAGCAACGGATCCGTTTAAACTGATTCGGTGTGAAAACAGATCTACTGCGATTTACGCAGAATAGTTCGATTTTAAAGCCGCCACACACAGAAGCCGGAGGCGGAGCGGTGGCGCACGGTAGCCGAGCCAGGCGTGGCGTTAGTGGTGCGGATGTCTTCACATCTGCATTTGCAGGCGTGCGAGAGCCGTTGCGTCGCGGCGGCGTTTTGGAGCCTTGTGTGTGTAGGTCATGGCGTCGCATTACCGTAATGATATCCTTTTTAAAATCATTTTTTTGGTACTTATGGTTCATTTTATTTAGCGCCTTATATGTCATAAGCTAAACATTTTGTAAATAAAAACAACTCGTAACTCCGCTAGTAGCACGCTTCCGCACCGCGACGCGTCGCGTGCGCTCTGTGTCTTCACACTCCTTATACTAGCTGAAATACAACGCTCACACGCCACGCCTCCGCCTCGCCGCCGCGCCGCGTCGCGCACGCCGACTGTTTGTGTCGCTGAGCCGACCCGCCACGGCCGTGCACCGCGCCGCCACTGCCCGCGGTGTGTCTTTCATATAAGTTCATACGATACAACTCGCACGCCTTCGCCTCCGGCCCGGCCACGGTTTTTGTGTGTGGCGGCTTTAAGGGTTTAATCCGATTGAAAAATTATTTTAGTTTTTCTTATGTTATGTTTATGTACAATCCCAGGGCGTACATAATTACTAATGTTGTATCCAGCCTGTGAGCCCGGCGCGAGGTAGACAAGCATAAATCCGGTGCATTCACTTTTGATTGAACTACAGGCAACTTTTAATTTGAAATTGTGTCGTGTTTTGACATACCTAATCTAAAATTAAAAATTGATGAAAATGAATCCAAAAATTGATAAGGCATTTGTATCAAACATTTTCAGGAAAAGTTCCTAACATTTTGTTAGCTCCGTAGTTAGGCATTTTCCCGCTGTTCCTACTTCTTTTTGTCGGCCACTGACGGACCTCGGGGAACAGTGTCGGTCCCCGGTGGGGACCATCGCCACAAACATTCTTCTCTACTCGTTTAATTAATTTCCTATCATGTGTAAGCTTTTTGCTTCATTTGAGAAATTCTCTTTTTGTATGCTCTGTGAGTTTGAATTGCGCCCGGAAACGATTGCGACCGGATATGGTCTGAATATGAATTGTCCTCATCTAGTCTTTAAATTATCGAGAGAATGCGTCCCCTGCTAATCACATGTATAAATGGAACAAAAATTAGTAAAATCAACGACTACTCTTTAATATTCTTGTAGGCATCAGGAGTGGGCCCAGTTAGACGGTACTCCTTACTGTTTCATCCATTTAGACTTAATAAGCAGTCTAGTACATATGTAATTGCTGAAGTTTCCAAGAAATCATCATTAAAATCATGAATGGATTATTCTACAGAAAACCTTTATCGCAATGAATATCTCCACCAGACCCGTTATGATTATTTCGAGTGTCGCAATATGTACGCATAGCGTAAATGGTGACATTAGCAATTCAAGTAAGTTATATATATAATTGTTGTTTGAGAAAACAGTGATGATAGATCGATGTATTGATATTATACCTACCGTGCTTCGTCTCTAATCTTTTTAGTTGATACAACGCTTGATTGGTATTATGCAATATCAATAATATACATTCTTAGAATTATTCCCTAAATATGGGAAAACACCATAAGACATAACCTCTATTAGGCATACTCTATGCAAATTATTTAAATTGCTACGACGCATCTACGACACTTGAAATGACACTATCTTGTAGAAGTGCTACGCCACTCGTAGAAGCTCTACGCCACCCTCTATCTAAGTGCTACACCACTCATAGAAGCTCTACACTACCCTCTACGTAAGTTCTACGCCACTCGTAGAAGCTCTACGCCACCCTCTATCTAAGTGCTACACCACTCATAGAAGCTCTACACTACCCTCTACGTAAGTTCTACGCCACTCGTAGAAGCTCTACGCCACCCTCTATCTAAGTGCTACACCACTCATAGAAGCTCTACACTACCCTCTACGTAAGTTCTACGCCACTCGTAGAAGCTCTACGCCACCCTCTATCTAAGTGCTACACCACTCATAGAAGCTCTACACTACCCTCTACGTAAGTTCTACGCCACTCGTAGAAGCTCTACGCCACCCTCTATCTAAGTGCTACACCACTCATAGAAGCTCTACACTACCCTCTACGTAAGTTCTACGCCACTCGTAGAAGCTCTACGCCACCCTCTATCTAAGTGCTACACCACTCATAGAAGCTCTACACTACCCTCTACGTAAGTTCTACGCCACTCGTAGAAGCTCTACGCCACCCTCTATCTAAGTGCTACACCACTCATAGAAGCTCTACACTACCCTCTACGTAAGTTCTACGCCACTCGTAGAAGCTCTACGCCACCCTCTATCTAAGTGCTACACCACTCATAGAAGCTCTACACTACCCTCTACGTAAGTTCTACGCCACTCGTAGAAGCTCTACGCCACCCTCTATCTAAGTGCTACACCACTCATAGAAGCTCTACACTACCCTCTACGTAAGTGCTACGCCACTCGTAGAAGCTCTACGCCACCCTCTATCTAAGTGCTACACCACTCATAGAAGCTCTACACTACCCTCTACGTAAGTTCTACGCCACTCGTAGAAGCTCTACGCCACCCTCTATCTAAGTGCTACACCACTCATAGAAGCTCTACACTACCCTCTACGTAAGTTCTACGCCACTCGTAGAAGCTCTACGCCACCCTCTATCTAAGTGCTACACCACTCATAGAAGCTCTACACTACCCTCTACGTAAGTTCTACGCCACTCGTAGAAGCTCTACGCCACCCTCTATCTAAGTGCTACACCACTCATAGAAGCTCTACACTACCCTCTACGTAAGTTCTACGCCACTCGTAGAAGCTCTACGCCACCCTCTATCTAAGTGCTACACCACTCATAGAAGCTCTACACTACCCTCTACGTAAGTTCTACGCCACTCGTAGAAGCTCTACGCCACCCTCTATCTAAGTGCTACACCACTCATTAACACTACCCTCTACGTAAGTTCTACGCCTCCACGTCACTCATCTGTTTCTGGAATACCTTCATTTTACTTATGTTTTTCACCAATATAACATAACTTGACATACATTGATATGATCGCTATTCAAGTTATTGATGATTTATTTTAAAAATAGTGGTACATTACTTAATTAATCAAATCATCATCATACAACTTACTACACAAAAAATAACGATAAGAAGTTATATTTAAGTTTAATTATGAAGCACAACTAACGACCGCGATACTTTCTCATCGTCAAGTTATTCATCAATGTAAGGGAATATAAAAATGTAATTTGCGGCAATCCTATCGGAAGCACGTTCGTAATACCGGCTCGACGTCAAGATATATCAGATTTGATTGGATGCAACGCCGCCTCACACCGGTAGGTACGTACGGTCTTGTACAGTAATTATGTTTCACAGTACAATACGTTCCGTAATTCCGCCATTGTCGACGTGTCTGTCCCCGTGCCGACGAATATCGTGTTTAGGGAATTCTCTAGCATAGGTGTCGGTAGGTATATCAGGTTGTGATCACCCTCTGGCACCATTTAACACCAAGCTCTAAGCCTTGGAGTGTTCTGTGAGTACATGTAGTTACAATAGACATAGAAGAGAATAGGCATTAGTTCCGGGTCTGTGTTGTGTAGATGCGTCATCTGGTACAGTACCCATAGCACAAATTTTGCTTTATTAGGGGCAAGATTAATTATTTATTAATTTCATTTATTTAACTTACGAAAAACTACATCCATCATCAAGCAACTTGTAAACTAAAGTAACTGTTATACATTAACAAAGTACCATGTGAAGTTCTATAAAAAATATAACATGGCTTGAATTTCCAGTTTAAAAAAATCATTTTCTTGTTATTTGTAAACAAGTAGATATTGATGCTGAAAATATCACAAAAATCAGCAAACCTCGACGCAAAAGGCCATCTCGTGATTTCCCGAAATCCTTTGAAAAGCCAATTAAAAGCGAGCTGTGCCACCGCGGAACTGCTAATTAACTCGGACCAATGAACAGACGGACGTGTGGTGCTAATTAACATTATATTCCATCGAATTAAAGCTGAACGCAGACGTAGCCAAGCCAAATGCGTCGTACCTATTTCTATGGTTGAAGTTGAATTTTAATGTAACTTCGCACCCGTGTCTACTCCGAGTTGAGTCTGTTTTTTACTACTCGTACTGTATTGTACCTATTCTGTACAATACAGAACGAGTGGTAAAAAACATTGTACAGAATAGGTACAATACAGGACGAGTAGTAAAAAACAGACTCTACGCTACTAGTGACACCGAAAATAAAGTACCTTCAAAACCACAATCGCCCGTATATGAATTCATTTGTTTCAATTATGGTTACTCTATACTCGATATCCCTTGACGCATTTCGGAGAGGTGTGCACACAGCTTTATAAGCATAACCCGGGGCGGATCCAGGATTAATTTGGGGCGGGGGGCATTTTGACAAAGTTCGGAAAGGTAAAATCACAAGTAAAAAAAATAAAGAAAAAACGTACTTAGTAAAAACGGCGCGGCGAGCAGGAGCCTCGACATTTTTTAAGATTTTTTAGCGACTTTTCAGAAATTTTTGAGTCAAAACGAAGAAAATACAATATCATAAAACGGCTCGGCGAGGGGAGCGAGCTTCGAAAATTTTAAAGACTTCTTAGCGGCGATTGGGACATTTGCCTTGTTTTAGCGACGGTTGCGAAATTTGTGAGAGAAAAGAAAGCAAAGATGAAATAAAAACGGCGAGCGGAGCGAGCCTCGAAAAATTGTAATGAATTTTAGAGACCATGCAGTGCGAGCCGCGACAATTATTGAGACTCTAGCGGCGTCGTCGGTGGGAAAATTTGAGGAAGAGAAGAAAGCCAAACCAAAATCAACGGCGAGCGTTGCGAGCCTCTAAAATTTTGCGTCATTTCTAGCGAAAGTTAGGAAAAAGAACGTATCCATACAGAGTCCGCCTGTCAGCCTGTCTTTTACCTTTTCACGCCACTTCAAGTTAAATCCATACAATTTTATACCTAGGTATTTTAGGTCCGTCAGTAAATAAATAAGACGTGCTTTAGTATTTTTGTAAATTTATCATCAATTTATCGTATCAATAGAAATTGGTACCTAGGTATTAAGCCTATGGCTTTATGGAAATATACGTCAGGGGGGGGGGAGCATGGGGGCCATGCCCCCCCCCCCCCTGTATCCGCCAATGAGCATAGCCTCCACGATACTCACAAACTCACGGGCCCGCAGGGATTAAAGATGCGCGAACAATGAGTAATTATATCTACCGGGGAATAAGGATGATTGCCTGATAACATTTTACTCAACCCCCTTACGTTCTTTAAGCTGCGTTTTCCGTGGAAAGCGGGAGCGGGGAGCGGTAGTGGATTTTCGACAGTTCTGGAATGGAATCTCACGCGCTGTGAAGATTCCGCTGCCGCTCCACCACCGAAAACGAAAATTACACATACCGCTGCCTTCGTGTATAAATAATATTTTTGCTACGTGAATATTCGTATTAATCTAATAAGTTTCGGTTTTTCCTCCTAATTCTCTTGTATTTTATCAAGTTCCAAGTTTCCTTAAACTTCCCAAAGGTTTACACCGACTTACTGGCATTGTACAAGAAAGGCGGTCGAATTCGGGAGTCTCTTCCACAACGATTACTTCTCGCGATTGTAATTATTGCCAAGAAATTTTATACCTATACGCGATACCAACATACTACATCGTATTTATTAGGTATATTTTCTCGATAATATCAAGTATTCGAGCACATAAACCATCTGCTCAATAACCCTGCGGAAGGCCGGCACCTGGCCCTGGCGACGGTCCAGCTCCAGCTAGCCACTTAGCACGCTTTACTTATTGCCAGATCCGGCGGGTTCTGGCACTCTTTCATAGGACACGCTATAAATCATTTAACTTTGCTGTAGCTAGATAATAGTTTCCTGAACTTTGCTAACTTTGGCTCAGAAAATTTCGAAAGACGCTGCACAGATTGGCTTGCAGGAGGAAGTGTAGGTACCTTCGGTCGACGACATAGATGGCTGCTAGTAACAATCTTTAGAAATAGTTTATAGGCTTACATGAGCTGTAGGCAACTAGCTGTGGTAGACTACGTCTTTACAATAATTGTTGTCGTCCAAACTCATTACTTAATTGCAGCATTCTGGGAAATCTGAACGTTGATTTGTAGATCGTGACATTTTGTGTTAATTTTATATTATAAATTTTTATGTACCTATTACCTAGTTTTAGAAAATGTGTATAGAATATAAGATTATTTTAAAAGCCTTTTTGTTATACGATTAAATAAATTACTACATTTGTTCAGTCAATATCAGCCCATTCCCTTGCAAACCACGAGATAAAGGTGTTAAATTAACGTGATAAATTTACGTGAACGACGCAAATCGCAGAAAATTCCGCATCTAAAATCTAGTTTGGATGTAGGTAGTAATAGAAACCTTGCTGGCGACTTCGATCAGTAGTTACGGAAGTAGGCGACCTCCCACACCCTTCGTAAATCAGGTACCACCGGCTCGCCCGCGCCCGCGCCTGTGCAACCTCATTACTGAAACCTGTGCCTTTTAGTTTAATCATCCAGCTCGTAAAGGGGAGCGCCGGGTTATGTCATTTGCACGGTGGGGTGGCCATGCGGACCTTCCGGAATCACGGACTGGTTGATTGATTCTCCCTCAGGAATGTTGTGTTTACTCCTTGTTTTATTGATTACACAGACCTTTTCTGTTTGAATGATTTATGGTGTTCCAATGTGTAGACCTCGTGTCTCTCTATGTCGCAATAGAGCGGTTGACCCATGCTTGTATGTAAAGGAGGACCTACCTAACCTGCCTAACTGGCTACCTGCTCAGTTGGATCGATTAAGAGGTTTGGCTGTTTTAGGTACACGCAATGTTTTGAAAAGTTCCTCGTCGTATGGCACCATCAAAACTGAAAACCGTCATTTAGACACAAAGCAAAATCCAAAAAATAGTGAAATGAAAAATAATGTTGGACATTACCTATTACCTACAACCGTAAAGTCCGAATCTATGTGAATATTCGGAATATTTTTAGTAAAACAATAAAGCTGGTAAAGTGGTACTTATACTTACCCATAAAAGCATCTAGACCCGAGATCAAATAACAATGTAATGACACCACAGAACAGCTTCGTTATAACAACGATAGTTTCGTAATAAACAGCACTCGTGGCGTCTGCTCTGTGTGTGACCGCCAGCGTGAAGCGAACGGAACACATACACCGAACTTTATGAAAATGCTGTGAATTTGTAGATTTCCTCTTCATATTCCTGGAGAACTTTGAAAAAACAAAGTGAACGAAGGAAATTAATTTAGTAATTGTACAAAGTTCCTTAGAAACGTTGAGTCAAATATGTATACCTAGATAGGTAACCCAGGCCTAGGTATCTAATTACCTACACAAAGCTTATGATTTTACTAAGACTAAAAGAAAAATCACACAACAAGGATTAAGATTCCAAACCGCTACTTTTTGTTAAATAAGCGTAAAAACTAGAGCTTTGGCTTTTTAACTATAATACTTCATTAGTTTTAGGTTCCTAATAAATCCTAAAAACCCGTAAAATGATGCGGTCCCTCGCTCGCACGGTCGCCGGCGGGCGGCACTCGGCCGGCTGCGGGCGGCGCGGCTCGTGACGTCACCGCACCGCACCCATGCGTCCCACTGCGCCCGGAACCGGAAGGGAAGAGCTAGCCAATCAATTCCAATCAATTATAGTTGTACATGATTGAACGCTACAAAGAACCTAGATTAAAACAAGCGACAGGTAAAACTTAACAATGATTTTGTCACTTAAGTAATAACTTCACTCGCGTAAGGCCCCGCGTGCGCTCGCTATTGTAGGTAGGTATGCAATTGATGAGTTATTCTGGCCAACATGTAGTAAAACTATGGTCGTCTATCAATTTTTAGGGTTCCGTACCTCAAAAAGACAAAAGGAACCCTTGTAGAATGATTTTGCTGTCCGTCTGTCTGTAAACCCCCTTTTCTTTACATAAAAATAAATACACATCAAATACTCAAATCCGTTACTTCTTGGAGCCATGCTATAAATCAAACTTCTAAGTCAACGCCATAAAACTTACAGCCGTTTTTGCCCGCATATTTAGTAATTTCCAAGAGATTCACATGTACACAAAACCTATAGGGTACTTCCTTCCCGTTAACCTTGATCCATGAAATTCGGCAAGAAGCAAGTTCTTATAGCAAAAGTAAAGGGAAAAAACTGAAATTCGCAAATTTGCAGTTTAAACACCGAAAAATTGTTTCTCGCCGTGGACCAAAACCTATAGGGACTTCCCGTTGACTAATCATGATATTTGACAAACAAGATCTTATAAATATACGGAACCCTCGGTGCGCGAGTCCTACTCGCACTTGACGTTTTATTCCATTTATAGCTCGTTTAATGAGTGGTCTAACCTTCCAAACAGAGACTATTGAACCATTCAGCGACAATAATTAACAAAACAAGGAAATACTCAGTAAAACTCCCTAAAATTATGCATAGTCCACCAGACACTACTTAGTTAGACCATTAGCTGATCGTCGACCAAATTAGAAAACCATTATCATACTCATAATAGTATTGAATAATTGGTGAGGCAGCACGACACCTATGTTTGTACGCTACGACTACGACTGCGACCGAGAGTGATGTGTAAATAACGGACACTTGGAAATTGTGTTATCTTATCAGGTCGACTTTTATCATCATGGGAAAGTCTTCTAGTACTGATAGGCGCTACTAAGGTGATGTCTACAGTTATGGGTCAGTGGTGTTCAGTGCACGGGTTGTGAGAGTGGAAGCGATCTCGTCGCTAAGTGTCGAACTGTTATAAAGTACCTAGCGAAGGTATGTTTATATATTGTGAAAGCGTACACCTTCTATGATCATTTAGTTCAGTTACGTGAAGGCATTGCCTGTAGATTGTTTGCAACAGTCTGCAGTTAGCTCCATTGTTTCAATTGTAAATACTAGTATAATTTTCTTTGTGAATAAAGGCTTCTGCCAATTATAACATACCACGTGTTTGAGTCAGGTATACAGGGTGCCACGGAAAGGGTGTACTAAGCCAAAAGGTCACCCCCTTTCTGGACATCATGACGACCCCCTTTTTGGACTACATGGAAGACCAGTGCCATATCAGGATACATCCTGCCGTAGCACCTGCTGAGTGTTGGCCATTTTTGTTACCTATATCTTGTTACTTTTATATTAACCTTTATCTTTTGTATGTGCTATGTATGTATTGGTTACAAAATAAACGCATTTTTTTTTCATCGAGGGGGGTCAACGTTAGAAATACAATTTCTTGAATTCCGAATTTTTTTCTCCTGATTATGAAACAATTTGAGATGTTTCTTCTTCACATTCGTGTTCTTTTACGTGTTACATTTATTAATTTGTAGCGGCCCGTCCCGGCTTCGCACGGGTAGACATTTATTTTTTAAACATTTTGGGATAAACGTAGATCAAATGTATCTTTATGCAGGACATTTACATTTTTATCCACCTCCCTCGCTGCGTTGCCCGCTGCGCTGCACAGGGCCACACCACGCACCGGCCACGGCGCGGCGACGTTTATTTTTCTATAAGTATTTTGTTTAGATTGACTTTTTAAATTCGTAATATGTTTTGAATGTAATGCCCGATTTGAATAATTCAAAAAGTAATAGACCAGTATTGAAGCAGTCTTGAATACGAAATGATTTATTCGGATAAGGATTAATACAAAGGTATAGATGACATGGTCTGATTTTGGTTGGCATTTCTATCAACTTTTAAATTGCAAAAAAGTTGTTAAACTGACATAACTACAATAGTTGGACATATAGTATCCCAAAGTTTTTTGTAGATATTGATATGTTCTATAATATTGTGAAACATTTTTTTGTTCTATCATCAATAGTTTCCGCAGCGCATGCGATGAAAGACAATTTATGGCTAATTATTTTTCATCTTGGGTTACATCATTGAAGTTTTAGTGGGGATTCCTAATTTTTTCATATAATAAATATATTCTATGTAACTCAGGGATAATGTAGCATTCTAATGGTGAAAGAATTTTTGAAATCGGTCCAGTAACAAAACATAACATTTTGGCGGTGCCGCTCGCCGATAGTATTTTCTCCTTCTCTGTATTTGGTCTAGTGCTCGAGACCCGTTCTAAACCACTTTGCCCACACACGAAAAAATTACAAAAACTAATTTTTTACGCGATAACGTTTCATGGTAGTTTTCTTGTAAATAAGCAAAAGCATCATTTTAGCGCCTACGCCGTTCCAAAAACGTATGCTCCGTCCCGCTCCTATGAACGCGAAATACTATGCCTATCCTTTTCACGAAACGGCGCGCAATGCGCCCTCTTAAATCGTCCAGTGCACTCAATCTAAGTTGCTTTGAATGTCGGTAAGCTGTTGAAGTTACTTATAAGTTGACGCCCGGTGCGGGGGTGCGGGGGTGCGGGCGGTGCGGGCGGTGCGGCGTGTGGCCTAGTTGTACGTTATGCGTTCAACAACTTAATGTAAAGGGTAAACATATGCGGTTTGAGATTTTCTCGACTGTGGTAAGATGTGCAGGGATGGTGTTAGGGACTGGCCATATTCGTTACATGTTGTAATCTTTTTGAGGTTTTCGGTGTTCGGGTATGAAAGCATTATGGTCTCGCTCTGTGTGTCCTTTTTTCCCTATTGAATAACTCAGGAACTACCGCAGGTATTAACTTGAAATTTAAAATTATATTTATAGATATAAAGAAAAAAAATTTGTGATAATGGGGAGGCTACCTCACCGAGTGTGTATGAAATGAGTGACATCGGTTTTTACATCTCAAAGCAGTGTTTGAAATTGCTGTACTTTTACAAATATTTTGAAAAAAGTCTGAAATATTCAAGTACCTGATATTCAAGATATTCATTAAATAGCGAAATCTCTAACCGGTAGTATAGTACATAGTACATAATTGTCTAATGACAATAGTTCGAAACCCTTGGCACAAGACTCGCACTTGACAGATCTTGCTCTAATGTAGGTAGAGTCTGTAATGTACGTCAAATCTTGGGTGCTGTGGTAAAATACGTGTTAGAGCGGCCTAGACTCCAACGAATATAAGCCGACATTGTTAATTGTGTTTAGCATCTTTAAAACCAAAGGCTGCATGTAGGTACAAGCCCGCACATAAAGAAATTACATAAAGTCCCGTATCTTAGGTTTGTCTTTGACGAGTGCGACAAGGAAGACGGTGATGCAGATTCAAAAAGAACCGGTTAGAGCTGCTTCATAATGATCGTTCTTGTTTGATCGGGATCTCAGAACGCAGTAGTTTATTCGTAAGCCAAATGTACGACACACCCACATCCTAAGTCCGCCCCCGTGCGCGACAAGTTTAGCATAATCCCCCCGAGTGGAACTCCGCAAGCTTACCCAGGTACCTGCTAGTATCTCCTCCACATGATGCAAGTATTAGTGCCTAGGTACCTGCTGGCTCGACATTACCTATCAGCTAAAGAATGAACATTATAATTTAGCATTCTGTTAGTCTATGTACAATTTTATGTGCAATATACTAAAGAATTTTCTATCTAGCACTTCCGACTTAACTTCATATTTCATTGAAAGTTGAAATCGCCAGGTCATTGGGAAATTATTAGGCATGTGGGCACAATCACTATAAATGAGTCGATTGAATAGAATTTATCGTAATGGGGCAATTTAAAAATTCGTTTCAAAATTTTTCATCGGCTTTATCGTAAGTTGGAAGCAGTTTAAGTTTTCACTACTTTCGGCCTTACTCCTTTATCGCGCAATGTCGGTGTACAAAGGGTCCTCCTAAGATTCAGAAGGTTGGGAGTTCAATTCCCACCGCAGGACAAATTCTTATATGACCTATTACATTGGTTTATTTATTTATTTTAGGGGATCTTTTGCTCTAAAATACATATTAGAGATGTGTAAAGAAACAGGTGGCTGTCAATAAGTGGTTTCAAATAATAATAAGGTTTTATTATTTGTTTTTAGTCCTGGGGCTAAAAAGTTACGTGTAAAATTCCAGTTATCTGGTAGGGCTAGACAGTGCGGACAATTTCCAGCATTCAATCCTCACGGGGATTAAATGGCTGTAAAATTAACAATATTCTTCAAAAATAGTTAAAGCTTATTCAGCTCGGTTAAATACAATTCGTTTGAAGCAGGCCACCGATTGCGCGGTTCTGTTTATCTCGCATTCGCATCTGCATTCAGAAGTGACTGTTTGTTTTATCAGTCGTGTTGGATTCACATTTACATATTCGGTTTCACAATTATTCACGGGTTTATTTTCTTTTATGCAGTATTTCGTCCGGTAGTAGGTACTTACTTATTGCATGATAAAAACTTTGATAACTCATTTTATCACACTCTTACGTTTGAATATTAAAGTTTCGATTTTTCTATGAATTAAATATTCATTTGTTTTATTGCAAATTCATAACTACTTCCTTAAATATGTATGATACTACACTTTGAAATTATTCATGGAATTAAAAGAGGCATGCGAATATTTTTTTTTATGTTTTTAAAATGATATTTTTGTATACTACATTATTTACACTATTTATAAAATGTTTTAATTTTTATTTTGGATGTTGTCTATTTAAAATTTTAGACTCAATCTATTGTTGAATACAAACTTGATCTGTGAATGCATACTACCCACAATAAAGATTTCAAACCTTACTCCAGAATGCGGCCCTAAACCACCAGCCTCTACCTGCCTAACATCTTTTTCCCTTATATTTGAAAGAATATACCTACTCAGTAAACCAATGTGTTCAAGACATATCAACCTCAAGTGACTTTAATTCATAAGAACCGGTTACCTTCGTTGCGGTGATTTGAACTCATGACGATACTCAAGAAGATTAAAGCTATTAAGTGAAAGCAAAAGCAGTAAAACCATACGAGGATTGTGTACGTGTGCAGTGTGGTGATGAACTGGTGAGGAGTACAGTGAAGGTTACCGCGTGGTGAGTGGTCGGTGATGGTGCGCGATGGCGTGGCCTGGGGGCACGGAGACCGTGGAGCTGCCACTGCATCAGCTCGCTGAGGAGGACCACGTGGAGGTCGTCAACGGGAGGCGGAAGAATAGTGAGTAGTACGCTAGTGCGGCACACGCACACGTAAACAAACTCTTTGTATGAAAGACGTAGTGATGTAGAGTGCTGCGTAGCTTGGGTCTACGGCGTAGAGCCTCTACGAATATTTTAAATGTGGTATTACAAACTTAAACACTAGCCCATGGTAAAATAATACAAGGTATGCTACACCGAAATCTTCCCAAGCCTACGTCACTGTCCACTTGCCACAAAAATGGGAGGTTACGTTCATTTGCCGGTGACTATCAAACTTTTATTGACGCCGGTGAATCACTCGCGTTGTTGATCGGATAAATCTTTAAAATAAAATGGGCGGTTACTCTATCCGTAACTGTAAGTGGGAAAGGCGGTAAAACTAGGTTCTTTAAATTCCCGAAAATAGAATCTGTGACTGAAAAATGTTCTTGTGATTAAATAAATTTCATTTCAAGGGAAAAATTGATTTATCCATGTGCAGAGCTCATAGCGTTGCTCAAATTATCGAAAATAAGTTTGAAGAATTTAATGGAAAACCTAAAACCTAGATGTAGATCTCGAATCTCCCAAAACTAAAAAGTTTGAGAACTACCGTAGCGGATATGACGTAGGCTTGGGAAAACCCACGTGACCGTTGTTTCGCGGAGTAGCATACCTTGTATTATTATACCATGCACTAGCCAAACTCGATGTAGAATGTTTGTAAACAAACCGCCCATACTTAACCTAAGATTCACTCTGTTGATGCGTCTTTTTATACGCAATTTACATTTCTTGTCGATTTGAGAACCTTCCATAAATATTGCTTAAAATTATATCTGAAACTTAATTCCAAGCAAGTGTGTTTTCCAACATTCTACATCGAGTTTCGCTAGTGTATCGGTAAGCTATGCATAGGTAGGCACACCACAGCCAAAGCGACGACAACCACGCTACGGAGTAGGTGAGCCTCTACGCCGTGCATACATCATCCCTTGTTGTGTCATAGGTTCTAATTTTACCTGTTTTATAAGGGTGCCTTTGGGCAGGCAAGCGGTAGCTTATTCTTAATGACATAAGAATGATATATCTTTTTAAATTATCCAAATCGGACCATTACGTACGAAGTTATGACGCGTTTGGAGGCGTTTGGAGAAGCCCTACATCCCGAAACGGATCCATGACAGGCCGCGATGATGATGATAGGCGTTTTTGACATGTTCCAATAGCACGTTTTCCACCGCGCGCGCGGTACAATCCTGTTACCGCACACGGGAACTACACTTAAGACTTTTATGGGTTAAAGATGTTCTTTTGAATGATGGTTTTCAAGATTCAAATTCAATATTTCGTAGTCAGCAGGTCCGTCCTAACAACTAGTGAGTCGAGCAGCTAATCTGCGTCACTATCGCATTACACTTGACTTGACCATTCTTTACGTAATTCACATTCACCTTGTGGAGGCTCTTGGCGGGCTTCTCCTCAGTCCAGCGTGGCAGCCCGTGCAACATGCTCGTCCAGATACTGGTGGGTCAGCCTCTTGGTGAACTACTTTAAAGCTTTTAGTGGTGAATGGAACGAAGACCTTCATGGTTGGTCCTGTTTGACCTGACTTCGACCATTAACGTAAGCACTCGGAAAGCTGGCACTAAGTGAAGTGCCCATGAGCATATTGCTCCAGTGGGTTACCATTTGGTCTCAGCTGTGGTCCAGACAAATCCATACCTACGGAGAGTTCAATCCAAGGTCTACGATTCCATAGCTACTAATTGCAATAACGAGATGTCTGGAGAAAGCAATCGTGATGTCTGTTTTGTGATAGTTTTTGTGGTGATTCCTCGCTGGGGATAGCTGGTTGTTCACCGGGAGACTTGTCCCTCCAGATATTCATGTACATCGCGACCTGTCTGCTGTTCTACGTGGCGCACATCATAGACTACTACTGGACGGCTTTATGAGAGTTAAGGAGGCAGAGTAGGGTGGCCGACGCGGACTGCCCCCACGGCGTGAGTCTGGTGATGGTGGCGTGATGTGGGCCGGGGGCTGCGCGGGCGCGGGGGCGCGCGCGACCGCGCTCTGGCTGCGGTTCAGGAGGCTCGGTGAGTTGGCATCTCAACAAGAGACCTCATGCTCATTTATGGTCCTTTCTACTAAAAACTTACAAGTAAAAATCTTTTATTTTACACAAGTAAACATACAGTAATCTAAGTTCTCTAAGTTCGGGAGTCTAAGGCTAACGCGCAACCCAGTATCCTTAATATTCCAGATGTAGGTAGGTTCTTACATATTAAAACCTTCATTTCATTCATTTATTGCCAACTAGGTGGCTGCCCGAGGCTTCGCGCTTGTCAAGTAGCCTACCTACCCATGTCCGTCCCCGGGATACCATTTACCTCCCTCGCTGCCAAATTTTATTGAGATCCGTTAAGGCGTGAAAAGGTAACAGACACACAGACAGACAGATAGACAGACAGAGTTACTTTAGAATTTATAATATCTTTATAGATATATAGGGTTGGTTGGTAGCATAAGATCTAATCTATCTATACTAATATTATAAAGAGGAAAGATTTGATTGTTTGTTTGTTTATATTGAATAGGCTCCGAAACTGCTGGACCGATTTGAAAAATTCTTTCTAGAAATATTTTATCCCGGAATTCCCACGGGAACGGGAACTACGCGGGTGAAACCGCGAGGCGATCGTCTAGTTATTTCTAAAGTTAGTACATAACACCCTCTTGGGCACTGCAATTTCGATTGTAAGTCATTTACTTGCATAATAAATCAGATGGTTCCCCAATGGTATGTGTCCTATTTTTGAATTCGTATTATAAATAACCTAGAATGTAAATAAATATATACCTACCCAGCTACAATGGTACCTATTTAAAACTTCTTATATGTCTATTAAAAATAAGCTGTTGAAACTGTACACTATTTTGTACCTAAGATCTTTTTTGTACAACAGTTAATAATAAATATATTTCTGATTCTGATTCTAAACTATAGTAAGCCGTGTAGCCACAAATTTTTGACCAAATTTGACGCCCCCCTGGGCGTCGCCACCGAAAACCGTTCCAATAACATTTACCCTCGAGCCAAGCGAGACGCGAAACTTATAAAAATTGTAAGTACATTGTTAGATTTTCGTAATTTCCTATAGGTGGTGGGGAAGGTGACCTGAAAATGAGGGCCCTGGCCTAAACCAAGCATATAATACTTGTTTTTGTATATTGTTGGGTTTTCCCCTCCACCGCAAACAAATTCTAAAATATATTGTTACTTATATTCCTTAAATATGAAATATATTGCAACAAATACCTTTGACCTTGTATGTCTATTTTCAAATTTTGACATCACAATTTGTATGGAATATTTTCATATTCATATTTTTTCTTTAAATCTGTACAGGCGCACGATAATTATGTATTATTATTTTAAATTTCAAGTTGATAACTGCGGTAGTTGTTGAGTTACTAAAGAGGGAAAATGGACAGACAAAGCGAGACCTTATGGGTATCGAAACTCGAAACCCTAAAACCATACATACAGCCGAACATAGAGCCTCCTCCTTTTTTCGAAGTCGATTAAAGACACCGGTTTGGTCACCAACATTGGTACATGGCAATGGTGAACATCGTCACAACATATGACGACCTCTGTGGCGCGATGGGCGAAGGTCCGCCTGCGACGCAGGAGGTTGCGGGTTCGATTCCCGCCTCGGGACAAATATTTGTACGATCTGCAGATATTTGTTCAGGGTGTTCTGGTCGTTTTCTATGTATAATAAAAAATATCTATCTATGTACTCGTATATTATTATGTATATCAGTTATCTAGTACCCATAACACAAGCTCTGCTTACCTTGGGGCTAGATAATGCTGTGTGAATTGTCCAGCATTATTATTATTATTATTATTATTATTATATCACTTAAGTACATAATTGTAGCAAGAGTGCCATCTGCATAATCCCTAAAACTGCAGAGCCTTTTCTAGTTCCTTCATAGTCCATTAGAAGCAACTAGTTAATGTTTGTCTTTCGAAGACGAACTTTAGGCATCTGCAAAAAAACGACGTTGCCTATCTAACAAAATGTTGGTAAAAAAATATTAACAAAAAAGATAAATGCTTCATTGGCAAATGAGATTTCAAATCACAATTTTCAATGCTATAGCATCACTTAAATTCAAATTCAAATTCAAAATTTTTATTGCGACCATATTGTACAAAAGTTGTTAAAATTAGTCAGTCTCAAATATGGACCCGGCTAGGGCACAGCAAGATAAGTAAGTACTAGGTACTAAGTTATAATAACGCTCTATGAATAAAGTTTGGCTTTGTAAGCCAACTATAAAATCTTAAAGATTTTTTTTAACAATCATCTTATACTTAGTAGGTAAATGAAAAGTTAAATTAAATAGTAAACATTAGGTATCTTAAAAAATAAATAAATAAGTAAACTTGTATTTATTTAGTTAGTTAGTTTATTTAGGTAGTAGATATTATTGTTCTAGAAATTCTTGCAAAGAATAAAAACTATGTTGTATCAGATATCTTTTAAATAAATTTTTAAACTTAAGTATTTTTGTTTCGTTTTTTATGTCTTGGGGGATTTTATTGTATATTCTTATAGCCATAGCATGCGGACCTGAATGGAAGATTTGGAGGGTAGAAAAGGGAACATCTAGTCTATTTCGAGGTCTAAGATTTTGGGGTCGGGAGTATTGCTTAAAAGTATGTAAATTCTTTTTCACAAAGATACTAATTTCCAATATATTATTATATATTCCAATCAGAGTCAAAATGTTTTCTTTTGTGAAATACGGTTTACAGCTTGTCAATGTATCAAGATTGTATATAATGCGTATGCATCTTTATTGTAATATGAATAATTTATCAGCATCCGTGCTATTTCCCCAGAAGATCACACCATATTGCAACCATGCATGTGCATAAGCATAGTATGCGGTGGTAGCAGTTTTTACGTCGGTAGATTTTTTAAGTTCGTATAGTGCGTAGGTGAATCTAGATAATTTAATTGATGTTTGATTTATGTGCTCTTTCCAGTTTAGATGCGAATCAATATGTATGCCTAAAAGGGGATATGTTTCAACGTTTTCTATTGGAGTGGTTTGGTGTGTGTATTTTAGTTCTAATGGTTTTTTTTTTGGTAAGGCCTGAATTGCATAAGTTTTGTTTTATTAAGATTTAACTGAAGATTATGATCATTTAGCCAGTTAACTATTTTTGTCAAGGTATTATCAATTTGAATGTTAACGTTGGAGTCTGAACTACAGGGGAAAACTACTGATATGTCGTCCGCAAATAGTGAACACGGAGATTCAAAAGCTTTTGGTAAATCATTTATGTATAAGAGGAATAATATGCAACCAAGAACACTACCTTGTGGTATTGCTTTTGTGACATTCGCTTTATTGGAAACTACTTTATTTATTCTTCCGGTTACATGATCATGGTGGTCGATTTCTACATATTGAGTTCTGTTTTTAAAATATGATACAAACCAGTTGTAGGCCGGACCTCTAACACCAATGTTATACAGTTTATTAAGAAGAATATTGAATAGGACTCTATCATAGGCTTTACTCATATCAAGTAGTATTCCTACTGCGTACTTCTTATCATTAATGATATTCAAAATTTCGTTTATATATTTATATACAGCGAATGACGTGGATCGTTTTTTTCTAAAGCCATTTTGGCAATCGTTAAATATATTATATTTTTCGCAATAACAGTACAGTCGGTTTGACATAGCACTTTCTATTATTTTAGTAAAAGTAGGTAACACAAGTCTTAACACAAGCGTAGAAAATAAAACGTCGAATGCGAGTCGGGCTCGCAAATCAAGGGTTCCGTATAATTGTAAGACCTTGTTTCTTGCCAAATATTATGATTATAGGTCAACGGGAAGTAGATACCCTATAGGTTTTGTTCCAGAGCGAGAATCAAAATATTTTTTTATGAATAAACTAGACAAATTTACGGTTTTCGACTTTTTTCCTTTACTTGTGCTCTAAGACCTTGCTTCTTACCAAATTTCATGATTCTAGATATAGATCTGGTATCATGAAATTTGGCATAGGGCCTAGTACTTTAGGTTTTGTGTGCGTGTGATTCCGTTAGAAATTTAAAAATATTCGGACATAGGTAAACGGCTGTAACTTTGACGCGTTCCTGAGAAAATGGGGTTGACAGACAGACAGACAGACTTTTAAGTATAATATCACAGTTATGCAATGAAGACATTGAACAATTTTTTTTAAAAAGTGGAATTATTTAGATTTTTCACCTTTGATTTGAGGTACCTAGGTAGGTAACCTAGCTATCATTAACATTTTAGCAAATTAGCCCATTAAGTACGTACCTACATAATATATCTAGGTACTCTACCTACCTCTAGTTGACTGGTCGTGCTTAGACATACATGTAGGCAAGCAGATATGTGGCACTCGCGCCGTTAAAGGCAGGTAGGTCTGATTGGTGGTAAATAATAGAGCTTTGTGTATGTGATAGTAAGCGAGTGGTGGCCTTGAGGTACCTATCGATCCCCGCACCACGTGGCGGTGCCACTTCCTTTGGCCACTTCCGCGGGTTTCGGACCTACCGATGTCCGCACTAAATAAAACTTGTTTTCCCTAATTATCCTCATTCTACCCCTCAATAGCACCGAAATCAGGCATGCAAATTAGATAACAGCTAAGAATGAATGAATGAATGAATTAACACTTTATTTGTACTTACAAGTAAATAAAGTTAATAAAAGTCTTATATCTAAATGACAAATTCAAAGTACAAAAGGCGGCCTTATCGCTGAGAGCGATTTCTCCCAGGCAACCTTGGGATGAAGAAAAAGATATAAGAAAATAAAAAGGGTTCCTAGTGCACAGACAGGAAATAACAGAACTTATAAACTTACCTAATACATACATTTTTATAATACAAACAAACTTACCTATACTATCCAAAAACATGGAAAAACAGAAAAAAAAGAAAAAGAAAAATAACAATAAACGAATACAGTAGGTCCAAAAGAAACAATTATAATAAAAGCTAACTATCCAATTAAGTTGCAATAACATCCAAAGTTACAGAGTCGGGAAAGAATGAAATGAGTTTAGACTGTAGAAAGGAAATGGGACTTCAGTTTGGATTTGAAGGAGTAAGACCAAGAATCCTACGTGAGGTTTTACAGATTGAACTGATAGGCTTTCATCATTTTACTCGGTTTTTAGGGAAAAAAGCTTCTAATTTTCTAGGTAAAGTCCGCACTCTTTGTTGGCAACTCTACCATGTCAAAAGTCAAGATGTCAAATGTCACGTTAAATCAACGTCATTAGTTTTTACGAAAATCCGCAGACGTCGCTAGTTTCAAAGAGAGAATAGTGTTGGGCTGGAAATGGGGTTTGTCAAAAATTCGGCTTGAATTCGTTTTAGTTTTGACAAACCGAACAAAATTCAATCGACCTAAATAAGAAATTACGCTGGTGGTGGCAGCGGCGCGTGTACTCTGTAGTTTGTTAGTTTTTTATAGTTTACCCTGTAATGTTGTGTTCTGGTTTTCAATAAACGAATTCATTTAAATTTACCCATCCACCGGCATGGATATTAAAATTTTTCGTGTGTCTCCTCGTTTTGAATAAGTAATAAGTACGTTTGTGAACCATGCTCGGTTCTGAAATCCAAGATAGGTATTTTATTACAACAAAGACATTTTTATGGATATTTGTTGTTATTGTTACCTATCTGTTACTGTTGCTTACACCTAAACAGACAAAATAACAGAAAACAACAGGATCATCACTAAACAAAACACAAACTCCAACGACGCTTGTAGCGAAAGTTATAAGTTGGAAATCAGTTATCCGATTTCAAACTTAAACTTATGAGACGCATGAAATGATCAATGAAAATTAACAGATATAAAAATTGTTTCCATTTTCTGCGATTTCTTCCAATGATACCTACCTGTTAAATATTTTCCACCAGTACCTATTAGGTATCTACTTTGATTTTATGACCCCTTTGTCTATCTATTATTCTAGGTACCTACCTATTAGGAACTTCCTGATTATGAAAAAGCAATATTGTATCCTCCTCGGTGTAAATGTCCTCCTCGATATAATTTTACGCCTATGATTATTATAACTAACTATTATTAAAACCTAAGCCGAATCCAGGCCGAAGCCGAATAGAATGACGTATAACGCACGCCACCCACCACACCAGAAATGTGAAGGTAGGTAAGTAATAAAATAAACTGTCTGTCGGTCGGACGGATCGATCGGGGAACCGCGATCGCGAAGCGGTTGTTTGTGATGACAACATGTACTATTCCTACTGCATTTACTTACTTTCGACATAAATTCAAACGATACGAACGAGTAGTGATAATCAGTAAATTAGTCTTTCGTGTGTTAGAGAAAAATCTGTAATTGTAGTGAAGGATAAACAAAACAAATGGCTCGCAATTAGCGCTCCATAGAAGTACCTATCCTTGATTCTCATTTCTCAGTGATTTGCACAGTGATGATGTGTGTCAAATGTAGTGTTTTATTATTGTATCTGTTATGAATAGTGATGTATGGGTTTTGCGGCGGTGGCGTAGAATAGTATAGTATAGGTACCTACATAATCCTGTGCTTAGACAGAAGACAGAAGGCTAAACCATGGCCGTGTGGGGGTATTGGGACAGCCTCGTGCAGATGGCACGGGATGCCATGACACCGCTGTCCCGTCTCTACGAGGCGATGGCGCTCAAGATGAACCAGCGTAAGTCTTTTTAAAATTGAGATGGGAAAAGCTGAGCTTGCCCAAAGACAGACATAGTGAGGCTCCAATTTAATGGCATCCAACATCTGGGCACAGTAGCCTCGGGCGTCCAGTGGTGAGGTAGGTAGCCAACATAATACTGCTGCGGGCATCATCAAATTCCAATAGTTACCTACTACAACCATGTACCTAATTCGTTACTAAATAAATGACTTTGAAAATAATGAATGTCTCAGGGACAACCTGGATAAGAGTAGCCCAGTATTGTATGAATGAAGTAACATAAGCGTTAGAAAACCTATACCCAGCTATGGGTGGTCAGGATCAAAATGATGATGATGATGTATTTGCCAACAAGCAACTATTTTGGTAGGTACTTACCACCATAGTAAATTCCGGCTAATATGTCCACTTCCGGGGATTAATTTGTTGTGACCTTGAGAATGTCTATTATTATTTATGAACTTGAAAAACAAATTGAAATGATACCCAAGAGCCTACGCAAAGTATTGATCAGCCTCTATTCTCAGTCAACCGGTGGAAAGGAATGATCGGAGCATGTCAGTTGCCCTAGCGATGGTGAATGGTCACTTATTCCCCTCATTGATTTGATTAATTTTGTTACAAACCTTCATTGGTTTTACCCAAACACTATTTAGTTTACGTAGGACATATTGAAAAGGAAACAAAATGATGCCATAATCTTTTACTCCTCAATCTTTAAACTCATCTGTTTTTAATGAATGTTCTTGCCACTTGCAAGAACATTCATTAAAAAACAATGAGCTAGCTGTTCCAAGAACTTAGAAGCAATACATCTACCTTAATTGGCTCTACCCTTGAGTTTACGTCAGTAGGAGGTTATTTCTTGATGTTCTACCTGGCTTAGGTCATGGAAAATCGAATTTGCATTACTGATCTGGCTTAAATGACCATTACACATTTTATCATTTAATCAGAGAAACTAAGGAATCCACTCACACCAAAAACATTTACCTATTTAAAGGGCGGACCTCGTGGGTTTGGTCGTCAAACTAGGCCTAGATCTCAGCTCATGGGATCCCAGTGGTAAAAAACTTTAATTACATAAAGTTCAATAAAAAAAATCATGAAAGTGCACTGTTTTGCACCTAATTTGGCCGAGATCTCAGGAACTATATAGATCTCAGGTCTATAGAAAAGCTTTTTGTTCTGATTCGTAGGTTATTACTAATTCTTTGTTTCTTCAAACTTGTGCAGTTTTCTTTTTAATAAGCAAAAACATAATTTTTGCACTTACCCTGTTCTAAAAATGTATGCTCTATCCCGCTCTTATGAAGGTGAAATCCTATGCCTATTCTTTCCTAAAATTGTGCACAATGCACTCTCTAAAGTAAGTCATATAATTATTTTATATTTTAAATTGACTTCATCAAAACAAATGGTCATTGAATCTCCATAAAACTGTGTTTAAAAACCTTGATTCAAATGTTGTGATAACAAACTTCGTTTAACATTATACTAACATTGTGTACCTCTGATAGAGCTAGTCATACCTAGCATGGTTTCATAGTCATTCAATATTCTTATCAGAGAGGTTGTGTTGCATACCTACCTACTGTGTGATTCCCCGACATATGCCACACTGTTGGAAGTGGTTTCCTTGAATCAATATTTGTCTTTCAGACTGAATGGGAGTGATCATCAGTGATAATGCTAATTAAATTAACCTACTGACTTTTATTTATTAAGCACTCAGTAGGTACTTAATAGGTACCCCATGGGTAGGTAGTTGAAGAAAGACCTTGAGTTATCATTGAATGGTATTTCTGAACCCACCCATTACTTAAATTAACAAAAGCTGAAAGCTGGAAATCAATAAATGATTGATTAGCATAATACTAACCAGCATCAATCTGGGTAGTAGCTAGCCTGATAGTAGCTAGCCTGATAGTAGCTAGCCTGATAGTAGCTAGCCTGATAGTAGCTAGCCTGATAGGTTTGGTTTTGCTAATCAATTAAATGTTTTAGTCTGTCTATATTACTTAATAGAGTTTCATTTCACAGTGAAAAGCAAAATTTTAAAATATTTTTTTTAACTTATTCTTTATTAAATTATCTAAACATAGTGGCATATATGATATGATACGATAAATAGTGAAATCCATAATATACATACCTATCATTATGTGACTGTCATGGCTTGGCTCAAACAGGACCGTGGAGGGCGGCAGAAACTACGGGAGGCCTTTACCCCGCATTGGGTTGGATTAAACCGGCTTACGATAATGAGGACTGATTTGATGATACCCCTCCGTCATGGAATTTTTTCCAGTTATAACGTCGTACACCTTAAGGCTGGATATCGCAAAAAGAAAACAAACTATGTTGCAGGGCATTAAATGAAATGTTCTACATTAATGAGTTCCGGTTATCAGGCGAGAGGGCTGACGAGCGCTGTGCAATAAACGTCTATATTATACGAGTTTGCGCTGCGTCATACCTACGTAGTACGTACCTTACCTATAGGATAGGATTATTAGTAAAATTGGGAAAAACCTTCGGCTACCTAGTCTACTAGGTAGATTCTCGAGTTTTTTAACCTTCACAACTTCCAACAGAAAATTCGAGAAAATTGTGGAATATCAAAATCAAAGATGAGATCTTAGATTTTGATATTCCACAACTTTCTATAGTCCAAGTTAAATATTTCTCAGAGGAAAGCCTTCCTTCGGAAGAAACAGTTCGCCTTCGGATACTTGCATTGCGTAATTATCAGAGATAGGAATAGGTAGTGCAATTTAGGGTTGATGACCTCAAACATTATAAATAGTATGGATACGCTCCCGGGATTCCGGGATTATAAAAAATATTATACTTAATGCGGTAACTACCTGTTTTCAATAACTTAAATGGATTTTATAGGCTTTACTTGACTTTTAACTAAATAATAAAATAGTGTGTGCTACTGAATTGGAGTTCAGTAGCACAAATCATTTTATTACTAAGTAAAGGCAAAGCAGAGGTCCGGTATACAAAAGCCAAATGGTCACACACAGAGATCAAATCAGTCCATAAAACAAGCCAAGGTGTCGTCAAAATAATCAAATCAAATCAAGGTAACTTAAACTGCGCACTCGATTGAGGACATGAGTAAACTAAACGAAACGAACGAACTTTGCTGACTTCATTTATGATCCCTTCTTAACTTATCGCTGGCTTTGTGATGCCAAAACAATGCATTCCATAATATTTTTGGTCTAACGTCAAGTAAATACCAATATGGCGGCAAGTTTAGCTTCAATCATAATATGATATATTGATAATATCGTAAGAATGTCTACTTAAAATATTATTTTGCAAAGTATTAAATAACTAGCTGCCGCCCGCGGCTTCGCACGCGTTGTTTCTATGGAAACGTTAAAAAGGTGATTTCTATCCCATGGGAACTGATTTATGGAATAAAAAGTAGCCTATGTTTGATTCCATGATTATAATTATCTGTATACAAAAATAAATTTCAGCCCGATCCGTTCAGTAGTTTTGGCGTGAAGAGGTAACAAACATCCATCCATCTATACCTACATCCATCCATCCAAACTTTCGCATTTATAATGTTAGTGTGATAGTGTGATGTGATATTTTTTCATTTAATTCCCGGGACTTGTATGGCGTGTCCATTTCTCATTAAATTCCCGGGACTTGTAAGGCATGTCCACATTAAGATATTCTCATGAAGTCCCGTCAAATTGCACTACCTATTCCTATCACTGGTAATTATCATCACCTCACACTAACGAAAGTTGGGGTTGGGTTGGGATGTATAGATGTTTGAATGGATGTTTGTTACCTCTTAACGCCAAGACTACTGAACGAATTGGACTGAAATTTTGCAAACACCTAGTTTTAGGCCTGGAAAAAACATAGGCTACTTTTTATCCCATAAATCGGTTCCCATAGGATATAAAACACCTTTAAACGTTTCCATAGAAACAACGCGTGCCAAGCCGCGGGTTAGTTACTACTAGTTAATATTATAAAGTAGGTAACTTAAGTACAAGATCAGATAGAAAAGCCTTAAACCTACTAGGTAAGTAAGTAGGTACCTATATAGGTACTTTTAAAGGTCTTTTTCTAAAGGTCTTACATTTCGGTACCTACTGACACTGAAGATCATGAAAATATTCAGAAATGGTTCAGAAGCATGTTTTTTTTTTTTTTAGGAGCTAGGAACCCCATTCTCTCTTGAAACTCGAAAGTATTCGTCAACATTGATTACTAACTCGAGGAATGGTAAGTTGTTAGTTTAAGTTAATAAAATTTCATGCCTACGTACATAATATGTACGAGTCGATATTATTATATAATATCTTAAATTATAATACTTATACTTCATATCTTTATTTATAAAGAAAATTACATTCAAATAATAGTATAGTGCATTTTACACCAAGGCGAGAAAGTGATCAATTCCTACCGAGTGTGTCGTTTTGAGCCCAAGGCGCAGCCGAGGGCCTTAAAACACACGAGGTAGGAATCGCACTTTCTCTCAAGTGATACATAGTGCATACCTTCGAGGAAAATCAATATTTTAGAATCTTCAAAATCACTCGAGTACTTAAATTCAAATTGTAAACTCAAATGTAAAAATAAATACGCGTAGGTACGTGCGATTTTCGTAATGGTTCTTTTTTTGAATTATTGTTCCGAATACGGATAAGGCCGATATCATATTATGGCGGATTCGGAGTGAAAACTTTTTGTCGTTATGAAATAAGCATAGCTACTGGCTGTTATTTAAGAAAATTAAAAAAAATAACACGTTAGAAATGGATTTCCCATACACTTTTCTCTCCCGCTAACGCGTGAGAAATGAAATTCCATACAGTTTTTCCTCCCGCATTTCAGTACGCCTGCAATGACGTACTTTCTACCTTATGTTTGGAAAAAGAATAAGCAACTTTCTGACCAGGTGTAGTATAAAAGATCTTTGCATATACGAGGACGCTGTGATTTTACACATTCACACACCTGTTAATTTTAAGCAGAGGCACTGATGTCATCGCTGAGATAGGTACCTAATTTAATTTGTTTGTCTCTTCGTGTTGAACATCCCAAAATAGACACAACAACCATCGATTCTCAATATTATGAATAGGTAGATGAAATCATTTTGAATGTATTATTATTATGTAGTCTATTTAATAAGTAGGTTAAAATTAAATCTTGTATGATGTACCCACTTTTACAAACTTGTTTCTCTCTCCCAATAAGGTTTGCTGGAAGAGAACTCTATTTAGGGTTAAGCTCGCCTTTGCCATTATTTTTCCTCGTAAATGTTCTACTTGTACCATTTTTTTTTTGTGCAATAAAGAATTATGAATTATCATAGGTATATTGAATCATTCAATACTCGAAAATGGAAAAACTAGAAAAAAGTACTAAATGCGTCTTTTGTAAATCGATTTAGTTTAGTATCAATATCTATCATATCGTTAAAGTCTGTCTAGACTGGACAGATATTTCTGGAGATTGCAAATTATTTTCGTAATGAAATGAGGCGAAGGTAAAATGCAGTACTCATCAGCGTTAATAATGTACCCGCTGTATCTAATTGTATATTTAGTGCAGAGTAGATATTTTCACGAATAACCTAAGATCCTCGATCGGCTAACTCGTATTAGATAAAGATTATCGAATGGGCTTCCTTATCTTACTATTGAATAATTCATGATGTCATGTCAAGCCTTTTCAGTCTGTCCTGTATATTTTCGTACCTTATTGTTGTTTTCAGTCGATGTTTATTTCAAACGAATCGTACTCTGTAATTTGGTAGAATGAAAGGAAATTGTAATGAATAGCTTTTAGGCCTTGTAACTCTAATTTAAATCAAATACTTACATCTGTCGAAGCGAAGCGGTATCAATAAATTAGGAACCTGCGTCACATTCTTCAGTTTGATAGAAATAAAAAACATATATGGATGCGGCTTCATTTTTTAACATAATAGGTACTAAAGAGCAAGGTACATAATGTATTCTGACAGTGCGGTTGAGAGTTGCTAGTGACGGCCAGTTCTAGGTAACCTAACCTAGGCTAGGTGCTTTCACATCGCAACGCAGTAAATATGATACAAGGTTTTCATAAGTAATAATGACAACCTGCCCTGTGTTGAGAAAGTTGACTTCCCGCATAGATCTTCCTCCTAGACATCAGATCAGGACTAAATGTAATAATAATATTTCTAGATTTCTTGGAGACTTATATGAATATAATATAACATTAGATAATTAATGTTTAAGTTAAGCTAAAACCTTTCGTGACGTAAATAAACTTTTATTATTAAACACTAATTTATTTAAAATCTCGTTATAAAATACATCTTTACCATAGAACATACAATAAAATTGTAAAACTATTCTACAGTAAACGTAATTTATCAAAATGGTGGATCACCGGCCGCTAGAAGCTAGGCTCAAGCGGCCGGAGACTAGGGCTGCAGAGAGAACAGGATGCGCGCCGAGATCGGGAGTACCGCCTTTTGGATCTGGCCCTTGATCGAACTTCCTATTATTACTATTATTCTTACGTTGTCTGTTAAAAAGTATTGGTGCCTGGCTTGCAGCCCACCTGGTAGATAATAATAATAATAATAATGCTGGACAATTCACACAGCATTATCTAGCCCCAAGCTAAGCAGAGCTTGTGTTATGGGTACTAGATAACTGATATACATAATACAATACACTACATAGATAGATATTTTTTATTATACATAGAAAAACATCCAGAACCCCTGAACAAATATCTGCAGATCGCACAAACATTTGTCCCGAGGCGGGAATCGAACCCGCAACCTCCTGCGTCGCAGGCGGACCTTCGCCCGCTGCGCCACAGAGGTAGATGATAAAGCTCGGTTATCAACTAGACAATCGTCTGCGATCAGGCTGACCCATGCGAGTGGCCGGAGTGACTGTGCTGAGGTATGATCAAGAGGTTGGTTTGTTTCCAGATGAGGATGAGGTGACGACGTCCGGCGTGACGGACAACGAGGCCATCGACGAGCAGACGCGCGTCATCTTCGTGAACCGCCCGCAGCCCGTCAAGTTCGTCGACAACGGCATATCCACCGCCAAGTACAGGTGAGACAAGAAAGAACTTCTCCCATTTCTTTCATCCATATCGATTAAGGTTGATCGTTTTGTGCTGGCGCGAGTTTTTTTGTGGTTTTGACTTCTTGCGGAAAATTACTTTATACTTATATTACCCAACCCTGGACATATCTAATAATAACACCTCCGACGTGATTCACGTCCCGCGGTCAAGAATGGATGCAATTCGCGAGATGTTGTCAGCGACAAAACAATTTCACAACGGAATCATGACGTCTCAGACATGAGGATAAACGACGAAAGGAAGGAAACTTAACATAAGTTTGCCAACATTTCTCTGATAAAAAGTAGCCGACCTATATTCCAGGCAATTTTTTACACCGATCTGTCAAGCTCCGTTAGTTCATTATTTTAGACTTGCTGAGGCAACAAACATTCATCCAATCTAACCAGTAGACCCAGCATCTCACATTAAAACGGGTTATCCCACAGCTGACTACGCTCTACAATTAGGTCATTCATTAGGTGCTATATTCGTCCACCAATCGACATGAACGCGCTGACAATTTCCAGTTGCGTTTTGTGCTGCTGATCCGAAAATGGGTGTGACTTGACATTCCACGCAACATACCTACCACCTGCCTATTAGGAAGAGGCAGGTCGCAGTTAGCAGCGCAAGCGCATGTCATGGTCAACCCATAACCGTATTTAAACGCACGGAGCTAACTTTATCTTTCTATCTTATCAAACAATTTACTTGCTCCGAAACATTTATAACCAAAAACCTACTTTGCTTACAAATGTTTTTGTTATTGTAAAGACTGCTGTTCATAAATTTGCACTCCATTTAAAGATTCGACGCCATCATGATAAGCGTCTAACCAGACGCAGAGCGATTTTCCAAAGAAGTTGAAGTTCAGGCAGCATTTTTGTCAGTTGCCATTGTAAGCAGCGACCTATAATCCGAACTGAAGTGTAATCCCGTAGGAGTAGGTGTATGCAATTCTCCAGACGGACGGATTGCGCCGGCATTGTTTACGCGCCGCGCGAGCTCTTCTTGGCCGCTTGCCCGGGACCAAGGGTGACCAAAACGGTTTGATACACATCTATACACATATATTTTTGGAACGACATTCATATTTCAAAAGGGTTAATATGATCCTGTCACTCAAACGAATGAAGACTTACTGCTGTGAATTTAATATGGACAGATTATAAACCGAACGACTGGGCTTAAATCCAAATATTTATCTCTTGCATGGTTAAATAAACTACGCTTTTTTGGATGTTTCTAAAGAGGCTTGCCAGCCCTGCCGTAACTGATGTCACGTGCGTGAGTAATGCAACCTTGCTTTACAAGATACTCGTACTAGTATCACGCTAGTATTCTGACCCATCTGAATATCGGGTACAGGCGACTTATGGAAGGTCACTGAAGATCGGAATGACGGACGACCGACACAGTCCGCTAGACTATTTGTAAAGATGATGAATTCACACTAATCTTACTGATGACTGGTGATGAATAAGCTATCATAAAATAGTAAAATCCGAACAAAAACATCAATGTTTACATTATAAGTCTCGTCTCGTAATACTGCTCTGTCAAGAAAGTACCGGGAAAAGATCAATAATACACAAAATATTTGTTATTTATCCAAATTTATTGTATCACCTTCAAAGTATGCTCCTTCAGAACCGATACACTTACGCCAACGAATAATCCAATCATCAAAACATTTTTAAACGCTGTTTCCGGAATTGAGTTCAGTTCTCGCCGCGAATTCTCCGTTTTTTCGCTTGCGGTTCAGTTGGAAGGCGCCACTCCAAAGCTTGTTAACTAGTTTGCATGTCTAACTCATAAACCCACGTCTCGTCACCAGTAACAATGCGTTTCATGAATGTTGGGTCGGAATTGACTCGTTCTAGCATGTCCTCAGCGACTCCCATACGATTGAGTTTTTGGAGAAAATGCAGGTCTTTTGGGACTAGTCGAGCGGCAACATGTTTCATACCACATAGTCACGTTTTCCTTCACTTTTGCGATGTTAACTTCAGTTGCAGACGTTGATGGCCTACCAGCGCAAAGCAAATCTTCCATCACATCTCGACCGCTTTTGAACGCTTTGTCCCACTCATAAGCACGTGTTTTTAATAAAGTCGATTCACCGTAAGCCTTCTGTAACATTTTCAGTGACTCCGAACACGAAATTCTATTGGCGATGCAAAATTTAAGACACTCTTTGTTCGATGTTTTTGTCCATTATGAAATTCGCGATACACACTAGATATGATATAGGTAACTAAAAACAGCACTGTATTTAATACTAGACGATCGCCTCGCGGTTTCACCCGCGTAGTTCCCGTTCCCGTGGGAATTCCGGGATAAAATATAGCCTATGTCACTCCCTGAAAAGTAAGCTTCCTAACGGTGAAAGAATTTTTCAAATCGGTCCAGTAGTTTCGGAGCCTATTCAATACAAACAAACAACCAAATCTTTCCTCTTTATAATATTAGTATAGATAAATAACAGATGCAGCTCAAACTCCGCGCCAAAATGGAAAACAACAAAAAAAAAAAAAATTTGGAACCATAAACAAATCATCCAATCCCGATACTTTCTTGACAGAATGTACTTCTGCCGTGAAAAGGGTTGAGTGAGACCACGAGAACAGCTAAGTCAGCCATTTTATCACCTTCGACTATGAAGATGGCAAATTACATGCACCTAGTTGTCAAGGATAAGCTAAGATAACCTGGGAGTCTACCTGCTTTCCAAATATCATGACAGTAGGCCTGCTAGATGTACCTAGCTAAACAACATTTAAATATGATCGGTCAGTCAATCAGTCCGTGAGGGAGTCATGACGAAATAGCGATAATTTGAGGGTCGTTATTTCTTTTTTAACTAAATTGATTAGAAACTAGTAATTTTAAGAGTCGGTTAACTTCGTTAGGTAGAGTGCCTAAAATTTTCAGACCTCAGGTTTAATTTGTAACAAAGATATCGATCGCTGAAAAGTGCCTCGTTGGCGGCCGACTGCTTGACTTGGCCGGACCACCGCCGCCGTGGCCCCTGATGTTATTGATTAGTGACCATTGTTCTTTTAAAAACTGTTACATTTATGGCGACTTGCTAATCATAAAACGATATACTAGATGATATAGGTAGCTAGATATAGCCTTTGTCCTATATAGTCCACTGCTGCTTTATTTTAAAAATACAACCAGCGTTACCGTGTGCATCGTGTCCCGTGCATGCGCTATACGTTGGTGCCTAGGCTGACCTGGGTCATATCCATGGTACATCGTAATAATACCAGTACTATCTATAGTGGGAGGTGCTGAAGGCACTGCTTTCAAAGCCGACTTCTTTAGTTTTCAAGGCTTACAACGGGTTCGAGGACTTTAGGGTCATTTATATTTTATAATTCAGAACGCAAGGTGTAGTTTCCCATATTTAGATTTTATCGTTGACTTAGTTAGAATAGAACATGAACTATAGCGCTAGTTTACGCCCTCAATCTAGAAACAAGTAGAAATAAATTTCCCGCGTAGGTACCCATCTGCGAATTTTTCCGGATTTTCTTATAAGCTTTATGACAAAAACACTTTCTATGAAAAGTGTAACAAGAGGGATTATTGTCCAGAAGCAATTTCGTTAGAGAAGGTAGTGTTTTTTGCAAATTATTTTATTGCACGTTTTGTAATCATTATTATTACGACGTACAAGTGTACATTTATTGGATTTGGAAATAAAGAGTTTTTGATTTGATTTGAAAAAATCCAAACTATGTACTTCCCAACCAAAAAAGAGAACTTTTTACCTATTTTGATTTGGTCTGTTTGCTCTTGAAGACGGACATAGGGAAAGAGGCAGGCCTTTATACTAAATCTATGTAGAATGTTTGTAAAGAACAGCCCGTACTTATCCTAAAATTCATTCCGTTGCCGCGTCCTTATAAACGGAATTTACATTACATGTCGATTTGTTATCTTTCCTTCAATGAATATTGCTTATTAATTACTTATGTATACTTGTTTGGCGTGAATGAATTTTAGTTTATGTGTTGTGGTTTGCTTACAAACATTCCACATCCAGTTCGACTATGTATAGAACCAACCAACAACATCATAGGTAGGTTCATACCCCGATAAAAAAAGTTGTGAATATGGGTGAAAACGAAGAAGTGATTTACTAACCGACCGCGTTCAGCAGTGTAGAGATAAACCATTCTAACAAGACAAAAATAAAATTTTAAAAAACCTGCCGACCTTTATTGGCTGAACAGATTTTCATGAAACATGACTAAGACCACTCGGGATAAAATTATCTATGACACAAAAAAAACTAAACGAAAATCGGTTCATCCGTTTGGGAGCTACGATACCACAGACAGATACACAGATACACAGACAGACACGTCAAACTCATAACACCCCTCTTTTTGCGTCGGGGGTTAAAAATGAACGCCGATACGTGGAGGGGGCGTGTATTTTGGCTTGCATTTTTAGAATAGTTTATCTCTACCTTCATTGCTTTGCGGAAAATTCGACTAAAACAATTCGACTAAAAAAAAATTGGTTGCCTGTAAAGTCGGTATACGGGCGAAAGTTTTACGTGACAACGACTTTGAGTTCCTTTCCTTGCCGGGTGACACTTCAAGAAACTGCGTTACGCTCCGTAACGCAGTTTCTTGAAGTGTCACCCGGCAAACCAATTTATAAGACGTTATCACGTCCAAAGTTCTACTAAAACAGTTCGACTAAAAAACAACTCGCCTGAAAACATTTCGATCGAGTCGAGAGTACATCGGTATATCTGCTAATACAAACTGACTCTCAATGACTTCGGTTATTCCGTAACACGGCGCATGCAACTGTGCCGAAATATTAGAAAACACAAAATGACACAAATCATCGCACTAATATTATAAATATGGAACTTTGTATATTTGTTATCTCTTCACGCCAAAACTACTGAACGAATTGGCCTGGAATTTTGCATACGTTCTAGGCCTGGCAAAAACAGGATACTTTTTAACCCTTAAATTAGTTTCCATGGGAACGTAAGGGTTAAAAATTTAAAGATTAAAAGTATCCTACAAATTTGTCCTAGGCGTAAGTGAATGAAGATAAAGAAGTATTTAATCTGTAATTTATATGTATGTCTTGTTGCAGCGTGCCGTCGTTCATCCCTCTGTTCCTGTTCGAGCAGTTCCGGCGCTACTCGAACTGCTTCTTCCTGCTGATCGCGCTGCTGCAGCAGATCCCGGACGTGTCGCCCACGGGCCGCTGGACCACGCTCATCCCGCTCATCCTCATCCTCAGCGTGTCGGCCATCAAGGAAATCGTCGAGGACTTTGTGAGTTCACCTTCTATGGTATTACTCTACTGGCTGACTCCTAGGGCTCGGCGAGCGTCATGTGTCGTCAAGTGGGGAACTGCGATCTGCACTGACATTTCGCAAAGGAGTGTCTTATGCATTATTCCCCTAAACGAGCCCTAAGCAGCTCAACTCCTTGAAGAAGCAGCGCTTTGGTGCTGCGTTTCAACATCTCAGTAAATGAAGATAGGTTTTTTTTTCTCAGAGTGGTCTCTCATGATCCAGAGGCATCCATCGACAACTGTTGTCAAACAAAAGGCGTCTAGCCGTTTGGGCTACAACGATAGCCTACGAAGTTAACATCTCACATACAAACACAGCCCAAATCCAATACCTCTCCTGTTGTTTTGGTTCCTCCAGTGTGACAAAAAAGTTTCCCCCTAGAGCTTTTAGACGCTTTCAAATCTTTGCAGTATTTGAATTAGCCGTAGTTCGCTAGATGCCCGATTCGGCGTGATGAACCATGAACTTTAAATCTTGTTAGCAGAGTGCGCCGAGCAAGGCCAAGGCTTGCGCGAGATATCGGCCTCGACGCGACGGTGGCAGTCTTTTTATCCGAGTGCACTTTTACTTAATTTACGGAAAATTGTCGGCGAAAACATACATATATTGTCCACGATGCAGTTGTCCCTCATCATCAACCTATATTTGTCCACTGCTGGACATAGGCCTCCCCTAATGAGCGCCATAGCGCCCTGTCTGAGAAGTTTCTAGTTAGGTATAGGAGCGATGCAGAAAGAATAGGCAGCCATTCCGTAACGTGAGTTTATTCTGACTGTCGGCGCCAACGCGCCGAGCTACCCTCCACCATATTCTTGATGAATGTGTAGGTACTTGGAAATACACTACACTGTCTATGGCACAGTTGTCCATGGGCAATCTATCCGTGCAGGCAGGTCGCACCGCTGACGTTGATAGTGAATGCGTTGAACGAAACTTTTCGCTCAATTCTCTACACATTTATGTAAAATGTACATTATACTTAGTTGTGTAAGTTTTCTCTATCGGGTGCCGGAGGGAAGCCGCCAGGGTTGGCCGCGGAAGAAGAAATCTTACCTGATTTGTTACTGGTACTAAAGTCCTGTATCGTTGTGTTGCAGAAGCGGCACCGAGCAGATGACGAGACAAACCGGCGAAAAGTGCAGGTGCTGCACGCCAACAGATGGCTGGCCACGCGCTGGGAGCACCTGCAAGTGGGGAACATCTGCAAGGTGCTCAACAACCAGTTCTTCCCCGCGGACCTCATCCTACTGGCCTCCAGGTCGGTCTACACATATACCTGACCCTAGATAGTTGGAGCACTGGTTGCCTGATACAAGGCATGGTTGGCTGTATCAGGGACGCAGACGTAGCGGAGTACCAATAGTAGAACGTCTTGTGCGTGCTAGAGCGCAGAATACAGCGCGGCACTGCACAGCCAAACATGCACACTGCGCGAGGGAAAACCTTTGCTCGCCAAACTGCGGTGAGTTTGCACAGCACGGCTCGCATCGTCCGCCACGATGCGTCCTGAGTAATCATTAAATAGCACAGCGCGCGAATACAGCGTCTCCCACGCCAGCGACTTATGCACTACTGCGCACTTGTAAGTGACCCCGCACTAAGACATTTTACCATTACAGCGAACCTCAAGGCATCTCCTTCATCGAGACCTCCAACCTGGACGGCGAGACGAACCTGAAGATCCGGCAGGCGCACCCCGAGACGGCGCGCCTGAACGCGCTCGCCGCGCTGCATCCCTTCGCGGCCACGGTGCAGTGCGAGCCGCCCAACAGGCATCTCTACGAGTTCAATGGCATGCTGAAGGAGAACAATGCTAAGTTTGTATAATCTGTTGTTGGTACATCGTATTCTAAGCATGGAGAAAGAGAGAGGCGTGTCAGAGTAAACCCACGGCTCGTGAGACCGGTCGTGCGCAGGTTAACGAAAGTGAAAACCGACTGGGTGAGGCACGCACAGGCGCTAGGCGGGGCTGAAAGAGCAGGTGTGTAAAACAAAGGCAGTGGGAGTCTACGACTAAGATGATGATGAAATAGTGTTTTTTTTTTTTTTTCAGACATTTTCTTTTTATCTATGTGGGCTGTCACACTTGATTAAAGCTTTGGCTTGCTCTCCACAGCTGATTGATTTATTGACAAGAGTTGGCTTGAAGCACTAGGGACTGATTCTTGATGATGCAAAGTTCTGTTTGCAGAAACCCGGACGATGCGACTAGTGCTCTTCATATTTGATATATATTGAATTGCAATCATTGTGTACATTAGTAGGTGTTGGTGTCTAGGTATTGTAAGGAGACACAGTGGAACCCTAGCAGGGCGTGGCAATGGCTACTGAGAGTAGAGGTGGACCGGACTTCTGGAAACTTCTCTAATTAGGTTTTAGCAGAAAAATATAATTCAATAGCATAGTCATATATTAGTTAATATGTAGGTATTTATAAAATACTATGCAGGCAGGCTATGTAGGTATTGTCGATTCTTATAATGTCATTAAAAAAATCATTTAAATCATCATAGCATTCGTTACGATTAGGCCCGTCAGCAATAAAGTATTCGGAGACGCTTTTTTATGGCATAAGCGTTACTCAAGCATAGATGTGTGACTGCGCAAGCTTTGTAATGTGTGCGCGTGCGCCGGGCACAGGTCGATCCCGCTGGGCCTGGACCAGATGATGCTGCGCGGCTCCATGCTGCGCAACACGGCCTGGATCCACGGCGTCGTCGTCTACACCGGACACGAGACCAAGCTCATGAAGAACTCCACTAAAGGTAACAACTATATCTCACTCATATCCACTCAACTCTAGTCAGATTGGGCGCGAGCTAAAGCTTATCCATGACTTAAAAAAAATAAATAGCAAATATTGAAGCTTGGCGTCTTCAAATCCAGAATGAATCTTAGGAATGTTAGGCCACATCTTCACTTTCTTAAGTCAGATGAAGGTCGAACGCCATTTACATTGAAAGAAGCTTCGTTTACGGCACTTTAGGCTAGAATAAGCCTTATCGCGAGTCACGTAGAAATAACCCGTGGAAATTACTTATCGTAGCCATCGGCGTTAAACAATGAAAGACTCATAAAATTCTAAATCGCTATCACGTTTCACGCGTGGAACAGTTACTGTTCTCGATTCTTTGCTTCATCTACGTTTGTTTTGCGGATCACAAAATCAAGCATGAGCGTTATTTCCATATATTTTAATCGTAGATGGCGCTGTCCGCCAAGAAGAATGGTCTTCACAACCCAAGTGGTCAAGGGTACGATGGCGGCAGCGCCATTCTGTGAAATAGTTACATATTGACCTTGATACCAAGTAGTAGCAGATCGCGTAGTTTTTCTAGTTTTTCTCTTCTAGTTTTCGGCACCGACCATAGAGTATCAATAACTTATAACACCATCTAAATGTAATACCTACAGCATTCAAAATTGCCTAAAACGGTTTTGATCACTCTCTTAGAGCAGGTCAGCGTGTTCGGGCGAGAGTGGTGAATAGATATTTATTGCCGCAACCAAACATTGCATAAAGTTAGTAGTGTTAAAGTAAAAATGTTCCTCAGGGGTTTTTGAGCAATTAGCTTGTATTTGTGTAAATGCGTGCATAGCCGCTTGCAAAAGAGCAGCAGCCCCGGCGCAGCTGTGACATCGTCGCACGGAGTATACAAGTCGATGTTCTCCGCAGCGCCGCTGAAGCGGTCGTCCATCGACAAGGCCACCAACACTCACATCCTGATGCTGTTCATGATCCTGCTGGTGCTCTCCCTCATCAGCGCCGGCTTCAACGAGTACTGGATCCGGACGCACAGCGAGTGGTACATCGGACTCAATGGTACGTAGATATTTTAAAGTTTCCCGATTTCTTAACATAAACGTTTTTGTGATGATTCAATGGCTCCCCGTTTCTAGCACGCTTCTAGCGGATCAGTTTGGTACTACATTCAGTATTTTCATACTAAGTATTCTAAAGCTAACCAAAAGCATCGACATACTTCAAAGAATTAGCAAGCTTGTCGCAGTGGGTCGGCCATATCTGCCGAGGAACCGACAATTGTTGGTGCCAACGTGGTCTGGAGTGGCCGCGGACGCGACTTGGCAATCGTACTTGGTGCAGGACGCCCTCTAGTCAGGTGGGGTGACGACCTGCGAATGAGAGCAGGCAGATGCTGGATGCGGCGCTATGGTGATCGTTTGGGAGGCCCGTATCCAGCATTGGACTATCATGGGCTGATAATGACTAGGCATTGTGAAAGGTTCACGTTGCTCGTTCTTTACAAACATGAATTATTTAGATGAGTTTTAACAGTCTACAATTAGCTCCTGTTTCAATTGTAAATACTAGTTCTAATTTATTTCTATTATTTGATTGTAATTTTCTTTGAGAAAAGTTTTAATGAAACGTTTATTGTTACAGAGGCGCAAAGTGTACACTTTGTATACAACTTTTTGACGTTTTTGATATTATACAACAACCTCATACCTATATCGCTCCAAGTCACCGCTGAAATCGTCAGGTTCTTCCAAGTGAGTATACTTAGTCGAGTTCGTTTTCAGTAGTCCAGACAGACATACGCTGAAATATGAATGAAATTGTATCATATGTACCTAATGAGTGTTGTTTAATGCCAGGCAAAGTTTATAAGTATGGACAGTGAGATGTACCACGAGGCGAGCGACACGCCGGCCATGGCGCGCACCTCCAACCTGAACGAGGAGCTGGGGATGGTCAAGTACATCTTCTCCGACAAGACGGGCACCCTCACCTGCAATGTTATGGAGTTCCACAAGTGCTCGATAGCAGAGGTATATTACATTCTAATTTCTTTATGTCTGAATACTGGTTATCCTTATTTGGTATTTTGATAAAAATAATGCAGTTGTAAAACAAAGCTTTTATTGTAAGTGATGTTTTGCACTTTGAAAGTAAACAAATCAAATGAACACTGACTTATAATTATAACACTCCCACCTGTAAAACAAACAAAGGACAATTATTTTTCTTTCTCAAACACCTTTTTCTTTATTGAATCTTATTTTCTGTTTTGTATCATTATTTATTTTCACAACTCAGATCGACCATGTCAGTCTTTTCTATCCGATGACGTATTCCCTCTGACACTGACATTTGTGACGAATCACAAAACATCAAAGGTAGATTATTCTGCCTTTACATCTGTAACACCGCACGAGACGCAATCAATAGACTATACAATTTATCCTTTTCTGCAGCACAAATACAGTGTTAGCATCTTCAGTCCAGCGCAGCGTTCCCCCGCAGCAGTATACCATAAGACATACTACTGTGGAATTAGCTGTAATAACTTAGTTTAAATGTATCGTCTGTAAGATAACCTTGTTTTTAACACGACGCTTCATATCCGAGTCTTTTCAAAAGCTTATTTGTATGTGGCAGTGGCGTTTACTTTAGCTGCGTCCATAAATGCAGTGAACCTTTACTAATGTGATGTGATGATGCATTCCAGATAATATACAACAAGCCGAACCTCTCGGACGAGTTGGACGTGAGCCTCCTGCAACAGCACCTGTCGAACTCGCACCCCACGGCGCCCGTCATCCGGGAGTTCCTCACCATGCTGGCCGTCTGCCACACCGTCATACCGGAGCGACACGGCAGCAGGATCAACTACCACGCTGCCTCGCCGGGTAAGGTCAACTACCGGATAGTTAGATGTGAGAGAACGACCGGTAGGATGAACGACCGGACAGTTAGACGTGAGCTTGATGCTAGAATCGTACATGCACAGATGGTGGCTAAGCGGCGATAAGTGGTAGCTTCACGCTGAATGAATGAATTTATAGCAACATTGCGGTCGTAGTTTAGTAAATGTATACCTAATTACCAATGTCTCATACATTGAAAAATTGTGTTTATTATGCTAAAGGTTTTTTGTTCTTATAGTGCGTAACCCACACTCAGGGTAATTTCTAAGAAATCAAACAATATCGCATAAATTTTCCACTTCTTAGGTGGAACTAACGGCGCTAGAGACCGTAGGAACTCCCAAAGATGTCGACTCCCACGTCACTTGACCTCGTAGTGTAGTTGGTTAGCACATTCCCGTACTGAAGGAAGGATGCGGGTTCAAGTCCGGTCGAAGTCGAACATTTTTGCGATATTATTTGATTTCTTCGAAATTATGCTAAAGACTTGTTATCTTTGATGAGTATTTTAGATGGTTTGTATAAGTTTTAGGATTTAGGTTAATTGTATGTTAACCCCAGTAGGTATAATAAATTATAAGTAAAGTAAATGAGATCCCAGTGCGTAGACAAACATAACATAGGCTCTAAGGCATTGCTAACCAAGTTATGTAATGAATATAATTTTGTTAAAATAAATGATTTATCTATCTATATATGCACCCTCGCATTTGTCCACCTGTAGGTCGCAGGCCCGCTTCCGCTTGCACATCTCCCCACAAGAGAGGTGTCGCGAACGTCTCGGTCCTCTCCCATTCCCTCACAAGAGATGCAAAACAGGAATCAAGAAGTAGAAATTGTAGCGTCCTTTGTTATTTTCCAGACGAGCGCGCGCTAGTGATGGGCGCCGCCATGTACGGCTACGTGTTCAAGATGCGCACGCCCAGGGAGGTGGAGATCGAGGCGGAGGGGGACCTGCAGCGGTATACCATCCTCAACGTGATCGACTTCACCTCCTCCAGGAAACGGATGTCTGTCATCGTGAAGACTCCTAGCGGTATGTAGCACACGGCTTCAATTCTACCATTTTGGGATTTGCATTCAAGACTTAATAAGATTTTACAAAAAAAAACGCTTTTTTTATCCAGAAATCTCCATAATTATAATCTAAATAATCTAACAATGGACCCTTTAGGCCGTATCGCTGGCTGCAAACTTGTTAATGCTACGCGTAGCAGATACTTACAATACTCTTGGAGATGACTCAGGCTCAAAACACTGAAATACACGCAGAAAGAAGATCTCAATTCGTAGATCGTGACCTCACGCAGCCAGAGGGCACTAGTATCATAGTTGACATACTCGTAGTAGCCCGAGCAGGGATGTGACGCGCGGCCGTCCGCGGCGGCGCAACAGCTCTCGGGACCCGTACATTCAGTGAATTCATTTAATGATCATACAGTTAATTACTAACATTGGCGTGTCAACCTACGATACTATTTATTTTACAATTTTAGGACAACTAACAGCTAGGTAACTATAATAACAAAAATGGTGTGTAACTAACGGCTAATTATAAGTTGCCACAAAAAATTACTGAATGGTAATATAATATCAGTCGTAAAAAAAAAATAGATGGCACGTTTGGTTCTAAATAAAACATAAAAACTAAGCTGCAATGAATACCTAATCAAAATAAATAAAGTAATCAAGAAGCGTTTACGCTGGGTTGAGGTGTATCTATATCTAAGGTTTTTGTGTTTTTCTAAGGTGGAGCTAACGGCGCTTGAGTCCGTAGAAAGTCGCAAAGATTTTCGACTCCCACGTCACTTGACTTCGTGGTGTAGTTGGTTATCACATTCCCGTACTGAGGGGAGGACGCGGGTTCAAGTCCCGTCGAAATCGAAAATTTTTGCGATATAATTCGATTTCTTAGAAATTAGAAATCTATATCTACTTCTGCGTTGTTCCTGTCATTACACACAATATTTACTGCTACAGTACATTTAGTAAATCTTTAGGTACTTCTCCGTCAAACCGGTGACCGCGCATCCCTCGAGGTTACCATCTCGGTTTGTATTCAACCTAGGCATTATTGAATGTTCACGTGGGTTGTTCACCCCAGGTGCCATAAAGCTGTACTGCAAGGGCGCAGACAGCGTGGTGTTCCCCCGCCTGGCCGGGGCCCCCTCGGCGCGCTACGCGGAGGCCACGCTGCAGCACCTGGAGACCTTCGCGACCGAGGGGCTGAGGACGCTGGTGTTCGCGGTGGCCACCATACCGGAGGACGTGTACGCGGTGAGTGCGACACGAACCGCAACTGGCGGTGAGTCAGCACCCGAACTATACCAACAATGCAGCTGTACATGTGTACACACTATATACAACAACTACTTTATGATTCGACAGAAAAGGGCCAAGATTCAGAAGGTGCTATACAAACATCAATGTTGTAAGGATATTTACTAGAAATGGATAATTATTTATAACAAGCTACCAGAAGAATTGAAGGATTTGAATGGAAACTTATTTAAGAAAAAGTTAGATATTTGGTTGCTTTCAAATTGTTTTTATAGTGTAAACGAATACTTAAATCTTATATTTTAAGAGCATTGATTAATATTATTATATACCTAATAATGACATATTTAATATTAGCACACCTGCTAGCGGGTCCAATACATGGTCATCACATAGCTTTAAGATCTTGGCATGTAATTATTGTATTCTGAAAATAAACTATTGATTGTGATTCAACAAGTAATTTATTGAAAACTATAAAACACCGCTGTACAACTTTCTGTTTTCTGTTCTAGGAATGGTCAAACACGTACCACAAAGCGAGTATAGCGATACAGGATCGCGAGCAGAAGATCGAAGAGGCGGCCTTACTGATAGAGAACAATCTACACTTGCTCGGCGCGACGGCCATCGAGGATAAGCTGCAGGTAACCCTCGCCTTCCGTTGTTTCAACATTGTTCCTGCTCACCAGGACACACTCGTCCACCGCCGCCGCCGAACGCGCCACGCGCCACGCGCCTTCCACTGATAGAAGAGATACTCGTAGAAATATAGATAAAGTCTTTATTTGATACACACATATAGACTACAGCAATTATGCAGTACACTAATACAAATAAACAATAATAAAATACAGTTCACAAATAAAACAAACAATAACATTATGAGCATCTAAGTAAAATTTTTGTGTTCTGTAGTATATCAAAAGGCCATGGCTCAGCGTAATATTTTGCTCAGGAAGCAAAAACACAGATTTTCCCATTGAGAGCAGAACGAGTTTCAAGTGTAATGTGTACCTAAATATTTGTGTTTGTGTAGTTATCATGAAATCCTTCAAATATTAGCGTAACCTACCTTCTTAGTACGTGATGCTGATGTACCTCACCTATTGTCAACAGTGCGAAGCGATAACGTACATAAAGAGATGGTAGTTTTATTTTTGGCAAACGAAGCGCTGAATAACCTCAATTTGTTTCTGTAACAAAAGCTTTTTAAAATGTATTTTAATGTGTACCTGCTTGGTTTTAACATTACGGATCGGAGGAGGAATATTGTTCCAGCACTTCGTTGCCGAGTATCTAAAACTTGCTTTCTGTCAGCTGCATGTGTTTAAGCGCAGAGATCGTGTCAAACAATCTCGTACCTTAACGATTTTGGAATAGAGTTATTTTTAATGTAATTCGGCCGGATTTGTCTGTGATGCTGCGACGTGGTCATGTACGAGTGGTTTGTTCTAGGACGGAGTACCCGAGACGATAGCCGCGCTCCTCAAGGCCAACATCAACCTGTGGGTGCTCACGGGCGACAAGCAGGAGACGGCCATCAACATCGCGCACTCGGCGAGGCTCATCCACGCACACATGCCTTTAATTCTACTCAATGAGGATTCTCTCGACGTGAGTGTTGCAGTTTGAATCTTACATTCTTGTGTTAGAGAGCAACATCGCACATCGCAGATCGCAGTCTCTCGGCCACCAATCGGTCATTGCTGAGGTTCTGTCTTCACTTTGTCTATTAGCCCAAGCACTGACAATATAATACGGCCCTAGTGATAAATCTTACCTCATCATAACGACCTCTGTGGCGCGGCGGGCGAAGGCCCGCCTACGACGCAGGAGGTTGCGATTTCGATTCCCGCCTCGGGAAAAATGTTTGTACGATCTGCAGATATTTGTTCAGGGTGTTCTGGGTGTTTTCTATGTAAAATAAAAAATATCTATCTATGTATTAAGTATATCAGTTATCTAGTACCCATAACACAAGCTCTGCTTAGCTTGGGGCTTGTAATAAATACTAAATAAATAAAATAAAACGGGACAGTCGCAACAGCATCCGGGGACTGTGGCGGAGGGACAATCTTCTCCACTCTGGAAGTACTTTGTGCAGAGGGCGATCAATGAAGGAACATACTTCCCGCATTGATTACCCTCAGCTCAGCTGGTTCCTCTTTCATATTTCTCGTTTCTGATTGTTATTTTATTTTTTCTCGTATATTACAATATATGTTTTTATGTTTTTCTTTGTGAATAAATTTTATCATTTTTGTTTTTATTGTATCTCGTAAATCTATGGATTACTATTGTCTGTGTTTGGTCATGAATTACAATAAAATAAAACGTGAAGTGCGAGTCCCACTCGCGCACTAAGGGCCAAATTATGATGATTCTAGGTCAACGGGCAGTAGGTCCCCTGTGCTATAAGACCTTGCTTCTTACTAAATTTTATGATTCTAGGTCTACAGGAACTACCCTATAGGTTTTGGTCCATACGCGCCGTATTAAAAGTAATTTTTTTGTGAATAATCTACAATTTTATGGTTTTCGGATTTTTCCCTTTACTTGCACTATAAGAACTTCCTGCTCACCTTTTTATTTTAGAGTCTTGGTCTACGGGAAGTACCCTATAGGTTTTGTGTGCATGTGATTATTACCTTGGAAATTTCAATATATTCGGACATAAACGGCTGTAACTTTTGAGTGCGTTGATTTATTAGTTTTATTTATATCGCTGCTCCAAAACGTTACGGACTTGAGCATTTGACGTTAATTTCAAGTCGATACCTCCACGCGTTCCTGATCAACGGGGGTTGACAGACGGACAGACAGACAGACGGACAACAAAGTTATCGTGTAAGGGTTCGTGTTTTCCTTTTGAGGAACGGAACTATGTTAATCCTTTGACATTTCAAAACAATAATAATTATAATAATGTAAAAATACACAAAAAATAACACGACTATGAAGAAAAAAGGTCATTTTTTTTTTTCAAAATAGAAATAAAATGTTCGAAATTCAAAAATTTTTGAATTTCGAACAACGACTTTTATGTCCAAAATCACTCCCTTTCGGCTTAGTACACTTTCCGTGGCACCCTGTATAGTAAAATTGAACTTTAAATATGTTGGATCTTCGCTAATATACAAATGATCTGTTCCAGGGCACCCGCGACAGCATATCCCGCCACGCGATGGAGTTCGGGGACAATCTCCGGCAGCAAAACGAAGTGGCGCTGGTGATCGACGGCAAGACGCTCAAGTACGCGATGGGCTGCGATCTGAAGAAGGACTTCCTGGACCTCTGCGTCTCCTGCAAGGTGGTCGTCTGCTGCCGCGTCTCGCCCATACAGAAGGCTGAGGTACATACACCATATTATTATAGAAGGAATACCTGCAAGACAAGCGGCTCAAATAGTTCAAGTTGATGCCCCAATGAGGCTCGTTAGATTATTTAAAAAGAAATAAGATATACACAATGACAATGGTTAATGCTAAAGCTAGGTGATATCAGTTTCGCTTTTGTGGTCGTACAGTGCTTCACCAGTTGTTCCACAGCTACTACTTCCTGGAAGCAGCCTCGGCACAGGCCCTGACTCGAGTCAGTACTAGATGATGCATTAGTTCTCAGCGTCCTGTAGTCTGGCATACTCCACCATATCTATCGCCAGCCATCAGTCTGTTCTGCGCTTCCTTCATTTATTTTGTAAGGTTTTGACTCGCCCTTGCCTTCGCACACCTCCGCCAATGGTTCACCTGACACTTGTCCCGTCCCCAGGTGGTGGACATGGTGTCCGTAGCGACGGGCGCAGTGACGCTGGCCATCGGCGACGGCGCCAACGACGTGGCGATGATCCAGCGCGCCTCGGTCGGCGTGGGCATCTCGGGCGTGGAGGGGCTGCAGGCCGTCTGCGCCTCCGACTACAGCATCGCACAGGTACCACTCATCTACAGTGTGAACTTTGTTTTGTTTTGTTTGGTGTTATCTTGTATTTTGAAAGTACCTAGTTATAACATAATTTTGCACGCTTTGACAAGGCAGAATGTATAGGACCTAAGCTTTAATCATAAGATCTTCTGTACACCTACACTTCTGCAAAATAAAAGATTATTATAATTATGAAAAACAAAAACACAAACTTTAGGAACGAATTATTCCACGCGAAAAAGGTTTACATTGGAGTCTGAAAACGGACGAGAGACCAATTTGATGATGAATGAAAGCTTTCAAAGCCGAAAGTTGTTTCGAAATTCGTGATTTTCTCCGATGCATTAGTGATTCAAGTATCACATGTGTGATACTTGAACATACTTCACAATGTGGAGTACGCAGTGCACAGTCTCGTAATGCGGAGAGCGCACAGCAACACGGAGACTGCGTGAACTGTTCCTCGCGCGCCGGACCGCGAGCGCACCGCTCAGCGCGACCAGTTGATGAGCTGGCTCCTACCCAGCATGATAGAGTCCTTAGCCTTCCATTTGACGAAGCAAATGGAGGGCTGAGGACTCTATTCCCAATATACAATAATATACTGTATGTGATGCTCTTCCCAACTTCGCGCCGTACTCGCGACCGACAGTTGTTGCGTTGCGAATTGTGGTTTACTGAACTTTTCCGCACCTTTGATCTGTTTTTTCATTATTCTTGAGATAAAATGTGAAAGCATGCTATTGTGTTCGTCAGTTCCGGTATCTGCTGCGGCTCCTGCTGGTGCACGGCGCCTGGAACTACTCCCGCATCAGCAAGCTGATCCTGTACTCCTTCTACAAGAACATCTGTCTGTACGTCATCGAGCTGTGGTTCGCCATCTACTCCGCCTGGTGAGAGACACTACAACAACCACCTACGTTCAATACAAAAAAAAAATACTTTATTGTACACCAACAAAAATACAAAACACGAGACCTTACATAAGATACAAGTACAATGGGCGGCCTTATCGCTTAGAAGCGATCTCTTCCAGGCTATAATCAATAGCTCAGGCCACGGCCGCACTGCAAGCCGCTGGGTTGGCAGGTAGATGGACGATAGCTTAGTTACTTTGTCCGGTCGCTCTGAACACTGTCAAATTTTGTCCATAATTATCCGTACCCACCGGGCGTCCGTCCGTACCTAGGTAAGAATCCAGAAAACAGACATCGCCTCGCTGCTCGCCAGGCTAAGGTATCTACGTAATTGTTTTTTGCTGCCACCTTCGTGGTTCTAACCAGTCATCATAATCACTCGCCAACCCGCGCGCCTGCAGCAGTGTCAAGTTTTATGTTTGTCAGAGTCTTTAGTATGAGTTGTGCAAAGATTACGCTAACTATAAAAGTTTTCGTTTCATCCCATACATTTACCCCTACCGATAGACACGAGGTACTTTTCATAACGTGACAGCGATCCAATAGTTTCATACGAACACTTCGCCTTCTTTGTTTCGCGGCTTTTGCAGAGTCGCTAAAGCAGAATCGTGACTCTGCCGATTCGATTACAGTTATCGAATGTATTTGAGCAGTACTACTCTGACAGGTCAGCGGCAGTCAGCGATAAGTTTTTTCGGTTTGGTACTATGCAAACCCATACCCACTCAGGCATGTTTGTTTTGTTACCCATAACAGAAGCTGGCCTTACTTACTTTGGGGCCAAAGGTTACTATAATAATAATAATAATATAATAATAAAATCGTTTATTATGGAACAAAAACAATGGTTACATGGTTACAAAATGAAAAACGATGTCATCTGCAGTAGTTTAAAAACTGTGTCGCAGATGACAACGCCCTCCTCCGAAATTATTATGGATAGAGTTCCAAAAAAATTACTTAAATAAACCTACTTATTTATCTACAGTTAAGTATGATTACAATTTAGATGATATAAAAAACAAAAAAGAAATGAACAACCAAATAATTACAAACAAATTAAATATTACAGTTAAGATTCATAAACAGCCAGCCTCTGTTGGGGAAAGTGTGTTTGTTTGTGTGTGAGTGAGTGTGTGTGTGAGGGGTGTTTGTGTGTGTGTGTGAGTGAGTGAGAGGGTGAGTGTGCGTGTGTGTGATACTCCTGAGGACACCGATCTCTTGAGAGTTCGGGCAACAGGAGCTACCAGGCAGGGCGTTTTTAAGTATCGGCATGTGTTCGTGAGCGTGAAAGTGGGTGTGTCAGTGCCGACTCACACAGTCAGACTATGTAAAAATTATTAGTATATATATATATATATTATGTAGAGACAGACCGACACCACAAGCTCTTTCGTGGGTGAAATAATCTCGTAGTACTGATGATGTTAATTGAAGATGTTCCGTTGATCAGGTCCGGTCAGATCCTGTTCGAGCGCTGGACGATCGGGTTCTACAACGTGATCTTCACGGCGCTGCCTCCCTTCGCCATCGGCCTGTTCGAGAAGATCTGCTCGCCGGAGATCATGCTGCGGGTCAGTGCCTTACTTACATTACTGCAAAAGATATTTTGCTATTTTTAGTTTTTACGCAAACACCATTCGTAATCTGTACATTATTTTGACAACTTTCTTTGAGCAAAGTCGGCCTTTCCGGCTTACTCGTGGCGGCCAGCTATTTTCAATACTGTCGTGTCTTGCGGCCCGCAATTTATTATATGTGTTTCGAAACGGACAGCATGGTTTGAAGAATTGCAATTTGAAATATGGATGTATTTATGTGCTTTTATCGTCTTTTTGTAGTCATGCTGTGTGTTTTTCCGTCAAAGTCATAGCAGCAAGTCCCTGTCATTGTGACATCTACAGTTACTGTCAATGTCAACTCATAGCGTTTGAAATTTTCAGCGGTGTATGCAGAAAATTTTGTGTTTTTATGTTTTTTTTTTTTTTTGGTGAAAAAACGATGTTTACGGTGAAGTACAAGCATTTACTTTGTGCAAAATTCGTGCCCATCTCTCCGAGTTATAATCCCGACCACTGACTATGAGGTTAGCGTGGAAAACTCATAATAACGAGCCTGGCACAAAGTTCCCATCGGATGGTAATACTTTGTATAGTTATGTGGCCGGTACCATCAGGCCGGCGGTACACACACGAGTGTGATCCTTTAGTACAGCTTGTCTTATCAAGTTATTGCGATAATAACCCAGGTTGAAGTACATAACCTATAGACGGAAGGTGCGGTGCCACCTTTTAGCACCCTAGATCATGTTAAATCATTTTGAAATCTCTAATTGAGTGTTACAAACATACTTTTGATGAAAAGATGATGAATTAGTAAACTACTATTATAAACAGAGTTATGTGCATGTAATAGGTATGAACTAATTGTTTGAAATAAAAACATCATTGACACCAAAGTTTGGCAGGGCAGGGCAAATGCCTACATAAATAACAGATCGAAATCTTCGTAGGCTACCTGGTAGTACCTACCTACCTGGTTTGGTAAATAAAAAGTTGACACATTAATGCAAAAAGCTGTCATACTAAACACTTGTAGGATTGTCAGAAAAATCCTGCAAAATGAACTACCTAGCACCTGAAGTGCACTTGCCTTAGGCCCATGTGCTTTGTTTTTTACCGGTTTTTTCACAGAGAAGATTTAAACCTTAGCACAATAATAATAATCATAATAATAAGTTCCCAGGTTCGGTTTGTACTGTTCGGGGCAGAATCACCACTTTATTTTGAACAATCAGAATTTAGCTAGGTACTTATTTCATTGTTACTGGCAGACAGAGTACAGAGAGTATATCAGAACAAGAGCTGATTTTTGACTAACTAATCTATATTGTATTGGAAGTTAAATATAATAATAAGAAAATGCCCTAAGTAGGTATATAATTATAGCTTTCTTTTGCTTAAATTATTTAAAGAACAGTACCTACCTTAACCTAACCTTATAACTAATAAGTTAAAAGGTTCTGCAAATTGACCTTTCACATTACAGCTTGTAAATAAAATTACCTGCAGGTATGTTTAACACTTACTCGGAGTAAGGTGCCAAACATAAAAATACTTTGTAGTCTCTCATTATGTTACTTTCATTGTATTGAAACTGAATATGCTCTAGATCATTGTCATGGTGATCTCCGACATTTTGAAGTACCTATCTAAAACATGATTTACTTCCAAGATCTGATGACACCAGTTGGAATGAACATCACATGTCATATTGAACCTAGTTTCACATTCCCAGAATCATAGGTTATTTCCACAGTTGTTACCTATGGCTTTTATAAAACAACTTTATTTAATAGTAAGTACCTAAAATTATTTCTTTTATTGACCCCGCATTATTCTGAAAATCATTTAGACCCAAAGTCTGAAATAATCAAAATTAAATTCTCTGCAACAAACTAAAAATGATCAAGACAAACAGATTACTATTATTAGCCTAGGATGTCCAACAGCAGGGCAATGGCATTCCTTTAAATTAAAGACAATTTCCTACTGCTATTTTGTTTGAGTTAGTGCAACTCACTTCAGGTGAAGGTTAGTGCACACCAACACACCATCAGAATCTGGTATATTAAATTTTTATTACAATATTCAAGAGTGTGTAAGTCACAAGAGCTCAGTTTTTTCTTAGCTTTGTTAATTAAGTAGCAGAGGATCATTACATAATTATTTGGTTTACAATAAATACTTTGAAACCTCATAGATAACCAAACCTTCACAGTTGGTTTCACTCGGATGTGATCCACATTTTGACGAGATGCATCGGATGCACTCATTTGAAAGAGAGGTTCCAGTCAGGTGGGCAGTGACCCTATCAAATATCTGACACTCAAGCCAATATGTGGGACTATACCATTTCATACCGGTAAACGAAACTTATTATTTTATGTATAAAATAAGGGAAACTTTATCCTGTCGTCAGAAACAATGTAACTGGAACTAATAATGGTGATGTTCATGAGAGAGTTATGTTATAGTTTGGCCAACTAACAGTCAAATAATCAACATAATACCGGTATGGTACTTATTGCCCCTGGCCTCGGAGGCTATATCCTAAATGAGGGGCCATCGCATGCTTACTTGGGCTAGGCGATGATGTTACTGGAGCTGTCTTGACGACGATTCAGGACACTACTACGGCAGCATGCCTCTCGGGGAGGTATAACGGCATGGCCGTCTGCCAGCCAAATAATCTGAACAGAGTATCGGAACGGTACTTATTGCCCCCGGCTGCGGAAGCTGTATCCGGAACATGGGGCGTGGCATTATAGACATGAAATGAAGGCTATTACAGTAAAATAGTACAATACTTCTCATTATTATATTTCTTCTCATATTAACCAAGTGTGCCTTGTGCTCCTATGGCGAATAAATTTATGAGTATGAGTATTACCCCATCCATGGCCTAGACTCTGCGGTGTGACCCGCAGAGGTGGCGACTCTGGTGCCCCGTTGCTAAACCTGATAGGTTAAACTAGCAGATGGACACTAACAATATTAACTCCAGTGCGGAGGAGATACGGATGCGATTTTTCGTTTAGCCTTCAAAGGCGCGAATAGCTCTTAATACCTTTGGCCTCGGAGGCAAACTAGCAGAGGGGAAATGACAATGTTAACTCCAGTACTGAGGAGGTACGGATGGCATTTTTCGCTACGCCTTCAATGGCTCGAATGGCTCGATCATCATCAGCCTATATTAGTCCACAGCTGGCTATAGGCCCTGTTGGCACTTGGTCTTAAAAGCGATACCTCGCTATAACAAGGTCAGGTCGACTTTTATAACACCTTCAGTCGAAGTGTGATCAGTCTTGTCTGAATATACACGTCGCCCTCGGAGACTGTATCCGGATGATGGGGCATACATACTAGGCGATGGACGCCCCAACAAAGTGCCTGACATTTTGCCAATATATTCGAGCCTGAGAAGATAGCACACAATCTATGATAAATATGATAATGCTTCTGGCTTATACATTTTAAATCTTGTATTGAGGTTCTGTCTGAGCTCCTTTAATGTTCTCTCCCCAGTGAAGTCCCTCCTCAGATGGAGACACTGGAACTTTTGGTAAAAAAGTGGGGGGGGGGGGGGGGGGAGAAACGGTACGGTGAAGTAGACGAGTGGTAAGACTAGGCACGTCACCCACTGTCCTGTATCAGATTGTCCATCATTATCACCAACCAAGGTACCATTACCCTTTACCGTCGGATATGACAGGGTTCTCCGCAATTAAATATATATCGTCTAGCGGGAACACCATGGAGTTATGGTGTCAGTGGATTCATAACCAAGTATTTTTCATGAAAACAATAACATACCCAAGCAGACACCTGTTTTGGTGTTTTCTGCAACTGGACCTGATTCAAGTACTTATGTTGTTCAGTTCAGAGAACTAACAAGCTATATGTAGATATCATTAACTACCATCTTTATATTACATACAAATACCTATAATTACACAGCAAGGGTTATAGCGAAATAACCCCTTGTAAATAAGTTATCCATACCATAACATATTTTATTTTATATTTGTAATGTTAAAAGTCCTATTTGAACTAAATTCAATTATGGACAGTTAATTAAGGATATACATAAGAAGTAGGTACCTATGTTCATGTGAATCCCAGATCTCATAATAGCAAGATCAATTAAATTTATTAATTCTAAAAATGAGCACATTACCAAGCATGTGATCAACAAATAAATCCTGAATTAAATAAAATTAAAACTATCACATTCAAACTGAAAATATTCTACTAAGCAGAACTCCACTCATTGAAATATTAGACCTTGCATTTTAGAGCAGTAATTTCTGATCAGCAAGATTTTATGAATACCATAATCCTATTTAATAAATTGATGAATCTAAATGGGTCATAGTAAAGTTTCAAATAGAAACCAGAACTTTACTCATTTAAATAATGAAATACCTATATTACCTATACATACAATATTTTCATACTTAGATCACTGCCTTTTACCCAGTTTATGACAGTTTTAAACATTGTCCGGCCCCACGAAGCGATCTGCTGTAGCATGACGGCGCACAATACAACTGCAGAACGGCGTCGCCGGCTGCCACTATCCAGATCCATGTGTACCCATATGTGCTTCAGGGGCACTTTGTGTGATGCTAAGTATCGTTGATTTCTGATCAATTAGATTTGATAAACACTCAATATTTTGTTTTACACAACTTTAAAGTCTTAGAAGTTATGTCCTAAGATCTTTGACTTGTTTGACTGTTATTTATGTATTACATGTAAGTACCTACTTAGTTACATGTCATACATTTTATTTTCACATAGCGTTTGTCCGTCTTTCACCAGCAGATAACAAACAGGTCTTCAAACCATGCTGTCCGTTTCGAAACACATATAATATTACCGTTTTGCACAAAAACAAAACGGATATTATGTGAGTGGAGAAACGGACAGCATCAGCAAGGTACTTGCTGGTGTTGATGACACTATGAGTTGACATTGACAGTAACTGTAGATGTCACAATGACAGGGACTTGCTGCTATGACTTTGACGGAAAAACACACAGCATGACTACAAAAAGACGATAAAAGCACATAAATACATCCATATTTCAAATTGCAATTCTTCAAACCATGCTGTCCGTTTCTCCACTCACATAATATCCGTTTTGTTTTTGTGCAAAACGGTAATATTTTGAATTTCGAATTGTATTTTGTTTTGAAAATAGTCCGGTGCGTAAAGGTTATATGCATAATGAGCAGTAGGTGAGTCCGCGGAAATCTTTATGAGCTCTGTGAAGTTGGCTTCAACGGCTGCGCACCGAACCGTAAATAAGGCGTTGAGGGGAAAGATCTTTGAAGTGAGAGGGGATCTTTCTGTCAAACCAGGGCTGCCAGCAAGAATTTTGGTGTATTTTTATTTTGTCCAGCACATTTTGTACTCTCATGTCAGTTAGATAACGTTTACGAAAACAAATCAGAAACTTCGATTCTCGTTTTAACGAGTAGACCCCCCTGGTGATGTATGGCCATGCTATACTTAAAGTGTGGTGTGTAATAATTCCAGCACCCCGTGCTGTACGTGCCGTCGCAGCAAGGGCTGCTGTTCAACGTGCGCGTGTTCTGGGTGTGGGTGGTGAACTCTCTGCTGCACTCCGTGCTGCTGTTCTGGCTGCCCGTGGCGCTGGCGCAGCATCACGTGCTGTGGCCCTCCGGCAAGGACGGCGGGTATCTCGTGCTGGGGAACATGGTCTACACGGTACTTATGCATTTACTGTGCTGCAGACCTTGAGAGTCAGTACATCGGGTGAGCTGTATCCGGGACGCGATCACGCTTATAAATAAAATAATCAATACTGGACAATTGATACAGCATCTTCTAGCACCAGGCTCAGCAGAGCCTGTGTTATGGATACTAGATAATCACAATATATTACATAATTCGATATACAAAGAAAATATCCCAAATAAAATATCTGCTACAACACAGCACCCAGCGCGAGGCGTTAGTGCGGGCGCCTCGCGACCTGGCAATGCGAAGGACAGGTTGGCGTGAGACTGTACTCACATGAGACGTTTGTGTTCCAGTACGTGGTGCTCACGGTGTGCCTGAAGGCGGGCCTGGTCACGCACTCCTGGACGTGGGTCACGCACAGCGCCATCTGGGGCAGCGTGGCTCTGTGGTTCCTCTTCATACTGCTCTACAGGTCAGCACTCACCGCGGCACTCATTTACACTACATCTACTAACTCTGCACTGTTGCTTGTAACTTGTGGAACAAAGGGTGTCAACAGGTTGAGCCTCGGCCGACAGGCGCGGCCCGCGGTACGATTGCCGCTGCATTGGCTTGCAAATAGGTCTGGCCGCCACCGCGGGCCGCGTCCGTCTGGGAGAAGCTTTACAGAGGTGGCCAGCTGGCCAGGCTTTAATATCAACAACAATCAAGATAATGTAAAACCATCAATGAGGGTCAGTAAAGTTATTGCAATTTCAATAGAACTAGTATCCACGTTATTCTTTATGACATAAGAATGGTATATCTTTTTGAAGGACCATTATTTACGAAGATTTTTTGTTTTTTATCTAGCCTGGTTTGTCCCACTGCTGGGTAAAGGCCTCCCCCAAATCGTTCCTCTCGGTGCGATCTCGTGCGATCTCCCACCAATCTCTGAGAAAGGCGTTAAGGTCGTCTCGCCAGCGCTTTCGTGGCGTTACGAAGATATTAAGTAATAAACATGACGCCGATACTGCTGGTAAAATCAAATTACGCGCGTGCGTGTGACGTCACTGACTCGGCCGAGCGACCGAGCGGAGCGCAGCCGGCACTCTTACTTCACGATTCGACGGAGCGGTTCAATTTATTTACCTAAAGTGTTGTAAGAGTGTAATAATACGAGTTTCGTAAAGAATAATGTTCTCGGCAGCAGTTCTGGGTCCCTCCTCTCGGTACGTTACAATATAGTTAGTCTGGCGTTTTAAAAGTAGTGTTTGTACATTTCAGCCCTATACAATATTTATACATAGTTAAAAAGGTGAATTAGACACAAATAGGACACCTAATTTGTTTCAAAGTCACAAATGAGCAAACAAAACTTTGCGCACCTTATCGCTACCTACGGGTAACTGGCGGCGACCGAGGCAGTGACGTCACAGCGACCGTGGCGGTCACTCTGTGAACTTCGCTAGTAATTTGGTTAAAACTTCGTCAATTTATGTCGTAGAAAAAAAATTGCATTGTGTGTTAAGGATTTCTTAGCTCTATAAATCTGCATTCAACTAAAAACGTTACGGATCCTCATTGAAGTTCAAACTCTAGGTACTGCATAATCAACACCCGAGACTGAGACCCAGGCTAAAACAAAACACGGTAAAGCATACATTCTCGTTCACGGCGTACTCTTCCTATCTCCACCTCGCTCACAACTTGAGGAGGCTTTTACTTATACCCAGCAGTCATAATAAGAATTATTTAGAACATTTATTTAATCATTTTATTTTATTTTTTATTTATTTTATTTTATTTCAGTACTGTGTGTGAGGGGAGTGTAAATAAATGAACTGATAAGTACGTAAATTATTATCCACAGCAACATGTTCCCACTGGTGGGCGTGGGCGCCGTGATGCGCGGCATGGACAGCATGGTGTTCTCGTCGCTGGTGTTCTGGCTCGGCCTCGTGCTGGTGCCCGTCTGCGCGCTGCTGCCGGACCTCGTCGTCACCGTGTATGTACCCACCTGCTCCACGTTACACCTCCAGCTGGCGAGGAAGCTGGCGCCATCAGCGCAGACTCCCCGTTATACTGATAGATCGTGGTGCAGCGTGCCCAGTGCAGTCCCAGTGATGAGGAGCGAGCGCGACTCGGATCAGGAACTAGCGGGAACGAGCACATTTCTAACCGATGGGATCGGTCGGCGCCGCCCTCTCGGTCCGCACTCACCCTTTTCCCAATCTATTATCTTTGATTTGGCTATCACTAATTGAATTTTGACTTTTCTTGAATAGAAATGTACCAAAATTGGACTGTAGGATCAAAACTGTAGGTTGAATATTGGAATGGCCGTTAGCGGATGTCGATAGCGACGTTAGACAACTGTGTAAGGATTAAGAAAACTAGGAGAAGTTCATAGGGCGGTAGTGAGTTGAGACGGTGGCTGACGATGATTCCGCTACAGCGGGAACCGTACCCTGGGCTCGGAGCCGTACCACGAGGCCCGCATGCTGGTGCTGGCGGCGCCGCAGGACTGCGTGTGCCCCTTCCCCGCGCCGCTGTACGCCACCGCGCGCGGCCACAGCCGCCGGCCCTCCATGTACCGGGCCCGGCGGTACCAGGCCGTGGCTGTCGCCGTCACCTGCACGTGTCCGCTGGAGCAGAAGGAACCAAAGTTATTGACGTCCACCTCCGAGCATTACCAGCTCGATATACCTGTTATTATCCTCTCTGTTCGTTGGTTGTGTAGCTGCGGAGCTAGGACAACTTCCTGACACGTTCGCGGCACGCGGCTTGAATTAATCTTATCGAGAAATAATGTTAAAATAAAACGCTTCACCGTCGTCCCCGGCCCGCCGCGCGCCGGTGAGGCTGCGTCCAACGAACGTCTGTTGACTAAACAACGCTATCGGAACCATCCCACATTAACCCTATTCTTCGTTTCACAGTAGTGATTTTCTATCAGCTGTTCGTGTCTTTAACGGAACTTTTTCTTACTCCGCATGATACCTTTATATAGTGTACAGTAGTATATAAACTTGTAACATAAATAAATAGTAATCATTTCTATGTAAACTGTAATAAACCTACGTACAGTTAACTGTAATAACAGTGAACTGCTTATTGTACAAGTATGTAAACCTAGCATAATATAGTCAACAAGGCGGTTCCATTCATTTGTTTCTTAGAAAACTAGTATTGTACTCGATTTAAAATATATTTTGATATAAATAAAGAATGTGGTCTCTCTCTCTAGCGTGCACAACTCGGCGTTTAAGACGGTGACGGAAGCAGTGCGCGAGAGCGAGATAAAGCATCGCGACCCCGCCGAGCTGCTCGCGCAGCCGAGGCACTCGTGAGTATGCAGCTCTATTAGCTCTGCGATTATTGACAGACAATAACTTCAGACATTCTATTTGTGATCAATTTGCAAATTTTCCACACATAAACTAATAAGAACACGACCAATGCATATTTTTTTTACAATTTAATCAATTTTTTAAATAGTACTTAATAGAAAAAAATCAAACCCCCTTATAAAATCTGGCAACCTTAAGCAATAACGGAGAAGTGTTTTTTTCTTATTCTGACTCATATCAGCAGAAGAAACCAAATGTCTCTTTGCTATTGCTTATAGGTGAGAGAGTTTATAAGTCAAAGCAGAAATTTGCAAATTTACACAAAAAATAATAATTGTTGGTCGCAGATGTTTTTATGAAGCACGGTTTGTAATATTGTTCAATGTTGCCAGTTGGAAATATTACGAATTGTGTTTGTGTGCAGTCGTAAACTGAAATCGCACCTTCTCATGATGGCATGGGGTGCACGGGTCTGCGGACATTAACTTGGATGGTATTTCAGTCCCTCCCTGTGACCTTCGCTAGTTCTAAACGAGCTGGAACAGATCTATCACAATATCTTGTTTTGAGTGAAAGTAATCTTGAAATGGAATGTGCGTGGAATGTGTGTCGAGTTTCCCTAATGCAATGGTTTGGAATGGATTTAGAGTGTGTTTTAAACCTTATTTATATATTTCTCTATTCATTTAATATTCTCACACGTAGGTTTATTTATTTTATTAACATATCAGTTTGCATCCGACTAGGCAAGTATTGACTGTAGCTAACACAGTAGGTACCTAACTAATCAAATTTTGCCACCTTAAACATATGTAATACGAAGCTGTAGAAATTATTATCCAAGTTCAGTATTTGACGGTAATGACGACACGGTAAACATCATTCATATTTGTACTTGCACTGTACATATATCAAACACAATGTACTGTATACATTACTTATCAACTTATCATTGTGCGGTACGGTATCAACTCGCCTCTTTATTTTCTATACAATTTGACTTTACTCAGCTGACCTATCAAGCCTTGCTCTTCCATTTTTTTTTATATTAACCAATTTTGATATACAAATAAAGTGATGGAGAAGCAAGGCATGGAGGCACACATTTGGTATCGTTCATTAGTTGGCACCACATTATAGTCCGTATCGTTAGTTCGCTTTGCATCGCCCCTCCCCGCAGCCCCCGCACCCCCCGCACCCCCCGCACCCGTGCTATGTACCGGCGCGTGCTGTCCGGTACTCCCTGTACCGACGACGCACGGACGCATGAGGCACCCTGTCCCAGTGTATTCGCCACAGCGATGTGCTCTGTCCTGTATTTGGTATATGGCTTCAATTACGCATATCTGTATAGCAATGTATACGATGTAGTTTAGTAAAAGTCGTGCGGGTTGTGTCGTGCGGTCGGGGCGGAGAGCACGCGGGCGGGGCGGCGGGGCGGCGGCGGGCGCTCGGCTAGGTCGCAGGCGGCGGCGGTATGTAATGTGTGGTTGTGGCGGGCAGCAAGCGGCGCGGCTCGCCGGTGGGGCTGCGCTGGCGGCGCGGCGTGGCGCCCGAGGACGCGCCCGCGCCGCGCCTCACGCTCACTCCGGACGCACTGAATGGCGGCACTCCACAAAATGGCCGCTCTCCCCGACGCGCGAGAGCGCGCGCGCGCGAATCCCACGTCGTATGACACTTCGCCATCGGCTGACTGCAGCCAACTACTTTAGGACTAATGTAAAAGCCTAAGTTCCAGTTGTATTGTATCTATCACAAACAACCCCGAAATAGTGGTTTAAGAATCTGAAGTAAGACTGTACATAGGGTAGCGTCGGCAGGGCCGCATTCCGATGCGGCATCGAGTCCAACTCGATGCCGCAGATGTTACAATACTATACTAGTCGATGCTGTGAAGACGGATACCGACTGAGTATTTGAGTAGTTGTGTAGTTTCGTGTAGTCTCGTGATCTTTGACTGATTTAAAATCTCGGAGGGCTGCTGAGCGCTTCAATGTTACGACAGTTGATGTGAGACTTACAATAGTATTGTGAATACGTGTTCGCCTGCGCTAGTGATGAACAGCGGCCCTTTTCTGTCTATCAACTGCGTATTGTTCCTTTCATATGTTGTGATAATAAAAAACCATATTGCTAAATAGCTATATCTAGTAAGATTTTCATTAGCTACTTACCATTGCTTAATCTAATCTGAAGTCTTCTAAATATTTTTCTAAGTGTTTATATAAATTAAACTTATTGATGTAATTTATTACTAGTTGGACCTACGTGAGCTATATTATAAGAGGAAAGGCTGCAGTGAGATGGTAAATAGGAACTGTTTATATGTATAGTAGGTATGCGCTAGTGAGGAGTCTGCTCAAATCTATCCTTCCCTCTTCAGTGATGTTACTTACCTAATCTTAATTTAGTATTGATGTAATGTTTTTGCTAGTATCAGAAACTACTATCTACTACTATCAACTATTAGCGAATCAGAGGCTGTAGATTTTCAGAAATGCAGTTAAAACATTTATAAAATAAAACTGGTTAATCCACACAGCTTCATCTAGCCCCAAAACAAATATTTGAACAATTTGCAGCAGAACACCTCTCTAGACACCACGTTGGTGGGTCCTTACTGGCTTTCACAGAGTGATCTTTTTCCAGTCAAGGATTATAAATGTTCTTACATTCCAGCCCATAGGGGCATCGGGGCAACATACATGAAAGTGACCGATTGCTTGTCTTCATTCCAGTTGCAGTGTGACTTCCCACTTGCCACTGTGTTTATTGTAGATATCTATATTCATTATTGAGTCTGCCAGTCTGCAAGTACGGATATTCTAAATTTAGGTAGGTACTAAATATTTGTATTCTAAATAAACCGTCTCCATTAGTATGTAGATAATTTAAATGTTTTTGTGGTTCGTGTTGTAGATTTTGTACTAGATTTGACGAGTAAGATTTTGTACATTCTCGTATGCTAAATCGTTTATGGCCCCATATTGTTATTCTAAAAAAGTACTCCAGTTTTTGATCCTAGACCTCAATATATTTCTACTTAATCTGTTCTTGATGAATGTTGATTGAACCTCAGTCGTACACTTGTACGTACACTCGTGTACACTTTGTATTTTAGACGTGTTTATGTAGTTGTATGAATAGTAGGTACATGTTGTACAAGTAGTAACTTGATGATTTACTTGCAGTTGGCTAGTGTCTGATTGTAATGTTCGTTGTCGAGCTACTAAGTACTGCACTGTGCTTAAATATCCACTTGTTAATGTATGTATGTACCTATATTGTTAAAAATATTTATGCTTCAAGAGTTTGAAATAACATTATGTTAAATTATTTAATATTCTGTAAAAAAGTACTGTCTACATTTTATTTATTAATACTCTCAAATTATGACCAAGTATCAGTTTGGTTTGCTGATTCTAATGTGATAAAAAATTGTTTATTAAGTATTTAATTGTTTGTTGATATGTTTGCAGATGCGTTAGGAAGTACATAAGAAATAAGCACAGTTTAATTGTAATTGTTATCACTTTATGTTCGTGTTAGCAAGTTTCTCGTCTGTGTAAATAAATGATATCAAACGAATTTATTTTGAATTGTTTTACAAAGATCCTCGCTTATTACTTTGCTTCACATTTGTTCACTTATCTCCATACGATCATCTGTAAAGTCCCTGCTCCCTGTATGTGTACAGTTCGTATTGTTTATAACACTGTATACAAGTTCAGTTGAACACATTTGTATCATCTTGTCAAATTGTTGCTTTCGTGATCATTATAAATACGACCAAATCATCACTGTACAAAATGGTTCGAGCTCTGTAAAACACATTGAACGATTAAAAAAATTATAATTTATTTCCATTGCTGAAACAAATGCTGCGTAGATACATTATCATATTATATCATTATAAAATCATGTAAAAAAACTAGGTATGTTAATGTTTTAAAATGTTGTATATAACTAAAGTGTAAAATATGTTATTGTGTTGTTAATATTCATAAGCATTTTTCAATTATTTTAATTTGTTAATAAATATTTGAATATGTTTTTGTTGACATTCTGATTTCATGAGTATTATATTTAATTTCAAATTACAATCATCTATACTAAGATTCATAATTGTTTTCATTTCGGTGTCCAACAGAAACACCATTGGCATTGCAGGGTCTAATCCACCGTCTTCCTAATTTTGTAAGCAGACTCACTCTTTACAAGATTCTTCTAAAATAATAGGGAAGTCACAGTTTCTTGTTTCCTACTATTTTCAGCCTTCTGCTAATTTTGCATTATTGCATGTCTAAGTGGTCCAGAAACGCGAACATTCCGAATGAATTTGATCAGACCCTGCTAAATTCAGGTGACTAGTAAATTTCAGTGAAATTCTTGTAAGAAGTGAGTGTGGGAGTTATTGTAGGTAGAATCGGTAAGCTAAGCTCACTAACGTGTTTTCCTGGTGGCGATGCAGCGCGGAGGACACGGCGCACGCGCTCGTCCGACTGGCTCAGTGTAAGTACTGTGCGACGTTCCGCAGGGCTCGCCGCGTACCGCCGCCCCCTGCGCCGCCAGCGCCACCAGCGCCGCACCAGACCGGCACCTCACCCTGCTACCTACAACTATTTGACCTTCATGAGGTGGTGGTGGAGTTGGTTCGGCGTCGGTACGCGACGCGCACTGTAAAGCTTGCATGGCTTTGCATGTACGCTTGCTTTTATATGTTAACTCGTAGGATAACGTGTATTCCTGAAATATGCCTTATTCTACGTCTGCATGGGGTCTAACACTGCACTTTGCTAACAACAAATCTAACACTTGACTAGTTGGGTTTTGCATGAGGCTGTGTGAAGTGGCTTCATCCCGAGGTGTCAGTTTACCCGGCCTCATGAAAAATGTAATATTTTATAAAAAAGGATTCTTTTCAACATTTTGGCAGATTAATTTTATTCTGCTTTCGCAAATTCAGTTTTTCTGTCACAGCCGTCGAATTAGCAGTGACGAGTAGCACCATCACGCCTCTTTATATATTGTTGACTAGTGAAGGGAACGTGTCTTGGTGTTGTGTTTGCATTCATAGTCGAATCGGGACCGGACTTTAACTTTTATTATTAGGTAATATAGCATCAGAATGAAGCCTCGTGCAACTGGGCTCTCTGTAGATCAGAACCGTAGCAGGAACAGCCCAGAGCAGGCCAGGCTGCTCCAGCCTAGAATAAAGAGAAGTGTCGTGCAATGCGTTAGTCACTGAAGTTGCAGGATCTATCTATAATATTTTACGCATTTCACGGCGATTCGATGTCATTGTCTGTTCTACCCTGGACAGATCCCTGTCTAGGGGCCGCGGTCACGCAGCCGATGAATGATACTGTAAATGGGTGATACGGTCCCGATCGATTGTTGTCCGCGTGGGCGGGGCACGGAGGGGGGGATAGGGGGGAGGGTTTGTGAGCGGAGTAGTGAGCGCGCGCTTGTGCTGCAGCCTCACGGAGACGGCGCGCCTGCTGCACAACGTGCGCAGCGTGTTCTCGCGCCGCGCCGCCAACCGGCCCGACACCGAGCTCGAGCTCTCGCGTGAGTACCCGCACCCCACACCACACCACACCACACCACACCGCCCGGCCCCGCCGCACCACACGCCCCGCCCGACCACCTCTCCCCTCGCCGAGACCCCCATCCCATGGTACCTGTCTAACTGGTACTGTCACGTCGCCGACGACGGCCTGTGGTACCAGTACCGTTGCCGACGATTACTGAGAAGAGAGTAGAGCTTCAAACGAGCTGGCAAGTATTAAGGTCGGTCGCTAGCCTTAAGCGCCTTAAGCTGATATGGCCGAGCATCTCCCGTCGGCTGAGCCGAGTTTTTCTTGAATAGCTCTTCACTGCGACAAACTAGTGAGAGATTGCGGGGCAGTGTTAACAGCCATCATCGTAACAGTGATATTCAGAAATCAATTAGGTACCTACTTACCTATTAATATTTGCATTGACACGGGATCTAGATCTATTGACCTTTTCTTGAGCGAGAAAATAGTGGGCGAGGAAGCGAGTATCCTCGTCGGTGACGAGACAGGTGCCTCCCACTCCCGTCCCCTGTCCTTCCTCGTCACTCCCCGCGCAGGGCCGGCCACGCACCGCCGCGCACCTAGACCACCACCCGGACTAGCCTTGCCACCGGACACAGGTACTGTCCTATCCTAGTAGTTTCGATCATGTTGCATCACACACAGTTTTGAATATAATTAGGTGTTGCCCTGAGCCGATGGATAGTGACGAGTGTGTTGTGTGCGTAGATGGGTTCGCGTTCTCGCAAGAGGAGGGAGGCAGCGTGTCGCAGGCGGACGTCATCCGCGCGTACGACACCAGTCGCCCGAGGGAGGCGCGCTCCTGAGCTGACGGCGCCCGCGCCCGCGCAGCCCCGACCGCCGCACCGGCGCGCATGCGCACGCGCACCTATACCACACGTACAAATTCATGTCAGCCTCGTAAGGCATATGTTGTGATTGTAAATCTACTTGACGTTAGCGAGTAGGTACTCGATAGGTACACTGTGTGTGTACCACGTGCTGCCAGAGTTCGGACACAGGGATCTCTGGAGAGAACACCGCTTCTCTGGTTTACGCGTTTATTGTTTATAAATCCAGTGCATATTTTTTAAGGTTTATTTAAACAGAAATCGTGTCAATTCAATTTTATTTTTTGAAATTTGTTTTGTAATGTTTTTATTGTATGACATAAAATAAATTATATTAATATCTTGGAGATTGGCTATGGTACGATTACGCATCAAATGTGTGTGTGTGCCCAGTTATAGTTAATCAAAACATTTCTATAGAGTACAATATCATTATAGCGTTGAAATCATAATACTTACTCAAAATAAAAGAAATTAAAACTATTCAACAGAATATTATTTGATTTGAACTCTAGTTAAAGTTTATAATACCTACTTACCTATTTATTGTTAAGTTTGGTTGTTAAGTTGGTATATCTACCTTACTGTCCGTTTACTTTACGAAAACAAAATATTTTCTATAAGTACTCACCTATTTCAACCCCAGTATGTAAGAATGATTGATGATTTTTGTACGTAGGTAGAGTATTTTAATTTTTTGTAACCAAAAAGTTATTATGGCCTAGTTTTGTCTCAAAATATTGACGTACTTAGTAATTTTCAGATCAATAAATATAACGTACCTACCTTGTAGTACAAGTAAGTTACTATCGAATGTGAGGAGCAAGAGCCTCGAGGCAGCGTGTCTCGTCTCACGAGTCACGAGGACTCGGTCATACGTACCTACCCACATGTTAACTATGTATATTATACATAAATGAATATATGTATGTATGTGCATTCTGTGATGTGGCTTTGTGTTAGAATATTAATCAAATATTTAAGTCTAGATAAGAATCTATTTATTAAATAAATGTATGACCAGTAAACAATCTGGTGCGTTAGGTAAAATTCAAAATTTCGTCGTAAACTAAATAAACTATACTTAGGTACCTACTCTAAAGTAATGTTTCACGTTTAGTAAGAGATGGAACGGATCTGATTGCACTGAATCACCACTTTCGGAACTTGTATCGGCACCCCTATTAACATTTTTGTACAGTAAATAAGAAACATAGCTAACGCTTCTTTTCAGTGTGAGTAACGGAACGAACCAACCCAAAATATTAAACATAGGAACTTGAAACCCTGTATTAAAATAAAACGTCAAGTGCGAGTCGCACTCGCGCTCTTAGGGTTCCGTAAGACCTTGTCAAATTATCATGATTCTAGGTCAACGGGAAGTAGGTACCCTGTAGGTTCTGGTCCATGGCGAGTTGGTATTAAAATATTTTTTTTAGTGAATAAATTACAAATATATGGTTTTCGGAGTTTTTCCTATACTTGTGCAGACCTTGCTGCTAACCAAATTTCATGATCCTAGGTAATAGGTTTGTGTGCATTTGATGCCCTTGGAAATTTTAAAATATTCAGACATAAACGGCTGTAACTTTTGAGTGCGTTGACTTAGAAGTTTAATTTACATCACGGCTTCAAGGAGTTACGGACTTGAGTATTTGACTTTAATTTCAACTCGATATCTCCACGCGTTCCTGAGAAAAGGGGGTTCACAGACGGACAACAAAGTGATCCTTTATGAGTTCCCTTTTTTCTGTAGAGGTCCGGAACTCTAAAAATCAAATAAGTAGTATTCATAGTTTTCATACACTGAATAGTAAAGTCATTTACAACGGTATATTTACCATGGTTTGAATTTTGAGCTTTCTAATATTCGGCACAGTTGAATGCGCCACGATCGCGGCGGGATAGGTAACTGAACGCGCTGCGCGTGACTGTTTATTGGCAGACATACCTTTACCATCATTTTCTGTCGTTTGCAACAAACGTTACCTACCTACTACTGGACAAAAAAGAATGAAAAGAATTTAGTGTTGATATCCATGATAGTTTAAACTTTGAATACTAGCACTGTTCAAAAATTAAGTGCGTTATTTGCTCTGTTTTGACCTAAATCGTTCTTTTACTCACACACATTACCTTACTCGTATAAAATATAAAACTAACGAAATGTATTGAGATTAGAGTTTATTAACGACTTGTTTGGCTTGTACTCGATTTAGGTGAATGCCGAAGAAAGGCAGAGAAAATAAATGGTTGTTGGCAACACACCGACTTCGTTGCTCACTCACCTGCCCCGAGCGCAAGTCCAACAAACGTTGCGTACCTAGGTACCTAGATACTAATGTGATATAATATAACAAACAATGTGAAGCAGATTTTTCAGAATCTTTACAAAAGTGTGTAAGTGATGTTTTGGACTTCTTGTAACTGGTGTAATATGTATGTATGTATGTAACACTATACCTCTTGCAGTTAATTGTTGTTAACTGTTCATTTACTAAGATTTCACTGCGCAAGATGGGCTACCTTTGAACTAAATCCGGTAGAAAATCGACTTAATATTTATTTTTTAATTTCATGTTCAACTTACTCGTAGCTTAGAGTCTCGAAGTACCTACCTAGCTAAGTACTAAAATATTTAGAAAATTACGGTCTTTTTTTAAAGACATCATCCGCTCGTTGGTCCTCTCGACTCATGACCCATGTTCATCTCTATCATCAACGCGGGACCAAGCGACTAGCATGTTATATCAACTGCGATTTTAAACCAAGTAGAGTCCTCGCAAATCTTTATGAGCTCTGTGAAGTTTGGCTTCAACGGCTGCGCACCGAACCGTTAATAAGGCGTTGAGGGGAAAGAACGGGGTGAGAGGGGATTTGTCTGTTAAACCAGGGCAAGAATTTTGGCGTATTTTTATTTTGTCTAGCACATTTAGTTCTGCATTATTTCATTTTTCAAAAACATCTTATACTCAATGACAGATTACTTGAAACCTAAAACGTCAGAATAAATTATTTTTTATCGAACGCTAAGTTTGAAAATAAAACAATTACAATGTAGCAAATTTATATATAATCTAGTGGGCAACACTGTCGAATCAATGCTTTCGAGTACATGATGCAGCAAACTCTTACAGTTTTTCGGTGTTCGTTGCGTTAGTTCGATAGTTTGTTCTTGCGATTTTGTGGAGTATTCCCTGATATCAGCTGTTTCTCTTAAAAGTTAAATATGCCACAAAAGGTTAGGTATTTACTTTGTATTCATGTGATCTGGGTGAAAACAAAGCAGCTTCTAGCTTCTAAAAAAACTCCATAAATTTTCAAAATATTTAGTATTTCTCATACCTAGTAGGTAACAATGCATTAGTATTTATTGAGTACCAAAACTACAAGACCACAGACAAAACGTTGTGTGACATCACCACTTTCAAGGTCTGTCTTTCGCACGGGCGCGTAGCCGGGGTGGTTAGCTAGTTGGTAAATATCACTTTTGTATTTGATTGTACTTGCGCAGTTTTGCTTCCGTGCCTAAGTTCACAGAGCTCATTAAGTTTTGCGCGGACTCTACCTACATATGTTTCTGATAGGTGTAGGTACATTAAAGTTGAGAATCAAACGGTATCCCTTCTCGTGTCCATGTCGTGTACTTAGTGTAAGCGAACTTGTGAATGTAACAGAAATAAATCTATTTGTTCTTGTTCTTTAAACTGCAGTTTTATTAAATCGCCAGATTTCCAGGTAGAAAATACTTAGGTAATTAACTATACGGGATGCCACCGTGTTCAGTTCACCTGACTTAATCCGTGTTTGATTTTGATATCTGTCGGCAGAGTCATTCAGTTTACCCAGGTAGCCCCATCCCCACCAGCCCTACCTACGGCTGTGAACGTGGCTATTTTGTGATCTGAAAATAATCAGTCTTCGTGGAAACTACCGACATTATCGCCAGTAGCTCCCAAGTTCATCAGGCACGTCGATCGATGTCGAGATCACGAGCTATGCTGACTTTAGGAAACAATTCAAATAGTTAATAACTTCTACACACAAAAATGTACCTACTTATGTCCATAAAACTATTGCTTAGTCTTAACTAGTGCTCTCCTGACACCCAAGACACAAGCCTAGTGCTTAGTTTGGGTCTCACCAGAAATCACTAAGTATGTAATATTCGGTAAATAAATGATTTATGATTATGATTTATGAATTACCAAAACTAAATAAAAGTCGCGAGAGGAAGGCGGCTGTTGAAAATGTCAAAAGAGGCAGACCAGCAGTTAACCCAGAAAGTAGTGCGTGATCCCAGACTCAAATGATGATTAGGTTTGACTTGGACAATCCCTCCACCTCCCCATGGCCCTGCCAGCCTTGACCGAAACTGCGGGAATTAAGCCTCTCGAGTCTCGGGCGACACGCGACTCTACAGATCCTACGCGCGTCGTGCGTGATCACTCTTCCCCTTCTGGGAACATAACATCACAGACTTATTTGCTGCTTCACCACCAGCTCGGTAGGTATTGCTCTGTGCCCCCCCCCCCCCCCTTCCTTCCTTAAGTTAAAAAGTGAAGAGGAGTTTGGGTAGCGTAGGTAGTTAATCTGTGAAAATAAAGTTCAGATTGACTTGTGCAGAAGTGAAGTCAAGTGCTTAAGGCGATAAACACTCCCCGAAACAATAAAATCTATACTTAACATTGACTCTGTACCTACTTGGAAGCTGTGGTCAGAGCTCCACTGGCAATGTAGAGAACATTTAATTGTTCTTGCAAATGGCCGATAACTGAGTTAGACACGCTGACTGCTAATTGTCCGTTCTGTGCTATGATATCATCCAGCATTGAAAATTGCGCGTGTCCTTGGTCGCGGGTAGGTATGCCTACCTATGTTCTGTACCTACCTCTGGCCTAGGCGACTACACAATGTTAGCAAGCCAACAGTAGCCAAGGCTACTATCTATTGTTAGCTTGCCTAAAAAAACAGGTTTAGAGTTGGAAATAATTTTATTGTTAGATTGTAAAATATTTGTGATAAGGGTGCAACACTATGTCATGGACGCCGTTGTAGAAAAGTTATGTTGATATTCATAAAATGTTCTAATAAGTTGTAGAAAGGATTATAGCCCATGTTAATGTGATGCCCTGTTTTATTTCAGTAACACGTCTATTAGTTATCAGTCCGAAGAGGGATAGACACGCCTACACGGTAATGTGACATCTACCAACCGAGGTCAGTCAAACTTATTCTGAAAAAACTCAAGTTTCGATGACCTATCCAATGATTTCCTACATAAATCGGCTTATGACAAAAACAAACGCTTAATTGAATCGGAGTGGTTTTATTCTCTTTGATTTGAATCATTGATTTTACACATCTACAAGCCTACAAGTTGCAATTATTATCCTGGCCAAACTTTGGCAAGCGAAATATTAGATTGTACTTATTGATTGAAAACGATTTGAATTCAATGGTAAACAGCGATGACTTTCATTATGAGTTCAAAGAGTGATATTCATCCATAACATTACTAAAATGAAACAAAACCTGTAACCTCTAATATGATAAAGTTACTTTTTCCATTCTTTTCTTGAGAAAGATAGCCAAAACTCATATTGTAAATTTATCTGAACCAGTAAAATACAAGCTTTTAATGAAACCCATTATAAATCAGTAATCAAAGTGACCAACAAAATGTATTACAAGTTTACTCCCATGTTCATCGAGCAATTTTGCTACAAGTGATAATATTTGATTAGGTTTTTACAAAGGCCTTTACTATGCCCCATTAAATTAATAGAGATGAATGGGATAATTAAACACATAAATCTTAAACACAAAAACACAGAAATTGATTATTCAAAGTTAGTTCGGTTAATTTCATGGAATAATTTGATTGACTTGTTCACAATTTGTGCTAGAAATTGTGCTCTAACATTCTGAATTGTGATGGTACTTATTCATCTGGTAAAAATCCTCAAATCTACAAAATCTCCTAAAAATTTACAATGTGTAAAAACAAAAATGATGAATATTGAAAATTCCTCCCGTTGTGAGAATTTGTTACTTGTTATGCATTACATTCTGGATAAACATTTGGTTGAAGTGAATTGAAGAATGGATTCTGTATGCAAGTCTGACTTATTATTTATTTCATTGATAATCACACGGTATTGTCAGAAAGTAGGGAAGTACCTAAGGATACCAATTGTTATGATGAGGGAGCATACTCATACTCATTTACTCGCCGTAGGAGCACAAGGCACACTTGGAAATGTCAATTTGAATATACAGCGTTACAATATGTGGTGCATATGTTATAATTCAAGGCCATAAAACAGACAAGACAGAAAATAACCAAGGAACTTAGGAATATTGGTACATACAAAAATAGATAAATTGATAAATGGATCAGCTGTAAATGGGCATCGCTAGAGTCATGTAAACAAAATAATAATACTTAGTTATAAATTCATGGTGCTGCTGTAAAATGGCATTGTCTGATATAGTTAATTCTAAATAAATATTAAATGGGTATCACAGTGTAGAGTGCAGTTACTTTACCTAGGTAGAGTATAGCTGCTAAGAGTGCATTGTCATTTGTGGACTAGGCTATGATAAAATAAATTGCTATAACATAATCAATAAGTACTTATTCAATGACTTGAGCGTTACCTACAATAAAATGAAATAAAGCAGCTTGATGTGCATTGTCCGGTTTACATAAAACAACATGATTAGCCTAGCCTGTCGACTGATTTAGGTTCCAAATGCATGACGCTAAGGCATACATTATTGAATATTTGCTCTAATGATTATAAATAGAATTTACAACCCTCATTCAGGCACATATAATAAGAACTATGTAAGTGTACGTAACTTAAGCATTAACTTAAGCACTATGTAAGTGTAGTACAAATGATCATAATAATCTTACATAGAATGTCAGGTGACCAAGATATCTCTTCTCTTGCTCGCAAAAATAACTTCCAAGTGGTATTTGAAAATAGCAACATCAGTTATAAAAGTAAGTTAGTTACTACTAGCTTTACTTTGACTTGAAAATATACCTACAAGTAGAGAATTAAATAACTCTATTATAATAACTTGGTTGAACGATGATGATAATCTAAATATAATAATTTCATTAATTCCAAATGATGCATTATTTTCATACCTATCAGAAATACAATTAGTCAACTATCAGTTTAAGATATTGTATTAGATGTTCATTACTTGACGGATTGGGAGACAAGAATAAATAATTAACTTAATTAAATTGTAATTGAAATAGAAAATAGTGACACTGCTATTGGTAGGTATGGGATATAGATAGATAGACACTTGAATGGCATTTCATCGGCTTCATGAAAAATAATGACTGGATAATGGTTTATTTTGCGGTTAACCCTTAAATGCATACCCACCGTCTTACAGACACCACTGATATTTAACCCTTAACTACTTACCCATAGTTTCACAGACACTTGTGATAATTTTGTGAATAAGATAAGTAGGTAGCTCCTGAGAGTTAATGAGTACCTATACTCAGTTGCAACATTGCATATTATAGTTGAATAAATATATAATAAAGTACATTTGCTACCGGGTTGCTCAGTTCATTGAAATTTAGTTATTGGGTGAACTAATGTGACATAAGTAGGTCATTGTTTTTGGATACCTAATTATAATAAATAATAATAATAATAGTGCTGGACAAGAGCACATCAGGCATCTCCAGACATGAACACCAATTACAGGTTTTAGTAGCTAAGACAGCTAGTAAAAAAAAAAAAAAAAAACATTTCCTATACGGTGTTTTTTTCGTTATTGTGTGTTAGTGCTTGTTATTGTTCACATGACGAATGATAATAGAGGAGTCATCATCATCATCAGCCTATATTAGTCCACTGCTGGACATAGGCCTCCCCTAATGAGCGCCATAGCGCCCAGTCTTCAGCTTAATAGAGGAGTATTTGAGAAATATGATAACGTAATTCAGAGTGTAATATAAAAATAAAATGTGAATTAAAATAAATAAATGATAATATTGATAATTTATGAAAGAAAATTAAATCACTTACTAGTTAATTTATTTGACTTAAGAGTGACATAACTCATGCGAAAAAATAATTTGAAATTAAATAACAAAGTTTTACTGTTACTTACGTATACCACTTGTTGTTGTGTATAGGTGCACGAAATTACTAGGAAAATGGATTCAATTAACTATAGTTTATCTAGAACAAGATTCCGAAAAGATGCAATAAAAAAAGAGCCTTAGTAAAATAACTCAGACTAATGGTGTGAAGCAAACAAACTTTACTTGGACCTAAATAAGCATAATATAACAAATCGAATTCTTTAAAGTAATAAAATGGTATCGATAAATTTTGAGTTATCTATCCACAATAAACAAAGGCACGATTGAAACTTAAAAAAAAAGGTAGGTATTATTTACACAAAAATAAGAGAATTAAAAAAACGCAATGAATAGAGCAAATAGTATACATACATTTTGATACAACAATATGTTGCATACAAAAATATTGATTTTGTCTATTTTATTTTGATAATATTTAGGTACATATAGATGAATAAAAATGGACACTTCTTTAAAATATTACGTTTAGATCAACTTCATATGAGACTGATACAAAGCTTAAAGATGAAAATGTATTGGCGATAACAACTATAAAAGATAACAAATAAAGGAAGAGATAGTAATGTTGACATGACTATGTAATTTATTTCAGTTTAAATACAGCAAAAAGAGTACAATAAATGACAATAGAGATGTTTTTTTTGAGATCGATGAGTCATCCATCATTAAAGTACCATCAATTCATCAGTAAACCTATTAAACGAGAAAATAAAACTCTTACGTTCAAAAGTGGTTCAAGGGTATTACTGAAAAGAATGTCTTTGTTTTTAGCAGAATAAAGACTTGAAATTTAAAATTGACGAATTTATTATTATGGTACAAAAGACGTGGTGATGAATAATTTATATAACAACAATAATTATTGTTGTAGAAACATACTTTCTGTCACTATCACTACCCAAAAATTACATACCTACATTACAATAAAAGTGCTATCAATTAAGAGATTAATGAACAATAATAACATTGAATAAGGTTGCGTAAAAAAAAAAAGTTAAAAAATTGGTTGCCTGTAAAGTCGGTATACGGGCGAAAGTTTTACGTGACAACGACCGTAACGCAGTTTCTTGAAGTGAGCGGAGCGTAACGCAGTTTCTTGAAGTGTCACCCGGCAAACCAATTTATAAGACGTTGTCACGTCAAAAAAAAAGAATTGTAGTAGAATGAAATGAAAACTTATTTTAAACTAGACGATCGCCTCGCGGTTTCACCCGCGTAGTTCCCGTTCCCGTGGGAATTCCGGGATAAAATATAGCCTATGTCACTCCCTGAAAAGTAAGCTTCCTAACGGTGAAAGAATTTTTCAAATCGGTCCAGTAGTTTCGGAGCCTATTCAATTCATACAAACAAACAAACAAACAAAAAATCAAACCTTTCCTCTTTATAATATTAGTATAGATGAAGCACGTATATTTAATCATTTTTATTTAAAGTGAGTTACTAAAGTGTGAAATTATATTTGAGTTATGAGAGCCATAAATTGATATCAAGTAAATTTGGTAGGTACACATGATGTACAATGGCAGAAGAAAAAAAAAAAAAAACAATTATGTAAACTAATTCCTCGAGATTGTTTTGTGTATACCGTTTAAAATGAAATTATTAGGAAAACATCTTTATTCACAAAGAAAGTTATACAAGTATTTACAATTGAAACAATTGAGCTGACTGTTGACAAACAGTCTACAGGTAGCTTAACTGATCCATATCAACACCAGTCGGAAGCGTCCCCAAGACGCTGGCTGCATTGTCACGCTGTATGACAATGCTGATGCGCTGTATCAGATATTCGCCAGCTCTCGTTAAAAATGAATAATAAATAACAAAAATGTAATTTAAAGAAAAAGAGAATATTAATTGTGAATTGATGGTATTAGAAAATGTTACTCTTATCGACTATTTCATAAATAACTTGATAATTTGTTGATTTAAGTTTTCCAATATTTCGGTACAGTTGTTTCATTATGTGAATATTGAACGTGAATGTTATTAGAATAGAACATCATAATATGATTCTTATTTTAATTAATGTGAATATTGAAAGTGAAAAAATATATACACAGTAAAATTCTATTGTGTGCATCTGATACGAAAAATGAATGTTTAGAGAATAAGCATAATAATTTTAAGAGATAATAATATTAATTTTAAGTATTATAAGGGTGATCAAGAAAAGCCAAAAATTATAGTGATTAACGCATTCACTGCCCAGCTTTGGTGGTGCGACCCGCAGGAACGTGCCGTCGCACCACTGAGCCACAGGAGGACATCTGCACCGTGGGCCATGAAAGTGTTAAGTAATGTGAATAAAACTTCTAAAGACAGTGATCAACGAAAGCGATAATTGTGATATAATTTCCCTAAAAGTGAGAATTCAAAGTGAAGAGGACATTAAATCCCAAATACATTTCATAAAAAAAAAGTGAACAATGTGAAAAATTAAAAAGCAAATATAGTGATATAAATAAAACAAATACACAGTGAACAATTAAAGCGATTAAAAAGAAGAATAATAATAATAATAATTAAGCGAATAGAGATAATTTAATTATTTCCTAACGTGAGTACGAATGAGTACACAGATAAATAAGAGATTTTGTTGTAATTAATTTTATAACAACATAATAGCGACCGAAATTATCTGTTGGACGCAACATTACAGCGATCTATAGTTTCTGTTGGACGCAACAGAGAGAGAAAGAGAGAGCGAGATATATATTATATATATTATCTCCTAAAGTGAGTACCGATGAGTACATAGATAAATGAGATATTGTATTATAATTATTTTTTTTGTACAACATAATAGTGACCGAAAGGATCTGTTGGACGCGACAGTGATCAATAGTTTCTGTTGGACGCAACAGAGAGAGAGTGATCCGTTGGATTGCAACGGTGTAATTTGTTACTTATACTTTAAATGTAAGGTGTTAGTTATATTTAAATGATCTGTTGGACGCAACAGTGGTATATAGGTTCTGTTGGACGCAACAGATAGAGTGATCCGTTGGATTGCAACGGTGTAATTTGTTACTTATACTTTAAATGTAAGGTGTTAGTTATATTTAAAAGATCTGTTGGACGCGACAGTGATAAATAGTTTCTGTTGGACGCGACAGATAAAGTGATCCGTTGGATTGCAACGGTGTAAGTTGTATAGTTAATAAGACTAGTAAATTGCAAATTAAATATTAGTCATCTGCATATTGTGCTTATAAAAAATGTGTCTAAATCTTATAATTTTAAAACTTGTTACGTAATATCAAGCAGTTTACTTGCGATATTTACTGACATGCAAATATTTTGATATCGAACGCGAGGTCGCTTAAATTATTGAGCAGTATGGCCGAGACAAAACAGTCTTTGTTATAACTTGTATGCTTATTACAAATTATTGTATACTTGAAAAATAATGTAGTTATCAACTATGTTTAATAATGTTATGTTATGATGTACCTTAAATTTTCATTTTCCCCTAGAATCACTATTTGAAATATCTTTGTGAATCATGATAATTAATACTTAAATAATAACATGATAGTGATACTAAAATGAAATGAAAGCGATATGACAATGTTAAGTAACAGTTAATATAATGAGGTGATAGTGAAACGTTTATTGATTCCAGCAACATTATAATTAAATTTTGTTTGTTTTGTGGTAGACAAGTAGGTATTAACGATATTCATACATAACATTAAGTGCACTGCGATCTGTCAATAATTGTATAATTCTGACAAGCCAGGCAGTTCAAACTATCTGGATTGCCACTAAATGTAGTCAACTGATACTACACATTTAAGCTTTGTATGTATGGAACTAACGTTGTGAGAATAACCAGTGTATGACTTATTCGTTTAGTTTGACCTATTAATTTTAATTGTTCGAAAATGAAGAACAATTCTGTTTATTTTAATAATTCTAACAATAATTATTTTACGTCCGAAAGGACAAACTGTTGAGTAATTTAAATGTACCTACTTCATAAAACGAACTGCAACTAGGTAATACAGTTGAAACAGTAAATAAATCTTATTCTTATGATGAAAATAGAAAGTATAAATGTATTATTATTACTTACTTAAATTTGTAACTGCCAACTTAATTCCGATGCAATTTTGACTAAAATATTGTTTAAATTTAACCTAATCTTAGAGCCACGCGAGGCGCGTGTTATGTCGAATGGCCGCATGTTAGCTTGCCTAAAAAAACAGGTTTAGAGTTGGAAATAATTTTATTGTTAGATTGTAAAATATTTGTGATAAGGGTGCAACACTATGTCATGGACGCCGTTGTAGAAAAGTTATGTTGATATTCATAAAATGTTCTAATAAGTTGTAGAAAGGATTATAGCCCATGTTAATGTGATGCCCTGTTTTATTTCAGTAACACGTCTATTAGTTATCACTATGATCATTCAATCTCTGCAAGTACTATACCTAGGTACCTAGATGATCTATGTCATCATCTAACAAAAGGTGCAACAACAACTCTAGGTGTTTTAGAAAACAATGTTATCAATAAGTGGTTGTGGCGACTACGACGATTATCCACAGGTACCTAGAGACAGAATGTTAATACTATAATACATCAGTAGTAGAGGTAGAGCCCCACCCTGCGTAAAGTTAAAACAGTCGCCTATTCAGTCGAAATGCTTTCAGTTTTGGAACCAAAAATAGAACCTAATTCCGCTATCGTAAAAGCAATTAGAGCAACAAGCCTGCGACCCTCGGATCGCGGAGACAATAGTTCGTTATCAGTGCGGCAGGTGCACCCCCCGGCCGCCGGCACGCGCCGCGCGCGCTGCTGCCTCGGCCGGCAGACGGCAGTGCTCCTCTGGCCCTGCTCCGTGACGCTCGTGCCTTCACTCTCGCAATTTTAACTCTAAAATTACGATAAGTTACGCAGACCTTTCACGTTCTAGACGTGAAGTCGGTCGTTTGTTTACAAACAAGCGGTGTTGCTAGTGCAGTAGCAGTGAGTGGGACCAGTGCTGTGACCGGATGATGTGAGTGCGGCGCAGCATGGCGCGCTCCCCGCGGCGCATCTCGGCGCAGCGCCGCAGCCGCAGCCGCAGCCGCGAGCTCGCCCGCCTCCGGACGCAGCTCAACGGGAAACGTGAGTATCCGACCACATACCTACACTTGCAAAACCCATCTAGGTCTAGGCTAGGTAAGTATGCATACACCCAACAGGGTAGGTAGCTCGAGACGACACCAAACTAAAAAGCATGAGTAGGTAAGTAAAGTATCGATCATACGAACCCAAGTCTCCGCGTTCAATGTCTGAAAGAAGTAGTTCCTAAGTTTCACGAATGTGGAACTCTGGTTTTGACTAGTTAACAAACAATAATTAACTTCAACAGAACGATAAGGAAACGTACCTAGGTATGTTAGAATTTGTACCTACGCATTGAAACGAAATGCGGTGCACAAATATTTGCAAAATGCCGAGAAAAACGGTTCATTAGTTCCAGATGTAGTACTTACCTATTATTTCTCACGTGTAGGTATTCTGTAAAAACTATGATTAATTTTCCTCTAACTGTTCACCACACTCTCGGCCGCCGGCGCCACGCGCCACCCAGCCAGGAATCCGTAATTAGTAGCAGATTAGTCTCAGTTGTTCCCACAGGCCGAGTAAAGAGCGCCCTACCCTGTTCCAGCTGAACTGGTTAGGTTCCGTTTATGGCGGCGCCTGCGCAGACGTAGCAATTAGCTGCAAGGCTATAGCCACCACTGTTTTTACGTTAATTAAATGAATTTGCATATTAGCATAGTATAGCATAGCGGTGGGGAAAACGATGACACTATCCGGGAAAGAACTAAACTTTCTTACGACCGATTATTATATTAGCATTCTTCTAGGATCAAAGTTCTGCAGGTAGATAGGGTAAGTATATTATTTATTATACCATGGTTGGTACATCCCTACCTACTTCAGTTTGAATTAATCAAAATTATGATTCATTTTCAAACTTGACCTTTCTGCAAACTCTCGGGCATCCCTTGAACGTTAACGAGCCTTACATTCCTGACCATTGCGTTGTGATTATTTGCTCTACTCATTAGGTAGAATTCTTGGAGTAACTAACATGTGTAGCGTGAGAGCTTGCCAAGTGCGGCGGTCGGAGCTGTTCCACCGTAAAGGCGACGCGGGGTGTGTGCGAGGCGCGCCGGCCTTGACCCACCTCTGGGCCGCTTCGCGATTCGGGCCACGGCCATGTTTACAGCTGCAATTCCATTTCGGATTATCACAATTATGCTCTGGATAGACCTTATTCAGGTGCTCACCTAATTCTATTGGCGTAAGGTTATTCTTCGCGCCATTTAAGGTTGCTATGTAGTGATCGCACCCCACTTCACTTAGACTTGAACTTCTCTCTGTGTCCCAAACGCTTCTCACTTTCATTATGAATGTAGGTACCTAAGCGTATTAACTACGAACCTAGTTTGTGTTGGAAGATCACCAACTTTTCATCCCTTAACGCGACCCAACGGGCTTCATCAGGGTGGTTTCTCACTTTGACAAAAATGATATTATTTCAACATGTCTGTACCTTATAAAATCCCTGGGCTCCCTGGCATGACAATTTTATTTTATCACACGTGGGTATCACAAAGACGATAATATTTACAAACACTTGAATCAACACCTTGATACTTTAATATTAATCGCTGTCACAAACAAACAAAATTGATGACGTGACAAACCATTGTTAAACCTTATTACTGTATTATCCAGTCGCAGTCGCCCCTCGGGACCGTTTCCCACACTTCGCGAAAGGGCCACAACTGGCCACAAGTTCACAAGCAGTAGGCAACCCTTCCGGCGCGGCGCGGCGTTACGTAACTGGGTCAATTGCCGGATTGTTTAGATCATAACATAACTTACATAAAAATTATGCAATAGGTGTGTGTGAACTCTCTCGGCGCGTTTCGCTTTCTCTAATAAATGTTTGCTGACCAATAGGTAGGTACCTACACTGTTGTACCTAATGCCGAAATTCATCCTAGAGCTGCCGAAAACGTGCTTAAGTTTTTTATTTTATAATATGGCGTCCTCACGAGTTCACAGCTCTTAGGTGTTGTTTACGTTTCACTTCTGAGAAACAGTTGGGAAATTATTCACTTTTCATTGAAGATTAGGTTACCTGATTTCAACAAAGATCAACCCTAGAATCAATTGTTACTTGACTTTTTTAAGTGGGCTTATCGTGGACAATGCTTACAAAATAAAAATTAATTCCGATCAAGATCAGTAGGTAAAGATGACCATACTGTAACCCCACACAACACAAGAGAGCATCTACGCACAAAACAACTTTCAAATCCTGCGGCTTGCTTGAAGTTGTAGGGTCGTGAGAATAATGCAATCTGTTCTGTTCAATATGTTATGGCTTACCTACGAAAACCGTGCTTGTTTCGGGGATTTTAAAATACGTGTTACGTCCTGCGTGTTTTGATGGGTCACTTTAAATGACTTTATCAAATGTATAAGAAGCATCTATGGAGTAGTTCAGCTGTGGACGCATTATACATGATGCCAAAAACGATTGCTGTCAACCAACCACCCGGAGGAATCCTTCGTTCGTCTCGGCGTCGCCGTCGCTCCTCTACCAACACGCATTTACTTGCCCGATCAATTACGCAAAGGGTATTTTTCAGTTGGGAAATAAATTGTTATCAGAAGTGATTCAAATAATTAATAATCACGTAAGTTATAGGTACGTTAGATTGAATCGGCACGTATATTGAGATCTCCAGAGTGTCTTCTAAGATTAACAGATAGTGAATATCATTGTCTCTCTTGCGCACTTTCTCTGAATTATGATTTCTCAAGTAAAACGAGAATAGGTAGGAATAGGGTATAGCAATTAAATATCAATGATTACAAACTCCCACTTTTTACAAAAAATATTTAAAATGTTAATTGGTGTCCGACGCTCTACGAGTAGATTGTAGCGTTCCCAAAAATTCAATGAACTTTAATCTCTTTTTGGACAGTGACGCATAAAAGCATTCTGCGAATGTGAGAAATTCTTTAAAATTGAAGTTTATTTATTTTAGTGATTGGAAGCAGCAGCGGCAGCAGCGCTCAGCTCGATGCTTTGATAAATTGCAAACATGTTGTTTGTGTATTGTTCTGCAGATACTTCTAAGAGAAGCGTGTAGGTTGTAGCGAGACCACCAGTTACCTAGTCTAGTAGCTACCTACTATTACTATATTATAGTGGTCTATTCTATGGTTCCGTGTGACTTGTATGGTGTAATGGACGGTAAATCCAAATAAGTGCGCCGCGTGACCCGCGCCGCCGCTAGCCGAGTTTATAGGACAGCTACCGTTTATTACTGAAGCTCCATCATTTGGAGCTCAGGACAAGAACTAGGAGGTTTAATGGAAAAAAGCTGTACTTACCTTAAAAAAACCATAACCATAGGTACTATTAAACTTGATACCTACCTACGTCAGAATGAGGTTTATGATGAGTACCTGCCTCCATAAAGGCGTGGAAATGAATCACATCAGGTGTACTTATCCAAAGTTACCTAGCTCATGAAAAGATGTGATTCAACCTCACCAATCGGAGATTTCCGTAGGCGGCCGTGACGTCACGCACTCTTACACAGATGGGATTGCTAGTCTATACATATATGTATAGCTCTACATAAAAGCAGTCACTCAAAAATTTATCTAGCTCAAAGTCATTTCTGACACTTGCATTCAGTTTGTCACAGGGAACAACTCGTACCTGTAACAAATAGCCTGCTTGCAAGTACTCGTAGCGAGGTCCGTCAGTTGTACGCATTGTATGATGCATCACCCACTTGACGCAAATAAATCTGGGATTTACCCTTCACCTCAATTGAACAGCATGTGAACTGTGCACTGCAGGTAGGCACTACATACACACATTGTACCCTGCAGGTAGGCAAGTTTCATCTCGATTGTACGAGTAGTATCAGGGAGCCGCTAACCGCTACGATCTCAGCTCTATCTCTCCATACAAAAGACATCAACGCGCAATATATTTTTGGTAATTTTTCAACAAACTGCAATTAGAAATACAACAAAATATCACCAAAAGTCATATTCTACGCCAGTTCTCAGCAGCTTCACACTCGTCAAACAGCCGACTCCCAAAGCAACGAGCAAACAAACCTGGCGCGTCAGGCAGCGGGCGCCGCGCTCTCGTCATGTCGTCCGTCGTACGGCACGTAATCCCGGCTAGATATGCCGAGTACCTACATAACAGTCTGTACAGACTCGTAGGTGTCTAGGGGGTGCCGCACTAACTGCGGGTTACTAGCAGCCTTGACCCGCGCTGTGCCGCCGCCGCCGCCGCCGGCGCTGGCCGCGCTGATTTAGTATCGTCGATAGATTAACGGATGATGTCGACTCGTTACCTGTTGAACGTACATTGATTTAAGGCTTCCTACGGAAATTACCTCCAGCTAATGGCTCTATCAACCCTGCTCTACCTCGACTAAAAAACCTTTCAATTTATGGATGGCATTAATGATGTGCTCATTTAAATAGTTTAACCTATTTGCTCTGTTGGCGGCAAGGTGCTGACAAAACTAAATACCTAGGTAGCCTAATAAGAAATACCGACAGCAGCTTGACTCAACGGTCACGTTTCCTTAAACAAATTTGTGCTGGACTTTCGCGCTGCATTTAGTTAATTCGTTCTGCGTACGACCTGCAACTGAACCCAGTGAAAACAAATTTTGGTAAAAACTGAATTTATATTAAGTAACTATAAATTTGCGATAGGGTGGTGTGAAACATTCATGATCCGAGCTCTACAAAGAAGTCCAAAGCAATACTGCGTGTCGCGTACGTTCATCCAGCAATTTTCTAATAATGTGTAAGCGGCATTCGGTTAAGGTAAGCTGAAGACCCAAGTTCACCAACAGATGGTTTTAAACAGTTGTTTTGACGTTTTTGACCCAAGCTTTCATACATTAAAGGTCAACGTTAACCGACGAAGCTGCCTAATTGTCCGATTATCTATTGGTGAACGTACCTTAGTCTCCCTTGTAGGTATCAAATCACGAAGCTTCACGTAAACGAGACTATCTAAGATCCGTGCGCCTGGGCGCGCCCTACAGCCGCCCGCCCGCCCGCGAACACGCTGGGCGGGCGGCGGCGGCACCGCTAACGGCGCCACTCCACGCGAGCCTCGCTCCGCGCTGGCCGGTCCCTCCTCGATTACCTAATTCAATGTTATGGATCATAATCACCAATTCTGCGGACTTGGCCAGCGGCGCTTATTTATAGAGGCATCTGTATTAATTTACAACTGACACTAATTGATATAAATGGCCTGGAGCCACAGCTCCTAAAGCACGCCACGGCGTATACGGTCATAACCAGCAATTATTTGCAACACAATAATTATGTCCTTGCTCTTAATTTCACGTACTCGTATGGATTTTGATTGTTAACCGCTTCTATCTTATACAGGCAAAATTTTTGTTTCGCAGTAAAGAAAGATACCTTAACTGGTATTTGGTGTCCATTTTTTTGAAAATCTGTGAATAAGGATGAAAATTTCTCTAAAAAATAATCCTAAGACGATTTTCCTGTAGCTACACCGCTTAAGGTAGCTCCCCTAACTGCCCCGACCATAACATCTACCCTGTATTGCTCAGAAAGTATAGGTACAGGGTGGTTCTTGAGGAGGGCGGTGACGGCCAAGTCCGAAACCACGAGAGTTAGAGAAAATTCGTGTAAGGAGTCGTGCTCTCGACTTAAGTATATGAAAACAATAACTGCATATTTAGTTTTTTTTAAGCCTTTTACTTCTGCCATTCTCTCCATCTACATTTGCCATTTCAGAAAGCAAGCCTGCTGTTGGTCGAGTCACCTCTGCGACGTTGTCATAACAATGGGCGCGGCCATTAAACTAATGAGGGGCAGTCGATAACGAGGCTGGAATTCCAAACGAACATCTAGTTCGTGACCTACAACAATTAGTTAGGTTTTACGAGCTTGGGAAACGGACATTAGCTTATATTTTAGATATTAGCTTTTATTTTTCATAATTACTGAAATACTCGTACAATCAAGTAATATTGATAGTTAATCCACTGAGAGTGACGACGACGTGCAAACATTTTATCTAGGTACGTTTTTGTAGGTCTAGCTCAGTTCAGCGAACCCTCGCGTGTGCATCCTTCTCGGCACAACTTGTTACAACCTGAGTACCTGCCTACTACTGCATATGCATAGGTAATTGCAGCACACAAGTTATTCCAACCCATGTCTCTACGATAGTTACTACACGATTCATGCTACGACCGATGAAGTCATAAAAATTACAATAAAACTGAAGTTCAGGAATTACATCATCCTAATTGGCGGTGGCTGAAGTAATGAAATTAGGCTATGTCGTTGTCGTGTCATGTCACTCGTGTTTTGTGCTGATTACACGCAGCTAACACGCAACTGTAAAATGTTTCACTAAAAGACGAAAACCACGCCACTGCTCCACCTCGACAATATCAGAGCGTAGGTCAAGAACGTTGGACACCAGTCAGCCCGGCTTTAAACCTGTTCATTCAACGTTTCTCTACTAAAATACCTGTCAATTCAATTTCAGCAAAGATCCTTGGTTTAAAACCCGCGTTGCGAAACTTTTAAACGCAACTAAGCTCCACATTGGGAGATACAAATTGAGTTTAAACACGCGCACGCGCAGGGTTCATTAATCATTATTCACAGCTTCGACTTACAGCCCGAACGAAACGGAATCGATATTAGGTACTTACAAAACAATTTACATAAATCGAAGGCGCCCTTGAAGTCCGCCGACGCGCCCTTTTGATTTACAGGCGGCCTGTAAACAACGCCGTAAACTCACCTGCCAAGACTGGCTGACATGCTGGCTGACGTACAAATCTGTTGGTCCAAATATCGTGGTAATTGAATGGCTCGAGGCTGGTGTTCTTTTGTTATCGTTTATTTCGACACTGTTCTGAAATAATTCGAACTGTGGCGCCCGCAGGCAGGCGGGTAACCCGAGAGTGTTGCGCAAGCGGGTGGTGAGCGCTGCAAGGCGATAGCCCTCCGCTCCGCTCACAGTTGAGTTATATCGGCGGCAGCAGCGGCGGCGGCGGCGTGGCGGAGACCGATGTGGGCCAAGGGAGCGCGCTGGAATGCACTCACTTGGTTTGGTTCCCGCTGCAGCTATTACGGGCTGTTTGTTTTACTCACATAGCTCTGCGCCAGCACAGATTGGAAATCCGTGTTACATTGCATTATCTACATTTGCATTCCTCCTCCCAAGAGAACTAAGTATGCAAATGTGAGATTAAATAGACTTAAGAATTGAAAAGGGATGACACTTCTTCTCTTATTTTCCTATAGCACAAGTAATGGGAAAAATCTGAAAACCATAAATTTGTAATTTAATCACTAAAAAAATTACTTTTAACGCTTGCCATGGACCTAAACCTACAGTGTACTTCCCGTAAACCTAGAATCATGAAATTTGGCAAGAAGCAAGGCCTTATAGCACAAATAAAGGAAAAAATCCGAAAACAGTAAATTTGTAGTTTATTAACATAAAAAATTACTTTTGACTCTCGCCATAGACCAAAACCTATAGGGTACTTCCCGTTGACGTAGAATCATAAAATCTGGCAAGAAGCAAGGTCTATAGCACAAGTAAAGGAATAAACCCTAAAAACTGTAAATTTGTAGTTTATTCACCAAAAAAAAATACTTTATTCTTGCTAAAGACCAAAACCAGCGTACCTACTTCCCGTTGACTAAGAAACATGATAATTTGGCAACACAAGGTTTTACGGAACCGTTAGTGCGCGAATCTAACTCGCACTTGTCGGTTTTTTATTTGGTAATAAAGACAGGAATAAGTAGGAATGTTATGAAAACGGGTCTGTGCGACCTCGGTTAGGTAGAATATCTCTATTATTCGTACCACAGCCGGATTACTTTCGTTGCATGTACCCGGTAAGCACTTTCGAATGACACGTGAGAGTATCTCCCGGTTTCCTGCCGCGTCACGGCACGTGACGTCACGCGGCGCGCGCGCACGCGGCCGTGCTTTCTCCCGCGGCGCGGTCACGGTCAGCACCAACTCTTGCATAACGAGACACATTCATTCATTCTTCCTGTCGCTTGGTTTATGTACTTACCTACCTACCACCAAACGTTGTGTCTCATTCAGCAAATCGAAACAGTAATCATCTTGTATTCAGTATTTTTATTGCGAAACAAAAATATTACATACTAGCTGCGCCCCGCGGCTTCGCCCCCGTGGGAATTTATGTTTCCAACTTTCTTAATTTTTTCTTTCATAAGAACCTTCTCCTGACAATAACAAACACAACAAAGAAAGAATTAGCGAAATCGGTCCAGGCGTTGTTGAGTTATGCGCTTACCAACACATTTTGCGATTCATTTTTATATTATAGATAGTAAGTATTAATGTACCCTGTCAGGTAGGGTATGGCAATATATCTTAATCTAGGACTTAAGTTAAGGACTAAATTAAGTATTTTGTACTTTATACAAAATTAGGAGATCTTTTATGAACAATAAATAACATTTGTGTAGTTTAGAATAATATAAATTTACTTAGGTAGGTACAATAACACTTTTTAACAAAATAGTTTACTTTTTATAAATGTTTATAGATCTCCAATTCAATTCACTTTATTAAACACACTAATTAATAACGTAATAACATTACAGATTTGATAATCTAATGCCTAATCTAATTAATGTATTATTCCGATTTTATATACATAATAGTACCTACCATGTGCCCCTGGATAAAGAATCTAATTTAATTACTTTCTGTTTAGGTTCCTCCTTTGTTATGTATATGGTATAGGTACCAATACTTAACGTACCGTATTTTAGCCAAGTAGAGGGCCGCGGCCGGGACGTTAACTCTATCATATATGTTTGACTTGCTCAGTGCGAAGGGACCTGGAGGAACCCCTGGTGAGCTCGCCGCGCTGCCATTGCTCCTTATCAGAGATAAGAGATACGTGATGCAAGATTGTATACAATGACTTCCATGCCAGTCTCATACGCCGCGTAGCTAGGTAATTAAATATAAACATTAGCAAACTCTCACGGATGGCTTTACAATAGGTCAGGTATGTAAAAAACGAAAACATTTGGCAAAAACAGTAAGTATAGGAAATCTGGGGCAAATATAAAACAGTTGTAACTACTTGATATGAGCCAGAATAGGTACCTACTTATTATCAGTCAATCATCAGCAGCTCCTACGTGTAGTCGTCAAGTAGATTCGTTGTGGCTCCGAGCACCGTCTAAGCATAGAAGGTACCTCATAGATATGCAAATGCAATCGTTAAATTTATCTACTGTGGTTAAAGTAGCACCTAGGCAGCACATTAGGTACCGAAGTACACTAAACACGACGATAAGGTTGCGGAGGTCTGTTAAGTATCGGCTGCGACGCCATGCTGTAATTGATAGCAATAAACAGATGATAGGGAGGGAGGTACCTATCTCTACAATCACGTCATGACATTAGAACAAGGTCGATGTGGACTGGACTAGTCAGCAACAAACAATGGTTGAGGAAGGGTGACACTACAAAATAACTTACTCGTTTTCGATTCAGGCATCACAATGACATAATTTGAATGATAGTATTTTTATTACACCTAAGTATATCTGTTTGGGTACCTTTTTATTTATTTAATTCGGATTGCCATCAGCTTATCTAATTACAATAGAAATTAAAATAGACACAGAAAGCTAATAATAGGCATTCACTAATATGTAGAATTATAATAAACTACCTAAGTGTGAGCACTAAAAAAAATTACGTCGACAATTGCGTACCTACTTAATGTAGCAATAAAATTATAACAAATAAAATTAAGAAAAAAGCAAATAATAAAAATTAAGTGTATAGCTACATCATGTGCAAAAGAAGTTAAGAGTCATGCATCGCCTTGCCCTGTGAATGCTGGTATTGAAAGGGTCAATGTTCAACATCTTGCTGAAATCATTGACAGTTCTACTCGCTCGCACTACAAATGAATTTTGTCTATAATTAGTTCCAACATGTTGGACATGTAGTATGGGATTGTGTCTAATCTAAGCTGCTTACGCGGTACATTGAAGTCTAATTTGCTAAGAAGTTCTGGACAGTCAACATCATTGTTGATAATCTTAAGAATATAAAGATAATCAGCTATATTCCGCCTGTTTTTGAGTGGCAAGAAAGGGAACCTCTTGCAGAGTTCATCATAGGTAAAAGATTTGTAAGGAATCTTTACTCTAAAACACAGGTATCTTTAGAACCGCCCGCCTTTGAATACTTTCAATACGATCTATGTACTTCTGGTAGCACGGGTTCCATATCTGAGACGCGTATTCTAGCCTACCCAATTAATGATTTTATCGGGTATTTATCGCGTACCTTTTGTTATTAAAATTTTCCCTACGTTTCAAATCATTAATTATGTTAACAAATCGCGAAAGATTAAAAAGTTGTAGGTAGGTACCTACCTAGTTAAATTGTGTATAAATCGTGTAGGGTCTACGGGGGAAAGCATGTTCTCATCTTCAATCCTATTCTTTATCTACACGACTTATAGGTACGGCTAGGCCAGCATCAGTCTCAAGCTATCAAGTGTCATAGGTCTACTCGTTTCACTTCATACTCATGGTTCCGTTCAGCTGGGGCCCTATTCTGCTAAACTAATCGCTTTACTAGAAAGTGTGCAAAGAAAATGTGCAATTCTCATAATTTTAAGTTAACTAATGTTAAATAATAATTACTTATATAATTATAATTATATTATTGTATGTCCGAAAGGACAAACTGTTGGACAATTACTAGTTCTTAAGACCAACTATGTACACAGTTTATACAATAAATGTTTCTTATTCTTATTCTTACTTTGACAGTGATATCGTCACAGAATGACACATTTGGTATTCTACCTTATGTAACGTAAATCGTTACATACGTTCGTCTTTGTAATAAATTTTAAACCGAACCGAACCGGACCTTTTTTTTCAACCGGGACAGGGATGCCAGTGTCCCGATTGAAAAAAGTCCGGTTCAGTAAGTTCCGGTTTTTTGGAACATGGGGGTAACTGAACCTGGCTTAGCACTGTACAAAATTGAAGACACTTTTATAAATAACAAATTTAATGAATATTGAGCAAGTATTGAGCCAGAAGGGCTATGTTGTAAATAAGTAATACCTACTAACTCGGCCAGAGGGGCTAGTAAGTGGGTCCGTTAGGTCCTACAGGAGGCTGATTCTACCGGGTTACGATGAGAGTCTTCTCCTTGTTTTCCTTCTTCCACCGTACTCTCCTTTTAGTGCACCGCGAGTGTAGCAGCGACCCGACGGCGAAAGGTCCACGTGTAGGAGGTCCAGGTCCAAAAAGGGGGCAGCTCGTGAGAAGTCCGGCCGGAGATGAAGACTGCCCTAGGGTGGACTTTGAAAGAAATTATGATGAATTCAGATGGAGAGACGCGCGTCAAAGTGTCAAGTTACAACTATTAATTTATCTCGCACGCACTATCTGGAGTTTCATTAATCTAAGGATTCTACGTGATGATTCTGCGACGATTCCATTGTCATAGTAAAGCAATTGTATTGCAGAATTGGATAAAATTGATCCAATTGACTCGACCACCGCAATTTTTTTTCGATAGTGGTAGGTGCAGTTGATTGTATGCCCCAGTAAAAATATTTTTCTGTGGTCCAGTTAGTTTAATGGGACCACTTACTCTAACCATACTTCGGTGGTACCTACAGTTAACTGTACCTAGGGAAAAAGAAATTCGTCGGTGGTACAGTGAACTGGACCAGCTAAACCACCAAATATCATGTTCATGAAGATCGCATGGACCATTTGTACGTTTTACTTTGCCTGAAATAGGTACCTATTATATATATATATATAAAAAAATTTATAGGAATTACCTACCCTATATCTACGGATTTTTCTTCAATCTACTGATTTTCTACTCTACTTTCTACTCATTTAGTCAAATTCGATCTTGCAACACTGTTTCTAATAAAAAGAATGAATGAAATCGGCCGACGCGTCAATGAATTACAACTAAGTAGGTAGGTACTTACACATTTTGACTTTCATCCCCTCGCCCAAGGGAACCGTGCCTATTGAAATCCCAGATAAAATGTATCCTATGTTCTTCCTCGTAGTATGAGCTCAAATCATGCCAAGTTTCATTTGCATTTATTCAGTAGCATTTTTTTACTTTCATCCACTCTCCCAAGGGAACCTTACTGATTCCGGGATAAATAGTATTGTTCATTTGAATTCATTCTGTACATTCGGCGTGATGCGCGGCCAAAGAATTTGACTTTCATCCCCTATCCCAGGGGAACCTTACTGAATTCCGGGATAAAATGTATCTTTCCTAGTAGTATGAACTCAAATCGTGCCAAGTTTCATTCCAACTTATTCAACAGTTTCGGCGTGATGCGCGGTGAAGGAATTTTATTTTCATCCCCTCTCCCAGGAGAACCTTACTGAATTCCAGGATAAAAAGTATCCTATGTCCTTCCTCGCAGTATAACCTCAAACCGTGCCGTATTTCATTTTAATACATTCAGTACTTACCTAGTTTCGGTGTGATGCGCGTTCAAGAAACAAACAGACAGACAGACAGACATGAATAAAAAAAAACGGTTTTGGCTTCAGTATCGATAATAGAGTAGGCACTCTTATTATCATCAAGATAATTATATTGAATATTTTTTTGGAGGGCTCTAATAAAAATTTCAAAATAGGGTAGTTGGACCAATAGATGAACGATTAAGCGGAATTCAACTTGTTTTATTTTATATTAATCTCCTATGCAATGAATATTCAATGTTTTTGGTTCTGTAGTTAGATTGGATGTGGGGCATTAACTAGTAAAACTGTTTTTATTTTTAATTATTTCAAACCAAGTTAAAATTGATAAAAGCTAAGATTCAGATTCAGATTTCTTTATTGTCATACATCATACAAATAAAAAAATAGACAAATTATTGTTGTTTAAATTAAATGACTCGTCCAAAGTACACTAAATACAATTTTGCTGTAAGTAGATACTATTATTTTATCTACCTATTTATATCAAACCAAAACGGCCTGAAATTCGTTTACTTATAATCACGAAGAACCCAAATAAAATTATTCACAACAATTTTATTGAAATATTGTCAAAATCAGTTCATAATTAGGCGAAGACCCAATTTATGAACAAATAAAATTCTTAGTTCCTAAATGCAACGTTTGGAATAATCATGAACAGCTGAAGTAATAACATGTCAAAACAACGTTTTTTTCTGTAGTTAACCTCCGTTCATCTTTAGGTTTTTATAATTTTGTATTCGAAGCCATTAATAAAAACGTAAAACATCAATAAAAAATTAAAGTTCTAAAATATCAAAACGCAATTTACAGGTCAGAGTTAATTCTGAACACCGGTTCACAAATAGGATTTGTGTCTCTTTTTTAGACCAGTAATTGAAGACTGAATTTCTCAGAAACCTTATCAAAAATTATTTATTTTCTTTGACTTTCTGCTTCAGATAATAGTCTTAATATACAGAGAAAAACATAAGTAATTGGGGCCTAATAATATCAACGAATCGGTAATCCACTAGTAAGCTTAAGAAACTGGGTAACGCACCTTAGCTCGTTCTCCACAACATGGCGACGGCCGAAACACGTGTGCACTAATAATTAAGGTCTAAGAGCGCGACTGAGGGTCGCGTGACTATAATATTGGTAATTAATGAAAGGTACAGTGTCGCTGCTTCAAAAGAAAAATATTACACTACAGGTATATACTACCACTGAATTCTTATAATTCAACAAAATGTTGGTTTCGTTCATTTACTGGGGGGCGTTCATCTATTGGTCCAACTACCCTAAGTACCTACCTAAGTATCTTCAATGTACAGAATTGGAACTGTTACAGTTTTATTATAAGTATAGATTTTTTATTTCATAATTCTTTTCAAATAGATTAGGTAGGTACCCTGAAAGCGAGAGTTTATGCACTATACCACCAAAAACTGAGACCAATAGGTATATTCTGCTTGGCAACAGGCGCAGTTAGGTAGGTGACATGACAAGGTAAGGGTGCTCTAAAAGGCCCTGTCGTTGGAATCACAGACGTGAGCCGAGCAACACTCTAGCACGCTTCATTACCTCTCCCCAAAGCACCGCGCCTGCGCAGACGCTACACTACCACGCCACGGAAGACCAAAGAAGTTTTGAATTTCGTATTGTTATTTTTAATTATTTTTAAAATAAAATAAAAATATCCATAGTTTGATGTAAACTCAATTAGAGCAAATATTTTGCGTAGGTTTGTGAGAACAAAGGCAGGTAGACAATGGGTGACATTCAGACAGTCGGAGGAGCGGCGGCGCGGCGGCGGCCATGCGTAGAGTAGAGCCATCCACAAAATGTCACGCTGATTGGAGTCGTACCTAATGCCGGCGAGGGAGCCGCCTGCAGTGATCATGCTGCTGCCGCTGATGCCCGCAGGTCGATTGCAGTCGTAATGCCGGCGAGGGAGCCGCCTGCAGTGATCATGCTGCTGCCGCTGATGCCCGCAGGTCGATTGCAGTCGTAATGCCGGCGAGGGAGCCGCCTGCAGTGATCATGCTGCTGCCGCTGATGCCCGCAGGTCGATTGCAGTCGTAATGCCGGCGAGGGAGCCGCCTGCAGTGATCATGCTGCTGCCGCTGATGCCCGCAGGTCGATTGCAGTCGTAATGCCGGCGAGGGAGCCGCCTGCAGTGATCATGCTGCTGCCGCTGATGTCCGCAGGTCGATTGCCATCTGAGGGCTCCTAATGGAGAGCTGTGCACCGTGAAATAGCCTTTTCCGATCTAGATAATAATGGAATTTAAATTGACTCTGATATGATCTTGTCGATGTAAATGATGCTCGGTGTTAGCAGAGTAGGAAGGTCATCGTACAGAAAAGTAATTACACGAAAATAACCTATTATAATATATTTTATTAATGAGAAAAAACCATTAAAAGGTTTAGTTTGGGGAGGCTGTGAGATGAATGGATGGGATGGTGTTGTCATTCCGAGACCCCTCCACACTTTGATAACGACATATTTTTGCTTATACTTATTATTATTACAAACATTGAAGTAGGTACCTAGCTAGTATTTGAAGATTCCTACGTCCTACGTCATTTAATCTCGCACCTTCAGTTGTAATGGAAAATCCCTGAATTTCATGAACATTGAATTCTGTAACTAATCGTGAACATGAAGTAACGTCGAACACTGCTTACAAACAGTTTCTTTGTAACAGAATCACCTTGGCTTTAAACGCATTAGCGTGGACTGAAAGTATAAACAAGTAGATTTTTTCGTAATCCTTGCCTGTTGATCGCAGGCCGGCGCGGCGGCGCTGCGCGGGCGCGGCGCGGGCGCGGGCTCGGCGGAGGGGCGACGAGACACCACTCGAGTCTAGTATGTACCTACCTGCTCGTGTGTAGCTCGAGCCGGTCGCGTATCGGACGGAGTGTAAGCAGTCGATACGCACCACACTTCCTCGACAAAAAACGGTTGGTTCGTGATACTACGAAACCAATAAAATCGATTCCGCATACAAAAGCTTTTGTTGTCTGACCTTCTACTATGATTTCTAAGAATCTTGATAGAAGCCTACAACATTAAATATTAATTTGTTTGCAAGCTTGAGTGTCAGGTCTCAGGTTTTTCGAAGGTGTTATTCAGGCACCAAGCTCAGCGAAGCCGGCGGATGGTGGCTGGAAATGAGGTCATCCTACCCAACTTGACCACCACCGCATTCGGTTAACCCGCTGCTTTGGCAGTAGGTAGGTACTAATGAGTCATCACCTCCCCGCTAATGAGCCTGTAGGCAGTGTAGGTACCTACTCCCGCGGTCGAGTCGGCGCGGCGCGGTAGCCCGGCGGGCGGCGAGGTCGTCGCCGGAGCCCGCCCGACTGGTTCACTGCGTCTGCGTCTCGGTACTTACCTGCATTACTGCTCACTCTCGCATGCCATGGAGTACACCTACCTCCATCCACGAGATTAGATATCTGGCCGGCTCTGTACGCAAAAACTGTAACGTCTGTATTTTATCCAACGCAAATTTTTAATTAATAATACGAAGAAGCAGTTCGGTTTACGATTGCAAATATGTTTTAATTTAGAATTTTGAGAAATGAAGGTTTATCTACAGTTCGCACCCAGTAGCGTCACTTGGTCGGTAGGTACTCGTTTATCTAGTAGGTACCTATGCAAGTTCAAATCCTTAAAATCTTCTCGAGATTCCTGAATTTAGATTAGATTAAAAAACAGTATTTTGTACGGTTTCACTAAGTGTTGTGTAAGTTGGTCTACGAAACTATACTCCGGCTAAACCTACAATATTTGTAAACAAATTTAACCTAAAAATCACTTTCTAGTGTTGATAAGTACTTACCTACAAAATTAAAACTCGACGCCATAAAGAGAACTTTGGATTTTTGAGTTTAACTTGTAACTAGTGAGTTAATTGCGTATAAAAAAAACGCGGCAACAAAGAGAATTTCAGTTTAAGTAGGGGCGGTTTGTTTTCAAACATTCTGTATCGAGTTTGGCTAGGTTATAGTTATAGGTATCAAACCCAATAAGTTGCGTTCGACGCCCGGTCACGCCCGGTGTCTACAAACTAGGTAAATACTTGTAAAACATCAAATTATCTACGTTGCGTCGGTTGTGGATATGTCAAGGGAACCATGCCGGTCGGCTCTCCGAGGACGCGCGGACGCCGCGAGACCGCTAATAGAACATGAGACAATTGTATGCCATCTGTTGAGTACCTATACTCTTTACAATTATGGGGTACTAGCTGCTGCCCGCGGCTTCGCACGCGCTTTGAGTAGTCATGTCTGCCCCCGGGACAATACCTCCGACAAATTTCATTGAGATCCGTTCAGCCTGTGATAAGGTAACAGACGGACAGACAGAGTTACTTACTTTCGAATGTATAATATTAGGTAGTAATAGGTATAGTGTGGATTTAGATGGGTCATTAGTTGAAAAGACATTGAGTGATGTTAATGCAAACAATTTATTTAGAAAAATTAAAGTAGCTACATACATTTAAGCATTGATTATTATTTTCAAACTTTGGTTTCAGCTGTTACGTAAATAATTAAATGCTACAAAATGCTTTGATCCGCCCGAATGAAGTATCTACAGACGGTACAGCTTACATACTTACATAAACTCTACTCTAGGCTATACAGAACAGTATACATTGAATCAACTCGGTGCTATATTAACAATCGTTCAATATTTCACCTCGAGGGAGACAGAGACTGACGAGGCACATTTGTAAATACGTCAGTTGGAGTTCAAATGACGTTCAGGACATCGCGTGCGCGGCTCGCGTACAATTAGCATGTGAATGTCCAGTCTGAATGTTTGTTAACTAAGTTGGATAGAACGCTAATAGATAAGTAGAGTCGTAGATACCTAGTCACGGGATGTCACGATGTCCGGCCTAGCAGCGCCGGAGGCAGCGGCGCCGGCGGGAGAGCGGCCGGTCGCAGGGCGCGCCGCCCGCCCCGGCCTGCGCCTGCACACAGATATGTCAGTTAGCTGGCTTACAATAATGATTAGCTGGGCGGAGACGGTACTGATGAGGAGGTGCTGAAAACAGTTATATTGAACATCTGGGCGAGAAAGTGCCCAATTCCTATGAGCGTGCCTTAAAATTAAAACTTAACACACCAGGTAGGAATCGCACTTTCTCCCGAGTGATACGAGTACATGGTGCTTTACACTACTGGAGAATGTTGGACATCTTATACGACATTACAACTTCGTAAGTAACATAGAAGGAGAAGTAGAAGGAAGACAAGGACGAGGAAGACCAAGAATCAACTAAGTCAGATCAAGGAGAAAGCCACTGTCATGTCGTATAAGAGACCGCATTGGAAAAAGAAAAGTTAAGGAAATTGTATCATTGCATCGATAATAGCTTTATATAGGTATAGCCTATATAATATAGGCTCTTTAATAATAATAATAGAATAATGTTAAGATTTTGTTGTTAATGTTGAAAGTTTGTACCTACCTAGTTTACTAAAGCTACGATCCATAAGGTACCTATTCTGAATAAAGTCAAACAAACTAATGATCGGTACCCAAAACGCAATTTTAAAGCAAAAGACGTGAAGTTCAGTTAAGCGTGGTCAGGCGAATTGATCGATATAAATGATTGATATAGCTCGGTTAAAGTTCAGCCGTCGCGTCGTGTCGGGCTCTCGGCTCTCGGCCGGGCCAGCGGGCCCGTCACGCCAGCGCCCCGGCCTGCGAGTAAAGCCAACCTGCCCCTGAATACAGACAGGACGCCGACGGCGCCCCAACATCCATCATATATTGACATGACACTTGAGGTATTACAAATTGATGTAACCCACAGTCTCTGCATATGTACCATAATGCTTACGTAGCGTATTGATAGACGATCTACTATATTATTGTTCTATAGGAAGCGAGCGTGATTCTCTGACAACAAAACCGTGAGTGAGATAGTGATTTTTAGGGTGGACGTATCGAGTGGAAATTAACGACTACGTTACTAAGTCCGTAACCTCTTGGCGCGATATCAATGAGTCAACGCACTCAAAAGTTACAGCCCATGTCCTAATTTTTTGAAATTTTACAAGCACACAAAATCTATTATAGGGTACTTCTCGTAGATGAATCATGAAATTTGGTGAGCAGCAAGGTCTTATAGCACATGTAAAGGGAAAAATCTGAAAACTGTAAATTTTTAGTTTATTCTTTTTAAAAATATCTTTGGATTCTCGCCATGGACCAAAACCTATAGGGTACTTCCCGTTGACCTAGAATCATCATAATTTGGCAAGACACAAGGTCCTTAGTTAGTGCGCGAGTCCGACTCGCACTTGACGTTTTATTTTTAGTAATGTACTGTACCTACATCATGAATGGGACATTACAGAACTAAAGGGGGTCACGGTCTGCAGCAGTGGCTGCCCTTGACCCCGCCTGCCGTGGGTGGCTCTCATTGATATCGACGTTTATTGAACGATTCGGCGTGACTTGTGACACCCGCCATTACGACGAATTCCTTCAATTAAAACTACATTGGATTCTATTACCGTCTGCTCCTGCAAGTCGAAGGACGAATGTAAATCAGAATCCAACGATTACATCACCCGGCTAATTGATTCTAATTTCGTAGATTTAAGCCTCTGAGTACGTGAGTGCGAAATGTTCCAGCATTGAGGAAGAGTGCGAATTAATACGAAGGCATAATAAGTTTCACATCAATCAAATTGCAAACGCGAAAAGATAAAGCATTCCCTGCCCAGCCTCAGCGGTGGGGCCCGAAGGAGCGCGCCGCTCTGCCGAATGCCCGAGACGTGCGTCGCGGGCACTCAAACTGTTAAATAAATAAGTTTAGCTAGTTACGAAAAGTTCTGAAAACAACCGGACGAAGAACACTCACTTATTACGAGATTACCGAGAACTGAAACCTTTGAAATGCAAAGTACTCATGAGCTTACGTACCTACACTTGCAATACAACTACCAGGTGTAGGCAATCAAGTGTTATACTCACTCATTGTAAGAACCAAACAAGATAAATTGGCCAAAGATGTCACTGAACGGTATCCAAGAAAAGGAAAAAGAGCAAAGGGAGGACTATTTCTATATTGGGAAGATGACATCAAACCCACAGCGGGCACACATCGGAGGAGGAGAACACATCACCGACTGCTATCGAAGAATCTGGGGAGGCCTATGCTGAAAGGCAAAACAATCTAGAAACTGACACAGAATTACTAAAATTTCTACACCGATGTCTTATACCTACAAAAATATAATGTACCTACATAAATAAGATTACCTATATTGCTTGATCAATAAAGGCTTTCCGAATTGAATAAAAAGAGGGTGAGAACTGGTGGATGGTGCAATGGCTGTGGAGTTGAGTGGTGACGGGCGATCGGGACTAGAGCTGGTGTTTTGGAGCACTGCGGGTATTGTATTGTATTGCGCTCCTGCAAGACGGTGACTTCGTTACCGCGCGACGCCGCCCGGTAACGAAGTCACACACCTGTCCTGGGCCCGTGCTCTTAAAAACTAAATCGCAGTTTCTGATTTGTTTTCTTGCAAACGCTAATCATAAGCAAGCGACCTATGAGTTGGTTTTGCACGACAGCGAAAACGAAGCTTCGATTTTCGTGATATCTACTAAAATTGCCATCAGAACAATGTATTACCGACTCTAGGTACATGTTAGCAGAATCACAAGTGCGGGAGTGTAATTAAGGCATTTCGAGGGACATATCGCATTCACTGCCCGTCACGTGATGGCGCCGACCGACACATGCGTCTAGGGCCTTTAAAGTGTTAATACGCAGTTAGAAATCAACTCTGATATGTATCATCATCGGTGTTCTTCGTATAATCCTATAGCTAGGAGCTACTGTTTCCACCCACTCGGAACATATTGCCACCAGCAGGAAGGTTGATAGAAACAAAAGAAGCGAGGTGATGCAGTTACGACTAAGTAGTCGCTGCTATACCTAGTAGTGTGTGTCCGTACAGCGCCCTTCAATTATATTAGCTAGTATTGTGTTGGTGGGAGCTTAAACTTTCGTACTCATATAGATAGCTGACAACATTTATAAATAAACACGGTAGTCAGATCTACGAAACTAATAAAGTTATACGCTAGGCGCCTACCGATGTATGGATGATCCAATAAATTTACATTTCATCTTTCAAAAGTATGTAAGGATATGAAGTATGATATGACACGACACGGCCGGCTCCGCGGCCGCGTCGTGTTCATATTCCCTGTGTTGATGGAGCGTCGATAAAACACAAGATTATGTTATTTAATCGTCGTCTATAAAACCGTTTTGAACGTTAGTCACTCTGCTCTGTTATAAAGCCGTCGTTGGCAGCTCGCAACCTAGAACTGATTCCATTTTATTAGATTACTTCTTGGCATCCTTATGGCTGTTTGTGCAAAATTGTCAGGTAAGTATTTGCTTGCTGATTTTTTTACGATTCTTGACTATTTTCAAAGAAAACAGCCTTACGCAATTAGTTACTCGACTTAGGTAGGTACTCGACTTAGGTAGGTACTCGACTTACGTAGGTACTCGACTTAGTACCGCGCAGTCCTAAGTCGAGTAACTAAATGTGTTTGTGAACCGACAAAATAATCAGAACATTAATTCGATGCAGATTGGAACGAGCGATCGAAGTGCGTCTTGTACTGTACAAGAGTCCTCATTGTGGAACAGTTGAGCGAGTTGTTTATCCAGGAATGCACCTGAGCGGCTGGTTTCAGTTAGGCCAATACCATGAGGGGAAAAACTCCTTTACTACCGGAGACTGGTCCAACTTGTCAAAATTGTAACTAAACGCAACAAATCACTCAAAATTATTCGAAAACTTTCGAGTTCGTATATTAGATCGCCGTCATACTATGAAAAAGTAGTTCCTCTCAGTGGCCGGTAGACGTCCGCTGCATGACGCTAAATATATGGAAGAAAAGATAAGTTTTATACTTTTTGTACACTATGCCAAACTCGTCGTAAGGCCTGTGTACATCTGTACGGTATACTGACCAGTATAGTCCGCTCCTTAACCTGGTAGCCGACGCCGCAGGACGCGGAGCAGCGCGTCCAGTCGCCCCACGCGCCGTACTCGCAGTCCGGACTGTGCACTGCGCCTGGACCACACCACGATATCAAATACAAACACTTTATACTAAAACTATAGATGGGTAGTAGACCTACGCGTAACACCAAGTCACGTAGTTTTATCTTTAGCAAAGATTTCCGGCTCCACATCTTTGTTGTTCGCCATCACTAGCACTTCACTCTTGTAAGACTCGAGGCCGCAGTCATCGCTGTCCCGGCCACGTCGCGTTCAGACTAAGCTGCCGGTCGGTGGCGGAGCGGCCAGAGGTTTGCTGGATTTTAATTGGTCGTTATAATCCGCAACTATTTCTTTGTTTGTTTAGTTCGATTAGACTGCTTAAGCTGGCTGCCGATTGAACGGTTCTCATCACGACTCGCTGATCAGCCTGGTAATCACAAGGTGTGCAGCATGGCATATAAACAAACGAGTGATGCAGTGAGCGGCCGTGTCCGCGCAGAGCGCGCGCAGCTCTGCACGCAGCTCTGCACGCCGCCCAGAGCGCGCCGGCGATACTGCTCTACTTTACCGACACCAGCATGAGCTTCTCAAACTCGTCGGGCTCGTTTATACATTTCACATAATGGACTAATAGGTCGGGACACAAAGTGAACATCATCATCGTCAGCTCCGTTCGAGCCACAGCTGGACATAGGCCGCTCTATGTGTATGGTCCCGCGCGAGTCTGGGCCGGCTACAGCCCTCAGCCCTGCGACGCCGCCGCCCCACCCGATGGTGGGCACACACGGCCACTACTCTCAAAGCAGGGCTCCGCGCCTCGCCTCGCCTGCCTTGGAGTGTATGACGTGGCGCGCACGCCTACTCACCGCCGATGGAGTTGGGCAGCGGCGCAGCCCCCGCGTCGCCGCTGGCCGGCCCCGCGCCGCCGCCGCCTCCTGCAATCACAATGTTCACACCATTAAAGTATTGCCTCTGAAATTGACTTTCGTGAACATTCTCTACAAAACCACACATTCTCTCGCGACTCTTCCGCGAACCCAAATTAAAGTTTGAATAAACATGCAGTATCCACTAAACAGAAGAGCATTAGCTCTGTTCCCCGAATTTTAGTAAACTTTAGCAATATCTTATCAAAACACCTCGGTACTCGGAAGTTCGGTTTTTATGATGCACAAACAAACATTGCGCTCAATGTTTAATCTCTTATCCTAACCTATAGAGATACCTAAAACATTGAGTCTAATATACCTAAGTTTATCGAAATAATGTGTGTGATATAAATAAACCGGCCAAATGCGAGTCGACTCGCACACGAATGGTTCCGTTCCAATACTTGATATATTTTCGCAAAAGAAATAAGGGAAATTCTAAAAACAGATTTTTTATGGGTCGCAATAAAAGCAAAAAGCCAACATGACACGGTCCCCACCCATCGAAGTCCTGACCGCGCCCAACGTTGCTTACTTTCGGTTATCGTGGTGCAACTTGGTATGGACGTTGCCCCCCTAATTATTATTTTTTACTCTATTTTTATTATTTGTTGTTATAGTGGCAATAGTAATGCACACTCTGCAAAAAAATTCAACTGTCTACCTTTTACGGTCCAAGAGATATCCTGATAAACGTAAATCGAAAATAGTCAAATAAATCATGCTTTTTGTATTGGAGCCCCCTTTAATTTTAATATTTATTTTATTTTGATTACTTTAGCGGCAAGAGAAATACACACTGAAAATTTCAACTCCTACATCTACTTTTTAAGGTTCTTGAGATGCAGCCCGCGGACTGACAGTGGAGGCCAATAATATTAGGGTCCCGTTTTCATCCTTCGGGTACGGAACCCTAAAAGAAGTTACCAGTTTGGAATGGGAATGGCTTCACAGAATAAATAGTAGGCAGGTACATAAAATGAACGATCGCTGTAGTAAATTTAACTGCGCTGCCCAGTGTGTGCCAGCGCTGTTTGTGACGTCACGGCGGGCGGCGCGGCACGGCGCGGCGCGGGCGCACGTCCTGAACTCGAGCTTTCATGTTTTTACGAGCGAATACATTAAATTAGCTAGGTACGAATAATGGGTACCTATCCCGTTAATAATGTTGATCAGGACTTTCAAAAGATAAGGTTCTCTCATCTCTATTTTTCGCGTAACTAACCTAAACATTTCTAGCGAGAGGTTCCGAGTCCGTTTGTTATGTACAAGCTACCACGCATTCGCAACACACATTAATTATATTGATCTTTTGTCATCTTTGCGCAGTGCTAATAATGGCACAGAAGAAACAAGGTACATTGTATTAGCACAGCGCCTAAGGGAGAAGTGATTTCACGGTCCCTGGAGCTTGAGCAGTGACATCACGATGACGTCAGCAAGTTCAACTGGCTGCGTCTCACAGATAATGTTATACATTACCTTGCCTTCGCCCCACCCCGCCACCCCCCACCGCACCGCTCCGCGCACCGCCCCGCACCGAGCTATAGATACTATGTTATGTCGTGACCGGCTGACAGTGGATTACTATAATATTTGCGGAGCGCAGTTATGATTGTAGGATATGGTGTAGATGGATCTGGTACACTTGGCCGAAAGACACTTGCGCGAAGGACACTTGCACGAAAGACATTTGCGCGAAAATACATTTCCACGAGTGAATATTTGCGTTAATGACACTTGGGCTAAGGACATTGGCGCGAGTCGACATTTTCGCGAATGGACACTTGCGCGCAAAAATCACAAGACTCCTCATATCTCTCAAAATAGACGTCGCAGAAAGTTGCGAAATTCACCACTGTGTAGGCAATTTTGCTCTACTTCTTGTAATATATCTCACCTTCCCCTACCCCTCCCACTTCCTTCCGCATAACGACAAACATACTTTAAAGTCGACCTTCGTAGCAAGTAGCATATGCTAGGAGGGAAAAATCACAAAACTTATAATCTCTCGAAATACTACTCTGTCAAGAAAGTACCCGGAAAAGATCAATAATACACAAAATGTTTGCTATTCATACTAATTTATTTTATCACCTTCAAAGTATGCTTCCTCAGAAACGATACACTTACGCCAACGAATAATCCAATCATCAATACATTTTTTAAACGCTGTTTCCGGAATTGAGTTTAATTCTCGCCGCTAATTCTCTTTTATGTCGGTTTCGGTTCAGTTGGAAGGCGCCACTCCGAAGCTTGTTGACTAATTTGCATGTCAAACTCATAAACCCACGTCTCGTCACCAGTAACAATGCGTTTCATGAATGTTGGGTCGGAACTCGGAATTGACTCGTTCTAGCATGTCTTCAGCGACTCTCATGTGATTGAGTTTTTGGATGGAAAATTCAGGTCTTTTGGGACTAGTCGAGCGGCAACACGTTTCATACCCAAGTGATTATTTAAAAAGGTACGGATCGACTCGTGAGATACAGAAAGTTCGGCGGCTATCTCTCTCAAAGTTGAATGAAGATTGTCAGTCACATTTTACTTCACTTTTGCGATGTTAACTTCAGTTGCGGACGTTGATGGCCTACCAGAGCGAGGCAAAAATCTTCCATCACATCTCGACCGCTTTTGTACGCTTTGTACCACTCATAAACACGTGTTTTTGATAAACTCGATTCACCCTAAGCCTTCTGTAACATTTTCAGTGACTCCGAACACGAAATTCCATTGGCGATGCAAAATTTAAGACAAACTCTTTGTTCGATGTTTTTGTCCATTATGAAATTCGCAATACACGCTGATATGATATAACTAAAAACAGCACTGTATTGATGGGAACAGATGCAACTCAAACTCCGCGCCAAAATGGGAAACTGTTGTGCCAATCTAACGACAACCAAAAAAAAAAAACAAAAATTTGAATTTGGAACCATAAACAAATCATCCATTCCCGATACTTTTTTGATTGAATGTAGACGTCGCAGACAGTGTAGGGAATTTTATTCTCTTTCTCGTAAAATATGTAACTTTCCCCTACCTATCCCATTTCTTTCCCCATAACGAGAAACATACTTTAACGTAGACATTCGTAGACGCTCTACGATGCTACGAGGGATCGGCGTAGCATACAAGACTTCAACGCGCACGCACCTTCTTACTACACACAAAATGTCATTTCGTAGACCATCGTATCAAGTGCTACGATAGCTACGGGTGGAGTATTCCTAGGATGGTCCAGTCACAAATGATGTAGTGTACCTAGGATACCTACGTCATGCTCAAACGAGAAGGCGACCGCGGCACGCGAGCGCGCCGCCAACACTGGCGGGCCCGCGGAAGTGCGCGCGATATATTTATGTTTGTTGTCCCGCTCGCACACAACTAGCGCTGTCTCAACTCACCGGCCTGGAAAGTCGGCGCCTGCGCATCGAGCCTCAGGATTGGTCAAATTATCATTTCTCGCTCTTCGTTAGATGACCTAAGGAATTACCTTAATTTGTAATATTTATACGCATGATTCCTCAATAAAAACACAGTTAAAATTGAATCGACTTTTACTTCTAAATAGTAGTGAGCAAATAGGACCCTTCCTACAATGGTGACCCCGACGGAAAGCACTCCAGAGTTGGGAGCGGACATTTCTCCGGTATCAATCCAGTCCAGAATCCTGCCTTTTTGGAGAGAATACCCAAGACTATGGTTTGCGCAGTTTGAAGCCCTCATCGAACCGTCAAAACTAGGAGACGACAACAAATTCCGCTATGTGTTAAGCGTTCTTCAACAAAACGACGTACAACAAATTGGCGATATCCTCATGAACCCGCCAGCTACCGGAAAATACCAAGCGCTGAAGAATAGACTGTTATCCGTTTATCAAGAGTCTGAAGCAAAACAGTTACAGAAACTTCTGAGTGGCCAAGAATTGGGAGATCAAAAACCTAGCCAGTTACTGCGAAGGATGAGAGACCTAGGAGGCACAATGGTGAAAGACGACGCCTTAAAAGTTCTGTGGCTCAACCAACTACCACAGGCTGTTCGAGCAGTTTTGTCAGTAAACGAAGAATCATCACTGAACACATTAGCTTCGATGGCAGACAAGATGACAGAACACATGGAACCCCAGATCGCCGCCGTATCAGCATCGCTAGCAGCATCATCGTCAGCAGCGCAAAGTACCAGCAACGATCCACATATAGAGCTAATATCAAAACAAATTGAGAAGCTTACAATGGAAATCGCCGAGTTACGGGGAAGAAGGAACTTTCGTCAACCTAACAGATGGCGCGGCCGCTCTCGTTCAAAATCAACCAATAGAAGCGGGAGAAAGCCGACGGACCCAGATTGGTTATGCCGCTACCACTACCGTTTTAGAAAGGAAGCAAGAAGATGCGAATCCCCTTGTGCATGGAAGAAACTGCAAACACCGTCGGAAAACTAGAAGAGGCATCGAGTTCGGCGGGCATCGGTGTCGACACATATAAAATGAACCGCCTAAGCGTCACTGACAGGCAAAGTGGTGAACGCTTTCTCATCGATACAGGCGCCGAAATATCAGTCATCGCAGTAAGAATGAAGAAACCTACGCCTACAGAATTCAAACTCTACGCAGCAAACGGAAGTTGCATACATACCTACGGAGAGAAGACACTTCAGTTGAACTTGGGCCTACGCCGGAACTACACATGGACCTTCGTCATCGCCGATGTAAAAAGATCTATTATTGGAGCGGACTTTCTACGTCATCACAACATACTAGTGGACCTACGAGGAGGAAGATTGATCGACGGGCTGACCAAGCTATCTATCAAGACACTCTCTATGTACTCCAACGATTCATCCATCCACATCATCAACGAGAAACATCCCTACGTCGACATTTTAAAGCAATACCCGGACATTCAAAAACCTATGTCAATGAGGAAGCCGCCGCCGCATGACGTCACGCATCACTTAGAGACCACCGGACCTCCGATACACGTCCGACCACGACCTCTACCACCGGACAAATACATCGAAGCGAAGAAAGAATTCGAGCGCTTGGCAGAGATGGGTATCTGTCAACCGTCTAGCAGCCCTTGGGCCAATCCTATGCACATCGTCAGGAAGAAGAATGGACAACTACGAGTCTGCGGGGACTATCGACGCCTCAACGCTATGACAATCCCCGACCGCTACCCAATACCAAGAATACAAGACTTCACATTCAGACTACATGGGAAGAAAATATTTTCAAAAATCGACATCAAGAAAGCCTACTATTGGATACCGATGAACAGCAAAGAAGACATCCAGAAAAGTGCCATAACCACACCCTTTGGCCTATGGGAATTTAGGTCAATGACCTTTGGCCTTCGAAACAGTGCACAGACATTCCAACGCTTCATGCATCGTGTACTACGTGGCCTAGATGAGTTCACATTCACCTACGTCGACGACCTCCTGATATTCTCACCGGACGAACAAAAACACAAGCAACATCTACATGAAGTATTCAAGCGCCTCACAGAATATGGTTTGAGCATAAACACGGACAAATGCGAATTTGGAAAAAGGACTCTCAACTTCCTCGGCTACAAAATATCAAAAGAAGGAATACAACCGCCAGAAGACAAGACTGAAGCTATAGCTACGTTTCCAAAACCAAAAACCATTGAAGAACTAAGAAGATTTCTGGGAATGTTAAACTTCTACCGAGATACTCTACCTAAACAAGCAGAGCTTCAACGAGAACTCAACAAATATCTACACAACACGAAGAAGAAGGACAAAACACCAATCATATGGACACCAGAAGCAGAAGAAGCATATAAACAATGTCGCGACAGCATCAAAGAAGCGGCCACATTGACATATCCCGTTCCTGGAGCACCGTTATACATCATGACAGACGCCTCGGACAAATGCATGGGTGCCGTTCTCCAACAGAAGCATGAAAACACTTGGAAGCCAATAGCGTTCTACTCGAAGACCCTCAGCGAAGCGCAGCAAAAATACAGCGTGTATGATCGCGAACTCCTAGCGATATACACCGCTGTGAAACATTTCCGACGCTACATCGAAGGACTCGACGTGGTGGTATTTACCGACCACAGACCACTTACGTACGCCTTGAAGAAAGCTCCAAGCAACAGCGACACTCCAAGAAGAGAAAGACAGCTACAATTCATAAGTCAGTTTTGCACCGAAATCAAGTACCTCAAGGGAGAAGACAACATAGTAGCCGATGCACTATCAAGAGTAGAAGAAATAACCTGCACTTCAACAATCAACTATAATCAATTGGCGAGGGATCAACAAGAAGACGAAGAACTGAAGAAACTAAAAAACAAAAGTCATTTGAAGTTTGCTATGAAAACTCTACCAGGCGTTACCCTACCTATAACATGCGAGATGACCACAGGACGATCAAGACCATACCTACCTACTTCATATCGAGAAGCAGCATTCAAAGCACTTCACGAACTATGCCATCCTGGGATTAGAAGCACAAGAAAACAGATGACATCACGATACTTTTGGCCACGGATGAACACGGAAATCGCACAATGGACCAAGAATTGCTTGAAATGTCAGAAGAGTAAAATCGCACGTCACACAATCACACCACTGGGACAGTTTGAAGAGGCTGGAAGATTCGACCACATACATGTAGACATCGTCGGTCCCCTGCTACCGTCAGAAGAATGCCAGTACATCGTTACAATGATGGATCGACGCACCAAATGGCCAGAAGCAGTTCCAGTTCAAAACATCACCGCAGAGACTATAGCCAGAGCAGTCTACGAACACTGGATATGCAGATTCGGATGTCCACTGCGCATCACTACGGATCAAGGACGACAGTTCGAGTCAATATTATTTCAAGCCCTAATGAAAAGGATGGGAGTGACACGCCTACGTACAACGAGCTATCACCCTCAATCCAATGGACAAATAGAACGCTGGCACCGGACGCTAAAAGCAGCACTCATGGCACGCGGAGCAACCACAACATGGACGCGCGAACTACACACCGTTCTACTAGGACTACGCGCTTCACTGCACAAAAATACCGACCTGAGTCCGGCCCTGCTCACATATGGATCAACGCTAAGGCTACCTGGAGATTTCTTCGTTCCTACAAAATCAAAAGAAAACGACCAAGAATTTGTCAAGAAAATAACGGAGACGATGGCAACATTATCACCCAGCGGACAGAAGCAAGCACAACAACGAACATTCATCCACAAAGACTTGGAAACCTGCACTCACGTTTTTCTGCGCGTGGACTACGTTAAGAAGCCACTAACTCCACCATACGAGGGACCATACAAAGTTATCGCAAGACAAGAAAAATGCTACAAAATACAACTTCCTACACGAACAACAGTCGTATCAATGGATCGTCTGAAGCCGGCCTACATATACGACAGAACCAGCGAGGAGCAGGACACGGCCACCACGACAGCGCCAGCAGCGACAGCAGCAACCCCACCTGAACAGCCCTACGTGACACGATATGGCAGAGTCGTTCATCGTACCGTACGATTCTCTTGAAGGGGGGTGATGTAGTGTACCTAGGATACCTACGTCATGCTCAAACGAGAAGGCGACCGCGGCACGCGAGCGCGCCGCCAACACTGGCGGGCCCGCGGAAGTGCGCGCGATATATTTATGTTTGTTGTCCCGCTCGCACACAACTAGCGCTGTCTCAACTCACCGGCCTGGAAAGTCGGCGCCTGCGCATCGAGCCTCAGGATTGGTCAAATTATCATTTCTCGCTCTTCGTTAGATGACCTAAGGAATTACCTTAATTTGTAATATTTATACGCATGATTCCTCAATAAAAACACAGTTAAAATTGAATCGACTTTTACTTCTAAATAGTAGTGAGCAAATAGGACCCTTCCTACAAGTACATTGGTGACTGGTATTCTTTCTGATCTCTTTTCTTGAACATAATGAGTAAGTGGAGTGACCAGTCACTCCACAATTCACTTTAGATATCTTCATTAAAAAAACCCTACAAAAAATGCCGTTCGCAGTTTTTATTTTCTCATAAATTGAGCCCATGATTCCCTTCACTACTTTTCTCTAACTTTTATGGTTTCAGATTAGGCCATCCACTCTCATCTCAAAAAACCACCCTGTATACAATAGAAAAACTTTGTCGCATTCTTTTAGGATGTTTAAGCAAGATAGAATTTGAAGTCTATTGAGATCTCGAACACTTTATGGTATTCCTATAGTGCACACTCATGCTACAGCATCGTATAACTTGAGGGTGTAAAATCTATAAAAAATATAAGACATCAGTTTTGTATTACCTGATGGCGCACATCATGTCAACCTGAGGGTGTAGAAGACGAATATGAGATCATATTTGAAAACCAAGGTGGCGTCCATCTTTTTTAAAAATGTTTACAATAGGTGTGGTTTTTTACTAACCCGAGGGTGAAGAATAAAGAAGGTCATATTTGAAAACTGAGATGGCGCCCATCTTTTAAAATAAACGTTCACAATATGGGTGTCGTTTTTTACTAACTCGAGTGTGTAAAATACGTATATTATGAGTTCATATTTAAAATTCGAGATGGAGCTTATCTTTCTATATATATGTATATGTACATGATTATAATATGGGTGTAATTTGGAAGTAAACAAGAAGATCATGTCACCACTTTACTGAATACTACTGACAGCTCTAAATGTCTCACAGACTCTGTGAATACGTGAAGCCTAGTTAGTCAGCTATATCGCCAACTCACTCGTAATTACGATGGTCTACGAAATAATTTTTTTGTGTAGTAAGGAAGTGCGTGCGCGTTGAAGTCTTTTGTATGCTACGCCGATCCCTCGTAGCATCGTAGAACGTCTACGAATGTCTATGTAAAAGTATGTTTCTCGTTATGGGGAAGGAAGTGGGGGAGGTAAGGGAAAGTGAGATATATCACAAGAATGAGAGCAAAATTCCCTACACAGTGGTGAAATCCGCAACTCTCTGCGACGTCTATTTTCCGTTTTATCTTTATTATCCATTCGCGCAAATCTTCTCGCTCAAGTTTCTTTCGCGCAAGTGTCCTGATGCCGGTGTGGATTGCAGATTCATGCAGCTTTGACGACCTCAGTGCCGCGGCGCGGGCAAAGGTCCGCCGGCGACGCAGGAGGTTGCGGGTTCGATTCCCGCCTCGGGACAAATGTTTGTACGATCTGCAGATATTTGTTCCGGGTGTTCTGGATGTTTCTATGTATAATAAAAAATAAATCTATTTAGTGTATTGTATTAATTATATCAGATATCTAGAATTTTAGACCCATACCACAAGCTCTGCTTAGCTTGGGGCTAAATAATGCTGTGTGAATTATCCAACATATAAAAAAATGCTTATTGCTGTATTTCCGTCATTTCTAAATTATTATGTTTAGGGTCGTTACGTATTATGCGTTTAAATCTACCAGCATTGCGTCGATACGTAAGGTAAATAAAGATACGTTTAATGGCAAAGGATCCATCAAAATATTATGCGTTTTTATCCGCGAGGATACTCTGTTAGGTACCGCGCCACGATCGCAACATCCACTCGGCTGAAACAAACGTCTCAGAATGAGGTATCTTCTTATCCTGGCTGTGTAGAGTGTATTGCCTGGCTACATTGATAGTCGACTCATTTTGCGAAAGAAATCTCCAGGCTTATATTTTTGAAACAAAAAAGGCAGGTACACACCGCAAATTCTGTAGATATCATTATAAAAAGTAGACGTATGTGTCTGAGTGTAAGCAACAAGCTGCTCAGTAGGAAGGTGCAGTGGTGTCGTGAGGGCGGCGCGGGCGCTAGCAGCGGTAGGCGGGTGCACCGGCCGGCGCGCCGCGCCGGGGCGCCGGAGCCCGCCGCGACGCACGGCCAGCTACAGGTGCTCTCTCACGATCGCCAGCTGTGCGATTACGACCTAATCTCCCATTCAATGGACCGCCACCCGAGGAGACGGTGTTAACTATTTCGGTTTCCATCACATGGTACAAAAACAAAGTACATGCAATTTTCTGGCTCGATGGAGCTGACACACGACGAAGCTGTCAACGTTAAAATATCGCAAACGTCAAAATATCACTACGTCAAACTCAATTGTAATGATTTATTTTAATTTATTTGTTAGCACATACAGTTACTTAACGTAAAACCTCAGACGTTGTTACTCACACTTGACCTTGTTTTGCTCGACTACGTTTCATTACTGCAATGTATTTCCTGTTTGTAACTAAGCAAAAAAGGTCAAGTGTGAGTAATATGATCATTGATTTTTATTAGACTCAGATTGTATCTTGACCTTGACGTTAAAATATCCGACAGCGGATATAAAAAAAAAAACACAAAGGGTGTGTATTTTTTTAGAACAGTTCAGTTACTGATTTATAAGAAAACTTTCTTACACTACCTACCTACCTTATTACGTATATTGGCATCCGAAATTGTTTATGCCAGTCTCCCCGGATGGGAGCGGAATATTTATCGAAATAGCCGGTAGGTATTTTAGGTTGCATTTCAGACTTCCAGCTCCGGTAGTATCCGTTAAAATAAATGAATATGCATCATATCACCGCACATTCACAAGAGCTCATTCCCCGGGCCCAGCTGCGCTGCGACACTAAACGATTGTCGTCCATTCCCCGGGCCCAGCTGCGCTGCGACACTAAACGATTGTCGTCCATTCCCCGGGCCCAGCTGCGCTGCGACACTAAACGATTGTCGTCCATTCCCCGGGCCCAGCTGCGCTGCGACACTAAACGATTGTCGTCCATTCCCCGGGCCCAGCTGCGCTGCGACACTAAACGATTGTCGTCCATTCCCCGGGCCCAGCTGCGCTGCGACACTAAACGATTGTCGTCCATCCGTCCCGATGGCACGATCAGTGTTTCAGGCGATCATTTGAACTCATCTATCATGTATCGTATGTATCGTACGTGTGTGTATTACTACGAGTAAATGATTTTTAATTCAACCTATCCAAAAACATTTTATTTCTTTTAAATAGTAATAACGAACGACTATCAAACGATTATGATAATGGTGTCTATTCAGATTTCACGAACTAGCCTAAACTAAACTAAATTTTAAAAATAGAACCATTTTAGTACGTGTGCTATTCAGATGATGCCATTTTAGTGCAAACTATACTAATTATAGTTTGACAGGACTAAACTTGATTTTAGTTACTCAATTTAGTTTAGAAGCCACTTTTCGTATTCTGTTGTACCACATAAGTGACAGATTTACACTAAATTCGACTATAAACAGTTTAGTTTAGAACACTGTAAAATTTTGCCTACTAAATATAGTTGGTATGGCGGCAGTTCATGTAATTTTGATTTTTTTGACTTTTTTTATAATATTTGAGAAAAACGCCGCCTAGCTTTGTAAGAAAGAGTGGTAAAAATTCAAAGAAATAATTAGATAGGCGCAAGGACATAAAATCAAAGGTTTAGAAAGGCCAAGGTAGCAGGCAGGGCTCTTTCCCGCGCAAATGTTTTTCCGAAGCGCGAAATTCGTAAATTTATGTTCTATCTCTTTAACAATGGAATAAGTGGTAGCGGCAATTGTTGGTGCAGAAGATAAGGATAAGGTAAGCAAGTTTTACCCAATAAGCAGTGAATTTTGTAACCTAAAACTTTACCTACAACAAGCGGGTGTTTATTTTTGAACAGAAATTACGATGAAAGGCTAAGAAATATAAGGTATTTTGCCAACCCCTTTGAAATCCCCGAAGCCAAGTTTGCAAAACTGTTTCGAGTTCCTAAATCTGGTGCTCTAATCATTATCAGGACACTAGATGACCCATTATTAAACGAAGGAGGGATTCCAAAACAAATAAAGGTAGTAGGTAACCAAGTCAAATTCAGAGACGCAACTTTTGTCGTAGGTAGGTACTTTCTGTAACAAAAGCAAGTAAGTATTTGGGTTCTGAATCACCTAGACTAGATAGGTTTTTAAGTAACATTATGAGTAGTAGGTACCTACCATAAAAAACCTGTAGGTAAGTACTTATATTAAATAAAAACCTACTTATCAATTTTCAGGTGTTGACCGTGCTACAGTTTTTGGCCCAAGGAAGCTACCAGGCCGCTGTTGGCTTGTTGGGTATAAGCCAGCCAACAGTAAGCAGATGTCTCGACGTAGTTACCAAAAGCATCGTGCAAAAACTCCGAGGCCCGTCTCATCAGAATTTTTTTAATAAATTCAAGTTTTATGTATTAAGTGTTTAAGTTTTGAGGGACCTATAAAATACTTGCTTTGGCCCATGGCTTTGCACACGTTTCACAAGCTACCTAGATATACTCATGTGTTAGATTACTTATCAATAGCAATGTAGGAGTAATTTCCTTATGCATGCAGTCTATAATACTGGCAGCGATTTTGAAATAAATTTATGATTCACTATGAATGTAAGCAGGCTAACTAAATACCTAGTTTGTGTTTGTGTCTTTATATAATAGTAAATGCATCTCTGTTAGTAGGGCAAAGTTGATGAAAAGTAGGGAAATTAACTTATCGGCTTTCAAGCAAAACAATAATTATCAAAATTATCGCGGTTAGTTACAGAGACCAGGCATAATTATTAAATTAAAACACTAGTCTGTTTTTACATTTTATTTGGTATCATATTTACAGTACATTCTCCTCCTCCTCTAGTCGAATAACTGGTGTAGGTGTAGCCAGTGCTCGAACAGCATCTGCCAATATTCTAGCAGCTTGTACAATTGAATCCGCCAATAGGCGGCTGTTGGCATTAAGTGTCTCCACAAGCTGAGCGTTTGCTGATGGGCGGGGACGGGCAGATCTCTGCGTCCGGCGCCGGCGGCTCCGGATGGGCCCAGACGCTGGCGACTCAGGTTCTTGGACCTCTCCTTCGTCCAAAACCAACAGCTTAGCCGCAGGTTATTCAGCTGGGGAGACTGTTATTGTTTGCAAGCCCTAAAACAGAACATACACTTTAGTAGGTATATACCTAAAGGAAACCTACCTAGTACCTCGTAGAGCCAGAGTTGTATACATTCTCATTGCTCTGTATGAATATTTAAAGTAGCTTTCCTTGTACCTATACCTTATTTATACTTGCATTTTACTAACATTCCCTCAGGCATGAAAAGATAATAGACACAGATACAAAATTAAAATACCCACCTACTTAGTACCTATAGCTAGACGACGATAGGTATGTAATGGTAACTTACAGCTTCTAAGGCAGCGAAACCATGAACGGAGGCAGAGCCGACGATATCCAATATCTTGTCATCCAGGGCATTGATGGTTCGGCCGTCAGATGGTCCCGTCCAGTTGCAGTTAACGCTTGACCAATCTCTCTGGCCTTCCTTTTTGTTTTAACCATGATGCTACAGATCTGTAAACATCCAAAGATTTCAAAAACAATAGTACAAAAGCAATACTTTTATGAAGTAGGGTACCTATATTTTTACCTGGAGAAAAATCAGCGGGTACCTATTTACCTATCATTATATAGGTAGGTAAGTAAATCATTATTATGGACTTACATGTTGCCACTATTCCGCGGACCTGCTGCAGCCATAGTGGTTCAACTGCACACTGAGCGAGGCCCACATGTCTTTTTACTGTTGAGAGGCTTGATTTCCTATAGGAAATAAAGAACGTCAGAAAATACATAGGTACTAGGAGTAATAAATATTGTAGCAGAGCATTGTTAGTTTACAGTCAGATCCAAAACCCTGTAACTACGTAGGTAGGTACGGGTTTAAGATGTAGGTATCTAAACTAATTTTACAAGGAAGGTAAATAACTACAATTATGTAGAGTAAAAAAAACGTAGGCAAATCATTTTATGCTTACCCCATAACACCTCTTTATGAGCGTGGAGTCGCGCCATGAGCAACTCGTGCTGCTTTTTATTGATGCGTTTTCGTTTCGATTGGTCCATTTTCCAAGATAAGTATTATTTTGTATACGTTGTATCACGAGAAATGCAAATTGCAAATTGAAAAACCAATTTTCTCGCAACATAAACTTTCGGCGCTAAACGTGCATGCACACAGATAATAAAAGTCGGTCATTCCATTCCATTCATTCGAAAATGAAGTAATTTCGTACGTCCATGATTCCAAAATCTCTGTCTGGCAACACCTTCAATTCAATTTAAAACGCGTCGTTATCGAATTTAGGAGCCTAATAATTTTAGAACTCTACTAAAACCGTGTGCAACTGAATAGCGTTTTGAAGGTTCTAAACTAAAATGGTAAAATTTTAGTATAGTTTAGTTTAGTTTTGGGCTGATCCTGAATTGACACCAATATCTTTATCCAAAACCATTTATTATAATTTTTATAGCGCCTCGTTATTTCTCTTTGAAGTCTTTGAATTCAAGAATCTTTTTTGGCAACATTCCAAGGGCAGGGCAGGGAGGTGGTAGGGTCCCCAGAGACCGGGGTGGCGGGTGACGACATGACTAGCTGACGTCACGGCGGCCGACGTCGCCGGCACACTGCCCTGATGACATTATCTCGAGGCGGAGGGGGAGGTGGGGGGGGGGGGGGGGGCGTGACGGTCGAACCGCCCCGGTCAGAGGGTGGTGCAACTATCAAAATGTTGATCGGTCTGATTTATAAGGTTCTATGTATACTATACTTACCATAATTGACGTAGATGTACTGACGAACTTGGGAAAAGTATTTTCAACACTGATTAAAAATTTAGTCAAAAATTCGATGTGAATGTAACTTTAGAATCACAATAGTTTATTGATTGACTTGTGATACAAATAAGATAGTAAGATAATGCAAAGTTACTTTAGAATATTCCTTATAAACATTTCTACTAGTTTTTATTATTTCAAAACAGTCTCCGTAAATGCACATTGTCTATCCACCTGCGGACCGCTTCGTATACGTATACGTATATGTATATGTATATTCGATCATCAGCCCGAGACGAAATCAAAATAGCGTTTTAAAGATCCGTCGGAATCGAATTCGAATCCGACGTTTTCGATTCGGAAGCGAATCAAATGGATTAAAATACCCCTTGTGTAATAGACAGTTGCTCACTCACCGATAGCTCCGAGTACGACCTTGCAGGTGTTCATGCAGTCCTCCTGCGTGAGGAAGTTGTTTCTTGTGCCGCGACAGCCTCCGTAGTAGAAGGGCACGCACATGCCCTTCTGCGCCGCGAACGCCCAGCGCTGGTACAGCCCGCGGCACGGGCCCTGCTCCGGCGCCTCCATGCAAATGCCTGCATCATACAACGTAATACGTTAAAGGCCTGGGGGGCCAACTACGTAAAATTGTTAACGTTGTTTTTTGCCCATTCGTAATCAATCCTTATAGCAGAGAACTGTAGGCCAACAAGCGCAGCCAGAGTGTCTACCCTCCGACATCGCATCGTGATTATGCGTAGTCTACTCTCCGACATCGCATCGTGATTATGCGTAGTCTACCCTCCGACATCGCATCGTGATTATGCGTAGTCTACCCTCCGACATCGCATCGTGATTATGCGTAGTCTACCCTCCGACATCGCATCGTGATTATGCGTAGTCTACTCTCCGACATCGCATCGTGATTATGCGTAGTCTACCCTCCGACATCGCATCGTGATTATGCGTAGTCTACCCTCCGACATCGCATCGTGATTATGCGTAGTCTACCCTCCGACATCGCATCGTGATTATGCGTAAATTACTGTTGTTGAAGAAATTAATTCCGAATATTTAACGCATTCGAAGACAATACGTACGATGTAATTTTAGTTTTTTTACCCTCAACTACAATCGCTGTGCTTGGCCTACTACTGATCTAAACTCGTTGATCGGGTTCAGATTCCATTCCGAGAGATTTACAATAAGAACAAAGGTTGTCAGACAAAACTATACACTGTGCTCATGTGATGCACTAAAGCTGTGCAGCTGTGCAGCTGTTGCAACGCATTACCCATCCACTGCAGGTTATGTCTCGGAGACAGTTGATCCATACAATCTATGGTATAAGCAAGTAGACGTGTAACATTTAGAATTCGCCTGCAGAGTTTGAAGTACCTACGTCGTTGTTTAGTGAAACACCATCAGCCCCGTCTTACAGTAAATAACATTAATTCTGCACAACAGATTGTTTACATTCACAGTCCAGCCGACTGCAACCTCGTTAGCTGCGCTCGTTAGCTGCGCTCGTTAGCTGCGCTCGTTAGCTGCGCTCGTTAGCTGCGCTCGTTAGCTGCGCTCGTTAGCTGCGCTCGCGCAGAGGGATTTGTTTAATTATGTTGTATGATTCGTTATCACTTATATTCGTAGAGACATCGCCGCACGTAAATGAGGATCCGTAACGTTTTTAGTTGAGAATGCAGATTTCTAGGGCTAAGGAATCCATAACACAGTCCAAAAATTTTTGTTCTACGACAAAAATTGATTAATTTAGTCATAATAATTTAGTTCGTACGTAATGATCCGATTTAGATAATTTAAAAAGATATAATCATTCTAATGTCATAAAGAACAACGCGGATACTAGTTCTATTGAAATTGCTATAACGTTGCGGACCCTCAGAAGGACCATGTACGAGCCCAGAGCTGTAGTTGGATAGTTTAAATTAAAGCAGTATAATTAAGTGCATGGATAAAAACGTATCATAACTACTAGTAGGAAGTTTGGCTTGGGCTAAGAAGGCGAGCCAGCTCAGTACTGGGGGCGGGCCCAGAGCTCGTGCGGGGGCACGCAGCTTGTCAGCCGTAACCTCGGAGGTATCCTCTCGAAGCTACCGACTACTACATCGAATGATACTAGTACATACGTTTGGCCGTGAGCATGTCGAGCGTGCAGTCCGGGCGCTCGCTGCAGGGCCGCTGCTGCATCAGCTCCGTCTTGGAGGAGCACTCCTGCTGGCGCTCCGCCGGTACCAACAGCAGGCGGGTGCGGAATCTGGATGCAAACATAACACTCATGATCCTCTGACTCTGTACTCGCCACCCCTCTGGCCTCTAGCTCCTACATCTAAAGTCCAAGTAGTCACTGATTGCAAATCCAGCAAGACTCATTAAAACTTTGTGTGCTCACGTGTGGCTGCTGCGTCAAAATTCATTTCATATAAATGAACTACGAGAGAGTGCTGGAAGCTAGTGGATGCGACGAGCTGATGGCTAGGCGCTGTAGCAAATATGGTCTTCATCAACGTGGATACGCATAGGCTAATGATGGTCATCATCTGAACCCGCGGGCACTAGGGAATGGCGGTAATGGACGTATTGACAATACCGGTAATTTTTCGGTATCAATATTTTTAAAACCGGGATCCCGGTATTTCGGTAATTTTTCGGTATTTTACTACAAATATTAAAATAGTTGAAAAAAATATTTTCTTCCGCGTGTTTTATTGTTTTAGACTGAATAAGTATATCTAAATTGTAATATAAAAGGGTTCTTAAAAAAAGCAATACTTTTAAATCAACTTGAACTTTAATTGGGAATTTTTGGTACTTAGGTACATAGGTACTACTATACAGTCTTTCTTTAACTTAAACATACATAACAATCAAATATTTATCTCAACAAAAAACAAATACAAACTGAATTAAACATTTAAACTCGAAGGTTTTCACACACCAATAAAACAAAATAATAACGATGAAATCAAACAGATGATAAAAAATTTAGAACTCTATACATTCTTAATAACACATTAATAAAGATTCGAAATAATCAACATTTAGAACTCCAAAGATCTTTTTTGACATAATTATAATTATCTATTTAATTTAACAGTCAAAATTTTAAACTCTATAAATATTTTTCTTCTCACACATTTACATCCATCAGTAATTCAGCATAATAGTAATTTATTTGCCCTAGACAATAAGACGTGCAATATGAAACTACCGATACAGTAAATTGTTTGAGAAATAACTAAATGAAATGATATGAAATATTACTTACCGTTTATCCTTTCGGTGATTGTTTTTCGTCTCCAAAACCAAACCAACAACACAAACTGTTTTTGAACTTCGTGTCACTGCGAAATGCTACGATACACTAATTACCGTTTGAACCATGTGCGTGACAAAGAAAGAGGCACCGCACGGGTCCGACGGTTTTTTTTCCAAGAAATTACCGGAATAATACTTTGCACTCGCACGTGCATTCGTCGCTAATTTCGCCATCAGTTTTGAGCTTTATGCATACAGAAATAATGTCCCTGACGCTATGCTCGCTATTAGCTAGGTGGCTTGCTCAAAGCCACCCGCGTCCGTCTATCTGCTTGCTCGTACACATTGACTAATTTGCAGTTTTAAAATATCTATTTACAGATATTAAAAACTTTTTATAGAAGTAAAAATTTAAATCAAAAAACAGCCGACACTATCCTACGGGCATTTGTTCGTTTATTTATTTTGAAGCCGGTTTGTGACCACGTGAAGACATGGTGAAGCGAAAAAGTAGACTGTCCATCAATTTTACAATCATTATAAATTTAATATAAGTTGTTTGTTATTTGTGTAATCTAGAGCCGCCTTTATGAGTTTATTTATTTATTTTAACGATTAATTCAAAATACCGAATAACCGGTATTTGCAATTTCAATACCGGTATTCCGAAGTGCTTTAAATAACTCGGTATTACCGGTTTTTCGGTAATACCGAATACCGGTGTCCATTCCCTAGCGGGCACCCACAGTGGAGTACGGGCCAGTTCCTTGCGGTCTCTTACTATCTGCATCCAACCCACAAGTACTTTTGGTGTCCTCCTCGCGTCGAGATGATGATGTAACAGTGGGGGTACCTGACTCCTGGTCCGCAGGAGGCGGAGCAGGGCGACCAGCCGACCCACTCGGTGGTGGGGCAGGTGGGGTCCGACACGTCCGTCAGGGTGTCCTCCTCGCGACATTGCGGCTCCATGCACTTGCGGTTGTCCTCTGCAATATAACACGACTGTTAGATAGCAGGCGAAACTGTTGTGCATTGTCCCCCTGCCTAACTAGGCCTTCACCAGCCCAACTCCCTGAAGCCTTATTCGAAGGATAGAATGTAGTAGTAGGTTGGTTACCGATCTGCACGAGGGGGCACTTCTTGGCGCCCATGGGATGCGCGAAGTGGCGGCGCCGCGTGCTGACGCCGACGCCGCACGTGACGCTGCACTCGCTCCACGGACCCCACTCCGACGTCTCGCAGATGCCGCTCGCGTCGACCACGGCGGGCGTGTCCACGGCCTCGGGAGCGTTGTCGCCTCTGTCACGAAGGGAGAGCCCGAGATAAACAGAAGGTAAGGTACTGTTACGATCGTGAATAGAAAAGGATTGGTCGGCGCGTGTAGCAACTATTCCAAACGGCCACTATTTTTTAGGAACATAACTCTTCCAATGCGGGTCTCAAAACAAAAGGGTAGGAGCAATCTGGAGCTCAACTTTTGAATCGCCTGTGGACTTTATCTACACCTTCGATACACAGATGTCATATTTTGACACAAGTGAAGCTCTTTACGAATGCACACAAAACCAATAGTAATCGAACTCTGCATGCGCTGGGTTTATAAGAGAAATATAAAAATGGTAAAAGCTCCCGAAATAACAACAAACAAGTGTGATGTGTAAGATACTCACTCGCACTCAGCTATGGCCGCGACGCACATCTCCTTGGAGACGAGCTGCCGGTCGCAGGCGAACATCTGCGCCTTCTGCGGCATGCGGTACTCGCGCGTGCGCATGCGCAGCCCCTTGCCGCAGCTCACCGAGCACGCCGACCACGCGCTCCACTCCCACACCGCACACTCCGCTGAACAAACGGACAACTTGTACAGAACACTTCGGACAACTGTTGGCATATTCAGCATGGCAGCGCAGCGGCAGGAAGTGCAGTCTAAGAACTCGACGTTGAAGAACGTTCTACGAATGGCGGCGAATTGTAATGGCGTTTTTCACCCTCGGCGCTACTTTGTTCCGAGTGTTAGCGATGCTGAAAATTGATTGTCAGTTTTTAAGGGATTTTATCTATCGCTTGACTATTTTTATATATTCAGGCCAAAATGCGGGTACCCCAGCTTTGGGAATCGCTTAGACATTGCTGATAATCTGTCAGTGTGTTTGCGGGTAGAGCGAAGATTGATTTCTTAGCTGTAACTGATCTAGAAACTGGCTCGTGTATTGTAATTATTCTAAAAGGATAGGTAGTTGTTCTTTATAAACTAGTTCTTCCACATGGATATAAAGATATTAGCTTGATCCCTGAAATCCCTGAAAGTAACCAGGTGTGGCCCTGGTGGAGTAAGTATTTAATACGAGGATAGATTAACACCATATTTGTGCTGCTGAAGAGGGCTGCTCGTGCAATCTATAATATGGGTCCCAGAGAATCCTTGCGTGATAAAAACAAAGAAATAAACATAATGATAGTAACATGTCAATATATTTATGTAAAATAAGGCATAACAGGTTAAAGGTTTCTTCGTCGCTTCTTTACTTTAGTCTACATACCGAAGCGATAGGAATAAAAAATATCACTTTATTTCCGTGTCGGTGTATAGTTTTATAATTTGACCTTTTCTAGGTGTACGTTTATTGTATTTATGGAAATAAAGAGTTTTTGATATTGATTTTGTTTAACAAGAATGCAAAATGATTTTTCCGATTTTGTATCCAGAGCTATCAGGTAGGCTGCAGTTAAGAGTAGAGTCAATCAATAACGAGTGTCAGGACCTTAAACTGAAGCGAAACTGCACGGGTACTCACGGGTCTCTCTCGCCTGCGAGTCCTCCTGCACGTCCGCCACCTGCTGCAGCAGCACGTCCTCGCTGCAGGAGCGGGAGACCAGCTGCTGGCGCACGACGTGGAGCCGCGCCATGGGCGCCACCTCCTGGGCGCGCGGGTCGTAGAACGGCGCGCGCGGGTCCTCGGGGTACATGGGGGTGATGCGGTACATGCGCTCGCGGGGAACTGTCTCCACGTTCGGGGACTGTTCAAGTGCGGAAACATATTATTGTATCATATAAATGGACTGTACTGAACTAGAACTTATCTCTTCGTCGTAATTGACGTTGCAAAAGATGTTAATTTCAATGATTTTCAAAATGATCAAACCAATTACTCCATAGACATATTGTCTCCATAGATATGTGTCTATGGTTGTGTCTTGTCAAGACATTGTTTGGACCACGGATCTTTGTAAATTATTTTTTTACTCACAAGATAATAAAGTGTTCATATTAGTGAAAAATATTCCCCTATCCGTCTGCCGTCCATAGTTGCACCGCAAGGTTGTCTACTCGGCTCATTCCTAGTTTCTATATTGACGACCCACCCTACCCCGCCCCATAGTAACTGGAATAATAGTGAGATTGTATTGTATGCTACAGCTAACTACACTTCTTTGGAGGTTATAATGAAACGTAATGAGCGCTACTACGGTCGCACAAACGAACCAACCATTGTGATGAGTCATGGTTACCATGTAAGAGATTCCGCTGTCAGTGCCAGCGTCGTAGGGGTAGAGGTCGATGACCTTGGACTCCACCCAGGAGCAGTTCTTCAGGCAGAGTTCCAGGCCGTTCACTCCCACCACCCAGTCGGGGGACGGACCTGGGAACACAACACAAACTCTATTTAAAGATAAATATCGCGGGACCTCATTTCAACATCAATATTGTCCATAACTTCCAGAGGGGCTCTGTTCGGCTTTGGCCTCCATTTAGTTGCGACTACAGGCCTCGGTAGAAAAATTAGATAAATAAAGCTTTTATTAAAATAAATTAAAATAAAAAAATTTGCAGAAAAAAAATTAGAATTAAGCAATTCTAATTCTGGACGGCTCCTCTAATCAGCGCCGTAGCGTCCTTCCTTCTATCTGCCGCATCTAGTGTCTGTCAGTAGTTAGTCACCTGGGCACAGCACAGGGCGTCCTAACACTACGTTTGCTGAGGCGCGGTCTCCACTCAAGAACACGTCTATCCCAACGGTTGCCAGTTTCTCGTGAGCAATGGCTAACTCATATTGCTGTGCTGCTGTAGTGTAGGTAGGTACCTAGGTACTGACCGAACATGGAGGCGAGGGACAGCAGGTGTCTCTTCCTGTCGACGGAGAAGGCGGCCGTCGTGTTGGAGTTGACTCTTGGATGCCAAAGTCCCGGTGCCTTCACGATGGACCGCAGCGTGCCTCTTTGCTGCTGCAGTTCGCGTTCCATCAAACCTACGGAGCCCCACTCTGCTAAGGACCTGGAACGGATACCACATAAGGTCAATCCAGGGCCGAAAGCTTGTCGAGCGTCTGAAGTACCGCTGGAGCGATAAAGTCGAGATAGCCCTTTCGGAACTTGATGTCGTCAAGCAGACTGAATCGGGATGGGACCGGGACAGGTCACGCGACAGTTCCTCGTATCGTTGGCCAAGTTTCACTTCGGGTGACTGCGCTCAATATTTTAGATCAGTGAGGCAACGTTGAACGGAGTCAACGGTCAGGGAGCACAGAGATAATCTTAGAGTACATTCCAATTTGCTTCCATTCTTTTAAGAGGATCGATGCTATCAAATGACGAAATGAACATGATAACCCGAGCGAGTAAATGTCGTCCTATCTATGCTACTAGAATAGCCTGTGTGTGTCCAGTCCCACCTGAACCCGTCGCTCGCGACGACGCCCTCCCCCCAGAAGCTGAAGTTCTTGGGATGCGTGGCGCCGATCACGTCGGAGAAGTGCGTCAGCCACAGCGCCTGCGTCGGGAAGTCCTTGGGGTGCGTCTGCGGGGACCACAGACCCTCGAACACGAACTGGAAGGCAAAATACAACATCAAGGCGTGCCCAAATTATAAGCCATAAGTTTAGGCCGCGCGTAGACAGAATAGGATAAGGCGTTAAGGCTCTGTTCTGGAGACCTTTCGGAAGTAAGACACGCGCGATCGGCACCAACTCGTGTGCTAACTCGCGTTGATGCTCGCTTTGACTGTATGACGTTTAGGTGGACATTTACTATTCAGAACTTCTTTGCTAACATGACTTACAAGTTTGTTGTGGTTGTTATTGTAGAGAATGCTGGGATCTCGACCGGTGGTTAGTTTCGACCCAGTCGACACATATATGAGCCAGCACCCCAACACTTGGCTCACCTTGTATTTAGCGTCGTCGCAGGCGCAGCAGTCGGAGGCGGACAGAGAGGTGTCCTCGCAGACTCGCTTGGTGAGCTGTCCGTCCGCCGCGAACCAACGGGTATCGTTCTCCATCACCATGGCCCTGGAAAGCACAACTGGTGGTGATGTTTATTCAATGAAACGAAACTCTAAGACAAAACCAAAGCATCTTAACTAAAAACGTAATGATGCATCGCTAAGACCTGTTTCTGGTAAGTCACAATAAAGAGCGGCTCACTTGAGCAGCACGCATCCGGAGCCTGGGGGCGGCGCCTTCCACATGACCTGCACCTCAGTCTTGGGCAGGTCGTCGGCCTCCAGCACCGAGTTGAGGCACTCCTCGTCGAAGCGCGTCAGCGTGTCCGCGAACAGCTGGAACTGGCCCTGCGCGGAAGAGCGCCCGCGCGCGCCCGCGCCTTCCAGCGGCTCCAGCGTGATCTTGAACCGCGTGAACTGCTGCACCACGTCGGCCGTGCGCGACCCCACCAGCGTCACTAGAATGCAATGCCCACTGCTTCAACAAACTATTGAGATCATTTTCATTACTAAACTGCTCCCTAGGTATTTTATGTAATTTTTCATAGTAGTATTTGTTTGTAATTATTCTACTTTTTTTAATTTTTCATGTATTGATCGTGTATGATGGATGATTCATACAAACATGTATCATTATTTTGTTAATATTATACTGTGTTAGTTAAATAAACAATAAGACTTGAGCAACTCTCTGGGGACGACATTTTGGCTAGCGTTTGAGTAGAGTCAGTAAATTAATGAAACTGTAAAACCTCAACGAGACGGCGGCCACTGTTTATTGCGAGCCAGCTCGGCTGTTTCGTGCGTGACTGACAAGAACTGCGGTAGTTTCGGTTGCGTTTAGTTAAATACAAAATACCCCAATAGCCGGGGCCGGAGTGGGCGAGCCCCGCGCACAGCCGGTCCAGGCAATGCTTTGCTTTATCATTGTGAGGCTGCCTCGCGAGGCTGTGAGGCTGCCTCGCCAGGCTGTGAGGCTGCAAGCCTGCTCTTGACGCAGCCCTCATATTATTAGCAATATCTAATTCAGTTCAGACGCCAAAAAAGCCTATCAATGAACTGACATACTTTGTTATCAAACAGTAGGTAGGTAAGTACCTACCTTACATTAGAACATGCGTGTTGAAACAACAGATTTCCGCGAATTGTAGATATAAACAACAATGTTGTTAGTTCAAAGGGAAGATGAACGAAAATATTGTACCTACATCGTGCTGACTAATAAGTAATAACTAAAGTGTACCTACCTAATTAATATACCTATGTATATAGCCTCGTGTAGGTGTGGGCCTGGGCGTGGGCGTGGGCGTGGGCGTGATGTGGTGAACGGGGGTTCGTTTGGAGTTCTAATTACGAGTAGCTACACACAAGTGAGCTCTTCCTGTTTTGGCCAACGTCTTCGAGTTCATTCAACGCACATAATTATATGTACCTACGAATAGGAAAATGAGACGTAGGTAGGTACCTATAGGTACATACCTATTTGTCGCAGTTCTTACCGACATATCTCTGGTTGGGCGCGTACCGCTCCACCTCCCCGTTGACCAGCAGCCGGTAGAAGTTGTCCCCGGGCGCCTTGGGCACGGCCGCGGCGCCGCGCGCGCGCGCCGGCTCCAGCGGACACGCCAGCAGCGTGCCGAAACACAAACATAACGACAGCAGGCGCCACATACCACTGCCCATCGCGCGTCTCTGTAAAGGACACCAAGATCAAACAGAAATTGAAAGAGTGCAAAGAAAATGTCTACGTCTGTTACCTATATGCTTTAGAATGCATCCAGGTCGTTCTAGCCTGAGTTACGAAGACATACTATCAAAATTCAATGTCCAATCCCTGGAAACCAGAAGTGTTCATTTCGATCTCATCTATTTATATAAAATACTAGTTTATGCCCGCGGCTTCGCACGCGTTGTTTCTATAAACGTTTGAAGGTGATTTCTATCCCATGGGAACTGATTTATGGATAAAAAGTAGCCTATGTTTGATTCCAGGATAAAAATTACCTGTATGCAAAATTTCAGCCCGATCCGATCAGTAGTTTTGGCGTGAAGAGGTAACAAACATCCATCCATCTATACATCCATCCAAACTTTCGCATTTATAATATTAGTGTGGTTACATGCAATGCAATCATTGATTCCCCCAAGCTGTTATCAGAGGTATCTTTTAATACACGATTTAGTGCGCGCAGGTCCAACACAACCAACCTCTTTGCTTTGTTGACTTATAAAAACTATATCTCATTTTCCAACCCCCCAACCGGAATGGCCCGCCATGCGCCAATACAATCATTTAGCTCAGGATAATAAAAAAAAAAATAAAAAAAAAAAAAATTTATTCAAAGAAACTCGTAAATAGACAATACATTATGTGCACTAAACAAATAAATACAGCTAAGTATAACAAATTAGCCTGAACTAGGTAATCCTGTGTTTCAGGCGACAAGAGTGCTAATTATTAGATAAAACAATCACTTATTATTATTACAAAAAAGGCATTTAGCTTAATGTTGTTTAAGTTACAAACATTTTGTGTATGATATTAAGGTACTTAACTTACATAGAGTAAAAATTAGATTAATCACTATACTAACTAGGTTAACTTTATGTATAAAAATATAATTTACTTGATAATATCTAATAGCTTCTCTGTATCATCGTAGGAAAGATTTTGAAGTGTAGATTTGATAGATTTTTTACAATTGTTATAGTTAAGCGCGTAAAGATTAGACTTTGAATTTAGTCTGTTGTATAGGAACGGACCAAGAAATAGATAAAATTTGTTCGTAAAGGCAAATTTTAGAGTTGTTGGCTGCGGGCAAACTTTATAATTCCGTCTCTTGTTAGTAAATTCAGTGCTGTAGGGAAGGGCTGCGTGCTGTCTTAGTACTATGTTCATTATAAATAGCTGCCGGACTGTTAACACATCACAGGACTCGTATAAGAGTTTAGTAGGAAAGATGAAAGGACGAAAAGTTGCCACTTTAAGTATTGCTCTCTGTGCTCTTTCTACCGTTAGTAACACTGTTTTTCCCGCTCCACCCCATGTGGTAATGCAGGAAGTTAAAATTGATTGACACAGGGCAAAATAAACTTTTCTTATTATATTATGATCTGCAATATGGCGTAGCTTTTTAAAGATAAATATTAACTTTCGCACTCTACCACATAAGGTTTTTATGTGGGGCTTAAACGTAAGATTTTCATCTAGTATGATACCTAAGTATTTTATTTGATTTGTACTTTTGATTACGGGACATAGACATTGAATGTTGTTTGGGCTATAGCAGTGATGTGCGTATAGTTTAGAGTTATGAATAGTTGTGGCCTGTTTGCGCATCGAAAACCTAGTATAATTGGTCTTCTCAGCATTTAATGTTAGAAGGTTCTGCTGTAGCCATTTGTTAACCACATTGAATCCATTTTGCGCAAACTCGAAGACTTCCTTATCAGAATCAGCTGAAAAAAGGAGAGCAGTGTCATCAGCGTATGATATAATTATGCCGTGGTCTAGCTTTAGGTTACAGAGATCGTTAATATAGATTAAAAATAGGGTTGGACCCAGTATACTTCCCTGGGGAACCCCGAAGGATGTATTTTCCTGATCATCGCTCAGGACACTGCCAATTCTCACGCATTGAGTGCGATGTTCTAGGTAGCTTGTAAAGAGCTTCAACTGAGTGTCTCTGATTCCTAGAAGTTCCAGCTTGCGCAAAAGAATAGGGATAGAAACTGTGTCAAAAGCTTTAGCAAGGTCGAGGAAAATTCCTATTGTGTGTTTTCCTTTGTCGAGTTCTTGAACGAGATAGTTGGTCAGGTGATGAACAGCATCGGCAGTGGAAATTTTAGGTCTGAATCCAAATTGGGTCTTAGATAAAATCAATTTATCCTCCAGGTAATTAACTAACCTTCGATTAATAATTTTTTCTAATATTTTAGAAATAGAGGATAGTAAAGAAATTGGTCTATAATTTGTAACTTGGTCTTTACTGCCAGATTTGTACACAGGAACAACTATGGCTTTTTTCAAACATGCAGGAAAAATACCAGAAGATAAGCATTTGTTGAAAATGTGTGTCAATGGGGCGATTAAAATGTGCCTTAGTTGTTTTAGTATTTTAGTTGTGATATTGTCCCATCCGACTGCACAGTCGTCCTTTAAACTCATGATTATCCTTTCTACCTCGGCTTGATCAGTCTCTAGTAACACAAAGGATGTTGGAACATTGTGGTCCGCAAAAGCTGTGCATATTTGTGTTTGTAAGTGGCCTTGAGCTCGTTCTGCCAGACACTTACCTATATTTATGAAGAAAGAATTTGCAGAGTTAGCGGATTGCAACTGTGATGCGTTTGTTTGCAATAAACACGAAGATGACTCATGTGATTTTGACGAATAAGTTACATTTTTAATAAGTTCCCAGATTTTTTTACTATTTTTTCCCGCTTTTTCAAGTGCAGTTTTGTCGTAGTTAATTTTCACTTTACGTAAAAGATCGTTACAAAAGTTACGGTAACGTTTATACGACATCTGCAAAACCAAGTTTTGCGGGTTAGACTTTGCTTTTAAATGCAACTTGTCACGGTGTCTCATACATCGAATAAGACCTGGTGTGATCCAGGGCTTAACGTTATGGTATTTGTTACTTAAACTAACATTATACGAATTCCTTAGAATTGCGCGTTGCACATTATCTATTACAAAAGACATGCACAACTGCGGATCATCGGAATTGTAAACGCAAGCAAAATCGACATTGCGTAAATCATCTTCGAGTTTATTTATGTTTATCTTTGACCTAATGCGATTTCTGCTTGGCTTAGGTAATTTACAATTTAAAGAAAGTAGGATAGCCTTATGATCGGTAATAGATGAGTTCATGACAAGTGTAAGTGAAGGAACATTCGATTTAAGCATGATATGATCTAAGCAAGAGCCACCTTGGTGCGTTGTGAGTGTGTGCGCTGGAAGCAAACCATGAAAGGCACATAGATTTAAGTAGTTTTGGTTAGTTTCGTCGCTATATTCAGGTACGATATTGATATTAATATCTCCAGAAACAATAATATTCTTAAAAGACGATAAGCGTTGTAGCGTATTGTTTAAAGAATCAGTAAAATTGCTGAGGTTTCTAAAAGAAGGTGGCCTGTACAAGGCGAGTATCGCTGTTTCAGCTCCAATTTTAACTAACAATCTGTTGCAGTCTTGCATATCAGGTTCCTCGATAGACACATTAAGATGATTCTTTGCATAGACTATAACGCCGTCATTTTGATTATAATTTATGTTAGTATGGTACATAGAATATCCAGGTATTAGTGGCACATTATACTGTTTAGTAAGCCAGCATTCTGTTAACACAATAATGTCGCAATCAATGTTCAGTCTTTGTTGAAAAATGGTAAAATTGTCGTAGTTTTTATAGATACTCCGAATGTTCTGTGTTAGCACAGTTAATGGATTGCTATGAGAAGATAAATAATGTTTGCAGTCTTCAACTTCACAGAGGCAAGAAACTGATACAGAAAAGTTATCTAAATCATGAACAACATTACTAATCATTTTTTTAAATATAAATAAAAAGAAATTTACAAGGACAAGAAAATATAAAAAAATAAGCGGCGCTCTTAGGCGCCTTCATAATCTATAGAATTGATGTACCTTTTTTCCGCTATTGCCTTAGCTGGACAGTCAGCCGAACCCGTGATATGCTTACTTGGCTTTTTGAAGTGAAGGCAAGTAGCACACTTTGGCTCTTCCGCCTTCTTGGTGCATTCCTTTACTGTGTGACCTTGAAGTCCACAGTGGCTGCAGATGTGGGTCGTCTCACGGCAGGACTTGGCAGCATGTCCGTACTGCTGGCACTTGAAGCACCTGGTGACCAATGTAAAGTCCCTCACAGGACACGAGGACCAGTTAATGAAAACCCTCTCCTTTGATATTAGAGCCTTTCGAATAACTGCAGGAACTTCTATCACATAGTTGCAGGTCTCAGCGTCCTTCCTGCCGGACTTATGGCTCAGTTTGGTCAACAACAGGTATTTTTCTAGTGTCAGGTCTGGAAGTGATTCGACTATATTTTGTTTGTACAAACAAGTAAAAACGTCCTTTTCCTGCATAGATGAGGGCACTCCAATTACTACGACTCTGGGCTTTCGTTTTTGCGGCTCATCGATCAGCAGGCCAGAATTCGTGAGCTGCGCCGATTGCTTCAGCTTTTCTATGTCGCCCCTCGTTTCAGTGCTTATTATTACCCCTCCGTTTCTTGTCTTTCTTAGGCCTCTTACCTGTAGCTTCATATCCTCAGGGCAAATTATTTTTTGGACTAAAGTTTTGGTTTCCTCGCTCGACTTGAGGTTGTCTTGCGGATATATGGCCACAGAGCTAATATTAATAGGCTTTATAAAGTTATTACCTCTTTTCACCATGTCTGCAAAAGAGGAGTTTCCAGAGGGAGGTTTGGATGTTTCGTCTAGTTTATTTTGCAAATTTTGGAGCCGCTTTGATAGGTCTATTTTCTCGTTCAAGCCTTTATTTTCGATGTTCAAGGTCATAGCTCTTGCTTTCACAGATTGGTAAAGGGCTACCATCTGCGAAGTGCCGTGACCCACTCTTCGGCATAGAGCGCTAACTTTCAACTTTTGTTCGGAGTTTAGCTTACCCGTTTCGGCGATTGTACAAATCTCATTAAAGCACTGGTCGATGCCCGTCATCCAGTTTTGAAGTTCTGACGTAGCGATCATGTCTCCACACACTACTGCAGGGCGAGACGAGGGCTGCGGGGCGTCCGGGGGCTGCCGCGTCACGGCCGAGGGCTGCGGGGTGGCCGAGGGCGAGGCGGGCGTCCGAGGCGGGCTGCGTTCTATCCTGCTGCTCCGGCTGAAGGGGCTGTTCGATTCCATTTTTTTTTTCTTTTAGTAAAAACTGTATATTTAGTAGTATAAGTCCATTTTCAGCAAACACTATGACACAGTTTAATTTGCTAACGACTAACGAGGTCACTAGTCAGCAATTGTAATTATTTATTTTAAATGCATTGAGTAAGGCACGTCTGCTTTAAACAACGATCCAAATGTATATCAATAGATAACATTGTACATAGATAACATTGTACTTGACAATTTTGTTCCCAAATTGAGCCAATTTACCCGAACTTTAAACTCACTTAAATTAAACTCCTGATTCTAAGCATACAATGGTGTAATTGTTGGTAGGTGTGCTCAAACACTTCACGTAAGTTACATAGGTACTTACAATTAGCATAAGGTACCTATTCCTTTATTCTGTTTTATATTTTTATTTTTTTAATATTGTGAACTTTTGCTCCGCATGTTTTGCTCGTATGATTCTCTGTATGCACATAATTTGTGAAATAATCAAGCTTTAACCCATATTATTTAAGTTTGGTATATTATGTGATTATTTTATGTTTTGTGCGTCAAAATTAAAATAAAAAAAAAAACCACGAACCATATCATTTACCCTACATAGTAAGCATTTTGGTGTAAACTGTGAGCTTATTTTAAGTGTTAATAAATAAATGTCCAGGGGTCATAAAAACATTGAAATGGTTCAACCGATTTTCAGAACACCACTCGCATGAAGTCAAAAGAAACTAAAAATCTGAATCCGTTCATGCCTTTGGAAGTTAAGGTGCCACATGACAGACACGCGGACACACAGTAGGTACCTAACGCAGGTACACGTTACACTTGTAACACCCCTCAAGACAAGAGTCACAACGACATCAAGAGAGGGCCGTCACTATCTAGCGGAGAGATTACGCAACTTCCTATCGAGCAGTTTCACTTCAAAATACACCGAAATTGGCCGACGCTCTTTCGCACGTCTACATACAAACCTACGAGTGAAGCAAACAAAATATCCCTGCAGCCTGCTACGACACAATATACTATGCCGGCAGACTTTCAAATCAGATTCCGGCTCATAAAGCTACAGCGAAAGCTCTCAGCCTATATTGAAACGCGAGACTAATAACCTTCTGAATTGGACGTTAATAATTTGAGCATTGAAATCGGTAGCTTTTTCTAGAAACAGTAAAGTAGTTCACTCACCAGCAGCGAAGCGAGCCGAGTGGCTATCGGAGGCGGAGTTGCGGAGATAAGGGGTCAGGAGTTCAGGAGTCGGCCAGCCGCCGCCCCGCCCGGGCGACAGATAACACGCGCGAGCCGAGCCGAGCGCGAGCGCGAGTCGACGACAATCCTAATAGGACAATGTTGTGCTCATCTAACTGATGCAATCAGATGATTACGTGTGTCCTTAGGCGGAGTAACAATCTTACTGTTATGCTTGCTATTTAGAGTCGGGAATACTTTCATCAAATGAAAGCTAAAATTTGATTGGATAGGTCTATTCTAATCTAAACACATTATCGCAATAACATTTAAAAGCGAATGTTTGGATAACTGATACAGGCGCGGTACCAGCCCCCCCCCCCCCCCCCCCCTGGTACCCCCCGGTCACGGGGGTCATAACATTTGTTCCTTCTGACTATGATCCAAATCTCAAAACCCGGCCCACTTTAGGTCACTTTGCCAAATTTTCTAAAAAATTACCCAAAATCTAACAAAAACCAAAAATTTTAGGTTTTATTATTATAGTGCGTAAGCCTCGCACTCTGGATAATAATTCTATTTTTTAGAAATTAAAAACCAAAAATTGTCGCAGCTCGCTCAACTTGCCGGCAACTTTACACTGTCTGCTTCTGGTCATGGGCTCATCCCTCGTTTGAGGTAAGTATTCCAAACACTCCAAAAATCTAACGAAACCACTAATTTATCGCAGCACGCTCTGCTTGCCTCTGATAACATTCTGCTGTTTTGATAAGCTTCTGACTTGCTCTAGTTCAGGACTCCTTCTCCGTTTCAGGCGAGTTTGCAACTGAAAAATATCGAATACCTAACAACTCACACGCACAGCCAGATCATAAAAATTTTCGCGGCTCGCTTCGCTCGCCGTTGATTCTATATGGTGTCTCGTCTGTTGTCCGCATATTTGGTTGTTATTCGTGAAACTTTAAAATTGTTCTTCACACTATCACACTAATATTATAAATGCGAAAGTCTGTATGGATAGATGGATGGATGGATGTTTGTTACGTCTTCACACCAAAACTACTGAACAGATTGAGCTAAAATTTTGCATCGGTGTAGCTCTAAGCCTGGAATCAAACATAGGCTACTATTTATCCCATAAATCAGTTCCCGTGGGATAGTAATTACCTTTGAACGTTTCCATAGAAAGAACGCGTGCGAAGCCGCGGGCAAGAGCTAGTAGCTCATAATTTAGCTTCCTTGTCTTGCATGGACGCTACCTCACCAATTTCAAAAAAGGCTGCGGCTCATTCAGAGCTGGCTGTTATTTATTTTCTGAACCAGTTTGTGACAACCCGAAAAAGGGAACAAAAATTTCGACGGCCTGCTCCGCTCGCTGCTACATCTTTTTCGATGTCTTTTTTGTATATCAAATTTTTTGTTAATCTCCTTTGCTCCGCTCGCCCCGATTTATATTCATAGCTTAATATCTACCACCGCAAACTTTTTAAAATTTTCGGGGCAGGTTTCGCTCACTTTATTTTGTCATAGGCTCTGGCTTACTTTTCCCCAAACATCAGAAAAAATCTCCAACAATTTTGAGGCTCGTTTCGCTCGCCATTACTTATACTTCCTATTGTTGGGTTGGGAGTTGGGGGAAGGGATGCCGTGTTTGCGGCCAATATGCAAAACACTGCATTTTGCGGCTCGCTCCGCTCGCCGATAGTATTTTGTCCTTCTCTGTATTTGGTCCACTGACACTTGACACTTGTTTAACATCATTTTGCTCGGGTAGTTACCCGAAAAAGTAACAAAAATTTCGGCGGCTCGCTTACATTTTTTTCCATGTCTTTTTTGTATTTCCAATTTTTTGTTGATGCCCTTGCTCCGCTCGCCCCTATTTATATTCATAGCTTCATATCTACTACCGCAAGTCTCTTAGATTTTCGGGGCTTGCTACGCTTGCTATCATTTATTTTTTTATAGATACCTATCAACAACAAAATAAATGATGCTGGCGAGAATAAGCAAGTGGATCTACTCTTGCTTACTTTTGCCCAAACTTCAGAAAACATCTCAAAAATTTCGATTTCGAGGCTAGCTTCGCTCGCTATAACTTGTACCTAACCTATTGTTGGGAGTTGAGTATAAATTTTACGCGGCTCGCTCCACTCGCCGATAAAGTTTAGTGGTTTTAAGTGGGGTCTGCAACCACCTACAAGTACATTTGGTGCTACGGCCCGCACCAAGTGCGACCCCCCCCCAAAGTCTTGGGCTGCGACCGCGCCTGAACTGATATCCAATTAAAACTACTTCTTCACGGCTGAATATATTATACATATGCCGACTGTAATTCTGCAAAGTTCTAGACCAGGGAATACATCTAAGCTCCTTTAGAAAAAGTGTCCGAAGCCGCGGAATCTAGCTCAGTAAACGAATATGTGATAATGCGTTCCACACGCACGGCTGCAGACACTCAACTCGTAATAACCGTCGCCCTCCACTAAGCCCCGCATCAGAATGTCCCTCAGAGGTCTGTATGTAACCTAGATTAGTTGCACAGATTCGGGCCCACGCCACGCCTTCCCAGAATTCCAGACATTAAGTACCTACATTGCAATGTCTAGCACTCACTAGAAATAGAACAGTAATCGAAACTCTTGCAAAGAAGGTAAGGAAGCTATGTACCTAACAAAATAACCCGACCTGGGTGACGTCACGCAGGGTTCAGGGCTTCAGGGCTTTTGCAGAGTGAAGCCGGCGCTGCGGCCGGCGCGGGGGAGCGGGTGAGCAGCAGGCGACCGGTGCACCAGACGGGCCGGCGCGGCGGAGGCGACTGCGCGGCGAGAGGAGGCCGCGGCGGGCCAGGTGCGACGAGATGCGCCTCGGGCACAACGCATGCGTCTGTGGTGTCAACAACCCTGCGTCACGTCGATACTTACAGTAACCTATTTATGACGAACGTTTACACAACTCGTTTATTGAATGATTGAATTATATTATGTATATAACAACTATACAAATGCAACTTGAGCAAAATGTTAATGTGCTCCGGTTACAAAACTTTTTAACACGCTCAACAATCCACGAAAACATCACAAACCTAAAAGTTAGACTAGTTCGCCTTAAAATGCAACCGCCCACTGCGGTTCGGCAGGCTGGGCTATCCGTAGAACAGAAATAAAACATGTCAGCTAAATAGTATTTCGCACGAAGACGTGTCCGTCCGTGTATTACCTAGTGATTATGTATTTAGGTTTATACGAGTATGTATGTATACTAGCTGATCCTCTCGCGATTTAATTCATCTAGACTTTAGGGTAAAGAAACTTTTCGAAATCAGATGAAACCCGAAACGTAAGTCAAATTCCTAAAACCCGTTATTAATTTTAAAAAACCGTATAATTTTTAAGTTGGGGCTGGTTTAAAAAAATCTAAAGCTGTTTCCCGTAATTGTATTTCTTAGTTTTACACATTGAGTTGGTGCACAAACTGTGTCCTACGTTACAAACTTGCGTAGTACCACAGATATTATAATACTATACTAGTAGTAGTAGGTACTAATGCCACATTAACAATCTGAAAGACTAACACCCTACATTAGCCGATTTGAAGAGTCGTTTTGGAAATTCCTGAAATATACTTCAAATAAAATTTATTAAATATCTCTGCTTTCGGTTAAAAATTCCGTATAAGTCCTTCGGTTATGTTATGATGCACTCTGTAAGAAGTTTCACTTTCTTCCTCTTTCAAAAAGACGTGAAATTGCTGATATCTCTTTCCTGCTCAAAATATCTTCCAATATACTAGATTGTCCTGAGCTTCTCAGTAAAATAGACATTTATGCCCCGTCCAAAATCACCCGATTTAGTCCTACCATTTAGATTCCTATTGCCGGCACAAACTATATACAAAATTCATTTTTATGGCGTACAAGCGATCTTTTTAATAAGCTTTGCAGGCAGACTGATTAAGACCTAGATATATTCTGTACGAGCATCAATTCAGCCAGACAGCGACTGACCAGAATTTTCTTTAATAGTAACGAAGGTACTTAGGTTTACATACATTTTATGTACATAGTTTATTGCTTATCCTTTTTGTTTCACGTCATTGTCGTTTGAGCTGTTTTCTATTATGTTCACATTTGATTAGTTAAATTGTCACTATACGTGAAAATCTTTAATTGGCTCTCTGTTGTTAGTACGTAATTTGATCAAGTAAGTTTAAGCCGTTGGTTTTCCAATAAATTAAATTAAATAAATAAATACTTACTTCACTATTTTGTACTAGCTGTACCCGTGACTTCGTTCGCGATTGCCATACCTGCCGACTAATTAGATTCACATTAAACCACAGTGTTTCTCTTATATTATCAAAACGCCGTGCAAAAAACTTCGATGCGCAGAATTCGACCTGTTACACTTTTAATTTAAGTATCTGAGTCATTATAAAAAAAAAAAACAATTTATTATTTTTATTAAAAGAAATCAATATTTTTGTTACACATAGGATTATTACGTTACACAAAAGAAATTATAAAGATTAGTTCACATTAATGATTTTTTTTTGTGATACCTATCAAAATAATGGGAGGAAACCTAGCAAGAATAAAACTATAGTGTAGTATTTTTGTTATTTATTTAGAAAAATATATTACACTTAATTCTATTAAAATTTTCATAAAAAACAAAGTTAAAATCAGCTTATGACACAAACTATTTATGTATACAATACACACAGTTAGTCAGCTAAGATATCGCGTAATACTTTTAACGAATAGGCAAATCATAACTCCTCTTTCATTAACGTTTTTGTTATTATAGTGCGTAAGCCTCGCACTCTGGATAATTTCTAATTTCTAAGAAATCAAATAATATCGCAAAAATTTTTCGATTTCGACGGGACTTGAACCCGCGTCCTCCCCTCAGTACGGGAATGTGATAACCAACTACACCACGAAGTCAAGTGCCGTGGGAAATCTTTGCGACTTTCTACGGACTCAAACGCCGTTAGCTCCACCTACAGGGGAAACATTGAAGTTTATCCAATTCTGTTCAAAGACTAAAGTTACTAATTTCTAAGAAATCGAATTATATCGCAAAAATTTTCGACTTCGACGGGACTTGATCCAGAGTGCGAGGATTACGCACTATAATAACAAAACCTTAGACTAAAGTTACGTATAGTTCGTTTGACGAGAGGTGTCGCGTTGCTCTAAATCTAACGTTTTTGTTATTATAGTGCGTAAGCCTCGCACTCTGGATAATTTCTAATTTCTAAAAAATCAAATAATATCAACGGTGCGCGGTGTAGCCCTGTTCAGTTCAGCGCAGGTAGCAACGCACGCGGGCAACGATAGGACGGCAGACCGACACGACCGGGGAGAGGTCAATTGCAAGACCAACGGCTTAACGTGCTTTCCGAGGCACGGCACCGTGCCTCGGAAAGCACATTAAGCCGTCTAACACCGCCAACTTCCGGGCTGCTACTGTGAATATTTCTTGCTAGAAAGACCCAAAATCTTGGCTCGACGCGATTTGAACCCGGCACCTCATTATCAGCGATTGAAAACGCGACCGCTAGACCAAGGAGGCAGTCGGATAGAAGATGACGTCCATTTTTCATGAAATCTTACCACGACTGACATTTTTGTGCCGCGCCGCGCCGCTGCAGTGCGGTCTGGAGAGGCCGCGCAGCGCCGCGCCGCGCCGCGCCGCGCCGCGCCGCTCAAGTGCGGTTTGACCGGCTGTCCTAACTGCACTGCAGCGGCGCGGCGCGGCACAAAATGTCAGTCGTGGCAAGATTTCATGAAAGATGGACGTCATTAAAGATGGTGAAAAATAGTATTCGGTTGGAAATAAGTACAATTTTGATATTATAAAAATATCAAATATTATTTCTTCTGGGTTGGTTCATATAATGTTCATTTTCTCAATCATATAGCTCCGTAAAACTGATTATTATCGTATAACTGACTAGAAAATTGCCGCGCCGCGCCGCGAGCTGCAACCGCACTTGAACGGCGCGGCGCGGCAAAATATTCTCTGTGACCTAAATCTGCAGCGCCGGGCCGCGCCGCGCCGCGCCGCTCAAGTGCGGTTGGTTTCATTGGAATTAATAATTTTAGAATTAATAAAAAGAATAACCGGCCGCGCAGCGCCACGCCGCCGCGCCGCGCCGCTGAAGTGCGGTTTGACCTGAAATAATATTTGGCCTCCTGGTGCCGCGCAGCGCCGCTCAAGTGCGATTTGACCTTTAATTGAAAGAATTGTTGGCCGCGTGGTGCCGCGCAGCCCCACGCCGCGCCGCGCCGCTCAAGTGCGGTTTGCCCTTTACGTTTATCCCAAATTGTTTAAAAATAAATGTCCACCCGTGCGAAGCCGGGACGGGCCGCTAGTATAGTATAATTTATTTTGATTATTATATATTTATATTATTTATTTTAATTCCAAAATTATCATTTTAAAATTAATCTCCGATTGCAAAATAGGTTGTTTTCCGACTGTAGGTACATCGTGGAAAGATAGCTAGGAAATCGCGTAGTTGGCTCGCCGTCCTGCAGTCGACTTAACGATAACTCGACCTGATAAAACGCGCTGTTCCAACGCTCGCCTTAGAAGCACGGCGACGAAACGAGCGTCGACGTAGCAGTAATCGACTTAAAAGGAGTCGGAATGATAAGAACGATTCCAAACGTTATTTTTCCTCCTTAAATTAGCGCTTTCAGTGACATATGGAAGGGCTGCGTGTTGTTTTAGTACAATGTTCATTATGAATAACTGTCGAACTGACAATACTCCACATGATTTAAAGAGGAGGTATGTAGAGAAAATAAAAGGACGGAAAGTTGATACTTGTGCTTTAAGTATCGCTCTTTGTGCCCTTTCGACAGTTAGTAATAATGTTTTACCCACTCCACCCCATGATTCGCATAGGGCCCGGTAAATTTTTATAATAAGTTTTCGATCTGCAATATGGCGTAGATTTTTAAAAACAAAAATTAACTTTCTCTTTATTTTGTTTGTTTTATTTATTGTAGGGCATGTACATACATTATCAGCTCCTACGCAATAGTGCGCATACATTTCGGGGATAATCTCGGTTAATGGCCGTTTGCGAATCGAAAACCTAATATACTTTGTCTTATCTCCATTAAGAGTTAGTAAATTGTGTTCAAGCCATTTTATTTACAATATTGAATCCACATTGTGCAAACCTATACAGTTCTTCTTCAGATGCAGCGGAAAAGAGGAGGGCAGTGTCGTCAGCATGTGATATGATTTTGCCAAAGTTGCAAAGGTCATTGATGGAGATTAAAAACAAAGTAGGTCCTAAAACACTGCCTTGGGGAACACCAAACTCCGTGTTTTTCTGATCATTGCTGAGGACATTGCCTATCCTGACGCACTGTGTGCGTTCTTCGAGATAGCTCGTGAAAAGTTTCAGCTACGTGTCTCGGATACCCAGTGTTTCAAGCTTGCGCAATAGTATGGGTACAGAAACGGTGTCAAAGGCTTTGGCTAGGTTTTAAAAATATTGCAAGTGTGTGGTTACTCTTGTCCAGTTCTTGTTCAAGGTGGTGAGTAAGGTGATGAACTGCATCTGCAGTAGAAATTTAGCTCGGAACCCGAATTGCATTGTTGATAAAACAGACTTTTCCTGTAGGTACTTGACTAACCATTATTTACAACTTTTTCTAATATTTTTGAAAAAGCTGGAAGTAGGGATATAGGTCTGTAATTGGTGATTTGATCTTTAGGGCCAGATTTGTAGACCGGTATAACTACAGCTTTTGTAAGGCATTTGCGGAAAAACCCTTGGCTTAGGTATTTATTAAAAATATGTGTCAGTGGTGGAGTAAGAATGTGTCTGTTTTGTTTTATTATTTTGCTTGGTAATATGTGTTAATATGTGCTTGCTATCCGTCATTATGAAGTCGATCTCATTTTTAGTCACAGTGTCGGGGCTTTGCCATGTCCACTTCCTTTGAGGTTGTTTCTTAAAGAAGGAGTTCATTAAGAACAGCCCCTCTTTCTCAAGGAAGTTGACAAGCATTTGCCCCCTGTGATTCCTAACTCCATAATCATGCGGGCGGCCTATTCGGGATTCGTTGCCAGTCTGGGTTCCCACCTTGCCGTTAAAGTCCCCCATAACAACGTTGAAGTGTGCCTTAGCGGTGTTGTGTAAGGCTTTGGATATGTCTTCGTACATATCCTCCACTTCAACATCCGAGTGTGCCGAGGTCGGTGCGTAAACCTGAATCACCTTCATGCTGTACCGCTTGGACAACCGAAGGATCAGGTACGCTACCCTGGTCGACACACTGGGGTATTCTTGGGCGTTGTTAAGAGCGTCACTTTCACTTCTTTCGAGCTACAAAGAATAATTTCGTCTTTGCGAATACGCTTCCTTGCTTCGAATTGTTGAGGTTGTGAATTTTGCGCCATATTAATGACTTATCTATGTTATACTTCTATTCGGCTTCCCTGAAGGATAATTCACCACTTTGTACCTACCTCTTTAAAGGCTTCGCTCAACATCAATTCGGTATAGGATTTTTGCTGCTATGGGCAGCTGTCTCATTTTTACACTCTGTGGTGTCTTATATTTTCCCTCAGACCTGTCTTATATTTTCCCCCAAAAGTAATGCATCCGCTCCGAGCGTTAGCAAATAGCAGACTGAAATGGCCGCCTACGCACGATAGTTTTGCCCCTCCCGCGTGCGCGGGGGGCAGGAAAGTACACGCGCGAGTTATGTGAGAGCAACCACAACAAAAGTTCGCAAACGCCTGAAAAAAGTTTTCGCGCCTAAATTGTACACAAAATACAAAAAGTTATAAAACTATAATAAAACTATTTGAGGTACGGTCATAAAAATTATTGACTCAATAAAATAAACCCTAAGGATTGTTACAAACTGAAAACTGATTTATAATTTAAGCTTTTTCTTAGCTTTATTTGAGTGCCTTATTTTTATCCAAAATATCGGGTGTCTTATAATTACCCCACCTGACCATACTTTAGAATATTGAGAATTTTTACAAAGTTTCTAACCAATCAAACATCGCGAACTTTGAGCCCTCTTATAACCTTATTTAGAGATTTTAATAAAAATCCTGAAACATGTGATTTCATTGATGTCGGCGCCGAGTGCCGACTTTTGTAGGTACTTTGCCAACTTTTGCAATATTCAATGTAAGTATTAGCGGAGTGCCGACTTTAAACAAATTCCTATGCAACTAATCGCTTATCGACGACTTTCGCGTAGTGCCGATTTTTGTTATGTTTATGCAATCAGTAGCGTTTTATTAAATTATGTCGTTAGTGTATAGGTATTCAGTATCTACATACATAAAAATTTCAGGTCAATAGCGCCGCACGTTAAAAAGTTACAGCCATTTCAATACGGAGCCAAACTACGCATCTCAAACTTTAATAACCCGATTAAATGTTATTAAACCTATTTTCAGATTTTTTGAAAAATCCTTAATATCGTCGCAGAATCGTCCATAGATGTTAGGGCCGTCGCAATAAACGTGTGTTCAGTCATTTTATATTTTTAGTACCTATTCTCTGTAAGTTTCAAGCAAATCGAGCCACTGGTTAAAAAGTTACGGAAAACACCACTACAACATGTTGAATAAACAAGCGGACTCACCTTTCGCCGCGCCGCGCGCCGTGGGCCAGCTCCCCTCAGCAAGTGAGGCCTCCGCCGCGCCGCGCGCCGCGCGCCGCGCCCACGCGGGCGCACATTACCCACTTCCTAGTCCAGTTAGCGAGCAGTCGCTCTTGTTACTTACAAGTACCCACTACACATAATTACTGCCCTTCCTAATCAGGACGTTTCGAATAAAGCTCCTCCCTCGCCTCTCTCGTAGGATCACTCCGTAGAGCGGCTGCAATGGGTTCTCGCTGAAGCCAGTACTTTGATTAGTGTGCATCGTGTCAGAATTAAAAATAGGTTTAGTGTTTTAAGTAAAAAACATCACAAATTATTACTGACAAATAATATTTACCTAATCCTGCAATTACTAATAAAATATATTTCTTTTCAGTTTCAGGTACATATCTGCTGCTCGATATTATCTGTAAGTTTACTCAGGGTTAACTAGGGGTGGTATTCTTCTAAAAGATAACCGGACGATTACATTTTAACGGACGTTAATGACCGATGTTTCGTACAATAAACGCCTGGCATCTGAAGCTCCGATCGTCCGATGACCTGTCAAAGAACACCCCCCGGAGACAAACGCCGTGATATTGCTTGCATAACTTTATTCAGTCAAATCTCACGCCAGTAGTTAGGTTACTCTCCGTCCGAGTATCTTGACTTCCGCCCACACACTCCCTTGCTTCTCATAACTATAATAACTACAAGGATAGCTTTCACTTTCAGTTCATTTTTGCGTCGTCAATTACGTCTACGTATTTGATAATGAAATCCTATCGTATTTCTGTGATCTCCCACAGGTTTGATAAGGGCACTTCACAGATGATTGATTACATTACGAGAGATTCGCTTTCAGGGTAGTTATTATAATTGTACAAATTAGAATAGTTTAGGCTAGGTCCATAAGGCTATCTAGGTTCCGCACTTCACAGTAACAAGCGCAGCTAGCCGCCGACCTGCGCTTAGACACACAGACACAGAGACAGACAGACAAACAAACGGTGATATTCTTTTTCTTGGCAAATATTGCAGATCAACAGATCAACAACTAGCGATTCCCGTCATCAATTCCAACCTTCTGTAATTGTATAAAAATAACAGTCGTCATACAAAACTGTGCTATCGGTAATCAATGTCAATAGTTTTTTTATCATAATCTTAAATTGTATTTTAATGGCTGTTATAACTGATTGGAACATTTTTGTTCCAATGATTTATTTGTTTAAGTAAAGTGTATGACTATAGGTACATTTCTATTAACTTAAACTTACACAACTTAATGACTAGAAAAATAAATAGGCAAGTAAATTAAGTACCTATTTGTATAAACTCATGCTCGTAACCGCATATACGTTGTTTTAATTAAATAATGGCATACAAATAATGGCACACAGGCAAAGTGCTACCTAATATAAAATAACTTATGATTATTCTAGTAGTAATGCTCAGAGTCAGGTATATAGTCTAGCTAAGTATTATTATGTCCAGAAATCACAAGACAACTTAACAGAAGTTGTGCATCTTGACCTACTAGGTACACCATCTGCTCATTGCGAAGGTGTTGAGCACAAATTAAAAGGGTTGTAAATGAACACAAATATGAACCACCTTCACGTCTATCACAATTGACAGCATAAATACTCAGTTCTTAATTGGAATTCAGGAAGTCACACATTATTATGTAAAAGGGTTTTTCAATAGGGACGCTCGAACTTTGTCAGCGTATAGCGGCCATCTTGGTAAAGCGACAGCTGTCAAATTTGGTGGTAGATGAAATTTTACCATGGAACGCTACACGCTTCAACAACGGGTAGAAATTGTAAAAATTTACTATTAAAATCTGAAAACATTAAATTAATTGGATGAGAAGTTCGAGAGCTTCGTCATCTCGCGTGGTGGCGACATCAACTGGCCACCGAGATCGTGCGACACCACTCGACTACTTTCTGTGGGGCCACGTTTAATCTCAGGTCTATGCAGACAAACCACAGACAATGGCCGCCCTGAAAGCCAACATAACTCGCGTTCTTCGTGACATTGAGTCCAAGTTATGTGAAGAGGTCATCCAGAATAGGTCTACTAGGATGCACCACCTACAGCGAAGTCGCGGCGGCCATTTGACTGACATTATATGAGTATTCCACACACAATGTCATCGAATGTCCTTTAAAATAAATTAAATTTTTGTCAATATCACATAAACAAGTTGTTTTATTTCATTTCAAAGTTTGAGCGTTCTTAATGAGAAATCCTTAACTTTGTGTATGTTACATACTACAGTACTCACGCGTATGTAAAAAAAACGTCAAGTGCGAGTCGGACTCGCGCACTAAGGGTTCCGTTTAATTGTAAGACCTTGTTTCTTACAAAATATTATGATTCTAGGTCACCCTGTATATTTTGGTCGAGGGAGAGAATCAAAATTTATTTTTTTAGTTAATAAACTACAAATTTACGGTTTCAGATTTTTATCGTTATTTGTGCTAAGACCTTGCTGCTCACCAAATTTCATGATTCTAGGTCTACGGGACCCTATAGGTTTTGGGTGCGTGCGATTCCCTTGGAAATTTCAAAATTTTCGGACATAAACGGTTGTAACTTTTGAGTGCGTTGACTTAGAAATTTAATTTATATCACGGCTTCAAGAGGTTACGGACTCGAGTATTTGATGTTAATTTCAACTCGATACCTCCACGCGTTTCTGAGAAAAGAGGGTTGACAGACAGACGGACAGACAGACAGACAGACGGACAACAAAGTGATCCTATAAGGGTTCCTTTTTTCCTTTTGAGGTACGGGACCCTAAAAAAACAATTGGCTTTAATGGTTGGCACCATTCACGAAAATATTCAAATAATAGAGCCGCTGGCAACCCAAATGAAGTAGCAAAAGCTACTCTAGTTCAATATTGAAGTAGGCCTCATACACAGGTAATAGTCGAGGCTCGGGCAGCCGCTGCAACTGCACGCACGCACGAAGGAGAGGCTCATGCCATCCGTAAGGCAACTCCAGGTAAAGTAACAGTTCACAATAATTCTAGTGATAGTAAATATGCATGGTGCGTCATACGTACGTAACTATTCGACTATTTATTATTTAGTACTTTGATGTCTCGGTATAATGTAAACATGTAAAATTCCAAGAACGGAAGACTAAAATTTTAATAATTAATGAATGAGATCCTCGTGATGATTTTCATTAGATAATTTATATGTTCTAATATTATTTGTATGTATGTATGTATGTATATGGACAGTGGGAGTCCGGTCGACCGAGAGACCGGAGCCAGGCGGGGCGACGCGCGGCGGGTGTCTCGCTAGAACGTCAGGATGGGCTCCTCGCGGTGGTCCAGGATGTCTGGAATGTTAAAGCATTTATGAAACAAACGTTCCAGATCGAACAATCTAAATATAAGTACATAGATCAACAAACAAAAAATGTATATAAACAAAACTAAACGAAAAAAGCGAATACTTAGCGTTTTCCACTATTTTTGCGAGCTCGTGGAAAAATGAATGATGTGAGATAACTGTTTGATGCGAATACACTACCGAGCTCCGTTATGCACGCATGCGGCAGTCCGACGGCATGCGGCAGTCCGACGGCATGCGGCAGTCCGACGGCATGCGGCAGTCCGACGGCATGCGGCAGTCCGACGGCATGCGGCAGTCCGACGGCATGCGGCAGTCCGACGGCATGCGGCAGTCTGACGGCATGCGGCAGTCCGACGGCATGCGGCAGTCCGACGGCATGCGGCAGTCCGACGGCATGCGGCAGTCCGACGGCATGCGGCAGTCCGACGGCATGCGGCAGTCCGACGACATGCGGCAGTCCGACGGCATGCGGCAGTCTGACGGCATGCGGCAGTCCGACGGCATGCGGCAGTCCGACGGCATGCGGCAGTCCGACGGCATGCGGCAGTCCGACGGCATGCGGCAGTCCGACGGCATGCGGCAGTCCGACGGCATGCGGCAGTCCGACGGCATGCGGCAGTCCGACGGCATGCGGCAGTCTGACGGCATGCGGCAGTCCGACGGCATGCGGCAGTCCGACGACATGCGGCAGTCCGACGGCAGTCTGCTGTGCAGGTGTCAGTCTACGGCCGCGGGCTGGCATCGGCGTTGGTCGAGCCGACCCCGACTATCTTAAATTGGTGCTACAGACGACACGCGCGCCCGCGACCGCGCCCGCACACTTCAATACAAAACAAATGGCCGCAATCTGTCATTGCATCAGCGTAGGTACTTGCACAATGGAGCTCAGTGAAACACACCAATCTAAATAATTGTTCTTGTTAGCGAAGCGAACACTACATTATGTTAGATGTAAGGCGCGGTGCCGTGGCGGCGAAAACATTAAATGGTGCGTAATGAAATAAAATAAATCAAATGCGTGGCACACAGCGAGAACCAGAACAGAAAGCGGAGGTGGTTGGCTGTTACCTTTAGCGATGGCCCACCAGGGCAGCGTGACGTAGGTGAGGTACGCGTTGAGGGGCTGCGAGGCGGCGCGGCGGCCCTCCTTCCACAGGTGGAAGGTCTGCGTGAAGCCGCGCATGGCCCACAGCGGGTTGTACGCGCCGTCGTCCAGCTCTGCAACATGCGAGCGGGTCAGTGGGGTGGGGGCGGCGGCGGCGGGGCGGGCGGGCGCCAGCGCAGCGCTAGGGGAGTACCGTGCGGCGGCGGGCGCGGCACGTCGCACCAGTAGTAGATGTCCGTCCCGTCGGGCGTGCTGCGGCGCGGCGGCAGCGCGGCGTCGCGGAACAGCGCCGCCGCCACGCCCGCGCGCCGCCGCGGCAGCGTGCAGTAGGCGCGCGCCCCGCGGTTCGGCGAGCCCGGCGCCTCCGGGGCGTGCGCCACCGCGCAGCGCTCCTCGCGGCCGCGCACCGTGCGCGCCGCCGGCACCGCGCCCGTCCCCGGCGCGGGCGGCGCGAGGTGCCGCGCGCCGCCGCACGAGGCCGGCTCTTGGCCCAGCTCGTCCACCTCGCCCGCGGGCGCGGCGGGCGCGGCGGGCGCGGCGCGGGCGCGGCGCGGCGCGGCGGGCAGCGGCCGCAGCGGCGGCACGCCGCCGCGGTGCGCGCGGCAGGCGGGCGCGCGCGGCGCCAGCGTGTGCAGACAGGCGGGCGTGGAGACGTCGGGCCGCGCGCGCGCGTACACCTCGCGCATGTCGTGGTCGCGCGGCGGGCGGCAGCACCAGCGCGCGGAGGAAGCCTGCAGCCGCCGCCCTGCGCAGACACGCGCGTTACACGGGGGGGAGAGCGGGGGGACCGGGGCGCAGGCCGGGACTGGGCTGGCTTCCTCCGAGCGGACTGCGGCAGGTGCGCGATGCGATACCTTATGGGCCTGCCACACACTCGACGAGTGGCGTGGGAAGTAGCGAGGAAAGTAGGCAGAGACGTAGTGTGGCAACGTTACTCGTCATGCCACTCGTCATGCTCCTCGTCCTGCCCATCGCTCCCTATTTTGTCGGTTTTTGGACCGCGAGTCAAAGGACCGGCAATACGAGCGCGAGTGACTGTCCACATACTCGCGCGAGTCGCGAATGATGTCAGCGCGATGAATAGATGTCATCCACCATCTCCGTTGGCGAGGACGCCGACGACGTCGACGATGTATATTGCTTTGTAGCATAACATTGATATAATTAGCTATACTACAAATACACGCACTCGCTGCCACCACAGTTTCAACGTCCATTGTGTAGCAACGACGAATAGACAAGTGCGGCGCATAGCGATTAATTGCGCGAGTAGAGCAGTGTGTGGACAGACAGGGCAACATCGCGGCAGCGATGCGGCAGCGCGAGGAGCATGACGAGGAGCATAGTGTGGCGGGCGCATTACGTTACGTGCACGCACACCATCACATCAACTAACTACTACATGCATCGATGACCTTTCGAAACGAAAACGAGTTATTTGTTGACAAATTTTTGCAAATAAATGATTATGATTATACAGGCTGTCCCAAGGCCATGCCACATGGAGGGGAAGTAACTTAGATATTGTAGGTAGAACATTTTACTGGAAGAAGACTTCATTTTGATTTTATATACAATTTAGACTGCATTCAAATTTTTTAATAATCTCCTGTCCAAACCGGGAAACGAACCCGCGAAATTGTAAAAAAATGTCCATAATTTAACGATACCTACCAATGAAAAGGTTCAATCGTAAGGATTATTTTTTCGAAATAACATAGCATCTTATATAAAAAGAAGACCATGAAATTTACATTTATCTATACGAATATTACAAAGAGGAAAGATTTGATTGTTTGTTTGTATTGAATAGGCTCCGAAACGACTGGACCGATTTAAAAAATTATTTCAAAATCTTTTCAAAATCTCATCAGAACTAGCTCTATAGTTGATCTTGGAGTAACCCTGGACTGTAAACTACTATTTGACCAACACATAGAGAAAATCACCTCTAGGGCGTTGAAGATGCTCGGCTTCCTATTCCGGGTGACAAAGGACTTCAGTTCACTTAAAACACTAAAAATTCTTTACTGCTCACTGGTCCGAAGTCATCTCGAATATGCCTCACAGGTATGGAATCCCCAGTATATTAAATATGTTTCTTTGCTTGAAAAGCCACAGCGGAAATTTCTTAAATTTGTTAATTACAAGCATAAGATCATCAACCCCGACTACATAGATAGCTGCAAACACCATCATTTACTACCGCTTGAGTTGAGAAGAGAAGCAGCTGACCTGTCACTATTGCTCAATATTGTCTTGAATCTGGTTGATTCACCCACGCTCTTATCCGGAATAGGACTAACCGTCCCGTCCCGCCGAGTTTCTCGAAGAAACCACCTTAAATTATACATACCGAACTGCGCCACAAATTACCGTAAAAACACATATCTACTGCGGACCATGCAAACCTTTAACACCAAATATTCTAAAAATGTAGATCTTTTCAACATGAGGCGCAATTCTTTCAAGAAGTTAATTAATATCAACTTCTTCGATCAATTATAATCTTTTACACTCTAACTTTATGTATGATCAGTAGGTATATATATCCATCCTAGTTCCCCACCTTGTAGTTGCCAGTCTGCTTGATTTGGTACTGACACCAGGTAAATTAAAACTGCATTGAAACTCTTATTTTAATTTTTTCTATTGTAATTTAGATTCGTATTTTTTTTAAATAGGTTCCTGCTACTTCTATTTCGGCACACAGTACTTAAAATTGCATTAATAGTATTATATTTTTCATTTTTTTATTATAAACTGTTGTTAAATTTAAATTAGTTCAGGTTATTTTTACAGACTATGAGTGGAAACTGTCTTTAGCTTCAATTGTTCTAGTTTAAGAATTTATTGTCACCTAAACTTAAGCTTTTTGTTTCCCAAATAAATAAAATAAAATAAAATAAAATAATTTAATATAATCAGGGGCCGTATTCTGTTAAGTACAAATGTGTCAATATCTATTGTAGATATATATATTGCGTCAAAATCGCCGCAATTTACACCTTTTGGTATTCTACTAGCACAATCTTTTTAGGTTTACGCAATAGCTATGACAGAAAAGATTTTGACAAATTTTGGTATTCTACTCTGCATTGACTCTCCAATCGCTGGGAATAGATAACAAATAAACGAGTTTTACTCATTTTTGACAGCTCTTCCGTCGTTTAGTCTATTATGTCATATGGTATTTTCGTGTTTTGTTGTGTATGTATAATTTGCAAAGCGGAAAAATTCAGAAAATGAGCTATTTTATAAGAAAACGCATAGCGCAATTAAACGAAATGATAAACACTCGTCGCCTTGTCGAGCGCCGGAACCGCCGACAAGCTAGAGCTCTTCTGCGAGAGACGCTGGACCCCTTGCAGGACCTCACCGATAGGGAGTTTGTAAAAACATTAGCAATCCAACTCAATAGTATGGGAGGGAGCGTCAAGACTTGAAAGCAGTGAACCAAGGTACGTGTATAAAATACTAATTTTTCCAACAGTCGGTACTTAGGTAACCCTTGTAAGTTTTGATTACCTACTTGTATAATTTTAGCATTTTTTATTAGTAGTACCTAGTATGGAATTTAATATTTGATATTATTTTTAGGAACCCCACCAAAATTAAGAATTATTGCCCTTATTTGCATTAGCACCTTTAAGACTGGGGGAAGTAATAGCAATACAGTGGTTTGCCTAGTTTATTCTTATATAAAGAAATGAGTACTCATAATGAAGTATTTTATCATAATTCTGTCTGTCTGTTTTAGAGCCCAATAGCTGACACATACTCCGTTCTTGGGACATCCTATCAATATAAATACCTATATAAATATGGATTGTTAATAAAAAATATTGTTATAGGTCCATGTCGCCCTAAACGGACATTGACATCGCCCTCACCACTATCACAGCGGCGATCTCAGTTGACCAGCACCACAGAGTGATTATGAGGTTGGATAAACAGCGATTACAGCTGAACGCCGGAACATCGACATCTTGGTGGCTGTTGCCTGTTACTTCAGCTATTCAAAGCCAAATTGAGCGACTGTCCGAAGCAAATAGGGCCATCGCATCGGCACTTAACAGAATCGCAGAGGGTCTTAGAATGTTATCAGAGCGGAGGTAATTTTCAAATAAATGATGTATTAAAGATTGTACAGTGATTTTATTTTATTGAAAATTGCGTGCGCGCAACAAACTATTTATTAGGTCTTGTCTACTTGACTGGTCAATTACAATATCTCTTTGAGAGCCTGGTGTAGCGTGGCGTGCTCGAGATCGTGCAGCGGCGCGAAAGCTTGCCTTCCTCATCATCGCGCTGGTCCATGGCAAGGAAACCTTAAATACTTCTCATAATACTAGGAGGACATAGGGTTTCAACTATCTCATGAATGCATCGAGATGTTGATGGTTGAGATAAAAAGGTATTTACTTATATCTCTGACTAGTATTCTCTGGTAACTTCCGCTAGCTAAAAACGATAGCCTACCTACGCAGCAACTGAAAAATTAAATAAAAATCACGGCCAAGGACCTAGATAAATTAGGTAGGTACTTGTCGGGGCGGTTCCGGCTTAGGAATAGGACCCCTCCATTTCCGAGGATCGGAGTCTTAAAGGGCGACTTAAATTTACCAGGAATGGGCAGCAGGCGGCATCCGCCTGAGTAACACTGCGTTTTTCAATCCACCTGCCGAACGTAATGATGATTATGGAAAAACCTTCCAGTCTTGGAGGAGGCTGAAAGGTTTTACCATACATTACCACTCAACTTTGTAAAATAAGTACCTAAATAAAGAGTAGATAGGTACATAGGTATATTAGATAGATAGATAGATAGATATATCATTTATTCATAAAGAAAAAACATTACATAGGTTGGTTAGTAATGCCTTAAAGCCTATGTTAGGTTTGTCTAGGCAAAGAGTTCTCATCTATTTTACTTAGGAATTCTTATTACTATTGTTGGTTAACATTGTAATTTAACTTGCCTAAATATACATTGTAGGCAAATCGCTTACCTAAGTATAAAATATCCTAGCTCTTATATAAACCATCTACAATGATAGCAGTCTTTAGCATGCATGCATTCACTTATCAACGACCGGAATGTTGCTACAGGTTCATTCATCCAGCGTGAAGCTCGCCGCTTATCGCCGCTTATGACCAACTACAGGGTACTCCAAATCAAGTAAAAAATATTTTATTAAGATAGTTTTAATGTTTTTTTTATTTATCTTATTTTTAACATATAACGGTAATTCATTAATGAGATGGGGAATTAGATATTGGAAAGTTCTTTGGCCGTAGGTGTTATTAAATCGAGGTATTGTTAGCATGTTGTGCGTGATACTCCTAGTGGTGATCGTGTGATTTATTAGAGTTTGGACGTCTGTGCGGAAGTATTGTTCGATAAGTAGGTATTATGTAAACTTATCTTAACTTATCTTACCTACTTACCTTTACTTTCGTCGAAAGGCGTCCACGTGGTCTGCGAGAACTTGTAACAAGTGTTTATTTCTAAAGCAAATTTTCAATCAACTCTTGTGATAATCGATTCAATGATACATAATTTTCATTTTTGTTGAATATTTTTATTAAATTTCTTCTCAAATTTTAAATTCAGCGTCTGCTAGTCTGGTAGCTCATGAGATTGTCTTAATAAACTAATAGGTAAAAATAAAAGAATAACTGAGACACAATTCGTGTAGTGCTTACCCTAAAAACTAGATAACCAATTAGATCGCTCCTTTGTGAGTTTCTTACCATTGCATTGTAGGTCTCAGGTTAGGTTATGTTAGGTAGAAGTACTCTTATTTCCGCATTTAGACTCGTATTTGGTCCATTATGCGTCTCATTTGCTAGCATAGCTAGCCTAACTCCGTCCAGAAGCGCAGAATCTTCCTGGGATCTTCACAGGCTTCGCGGAGTGACCTCGGCAAGTTGAGGATTTCTGTTCGTTGTGTTGTTACTCCCTCGCATTCCAGGACTACGTGGGCAGCTGATTCGTCGTCGCTGAGGCATACTCTGTAATGAGGGCTATCTGTCGCTCCGATGGTAAATAGATGTTTGTTTAGTGGGCAGTGTCCTGTTAGTGTTCCTACCAGGATACGCAGGTCCATTCTGTTTAGGTTTAGAGGTGTTTTGTCAGCCTCGATGATGTTGGTGGAAGAGCCGCTCTGGCTTGTCTGCATTCTAGAAGGCATATGTCCATCGTTCGTTATGCATCTCTCTAGTTGAGCCTAGTCCATGTCTGGACTAGCGAGAATGGTAGCGGTAGGAAAGGTGTTGGACCTTCTGTGGTAGTATCCGATCCCCTCCGTGCCAATTCATCGGCGGCGTCGTTACCTATAGATCCGCTATGTCCTTAAATGTTAGGATGATCCTATTCTTAGTGGATGTAGGTCTCACAAATTCATAGAATTAGTAAGAGCGCTTTTCTCTCATCGGGTTTTTTCAGTATTAAACATCAGTAATTATCTACTATGCAGTCAATTGAATTACCCAATCCTTCCAAAGTGATCGATGGAAGTCCTTGAAACGAGCTCTATATCAATCTTTTTTGAAACAAATGCTACGGTGGTGACGACGATATTAATATTGATAGCTCGACCTTCACTAATTTGGTATTCTACTAAATATTTCGTGAAAATCTCTACGACTTATATAGCGTCGTAATAGAATTACATGGTAAGTGTGGCCATATAGAACATCATTTGAACGGTACGGACAGACGGTGTGGCGGACGTAATATTTTTGGAACTCTGCACCCATAATTAAGGGGTTTTAGGTGTCTTATATTTAAAATTATTACTGTAATTGCGTAAAAGTGTATTTACATCGCCGCCAAACACTTAAAACGCAACCAAACGACAAATTTAAAAACCTTCGTGTGTGGCAGCCATTACATAAGGACTAATTAACTAGCTCTATGGGCCTTACATGACACAGACAAGACGTCAATAAGCTAATGCTGTCAAAGGCGAATCAACGTCTTAAAAATAAATATTTTCATAACGGATTTGCGATTGAATAGCATACAAATAATATCAGATAAAGATGTTACTCAACAAATTAAGACCCTCTATTATATACCTTGAGTGCCACAAAGCATTGGCGCTCGGCTAAGAACAAGGAAATCTTTCAAAAGGTCTGCCAGCATTGTACGTGGTATAGGCCCACAACAGGCCCATATCTTCTCCAAAAATATGAGCCAAGCAAGAGTGGAGACTGGTAAGAACGGCAATAACCTTTTTTATGTACTTTACATCCATACCTTCGCAAAACTATCATTATATAAGCATAAATTTAATCTACCGTTTCTTTTTGCAGTTCTAAGAAAGGTCGCGAGAAGTCGACTCATGTGCCAACAGTAGACTTCTACGATTATGATATTTATGAGATATCCACTAATACAAGCAAGAAACTGCAGCGGTTGCATGAGGCACAAACTCGTTATTTGAAGAAAGGCGAGTTTTTAGATGATGATGAAGATAGTTTTACCTAAGATGTGTTACTTAAATGTTATGTGAAAGAAGAACTTTATTGTATATTGATATTTTGAGGATTGAGTTGTATCTTTATGTGAATTAAATACAGTAAGAGTATTTTTTACTTGCATTTATACAATGACTTTGAGTATCGCTGTTAAAATAAAAATAGCCTTTATTAAGCTGCCTTTTTACAGTGAATAAGAATAGGTATTATTGTGCCCCCTAGAGCTCATGTTTAAAATGTAGGAACCTGCTAATAGTTTATCATAAAATCTACTTATCTTACAATATAGACACAGTAAATAATGTTAAACGGTCTATTTATTTAATCAGTAGGTATTACCAATCGTAATTTATCTATAAATCATGGTGGAGCATGTTGGTTGACACAAGGCCTCCTTCAGTTTTAGAGGATATCCCTCAGTAGGCTTATCTATCCATCGTGTGCTTCTGGAGAAAGGCTAGTTCCAGTCGTTTACTCTCCGCTCTATTCCTGGCTAATCTTCTTCTGTGAGACATTGTGTAGAGCACTCTGGCCAACCAACGTATGGTAGGATCATGTGGCGAGAAACGCCAGTGCAGTCAATATCTGCAAAATTATTAGTTTTTATTTGTAGGTACTACCTAGTTACATAACATCAACATTAAAAAAACTAATGATGGAGGGAATATAATCAACAAATTGTTTGATAAACTAACCTTGGTCACTAAAGAAATCCCATCACTACGGCGGTTTTGGCGTTCGGCAAGGCGATGATCGGTTATTAATTTTTGTGAGCGCACTATGCGTCTTTTACATAAAAACCTAATTTTTGTAACTTTGTCTTCTTGCGAATTGATTAAGAATCACTACGAAAATACCCCAAAAAGCTATCTTTGCTCAATCTCTAACCATAAACTAAATTACAATTGTAATAGCTGTCAGAAAATTAGTAGAATACCAATATTTGCTCTGAATCCCCAGCGATTACAAGGTCATTGCCGAGTGGAATACGAAAATTTGTAATAATCTTTACCAACAAAGCTATACTCGGACTCCAACTTAAACTTTTTTGTCTCTGTCATTTAAGGCCTACCACACACATTTTATTTTTTTATATTTTTATTTTCTTGCGTTTTAAGTAATGGAGAACGATGTAAATAGACTTTTAGGCCATTAAAGTAATCATTTTAAATATTAGAGATACCTAAAACCTCCAATAATTATGAGTGCAGAGTTTCAAAATTATTTTGGTCGGCAGTCCGTCTGTCCAACCACGTTTGGAGATCATTTTATGATTTATATGGCCACACTGCTATTATGACGATATTATGAACCTAGATATTGTGATGAATTTGATAGTAGAATACCAAATAAATTAAAGTCAAGGGACCGATCTTACCATTATGGTACAATTGTAGCATTTGTTTTGAATTTAGTGGAATTGGGCCCCAGTTGTTAGGAGCGCGGCGAAATAAAAGTAAAGGCTAACTATTCATTTTCATGAAATTATGAATGTAAACATTCATGGTCTTCCTTTTATGGATGTCGTTTTTGAAGAAAAAAAAAATTACCTACGGGTGTTTAATTTTTACAATTTCACAGGTTCGATTCCCGGTTCAGGCAGGCGATTATTCAAAAATCTTTGAATGCAGTTTTAATTGTTTTTAAAATCAAAATGAAGACTTCATTTTGTAAATGTTGCAATTGTTCTTCCAGTAAAATGTTCTATCTATAATATTTAAGACACTTCCCCTCCTTCCCCACGTGGCATGGCCGTGGGACGCCCTGCATAATAGTTTGCTTTTTTTATATGATGTTTGTCATCAATTAGTAACTGACTCAGCGTACAACATCTACATCAAAGTATACACCTCTAACCAAACTATTGCTACAACATTTGCTGAACAATGAGGGCGCGGCGCTGATACTTCTATTTACTGATAAGATAACGCAGTTGCGTTACTCCTTAGTGCAGTTGTGAGTGAGTCAGCTGCGCGTGGCTGCGACGCACTGGCCTGCGACCGGGGGCAGCGCCTCCCCGGACACCGCTGCACCGCGGTGCCGGGGACTCCGTGCAACACGAACCATGCATCACTCAACTAGTATACAAACAAACTAATAAACTACCAAACAAGCGATAAACCTTACCTAAATACCTACAATCCTCTCGCAACTCTATATTTTAATATTATTTATTTGGAACATACTTATTTCTATACTTATACATGGGACACATATAAGCCGCAAAGTTTCCACCATTTTAACTTTAAACAACTGCTGCAATAACATCTGATTATTCGTAAGATGACTAACTAGTAAATGATAATTATAATCTTGTCAAATAGTTATTTCTCTGAAGTGACGTTGAGGAGAGATTCAATCATTGATTAGTTTATGATAGAAGAGAGATGATCGCCGCCTTCTCCTGCCTCGTGTCACCTGGAGGAGACGGACACCGGACCGGCACTCTCAGCAGTTGCGCACGCTTATGTAGTTCTGAGAGGTTTGTAAGTAAGCATAACAGCAGTTTGTTATAAGTCAGCGAAGCGAGCAAACCAACAAGCGCCCGCTTCTAACGTGAAGCACCGTCCAGAAGGAGTCAGCACATGAAGCGACCGAGAATAAAGAAACACCCAGCGTCCAACTTGTACTTTTTTGAGTTAATATAGGTAACATTTAAAAAATGCTTATATTCAAAAAATATAAGCAGAAATGAATAGGTATGGCAAATACTTAAGTAGTGTAGTGCACTGACCGTCCCTCAGGTCTCCGCCCTCCACCTCCGCCACGCCGCTGATGAGGGAGTCCAGTCCTTCGTTCTCGGAGCGACTCTTGCCGTCCTTGGAGCGCCAGCCGCCGCGCGAGTAGTTGGTGAGGTTAGCACTCGGGTCCGACAGGCGGCGCTGAAAGACAATTTGTAAAAAACAAAGGGTTTATTTTCAGACTTCAGGTTACTTACTATTCTGTCAAGAAAATACCGGAAAAAAAAACAAAAATACACAAAATGTTTGTTATTTATCCAAATTTGTTTTATCACCTTCAAAGTATGCTCCTTCAGAAGCGATACACTTACGCCAACGAATAATCCAATCATCAAAACATTTTTTATTTATTTATTTATTTAATTTATTTATTTAATTTATTGGAAAACCAACGGCTTAAACTAACTTGATCAAATTACGTACTAACAGAGAGCCAATTAAAGATTTTCACGTATAGTGACAATTTAACTAATCAAATATGAACTTAGTAGAAAACAGCTCGAACGACAATGACGTGGAACAAAAAGGATAAGCAATGAACTATGTACATAAAATGTATGTAAACCTAAGTACCTTCGTTACTATTAAAGAAAATTCTGGTCAGTCGCTGTCTGGCTGAATTGATGCTCGTACAGAATAGATCTAGGTCTAAATCAGTCTGCCTGCAAAGCTTATTAAAAAGATCGCTTGTACGCCATAAAAATGAATTTTGTCTATAGTTTGTGCCGGCAATAGGAATCGAAATGCTAGGACTAAATTGGGTGATTTTGGACGGGGCATAAATGTCTATTTTACTGAGAAGCTCAGGACAATCTAGTATATTGGAAGATATTTTGAGCAGGAAAGAGATATCAGCAATTTCACGCCTTTTTGAAAGAGGAAGAAAGTGAAACTTCTTACAGAGTGCATCATAACCGAAGGACTTATACGGAATTTTTAACCGAAAGCAGAGACGCTGACGTTTTAAACGCTGTTTCCGGAATTGAGTTCAGTTCTCGCCGTGAATTTTCCTTTATGTCTTCTACCGATTGAAAACGGGTGCCACGAAGTGGTAATTTGAGAGTTTAGTCAAAAATTCGGTCATAATGGTGGTGCAAAATCCAAGAATTTTCGTTCCACAAATCTGGCCTTGTTCGTCAAATTTGCTCTCTTAAACGCCACATAACGCTCAAATAATATTCTTTATTTACCGTTTGACCTTCCGGCAATCTCTCGCACAGTTTAATGAGGGTTTTCAGTCACTTTTTGCTTCACTTTTGCGATGTTACCTTCAGTTGCGGACGTTGATGGCCTACCAGAGCGAGGCAAATCTTCCATCACATCTCGACCGCTTTTGAACGCTTTGTACCACTCATAAGCGCGTGTTTTTGATTCATTGTAAGCCTTCTGTAACATTTTCAGTGACTCCGAACACGAAATTCCATTGGCGATGCAAAATTTAAGACAAACTCTTTGATCGATGTTTTTGTCCATTATGAAATTCGCGATACACACTAAATATGATATAACTAAAAACAGCACTGTATTTAATATAAATAACAGATGCAACTCAAACTCCGCGCCAAAATGGAAAACAGTTGTATCAATCTAATAACATCTAAAAAAAAATTTAATTTGGAACCATAAACAAATCATCCATTCCCGATACTTTTTTAACTGAATGTACGCTTATAGCTAAAGCGCACTTACCCCGAATAATCAAACGTGACCGACGTGAGTATTCGGGCGTCAGTTCCCTTTATATCCGAGGATTCTACTTTCTGGTGCAGGTAGGTATGTTCTTTGTGTATTTTGTTCACCGATTTCTCATCCATCAATTATGGACCGATTTTAATGATTCTTTTGCTATATTATAAATAGAGAATCCTATTAAAGTTGTATTAACGAGAGACTAGTATTTGTTTGGCGGAATTTATATAATAGAGTATAATCTATACTAATATTATAAAGAGGAAAGGTTTGATTTTTTGTTTGTTTGTTTGTTTGTATGAATTGAATAGGCTCCGAAACTACTGGACCGATTTGAAAAATTCTTTCACCGTTAGGAAGCTTACTTTTCAGGGAGTGACATAGGCTATATTTTATCCCGGAATTCCCACGGGAACGGGAACTACGCGGGTGAAACCGCGAGGCGATCGTCTAGTGTACAATAAGGAAATTGAGGTCGCTTTTAAGTGTTTTTAAACGTTCACCCGAAAGCAGGACCATGATTTTTGCGTTTGAATTTCAACAAACCACGCTTGTTTCTTCCATTGCTGTTACTAACACCGGTCACGCAACCACATCAAGTGCTGTGATTTCTCAGAATAACAACTCGATAGGTCATTCAAATTAAATCGTCCATACACTAATAACTGAGATAAGTACTTAACTTTATAGTAACCCTATTTAACCTGTTATACATTTTTATTATTTGTAATCAGTCTGTAGGAAACAAATCAAGCTCTTTTTATTTTTATATAATGTCGTTAACATTCTTAAAATGGATGGTGTAAGTAGCGACCTCTTATGTTCATTAAAAATAATGAGCCCAAACGTTTCGGGTGCGCCGCCCCGCGCCCCGCGCGCCGCGCCGCGTCAGTCAGGGAAGTCTCGCTGATGTTTCGTTATATGGCAGCACCGGTAGGGTTTAACTCGGTCAATATTTAACCCTTAATAGGGCATGGGTGTATATCTTCCCACAAGATATTTCGGGTTCTAATTGTTCAATAGGCCGCCTATTCCCACAAAATGTCAATGTCATCTGATCTTTGAATATTTTAGTCTATGGTTCATACTAATAATCGAATGATCGACGGAACGCACCAAAAAAAAAGTGTCAAAGTCAAAGTGACTGCAATTTTTGATCAGACAACTGGTTTTGAAGCGATTTTGTGCAAGTTTTGGTAATAATGTCGAGGAAAAATCTGGTAATGACTTAGTTTTGTATTTTTTCATTAGATTATGAATTAGTTTACCTAATTGTGTCCACTTTTAGTCAAAAATACAAAAACTGACGGAATATTCTGTGATCAAATTGTGTGGGCAATATTTAATAATAGAGAAATAGAGGAGTTTACAATAAGTACCAACTCGAGAAGCAACTAGAACGCATAGTGTCCTGTAGTTGGTGTAGTTGTGCGCCCTCGCTGGCGGTGCCTGCGCGCGGCGAGGCAGTGAGGGTGCTATGCCACCCACCTGGTTGCGGTACATGAAGATCTCGTCGGGATCCTCCTCCCAGTCGTCCCACAGGTCGGTGGCGGGCTCGGAGGCCGGCGTGTCCAGCCCGGAGCCCCGCGGCCGCGACACGGCCATCTCCGCGTGGCCCTTGCCCCCCGGGCCCTTCATGCGCACGAACTCGCAGCGCGCGCCGCAGCCGCCGCCGCCGAGCAGGCCGAAAGACATGCGCTGCGCCACCTTCGTCGACAGGGACGTTTGCTGGAAGCAACAATACAACTGTTCAAGTTAATGTATTCAACCATATTATAAGATAAACATGTGATCACCAGTAGAAGCGGCGGGCTCGCCTCCCGCCGCACGGACCCCGAGACCCGACACCCAGTGTAACCATAGCAAGGAACTAATCAGGTGCTCACATTTTCCGATAAGTAATCAATGATGCCGCTCCGGCCTGCATTGGCGATAAATTTAAATGAGAACAATTTAAAATTGAGAATCGATTGGTCCTATACCCAAAGGCGCTCATTACTCATAGAGTGAGGACGAGGTACAAACTCATCAGAACCGAAACAAATAAATACTGGCTGTTAAAGCTGGAATATTCATCATCATCATCATCAGCCTATTTAGTCCACTGCTGGACATAGACCTCCCCTAATGAGCGCCACAGCGCCCTATCTTCAGCTTGCCGCATCCAGCATCTGCCTGCAGTATTTTGCAGATCGTCATCCCACCTGGCCGGAGGGCGTCCTACACTACGTTTGCCGAGTCGTGGTCTCCACTCAAGAACATGTTTACCCCAGCGGTTGTCGGTTCTTCGCGAGATATGGCCGGCCCACTGCCACTTCAGCTTGCTAATTCTTTGTGCTATGTCGACAACTTTGGTTCTCTGTCGGATGTATTCGTTACGAATTCTATCCTTCAGAGAGACTCCGAGCATAGCTCTTTCCATAGCTCGCTGAGCGACTTTGAACTGGTGGACCAGCCCTACCGTGAGTGTCCACGTCTCAGCTCCGTAGGACATGACGGGTAGGACGCACTGATTGAAAACTTTAGTTTTCAAGCATTGCGGTATGGATGAAAGCTGGAATAATGATTACATTTTAAAAATCCTTAACGCCCAAACGCTGAGACTAATTAGTACATTCTTACAATTTAAACGACTCCGGAATGTTCAGTGTTCCATTTTGTGAAATGTTTACACACATACACTGTAATTTAGATTTGTTACAGTATGTCCATGTAGAGTAGATGAGGATAAATCGATGTCACTAACTAAATACCAAAATCCTCTCAGGCGCCATGTTGTGCTCCTGGCATCATTAACTCGATACATTTCAGGAAGTCGGTTGCGTGGCGACGGCGACGGCGAGGCAACTGTGCCAAGCTATTGAGACATTTGAGACTTCGAATCATTCTGATATGAGGATTAGCAATGAGCTGATACCGATACAATTCAGTAGATACTTTATGAAGGTACTTGACATTATCTGCTTTCCATCACATCATTTATTTATTAACAGGCATAAATGCTGATAAGTAAGATAGCGTATCTGTCGTGTTTATATACGGATACTTACAGGATATTTGTAAAAAATGCTTATAAGTACCTACTCCCTTACAAATAATTTAGTAAGAGGCATGTACCACAAAAATGTTACTCGTCCCAAACAAGAGGATTCATTTTGATCATAACAATAATCATAATCAATTTATTGCACGAAAAATGGTATTTTAGAGGTCTTAGGCTTAAAATTAGTTCACATAATTCACCGGTTAATTCGGCATGCAAAATAGACACAAAAATATAAATTTAATTTGATCTGAATAAAAAATACATGGAAATTATATTTGAAAAACTATTTTAAAAAAATTATTAATTTTAAAATGTCAGTGAATTTAATAATGACAATCTCGATAGTTAAGGAATTCAGATACAGTATAAAATGATTTGTCAATAAGCCACTTTTTTAACATAAATGCAAAAGTTTTGCAAGGTAATTTTTTGATATCTTTAGGTATCTTGTTGAAAATGCGTCCACACATCGCATGACAACTTTTTTGGTAAAGAGCAGTTCTGGGCGTTCTAGATAAAACAATTCTATCTGGATCCCTAACGGCCCTTTGGTAAATATCCCGTGCTTTCGTAAAGAGGTTTGTGTGTTCCTTAGCGAATTTATCAGCTTCAAGAATGTACATACTAGGCAAAGTTAGTACTTAACTTAAGATTTCGGAAAACAGGCCTGCACGATTCCCAGGGAGAGGGAGGTATTATTCCCACAATCGCACGAACATACTTATTTTGAGCTCTAAAGGCTCTGGTAACGTCGCGCGCTGGTAGCGTCGGTAAAATGACCCCAAAGGATCAACGTGGATGATTTCATTACCTATGCTTACATTCATGGTGATGGTGACATATGACATAAGTATTCAAACTACGATAGTGATTTTAATTAGATCCATGATCAGAATGGATATTATATTAAAGTATGTATTTAAAAACAATAGAGGAAAGTAATCAAATATGGAATACCGTTTTGTTTTTTAGGCATAAATGAAAGAAATATAAAAAATCAAAATCTTCTAATGGTAATTATAAACAACCATATACGTATTTGGTTTTTACATGGTAACAGTCTTGTATTATGATTATTAATTTATGAGTAAGTACTACAATTTCTCAAAAACAAAATCAACATTAAGGTATCTAATAATAGAATAGGTACCCCAAATATGGAACACCAGAAATACTATCAAAAATCAACCTTAACTCATATGATACTTCTTATGAACTTTGGTCAAATATAAAATTAGCTTCAATTATTTGCAAATATCACAAATCCAGGTGTCGAACTCTGGACCAGCGCAATCAATATGTGCCCAGAGCCCGCACATGTGACATTAGATGCAGGTGTCCATATTTGGCATTTCTAACGAATTTTAACTGATATTATTACATTTATACTTAATAAACTAAGCCTATAAAATTGCTCTAACACTTTCAAACAAACATGTATACAATACATAGAAGCAATAAACACAATACTTTTTGCAATCATCACATCACACTAACTAATCACACTTCATACTATCACACTAATAGGAAACGTTTTGAGGTTGTTTCTATCACATGGGAATTGATTTATGGGATAAAAAGTTGTGTTTGATTCCAGGGTTAGACTTGCCAGTATGCAAAATTTCAGCCTGATCCGTTCAGTAGTTTTGGCGTGAAGAGGTAACAACATCCATCCATCCATCCGTCTATCCATCCAAACTTTCACATTTATAATATTAGTGTGATACTTAATATTTACGTAACTTAGAAAGTTTTCTCTCAGGGACAAAACAAAACGCTCTCAGCACGGACAAAGGACTCGCTCGACTGATACCTACGTCGTCGACATCTATACGCGCGTATAGTGATTGAAAGAGATAGAAGATCACAGCTCCTTTAATTTGGAATATGTATTTGTTTGCGAGAAATGCCGGTATTCCAAATTAGGGATACTATTCCATATTTGGTTACTTTCCTCTGCCTACAGACTAGGTGCAAGTTGGCATCGGGCAAGCACACCCAGCACCCAAGCACATGTGCACTGCACGCGCCTTGAGCCGCGAGTGTCCTGCGTGAGTCCCAACCCAACCCCAACCCAGCACTCCCAACCACAATCAGGCGTTGAAAGAACCTTTGTAAAACATAAACAACTATTTTATGATTTTTCTGTAGAATGCTGTAGCATGTACAACACCATGCGCAGAAGCCGTGACCATTTCGGAGACCTTTTTTGGCCGCAGTCAACAAAATAAATTACTTTTCCGCTAGTTTTATTCCTTGTTTAAGGAAAAACGTATTAAAAACCGCAATATAAAATCATCTCGTGGTAACATGAAACAAACTACAATTAGGCATGAATAGATTCCATACTGTAGACTTCTTCAATGTCTCTTTCTTTCAGGAACAAACTCATATGAAAGAGCCGTTTCGATAGGCGTTTTGGTCTGAAAAGATTCGCATGGCGTTATGGTCCGCAAAATGTCCGCAGAGCTGGAGAAATATCTGAAACGGAGCAAAATGATCAGCTACGCTGGTCGCACTGAAAAAACAAACAAGTTGATTATTGCTTTAATGACGTTTTATGTTGCGTTCAAACGCAATGTGTTTTATAGAATAACACGATGCAATCCGTTCTGTTCTGTTACACTCAAAAACTTCAACTTTAACGTTTAGTACCTACAGTTAAGTGAACATTAAAATAAAAACTTGAAAACCCAAATAAAGTATTTTGGCGTAGGTACTTTATTGTGCTCATAAAGTATAAAGTACGTAAGCCCGAATATAGTATAATACTTTATTATAAAGTACGGGTGGCAACCTTAATCAATCATAGTAACAAAAAATAATTTTTAACAGGATTTATCGTGAATAGTGCTTGGATAAGTTAATAAATGATAAGTCCTCACAACACAATGTCCTTAAATGGAAAATGGCGGTCGAATTACACCTACCTACACAAGCCAGATAGGTCGGTTTGTGGCTGTGGGTTTACAACAGATAAGAGGGCCGGCAACAAGTAGGTACGCTCAGTACAAGCTTAAATACAGCTTGCAAAAAAGATCACGGACGTCGCGCGATTATTAGTGCTTGACTAATGCTACGGCCATACTATCTCGATAACGCGAAGATTTGCGCTGTTGCGAAAAGTCTGGCCAAGAAGTTCGTCCTATCGCGAAGCATCATCGCGACAACAGATGCCCTTCGCGACGCTGTCGGTAAACTGCCCGACATCAAAGGGTTTTGCCGCGACAAAAGTTCGTGCGGTTGGCTACACTTCGCGCGCGCTTTGTTGACAGCGAGACGCCGAGCGGTGTGCACGTATTGTGGCTGTGTATTTGTGTAATTATTTAACCTACGGAGTGACCTATGAAGTGGACAAATGATCGAATTTTGGGATTTATCAAAAAGAACCCAATCACAAAAAAAACTTATGAAAATTATGACGCCGTGAGCGCAACCGCCGCTTCTATTTTTTCCGTAAAATGAAGTATCGCGATGTTCTAGATTATCGTGACGTTGCGAAGTTTTTCTCCAATATGGCAAAACACTTCGTCGTAGAACGAACACGAAGTTTTATTGCGACAACGGAAGACGAATCTTCGCTTTGTAATGTGGCCTTAACATAACTACTTATATCATATCTACTTACCTTCAACATTGAAGCAAGGAAGGGAAGGCAAACCACTAAATCTTACCGTTTCAAAGTTTTAAACATTATTAGACGCGGAAATGACTAAAAGTTTCATGAAGGTCGCATCTATCTATCAAACCTTGTGCGAATCATAGAACTAGTCTGACGACTAGTGGGCGGACTGGGACTGGTTGTGTTGTGCTTAGACGTGTGCGCCGACGTTAAAATGATCGGCGGCGGCGCGCCGGCCTGAAATCGGCGGCGGCGGCGTGATTTCGGCGTGAAATCGGCGCGTAGGTATAAGTAATAAATAAATAATGCTGGACAATTCACACAGCATTATCTAGCCCCAAGCTAAGCAGAGCTTGTGTTATGTTATGGGTACTATACTAGATAACTGATATAGGTACATTATTATAATTTTCGAGTACATTAGGAGGTGCATTTCGAAAATTCGAAGTTTCGTAAATTCGAAGTTCATAGCCTTTTTGGCCATTTTTTAAGTTCGTTGGTGGCCACAAATTCGAACTCTCTAATTTTTTTGTTTCGATTATTTACCCACGCATACAAGGCACCTTACGCAGTCGCGGAACGCACGCGTTCTATGAAAGAGTGAAATGCGACCAGTGTTGAAGCTGAGAGAGTTTTCTCAGCGGCTGACTACATTTGTAACCGCCCGAGGAGCACTCTCAGCGGCAAAACGCTGGATGCCCTAACTTTTTTAGGGGTTTATTATCAACTAACGTAAAATGTAATACATTTAAATAAGTAAATGGGAGTCAGAACACTGGTACTTTATTGGATCCCGTAACTTTCCGTATCGCAACAAGTCTTCGGTTGGGTGCAAGAAGATGTTGCGCGCCTCATCAATGCCAATGCCAGTGCGGTATTGCTGTCGTGTGCAGCTTGATCATCACGGATTATCGTGTACTAGGGCCGCCGGTCGGATATCTCGCCATGCCAGCCGGCGACATCATCCGGCGAGTCTTTGTCATCGCTAACGTACCAGCTATTCTCAAACCGAATGGTCTGTTGCGTGACGTTGGTAAGAGGCCCGACGGTATGACACTCATCCCATGGGAGTTGGGGAGGCCCATCGTGTGGGACGCTACATGCGTCGACACACTAGCGCCTTCCCATGTTCCGAGGACATCCGTGAGGGCAGGTGCGGGGGAAGATTTGGCCGAGGATCTCAAGAGGCGCAAACATGCAGGTCTCGACAGAGCCTACACATTTACTCCCCTTGGATTCGAGACCTCTGGTTCTTCTGGTTTCACGTGACCCGAGAGCTGGTGAGTATCTGGCGCAGTGCATCAGCATAGGCATACAGTGGGGCAATGCAGCCAGCCTCTTGGGGACGCTTCCGACTGGTATTGATATGGATCATTTGAGCTACCTCTAGGCCAAGCACGGAGATTATTATCTAGGGTAGAATAGACATTATCGACTTCGCATCGTCATACATTGCGTACATTATAGAAGTAAAAGGATTGACTTTCAAACCATTTACGCATTCGTTGACAAAAGTGACGTAATTTTTCTCTATTCTACCCTAGACAACAATCCCCGTATCAATCCAATCAATCCCTGCAGTAGATTGTTTGCAACAGTCTGTAGTTATCTCATTTGTTTCAATTGTAATTATCATGATCTGTGATAATTACAACAACGTAAAATTATAGAAGTAGGTTAACCAGTTCTCTGCCAGGCTTCAGCGATACGACTCGGACGGGCGCTCGTTGCATACGTGCAGTGCAAGCGCGTCGTCGGTGACACTTAATGTGTGTAGGTAATCAAAGTATTTTCGTATGTTTTGGATTAGGTAAATCACTTTTCCGATTCTAACTCTATGTATAAAGGGACAGGAGAATAAAAGTTACATTTTCTGTCTTAACTTCGAACTTTCGAAATTGAGCTTCCGAATTTAGAAAGCCAATTACGAAATTGAAAAATATTTAAAACCCTGACGTTTCGTACCCCTTACAGTGTGTCCTTGTGCCTTTGTGGTAACTTCGAAAGGTTTTGAAAATAATTAAATGCAATTTTTGCAATATAAATTTAGTCTGAATCTTTCTAGTGGAATTTTCTTGATATCTGATAAAGTTTATTTTCCTACAGTGTCCTCTGCAAGTTTATATCGGCACCTGCACGGAATTAGAAAATAAATATTAAGTTCTAATAATTTCTGATTAATCGTCCTAATTTCTAATTCCGTGGGCACCTGTATCTGTCTGAATCAGCGGCGACGTTTGATACCGTTCAGTTCGCGGTGCCCTTTGACATCGCGGCACCCTTTGACATCGTGGCGCGGCGCGGTTTCTTCTTTGACTACAACTTGGTTGTAGGTAGCAGGTGTCAGACAATGTAATAATCAATCAAATAAGGGAGTTTTCAAAGCGTCTAAAAGAATACGTTCCACGCCGATTTCACGCCGATTGGCCGATCGGCGGCGGCGGCGTGGAAAATTTGCCGGCGGCGGCGGCGGGTCGGCGCGGCGCACACGTCTAGTTGTGCTACGTACTGCGTAAGGTATTTAGCCGATGCTAATAGGCGGCGGCGCGGCGGCGGCGGCGGTGATGAACGGCTCTAATCCGGTTAGCACAATGCTGACAGGGTGCGAGTGACCCGCGCGGCCGCGCGTGTGCATGTGCACCACAGCCTAGCCGGTGATGCGATGGTTAGCTGTGCTGGGGGCTGGGACACATCCACATGCCTGCACCGACACCGAGTTGGGATCATATACCTAGATGCACCGGAGGAGACGGGGCGGGATACGGCCGCGGCGGCGGGGAGCGACGCGCGCGCATGTTGCAGATACGCTTACCTAACCCGACTCGCCGCCCGCACCGCCCGCGCCGGCCGGATGAAGCCGTGCCGAGCAATACTTACTGATACTGTAGCTTTATCAGCATCAGCATGTTATCAGCTAAACTGGTTTCATGTTTCAAACCAATGCTCTGTTACATATTTCCAGCTAGAGAATTTACAATGCTAATTAATTTTGAACAATGTGAATATTGAAGTATTATAAAAACCCTGAATATTTTTGTTGATTAACAGTACGTACAATATTGTACTGCGGGAATTTGAAACAAACAGGAAATCAAGTAATAACAAAATTCCTTGCAAATCGTAGTTTGTCAGTGGGAAAATACGTTTACCCTATCCACAAGGTAGCGTACGAGTACGACCCCCGGAGCCCCACTAGGTACCTACTCGTATGCTCGCTCGTGATGCACGCAGGCTACGCTGTTCGACGTGGACGTGTCCAGAAGTCAGTAACGAGTGTCCATCGATTCGTTCGCGGATGACCCCGGAGACGGCGGGGCGGGGCGGGGCGGGGCGCGCGGGGCTCAGCAACAAGTATCAGAGTGCCGCCGGCGGCGCCGCGCCGCCCCGCTCCGGCGGCGCCCTAACACATTATCCTGAACTGTGCGGCTTCAAGCTAGCTCAAGGCTAGGTAAAGTACAACTGTAGGTAACCAACGCGCTCATAAACACTACCCACTACCATTCCGAATATCTAGATGATATCTCTAAATCTGATGTCATCGCTATTTTTGGTTGACTATAGTGATACCTACTCATTAGGTACCTATACCCATCGGTGAAGCGTAGCTATCGGTAGTATTCTAATAGGTAGTGTTGGCGTCTCCCGCGGCAAGCTCGCGAACTGCGGAACTGCGGAAGGTAGTTAACGGAACCCACGTTAAATAAAATAATTTATCAGATAAACACAAATTTCCAATTGGCGATCGCCTACATGTTCAGCATACCTACAGAATTACTCGACTCCTGTAAATAAAGAAACATAATCAGAGTACAAAATGGCCAAGTGTTCTTAGTCAGGTCAGGGCGCAAACGGACCGAATGAGCAGCGCGCTCGGTGAATATTGAATAGAAGGCCCTAGGCCGAGGCGGAGGCGCATGTTCGCGGACGCGGTGCCTATGTAAGTACAACAAGGCAGGGTAGCTTGATGTTTTACAGAAAACGTGACTTTTGTTGTCTTTAATTACAACGATAACTACAGGTTTAGTATCACATTATCCTGTCTAAACCATTACGAAAGTAAACTAAGCAACCTAACGTTCATTTTGCTAGTTCGGTTTTAACCCGTCGCGTATATCGACCTTTAAGAACTACACGCGCGATACGCGCCGGCAATAATGTGCAGCGAGGCGCGCGTGGGCGCGGTGACGTCACGCGCCTCCCCTACGTCAACCCTATAAAAAACCTCGGGTGACAAACTCCTTACAAGTCCTTAAAACTCGGAGCCCTGCTCAGTGCAGTGGCGACGAGACGAGATAGTCAGTCAGTTTCGACATGTGCTGTGCATCTTGCATGATATGAAACCTCGCAGACCACTGTCGCGTCACAGACGAACCGCTGCATCCAGTGTTTAGACAAAAGACACTTGGCCTCGTTTCGTGAAACGAGGAAGGTTATTGTTAACAGCATACAGTAGGATAGGACAGCGAACAGCATAGCTCAGTTCAGTGATGGTAATTATTTAATAGGCAAGCATGCGAATGCCAGTCTAAGGCTATAAAAATATTTAATGGCTGTAGTTTGATTAGGCACTCAATAAAATTGATAGTGGGTATTAGCTGCAACTGCAATAGTCCCACAAACAAACCCAGCTGGAGGCTTCACCGTGTCCTTGCTGTGACAATCTTGTTGTGACCTGATGAAATAATTAAATTTTAATTATTCCAATGACGTCACAACAAGATTAATCAACTTCTACTAAATATGCTTCAGCAAACAGACAACCACCGTGAACAAGTCTATCATTCATTCATTACCAAACACTAGACCTCATACACCCTCTGAATATTCACAGAGTTTAAGAACGTGTGCGTGACTGCTATGTCACGAGCTATGTGAACGGCAATCGTCGTACACTTGTGTCCATGTGAAACCTGTTTGAAACACAAACATTAATTCGGCTGATATCCTCAATCACGTGTAGCTATGAGCTATCGACTATAAAAATATCAAATAAGTTTCAAAGTGCTTTATTTCCTTTAGACCTTACAGAACTCTTGGAGACGTCACAAAATTCTAATTACTTAAGTAAAACTAGGGATCACTTTATTACTGTGTGAATTTTCCAGCATTATTTATTTATTATTTACTTTATTTTTTTGTTCACTTCAATCTTTAAAGAAGCGAACAAGAAACCTTTACCTTGTTAGGTTTCGAGTTGGAGCAAAACCAGTCCCAAACTTTTTTGTTTAAAAAGCTTTTAAAAAAATCTTTCCAACAACGTGTGTTCCGTGGCTATCTAAAAAGTCTAAGAAGGTTTACCTACTACAAAATAGGTATTTTGCAGTAAGCCTTCTTTCTTAGCCTTTTTAGATAGCCACGGAACACAAGTTCAACGGTAAGGGAAAGCTGTTGGAGGGTTGATGTGGGTCAATCAATGAGCGCCGAGTCAGCATCTCTCGCTCGAGCCGCGAGAGGAGGCGCCGGCCGCCTGCCGCCGGGTGTGGTGTAGTGTCGGCAGGGGCAGGCAGGGTGTGGGCAGGGGCAAGGTCGCAGGACCCGCCAGCGCAGCGCAGCGCAGCGCCCAGCGTTGCCATTTGGCAACTTTGGTTGCCATTTTGGCAACATTTGACCCTTCGTGGCAACCAAATGGCAACCAAGCTCAAATGGCAACTTTTCGACTTGTCGCGCGATCATCAGTAAGAAAATATCGAATATCTTTCGCAGATAAACTGAACGCATCGAATTGAACTAAATCAAAATCTTGAACGCATTTTTATTCCCAAAAATGAAAACAATAGGTACATAATTAGTAGACAAACAAATTGTACCCGTATTTTGGTGAAGCTAGAAATAAAAGTAATTTTATGTAAACTCTAAAATAAAAATGGATGTGTGTGTCTATCTGTGTGCAGCATATACGTATGTATATTTATTGGTCTGTGGTGTGCAGTGCAGTATGCACTGTGGCAGTGCAGTGCAAAGGAAAGGAAGTTTTTTCGTGAGTTTTAATGTTACGGCCACACTATCGCGATAACGCGAAGTTTTGCGCTGTCGCGACCAGTCTGGCCAAGAATTTCGTCCTGTCGCGAAGCATCATCGCGATAACAAATGCCCTTCGCGACGTTGTCGGTAAACTGCCGGACATCAAAGGGTTTTGTCGCGACAAAAGTTCGTGCGGTTGGCTACACTTCGCGCGCGCTTTGTTGACAGCGAGACGCCGCGCGCCGCCGAGCGGTGTGCACGTAGGTATTGTTGCTGATTTGTGTTATTATTATTATTAACCTATGGAGTGGACAAATGATCGAATTTTGTAATTTATCAAAAATTACGAAGTTGAGCCTGTTTTGTGGAATCCTGAAGAACCTAATCCATTTTTTCCGTAAAATGAATTATCGTGACATTTTAGATTATCGCGACGTTGCGAAGTTTTTTCCAATGTGGCCAAACACTTCGTCGTAGAACGAACACGAAGTTTTGCCGCGACAACGCGAAGACGAATCTTCGCCTTGTAATGTGGCCAAAGTATAGTGCTTTTGTTTTTAAATCTACTGGAAAGTTCTCTTTTTATTGTTTTAATCGAAGAAACTACATAAAGATCTATTTGATAAATCAATTTTACTGATTGAATCATCATTCATTCATTATTCCTTATCAGCCCTTCCCAGCTTTTTGGGTAGGAATAAGACGTTGCTCATAATTACATAATGCATGCATGAAATCGACGAAAGGTACCTACCTAAGTAGGTACCTAATTTTGGCTGCTTAGTGTTTTTGTTTTGTCTTCGAGTTTCAGATTTTGTCTAAAACAATGTAAATTTCAGCCTATGTTTTTTTAATACAACTAGGTACTTACTAAATTAATATTAATGAAATTCAGTATCATTACTTTGTATTCAGAATTTATTCGTCTACACTAAAACTCCTGTCAGTTTTGCCGCGCATTTCGCGCGCGGCGCGAGTGTCAAGCAAGACTCAACAAGCGCGATCTGTGTTCGGTGTACACGTCTACACTACAGTAGGTTCGAGAACAGCTCCATTTCAGTTTTACTTATTATATATTTCGAAAAACAAAAAATGCTCTAATAAAACTAGGCAAATGGTAGGTCCTTAAATAGTTGCATTCAGTTGCATCAAACAAATTGGTTGGTCTGTCCATCCTTTGTCAATGTCAAACAAATGAAAGAAGGAAAGTGTTGCCATCTTATTATTTTTTAGATAGATGTTCATTAACATCCAGTTCAGGATAGACAAAGGTTATTATTGCTGCTTATTTTTCAGATTATATTTTTTAGATTATATTTTTCATCGAGTTGGAATTCACCAATCCAATGTGTGTGTGAGTGACTTGAAAAACTTTGAAAAACTTAGGTGTGTTATTTTCCAGTTTTTTTAACGCAGCTTTTTTTATTGATTTTTTCTAATGGCAACTTTTGGTTTCAAATGGCAACATTTGAGCCTACAAATGGCAACCTGGGCTGAGTAGGCTCTGGCAACACTGGCAGCGCCAGACTGACGCCGCCGCCGGAACGACACTACGCTACGCTACGCAAGCGAACCGAACCGAACCGCTCCCATGGAATTATGGAATATCTACACCACACACTATTTGTTATCTTCCAACATTATAAAAATAGGTACCTACATCAAAATAACAGGATAACAAAGAGTAAGTGTGAATCATTGTAAATCTGGTATATTTAAGCCACTTGAACACAGTTGATATGATAATTGATAAAGGTATTGTGACTTATTATGACTCTTATTTTATCAGGCTATTTTGGTAATAAAGAAATGACTGTAGATTATGTACTATTACTACTGTGCGTAAAAAGTAAAGTGTGTGACCCGATCCCGATAACCACCTTTACGAATTACGAGCCTTTACCGTGTCGTTCAAATGCTTAGATATGTTTCCATTCCAAGTCCTTGTAAACTAGCCTCGTACATCTGTTTGAATCGGATGTCACTTCACTCACAGAGGTAGAGCCCGACCGCGACCGCGACCGCGACCACACAACACAACTACAATAGGAATCTAATTAACATTCTATTTGTTGTTTCGATATGCTTTGCGTCGCTGATCTTCACTTCAGAAACTGAAAAGAACTGTTCAAATACCGACAAAAAAAAACACGACAAACAATTGATATCGTATGCAAACAATGCTTCCGATCAACTAAGTAGCTATAGTGATTCTTATCAATGTACGATTTATCGAAGTCCATCAGAGATACGTTATCAGCAGAACGGATCCTATTACTAAACGATTGCTGTAGCATACTGCGTGTAGTGTAGGGAGTGTAGGTCTGTACAACAAACATATCGCATCGCATTTATTTAACGACCGAGGATTTGCCAACTCAATTTAAACGAGTACAAAATAACAGAAATATCTAAAGGGTGACATCATTATGAGTATTATCATTTTAAGCATTTATTGAAATGTTTGTTAAATCTTAAACGTTTTTTTTTAACTGAGTCGTATAACGTGTGCGTTGCGTGCTTCGAAACAGGTCTGTGATTATAAAATCAGGCAGTACCGTTACGAGCGAGTGGAGCTGACCAAAGTGTTATACATACAGAGCATTCCCCGCGGCTCCCTCCCGGCGGCGGCACGCCGGCGCGGGCGGCGCGGCGGCGGGGCGGCGGGGCGACCTCGCGGCACGTCCACAGTTGGATTGCAAGTCCCGTCACGCGTACCTTACCCACCTACTACATCATCAACAAACGGACATCTTATTTTCCGCTCTGCGACAAACGAACTTCCCTTTCCCTCTTAAAATCATTCAAAGTGCTTTTCTCGACGAATCCACTTTGCAAGCATTTCCTGTTGAGATGCTGAGAGCGCTAATAATACATCCTTAGCGTTGTGCTCGAGAACAACGTTGGAAGTACTCCCTGAGGCGCCGCGCCGCCGCCGCGGCCGCCTACTGAAATAGAACTCAATGCTGTGCTGATGACGTTCAAAAGCCCAAGTCGCCATTTTGCAACTGCATTGTTGTATGCACTTCTTTCGCCGCAAAGATAATATTTAAACTGGGTTTCTCAATAAGGTGTGTAATAAATTCAGAATCTGTGCTCTTAACAAGAAGTTCAGAATCGGACAGTCTCGACTCGACTCGTCCACCGCGATGCAGAACTGCTTTCAACGGCACCGCGGGCCTCGTCACAATCATAACTACCTACCAAACATAACCATTTGCAAATGTTTGTACGATCTGCAGATATTTGTTCAGGGGTTCTGGGTGTTTTTCTAGGTATAATAAAAAATATCTATCTATGTAGTGTATTGTATTATGTATATCAGTTATCTAGTACCCATAACACAAGCTCTGCTTAGCTTGGGGCTAGATAATGCTGTGTGAATTGTCCAGCATTATTTATTATTTATTTATTTATTATTATTTATTTGCGGAGTATCGAGCGGGCATTACTAGCAAGTGCTGGGGTGGTCCCACGTGAAGGGACAATAATGTAGGGTTCAAGAAATAAATTGTTATGGGGTTTGAAGATTATTGTATGGAGGGTGGCCCTAACATCGGCTACCACGGTATTTTTTTTTTCAAAATCGCGGCGCACGATGGAATTTCTATATTTGGATAGAGGACACTTATACAAATAAAAAATGTCTTATGGCATAATGTCCTAAAGGGTCAGGTTTCTGAGATATTCACAGATGAAAATAACTACTGCATGAATACCTATCTCAGGAACCTGACATTATGATAATAGTGCATTTTACACCAAGGCGAGAAAGTGATCAATTCCTACCGAGTGTGTCGTTTTGGGCCCGAGGCGCAGCCGAGGGCCTTAAAACACACGAGGTAGGAATCGCACTTTCTGCCGAGTGATAAATAGTGCTTTATACTACACCTTCGAGGGAAAAAAAGCAGAATTAATTATTAATTGAAATTTATATTAAAATTGTTACAGTTATTGAAACTCAAAGAACTTACCGCGCCCAATGATGTTGGTAAAACAAAACCTCATTGACCGCGCCAGCCTTTGGGTTCTTTTTTCAAAATATTGTTCGGAAATCGGAGGAGGCCTAATGGACTTGGAGTAAAACTTTTTGTCGTTTGACCGAACGAAAATAACCATAGCTACCGGCCGATCTTTTTGGAAATTAAAAAAAAAATAACTCGTAAGAAATGGATGTCCATACACTTTTTCCTCCCGCTAAAACACGTGAGAAAAGAAATTCCATAGAGTTTTTCCTCCGGTTTCCTATAGGCCTGCAAAGACATACTTTCTATTCTATAAATGGAAAAGGAATAGGCAACTTTCCGAGCAGGTGTAGTATAGAGGATTTTTTTTTGGTTATGTGTCCTCTATCCAAATAGGTACCTATATAACTCTCATGGTGCGTCCGCGATTATGAAACATAAACAGTGTGGTAGCCTAGTCGATGTTGTGGCAAAAATCTTCAAACCTCTTTTGAGAGCCGCGCTGTTAGTTCCACTTCCGCCGCTGCCGTAACGACAATGTTAGTCCGGCCCGGGCGGGGCGGGGCGGGGCGGGGGGCTGGCCCACACAACAGCAGCAGCACGTCACATCAACGTCTCTAACATAAATGAGGCAACGTGCTTTGTTTACCATTTCAACAACGTTCAAGATTAACGTCAAGAAAGGGTCGTGCACGATGAGATACGTAGGGCTATAAACACAAGCAAAAGGTTAGTGGAGCGTCCGTCGCCGTCAACAAAGCCGGGTCAACGTCACAGCCGTGGTGATGTCAGATCAGGTCATGTCATGTCACACCCGGGACCGGGGAGGGTCGTATCCACCGGCGGCGGTCGGCTGTGTAAAGGGGTCGCGGCCAATTGCCCATATCCGGCAATCAGCCGGCGCGGCGCGGTTGCCAGCTCGCCCGGCCTGCTGGGGTCATCATTATTATGCTCCCTTTTCGATATTCACATAGACCACCAATGTGATGAGAGATGTGTGAGATCACCACCGAGTTATCCATCAAAAAGGTTCCAGTTTTCTGGCAACATGGATTGCCAGAAAACTGGAACCTTTTTGATGGATAACTCGGTGACTTCGTGGTCAGTAACGAAAACGTTTGGTGTGAAGAGATCCCCCTACCGATGTCAAAATTGAATGTGCCTAATGAAACGGTCTTCTGGCATAGAGCACTTGAGCGCCTATAGCTTCTGACTGACTAATATGCGTATTATCTTCGTTCACAATAAATTCCAATAGTACGAGAGCCCACGACCAAAACCATGTATCATAGCAATACGGCAAAAACCCTATAAAATCGTTAGATTGTATGATTCTGAACCCGACTAGGTGTGTAGTAACGGTCGAAAGTGTAGCAACTGCGTGGGAAGCCATTTCTGCTGTGTCAAAAAAAAAAGGCAGTCGGTATTATAGCAATACGTCTGATAGTGAAAATGTACATAGATTTTATAATTGTATTACGAAAAAGTTTGTTTTCAGACATTTTGCGCGTAGCACATAGCCTGAGCGCATTTTTGAAAATGTCAACAAATTTAGCCGACCTGTATCATAGCAATACGGATAAAAAAAAAATAACTTTTCGTATTGCTGCCATGATTACCAAAAACCTGTTTTCAGACACTTTAAGTGTAGCGTATACTCCCAAAAATGAAAATAACGTTTCGGAGTCGCCTGGCCGACGCCTCTGTTAAATGTTGATTGTACAACGAAAAAAAAATTAATAACGTCGATTTAGCTCGACTCAACATTTTTTCGAAGACATATAAAATTAAAAACGACGAGGCTTCGACAACTCTGAATCTCCAGTTATCCAATTACGACGCCTGCAATCTGCCACCATGCAAAACGGAATTGGAGAAACATTTATTACGAACAAAATATATTGCACAAGTCTGGAGCAACGCTCATACCAAAACGCCAACCGAACTGAACCCTGCAGATTGCGGATGGTATGAAGACGAGGGACGATTTCAGTTTTCGTGGTTCTCTGGCAACCAACTACCTGAGTTGAGCAACGTTATTTTGGACGACAAATCATCATCCACAACAGGTACAGTAGTAAAGCCATGTAGGCTTTTGCTGTTAACTTCATAAATAAGTTCGTGATTTTTACTAACGATGTTTATTTTACAGAAGAGGACGTTGAAGATCTCCCGAGCGACGTCGAGAGTGATTTCGAAGACGACGATTCCGAATACGAGAATATTTTGTAACTTTGAATAAACCGTTTTTTTTTCAACTTCATCCCAGTTTCCTTTTGTGCGATTTATTTCAGTCCTTCAACTTCAATGTTACGGTTTCGGGTAAATTCTTTGTTAATTATCATCTAATAAATTCAGGGTCGCAACGTATTCATTGGTTCGTAACAGAGAATTCAAGATGCCTCAATACGATTTTTAAATGATATCTGAGTATCGAAAAGTTGTCTGATAGAGAAGGTGCTACACTTAATTTGTCTGATATAAATTTTTTGCACATGTGGACAACTTATTTTATCATGTCCAACAATTTTCAGACATATTGCTATGATACCGATCGGTAAAATTTGTTAACATTTTCAAAACGGTCTCAAAATTTTATACGTTCACATTTCCGTCTGAAAATTGTTTTGTTCGCATCAAATAACCAAAATTTACTAATAAAAAAGATTTTCAGACGTATTGCTATGAGACATTTTTTTTGTCTCATTTTTAATTTTTTTTAGTGATTTTACGGGTTTGCGCTACACCACTAACGTCTGAAAAATATGTTTCCGGTATCTCAGAACTATCATTCAACTACAGTCTGCAAATCAGACATATTGCTATGATGCAGTTCGGTAAAATTCTTTGACAATTTTGAAAAATCGGTCAGATCAAACGCTACGCGGAAAATGTCTGATATTGGTATTTTCGAGTTCAAGATAATCGTATCTATCGATTTGATGCGGTTTTGGCTGTATTGCTATGAGACAAAAATTTTGGTCGTGGGCTCTCGTACTACAAGTCGGTAGAAGATAACGCAGAAGTCATTCACCGCTGATTGTAACCACTCGAGTACGGTGACTGCGCCACTAGGCCAAACAAACGTCCTCGACATTTTTGCCTTTTCTAACTATTCTTTGCGTTGCGATGCGACATCAACTTGCAAAATAGTTGTAGTAGACACCTGCTTCCAGTAAAACCTAAGGCATGTGCTCAAGTATTGAAGCAGCACTATTCTAGGGTGGAGCAGTAATGATGTTGATGACAAATGCCAATAAATTATTCAATTGCTTTGATTCGTATAGCCGTTTGAGGTCGTGTGTTAGTGGGTGGTGGTGTATGGTAGTCCGTGGTGTGGTGCGGTGTGTACTCACCCTGGAGTCGTAGACCCTGGTGAGCGTGTCGTACCGGATGGAGCCCAGGAAGATGACAGCGCAGGCGGCGGCGGCGCCGCGCCCGCGCGCCACCAGCTCCACGCACACCATCTCGCCATCGCGCACCACAATGTCGCAGAATACCTGCACACACATACAGATCAACCATTACTTTCATTTCATATGTATCTGTATCAGGCAGGTACCTGTCGTTTTGAGGGTTTCGAGATCAGAGATCGGTTTCATGCGCCTGTACAGATATAAAGAAAATAAATGAAAAATGAAAATGAAAATTTTCAATATAAATGATTGTGATGCTGAAATTTTAAAAGAGACCTACAAAGTCAAATGGGGTATCAAATGAAAGGTATTAGTTTTTGTTGTATCTAAGAAAACAGGTACTTAGCCTTTATTCACAAAGAAAATTGTACTAGTATTTACAATTGAAACAATTGAACTAACTGCAGTCTGTTGCAAACAGTCTACAGGTAGCTCAACTGATCCATATCAACAGCAGTCGGAAGCGTCCCCAAGACGCATTAGTTTGTACATTTCAAAATAGTTTTTGAAATTTCTGTAGGTTTCCTCCATTCCCTCCTAGTATAATATTTGATTACCCACTGTAATGTAAGCTTCTCGGCGAGGGAACTCTCAGCTGTTTGTTATCCATGATTGCAGCCGGTTGTAAGTATTCTGGCACCCGGTCCGGTCTGTCTCTGTTAAACGGATGCAGACGCACTTCCCACGTCCACAAATATGCAGGACTATTCACACCGCGCAGCGTTCTCTAGCCCCAAGCTAAGCACAGCTTATGTTAAGGCTACTGGATAACTGATATACTTAATACAATACTACTTCATAGATAGATATTTTTTATTATACATACAAAACATCCAGAACACCCTGAACAAATATCTGCAGATCGTACAAACATTTGTCCCGAGGCGGGAATCGAACCCGCAACCTCCTGCGTCGCAGCGGGCGAAGGTCCGCCTGCCACAGAGGTCGTCAATTGACGACGATTGTCAATGACATACTTATACGGACAAAACATAGACAACGACACAGGGCACTTCTCTTGAAATCGGCGGCGGCGGGGCGCGGCGGCGGCGGGGCGCGGCGGCGGCGGGGCGCGGCGGCGGCGGGGCTCGCTTCCACATCCGCCGCTGCGGCTTCAGACTCTCCAACTCCAACAGGTACCGAGGCCGAGTGAGAGAGACACGGAAAATGACACAGGTACGCGCTAATTTTTTTTTATTTTTGCGGTTTAATACTTAAAAACAGCAAAAAAAAAAATTTATTTTTTTTTTGCTTTCCGCAATGCATAAGGAGAAAAGTAGTGTTCCACAAATCGTAGACCACTTTCTATATACGGACAAAACGTATGTAAGTACGTTGTAACATTGTATTGTTATATTAAGTACAAAATAATGTTGTTCCCATACGCATTGGCTTTGTGATTAGATTATGTATTGATATGCTCTAAACATTTGGATTTCAAATTTATTTTCACGATTGAACTGTGAATACCCCACTAGCACTACTACCACCTACTACGGACAAATGACGTAGGTACTTGGCCACGGGCAAAATCACTACTGGGGAGTGGGGATTGTCCCAGTAGTGGGAATAAAGGGTGTCCCAAAATTAACGCAAGATTTGAATTTGTCGCCATTTGTGCAGCAAAGTGTCTGCAACCCTAAAAAAAAAACAATTCGACAGCTGACAGTTTAGTTTAGTAAAAATAGAGCGTTACACGATAGAACAATGTCTTTATTGAACAATATTTAAAAAATATGTAATGAAAGCTTGGCGAAATAATCCATTCATCGGACGGACTATATGGCCACAAACAAGATGATATATGCATGTCATTTTGTATATATGTATGGACAAAATAGTTTCCATCTAACCGGGTAACCGGGTAACCGGGTAACCGGGGAGGGGGATCGTCGCCTCCGAGTGAGCTGATGGTCCAACGCTGACACTCATCTAGAAGCACACCATCTACCTACTATGTAGTTTCAGTGCCCAAATACCTACCCAAGTAAATTATATGCAGTCTGGTTTTTGTTCTTTATTGTAATGAAACAACTCATAATAAGTACCTATAGGGTATTAGGGTATCTATCCGTAATACTGGTAATACTGCGTTGTTTTGGTTCTTTCTCGTCGCACGTTCTTGGAAGATTCCGCGCTTGAACTTGGCTTAAATTATTCACTATTCACAATCAGTATCAAGTTGTGGTTCTACGACGAGCTCGGCGAGGTGTGTGTGTATGCGTACTAGCGTTCATTATACGCGAGGCGAGGCGACGACGCGACGAGAGGCTGCCCTCAAACTAGTTTGTCTGCATACTTGCGCCCGCGATCAAATCATTATCTAATTAGGTATATACGACATTTTAACAAAATAAGCAATTTAGCTACTCGTATAAATTCCTTTACCTACCAGTGTTTTATTTACCCGACTGACTAAACTAGCTAATTGTGGAAATGAATCATACCTAGGTACCTACTCGTGTTTATGAGGCAAAATAATCTCGCTCGACCGACACATCGCCGTTCGAGAAGGTTCGCGCGAAACAATGATAAGTCAAGTATAAAGTGTAAGTACTTATTAGACCTCCTTTTAATGAGCGCAGGCGCAGGCCGCGTGTCAGGTGTGTGCGTGCAGTGCAGGCTGCAGCGCCGCGCCGCGGCTCCACCCGGCGCCCACCTCGACGGCCCGCTTTCATTTGTTTTCAACGATCGCGTTGCCAAACCAATCAGATGATGGACACTCGTACGTACGTAATTGATGAATGATTTTGTTTGATTTAGGTACTGACGTGCAAATGACGGTCACCTCACTATAGAACAACAAACATTGTAGAGCTAGTTAAAGGATGTTCCGACGGAGATGATTTTTGAACAAAATATTTATTATGCCTTTATAAGGTCGCTGAGTACGTTTTCCGAAAGAGGTTTATTAAAATTAAACAGTCAACCTACGCTGTGTTAATTGGCAAAAAGGCTGATTTGAGTGTACTAGCAGAACTCCCTCCGGGTACTCTTCAGAGTTGGGACGGCCAGATTGTTGACATTGTCAAGTAAATTGTTGATCTTGTCCATGTATAGTATGGTACCTAACTACCTATACCTACATACGGTACGGCCTTCCATTCCATTCAAATCTTAGATGGCGAAGGTACCTAGGTACACTTAAGTCACATAAATACCAAAATATTGAAACTTTAAGTGAATGAAGGGACCCTCAAACTTGACCGGTATATTGAGTGAGAGGCAGCCTGGCCTGGGCGAGCTTCCAGCGACCAGCGACCAGAATAAGCATAACGATGGGTTACATACAATACAACTGTTACAAGTTACCAGTTGTTTGTTACATCACAACAGTGACATATCCACAGACAACATATTCACGCCTCACAACACACACAACTATGTAAACATTTCAACATAATATGCCGTAAATTCAATCTCCGTTCTGAATCACTAGGTACTTTTAGAAGGACATAACATCTTATGTTTAGAGTTGTAAGGTCGATAGTCGTGGGAGTGAGCGAGGGTGGCACATGTAATGTGATAGGGCAGGCAAGGCAGGGTACAATGCACGCCTGCCGCGCCGCGCCGCGCCGCCGCGCCGCCGCCGCGCCGCGCCCCGCGCCTAGGACTTCAGCTCGCAGCCGGAGTCAGTTTACATTAGAACCGCTACATACCGGACAACACTCTCAACTCATGAAACAGACAGCACGAACATTAAATGTAACGGTTATTGAGATACTCGTAGCGAGTGAAAGTTTGCATTTGCATTTGGTAAACATGTTCAAAATAATTTAATACAAGTTTTTAATCCCTAAAAGAAAAATAAATGCTTTTAATTGCGTCTTTGTTATTTCGCAGGGTAAAAAACTAAACTTACAGTAAGTTTAATATTTTTACTTAAACGCATAGATCAAATCAATCAAACTAAACGCGCATTTTACTTAGATCTAATCTACCTATCTCAAATTTCAATTGCAAAAATGAATCGTAACATTATTCTGGTCTGGTACAATTACTACTGCTAGTGTCAATTGAATCGTAGAATGCACAAAGCAGACTGAGCGTGAGCGCCGACTCAATATTGTACTCTTCCTGGGATCCCGATGCAATCTTATCTTATCCATCACTCGTGTCGATCGCAGAGTGACGACGACGTGACGACGTGCTTATCTAATCGATTCTAATCGCACATGGTGATTGATCGATTACGTAAAATGTGGGTTCATAGAGAATACGGGTCAACTCAATAATAATAAAAAGCTTAACTTATATTGATCAATATGGCACGAATCAAAGCTATTGATCATTTAGTTATCTTTGACATGTTTGACATGTCGTGTGTCGAGTAGACGTGTGCGCCGCGCCGACCCGCCGCCGCCGCCGGCAAATTTTCCACGCCGCCGCCGCCGATCGGCCAATCGGCGTGAAATCGGCGTGGAACGTATTCTTGTAGACGCTTTGAAAACTACCTTATTTTATTGATTGTTACATTGTCCAACATCTGCTACCTACAACCAAGTTGTAGTCAAAGAAGAAACCGCGCCATGATGTCAAAGGGCACCGCGAACCGAACGGTATCAAAAGTCGCCGCTGATTCAGACAGATACAGGTGCCGATATAGACTTGGAGGGGACACCGTAGGAAAATAAACTTTATCAAATATCAAGACAATTCCACTAGAAAGATTCAGACTAATTTAACTATTTATAAAACCTTACGAAGTTACCACAAAGGCACAAACACTGTAAGGGGTACGAAACGTCAGGGTTTTAAATATTTTTCAATTTCGAAACTGGCTTTCTAAATTCGGAAGCTCAATTTCGAAAGTTCGAAGTTAAGACAGAAAATGTAACTTATATTCTCCTGTCCCACATAGATTTAGAATCGGAAAAGTGATTTACCTAATCCAAAACATACGAAAATACTTTGATTACGTACCACATTAGGTGTCGTATCGCTGAAGCCTGGCAGGGAACTGGTTAACCTACTTCTCTAATTTTACGTTGTTGTAATTATCACAGATGATAATTACAATTGAAACAAATGAGCTAACTACAGACTGTTGCAAACAATCTACAGCAGGGCACGGGGATTGTTGTCTAGGGTAGAATAGAGAAAAATTACGTCACTTTGTCAACGAATGCGTAAATTGTTTGAAAGTCAATCCCTTTACTTCTATAATGTACGCAATGTATGACGATGCGATGTCGATAATGTCTATTCTACCCAAGATAATAATCTCCGTGCTTGGCCTAGAGGTAGCTCAAATGATCCATATCAATACCAGTCGGAAGTTTCCCCAAGAGGCTGGCTGCATTGCCCCGCTGTATGCCTATGCTGATGCGCTGCGCCTGATACTCACCAGCTCTCGGGTCACGTTTCGCTTCGACTCAACGCTTAGATAATTTTTAAGAAACCCGAAGAACCAGAGGTCTCGTCTCGGGAGCAAATGTGTAGGCTCTGTCGAGACCTGCATATTTGCGCCTCTTGAGATCCTCTGCCAAATCTTCCCCCGCGCCCTCACGGATGTCCTCGGAACATGGGAAGGCGCTAGTGTGTCGACGCATGTAGCGTCCCACACGATGGGCATCCCCAATTCCCATGGGATTAGTGTCATACCGTCGGGCGTCTTACCATCGTCACGCAACAGACCATTCGGTTTGAGAATAGCTGGTACGTTAGCGATGACAAAGACTGGCCGGATGATGTCGCCGGCTGACATGGCGAGATATCCGACCAGCGGCCCTAGTACACGATAATCCGTGATGATCAAGCTGTTCGACACTGCACTGGCATTGGCATTGATGAGGCGCGCAACATCTAGCACCCAACCGAAGACTTGTTGCGATACGGAAAGTTAAGGGATCCAATAAAGTACCAGTGTTATATGAATCAAATGCTTGCAACCAATGTTCTGACTACCATTTACTTAATTAAATGTATTACATTTTACGTTAGTTGATAATAGACCTCTAAATAAGTTTGGGCATCCAGCGTTTTGCCGCTGTGAGAGCTCCTCAGGCGGTTACAAATGTACGCTGAGAAAGCTCTCTCAGCTTCAACACAGGTCGCATTAAACTCTTTCATAGCACGCGTGCGTTCCGCGACTGCGTAATGTGCCTTATTTGCGTGGGTAAATCATCGAAACAAAAAAATTAGAAAGTTCGAATTTGTGGCCACCAAATACGAACTTAAAAAATGGCCAAAAAAGGCCATGAACTTCGAATTTATGAAACTTCGAAGTTTCGAAATGCACCTCCTAATGTACTGGTATATTATAATGTATATCAGTTATCTAGTATAGTACCCATAAATAACATAACACGAGCTCTGCTTAGCTTGGGGCTTGATAATGCTGTGTGAATTGTCCAGCATTATTTATTTATTACTTATACCTACGCGCCGATTTCACGCCGAAATCACGCCGCCGCCGCCGATTTCAGGCCGGCGCCCGCCGCCGATCATTTTAACGTCGGCGCACACGTCTAGTGTCGAGTCGACCGCTCGCTGTCGCCTAGAAGTAGAAGGCACGTAAATAACCAGTATTTACGTGGAAAAGTACATGGCTAGTGTGTGTGGTGGCGGGTGCGTCAGCCGGCGGCCGGCGGGGCGGCGCGGCGACGTCACCGACATCGGCGAGGCCGTGACGTCACTGAAAGCTAAAGGCAACTGACTCACCATCGGACAGTGAAGTAAAGACACCATTTACTAATGACTATCCGATCTTTGCACTCATTATCTGTTTTCCAGGAAAGAGAATTGCTCACGTCTCCTTCGGACTATGATGACATGACACACAGTTTGTAAACAGGGGAAGCATCGCTTTGATGCAAGCCATTGTCAACTTAATACTACTCGTATTTTGAATGACCAAACCATTTTTTCCTTCGTAAATAGTTTTGATTTTTTAATGTTGTTGCCACCACATCAAAGCCTCCAGCAGCAGATGAGAGCTTTTGTAGGATGACATGAAATGAGACTGAGTTAAGAATGTCCGAAAAGTAAATAACAAATCAGTTGGAAATCGTCGGAGATAATATCTATGTTAATAGAAGAGCATATCTGAGGGCCAAAGTTGGGAGGCGCGGCGCGGCGCGGCGCGGAGGGAAAACAGCATTGGATAATAATATCTAGTACCTACCATAGCTTAGCTGTACATACGTAGGTAAATAGAACTGGCATGGGCTTACTGTTTCAACGAGGCCAACGGGAGTTTGAACTGTTGTCGGCGGTTGTATTTCTGTAAATCTTCCTCAAGTATAAACTTCCAAACTAATTTAAAAAGTTATCGCAAACCTCTGTCTATACTATAACACTATAATCCGCGAGCATTTTAGCTCCGGTACCCGAAGGTGGGATTCACCGCTCTCACACATTATTGATGTAATAAATGGCACGATCTAGCTACAGAGCGATTGTATGCACATAGAGCCTGTATTCTGTGGGAGCGTGAACAAAGCCGTCGGCGTGAGGCACAGCCACAGCGCTGTTTGACAAGCAATCACCGGAGGAATAGATGGCTGTGAGCCTTGGATTAGAGCGCGAGGCGTCGCGTCGCCGCCGCCGCGCCGCCGCGTCCGCGTCGTCGTCGGCGCGGGCGCGGGCGCGGGGCGTCGCGTCGCTTGCTGCGAATGTGCGTAGTGAGGCCGCGAGAGCTCTGGAAGGCAAGTATTTGTTGACAAGTGACAGAGCGATAACTTATCTTGGAATGTGGAAAAGATTAAATATACCTAATATAATAATACTTATGTAGTCTCACCGACGAATGTTAATTACACTCCGGGTTTTTTTCACCAGAGATCTAAATGGTTGGCGTAATGGTTTTATTTTTTCTGCAAACAAGAATTTGCAAGGACAAACAAAGTTGTAGCATTCATTTTCTCTTTCGGTTTTTCTGCGAATAAGTTAATCTCATTCTTGAGCGCAGTTTGAAGACCTAATATAAAGTGATAATACATTATCTGTTAAGTCTGAAATGTTTGACAATTATTCATGACTCGTCGGTCTAGGTCAGCAAATAATATTAATGACGCCATACCAAAGTGTAGGTAGGTACGAGAGATTGTGGTGTGGTGGGACGCCGAGGAGGTACCGTCCGTACTCCGTACCCGACGCGTTCTACGACCAGTTTGGAATCGCGGTCAAGTGCGAGTCGCGTCCTTCTCCGTGTCACTGTCCCACGCGTAGCAGGTCACCCAACAAAGACAAGTAATATGGCTCTGATTTTGTCAACACAAAAAAAGTGTTGCTTGTAAGTTTGTAACATGTCAATAATATTTGATTAATCTTCGTCGTGAATACAGAGACTGAGCTCGGCTGTAACGAATCGCCCACAAGGTCACCGTGACAAGTGATCGTTTCAATCAAATGCCTCGACCAATCAGCGGTCAGTAGCAATAATCAGTTCCATTGCCCTCTGCCGTACATCCCTCGCATGGCTCGCACAGTCGCACAGTCGCACCCCTGGCCATCGGCATCGGCAACGGGCTGGGCATAGCGGGCAGAGGCATCCCATCCCATACACAGCGAACAGTTTACAACTGACGCCGTGACGCGACGGATCTGCCACGGATCACCTCTGTCCAACCATCAATTGCGTCAGTGGGAGCTCTAACTAACAAGTCTAACAACACTCGACTAAACTAACAACTTGGCAAGAGATCAGCACCATTATGGCTTGTTCACTCATTTTATGAGTTTGCTGAATTTAGGTGCTCTCACTGATTGCCGTTGATGAATACTGGGCATGTTGGGTTTGGAGAATCGAGTAGCTAGTAATGTGTCCGACAACGTAAACAATGTGTCTATGAGTTGGAGAACTGTTCGCCAGTCTGATCGATATCAAATACAAACAATTATTAGCTTTCAGGAAATTGAGCTCATTTCCATTTCATTCAACAAAGCATTTGACGTTATTTTTATAAAATCATCACCAATCCTACTAATATTTTATATGCCAAAGTTTGTGTGAACGTTTGTCACCGAGCGGCTGGCGCATGGCGGCCGCGCGCGTATTCCGTATGTTCTATGTCCTATATCCGTATGTATGACTTAGATTAAATTTAGTATTTAGATAGTTCAGGCGTTATCTAATCTGTGGTTCAGGTTCTAAAATAACACATACGCTAATATAATTTTAAAAAAAAATCTCTATATGGATAAAAGAGGTGGCAAAGTGTCTATGGAAAATTATTATTCCTTGGTTCGATTCACTCAAAACTCGGTATAAATAAAGTAAGTAAATAATGAATCAAGTATTTTTATTATTACAAAACTAACTATATGGGGAGTGCAATAAATTTCTGCAATTTGTATGATTTGTACGCGGGCGAAGCCGCGGGGCGCAGCTAGTATTGAATAATACGATTGTGGCAACACTATTGAGAAGAGAATAGCATGACAAGGGGAAGACGAAGAACCAAGAACCAAGAACCAGGCCAATATACTGGAAACGTAACGTAACACGTCGCTCGCCAACATGCTCCGAGAAACTGCGGATAGGCATTACACTTTATTTTCTGTTCTTCCATCATCTATATGTGCAGTGTGCATCAATATCTATAATAAGATTAATAAGGTATAAGAATGTATTAAAGAACTCAATGGTAATTTATTTAAGAGGGCTATTACAAGAAAACGCGAAATCCCACAGTTACCTGGTTCAAATTATATGGTTTTCGTTCGTTGCTTGAAATAACAATTACTTGTTAATAATATTTCCTTTTCTCTTCTACAGTAATAATAGAATAAATTTTAGATAACTTATTTCTTTATTTTATAATAATCATTCTACCGACGCATGTTCAGGCAAAAACTCTCGGAGACCTATTTTGGGAGCTCTAATTTGTAGATTCTATTGAATATAGACAATAAAAAAAAAAAATTTTTAGATAACAAATATCCTATACTTCTATAATAATATAATACACTTTTGTTAAAGGCCTTTATGTAAAGAAAGAAAAAACTGAAGCGAATTCAATTATCGACCGAAAAGGCTTCGAAACAAACACCAATATCTCCGAAGTTCTATACTCATACTCATACTCATTTATTCGCCGTAGGAGCACAAGGCACACTTGGAGATGTCAGTTTAAATATACATTGGTTACAATAAGTGGTGCCTAAATTATGATTCAAGGCCATAAAACAGACAAGACAGAAAATAACCAAGAAACTTGGGAATATTGGTACATACAAAAATAAATAAGTTGATAAATGGATCAGCTGTAAATGGGCATCGTTAAAGTCATGTAAACAAATAATAATACTTAATTATAAATTCATGGTGCTGCTGTAAAATGGCATTGTCTGATAAAGTTAATTCTAAATAAATATTAAATGGGTGTGATACCCAGTGTACTTAGTATGCAGTTACTTTACCTAGGTAGAGTATAGCTGCTAAGAGCTATATCATTTTGACACAATATTTAAACCAAAATAAATCAACATTTGCTTAAACTATAATATTAATTTTGTTTTTTAAATCACTACAATTTTTTTTATGAATTATTTAAAAGTAGTATAATTATATTTCATTGCGCCGGCGAATGCCGGCGATTTACCCTCAGTACCACGCGAGCGCTTATCGAGGGCAGACCGATGTCAGTTCAATCGCGAGACAATAGAAAGTTACGCTTGAGTAGCTCGCCGCCCGCTCGGTGCGTTAAATAAAAAAAAAGAAGCGCCGAGATGTAAAAGAGCTCTTAAACAAAAATTAAATAAGTGGTTGCTTGACAAATGTTTCTGTGTAAATGAATATAGGTTGTACTTACTTATTAATTTTGAGTAGAATAATTTATTATGTTTTGACTATGATTGTTAATTAATTAATTATTTATCTTCGATTATATTCTTGATTATTTTCATTGTTGATTATTTTAAAGACTTGAATGACTGCGATTTAATATTAGCACACCTGCTTGCGGGTTGAATACATGTGACATCACATCACTCTACTCATAACATCTGGCAGTACCTGTAATAATGTATTCGGCAAATAAATGATTTGATTTGATCAGTGTCTTTCAGCCTATTCTCCAATCCAGGATAATTAAATTAATAAAGTTTTTAATCATCATCATCAGCCTATATTAGTCCACTGCTCAGTGGCGTAGCGTGCCTTGGCGGGGCCCCGTATAAAAATTGATTGAAACGTTACACACGAATACATTTCGTTACTCGCATTTTTCGTACTTACGAATGATAGATGATTTCTAGGTTATGTTTTTGTATTGAAAACTATTTGTTCCGAAACTGGTCATGAGTGACTTGAATGAAAATACCTAAGTATATAAGTATATTATTTTTGGCTCTAAATTTTCAAATCACACTAAAATATCGTAAACTCAACAACTGATGGTTGAGCAAGCATAAAATTCAAGATATTTATTTCTTGTATTGAAAACAAAAAAAAATTATCTATAATATAAAAATGAATCGCAAAATGTGTTGGTAAGCGCATAACTCAACAACGCCTGGACCGATTTCGCTAATTCTTTCTTTGTTGTGTTTGTTATTGTCAGGAGAAGGTTCTTATGAAAGAAAAAATTAAGAAAGTTGGAAACATAAATTTCCACGGGGGCGAAGCCGCGGGGCGCAGCTAGTACGTAATAAAAACCGATAATTTTCCGAGTAGACCAAATGTATGTTATTGAACAAATCATGTGATATAATCGAAAAACAATACACGCGGCATAGACAACTAGTCTTGTGGCTCACAGAATATCCGCGTTAGCCGATGTAGGGTGCTGCCAAGCCAACTTTTGAACGCACGCTTTACGCGTGAAAAAAAGAAATTGCTCTTTTGACTTTTGTCATATCTGAAATAAAAAAAAATTGGGAAGTTTTTATTAATTTTTGCTTACGCACGTCGGGGGCCCCCGTGGCCCGGGGGCCCCGTATAATTGATACGGCAGATACGGCGGTAGCTACGCCCCTGCCACTGCTGCACATAGGCCGCCCTTAATGAGCGCCATAGCGCCCTGTCTTCAGCTTGCCGTTTAAGTTTTTAATACAATAGACTTACTCGAAAGTAGGCACGTGTGAAAAAACACCTACACTTGCGAGCTTTAAATGGAATCGCTTTCATCGCGAGTTGATCAAAACAATTTTTTTACAATTTATGTACAATGAACTATAGATTGTGGTATATCATTTGAAAGGTAATTTTGTTACCTTTCAAGTGATATCAAGAAGATTTAAAATTAATTAAATTGGCTACCTAAATTTTGGGAATTATTGCAATAGGTCGAAGTTGCATCTATCGGCTTCTATCGGCGCCGGAGCTGGATTAGCTGGATTTCTCCCTCGTATCCGCTGTTTTAGCTCGTCCCACATATGCCAGATTGGGTTCAAGTCAGGAATAAGGGCTGGCCAGTCTAGTGTGGGATTGCCGACATGGAAGACGTCTGTCGGTACTGTCTAGTCACTGCTGCGGTGTGGCAGCGGACATTATCGTGCATTAAATCAAAATTTATCGTCGCCAATAAATCCTGCGTAAGGGAAAACATAACTTAACTCATAGTTCACTGCAAAGAAATTGTAAAAATTAGTCTTGAACAACCCTTGAAGCGATTCCAGTTTAAAGCTCGCAAGTGTAGTTATTAGTTACTATTTCCTAGGTAGTACACGTCGTTTAGAAGATACTCGTAGGTAGCTCGTAGATAAGAATTTTGCGCACATTGTAAGCCATTCGCTAATAAATCTTTACTGTCAATACACTCCAAAGCAACAATTGATCCGTAGTTTGTTTCCTGTAAGATGTTCCCTAAACAACATACTCGTACCTAACTGCTAGCTTATTTACTTGTAAAAGCAGAAATTACAAAAAAAAAACATTTAATACCGTCATTTTCCACCTTAACGAGCTAATTACCAACATTAGCTCGCCTTTGTATAGCCTCAATAAGACGTTCAAATATCCGCGTTGTAGACACAAGTGACAACGTTGTTGGTGACGTTTTTGAAGAGACAGAACAAATAGCAAATAACTGAACATAATACAATTAGAACGGCTTTTCGAATTAAGACAGTTTATGCAATGTCGTATTTTAAATTAAGTCGTTAAAAGTTGTATAGAAATTAGTAATATCATAACTAAAGGTATGTGATCTCATGATCTGTGACCTTCGCTATCGAATCCGTACCGTACGCAGTTCCGCAAACCGAGATCTTATCTTGTTTGCTGTTTTTAATTAATTCTTTAACGAGGCGACGAGCAAAACAATACCCTTCCTTACCTTAGTATCAGTAAGCTAAAAACATATTTGTTGATTACGTAAAATTGAGAACGTATTTTATAGAATTTATGAGATATCACAGTAACTCTTTGAATTTGCACTGATCAATATGAGAGGTCCGTGACATGATTGATAAATAACTAATTAATTACATGCATACGAGTACATGGTGGAATGCCTTTTTGTTCTTTGTAAAAAATACGAATAACTCAACAAAATTTCTATGTAGCGAGTGCAGTTATATTTGCGTAGAATTTGGTAAGCTTGCAACCTGTATAATAGCTTGTGTCGGGGTGTGGTATGGCATGGTGCAACATGGTGTGCTGTGGATGGTGTGGGGTGGTGTGGTGTGGGTACAGTCACCTCGTCGAAGTTGTCGACCATGAAGCAGATGTGTGGGTAGGTCATCTCCTCGCCCTCTCCTTTCGTGTCCATCTTGCGCCGGCTCGGAGACGCGTACACCTGATAAACAGATCAACACTGTAGAGAACTCGATCATAGCCTGTATAGTCCCACTGCAGGGCAAAGGCCTCCCTTTCGTCTTTCCGTTTCCGTGTATTGTTTGCCTGTTCTGGTTCTGGCCACTCTGGGGCCCGTATTATGAACCTTGCTCAGTCTACAATCTATACTTGACTAACGCTCATGCCAAACTAAATCGTTACTCAAGCATAGATTGATGCCTGAGCAATACGCGGGGGCTTCACACGCGGCCTCCGCCGTCGGTTCGCCCCCCAATATTTGATGGCTCTCGCCCAGAACTACCCTGCATACGACAGACGTGCGCCGCGCCCGCCGCCGCGCCGCCGCCGCCGCGCCGGGTGCCTCGCTCGCGTACGATAAACCAAAGTCCAACAAAAATTATTATGACGTTACAAATCAATCAAATACAATGCTTATCAATTTTACTTACCTACTAGAACACATCAAATAATTTCTAGGAAAATCGTATCAAGTACCTGATATTCGTATTAGTGAGATAAGAAGTCAATAACAGATAATAGCCAGGTACTTGAAACTACAACACTAAATCATATTAACCTGATAAGGTTACTTACCTACCTATTATTGAAGTCGATTTTAAAACAATCTAATCCATACCTATATCTATGCCAAACATTACTTTCTATTATACTAGCGACCCGCCCCGGCTTCGCACGGGTGCAATGCTTATACTAAATATAATATACCTACTGCGGAATCGGCCCTCCGGCCGGTACCGCAACCGCTATGTCCCTGCATTTTAAATCTGTAATATCTTCGAAAATATTCATTCAAATTACATGCTGTAGAGGGCAATATTAATCTACACTTGCATGTATTTATGTTACTTAATTGGATAAGGATTAATACTGTACTGCTTAAAATCGCCTCGTAAATAAGCCATTATTTCTCGTAAAAAGTAAAGGATAAAAAATGGTTATTGTGGGTTATCCCTAAGAGATAGACATTATACGATCGCGGACTTTTTAGTAGACTTTTTTAAGTTGTACGTGGGGGGCCTTGCACGTGGCGCCCCCCCCCCCCCCCCCCCATGGCTTTCGCCCAGAGCAGAGCTCCCCTGCATACGGCAGACGTAGTGCCTCGCTCGCGTACGAGAAACCAAAATCCAACAAAAACTATGTATGACGTTACAAATCAATCAAATACAAGGTTTATCATTATCAATTACTTACCTACTAGAACACATCCAATAATTTCCACCAAAATCGTATCAAATACTTGTTATTCGTATTAATCGTATTAGTGAGATAGGGAATCAATAACAGAGAATAGCCATGGCCGTGGCAGGTAATCCGAACCACAACACTCGGTCGTATTAACCTGATAAGGTTACTTATCTAACCTAAGTACCTATTTATTGATGTCGATTTCAAAACTATCTAATCTATACTAAGTATCTATGCCCTGTGATCTTTACTTTCTATTTTATTATTATTTATTACCAACTTTTTTTTTTACTCCCAGTTCGTGCGGTCTTTCCTGATGTGATGAGGTCATTCGGCTCCATGTATTTACAGCATGATGAGCGTACTTTTAAGTACTTCTACTATAAAAGAAGGTCAATATTTTTTATCGATGTGTAGTAAGATAAAAGCAAACACAAGCCCAGCTCTCGCTCGAGGCCCACTCGCTGCAAACCTGCAGTTTAGTTTTTGTTAGGGTAAGCATATCATTGAACTCCCTTCATCCCACATATCACTGCCGCAAGAGTCTCGCGGTTACTTAGCGCTTGCTTTCCTTCCGTTTTCTCCCAACCGCCTTATGAAAGGCATGATATATTTATCATACCTTCCATAATGTCCACTAAACCTCCTTGGAGTTTTGCTCACCTTCTATATTTTGCCAATAAATACTTATCCTCTAAACTACTATATTCCATTCAACAAAGTTGGCACTCCTACTGTACTGGTCGTCACCCAGTGTGAACGCCCCACAGCAGAGTTGCCACTTCCAACAATGCATTGCATTGCATTGCATCAGTATTACAAACGTACATGGTAAGTCTTGTACCTTCTGTACTCAGCCAGTGGTTAGGTTCAAAGATCTTGCAGAAAGTCAGACATTATCATATGATCGATCATTATCGATCGAAGGATATCTCAGATGCAAGGAACTGCATGTAGGTACTGTCTGTCTGTCTGCGAGCGATAAGACTACCTCTACTCTGCATCCTGTCCTATATCTAGCCTAGCCTAGGTGGATCCCGATTCCCGACCCGACTCACGCGATCTGAACAGATTAGGTATAATTGATATTCACGACAGAGTGTAGACTTGATGAAACGTCGGGAAAACCAGGTAAAAACGCGATAAATACTCTTGAATATTTATTAAAAAGAAAACAATGTCCTTTTTATAGTGGTGTGCTGTGTGAGCGTGAGAATAATTTGACAGATACCTAATGTTCTCACGCAAACTGAAGCACGATATCAAGCAGTAGTCGAGGCAGCCTCGAAAGGAAGGAAGACATAGACATGGCCGACGGGCCCGGCTCATTATAAATAAATAAATATCATTTTAGTTTACTTTATGTTTAGCGAGCGAGGCGAGCACCCATTGCATCCGTTCTGCTTCCCACAGTCAATAACAAACCCACCCGTACCCACATATACACATAATATACCACTACCACAGAATTCACCAAATCTTTGCATAATCGATTTAGGTAAGTAAGTATGTGCTTTGTTTATTTTAAAGCAACGACCTACAGAAATATACGTGGATGCTATTTCTGGTCTCTCGCGGTCAGAGGTGTATTCTAGGAATACAAAATGTGCAGGCTAGTGAATAGTGATGTTCACGTAGCGTAGTTTACGCACACGGTCCGCACTCAGCGGGCAGTGGGGCGGTGCGGCGCGGCAGTGCGGCCGGCTCATCACCAGCACAGCACAGCACAGCATGTGCGTGCAGTGCACTGCATCACATACACAGGGGCCATTACATTGCACTACGGCTACAGTGCGCGGTGCGCGGTGGCACAGTAGATAAATATAATCTACTAGCTGCGCCCCACGGCTTCGCCCCCGTGGAAATTTATGTTTCCAACTTTCTTAATTTTTTCTTTCATAAGAACCTTCTCCTGACAATAACAAACACAACAAAGAAAGAATTAGCGAAATCGGTCCAGGCGTTGTTGAGTTATGCGCTTACCAACACATTTTGCGATTCATTTTTATATTATAAGATTGTGGCGGTCGATGGTGCTGCCTGCAGCTGCAGGAGGGTGGAAAGGATTAGCTGGACGGGGAAGGTTACTAATGAGGAGCTGCTGAAAGAGTTGAGGAGAAAAGGTTCTTGATGAACACCATTCAAAACAGAAGAGGGAGAATGATTGGACATTTAAACAACATTACAGCTTCATAGGAAACATTATACCTAGGTACCTAGAAGGAAAAGTAGAGGGAAGACGAGGAAGGGGAAGACACAGAATCAACTACATGAGTCAGATCCAGGATTATACGTAAAAGAGGTCGCATTGGAAAGAGAAATGTGGAAGAAATTGCGTGATCCGACAACAGCTAGGGCTCTTTGATTTATAATAAAATAACATTACACTAATAGTTGTAGGTACTCGCAGCTGTATGCTAAGAGTGCTAGAACAGCGTTTACTGACTCATTCGAACTGATGTGAATCGTGCCAGGCATACCCACACCAACACCACACACTGTACTCATTAGGTACTTTAAGCATGTTCAATTCCCTTTCGGTCGACTTTTATATGTAGGTTAAAGCTGCGTTTACTATGCAATGCAATGCAATGCAATGGCTTTACAACAATGCGTACAAACACGCGACATGTACCAAATGCCTTTATAGGTATTACAGCAAGTAGCTGGACCGCGTCGCCGCCGCCGCCCCGCCCCGCCCCGGCTGTTGGTGGTTCATTCATGCTCATATCTGACAAATGGCATGTTACTCACTATTCTCATCAGCGAATTGCTTTCATAAATATACCTACCTACGCCAGATTCGTGGCCTACGCATTTTGTTAAAGGTATTTTAATGAGGCCATTAGACGCATGGATTTATTAGTTGTTACGAATAGAAAGTAACACACAACTAATACGTTTAGTAAGTACCTACCTACCAATTTAAATTATTGTCCGTGGGCTAATTGTAGATACCTATTTCTTCAGGTCTGTGGGCTGTGAGTGGTCTCTGGTAGAATGCCTAAGCAACTGACAACATCTAGGTAGGTATGGTATAACAGAATGGTGTGCGCTACAGTTGCGTGGGTGCTCTTCTACCGACCACCTGCACAGCGGCGGCGCCGCCGCTGCCGGCTCGACTTCTAATGTCTTTCTTTACTCTTTACAAACTCGATCCAAACGTAAACGCTCGCACAGTCGCACAGTCGCACAGCATCCCACTGCCTAACAAGGACCTTTTTACTTAAAACAAGTTTAGTGAGATACTTTTGGACACAAACACCGCCTCCACTCTCCGCCACCTCTCTCGGCTCGACTTCTAAACAATGCTACTGCATCTTAGGATGTAGGGTAAAACACCCAGTAGTCAGCCTTTTAGTGAGGAATCAAATTTGAATCAACTGTAATTTAAATATTAAACACTATGAATAAAAACAATCGTTATTCTCCGAAAGGTTGTTTATTATATTTACTAAAGACAATAACAAAATCTTATATTTTTCATATATTTATAGAAAAAATCAACATTAAACAAATAATGGCACTTTTCACCAGTAGTCAGCATCATTTTTCCAGAGGTCAGCCATGTCTTACCCAGTAGTCAGCCTCTCTCTTAATCTTGCGTATTTGGCATAGAATTTTAATTATTATATTACGTATAACTATATTTTCATTTAATATGTCTCCAGCGAATTCAGTACATTCTAAACTATACCATACAGGGCAAATAGCTGTCACATCCAAAATTCTTTCAGTCATTAATTTCTGTGTAGCTAGTGCATTCCTCTTCATAGTTAGTGCACCTGATTCTGTTTTTTGCCATTGGATTGGTCTTTTTGACATGATGGAATTCTAAAACAAATGATTTTCATGCTAAAATTACCGTGAATAAATTTAGCCCTAATTGAAAGGTTTTAAGGTGCAATTTTCTGCAACAGGACTAATAATGGCTGACTATTGGATTTGTAGACCCATTGACATTTGACGACCTCTGTGGCGCGGTGGGCGAAGGTCCGCCTGCGACGCAGGAGGTTGCGGGTTCGATTCCCGCCTCGGGACAAATATTTGTACGATCTGCAGATATTTGTTCAGGGTGTTCTGGTCGTTTTCTATGTATAATAAAAAAATATCTATCTATGTACTCGTATATTATTATTTATATCAGTTATCTAGTACCCATAACACAAGCTCTGCTTACCTTGGGGCTAGATAATGCTGTGTGAATTGTCCAGCATTATTTATTTATTTATTGGTCGGCCCCTGACATTTATACGCGGCTGACTACTGGTAAAATACACTTTTCGTCTCAGAGGAGTTAATCCCAATCTAATGAGCACAATTGCGATTATTCGCTCCGTTAATTTCAACTACATACAAGAGAAATGTGAAAAAACCAGTAGTCAGCGACTTATGGCTGACTACTGGATTTACCTTGCAGGATTGACAGTGCAAATGAATGACTGTAGCTCGTCAACCCGTGATGCTATTGGTTCGAAGGTGTGCGTATTAGCCAATAATGAGACTTGGATTCGATTGCACGTTATTTTACAGGTGTACACAAATTTCAACACTATTTATATCGAAATAATGTCTGTAAAGGCTGACTACTGGTGCGGGGCTGACTACTGGGTGTTTTACCCTAGGTAGGCTACATCGGAAAGTAACTCGCGGTGTCAATCAAACAAAACAACTATTCAAATTGTACCCGAAGCGCTCAGCCAGTCATAAACTCATGATAGGTAGGTGTAAGAAGAAAAGGAAATCCAAGCAACTTCCCCATTCAGTGTGGCTCAGGCTGGGTGACGGCTGCGTGCGGCGAGTGCGAGCGCACCGAGCCGGGCGGCGGGCGGCGGGCGTGGGGGGCAGGGGGGGCGGCCCCCGCCCCGCCTGTGACGTCAGCCGCACGTTATTTGCTTCCATTGAGCCGAGCGCCGCCGAGCGAGTCCGACTACTCCCGAGCGCTCTCGGGCCGCAGCCAACCGGCGCTACATCTTTTCTAGTACGCTTGTTCGCGGTCGACACATTGGACGCTCGCCCGCTAGCGAGCTGCGAGAACTAAATAAATATATCGTTGTAATCGCTACGAAGTTTTATGAGCTATGTCAGCGTAGTGCCCTAAAGCTCCGAGGAGAGGAAAGCGCGGCGGCCAGTGTCTGTGCTGTGCAGTGAAGTGTGTGCATATCGGTTTCCATTTCGACCTCATTTACGCGAGTGTCTGTGTCTGTGTGGTCGCGCGGCTTTCTATCGGTCAGTCGGGACGGGCGCCGGGCGTCGGGCGAGCGAGCCACGACCCGCGACTCGATGTGCCCCGCGTTCCCGCCGAGCACATTGATCGGGTGAGTCTCGCTTCATCGGGTCCATCGACGAGCGCCCGTCGACGTGCACTATTGTTTACGGCCGCCCCGCGCCCTCGCCCGCCGCTAATGGTTCCCATCTGCCGCGCGCAGCGCAGGGGGCGGCGGCGGCGGCGGCGCTCGGCCGGCTACTGCGCCGCGGCCACCGAACCGAAACTCCGTTCTTTGTATCATCACATCACATCACATCACATCAAACACTTAGGTCTTACCTACTGACACTAACGAATATTCTAAAAGACGCGCGCTGTACGTACCTAGGTATCCTATGAAAATGTGTAAATTATTTATCAAAACACCCAGATAAAACCTTACCTAAACTTCAGCCAAATTCAATGTGAAATGTTTGTAAACAAGCCGCCCATCCATAACCTAAAATTCACTATGTTGTCGTGTATTTTTTGTGTACCTACTTAATAAATAATGCTAACAATGAGCTATGTCTGGAACTCACGCCAAACATGTTCATTTTAGTTTTTTTGCCGTGGTTTAAAAACAAACATTTCTCGAACCTAAATGTACCAGGTAGGTACCTATGGTAGGTATTTATTTTTATTTAGGTATTTATTAATGGACTCCCAACAGAAAAATCACATCACAAACAGAATAATATAAATAAAGTAGTTTTAAGTCTAGTGTTTTTCTAAATAAAGGGTGCCACAGCGTGAGCAATATAGGTAATGTATGGGAGTAACATAACAGTAGGTATCTGTAAGTGAGTGAGTAGTATTTATAAGAAGTAGGTAGTACCTATAATTTCGACTCGACTCGACGGACGGAGATTGGAGAAGGCCAAGTAAATAACGCTGATAATGATCCCCGCCGGCGCCGCGCCGCCCGCGCCCGCGCCGCGCCCGCACCGCGCCTGCACCGCGCCCGCGCCGACGAACTACACTACACAAATACCTTTCACGTAACGTTAATACACCGTGTAACGTGTTTAATGAATGCCCGCGCGCCGCGCCTCGGCAGTGCCTACCTATACTATACGTTCGGTTAACTCAATTAATACTACTAATCCTTTGACTAACATATTGCAAAGACAAATTATTTTATTTTAGTTATTTCCTGAGAATTATCATTTACAAAACTTGCCTAGTCGAAACAAGACCTTCGCTAACCACTGAGGAGCATTTTATTCTTGACACAATTAGGTACGAGACATTGAATTTCAATCACGAACATTAGGTAGGTACTCTAGCCAAACTAGATGAGAATGTTCGTAAACAAACCGCCCGTACTTAACCAAATTCATTATGTTGCCGGGGTCTTTTTATACGGAATTTACATCACTTGTCGATTTGTGTTGTGATCCTACCTTCAATAAATTTTGCTTACAATTACAATTATCTATCTCAAACTCGACGCCAAGCAAGAGAGTTTTAGTTTTTGTGTTGTGGTTTGTTTACAAACATTCCACATCGAGTATGGCTAGTGTATAAACCTGATCCACACGACCACATTACTAAAATGTTTTAGTAGGTAAGTAGGTATATAATGTTTAGTAGGTCTGTCTATGTCAGCGCGTCGTCGGCGGCGGGGCGGCGGCGCGCGGCACTCTGATGAAACATCCGATGACATATTATGTATGATCGTTCTCGGCAGTAGGCAGTAGGTCGAGTCCAATAAGCATGCTTACCTGCGTTTTGTACGTTTCAGGTTCAATCCAAGGCAATGGTGATTGGATGACGATCTCTGTGCGGGGAGCAGAGCAGGACCCTTCGCCGCTCAAGCAGATCCAGTTGGCGGAGCCGCTGGTGGCGTCCGTGCGCGCCTACCTCGCGCACGACCCGCCGCGCCCCGCCGCCGCCGCGCCCGCGCCGCCGCCGCCGCCGCCGCCGCTCTGCGATGCGGACATAGCGTGCGACACCGCGCGCGAGGACATCAAGGGCATCAACTTCGAGGCGCGCCTCCCGCCCAATGACCTGAACAACAACGCGGCCCGCTCCCCGCCGGCAGCCATGCCCAACCAGTCGGAGCTGATGCAGCGGCAGCCGCTGCTGGCGCGCGGCGCCAAGGTGGGCGCGCCCGCGCTGGCGGAGGAGTCGGACCCCGACCGCGAGCACTCGCCGCAGCGCCTGCCGCCCGACTTCAGCATCGAGATCCCGGCGGGCTCGCGCGAGGACCGCTACCCCAAGGAGATCTGGAAGACGATCCTCTCCTTCTTGTTCCTCTTCTGCTGCGTGTGCGTGAACATGATGTCGCTGTCGCTGGTGCACGAGCGGCTGCCGGACCGCAACACCACCGCGCCGCTCAACGACATCGTGCTCGACAACGTGGCGGCGCGCGACTGGGCTCTCGCCGTCTCCGAGTACATGATCATGGCGTCCACGACGACCGCCATGCTGGTGGTCGTCTTCCACAAGCACCGCTTCATCGTGTCGCGCCGGCTGTTCTTCATCATCGGCCTGCTGTACCTGTACCGGTCGGTGACCATGTTCGTGACCGTGCTGCCCGTCTCCAGCGCCACCTACTACTGCAGCCCCAAGTCCAACGACACGTCGCCGCTGCTCGTGCTGCGGCGCACCTTCTACCTCATCTCCGGCTTCGGCCTGTCCATAAACGGCAAGCACACCTACTGCGGGGACTACATCTACTCGGGGCACACGATGGTGCTGGTGCTGTCGTACCTGGTGGTGGCGGAGTACTCTCCGCGGCGGTTGTGGCCCGTGCACTGGGCGCTGTGGGGCTCCGCGCTGCTGGGCGTGGGGTTCGTGCTGCTGGCGCACGGGCACTACACGGTGGACGTGGTGATCGCGTACTACATAACGACGCGGCTCTTCTGGACGTTCCACTCGCTGCTGGCGACGCCGCACCGCGCCTCCGGGCCGCACATGATCCAGCGCGAGTGGTGGTACTCCGTGTTCGCGTACCTGGAGCGCAACGTGCGCGGGCCGGTGCCGCGCCGCTACGACTGGCCGCTGCCCTGGCCGCGCACCAAGCTCTTTTCGCGGCTCAGCTAGTGACGGCCGCCCGCGCCCGCGCCCCCGCACCCGCAGCCGCAGCACGTCTGACTCACCTTCTGCGAGTGGCGGCGCAGCACCTGCAGCTCCTTGGGGCTGGTGCGCGTGCAGATGGCGAGCGTCACGGTGTACTCGAACTGGTGCACGATCAGGTTCAGGTAGACCGTCTCCTCCCAGTCGATCTCGGGGTCGCCGATCGGCAGCTTCTTGGAGTCCTTGCGGAACACCTCCACGTCGGTCTGCAACGACACACCACTCAGAGACATGACATTGACACCTGTGCGAGTGCTAGTGCGCTAGTGCTAGAGCCGTCTGCTGATACCCGATAACGAACTTTTAAAAGTGATGCTGATGCCCTGATGCTTTCATTATTGAAATTGAAAAGGAATTGAATTCACTAGACGGAGGACGATTTTGGATCGCATGTGCCGTAATTGAGAACCGTTGTTGTAAGTTTTGTTTTGTAATTTGTATATTTTATAAGTGGTTGTTGAGAACAATTAATCGTGGGTCTAACTAGAACACATATTTATTAGCGAGCGAACTGTGATTTGATTCTTGTATGAGCGCCGCTGCCGCCGCGCCGCCGCCGCGCCGCCCCGCGCCTACAGCGCGCGCTAAACGTGGTGCAATGGAGCAGCCTACTCTAAGATAAAATATTTTTGTATTGTTCGAAAATGAAGTACATAGTTAACTGTTTGTAAGCGCATTATAGGTTTTGTATTCCCAAAGATGTCTGATAGATTTTTGTAACGTTTATCCAAATGGTGCTAAACTAGAAGTAATGGAGTCTCTGCGCGGCGGCGCGGGCGCGGAGGAGCGCCAGCGCAGCGCCCGCGGCACGGCTCTTCCTCTTGTACTGTTCCACACACATGCATAAATACTTCGGCAAGCAACTATCAAACGAATACTACATTCTACGGATACGTTCTACTCTAAGTTGGAGAGAACATAATATTGTCCTTAGAACTGAATAAGTACCTAAGTAGAATAGGTAGATAGTTATGTCTTCGTAAAAAATTGCCATTTGTGATAGAAATCATGAACAAAATGTATGCCTTCAATAAATAAAATAATGTATTGCATAATTATTTATTCGTATTAATAAACAGTATGGAATTAATAGGGTTAGGTAGTATTTTTAAACAGATAAAAAAACTATCTATTTTTTGACAATTAGTTGTGCAGTGTATTACAACAAGAGGGGACAGGAGTCCTCTCAATGTAGGCGCACTTACGTGTGCAGCATCTCCTCACTCCTACCTCCTAATCAAACGTCATGTCCAGTCCAGCTACAACTGCTGTGCCAGACTAACTTTGCACTTTGTGCCCATGAAGGAAAGCTTAAAGAAATATTTTTGGATCAATGTAGTTTCTGAGATTTGCTTCACATAACCGGCACTCTATCACTTCCGGTGCATTTAGTCTTTAGAACAAAATATTATCATTATTTTATTTAACAGAATCACGAAATTTTGAATATCTCAGCACCAGAGCACATTCAATGTCCAACACAACGAGAAAATGTCTAATAAAACGAGTGATGAATAAAGCCATTAGCGCCGAATACCACTCGCGCGGCAATCGGACGACGGACGGTCATTGAACAATGTACTAGTACATTGCCAAATCTACAATTGGTTGGACTTTATAACATCACAGTAGGCCATCATCATCATTAGGTATCACTGCTGTATAAGCTTCCATTCCCTTGTGCTTCTGGCATTGCAACCAGTTCATCATACAGCAGACTGGCTACGGTAGTGAACAGTCGGAAGCAACAGAGCAGAGTCTATACTATACCAGCCGCAGCCTGGTGTACTATACACCACAGAACTGACCTCGTACTTGGGCAGATACCGCGAGGAGCCCTTGACGTGGCGCTTGCGCACGAAGAACAGCAGGTCGTCGCAGTCGATGGCCTGCTCCTCCTGGAACAGGAAGTGCCGCACGAACAGGTCCGTCCAGTACGTGGTTCCCTGCAGCACCACGAACCCGCTATCTGCAAGACACACTCTTAAAGCACGCCTCACGACGACTACAAACAAACACTACGCGATCACTAACATAACAATAATGATACTTCTAGAGTTCCACAACCACTCTACTCCCACTCATTAACCTGAACATGGACCTACAGCTGTACTCTACTCCATACGCATGTCCTTGAGTGTCTCATTCATTAGTGTTTATTTTGATGTGTTAGCGCACCTTCAAGCTGGACCTTCAATCTAGACTGACAGTGAGTGGTCCAGCTACATAGAGCTTAGTCGCGACTACCTACATACTAAGTGCCTTTATTTATTAAGTAAAACATAGGTAAGAACATTACTTATAAGATTTTTTTCAGTAACGATTATGATGCTTATATATTTTTGCAATCAATGTTTATGGTATATTATAGATATTATCTTAGGTAATAATTTTTTTAAGGCTTGTCTCGAAGTTCTCAAACTGTTGTTTGTGTTAGTTATGTGTTTTTTGTACCTAAAAACATTTTTATTTTGTAAAATAGTATTTGGCTTAGATACATAATGTTTAGGTGTAGGCACAAAGATCAAATAAAATAAGGTATTAGTTGGAATCTCCGAAATGCAGTTATTTAGAAATATAACCTTTTCAATTCTATCAATGTGATTCAAACAAATAATGATCAACTCATCTATGGTTATAAATACTGTGTGTATTATGAATGAGTTAATGAATTTGTGAGATTCAATATACAGATTTACCTATGGCCCATAATTATAACTAGGACCCATGTTTGTGTACTATGTATAAAATAATTGTTGTAAATAAATCTGTATTATCTGTAAATCTTTACAATGGAAATTACTGTAGTAATGTCACCAAAATACATTTTTGCTCAAGACAACAATCTGAGGTATACAGAAGGTAAACAAGAATGCATAGATAATTTTCATATAGGTACCTACTTCATACAATGTTCTTTTCATATTTTTTGCATTGTGGCTATTTAACTTGCGGGTAAAGCCTGCATATTGTTTATGTATTTAAAGTTATGAAAATTTCAAAAAGAAGCAAAACGATTATCCTTAACTGTGTTCTGGGTATTTTCTATGTATAATAAAATTTATATATTTCTATGTACTTACTTAATGCAATATAAATTTGTATTAAGTAAGTATATCAATCATCCATAACACAAGCTCTGCTTGGCTTGGGGCAAGATGATGCTGTGTGGATTATCCAGCATCATTTATTTATTTCTAACTACACCACCTGTTAATATTGTTGATTACATAAAGATACATTCCGAGTTTGCTGCGCAGCATAGGACAGTAGACAGACGTCAGAAATGTCACCAACTGTTTAGATCTTGCTGTTGTAGCTAAACAAAATTAAATGTTTTTCATAAACACGTTTTCTGTTACTTATTCCCTTACCCCAAGTTACTCAGTTCCAGGGAAACTTCATTTGGATAACGTCTCTTTAGATTAGAGGATCCCAAAATCCCAACCCAATACTTCCCAATACTTATGATTTAAATCCATCCGAACCGGACCGAACATACCTCTGCTCACGCCTCACGGCTTTTGCTCATGTGGTAGGGTACGCGGCGTACGCGCAAATCTTTACTAGCTCTGTGAAGTGCCTTTGAGGGGAAACAAACGGGCTGAGAGGGTGAGATCTGTCTGTCAAACCAGGGTTGCCAGCAAGAATTTTGGCGTACTGCATTACCTAGTTCATTTTTCAATTAAATGTGTATAGAATATATAGTGTGAGTCTGCATACGGTGCACAAACTAAAATTAGGGAAACTACGCCCTATTTTATCGACGGAAAATGTGTTTATTTTTATTATTTTTTCAATTATTTTTTTATATTTATAGTTTTTAAATTTTTTTTTCGCTACTCGGACCCCCAACAAAACGGTATAACTTATAAACTAAGCGATTACTATTAAACAAACTCAGCAGTTATTGAAAAAAACAAGAGCTCCTCAGCAGTTATTGGAAATAACAGGAGCTCCTTATTGAATAAACATTGTGAAAAAAACAACCCTCAATTAAAAGCTATGATGTTTTTTTCAGTAGAATCGAATCAGCCTTGTTTTTTTCACAATGTTTATTCAATAAGGAGCTCCTGTTATTTCCAATAACTGCTGAGTTTGTATAATAGTAATTGATCGTTTAGTTTATAAGTTGTACCGTTTTGTTTACATGGGGTCCGAGTAGCGAAAAAAGTTTAAAAACGCTATAAAAAATTATAAAAAATAAAATAAAAAAACAAACACATTTTCCGTCGATAAAATAGGGCGCAGTTTCCCGCATTTTAGTTTGTGCATCGTATGCAGACTCGCACTGTATAAAAACATCTTACACAATGACGGATTATTTAAAACCTAATATGTTAGAATAAACTAAACTTTTTATCTAACGCAATTAACCAAAGTTTGAAAATAAAATAAGTACAATGTAGCAAATTTATTTATAATCTAGTTTGCAATACTGTCGCATTAATGCTTTTGAGCACAATGACGCAGCAGTCTTTGACGGTTTTTCGGTAAGTAACTACAATTTTTTTCAATAAATTTAGTATTTCTCATAGTAACTATACTTAATATTACTCAAAACTACCAGACCACAGTCTTACCGTTGTGTGACATCACCACTTTCAAGGTCTATCTTTCGCACGGGCGCGAAGCCAGGGTGGGTCGAGGTAATATCTATCCCATGGGTATACCTAGTACCTACCTATTATAAATTATAATATCTGTGCCCATGGGAACTGATTTATTGGATAAAAAGTAGCCTATGTTTGATTCCAGGATGATTAGAATTACCTGTATGCAAAATTTCAGCTCGATCCGTTCAGTAGTTTTGGCGTGAAGAGGTAACAAACATCCATCCATCCATCTATACATCCATCCAAACTTTCGCATTTATAATATTAGTGTGATGTGATGTGATAGTGTGATTTAAATTATTTTACAAATAAAATCTAATCTCTCAGAATTAACTTAAAGTAAGGTTGTGAATTGTGCAGGTTTCTTCAGACAATGGATTGGATATCATAATCAGAACTTAAATCTAAGGTTTGGCTAAAGAGTAATTTGAAAATAAAAATTACCCACCGATTGCTATTACGAATTTGTCAGGTATAGCGCCTGGTAGTAATCCGGCTATTTCTGAATAGGTACATCCTACTTGATTTGTATGTATACTAAATGAAACTTCCAAACTAATTTGATGAAATGAATTTTCATAATTCATAATTCTTTATTGCACAAAATAGGTAGGTACATGTAGAATATTTACCAGGAAAAATAATGGCAAAGGCGAGCTTAACCCTATAAAGAGTTCTCTTCCAGCAAACCTTATTGCGAGAGAGAGACAAATTTGTAAAAGTGGGTACATGTGCTTAAACAAAGGATATAAGATTTAATTTTAACCTACTTATTAAATAGACTACTACATAATAATACAATACATAAAATACTATAACTTAAGAAATACCATAGATATACACAAATAAATTAAATAAATACATAAAATACAACAGAATCATAAAGATAGGTAATGCTCTTTGACTTTACGCTTGAAAATGAAGAGTGCGGGGCTAGCACGAATATCGTGTGGGGTGGGAGAGAATTCCATTACCTAACCGAGTCGACAGTAAAAGAGCCACCGTAGCGGCTGGATGAGTGAACCGGAAATTTAAGGGCGAGGGACAAAGTTGATCTAGATGGTTTATCACGGGGGTAAAGAAACTCAAAACGCTCACGGAGGTAAGAAGGGGAAAGAGGATTGTTCAGAGTGTTATAAAGAAGAGAGAGAACGTGCAGATCACGCCGGCGACGGATTGGAAGCCATTTCAACTGATCTGTGAACATTGAGACGTGATCGTATTTACGCAAACCGAAAATAAACCGAATGCATAAATTTTGAAGACGTTCTAATTTGTTGAGAATTTCCTCCGTGGCGTCAAGGTAACAAGAGTCAGCATCATCTAATAGGGGAAGAAGGAGTGATTGGGCTTAAGTGATCTTGCTTTGTGATCGAAGGAACTTCTGAAAACGTTTAAGTGAATGAAATGAGTAGTGAACTCGCTGGCTGATTGCATTGACGTGCTTTTGCCAAGATAATATAGGGTCAAAGATGACACCCAAATTCTTAGCAGAAGCAGAATAGCTGTAGAAGAGATGGGGAATAGGAGATTGCCGAATTTAGTTCAGCATGTAAGGGCTACCGCAATTTGAGCCTGAGACTTCAATGGGTTGACCAGAAGGCCAATTGCCTTCGCCCATGCGTGAATATTGTTGAGGTCAGAGTTAATTTGATCAACACCTAAGGATATCTCACCGGCTTTGAAATTACAGTAAATTTGCATACAGGTCATCAGTAGGTATACAGGTAAAACTCGGAGGAAATGACGAGAGTGATAGCGTTAATAAAGATGGAGAAGAGCAGAGGGGAGAGAACACCTCCTTGCGGAACGCCTGCAGTTATGTTGCACCAATCTGAATAAGACTCATCGAAGCGGACACACTGCGACCGACCCGAATATATGAATCGAACCAAGAGATTGCTGAGGGTGATATCTTGAGAGAGGAAAGGACAGAGAGAAAAATGTCATAGTCGTCAGTGTTGAATGCACTACTGAAATCCAGTAGCACAAGGATAGTAAGGAGTTGGTTGTCGATGGCCCAGCGAATATGAAATGAAATAATATTTATTTTCTTAAATAAGGGTTAACAATGATGGTTTTAGAATAGGGTATCACTATCTTTGACATATTAGTCGTGCAAATGTTTAATAATAGAATTTGAACATTTTAGTAAGAGTTGAAAATTAACATAATCATAAAGTTTGATCTCACAATTTAAATATAATAATTATATGTATTAGGTCATTATCATCATCATCTAATATATAAAATTCTCGTGTCACAGTTTTCGTTGCCATACTCCTCCGAAACGACTTGACCGATTGTCATGAAATTTTGTGAGCATATTGAGGAGGTCTGAGAATCGGCCAACATCTATTTTTCACACCTCTAAGTGATAATTTTAAATTTCCACGCGGGCGTAGCCGCGGGGCGCAGCTAGTCAGTCTATATTACCTAGAATATTTTTAATTTTTAATTTTTTACTGACCTAGGTACACTATGTACCTCATTCTGTATATACAGGGTGGAATTTTGTAATGCCACCTGGAGGGAAAGTACTCTTAATACTGTAGATAGAAAATTATACTAAAAGGAAACATTCCTTTAATTTTGAAAAGAAAGAAAACTGCATTCAAAGATTTTCGAAAATTCGCTTGCCACACCCAGGAATCGAACCAACTAAAATCTGTAAAAATTACACTCTTTATTTTTATTGCATAGATCGGTCGGATCAATTATAAGGATGAAATCTCTCTAACAAACTTAATAAATTAAATGAAAGGAAAACCATGAAATCTTAAATTATTTTAATTATTTACAATAAAAGTCAACTAACTACTAATTAGTTGCTCAAAATGGGCTCCATTTTCTTGGATACACAAATTTATTCTTCTAATGTATTCATAAGTATTTCATTTCATTTCTAGTAACTTTTAATAACGTGTTGTGGTGAATATTATAAATCGTATTCTGAACGTCAACTCTCAACTAGTTTACATTCACATAAGATTTCATGTAAATTAGATTTTTTACATATCCCCACAAAAAAAAATCTAAAGGGGTGATATCTGGTGATCTCGCAGGCCATCTGATTGTGCCGTTGGTACCAATCCAGGTATGGGCTGGAGCACCATCTTGCTGTAGAATTATTTGGTTTCGCTCCGCCGCCTCGGGGAAACCATTTAATTCATTTCTTAAGAGATCCAGTATTTTAAGATAGAAGAGTCTGCATTAGGTACAAACACGTACAAATTTCAATCGTCTTATCTAAATATCAATTCGTCATTATTTATGGATAAATGACGTCAATGATAATTATTAATTACTGACACAAGTAAACAGATGGATCTTTAAGTTAAAGTGCTTAACTTGACCCATTCAATTTATAATTTAAGATTTCATGGTTTTCCTTTAATTTAATTATTAAGTTTGTTAGAGAGATTTCATCCTTATTATTGACCCTAACGATCTACGCAATAAAAGTACAGGGTGTAATTTTTACAGATTTCAGTCGGTTCGATTCCCGGGTGTGGCAAGCGAATTTTCGAAAATATTTGAATGCAGTTTTCTTTCTTTTCAAAATTAAAGGAATGTTTCCTTTTAGTATAAATTTCTATCTACAGTATTAAGAGTACTTTCCCTCCAGGTGGCATTACATTATACATTACATTATATATTTTTTGTTTTATTTTTAAATTATGTTTAAGTAAAATTGTCTATATGGATCTCGTGTCTGGAAATAAAGAATATATTATTATTATTATATTATTATTATTATTAGTCCACTGCTGGACCAAGGCCTCCCCTAATGAGCGCCATAGCGCCCTGTCTTCAGCTTGCCGCATCCAGCCTGCCAGTCTTCCGCAGATCGTCATCCCACCTGGCCGGAGGGCGTCCTACACTACGTTTGCCAAGTCGTGATCTCCACTCAAGAACACGTTTACCCCAGCGGTTGTCGATTCTTCGCGAGATATGGCCGGCCCACTGCCACTTCAGCTTGCTAATTCTTTCTTTAAGCTATGTCGATAACTTTGGTTCTTTGTCGGATGTATTCGTTACGAATTCTATCCTTCAGAGAGACTCCGAGCATAGCTCTTTCCATAGCTCGCGGAGCGACTTTGAACTGGTGGACCAGCCCTACCAGCTCCGTAGGTCATGACGGGTAGGACGCACTGATTGAAAACTTTCGTTTTCAAGCATTGCTATTAAGTTTAATTTTACTATGATTATCACTCTGGGAACGGGACATGCTTATGTATGCTTATGTAATTATGTATTCTGTATTTTTAACCGGCGCCAATGACGCTGGGTCATATTGACCCGAGGTGATTTTAAACCTTCGTAAAAATGTTTCAACACTAGCGGTGTAATTGACCTTTCGTGTAGCTGAAGATATACCCCCCCTCTACCTGTAGCAGTGCGGTACTTAGTGCGACGCCGCCTGCGCAGCGAGATACACATGTTTTGCGGCAATACGGGTAAGTAAGACCCAGCGTCATCGCTGGCGCAGTGTTTACGTTGATTTCTTTATTTTATGTTACCGATTGTATAGTAAGTTTCTTTTATATTTTTCAGAAAAATGGCGTTGAGGGATCATCCAGAGAGAATTTATTGGCGATGTTGGAAGAACCGGACTCCGATAAAAATTATCGTGATCCATATCCAGGTTCAGACGTCGAATGAGAGAATATTGAATGAGGAGTCGGAGGACTGATTTTAAAGTCTTACTTTGATAAGTAGTTTTTGTGATATTAGCATATTATTAATATTTAAAATTGTTAATTCTTTATAATGTTTAGGTTTAATAAAAAAAAATAACATAATAATGCAAGTTATGTTTTTCAGGTTGATTTTGCATACATTTTTTAAAAAAATCAATAATTATGCAACAGTTTGCAACAGTCAGCAGTTAGCTCAATTGTTTCAATTGTTAATACTAGTATAATTTGCTTTGTGAATAAATATTGAAATTATCAACTTTGATATTTTTTTTATTATTCTGTCATTTACCCAAAAAAACTTAATTTATAAAAAGGTTACTAAATAATGTCAGTTCATTTAAAGATACTGTAAATTTACTGCCTAAAGTTCGGGTAATGATGACCCGACGTCATTGCCCGTGTAATATTTTTCACGTCATTGGCGCCGGGAGGTTGTACTAACGCTCTTTCCATTTTTATTTTTATTTTTGTGTGCTTACTAACCCCATATCCATGGATATCCGAAATAACGAAATTTTATTATTTTATTTATTGCGGTATGAAAGACTCGGCGTAGTTTCCCAAACGCTGCCCAGCTTAGCTGGATCCTCCTCTTGGCCTCCTTCTCAAAATTATTTTTACCTAACTGCAGAATGTGCGACGACCGGCCCCGGATCAATGAGGCCATTGATCATGACTTTGGTTTTATCCAAATGCATGCCAAGACCGATGCGAAGCGAGGCTGAGGCTAGGCCGTCCAGCATCTGGTTCAGCTCCTCTAGCGACTCCGCCAATGTCATCAGCGAATCGCAGGTGTGAAATGTAGCCGCCGTTTATGTTAATGCCCTTACCTTTTCAGTCCAGCGTCTTAACATATCTTCCAAAATCAAAAATCAAAATCAAAGACTCTTTATTTCCATAAATACAATAAATGTACACTTAGAAAAGGTCAAAATATAAAACTAAAGACTGACACGGAAATAAAGTGATATTTTTTTATTTCTGTCGCTTCGGTATGTAGACTAAAGTAAAGAAGCGACGAAGAAACCTTTAGCCTGTTAGTTGTTATTTTTCGAGTTGGAGCAAAACCCGTTGCAAGCTTTTTTATTCTCTAGATAATCTGATATTTTATAGTAAGCCTTTTTGCACAGCAAGGTTTTAACAATTTGTTTGAATTTATTTACTGATAATTTTTGCAACTCACTAGGAGTTTTGTTGTAGAAGCGTATACATTGCCCTTTAAAATATATTTTAATTTTGTGTAGCCTTGTTGTGGGCACAACGCCAACGCTTATTTGATGACGGGGGGCATGTGTCTAGTATAGGGGAACAGCACGGCGAGCGAAGCAAGCCGTGCGGTGACTCCCACGCCCACTGTTAATCGAAAGGAACTTCGTTCCATCTGGGTGTCCCTTGACACCTCTCAAGTTTTTTCTTTACATCAAACTGTTCACAACTGACAGCAGTTCTATTTTTAAAGTTCATTCCGGCCCGAGGGTCGGAATGAATATGTATGAGTTTTTCTCCCTATGAAAGGAAAGCAGCATTTTCCACCCAATAATCAGATCAAAACAACACTACTGTGTTAGCTGCTGCCGCTGCGCCCTCTAGGTGTCGCATGAAACCAGCGCACAGTAGCGCCATCGTTACTGTGCATCATGCTGAGCGACGACCTTTTCTGATGTCACTGTTTTAACTTTTATTTATTTGTACCAACTTTCCATGTAATTTTTGTGACACAGAATAAATACTTACTTTTTCTTTACTTTACTTTCCAAGTATGAGAAATGAAAAGTTTATTTCTTACCCTAGAACCATTTCGACTCAAATAGGTCTAATGAGGAATTAAGCAGTCTTTCGCGTTTTCCTGCAGTCGGGCGCAAAATGCACAAGTAGTGTAGAGGGCTGGGACTCAAGGGCTTAATGTAGAAACTGTTAGAAAGACATACTTACCAATGAAAACGTACTATTTATTCTCTAAGTTAATAGCCTGTGCCTTTACATGTTTTAAAACTGTAAATTTGACATTGCTCATCACTTCCTGAGTAACCGAGTGGTGCACAATTGGAACCGGCTTGGAGCTTCAAAAACAGACTCGACTACTGGTTACGAACGCACAATCTGACCACTACAAGAGACAAACTAGTGTAGTGAAAACTTTAAAAGCACTGTGATATAGACATATCAGCTCTCAGCTGCTCGTCTATAACTCAATAATAATAATAATTACTAAGCATTACAATGTGTTGCTATGCTTTTTAATAAATGAACTGAACTGAATGAAACAAGCTTCCTCTACAAGTAAATTAAGAAGTACCAGCTTCTTCCTGTTAAGGTTTGGTTGGCCAGTAGAAAATACCGTAACTTAAAGACCTTAGTACGCCCACCCTATGTACAATGTAGTGCATGCAGCACAATAAATAAACACTGCAGTAACATGGGATGGGAGTGCTAGTAAACTTACCATCTTTCATCAGCTGCCGCATTTCCTTGGTTCGCTGAAAGTTGATCTCCTCCAGCAGCTGCTCCAGCATTGTCGTACTCTTCATGAACGTTAATCCTCCCAAAGCCATCGTTTGCCACAACACAGCAGTTTTCCTCGAAATAAATACACACAAGCATCAACACAGTCCAAGTTGAGCTAAGTTCCGTATAAAATTTAAGGGTTTTACCACTGCCAAGGCACATATTCCCTAGGGAGAGAATAGTAGCACATTTCTAGATATTAAAAATATTTGTTTATCAAGAATAAAAATAAAACGAAAGAAAACTGCCTGCCCATGAAAAGTTGGAGAATACCTACTCGCCAAAGTTGCCAACTGCATTTTAGGTTTTCCAGTTGTCGTTGTCGGGCTAGATCGAGTCATTTCAAACCGCACTTGAGCGGGGCGGGCGGCGCTGTAGATTTGTGTCCCAGAGAATATTTTGCCAAGCCGCTCAAGTGCGGTTGCATCTGCATCTCGCGGCTCGGCGGGGCGGCGCGGCAATTTTCTAGTCAGTCATGCGATTATATTCCGTTTTACGGAGTTGATGATGTAGAAAATTAATAATTTATGAACCAAACCAGAAGAAGATTACATTTGCTATTTTTATTAGTACAATATTGTATTTATTTCCAACCAAATATGATTTCTCTTCATCTCGAAATCTTGCCACGACTGATATTTTTGTGCCGCGCCGCGCCGCTGCAGTGCGGTTTGGAGAGGCCGCGCCGCGCCGCGCCGCTCAAGTGCGGTTTTGATCGGCTCACGGCTGTCCTAACCGCACTGCAGCGGCGCGGCGCGGCACAAAATATCCGTTGGTACTTATTTCTTATAAAAATACCAAATATTATTTCTTCTGGGTTGGTTCATATAATGTTCATTTTCTTAATCATATAGCTCCGTAAAACTGACTATAATCATATAATTGACTAGAAAATTGCCGCGCCGCGCCGCGCGGTTTTGATCGGCTGTCCTAACCGCACTGCGGCGCCGCGGCGCTGCAAAATATTCTCTGGGACCCAAATGTGCAGCGCCACGCCGCCGCCGCACCGCTGCAGTGCGGTTGGTTTGATTGAAATTAATAGAAATAATATTTGGCCGCGTGGTGCCCCGCCGCCTCAAGTCCGGTTTGACCTGAAAGAAGATTTGGCCGCGGCGTATACCTATGGTATAAAAACTATGTTTCGTTTTTAGCACAGAGCACAAGCTAGATATTTCTCAGATTCTGTCTTTGGTCTTAACACACCGTAACCAAACCTTTATCTAACTAACCTGTGCACGTTTTTCAAAAAAATGAGCCGAGTGAGAGACCCCAAGGTAGTAGTTCATCTCTTTCATTTACTTTTATAAACTCTAATGAAACTGTGATGAAACTGTGATGTGTTGGTAATAAAAACTTGTTCTCTTGAAAAATGATAGGTACTTCAAAATAAGAAATAACTTGAAAATTTAGTTTCTACTAGGTTGTAGTAGTACCTACCTACCTACCTATTCACTATCCGGTAGCCATTATTACGTACTACTTTCATAGTGCGCAAAAGATTTGATAACATGTGCCTAACATTCTTTACGGTAATGCTGCAGCGTAAATTGGACAGCTTTTTAAAAAGCAGGTACATATTAAACAGAAGTAAGTTTATCAAAATCTTTGTTCTAAAGCCCTGTGACATCGTTTTGTTTCATGGACACTCTACACCAAGTCGCAACGTGCTAAACAAGGACCAACTACTACTTTCAAGCCCTCTCGCTCGGCTCGTTTTTCTACTTTGAGATGTCACAAAGAAAAATGAACCTAGCTTTAGAGTCATGAGCAGTACTTTTGAATGAATGTTTGTTCGTGCGAGATCCAGTTTACTCTAAGAAAGATTGATAAGACGTGGTACAAACAAACATTTGACACATAAAAATAGGAATGATCAATTCGTTTTGACAGTGACACAAATGAGAAAGAAAATAACGAATGTTTGGCCATTTTAAGAGAAGTTTAGAATACATTTATTCACAAAGAAAATTATACTAGTATTTACAATTGAAACAATTGAGCTAACTGCCGACTGTTGCAAACAGTCTACAGATAGCTCAACTGATCCATATCAACACCAGTCGGAAGCGTCCCCAAGACGCTGGCTGCATTGCCACGCTGTATGGCAATGCTGATACGCTGTGCCAGATATTCACCAGCTCTCGGGTCACGCGTCGCTTCGACCAGACGCTCAGATAGTTTTTTGAAAACCCGAAGAGCCTCGGTACCCCACGGACCTAGGGTCTCGACTCCTAGGGGAGCAAATGTGTAGGCTCTGTCGAGACCTGCATATTTGCGCCTCTTGAGATCTTCGGCCAAATCTGCCGCCGCACCCGCCCTCACGGATGTCCTCGGAAGATGGGAAGGCGCAAGTGTGTCGACGCATGTAGCGTCCCACACAATGGGCCTCCCCAACTCCCATGGGACTAGTGTCATACCGTCGGGCCTCTTACCATCGTCACGCAACAGGCCATTCGGTTCGAGAATAGCTGGTACGTTAACGGTGACAAAGGCCCGCCGGATGATGTCGTTAAGGCTAGCGTGGCGAGATATCCGACCAGCGGCCCTAGTGCACGATAATCCGTGATGACCAAGCTGTTCGACAGCAGTACCGCACTGGCATTGATGAGGCGCGCAACACCTTGCACCCAACCGGAGACATGTTGCGATACGGAAAGTTACGGGATCCAATAAAGTACCAGTGTTATATGAAGGAAATGCTTGCAACCAATGTCCTGACTCCCATTTAGAAACGGCCAGGAGGCGGGCACGATCTGCAGAGCTGGAGCACGTTTGTAACAAACAGTTCCGTGTCAACTCACACAGAGGCCCGTCCCATTGCCGTTGGGACAAAAGTGATTTTGGGGGAGCAGCATCGGGGCAAGCACTATGCCAAGCCGTTCGAGCTTCGTCTAAAAATGAAATTTTCAATGACATTCCAGGTGGGACCAAAAGAGAAGGATTTAAAATTTTTTCAACTAAAGAACTAGTGCTGTAGACAGAAGACAAGAACGCTGGTAGGGCTACACTTGAAATTTTGCGTATACCTAAGCCTCCCAATTTGACAGGCAGGGAGGCCTGCGACCATGCCTTGTCATCTAAATCGATATTCAAAACCGATGATAATGTATTCTTTATTATGTTGTCTAAGCCTTCCAAGAGCTCGCTGTGTTTCCACATTTGACTACATCTCAAAGAATACGTAAATTTAGGTACAAATAGACAGAACCGAATAATTGTAAAAGCCATATGACTATTAATTTTGAGCAGTCTGTCCGAATTTTTGTGGAAATTTTGAATTTTCTCATCTACAAATGACTGAAAAGACTCATCAAGAATTGGTGAACCAAGGAGTCGAAGTGAACATTTATCAACAACTGTAATGTTGGGGGCTAATGTATTGAATTTCTCAATGATATTGTTTTTGTCTACACAAGAGTCCGAAATAAAAAGCTCACACTTTGAAAAATTTAATTCCAAACCTATTTGTCGAAATTCGTCTGTGATGATTTTTAGATCATCAAAAACTGCGTTCACTTCTCCACCTAATGTTCCATCATCCAAATACCAAACATTAAGCTTGGATTGGAGACGTTGAATTATGGGTTGGATGGCAAGGCTAAATATGGCCGGACCAAGAGGGTCGCCCTGCTGACAGCCAACAGCGGACGAAATGACTTTATTCCTGTATATTAATTTTGATGGCGAACCGTAACATTGCCAAAGAAATGGGTAAATTTCTGGAATTTTGTCTTTAATTTCTTTTAGCAAGGCGCCCCTGTCTACGGAATTGAAGGCGTTTTTAACGTCTACCTTCAGAATTACCTCCCCATAATTTTGGTCTAAAAATGTACGAAGGGAATGTACTGCGGCCTCACATCCACCTCGCGAACCAAAGCCTAGCTGAATTGGTCGGAAATAGTCGCCTAGATAGTCGGCTTCTTTCCGACAGCAGACTTTAGCTGCGAGGCGGCGGTAGGTGGTGCCCACGGCTATGGGTCTTATTCCGCCATCCTTCTTTTTGAGTGCACAAAGATTCGCACCGTAAAGGAGTTCTGTGATCTCGCTATTGACTCGGCCTGACAACATCAGGTTGATCAGAGATGTCAAATCTTTCAGAAGGACTTCACCTGCATGGCCAGACCCGCCAGATAGAAGATCTTTTAGATGCTGTGGAGTCACAGCATCCAGGCCGCCGGCAGAGCCACTCTGAAATGATGTGACAGCTTTAAGCACATCCTCGCTGGTCGTGTCCACGGCGACATCACTCTCTCCCGGTGGATCGGGGAGTTGAATATTGGATAGAGAAGTTAAAGTTGAACGAATGTTTGTGTCAATGTCAAGTCAAGTGTCATTGACATCTTGATGATTGACGATTTTGTTTGACAAACGAAACAAGAATGAAACAGAAAAGTCCCTCGAGAAAATTCTGAAAGCGGAACAAAATGAATTCGTAGATTTATTTGTTACCTATGTGTTTCGACCGCTAATATGCAATATTAGACACAGAAAATGCAGCAAAAAATGTAAAAAACACCCATCGTGCGTCGTCGCCGATTCTCAACGAAATTATTGTCAACCATCGAAGGAAAAGTCACTCGCTAAACTAGGAGGATGTCAAGAATTCGATCCACACAGAGCATGTTGAAGTCGTTGCGGCGGACGGCACGGCTGGCCAGTATCTCGTCCCTGCCGCCGCGGCTCGGCGGCGGCGCCGACGGGGACAACGGCCACCGGAGATGGGCGTCGGCCCGCGCGCTGCTCGGCGCCGGCTCGCTCGGACTCGCGCTACTAGCAGCTGATCATGCGTTCAATGGTTTACAATCTCATACTTATTCAGGGTAGTTTGTTTATCGAGGGAGAATTTGTCAGTTTTAAGAACAAAATTAAGTTGGTTTTTTTCCACCTGTTGTGGGGAAAGCCCCCACCACATACATAACAGGTACTTACGGAAAGATGAGATATTGAGAGAAGAAGATATTGTAAGAAAATTTTCTTATAAATAAATAACTGAACTGAACTGAACAGTAAAAAGCAAACAAAGCACTAAAATTAGACTATTCATTACTTACACTATCTAAATCTCGCATCTATGCAACTGGGAAGGACACTGAAACTCACTTAATTATCAGATAGCACATTGGCGGATACAGGCGGGGGGGGGGGGGGGGGGGGCATAGGGGCCATGCCTCGCCCCCCCAAAAGACCCAGGAATTCCATACTGTCGACTCATTATTTTGATTCAATTCAGGTGCAGTTTTACACGGCATACCTATTCATCGGTAGGTCAGTTATGTATATCAGGAAACAGAAACATATTCTTTAGGTGCAACCTAAGTTTACAATAGGTGAATTTCTACTCTCAGTAACCACATCCACTTGGGACTTTGAAATTAACATAAATCCTTAAAAATACAAATTTTTACATTCTTGGGTTGAATTTCTAAAAACGCTGAACACATTATTTTCCATCAAGCAATAGGCTAAATACCTACCAATTTTCATGGCTTTAACTACAAAACTAAGTAACGGAATTCGTATACCTCAAGAGATAAATTTTCAAAAGTACTGAAGCATGTCTTATTTATTTACTGAACGAAAAGCTAAATACTTATACCTAGGCATCAAATTTTATGGATTTAACTGAAAGTTGAATCGAAAAGTTAAGCCAAAAATTGCCAAATCTCTTTATAAACTAAACTAGAAACCATTTTCTATCCCCTTAGAGCAACCATTCTCAAGGTGGGCTCGGCGGAGCCCCAGGGCTCCGCAACAATACTGATCATTATTAAAAAAAAAAACAGGTTTAGTACTAAAACAAGGTTGCAGAGAAAATTTGGGTAGGTACTTATCAGAATACCCATGTAGCAAAAAGACGATATCGACAAAACGCCAAGAACGTGAAATGCCCTAGTATTCAAGTCCTCTTATACATAATACGATATATTATGTTATATGACAGTCAATAATCATATTAATTTTAAGTACATCTTTGTAATCCGACCTGCGAGGCGCATAGTGGTCCACGGAACAACTCTACTTCTCTACAACCTTGTAACTTTCTTGCTCCTAGGAAGCGAAAGGACACATGCCCAGTGCGAGCGTGCCGATATTCCTGAGTAGGTCAAACTAGATAAATGTAAATAATTTTTATAAATTTTACCAGTCACTAGTACAGAATTAATTTCGTTTATTTATAACTAGCATCAGCCCGCGACTTTGTAAGTACTTTTCAGGTAGCCTATGTCCGGGATACCGTTTAGCTCCTTGTCAAATTTTATTAAGACCAGTTTAGCCGTTTAAGTGTGAAAGGTAACAGGTAGGCTGACAGACAGAGTTAGGTACTTTCGAATTGGGAATATTAGTATGTGTACGTTCTTTTTTCCCCAACAGTCGCTAGAAATGACCCAAATTTGCGTCATTTCTAGCGACTGTTGCGCGGCTCGCTACGCTCGCCATTGTTTTTGCTTTGGCTTCTCTTTCTCAAATTTTTCCACCACCGCTAGCGGCTCGCACTATCGTTGTCGTTATATCGTTTTTTCTTCTTTTTCTATCACAAAATTCCCAATCGTCTCTAAAAAGTCTTCAAAATTGCGAGGTTCGCTCCGCTTGCCGTTTTTATGTCTTCCTTGCTTTCTTTTCTCACAAAATTTTAAATTTTCGAGTCTCGCTCCGCTCGCCGCGGTGTTTTTATATCGTCTTTTCTTGATTTCACTCACAAATTTCCAAAAAGTCGCAAAAAAATACTAAAAATTGTCGTGGCTCCTTCTGCTCGCCGTTTTTATATCGTCTTTTCTTTCGCTAATTTCCCACGAGGCGCTAAGACTTTTCGAAGCTTTTATTATTATTCGCTCCGCTCCTCGTTTTTGTATCGTCTTTTCTTCCTTTTCTCTCACAAATTTCGCAATCGTCGTCGAATTTTGAGGCTCGCTCCGCTCGCCTATTTTATATGTATAATCTTTCCTTTCACAAATGTCCCAATCGGCGCTAAAAAGTATTTTAAATTTTCGAGGCTCGCTCCGCTCGCCGCGCCGTTTTTATATCGTCTTTTCTTCCTTTTCTTATTTCCCTAAATTCGTTAAAGTAATGTCTTTAAAGTTTTTGAGGCTCGCTCTGCTCTCCTTAAATTTCATTTAGACAACAAACTAAGTCCAAACGAAAAGGGGCTCCGTCAAATATCTCGGTGTCCAAAAGGGTTGCGTCGATAAAAGAGTTTGAGAACCGCCGCTTTAGAGAATGATTTTTTTCAGCGCCGCCGCTCCGCCTCCCGGGCCGGCTGCGCGTGACTTTGTGATTAATGTTTTAAAATTGCTTATAAAAACCTTATTTTTTTGTTAACTTGTGATTTTAACCCTTTCTCCGAACTTTGTCTAAATGCCCCCCCCCCCCAAATGAAATCCTGGATCCGCCCCTGAGATAGCATTCTCCTCTACACCCTTAAAGGCGGGCTTTTGTGAAAATTCTGGGTAAGGTACAAATCTAGATTTTGATTTAGGTTAGGAGTAGGAAGCTTAAATTTGGAAATAGGATGTTAAGGCGAATAGTAGGGGTGATAGTGGCGCCACTACATATTTCATTTTATAATTACGTTATACAAAGGAATTATCAAAAAATCGGACCGCGCGTAGACAATATCTATCATAAAGCTTTTTTTTTTAATGTATCTGTAATAGTTTTCTACTGTATTATTTAGGCAGATACTTGTTTCAAGAGTTTAGTTCCTATTGGTGGCCACCAAGCTCTCCAAACAAGGTTTTTGATTGAATAACACAAAACAAAACTATTACAGATACTTACATTAAATAAAAGCTTGTGATAGGTATCGTCTACCAGCGGTCCGATTTTTAAATAATTCCTTTGTATAATTTAATGATTAAATTAAATATGTAGTGGCGCCACTATCACCCCTACTATTCGCCTTAACTGGATTTGATTGATTATCTATAATTAAGAATGAAATAGTCTGAAAGTGCTTGTTTGTGTTTATATCATCAAAACAACTTTCTTTTCAGAAAAGAGATTCTTCAAAGCAGCTCAGCTCGGCAATGTGCAGGAAATACGTAGGTTAGTAAAAATTTATCACATGTATTTAAAACGATAATTTTTTTGTATCCGAATTGTGATGTGAAGCTCAAACTCAAATCGTTTATTCGCTTAGAACATGGGTAGTAAATAAATATACAGTTGGTTGTGGTTGTAAGATACAATGTGTCACCATATTCTGCTTTTTATAGCATACAAATGTCAATAGAATTAAAATTAAAATAATTTGATTTATACACAAACAAGCTTCAAATAAGAAATAAAATTAAGCCACATCTAATATCTCATGCATAGGAAATTAGAAAAGTCAAAATTAAATGTTATTTGAATAGTTATGTCAAAATATCCTTGTCTAATAAATATTCCATAACCGTATAATATGATTTATGTATCAAAAACTTTTTCAGACTTTCTTTAAACATGTATATACTGTCAATTTCTTTTATTGTCTTAGGTAATTTATTGTAAATGCGAGGTGCCATGCAGAAAACACTCTTATTATAAAATGCTGTTTTGCGTGGAGGTATTTTTTTATTTTTATTTTTTTTATTTATTTGGAAGACAGACAGTACATAGAAATATAACGAGATACAATAAGAATTTTCTTAGACCAGTAAAGTCAAACAAATTTACATACTAGTAGTTTACGAACAGTAGACGTCGCGAACTTATGAATGTACTAAAGTAATTTAAAACGGGATATTTCGGTAGGTAGGTTCGGTAGGTATGTTTTGAAAATAGTCGAAATGGTTACCCCTTCTGTTTCTCCAGAACGGATTAAATCTTGTTTGTGGGTAGGGTAGGTAAGGTAGGTAAGGTGCACTTGGAAAGGTAGGTAGGTATTACAGATCACTTCACTTGCGATACGATTGTTGTCGGATTTTTTGAACGAAATGTTACACAAACACATCAACCATTAGACCAATTTTGTCCATACAAAGTACCTAAGTTACGTTCCTCAGCAAAGCTCGAAATTCTGTACCTAGGTATCAATAGATGGCGTTGATCCATCAGCGCAAAGTTGTTGTTATTATTTAACCGACGACGACGGTGTATGCGGCCGCGCTATTTCATATAACTCTCGAAGTGTTATAAAGATGTTCAAATAGGTGGCGCTGTACTGTAAATGCTCTCTTGCATATTACAGCATTTTGCGGAGCTATTCTGCTCGTCATGCCGAATATCCTCATCCGATCTTTACCAAATTTTTATAAGAACAGTTTAAAGTTATTACCTTTCAATTAAAATTACAATCATCAAAATCAAATCTCTTAGAGCGGAGATATTCCAAATCCGCCTTTTTGCGTTATTGTGGAAGAAGTACGCCTTTAATCAAAAAATCCCGACGACAATAAAATTCTATAAAATCATAGAATCGGTACACAAAGTTTCATACCGATCGGTTGTAAAATACGACCTGTAGAGGAGTACGGACATACTGACAAAAACGCCATTTTGGCCAGACCTGAAACGAAGACTTTCGTTCACTTTCGTTCACGACGTCAATAAAAACTGGTGAACAGACTTATATTAACAAAGATAGAAATATATTTCAAACAAAAGCAAAAAAGGGGAAAAGACTAAAGGCAAAATAAAGTAAAATAATTTTAGCTAAGTAACTTGGCGGCAGCAATGTCTACAATGCTTCTACGAAACATGACGGCGGCGGCGGTTGAATCGAATATATCTATTTCGTTGAAAAAATTATTGTAATTATTGCAAGCTCTATTCAGAAACATGTTCTGCCTATAATTTGTTCTAGAGGTTGGAGTCCAAAAAGTTTTCTTTTTCCTAGATGAAGCCCGTGGGCAGTGTAAATAAATATTTTCAAGTAACAACTCGGAATCAATTTGATTGTTCAGTAATTTATATAAAAACACTTGATCTCGTATAGTGCGACGAATGTCTAGATCTACTATAGAGTCTGTAGGAGCTGTCGGAAAGCGGAATAAATAATGTTTTAAAAATTTGTTTTGAATTCGTTGTATTTCTTCAATATGTACTTTATATTTTGGGTTCCAGACCGTTGATCCATATTCAAGAATTGACCTGACGAAGCAGTTATACAAAAGGATAAGAGTTTTAGGGTTATTAAACTCCCTACCAATTCTCATAATAAATCCAAGCATTCGCGATAAGCCTTGGGCGTAATTGTATCGAAATGAGTGATAAAAGATAACTTGTGATCTAAATAAACGCCTAGATCTCTAACCACCGATACCAACTGATCCCAATTACTTTTCGCAAAAACCGCAGTTTCCAATAAGTACATACAGGGAAATGTCAATATATTGTGTTCAATAAAGTAGGGTTTGCATGAATCGGCTGGTTCGAGCCGGCATATAGCCCGCATACATCTTTTCTGGGCAATGAAAACTCTTTCTCGGTCTGTTGAATTTCCCCAGAATATAATTCCATACTGTAGCGAAGATGTCACGTATGCATGATATGCCGTTACTGTTGCATTCACGTTAACCACCTTTGCTATATAAAGCATATTATGAAAATTTATTTAGTTTTGAACACACCGATTCTATAATATGTCCTTTCCAATTTAAATTCTTATCAATATCGATGGTCATTCATAAGTTGATACCTCGTAACTATTTTAAGTCAAATTTGTCGGTAGATAAAAATATAGTTCGTAGATAATTCGTTTATTTTTATAAGGAATTCAAAAAGTATAGGGTCTTTTTAGGTTTTTTTCTAGAAAATGAATTTATAATTAGTTACGAGTAGACAATTTCAAAAAAAATCTTACCATAACTGAGTTACGAGCAGTCAGCAGTGACGTGAATAACGTGTTGAAGATTTTCTTATTTAGTTGTGTAGTAAGTTTTCGTAAAAGGAGTGATAATCTGCAGGGATTACACTCTTAAGAGCTTGCTAATCGGCATACTTGGTGCATGTAAGTTTCAGTGGCTCTTTGAAGAGATTTTCATAAGTTTTCACTGGAAAATCTATGTTCTTTGGTCTGTTTGGCAACACGTAGGTACAGTAATTTTGATCTTCAAAACTAGTATATTTTTAAAGTATATTTTACCAAAAGGCCTTTGACTCCGTCGAAACCTGGGCTGTTCTGGAATCCTTACAGCGAGCGATGCCAAGTAGACTATCGTTATATCGAGGTGCTGAGATGTCTGTACGAGGCCGCCACCATGAGTGTCCAAGTACAAAGCCAGCAGTCTAGACCCATCCAATTGCGCAAATGAGTGAGGCAGGGATGTCATATACCCGAAACTGTTCACAAGCGCATTGGAAGATATGTTTAAGATGCTGGACTGGAAAGGTAGGGGCATTAACATAAACGGTAACTACATCTCACATCTACGATTCGCTGATGACATCATGATGAACCAGATGCTGGACGGCCTAGCTTCAGCCCCCAATGTATGGGACTTGGCATGAATTTGGTTACACCAAAGTCATGATCAATGGCCACATTGATCCAAGACCGGTGGTCGTACCTTCTCGAAACTGTTTCCGAGTACACTTACCTTGGGCAGATTCTGCAGTTGGGTAAAAACAATTTCGAGAAGGAAGCCAAGCGGAGGATCCAGCTAGGCTGGGCAGCGTTTGGAAAATTACGTCGAGCGTTCTCGTCATCCATACCGCAATGCTTGAAAACTAAAGTTTTCAATTAGTGCGTCCTACCCGTCATGACCTACGGAGCTGAGACGTGGACAATCGCGGTAGGGCTGGTACACCAGTTCAAAGTCGCTCATCGAGCTATGGAAAGAGCTATGCTCGGAGTCTCTCTGAAGGATAGGATTCGTAACGAATACATCCGACAGAGAACCAAAGTTATCGACATAGCCCAAAAAATAGCAAGCTGAAGTGGCAGTGGGCCGGCCATATATCGCGAAGAACCGATAATTGCTGGGGTGCACGTGTTCTTGAGTGGAGACCGCGACTAGGCAAACTTAGTGTAGGACGCCCTACAGCCAGGTGGGATGACGATCTGCGAAAGATTGCAGGCAGATGCTGGATACGGCATCCAAGACAGGGCGCTATGGCGCTCATTAGGGGAGGCCTATGTCCAGCAGTGGACTTATATGTATAGGTTGATGATGATGAAGCCTTAATTGAATGTGAAACTAATTTTAAAATAATTAAAACGCTCAGTGTACTCTTTCAATAACAAATAATAAGGACTAAGTGCTAAAAAAGTGGGTGCCTATACGTTCATCGTTAGTATTGACAACTCGTATTCAGCTTGTAAGTGAGAGCAGGTTGATACATGAACCTATGGGGTGTCAACTCTGGAAAAAAATGTTTGAGTGATATTTTCAGCGGATTACGAGCTAGCAATTCTAAGTCGCGCCGCTTAAATTCGAATTTTTTCATGTGAGCAACTTGATTTCGTAAACAATGTAAGTTACGAGGTGTCAACATAATGACCATCGAATGTAGCCCTAAAAATTTGGTTGTCGAAATTTCTGAAACTTCTTTTCCAAGACAACTAATGTTAAGATTCTGAATGTCAATGTTTCTATTATTAAATGTCATGATTTTTGTCTTCTCTATATTAATTACTAAATTGTTTGAAGTCAACCATTCCATTACATTGTCGATTACATTTACTATCTGTGACTTATTGTTCTCCCTTTCACCTCTAACTAAATACAACTGTGCTATCGTCCGCAAACAAAACCATGGGTTGTTTGATGGCCCTAGGAAAATCATTAATGTAGACCAAAAATAACAAGGGTCCCAATACACTACCCTGTGGAACTCCATGAGTGACAACCTTAGCTTCAGACTGATATATTTTTTCTAATTTAGATTTTTCACAGTCTATTTATTGGTGTTACTTGTGTTCTCCCATGTAAATAACTTTTAAGAAGGTCAAGGACATTGCCGCGTATTCCATATGCTGTTAACTTCTCACATAATATCGTGTGCTCGACAAAGTCAAAGGCCTTTGTCAAGTCCATGTACATTGCCCTAACTTTAGTTCTTTTATCTACATCATGCGTAATCATTTTTAAAAATTGGAATATTGCCATGTTTATAGACTTGTTTTTCCGAAATCCTGTCTGTTCTTTAGCTAGTAATTCATACTTTTCAAAAAATGTGTACATACAGTAATGAATGTGTTTCTCATAAAGCTATTTCAAGCTTCACATCACAATTGGGCAAAAGCAACAAATTAAACCGTAGTTAATTTTGATCTGTGCACTGAGACTGCACTATGAATTGGAGTTTTTAATTGAAAGGAGCTAAAGAGCAGACATCATCCTAGTCATACCAAGGTTACCTGGAAAAGATCACTCTCAATGATAAGGCCAGGCCACTCTTTATACTTACTCTATTCAAAGCGTTTTTTCTGTTTTGTTTCCTGTCTTTGTGTGGTATAATAAAATGTTTTCAACCAAGTTAAGTATTTATTTTTCAAATTTAAAAATTATATAACATCAAAAGAAAAAGATTTTAGTAAAAATACGTAAATTAAATTAAGACAAATTTAAACTGCTACAATATAGTTCTTGTAAGATAAGCTTTATAAATTGACTCTCACTACGTAGAAACATATCAATGTCTAGGAAGTATTTGTTATATGACTCTACCATTCTTCTAATTGGTGCACGCAATCCTGAGTTAGTGCGGCACGTATTGAGTGCAAATAAGCTACCGGCTCACACTTTTCTAGTATGTACTGATCTGGGGACAGCGTAACAAATACTCAGCACTAGTTCGATGCTGTCGAATTGGTTACGGACAATCTTATAAAGTGTAGTAGCTTCCAGATATGCCAGCCGTCTGGACTCTAGAGTGAGCATATTATATTTGCTGATAATTTGGGAAGATGACAAATACCTTTTGTTACACCTATAGTGCATAACACGCAAGAATTTACGCTGAACTCTTTCGACAACCTCAATGTATATATTATAGTAAGGGTTCCAAGTAGGAACTGCATATTCAAGTTGGGAATGAACGTGTTTTATAAATAGAAATATAGATATGTGTATTCATGTTTGAAATCAGTAGAAGACCTCATAATGAATCCATACATCTTAAAGGCCTTATTAACAATTTTTTCTATGTGTAGATTTAGACATACCGTAGTGTCCAGCTGTATACCCAAGTCCCGTAGTGAAGTAACCTTGGTAAGACTTATATATATCTTAGATCTATCTATCAATTTCTTGTTTGTACAGGCAAATAGAAGCATTAATAGCTGCGGGGGGCGGGGGCAGCAAGAAGGGCGAGGGCGCGGCGGACCGGCGGCACGCGCTGGGCTGGACGGCGCTCATGGCCGCCGCCGCCAACGACCAGCCCGCCGCCGTGCACGAGCTGCTCAAACTTGGAGCTAAGCCAGATCTGCAGGAAAGGTCAGCATCTCGCAGTCGTCAGCATCAGTCCAAGACTTTGGGGGGTCACACTTGGTCAGGGCCGCAGCCAATGCCTCAAAGGAATTCCTTTCGAGAGAGAGGGGGGGGGGGGGGGGGGGTTTAACGTTCAGTAGTTTTGGCGTGAAGAGGTAACAATCATCCATCCATCTATCCATCCATCCATCCAAACTTTCGCATTTATAATATTAGTGTGATGTGATTATACGCGAGCGGAGCGAGCCGTGAAATTTTGCGGTGTTACATGTTTTGCAGTGTTTTGTCTGATGTTTGGGGCAAAACAAGAAATATAACTAGTCAAGCGAAGAAAGGGGAGCGAGCGAAGCGAGGGAAGCGAGGGAAGCGAGCGAAGCGAGGGAAGCGAGCGAAGCGAGGGATAATTAGGAATAATTAGGAACACAAAAAGATGTAACGAGCCGAAATTTTTGTTACTTTTTCGGGTGGTCACAAACTGGTCCAGATGAGTAGAAGAAAATTAATAACAGCATCCCTTGAAAATTTTGGAAATGTTGCGATGCTTAGAAAATTTATATCAGCAAATGGAATGGCCCGCAGCCTTTTTTGAAATAAGTGAGGCATGCGTAGCAAGACAAACAAGCTAAATAATGAGCTAGGAACAATTTATAATAAAAATATCGTAGTTTGACAAATTCATTGCGTCTCTCGTTAAGGGATGAAACGTTGGTGTTCTTCCAACACAAATAAGGTTCGTACTTCGCTTACATCCTTAATGAACCATTTATGAGTTTGTCGAATATCAACAAACTACGGGGACAACCGACTATAACCTATAGAATGAACGGCGAGCGAAACGAGCCTTGAAAATGTTTCATGATCCGGCTGTGCGTGTGAGTTGTTTGGCATTAGGTTTTTTGCAGTTTCAAAATCACCTGAAACGGAGGTTTAGTCCTGGAGTAAAGCAAGCCAGAAACTTTATGAAACAGCAGAATGTTATCATCGATCGACGAGCAGAGCATGCCGCGACAATTTATTGATTTTTGGAGTATTTTGCAAACTGACCTCAAACGACGGATGCCCTCAGGGTGACAACGACAACTTCCTAAAATGACAACTTCCGAAAACGACAATTTCAGAGAACGTCTATTCTAAACTCGTCAATTTCCTAAAATGACAAATTCCGAAAATGACAAATTCCGAAAATGACATCTTCCTAAAATGACAACTTCCAAAAATGATACCTTCCGAAAATACTAAGGGGCTGACTAATAAAATTTCGGTTGTGAAATGTCAAAAATTTCTAATTTATACGTTATAAACTTTGCTCTGTTACTCATCTTTTAATGAAGTAAAACAACTTAAAACAACTAAAACTTGGCTTTATTATCTATTCTATAAAGTAACAAATCAAAAATACTGCAAATAAAACAAAACTTTGAACTTCTGTATCCATTTAACGGGCTTGATGGTTATCGACGACGTCGTCGTCGTTCTTGACTATTCGTTGTTGTTTTTAACTTCAAATATATAATTTTCTTCAAAAATTGTATGCTATTAAGATCGTTATTTTCTAGTTGCTGCAATAAAATTTTGTACTTTATATCAAAAACAATGTCAGTATTTCTTCGGTTCTTTTGGAACTTTTTAAAATAACTCCTTTGAATTTTTAAGTCGTAATGTTTAGATTCCTTCTTCAATTTTTTGAAAATAAAAAAAATGTTTGGCTTATGTGGTACTTTTGCATTTAGGCGTCTATGCCAACCTTCAACCGGATTATTTGTTCTGTGTTTGGAATAAGCAACACTTAAGATCTTGTTATTTTTTTCTAACCATTGTTTTTCAAAATAACGTTTAAACTTTTGAAATTTCAAATCATTAGGCATCATATTTTTTATATGTAACCAGGCGTCGTTTATATAATATGCAGAGGGTAGTAAGGCTATTATAGCACTTAATCTTGATACATTTCTGCCTTCTGTCGTATTTTGTAATTTTAAGGCTTTCGATTGCTTGAAGACTGCCTTATTGAAATGCTGATAACAACCTCTTAAATTCACACCAGGAAACACATGAAGGACAGCATTTATTTGTGCTTGTTCAAAGTCGCATTTATATTGTGAAATGTTAATACCCAATATATCTTTTATTAATTTAAAAAACCTTATGTATGTTTCTTCAGTTTTATTGGGCAGTAGACCGTATACTACTGGTATAACATTTACTGTCTTCAAATTTGAGAAATAATCAACGTGTACAGTAAATAGCTGATAGAATGGTTTGGGTACGCTGTAAAAGGTACCATCACCAAAGTACAATTTATCGCTCCTCGCAAACTTTCTGATTATATTCCGTGATGTAATGGATGAAAATATTAAAATTCTTTCCGTATCTCCATCATCGGCTATAAGAAATCTTTTGGAAAAAGCAGTTGGCACTTTTACGTCTTCCAAGTGTCTGTATTCCAAAATGTCGCTTTCTAAAAAATCTTTACGGCTCTTGTATAGTGTACTTTTAACACTTTGAAAGGTAGGTATATCAGGTATGACATTTTGATGTTTCTTAATTATTTGTTCAACATTGTTTTCAAAAATTTGCTGAATGGGATCAAAATTTTCACAAACCTCTCTTTTACAAATATTCATCAATTGTAAAATAATATTTTTGGAATCATCAGGTAAGCACACATGAGCAGCATTTCGTAAAATTTTGGCTCTCGTACTATCTAAAGTTATAGTTGCACTACACAAATCCCTATTAGCACATCTCCATAAAGTTGTGTTATTATAGTTCAATTTCATGAAATTGTATTTATACCCATTATTTAATAAACAGTCTTTGCCTTTTTGTGATTTTATGAAATTCATTATAATTTCATGAAAGAAATCAACACTATTTTCATTTTAGGATTGTCAAGCTGACAGATACTGCTTTCTTCTTAGACATACTTTTAATATGCCAGTAAGACCAAGGAGTTTAAGAACGCAATAGCACCTTTATCATAGAGTTTCAATGAGGCAATGAGGAAGTAGCATTTCGAGAAAAGTAAAGTGCACTTCACTCGAGTATGAATTGTTTCTTAGTTTGTTGATATACTAGGGACATACTAATGAAATGGTAAAAATGATAAAAACTAATAAAAGTACAGTCAGCGGCAAAAGTCTTTTGAAAAAGGGTCGAGTATACGCGTTGTCATCAAAGGAAAATAGAACGAACGTACGGGCGCGGTGTGTGTATGGTCGAGCGAATGCTCATTCTGTTGCAGTTTGCCACTTTTTTGCCAGTGTCCAGTACATGGAAATTTCATAGTCATGGAATAGAGTTAGGGTTATTATAAAATATGAGCAGTAAATATAAAAAACACCAATAAGATTTTTACCACGAGCAAAACACAAATAACTTAGAAGATATAAGGAAAATTTAAAAACATTAGGTACATCAGAGACGAGAGGTTGTCAATTTAGGTAGCTGACGATCCCTCAGGGTGAGAACGACAACTTCTATTTAAGATGTTGTCGTTTTTGAAAGTTGACATTCTAAAAAAGTTGTCGTTTTCGGAAGTTGTTGTTTTTGAAAGTTGACATTCTAAAAAGTTGTCGTTTTCGGAAGTTGTCGTTTTTGAAAGTTGACATTCTAAAAAGTTGTCGTCTTCGGAAGTTGTCGTTTTCGGAAGTTGTCATTTTAGGAAGTTGTCGTTGTCACCCTGAGGGCATCGATGAGCCCATGACCAGAGGCAGACTCACGACCCCCGTGACCCCCCCCCCCCCCCCCCCCCCCTGGGACCGCGCCTGTCACTCACCTTTTTTGGAGTAGGTATGCTCAGATGCCTCAAGGTGCGTCATCTTATTTCTAAGACCTTGCTCTTCGAGAAGATTAAAGGTTTATTAAGCTACAGAGATACTAAAGCTATTTCTATTTATTTGTATTTATTTATTCCATCGTAGGTACACTTGTGTTACACTTGATGTCGTTACATTCTATATTTATGTACTATTTTAATAATTACATCTATAGGTTTTTCGTTATAGGAAACACCATAAGGTAGGTACAAAGGTAAAAAGAAAAAACAGACAGACATGATTGAAAATTAAACAAAAATGAAATAAATAAAAATTAATTAATCAAGGGTATGTCAAGGTATGCTGCTGTGTAAGGGCATTGTCAAGCTATACTAAAAATAATGTACAATATTGTAATAATAATAAACGGAGAAAATAATAATGGTAACAATGTCAGAAATAAAATAATTTAAATGTTCTCTCTATCAGTCTGGAAAAAAGGATGTTATACAAAAGTATATAATATATACATATGTATGTAGTATGCAAAAAAATGTATTAAAAAATCCTTCAAAAATCACTAAATAATTCTGGGAACAAAACTTGTACCTGTTAGGTACGCATAATGTTCTCCACACGCAAATGTAACGAAAACCTGCTTTAATTTGATGTTCTTTGTGAATGTGATGGTGTTTCCAGGTACTCGGGTGCGTCGATGGTGGCGGCGACGTCCGGCATGCACCCGCTGGAGGTGGCGACGCGGCGCGAGGACGAGTTCAGCGGCGGCATGAACGCGCGCGCCTCCTTCCTGGGCTGGACGGCGCTGCACTATGCCGCGCTGGCGGACTCGGCGCGCTCCGCCAAGACGCTGCTGGAGGCCGGCGCCGACCCCACCACGCGCGACCACGCGGGCCGCCGCGCGCTGCACTATGCGCGCGACTCCTCCGCCACGCGCGAACTCATCCAGCAACACACGCGTCGCTGGGAGGCCGTGGCCGAAGCCGCCGCCGCGGAGGAGCGCCGCCGGTTTCCGCTCGAGCAGAGGCTCAAGCAGTACATCGTCGGCCAACAGGTAGCGGTTCAACTTTTAAATCCATCCTGGTTATTAACACTAAAGTCATTTACAACTATAATATACTATGATATTTGAGACTGATCGGTGTTTAGCATTTCTGAACTCGTTGGTACAGGTCAGAGATGATGGAAGCGTAGGCCACTCTGTCTATAGGAAGCCCACACATGCGGACCGGTGCCTGCATGCCGACTCACATCTTAACTCCACCCTCGACAGCTTAACTCAGTGGTAACATCTTTAACGAACCGTGCTTACGACCTGTGCGATAATCGATAATAGGAGCCTACAGTACCTAAGTGAGTTCGCCCACGTCAGAAATGTTATAAGAACGGCTATAAAAATGACTAAATGACTTAATTCAACACTGTGTGATATAGACACATCAGCCACAGGCTGCTCGTCTATAATTAATAAATAAATAAAATAAATAAAGTAGGATCACTGCCACCTCGTTCCGGCACCAGTCATAAACCGCACAGGAGTGTAGTGGAATGCAAACCAGCATTCTTACCTTACATAAAAAGAGTGATGGATAAGGTTGCAAACATCCTGCAAAAATCCTTCATCGAAACCATTTTCACGCCGTTAAAAAAGATTACACACTACCTGGGCACCGAAAGACACGTGCCCACACCACCCACAATGGACCAAACCGAGTCTAAGTGCGGACAATAGAGTACAACACTACGACACTACTAGTAAGAACACATTCCCACTTGAGAAACCAGGGGTGTATAAGTTTGACTGCAGCTGTGGAAGGTCCTATACATGTATAGGCCAAACGAAGTGCACTATTACCTATTACTGCCTGCAGAGTCAAGGAGCACATACAAGCAGTAACAAAGTCCACATCTGGCAACAGAGAAGCCTGCTATAGCAGAGCATCTTTTCGAATCTGGTCCAAATTACTGGATCGAGTTACACAATCCACAAGTAATCTCAAGAGCGACATTACATACCAAGATTAGTACAGGAGGCCATTGAGATTACCAAACACAGGAAATTCAACCGAGAATAATGTTTCCAATTATCCGGAACCTGGAGCCCTGTTAGGAGAATGTGCAAGAACCGGTGAAGTGATGTACCAGCCTGGTCGCTTTCTGATACCGTCAGTGTTGTGTCTCGTGATCGAGTTGCATTCGATAATGAAATCTGTGGTAGTTGTAACGTTTGTTGTGTGTCAGTGTGTGTGCTCTCAGTTATTCCGTGATCATGGCGCATGAAACTGTGCCGAAATATTGGAAAGCTCAAAACTCAAATCATATCCCATAGTATAAGACTTTAACAGGTAGCGGCTTACATTTCCTAGCTGCATGTCAAAAGAGAGACACCAAACTCTGAGATCTATCTATCCTATCATCTAAGGTTGGCTCACACATGATTCCACCAACTCCCTTGGCTGGGTTGCCTTGCTGGGCAACTTTTACCAAAAGACGTTATATCGGTCTCCACCATAAACCCGATGCGTGTAAGTTATACAGTGTCGACTTACACACTCATGTTCAGCTCAACATTATCTCAGCCGAACGAGGCTCCCTCAAAGATCGCCACAATGACCGGTCCCCTACCACCCACACTCTACGAGGTACTATTAGTGTTAACAAATATCTAAACACTTTAATTTCCCATGGTGGTATTCTGAGTTGGCGGTGGTTGTCAGGCGGCGATCGAGACGGTGGCGGCGGCGGTGCGGCGCAAGGAGAACGGCTGGGCCGATGAGGAGCACCCGCTGGTGTTCCTGTTCCTGGGCAGCTCCGGCATCGGCAAGACCGAGCTGGCCAAGCAGCTGGCCCGGTACATACATAAGGTACACAGGTAGAAATGGAGGCATCTTGGTTACGAGACTGTACCTTGACAGATATCACATGTATTGCAAGTATGTGTTTGTGATGTGCAGGACGAGCCGGGCGCGTTCATCCGCCTAGACATGTCGGAGTACCAGGAGAAGCACGAGGTGGCCAAGCTGATCGGCGCGCCGCCGGGGTACGTGGGCCACGAGGAGGGCGGCCAGCTGACCCGCGCCCTGGCGCGCCGGCAGGACGCCGTGGTGCTGTTCGACGAGGTGGACAAGGCGCACCCCGACGTGCTCACCGTGCTGCTGCAGCTCTTCGACGAGGTACCAAAGACGTCTAGCCTCCCCTGCCCCTCGCGTGCCTAGGGTCACCTGTACGGTTTATTTTCCGAACTACACAGAGAAACACATAAAAATAACGTTAAAATTAATGAATTTTACAAACATTAAATAATAAATAAATAATGCTGGACAATCCACACAGCATCACCTAGTTGAGCAGTTAGGCTTATTAAGTTTTTAAGCAGTTGACTAGTTAACTTATGCTGTAAAGCAGTGCATGTAACAAGTTGCGACGCCAGCAAAGAGCTACAAACAATCATAGAGACAATTTTACGCACCTAAACGTGTTGAATGTTGTATTGAAAAAAATGGAGGTCATTTCGAAAACTTTCTATAACAAATTAAAGAATATGAAAACAATGCATTTTATTCATTTAAGACACCATGTTTTGTTCCGTGACGGAATATGATTAATATTTTTCATTATAATATTTGTATTGTTCCTGATCGGGTGGTCCATATTTCTTTAATTAAATAAATTATTAGGGTAGCATCTATTCAATTTCAAAGTACACACAACTTGGAGGTTCAAATCTCGACATAATGCTACTGCTTTTCAATTGGCTACTGGTGGTGAAACCACTCACGTGATCTGCGCCCTCGCGTCGGAGGGCTTCGGACTGGCTCGATATTCCTCGAGTACACTCAGTGCTGCGCTGCGCGGTCGCATCCAACAGCGCCGACCGCCTCTGAAGTTTCTAACGCGTCCGCGGTATCCGATACATCGATCGATTCGCGACCCCTTTTTCGTACCCTTCATACCCCGGAGAATCAAGCCAAACCAGCCCCTCTGGAAGACAAGTGTCCTAGGGAAACCAGCAGTGGATCCATCTAGTTTGGACGGCTCCAGCCACCACCGACGTGAGACAGTAGGCGAGTGCCATGCAGACAGCCACTTCTTTTCCCTAACATGTTTCATAGTAACAATTACTGCTTAAGAGGCCAGCGGAAGGCGACTTGTCCATACAAACGTAATACCAAAATTATTTCTAATTCAAGCATATTTCGACTATATTATTGTATTATTTGTATTCAAATAGTATTTATCTAGGTTCCTGGATAGTTTTTTTTTCAAAATACTTACCGAAAATTAAATGAAAGCCAATCGCATTTTGCAATTTTTAAGACAAAATTGGCCAGTTTTCTGCCTATTTGTTTCGTAATAATAACAACAATATCTTATGTGTTATTTGTTTGGGAACATAGGTAATATTGTCTAGTTACAGAATAACAATACTTTGTGAAGAATACAAGAAGTTTTCAGTCATCATTTTTGGTATTACAGAACACAGCGAAATTCATACCAAATTTTAAACGGCAATCATGCTATCGTGCACGCACGGGTAGGGGTTGCATTATCCGTTAAATTTTCGTATCCGGATAATTCGGATAGTAGTGAGCCTTACTATTCGGATATTCGGATATTTCGGATAATTCGGATAATTAAAAATATACATAAAAATTAAATTTAATCAAGAAAAATGGGTTTTTAAAGTATAAGTATTTATTATTTTATATTCAAAAAACGTTACATTAAAGTTCTAATAAAATAAAAATAGAATTCGCATAGAAACTGTGGGACTCCGTAGTTAATAGGTAGGGGTATCTTCGCTTTCTACCTCTCCAATCCTTATTCTTTGTTTTCGTTCATGAAGATAACTTTTTAACAGACGAAGGGGTATACCTCTAATTCCCATTTGTTCCAGTTTTTGTGTAAGTATAGCGACTGAGACGGTGTCAAATGCCTTTTTAAATAGAGATTTAAAATTCTTTACTGTACGTTTGTTAGAAGCATCTTAGAATATGCATCACCGATTTGGAACCCTCGTTATGATGTTTATAATAAAAGAATCGAGCGCATTCAAATTAATTTTATGAAGTACCTTTGTTTTCGTTTAAGAATTCCATACAGTTCAGCCAATTACCTCGATTTATGTAAGCAATTTCACATTCTCCTTCTTTCCAAGCGGCGTGAGATCGCCGACTTATCTTTTATACTTAAAATCACGTCGAATAATATTAATTGTCCAAATTTGCTTCAAAAAATTAAGCTTAACGTTCCCTGCAAACTTATCAGAGTTAACCCCCCTATTTACGTTCCCCATGCTGGCACTAACTACCGACAAAATTCCTTCTTGTGGCGAGCGAGTAATAATTTTAACAAATTGAGTAAGCAATTTGACCTGGATTTATTCTGCACAAGTGTCAGCTCGGCCAGGCGGCGGCTCAGCGGAGAGTTTTTTGGTGCCAATGATGATGATAAATATAAAGTCTAAATTTTTTGTAATGTAGATCCTAATCTAACTATGTTTTTAGAGATGATGCATGTTGACTAGTCACATCATGTTCATAGTCTTTTTCATTGTAATAATCCACCACTATCCATGAAAACCTTCAATAAGCTTTCTGGTACTTATTAATTTGTAATTCTGTTAATTTTTAAGCCTTTGGTTTTCCCCTAAATAAATAAATAAAATTAAAAATAAGAGTATCGATCAAATGGGTTGAAAAACTAAAATATCTATGAAATAAAAACAGTTTAATTCGTTCTAGAGGTGAGTAGCTCATGAGTGAGTGATACAAAAGATATAGATCAGTTCAACTGAGCGAATCTATCTCTAGCTCACCTTGGTTTCAACCATATCTTTAGCTCATTTGGAATAAGATTCATTTTCGAACCATTGCAGTGTTGAGCTAAATGAAAAGTGAGCTATAGCGAAGACGACCGAGCAAGGCGAGCGATTCATTCCGAAATATCCCGAATGATTTGATAGAGTGAAATGCACGATGTCAAATACAACGTGAAAAAGAGAGAACGATAGCAAAATCCGGTTCAGGCTTTTAGTTATGCAAATACGTTTGACTGCAAAATCTGCAAATTCAATTATTATTGTTTTTAAAGTTATCGTTACATATCGGTTCGAATCTTTGTTTGTTTACTTTTGGTTGTTGTTTTGGTTTCGTTGAGCACCTACGTACTTTTTCGGAATTTTGGAAACTTTTTTGGATACTTTGGAAACTTGTATGTCCTAAGCCTGTGAAGTCTGAAGGAAAATCGTTGACTCTATGTTAATTATTAATCACAAAGCCTTTAAACTGTGAACGATAGGTTTATACCTTTTATCATGTGTCACTCTCTCTAGTTGAACGGATACCTAATTATCTTTTTATCTTTCTTTCACTCATGAGCTACCCAGCTCTAAGACTACATCATTGATCCACTGAGCTAAATGAGCTAAAGAGCTAAATGAGTGATATATATCAGTAGATCAAAGAGATATGTATCACTCTTTTCATTAAAGTGATATGATATGCGCATCCCTAATCGTTCCATCGAACTTATTTTTTAACAACGAACGAACGTAAATCAACTTCCTATTTTAATAGGTACTCTAAAATGATTTTAACAAAGAACCAACACAGTCACGAGATCAAACTTACGAATGTACACATACAGTTATGTTATAGTAGTGTGTGTGGGGTAGCTGTGCTGCGTGCGCGGAGATCAGTCTGTGTCGGCGTCGTCGAATCACTGACCAACCAGTGTCAACGCTAGCGATGCGTTTGCGCGCTACCGCTAGTGTAGGTCTTGCTTGTTTATAGCTTCCAGATTCAGAAACACGCACGAATTATTACGTTTATATTTTTAACAACACAAAGTATTGTATGCATTAAATATAACATTTCTAAAATGCTGGATGCGGTGTAGTGTTGTGTCGTGAATTAGAAAAATCAGCTGTAGGTACCTATCCGTATTATTCGTATTATCCGGATAAAGGAGCTCCCATTATCCGGATATGAAAATTAGCGGATATCCGGATAATTCGGATATCCGGATATCCGGATTGCAATCCCTACGCACGGGGCGGGGTGCAGGGCCGGGGGACGGGACACTTCGGTTGTGTGATCGCTCGTGGCTCGGACAGACACACTAATGCAACGTGTATTTACACGGGGCGCCGCCACCGCTCGGGGACTTTCGGAGGTCGTCGTAGGGGTAGGAGAACATAGATAGGTTCATAAAATATGGTAGGAGAGGCTAGGTTAGGTACTATTATTTAGTAAGTATACTATTTTCTAAATCAGTGTTTCTGACAAGTTACGGTGCTGTGCGTGCGTAGGTATTTGTTTGTTCACTATTCTATAGACCTGTGCCACTGACTTGGATTGAGATTTGCCTTGTTGTTTGGAAACAATAACCTACCTCCTTAGGTACATTACATACCTAGAGGTACCTACCTACTACGACTTTGGCGTGCTTTGGCTTTGTTTACGGACTTTGATATTTTTCACTTACGGTTTGGTTAATGATATTATGGACTCGGAACGTTGGGATGTAGGTAGGTATCTCACAGTAGGTAAGTAGGTAGGTACTTACTTACCTACCTACCTACGTACCTACCTAAATTATTTTATTATTAGCTAGTTGTTTTTTTACTTTAAAGTAAATAGGTACCTACATACCTACCTAATACTTACCTACCTAGGTAGGTAGGTACCTAACATGTTGTTTAGATATATGTACCTATCATAAGATAGGTAGGTACCTACAATGTATGTGAAGTAAGGAAGTACTAGGTTGCCTCTGTGCTAATCAAAATACAGAGCACAAATAACAGTAATATCGGCGAGCGGAGCGAGCCGCGATTTTTTTTATTGCTGCAGTTGGTAACCATAATCAATGTAACGGAAGTAAACAGGAAAACATTAGACGTTTTTTCATCGTTTTTACGTGTATTCTTAGGTACTTATACAAAACGTACTTACAAATAAATTATAAATATTCGAAATTTAAAAAATCGTTATTCACAAGTTGAATCTCTCGGATTCCAGAATTATCCCTTTTCGGTTTAATAAACCCTTTCCGTGGCATCCTGTATATATTTTATCACACTCATATTTTGAGTTTGGATGTAGGTAGGTAGGTAGATGTTTTTAAAGTTTGGATATAGATGTTTAGAAGTTTTCGCGTAAAGAAGTACTTACCTAATCAACACATACCAATCCATCAATCCATACTTGTTTTATAAGTATCTTTCACACTACCTAGGTATATTTTTGACTAGCTAGGTAGGTACCATAACAAATTTCGTAGTGTTTAGCCGATATGGTTACCCCACAAGGCTTTACCAAAATCGTAAATTGATTTGTTTTTTTGATAAGTAAATAAATGTGTCAAGTCAAAATCAAATGTTTTTTTTAAATAAATGAAAGTGTCAATATCAATGAACAAAAAAGTGTTTACGTTTACCTATATCCTTGCCTTTTATTTTCTTGTCAGAAATTCACTATACCTACTCGTGTATTTAATCCTAAATTTAGGTATATCCTAGGTATTGCAGAAGCAGAACCGTAGGTATGACGAACCTACCTACACTCCATCCAAATTTGGTTAGTTTACAAAAATGTCACACCGAATTTTGCTGGAGTATACGTAGGTGCTTACATACTAGGTACCTAAGTACGTATTTCCTGATCGATCGGTTTAGTTAGGTTCTAGGTACCAATGATATTACCTATAGGTATTTGGGTTCTACATAGGTACCTAAGTATTTCTTGAGAAATACGTAGGTAGGCCTTGTAGAGAAACTTGAAGAAAAAAACGCGTTATCAAACTAAACATTCAAGTAGATTTCTTTAAAATACACTTGCACTTCCCAAAATGTAAGTACCAACTGTACCAAGGTACCTATGTAGGTATGAAACGCAAATAGTATGCCTAAAGAAATAGGTAGGCAAATTTAGTACCTAGTCTAGTATCTAACCTACCTGCCGCTTTCGATAGCAGAGGTGTATACCTACCTACTCACGCACACGCACAAGCACGGCACTATGGATGGTTGTGTTCACGTATGTAGTACACCTACCGCGTCCCGCGCGCGCCTGCATCAACTAAACAGAGATAGCGATATTCGGGGCGATTTTTGCACGCGCCTCGAATTGAAGTTGCGATCGAGGTCCGCCGGACTCTTAAGACCTACACATCCAGAAGACAAAAGAGCTCTAAATAAAGCGATAGTTGAGCTTAAAGATCTTATAAACAACGCTAAAAACGCAACCATTTTTTTTTTTTTTTAACGTGGGGAAATCCTTTATGGATATCTCTGGATCCGGGGGGACCCAAAGATTATGTCAGACTCCGTATACTGACTAAAACCACCACGTGTGTTCTTCTCGCACTTTGTGCCGGGGCCACGGGAACGCGCAAGCACTCTTCCGCAGCCCCGACGGCGACGGCCCACAACTGAATGCGGGCCCCTCCTCAGTGCGATGGAGCTGGAATCTCACATCGCACCCTCTCAGTGGCGCACGAGAACACACGCGCGCGCCACCCCGGGGCATTCTGTTGTCGGTGACAGAGTCCCCCGACTCTGTCGCCAACGCCCCTGTTATGGGGGTTGGAGATGGGCGTTGAAGAGCCGCCTCCTACGCCCGGCTCTCCGTCTGCGAATCGGGAGAGTTGATAGAATCTCTCTCTCACGCTCCGCAGACTCCTTCCGCGACATGACAATGTCACAGAAGGACATCACCGCCTCCCACGACCTCTCACTTTCCAGCATCGATTTAATCAATGCTGCAAGCGAGAGGTCGCCCCCCACGACTGCAACGAGGGCACGGCGCTCGTCAGCCCGCAACAAAAAACGCAACCCTGACTCAACACCAAGAATCCTTAACAGCAACAAAGTCCACAAACTGTTCCCTATTGAAGGCAACATCAAACTTAAACCAACCCAAGAAAGCTCGGCCACCTCTAAGACTTTGTGACTCCACATGGACCAGAACGGCACAAGCAAGAGTAGATGCTTTTGCAGGTCACCTAGCCGAAGTGTTCAAGCCTAATGACGGCACAACTAACGATGACTCCGACATCGAAGCTATCCTGAACCAAGACATCCAGTTAGATGCACCTTTAAAGCCTACCAATCCCAGAGAAGTGCTGAGGTTTCTTTCCAAACTGGACAATGGAAAGACACCTGGGCTTAACCAAATAACCAAGGAAATCCTGATACAAATGCCAAGGAAAGGAATAGTCTTTCTTACAACGCTATTTAACGGAATCCTTAAAATTGGCGATTATACATTTCATATAGGTACAGTTTTAGATATGCACGGCACACTCCTGTGTAGGTAGCCTACCTACCTAAGGTAGGTCACGAGTGACTCGTGGTCCCCCCAAGATGTTCCCCTGGGGGGACGACAAGGAATTTGCATTAACTCGTTATCCCCCCCCCTGACTCACACTTGACCAGAAATGAAGCAATGTGGTATGTAACTGGCTCAATAGTTATCGGCTTAGATACTTATTACGGCCACTTAGATACTGGCCACCTTCTGTGTGGGCACAATAAGGATATTATTTTTATTACGTTTCAATTATCTCTTTCTTTTCATAATAACATGTATAAGTGGGATCTTACTTACTTATTTTCTGTTATTTAGGGTTCCGTGCCTCAAAAGAAAAAAAGGAACCCTTATAGGATCACTTTGTTGTCCGTCTGTCTGTCCGTCTGTCAACCCTCTTTTCTCAGGAACGCGTGGAGGTATCGAGTTGAAATTGACATCAAATACTCAAGTCCGTAAGGTCAATATTATAAACTATATTGCTTACCTTATTCCGTTGTGACTTGTAACTTGGCGTTATTAATAAAGAGTTGTATTGTATTGTATACAAGATGGTGCTAAAACCGATATGGACGTATGGTATTCAGCTTTGGGGATCAGCCTGTAAATCCAACGTATCAATTATACAAAGAGCCCAAAATGGAATCTTAAGAAACCTATCCAATGCTCCATGGTTCCTAATGATATCTGAGCTGCACACCGAACTGGACACGAACACCGTCAACGACGTAATAAAGCAATTCTCAGCTAAATCACAGATATTATAATACAAACAACGCCTGAAAGCTCGATTACACTTTACGGTTCACCGTGAACGGTAAGAGTTAGGAAGCTTAAAACGGAAGGTGTACTCGCTGTTAGGAAGACAGGATGCCGATACCGGAAGACCGTGCGCTAACCCTAACTGGCATCACAGTTGACCGCTATAAGCTACCCTAAGAGGCTGCGCTGCGCAGACAACACATCATACAGCTTGACGTATGATAAAAGGAAACAATGGGGAAATGATCGCTGGACCAGTTCCTTGAAACGACTCTCACCTACATCAAATTTGCTCATAGTCAGGAGACTGATAGCAGATGAGAATGGAACAAAAAAAAAACCTACACAATCGATATCTAAATATTAATAGTGTTAGTTTTATTTTTCAAAACGGGTTCGATTCCCGAGCTTAGTAGGTACAATTTTTTTTAATGTATGAATGTAGTTTTTCTTGTTACTAAAATCGATGACATGGTTCCTAAGAATCAGAAGATCTTCGTATGTCTAATAGTTTCAGGCTTTCCCATACTGAACGATCTAAATGTGCCATCCTGTATAAAACGTGACGAGTCGAAAGTATCGCATCGCTGTCACCGAAAGACATTTAAACCACGGGACACGTTACACGGCCAATCGCGCCCTTTACCCTAATGCTACTGTCACACTAGTAGCCCTTTTAATCTACACTTGCGAGCTTTAAAATGGAATCGCTTCATCGCGAGTTGATCAAAACATTTTTTTACAATTTATGTACAATGAACTATAGATTGTGGTATATCATTTGAAAGGTAATTTTGTTACCTTTCAAGTGATATCAAGAAGATTTAAAATTAATTAAATTGGCTACCTAAATTTTGGGAATTATTGCAATAGGTCGAAGTTGCATCTATCGGCTTCTATCGGCGCCGGAGCTGGATTAGCTGGATTTCTCCCTCGTATCCGCGGTTTTAGCTCGTCCCACATATGCCAGATTGAGTTCAAGTCAGGAATAAGGGCTGGCCAGTCTAGTGTGGGAATGCCGACATGGAAGACGTCTGTCGGTACTGTCTAGTCACTGCTGCGGAGTGGCAGCGGACATTATCGTGCATTAAATCAAAATTTATCGTCGCCAATAAATCCTGCGTAAGGGAAAACATAACTTAACTCATAGTTCACTGCAAAGAAATTGTAAAAATTAGTCTTGAACAAACCTTGAAGCGATTCCAGTTTAAAGCTCGCAAGTGTAATTACAGTGACAGATCCTTCAATATTCCTTTTCATAAATATGTACAATTTTGTAGGTGTTCCTACAGTTAGTTAGGTTAATAGTAAGTTAAAGTTGCTTCGCTATACATGACCCAGTTCATTGACTCTACCTATCGTGCGGTACTCCGTACAAATTTTTGTCTCATTAAAGCCGTAATTTTTTCATTAAATCTAGTTAATACAATTATTCTATTAATTACCTATGCCATTTTAAAAAGTGCTCATTTTTTATGCAATGTAACTAAACTTGGGCAGAAAGAGAGAGTGGATAAAAGCAGCCCGCAGAGAAAATCATGAATCCGGAATCCATCCAAAACACAGCAGTATAATGTGGTTATATTATATTGAATTGTTGTTTATTTTTACATTGTGAAATAAAATGCTCCAATTCAAAGTGAAAAAATATATAACAACTTGTACTAACGCAACTTGTAAGTAGAATTTCAAATGTCATAAATCATAATACAATTCTCATAAGAATAAGAATTTTAAGAATAAAATAATAATTATCATCATCACCTCCATCTTGTAGAAGTCCGCTGTTCGATTCGAACACGCTGAGGTTCAAAATAGTGGGAGAGATCGTAATACCAAGTTGTTGAGTTTGTTAGCTATTGCGGGTTACTGTTTTAGTTTTAGTTGACTGTACTACGGAATACCATAAGTAAAAAAATACCGGAGAACGGTATATCGAAAGTACATGAAACCGCAGATCGAAATACCGAAAGTACATGAGGCCGCATAACGGAATACCGAAAGCACACAACACCGAAAAACTGTAGACTGGACGTACACAATCTCGAATGCACGTTCTACCGAAAGATCACGAAATCGAAAGTACGCAATGTCGAGATTGTCTTCTGAGTTGTACGTTAGTTTTGTCATAACAATAAACTTTTTTTTTTAACTTTTCAGTGTAAGCAGTACGTTCATAACGTTACTTCTTTGTCTAACATAATAAAAAAAATTATAATGCTGGGTAACAGTTATCTAAATAGAAGAAAATACCTTATATTACAGATTGAGAGTCACTAAAAAATGATATAATAGGAAATAAAAATATATTTATTATTTTTTAATAAAAACAAAATCAACACTCACTCGAATTCAGATTCCGATTCAGATTCTTTATTGGCAACATAGTTACAGGTCTTACAAGTGGTACACGTGGTACATGTGGTACATAGACTTACTTAATTTGTAAGTAGTGCTAGTTAAAATTACTATAGTAAAGTAACAGTATAAATTAAAAATTGGATTAAATCTAACATAGGAATACCATTATAATAATCATACATCTTAAACAATACAATTTTATTTAATCAATTTAATATAATAATAAAATAAGAATGTCAAAATATCAATTCATTTTCATTGTCATTAATTCATTAACATCATAAAAACACATGTCAATAAGCCAATTTTTCAGCTTGTGCTCATAAGATTGCATCGATGGTGCGCTGGTGATTTCGAGTGGCAGTCGGTTGTACACACTAGGGCCGAGCATGTGTACCAGCTTTCTGGATTTCGCCAACTTATGGTCAATGGTCCTCAGCCTCTTTGCGTGCCTGAAGTCGTATCTCTGTCCATCGCCGCATCTAGAGTAATCTTCAAGGTGGCTTTGGACATAGAGCGCTGCCTGGTAGATAACAAGGGCAGGAACAGTCATTATACCCAGGGACTTGAAGTACGGTCTAGCTGATGTGTTCTGGGAAACTCGCACAACAGCACGTACTGCCCTCTTTTGCAGTCTGAAGGCGCGCGCCCAGTTTGCAGCGTAGCCCCAAAGGTCCACTCCGTACTGCAAGTGACTATGGACAGAGGCGAAGTACAGACTTCTCACCATCTTTTTATCTAGAGTTGATGAGAGGCGCCATAGAGCAAAGCAGGCTCTACCTATTTTTTTGCTCAAGGTATTAATATGTTGCTCCCAAGTTAGCGTCTTGTCCAGGGTAAAGCCTAGGAACACTGTCTCATTGACCTGGCCTAGCTGCTTACTATCAATATCCACATTCAACGGCCTATACGCACGACCAGTTAGGTTGAAGTGGATAAAGTTAGTTTTTGTTACATTTAAGACGAGGCCATTATAGCTAAACCACTGGTGCAATTGACTTGCAACAGTATTGAGTCTTGCCTCTAGCGCGTCTACTGTTGGAGCCTCTACTACTGCCGCCACATCGTCTGCGTACATGAAGACGTGCGCATCCTTGATCCATGCTGGCAGGTCGTTCATGAGTAAAGAAAAGACGATGTTCGAAAGAGACGACCCTTGAGGAACTCCAATACTGTCACGTCACGACCTGATTTCTATTAGTAAGAAAGCTAGCTATCAGCTGAAGAGCTGGTCCACAAACTCCGTAGTGTGCGAGCTTTTCCACGAGTAGAGCGTGATCTGCGACGTCAAACGCCTTTGACAAGTCACAAAACAAGACAGCTACTTGGTTCTTACATTCGCGCGCTTCAAGGATACGCCGGACTACTTCCCTAGCAGCATCAGTCGTCGACCTTCCGGCCCGGTAGGCATACTGCCTTGCAGACAACGACGCGGTACTCGATAGGTACTCCAGAAGACGCGTACTAAGACCATTCTCTAGTATTTTTGCGATAGCAGCAATAATACTCACGGGTCTGTAACTATTCACATCCTCCTTGCGCCCTTTCCCCTTATACAGAGGTGAAACTCGTACTCTTTTAAGCACCTGCGGATACACCCCCTCTTTAATACATCTGTTAAATAAAATACAAAGCAAAGGCTCGGAGGTCTTATGAAGGAGTGACGTTGATATATCGTAAATATCTTTGGTGTTTTTATGAGATACGCCTACCTAAATTATTTTAAATACTTCAGCAGGTGTAAAAAGCTTAAACCTGAGTGAGGTTTCCGGCAACTTGCTTGAAGATCTCAGCGCTCACATGGCAGTCGGCACGCAGGCAGCGGGCGCGCCACACGTCGCAGCAGCATTCACGAAATGTGTGTTTACTGCGTCGACTGCGTCGCTATCGCTCCGGAACTCTGACCCGTCATTGTTCCGTAAAGACTCAATGAAGTCTACAGACGTGCGTGTTTTGCCAGTTTCAAGTTTTACAATATCCCACATGGTCTTAGCGGAATTGCCTGATTTCGCTATTATATCACAATTTAGCTTTATATATAGTTATAATATTTCGACCTTTCTTTGCGCAAAACCTTATCAAAGCGATCTTTAAAGTCGTCGATCTGGTTCGACAAAGTTGCGTTATCAGGAAAGCTTTGTGATATTTCACTCATTTCTCGGATCAGATATTCTAAAGCAATTATATCATTTGAGATCCACGAAGTGTTTTTTCTATGTAAAGTAAAGTAAAGTAAAGTAAAGTATCGTTTATTGCATGAAATACATGTGGGTACAGGTGTTTTTATGTCGATTATGCGAGTCAATGTATTCCTACCGGTTTTACGGTGTGCAATGTCTGTGTACAAATAATATCAACTTATTAAGCTTAACAGTAAAATAAATTAAAACTGAACTAGAAACTAATGTTGGATGAAAGCAAATTAAAAAAAAAAAAAAAAAAAACGAATGTCATGAAGCAGAAAAATCTTTGTCAGTTAAAAATTCATTTATAGCATAATAACATTTATTTGAAAGAATCGTTTTTAACTTTCTCTGAAACTCCATATTCGGCAGTAGTCTTATGGATTGTGGTAATTTATTATATATGGAGGGTGCCATAGCAAAGACACTCTTACCCATCATTGTAGTTTTTCTATTTATATAACAGACTTTATTGTTGTCACGTCTATTGCGTACCACGACATCCGAAGGTCGACCGAAGAGATTTTGATTATTCCTGACAAACATAGCTGTCTCTAAAATATACAGTGATGGGAGAGTCAAAATTTTATACTTAAGGAAAAAGGGTTTACAGGAGTCGGTTACTTTAAGGTGGAACATAATTCTAATGCAACGCTTCTGATACTTAAAAACTTTTAAAACATCTGTCGAATTACCCCAGAACATTACTGCATATCTAATATTAGATGCAATTATACCATGATACGCAATAAGTAAGGTATCTATGTCCACTATTGGTGCTAATTTGTATAGGACATATGCTGAGCTGTTGATTTTCTTACAAAGAGCTTCTATGTGTGATTTCCAATTTAGTTTTTTATCAATATTTACCCCCAGAAATTTTGTACTCTCCACCTCTTCGATTACGTTATTGTTGTAATAAATGTCAATTGGTTTTGAAGCTGCATTATCGCGTTGTCTAAAATGTATGATCTTTGTCTTATTTATGTTAATTTTAAGATTATTATTATTTAACCAGTCTATAATTGATGTCAAAGCTAAATTAATGTCATTTTTAAAGGTGTCAGTGTTCTTAGAAGCTACGGTAACCGTGCTATCGTCGGCGAATAGTGATATTGGGTGATTGGTCGCTCTTGGTAGATCATTGATATAAATAATAAACAGTAGAGGACCTAGCACACTCCCCTGGGGGACGCCATATTTTACAATCCGCTCTCGTGAGAGGTAGCTCTCTTCAGTTTTCGTTTTATAATTGATATTGGTAATCTTAGTAAACTGTTTCCTATTCTCTAAGTATGACTTGATCAATTGTAAAGTATTTCCTCTTACACCGTATACTTCAAGTTTGCGCAGTAAAATGTCATGTCTAACATAATCAAATGCTTGTGTCATGTCACAGAAGATTGAACAGACGGGGGTTTTTTTATCAACATTTCTTGTGACCGGTTGTAGAAAATCGAAAATTGCCATGTTAATTGTTTTATTTTCTCTGAATCCTTTCTGTTCATTACACAGAACTTGATTCGATTCTAAGTAGTTATAAAGCGATTTATATATATGCTTTTCAAATATTTTTGAAATAACTGGTATCAAAGATATGGGTCTATAATTACCCATGCATTCTTTGTTTTGTTTTTTGTGTACGGGTTTAATAATCGAAATTTTTAATGAGTCTGGAAATACACCCGAGCTAATGCTTAAATTTATAATATGACTAATTGGCTTACATATAGTTTCAGCTACTGATTTTAGAATCTTCGTTGATATGTCGTCATACCCAACACTGTTTGTATTATTAAGGGACAATATTATTTTAAGAACATCAGTAGGTATGCATGGTTGCAGGAACATAGAGTCTCTTCGGCTAGTTAGTCTTGAAGTTACGTTTATACCTGAGGATTGGATTGGTACTATTTTATCTATAAAGAAGTCATTGAATGCATTTGCAATGTCACTAGGTTTATGGATTATTATAGAGTCGTTTAAACATATTTTTCGTATTATATCTGAAGGGATATTTCGTTTTGCATTATTATTTATTATTCGCCATGTAGTTTTTGATTGATTTTTTGATGTCCTTATGTTATGGTTATTCTGTGCTTTTTGCGTAAGTTTTACAATTTTATTTAGGATTTTTGTGTATTTTTTATAGTAATCTCTACTTTTTTCCGTGGGTTTTTTCCTGTGCTCCCATAAAAGTTTTCTCTTATTTTTGCAGCATAACTTGATGCCGCGAGATATCCAGCGCACTGGCTTAGTGGTCTTAATGGTAACGATTTTGAAAGGAAAACATAAGTCATAGAGCAGTTTAAAAATGTCAAAAAATATATTATAAGCTAGGTTAGGGTCATTTTCACTGTATACTTCGGAAAAAGATATGCCTGCAAGAACATTCGAAAATTTATTAACATTTTCAATCGAGTAATCTCGCTTTTTTACCCGCCAATATTTAAGTAGGGCAAAGTTTTTGATAGGAATTTTAATGAGTTGGGCCGTGTGGTCAGACAATGCGAATTCTATGACTTCAGTTGCACACGGTTTTTTGAAGTTATGGGCAAAATTATCAATACATGTCAGACTTTTCAGCCGTGTTGGCTGTTTCAGAGCAAGTTTCAGATTAAAATTTAATAGAAGGCACTGAAAATCAAGAGACACATTCGTTTTCTTTAAGATGTCAATATTGAAGTCTCCTGCTACAATAATATTATCATAGGGTTTTTTGGAAATTTCATGTAAAGCTTGTTGAAATTTAGTCATAAAGATGTCGAGATTAGTAGCTTTAGGTACTCTATACACACATAAGATAGCAATGTTTTGTTGGTTTAATTCCACAGCACAGCATTCGAACAATCCCTTTACAGATAGTGCGGTTATTTTCTTGAGATCTACCCATTTGTGCTCGTTGCGGATCAGAATGCAAGCTCCTCCTCTCTTGCTATCATTCCTACAGAAGCACGAGGCTAGTGTGTAGTTAGGGATCACCAAATGTTGCTCATAGCCCTCCATCATAAAGTGTTCCGTGATGCATATCACGTCTATTTCATTATTTTTTTCCTTCAGGTTATTTAGACATATAGAGAGTAGATCCGATTTATTTAAGAGACCGGCAATGTTCTGGTGTAGAATCATTAGCTGATTTTTAGACAAGAAAAAGCTGATTTTCCACCGTATTTTCCATACATTCTTTATTAATCAGCTCCACTCCACATAAGATTCTGTTTGATTTTTGGTTCTTAACGGTTTCAATGCCGAACATAAGGTCCTGAAATATCGTACGTAATCCATAGTTATTTATTCTTCCGGATGCTCTATAGAACATGCTATAATCATAATTAAGGTTCCTATTTGAGTCAATCACGAAGGCGTATTTGTGTTTATTATTGTCTTGTAGCAGCAGGTTGTTGAAGTTCTGTATTCTTTTGTTTATATAATCTTTGCTCAATCCACATTGATAGGTAGGTGTACACAGTATAATATTAGTGTACGTTATTTCTTGAAGGATTCCTCTAACGTACTTTATTACTTCCAGATTGTTATTTGATTGTTGGTAGTCTAGGTCACCTATTAGTACAATGCAGTAGTCGGCCATTGTGTAACCCTGAATTTTATCTTTCAGTCCTTTCAGAAGTTGTTTAGTTGAACCATTAGGGGTCAGGTAGTGACAGGCTTCAAAACTATTTCTGGTCGTATCTTGAGCAATTGATAGGACCTTATTGGTTTTGTTGTCACTAATTATACATAGTTTTGGTTTAGTAATAATGGCTTTGGCCTGTGTTGAGATTTGTTGAGATTTTGTCAAGATAGAAATCGACTTCTTAGGTTGTATTTTATTTTTTATTGGATATGTATTCGTTTGTGTTTCTTTGTCCATCGTTCGGCTACATGTTTTCATGATTTTAGTAGATGTTTGGGTTTCTCTGTTTGTTTTTTCATGTATTTTTTCCTGTATTTCATAAGTTTGTGTTTCTTTGTCTGTTTTTTGAGTACATTTTTCCGTAATTTCAGTAGATGTTTGCGTTTCTCTATTTATTTTTTCAGTAATTTTTTCCTGTATTTCATTTGTTTGTGTTGTTTGTGTATGTTTGTGTAACCGTAATTTAGGTTTAGACTTTGGGTTTTGTGGCGTTGATAATGTCGATGACATAAACTTAGCAGGGCTGTTCCCAATTTTTTTGTATAGAACATTCTTTTTGGTCAAATCTAGATTATTTTTTGATAATTGTCTGTTCTCAAGAGATAATCGTTCTATTTCGGCGTCGGCGCTGTTCAGCTGTATTTGTAACTCTTCAATTTTTCCAAGGAGAATATTTACTTGTTCGCTAGTATTATTGTCGCAAGATATATCGGGCAAGCTACCGGCAGTGACATCTAGCGTGTCAATGCTCATATCTGTTTCATTGTTGGTCAAAATCGCTAACTGCGTTTTTGCTCGTCTGATAGTAATATTGTCTTCCATGATTATTTTATATCTATGCTTCTTCTCACTAGATGGCGTTGTATGTATATGCTTGAAGGGAAAAAATTAATCGTGCAAAATTTTTATAGCTTCTGGTGTATTCGAACCCGGTGGCGTCTTCGTGCGGGCCGTAACGTGTAACCGCTAGGCCAGTCCGACTTTAGAGATTCAGTCAAAATTACGGCTTGCCTTACAGATGTCAAGTTTTAGTTAAGAAGTTCGTTAATTTTTGCAGTTCAATCTGTTCAATGAGTCATAGTTTTTGTCAGAGCACCGTCATTTTTGAGTTAATGTAAACAAAAGTAGTATTTGTTGTTTACTCACTAGATAACTGCAAAATAGTCTTGGTAAAGCACGAATTCACTGTGTCTCTGATATAGTTCATAATATTTCAGAGTATTTTTCACTGGATTTGACTCTTTCAAGAGTTCAATCACTTCTGCACTATTGTTCACTTTTCTCTTCAGATCCGAGTAAATTTTTGTAGAAAACACTGTCACACGTACTTGATGTGATTACTAATGGTGTTGTGTAGTATTTAATAGGATACGTAGACTTCAAGTATTTTATTTGATTAAATTAACATAGAGCCGATGTAAACATGACGGCAGCGCCATCTGGGTTTTTGTGTGGGTTATGAGGTCTAAAACATTTGACCGGGAAACACGCGTCTATTTTGTTGACTTTAATATTTAATATTGTTGTAGTTAGCTCGTTTAATGTAGACTTTACATATTTTTGAGCAACTGCTATCCAGTCTACACTATCGATTGCTCCGATAAAACTGTAAGTATTGGCCTGTGAATGCGACCTACGCGGTAGGTAGCCGAGCCGTCGCGCGTCGATTGGCGACTCGCACTCCATCACGGCGCGCACGGCATAGTGGTCACTTAGATTCGAATGCAAGGGTGTCGCACTTACCATTCCGGACCTAGCGAGTTCATTATTAACATAAATGAGATCTAAGCAAGTATTAGATTCGGAAGTCACCCTTGTTGGAAAATCTACAATATTAAAGAAATTCCTGGTGTTAATTATGTCGATTAGTTTTTTTAGGTCACTATTCAAAGGACATAGCCAATTAATGTTGAAATCACCCACCACGATGCAATCCTTGTCAGATTTATTTAATAAATCAAATAAAGCTTCAAAAATCGGAAAGAAATCGGATGTTTTCGTCTGGTTTGATCTGTAAACACAAACAACAATTGTGTTAAAGTCAATTAATTCTACAGCAGCAATCTCGCATACTTGTTGTATTGAAATATTTAAAACAAATTCCTTAAATTTGTGTCTATTATTTACATAAATACATGCACCTCCGTGCTCAATATTAGTTCTACAGTAGTGACTACTCAGACTATAGTTATATAAATGAATACAGCTTAGTTCGAAGTCTTTAAGCCAATGTTCAGTTAAACATAAAACATCACATTTTAAAATTGTCTCCAACATAACTTCCAGACGTCTAGTTTTTCCTTTTAGGGCTCTAATATTTTGGTGACAAATTACTAAGTCGCTACGACGTGAAGTTAGCGACTTATTGAAGTACGGCTGCACTCGGCTGCAGCGGCTATCTCGCTCTTCGGGTGCATTCGGGTGCGGGACTTTATGCCTTCGGTCGGAGTGGGTCGGTCGCGCTCGCGCCCCCGCCAGTGGCGGGGACGCGGGCGAAAGGGGATCCAGGGCACAAAGTGAACACCGGGTGGCCATAAGTCTGCACTCGTAACTTCATCGTACGTACTTTCCGGTATTCCAATAAGGAATGACGCATGTAAATCGGTTTTGATAACACGCTTTTTACGTAATATTCTGCTTTTTTAAGACTATTATGAAAGATGTGACTTTCTCGGCTGTTGTTTCGGGTCTGAAAGATCAGGCCTGAATGTACTTTACTCTCTCAATAGCTTGCAGTTCATCGCATTCTTTCCCCGCTCCAATTGTAATGGGCTGTGCTTGGTTATTCCTCCGTGATTGTTTTCTAACTACTTGCCATTTATCAACAACCTCATGCGCTGCATCGCCCGCGGTGTTAACCTTGCCTAGCTCACCCCTTGACGTGCAGCCTTGCTTCGCGCTTGTCGCTGCGGGCGCATGATTGCAGTGGTTGGTGTAGTGAGCTGGATCTGATCGACGACAGGTGTTAGTGGATCTTGTGTATTTTGACTCACCGGCTGCTGTGTTGTTTCCGCCATTGTGTTCAGTGCTACTGCGCTTTGCTGGGTAATAATCCGACTTTGGTCATCTATTTTAGTCTCCAGCACGGCTATCCTTTTGTTTAGGTCACATATCACCTTCTGAAGATCGCGGACTGCAATTTCTAGCGCTTTTTGCGTCATTTTGAAATTATAACAATTAAAAATATTATATAATATATATAAGAAATATTATATATATATAAGAATTATAGACCATTATGGGACAATATACGTAGGACAAAATTTTAAACAAAATTGTTAGCCAAACCAATGTCGGTTTTCCACCAAGGTTTCCACCACATACATTGGTCTGTGATACGTATGTGATGTGTGATGTGCATACGTCAGGACATAGCCATTAGGGCGTGCAAAACCGGAAGGGTTATAAAACCGGTTTTGAATTTCGGTTTTGAGAGCCCAAAACCGGAAACCGGTGTTAGCCCCGGTTGTGGAAACATTTTATATTTTTTCAATATTTAAAGATTGGAAAACAGGGGTTGATTGATTGTTCACTCACTGATTGTAATGTTTGCCCACGCATAACTTTTTACAGAGTAGTCCGATTTTGATAATTCACTTTTTATTGGATAGGGTAAGCCAGAAGAAAACACTATTCTTAGATACCCACAAAACCTACAAATAAAACAAATTTTGTGATACCTGTTTTAATCAACCATTAAGTAGACCACATTAATTGTTTCGTTAACGTTTAAATAATATAAACTTTAACTAACTGAGATCAAATCAAATCAACAACAAGTAAGAATCAAGAATAACAGTTAAGTATCAAGAATAATCAAATCACTAATAGTTATCAAGAATAAATAGTTATCAAGAATAATCACTTTCTCACGTAATGCGGGTCGCGGCTCGTGGGTCACATGACACATGTCGCGGGTTTCAATTCATGCAGAAAATTGGCACACGGAAGTTCTACTCTTACGTTCGTACGTTAGGAATGATAAACAGGGTTTATCATTCCTAACGTAAGGAATAAAACAACGATGGACGGTATTAAAGAAAAGTAAGTTAAAAATTGACGTGTCGTTTCATTAATTCTACTTACTTTGAAAATTTTACGGTAGTGGATATACAAAAAAATGCACGAGGAAAGAAAAAGAGAAACGATTCAATACAGAAAGAAGATCGAAAAGCTGAATAAACTCGGCTTTACATGACTATTTTGCTAGTTGGGTGATAGTCGTTTCGTATAAAAGAAACTTCCAAATAATATATGCAAAATGCGGCATGGTCCGTACAGAACGACACGTTTCATACGGACCAGCTTAAATTTAATATAACTCCAAAATGACACTATGTACAATTATTAGAGTTGGTGTAAAGTAATGAGTGGCACACTGGTGTTGCAGGGTCGGCTCACAGACGGCAAGGGCAAGCTGATCGAGTGCAAGAACGCCATCTTCGTGATGACGTCCAACCTGGCGGCGGACGAGATCGCGCAGCACGGCCTCACGCTGCGCCGCGACATGGACGCAAGGACGCACAAGCGCACCAACGTCGTGCTTCCTATCGTCGCCTCGGGTGCGTACCACCTGCACCGCCCTACTGCACCGCCCTACTGCACCGCCCTACTGCACCGCCCTACTGCACCGCCCTACTGCACCGCCCTACTGCACCGCCCTACTGCACCGCCCTACTGCACCGCCCTACTGCACCGCCCTACTGCACCGCCCTACTGCACCGCCCTACTGCACCGCCCTACTGCACCGCCCTACTGCACCGCCCTACTGCACCGCCCTACTGCCCCGCCATTCCCTAATTACTATTAGTTAGCCCCTAACACGTTGTGAGCGTGTCTCAAGTCTAAAATTTCGACAAGTTTAGGTATCTTCTAAAATTTCGACATCTCAATTTGTATGGAAAATGTTCATATGTTCATTTTTATTTTTTATCATTAATTTTTCTTAAAATCTGTACAGGCGCACGAAATATATTATTTTAAATTTCAAGTTGATAACTGCGGTAGTTGCTGAGTTATTAAGGACAGGAAGAAAGGACAGACAGATCTTCGAGAGCGATCTTCGAAGCCCTAAAAGGGAACTGAGCCACAGCACAAAGTCATAGAAACTAACAAATAGCATCATAGGGGAGGACGCGGGTTCAAGTCCCGTCGAAGTCGAAAATTTTTGCGATGTTATTTGATTTCTTAGAAATTACCCTTAGTGTGGGGTTACGCACTATAATAACAAAAAACCTTAAATAGCATCGCGTTCTGATTTTCTGTTTCTGTTTTGGTAATAAAGGGAACCGAAATAATTTTTATGAGACGTAATGACGCAAAAATAAATGCGAATAAAACGTCAAGTGCGAGTCGGACTCGCCCACTAAGGGTTCCGTAAGACCTTGTGTCTGGCCAAATTATCATGATTCTACGTCAACGGGAAGTAGGTACCTTGTAGGTTTTGGTTCATGGCGAGTATACAATTTTTTTTTTGTTTAAAAACTACAAATTTAGGTTTTTTGGATTGTTCCCTTTATTTGTCCTATAAGAGCTGCTTCTTGCTAAATTTTATGATTCAACGTCAACGGGAAATACCCTATAGGTTTAAGGTTACGGACTTGAGTATTTGACGTTAGTTTCAACTTGATAAGTACATGCGTTTCTGAGAAAAGGGGGTTGACAGCCGAACACCAAAGCGATCCTATAAGGGTTCCTTTTTTCCTTTTGAGGTACGGAACCCTAAAAATAAAAATGGAACTTCTGGAAAGCGATATAAGAATTAGTATTTAAACAAAATCATGCATTTCGGTACATACTCGTTGTATTAATGTAGCGAATTCATAGAATCTCTACCAAATGAGAGCTCTCGTAGCTAAAGGCATGGTTCGTAATTATTTTAAAAACTATACATATATATACTATAAAAAACAGTACCTATACCATTCTTCTACCTTCCACTTGATTTCATTGATTGATTTTACCCCCCTTTGGACGCCCCTTATTTTAGTTTTTGAAATAAGGGATTTCCTTGACGGATTTGGCCTCACTAAGTTACCGGCAAGTTTCACAAGTCTTAGTAGCACAACTATCCAGGCTATCACATTTCATGCACCCGATGTATCAACGGTTCGACAGTTATGTTCAGTTATGCTCGAAGTTACTATTTCACCGTACCGCCAAATCACCCAAGCTGCCACTGAGATCCGAACAATCAAATATCTTCTTCAGATGCATATCATAACATAGCCCTGCTAAGTATTCCATCTTCAGAATATCTTCATTGCTCATTAATCATCTTCGTTATCGTATTCATTCGTTCGCATTCAATTCCATCTCATCAGATGACAGTTGTAAACCTTATCTTATCACTTGGATCGTTATCAAAAGTAAAGGAAAGTAAAAATGTTATTTATTGACATAATAGTAAATGTAACAGACATTATGAGTCCATAGGCTCCTGAACTAGTTTAAAAACTGTGTTTCAGGAGCCAGTGGCTTCTCCAACTAATATTATCGGATAATTATGTCAAAGTAACGTAACTTATAATTATAACTAATCTTAATCGTAGGTACAGAGGAAACAAATAAAATAAAAAACATGTAGAAGCTATTGACTTCGAGCTAGTGGTTTCAAAACTACATTGTAATGTCCTATACATTACAAGTATACATTTACATTATACAAGTACTGTGTAACTTAGTGTTAACGATTAATTATTTGCTCTGATTAGCAATACTTACTTATATTGAATATTAAATTATCGTTAGATTTATTTGTGCCATTACCTTAAATATATTTTGAATAGTGTTATTGAATGGATTCAGATGACGGTCGCAACAACGACGAGCACCTGTCGCCCGCCGACGAGGTCAATGAGAACGTCGTCGAGGAGACGCTCGAAGTGTCCAGAGTGTTCAAGGTAAACGTTTAGATACGGAACAGTATGGTGCCCAGGGGAGAACCCTGCGGTACGCACCGCGGCCGACCTCGCGTCGGCGAGGACGACCAGTCCCCGCCATGCCGCATGCCGGTCGGCGAGACTCCCAGCTGTCTTGAGAACCACATAGTCTCACACTCGATTGGGTAAATAAATCACAGTCCCGCAGCTTTATAAGCCTCGTAAAATGTATGGTTTATTTATCAAAATGACTTGTAAAGTCAGTGTACCCTTGCACAGAAGTGACGTTGTTAAGGGGGTACCTACCCTCAAATTGCTTATTTTCAACTCCGTCGGACCTCCATATCTTCCAAACTACTGAATATTTAACTTTGAAATTTATATATGGTAAAGTTCAGGACTTATTCTATCGATCATATGTTTCGAAAACACGATTCCATAAAATTTTCTCGATAGAAAAAAATCGCAAAGTTACCTCTAATTTTTTACTAAAACCCTAATTTCTCAATAAATACAGATGATACGATCTTGAGATTAAGCATAGTAATTGAGCTAAGTATAAAGAACATTTTATATATTGCCTTTTTTTCAATTAACTATTCTAATGTTTGTGGGGAGCAAATAACTACTAAAAACTTGATTTTTGGGCTTACGCCGCTTTGCTCTGTCCCGCTCCTGTGAACGCGAAATCCTATGCCTATCCTCTTCACACAATAACGAGGTAGGGCCTTAACAAAGGTCACTTCTGTGCAAGGGAACACGCAAAAAGTAAATGGTCCCATGTATGTTGCAGGACAACGTGGTCCGTCCGATCCTGAAACGTCACTTCGGGCGCGACGAGTTCCTGGGGCGCATCAACGAGATCGTGTACTTCCTGCCCTTCTCGCGCTCCGAACTGATGACCCTGGTGGCGCGCGAGCTGGCGCTGTGGGCGGACAAGGCGCGGCGCAGGCACGCGCTGGAGCTGCGCTGGGAGGGCGGCGTGCTGGGCGCGCTCGCCGACGGGTACGTGTGCGTGCGTGCGGGGGGGGGGCGGTGCCGGGGTGTGTGCGCGTGCCGCCCTCGCACGGTGTGCTGACGGGTGCGTGTTGACGGTGCAGGTACGACGTGCACTACGGCGCGCGCAGCATCAAGCACGAGGTGGAGCGGCGCGTGGTGAACCAGATCGCGCTGGCGGCGGAGCGCGGCGCGCTGCCGCAGGGCGCGGCCGTGCTGCTGACGGCGCGCCAGGGCCGGCTCGCCATCGCCGTGCGCGCGCCGCAGGACCAGGACTACAAGCCCATCGACTTCGCGGCGCTCTGACCGCTCTGACCGCTGCTACTCGTGACCGTCACCACAATATCTCGGGAATTTGATTCTTGACTCCCTCCGAGGACTACCCAACTCCTCGCTAATGATTCGTCTGCGTGATCACTGACCCCCTCTTTTTCTTTTTATTAGAACAAGACCTTCAGCCATCTGCTTTTTGCAATTTATTGGTACCAAAAATAATTTAATAAAGTACATTACTAATGTACACATTCCCCGAGGGAAACTATTCCTAATGTTTTACTTCGACTGTCACTATCACTCGTACTCGCAGCTCTCTTGCGCATGTCATCTCTCACACGATCCATCCATCGTTTCTCTGGTCTTCCTCTCCTCTCACCTCTACCTACCACATTCACACCTGGCTCTGTGCCGAGAAGCGCCCCCCCCCCCCCCCCCCTCCGCACAGCATGCCCTACTCATTCTTTAACCATCCTTTCCCCACCACACATCCATCTCAACATTCCGCTGCATGCCTAATTCTCTACTTCTAACAAAACCTATGTATATACTTACATAAATTCATTTTAATTTTTGAGTGTGAAAACGCAAACCACGAATAACCTTTTACGACAGTTACAGTCTGAAGGCGGGGCGCGGGGCGCGGGGGGCGGGGGTGCGCGGGCCGGTCTTCCGCAGGGGTGCAAGATTCCTAATTGTGATATAGGTTGTGTAGAAATTAAGATGCTTCATAGCTTATTTATGTAGGAGTAGCCAAATATAGATATATTTTTGAATGTTAGTAGTGTGTCCCCCATCGATGGGCCATCTATACCTACTGTGATAATACTGGTTAGTATATTACAGACCCACGACGTGGTACTCTAGCGATACGGGACAGGTGCAATGAAACGACGACTAAATAGTGCTTATTTAATGAAACTTCGCACCGTTATATACAAATATAATGTATAAATAAATAACAACTCTTACAAAATATAATGTACGAGTGCCGCGGGTAGCCCTCCGCTGTGGCGCGCGGGCGGCGCGCGGGCGGCGCGCGGGCGTCGCGCGGGCGGCGCGCGGGCGGCGCGCGCGCTCAGCGCGGCCCGAACGGAGCGTGCTAGCTAGATTTACTATTCAGTATATCGTGGTAGGTACCTACTGATTTGCTGATGTACATTTCATGAACGGGCAAAAAGATGAATAAATGTTGAATAAAAGATGAACAGTGTTCATGGTCTCCTGACCATTTCGCATTTTTTAAATATATTTACTACCTACTCTTTTTTTTCTGATTATAAAATGTATCGTTTTAACGAAATTAGCCCACTCATTGTAATGGTCAACAATCAGTATTTAGCGATTAGCGCGTGCATTTCCGTTCGGCCGCGCCGCGTCGCTGCGCGCTGCACCGGCGCGTGCGCACATGGGGGAGGCACTCGGCCCTGCTACCTGCTACTGCAAATCAATTGTGCTTCAAATCGTATACTGTGCGTGGCAGCGCAGGCGCGTACCGTGCGCGTACTACGGACCGTCTACTGGTTATCAATACAATTGCATTTCCTTTACAAGTTAATACGCTTGACTAGAGATTATAATGACTGTTTCTAATAATAGTTAGAATCATTGGGTACATTTATGATTACATTATTTGTGTCATAACTATTGTTATACTTAGATAGCGTAGGTACCTAACAGTTGATTGTACAAAATTACATGATTAAAAATAAATATCTCTCAATTTTATTTTTACTATTTTACCATAAGATCCTACTTAATAATAGGCAGCGCAGCGCAGCGCAGCAATACAATCTGCGTTTGAAACCCAACTGCGAGCTGCGTGCGCCCGGGGCGGCGGCGGCGGCGGCGGCGGCGGCGGGCCCTGTCCCTGTCTCATAGATGTGTATCGTAGCGTTAGGTATGCCCCGACCCCAAACACTGTGCCATTGTCTTTAAGTACGTTAATAATGCCGACGCACGCACACTAATTAGTAGCTAATTCATATTATTGCCATTTCGTGTACAATCGTATTTTATTTTATATTAGGTATTTTGGATGGAAAAACAAACAGCTTGTAGGTATATCTTAAATGAGTTTCATTGGTGGTATAACCAGTTTTCACTTCTGAAACCTAAATATGTTTAGACTAAAATTAAATTCATCTATTATATGTGTTTAGATGTACACTGATTCCAAATGCGTGAGCCGTGCTCATTTCAAGACGGCAACAACACAGCGCGGTCTCTCTGCGGAAGGGCCTATCTATAACGATGCATATCCATGCCCTGTCTACGACGAGGCGCGGGCGCCGCGCGCCGCGCGCCGCCCCGTGCCGTCCGCGTGCTTCTACATTCGTTGATTGCATCACAGTAAATATCGATTAGGAACTTATACATACCTATAATAATACTAAACTAACAGAAAGTATCGTTTACAATATCATAAAAAAGTTGAGTAACAAACAATTCACTCTGTAACCTATTGAAAGAAACAATTACTTCGAGAAACACGACGCGACGACGCGACGCGGTGATTCCTATTCCAGTTGAATAGGAGGTCGGTACTCGAGTACTGCGCAGTCGGGCTTCACTTTGATAGGTACCTGTTGGTTCGATTACCTACATCGGCGTGTAGGTACTAGGTATGGGTAGGTATTAGGGCTTGCATTCGAATATTCGAATAATTCGAATATTATATTAGTTCGAATATACGAATAGGTATTGAAATTGCAATATTCGAATATTCGATTAAAATCAATAACACCAAACTCAGAACTCCGATGTGCATAAAATGCCTCGTACGATATATCCATACTACAATACAATCAAGTTTACGTCGTTCGGGTTAACAAAATGACAAAGTTATAGGTAGGGTTCGGAAACACTCGGGAGCGCCGGGGCGCCGCGTGCGACTGCGTGCGTGTTTGACGAGACTCTTAGGGCCTACTCGGAAAAGGAAAATCGAAGTTTTGTTTTCGTTGTCGTGCAAAACTAACTTTAAGAGCGCTTTTACATCTCGGCGCCACTTTTTTCTGAGCGGGCGGCGAGCTACTCAAGCGTAACTTTCTATTGTCTCGCGATTGAACTGACATAGGTCTGCCCTCGATAAGCGCTCGCGCGGTACTGAGGGTAAATTACCGGCATTCGCCGGCGCAATGAAATATATAGCTACTTTTAAATAATTCATAAAAAAAATTGTAGTGATTACATCATCATCATCATATCAGCCCTTGTCGACCCACTGCTGGGCATAGGCCTCTCTATGTTTATGCCATTCGCCTCGATCTTGTGCTAATCTGGGCCAGATGTAGCCTACGGTTTTGCGTATGTCATCGACCCATCGCGCCGGTGGACGCCCTCTACTCCTACAACAGTCTCTTGGCCACCACTCAGTCAGTGCTTTAGTCCACCTGTCGTCACTTCGTCTGGCCAAGTGTCCTGCCCAACTCCATTTGAGCCCCAACATTCGCTCACTAACGTCTTGAACTTTAGTCCGTTTGCGAATTTCAGTGTTAGGAACTCGATCTAGCAATGTGATGCCGAGCATGGCGCGCTCCATGGCTCTCTGTGCGACGCTGATCTTGTGCACAGCCTCCTTAGTGAGCCGCCATGTCTCAGCACCGTAAGTCATAGTTGGCAGAACACATTGGTTATAGAGACGTGTTTTCAGTGATTTAAAAAATAAAATTAATATTGTAGTATAAGCAAATGTTGAAGATTTTTTTTTTTTAATATTGTGTCAAAATGATGTAGAACTTCGGAGATATTGGGGTTTGTTTCGAATTTCGGTTGATAATTGAGTTCGCTTCAGTTTTTTCTTTCTTTACATAAAGGCCTATAACGAAAATGTTTTCTATTATTACGAAAGTATAGGATATTTGTTATCTAAAAAAATTTTTTTTATTCTCTATATTCAAAAGAATCTACAAATTAGAGCTCCCAAAACAGGTCTCCGAGAGTTTTTGCCTGAACATCTAAAACCGGAAATTTGTAGTTTATTCACCAAAAAAATACTTACTTTTAATTCTTGCTATAGACCAAAACCTCTATGATACTTCTCGTTTACCTAGAATCATAAAATTTGGTAAGAAGCAAGGTCATATAGCACAAATAACGATAAAAATCTGAAAACCGTAAATTTGTAGTTTATTAACTGAAAAAATTAGTTTTCATTATCTCCCTCGACCACAATATACAGGGTACCTACTTCATGTTGACCTAGAATCATAATATTTGGCAAGAAACAAGGTCTTACAATTAAACGGAACCCTTAGTGCGCGAGTCCGACTCGCACTTGACGTTTTATTTATGATTTGCGTTTGCACAAAAACAAATCAGAAACTTCGATTTAGTTTTAAGAGTAGGTGCGGCAGCGGCTGTCCATCCGTCCATCCGTCCGCGCGTCCCTGTCGCCGTGTTACCATTACTTACCGTGTTTATTTACTTGTTATTGTGTTACATTTTATTGTAGACTAGTTTATGCCCGCGGTTTCGCACGCGTTGTTTCTAAAACGGAAACGTTTAAAGGAAATTTCTATCCCATGGGAACTGACTTATGGGATAAAGAGTTGTTTGAGAGGATTCCAGAATTAGAATTACCTGTATGCTAAATTTCAGCCCGATCCGTTCAGTAGTTTTGGCGTGAAGAGGTAACAAACACCCATCCATCCATCCATCCATCCATCTATCCATCCATCCATATCCATCTATCCATCCAATCTTTCGCATTTATAATATTAGTGTGATAATACCTACTCACCAAGAGTTAGAAGACTGTTCTCACTAAGGATTTGTGGTTGATAGTGCGTGTGAATCCCTGTCGTCGCCAGTCTCGTTACAGCGACACCACTATGATATTTTAAATTTGTTCATGCAAATAAGATTTAGGTAGGTATAGGAATAAAAGAATATGCGGTCTTAATAAAAACATAGTTTTTTCGAATTATATATTATTCGAATTATTCGAATAGTGCCCGAAAAAAAAAACCGAAAATTAAAATAAAAAAAAACCGAATATTTGCAAGCCCTAGTAGGTAGGTAGGTTTAAGTATGCGTTTCATAAAATCCCTGTTTTAGATTGTTCGAACTTACATGGCTATGAGAGTGTGCGCCGGCGCCGATAGAGTAACTTATTTCTGGAACACATTCATTTTATAATATACTTAGGTACTTACATAGCTAACCGTCCTCATTCTAGTTGCATACAAAATGTTTTGAAGATTCGACACCTTCGACGTTTGAACGGATTCAAAATCAATTAATATTAGGCATAGAAAGCTCTAATCCAACTTTAGGGCTTTCTAATATTGTGGACTTTATTCACAAATAAAATTACAATCAAATAATATAAATAAATTAGAAATAGTGTTTACTATTGAAACAATTGACCTAACTGCAGACTGTTGCAAACAATCTACGGGTAGCTCAACTGATCCATATGATATTGTTAATATTAGAAAGCTCTAATAAATTAGTAAAGTATGAATGAAGCGTATAATTTCTCCAAGACATTTTGCCAGGCAAATACAATGCTTTAAATTAAATAATATTGATTATTTATGTACATATAGGTAGGTATTATGCGAACGGCCATATAAAATATTATGTTACTACGTTTACAATTTGTATCTACTTATCTAATTGGTGTTCCGTTAAATATGTCTTCGTCTTCGCACCTAGGCTAGGTAGGTATAGTACCTCATATACTGATATTAAGAAGAGCTACACTCAACTGTACTATACACTAATGATTTGGTGTATAGAATGATAATACTTAATATTATAGTAGTAAAACTATCGAGATGACAAGTGCAGGCGACTCTGCCCAGAGCGCACAGGACATTGGAGGGACATTTTGATTAAAAACCTCTCCATAAGTCGAAATCATCAATTTAGATAAAACCAACTGCAACTGTCTTTTTGTAACAGCGCAATTGAACTGGTCCTCATATTCTTGTCCATGGTAGCCTAGACAAGGCGTTGCCTAGGCTGCGCATGGTGCCGCCGGTGCAGAGGCGTGCCGCGCATGGAGCGGCGGCGGCGCGGCGGCGCGGCGGCGCGGCGGCGGCGGGCCGGTGGTGGTCGTCTGCCTTGGAACCTTGTCACAATCATCACAACATGCTTACGATAACGTCTTACACATACGTACAGAAACGAACAACTCGGAATAAAACCTTGGAGCTCAGGTACCTATACTTAAAGGCAATTAGTGCCGTCTTATAGGCCATGGACATTGGACAAGTCGGAGCGGGACAATATTCACAAAAGTGTATAAACTCAGTAGAAAACCAGTCTTAATCTGGACATTTAGAATGTCGGAGGTTGAGAATGACTTCTGCGCTCGCAAGGTTTTTTCCTCGTGGGAAGAATCACAATTTTTTGTCTAGTTACACATATCTACAACCTAGGTAGGTAGGTATACATTTCGATTACCTACCTTAAGTCAATCTAGTTGTTTTTATTTTTTGCATTTATTTGCTGTGAAGTGTGATCTAAATAAGTATACCTATGAAAAACGAAAGGTCTCCAAGGGAACGCGTCGAAAGGAATCTGTAGAACGCGGTAGCTGATGGGGCGGAGCGTCGGCGTCGTGAGGCAGGTCAGCGCGCGTCCTCGAGCGACGAGCGACGCGCGACGCGCGACGAGCTGAACGTGGACACAGATCGGTGGATGCAGCTACGAACACGAAGTGACAGACGTTCTCACGGGCGGGCTAGAGCCAGCCGGCCGAGTGGTGCGGCGCGTGGCCGTGCAGCGGCGTGACGCCCGCCAGCCGCGCCAGTGCCGCGCAGCGCCCGCACGCCGCGCCCGCGCCGCTCTCCGCCGTGCTGCCCCCGCCGCCCCCAGCCGAGCTGCCCCCGCCCCCGCCGCCGCCTTCGTACCCGCACTGCCCGCACGCCTCCTGCTGACGAAGCATAGTGTATCACTGCGATACCTGTCCCTGTCCCTGTCCGTCCGTTGCTGGATGCAGGCCGTGTAGGACCGGTCATTGCAACGATCTTTGGGGAAGAACTTGCCCAGCAGTGAAAGTACATATTTAGGCGAAAACGATGAATGGTGTTCGCAGGGATGTATTTGTTTGGTACCTTGTGTGCGTCGTCGTCGAGGCTGGCCAGCAGCGGCTCCCGGCTGCCGCCGCGCGCCGCCACGCTCTCCTGCGTCGTGGACGGCGAGAGCGCGGGCGCGGGGGGCGCGCGCGCCGGCCCCGGGGGCGGGGGCGCGCGGGCCGGGACAGAGCTCGCGCGCTGCAACGCCTGGGAACACCACGATACCTTATAAGTACAAAGGGACCTACATTTCAAGGCTAACATTTGACTAACAATACAATTATTGTATGCTTGAAGTTTTTCGAATGAAACAAAATCCGATACGTAGGATCCGTGACGGATCCTATACATTTTGGATTTAGTTTCATTCGATAGCAGTCACTTTGGTTACTCTACGGACGGATCATCCGTCCGTAGAGTAACTAAAGTGACTGCCATAGCTTTCAGAATTAATTGGGAAGCTGAAGTAACAAATCTGACTTGGAAAAAAGAGTTGCTAATCTTTGTACCTACCTCCACCTACAAGATTTATTGAGAATTAGAAGCAAGTCTCTCGCAGCCATTCTAGCATGGTCAACAGTTTAGGCAACGACTTAGTCTAATAGTCGACAGACGGCGAAGTGGAGGACTAAGTGGCACATCCAACGACGGAAACACTGCCAGGTTTTTTGCTAATTCAGCTATAAGGCCGCGGATTTTTTTCCATAAATGACGTAGAAGTGACGTAGAAACCTACACTGCGGCCATTCGGCAGCGGGCAGCGTAGGGTGACGCACAATAGTAGCGTTGAATTGTAAGGGCCTGTATTCATTATGTGGGATTTTGCTATAAAATTAATGTGTAGACACATAAAATAGGTACTTTTATACTATCTAAATAGGTATGTACTTACCTAAAACTACAACTATCCAAGTTTTACTTCATTGGACTGGTGTTGGACTGAAGAATCAACGCACATTGGCTGTGCATGCCCATTGCGTTCGGATTTTTCGCTACCTTCCTTATTAAGCCGCTAAGCTTGAAACTTGAATTTGTTTTATGATGTAGGTAGGGAGCACTAAGAAAGGGTAGGTAACGTTTAAGAAGTTGCGTAACTAAGGCTAGTTTTAAAGTAGGTAGGTAATAAAACAATAAATAAATAAAAATCGCAACAAACAAAACATGGTTGGAAAATGAAAACCGATGCCATCGGCTGATAATCCAGGTTCGGTCGGACACTAGTTAGGGTGATGGAACCAGTAAATGACACTTTAAGGCATACGTGTCAATCGATTTCAAAGGGGAAGATGAGGCACTAGCTTTTCGAAACCGGCAGGCTCAAATGAAGTCCAATTGTGAGCTGCCGCCCGCGGCTTCGCACGTGTTTTTTCTATGAAAACGTTAAAAGGTGATTTCTATCCCATGGGAACCGATTTATGGGACAAAAAGTAGCCAATGTTTGATTCCAGGATTATAATTAGCTGTATACAAAATTTCAGCTCGATCCGTTCAGTAGTTTTGGCGTGAAGAGGTAACAAACCATCCATCCATCCAAACTTTCGCATTTATAATATTAGTGTGATGTACTTATTAGAACTTTAAGGTACCTAGTAAATAAGAATTTGGACCTTAACGTAGAGAATTTACAGTTGATGATTACATGGCGTAGAAGTATTAACAAACATTATAAGGGAATTCCCCATAAGGACTACCTCGGACTAGGAGTTGCCAGGTGTCGGTAAAATTATTTCCAACAAAATTTAATATCCATAATTTTTTGGTCTTACTATAAAATTTAATTTTATTGTATACGTATAATCTCCAAAATAATTATATAAGAAGGTCACAAAGTTTTTGTTCCCAAATCTGTCAAAATCTGCCACACTTCTATTTCGTCAACGTAATATGCCAAACTGAAAATTCCATAGCCAAATCTGCCAAAATGGCAGAAATCTGCCACAAATGGTCACACTGGACGCAGACGGTGCGCGATATCGTAATAGACACACACAACAGTTTCGTTTTAGGTGTGCGACGTGTCGTAGACAAAACAGTTTTGTTTTCGTTTTAAGACAGACTTGTCTATGTGAGACAAGTCTGTCTTAAAACTGTCGTGACTCAAGTCTGCGCTCAGCCTATCTCGGGGAAATCCCGAATTTGTTTTATTATACCTAGTGGGGTCGTACCAGAGATTAATTGACGTCGTGAATGAAATGAACGAAAGTCTCCGTTTCAGGTCTGGCCAAAATGGCTATTTTGTCAGTATGTCCGTACTCCTCTACAGGTCGTATTTTACAACCGATCGGTATGAAACTTTGTGTACAGATTCTATGATTTTATAGAATTTTATTGTCGTCGGGATTTTTTGATTAAAGGCGTACTTCTTACACAATAAGGCAAAAAGGCGGATTTGGAATATCTCCGCTTTAAGAGATCTGATTTTGATGATTGTACTTTTAATTGAAAGGTCATAACTTTATACTGTTCTCATAAAAAATTGGTAAAGATCTGATGAGGATTTTCGGCATGACGAGCAGAATAGCATCGCAAAATGCAGTAATATGTAAGAGAGCATTTACAGTACAGCGCCACCTATTAGAACATCTTGGTAACACTTCGAGAATTATATGAAATAGCGCGGCCGCATACACCGTCGTCGTCGGTTAAATAATAACAAAAGCTTTGGGCTGATGGATCAACGCCATCTATTGATACTAGGTACAGAATTTCGAGCTTTGCTGAGGAACGTAACTTACGTACTTTGTATGGACAATTGGTCTAATGGTTGATGTGTTTGTGCAACATTTCGTTCAAAAATTCCGACAACAATCGTATCGCAAGTGAAGTGATCTGTAATACCTACCTACTTTTCCAAGTGCACCTTACCTACCTCGCCTACCCTACCCACAAACAAGATTGAATCCGTTCAGGAGAAACAGACGCCTATTCTTGCACGGTGGGCATTATTTCAATAAAGTAGGTAGGTATGAACCCCACAGAAGTTCTCATTATATAGGTACCTACCTAGGTACCAAAATATCCCGTTTTAAATAAAATTACTTTAGTACAATAAGTATTAAGTAAATTAATTGTTGAAAAAAGTTAGTGTTCGCGACGTCTACTGTTCGTAGAACTACTAGTATAGTTGTCTCTGTCTCACTTCGGTCTTAGGGACATCTTGCCATCTTTGTTGTTCTTTATATTGCACAGGACTGGAAATGTAACTGTGAGCGTATGTGTTTGCGTGTAGTTGTAACACAGGCCAGTTATTGAGTAAGCGCTGGGAGAACGTAACTCATCTTCCCTTTTACATCGATGATTTCAAATAACTTTTTTTTAGAGAACGATATTAAATCAGGTTTTAGTTTAAACTGTAGGTGTTTTTATCGGGAAAGATGTGGCTGTAATAAGATTTTCAGAAAAGCTACATGATGAGGTCAAAACCAAAATAACTCAAAATCTCCAGTAATGAACACCGAAAATCCAGTAATGAACCCCCATTGAATGACACTACCCAATTATGAACATCCAGTATTTGACTCTTACCCGGTAAATAACACCTAGTAATTGACATGGTTTGTCAATTTATAAACCAAATATTAAGGTAGTAAAGGCTGTAGAAATAAATAAAAAACATGAAAAAAGTAAGACATTATGTTAAATAAAAGCTATACTACTACTTGATCGAAGGTACGTCACACATTTTTGTGCAATCAAGTCTTTAATAAGCCGTTAAAAATTCAAAACAGTCAAAAACAACCTAATTATAAATCCAGTCTCAATCATCAGTAGGAAATATTTTCCTCCGCGTACAGCTTCCATTGCCCTCCCCATCTGCTCCGGCGTGTATACCTTTCTAAGAGCCATCTAGAACAAAATCAGTGAGAACCAGTTAATGACACTTTTGTTACCCAATGATCGACATGTTGTTCTTTACTGGTACTAATGTTTCAATCGGTGTATTTCAAATATATAGGTACTTAATTAGCAAAAAATTTAGAGCTAAGTTTGCTTAGCAACCAAAAAAATCGACAAAAGCGTAAGAATGAACAGCTGTCGATATTAGGAGTAGGTAAGTCACATTCTCAGTACCAGTAATGAACATCCGGTCTAAAATAAACAAAATAGTGTCCCGGTGCAAGACTCATTATAAAATTATATCTACATTCTTTTAACTTTACATAAAATCAAACCAAAATACAATAATATTTATATTGATGAAATTGTAAGCATAATTGTGTACTCACGTTCTTATCGATTTGATGAAGCAATTCGCATTTATTTTTGAGAACGGCCCGGCGACACGTTCACTCCTCCATGGTTTTTGTAACGAACTGTCAGATTGACGTGACGGATTAAAAACTGACAGCCGGAAGTGAGTTCTTTATGATTTAGTGTAGCCATGTGGTAAATTAAATTAACAAGGCTTATTCCAAACAAACAAAAAAAAAAGTGTCGATCACTGGCGCTTGTCGATTACTGGTTCCATCACCCTATGTGTAATATGAATAAATGTACCTATAAATTATTTTCTATTCTATTCTATTCTAATATACAGGGTGGAAGGTTAAACAGTCTTATCCTTGAAACCAGAAGTTCAGAATCATGAGCAGAGTCCAAAACCGATGAAAAAACTAAACTTTTTTTTTTACATAATTTTGAAAAAAATATCCTCATACATCATAAAAGCATTTCACCCTACATTTATACCTACGCCGCGCCGCCCGCTTTGTCGGTTTCGAACAAAGACGCCACTCGCACCTACGCGCCGCCCGCTCGCGCCGCCGGCGCGCGTCAGTCGCGGCCCGTCTGCTAGGTAGTGAGCACGTCACGACGCGTTCCGTGCTAATTTGTGATGTGCCGATTCGTTCGCGTATTGTGTTAAGTAGAGAAGTGACGATGTCGTTCACAAATGAACAGTGGACTGAAATGGTGCGACTTTATGCCATCGCTGGTGACAACATGTCATGAACTTGGCTCGTACGACGTACGCAGAGCGGTTCCCAGAACAACGTGTGCCAAGCCGGCAAACGATCCTAGCGGCTACACAAAGGATACGTGCCTACGGCCAGTTCACCGTGCCTTGTCATGCACAAGTCATGAAAACATTTTATGCCTAATGTGAGTAAATCAAACTGTACAGTCAGCTGCACAGACATGTATACACTTCCAAGGTTTAACTTTTATTTTACTCGGAACTTTTTAAATAAAAGGACATGCACACGTTTTTCGTACAAAGTAGTCATCGTACTTCATCAGAATGCGGTACATAAATTATCACAATTACTATACACTTTCTATTTAGTCAAATTGAAAACTTGGGAGTGTATACATATTTTTGCAGCCGACTGTACATAAAGCTGTAAATTTTAATTGAATTGTACATAAAACTTGATTGATGATGAACTTTTTAAATACGCCAAAAGTACCTACCTACTTTAGTCTACTTACTGGCAAATGTGTTAGAGTACCTAGCTATTTTTGCCTGTCCTAAGCGCGAAAAGTATGAAGGGAAAGTTCCATCACAAGTTGTAGGTACCTACGATTCGATACCTACACCACCGGCCGGCTACAGGCGAGAGCGGGCGGCACGGCGTGATAAGGTCACTAGGGTGTCCATGAAATCACGTAGGATAGCGGAGAAATGAATTATGAAATTCCATCGAAACTGATTGACTTTTATTTTTAAAAATAACTTGTATCAAGGGCGGATCCAGGATCTCATTTTGGGGGGGGCCATTTTGGCAAAGATTGGAGAAAGGGTTAAAATTACAGGTAAACAAAAAATAAAGCTTTTAAGCTAATAAAAACTTTATTTTTTGCAAATATATCATTCTATGAGATAAGACTTTTTAGGGACTTATATATTAAAAGAAACGATTAAACATATAAAGTAGGCGAGCGGAGCCTCGAAATTTTTAAAGATATTTTCTTCTTCTTCTTTTATTTATGGCTTGCTGTGCTTGATAATTAGCAACAATTCTGCAATTTTTAAATATATTTTAGTGACTATTGGAAAATTTTAAGAGAAAAGGAAGAAAAGACGATATAATAACGGCGAATGAAGCGAGCCTCTTTAAAGTCTTAGCGACGACGATTGGGAAATTTGCGAGAGAAAAGATAATATAAAAACGGCGAGCAGAAGGAGACTCGAAATTTATAAACATATTTTAGAGAAATTTAGGAAATTTGTAAGTGAAAATGTAGAAAAGACGATATAAAAACAGTGCGGCGAGCGGAGCGAGCCTCAAAAATTTGAGAATTTTAGCGCCGATTGGGACACTTGTGAAAGTAAAGAGTGTACATACAAAATAGGCAAGCGGAGCGACCCTCGAAATTTTCATGTTTTTTTAGCGACGATTGCAAAATTTGTGAGAGAAACGAAAGCAGAGCTGACATAAAAACGGCGAGCGGAGCGAGCCGCGAAAATTTTAAAGACTTTTTAGAGACGATTGGGAAATTTGTGAAAGCAAAGAAGCAAATACGATTTAACAGCGCCGACGAGTGGTGCGAGTTGCGACAATTATTGAGACTCTAGCGGCGGTGGGAAAATTTGTGGAAGGGAAGAAAGACAAGGCAAAAATATCGGCGAGCGTAGCGAGCCGCTAAAGTTTTGCGTCATTTCTAGCGACTGTTGGGAAAAGAGAACGTATGAACACTAATAGGTGTTAATACGTTCTTTTTTTTCACGCCTAAACGGCTAAACGGGTCTTAATGAAATTAAGAACTGCAAAAACAATTCCGCAGTACTCAGTATTCCGCCGCGCTAAAATTGATATGATTATTGACTGTCATATAACTTAATATAATATTATATAATGTATAATTTTCTCCACAACCATGTTTAGGTACTGAACTTTTATTTTTTTATATGACCAGTATTGTCGCGGAGCCCCCACAGAGGCCCGGGGCACACTTTGAGAATAGCTGCTCTATGGGAATAAAATAGTAGTTTCTAGTTTTGTTTTCGATTTAACTTGAAGTTAAACCAGTAAAATTTGATACCTAGGGATTTTAGGTATTTAGTTTTTCGGTCGATAAATAAATAAGACATGCTTCAGTATTTTTGTAAATTTATCGCTTGTAGTACTTATAGGATTCCATTACTCAGAAACATGAAAATTGGTAGGTAAGTATTTTGCCTATTGCTTGATGGAAAATTACGTGTTCAGCTTTTTAGAAATTCAACCCAAGAATGTAAAAGTTTACATTTTTAAGTATTTATGTTGCTGGTGCAAGTGGACGTGGTGGTACTGACAAGTAAAAATTCAGGATATATTTCTGTTTCCTAATAAAGGTACATAGCTAACCTACCGATGAGTAGGTATGCCGTGTAAACCTAAACTGCACCTAAATTGACTCGAAAAATAGAGTCGAAAGTATAGAATTCCCAGGTCTTTTGGGGGGGGCCATGGCCCCCATGGCCCCCCCCCCTGTATCCGCCAATGACTTGTATCGTCTTATTTTAGGGGTGTACATGTACATACGTGGTTTCAAGGAGTAAACTGTTTACAAAAACACCCTGTAGGTACATATTATGAGCAGTCAGGGTGACGGACTGCTCGTATAAATATGAAATAATGATCAATATTTGAGCACCTTGGGTGCTTACAACAATAATGGAATTCGAACTGCGTAATATCAAATTGCTTTTATGTTTTTCAGATCATTTTGACTACTCTAGACGCTCATATTTATTTATTTATTTATTATTTATATCAATTTGACGCTGACTGTACCTACCTAAAATTATAGTATTATAACAATGACTAAAATTACAAAATGAAAACTGAAAGATATGTCTGTCGTCAGTACCCAATCAATTAAAAGGAGTAGCTACAGAAAGGAAGATAGGATACATAAATATACAGTTTGGTGCATCGTTTTCCAAATTGAAATGGGGGATGGGGGGGAGGGTTTGCTACCTCCTCAACCCCCATAAAAATTATGTACCCCTTGGAATTTTTTATGACGATTTATTTAAATGTCAACATTTACACTTGAATATAAATAAAAATACTAGGTGTACCTAGCCTCGAAATTTGTATTTTATTTGCATTTGTATTTTTGTACGGTTCTATTAAAATCAAAATTACTTACTAGAAATGTCTAGTTTTTTTTCTATTAATTCGCAAAATTTTTAATACAAGCATGAATGAATTTAAAGCTTAACTTTGAATAAAATTAAAAAAAACTAAAACTGATTTTGTTCTTCGAATTCTTTTAAAAAGTCTAATCTATCCCTTATCTAACGGTGTGCAACGTGCCATGAAAACTTTTTATTAACTTTACTAATTTTCTAATTTTGTTTATCAAGACCATCGATCAATTATGCGGAGCCGGCCGGAAATTTTTGATCGATGATCAAGACTCATTAATTAGGCTGACCCTGCTCCTAGGCTCAGGGCAGGGGCCCTATTACAATCCTCCGCAACCGACACTGTCGATGCCGATGACATGCGGCCGACGCACGCAAGCGATAGCTATTCTGTTTCTCTGTCGGGTGGGCATTTTTCATTCGGGCGAGATCCGGGCACACCCAACTACCTTCGTGAACGATCATGTGAATGAAACCACCAGAGAGCATAGAAACCTTGGACAGATTAAATAAAAACAAGTCAAGTACGAGTAGGACTAGTGCGAGGGTTCCGAACAAACTTATATTTACCCTAATGAAGTCCCTTGTTAAGGGATGAAGCGTTGGTGTTCTTCCAACACAAACTAGGTTCAAAGTTAACCCGCTTACATTTATACTGGAAACATATATTTGTGAGCCGAATAATTTACACAGACACACTGCGTTTTTTTTTGGTGATTTTGCTAAAATGAACGGTTTTCGGTTATTTCTCTTTACTTAAAGATAAAAATACATTTCCTTGTGCTGTAAGACCTTGCTTTTTGCCAAATTTCGTGATTCTAGGTCAACGGGAAGTACTGTAAAGGCTTACGTATAGGTTTTATTGCGAACATCAAAAAATAATTTTTGTAATTACCTACGTAACTTTAAATAATTTATGGTTTTCGGATATTCCTCTTTATTTGCGCTAGCTCTTTGCTAAGTTTAAACGTAAACGGCTGTCACGAGTGATTCTATAATCTATATTATCCCGTGTAGACTCTTTCAATGCCATCCAAAGAAAGAGAATTGCGTCATTACATTACGCATAACGTCCAGAGGTTGACATGTGTAAAAACGACACTATTGTAAGCCCATCTGACCGTCTGATGTTATCGGACCCTTTCCCTTTACATACAGACGGAGGGTGAATATTGCCACTTGACGTACTAAGTACTCAACCTTGTACCTTGAATTTTATATTTAATATATTATGATTTTTATGTAACTTTCCTTTTTTATCACCTCAAAAATGGATCTTGTGTCTGAAATTAAGAATTAATATTATAGGCGTTCCTTTTTCCATTTGAGGTACGGAACCCTAAAAAGAGCGGTTTTAGCGCCAAGTTTTGGTAAAAATAAGAACTTCGTCGTCAGCTGGGGGAAGTTGTTAGTTGTAGGCTTTGCTAAGAGATGGCGGTAGAGTCGCCTTTCTGAAAATTATGAAACGGAGAGTGATCTTCAAATATCATGAGTAAATTTCAATAATTTAGGACGCTACGTGTATAAAATATTTTAACAATCATAAATCTACCGAAATTTTAGTGATAAATGGACAAAATATGGTGAAAAAACACATTACAAAAATGAAAAGGTAGCTTTGTAGCTACCGTGCAAATTGACAGTGGTTCTTGAAAAAATGCTGTCAAATTTAATGTTTCGTTCGTAGATTTTGCCCATTAGAATAGAGGTGGCCGCCGCAAAAGCCGCCATTTCAAACTTCGTGCCGTAGCTTCGAGTTTTGATGAATTAGAATAGCAATTTGACAAAACATGGCACGCAATTGTCGATTTCGTAGAAAGCGAATAGACCCCCAGACCCTGCGACCGCTAGACTGTTGATCGACCTGAAAGTCTACCACGAGATCTTATTTATTCCATTTAATAATTTAAAAAATATAGGTTATGGATTTTATCAGCCTTAATAAGTTCTTATTCATTCATTTCTACGCCGCAGCCGACTGTACACCGCGAAAAAAGCGAAATCGTCGTAAAGGGAATTCAGGCGCGGTCGCCTTTACAAGAATCAACATTACGGGAATCGACGTGCGAGGAACAATTTGCTTCTGTACTCGTCTGTATTTTATGTAATGTATGTAGATGTTCAGAGTCAAATATCTCTTAAACCGCAGGAGGTCTATTTCTGAGCTTTGCAGGAGAACTAGATACATTAAGGCACAGTTAATTGGCATAGTTCATGATTTATATCTCGCTATAGATTCGTCGAAATCAGTGGGGCTGCCAGCTTGACGTCAAGATAGCAGCCACAGTGAAAGACCTAAAAATCACCTAAATAAATGGGGCACTATTTATTTCACTTAGGGCATCGGGGGCACTATTTCAGGACACATTTGATGGTATAGTTGAAACTACCAAATTCCATGGCTGGGCGGCTAACTTGACGGACAAAACATTTTTTGAGTAAATTGTGTTAAAAACATGCATGGTCCGAGGTAGGTTCAAGTTTTACACATTTTTAGTGGCACAGGACGGGACGTGTCGTTTAAGGTGGTTTCGTCGAGAAGCCCGGGTGGGCGGCACACGGGCACAGTTAGTCCTATTCTGGGTAAAGCGGGGGGGAGTCAACAATATTTAGGATAATGTTTAGCAGTAGTGACAGGTCAGCGGCTTCTCTTCTCAACTCAAGGGGTAGCAAGTGACGCTGTCTGCAGCTATCGAATGATGATGAATTAAATAGAAGAAGAATTAATGAAATGAGTCGTCTGATAGCAGATAGATAGTTAGGTAAGGTACTGTACCTCGCCCCTCGCCTCCGCCTCCGCTCTGCGCGAGTCGGAGAACTTCTTCCGCTTCCGCTTGAGCGCGGCGAGCGCGCCGAGCGGGCCGCCGCGCACGGAGCTGCGCACGGGGCCGCGGTCGCGCGACTCGCGGCTGTCGCGCGACGCGCGTGTGCTGCCGCGCTCCGGGCTGCGCTGCGAGTCGCTGCCAGACTCGGACCGGTCGCTGCCGCTGAAAAAAACCAGGATCCTCTCTCAAAATACAAGCTACTTCTATGGCTTATTGACCTGTCTTGTGTCATGGCGTTCGCGAAGAGAAGTCGCCATTTTGGTCTGTGTAGTTTCCCGTGAGTCCTCAGCGTGTTGCTCTTAGTCAAGGTAATATTATTGGATAATATTACCGTGTCTTAGTTTACATATTTCCAGCGGCACTTCACGATGTGTCTGTGTCCCAGTTCTAAGCAGAAAGGTCAAGATTCGGCTTTAAAAAACCGTTAAATAACTACTAAACAAATGTACCTACATGCAGATGTGAAACTTACCAGTGTTGTGTGTAGTCTAGTGTAGGTACCTACACACAACACTGTGGGTAGATAAGAATGTCGGGTGCGGGGCGATAAATGATAAACATTCTGGGGTCTACTTGAAGAGGAAGGTAAAGGCTGGAGAGTCTGAGAAATCTAGAGATCGGGGAGGTCGTGAAAGAATCCTCATTTGAACGGGCGACCCGTAGCCCGTTTTTTTTTAAATAAACGAATTGAATTGAATTGGGTCGTTCTGGTGTCTTACCTCGGCGACTGTCTGCCGTGGTCGCAGACAGAGTCCTCGGAGCGCGACCGTCCGATGAAGCGCGACATGCGTGCCGCGCGCGCCGCCTCGATGATGGTGCCCCAGCGCCGCTTGTGCGAGGACGGCTTGCGGCGCGTCGCGCCAGCGGCGCCACCGCCCGCGCCTGTTCACCCGGAGACCAAATATTACACCTAGATATTCATCCCATGCGGAACGCAGTGAATGAGGCACCGATGACAGCGGGCATGGCTAGTGGCCTTGTTCGCATTAAAGTCATGCGTCGCACGCCTCATGTGGACTTCGTACGGAGTTGTGGACAAGTGTGGGGGTGTGCTTACACTGGCGTGGCCGCGTGGGTGTGTCAACACTGTCAAGTCAAGGTAAGGTATGCGTACCGTCGGAGAGCGAGGACTGGCTGGTGCGCAGGCGCGTGGCCAGCAGCGCGGACAGCGAGGCGTGGTGCGCGGCGTGCGCGCCGTGCTCGTGGTGCAGCGACGCGAAGAACTCGTCCACGGGAGGCAGGGCTCCGCCGCCGCCCGCGATGTTGAACCCCTTCATCAGCCGCCGCTCCTTCTGACGGTTCTTCTTGCCGCCGCCGCCGCCTGTCGATGCCAACAACATTGCACCATTTTACCACATGCCACCAGGGATCAGATGCTAGTGCCGCTACGACCAGGTTATTACTGTTATCACACAAAACCCGTTATTTTCTGTAAATAGGTACCTAATAGCTAACACACTGCACTGCACACGTGGGATTAGTTTATATTTGTCACTGAAGTGTGGTAAGGGGGTTGGTGAAGTGGAGTGGAATGTGATGGTGTGCCTGCGGGAGGGGTGCGGGAGGGGTGCGGGCGGGCGGTGGGTGGTGGCGGATGTGGTTAGTGGGCACACACCGGGGGCACCTGCGTTGGCGGTGGAGGTGTTCATGCCGCTGTTGCGCAGGATCTCGACCAGCTCGCAGCGAAAGGCGCTCACGTCCTGCTTGATCTCGTTGACGTCGTCCTCCGTGACGCCGCCGCACTCGGCGCGCCGCTGCTGCACCGTCACGTAGCGACGCACCAGGTTGCGCATTATCGCCTGTCCACAGGGAAACGTTTATCTGTGTGTCAGGCACCTACGCGCTCTACGCGCTACGGCGTCAACGATCCTTGTTATTTACCTGATATCGGAAGTCGCGCTCGTTGGCCTGCTTCGCCTTCCTCTGCAAACAAAAACAACATTCTCACTCATCATTTTCATCCAGAACATGGCAATAACTATTTGTGCGCTGCAGCCAGCGCCAGGCGCACAGCAGACTCTCGGCTCTGTGCGCAGGTGGCGGTGTGTAGGCATGGTGAGTTACCCTGATGGTGCGCATGTGTTCCGGCTTGGCGCGCGCGTGGCCGCACAGGCAGCGCTGCAGCCAGCGCCAGGCGCACAGCAGACTCTCGGCTCTGCGCGCACGTGGCGGTGTGTAGGCATGGTGAGTTACCCTGATGGTGCGCATGTGTTCCCGCTTGGCGCGCGCGTGGCCGCACAGGCGGCGCTGCAGCCAGCGCCAGGCGCACAGCAGACTCTCGGCTCTGTGCGCAGGTGGCGGTGTGTAGGCATGGTGAGTTACCCTTATGGTGCGCATGTGTTCCGGCTTGGCGCGCGCGTGGCCGCACAGGCAGCGCTGCAGCCAGCGCCAGGCGCACAGCAGACTCTCGGCTCTGCGCGCACGTGGCGGTGTGTAGGCATGGTGAGTTACCCTGATGGTGCGCATGTGTTCCCGCTTGGCGCGCGCGTGGCCGCACAGGCGGCGCTGCAGCCAGCGCCAGGCGCACAGCAGACTCTCGGCTCTGTGCGCACGTGGCGGTGTGTAGGCATGGTGAGTTACCCTGATGGTGCGCATGTGTTCCGGCTTGGCGCGCGCGTGGCCGCACAGGCGGCGCTGCAGCCAGCGCCAGGCGCACAGCAGACTCTCGGCTCTGCGCGCACGTGGCGGTGTGTAGGCATGGTGAGTTACCCTGATGGTGCGCATGTGTTCCCGCTTGGCGCGCGCGTGCCCGCACAGGCGGCGCTGCAGCCAGCGCCAGGCGTACAGCAGACTCTTCGGCGAGGGCAGCACGTTGAACGGCGGCGGCGCGGTGCCTCCCTCCTCGAAGTAGCTGATCCACAACTTGCTGCGCGCGAACTTCCACTCCACGTCGGCGCGCTCCTGCGGAACGGTACGGCACGTTACACCAGTCTGATGTGGTCTGACCTTACCTATACCTAACTATTTGTAAGTGATCGGTAGTTCCCAAATGTAGGTACGCTATCGTGCACGCTTGTGTTATCATCATCATTAGCCAATAATAGTCCACTGCTGGACAAATTAAAAATATAAATATACTTAGGTAAGTATCTATGATGTGACTGTATTATTCCCGTCATAAATACTTAAGAATAAAGTCACTTATTGCCAAAGATGATATCCTACATTGCAATAATTCTGTTCTTATTGTGATAAATATCCTTTAACAATCTTTGACTTATACCTATATTTACCTATGAAATTATACATGACTAGCTGCTGCCCGCCGCTTCGCACGCGTTGTTCCTATGGAAACGCTTAAAAGTGATTTATATCCCATGGGAACTGATTTATGGGATAAAAATTATATACCTATGTTTTATTCCAGGCCTAGAATTATCTGTATGCAAAATTTCAGCTGTTCCGTTCAGTAGTTTTGGCGTGAAGAAGAAACATCCATCCATTTATCCATCCATACAACCATCCAAACTTTCGCATTTATTTATTTATTTATTTATGTGGAAAACAAACAGCTTTTAAAAACTTAAATGAGTAGAAACAGTGGTGGTACAATTTAAGCTTAAGAGTTTTCACTTATAGAACGAAAAATACTCTATGGCACTTTGATAGACATTTTTGACAAATGTGTTAACAAGAAACGCTACCATCGAACAGACTCTAGGTATCAGTATCCCAACTGGTACTAGATTAAACTGAAGGCAAGGCTACATAGGCAATACAAACAAGGAGCATCGACTTATGCGGCAAGCCCCGCCAGCGCCGCGCGCGTGCACGTGCCACGCCTGACGCTGGCCGAAGTGCGCGCGGCGCTGACGAGGCTCAAACCGAAGCGGTCCGCAGGCCCGGACGGCATACCAGTTTTTATCATGAGAGACTGTCGAATGCCGCTTGCAGAACCACTCGCCCACATTTACAATGCATGTCTAGAGAGATCACACTTTCCAGAACGATGGAAGATAACAAGGGTTATTCCTATACCTAAAGGCTCTGGATCAGATGTGACGGAATACCGACCGGTGGCTATTCTGTCGACGGCGGCGAAGGTCTTTGAATCAGCCATGCAGCGCAGCATGCAGGAGCAGGTCTCGGCACGACTGTCTGACGCCCAGCACGGTTTTCGGCCAGCTCATAGCACCTCAACGAACCTCCAGGACTCCATGGCCTTCGTGCTACCGCAAGTCGACGCAGGGGTGCAAGTCGACGCCGCCTACTTCGACTTCAAAAAAGCGTTCGATCTAGTCGACAACGACATCCTGCTTAAGAAGTTGGCGACGATCGGCTGCACTACCAAACTGCTGCAGTTCTTCGCGAGCTATATGAAGGACCGGCGGCAGTGTGTAGACTACGCAGGATGCAGATCACAGGCTTACTCTACCTTAACCGGCGTGAGTCAGGGAAGTAATCTGGGGCCGCTAGAGTTTATCATAATGATAAACGACCTGCCGACCGTCGTCAAAGACGCCAAATGCTTGTTGTTTGCGGACGACCTGAAGTTACTTTTGCCTATCAAGGACGAAGAAGACTGTGTACGCCTACAACGAGACGTGGATAGAGTGGTAGAGTGGAGTAAGGTAAATGAACTCCAGTTTAATATCAGCAAATGCTCTATAATAACTTTTAGTCGAGTTAAGACACCGCTCTACCACGACTACCAGTTGAGGGGTACTCAGCTGAAGAGAGTCGACTCGATTAGGGATTTAGGCGTTCGTTTGGACGACAAGTTACATTTCGGGGGGCAGGTGGTCAACATTTGCAAAAAGGCCTTTAAAACTTTAGGATTTGTACTCCGTCAGACGCTTCAAAAACATGCAAGCAGTAAAGTCGCTCTATAATGCTCTAGTAAGAAGCCATTTGGAATTCAATTCAGCGATATGGGCTCCGCATGAGGCCAAGTACAAGCAAATGATAGAGCGCATACAGAATAAGTTCACAAGATATTTATACTTCAAGTAGTACGGTATATACCCCTTCTACCCTTTGATGTATCCAACCTTGTTTGTAATAGGCATGGTTGGATACAACAAGCTAGAAGTAAGGAGGGAGGCAGCGCTCGCTCTACATTTGTTTAAAGTGTTGAGAGGGATGATCACTCATCCATGTATTTTGGAGGAAATGCGGCTGAATGTGCCCGGGGACTTTGTGCACAGACGAAGGCGCCCAGCCCTATTGGCAGTACCAAAAGGGCGAACCAACCTGCTACACAAAGCACCTCTGACGCGAAGCGTCCGCACACTTAATTTGATTGCCGAGAGAATCGATCTTTTTTACTGTTCCCGGAGCGAATTCCAGAAGGCTTTGATTTTTATTTTATGTTATCACAGTACGATTTTAATGTAATTTTTTAATTGATGAATTATTATTTGTGATTTTTAAATCCGATTATGTTAGGTTAATTTTTTTTTTTTTTTTTAAGGCTGACTTTTGTATTATTATTATTACTATTCTAACTTTGATAATTATTAATCAAATTAATTTGACATTATTATCTACATATAATTGTATCTATCTTTGACATTTATATTTATTTAATTTTTTTGTCGTTTTTCTTGTAAGTATAAGGATTTGCTAATTTTAATATGAACTATAATAAGACTAGAATATAAGGTAGGTACCTACTCTATTGCATTGGGTGTGCCTGTTAGGATAGATGAACATGTTTAAATAAATAAATAAAACAAACACTTTAGCTATCATTTAAAACTAATCTTTGTACCTAGCCAAAATTTTGGGGTGAATACTAACTTAACATGTTAAATGATTTCTTGCTCTAGAATTATGTTATGAAGTACAATTATCGCAAATAGCGATCTAGAAGACACTAAGTCGACTTGGTTAGTTTTCGCTTTCAAGTTGTGTATCAAACCTGCTACCACATAACTAATCAAGTATAGTTAGTTATTTCTCGACTAGACTGGGTCCTAGCAACAAGTTATTATTTTAGAAAAGAAAGTAACCAACCTGACTTAGGTTCATATTTTGCAATTCTTTCAAGTAGGATAAAAGTATCTAAGCCTACTTAGTTAGTTTTCGACTAAAATGCTGTGAGCCAAATGTAGAGTTAGTGAATTTTTGCGCATCCTAAATTGAAAACCGTGATAGCTAGGGATACGTTTGTTAGACTGAAAAATGCAGAAAAAATCAGGGATTTTGATGGCACATCTAACTCGATTTGGGCCAAATACCGAGTTAGTGACTTTTCGCTCTACGGCGACGATATGTATTCCGCATCAGGCAGCGTCGGACCCCGAAAGGCTAATCGAACCGATTCGCTCGCCTCCCATCCCAAACCGTCCAGGCGCGGTCGCAGCCCAAGACTTTAGGGGGGGTCACACTTGGTGCGGGCCGTAGCACCAAATGTACTTGTAGGCGGTTGTAGACCCCACCGAAAACCACTAATCTTTATCGGCGAGCGAAGCGAGCCAAGTAAAATTTATACTCAACTCCCAACAATAGTAGGTATAAGTTATAGCGAGCGAAGCGAGCCTCGAAATTTTGGAGATGTTTTCTGAAGTTTGGGCAAATGTAAGCAAGAGTAGGTACACTTGCTTACTCTCGCCCGCATCATTTATTTTGTTGTTGATAGGTCTCTATAAAAAATAAATGATAGCGAGCGTAGCAAGCCCCGAAAATTTTAGAGACTTTGCGGTAGTAGATATAAAGCTATGAAAATAAATAGAGGCGAGTGGAGCAAGGGCATCAACAAAAAATTGGGAATGCAAAAAAGACATGAAAAAAATGTAACGGCGAGCGGAGCGAGCCGCCGAAATTTTTGTTACTTTTTCGGGTAACTACCCGAGCAAAATGATGTTAAACAAGTGTCAAGCACTGAACCAAATACAGAGAAATACAAAATACTATCGGCGAGCGGAACGAGCCGCAAAAATGCTGTGTTTTGCATATTGGCCGCAGACATGACATCCCTTCCCCCAACTCCCAACCCAACAATAGGAAGTATAAGTAATGGCGAGCGAAACGAGCCTCTTTTATATACTTTGCGGTGGTAGTAGATATGGAGCTAGATGATGCTGTGTGGATTGTCCAGCGTTATTATTATTATTATATAAAGCTATGAATATAAATCGGGGCGAGCGGAGCAAAGGAGATGAACAATAAATTTTCAATACAAAAAAGACATCGAAAAAGATGTAGCGGCGAGCGGAGCGAACCGCCGAAATTTTTGTTCCCTTTTTCGGGCTGTCACAAACTGGTTCATAAAATAAATAACAGCGAGTGGAGCGAGCTCTGAATGAGCCGCAGCCTTTTTTGAAATTGGTGAGGCATGCGTCCATGCAAGGGAGCTAAATTATGAGCTAAGAACAATTTTAAAGTTTGTCGAATAACAACCAAATATGCGGACAACAGACTAGACACCACATAGAATCAACGGCGAGCGAAGCGAGCCGCGAAAATTTTTATGATATGGCTGTGCGTGTGAGTTGTTTGGTATAAGATATTTTGCAGTTGCAAACTCGCCTGAAACGGAGAAGGAGTCCTGGACTAGAGCAAGCCAGAAGCTTATCGAAACAGCTAAGCAGAATGTTATCAGACGCAAGCAGAGCGTGCTGCGATAATTTAGTGGTTTCGTTTGATTTTTCGAGTGTTTGGAAAACTGACCTCAAAAGAGGGATGAGCCCATGACCAGAGACTGACAGTTTAAAGTTGCCGGCAAGCTGAGCGAGCTGCGACAATTTTTGGTTTTTGTTAGATTTTGGGCAAGTTTTTAGAAAAATTGGCAAAGTGACCTAAAGCGGGGCGGGTTTTGAGCTTTGGATCATAGTCAGAAAGAACAAATGTTATCAGCGACCGGACCAAAACGCGAAACATTTTGTTGTCTACTAATTTTTTGTACTGATTGACAAAGTGACCTCGCAGATTATTTGTTACATTTTTGTGCTTTTTATTGTGGTGGTTGGATTGATACAAACTGACAATAGCGGACCAGCCTGACCAATAAAATTGGGAACGTTGCCTCTATGCTAATCAAAACACAGAGCACAAGTAACAGTAATATCGATTAAAGTAATATGCGATTTTTTATTTTCTGCAGTTGGTAACCATAATCAATGTAACGGAAGTAAACAGGAAAATATAATCATCAAGCAGTGGGTTGCAATTTTTCAAGTACCTAAACTAAGATTTTGGGGGGGGTCATGACCCCCGTGATCCCCCCCCCCCCCCCGGGAGCCGTCCTGAGTTCTACGCCTCAGCCTTTTCACCGCCATTAATTCGGACTCACTTTTAATAATTTTATTTATTTTATTTTATTTATTTAATAAATTGCACCGACGCAGTGTACACTAAAACATGGATTATAGGCCATTTCATACAAAAACACATCTAAGTGCCACCTCAATTATAGGTACAAATCAAAATTCTTTTAAAACAGTACTGAAAAACTATTAATTAAAAGCAAAACAAAATCAAATTAAGACGATTACCATCAAAATCAAAATAATTATATAAATCTTCTCAAAAATTAAAATAATAATAATAAAGTTACAATGGATTAAAAACGTCAAAGAATTCAAAATAAAATTAAAATTCCAAATAAATTAACCAAATAACTTAAATTAAATTACAAATTAAGGTGAATAAGCGTTATACATACATGCATCTTAAATATTTCTTAAAGCGGAATAGGCTGTTTGAGAACAAATCAATTCCGCAGATTTGCTCAGAGTCAGAGCTGCGCAGGCTTCTCTGAACGTCAGAGGCTGAGACACTTGAGTTATGTATAGCATTGTAAGTTCTCGTGATTCTATTTAAAGGAGAGAATGAACCCAAATTAGACCGAGATTGTCTGGTTACGAAGGGTTTAAATTTATTGGTTCTAGGGAGTCCTCTTGGTATAGAAAAATTTAACTTTGACAGAATAAAGGGGGTATCAGTGAGATTGTTGGTTAGCTTATACAAGAACGAGACATCGTGATTTTTTCTACGATTGGCAAGAGAGTTTAGGCGGAAGTATTTAAGCCGATCATCATAGCTAGGTAACTTTTTAGCCAAATGGCAGCCATATGACAGATGCCACATAAATCGTTTCTGTACACTCTCCACGCGTTTCACGTGAACATCATAATGTGGGTTCCAAACGATACTACAGTATTCGAGCGAACTACGTACAAGAGCGTTTAAAATGGATATTTTCGTGGCAGGTTTCTTAAAATCTTTACAAGTGCGCAGAACAAAACCCAGCGTTTTAAAACATTTCTTGACTGTTAGATCAATAAGGACATTGAAGCGTAGTTTACAATCCAGGCAGGGTTGCCAACCGTAGATTTTTTTTCCTCGTATTATGCAGCTAAAAATCTCGTACTTTGGCTTTCGAACCTCGTACATTCATCTAAAAGGTAATTATGGCATATTAAACTATTAAATTTAGGACGTTTTACACAGTTAAATAAACTATTGCAGGTTTCCTACTAAATTAATTATCAATTGGCATTTAATAAAAAACTATTATTACTCACAAAAGAACAAAATTTGCTTATTAGGTTCGAAACTTTGCTACTTCTAGCCTTAGTCTCCAAATATTATATCAGGAACATCCTCACTGTCATTGTTTTTCTTTATATTGCCGTATATTTTTTCCCTAGTCATACGGCTATGCATCTCTTTCGTCGGTTCAAAATTGACGCAGTTTCCAGCACGTGTTGGACCTTTTGCACTCTCTGCAGCAAGAAGTGTGCCGCTTACAGTTTCCGCAGTTAGCCGGTTTCATAAATCTGTTTTTATCAAATTGACTTTACTAAAAACCCGCTCGCAGTCAGCATTCGCATGGGGTAGGGACAGTGCAGATAAAGCAAACTGAGCGAGCTCGGAAATGTCTTCAGTTTTCAATAATTGATGGGATAACTTTATACAATGATCGCGCAAATGCGCCAGTGAGATTGTTGATGCACGGACGAAGGAAATCACCCTTCTTTATAATTATAATGATCGCGCAAATGCGCCAGTGAGATTGTTGATGCACGGACGAAGGAAATCACCCTTCCGTGGTTAGTATGTCAAAACCTCGTACATAATTGTACGAGGTTGATTGTGTCCTCGTACCTCGTACGGAAGACCACTAATCTCGTATTTGTACGAGGAACCTCGTACGGTTGGCAACCTTGAATCCAGGTTAACGCCGAGGTCGCGTATTTGATTGACCTCTGACAAAATTTCGTTGTTGATATAGTACGACCTGCTAATATTATTTAACCTTCTAGTAAAACGCATTACATGACACTTATCAGTATTCAGACTCATCCCGTTAAGACGACACCAAGAAACAAGATTATTTAGATCATCCTGGAGAAAACGAATATCATCTAGAGAGTCAACCCGTCTAAAGAATTTCAAGTCGTCTGCAAACAAGTAAAACCGAGAATTGTGGAAACAACTGCCGATGTCATTTATGAAAACATTGAAGAACAGGGGACCCAAATGGGAACCCTGTGGCACTCCAGATCGGGCAGAGAAAGGTTGCGACGAAAAGCCCCTTGCCACAACAACTGAGGTCCTACTGGATAAGTAAGATCTGCACCAACACAAAAGAGTTCCAGCTATGCCAAAACTTGATAATTTTTGAAGAAGAATTTCATGGTTTACTTTTTCAAAAGCCTTGCTAAAGTCGGTGTAAATTGTGTCGAGAGAATGCCCGTGGTCAACCTCTTCAGCAAGATCTTCAACAAAGGAAAGTAAGTTTGTAGCCGTGGACCTGGATTTAACAAAGCCGTGCTGTTCTGGTATTATAGACTGCTTAAAATGCCATGCAAAAATTGGATACATAAGCATCTCAAATACCTTGGCAAAAACTGTGATAAGTGAAATAATCTCCATCATATCTTTTTCTTCTAAATCTGTTTCTATATTCTTAATTACCTACGCCATAAGAGGTGATCACTGCGAGTGTTTTTTGAATTCTCCATCCTAATTCCTGCAAAGCTTTGCACCCTATCAATTTTTCGGCGTTCTCTGAGTTATCAAATTGTATAAAAACCTTGAACGGGTTTAGGTATTTTACACGACAAATGTTTTGAATGTTGTGCGTATTCAATAACTTAGCCATGGCGAATTGTGCAAATTTTCTGAACTACTGACGTAAACATCGATCTTGTGTTCTAGTCTTGCATTCATTCTAGTCTAGCTACAACTAGTCCATTGTTCTTCGACCTCTTCAAACACTAGTTTGACTTTGAAGCCCCGTTGCCATGGAAACCATTAGGTACCTTCTTCCTACCTACTATAAAATGTACCAGAGATTTTGAAAATTTTCCTGTGTTTTAGATACGTTCTACGGCGCACATATAAATTCCTCGTGAATCTACTAACCTTAAAATTAACCTTTAAACGATTGTAGATATGGATCTATATTTTACAGGAAAAATATAAAAAGGCTGTGAACACTTAAAGATAAGAAAAATGGTCAAAATGGGAGGCTTACTCATCGAGTGGTATCACATAAATAACTAATGTTAATGTATATAATAGATATTTTGAATGAAATTTGGTTTGAGTCCGTTGATTGTAAACCAGCCCCTTAACGCATTTACTGCTTTGCCTTTTCTACTAACTCGATTCTCTATAGTTTTGTCGGCTAATAGCTGAATTTCCAAAATTCCTTTCTTAGTGCTTAGGTAGTTACTTTTGTATCAAGACCTACGAGTATACACCCTGGATGTAACCCTACTCACAAGTGAAGTGGACATCTCGTCCGTGGATCAGTTTGAGATTCGGCCCAGATGTACCCTAACCCTGCAAGTTTCAAGTCTCTTGTAGCTTGTCTTTCTGTCAGGACAAAGAGTTTTATATTAGTAGGTACCTATAGATTATGATGGTACCTATGTAGTATCGTCCGCGTATAAGGTTAGTTCAGCCAGTGCTTACTTACCTGATAGGTCATTTATAAACATCAGAAATAGTACCTACTACCCCTGGGGACGCCTATATCACATATTTGGGCTGCTGATCTTATGTTTTACCATCTACTCTTATTTCTATAGTCGGCTCCCTTTTTGTGAGAAATGATTGCAGTAGGTAACTCTGAATGTTGGTATCTGTCACCGTTAACCCCAAGCTTCTCTATAAGAAGTTACGGAATCAAAAGTTTTCGATAGGTCTAGGAAAACAGCGGCCACTTTATTCCTGTTCTCCAATGGTTTTACCATACTTCGTAGACATTTCCGAATGGCAGGTGGCAGATGTCGTAGATTTGCCTGGCCTGTATGCATGTTGACATTCTGATAGTAGGTATTGTACGTCGTTATTATGCTTCATGATACCTTCAGAATAATTAGTTTATGCCAGTTTTGATATTGTAGGTACCAGAGCTATAGGTCGAAAGTTACGCACATCGGATGTATCATGTACTCATAAAAGGGGTTAATTTAGATTTTTTTAGGGTATCTGGATGGTTTGGAGAGATTATTATAGGTAAGTACTTACTATTGACAAGGATAGGATCTTATAGCTGTCCCACAGATAAGCTCACAAAGAAAACTACCTACCAGATATATCGGACCTAGATATCTTTTGTCTCCGAATTCTGAATCTTGTAGGTAGGTACATATTTAACTTAACCCAAGGGACTCACTAGGTGCAAAGCATCCCTATTTACTAATGCAAAGAGGGTTCAGTTGCCTTGCTATGCTCCTGACAGCAACATGAACATGCTGTGCATGCCTAGCAGGCACGCGTGAACATTTCTAAATGTAGGTAGAGATTGTTTGTACTCAAATAAGTAGGTATTTCCAACTCGACGGTCTGGTTTCGCTGCCTATTCTAAACTAAATAAATAGGCACTCGGTAGTTATTTCACCAGCCACCATTTCTTTAAAGCCCCAACCTGCAAGTTATGCAACGTCGTCGGAAGGATTATAATATATGTACCTAATATGCGCCTCAAAGGAAAGCTCGGCGCGGAACGGTGCGGAAATGTGCTTCGATTTCATGTATCCAGGTCACAGTCGGCCACTCGCTGCTCATAACTGGGCCGCCGCGCCGCCGAGCGGATTGTTCCGCTGCCTATAAAACACTGTTTAAATCACCTAACGTACACTTTCTACGATCAAAATATGGATTTTGGTATTTATTCTGCAGGTACCTACCTAGTTAAAATTGTCGTCTTAGGAATTATATCTGCAGAATAATTAGGTAGGCTGCTTAAATGGATCATGGTAGACTGTTAGACTTCAATGTACCGCGTAAGCAGCTTAGACACAATCCCCTACTAGGTATTTACATGTCCAACATGTTGGAACTAATTATAGACAAAATTCATTTGTAGTGTGAGCGAGCGAGTAGAACTGTGAATGATTTCAGCAACATGACCATTGACCCCATGAACCCTGTTGAACATTGACCCTTTCAATACCAGCATTCACAGGGCAAGGCGATGCATAACTCTTAACTTCTTTTGCACATGATGTAGGTAGTTTTACACTTAATTTTTATCGTTTTTTTTATTCTTAATTTTATTTGTATAATTTTATTGCTTCATTAAGTAAGTACTTACCTACGCAATTGTCGACGTAAAATTTTTAGTGATCGCACTTAGAGGAGTTGATATGTTGAATAGGTATGCTGTTGATTGGAGGGATCTCAATCTTCAGCACGTCCGCTTCTTATAGAAGAGTATTTGCTAGAGTTTTGTGAGCGAAGATCGTGATAGCTTCGGTGTTGGTGATACACCCTTCATCGATGCTTCTTATCCCTGACCTATGTAGTTGGTCAGCGGTAATCTGATGCTCGCATATGATTCGTAGGTACAGAGCATTGACCGCAGTAGGTATATAAGTAGGTGTTTATGCTGTTCAATCCAGTCCAGGTACTCTGCAGGGTGATGATGATGATTGACACTGGTCGGATAGGCTTTAGACAGAAATATTCTCGTCTAATTTCATCTGATAAATAGGTTGGTGTAAAGGACATAGATGCGAGTCCGTATCCAACTCTACACAACTATGTACCTACGTCTCTTTCAGCGAGAGGTAGGTACATAAGAGTCCTTCTGCATATTTATTGCTACATAGGTATTCTGATATCGGAACTAGGCTTGACATTTTTCTTCCAAATTACTGCGGGATAGGTATAAGCTTATTAGGAGTGGTCGTTGAATGAACGAACTGTTTTTTTAGACGGTTTGTTTGCCGTCGACTGTTAGACCGGTTTACAGTTCACTGATAAACTAGTTTACTTGTGAACGACATTTACATCGCCCAGTCCAAAGTCGAGCGTTACCGAAACTGTTTTTTTCTCGCTCTCTAGCCACCCGTCTATCAAGCATTCTGTTCTCTTCACACTTGGTTGTTTCGCTAATAATGACTTCGGCATGCGCCAGACTGTATATCGGCGGCGGCGTAAGTGGTGTTTTGTAAAAATAAACTCTATTGCAATGCATGTCAATGTGATGATATCCCAACCGATTTCGGCTACGGTGACTGTGTTACTGGGCGAGCATTTTTAACTCGGACTATTTACAGGGTGTTGATTGTCTACACTTTGGTGGCTTGCATACCCAAGCTTATGGCTAAATGTACGAGCGCATTTTAGGCTTGTCAAAATGCCATCGACGTAGTTGTAATGAATTGCCACTGATAGGCGGGCCTAGAGCTCGTCGCGCTTGTTATCGAGTTCTGTATGTCACGAGTTCTGTATGTTCTGCATGTCAGTGTATTATTATATTAGTAGGCATTGTTAGACCGGCTTACGGTCCACTGATAAAATAGTTTACTTGTGAACGCCATTTGCAATAGCGCAAGTGCAAAGTCGATCGTTGCCGAAACTGTTTCTCGTCTATCAAGCATTCCGTTCTCTTCACACTTGCTTGTTTTGCTAATATGACTATCTCTCTTCTCGCCATGTGCTCGACTCTATAACGGCGGCGTGGGCGGTGTTATATAAAAATAAACTCTATTGCATTGCATGTCTATTGTATTATTGTATTAGTAGGCAAGATTTTTAAATTTTGTTTGTGCACATTATTATTTGATTTTAGTCTTGTTTGAGATGCGCTTTTTTATTCGAACTATAAAACCGCATGAAATCGGGCCATTTGTATAGGCGTCATTACGACGTCACAGAAAGATATACATTATAGGTACAATAAATAACATAGATAGGTATTATTATTAAAGGCACATAAATAGAAATACCCAGAACACCCGGAACAAATATTTGCACATCGTACAAACATTTGTCCCAAGGCGGGATTCAAACCGGCAACCTTCAGCGCTGCAGGCGGACCTTCGCCCGTCGCGTCAAAATAGTTCATACGATATTGATAAGCGTTAACAATAGTTTTATTATTCTAGTCATCGTTTACCAATCAGTGAATCAAAGTTCAACGATCGATCACGTCCTGAACTGAACAGCATAAACTAGTCGAACATTAGACTGTTTTATAAACTAGTTCATCGTGGACGGTAAACGGTCTCGTTTCGTCGACTGAAAAGAAGTCGACGAAGCTTTAGGAATGGTCCTAAAGCTTATAAAGTTCGAAGTTGTCTCTGGCGACTAAAGGAATTTTGATTTCAAATATTATAAACTAATTCGAAGCTCTAGCTCTGACGGACAGTAGATGATACATTTTCGCTATATCTGATTGAAGGTTCCAGGGCAATGATACATCCTTGGTTAACATTCCAGTGATGGTGTTCATCTCGTCGCGTAGCTGCTCTGGGGTAACAAGGTGAAAGTTGAATCTTCCAGCGTAGACATTCGTTAGAGCATCGATGGCGGTTTCTTGTATATTCTGTAGACTGACAAGGATAGGTACCTATCTTGTGCGACAGCTGATGATAAGGTGACGTCAGAGGAACTTGATACTACTTGTAAGTCGTCTCTCTGCTTATTAAGCGTTCTTTCAAGATGATTTAGATGCTGGTTAAAGATTTTACTTTATTTATCAACTAGCTGTACCCGCGACTTCGTTCGCGATTGCCATTCCTGCCGACTAATTAAGTTCATAGTTAACCACAGTTTCTGTCAAAATATGAAACGCCGCCGTGCAAAAAAACTTCGAAGAATTGGACCTATTACACTTTTAATAAAAGCATCTATATTTGGATCCTTGTTAAATTGTGTATAAATCGGGTAGGGTCTACGGGAGATAGCATGTTGTCATCTTCAATCGCATTCTTTATCCACACCTCTTTTAGCTACGACTCGGCCAGCGTCAGTGTTAAGAAGTGTCGACGTTGTATTCGTTTCACTTCTTACTCATGGTTGCGTTCAGCTGGGGCCCTGTTCTGCTAAACTAATCTCTTTACTATGATAGGGGTATCGTCACAGAATGACACGTTTTGGTATTCTGCCTTAGATGAAAGAAATTATGATGAATGCAGATGGAGAGTTAAAACCATTAATTTATCTCGCACGTACTATCTGGAGTTTTATTAATCTAGAAATTCTACGTCATAATTCTGCGACGATTCCATTGTCATAGTGAAGCAATTGTATTGTAGAATTGGGCTCTTGATCCATTTGACTTAATTTTTTTTCGATAGTACATAGGTACAGTTGATTGAGTATCAAAGTAAAAGAAAATGTTCTGTGGTCCAGTTAGTTTAATTAGAGCACTTACTCCAACCAAACTTCGGTGGTACAGTTAACTGGACCAGCTAAACCACCAAATATCATGTTCATGAAGATTGCATGGACCATTTGTACATTTTACTTTGCCTGAAATAGGCATTGACGCACCCATTAGTTAGGTTCTACCTAACTAATGGGTGGCGTCTTCAAAAAATAAATAGATAGAAACTTACCTACCCTTTATCTAAGTACTGATTTTTTCTTCAATCTACAGATTATTTCATCAATCTACCTATTTTCTACTCTATTTTCTACTGATTTAGTCAAATTCGATATTGCAACACTGTTTCTAACAAAAAAAACTTGAGAGGTGTCAAGGGACACCCGGATGGAACGAAGTTCCTTTCGATTAATCGCGCGTCCTCGCGTCATCTTCAGTGAGGCCGCAGAAAACTGATATATCCCGCTCACTCCAATCCAATGACACGTTGCGCGAGCGAGCGGAACACACAATTGTTCGAATGGAAGCGCACCTCGGCTCAACTCGGCTGCCGTCGTCGCTTCGGTTCTCCTCGGTTCTCTTGGTCAAAATATGTCGTTACAACTACTATCCTATTCTACTATCCTATCCTACTATCCTATCCTACTATCCTATCCTACTATCCTATCCTACTATCCTATCCTACTATCCTATCCTACTATCCTATCCTACTATCCTATCCTACTATCCAATCCTACTATCCTTTCCTACTATCCTATCCTACTATCCTATCCTACTATCCTATCCTACTATCCTATCCTACTATCCTATCCTACTATCCTATCCTACTGTCCTATCCTACACTCCTATCCTACTGTCCTATCCTACTGCCCTATCCCACTGTCCTATCCTACTATCCTATCCTACTATCCTATCCTACTATCCTATCCCACTATCCTATCCTACTATCCTATCCTACTATCCTATCCTACTATCCTATCCTACTATCCTAACACACGATTGTTCGAATCGAAGCCCACCTCGGCTCAACTCGGCTGCGGTCGTCGTCGCTTTGGTTCTCCTCGGTTGTCTTCGTCAAAATGTGTCGGCTCAACTCGGCTGCGGTCGTCGCATATATGTCCCGCTCACTCCAATGACACGTTGCGCGAGAGAGCGGAACACACGATTGTTCGGAGAGCGATTCTAATTTTGACGTGACAACGTCTTATAATTCGATAGAGCCGGCGATAGAGCCGGCGATAGAGCCGGCAAAAAACATGACGTCATGCGTTACCTCGCTATGAGGCGTTCCAGTAAGGCTTGAAGTGCAAGCGAGAGCGCTCGACATCCGTCTCTCTCCTACTTGAGTAAGCGATGCGTCTGCGTAGACAGCTGCTATACTATAGTACATTTACATGTTTTGATCGAGTATCAAATGCTACCATTCCATCAGTATTTTCTTAAGCCGTTGTCACGTTCAACTATCGTCAGTAAACCGACTTTATAGACAACCAATTTTTTGTGCAAACCTAATGTCATTCGCGATGACAGCTGCCTATCATAAATGCTACAGTGATAGTTTTACACTTTGACACTGACTTAATGTTGTGTTTACTTTCCATCAAAAGAACCGTGCCTACTGTCCCAGATAAAATGTATCCTATGTTTTTCCTCGTAGTATGAGATCAAATCATGCATAGTTTCATTTGAATTCATTTAGTAGCATATTTTTACTTTCATCCACTCTCCTAACCTAAGGGAACCGTACTGATTGCGGGATAAAAAATATTGTTTATTTGAATTAATACTGTACTTTTGGCGTGATGCGCGGCCCAGGAATATGACTTTTATCCTCTCTCCACGGAGAACCTTACTAAATTCCGGCATAAAATGTACCTACCTATCTTTCCCCGTAGTAGGCACTCAAATTATGCCGAGTTCCATTCGAATTCATTCAGTAGTTCCGTCGTGATGCGCGATTAAAGGATTTTACTTTCATCCTCTCTCCCGGGGGAACCTCACTCAATTCCAGGATAAAATGTATCCCATGCCCTTCCTTGTAGTATGAATGAACTCAAATCGTACCATTTCAGTCCAACTCATTCAGCAGTTTCGGCGTGATGCGAGGTGAAGGAGTTTGACTTTAATCCCTTCTCCCAGGGGAACCTTACTGAATTCCAGGATAAAATATATCTCTCCTCGTAGTATGAACTTCTATCGTGCCGACTTCCATTCGAATTCATTCAGTAGTTCCGTCCTGATGAGCGGTTAAAGAATTATACTTTCATCCTCTCTCCCAGGGGAACCTTACCGAATTCCGGGATAAATGTATCCCATGTCCTTCCTTGTAGTATGAACTCAAATCATACCAAGTTTCAGTCCAACTCATTCAGCAGTTCCGTCGTGATGAGCTGTTAAAGAATTTTACTTTCATCCTCTCTCCCAGGAGAACCTGACTGAATTCCGGGATAAAAAGTATCCTATGTCCTTCCTCGTAGTATGACCTAAAATCATGCCGAGTTTCATGTCAATACCTTCAGTAGTTTCGGCGTGATGCGCGTTTAAGAAACAGACAGACAGACAGACAGACAGACATGAATGAAAAAAATTACAGTTTTGGCTTCAGTATCGATAATAGAGTGCCCTCCAAAAAAAAAATTTAAAATATCTTCAATGTACAGAATTGGACCTGTTACAGTTTTATTATAAGTATAGATTTAAAATCTTCAATGTACAGAATTGGACCTGTTACAGTTTTATTATAAGTATAGATAGAAGATTCTACTCTCTTCAAAAGATTAAATTCCCCCTCGACGATGGAAGTCTGATTTTTCCAAAGTAGGTACCTACTGCTAAATGTTTTTCATTATCTCTAATAGTTTCAATGTCACGCTCGCATTGCTCTGCAAAATCCTGATCAAGTACGTCGAATAGTTTGTTAGCTAGACCCCGTTGTTATGGCCGCGCGGTAGTCGCGCGCGCGCACTCCGTGGGAACTGCTTACCGAGCAAAATGTTGTTGTAGTGCGCGAGTTCACTGAGCCCATGATGTAATTGAAGAAGTACTATGTCGCATTGTGCTATCTTCATATTTGTTTGATCGTTGCAAACCCCGTCTAAATTATTTATGTATTTGATAAGTAGGTCATGGCTTTGCCAATAGGGCTCCATGTCGTAATAGATGACTAGAATCCACTGATCTCGTTCAAGTCCAATATTAATAATATGATCGAAGTAAAATCCTTGACTTGAATTTAAGTTGGTAACTTACCGTGGTCGGGAGTTGCCATCATTGTAAAAATAGCATAAACAACATAAATATATAGTGTGATATGTACCTACGATTTCTTTGTTAGATTGGTGACTGTGGCTGAGCAAACTCTATCTAGTTTCTGTTGAAACGTACAACAGTCCTATTGAACTGTATCGGTACCCTGTACAGGTAAACTAGAAATTTTAGAGATGGGTCGCTTTAATTCACCATTTTTGGTTTTCAGGGTGACTACACGTACGTAATCATCCCTCACTGGATGTAGAGCTGTTATTCTGCCTCGCCTAGGTCCCACTTCCCAGATGGCAGGTTGGAGCTGCAGTATACTCTCTCCAGTAGCCATGTTTTTAGTCTATTATTGGTAATGGTAGAAGTATCACGTTTGTTCCACCGTAATCACCTTCGATCAGATTTTGATGAATGTCACCCCGAAAATCGATTTTCACCTACCTACTTGTAGGCATATGATAATAGATCGGCTGTCTTATTTAATATGCTTCATTTTATATGAACAATATAATAAAATAGCGTAACTCCGAGTTACACTCGCGCTTGACGGGTCTTGCTCGCGCGCCGAGGGTTTCGAACGTTTGTGAACAAGTAGGTATGTACTAAAGGTACCAGTTAGAGACTCCGAAATTTAATGAATACCTAAAACTAGTAGGTAACATCTGAAATGTAGGTAACATTTCAGATGGATCTCTCTGCATGCTTCGTTGATAGGGAGTAGCGGTAAATTTTTCGACTATTTTCAAAGTATTTCAAAAATTATGAGACCTACAGAAAATTTAAAAACTGTTTTGAAATGTACAAACCGTTATCTTTCATATGATACCCCATTTAGTGGGGTAGCCCCCCCCTTTTGAAAATTATCTCCCCCTTTTTTGACCATTTTTCGAAAATTGTTCATTTTTCAGACTTCTCTATATTTTTCCTGTAAAATATAGATCTATATCTACAAACGCTCTATACATTTTGAATGGTTCGCTCTGTAAATTTCGGAGATAGAGGGGGGGAACGGGTAAAATTTCGACTTTTTTCAAAATATTTCAAAAAGTATGAAATCTACAGAAATTTAAAAAACGGTTTTGAAATGTACAAATAAATACCTTTCATATGATACCCCACTCAGTGGGGTAGCCCCCCCTTTTGAAAATTATCCCCCCTTTTTTGACCATTTTTCAAAAAGTGTTAGTTTTTCAGACTTTTCTATATTTTTCCTGTAAAATATAGATCTATATCTACAAACGCTCCATACATTTTGAATGGATCGCTGTGCAAACTTCGGAGATAAGGGGGGGGGGGGGGGGGAATGGGTATTTTTTCGACTATTTTCAAAATATTTCAAAAAGTATGACACCTACTGAAATTTCAAAAACTTTGTTGAAATGTCCAAACCATTACCTTTCATTTGATACCCCACTTGACTTTGTGGGTCTCTTTTAAAATTTCGACATCTCAATTTGTATGGAAAATGTTCAATTTAATTTTTCATTTTTTTTCATTTTTTTTTCTTAAAATCTGTACAGGCGCACGAATTGTCTTATTATTTTAAATTTCAAGTTGATCGCTGCGGTAGTTGCTGAGTTATTAAGGACGGAAAAAGGACAGACAAAGCGAGACCATAAGGGTTTCGAAACCGATCTTCGAAACCCTAAAAATGGGGACGGGATTCTCTGATTTTTATCCGTTTTTCTTATTTTTCATATGTATGTTTTGCTTTTCTTCTGTATGCCTACCTACTTCTTGTACCTTACCTACTTCTACATAAGTAGGTACTTACTCAGTGTCTGCTTGTCGATTATTATAATGTAAAATGAGTTGTGTTAGGTAGGTACCGATATGAGCTGGTAGGAGTGGTTCATCATGGCGATGAGCAGGTTCAGCAACACGATGACGTTGATGACGGCGTAGGTGCCGAACATCAGCATGCCCCAGAAGCGCGTGAAGATCTTGATGCCGTCCAGCTCGAACGAGTCCAGGTCCACCAGCCCGAACGCCGCCCAGAACAGCGTCTGCATCGTCTCGAACAAACTGAAACACATTGTAGATATCACTCCTCCATCATCATTAACCTATTACGAAAACAACGGCGACTCATATTGGCTCATATTGGACAAACGCGGCCAAAGCCGCGTTCGGCCTTTATCGGTAATCAAATCATATCGCAATAAAGACATGAAAAGCAAATTTCATGGAGAAATCGAGCTTGAATGGAATAAAAGATGGCAAGGGGCCAAACGAGCCGCTGTCACAGCTAGGGTTGCCAGATACGGGCTTATCGTTTCCTGGACATTTCTGGGGTTAGAAATAGAAACAGAGTTGGAGTTTTAGAGCCCAAATCCAAGTAGGTACCTACAAATGTTTGCTGTTGGACGGGCAATAGAAAAATTATTACAAAATTACTACTTAAGTATTATAATAGGAAAAAATTGCAAATGATGATTTGGGGGGGTGGGTGTCATCTTAAACGGATGTCGAGCACCGGACCAAATATAGAGATATACAAAATACTATGGGCGAGCCGAGCGAGCCAAAATTTTGTGGTTCCGTTACATCTTTTGCAATGTGCAACATAACGACATCCAGAACCTCAACTCCTTACAAGTAAATGATGACGAGCGAAGCGAGCCTCGAATTTTTTTCTGATATTTAGGAAAAATAAACCTATGACAAAAAAATATAACGAGCGAAGCGACCCCCGAAAACCTGTGGTAGACATAGGGCAAGAGAAGCGAGGGAGATTGACAAAGTAAGCAGAAATACAAACAGATGTAACGGCGAGCGGAGTGAAACATTTGAGTTTTTGTAATATTTTTGCGATGGTGGGCAAAGTTACCTTAAACGGGTACTGGACCAAATACAGGGAAAGACAAAATACATTGCCCCGAAATTTTGTAGTTTCGTTACATTTTTTGCAGTGGCATATTGACCGCAAACACGACATCCAGCCGGACCCTAATGGTAATGGCGAGCGAAGCGAGCCTCAATTTTTTTGAGATTTTTCCTGATAATTGGGAAAAATTAAGCAAGAGAGAACCTACCTATTACAAAAAAAAAATAGCGAGCGAAGCGACTCCCAAAAACTTCAAAGACTGTGATGGTAGATATAGGGCGAGCGAATCAAGCGACTTACCAAAATAATTAGGAATACAAAAAGATGTAACGGCGAGCGGAGCGAGCCACCGAAATTTTGTTACTTTTACGGGTGGTCACAAGCTGGTCCAAAAAGTATGATAGAAAAAAAACAGCGAGCCCTGAAATTTTGCGATGCTTAGAAAATAAATACCAGCAAATGGAATGAGCCGCAGCCTTTTTTGGAATTGTTGAGGCATGCGTAGCAGTAATGAAACTAATGAAGCTAAGTAATGAGCTAAGAACAATTTATAATAAAAACTTAATTATATGAAATGATTAATGAAAAATGAACGTCAAACTACGATTAGTTTGACGTTCATTTTTCATTAATTACGTCCCTCGTTAAGGGATTAAACGTTGTAATTCTTCCAACGCAAATAAGGTTCCTAGTTCGCTGAACAATTTATAAGTTTGTCGAATATCAACAAAATATTATGTGGACAACAGACTATAAACCTATAGAATCATTGGCGAGCGAAGCGAGCCTCGAAAATTTTTATGATTTGGCTATACGTGTGAGTTGCATTAGATTTTTTGCAGTTGAAAACTCACCTGAAACGGAGGTCGAGTCGCGGACTAGACCAGGCCAGAAGCTCAATGAAACAGCAGAATGTTATCATCGGCGAGCAGAGCGAGCCGCGAAAGTTTGTTTGATTATTGGAATATTTTGTAAACTGACCTCAAACGAGGGATGAGCCCATGACCAGAGGCAGACAATAAAGTTGCCGGCTAGCCGTAAAATTTTTGGTTTTTGTTCGATTTTTGGGTAATTTTTATCAAATTTGGCAAGGTGGACCTAAAGCGGGGATCGAGCTCTTCTGGACCATACCGGGACTTTCCCGGAATTCCCGGGCATCTGGCAACCCTAGTCACAGCACCGTAACAGTTGGTGCAAGTTGAAGGGCCGTCGTCACGTGCCCGCCGCACTGGACGTAGGTACGTCCGCTGGCGGCGCGGCGGCGCGCGGCGGCTGCGAGGGGCGGAAGGAAACAACAAACAATAAACGATCGCTTTTATGGTAATTGTAACATTGTGCGAATAGCAACAGAATACAGATCGGCGCGCCGCCCCGCGCCGCCCCGCGCCGCCCCGCGCCGCCCCGCGCCGCCCCGCGCCGCATGGCGCGTAGGGGTGAATGTTGATCAATTAATTCCCGCTGGCGATCGAGTATAATGTAATGTTCTACAAATTGGCCTGTTATAGGAAATGTGTTGTTTTATTTTTCTCGTAATGAAAAAGGCGGGAAAAGAAGAGGGTAGGTACCTATTTCAGGGACACTGGTGAGAGGTGACAAAATATGTGTGCGGAAATGTGTCGGAAATGTGTGGTCAGGTGTGTTGTGGTTGTGGGAGACGTGATATAAAAATGAAAAGGAAGGAATGATGTTTACTTAGCGAAGCGGCGCCACACGACGCAGGCGTCGGGGTCGGGCAGCGTGCCGTTGGCGGCGATGGCCGTGCCCGTCGTGCACCGCTTCTTCTCCATGTCCGCGTAGTACCACAGCAGCTGGTTCAGACCTGACCACACGTTCAAACATCACTCTACATCTACTGGCAACATGCACCTTCACTGGCGCGGGCGCCTCACTCAGCGAGACACTAGGCGGCGTACACTCACCGCAAGAGAATGCAAAAATAACCAATATATCTAGCACGAAGAACTTGAGGATATCGAGCACCATCCGGCTGAGCGAGACCTGCAACGGGCCGAGGTGCGGGTTCACGCTGAAGATGTACACCAGCTTGAGGCTGCTGAAGATGTTGGCCGCCGAGAACAGCCCCTCGGACAGCAGCATGGGGTCCCACGCGTCCCACTTCTCGCGGGGCTGGTTCCACTGCAGGCCCATGCCCATCTCGCGGCGCACCTGCAACCACCGCATGCGCGTCCACGTCTCAGCCCGACATTTCACGAAGGATACAGACCGTCAACGTTCTTTGTATCAAGGCTTAGGTATAGGTAACAAAGCATTAGATTATCTAGCTAGCAAGAGGCGGCTAGAGGATAAAAAAAACTGGGGACAAATTATGATCCAACTCAAAAATAAAAACCTACCCTAGACGGTTCCTTCTTCAAAGCCAACCGAAACTAAAATAGCGTTCCTTAGTGTTCTTTAGTTTTAACGTATGTAAGTATTTAAAGTTTAAAAGTGTCTTAACGGTCTGAGAGTTGGTCTGGTGGGTTTGGTTGGTATGAGCAGTAGGAACCTGGAAGTGCGAGACGACGCGCAGTGCCACGGTGGCGACGTACAGCGAGTTGGTGACGAAGTCGATGACGTTCCACATGTCGTGCACGTACTCGCGCAGCCCCATGTCCCACAGCTGTTTCACCTCGCTCCAGATCAGACCTGCCAACAAACAAACACAGCGCACCCTTATCAACTAGTTTTTACGAGACTCGCACGCAGATCAACTGAAAACCGTTGATATCGGTACTTACCTAATACAAAACATTACCTACATGGATACATATTTTACACTTATTCGTGTTCTTTTCCCAATTTATCATGAAACATGGGAATGTTGTCTAATTGCTCACCGCTACAGTACAGTAGGTAAGACCACTGTGCGGAAACTATAGGTACCTTTAATGACTCACGTGACGTTCGACGTCGACGACGTCGCGGAGGAAGCTGTGACGGAACTACGTTATAAGTACATATAGTACCTAGCTATCCCACCAACTCTGATGAGCAAAGAGTTGCAGTCAGACTCTGACTGCAACTCTTTGCTAGCTAGGTACTCTACAAGGTCATTTTGTCAGCCTGTGAAAATTAAAATACAACATGTTTAGTAAGTGGTGCAGTGTAGTGTAGTGTAGTGGAGGATGGTGGAAGAGACGTCACGTACCGCTAACCCAGGCTAGGATGAGCCACTCGACGAGCGAGGGCGGCGCGCCGCGGCGGGAGAGCGGCTCGTTGGAGTGCGCCTGCGCCGCGCCCCACAGCAGCCCGCCCGCCGCCGTCTCGATGTAGTGGAGGATGGTGGAAGAGACGTCACGTACCGCTAACCCAGGCTAGGATGAGCCACTCGACGAGCGAGGGCGGCGCGCCGCGGCGGGAGAGCGGCTCGTTGGAGTGCGCCTGCGCCGCGCCCCACAGCAGCCTGCCCGCCGCCGTCTCGATGTAGTGGAGGATGGTGGAAGAGACGTCACGTACCGCTAACCCAGGCTAGGATGAGCCACTCGACGAGCGAGGGCGGCGCGCCGCGGCGGGAGAGCGGCTCGTTGGAGTGCGCCTGCGCCGCGCCCCACAGCAGCCCGCCCGCCGCCGTCTCGATGTAGTGGAGGATGGTGGAAGAGACGTCACGTACCGCTAACCCAGGCTAGGATGAGCCACTCGACGAGCGAGGGCGGCGCGCCGCGGCGGGACAGCGGCTCGTTGGAGTGCGCCTGCGCCGCGCCCCACAGCAGCCCGCCCGCCGCCGTCTCGATGTAGTGGAGGATGGTGGAAGAGACGTCACGTACCGCTAACCCAGGCTAGGATGAGCCACTCGACGAGCGAGGGCGGCGCGCCGCGGCGGGACAGCGGCTCGTTGGAGTGCGCCTGCGCCGCGCCCCACAGCAGCCCGCCCGCCGCCGTCTCGATGCGCTGCGACGCCAGGATCAGCAGGACTGACGAACAAAGCGTACCAATCATAGTCATCCAAACAAAAGGACGTCTCCTTGAGTTCACCTCCACATAGAACTCCCGCGGCGGCACACGTTGCGAGGATCCGTAACGTTGCGTTATAGCAATTTCAATAGAACTAGTATCCAAGTTTCTTTATAACATAAGAATGCTTTTTAAATTATCCAAATCGGACCATTACGTACGAAGTTATGAATAAATTACTAGCGAAGTTCACCGAGTGACCGCCGCGGGTGCGTGTGACGTCACTCGCTCGGTCGCCGCCCGTTACCGTAGGCAGATATCAGTTTTTAGTGATTTACTCGGAAACTATAAGTTAAGGAAAAAAAATGACAACACCAAATAGACTCAGTTTTGAAAAACAGAAGAAAATAAAAAAAAAAAACATTCTATGGGTCTCTCAAACCCGAGTCTATTTGGTTGTCATTTTTTTCCTAAGCTCATAGTTTCGGAGTAAATCACAAAAACTGATAGGCAGGCAGATATCAGTTGTTCCGAGCCAGTGACGTCACACGCACCCACGGCGGTCACTCGGTGAACTTCGCTAGTAATTTTGTCATAGCTTCGTCAATGTTTGTCGTAGAATAAAAAATTTTGCACTGTGTGTTATAGATTTCAAAGCTCTATAAATCTGTATTCTCAACTAAAAACGTTACGGATTCTCATTGCTCAAATTACATCACCCTCGAGAGAGAGTTCTCGCGGGCGGCGGCAGTGTGAACAGCGATCAAGTACCTACCTACAGTGTGAGACTTTATAAAGTGCACATACTAAAATGAGAGAAAATATACTCAATTTTATCGACAGAAAACAAGTTAAAAAAATTCTAAAAAATATATAAATTTTTATGGCCTTTATAATATTTTTATAACCACTGTCTACCCAATATAAACAAACCGTTATTACTTTTGAACTAAGAGTCGTATCTCTATGAATCAAAATTAATTATAATCTCTAATGATAGGCCGTGCGTATAAACTAAAAATGCTTCAAAAAATACACACCATAAATTAATAAATAAATGATATTGGAAGAAAAACTTTCTATTTTTTGATCATTTTTACATAATTAATAAATTTCTAAACAAAACGTCCCATAAACCCTAAGTTATTGTTACTTATTGTTATTCTACATTGTATTCGCTATAAAATAATAAAATAACTAAGCCAATAACTTAAACACAACATTTTCTATCGGTGATTGAAGACAGGGTCTTCTGGTGTGTTTTTAATAGGGAATATCAATTAATAAAACAAATAAAACTAGTTAAAATCATTTACTAATTATTTAACATTAAATTATTTACAGGATCAAACTAGTGCATTAACTGTTCAAAACGTCCAAAAAAAATGGGAAAAAAAGGGGGCTCTACCTGCTAGCTTATCGAAAAAAGTTGTTCAGCTGAATGAAGGTCATTGTTTAACCACCAATTGTAAATGTTGTGTTTATTATATTGAAAAGTTATTGGTTTGGTTTTTTTACTATTATAAAGCTAATACGATGTAAAATAACGTCAAATAACAATAACATAGGGTTTGTAGGACGTTTTATTTAGAAATTTGTTATTTCTTATAAAAGTGATCAAAAAATAGTAAGTTTTTTTCCAATATAATTTATTAATTAATTTATGGTGTGTATTTTTTGAAACATTTTAGTTTATAAGCACGGCCTATTATTAGAGATCATAATTAATTTTGATTCATAGAGATACGACTCTTAGTTCAAAAGTAATAACAGTTTGTTTATATTGGGTAGACAGTGGTTATCAAAAATATTAAAAAGGCCATAAAAGAATTAATATATTTTTTAGAATTTTTTCAACTTGTTTTCTGTCGATAAAATCGAGTATATATTCACCCATTTTAGTATGTGCACTTTATAAAGACTCACACTGTATATCTCTTTTATTGCCATAGGATATAAATACATCTATTGTACGTTTCAACAAGAAAATAGTCGACAGTTGTAGTCGCTTTCTCAAGTGGGACAAGTATCTTATTCCGGAGCAAGGGCGGGTGGCCCGACGGTCTTTAGAGCTTATTAGACCATCATAAATTTAATATCGGATCCGATATTCAGTGTCCGATTTAGGACAAGAAATTTAGTCGCCGGAGCTCCTGATTACACGTTCACTGATTCAGGACTCTAAGCAGACGCTAAGGACGAGCGACAAGTGACGGACGTGTACCTAGTATTTATTATATTGAAAAGAAGTGAGACGAAATGGCTCCTACACTATCAAAAAACCAAAAAATTGGTATTGTCGTAGCCCTAGCTGTTGGCTCCATACAAATTAAAAAGAGAAAATGAACGAAATGGGTGAAAGATTATTTGTTATTGCGTCAAAAGCTAGCAAGCATGAACATTATGGGGGTCAAAATAGCTTTGAACTTGGTGAGTGATGTATGTGTGGCGTGTTGCGGTTGCGCGGGTAACTCACAGAGGAACATGAAGTAGCTGGCGGAGTGGCAGAGGAACTTGATGAAGGGCTTGCGCAGCGTGCGGCCGGCGGCGGAGTGCGGCGCGCACACGTAGGCCGCGGCGTAGAGCGGGAACAGCGCGCCGATGCGCACCATCTCCGCAGCCTGCAGCAGCATGTTCTTGCGCCGGAAGCCGGGCACCGACTCGTACCAGATGGACGCCAGCAGCTGCTGCACGTTCGGGTGCGCCACGAACTGCAACACCGACGACCAACGTGTCACCGAGGCGAGAGAGGCTCACTGCACTGCAGGGGCTGCGGGGACTGGGGAGGACGCTCACCTTCTTCTGGCGCAGCTTGATGGCCAGTTTGAGGCGCGAGAGGCGCATGCGCTCCGGCGCGCCGGGCTCCGGCGGCGGCTGGTGCGGCGCGCCCGTCTCGTGGTTCAGCAGCACCTGCAGCTCGTGCGAGGTGCGCGTGTGGTCCAGCAGTGCGGTCGCGAACTCCTGGCACTGCGCACGCAGCTCCTGGTACTCCGTCTTGAACTCGTGCTCGAGCGCGGAGAGGCGCCGCAGCTCCCAGCTCAGCTCGAAGGCGGTCAGGATGGGGTCCTTGGAGGAGAGCGCGATCAGCGAGGGCGAGGCGAGCGCGCGGTACGCGTTGATGCGCGACCGCGAGTGCCGCAGCGAGTCCTCGCGCCGGGAGCGCACGCACTCGTCGCAGCCGCAGCGCACGTCGTGCGGCACGGGCAGCGACGCGCCGCGGTCCAGCAGCAGCTTGATGATCTCGTACGAGTCGCGGTGCGCCGCCAGGATCAGCGGCGAGATGTCTGCCGTGAACGTCGCCGTCTCCGGCGGCAGCGCCTCCCAGCTCTACACGACAATACATACAGACGTACGAGTATGTCTCCTGATTATAAAATACGACGCGCGTCAATCAGTCCCATAAAACTAACATAAGACAAACATTTCCTTTTAAACTTAGGTATAGGTTTTTAAGGTTAGGTACCTATAGGTTATACTTTTAGGTATTATTATATTTCCCTACCCCTAACAGCTGAAGTCGAAAGACAGCAAAACGATCATCAGAATGAGGCCCGGTAGCATTTTGTTGTTATTTATTTATGTCGAAAACAAACAGCTTTGTAGAAACAGTAGGCATGGAAGATTTCACGCATCACTGGTTATATCACTAGTGAAAACATAAATCACGTGCCACACCAGTTACATGCATCGAAACCGTGAGTTACTTATAACGCGAGCGTGATTTTTCACGCGGGCTAAGCTACATTACAATTCGCAGAATTCTATCGTGCGAAAGAGACAAAGCTACAGCATGCGACTGTAGCGACACCGTGCCACACACTAGCGAGAAGAGATTTCGTTTAATTGAAATTGCATCTTATTCTCAACATCATTAGGCTTTAATTTATCTGGAGTATTTTTAAAACTTGCTTACTGCTTAGATAAATAACGCTCCGTTACAAAAACTTCATATGAAAATGAGTCTTATTTTAAAGACGTTAAGGTGCTCATTTAATGTAGGTACATGTAGGTACTTGAAATTTATAATACCAGTGAAATCACGTTGTGAGAGTTTCACTTCATTTCACTCACTTGTAATCTTTACTTGTTGCTGCTGCACGTGCATGCCGCGTTTTGAGTCGCGTGTTATTTTAAACTAAGCTCACCTGAGATTGTCTGTTAATACAGAAATAAAGTTGTCGTCCTAGTGTTTTATAATTACTTAAACATTGACAGTCCCAAGCCTGTCGAAGTATGAGAGAAAGTTCATTGAAGAAAACACGTTTTATTGTCAAAAAAACATCGCCGATTAGCTAAGCGATAAGTTCTGAATCATATCACTATCACTGCAACATGTAACAGGCGGAAAAAATGCACCCACTGTGATAATAATCATCACTACTTAATGAAATATAACGACTGTGATTTATCACACGTGATATAACCGTGACAGAAAAAAATAACTTCGCGACGTGATAGTGAAATAAAAGTAGCTATAACTTCCATGCCTAAGAAACAGTGATGGTATAATTTAAGCTTAAACGTTTTCACTTATAATAGTATAAAAACATGCTTAATTTTTTGACGTGACAACGTCTTATAATTCGATAGAGCCGGCTGCACGCACGAAAAAACATGACGTCAAGCGGCGTTACCTCGTCATGTGGCGTTACCTCGCTCTGAGGCGTTCCATGTAAGGCTTGAAGTGCAAGCGAGAGCGCTCGACATCCGTCTCTCTCCTACTTGAGTGAGTCTGCGTTGTCACGTTCAACTATCGTCAGTAAACCGACTTTACAGACAACCAATTTTTTTCATAAACTTTGTAAGTTGATAAGTACAAGTAATTAAACTAAACCAATAAGCCAGTGCTATCTAGGTACCTAACTACTAAAGTGAAAAAAGATTGTGACATCTAAAGATGTCACAATCGTGCTTGGTTGACTTTATTTGTGATTTTTATCGTTCCATTTTATTGCTCAAGCCATTACAGAAAATAACGACGCGGCGTTAGAAGGGTGTTAGAGGCGGATAAAACGTTTTAGAACAAATGCGAGCGAGGCGGTAGTGGTGCGGCGTCTCGTGTGGGTGTGTGTGTACTCACGTTGGGCTCGCCCGGCTTGCATGCGAGCGAGGCGGTAGTGGCGGTAGTGGTGCCGCGTCGTGTGGGTGTGTGTGTACTCACGTTGGGCTCGCCCGGCTTGCATGCGAGCGAGGCGGTAGTGGTGGTAGTGGTGCCGCGTCGTGTGGGTGTGTGTGTACTCACGTTGGGCTCGCCCGGCTTGCATGCGAGCGAGGCGGTAGTGGTGGTAGTGGTGCCGCGTCGTGTGGGTGTGTGTACTCACGTTGGGCTCGCCCGGCTTGCATGCGAGCGAGGCGGTAGTGGTGGTAGTGGTGCCGCGTCGTGTGGGTGTGTGTGTACTCACGTTGGGCTCGCCCGGCTTGCATGCGAGCGAGGCGGTAGTGGTGGTAGTGGTGCCGCGTCGTGTGGGTGTGTGTGTACTCACGTTGGGCTCGCCCGGCTTGCATGCGAGCGAGGCGGTAGTGGTGGTAGTGGTGCCGCGTCGTGTGGGTGTGTGTACTCACGTTGGGCTCGCCCGGCTTGCATGCGAGCGAGGCGGTAGTGGTGGTAGTGGTGCCGCGTCGTGTGGGTGTGTGTGTACTCACGTTGGGCTCGCCCGGATTGCATGCGAGCGAGGCGGTAGTGGTGGTAGTGGTGCCGCGTCGTGTGGGTGTGTGTACTCACGTTGGGCTCGCCCGGCTTGCATGCGAGCGAGGCGGTAGTGGTGGTAGTGGTGCCGCGTCGTGTGGGTGTGTGTGTACTCACGTTGGGCTCGCCCGGCTTGCATGCGAGCGAGGCGGTAGTGGTGGTAGTGGTGCCGCGTCGTGTGGGTGTGTGTGTACTCACGTTGGGCTCGCCCGGCTTGCATGCGAGCGAGGCGGTAGTGGTGGTAGTGGTGCCGCGTCGTGTGGGTGTGTGTGTACTCACGTTGGGCTCGCCCGGCTTGCATGCGAGCGAGGCGGTAGTGGTGGTAGTGGTGCCGCGTCGTGTGGGTGTGTGTGTACTCACGTTGGGCTCGCCCGGCTTGCATGCTAGCGAGGCGGTAGTGGTGGTAGTGGTGCCGCGTCGTGTGGGTGTGTGTGTACTCACGTTGGGCTCGCCCGGCTTGCGCGTGCGCTCTTCGTGGTCGAGCAGCGCCTCCACGGCCTCCACGAACTCCTCGGAGATGGCGTGCAACAGCGCGTCGCGTGTCTCCACGCCGAACTCCAGCAGCAGGTCCACCATCTCCAGGTTCTCGTTGTCGATGGCCATCAGCAGCGCGGACCGACCCAGCGGGTCCACGCAGTCCACGTTCACATGGCCCGTGTCGCGCGCGCGCTGCAGTACGCGCCGCGTGCCCGCCACGTCGCCGCGCTCCACGCCCAGCAGGTACTTCTTCTCCTCCAGCGACAGCACCGCCATCTCCTGGTGCGGCCGCACCACGTTCTCCTCCTCCGTCATGCCGTGGATACTGTGCCGCTGTTGGCACACAACACAACACGCACTGTTACCTTATCTGCCTATACGAGTGGCATAGCATAGCATAGCATACACGTGCTGAATACAACTAGGGAGGCCTGCATTATGCATGTTGGAGGACGCGCCGCGGCCGCGCGAGCACGAGCTGTGAGAACGCCCGCGAGCCGCTCCGCGCCGGACACTGGCGCGTCCCATAGACGACATTAAAAACGCTTTATGACGTATTGTAGCAAAAAAGAAATAAATAATTTGGTAGATGTGGGGATCACCCAGGGAATACTTGACTATAGCATGGCTAATGGAATGGGCCGGCCGAGTGGCTCCGCCCGTAATGGGTATTGCTATTTTGTTGTCATGAACCTACCTTGTCGTGATCAAATCAATACTGTTACTAAATTGATCCCAACATCGACTGTCAAAGTATTTCAGATTCAAATTTCAGATTTCAATAATTTTATTTTTTAGACTTACAAAATATGAAATATTTAAAAAAAATTAGATACCTACAGAATTTTTGAAAACTGTTTTGAAACGTTCAAACTATGTTTCATTTGATACCCCACTCGGTGAGGTAGCCCCCCTCCATTTGAAAATATTTCCCCCCCTTTTTGACCATTTTTCATAGTGTTCTTTTTACAAACTTTTCTATGTATATTTTTTCTGTAAAATATAGATGCATATCTTACCAAAAATAAAATACTTTCGATTCTTGCTAAATAGACCAAAACCTATACAGTAAAAATCTGAAAACCGTAATTTTGTAGTTTATTAACAAAAAAATGATAAGTTTTAATTCTCTCTGTACGAGCCAATATCGCTCATACAGCAGATTTAGTAAACAATAAAAACAGTCGTAACGAAACCTTTGCCACGCGCCCGTGTGTCTCTTTACCTACCTAAACATTGCGTGCGGCTCAGATTACCTAATTAACGTTTAACTTGTTAATAAATCTAAAGACTTTAAACAGTGGTTTGGTGTTGTTATATTACCTACAAACTTAACTATAACTGGAGTGCCCTCAACGAGGAGATAACCCCAACACTCTCCCTCGACCAAATATACAGAGTACCTAGGTACTTCATGTTGACCTAGAATCATGCATGATATTTGGCAAGAAAGAAGGTTTTACAATTATTTATTTATTTATTTATTTAGGGGAAAACCAAAGGCTTAAAAATTAACAGAATTACAAATTAATAAGTACCAGAAAGCTTATTGAAGGTTTTCACGGATAGTGGTGGAATAGTACAATGAAAAAGACGAATTAAACGGAACCCTTTGTGTGCGAGTCCGACTCGCACTTGACGTTTTATTTGACTGCGGAACCCTAACTAAAAATCATGATTTTTGAGATTTCTCTATTACTTTCTGTCTAATTATAACATGTGTAGGTACCTACATGTTCTATTCTAAATATCATGTCTGTAGGTATGCTAGAGGTAAATATGAGGAAGAAGTTTTAGGGTTTCTTTTTTACGACGGAGCCTTAAAAAACATGACTAATTTTTTCCTTATTCTGGCCCTGAAATTTGCTTATATTCCAAATGTCATGTTTGTCGGCCTGCTTGAAGTACCATTAATGGCACATTAATGGCCGGTCAGTCAGTTTCTGAGTAAGTTTGTCAGTTAGTCAGTCGGTTTCTGAACTATGTCTGATTCGCTGAGAATCGCAGGTGTGAGATGTAGCCGCCGATTATGTTAATGCCCTTACCTTTCCAGTCCAGCGTCTTAAACATATCTTCCAACGCGCTCGTGAACAGTTTAGGGTATAGTATTATAGTATCTGTGGTTTCGGGGATATGACATCCCCCTGTCTCACTCCTCTGCGCAGTTGGATGGGTTTAGACTGCTGGCCCTGTACTTGGACACTCATGGTGACGGCCTCGTAGAGACATCTCAGCACCTCGATATAACGATGGTCTACTTGGCATCGCTGAAAGGATTCCAGAACAGCCCAGGTTTCGACAGAGTCAAAGGCCTTTTCATAGTCCACAAAGGCCTGACACAGGGGCATACAACTAGTGGCTGCCTCTTGAGAAAAAGAAAAATACATCATAGATCTAGGAACTTACATAAATAACAGTTTTATTAAAGACTAGCTGCGCCTCCGTGGAAATTTATGTTTCCAACTTTCTTAATTTTTTCTTTCATAAGAACCTTCTCCTGACAATAACAAAAAAAAACAAAGAAAGAATAAGCGAAATCGGTCCAGCCGTTCACGCGTGATGCCGTGACCAAGGAAAACGGGTTTCATTTTTATATATATACTAGCTGCGCCCCGCGGCTTCGCCCCCGTGGAAATTTATGTTTCCAACTTTCTTAATTTTTTCTTTCATAAGAACCTTCTCCTGACAATAACAAACACAACAAAGAAAGAATTAGCGAAATCGGTCCAGGCGTTGTTGAGTTATGCGCTTACCAACACATTTTGCGATTCATTTTTATATTATAGAAGATAATAGATGTCACCGATTTTCTTTTATACAGGGTCTATGCCTTCCGAAGCCCGCTGTTTGCAAGTTGATCTCTCTCTCTCTCTGAAGCTCTCTAATCTTCTACTGTTTTTGCTAACATGTAGCCTGTTGTTTAGCCTGTTGTTAATGTTGATGGATGTAGCCCAAGTAAACTTTTCTTTTCATTGGGGGGGGTTCCACCACCGGGGTACTGACTCACCGACAGACAACGCACAGCCTGAACCACTGGTTCTAGAGGCTTGAAATTTGGAGTGTTTGTTCCTTTTAGGGTGTAGGGGTGTACTAAGAAAGGAAGTTTGAAAATTCGCAATCTAAGAGTTTCAAAATAGGAGTTGAAAGTTTAAACGCAAATGCTCCGTATCTCAGCAACCGTTAGCAATAGAAGTTTTACATATAGATTCCCCTTTGATAACGATCACACATGTGATTCAATGTTCTCTGAAATTATGACGGTGCTTCCCATAACTAAGAGACCCCATAGCTAAGAGACCCCATAGCTAAGAGATCCCATAAACAGAGCATTTTCGTTTAAACGAAAAGTTTTAATGAGAATGCTCTGTACTTAGCACCCGTTTGCAATAGGTACCTATAACTACAAAATAATCATGTAGACTTCCCTTAAATATATGTTATAAAAGAGTAGATACCTGACTCACTGACAGACATCGCACAGCCCGAGCTACTGGTTCTAGAGGCTTGTTGGCACAACGCGTACGAACTCGCGGGCAGTCGCGGGTCACAGTTACACCTAGTCTTTGATAAAAACTGTAGTTCATTGGATTGCCGGATTGATATCTTGTAGGCGTCATAATGGTGAAGACGTCATGAAATGAAGTTTTTCAAACGGTTCTATAAGTAGGTACCAACCGACGCAACGCGAATCATAAGTAAACAAGAGGCGCGTTAACAATGAGTCACAACAGCGGGGCCGGCCCGCGCGGCGCCCGCAGGCCCGCAGGCCCGGAGGTAACGACCACTTGATAGAAACGATAAAAAGTGATGTAGGTCACATGTCGATGGGACATGTCGTAGACAGGACAGAGTGTCGTGTGGAGTGTCGTGGGCGTCGCGCAGGGCTGCGGGACGGCGGGGCGGCGGGGCGGCGGCAGCGGCGCCCACCACCGCTCATTATGCAAATAGGTCGCGGAGGGCGACATCGCGCGTCGGCGGCTCGGCGCTGCAATCTACTCCTGAATGACCACCACAACGGATGCCTGTGCGGCTCACTCCTAGCCTTTGCTAAGGTGACCCAAGTCACAGTCCGCGTCCGCTTCGATCGCGTGTGTGCCCAGGCTCGCGGAGTCGCGGCCGGCACACGCGCCCGCCCACGGCCACGGGTGGGCGCCGGCCGCGCGCCGCGTGGCTCGCCCTCGGCAGACGCCTGCCCGTTACGCGCTGCTTGTGTAAATGCTTACGTGACTCAACTCTAACTCTAATTCAGCCGATGGAGAGCTCCTCCCTCCGCGCTGCGAGCTGCTCTGCGTCCGCGATACGTACAATACCAACCCTACATAATCTTTACACGACTCGACAATGGCCAGTAAGATATGCATCTTACTGCTCATTTTTTTCAAGGCAGGTAACTGATTGATTCGAGACGTGCGTGTTTATCTACATTAATCTACCCTTCTACACTATAAGTATAATAATCACACTATCACACTAATATTAAAAATGCGAAAGTTTGGATGGATGGATGGATAGATGGATAGATGTTTGTTACCTCTTCACGCCAAAACTACTGAACGGATTAGGCTGAAATTTTGCATACAGGTAAGTCTAACCCTGGAATCAAACATAGACTTTTTATCCCATAAATCAGTTCCCATGGGATAGAAATAACCTCAAAACCTTTCCATAGAAACAACGCGTGCGAAGCCGCGGGCAGTAGCTAGTATACTTATATTATTAAGAGGAAAGATTTCTAATTTTGTATGTTTGTAACGAATAAACGCAAAAACTACTGGACCGATTTCAAAAATTCTTTCATCTTTAGAATGCTACATTATATAATAATGTATAATATGACCTTGCTTCTTACCAAATTTTATGATTCTAGGTAAACGAAAAGTACCCTATAGGTTTTGGTTTTTTTGTGAGTTTTTTTGTGAATAAACAACAAATTTGCGGTTTTAGGATTTTTTCCTTTATTTGTGCTATAATACCTTGCTTTTTGCAAAATTTCATGATTCTAGGTCTACGGGAAGTACCCTATAGGTTTTGGGTGCATGTGATACCCTTGGAAATTACAAAATTTTCGGACATAAACGGCTGTAACTTTTGGGTGCGTTGACTTAGAAGTTTAATTTACATCACGGCTTCAAGAGGTTACGGACTTGAGTATTTGATGTTAATTTCAACTCGATACCTCCACGCGTTCCTGAGAAAAGAGGGTTGACAGACGGACTGACAGACAGACAGACGGACAACAAAGTGATCCTATAAGGGTTCCTTTTTTCCTTTTGAGGTTCGTGGCCATGGAACCTATGCAATAAAACGTCGCAACCCGATCGAGTTTGGGCCATTTTAATATATTTCTACTTACGTATTTTTACTTTTACTCTAAATGATACCCACAATCTGACGATGATACCCACAATCTGACGATGATACCCACAATCTGACGATGGATCACTTGTGTCCTAATGATACCCACAATCTGACGATGGATCACTTGTGTCCTAATTAAAATGAAAACGAAACGTTTTGCTGGAAGAACAAAGACATCATTGTAAACTAAGCACCTGGCGGAAATCTATTGACATTCATCACTGGAAGAGCATTGAGTTTTCGCTAAATAGCGTGACGAGACAGGAACATTAACAAAGTTCATGAATCACATCACGCGTGCGGAGTGGGTAGTAGTAGGACCGAGAGCCTTATCTGGTGGGTGTTGTGTCGGGTTGTTTGTACCTTGACTTTATTGTCAAGCGGGCGCGGCTCGGAGGCCAGCAGCGCGCCCATCTCCACGCGGCAGGTGGAGGGGCGCCGCTGCTCGCGCTCCGCGCTGCCGCTGCCGCTGCCGCCGGACATGTCGGAGCCGCCGCTCTCTGCGGACACACGCGGGGGTCACTGCCGGGTCACTCTGGCGCATGGCGCCCGCCAGAGGGAGCGCGCGCGCAGCCGCCGCAGCCGCCGCGTCGATTCACTGCTACGCAATGCGGACGGGATATATTTAGCGAGGGCGGGCGGCGCGGCGCGCTCCATGCGGTTTAGAACGATGTAAACACTCACCGGCGCCGTCGCCGCTTGCGCCATCTCGCGTCCGCTCCGTGAACTGAAACGTTAGATAGGTCGTGAGTGTCGCCCGCGGGCCGCGCAGGTGCTGGCTGGCGCATGGCGGCGCGCGCGCTCGGCGCGGCGGTACCTGCACGCGGCGCACGCGGCGCGCGGCGATCTGCCGCGAGTGCCGGCGCAGAGCCTCCAGCGCGCCGCCGCCGCCGCCGCCGCCGCCGCTCAGCAGACGGCCGACGCCGCCGGCCGCATCGCCCGCCAGCGCCGCTGCGCCCTCTGGCCCGCCGTTCTGCAAGCAGGCATGTGCTCAGACGTCTGAGCGTGTTGTTATTGCATCGTTAAATGTTTGTTTACATGCAGGACGGCCGGGATACGTTGCCGTATCGTAAAATTTTGTGTTAATTTTAAGCTTTTTAATCCTTTTAAATTTATTTGCGATGTACGAGGATGACGCAAACACTGAATACCTACGTTTCACGTCCCTATTGAACGAATATGGCACTTGTTGCAAATTACGGGGCGGTATACTTTATTCGCCTGGGGTAATTCACCCGGGTGCACTAAGTACACTTCCGTAGACTTGATTCACTGGTCATTTCCGGGTGCATTAACTACACTATTAAGTAGATTTAAATTACCATGATAAATAAAAAAAAATTATCTTAACCAAATCAGAGTCACAGATATTATAATAGGTACTAGAAGAGTATACTTGATGCACCTACGAATCCTCTTTGAAAGAGAAAATAATTATGTAGTGGCATAATGTGGACTTCCAAAAATAGGACTTATTCCTGTTTGGTCCCACAAGATACTGGCCTATTTGGGACCTGACAAAAATCGCAATTTTAGTAATCCTCTTTCGTCCAAAATTGTTTTCATGCTTATTAATAAGTAGTTTACTGTAAGCAACAAGAGGGGCTAGATAAAACAGAAACAGCACGTCCAGCAAAAAAAGGAAATAGATGGGAAACTTCGAAGATATCATAGACTAACAAATTACCTTCATATGTATAAAGGCGCTTCTAAACGGGCTATACTTTGCTGCAATTTGTAGCTGCAATACATGTGTCTGGTATGGCCCGGCAACATTGCCAGCAACACCAAACACACTATGCAATCTTGCAGTAATGGCCCGGCAATCATTGCCAAACATTTTCGGTGTGGCCCGTATAGCCGGTATTGCGAGCAATACCGGCCATAGGTACATGGCCGAGCGATCGCTGACCGATCGATCTGAACTGCAATAATGCCGGGCCAGTTCTATTGTTGTTTCAGTCGCTATCCCTATTGTAATGGCATAGTGCATCTTTTTCTACCGACATGAAGATTGTTATGAGTGATCCTTTGACTTGTTGCTATGTTCTGTGCTTTGTTGTTTGTTTTGAGGACTGTGCTTGTTTGTGTTTGAGTTTATCTATATATATAAACTTTATTTATTATAAAAAAATGAAATCCGTTTTCCTTGGTCACGGCGGCATCACGCGTGAATGGCTGGACCGATTTCGCTAATTCTTTCTTTGTTGTGTTTGTTATTGTCAGGAGAAGGTTCTTATGAAAGAAAAAATTAAGAAAGTTGGAAACATAAATTTCCACGGGGGCGAAGCCGCGGGGCGCAGCTAATATTTATTTAAAACAAAAATGACTAATACGTGGACTAACGAGAAAATCCACAATCTCTCTTTTTCCTTTTTTGGTTTTATAATAATATAAGCAAGTGTGTGCGACAAGTGTGATTTCGTCAGCCATTGTTGCCGATTTGTGTAGCCCGTTTAGGAGTCTGCATCATGAGCCACTGTATAGCCGACATGGCCGGGCCATGTGTTGCACATGGCCCGGCCATACATTGCCCGGACATCAATTGCCGAGCAATATTTTTGTAATGGCCGGGCCATCAGTTGCCGATAGTGCAGCTACAAATTGCAGAAAAGTATAGCCCGTTTAGAAGCGCCTTAATACCTACTGATGACAGCTGCTGTCAAACATAAACCGCTCAATGAAAGTTGTGACCAAAATCTAAATATTGCATACAGCTGTCAAAATTAACACTGCCATTCCTCGGAAACTACTCATCCTGGAATTCTAATTCCAAAACTGCTGTCAAAATAACAGCTTAACTTGCAATACATCTTTATTCACAAAGAAAATTATACTAGTATTTCCAATTGAGCTAACTGCTGACTGTTGCAAACAGTCTACAGGTAGCTCAACTGATCCATATCAACACCAGTCGGAAGCGTCCCCGCTACGCTGTTGTATGTTTGTTTGTGTCAAATATTGTAAGCTGAATTAAGAGCACTTCCTCGTATCCTACGGAGTTAAATTTTTACATGTTGATTCCGTTCCGATGACAATGCATTTTACTGACAAGCTTGACGTGAATGGACCTCCAGGGTTGGCTTTAGATAAAGGAACTCTTCGATGGTAAACAACACATGCAAAATGTTGTGTGCGCATTCTACTAAGATAGCCGTTAAAGAGTTTTACCATGACACTGCTTTACTGCACTCAAGATTGGCCCCTAACGAGGGAACTCCTCAGCGGTCAACAGCACAGGCACGAAATCGTGTATGCATTCTATTAGGATAGGTAAAAAAATCGTAGTTAACGAAAACTTATATAAATTAAACAGCCTTCAATGAAAAAAAAAGGTATAATGGGATCCATTCCTACTACTACAACATTATCAATTTTCCACGTAGGTTGCATTGCATTACACGATAACACGTTTGTAAGCACATGGGTGAATTAAGTCTACCATGTAGTGCACTTAATTCACCTAGGTGTCACCTGAGTGAATAAAGTCTACTAAATAGTGTACCTACTTAATGCACCCGGAAATGATGAGGGTGAAGCAAGTCTACAGAAAGTGTACTTAGTGCACCCGGGTGAAGGAGGGTCCGTAACGTTGTAGCAATTTCAATAGAACTAGTACCTATCCACGTTATTCTTTATGACATTAGAGGGATATATCTTTTCAAATTATCCAAATCGGACCATTACGTACGAAGTTATGACTAAATTACTAGCGAAGTTCACTAAGTGACCGCCGCGGGTGCGTGTGACGTCACTTGCTCGGTCGCCGCCTTTTAACCGTAGGCAGATATCAGTATTCAGTGATTTACTCCGAAACTATAAGTTTAGGAAAAAAATGACACAACCAAATAGACAGTTTTGAGAGACACATCGAATAATAAAAAATAAAAATAAAAAATAAATCCATTCGATGGGTCTCTCAAAACCGAGTCTATTTGGTTGTGTAATTTTTTTCCTAAACTTATAGTTTCGGAGTAAATCATTAAAAAACTGACCTACGGTTAACGGGCGGCGACCGAGCAAGTGACGTCTATAAATCTGCATTCTCAACTAGAGACGTAACGGATCCTCATTACCCCAGGTAAATGAAGTATACCGCCCCAAAATTATGAATTGGTCATGACTATTTAACCTTTCTCACTTTACTCGCATAAGTTTCATTAATTTAGAAAAGGTATTTGACAAAGTAGATTAATAAAAGAGCCTGAAAAACATTGGAGTAAATTACAGAAATAGGAAAATAATATATGAATTGTACCAAAACCAGGAAACTATAATGGAAGTTGCAAAGGAAAGAATTAAAGCCAAGATCAGACAAGAAGTAAAACGAGAGAGCGACGACGATGTTTACTTTCACCGAGACCCAGCGGGATAGAGAGCGGATTGAAGGGTTTCAAATGGAAAGGATTAGCTGGACGGTGAAGGTTACTAATGAGGAGCTGCTGAACAGAGTCGAGGAGAAAAGGTTTTTGATGAACACCATTCATAACAGAAGAGCGAGAATTATTGGACATCTAATATACGACATGAAAACTTCTTAAGTAACATCATAGAAGGCAAAGAAGGAAGACGAGGAAGGGGAAGATCAAGAATTAGCTATATGAGTCAGATCAAGGAAAAGTCGCGGTCATGTCGTCTACAGAAGTAAAAGATATTGAATGGGAGAGAGAGAATGAAAGAAATTGCATGATTACACAGACAGGAGCTAGGGCTCCATGTTTATAAGGTCGCTTCTACGGTTCTACCTAACCTTTTCCAGTACGTGATCTTACGCAAAAACGCTATACTTATTTAGTAGTTCGTATTTATTAACGACTATATTCTTTCTACCCGCGGCTTCCCACGCGTTGTTTCCGGGATACAAAGTACCTATTCCATACATACACTCGGTCCAAGTCAACAAAGATCTATACAAACATTTTTATAACTTTTTGACCTAGTCAAAATAAGGTGTTGTCCGAGTTAAAGTTTTATTAACAAACAAATTATACTTGTAGCTAAAAGAATAGTCTGTCCGTGTGTTGAAGTGGAAGAATAGCTCAGCAGCGCAGTGGCACAGTTGGTAAGTCTCGTTGGGCTAATAATGCCGTCTGTCTGTCTGTGTGCGTCGTAAAGCTGGGAGATAGGTAGTAACCGCACCGACGAGCGACACCGTCTGGGCTTTCTTTGATTATTCACTTGAGTATTTGATGTTAATTTCAACTCGATACCTCTACGCGTTCCTGAGAAAAGAGGGTTGACAGACGGACGGACAGACAGACGGACAACAAAGTGATCCTTTAAGGGTTCCTTTTTTCCTTCTGAGGTACGGAACCCTAAAAATGAATGATTCTTAAAATATGAAGGCCCTGAGCACGCATGCACGCTGCGCTCGTTCATGTAGGCGGGAGACTGCACCGGCAGGTATCTTTATTTTGATAACTCTGTTTTTCATATTCGCGTCGTTTTTGTCAAAAAATTACCGGAATATAAATGAATGAAAAGGTGGACCATTGACTTATGTAGCTCAACTTTTTGTTTCAATTGTAGGTAAATACAATGTAGTTCTAATTATTATTCCTTGATTTTAATTTCCTTTGTTTTTAATTTTTTTTTATTATCTTAGCAGAGCTTGTGTTATTCAAATTCAAATTCATTTATTTCGGATTACTATGATCCATAATTTGTTAGTAACAGAAAGATCTCTTAAATTAAATGTTAGTATTCTTAGAATAGTACATTTAATTAAAATTAAATTAAATCATAATACTTACTAAAGCTATATCGGAGTCTACCACGACTCCAAACTACTCTTTGACGTTCACATTGACAACATAATTAGTAAGGCTTCGAGATCACTGGGATTTGTCATGCGAATCTCTAAGAGCTTTAGCAACGTCAAAACTTTTAAACTTCTATATTGCACGTTTGTAAAGAGTCACCTAGAATACGCGTCTCAGATATGGAACCCGTGCTACCAGAAGTACATAGATCGTATTGAAAGTATTCAAAGGCGGTTCTTAAGATACCTGTGTTTTAGAGTAAAGATTCCTTACAAATCTTTTACCTATGATGAACTCTGCAAGAGGTTCCATTTCTTGCCACTCAAAAAGAGGCGGAATATAGCTGATTATCTTTATATTCTTAAGATTATCAACAATGATGTTGACTGTCCAGAACTTCTTAGCAAATTAGGCTTCAATGTACCGCGTAAGCAGCTTAGACACAATCCCCTACTACATGTCCAACATGTTGGAACTAATTATAGACAAAACTTTGCTTTTTTCTTAATTTTATTTGCTATAATTTTATTGCTTCATTAAGTACGCAATTGTCGACGTAAAATTTTTTAGTGATCACACTTAGGTAGTTTATTATAATTATATTAGTGAATGCCTATTATTAGCTTTCTGTGTCTATTTTAATTTCTATTGTAATTAGATAAGCTGATGGCAATCCGAATTAAATAAATAAATAAATATCAAATTAAATTAAAACAAATTAAATAAAATGAGATTGAAATAACACAAATAACACAGAAATTAATTAAATTTAGTCAGACCAATAAATTAGAAATTACAAGTTAAATTAAATTATAAGTTAATTATTAGTTATGAGTAGGTAGGACTAGATAACGAAAATATTATAAAAATTATAGTTTACCACAGTAACTAGGTCTGTCTTACTTTTTATCTCGGAAAAATGCGTGTTATGCCTCGGGCATAACACGCAGGAAATAAATTTATTTCATACTTACTATGGAATATTCAGATTCTAAAAATGAAGTCATTTAGATGCCTGATCAACTGACCCTCGCCAGATTTGTATTACTTTACAGACATAGGACATAGACATATACTTTACAGACATAGAGTCTGTAAAATAATACAAAATTTTGAGAAAAAATAACAAAATCGTCAAGTTACAACTTCTTAGACGAAATAGATTGTCATAAAAAATAGACTCGGAAAAGCATTAGGATAGGACATATCAGAGAAGGAAGCTATTCTATTTTGATTAAAAATCATATTTAAACACTTCCGCACCAATTAGGTATAATTGGTGCGGAAGAAAAGTATTGTCGTCTAAATAAAAACCACCACACGACACTGTAAGTCGAACTTTACTACAAGTCGAAAACACCTGGAACAAATATCTGCAATAAGTCCCGAGGCGGGAATCGAACCAACAACCTCCAGCGTCGTGCTTCGCAGACTGAGCCAGTGTCAGCCACAGAGGTTGTCATGGAACCCGATTAGTTTACTTATCTCATTCAAACAACGTAGAGGTAGGAAAGTTACAGGGTTACTGGTACTTCACTGACTACGTGTAAATGGCCTCTGCTAAAAAATTAAAAACCACATGTATCCGGAACCCAATGAATAACTAAAGACGAGCTCCTTCTTGATTAAAAGTTAGATGCCTTAGAACATCCGTGCAGTAAAGTGCAGCAAGACCGCATGATAGAGCCACCGGTGCACTGTTCCACCCAGTTACAGGCACCAACCGCCTGCTGTACGCCGCGAAGACGACCACAACGAGTCCTTCTAAAGTAAGGTATAAAGGAGAACGTACCCACGGTTTAGTAATTAGCGAATGGACGTGATGGCTTGATCGCGGGTCCCGGGGGGTCGGTAAACATGTACGTGGGTCGCCCTCGGGAGCGTCACGGACGCGCTCGCGGCTCGCGGCTCGGGGCTCGGGCGCACCTGGCCGCCTTCGCAACACTCCACTCGTTAAATCTATTTCGGGGCTTGGGGTGAGTCGCGCGCTGGTCGCGTGCCTCGTGCGAGTGCGGCGCGAGCGCGAGGGCGCGCTGCAGGCGGGCGGCTGTGGGCTCCCGCGCCGCGCACTGCCGCCGCCGCCGCGTGCCGCCCGCCCCACCCGCGCCGCCCGCCCGCCCGCCCGACCGCCCACGGAGACACAGCTGAAGGGAAGCCTACTTGCTTTCCAGAACAGACCATAACTTTGTATAAGAAGTAAGAACGAATGATGTTGGAGCGACAGGGTCTCATAATTATTTCTTTATAACTAATAGTATATAGCCGCCTATATGAGTAATAAATATTCATCAGAAGTTACATAGATTTCTCTCTCATTGATTGTCGTATTAACATGCAGACTTACTGCTTTATCTCGACTGTGGTGTCTTCGGCGCTATTAAAAAATCGATCAAGACTGATTGGAAAGTGACGCTGCCGATGATTCGGCGATCCATCCGCTGACGGAGCGCAGCTGTCCGCTCCCTGGTCTGCTCGGGACGCGACGCAGCTGTCCGCTCTCTGGTCCGCTCGCGACGCGACGCAGCTGTCCGCTCCCTGGTCCGCTCGCGACGCGACGCAGCTGTCCGCTCTCTGGTCCGCTCGCGACGCGACGCAGCTGTCCGCTCTCTGGTCCGCTCGCGACGCGACGCAGCTGTCCGCTCTCTGGTCCGCTCGCGACGCGACGCAGCTGTCCGCTCCCTGGTCCGCTCGGGACGCGACGCAGCTGTCCACTCTCTGGTCCGCTCGCGACGCGACGCAGCTGTCCGCTCTCTGGTCCGCTCGGGACGCGACGCAGCTGTCCGCTCTCTGGTCCGCTCGGGACGCGACGCAGCTGTCCACTCTCTGGTCCGCTCGCGACGCGACGCAGCTGTCCACTCTCTGGTCCGCTCGGGACGCGACGCAGCTGTCCGCTCCCTGGTCCGCTCGCGACGCGACGCAGCTGTCCGCTCCCTGGTCCGCTCGGGACGCGACGCAGCTGTCCGCTCTCTGGTCCGCTCGCGACGCGACGCAGCTGTCCGCTCCCTGGTCCGCTCGGGACGCGACGCAGCTGTCCACTCTCTGGTCCGCTCGCGACGCGACGCAGCTGTCCGCTCCCTGAACCCGCACAACTGCATCTTTAAAAGCTACTTTGTAAAGAAACTCCAAACAAACTCGGATTACGTCAGTATTTTCGTAACGTTTCATTACAATAACAAAAGAACCCACAAAATAATTTTATTCCGTGGATGAAATGTATTACATGTAATGTACACACCTACCTACTTATGTTTCTTTCTCATAGTTCAAGAATGTTTTGGCTGTTTTTATTATTCTCATAACTCGCTCGAATAAGTTTCCGATAACCATAAGCCTTTTCTTATTTCATTGGAATTTTATGAGCTTCGCTTATGATAACCGCGGTCCTCGCAGACTCTCCGAGCGTATGCTCATTGTTCGTACGTGACCTTCTTGCGGAATGGGGAATGGGGGAACTTGTTGTGCTTAGTTTAAGTGGGAAACTTGTTATCCTGAAGATGATCGTCGCTAAGCCGGCGTCGAGTAGAGGCTCCCGGCGCTCGCGACGCCTGTCCCAGCCCGCGTGTTGACGGGGAGTTATCTCGGCGGATCGTGGCGGACTCGCGGCTCTGTGCGATCTGTGTACGGTCCGAGGGCGGCTGGAGCCCGGGGCGCGCTCGGCGGCGACACCCGATTTAACTTCCCGGCTCCCAGCACCTGATTTATCGCCTCGTCCCGCCTCTCGGGACGGCTCCCGATCTGTGCGAGATTAATGCGCTGCCGCCGGAGCCTCTTGTCTCGTAATAGCTGTTGTGATGCCTGGCCATTTTGTCAAGTGCTTGACACTCTTGATTTATGAGAAGGCCCGAATTACTTCTATTATACAGACTTGTCTTAGATATATGAAAGGTCTTGTACCACAACTTATACACTTTACTCCCTCTCAAGCAAGTCGGAATACTGCTACAGTCGTAGAGCCTCTACATTGTAGACGTGCTACAGTCGTAGACCCTCTATGTTGTAGACGTGCTACAGTCGTAGACCCTCTATGTTGTAGACGTGCTACAGTCGTAGACCCCCTACATTGTAGATGTGCTACAGTCGTAGATCCTCTACGTTGTAGACGTGCTACAGTCGTAGACCCTCTATGTTGTAGACGTGCTACAGTCGTAGACCCTCTACATTGTAGACGTGCTACAGTCGTAGACCCTCTATGTTGTAGACGTGCTACAGTCGTAGATCCTCTACGTTGTAGACGTGCTACAGTCGTAGACCCTCTACGTTGTAGACGTGCTACAGTCGTAGACCCTCTATGTTGTAGACGTGCTACAGTCGTAGACCCTCTACATTGTAGAAGTGCTACAGTCGTAGACCCTCTATGTTGTAGACGTGCTACAGTCGTAGACCCTCTACGTTGTAGACGTGCTACAGTCGTAGATCCTCTACGTTGTAGACGTGCTACAGTCGTAGACCCCCTATGTTGTAGACGTGCTACAGTCGTAGACCCTCTACGTTGTAGACGTGCTACAGTCGTAGATCTTCTACGTTGTAGACGTGCTACAGTCGTAGACCCTCTATGTTGTAGACGTGCTACAGTCGTAGACCCTCTACGTTGTAGACGTGCTACAGTCGTAGATCCTCTACGTTGTAGACGTGCTACAGTCGTAGATCTTCTACGTTGTAGACGTGCTACAGTCGTAGATCCTCTATGTTGTAGACGTGCTACAGTCGTAGACCCCCTATGTTGTAGACGTGCTACAGTCGTAGACCCTCTACGTTGTAGACGTGCTACAGTCGTAGATCTTCTACGTTGTAGACGTGCTACAGTCGTAGACCCTCTATGTTGTAGACGTGCTACAGTCGTAGACCCTCTACGTTGTAGACGTGCTACAGTCGTAGATCCTCTACGTTGTAGACGTGCTACAGTCGTAGAGGCTCTACTCGTTCGTCGTAGACGTGCTAAATTGTCGTAGACGTGCTAAATTGTCGTAGTGTTGGTTGTATTAGTTCTGTTAAGTTCTTTCAGCAATTTTTAAATTGACGATTGATGTGGCGCGGCGGGCGAAGGTCCGCCTGAAACGCTGGGCCTGCGGGTTCGATTCCTGCCTTGGGATAGTAAATGTTTGTACGATCTGCAAATATTTGTTCCGGGTGTTAGGAGTATTTTGTATGTAAAGGGTGTCTTAATAAGAGTGCACGATTTAAATTTGACGCCATTTTTTTCTTCGCAGTTTGGAGTTCTGAAATTTGACAGCTGGAATTAATATAATGGTCGAAATTCAACATGAACAAACCGCTCTCACAGTATTTTATAGACACCATAAACAAAATCGGTGCTTATCGATCCTTACCGAAGTCCGCGCTCGTTTTCCTGTCGTTAATTCTAGCTGTCAAATTTCAGCGCTTAAACCTTAAAAGAAAAAAAATTGAGTTCAATTTAAATCGTGCACTCTTATTGAGACACCCTTTATAATAAAAAAACTATATTTAGGTCTGCAATGTACGAGTAAGTATTTAGTAGTAGCTGACCGGCCTGCGATTTCATTTGCGTGGACTTTAGCAATAGGTAACTCAAATAATGTTTGTTTCCATGCACTGTCATCGCAAAAAAATTTATTCCATCTCTATAAATCAAAAAAATTTAGAATACGTCAATGTTGATACAGAAATCTTGAAGTCTTGTGTAATATAACGGGATATTTAAAAGTTTTTTATAGATATCTCTAAATTTAACATGATTTTTTTCCAGAATTAGAAAAATTCTGAGAGAAAAATTCAGAGAATAAGAACAATCAGATACCAATTACAAAAAAGTACAGAAGTCAACATAAATACAAATTATCACAAACTTTGAAAGGAGGAAAAACTAATTCTACCCGCATTTCCACCTTTTCCAACAATCCGTTCACAGTGGTTGTCTAGGTACCTAGGTACGTCCTAAAACGAAACTCTATCCAAAAGTTCATTTGCGTTGGTCACGTTCTTCCAGGGATTTCGTGAACTTTCACTCCGCAACATTAACTTTCACTCCGCACCATTAACATTATGGGTGCAAAATTCATGAAATTTGAGTTGAATTGAAATTTGAGATTTAATTTTGAGTCAAGACTCTACGCTACAAATTTTGACGGGCCAACTCCAGTCTTGAAGTTATTATCAAAATAACCTTTGACCCCATTTAAACTACCTTGGAATATGAATTTTTGAAAATCCGTTCTTAGTAGGTGCTAACGTCCTAAAAAGAACCTACATGAAATTTTTGCCTCGTAGCTGCTACTTCCAGACACTCAGTTTTTCTTCTTCAAGACACTTCTTCAGGACACTCAGTTTTTTTATAATTTCTATTACATAGACATGGTGTCGATTCTGTTGTTTTAAAATTAGCTAAAATTAGGATTTAGGAATGTCAAATAGACGAAAACTATTCTGTTTCAAAAATTAGACTGTCAGGTTTAAAATTTGGTTGACAGATCTAAAACAACTCAACTTAATTAAAATCCTATTCTTTGCATTGCAGTTTAGCTATGATTAGAAACGTCTACCTAATTTTAGCAGGCACCTAATTTGGTCGTGATTAAAATTTATTCTAGTAAAAAACGGGCAGATCCGTTAAAAAAAAATGAAATTATGTCTTTTGTGTTATTTTAATCATCTGTACAGAGAATACCATAATTTTAGGTTAACCTAACTCAGAAAATTTAGAAATCGTAAAATTAAAGTTAGAAATCCTAAAACAACAGAATCTACATCCATGTCAGTCATCTAGTATCCATAATACAAGCTCTGCTTATAGCTAAGCTTAACGCTATACAGCGTGTCGCCCCGCCGCGCCAGGCTGGTAGCGCTATTGATTTGTTAAACTTGATTTGGTACCCACTCGTCGAGGGGTGCAGGTTATCCAATGACAGAGTGGTGGTTACCAATAATCAGTACATATACCTAAATTAATGATTTTTGATCGGGTATTGATTGCGTATACCTTTTTATTATTTCCCCTACGTTTCTGCCGCGTTACGGCGATCGTGCGCACGGGGCGACATAGTACATAATTAATTATGTTATCAAATCGCTAAAGTTCAATAAGTTATAATCAGTAGGTACTGATTATAACTTATTGAACTTTATCTTTATACTTAACTTAACTTTATCATCATACTTACGAGTAGGTACTCGTAAGTATGATGTTGTATGTTGTATTTTAACTGCCCATGAGAATGGTATCTGTGGTTGGTTGATAGTTGTGAAGTGGGTTTGGAGGGCAGGTCGTGCAGCGCGGGCGGGCGAGCGGGCGGGGGACGGTGCAGTGCTCCGCTGACCCACTTCGGCTCGTTAATCGTATCACGTGAAAAAGCTCGCGTGTCGCGGCCGTCGACCCGCGCGGGGCGGCGGGCGGCGGCGGGCGGCGGCGGGCGGCGGCGGCGCAGCCTTCGGGCGGCGGCACGGCAGCGCCGACACTGCACGAAACATTTCCTCTATCGACAACTTCCTTCTTCACGCAGCCATAATTACAAAGGTAAGGGTGCTACTGACCTGAAGTGAAGCTAAGTGCCTAAAAAAATATCCAGTTAATTTCCGTTTCATCGATTAAAATTAAATTTCCCTCAGAAAGCACCTAATTAGATAGGTATACTACTAAATTGAGATTTTCTATTAACAGGATTTTACATAGGTACTTATGTAATTAAATCTGCTTTTTTGGTCTAGAGACGACCTCTGCGACGTGCCAGCGAGGGTGGTCGCGGGTTCGATTTGACTCGAAAGTTTCTTTTGAAACATCGTCTCTTTTGGAGAAAACCACTTTGGCAACACAATCGCTTATAAGCGCTACTCAAGCTTAACCAATTTTTTCTATGCCATAATGGTTTGCTCCAAAAAAGTGATGATATCTCAAAAGAAACTGTACCTTTTCTGGCTATGAGTGACACCAGCCCCATACTGTCCCAATAAAAAAACACACTTTAATTATTATAAAACATTTGTTTTCACGTCTTATGCTCAAAAACTGTGTCATTATTGCGTAGAGTAGCGTGGCGTAGCGGGACCAATTGTGCCAATTTAATCCATAGGGCTGAGAAGTATTATTTCTTTTAATTTGTCTTTGATATCATCAGCCAGTAGGAAAACAATGTCCTCTTACATAAAGACTCGACTTTTTCGTGTTCCCGAACAAAGTACCTACATACATTTAATTTTGAAAATGGAACTTCAAGCGCCTTCTTGGTGATTGTTGGATGTATAAGAGGAGGCTGATTCTTCTCATCCTCAATCCTCAATCCTCAATGGAATACGTACTAAGCGTTGCGCGTTACAAAGACATAAAAGTGACGAGTGATCGACGCAACCAAAAAAAGTGCGGAAGACCGGCTACTCGTAGTCTACGCGACTGCGATAACGGTTGTTTTACTCAACTTCCTCCGAAACAGTTGTTTTAATCCAGAATATGGACATTGAATGGCTTGACAAACATTTACGTGCGTGCGTAGAGAAATAGTTTCTATACTTGTACACAATTTTGAAAATGAAATATTCATAGAAATGAGTGTTTAAGATATTCTTGTACAAATGCATAGGTAGTATTATCAAACTACTTCATTTTTACACTAAAAACAAGAGTACGCGGCCGTTGTGTGCAAACTTAACTGTATTAAACTCGCCCGTCTTGACTGTATTAAACTCGCCCGTCTACATGCCGGCCAGAGAGGGGGCTACTTCGCACTTGGACTAGCCGGAAAATAGGATCGCTATCTATTCAACTTAACCAAATCAACAGCTTTCTAGGTACTTACACGCTTTTGCCGTTCAAACGTTATTATCAGCTTAACTCGCCGATGACGCAAGGTAACTCGCTACTGTACTTATTGTAGTAATAATTACCTACTGTTTATATTCAAAATCAAAAACTCTTTATTTCCATAAATACAAGTAAATGTACCTACACTTAGAAAAGGTCAAAATATAAAAGTAAACACTGACACGGAAATAAAGTGATATTTTTGATTTCTGTCGCTTCGATATGTAGACTAAAGTAAAGAAGCGACGAAGAAACCTTTAGCCTGTTATTTGTTATTTTTCGAGTTGGAGGAAACCCGTCCCAAGCTTTTTTATCCTCTAGATAATCTGATATTTTATAGTAAGCCTTTTTGCACAGCAAGGTTTTGACAATTTGTTTGAATTTATTGATTGATATTATTTGCAACTCACTTGGAGTTTTGTTGTAGAAGCGTATACATTGCCCTTTAAAAGATGCATTTATCTTGTGTAGCCTAGTTGTGGGCACAGCGAGTTTATTCTTATTTCTAGTATTTATATTATGTATGTCGCTATTTTTAGGGAATTGATTGATATTTCTATGAGTGTACAATAAGTTTTCATAAATGTATTGACATGGTACCTACTGTCATTATGTTTATTTCTTTGAATTTATCACGCAGGGATTCTCTGGGACCCATATTATAGATTGCACGAACAGCTCTCTTCTGCAGCACAAATACGGTGTTAATATCTGCAGCGTTCCCCCACAGCAGTATGCCATAAGACTCTATGGAAGTAGCTGAAATAGACTAGTCTAGAAGTATTAACGTCTGTAAGATAACCGATTTTTTTGACTGCATACGCTGCAGAGCTAAGTCTCTTTGCTAGCTTATCTATGTGTCGGCCCCATTGAAGTTTACTATCTAAGGTTATTCCTAAGAATACTGTACTGTTTATAATTTCTAATGTTTCTCCTTTTACGTTTACATCAGCCTTAACTTGTTTTACATTAGGTAGAGTAAATTTTATACATTTCGTTTTGGTTTCGTTTCGTTAAGCAAAAGATTATTGACACTAACCCTTTGCCTGGCAGAGGCAAAATACTTGCCACCATAGATTTATTTTTATTACTTCCGAATAAGTAGGTCAATAGGGAACTGACCTAATTAAATTCAAGGACAGTAAGCCAAGCCATGAAAAAAAAAACCTATCAATCAAAACTGACAGGTGTCAGAGATATGTCATCAGTTTCCCGAAAAATTTGGATTATTCGCGGCTGTTTACGAATCGCAAAAAATCTCGGTGTTCCTATGGTGTTTTTGGTAAGTAATTTATGGTGACTTTTTTGCTATAGTATCATTCTTGAAGGAGAGCTTATTATTTTAGAAAAGCAGTGCTTACTTTCTTCAAAAAATTCAAAAGTTATGTCGGCAACATATTTGCCACTACCAATGTAGGTCCAACCCATGGCGGCAATATGATTGCCACTGCCAGTTTGGTCGATTTCGTAAAATTTAAATTTCACCGTTTTTTCAGGACCATGAGCGGAAATTACAGGAACCTAGCACCTGATGAAATAGAGAGCGCCTTAGAGCACCTTTTTGGTTTCACCGATGGGACAAGATCCGAAGACGAACAGGAAGATTCTGACGTTGAAGATTTGGGGCCCTCTCCGTCGGCAGGTGATTTTGACCCCAACAACTCATCAATTTTTCCGGAACTCGCCGCTCCTAACTTATTATCTACCCTTGAACCACTTTCACCACAGCCTGGTCCATCCAATAACCACACTCATGTCCGTATACCTTCAGTGCCTCGTCCGGAATCACCGCCTCAACAGGATGAATTTCATCAATAAACGATCCAGAATCCAATGTGAAAAATGTCGGGTACCCCTGTGCGCATTCCCCTGTTTCAAAGACTACCATAAGAAACCCCAATAATGTAAATACGTAAAGTGGATACTAATTATAAGCGTTATTTGTGAAGTTTGACCCCAATATCCTTAGTGATCGGTACATCAGAGATTGTGGTCCAACAAAGGTCTATTCGGTTAAAAAAAACTACTCTTATTTATTTATTTATTTATTCAAGCTAAGGTCTATAGACAAAAAAACAAAACAAAATAATGTGTAGTAGACCTATTTCACTTCTTAGTTTCGACACCTCGCTCTAACTAAGTTCAAGACTTGTGATGTAGACGCGAGGGTTCTCTACCTCGGTGAGTTATTATTATTAGGTTTACACTATTATAAGACTTACATAATGTATATAAAACTTTAAGAACACTGTACTATACTTAAAATACTACTAAAATCTTATTCAGCCATTCCACTTTCACTTTAAAACGCCTACGCTAGAACATAGGAGGTACGTTGCTGACATTGTGTGCCTGCACAAAATTGTTAGTGGTAGAATTGACAGCCCTCAACTCGTAAACAAAGTTCTACTAGCTGTTCCTCGTTCTTCGAGTCGTCTCTGTAACCGAAAAACATTTAACATTCCTCAGTGCCACTCCAAGTATAGCCAATTTTCTCCAATTAATCGCATGTGTTCTTCCTACAATGCAATCTGTCAAACTGTAGACATATTTTATGTATCAGCTTCCATTCTTAAGAGACTCCCTAGCCTGTAAGTCAACAAATTTTTGTTCTGTTTACCTTTTATTTGTATACCTATGTTTTTCTCATTCACTTCATTATTAAGTAGGTACTTATTGATACAACTCATTAATAAGCAAGCCGTGTTCACAACGAGTAGGTTTTACACTCATTCTAATTTACATAATGTTTAAGTCAATCCTTGTCTTTGTTCTGTGTAAAAACCAGTTTTGTGAACCTACAAATAAAAAAAAAAAAAAAAAAAAAAAATTCCAATGCTTATTTGCCCAAGAGAGGTTTATAATGAGGAGGGATTGTCATCTATAGCTATCCAACGACGTACGACTCGTCTTGATTGGACAAAGTACCCAAACGGGCCCAAAGTGCCCATCCTCCTTACCTTTGAGAGTTTCCGTAGAAATAACGCGTGCGAAGCCGCGGGCAGAACCTAGTATAATATAAAAGAGTAGGTACCTGACTCACTGACAGACATCGCACAGCCCGAACCTCTGGTTGTAGAGGCTTGCTCGCATCTATATCAGTACCAGCCTTTATACAGGGTGTCCCATAATGAGTGGATAACCTTAAAGGTGCTTATGCGGCAGGACAATCAGAAACTTTTTTTTCAAAACTTGACCCGTTCGGAAAATATTTGATTTTTGTAAATTTGGAAAAATTTGTACCTTTGTTCACATTTACGGACTTTGTGCCTACAATTTTAACAATTTTTAAATTTTGGTTTTTGGAATATATATGTACTAAGGAAAGATAGCTTTTCTGAACACCTGTTAAAATATTTTGGTAACTAGGACCAGTAATTTTCAAGATAGGTTTAAAGTAGAAAAGGGCATGGGGTAAGTTTGTATGGAGTCGTGGCGTTGTTTTTTTTTTATGCGGCCACTGATGGAATTTGTGTTGAATTTAAGTAATAGACCTGTATATTCATTATAAAAAACAAAATACGCCGTAACTTATATCGGAGCCGAAATATTCGACTTTGAAGTTGAGAACAATATCATCTAAGTTAGTGATAAAATGCACTTTAATTTCAAAAATACTATTATTTTACGTATGGAACGAGTAAGTTATGGATAAAAAACATGTATCCCGTCAATAATATTTTATTTCTAATACTATTTATTATTGTTATTTATTATTATTATTTATTATATTTATTATTTATTTACGCACGCAAACAACACGAAAGTCAGATGGTGAGTAAAGAGAGGGTAGGTTGTCGAGTTGAGCGATAGCGTCACGCAGGTAAAAGAATAGAGCGCTGTGATTGGTTAGCATAACTGAACCGAGCTCCGGGCCGGTTTACAATCGAGCTCGTTATGTTTAATTTCATTCTACTACTTCTATGAAATGCAATGGTTACTAAAAACTGTAGGGAAGTCTTGTTATTTGTTTATTTAGACGATCATTTTATGATTTTTTGCCATTCGATATCTCGCTTCCGATATATTTTAGATAGTGGCTGTAGAAATGAAAGTTGCTCATTTTTGAGAGTACTAATTAATGGCAATCGTTTTTTAACTGGCCGCGGACCATCAAAAACAACGCCACTTTTACCCAATGCCCTTTTAATAATTATTTAGATATACATCTGCTATCTCTTTCTTTCTCGTATATTGTAATTCCTTATCTATATTCTCTATCTCTTTCACGAGTGAGCAACAAACACAATACGAAACAATTAAGTTATTACGCGCTCTGCGGTCTGCTGTACCTCCGGAATTGTTGTATGCTGCTGGCCCTGTTTGGTTATAGTTTTAAGCGAAACGAGTTGCGTATTTGCGACTAATCCACCAGGTTCTTCCACCGCATCGCACGAGCCACAGAAAGCCTCAGATATGCCAAATAATATACCACTACTAGCCTCGCCGAGTCCAGCGGAACAAGCTCCTGAGTTATTGAGAATTGACAGCGTACACTTTTCAAAGGATTTAGTCGCTACACAAACAGCTTCAAGGTAGAGGAGATTAAGGTCAAGTGGGAGCTTGAGGATAAGTTGAAGCGTGTCCGTCAAGGTAGCGTACACATAATCGATATCACCTTTGTTGATATGCCAATAAACTCTGCATAAACAGTGTAGAATTAGTGCAAAAGTAAAATAAATACTGCCTCTTTGGTTTAAGAAATAATGACCATTCTTAGTGGGTACGCTAGCTTGACGTCAAGGCAGCGTACCCATTAAAAAACGAAATAATTCCTATAGAAAACGAGCTTTTCTTATTATAAATGCTATATGTAAAAATACTGCGAGAAATACTGCTTCTGCCTGTGGTCATACTTTATGCAATTTCGTAGTGCAACAATATAAAAAGTTGATGTGAAGTGCTAGGAACAAATGCATTTTGGTACAGTCGCACACAACAAATAATAAACACCAATGCAAAATCCGGATAATACGCATTTCATCATTCACAAATCCGGATATTAATTCGAATGAAATGTCAAATTTAAACAACATCTTTTAACTAGCTCTTGTTTGCGGTTTCGCACGCAATTTCTTAAGTGTCAGTAGTTGGTATAGCGTGTTCCAGTTTAGACACTCGGCATTACAGTGTATCTGGCTATTCAACTAGTCTTCAACTACTTTCAACTAGGCTATTCACTTGAAGAAGGCAGTTAGCCACGAAGTAGCGTGTGAACCTTTTGAACCCACTGAAAACTCATTGAACGACTACCTGAACAGATATGTGCGCGGGAGACGCGGTGTATGGTGTGGCACGGGGCTACCCCCGTCGTATTTATGCTTAATGCCTACGCAGGCATTAAGCATAAATACAATACGATATATAGGTACCTATGTACGTAGCCGTGCAGCAAAACTGGAGTAACCGGAATAACACGAAGAAAAAAGCAAGGAAAAAACACGAAGAAAAATTATAATTCTAATTAAAACTTATTTACGAGCTCTATTATTTTTGCCTTAAACAATAATATTATGAGTATTATTACAGTTATCTACTATGAGTATTATTACAGTTATCAGAATTATCGTAGCATAGTTAGGCAAATAAAAAGTAGGTACATACCTGTAAAGTTTAATTAAAGAGTAGATAATTAAAATCATAATGACTTATAATACTTACTTACGTAGGTAAGTATAGGTCCTAGCTAGGTATATGTCTAGCCTCTATTATACCTACACAGCAGTAGGTAAGGTACAGAACAGACATGATTATACTTACATAGGTAGGTATGTATAACAATAGCATGTACGATCTACCAATAACTTAAGCACGGTAATATTAACTATATAATATACATACCTACCGTAACAAAGGCATTCAATTCTAAGATAAAATAGGTACCTACCTACTAGAAAAAGATATCGCGACTATTCGGCCGAATCCAGCTCACTCACGCACGTGTGGTTTTACATCGCGTTGTTCCTCACGCACGATGCGCATACCGGTTTGTTTTTTATGTTCTCTGTTTCTGTGATCTATTTTTGTTTGGGTTTATATAGAGATTGCAATCCGGATTATTCGAAATCCGAATTATTCCGAAAAATTGCCATTTTTATTTATACGGATATATGCATCTACATCTACCAAATACATTACTGAAAGAAATATTAGTGCAACAAACTTTGTTGCCAGGTAACGATCTGTTAAAGACTGTTGGCATCTGCCGCTGCTGGAGGAGGCCAGCTAAGGACAAGGTGCCTAGCCAGATACACTGTAATGCAGAGTGTCTAAACTGGTACACGCTATATCAACTACTGACACTTAAGAAATTGCGTGCGAAACCGCAAACAAGAGCTAGTTAAAAGATGTTGTTTAAATTTGACATTTCATTCGAATTAATATCCGGATTTGAGAATGATGAAATGCGTATTATCCGGATTCTGCATTGGTGTTTATTATTTGTTGTGTGCGACTGTACCAAAATGCATTTGTTCCTAGCACTTCACATCAACTTTTTATATTGTTGCACTACGAAATTGCATAAAGTATGGCCACAGGCAGAAGCAGTATTTCTCGCAGTATTTTTACATATAGCATTTATAATAAGAAAAGCTCGTTTTCTATAGGAATTATTTCGTTTTTTAATGGGTACGCTGCCTTGACGTCAAGCTAGCGTACCCACTAAGAATGGTCATTATTTCTTAAACCAAAGAGGCAGTATTTATTTTACTTTTGCACTAATTCTACACTGTTTATGCAGAGTTTATTGGCATATCAACAAACGTGATATCGTTTATGTGTACGCTACCTTGACGGACACAGTTGAAGCGTATGCATAAGAAGGGTAGTTCCACTGCGCTCCAAGAATGCGTTCCTCCGAGCTCCAAGTTATTATTACCCATATATTATTTTTAAAATTTTAAGTACCAAAATGCTTCCACAGCGCTCCAAAATTAAAAAGATAGAGTCAGTAGAAAAAGTAAACCTAAGTAAGTTTTGTACAAGTAGAAATATCGTTAATATTTTTAAACGTGGATTCATATCGTTTGTCAAAAATGCTCAAGGTCATTTCGCACTTTATGGCGCTCAAGTCACTGCGCTTACGCACCGGACTCGACCAATCAGAGAAGGTTTCTTATCCCTTCGGAGTCGACGAGTGGGAGAGTTTTATTGCACTTTGTGGTTGTAATTCGTCTAGCCAGTCGTCATTCAAATGTTCAGTTACTAAGGGTTGTTTAATGCTGTGCTGTGTGATGTTTTATTTTGCTGTGACCGTGCATAGTAATAAAAGTTCAAGTATGCAAGTACCAGAAGATGATGCAGATCAGCCAGGCACAAGCACGCCCACGCAGTTTTCATTTGTTGATGGATTTCGAATTGTGGTTCTTTTTATACTTACATCCAATGATTTATTCTATTTGTGGTTTCACAATGTAAACAATGTTTACATTTGAAGGAGCATAACTTGATAATTATTAAAAATCATTGTACCTATTGAGACGGAACGTCATGCATATTGTTGCAGGCAACATGCGCACACTGGCGAGAGGTGGAAGACACTATTATTTGCGCTATGTGTCTAAGAAGGATGGCTCTTTATGGTGTTGCACATTTAGTAAAACATGCCATGCTAAATTCAGAATACGTCAGTCAACGATATTACAAGATGATCGTCATACATGTACCTACGTGGCAGGCAGATACAGTTACGGATTCAAACAAGAAATTCGTGAACAAGCGATCAGATCACATTAATCACAATAACAAAAATTATATTTATTTAATTTGATTATTAGATTTGATTTGATTATTAGATTTGACGTTGTGATTATGACTGAATAAACATATTTGATATGGGTATCTTTTTTTATTTTACATAATGTTCATGCTCCTAAACCACAGGTGCCTACAACAACCCTCAAGTTCTGTTTACAAAGCATATTGAATTATTTTTGAACCAGTCTAGCGCCGCCAAACAATCATCCAAAGATTTAAAACGTATCTACGACACCTCCATGGAGAATATTCACGCCATACAGAATGTCGGGATCGACACGACGACATGGGGGCCCATGTTGGCCCATCTCATTTGCAAAAAGCTCGACCCCGAGACAGTGGTAGATTTTAGGGAAACTCGCAAAGCACCGCGAGAGATACCCACGCTCCAGGGGGTCTATTAGCTTTCGACGAAATCGACAGTTGCGTGCTGCGTTTTGTCAAATTGCTATTCTAATTCATCAAAACTCGAAGCTACGGCACGAAGCTTGAAATGGCGGCTTTTGCGGCGGCCACCTCTATTCTAATGGGCAAAATGTACGAACGAAACATTAAATTTGACAGCATTTTTTCAAGAACCACTGTCAATTTGCACGGTAGCTACAAAGCTACCTTTTCATTTTCGTAAGGTGTTTTTTCACCATATTTTGTCCATTTATCACTAAAATTTCAGTAGATTTATGATTGTTAAAATATTTTATACACGTAGCGTCCTAAATTATTGAAATTTACTCATGCTATTTGAAGATCACTCTCCGTTTCATAATTTTCAGAAAAGCGGCTCTACCGCCATCTCTTAGCAAAGCCTACAACTAACAACTTCCCCCAGCTGACGACGAAGTTCTTAATTTTACCAAAACTTGGCGCTAAAACCGCTCTTTTTAGGGTTCCGCACCTCGAATGGAAAAAGGAACGCCTATAATATTAATTCTTAATTTCAGACACAAGATCCATTTTTGAGGTGATAAAAAAGGAAAGTTAAATAAAAATCATAATATATTAAATATAAAATTCAAGGTACTAGGTTGAGTACTTAGTATGTCAGGTGGCAATATTCACCCTCCGTCTGTATGTAAGGGTCCGATAACATCAGACGGTCAGATGGGCTTACAATAGTGTCATTTTTACACATGTCAACCTCTGGACGTTAATGACGCAATTATCTTTCTTTGGATGGCATTGAAAGAGTCTACACGGGATATTATAGATTATAGAATCACTCGTGACAGCCTTTTACGTTTAAACTTAGCAAAGAGCTAGCGCAAATAAAGAGGAATATCCGAAAACCATAAATTATTTAAAGTTACATAGGTAATTACAAAAATTATTTTTTGATGTTCGCAATAAAACCTATACGTAAGCCTTTAAAGTACTTCCCGTTGATCTAGAATCACGAAATTTGGCAAGAAGCAAGGTCTTACAGCACAAGGAAATGTATTTTTATCTTTAAGTAAAGAGAAATAACCGAAAACCGTTCATTTTAGCAAAATCACCAAAAAAAAACGCAGTGTGTCTGTGTAAATTATTCGGCTCACAAATATATATTTCCAGTATAAATGTAAGCGGGTTAACTTTGAACCTAGTTTGTGTTGGAAGAACACCAACGCTTCATCCTTAACAAGGTTTAATGAAGTCCTCATTAGGGTAAATATAAGTTTGTTCGGAACCCTCGCACAAGTCCTACTCGTACTTGACTTGTTTTTATTTAATCTGTCCAAGGTTTCTATGCTCTCTGGTGGTTTCATTCACATGATCGTTCACGAAGGTAGTTGGGTGTGCCCGGATCTCGCCCGAATGAAAAATGCCCACCCGACAGAGAAACAGAATAGCTATCGCTTGCGTGCGTCGGCCGCATGTCATCGGCATCGACAGTGTCGGTTGCGGAGAATAATTGTAATAGGGCCCCAGGAACTTATGAATTTCCTAGAAAATAAGTTTATTTCATTAGAACCGTTATCTAAGAAAGAGAAGGATACAATGACGCTGCCACAGCCCACGAAATCCCATTCCTCTCAGTCAAATGATAAATTCTTTTCAAAGGGTAACTAATTATTTAATACTAGTAGTTCTACGAACAGTAGACGTCGCGAACACTAACTTTTTTCAACAATTAATTTACATAATACTAATGTACTTAAGTAATTTTATTTAAAACGGGATATTTTGGTACCTAGATAGGTACCTATATAATGAGAACTTCTGTGGGGTTCATACTTTACCCCCCCCCCCCCCCCCCATTTCCGAAGATTGCATAGCGACCCATCTGAAATGTACCTATGTAGCGTTTGTGGATATGGATCTATTATTTTACAGGAAAAATATACTTTGAGAAGTTTGTAAAACTAACACCTTTTCAAAAGTTCTTGTACATGTTCTAGTAGTTCAATGATGTTCTAGCAGTTCTACGAACAGTAGACCTCGCAAGCACTAACTTTTTTTCAACATATTAGTAACTTATATTATATTAAGTACTAAAGTTATATAAAACGGGATATTTAGGTACTTAGGTATATGTACCTACCATGTTTTTAGGCGGTGACTCCTTGCAAATCGCCATGCCAGTGTGAAAGCATCTTATCACGGAGCAAAATGCCCTCTTATCAGAATAAGCACCAGCATAGGTAGGCGCCAGCCTTCCTTTAATGGGGCTAAACTTGTCATAAGTATTATAGGTAGGTACCTAATATTTATGTAATTATCGGTGCCTCTTACTTTTGGACGCGTTGTAAGAAAAATCCTATGGGTAGGTAGGTACCTAAATATTGGTTTACGCTAGTGTGGTGTGGCGCTGCTTAGGTATCACGTAATTCTCATCAGATCTTCACCAAATTTTTATGAAAATAACTTAAAGTAGAGTAGGTACTTACCTACTAAAATTTAAAAATAATCTTCCAAATCAAATCTCATAATATGAGATTTGATTTGGAAGATTATTTTTAAATTTTAGTAGGTAAGTACTATTATATCAAAAAAGTTCAGTAGCTTTAGCGACATCTATAAGATTTCTTACTTGCACAAACTGGCAAGTGGACGTGCCACGTAGAAGGTAAGTACAACGTGTTACAAAGATGTTCTAATAGGTGGCGCTGTACTGTGTATTCTCTTGCATTATACTGCATCATGCGGAGCTATTCTGCTCATCATGCCAAAAATCTTGATCAGATCTTTACCAATTTTTTATGAGAAGAATGATAAACAACAACCTTTCAATTAAAAATATAATCATCGAAATCAAATGTCTTAAAGCCGAGATATTCAAAAGCCACCTTTTTGCCTTTTTTTGAAGGAAGTAAGTACACCTTTAATCAAAAAATCCCGACGACAATAAAATTCTATAAAATCATAGAATCTGTACACAAAGTTTCGTACCGATCGCTTGTAAAATACGACCTGTAGAGGAGTACGGACATACTGACAAAAATGCCATTTTGGCCAGACCTGAAACGAAGACTTGTTCACTGACGTTCACGACGTCAACTATCGTTTAAATTATAGTAAGTCAGGCGAGCGCGAATTCAGTTCCGCTGCTTGCACTTTAACTTGTCCATATTGCAAAAATAATCATAAATATGATTTATCGATGTGATGATTTTAAAAAATTGAGTTCCGAAGATAAACTTAGTGCGGTGACAAAGTTAGGTATGTGCCAAAACTGTCTACTTCCGCACGAAGTAGGTCAGTGCCGTTCGAAGCGCGTATGCAGGGCTTGCAATGGTAAACATAATTCTATGTTGCATGACGCATTTAGAGCATTAGACCAGTCCAATCCTTCCTCGACGAACTCTTTTCCAAAGATTTCATCGTCTACAAATACGGATCATAAGGCTAATCACGTGGCCACCGAAAGGGAGGAAATCTTACTCACAACATTACCTATCCCTATAAGGTCAGTTCGAAACTACAGGGGGTCTATTCGCTTTCGACGAAATCGACAGTTGCGTGCTGCGTTTTGTCAAATTGCTATTCTAATTCATCAAAACTCGAAGCTACGGCACGAAGCTTGAAATGGCGGCTTTTGCGGCGGCCACCTCTATTCTAATGGGCAAAATGTACGAACGAAACATTAAATTTGACAGCATTTTTTCAAGAACCACTGTCAATTTGCACGGTAGCTACAAAGCTACCTTTTCATTTTCGTAAGGTGTTTTTTCACCATATTTTGTCCATTTATCACTAAAATTTCAGTAGATTTATGATTGTTAAAATATTTTATACACGTAGCGTCCTAAATTATTGAAATTTACTCATGCTATTTGAAGATCACTCTCCGTTTCATAATTTTCAGAAAAGCGGCTCTACCGCCATCTCTTAGCAAAGCCTACAACTAACAACTTCCCCCAGCTGACGACGAAGTTCTTAATTTTACCAAAACTTGGCGCTAAAACCGCTCTTTTGAGGGTTCCGCACCTCGAATGGAAAAAGGAACGCCTATAATATTAATTCTTAATTTCAGACACAAGATCCATTTTTGAGGTGATAAAAAGGAAAGTTAAATAAAAATCATAATATATTAAATATAAAATTCAAGGTACTAGGTTGAGTACTTAGTATGTCAGGTGGCAATATTCACCCTCCGTCTGTATGTAAGGGTCCGATAACATCAGACGGTCAGATGGGCTTACAATAGTGTCATTTTTACACATGTCAACCTCTGGACGTTAATGACGCAATTCTCTTTCTTTGGATGGCATTGAAAGAGTCTACACGGGATAATATAGATTATAGAATCACTCGTGACAGCCGTTTACGTTTAAACTTAGCAAAGAGCTAGCGCAAATAAAGAGGAATATCCGAAAACCATAAATTATTTAAAGTTACATAGGTAATTACAAAAATTAATTTTTGATGTTCGCAATAAAACCTATACGTAAGCCTTTAAAGTACTTCCCGTTGATCTAGAATCACGAAATTTGGCAAGAAGCAAGGTCTTACAGCACAAGGAAATGTATTTTTATCTTTAAGTAAAGAGAAATAACCGAAAACCGTTCATTTTAGCAAAATCACCAAAAAAAACGCAGTGTGTCTGTGTAAATTATTCGGCTCACAAATATATATTTCCAGTATAAATGTAAGCGGGTTAACTTTGAACCTAGTTTGTGTTGGAAGAACACCAACGCTTCATCCCTTAACAAGGTATAATGAAGTCCTCATTAGGGTAAATATAAGTTTGTTCGGAACCCTCGCACAAGTCCTACTCGTACTTGACTTGTTTTTATTTAATCTGTCCAAGGTTTCTATGCTCTCTGGTGGTTTCATTCACATGATCGTTCACGAAGGTAGTTGGGTGTGCCCGGATCTCGCCCGAATGAAAAATGCCCACCCGACAGAGAAACAGAATAGCTATCGCTTGCGTGCGTCGGCCGCATGTCATCGGCATCGACAGTGTCGGTTGCGGAGAATTGTAATAGGGCCCCTGGACCGATTAAAAAAAATATTTCACCGTTAGGCCCCCCGCGCACTAGGCAGCCTGGCTGCGGCAGCCGGGCTGCGGCAGCCAGGCTGCGGCAGCCAGGCTGCGGCAGCCAGTAAAACATATGACGTTGTATGGGAGCCCGCGGACTAGGCAGCCAAGAATTCCCGGCTGCAGCAGCCAATACAACGCGCCTGTTTGCGCGGCATCGGTTCCGAAATAATGACTTTCGATACAGAGAAGTTTATTCAGGAAATTTCGCACTCACCTCAAAGTAATCACCAGTTTGTCTTCTGGACTTATACCAGCTCGCATAGGAGTATCAATACCCTTGATTGACTTACGTATTTTTTCCAAAAGGTTAAAAAACATGCACTGACATCCTCGTGCACTAGTTAAAAAATCGGTCTGGGAATGCGCGAACATCTTTGAAATAGATTTGGAATAAGCCTTTTGAGTGCATTTCTACAAAAAGAGGATGAAACCAGTGCCTTTTCTTTGTTTTGCGTTTTTTACGAGATAGGTAAACAATAATAAATTCTTCCATGTCCATATCGTTCGACATAAGGATCTCGAATAGTCTTCGATTGGCTGCTATAACTGGCTGCGGAAATATTCGGAAGCTTACTTTTCAGGGAGTAACATAGGCTATATTTTATCCCGGAATTCCCACGGGAACGGGAACTACGCGGGTGAAACCGCGAGGCGATCGTCTAGTAATATTATAAAGAGGAAAGATTTGATTGATAGATAGATGGATAGATAATACTTTATTGTACCACACAAAGACAGATGACAATACAGAAATAAATGCTAAGAGTAGACGAAGTACAAAGGCGGCCTTATCGCTATGAGCGATCTCTGCCAGGCAACCTTGGGATGGACTGGACATGTAAGAACAAAATAGAAGGTGGCACGCGAAAAAAAAAATATTTACACTACATACCTACTATAATACCTACATATAGCCTACAAACCATAGAGTAAAAACTCGCTGCTGTCTCAGCAGAGGGATAGTGTCATTCAACAATTTGACAATTTGTGTAACCAAAAACCGATCCATGTGTGTTTTGACAGCTCGTAAATACAGTGCCCTCACTCACACATTCGTATGATTGAATGTTGCAAGTGAATAGCATTTTCCCTAAAAACTTGGGTAACTGAAGCAAAGTTCCCAGTAAGAAAATACTTCATTGTTTTTATCACCTACCTTTTTATTTTTGATATTACATTTTTCAATTAGGGGAGGCCTATGTCCAGCAGTGGACTAATATAGGCTGATGATGATGATGATTATTTCAATTTACTAAAGGTGTCAATAGTTTATTGTCAAATAGAAAAAATCTAAAAAAAAAATCTATGAAAATCTATTTCCAACGTCTTAATTTTTTTTAATTTTACAAAATATCAGCCGGTACCTATGGTTACTATCATTCTACCTAGGTCAAACGACAAAAAGGTTTTACTCCAAGTCTGCAAAATAAGATCGGCTCCGATAATTTTCGAAATAGACGGTCAAGTGCGTGTTCGGCCACGTGCAGTGTAAGTAGTTGCACGGTTCATGGCCTATCTAAACCAACTTATTTACCTGTTTTACACATACCTACCAAAGTACATTTTTTAAGTTGATTAGGATGACTATTAGGTACTCAACTAGTAAAGCATACTAAAGCTACACAGCTTTAGTACACGTTTTCCTTTTAAAATCACTCCACCCACTACTAGCATTTTTTTCACAAATAATAATGCCCTACTTAGACAAATTACAGCATTCTAGTACTAATAGTCTCTGGACTAAGCTGCGGATGGATTGCAATTTTAAATTTGAGTTTATTGCATTTGCTCCCCTTGGAGCCGAGAGAGGTCTAAGTCCGTGCGGTATCGAGGTTTTCCGGAATTTTAAAAATATCTGAGCGTCTGGTCAAAGCGGCGGCGTGGGACCCGAGAGCTGGTGAGTATTTGGCGGGGCGCACCAGCATTGCCATACAGCGGGGCAATGCAACCAGCGTAACGGGGACGCGACGACTGGTATTGATATCGATAAGTTGAGCTGCCTCTAGATTGTTTGCTACAGGCTGCAGTTAGCTCAATTGTTTCAATTGTAAATACTACTTCTAATTGTTTCCATTCATTGATTGTAATTTTCTTTGTAAAATAATAATTTGAGTTTATCATCTTGAATCTACTCAGAATATCGTCGAGTGACTGAAAATTCTAAAACTGTGATATTCCGCGTAGTTTGATTCCTAAGTCCTAACTTGAGGGAATTCCACCCTCTCCTCTACTATTTTTATATACCTAAGTACTAAGTAACAAAACCTGGGTATTTTTTTCCCAGTGCATATCAACATTTTCACGAAAATGGTGGACGAAATTTTTAAATTTATTTATGAGTTTTGATGAGTGTTTTAGGCAAAATTACAAACGGAATATTAGTACCTACTTACCGGTGGAATGAGATATTTGCGGTATTATTTTTCCGGTTACTGGTGTTTAGACATCCTTGCACAACACATCATTTTTATATTTTTATGTGAGAGCTGCTTTCCGTCTCATTTGAAGTATTGTAATAACGGCTCAAAATGAAAATTGCGACGATCTGTCGCAATTTTTTAGACTTACCTCTTTTGTGTCAACTATCATTCTAAGTCTTCTTCTTCTAAGTGTATTATATTGTTTGTAGCTTAGAAGAAGAAGACTTAGAATGATAGTTGACACAAACGAGGTAAGTCTAAAAAATTGCGACGGACCGTCGAAATTTTCATTTTGAGCCGTTAGTACAATACTTCAAGTGAGACGGAAAGCAGCTCTCACATAAAAATATAAAAATGATGTGTTGTGCAAGGATGTCTAAACACCAGTAACCGGAAAAATAATACCGCAAATATCTCATTCCACCGGTAAGTACTAATATTCCGTTTGTAATTTTGCCTAAAACAGTCATCAAAACTCTTAAATAAATTTAAAAATTTCGTCCACCATTTTCGTGAAAATGTTGCTATGCACTGGTAAAAAAATACCCAGGTTTCGTTACTAAGTACTTAGGTATATAAAAATAGTAGAGGAGAGGGTGGAATTCCCTCAAGTTAGGACTTAGGAATCAAACTACGCGGAATATCAGTTTTAGAATTTTCAGTCACTCGACGATATTCTGAGTAGATTCAAGATGATAAACTCAAATTATTATTTTACAAAGAAAATTACAATCAATGAATGGAAACAATTAGAAGTAGTATTTACAATTGAAACAATTGAGCTAACTGCAGCCTGTAGCAAACAATCTAGATCTCTAGATATCAATACCAGTCGTCGCGTCCCCGTTACGCTGGTTGCATTGCCCCGCTTATGGCAATGCTGGTGCGCTGCGCGAAATACACACCAGCTCTCGGGTCCCGCGCCGCCGCTTGGACCAGACGCTCAGATATTTTTAAAATTCCGGAAAACCTCGATACCGCACGGACCTAGAGACCTCTCTCGGCACCAAGGGGAGCAAATGCAATAAACTCAAATTTAAAATTGCAATCCATCCCATCACCATAACTGTAGCAATACTTGCACGTGCATATGTTCTTTTTTAGGGTTCCGTAGTCAACAAGGAACCCTTATAGTTCACCAAGTTCGTTGATCCGTCCGCAGCTTAGTCCAGAGACTATTAGTACTAGAATGCTGTAATTTGTCTAAATTGGGCATTATTATTTGTGAAAAAAATGCCAGTAGTATGTGGAGTGATTTTAAAAGGAAAACTACACAGCTTTAGTATGCTTTACTAGTTGAGTACCTAATAGTCATCCTAATCAACTTAAAAATTTTCTTTGGTAGGTATGTGTAAAACAGGTAAATAAGTTGGTTTAGATAGGCCATGAACCGTGCAACTACTTACACTGCACGTGGCCGAACACGCACTTGACCGTCTATTTTAAATTATTATTCCGAAAATGATCGGAGCCGATCTTATTTTGCAGACTTGGAGTAAAACCTTCTTGTCGTTTGACCTAGATAGAATGATAGTATTCATAGGTACCGGCTGATATTTCGTAAAATTAAAAAAAAAAAACAAGACGTTGGAAATGCATTTTCATAGATTTTTTTAGATTTTTTCTATTTGACAATAAACTATTGACACCTTCAGTAAATTGAAATAATGTTATATCAAAAATAAAAAGGTAGTGATAAAAACAATGAAGTATTTTCTTAATGGGAACTTTGCTTCAGTTACCCAATTTTTTAGGGAAAATGCTATTCACTTGCAACATTCAATCATACGAATGTGTGAGTGAGGGCACTGTATTTACGAGCTGTCAAAACACACATGGATCGGTTTTTGGTTACACAAATTGTCAAATTGTTGAATGACACTATCCCTCTGCTGAGACAGCAGCGAGTTTTTACTCTATGATAGATAATACACTTTTGTTTGTTTGGATTGTTTGTTTGGATTAAATAGGCTCCGAAACTACTAGACCGATTTGAAAAATTCTTTCACCGTTAGTTTTGGCGTGAAGAGGTTACAAACATCCATCCATCCAAACTTTCGCATTTACATATAATATTAGTGTGATTTGAAAGTTTGGATGTTTGTTCCTTCTTCACGCCAAAACTACTCAAAGGACCACCGGGCTAAAATTTTGCACGTTTCCAAAAAGAAATTTTGAACGTTTCCAATAAGTAGGTACCTACCTAGCCCGTACGAAGCAGCGGACAGAAACCCTTGTACTTACCTACAAACTATAAAACAGATATGACTTGCCGCAAATCGATGCGGCAAATATAGGTACCTACCTACAGCAGCGAGTTTTTACTCTATGCCTACCTACCTACGTAGGATGCATCTTTGTTTCGACAACTTGCATTATTTGAACTTTATGGAATTACTAGCTACTGCCCGCGGCTTCGCACGCGTTGTTTCTATGGAAACGTTTTGAGGTTATATATATCCCATGGGAACTGATTTATGGGATAAAAAAATTGGTTGTCTGTAAAGTCGGTTTACTGACGATAGTTGAACGTGACAACGTCTTAAGAAAATACTGATGGAATGGTAGCATTTGATACTCGATCAAAACATGTAAATGTACTATAGTATAGCAGCTGTCCACGCAGACGCATCGCTCACTCAAGTAGGAGAGAGACGGATGTCGAGCGCTCTCGCTTGCACTTCAAGCCTTACATGGAACGCCTCAGAGCGAGGTAACGCCGCATGACGTCATGTTTTTTCGTGCGTGCAGCCGGCTCTATCGAATTATAAGACGTTGTCACGTCAAAAGTCGCCTATGTTTGATTCCAGGTACCAGGTAGGTACCAGGTACACTTACCTGTAGTATGCAATTTCAGCCTGATCCGTTCAGTAGTTTTGGCGTGAAGAGGTAACAAACATCCATACTTACATCCATCCATCCAAACTTTCGTATTTATAATATTAGTGTGATGTGATGTATTAATTTAGGTACATGGTAGGTAAGGTACCTAGTGTATCTACGCCAGATCTTCACCCGACAGGTAGGTACCTACCTAAGTCTGTCACATGCAATGTCATGTCAGATGCCATTGACTGCCACTTCGCATCAAACAAAACCCCGTCACACTGCTCCTCACAAGTATTACACATTTTACCGAGTAAGTATTACTTTCCTACTACTCCAAGCCACATCCCGCCACCATCAGACCATAGATTACCAAGTGATATACCTACACCGGTATCAAGACGCAGCAGCAGCCAAAATCAACAAGTTAAAGAAGTTTGAACCTCTGAAAAGGTTAGCAACCAAAGCACGGTATACCTACCAGAGCCAGAGCAGGCAGATGTTAGTGAGCGGCAAGGCTGAGGCATGAGAGCCGGGCGTGCGCCCCCGTGAGGCGACGGGGCGCGGCGCGATGTCTCGAAGCGATGCGCGGCCGCGGGCAGCCCGGCGACCAGGCGGCCGTGGTGGTGTGGCGCGTGCTGTCGCTCTACGTGCTGCTGGTGATGCTGCACGCCTGCATGTGCTGGACGCGCGCGCTGCTTCGCCGCCTCTTCTGTGTGCTGCAGCGCCTCATCCGAGGCAGCCGGCCCGAGGACTGACAGCCCGCGCCCCGCGCCCCGCACCACCGCACCACCGCGCTGCCGGCGAAGCCACTCCTGAGGCAGGTCGTGTTATATAAACGCCAATAACTAAATGGCGAACCTCCATTATATCAAATTTTAGCACTGTCTACGTACTATAAAAATGAGAACCCAGGTAGGTTAACCATAAACTATTCTACAACACTTGAAGTATTTCTTTTATTTTTCATCAATGTAGGTGTAGGTAGGTAGGTACCTATCTTGCTGATACTTTTGTGTGATAGTGATAACATATCAAGTAATCATCAATTACATATAAATATCTATCTATGTAGTGTATTGTATTAAGTAGGTATATCAGTTATCTAGTACCCATAACACAAGCTCTGCTTAGCTTTAAATCACCTTTATACGTTTCTACAGGGTGACTGGAACTCAACCCGCCATAGCGAATTTGCAAATAGAGGAGGTCATTGCTAATTATTGGACCTTACTTTCCCTTACTAAAGTTTTATAGTTTTGGTATGTCAATTTTTATACTTTATTAAGATTTTTGCAAAATTTGACCTTCAAGCATTCGTAACTTATTTTTTTCTTGTCAATGCAGTATTTTTTTTGTATTTGTTGGTACTTAGCCATAAACATTTGTAATAACATGGTCAGACTTTGGTCAGTATTTCTATCAAGTTTTAAAATGTAAAAAAGTAGTTATACTGACATAACTAAAATAGTTGGACATAATATGGTATCGCTAAGTTTTTTGTAATAAATGATATGTCCTTTAATATCGTAGAACATTTTTTTGTTCTATCATCAATAGTTTCTGCAGCGAATGCAATGATAGACAATTTATGGCCAATAATGTCAAATAATAGACAAATAATTTGCAATAAAATAATATTGCAGCCATAAATTAAGATGTAAGCTATCCTATCTTTGAAGTTGGATCAAACTGCACATGGTGTGCAAATTTAATTTAAAATCGGTTAAGTAGTTTAGGAGTCCAACGCGGACAAACAACGTGACACGTGATTTATATATTTTAAGAAGATGTTACTCAGGATTAATGTAGCATTCTAATGGTGAAGGAATTTTCGAAATCAGTCCAGCCGTTTTTGAGTTATAAATTGTGTAATTAACCCGACTTTGTTTTATAGATACATAATTATATATAATATATATATATTATATAGATAGATTTCAATTTAATAGCTGCGGGAAAAAATTAGAAAGCATAATATCATATTGCCCGTCATAACTTATTATACCTAGTAATTGAGAAAGTATTAGGTATAAAATGTACAAATTGAAAAATTAAGTAGATATTTAAAAAATCAAGGCAAGGACTTTGGACTCTGTAGGTTTCTAAAAAAACCAAAGTTATAAATCAGAAGGGTATTTATTTATTAGAATAATTATATTAATCTTATGACTAACACAGATGTAAATTGGAATAAAGCTGTTCGTCGTTTATTCAAATAGAGTAGAGGAAAGTCAGTCCGAGTCCTCAATGTCCGAAGAGTTGCGAAGTTTGCGCGTACTTACCAGGTTCTGCAGCCACGAGTTGGACTTCTGTGCGGCGGCGCGGCGCGGCGTGCGGCGCTCCGTGGGCGGCGAGGGCTCGCGCGGCAAAGCGGCCACCGGCGAGGCCTTGGGTGGGCGGCCTCGGCCCCGACCGCCGCGCGCCGCCGCCGCCGCCGCGCCGCGGCCCCGCCCGCGCGCCCCTCCCTTGCCGCGACTGGACTCTATCGGCTCGTCGTCGTCGCTCGAGAGCACTACGATGGCCTTACGTGAGTTGGAGTTAACGGGGCGGATGGTCACCTGCGGAGGCAGCTTCACGATGGGCACGACGAGCTTGGGCGGCTGCGGCGCCGCGCTCACTGACGTGTCCACCACGGCCCCCAGTTTGTCGTCCTCTGTGGCGTCCAGCTCCGCCTTGCAGGCGCGCAGGCTGTCCGCGATCTCCTGCTCCGTTTCGGGCGCGTCCCTCAGCAGCGCGGCGACGGCACGTCGCTTGTGCGCCTCGAAGGTGCGCCGGAACACGTCGTCGTTGTGCTTGAGCGTGAAGTCGCGCACGGCCTCGGTGGCGACGCGCACGGACAGCACGGACAGGCGGCGTTCAGGCGGCTGCGCCAGGAAGTACTCCCGCAGCAAGGCCTCCACGTCGGCCGCCTTGGCCGCCACGCCCGTCATGTCCGCCTCCTCGCCGGGCGCCGCCTGCTTGCGCTCGCGTACTTTCTTCTCGCGCTTCATCAGCAGCACGTCGTTGGGGTTGGCGACCAGCCCGCTGAAGTTCTGTCCGAAGCGCATACGGTTAAAGTTCTGCTCCTCGTGCTCGTAGAAGACACTGAGACGCACAAGTGGCGCAGCGGGCTGGCGCGGGTCGCCGCTGCGCTGCGCGGCCGCCTCCTCGATTGCCTCCTCTACTCGACGCTTCAAGAACTCCTGCACCTTATCAGTTTCCTTCACTCCTCCATCTTCTCCGAGGTTCTCCTCTGAGAGCACGATGGTCTTGAAAATAAAGGGACGCACAGTCTTAAGGGGGATCGGTTTGAGTATAAAATTTCCCTTGTGAATTTGTAGAAGACCACAGTGTTTTGGTAGGGCTTCCCCAGCAGCTAGTGATGTAGCCACCGTGCTGCCCGGCTGCACTACAAAGAAACTGTCCTTTTCAGCTTTCCTGCTGTGCATTGGGATCATTTGGCAGTCATGCTCGTGGCCCCAAACCACTAAATCCAAGAACTTCGGCAGAACATCTTCCCTGATATAATTCCTTGGCCCTCTGTCTGCCCTATTCTGATGCAAAACTAGCAAATTGAACCAGTCAAGAGTCTCATCAGGTCGATCCATTTCTACTTTCTTTTCTTCTAACAACCTTGACAGCCTTTGATCTTTCAGGTGGCTGAGGCCATACAATGCTAGTCTTGTGGCACCTTTCTGCATCAACACGGGGGAGATGTTCACATGGGTATAGTCAGTCCACTTGCCAAAGTAGTTTACCAGTCCAGAAATGGAGAGAATATCTAGCGAGCTGATGCTGCCCTGGCCCACAGGATCGTCATGGTTGCCGTGGATAGACAGGATTGGATAAGACACATTTAAGTTAGGATCTTCATAGTTGATACTACGGGAAAAGTTTTCCAGTTGATCAGACAGTAACTCTACATGTACAGGCTTATCTCCAAGACAGTACTTTCGAATTAACTCTGTGCACTTGTACATACAACTGGGCGATGGCTTGGAGTGATCGAAGAGATCTCCTCCTAGTAGCACCAGGTCGACATCGTACTGAACTGCAAGCGACAACACTTCTTCGAATGCTATAAAACTGTCCTCCCCGCGAACAGCATCATTTTCCAAGTGACCGAGATGGATATCTGAGGCAATCAGTATTCTAAGCGTGTCCTCAGGAGACCAATTATTAACATCGCTTTCCACCATTTTTATGTGATTAGATATTTAGGTTTTCAAAAATAAGATACATACAACAACACAGAACGAGAACTTTTAGAAATTACAAAAGCGGCAAATGTAGCGTCGTGTTTGCGGCGTCTTTCAAAGTTTGGCTGGGTCTATTTCGTTCGTTTCATTCAGGAAGGAGGGAATTTCAAAATGGCTTCGTGATATGTCGTCTATTAGTCAGAGCCCAAGGGATTTTCTCCGTCCACGGGCAAAAAAAGCAAACCACGAAACGAAACAGAAGCTTATAAGTACTAAGTAGCCATAGAGATTTTTTCTGATAGGGAAGCCTTTTATAAACCAATTATTGTTCTAGATAATCCTATTATTTAACTAGGCCCTATATTTAGGACTATATTTAGAAACGAAAAATCGAAGTGAGGCGATGATAGGCCGCCGGCAAAAACAATCATTCAAATGATCGGGTCATATGACTCGGATCATTTTCATAAGGGTCGTGATTAATATCGATCTTTTTGAATAAAAATAAAATAATAATAAATAATTTATTCAAAAAATTCTCAATACTGCTTAACATAAGAATAATAATAACTTAAATTCTATAGATTACGTGTGCCTGAACTAGGTAAAACCTGTATCTCAGACAAAATTGCTTAATGAACACATAGGTATAAAATAATTACATAGATAAAGTAAAACAAAGCGTCAGTGCAGATTTCCAAAATAACTTATGCTAAATTTACACTAAACTAGGCTACATATTAGAGATACCTATCTATAATACGAGTAAATACGGATGCTAAAAAACAAAAATCTTGTATAAAAAAATACCTAATGTGTTTACTGTATCGGCACTCTTAGGCGCCGCCATAGACTATCGAGTTTATACCTATTTTCTGCGATTGTTTTTGCCGGACACTCAGCAGAACCTGCAATGTGCTTCCTGGGCTTCTTGAAATGTAAAAAAAATTAACCCAAACCAAACAAAAAAAAAAGAAAAAACATGCAAATATATTAATAAAAAAATAAAATGATGAACAAGCTAAAAAAATGCATTTTTTAGCGAAACCCAAGGACCGAGGAGTCGTCACCCCTCGAGTTGAGGCCGGGGTAAAGAGGCCAAGCCTCGATGCCCCGCTCTGTGCCCCCACAAAGGCCGGAAAGAACGAACTACTACGCGGCGCGGCAAAGGCGCGAGCGGCCCCGAACAAAATACCCCTCTGCCCCGCTTCCGTGACTCCGGTCACACGGCACGCGGTGTCATAAGTAGCATAGCAACACGTAAATGTATGTGTGCAAAAGTCATTACCTTACATTTACCTGTTATTTTTACAATAACAAAAATCACTAACAAAACAATACTTCCTTCGAATAGTATTCTTTTACCATTCATTATGTTTCGAAAAAAGTAATTAAGTGTAAAAAATTAATTCTATAAAAAATAAAAAACTCAGTGTAGACGTTACTCGTTTTGATAGAAGTCATTTAAAACCGTTAGTATTTTTTTTCCAAAAAATACGATACGACAAAACCGGTTAAGGTGCAAATAATGAATTAAAGCAAAACTTATTCAAACGTTTGTGAACGTAAAAGCACTTTCAAAATGTTGTTAAGGGGAGTAAATTTATTGGTATTTATTTTAAATATTTGATCAGCTGGAAAAGTCAGCTTAAAAACTACTTGAGCAGCATTTTAAGTTTTGATCGGCTGTAAAATAAAAACCGCCAGCAACACTTGGTCGGCCACTAAATTATTTTTGGTCAGAAAATAAATAGCTGTTTGATCGGCGAAATTAATGTTTTGATCAGCAGAATTAATTAAATGATCTGCAAGATTATACAATTATTTTTGATCAGCCGAAAAGTGATTTTTTGAGCAGCAAAATTAATGTTTTGGTCAGCCGAATAAAAAATCGTTAAGTTGAAAAAAAATAAGTATAAGCCATAATCAATGGGTATGCTTTTAGATGTATGGTCAACTAATTACTGCGATTTTATTGAAAAAGAGCATTAGTCGGTTAACACTTTCATGGCCCAAGACGCAGACGAGCCTCTCGACCCTCGTGTGGCGGCGGCGGGGCGCGCCCATGCGGGTCGCACCGCCGAGGCTGGGCAGTGAATGCGATACAATGCACTAACACTTTCATGGCCCAAGACGCAGACGAGCCTCTCGACCCTCGTGTGGCGGCGGGGCGCGCCCATGCGGGTCGCACTGCCGAGGCTGGGCAGTGAATGCGATACAATACACTAACACTTTCATGGCCCAAGACGCAGACGAGCCTCTCGACCCTCGTGTGGCGGCGGCGCGCCCCTGCGGGTTGCACCGCCGAGGCTGGGCAGTGAATGCGATACAAATACAATACATTAAAGAAGGTGAGGTTTTGATAGTCGAGTCGATACAGAGACACGTAGGAGGTAGGTAGGTAAGGTACTTACCTATTTCTACCTTACCTAGCATTGTTGTTTTTGTAAGAAGGTATCAAGGTGCTGAGGACCCTTGTTCGTTGTTGGTCATGTCTGTCCCGTATTTGTAACACCGGCACGACAGGGACATACAAACGCACGTAGGAGATAGGTAGGTAGGTAGGTACCTACCTTACCTCGCGTTGTTGTTAGCAATTGAAGGAACCCTTGATTGTCATTGGTCATGTATGTCCGTGTGTGACACCGGTAGTGGCATAGGTACGTACAAACGAACGTATAAGATAGGTAATAGGTATGTAGGTAAGGTACCTTACCTTACCTACATACCTATTACCTACGCGCAAATCTATATAAATGAACTCTCGGAAGTACGCGCATGGCTGCGCAGTGTAGGTACCTTATTTTAATGGGTCAAAGGGACGCGGAAGGGTGCGCAGGCGCAGGCGACGAGTACTCACACTTACTTTCGTTTGCCGTGAGTTAGTGTGAGTGCTCGTCGCCGCGCAGTGGTGTTGGTGGTGTGGTCGTTCCTTCCTACACGAAATACTGTAGGTACCTAATGAATGAACAACAAAGATGGAAAGACGTAGCTAGACCAAAGTGCGACCGAGACAACAATATGCACGTGGAGTGGAACACGAACGCCGGCGGCGGTGGCGCGCCGGTCTATCTATGACTGAGGTGGATGGACCTAATTGGACCCAATCTCTTGAATTTTACTTACACTTACATCTAGGCCCAATCTCTCGAATTTTACTTACACTTACCTATGACTGTATCTCATGAACTGTACCTACCTACAAAGTAGACAATAGCAATTTTCAGAGGATTTAACAGAGGATCCTTTGTTTCTTTGATTATCTATAGGTACTACCGAAAGTAGTGTTTGCAACTAACGTGGCAGAAAAAGACATACCTAGGTACCTACTTAACACTTTTTTCTCGGTAGCCTTGTTGTCACAAATTAGGTATACACTTTATAGAATTACCTGGACACATTTTCGATTATAGGCCTTTAATTTTGCACAAAAGTCAATTCAATTTGATTGCACAATAACTGAATATAATAACAATTAGATAGATTGATTACTATACTTTATTGCACCATCAGTACTTACCTACATGAAACAATTTGGCAAGCAATAACACTATTTTTCACGACTCATTGGGTAGGTAGGTAGTTTGCGGGTGTCGTCGGCATTTTGACTCACTCATTCAGACATTCTGGATTTCAGGGTACCTACCTACCTATTAGTACATTTATTTTTCACAAAAGTTCGTACATATTTAAGTAAGTAAGTATATCAGTACCTACTTACTTACTCAATTAAGTAAGTAGGTACTTATATCAGTTATCTAGCCGTACCTACCGTACCTACCTACCTATAATACAAGCTCTGCTCTGCTTTGCTTGGTGCTAGATAATGCTGTGTGAATTGTCCAGCATTAGGAAGGTACATAGAGGTAGATACCTACCTAACCCTAGGTAGGTAGGTTTTTATTTCTTTCCATTTCATTTCTATAACCAGTTTTTAACGAGTTAAGTAAGTACCTACTCCCAAAGATTAAAATCGTTTAAGATACCTATGTCCTATTTATACCTAAGTACCATTTATCTAGTTATGTAGTGTATTGTATTAATACAATACACTACATACCTAGATAAATCGTACAAACATTTGTCTCTTGGCGGGAATCGAACCCACAACCTTCTCCTTCCTAACGATTCCGCGACGCGGCGGCGGCGGCGGCGCGGCGGGGCGGCGGCGCGGCGGCGGCCAGGGGACTGCAGAGGTAGCAGGGCGGTTTTGAGCGAGCCGCCTCTAGCAGCGAGCAGAGCCGTTAGGAACATTATCTATGACCTACGTTTTTCCGACAGATATTTCCCAGTCAAAAATCCTAGAACCCGGCCGGGTACAGCGCCACCTCCCGAATCAAATTGTAAATCTAGACCATCCAGTGACCCACTCAAACACACCATTAAATTAAATGTCATCAAAATCGGTCCAGCCGTTGAGGAGGAGCTCAGAGACATACACATGTAGATAGATAGCTACAGAAGATTAATAATAATAAAGGGTGTATTAAGATTAGCAAACCAAAATTAATTTGACAGCTCGCCAAAACATTATAAAATCCGAACCAGGATTTACTGATCATTTTCATTCTTAAATTGCTGCAATATCATTTTAAAGGCATGCCAAAATTTCATTAAATCTGAATCACGATTTGCTGCTGCTTCAGTAGTATATTGCTGCACAAATATTTAATTTACTGTGACATAAATTTTTAGGCTGCCCAATGTCACATTAGCTGCTGATCAATTCAGTCATTTTGGCTGACCACTAGCTGCGGCTCAAAATATATTTTCTGCTTGCAAAATCAATTTTTCGGCTGCCCAAAACCTCTATAATCTGCTGATCGTTTAAATGATACCCGTTGTTAAGTCACATAAATGAGTTACGTATGAAAATAAAAATGGCAATTGTGTTTTTTTTTCTTTTGTTAAAATGTATTAATGTAAGTTAATGAATTTTATGAAACCAGATATACCAAAAATGCAGTTATTGACTTTATAACCAAGCCATAACTTCTAAGTTTGAAGAGCTACAAATTTGTGAGTTTTACCAAAATGTAGAGCTCATCGAGACGAACTCAATGGTATATCTAACGCAGTTAGTGACTTCTTGCGACTAATGACTTCTTGCAATAAGCCGACGATAATATTATAAGTAAGTAAATTAATTGTTGAAAAAAGTTAGTGTTCGCGAGGTCTACTGTTCGTAGAACTACTAGTATGGAGACAAATAAGGCGCTTTAGAGGGTATTGTGCTATTGATAATCTGACAGCTAATGACCCTTCTTCTTGGCTAAAGGCCTTTTCAGATAAACTCGCTCCCCCTTCTGTCCCTTCTTTTAATTCTATTCCAACCCAGGGGGTCTTTCCTTCCTTCACGGCTTAGACGCCCTTTTTTCTTTTAGTGAATTGACCCTTGCTCTTGACAGACTGACTGACTCTTCTCCTGGCATAGATAGAATCCCTTATTATTTTCTTGTTAGAGTCTCTAACGAATCTAAACAGGTATACTTGTCACTTGTTAATAAGTTATTTGATATTGGTGTAGTTCCGGATCAGTGGAAGTCCCAAATTATTGTGCCTTTCCTCAAACCTGGCAAAGATCCTTCGGATCCATCCAGCCGTAGGCCCATAGCGCTGTCGTCAGTTATCGCCAAAAAAGCGGAACAGATGGTCAATCGCCGCCTACAATGGTGGTCTGAGAATGGGTTTATCTTATCTAAAACTCAGTTTGGTTTTAGAAGAGGCATGGGAACTCTAGATAACCTTAGTTTATTAATTTCAGATATACATATAGCTTTCAAATAAAAAAAATACCTTTTAGCTGTATTCCTCGACATTGCTGCTGCGTATGATAGTGTCCAATATGCAGTTCTTATGAGGAAGCTTCTTCAACTTGGTGTTCCCGAGAAGCTGGTTCGATTTACTGGGAACCTTCTAATGGAAAGATCAGTGGTCATTAAATCTTGCCATGGACTCCTTCCCTCTAGGTTAGTCTGGAAGGGCTTACCTCAGGGCTCTGTCTCCTCTACTCTATAGCCTTTACACATTATGATTTTGACCAGACTGTTGATTCTTTCTGTAATTTATTACAGTATGCCGATGATCTAACTCTATAAATATCATCCACTTCCCTTGATGAGGCAAGTACTAGTCTCAGTTCAACTCTATCATACCTCAGTGACTGGCTTACAGATTATAGAATAGAATAGAATATACTTTATTGCACAAAAGTTGTACATAGGCGAACATAATGCTAGATAGCATTCTCTACCTGCTAACCTTTGGGTAGTGTGAACAACAATTTAGTAGGTAGTGCTAGAGAATAGAATAAAGAAAAATACAATTAATAAATCGTAACATTAACATAAATAACTACACACATAAATATAGTAAAATATACTACTTAAATAAATACATAAGTGTATATACATAAATAATAAAATATATAGCGTACCGAATTATTCCTGGGAAAGAAAGTAATTAAAGACTCTAGATCTAAAGACATTTACTGAGGATACCTCGCGACATTCCATTGGAAGACTGTTCCATAAACGAGTGGCCTGGACGTACATATACATACATGGATTATGGTCTGTCTTTGTCTGCGTCAAAAAGTTCTGCCGTCATTTTCACTAAAAAAATTGGTTGTCTGTAAAGTCGGTTTACTGACGATAGTTGAACGTGACAACGTCTTAAGAAAATACTGATGGAATGGTAGCATTTGATACTCGACCAAAACATGTAAATGTACTATAGTATAGCAGCTGTCCACGCAGACGCATCGCTCACTCAAGTAGGAGAGAGACGGATGTCGAGCGCTCTCGCTTGCACTTCAAGCCTTACATGGAACGCCTTAGAGCGAGGTAACGCCGCATGACGTCATGTTTTTTCGTGCGTGCAGCCGGCTCTATCGAATTATAAGACGTTGTCACGTCAACGAGTAGTACCCGTAGTACCGCCTGTAAATATTTTTATTGACAGTGACACTGTTCCTACATCCAGTCATGCAAAATTTTTAGGCATAACGTTAGACTCCAAATTGATGGGCTTTCAGCATTAAAATGTGAATAAAATACTAAATCCTCCGGTCTCTATCCGATGTGTGGTGGGGCTCTCACGAGGCTCTCACCCATATACCCAGAAATTGTTAGATAATGCGATAGTAAGGAGCCATTTCGATTATGGCTCTCTCCTTCTTAGCATGGGCAACAAAGCAGGTTTTGACAAAATTTACAAAATCCAGTATAAATGTTTTTTGTTTTTGGTGCCATGAAGTTCTCGCCCATAAATGCTATGCAGGTTAAATGTGGCAAACCTCCATTATTTATGCGCCGGCCATTTCTTTCTGATCAGCCTCTTCTCCCAAAATTAAACCATCTCCTTAGTTTATTCCGATATACTGATTAAATCCCCTGTCTACTCTGTAGCTTCAAAAGATATTGAGAATTTCCAAATCCTGTTATGCAGTTTCCATCTCATCCTTTATATTCCACTCCGTATGATGCCCTAGTTTTCCGCCCACAGGTTTTATTGCGCTTTGGTATATTTAAGAATTCTCTGGATGCGAGAGGAATATTTAATTCGGAAATTGATACAAAATATAGTGGGTGGCACTCTATTTTCACTGATGCGTCTAAGTTATCAACAGATAGTGTGGGGCAGCGGTTTGGATGCCTTTTACAAATATTAGGTTCTATATGGCGAATAGTAGGGGTGATAGTGGCGCCACTACATATTTAATTTAATCATTATGTTATACAAAGGAATTATCAAAAAATCGGACCGCTGGTAGACGATACCTATCACAAGCTTTTATTTAATGTATCTGTAATAGTTTTGTTCTGTGTTATTCAATCAAAAACCTTGTTTGGAGAGCTTGGTGGCCACCAATAGGAACTAAACTCTTGAAACAAGTATCTGCTTAAATAATACAGTACAAAACTATTAAAGATACATTTAAAAAAAGCTTATGATAGATATCGTCTGCGCGCGGTCCGATTTTTTGATAATTCCTTTGTATAACGTAATTATAAAATTAAATATGTAGTGGCGCCACTATCCACCCTACTATTCGCCTTAAGTTTTAAATGCCCTTCCTCCACATCGGTTTTTACTGGTAAGGCTGTTGCAATATTAGAAGCTGTCCTTTTTATTAAATCTCATAAGATACACAAATCTATAATTTTTTCTGATTCTAGAAGCTGCCTCCAATCTATTTTTTCTTATCCTTTTAGAGACATATCGCGATTCCCTCTGATTCTTTAAATTCGTCAGGCCCTTAATGAGTGCAATAATCTCAGCATCGACGTAGTTCTTGCTTGGGTTCCAGGTCATTCTGGGATTCCAGGTAATGAAACTGCTGATTCCTGTGCAAAAGCAGCGGCTTTGTTAGGTTCGCTTGAGCATTTCCATTCTTTCTGCTACGACTTATGCCTCCTAAAAGTTATCTCCAGAAATCTTGGACTGATCTCTGGAATGCCTCAAAACTTGTTAAAGGCAAGCATTATGCCGATGTCCAGCCGACATTCCTCGATCTCTGTGATTTTTAAGTTTCGAAAATTCAATAAAACTACGTCCTCGACCATTTGTAGGCTAAGGCTGGGCCACGCTTGCACTCCTGTCTTCCTTGCGAGACTTCGGATCAGTGACCATTCGATATGTGAGTGTGGCGTAGATGAAGGTCACGTGGATCACATTTTTTCCAGCTGCCTGTTTCTCTCTCTTTATACGACTCCCTTCCCCCTGATGTTCCTCTTCAAACTTCTATGAACTGTATTTGATCTCTCTGCTTTTCTCCTAAAGTTAACTATGCCCTATGTAAATTCATATATAATACCTAATGATATAAAGTTATAATTGATAGAAATACTAGAAGGTTTTCTACTTAGAATGTGTTTATTTATTGTAAATTCAATGAGCGCTTTTCAATGCGACCCTAAAAAAAAATGGTTGTCATAAGCTAGGTTAGATGACGCTGCTGTATGAAACTCAAGTGTCAAAAATCTGCCAAAAAAAGAGAGAAATTGAGCTGTCACTGTCGTTCTTATTTATCTTCTCTTCTCTGCCCCTGTGTCATCTCCTGTCTTCCTTGCGAGACTTCGGATCAGGGACCATTCCATATGCGAGTGTGGCTTAAATGAAGGTCACGTGGATCACATTTTTTCAGCTGCCCTATTATTTATCTCTCATTATACGACTCCCTTCCCCCTGAGGTTCCTCTTCCAACTTCTATGAAATGTATTTTCCTTATGTTTTGTGGGTTTTTTCTTTTTTGTAAATACTGTACAGGGTGGGCCGTTGTAGTATGGGAAAAAAAAATGTTGTAAATTCACAAAGCACTAGTAATAGAAAGTTGCGTATGACTTTTTAATGAATGAATATCATAATTAAAACCTTCTTATATATCATCTTCAGGTTCCGCAAGGTGACTGAAGTTTCAAAAAAAAGTCATTTTTCTGCTTAGTTAGTCCGGAGATTATGAATAAAACAATAATAGTTATAATGGTTTTTATTGCAAAAACGTGTAGTTAAAAACATAAATAAACATAAAAATATAAACATAGTAGTCTTGTATTATACAAAACATACATTACTCGGGCACAAAATCTTGTTTTGTTTCAATCCTTGGCATAGTTTTCCTCGAGTTTATGGTGGTAGCGATAAGTCCTTCTCTGTTCTTTTTTCCACATACTTTTGAAGCCGCTTCAGTTACAGCCTTCACGCAACGTTCCACGGATTGAGTGTGACAAGGATATCTTTCAAATTTCAGAAGAACTGAGCCAATGTCTGACTCCAAGCACGCCTCGAGATCTTCTTTTGTCACGTCTGCCAATATAGGGGGGTAAGTCAGGGTTGTTTCGGACCAAGATATCATATCAATGTACGAGTTTGCGTCGAAATTCAATTTCGGTAGGTACTTTAAACAATCGTGGTGTCTTTTCAGCTAACTGTTTGGCTTTTAATAAGCGTCTCAATCCAAGTTCTTTTGTCGATGGCGATGGGTCAGTTATCATCGTTAACAGAATGTTTTCAGGGTGAGCAAAATATGCGTTGCGTTGAATAACGGGGTCTATTATTAATTTGAGGTTATTTGGGAGATAGCGCGAATACTGTATCATGTGAAAAACATGCCTCGCACCATCCTTGCACGATGAATGCTGCTTGACGTCAAACCAAATGCGAGCGTATACCTTTTGGATGAAGGTGGACAAGATAGTCAAATTTTCAGACGGTGTTTCAGTCGAGATATAGACTCGTAAGATACGGTTTGCTGTAGTAAGCCACCTTGCATGTGACATCATTCCTGGGTTCCTTCTGGCCAGCTCCTGATTACAATACCCACTTGAAACTGCTCTGACTATCTCAAACAAGTATTTTTGATCTGTACTTAAATCGGAATAGAAATGGTCGGTTGAGAACTCGCTATCAATTTTCGAAAATGCTATTACGGGCATGTTGTGGCAGTTGGTAAGACTTGAACCAATAAGGCCAGAATAAGCACGAGGTCCCGTGGTAGTACCATCTAACTTTATTAGCAAATGACGTAGCAGCAATTCGTTGCAATGCAAAAGGCAGACAAGCCATTGAAGTGGCCGGTTTATTTTAGACTCCATTGCACGAATCACTCCGCCATGTGCACCAGTATTGACGTTTGTCCCATCATAGCTTTCAAATGATTGAGAGATATATCCTGCTCTTTAAAGTGGTCAATCATTGCAGTGGCGATATTAACTGCAGTACCTGATCGTGGGGTGACATGGGTCAAGTAATGAGATCCGGGCTCAACCACCATCGACACGTGCTCTTCGGTTATTGTGGATTTGTAAAACTTCTGACCTTTTTTTGTAACAGCCAATGTCTTGTCTTTTCGACCGTCGAAAAATAGCCCTGTGACTTTATCCCAAACTTTAGTTCTTAATACTTTTGATCGACTTTGCAGACGTGCTCGGCGCAGTTTATTTTTATCAATTACTTCTTTTGTGTTTGTTTTTGTGATAATCCTGTAATCATTCAAAACAGCAGAAGCAACTGCTGCACCAGCCCTATCTGAAATCCTGAACCGGTCACACACCTTTGAGAGAGCTGTTAGTGAGTACGAGGACTTTTTGGTTGAAGGAGTAGTTATAGAAGAAATCGAGTAGGTAACTTTGATCGTATTCTCTGCTTGATTTTATAGGAGAAGAAGCTTGCGATGTCGACGCGGAACTAGAAGATACAGTATCTACTAAGTCTATATCTTTTTTTGTAGTTGGTTCTTTCATTTCAATGGGAATCTGCCGTTTCATTCGGCTTTGTAGTTTTTTCGAAGTCGGTATGTCTACATTTCCTATAAACATTTTTCTCTCACCTCGTTGATCTGCCAGAAATGTTTTTTCTGCAGACAAAACCTTTCTTGTTTTTATACAGGTACAAGTGTCTTTGCATTTACACGAACAAATGTCGAAAAGTCGTGAGCTTTCTTCTTTAAACTGCCTTATTTTATCTTGAAATGATAATGAATTTTGTCTATTTTTTACAGATTTTAACATGTTTTTATATTTCAGATGGTAGGCTTTAATCATTGTAATGATTCTTACTTTCGAAACAGTTGGCAAAGAAGCTTTTTCCCACACATTCAAAATATTTTCAGTTACCTTCTCAATAATATCTCGAAATGAAGGGTCCTTGGCGCCATGTATCGACTTCCACTCTAGTCGTTCCCATTCACAACAAAAATCAAAATCAAAATCAAAAACTCTTTATTTCCATAAATACAATAAATGTACACTTAGAAAAGGTCAAATCATAAAACTAAGCACTGACACGGAAATAAAGTGATATTTTTTGATTTCTGTCGCTTCGGTATGTAGACTAAAGTAAAGAAGCGACGAAGAAACCTTTAGCCTGTTAGTTGTTATTTTTCGAGTTGGAGCAAAACCCGTCCCAAGCTTTTTTATCCTCTAGATAATCTGATATTTTATAGTAAGCCTTTTTGCACAGCAAGGTTTTGACAATTTGTTTGAATTTATTTACTGATAATTTTTGCAACTCACTAGGAGTTTTGTTGTAGAAGCGTATACATTGCCCTTTAAAAGATACATTAATTTTGTGTAGCCTAGTTGTGGGCACAGCGATCTTATGTTTGTTTCTGGTATTCAAATTATGTTTATCGCTATTTTTAGGGAACCGATTTATATTTTTATGAGTGTACAATAAGTTTTCATAAATATATTGACATGGTACTGTCATTATGTTTATTTCTTTGAATTTATCACGCAGGGATTCTCTGGGACCCATATTATAGATTGCACGAACAGCCCTCTTCTGCAGCACAAATACGGTGTTAATATCTGCAGCGTTCCCCCACAGCAGTATACCATAAGACATAATACTATGGAAGTAGCTGAAATAAACAAGTCTAGATGTGTCCACGTCTGTAAGATGACGGATTTTTTTGACTGCATATGCTGCAGAACTAAGTCTCTTCGATAGCTTATCTATGTGTGGGCCCCATTGAAGTTTATTATCTAAGGTGATTCCTAAGAATACGGTGCTTTCTACTATTTCTAAAGTTTCTCCTTTAACGTTTACATCAGCCTTCACTTGTTTAACATTAGGTAGAATAAATCTAATACATTTTGTTTTGGTTTCATTTAACAAAAGATTATTGACACTAAACCAATGAACTACTTTTGAGATTGCACTATTCACATCGTCGAAATTTGTGTTTTGTCGTTTCATTTTAAAAATTAATGAAGTATCATCAGCAAACAATACAATCTCGTGATTATTCTTGACAAGATGAGGCAGGTCGTTAATATAAACTAAGAATAGGAAAGGACCGAGGATAGAACCCTGTGGTACACCCATTGTAACTACAGACCCCGAAGACCGTTTCCCATTAATGTCAACTCTTTGTATCCTATCACTCAAATAAGATGTAAGAAGATCCAAAGAGGTGTTTCTTATTCCATAGTGATGTAGTTTCCTGATTAATGTTTCATGGTGTACGCAATCGAACGCTTTTGACAAGTCGCAAAAAACGCCTAAAGCGTCTTGCGACTTCTCCCAAGCATCAAAAATATGCGATACTAACTCTACACCAGCATCAGTAGTTGACCTGCCGCAAGTAAACCCAAATTGCTTACAATGCAGCAGGTCATTGCCATTGAAATGCCTAAGCAATTGATGTAGAATAAGTTTTTCAAAAACTTTGCTGAATGTTGGCAGTACTGATATTGGTCTAAAGTTAGTGGGGTCAGACCTACTACCCGATTTAAACAGTGGGATTATTTTACTACATTTCATTAGATCAGGAAATACGCCACAATCAATAGATTCATTAAATATAAAAGCTAGATCTGTTGCAATGGTATCAATCAATGGTTTAATAATTGTAACGGAAATGCCCCAGAGATCTGCAGTTTTCTTTATATTTAAAAGTTTAAAGGCTTTTTTAATATCTTTTTCATCAACATGGGTGAAATTAAATTTATTTTTGCATTTAGATACATTTTCTATAAGCAATGACTCAGCAATTACCTGAGAAGAGTTTAAACACTTTGTAGTTGAGATTGGAATTTCAGTAAAAAAGTTTTCAAATGCTTGGGCCACTTCGACATCATTTTTAACTGAGCAATCATTGATCTTTAAATTGTAATCATTAACGTATGTACTGACCTTTCCAGTCTCACTTTTTATTATATTCCAAGTAGATTTTATTACATTATCACTATTTCTAATTTTCGAGCTAATATAATTTGATTTTGCAATTTGACAAACTTTTCTAAATATTTTTGAGTAATTTTTTACTTTTTCTTTGAACTCCTGGCTAAAATTGTATTGTTTTTCTTTAATATGAAAAGAGTTCATGAACAATTCCAACTCTAGTAATTTACTTTTTAATCCTTGAATATTTTGATGCACCAAGTTGGTAAACTTTGCATTTGTTTTACAGGTTTGGTTTCTTTGACTTTTTATGTAACCAATATTATTTGACTGTTTATGGCTAGAGACTTCCTCTATTGTCGTTAAATTTAATTTAAATGGCTTGGAAGAACTTCCAAGGTCTTGGTTGTAAATTTATTACAATGCTCAAAAGAAGCATTTTGTTTAGCCAAATTTTTGGCTGTGATATTAAAGTAATAGGATAGCGAAACAGCTATTTGTTTTTTGCAATAATTTGAAAGGTAGTAATTACCTTTTTTAGTCAAGCAATATTTTTTACTAACAATACTGTTAGTGTCAATCACATGTATATTATTATTGCATGAAATAGTATGCAATGTCATATTTAGCTTATATCTAATGTTATTTTCTGTATTTGGCAAGCTGTCACTGTAGGGGAATGTGAACATTACAATTTTATTTAACTGTAGGGAACATAGTTTGTCCATATATTTAATCAAGTCTAATTTGTTCACATTACCCCTATTTCCAAGAAATATTATCAAGTTTGAGTTATTGTGAAATCTTTCATTTTCAATTCTGTGCATAATATCATGAAGATTGCAGTTAGGTAAGCAATTATTTATAGAGTGCTCCATATTCATGTTTAAAAACTGGCCCATATTTTTTCCAATTTCATCGCAGTACATTATGGTTTTATTACCTGAGCATGAAGTGCTGAGGTCCAGGTGGGATGCGGCTGAGACAGTACTGTCCGGACTTGAGTTGGGACTGACCAAATTGGGTCCACAGCACCCGCAGCCCTCCAGAATCCTGCCCTCCAGACTCACCTGGCTACTGAGAAGCGCATCCATGGCCAGGTTGAGTTCCCTTGTCTGTTCTGTAGTATGCTCATAAAGGCTGATGTAGTGCCCTAGGGAGTGCTCGGCCTGGCCAAGTTTGCATCTCAGCTCTTGCAATTCAACCTCATATTGCAGCTGATTTTGATTTAGCTGTATTGTACAAAGCTCTAATTCATTAACCAGTTTCCTATTACATTTGATTTTAGATACTTCTTGTTTTTTATTTTTTAATAAATTTTGTGTTTTTTGTATGAACTTACTTAATTTAACATTTTTTTTAAACTTATTTTTGCTTAGTTTGTGTTTGTTGTTTTTGCTGCTAGCCTCCACATTACACACTGAGTCATCTTTTGTTAAGTCAATACTTTGCAATGTGTGCATGCTGCAGCCGGCAACAGAAACATGGCCCGATGATAAGTTAGCCGATACTAGCTCATCAAATAAAGTTTGAGTTTTCGCGGTGGCAGAGTTCTGGGCCGCTTCTTCTAGCTGGGCGATGTGGTGGTGTGCATCACACAATTCCTTCTGCAGGATTGAAGTTCTGTGCAGGGCCGTTTCAAACTCAATGCCACATCGTTCATCGAACCTATCTATTATGGTTTGAAGCCTATCCCGTTCCTCAACAATAGAATTGTTCTCACAAAATAACGCGGCCATCTCATTTTTTAATTTTCTATTATTGTCTAGCGCTTCTAAGAGAATGTTTTCGTTGTCATCTCGTTCTAATTCTAATTGTGCAATCTGTCTCTTCGCTGACTTCAGTTCTAGTAAAGCCTGGTTTAAATTTGTTTCTGCTTGGCGCAACAAGGCGCTTCTTGTATTCATTTTGAACGGGATTTATACCGTAGCGAGCTCGAGACAGAGAATACAATGTCTATAGGTTATGTGTCCGAAAAAGCTGTAAGTACTTACGTGTCAGTTAAAGATGTTAGCTTTGTTGGAAATAGTATTCCTACGTTTATGAAATGCACTCACGTAAACTCGAACTTCTTCAGAACACACAAACCAGCAATGAATGCTAACCGAAAAAGAGCCGGTTTTCCGAGGGCCAAACACATTAGTCATACAACTTTTTACGCTTATAACTATTTGTACACTTGTTTTATCTTCTAATTAAACGATGAAATCGGAATCGGGACTAGAAAACTACGTAAAAACAATTAAATAATGAAATAATGATATGGAGCACCAAAGTGAACAGCTGTTGCTAGGGTTGCCAACCCTAGCATTTTACATTTTAATACATCTTCGTACGTCGGCAACACATTATCTTGAAGTACTGTAAGTGTACCAAGTACAGGACACTTACTTAACTGTCGGGTTTTGATTTTGCTCATAATTACAACACGTAAAGCACGCGCGACCGCTCCTGCCAATTGTTGTTTTCGCACTAAAACAGTACAGGTGAAGGGGGAATAGGAGAGCGGGGGCGGGACGTTACCGAAGGATTATTATTATAAATTTAAAAGGTGTTTCGCGAATTCACTGTTTTCATAAAATAACATTTTTTTTTACCATACAAGACATTTATTCACAAAGAAAATTATACTAGTATTTACAATTGAAACAATTGAGCTAACTGCCGACTGTTGCAAACAGTCTACAGATAGCTCAACTGATCCATATCAACACCAGTCGGAAGCGTCCCCAAGACGCTGGCTGCATTGCCACGCTGTATGGCAATGCTGATACGCTGTGCCAGATATTCACCAGCTCTCGGGTCACGCGTCGCTTCGACCAGACGCTCAGATAGTTTTTTGAAAACCCGAAGTGCCTCGGTACCCCACGGACCTAGGGTCTCGACTCCAAGGGGAGCAAATGTGTAGGCTCTGTCGAGACCTGCATATTTGCGCCTCTTGAGATCTTCGGCCAAATCTGCCGCCGCACCCGCCCTCACGGATGTCCTCGGAAGATGGGAAGGCGCAAGTGTGTCGACGCATGTAGCGTCCCACACAATGGGCCTCCCCAACTCCCATGGGACTAGTGTCATACCGTCGGGCCTCTTACCATCGTCACGCAACAGACCATTCGGTTATAGAATAGCTGGTACGTTAACGGTGACAAAGGCCCGCCGGATGATGTCGTTAAGGCTAGCGTGGCGAGATATCCGACCAGCGGCCCTAGTGCACGATAATCCGTGATGACCAAGCTGTTCGACAGCAGTACCGCACTGGCATTGATGAGGCGCGCAACACCTTGCACCCAACCGGAGACATGTTGCGATACGGAAAGTTACGGGATCCAATAAAGTACCAGTGTTATATGAAGGAAATGCTTGCAACCAATGTCCTGACTCCCATTTAGAAACGGCCAGGAGGCGGGCACGATCTGCAGAGCTGGAGCACGTTTGTAACAAACAGTTCCGTGTCAACTCACACAGAGGCCCGTCCCATTGCCGTTGGGACAAAAGTGATTTTGGGGGAGCAGCATCGGGGCAAGCACTATGCCAAGCCGTTCGAGCTTCGTCTAAAAATGAAATTTTCAATGACATTCCAGGTGGGACCAAAAGAGAAGGATTTAAAATTTTTTCAACTAAAGAACTAGTGCTGTAGACAGAAGACAAGAACGCTGGTAGGGCTACACTTGAAATTTTGCGTATACCTAAGCCTCCCAATTTGACAGGCAGGGAGGCCTGCGAAAAAAAAAACATAAGAACATAAAATAACATAAGAAAATATGTTTTAAGTTACTTATTATCGACGACTGAAACACCACAAATTTCGTATTATTTTGTGTACTTCAAATGGTTTGCGGAACCTTAAGATCCTTTTAATATAACAAAATATTTATACACAAGAAATCGTTATCTCTAAACACAACTTTTTAGTACTAGTGCTATATCAAAATCAAAAAAATATTTTTTCAGCCCACCACTGTACAATAGGTACATAGAGGATATTGTTCATTCCATAAAGCTTGCGATGCTGTCATGAGAGGGATATTGGCAAAATTGTGTCAAACCAGACGCCTACGCCAGACGCAGAAGCCATCAAACAAGAAGTTGAAGTTGAATAAGATTAAAATTTTTGGAGGTTGAGTTGAGTTTGTAACGAAAAAAGCAAACATAAACAACCAAAATAAGGAATAAAAAGCTATTCAAAAAAACACTAAAATAAACTATAGGTACCTAATAGTATTGTAGTGTAAATACTTCTTGGTTTGTACGACAGTCGGTCGTTGCCAAACCGACTGTCTGTCATACTAGCACAACTTTTATTCAGATAAAACCACATTATTGGGTTTTAATCGTTTTATTTATAACAATTTATCTGAATAATAAATACGTGATGAATAATGGCTTCTCTAGCGCGACCGCTAAGGCCAGATGAATTCGACATTGATCCGGGAGCTCCCACGGTCGAACTCAAGTACCTACCGGTATTGGAAAGAGACGTTCCAGAATTATCTAGCTGTAGAAACGGAGTCGAATAAAATATCAGATGGCACCAAATTAAAAATATTATTGAATAATATTTCACCGAACATAATACTCGTTTATTCGAGAGGCAAAAGAATACTCAACTGCCGTAAGTTCATTGGACAAAATATATCTTAAATGTAAAAATGAGATTCACGCCAGATATCTACTTACCTCAACTAGACAGAAGCCAGAAGAAACAGTAGCAGACTATTTGCGCACACTTCAACAACTAGCATATGAATGCAACTTCAAATCTGTAAGCGCTGAAGAATACAGAAATGAATATGTGCGGGATGTTTTTATCGCGGGTATTCAATCGAACAAGATTCGACAACGACTTCTAGAGAACTTAAATATAACTCTGGAGGAGGCGAGAAATCAAGCGATGTCACTCGAAATGGCTGAAATGAATTCAAAAGATTTTAGCAATGATGTACATACAGGCTTGCTTAGCCAAATAGAAAACACTGACGAGGGAAACCAGAGTACCCAAAATTTGGCTGCAGCACCGATAACACGCAGACGCTGTTTCTTTTGTGGCGGAAACATTCACCAAAGGGTAAAGTGCCCAGCGTTTCACTCAACTTGTACAAAATGTGATAAGAAAAGTCATTTCGCCAAGGTTTGCAGAAGTCAAAATGCAATCAAACCTACAGCAAACGCAGTTGTTAAAAATTTCGCAAAGATGCTAAATTTAAAACGCCATCCATGGAAAGAGGTTATAACATTAGCTTCGAAAAAACGTACTACATCCATTGATGGATTCTGTTATGCAACTATTATATTAAATGAACATACATACACTCAAAGGCCTCTATACATCCTAGAAGATTTATGTGCTGACGTTATTATTGGCCATGATATTCTAAACGAACACTCATCGGTAGAGATCTCTTTTGGAGGTGTAGTAAAACCACTCAGAATATGCTACGGAAGCTACGGTACCCCCAGTTTCACGCTTCACTAATCTATCTAGCAACGTGAAACCAATCGCTATAAAGTCACGAATGCGTACTGAAGATGACAATAAATTTATCAGCGAAGAAATTTACAAACTTTTAAAGAGTAATGTCATTGAACCTAACAATTCACCTTGGCGTGCTCAAGTTTTGATCACCGGAGGCACAACGCATCGCAAACGTCTTGTCATAGACTACTCCTTAACTATCAATAGATTTACTGAATTGGATGCGTACCCTTTGCCGAACATAGAATCTATTGTATCGAAAGTAGCAGAGCACAAATTTTTCAGTCAAATAGATCTCAGAAGTGCTTACCACCAAGTGCCTATATTGAAGACTGAAAGAAAATACACAGCGTTCGAAGCATGCGGAAATTTGTACCAGTTCACTCGAATACCATTTGGGGTAACCAACGGAGTAGCTGCTTTTCAGAGAACTTTACACCATGTGATCTCTAGAGAAAAACTGACAGGTACATATGCATATCTAGATGACGTCACTGTCTGTGGCAAAACAAAAGAAGAGCATGACCAAAATTTAAAACGGTTTATGGAGACTGTAGCCAAATATAACCTAACACTGAACAAAGAGAAGTGTTTATTCAGCCAAAACCATATTAAACTATTGGGTTATACAGTTGAGAACAATACGATCCGGCCAGATAAAGAACGCCTCAGTCCTCTAATGAATCTTCCTATCCCAGATAACTTGCAAGCTATAAAAAGGGCTCTCGGCATGTTCGCCCATTATTCTAAATGGATAAGGGACTTCTCCCAAAAGATCAGCCCATTGACAAAAGTCTCTGAATTTCCTTTAGATGAATACGCAAATGATTGCTTTCAAAATCTAAAGAAAGATATCATGAAATCAGCGCTGACAACCATAAATCAAAACGAGACGTTTACTGTAGAAACCGATGCTTCGGAACACTCTATTGCGGCTGCTCTTACCCAAAACGGTCGTCCAGTGGCTTTCTTCTCCCGGACACTCAATGACTCCGAAAAACGTCATTCATCAATTGAAAAAGAAGCGAGTGCTGTGGTTGAATCTCTCAGAAAATGGCGACACTCTTATTGGAAGGCATTTTATCCTGATAACCGATCAACGCTCAGTTTCATTTATGTTTAAGCAATCTCATAACAGCAAGATTAAAAATGAAAAGATAGAAAGATGGCGCCTAGAGCTATCAAATTTTAAATATGACATTATTTATCGTCCTGGCAAAGATAACGTCACAGCTGATACCCTGTCCCGTGTATGCTTAAATATATCTACGAGTAACAAACTGCATGAGTTACATGAGATCATGGGACATCCTGGTATTGTGCGGATGGCACACTGGATACGGTCGAAGAAGTTGCCTTATTCTACCGACGATATCAAGAAGATGACATCTGCTTGTCGTATTTGTGCAGAAATTAAACCGAGATTTGCAAAGATGCAAGGTAATCTTATTAAAGCAACTGCATCATTCGAAAGACTTAATATTGATTTCAAAGGACCTCTACCTACCAATACGCAGAATCGCTATATTTTGACAATCATAGATGAATATTCTAGATTCCCTTTTGCCTACCCATGTAAGGATCTCTCTGCTGGCACCGTTATCAAATGTTTTAAATATTTATTCACAACTTATGGTGCCCCACAGTACATTCATTCAGATCGTGGAACCGCCTTCATGTCAAATGAATTACGACATTTTCTAGCATCGCATGGAGTTGCTTGTAGCCGGACCACACCTTATAACCCACAAGGAAATGGGCAAGTAGAACGACTCAATGGCACCCTATGGAAAACTATAAAGTTGTGTCTGCGGACTAGGCAGCTTGACACAGAAAACTGGGAGCGTGTGCTATTACCAGCCCTTCATTCAATTCGTTCTTTATTGTGTACGTCGACTAACGCTACACCCCATGAAAGATTTTTCAATCATCCACGTCGAACAGCAAACGGAATGCGAAACAATCAAAGACGCTCTAAATACGATTCTGAGTGTGAAGAAGTGGAACTTTTAGAAGCGAATCCATCATACTCTCATATTAGGTTAGCAAATGGTCGTGAAGCTACGATTTCAAACAGACAGTTAGCTCCTCTTCCGCCACAACAAATGGAAAGTGATTCTGAACCTGAGACTGATGAACAGTTTGAGGATGCGGCAGATGAAATCCTGGAACCACCTACCTATTCGACGCTCAACTAGAGAAAGGCGAGCTCCTCTTCGCCTGCAAGACTACGATCGTAGTTGAAGTTTTTTAAATGGTGGTGAATGTAGTGTAAATACTTCTTGGTTTGTACGACAGTCGGTGCCAAACCGACTGTCTGTCATACTAGAACAACTTTTATTCAGATAAAACCACATTATTGGGTTTTAATCGTTTTATTTATAACAAGTATTATAATATCTGTGCTTTATGTATCATTCCGAGTATGAAGAAACTTAGAATATATAAAAGTGTACTTCTTTTTATTGGATACTAGACGATCGACTCGCGGTTTCACCCGCGTAGTTCCCGTTCCCGTGGGAATTCCGGGATAAAATATAGCCTATGTCACTCCCTGAAAAGTAAGCTTCCTAACGGTGAAAGAATTTTTCAAATCGGTCCAGTAGTTTCGGAGCCTATTCAATTCATACAAACAAACAAACAAACAAAAAATCAAACCTTTCCTCTTTATAATATTAGTATAGATAGATAGATAAACATATTATACATGCATGATACATGTCAACTTCAACTTCTTGTTTGATGGCGTCTGCACAAGCGTCTGCGTCTGGCGTAGAAAGAGAAACCTAATCTGAGACAATTCCAGATTTTAGACTATCAATATAAAAGTACTGTCAAAGTCAGACAGTGACATTTTGATTTTGGATCATAAAATTATCAGTGCTGCCATATTTATTAAAATCCCTTTAAAAGCGGAGGAGCCTGCAAAATTGAGAAACGAACACCGAACCTTATTATTTTCCATCAATCCTTTCCTTATCCATAACCCAAATCTACAAAAATACGAAAATAACACATAATATTTTTACCAAATATCTTCCCATTTTATCATCCTACTACTAATATTATAAACGCGAAAGTTTGTAAGTATGGATGGATGGATGTTTGTTACTCTTTCACGTAAAAACTACTGGACGGATCGGGCTGAAATTTTGCATAGGTACAGGTACTTGTAATCCTGTATTCAGACATAGGCTACTTATTATCCCATAAATCAGTTCGCGTGGGATAGAAATCACCTTAAAACGTTTCCATAGAAACAACGCGTGCGAAGCCGCGGGGCGCAAGCTAGTAATAAATAAAATAATGAAACCATAGCGATCGCAGGCGTCTCTGCTTAAGTTTGCCGGTAAAACTGGGAAATTGGGCGATCTCGAGGACTCTTTCATTGGTCACTTTATCCTCCCAGATGATGTGAAGGATACTGCGAAGACATCTCATGTGGAAGGAGTTGAGCCGGTGGCGTTCCTGCTTTGCATAAGAGGTCCACGTTTCGGCTCCGTATAAAAGTATTCTGAGCACGCAAGCTTGTCTCAACAAGTATCTTTGTCCTTAATGTCAGGTGTTTGTTATCCCATACCCTTGTACGTAGTCTACCGAACATTGACGGGGCGTTACCGATGTGAAGATTTACTCCCGCGCCCCGTGCCAAGTTGTTGGTCACCGTTGAGCCCAGGTAACAGAAACTGTTTACGACCTCTAAAGGTGTGCCGTCCAGTGAAATTAAAGGAAGATCTGTACTGCCGCCCTGAGCCAAGACAAGTCTTTTTAACATTAATTGACATGGAAAATCGCATGCCCGCTGTAAGTTTGCGATAACCCACCCAACTTCATTGTATTATCTGCCATATTTCTGGGTTCCGAAGTCTTACTCTGTTTGCATTGAATGTGTTTTCATTATAAAAACTTTAATTGTATGAATTCAATTCATTTTAATAAGGACAATAATAATATAACAGGTTCTTTTAATATTATTAATAGCGACCGCAATTGAATTCGTTATTTGTAAATAATATAGGTAGGAAAGTAATAAAAGAAATAATGCTGGACATTTACTCAGCATCATCTTGCCAGAATCTAGGCAGAGCTTGTGATATGGTTGGTTTAGTACCTATTATAACTTTTCTGTACGAAATAACAGGGGTTACATTTTTTTGTTACATTCGGCATGTTAGTACGTACTATTAAAATCATTAATAACTTCAGATCTAGGCGAATAAAGCATCTATGTGCATGCAAAGTGTTGAACTTTTATGAGTCTGTTTATTATCAAAAATTTAAATCTAGATAATAATCATATTATATGAATAAAAAATATTTATTTAGGCGGAAAACTATAATATTATATGCCTTAATTAAAATAAAATAAAAAGAATACTATTCTCAACCAACACAAGGTTCAGAATAGATAACTTGAATGTGATAACTTGAATGAAACAGAGAACAATGTTCCATAATAAGAAAGTGAGTGAGTGATGGTTGGTGTGGTGACTGGTGAGTGTGGCCTGGCAGCACTGTTGAAGTGTTGATTGAGTTTTTTTTTGTATTTGTGATTTGATGTTGTGTTGTGTTGGTTGCAAAGTTGGTTGAGTGAGTTGGTAAACCAGATTTTTGTTCGTGTGATGTTCATCAATATCTATCTTTAATTAAGTGCAGTTCTGCTTGGAGATAATGTGCCAAGGCATGTAATGTTGTGATCCAGAGTGTATCTCAGTGCTAAAATCATGTCTCCATCTATAGTGGGTAATGATGACGAACAGTGTCGTTGAGAGAAAGTGTCGTGAAATCAGAGAGTTGCCTTCAATGATGTGGAAGAGGTCGATTGTGCAAGCGAGGAGCGGCGGGCGGCGCGCCGCGGCCCTGGCGCTGGCGCTGGCGCTCGCCGCCGCAGCTGTAAGTGCAAACACTCTGTCTCTAGCCAGTCCGTCTCGTTGGACCAAGGAACCTAAACAACTACCTACTACCTTGGTACTTATCATATCGAGTAGGTATCTACCAGTCTACTTGCATTACAAGCACCTACACTACTGTACAAGCTATTGCATAAGTACATGCAGTAGGTACATTTTAACCATAACATTTCATGTAGATTTAGCAAAGCATGCATTGACCTCGATTACCAACTAATGTGGAAACAATAAAGCCATGTTCAATCATCACTCAATGGGTTCGGTTATTTTAATTTCTTCGGAGTTTTTACCGCCCTCGGCTAGCTAGCATCCGTTGGCGTTTTAACCCAGCTTAGCTTATTGATAGCAACCTTATCAACTACATACACCATAATATTACCTATACTGTATCCACTCTGTATCTGTTACCTATAGATATAGGTAACATATATTAGAATTAAGTAATATAGGTAAAAAAAATGTTTAATCATCATGAGGATTCTAGAATTAGATCATACTGCTAAAATAACTAATACCTATCAGTATTAGTTAGGTACATTAGGTATATTTGTTTTGCTTCTGCTGACTTCTGGTTTCCTGTGCTTCTGGCATCCAGAAATTGCTATAAAATTACAAAACACATAGACCTACTAGTTCTGTTGTTTTGTGGTTTAAAATCTTGTAGTTAACACTATCTATAGTGATAGTAAGTAATACATTTGTTTGTTAGCCAAGTAGCCTGTGGCTGCATGCGTGCATGCCCCACACCCACGCATGCCCCACACCCACGCATGCCCCACACCCACGCATGCCCCACACCCACGCATGCCCCACACCCACGCCGCGAGTGAGTAAACTAGTAGGTAGTTATGCCAGTCAGCATTGTACATTGTACTTTATTGAGGCATGTGGAGTCCGTATGTGTTACGTTAGTGAAATGTATATTCTCAGAAGTTCAGAAGCACTGCCCATACCTCTTGCACCAAACAATGTGTGTGTGCTCCACTGCCTCTATAACTGAACTACCATTTTGTATTTCTGCCTATTAGATTCTGCCTAGGTTGAACAATTGATTACTATTGTTATTAATGGCTATTGTTATTAATATTAAGTGGACGTGGTATACAGGGTGTTTGATATATTTTAAAAACAATAGTGTTCTGCTTGCAGAAGGTGAAAAGGTAGCTAATATGACTCTAAAAGACAACAATCTCTAGAGCACCTAATGAAATGATTTCTTATGTGATGTAGCATATTGTTGGAAATGGTTAGGTACTTGTTTCTTTACTGGGTTTTGCAACTAGGCCATAGATGACCCATCTGTGGCCTAGTACTTTTTGCATGAAACGGTAATAATAATAACCAAGACTATGACTTTTTTTAATGAATAGGCTACTTGAGTCGTATCGAATTTGGCCCAATGAATAAATATATTCTGTAGTATTTGACTTAATAAACCAATATTTAAAGATTTCTGATATTAAAAGTGTAAGATAGCTCTACCTACATATTTTCAATTTAAAATTATTTTGTAAAATTTTGAACTTTGAAAATGCTGTCAGTCATGTTGTGACGTTAATTAATTAATTAATTATTTATTTCATTTAATTGTCAGTCATGTCTGTCTGTTTTTTTTTTACCTTTGTACCTTATGGTGTTTCCTATAGCGAAATACCTGTACATGTAATTATTGAAATAGTACATAAATATAGAATGTAACGACATCAAGTGTACCTACGATGGAATATACAAATACAAATTGGCCTCTAAGCAAATTTCATGTCAGATCTTAACCGAGTGAACTTCACTATGTAGTCTGTCTATATTTTTACAATTATGGATGTTCGCTAATGTCAATTGTAGTTTCCTAGGCGCAGCTAGTATTATGTCTGTGGTTTTCTACCCGTATGACATCACAGCACAGATGAACATGGCTGACAGGGTTTTCATCTGTTTGTGAAAAGTAGACTTTAAAATAATATTTTAGTTTTCTAGGTCCTGATACAATATGGTAATATTTTTACCTCCACCTCTTATCAGACAATAATTAATAATGTAAAACACACTTTAGAGGAGAGTGAACTAGCCTATTAAGAAGTGGTCACCATTTATAACTTTTACACAGATCTTTGACTAAGTTTTTTTGAAGTGAATTGGATCAAGTAGGTACTTAATAATAAAATAAGTTTACATTTTAGAATACAGCACAAGCTACTTTGTGGCATAAGGTACATCCACAAACATTACATTGGTAAGTACATCCACAAACAAAAATGGTATGATGAGATGACTTAAAGGTAATGTTTTAGTAGTAAAACTTTTTAAACTTTCGCGATTTGTTAACATAGTTAATGATTATATCGGGTATTTATCGCGTACCTTTTGTACGCGATAAATACCCGATGTAATCATTAACTATGTTTTAGTAGATTTAATAAATTATCCCATGTTAGCAAAAAAAATGTCTCAGATCTATTCTATCTATATTTTTTTTTAGCTGTTTCTGTCCCACTGCTGGGCAAAAGCCTCTCTTTTCTCCTTCCACTCCTCGCGATGTAGCGCTGTCACAGGCCATGATGGATGGTGTGCGTGAAGTTCGTCTCGCCACCTGATCCTGGGCCTTCCACGTCGCCGCCAGCGTCAATTGTCAATAATGAAAAAAATCATTGGGTCTGCCGGAGAACTGTAACACAACCCCCGAAAAATGATGTCGGTCCATATACCAAACACGCAAAGGAACATATTTTTGTTGTTTGTAGTTGTTGGAGAATGGTTTGGGCGCGGAGCTGGTTATAGAGATCCCGGGGTCGGGGCCGGGCGCGGACGAGGGCGGGCGCTACCGGCTGGACTACCGCCCGCCCAGCGGCCTGCCCGCGCCCAACTTCACCGTGCCCGCGCAGGCCTCCACCATCAACTTCAGTCAGGTACCTGGCTATCAGGCAGGCTATCACTCACAATATTCATTAGGGACGAAGGAAATTACAACTTCCATTTATTACTTTCTTAATTCCGTGGGTACTATCGATCTACACTCGCTTCTAAGTACTGTACTGTAGATGGTGACGCATGGGCATGACGGCACAGTGGCTCCCTATAACGTAACGTTTGTGTCGGCAGGGCCTGCCCGGGACCAAGTACCACTTCATGCTGTACTACTCCAACGCCACCTTCCCCGACCTGCTCACCTGGAACCAGACCATCATCACAGGTAGGTGCCGGCGGCGGCGCGGCGCGGCGCGGCGCGGCGCAGCCAGTGAGTGAGGTGTGTTGTGTGTTGCAGCGCCCGAGCCGCCCACCAACCTGACGGTGTCGCTGTCGCGCAACAAGCAGGCCACCATCGCCTGGGCGCCGCCTGCGCAGGGACAGTACACCGGCTTCCGGTTCAAGGTAACCCCGACACCGACGTGCCGCCACGTCTCGCCCACTCAAGCCGTGACGTGACCCCTAAACTAAACTAAATATACCATTTAAAAAAATCTGAATAGGTTCTGATAATACAAGACTTACCTATTCGTTTCTGCCCGCGGCTTCGCACGCGTTGTTTCTTTGAAAACGTTTGAAGTTATTTCTATCCCAATTCCCAATAGGAACTGATTGTGATAAATAATATATTTTTTTTAAACTATTAATTTTAGTTTCGTAAACATTGTGGTTATGTATAGTAAAAGTAAAGTAAAGTAAAAGTAAAAAATTATTTATTGTCATATATAGTAGTTTAGAGACAGTAATGAGTCCGTAGGCTCCTGAACTAGTGAAACTCGGTGTCTCAGGAGCCAGTGGCTTCTCCAACTTATAATAATCTGTTAATTATGTCTCACCAAAATAAATAGTAACTAACCTTAATTTTAATGAGCAAACAATTAAGGAAAAAAATAGCACTTAGATACTAAATAAATCCATGCAAGAAGCAGTTTTGAGCGAATACAATTGCACTTAGACACCAAGTTCTTACACACCAAGAAAATACAAAAATAAAAATACAGGAAAAGAGAGTACCTAAGTAAATACTTCCAAAACTAAATTAAAATGTAGGTATGTTTTACAAAGTGTGAAACAAAATAAAATGTATGATTACTTAACATTTTCTTTTATTCTCGTTTCTCTAAGATAAATTAATAAAATAAATAAAAAGTATCACATAAATGACATGTGTTATTCCAGGTAGGTATGCAAAATTTCAGTCCGATTCGTTCAGTAGTTTTGGCGTGAAGAATTAACAAAAATACACCCATCTAACAAACTCTCTCATTGATACTATATGTATAGTGTGTTGCAATGAAATGTATGAGACGTGCGTCTGTATGCGTCGTCTGTGTTGCTCCGTCCGCGTCGCACTGAAGCAGCCCCGACGGGCGGCCCGCCTGCGCAGGTGATCGCGCTGACGGAGCGCGCCGAGGTGGCGGAGCGCAACATCACGGTGGAGGCGGGCAGCGCGGGCGGCAACTGGACGCACACGCTGCGCGACCTGTCCCCCGGCGCCACCTACCAGCTGCACGCCTTCACGCTGCTGCACGACAAGGAGAGCGCGGCCTACGCCTCCAGGAACTTCACCACCAGTGAGTACTCTCTCTCGCCGTACGCCGACTCTCGCCCCGCGCCTCCGCGTCCCCTCCTACCCTCCTACCCTCCTCCCTCCCGAACTATACTGCCTCTACTCATTTACACAAGGCAATACACACCGTACCGCGTTCCTTCAGATAGTGGCTTCACCGATAAAAGAGCTGCGATCATGTAGACAGGCGCCAAGTTGCATGCAAGTTCCTAATCTTAATTTGATGAATTATCTTTTATGTCATATCCCGTTGTGGGTCATTATTACATTACATTACATTAATATACATATTTGTTTGAAATTTAAAACAACAGGTCCGTAATCTAATGAGAGAGATTTCCACAAACATCTCGCGAAAATCACGATGGGCACCGATATTGGTAGGTACTTACTTCAAAATTAGTTGTACCTATTGGTCCCGGATTGTTTCCTCCCATAAAGTTGGATGATCTACCCACGAGCATCATGCATTCATGCCCAATTTCAACTTCCTAGGTTTTCTAGAAGTGATTTAGGTTTTTAATGAGTCAGTTGTTAAAGTAACACTTGTTTTTCGGACCGGACCTCAATAACTCAAATATTAAGAGGGCGCACTGCGTGCCATTTTGTGAAAAGGATAGGCGTAGGATTTCGCGTCCATAGGAGCGGGACGGAGCATACGTTTTTGGAACGGCGTAAGCGATTAAATGATTTTTTTGCTTATTTATAAGAAAACTACACAATTTATGAAGATACTGTATTATGGAACCAAAGCATTAGTAATAATAACGAATCAAAACAAAAATCATTTCTATAGACCGCAGGCGCAGGGTTCCGGAGATCTCGGCAAAGATCAAATTAGGTGCAAAACAGTGCACAACCATTATTTTTATATCGTATTTTTTTTTCGCAATCTTATTTTCCAATCAAGGAACCGAAGAAAAAATGTTGAATTTTATGTACTTACTTAATTCTAGTTTTTGACCACTGCACGGGGATCCCGTGAGTACTAAGAGCTGCGCCTAGTTTGACAACCATCAGTATCGTTATTTACCTATACAAATTGGTATTCTTACTCTATTTGTGCATCTTACTAGCCTTGCAAGCCGGTCGGTTTGATAATGTCCGAGATACGTTTAGAAGGCATTGAAGCGTGCCCAATGGTGCGTGTTAAGGCGAATAGTAGGGTGGATAGTGGCGCCGCTACATATTTAATTTTATAATTACGTTATACAAAGGAATTATCAAAAAATCGGACCGCGCGTAGACGATATCTATCATAAGCTTTTTTTAAATGTATCTTAAATAGTTTTGTACTGTATTATTTAGGCAGATACTTGTTTCAAGAGTTTAGTTCCTATTGGTGGCCACCAAGCTCTCCAAACAAGGTTTTTGATTGAATAACACAAAACAAAACTATTACAGATACATTTAAAAAAAGCTTATGATAGATATCGTCTACGCGCGGTTCGATTTCTTGATAATTCCTTTATATAACGTAATTATAAAATTAAATATGTAGTGGCGCCACATCCACCTTACTATTCGCCTTAAGATACTCAGCACAGCACAGCACAGCAGTGTCGCATCGCCCGTTTCTATCCTCACTTGGCTGACGCTCTGGCCGTGTCTCAGTTTATAAAGGAATGCTTGCATCAGCCCGGCTTCAGCGGCGCCTGCCCCCCGCGCTGGCGTCCGTCCCGCTCGCTCACCCCGGGGCCCGCTCGTCTCCTCCTTGTCTCCTTCGAGGCTCGCTTCTCTTCCACAATAAGGCATTCCCCTTCACCCGCCACCCTACTGGCTTTCCTTTACTTAGATAGTGCATTCCAATAAAGGAAAGGTCGCAGCATTGCGTTGTTTTGTTGTAGAGGCGGCGCCGCTCCACTGCGCCGCGCGGGCCCCGACGGGCGGCGGCTAAGTGCTGCTACTACACATTACTATTTCTGTTTCCCAGTAGCCAGCGTTTCTAAATAACACACATTCATGTCTTCCTTGGTCAAATTTAAACGATTAAAGTTTCTAGGCAAAACTTCTATCATTGTCTCGACTTCAATCATTTGATTTGTTGAGTTAATTTGAAGCTAACTCTAAGTTCGACCTGAAAATGGATAGCGAGGCCTGGACTGGGAGCAGGTACCTGTAGCACGCGTTCGCTTTCTGAGGCCTGGACTGGGAGCAGGTACCTGTAGCACGCGTTCGCTTTCCGAGGCCTGGACTGGGAGCAGTACCGAGTACCTGTAGCACGCGTTCGCTTTCTGAGGCCTGGACTGGGAGCAGGTACCTGTAGCACGCGTTCGCTTTCCGAGGCCTGGACTGGGAGCAGTACCGAGTACCTGTAGCACGCGTTCGCTTTCTGAGGCCTGGACTGGGAGCAGGTACCTGTAGCACGCGTTCGCTTTCCGAGGCCTGGACTGGGAGCAGTACCGAGTACCTGTAGCACGCGTTCGCTTTCGTATTTGATAGTAAGTAGCAACGCTGCAACGGCGTGCGTCGCTGCTTACAAATCAAATGCGAAAGCGGCGGCACTTTCATGCGTGCGCCTAAAATAACCTGGATTCTTTTAGTTGTTTTTGCGCCTCACGGATTACGCTCTACTAACTCATGAAATGGCTCCGTCAAACTGCGGAAAATCATTGTTTTATTCATTAAACTACATAATATCTTGATCACAGACTTTAGTGCAGGTACCTACTACACTACACCCTGTGTTCGGTAAGAGAGGTTCGTTAGCGTGGCGGCGGCGGCGGCGGCGGCGGCGGCGGCGGCGGCGGCGGCGGCCGGCGCTGGCGCGTCTCTCGGCCTACTCGGGGCCTACTCGTACAAACGAAAATTTTTCAAGATTCTGATTAGGTTTTACTCAAACGCTATCTTATGTAGGTGACATAAGAGTAGGTTTTGCTTGCAAACGGATCGAATTCCTCGATTTCTGTTTTCCGAGTAGACCCTGAGGAAGTGAAGTGCGGGCGCCGCGCCGCGGGGTGTCCCCGCGACGGCGGGCGGTTGGAGCCGAGGTCGCGGGGGACATGCCGTCGGTTGCACGATGACGTGCTGTTGTTCACGTGAATGGGTAGAGGCTTCTGCGAAGGTCGTCCGTTGGAGCGACGCGACGCGCCGCCGACACCCCGCCCCCCTTCACTGCAGAATAACGCACTCCTTCAGATATACCTCACTTTACTATAGATATAATTGACTTTAAGGCGCCCCGTACCGTACCAAGGATGTTAGTTAGGGCTCCGGCGAGTGTCCGCGCCGGGCCGCAGCCCTCGCGGAGGACGAGCCGCGTCCGCCGGGCGCCGGCGCCCCGTACCGTACCAAGGATGTTAGTTAGGGCTCCGGCGAGTGTCCGCGCCGGGGCGCAGCCCTCGCGGAGGACGAGCCGCGTCCGCCGGGCGCCGGCGCCCCGTACCGTACCAAGGATGAAAAAACCAAAAACCGACTTCGAATCCCTTAGTTTAAAACAGTAGTTAAGTGTTGCGGGATACATCCTTCGGAAAATAATGAATGGAACCGCCGGCCGCCGCGTCGCCCAGCGCCGCCCCGCGCCGCCCTGCGCCGCCCCGCGTCGCCCCGCGCCGCCCCGCGCCGCCCCGCGCCGCCCCGCGCCGCCCCGCGCCGCGGGGTCGTCCTCTACGCACTGCACATGCAAACGAATCATCATAATCGGTCCGTAACCGACGGACATTACATACACAAACAAACATACACACAGTGACACACACACACCCTCACACACACAGCTGAACCAAGTCCTTTTTGGAAGTTGATTATAAAGGAAGAACGGGCACGTTATGTGTTTAATATAAAACTGCAGCATATATTGTAATGAATATACCTAAGTATCTGCTAACGTGTGTTTGTCTCCCCCGCCCCCCGCCCCCCGCCCCCCGGCGCAGGCGCAGGCGCAGGCGCAGGCGCAGGCGTCCTGGACGAGCGGTGAGCTTCATGTCCCACTAACAAACATGTTTGCTTTGTTCCACACCACGCATGCGCCTGTAGTTTAGTTTCCAACAATCAGCCAGTTATCTAGTAGTAAGTAAGTACCTACTCTTGCTTATAAGATACTCACCGAGGTACTGTGGGGATGGTCCAGCGTAGGTCTAGGACCTACCGTTAGTTCCTCCAGAATGCTTGTTTGCATGTAAGTAATGCTAGTTGTACTCGGTGAGTGAGCTAAACTGATGATTATCTGATACATTTCGAGTGTCCGTCAGTTAGCAGCCCCGCCTTGGCATTTGGTGGTTGCAACTATGCCAATAAATGTGTCCTGACCTGACATAGTGCCCCGATGATTTAGGCACAGTTAATTGGCAACGTTCATGATTCATATCTCGCTATAGATTCGTCGAAATCTGCTGCGAGGCTGCCAGCTTGACGTCAAGATAGCAGCCACAGTGAAAGACCTAAATATCTCTTAAAGTACTGGGGCACTATTTATTTTACTGAGGGCATCGGGGGCACTATTTCAGGAACATTTATTGGTATAGTTGCAACCACCAAATGCCAAGGCGGGGCTGCTAACTTGACGATCTACACAACCTGCCGCGAGCCGCTCTAGCGCCGCGACGTCCGCCCCGGACGGAGTCACCGAGCTCCTCATTTATTTCTGCACTCTATGCTCGTAAAACATTGGTAAAAGGCACTTCATACGCCATGTATCTCTAGTAACCGAAAGCAAGTGATTGTAGCCCGGTTACCTCAAAAAGGTTTTAAATCTAATGAAATCTCTTAGTTCCAAGTCAATATTTCCATTCATATTTTCCTCAGGGGTCTCTGCTAGGGCCCCTTCTTTTTACATTATATGTTAGGGATATCGACTCATGCTTCAAATCATCAAATCTGCTGTTTCGCCGATGATGATATTCTCCACTGTGACATCCAACGACGACCCGTCTGGAAGACTATTGCCTATTAAATAAGCTTGAACTAAATCCCAGTAAATGTTTTGCTACTACTTTTCTACTCGTAAGCCTCGGGCTATTCCAACGCGCTATGCACTGGCAGGGCAGCTACTTACTAAAGCTCCTGGTATGCGTGATTTCGGAGTCTACCACGACTCAAAACTACTCTTTGACGTTTACATTGACAACATAATTAGTAAGGCTACGAGATCACTGGGATTTGTCATGCGAATCTCTAAGAGCTTTACCAACGTCAAAACTTTTAAGGCGAGGATTCCCGGATTTCGGCATTTTTAACTGTCCGTACCTGAATAACTATAAGGCCTATAGTTTTGAAATTCATACATATTATAGTTGAGGATATGTTCTAGTGCATCACTAGACAAAAACACGATTGGTGATATTTCACCCGATAGAAAAAAATTACAAAGTTACCTCTAAATGAAACTTTGAATGATCAGTGTGACTAGAAAAATGAATAAAATGACACAAAATTTATACCAAAACATTGCAAACGTTATTATGCAGTGCATCACTAGAAAATATTTTTATCTGCCATACAAATATTTTTCAAAACACCTAAATACCTACAAAATCGTGCTCGGCTGCCTGCGCACCGTCTTGCTCAGTACTCGCCGAGGCGCCACAGAGAGTGGTCACGTCGCTCCGCGCCGCGCCGTTTACGCTCTCCACGTTCGAATATTTATTGTGTAAAAAATTACATTGTTGGTTGTGTAAATAATTACAAGTCATTTTTGAAATTTATTGGGTTCTATAATGGGTAACAAAAGAAATAAAAACAATAAAACATTGAATTGCAAGGCTCACAAGAAAATGCTGCAGAACCACGCGTAAGTGTACCTACCTACCTTCCTACCTTTTTATCTAGTTGTTTATTGTATGCGTTTTTACACAAAAAATTGGTATAATACTTATAATCATTTGCATTTTACCGCTGTTTAGTACCTAGTGTAGTGAGACAGTTTTTACATTTTTTTCTATTTTTCCAGAGTTGATATGCGCCGTAAAAAAAAAGAACAATACTTCGAAAAAAATCTACACGCTGCTGGTCCTTCTTGCCTCCACAGTCACAAGTAAGTCCTCAAGCAGAAATGATGCTAGAAAAAAATAATAAGAGAGATACAACATAGAGAAAATAATACATACCTAGGGTCAGTCGGGGTAATTAGGTAGGTGGGGCAAATGGGATGTACATAATTATGAAATAACGAACTAAGGAAACACATATAAAATTTGTAAATGTAGTAATAAAATTAATTATCATCTCTCATTTTAAGTTGCGAGGTGTTCTGAAAGATACAAAATACCCAATAAATCATAGAAAAACTTTTTCAAACGAAAAGATCATGAGTATGCGTAAGTTTATTGTGAAATCAATTCAGTTTCATAACAGGACAACAAATTCTAAAAATGTTGCAATAAATTTACTGCATAATGATATTTTGAATTCAGTAGCACATGCTTATGGTGATCACAGACTATGTTCTGATTATAATTGCTCCAAGGACAAAAACATATGTAATACGGTTAAAGAATAGATAACTCAATGTTTTTATTCCGGATCAACGCGATTGCTGCTACTGTAGCTAAGAAAGCTCGTAGCTTAATAGAAGACGTAAACACTAATAAGGTTGAGGGCTTTAACAGTGTGATAGCTAAATTTGTAGGTGGTAAAAGAATAAATTTTTCGCAAAGACGAGGGTACCAAGGAAGATGTTCTGCTGCTGTTGTATCTTTTAATAGTGGTACTGCGATATCATCTGTGCAAAAACAGATTCTTGGAAAGTCGCCTAAAGGAACCGTAAAACAAATCGAAAATAGAAGGGCTCTAAAAAGAAAATGGAATAGGGAACACCCAACAAAAAAAATACGAAAAATTGAGATTCTTCACCAGCACAACTATGGCTCTACATGTTCGGCTCCAGATATGAGCCCATCAAAAATGAAACGCGCAAAGTCAGATTTTTTGTCAAATTTAAAAACAATCACTAATGATAGAACTAAAATAGAGAGAAGCACTATCCTCCAAAGAGATTCAAGTGAGTGGATGGAGCTTAGAAAATCATTGGCTTCAAATTTTGGAGCCATCTGCAAGCGACAACTATCCAAAAGTAGTGCCCCAATGGTCAAAAATATACTCTATAAAAAGAATTTGGCTCACATTTCGTCAGTCGCCCATGGAATTGAAAACGAAAAACAAGCACTCCAACAAATGGAGCGACAGCTGGATATAAACATTGAGCCGTGTGGGCTATTTATTGATAAAACCTACCCTTTCATCGGAGCTACTCCAGATGGTTTAGTTGAGGATGACGTAATCGTTGAAGTAAAATGTCCAATATCATCATTGAAAATAGGGATTGATGCTGCAATTAAAACAAATAAAATACAAATATATAAGTATAACAAAAAGAACAAAATAAGACAGATTAACACCAACAGTAATTGGTACTATCAAGTTCAAGGTCAGCTCCATGTGACGCAAAGGAAAACATGCATATTCGGAATATGGTCTGGTGAACATAACCCAGAGCAAACAGAATACATCCACAGAGATGATGAATTTTGGAAAAAAAACATGGAAAAAAAAATTGTAGATTTTTATATGAAATGTCTTTTGCCCGAAATTGTGGATCCCCGACACATCCGGGGCATGCCTATAAGGGCAATAATATTAAAAGAAACTCAGTCTAAGGAGGTAGGCCAAAGCTCAGAAATAGAAAATCAAATGGTTTCGTACCAACCAAGACAGTTGAACTTTGATGAATTTTAAAAATCAATAAATATGTATAATATAGGTATTCATTGTTATTAAATGATTTTTATTCTGAGCCACCTTAGTTTTGTTAGTTGCTATTACCCCGACTGACCCTACATTAAAAAAGTCAAAATAAAATAAATAATGTTGGACAGCAGAGCTTGTGTTATTTATGGGTACTTACTAGATGACTGATATATATAAAACAATACATACATAGATAGATATTTTTTATTATACATATATAAAGCCTAGACATCCGGAACGAATATTTGCAGATCGTAAAAAAAATTGTTCCAAGTCAGGAATCGAACCCGCAACCTCTTGCGTCACAAGCGGATCTTCGCCCGCTGCGCCACATCGGTCGTCAAAAAAAATGATTTTAGATTATAAAAAATAGACAAATCATTTTCTGCACCGTACCATAATTTCATAATTATTTTTTACACCAATAAATACCTACAAACTTTTAGTATAGTGTGGTATAGTCAAGTCGCACGCGCTTCGAGAATTCGGAGAGATGCGCGCGGGGAAGGGGCGTGGCCTAATAGCATCGTCCGCTCGGGAATCCTCGCCTTAAACTTCTATATTGCACGTTTGTAGGGAGTCACCTAGAATACGCGTCTCAGATATGGAACCCGTGCTACCAGAAGTACATAGATCGTATTGAAAGTATTCAGAGGCGGTTCTTAAGATACCTGTGTTTTAGAGTAAAGATTCCTTACAAATCTTTTACCTATGATGAACTCTGCAAGAGGTTCCATTTCTTGCCACTCAAAAACAGGCGGAATATAGCTGATTATCTTTATATTCTTAAGATTATCAACAATGATGTTGACTGTCCAGAACTTCTTAGCAAATTAGACCTCAATGTACCGCGTAAGCAGCTTAGACACAATCCCCTACTACATGTCCAACATGTTGGAACTAATTATAGACAATATAAATTCATTTGTAGTGCGAGCGAGTAGAACTGTCAATGATTTCAGCAAGATGTTGAACATTGACCCTTTCAATACCAGCATTCACAGGGCAAGGCGATGCATGACTCTTAACTTCTTTTGCACATGATGTAGTTATACACTTAATTTTTATTATTTGCTTTTTTTTAAATTTTATTTGTTATAATTTTATTGCTTCATTAAGTAGGTACTACGCAATTGTCGACGTAAAATTTTTTAGTGATCACACTTAGGTTTATTATAATTCTATTAGTGAATGCCTATTATTAGCTTTCTGTGTCTATTTTAATTTCTATTGTAATTAGATAAGCTGATGGCAATCCGAATTAAATAAATAAATAAATATTTTGAGGTATCGAATAAGTGTGAAATTTTTTACCAAGAAGATCCAAACAATGAGATCTTCGAAATTCGACCTAACCTCTGTTCAGAGGGAGGAATAAAAAACTAGACCGCGAATTAATTAGATCACGTAAGTAACCAAACTTTTACTATTTACTCGCGTAAAGTGTGAAAAGTGTTCTCCTCGCGCACAGAGCTGTCGCTTCGCAAGTGTTCTCCTCGCGCACAGAGCTGTCGCTTCGCAAGTGTTCTCCTCGCGCACAGAGCTGTCGCTTCGCAAGTGTTCTCCTCGCGCACAGAGCTGTCGCTTCGCAAGTGTTCTCCTCGCGCACAGAGCTGTCGCTTCGCAAGTGTTCTCCTCGCGCACAGAGCTGTCGCTTCGCAAGTGTTCTCCTCGCGCACAGAGCTGTCGCTTCGCAAGTGTTCTCCTCGCGCACAGAGCTGTCGCTTCGCAAGTCTTCTCCTCGCGCACAGAGCTGTCGCTTCGCTTGTGATTTAGGTACATATTCTATAATCCTGAGTTCGGTCGGGATTCAACGACGCCCGTCACTTGAGACACGCTCTGAGCCCGCGGTGCATAATCTAGGTGCTATATTTACATGGACAACAAAACAGTATGGAGGTACCTAATATGGAGGCCCATGGTCCGCGCAGTGGCAGGAGCTTAGCTGGCCGTGGCCCCGCGACGACCACGTCAGACTGGCCGAGCTTAGCTGGCCGTGGCCCCGCGACGAACACGTCCGACTGGCCGAGCTTAGCTGGCCGTGGCCCCGCGACGAACACGTCCGACTGGCCGAGCTTAGCTGGCCGTGGCCCCGCGATGACCACGTCAGACTGGCCGAGCTTAGCTGGCCGTGGCCCCGCGATGACCACGTCAGACTGGCCGAGCTTAGCTGGCCGTGGCCCCGCGACGACCACGTCCGGCTGGCCGAGCTTAGCTGGCCGTGGCCCCGCGATGACCACGACCAGCTGACCGAGCTTAGCTGGCCGTGGCCCCGCGATGACCACGTCAGACTGGCCGAGCTTAGCTGGCCGTGGCCCCGCGACGACCACGTCCAGTTGGCCGAGCTTAGCTGGCCGTGGCCCCGCGACGAACACGTCCGACTGGCCGAGCTTAGCTGGCCGTGGCCCCGCGACGACCACGTCAGACTGGCCGAGCTTAGCTGGCCGTGGCCCCGTGACGACCACGTTCGGCTGGCCGAGCTTAGCTGGCCGTGGCCCCGCGACGACCACGTCCGAGTGGCCGAGCTTAGCTGGCCGTGGCCCCGCGACGACCACGTCCGACTGGCCGAGCTCAGCTGGTCGTGGCCCCGCGACGACCACGTTCGGCTGGCCGAGCTCAGCTGGTCGTGGCCCCGCGACGACCACGTTCGACTGGCCGAGCTCAGCTGGTCGTGGCCCCGCGACGACCACGTTCGGCTGGCCGAGCTTAGCTGGCCGTGGCCCCGCGACGACCACGTCCGACTGGCCGAGCTCAGCTGGTCGTGGCCCCGCGACGACCACGTCCGACTGGCCGAGCTCAGCTGGCCGTGGCCCCGCGACGACCACGTCCGACTGGCCGAGCTCAGATGGTCGTGGCCCAGCGACGACCACGTCCGACTGGCCGAGCTCAGCTGGTCGTGGCCCCGCGACGACCACGTTCGGCTGGCCGAGCTCAGCTGGTCGTGGCCCCGCGACGACCACGTCCGACTGGCCGAGCTCAGCTGGTCGTGGCCCCGCGACGACCACGTTCGGCTGGCCGAGCTTAGCTGGCCGTGGCCCCGCGACGACCACGTCCGACTGGCCGAGCTCAGCTGGCCGTGGCGTGGTACAATACGAGTACCGACACTACAACGGCACCGACCACTGTTTGCGACGCGACGTCGCGACGTGTTGCCTTGCCAGTGATTCAAGGCTAGAAGACTACATTATAAATATTACACACATGACATCTCATCTCACTATTATTATAAATGCGAAAGCTTGGGAAGATGGATGGGTGTTTCTTACGTCGTCACGCCAAAATAACTGAATAGGTTGAGCTGAAATTTAGTATCGGTGTAGCTTTAAGCCTGGAATCAAACATAGGCTTTTTATCCCATAAATCAGTTCCCATGGGATAGAAATGACCTGTGAACGTTTCCATGGAAACAACGCGTGCGAAGCCGCAAGCAGAAGCTAGTTTAAAATAAATACCTAATTGTTTCTAAGAATCGTTTAATTTTTTAATCAAGCACTACCTACTAAATTGTTGTCCACACCACCCAGAGGTTAGCAGGTAGAGAATGCTATCTAGCATTATGCTCGCCCAAGTACAACTTTTGTGCAATAAAGTATATTCTATTCTATTTAATCTTGCAACACACATTCAAATCACGTAGGTAATAGGAACGCAATAAATAATTAAACCTGTGAACCGGTTCATTGCACTAGGACGGAGCGCGCAAACTTTTTGCTTATGAAATCGTGTTAATCACATTGAGGCAAAAATATTTGTTTGGTTAAAAATACCGTTTGTCAGGTTTGAATACTTTGAATTGAGTTGCGTCTCGGGCCTACCTTGCCGGCTGCGGGCCGCGGAAGGAGCCGACCGCGACGCCCGTGTGTTTGCACAGCTGGCCTCGCCCGCTCTGCTTGTTTCACGAGTACAGTACAGTACTGTACAGTACCTACCTACAGTTAAGCACCATCAAACACAATACGTACCGACACCGACACGACACGGCATGCTCGGCTGAGATATTTAAATATGGCTCCTTATTGTATTTATGTATGATCATTTGCATAAGTTTAAACCACAAACAAAAACAAGTTTCCGTGATAGGTATTCAAAATATTGAAATTTTAGGTCGGTTATAATTTACCCGTTATGACGAAACGGAATGTAAGATGGGTTTCCCCTTGGTCTGGTTCTATCTCCCTCTCGCCTCGGTCGGACGCGGACGCGGACGGCGGCGGCGTGTGGACTGTGGGCCAACCAACCAACAGTCACAGGCCCTACCTGCTCTCTATAGAGTTACCTAAATAAACTCTGCTGTATTAACTAGGTATGAGTGAGATGAGATGAGTGCACAATGTGCACATACACACTGTAGCGGTCAACAAAGCAGCGGCTTTGCGTCGGTCGCGGCCGCGGAGCGTGATTGTCGCCGCGCACGCCGCGCCGGTCGCTTCTTCTAATACAATGTAGGTAATAGGTAGGTACTTTACACTCGATACAATACAATAAATAACTGTCGCCACCGACGACGTAACAGAGTTGGTAGGATTTTGTTTATTATTAGGTAACATTTTGCATGAAGCTGAATTGCCAAATGAAAAGAAATTGTAAATGGTGAAAAAGCGTGAAGTGTGGAAGTAACAAAGACAGCCAAGCGCGGTGGTAGGTGGCAATGCAGTGCAGTGCAATGCTTAGCTACTATACCTAAAACACAACATGAAATATATTTTGGTATTCGCAGCAAAAACAATAATTGATCAGCATATCAGGCACTTAGGGAGTTAGGGCTGCGCAAGTCGTCCGGTCCGACTCATCAGTGGGCGTGGCCTAAAAGTACTCCATCTCACCTGACATAATAGACAGTGTCGCGCGCTTGATCAAATGCACATAAATGTATTCGTAAAACGGCCGCGCAAAAAAATGGATATAGACTTGTAGCACAAGGGATAATATAGAAAAACTTGAGAGCATCTTTTCAAAATAATTATCTTTTTAAAATAATGTATTTCAACTTTTTAATAATTGAACTATGTCGGTACGGGCTTTATTTTAGAGTTTTCTTTCTACGTACCTACGTTATTTATGTTCGCCCAAAGTTGGGACTAAAATCGGTGTTGAAATACGAAAGTTTAGAAGCTTTTATTTTTTTTATTTATACTTTTTTACGGTTTCGGGTGTCTACAGACAGACATAGTTAATGACGAGATAAATTGATATTATCCTTAGTTTCGGATGGTCAACATCAAACAGCGTAGTAATTACCCTTTAACGTTTGTATGGAAAGATGAGCGACTCGTTTAGCCTTGATAGATAGGTTAGTTAGAGTTAACATTAGAATATGATACATTATCCATTATCTGTGAGATCTGGCGCACGCGCAGCGCATCAGCAGTGCCATGCAGCGGGCATGCAGCCAGCCTAGCGGGGACGCGATCACTGGTATCGACATGGATCAGTTGAGCTACCTGTAGATTGTGTGCAACAGTCTGCAGTTAGCTCAATTATTTCAACTGTAAATTCTAGTTCTAATTTATTTCTATTATTTGATACATAATTATTATGGCCTATTAAAATCGATAGAAAGAAGTTATTGCTGCTTGGGCCTGGAGACTATGATTTTTCCGATGGATCTCACACTACCTATAGCCATATCTCCACACAGAGTTACATGCATGTGAATGTGTTTACGTTGGTATTGTATGGGGAGTGTTGCGCAGGCGCAGGCGCAGGCGCAGGGAGATGCCGACGTCCGCCTCGCCGCTGCGCAGGGTGCCGACTGGCGAGGCAGTCGGCACCCTGCCTCAGCCGGTGCAGCTGCAGGCTAATGGTATTTGGAATTGAGAAATGATTCCTGTGCGCGGGCCCCGGCCGGGGGTGAAGGGGTAAACAGGGCCACGGACGGGTTCGATCTGTACTTACATCATAGGTACTGGTTCGTTACACAAACTATACACCTGTTTGTTCATTACATTAAAGGCAAAAACTTCAATAATACGGGGTGCCACGAAAAGGGTGTCGGTACTGAGCCGAAAGGAGATGATTTTGGACATCGAGGGGGTCAACGTTTGTTCGACGATTTTTTGAAATTTTTATTTAAAAATTTGAGACGTTTTATCTTCATATGTGTGTTCTTTTACGTATTCTTACATTAATATTATTGTTTTGAAATTTCAAAGGACTTACATAATTTTTTTGTAATAATTTCATGACAAAACACCGTTTTTGCTGAAAAAACAAGCAATAAAATTCTGGAATATTTTGTAATGTTAAAAAACGCAATAGTGCGTGAACACGAATAGGAAAAAAAACTTTATTTTTGGCAAAAAATAGAAAAAAAAATTCAAAAATGGTTATTAACAAGTTGACCCTCTCGGGGTCTAGAATCCCCCCTTTCGGCTTAGCACACTCTTTCCTCAATGACCAAGATGGTATTTTCTTTCGTGTAATATTTATGCCATTGTCCAAGTCCTACCGATGCATGACTCTTCAAGAATGATCTCGTAGGTGCCTGCTGCACTCGTGCTGTGTCTAGTTGTATCCATACATGCATGCTGACGCTGACTTGCAGAACTAACTATTGTCTTTTTTCTAAAGTCATTTGAACATAGCTAGTGTCGTAGACTCTATCACAGACATACAGTAAGTGACGAGTGCCTGCCTACATGCACACCGTACAGGGTGTCGCGGGCGCAGGCCCCGCGCCCTATACCTACTGCCCCCGGGGGCGTCCACTTGGAGGGAAACCATCTTGAATATTGTACATAGAAAAGTTTACTGAAAGAAGAGTTCATTTTGATTTTAAAAACAATTTAAACTGAATCCCATGGTGTGTGAGCCCTATCAAGTAAAGCTGCTACTATTATATAATATACCACTCACTGATTGACTGACTGACATAATTGTTCTCCTAGGTATGTTTTTTTTTTGCAGAAATGTTGAGGGGAGCTTCAGGGGATCTTTGAGAGTTCTCCCCCGGAACCACCGCCCTCCAGGGGGGCTACCAACCAGATTCATACTGACTTTCTATTTTAAAGGGGTTGTATAGAGGAGAACAAGTGATTTCGATTGCATAAAAAAATTCAAAATCCAAAATGGATGACATTTTGAAATCGCAAAACCCTCTCTTGGTTATCGATTTCTATTAAATCAAAGACGTAGTTTACGAAAAGGGGAACTATTTAATTTAAAATATACAATAAACACAGCCGCCGCGAGCTGCCTGCAGCTCCCGCACATATAAAAACTAGTCTTCAACAGATAAAAGGCTCAATCGTAGGGATAATTAAAATATATATAATAATAAATATAATCCTCCAAACCGCACTCATTAACATCATTTAGTCGTAGTTCAATACAATACAGCCTTTGTACCATAAACTCGGCTTGTATATCAGCCGGGAAGAGCTAGTCGAAGCCGCGATTAATTTAATTTAACAAATGCTCAAAATGCGTCCCATTCTGTAGTACCTATACAAATTCTCACTCCTTTACAATTCTCTCGCTCCCTGTTGATTGATTTATCTTTTCATGGTGACTTTATTTTATTTATCAAGTTATTATGTTATCATGCGCTTTGAATAGGGAAGTGATGAAGTGTTCCTCAAGTGGGCACTTATTAGTAATACTTTAAAATTATAAAATCATTTGTAAGAAGCACGGCAAAGTAAAAAGAAAGGCCAAGTATTAATTTTCCTAAAATAATTAATGTTAAATTTCATGGTCTTCCTTTAATTAAAGATGCTTTATCTGGAAATATATTATTCTTACGATTGAGCCTTTTCATCTGTATCTTAAAAATACGGGTGTTTTTTTTACAATTTGGCGGGTTGGATTCTCAGTTCAGACAGGGGACTATTCCAAAATCTTTGAATGCAGTTTAATTTGTTTTTAAATCAAAATAAGTCATCTTTAAATAAAATGTTCTATGTAGATAGATAGATAGTTTCCCTCCTTGTGGCACGGCCGTGGGTCGCCCCGCGCCCCGAGAGAGGTGTGACGTGTGCGCGCGTGTGTTGCAGAGCCGAACACGCCGGGTAAGTTCATCGTGTGGTTCCGCAACGAGACGACGCTGCTGGTGCTGTGGCAGCCGCCCTACCCGCCCGGCTTCTACACGCACTACAAGGTAACCAACACAGGGAGTAGGTACACTCACCTCCCCGCTTCGAACAGATCATAAACACCAATACGAAGTTATTGTACAAATGGAAACGTCGTTTCTTTCCAATACATTTGAAAGTTATTAAAATACAGAATCCACAACCAGGACTGGAATTAAATATTGAGGATCCGTAACGTTGCAGCAATTTCAATAGAACTAGTATCCGCGTTGTTCTTTATGACATTAGAATGTTATATATCTTTTTAGATTATCCAAATCGGATCATTACACACGAAGTTATGACTAAATTACTAGCGAAGTTCACCGAGGGCCCGCCGCGGGCGCGTGTGACGTCACTGGGTCGCTCGCCGCCCGTTACCGTAGGCAGATATCAGTTTTTAGTGATTTACTCCGAAACTATACGTTTGGGAAAAAAAATGTCTGAACCAAATAGACTCAGTTTTGAGAGACCCATCGAATAATAAAAATTAAAAAAAAGTCCATTCGATGGGTCTCCCAAAACTGAGTCTATTTGGTTCTGTATTTTTTTTTCCCAAACTTATAGTTTCGGAGTAAATCACTACCATCTGCCTACGGTCAAAGGGCGGTGAGCGACCCAGTGACGTCACACGCGCCCGCGGCGGTCACTCAGTAAACCTCGCTAGTAATTTGGTCATAACTTCGTAAATTTTTGTCGTAGAACAATAATTTTTGCACTGTGTGTTATGGATTACTTAGTTCTATAAATGTGCATTCTCAACTTAAATTTGTTTCTTGTCAAATATTGCGGATTGTAGTGAGAGTATGTATGTATATAGGTGTGTGTGTGTGTGTGGGCAGGTGTCGATCCTGCCGGGCGACGCGCGCGACAGCGAGCTGTACGTGGAGAAGGAGGGCGAGCCGCCCGGGCCGGCGCAGGCCGCGTTCAAGGGGCTGGTGCCGGGGCGCGCGTACAACATCTCCGTGCAGACCGTCTCCGAGCCCGAGATCAGCCCGCCCACCACGGCGCAGTACCGCACCGTGCCGCTGCGGCCGCGCAACGTGACCGCGCCGCACCACCTGCTCACCGAGACCTCCTTCCGCGTGCTCTGGCTGCCGCCGCAGGACGAGAGCGAGTTCGAGAAGTACCAGGTCTCCGTGACCGGCGAGGCGCGCCGCCTGGCGCCGCTCGTGCGCGCGCGCGCAGACCCGCCGCAGGCCGGCTTCGACGCGCTGGAGCCCGGCGCGCACTACACCGTCACCGTCAAGACCATGTCCGGGAAGGTACCTCTCGCGACCGGGGCGACACCCTCGTCCTCCCACAGAGTACTGTCTGACGCGGGTCCATGTTGCATCGCAGGTGACGTCGTGGCCGGCGGCGACGGAGCTCACGCTGAAGCCGTTGCCGGTGCAGGGGCTGTCGGTGGCGCGCGTCGCGGGCGGAGGGGAGGGGGACGCGGTGCGCGTGCGCTGGCAGCCGCCGGCGGGCGGCGCGCACGACGACTACCGGCTGGAGTACCACGAGCCGGGCGGCGACGCCTCCTCGCTGCCCGCGCCCGCGCCCGACCTCACGCTGGACGCGCTGCTGCCCGGACGGAACTACACGGTACCTACCGCCTCCTCGGCCCACCCCCCCCTCCCCGCCTGCGCCCGCCTGACCGCGCCTTGTCTCCACAGATCAGCGTGTTCGCGGTCTCCCGCGGCGTGTCGTCCAACGCGAGCGTGGTGTGGGCGGGCACGCGCCCGCTGGCGCCCGTCGTGGTCAGCGCCGAGCCCTCGGCGCGCGCGCTGCGCCTCGCCTGGCGCTCCGACGTCAACTCGCGCCAGCACCTCTACACGCTGCGCTACCGCCGGAACGACACGCAGGGCGACTACACCACGGTACTCGCCGACAGCTCGCCCCCCGCACCCCCCGCACCCCGCCCCCTCTGACCCCGCTTGTGTGCGCAGGTGACGACGCGCGAGACGTCGGCGGTGCTGGAGGGCCTGTTCCCGGGCGCCGTGTACGAGCTGCAGCTGGCCGCCGTCAGCCACCAGCTGACCAGCGAGCCGCACACGCTGTACCGCGCGGTGCGGCCGCTGCCGGCGCTCTCGCTGGCGGTGGCGCGCGCCAGCTCCGACAGCGCGGCCGTCAGCTGGGCGGGCCCGGCGCGCGCGCACTCCGCGCTCTCGCACTACCAGCTGCGCTACCGCGTGGAGGGCCCCGCCGCCACCGCCGCCGCCTGGCGCGCGCTGCCGCTGCTGCCGCCCACCGCCACGCACGCTGAGGTACGCAAGCGCCACTCTACTCCCGCCGGCGAGTACTCCCCTTCATTCCTAACACTTGTGCGTGATACGTATGTCTGCAGATCGTGAACATGACGCACGGCGAGCGGTACAGCATATCCCTGGAGACGCTGAGCGAGGGCGGCGCCGGCGCGGGCGAGGGCGGGCGCGTGGCGTCGGGCGAGCCGCTGTGGGCGGCGCACACCGTGCGTGAGTACCGGGCGGGGCGCGGCGCGGCGCGGCGCGGCGCGGTGTCGACGGGTGTGTAGTGACGTGCGCGTGTTGCAGGGCCCAACCCCGTGTCCAACGTGGCGGCGCTGGTGGACACGCGCAACCTGACGCTGGAGTGGCCGCGCGGCGGCGGGCGCGTGGAGGAGTACTCGCTGCGCGTGTGGCCCGCGGACGCGCAGGGCGAGGAGCGCGCGCTGCGCGTGCCGGCTGGCGCGCGCAGCACGCAGCGCGTGCCGCTGGACGCGCTCGACCCCGGCCGCGGGTACGTGGTCTCCATCGCCGCGCACTCGTACAACCTCACCTCGGACGTGTTCACCATCACCACCCGCACGCGTGAGTACTCCCCGCCTCCCGACGGCTCACCACCCCCGCGCGACCCCCTCACCACGCCTCCGCTTGTGCCGCAGGTCCGCTGATCCTGTCCGAGATGACGATCGTGCACGAGCGCGACCAGGCCGACTCCAACGACTCGCTGCCCTCCATACAGGTGACACCCGCTAGCGCCGGCACTTTACTTCCTAGTTTTCTAGCACAGCTTGCAACTATTATAGTTATAGGTACTTGAACATCGAGCACATACCCAATAGAGAGGTAATATGGTCTTTCGAATTCCGAAACTGATCAGTGATTTGTCACTTATAAATGTGGGCAGAATAACATTTTCTCTCTATTGGTTATGTGCTCGATTTATTTGAATAAGTTTTGTGAACCTAAAAATACAAAAAAAGCACATTACAAATAAAAATTACCTAGTTCTAACAGCAGCGAGTGAACGCAGCGCACCAACATTTCTAACCGTCTCAGCATCATGTTGCTCCACAAAAGGTCCCGTCTCAGCATCATGTTGCTCCACAAAAGGTCCCGTCTCAGCATCATGTTGGTCCACAAAAGTTCCTGTCTCAGCATCATGTTGTATCAGAAGTGAAAACTGTTAAGCTTTAGTTATACCACCAATGGTGTCGATTCTGTTGTTTTAGAATTAGATAAAATTAGCTAAAATTAGGATTTAGGAATGTCAAATAGACGAAAGCTATTCTATGTTTCAAACATTAGACTGTCAGGTTTAAAATTAGGTTGACAGATCTAAAACAACTCAACTTATTTAAAATAGTTAAAATCCTATGCAACGAGCATTGCATTTTAGCTATGATTAGAAACGTCGACCTAATTTTAGCAGGCATCTAATTTGGTCGTGATTAAAATTAATACTAGTGAAAAACGGGCAAATTCTTTTGAAAAGAGTGAAATATGGATTTTTAGGATGTGTACAGAGAACACCATAATTTTAAGTCAACCTAACTTAGAAAATTTAAATTAGGAATCCTAAAACAACAGAATCGACATCTGTGTCTTTATCTGTTTTGTCTGTCATCAATGTCTCTACTCATTTAAGATTTACAAGCTGTTTGTTTTTCCATCGAAAACAAAATATAAAATAAAATAAAAATAAATATTTAGGCAGCTGTTTTCTGCATCATTTGAAGTACAAAACTGTTCGATGTGGAACATGAGTGTTTTCCGACCCAATAATAGTATGCGTGCGTGTGCAGGTGACGTACACGCCGACGCCGGCGGGCGCGACCACGTTCGACGCGTACCGGTTCCGGCTGGAGGGCGGCGCGGCGGGCGCGGCGGGCGGGGCGGCGGCGCGCGAGGCGCGGCGCGCCGCCGGCAACGAGACGCGGCGCGTGCGCTTCCTGGCGCTGACGCCGGGCGCGCTGTACAACGTGACCATGTGGACGGTCTCCGGGAACGTGAGCTCGCACCCGGTGCAGCGGCAGGTGCGGCTGTACCCGTGCGCCGTGCCCTGGCTGAACGCGACGCAGGTGGAGGCGCGGCGCGTGGCGCTGGCCTGGGGCGCGCCCTGCGGCGTGTACACGGACTACGAGGTGCAGTACCTGGAGGCGGCGGACCGGCTGCGCACGCTGCCCGCGCCCGCGGAGCACGTGCTGCTGGAGGGCCTGCGCCCGCACACGCTGTACACGTTCACGGTGGTGGTGCGCGCGGGCGCGGCCGACGCGCTGCCGACGCTGTCGCGCGCGGTCTCGGTGGCGGTGGGCACGGCGCAGGCGCCCCCGCCCGCGCCGAGAGGCTTCGCCCCGCAGGACGCGGCGCCCTCGCGGCTCGCCTTCGCCTGGGAGCTGGCGCCGCAGGACGCTAACGGCGACCTCACCCGCTTCCAGCTGCAGTACTGGTCGCAGGACGCGCCCGACAACCGCACCACGCTCTACTTCCCGCCCCACGGTCAGTGCCCGCACTCAACTCCACTCCACACTATTACCAACCTGGGGGTAGGTGGAAGTGGAACCAACTGCAACACCCTATACAAATACAATATCATTTATTTGCCATTTAACTTATGTAGGTACACATTACTCAGCCTGGCGCCTTTTTTAACCCTCAAAAACCTCTCGGCTATTTTTAAGAATTTTATTCCGATTATTTTTATTTTTTTTTCTGAAATTTAAAGTATTTAGTACTGTAACCATATTTTTACAAAGCTTACCTAGATCTCACGTAAATATTTATTTATATAGGTGGAAAACAAACGGCTTTTAAAAACTTAAATGAGTAGAAACAGTGCAGAAGCTCTGTGCTATGCGATGCGGGTGACACTGCCCTACTATTTTGCGGGAAGACGTGGACAGAAACTTTTTCCTCTGCGGAAGTCGGCTTGGATAAAGGTGGTTATTTCTGCAAAAATATAATTCAACCAGACAACGCAATCCAAACAAAATCTTGGTTCCCTCAGTCTCGACGACGTCTGCCCCGCGCGGCGGGCAGCGTGCAGATCATGTTAAATGTTTTGTCTATACTAGGGTTGTGAAACACTGTTGCACAGACCTTAAATCTTTATTTCTGTCGCCCATTATTTAAAATCCGCTTCTCAAATCTGGTTACACACTCTTTTATACTATCTAACCGAAAGTCTATTGTTAAAACTCTCCTAAAGCGTGTCTTTTTTTTCCTATAATTTGTAGTGTGTTTTAGATTCTAATATATTTTTAAATTTTTAGTTTGTTTAGTTACATTCTGATTAATTTCAAATCTTTATTATCATTATTTGTTTTAGGGTTCCGTACCTCAAAAGGAAAAAAGGAACCCTTATAGGATCACTGTGTTGTCCGTCTGTCTGTCTGTCCGTCTGTCAACCCTCTTTTCTCAGGAACGCGTGGACGTATCGAGTTGAAATTAACATCAAATACTCAAGTCTGTAACCTCTTGAAGCCGAATTTTCAGAAATTTTTAAATTTCCAAGGGAATCACATGCACCCAAAACCTATAGGGTACTTCCCGTAGACCAAGAATCATGAAATTTGGTGAGCAGCAAGGTCTTATAGCACAAATAAAGGAAAAAATTTGAAAACAGTAAATTTGTAGTTTAATCACAAAAAAAAATACTTTTGATTCTCTCCCTCGACCAAAATATACAGGGTACCTACTTCATGTTGACCTAGTATTTGGCAAAAAACAAGGTCTTGGCTGGGCCTGTATCGTGGGAACCAATATGATTACCAGGTTAGGAGAAAAAAGCCTCAATTGACTGTCAAACCTATGCTGAGTTATACTAAATAAAATTTTGAGAAAAGAAAACAAAAATAAAACGTCAAGTGCGAGTCGACTCGCGCACTAAGGGTTCCGTTTAATTGTAAGACCTTGTTTCTTGCCAAATATTATGATTCTAGGTCAACATGAAGTAGGTACCCTGTATATTGTGGTCGAGGGAGAGAATCAAAACTTATTTTTTCAGTTAATAAACTACAAATTTACGGTTTTCAGATTTTTATCGTTACTTGTGCTATATGACCTTGCTTCTTACTAAATTTTATGATTCTAGGTAAACGTAGGTTTTTTTTGTGAATAAACTACTAATTTACTGTTTTCGGATTTTTTCCTTTATTTGTGCTATAAGGCCTTGCCTTTTACCAAATTTCATAATTCTAGGTCTACGGGAAGTACCCTAAAGGTTTTGGTCCATGGCGAGCATTAATAGTAATTTTTTTAGTGAATGAATTACAAATTTCTGTTTTTCGGATTTTTCCCTTTACTTGTGCTATAAGACCTTCATCATCATCATCATCATCATCAGCCTATATTAGTCCACTGCTGGACATAGGCCTCCCCTAATGAGCGCCATAGCGCCCTGTCTTCAGCTTGCCGCATCCAGCATCTGCCTGCAGTCTTTCGCAGATCGTCAATCCACCTGGCCGGAGGGCGTCCTACACTACGTTTGCCGAGTCGTGATCTCCACTCAAGAACACGTTTACCCCAGCGGTTGTCGGTTCTTCGCGAGATATGGCCGGCCCACTGCCACTTTAGCTTGCTAATTCTTTGCTGAGCTATGTCGATAACTTTCGTTCTCTGTCGGATGTATTCGTTACGAATTCTATCCTTCAAAGAGACTCCGAGCATAGCTCTTTCCATAGCTCGCTGAGCGACTTTGAACTGGTGGACCAGCCCTACCGTGAGTGTCCACGTCTCAGCTCCGTAGGTCATAACGGGTAGGACGCACTGATTGAAAACTTTCGATTCAAGCATTGCGGTATGGATGACGAGAAGACTCGACGTAGTTTCCCAAACGCTGCCCGTCCTAGCTGGATCCTCCTCTTGGCCTCCTTCTCAAAATTATTTTTACCTAACTGTAGAATTTGCCCAAGGTAAGTATACTCAATTTCGAGACAATCTCGAAATAAGACCTTACTGCTCAACAACTTTCATGATTCTAGGTCTACGGGAAGTACCCTATAGGTTTTGTGTGCATGTGATTCCCTTGGAAATTTCCAAATTTTCGGACATAAACGGCTGTAACTTTTGAGTGCGTTGACTTAGAAGTTTAATTTACATCACGGCTTCAAGAGGTTACGGACTTGAGTATTTGATGTCAATTTCAACTCGATGCCTCCACGCGTTCCTGAAAAAAGAGGGTTGACAGACGGACAGACAGACAGACAACAAAGTGATCCTATAAGGGTTCTTCTTTTCCTTTTGAGATACGGAACCCTAAAAATGAATCCCTATTTCCCTTGGTCACGGCATCACGCGTGAACGGCTGGACCAATTTCGCTAATTCTTTTTTTTTGTGTTTTTTATTGTCAGGAGAAGGTTCTTATGAAAGAAAAAAATAATAAAGTTGGAAACATTAATTCCCACGGGGGCGAAGCCGCGGGGCGCAGCTAGTTAATTATAATTCTGTAATCCTAATTCTGTTTAAGTAGCAATAAACATATTTTTCATTTCTTTTCAGTAGTGGTTTAAGCTTAAGAGTTTTCACAGAACGAAATAATATATGTTATGCTTGCTAAGTAATTAAATGAGTGAGTACACCGGGTTTGAAGTGGGTTGTCTGTTCGTTAACAAATACCAGGAAGGAAGGAAAATATTGGTCTGAAGAGTCATAATTATACATCCCTTATATTATAAAAAATCTAACAATATTAAACTACCATGATGATAAATAAGAATAAGATCTAAATATATAGCTGTTTATGTAATGATTATGTTATAAATTACCTTCCGCTGAGAATTAAAAAAATACTGTGTGTTGGTACTCGTAGTTGGTAGTTGGATATTGATTTGATGAGTCGTAGTAAGGGAAGGGAAGGGAAGGGCTAGCTAGGCTCTAGGCTTGCCAGATGTGATGTTGATGTCTTGACGTGTGGGTGTGGGTGTGTTGCAGCGCGCAGCGGCGCCGTGGCGGGGCTGGCGCCGGGCGTCGCGTACGAGTTCGTGCTGCGCGGCGAGACGGCGGGCGGCGTGGGCGCGCCGGCGCACTGGACGCAGCTCATGTCCATCGGCGCGCCGCCGCGGCCGCCCGCCGGCGCGCTGCCCCAGCCCGCCGCCGCCTCCTCCACCACGGTGGCGGTCCGCTTCCGCGCAGACTACTTCTCGCCCGCCAACGGGAACCTCACCGCCTACACGCTGGTCGTCAGCGAGGACCCGGACCCCGCCGACACCGGCTCCCCCTCCGCCGCAGCCGCGCACCTGCCCTCCTGGCGCGACGTGCAGCGCCTGCCCGTGTGGCCGCCCTACCAGGTGAGTGCGGCCCGGCGCGGCGCAGTGCGCAGTGCGCGACACGTACTGACGCGGTGGTCGGTCCTCAGGTGACGGAGCCCTACTACCCGTTCCGCGGGCGCGCCGAGGAGCTGTTCGTGATCGGGGCGGAGCGCTGCGAGGCGGGGCGCGGCGAGCGGAGCGCCTACTGCAACGGCCCGCTGAAGCCCAACACCAAGTACTACGTGAAGCTGCGCGCCTTCACCGCGCCCGACAAGTTCACCGACACGCACTACACCGCCGTGCACACCGGTCAGTACACGCACTACACCGCCGTGCACACCGGTCAGTACACGCACTCCACCGCCGTGCACACCGGTCAGTACACGCACTACACCGCCGTGCACACCGGTCAGTACACGCACTACACCGCCGTGCACACCGGTCAGTACACGCACTACACCGCCGTGCACACCGGTCAGTACACGCACTACACCGCCGTGCACACCGGTCAGTACACGCACTCCACCGCCGTGCACACCGGTCAGTACACGCACTACACCGCCGTGCACACCGGTCAGTACACGCACTACACCGCCGTGCACACCGGTCAGTACACGCACTACACCGCCGTGCACACCGGTCAGTACACGCACTCCACCGCCGTGCACACCGGTCAGTACACGCACTACACCGCCGTGCACACCGGTCAGTACACGCACTACACCGCCGTGCACACCGGTCAGTACACGCACTCCACCGCCGTGCACACCGGTCAGTACACGCACTACACCGCCGTGCACACCGGTCAGTACACGCACTACACCGCCGTGCACACCGGTCAGTACACGCACTACACCGCCGTGCACACCGGTCAGTACAGTACCTGTCCTATACTATACCTACCGAAACATAAATATTACCATCTAATGCGAATTAAACGATCACTCACTCGACACACTTCAGTTGATTATTTGTAATCAAATCAATGCAGACGGACTCGATCATATGAATTGATAAGGCATTATCGAATCGCGATAGTAGGTAGGTCCTTGCCGGTCGTTAGTGAGGTGTGCGGCGATGTGTGTTGCAGAGGTGGACAACACGGGATGGATCGTGGGCGGCAGCGTGGCGCTGGCGGCGCTGCTGGCGGCGGCGCTGGGCGGCGCGGTGCTGCGGCGGCGGCGCTGTGCGGCGGCGGCGGCGCCGCCCGCGCCGCCGCCTCCGCGCTCCTCGCGGCCCGTGCGCGTCGCAGACTTCATCGAGCACTACCGCCTGATGGCCGCCGACTCGGACTTCCGCTTCAGCGAGGAGTTCGAGGAGCTGAAGCACGTGGGCCGCGAGCAGCCCACCACGGCGGCCGACCTGCCCGTGAACCGGCCCAAGAACCGGTTCACCAACATCCTGCCGTACGACCACTCGCGCTACAAGCTGCGCCCCGTGGACGACGAGGAGGGGTCCGACTACATCAACGCGAGCTACGTGCCGGGGTCGGCCTCGCCGCGCGAGTTCATCGTCACGCAGGGCCCGCTGCACAGCACGCGCGACGACTTCTGGCGCATGTGCTGGGAGAGCGGCGCGCGCGGCATCGTGATGCTGACGCGCTGCGTGGAGAAGGGCCGCGAGAAGTGCGACCGCTACTGGCCGTACGACACGCGGCCCGCCTACTACGGAGACATCGCCGTGACCGCGCTCAACGAGAGCCGCTACCCCGACTGGACCATCGCGGAGCTGATGCTCTCGCGCGGCAGCGAGCAGCGCGTGCTCACGCACTTCCACTTCACCACCTGGCCCGACTTCGGCGTGCCCGAGCCGCCCGAGACGCTGGCGCGCTTCGTGCGCGCCTTCCGCGACCGCTGCCCGCCCGACGCCCGGCCCGTCGTCGTGCACTGCAGCGCCGGCGTGGGCCGCTCCGGCACCTTCGTCACGCTGGACACGGCGCTGCAGCAGCTCGCGCAAGGCGCCGACCACCTCGACGTCTTCGGCACCGTCTACGCCATGCGCCGCGAGCGCGTCTGGTGCGTGCAGACGGAGCAGCAGTACATCTGCATCCACCAGTGCCTCGTCGCCGTGCTGGAGGGGCAGGACCTGCAGCCGCCGCCGCACCACAACCACCACAACAACCCCGCCTTCGAAGGTCAGTGCACACCCCCTCCCGCACCCGCTCCCGCATCCGCACACCGCCTCACCTGACCTCACCTTGTCGGACCAGGCCCTGGCTGAGCGTCGCGCCCCCGCACCCCACCGCGACCCGCGACCCGCGACCCGCGACCCGCACATATACGTAACGTGTTCGAATGGTGTGTGAGGGTGTGTGTGTTTGTGCGCGCGCGCGTGCGTGCCCCCCCCCCCCCCCCCCCCCGCACTCTCCTCCGCTGAGTGGTGTGCTTGCCCGCACTGTAACGCCACAGATAACACTATGAGCGTCCATTAATGATTGTTACATACTTACATAAGTAATAAGAGTACATACTTACATTTTCTAGTAAAAATATTGCTTTAAAATAGCCGACGCGCGGCCTCACAGCCACCGTGGTCGAGCGCTTGTCAAACTTTATTTGAAGAATCATATCCATCATCCATCGTCACATGCAATGCAGGTGCTCCGACCGTCGGCGGCGCCCGGCCCCCGCCCGCGCCCGCGCGCCGCCCCGACTCTGCAACGAAGGCCTCGTTCCAACTAATACTATCATCTGCTTTACCGACAGTTTAACATTAGTTGTGACAGCGAGTAGCATTGCTAATATAACTAACGACATACCTATATATAGAGGATTCAGGTGAGTGTGTGCCTGACCGGTGCCTGACTGTGTTGCAGACGATGAAGGCATCGCGGAGTCCGGCATGTGAGCGGCGCGACGCGACGCGGTGCGGCGCGACGCGACGCGGTGCGGCGCGACGCGGTGCGGCGCGACGCGGCGCCGAACCAACGTCGATTCGATCATCATTACGATGACAGGAAATTTTTATATTTTTTTACATAGGTATAGCTAAATATTTTTTGATAAAAATGATTTTAAAAGTGACACTGACGTGTAGCGCAGTGACCCGTGGCAGGTGCTGCGAGCCTGCGGTCGAATCTCAGACGCGACGTGCGCGCGGCGGAGGCGCGGGGCCGCGGCCCGGCGGCGTGCAGGCGCCTAGGGCGCGCTCCTCTCTCGGTATCCTTGTAAATAAAGAGTCGGCGAGTGCATTCATTAGGTTAAGAATTAAATGCGTGCCTTCTAAGACTACGACTTAGGTTTCCTGTCCGTACTTAAAATAAATAGCGCTAAAATTATACTTTTTAATAATAATGGAGACTTTTAAACATAATGTTTAGCGACACACATGTACTTAATGTTATTATAGATGGCGGTACCGAGGCGCGAGGCACAACAACATATCTATTTATAATCGACTTGTACGAACAATTACTTTATATTAACTTATTATTTCTTGTGGAGGTTTGAATGTTCAGCTCCGATAGTGCCGCATGGCGGTCTCGGACGTGCCGACGCGCGCGCCTCGGAGGCCCCGGTCCCGTGGTCGGCGCGCGCGCCTCGGAGGCCCGGGTCCCGCGGTCGGCGCGCGCGCCTCGGAGGCCCCGGTCCCGCGGTCGGCGCGCGACTGCGGGCCAACCACGAATCAAACATTATCGAAAGCTATGTACGTTATAGAAGTAAATGGGTTTTACAAAATCGAATTAAAAACGTAAGTAGGTACTTTTTGTCTCAAAAACGTTCTAAACGGTTATGCATTATGAATGCGAAAGGTAACATAGCTACTAGGTACTAACAAATAGGTAGGGACTCTAGGGATGCCTAGCTTTTACTGACAATAAATTAATATTAAACTGTTACAAAATGTGGTTTGTTTTATTTATAAAGTAAGCGCTGGCGCTGGCTGCACGGCTCCTGGTCCCCGTTCAAGAAGATTGAGATTAGGTCAAGGGTAAGTTTAAACAAAAGATTCCTTACGAAGGACGAAAATGTAACAATTGAAGTAGGTACTTATAGACTACTACTTATTAGAAAAAGAGTTCGAATATCGTGAATTTTAAAATTTTCGATAGGTAGGGTACACTGGGGTCAATTGAAACATTTTTGAGAAAATTGGTTTATTAACTAATTAGGTTTTAATTATAGCCAGAGTATCTGGCTATACAGGGTGTTTGGTGGATGGTCCGATAAAAAAAAATTACAGCTGGGGTCATTTGCAACATTTTTTCCATATAAACTTTTTAGTAAATTCCCAAAACCATGCCTTTTTGACTTAATAACTTTTGATTTGTGTTGTTTCTTTAGTCTAAATTTCATTATCTTCAATCTGTAATGTATTCCTGGTCTAAAAGTAATGATACAAACCGCAAAGAACAACAAACAAAAAACTTATGGGCTTAAAAGAAGAAGACTTAGAATGATCTTCGATCACTGGGACTTATTGATGCAGAGTTATTAGGTACTCCATTCAAAAGGTTTACCATAAAAATGTGATTATAATATCTCATTCCACCGGTAAGTACTAATATTCCGTTTGTAATTTTGCCTAAAACAGTCATCAAAACTCATAAATAAATTTAAAAATTTCGTCCACCATTTTCGTGAAAATGTTGCTATGCACTGGGAAAAAAGTACCCAGGTTTTGTTACTTAGTACTTAGGTATATAAAAATAGTAGAGGAGAGGGTGGAATTCCCTCAAGTTAGGACTTAGGAATCAAACTACGCGGAATATCACAGTTTTAGAATTTTCAGTCACTCGACGATATTCTGAGTAGATTCAAGATGTAAACTCAAATTACTATTTTGCAAAGAAAATTACATCAATGAATGGAAACAATTAGAACTAGTATTTACAATTGAGCTAACTGCAGCCTGTAGCAAACAATCTAAAGGCAGCTCAACTTATCGATATCAATACCAGTCGTCGCGTCCCCGTTACGCTGGTTGCATGCTGTAATTTGTCTAAGTTGGGCATTATTATTTGTGAAAAAAATGCTAGTAGTAGGTGGAGTGATTTTAAAAGGAAAACTACAAAGCTTTAGTATGCTTTACTAGTTGAGTACCTAATAGTCATCCTAATCAACTTAAAAAATGTACTTTGGTAGGTATGTGTAAAACAGGTAAATAAGTTGGTTTAGATAGGCCATGAACCGTGCAACTACTTACACTGCACGTGGCCGAACACGCACTTGACCGTCTATTTTAAATTATTGTTCCGAAAATTATCGGAGGCGATCTTATTTTGTAGACTTGGAGTAAAACCTTTTTGTCGTTTGACCTAGATAGAATGATAGTAACCATAGGTACCGGCTGATATTTCGTAAAATTAAAAAAAAAACAAGACGTTGGAAATGGATTTTCATAAAAATTTTTTAGATTTTTTCTATTTGACAATAAACTATTGACACCTTCAGTAAATTGAAATAATGTAATATCAAAAATAAAAAGGTAGGTGATAAAAACAATGAAGTATTTTCTAACTTGCTTCAGTTACCCAATTTTTTAGGGAAAATGCTATTCACTTGCAACATTCAATCATACGAATGTGTGAGTGAGGGCACTGTATTTACGAGCTGTCAAACACACATGGATCGGTTTTTGGTTACACAAATTGTCTTAATTAACTATTCAAAGTGAAAAGTTTTAGACCATCGTCGATTCATTTTCGAAATATGCACAGGCTTAGGTACTATCTACGAGACGGCACTGCCGTAAGTGTAGTGCAGGCCTTATTGAACTTTTGTACTCATCATGGCATTCCGATCACTATGGTTACAGATAACGGTACCGAATTCACAAATCAACTCGTTGCGGAATTTGTTAGGATGCATAAAATCCAGCATCACAGAGTTGCTCCCCATACGCCCAACGAAAATGGGATTGTTGAAAGATTTCACTCTACGATATTAGAACATCTTCGTATCTTAAAATTAGGACAAAAATCCGAATCTGTAATTAATTTAATGCCCTACGCCCTTTTGGCTTATAATAGTAGTATTCATAGTTTTACTAAGTGCAAACCGATAGAAGTAGTTACAGGACATTACGACCCTCGAGACCCTTTCGACGTAGACCTTACGGCGCATTTATTACAACAGTATCTACATGACTAGCCACAAGGACAAGATGACTAAAGCCTATAACGCGATTCATGACATGTGTACGACGACACGTAAAGATCTTACTGACCAACGAAATAAGGAACGGGAACCGGAGGCTGAATACTCTCCCGAACAACAGATTTTCGTGAAAAATCCGTCTGCTTCCCGACAGAAATTAGCTCCCCGTTTTACTCATGATGTCGTAATGGCAGACCTCCCTATTCATATTTATACTAAGAAAAAGCGAGGTCCCATTGCCAAGTCTAGGCTTAAGCGTCTCCCTAAAAGCGCTCGCTTGTTACAGGACTCTCCTAATATTCCTCCTGCTGCTGGCCCCAGCTCAGATACAGGAGATAAAACTTGAAAGCCTCGATGATGGACCTGGTATTTTACCCTTTAAACTTGGCCCCGCTAAAATTATTACTCATTACCATTCCTTTCTACAATACGTGGACCTTATTGAATTGCGAAACAAGATTATTTCAGTCGAAAATCAAATTGATAATTTCAGCCCTCAGCTGCACAATAAAACTAACTTTTTATTCGAGCCTCATTTAATCTATTTGAAAAGTAAATTAACGAATGTGCTAGATCAGTTGCAGACCTTCGAGATAAACCGTGTTAAGCGAGGACTCGTAGATGGTCTCGGATCCTTAGTAAAAAGTATTACAGGCAACCTTGATTATACAGATGCGTTGCACTATAATCAGGCTATAACCCGGTTGGAAAATAATGAAAATAAATTAGCAATTGAATTAAATAATCACGTTAGCTTATCTAAAAATTGGACTTCTCAGTATTCTAAAATTTTGGACAGTATTGTAGATAGTCAGAATAAGATCCGTATCTTGATGAGTAAAATAGAGCAGGCCGAGGCTTCCCAGGACTATGATTTAGTGAAATATGCACATTTCGCTCAAGTACTTATGGTACTCACAGCTAACGTAGATGCGATTTCCCTAGAATTAGTTAACCTCCAGAATGTCCTAGCCTTTATTAGAGCTTCTACTACGCATCATTCGGTCCTTAATTTGTATACAATTCGCGAAATTATTCGTAAATTGAATATACTATATAGCAGTTCGCAGGTGTTAGATTTAGATTTTAGAGAATACTTCGATATAATTAATTAGGTTAGGTTCTTACTATGTAGGTAATCAGATAGTTATAGTATACTAGTAGTCCTACGAACAGTAGACGTCGCAAACACTAACTTTTTTCAACAATTAATATATTTATTAATGCACTAAAGTAATAATTTAAAACGGGATATTTTGGTAGGTAGGTTCGGTAGGTATATTTTGAAAATAGTCGAAATGGTTACCCTTTCAACCATGTTTTTCGGCGGTGACTCCTTGCAAATCGCCATGCCAGTATGAAAGCATCTTATGTATCACGGAGCAAAAGTGCTTACTTATCAGAATAAGCACCAGCATAGGTAGGCACCAGCCTTCCTATAATGGTGCTAATCTTGTCATAAGTATTATAGGTAAGTACCTAATTTCTATGTAATTATCGGTGCCTCTTACTTTTTGACGCGTTGTAAGAAAAATCCTATGGGTAGGTAGGTAGTGTATCTACACTTTACCTACTTAAGTAGATACCCAGGTAGGTATATCCAAAAATCAGAAAAAGCCTTATAAGTAGGTAGGTACCTAAATATTGGTTTACGCTAGTGTGGTGTGCATTGAATTTTTGAACGAAATGTTGCACAAACACATCAACCATTATACCAATTGTCCATACAAAGTACCTAAGTTACGTTCCTCAGCAAAGCTCGAAATTCTGTACCTAGGTATCAATAGATGCCGTTGATCCATCAGCGCAAAGTTGTTGTTATTATTTAACCGACGACGACGGTGTATGCGGCCGCGCTATTTCATATAACTCTTGAAGTGTTACAAAGATGTTCTAATAGGTGGCGCTGTACTGTAAATGCTCTCTTGCATATTACTGCATTTTGCGGAGCTATTCTGCTCGTCATGCCGAAAATCCTCATCCGATCTTTACCAAATTTTTATAAGAACTGTTTAAAGTTATTACCTTTCAATTAAAAATACAATCATCAAAATCAGATCTCTTATAGCGGAGACAATCCAAATCCGCCTTTTTGCCTTATTGTGGAAGAAGTACGCCTTTAATCAAAAAATCCCGACGACAATAAAATTCTATAAAATCATAGAATTTGTACACAAAGTTTCGTACCGATCGGTTGTAATATACGACCTGTAGAGGAGTACGGACATACTGACAAAAACGCTATTTTGGCCAGACCTGAAACGAAGACTTTCGTTCAATTCTTTCACGACGTCAATAAATTTCCCGTCGTGCTCCCATCCACTTACGACATGTATAAGCTATCCATTGTTCCTAATCAAAATCATGAAATCCTTACTCCTCCTTTCCCGTACCTAGCCATCCATGAGAAAGATTTCAACTACATAGAGGCAGAATGCCCGAAGACAGGTAAATGGTACCTCTGCGAGGAGAAAAGGAATCTGCAAAGCCGATCTTCAGATGACTGCATCCAGCATCTCATCTCTACCCAGCAGCGAAGCCGAAACTGCACACTCACTACCATCACCTTAGAAATACCAGCGTATGAAGAACTCGACGAGAAACATTACAGCATCAGCTTCCCGGTTTCTACGAAAGTATATCTATCCTGTGGACAGGACCTCTACAAGACACTTGAAGGAAGTTATCTCGCTGTAATACCTCAAAATTGCTTCATGAAAACCGCCGAATTTACGATCTCCAACACTAAGGATCGTTTGAAGGGACAAGCACTGAAAATCATGGACGTGCCTGCAAACTTCAACTACGGGACATCATCTTCAGCTCCAGCATTCAAATTAAACTCAATTAATTTGAACTATCTTCACGAAACAAACCAGAAAGTTCTACATCAAATGCCATTGAATCTTGAAAAGGACACCGGACACAGTTTATATCATACTACAATACCTATGTACCTCATCACTCTGTTCGGTGCATGCACACTGGCGGGCCTACTCTACCGGCGCTACCGAGGAAAGACAATCAACTCGCACGAAGTTTCTGGAGATAGCCAAGCTGAACTACAAGGAGTCTACACCATACCTGTTCCTGTTACCAGAAGGGTTGATTCCAGTCAACCCCCAGCTCAATTTACGACAAGCTTCAATAGTCGCTGTTCTTCGGGGGGAGGTGTTACGCAAGGCTGATCTATGGAAAGTGCTGCGCTTGCACCGACCTCAATACTGCACGGACTTTGAGTGTTATGCTATGTCGACGGCTCGTGTTAGTGACGTCAATCGCGATGTCTTCGTTTACTCAGATTATAAGGAAAAACCTATTCTCGATTCACACTTCGAACGAGTATCAACTCTGTAATTTTGGCTAATAAATTAGGGTTAAATATTAAAGTCTTTTTTTAAAAGACACCCCGGAGCGTGACCTACATAATTAGGTTCTTATGAAAGAAAAAATTAAGAAAGTTGGAAACATAAATTTCCACGGGGGCGAAGCCGCGGGGCGCAGCTAGTATATTATATTGAACTTTGTCATATGCTTTCGTCATGTCGAGTAGTAGGTATACCGATAGCGTACTTTTTATCATTAATAGTTTTTAATATCTCTTCCGTAAATTTTTAAACAGCGAGTGTAGTCGAACGGTTTTTTCGAAATCCATTTTGTGCATCATCGTATAATATACGATGATGCACAAAATGGATTTAGATGTTATGATTTTACGTCATATTTATCACAGAAGGAATTTAGTTTGCGTTACATCATTTGTTCAAAGATTTTTGATGCAGTAGGTAGGAGCGCTATCGGTCTATAATTATTTGGGTCACTTCTTGACGCCTTTTTATGTATCGGTTTTACTATCGATTCTTTGAGTAGGTCGGGGAATATTCATCCGTAATGTTGCTCGTTTGAAAACATTTCCCGATTTTTGGGGTAATTTTGTTCCATAGATCATCATCATCATAATATCATATTATTATTTCGACGACCGATGTGGCGCGGCGGGCGAAGGTCCGCCTGCGGCAGGAGGTTGCGGGTTCGATTCCCGCCTTGGGACAAATGTTAGTACGATCTACAAATATTTGTTCCGGGTGTTCTGGTCGTAACTATCTATACTAAAAATATCTATCTATGTAATGTATTATATTACGTATATCAGTTATCTAGTACCCATAACACAAGCTCTGCTTAGCTTGTTTGATTGATAATGATTACTTAAGAAGCTGCTTATTCATAGAAAACATTTTGTTTCCACAGAGCTGTTATTCGATATTATTTGGATAGTAGTTATTTTCCTACAAAAGTATAGCTACAATACAAATATAAGATAGGTACAATATTATTAACTAGCAATAAAAATTAACATTTAGGCATAATTACATTAAAAATAGAAAAGTACTAAGGAGTTAACTATAATAGGCGGGTATGTCTAATGGATCGGCTATAGCGCCGTCCCCACCGACACTAGGCTCATGGCCATAATGGCATATGGCTATCATGTCTTGCACGATAGTCAGAAGATTGACAGAAGTCTAGAGTATCAAAGAAAACTTTACAGATACAATATTCAGTTCATATATTTATGGCACCTACTATCTCAGAAATAAAGAGGTTAGAAGACTTTTGTATGGGGTGGCCCTAACATACATTTTTTTTTCAAAGACTGAAAAAGCTATAATTTTTCGTCATAATTTGAATATCTCTGAAACCTGACACTTTAGGACATTAAGTTGTAGAACATTTTTTATTTAAATAAGTGTATTCTATCTAAATATATCTTTTATTGAGCGGCGCCATTTTGAAAAAATAAATAAAAATGGTGACTGATATTAGGGCCACCCTCCATGCAAAACTCTGAATAAAAGTTATGTATTTGGATAGAAAACACAAATCTAAAACAAATATAAAATGTCATACAAAACAATTTCCTAAAGCGTCAGGTTTCCGAGATATTCACATATTGTTATGAAGAAAATATTTAGAAATTTTCAAACGTAAATATCTCCGAAACCGGACAGTTTAGGACATTATTTATTTGTTTTAAGGCCCTGTCAAACAGAGAGCGTAATTAGCGCGCGTCAAGGCGCTAAAGCGTCCTGGCCTTAACGTCGTACACTTTGTGTGTGACAGCTTCGACGCTATTCAGTAGTCGTCCCTCACGATAACGAATAGGTACTACTACTTGGTCACGATGTTCAGTGACTTGGATGAAGAAGATTTGTTGCTGCTTTACGTGATATCACTTTCGCAAAGGAAGCTAATATGGGTGCATGATATTAATAAGAAGAGGAAGGAATTTGGAGAATATCACCGCTTGTGCCAGGAGCTTTTATCACATCAAGATCGCTTTTTTCAATACTTTCGTATGTCACGAGAGTGTTTTGAAGAACTGCACTTCCTTCTTCTGCCCACAATACGTAAATGCACTACAAGTACAATACGTAAATGTACACAATACGTAAATACACTGTGGAGATAAGGGTCTTCTATCCGAATAATAAATATCCCATGTATAGTCCACGGTGATTTAAAAAAAAAAAAAAAAAATCGTGACTCATTTTACGGCCAAAATCTTCAAACCCCTTTCAAAGAAAATCATTTTGGGTTACCAAGGAGGGTACAAATGCTTTGATGAACCTCGTTCGAACCATGGACGAATGAAAGTATGCTTTTTAAGGGGTCTTATAGTGTAACTAGCTTCTGCCCGCGGCTTCGCACGCGTTGTTTCTATGGAAACGTTTTGATTATTTCTATCCCATGAGAACTAATTTATGGGATAAAAAGTCGCCTATGTTTGATTCCAGGGTTAGACTTACCTGTATGCAAAATTTCTGCCTGATCCGTTCAGTAGTTTTGGCGTGAAGAGGTAACAAACATCCATCCATCCATCCATCCAAACTTTCGCATTTATAATATTAGTGTGATGTGATAAATTCTTCATGCCTGATAGATATCCCTAATATAAACTAGGGTAACTTTTTTGATAGTGTTGGCAACAATCACAATATGGACGTCGAATTTTTTTCCGATGAGTGTGTAGGAAAAAAAATAATTATTTGAACAAAATAGAGCTTTTGAATTTGAACAAAATGTAGCATGAACGTGTGAAAAGTGATCCACGTGTGTTTCCTTATAAAGGTGCAACCGCACTTGAGCGGCGCTGCAGATTTTGCCGGTCCCAGAGAATATTTTGCCGCGCCGCGCGCCGCGCCGCTCAAGTGCGGTTGCACCTTAAACCTATCTAAATGGGTATGCGTGTGAATGACTCAAAATGGAATAATCATAACAAATATTTTTGAGTTCAGCGCGTCACGTCGGACGCCTGTCCATAGACCAACTAATGCCAACTACTCTACAGTGCCAGAGTTTCAACCTCGTCACTCTTGACGCGCGTCGCTCAATCTGTGTACATCTGTGTCCGTCTGATAACTGATAACGTTCGACATTCGGGTAGGTACTTTTCCCGATAACTCCTGGCTGCGGCGGCGCTATGCGCTAGCGTTATATCCACATTCTGCGTAAATGAGATGCATGTTTGCATATTCTGCCGCCGAGTAGACATATGGCATAGTTCGGATTACCAGGAGAAACGCAGAAAATACAAATCACAGATTTTTTCTTACAGCTAACGAGTTTGCAAAACATTCAGGCATAGACTAAAACTCGCTGCTGTCTGAGCACCAGCAGAGGGTAGTAGTGTGCTAGTAAGGTCCATACGTGCCATCTCATTTTATCAGGTTATTTTATGTCTACAGCGGGAAACCCTTAGCCAGAAAGAAGCCAGTCGGCGCGGCGGTGCGTTTCGTTACACGAAGAAATTCAGTTTTGTCAGCGCTTCCTATACCGGCCGTATAATTTCATATAAATATTATACGGCTTTGAAATGTCTGCCGTATGCCGTATTTTTGACGATTTACCCGCCCGAAAACCGTATAATAGGTACGGCAATTGCCGTAGCCGGAACATCACTGGTAGTGTCATTCAACAATTTGACAATTTGTGTAACCAAAAACCTCAGAAGAACGATCCTATGGAACTGCCTTATGCATGTACTTTTCCCTGGATACCTAAGTAAACAAATCGGTTGACAAACATGGCGGATTAGGGATGTTCACTTGTTCGTCTAGTCGATAACATTATATCGATGGACGAGCTTGTCTTTTTAATCGAGGGCTACCGTTCTTGTGCTCATCAGTTGGCGCCACTGTAAAGTAAGGTCAGGACAAACTACTAATAGGCGACGGGAAAATATATTTACATTTATATCATACCAGCGACCCGCCCCGGCTTCGCACGGAAACCTCTGAAATTGTCAGTGTTCCTCTACTATATTATACATGTAATATACCTACATATAAACCTTCCTCTTGAATCACTCTATCTATTTAAAAAAACCGCATCAAAATCCGTAGTTTTAAAGATTTAAGCATACAGCATATAGGGAAGGACAGACAGACAGCGGGAAGCGACTTTGTTTTATACTATGTTATGAAGAGCGCATTTCTCAGGTGGTGCCATTGAACCAAGTCAGGATCGTATAGTGGAATCATTTTCAGAATCAGAGCTGGATCCGAGGGTTTACCGGAGGTGAAGCAAGAGCAGAATATGTTTTAATAACTATCATAGGTAAACAACAAACACAATAAATTTTTATACAATCATTTATTTTCAAAGATATACCTAATGAAAAAAAAAACAATCATACTTTTTTCTGAAAAAAGTAAGGTAAGGTACCAGATAAGAAAATTACAAAATGTTATTCATTGTGAAATAAAATAATCTTATTAAAAACATTTATTCACAAAGAAAATTATACTAGTATTTACAATTGAAACAATTGAGCTAACTGCCGACTGTTGCAAACAGTCTACAGATAGCTCAACTGATCCATATCAACACCAGTCGGAAGCGTCCCCAAGACGCTGGCTGCATTAAATTCTTATTAAAATAGTTCCTAAAAGAAATTTTTTCTGTTGTCTTTTTACCGAAATATCTGAATCTTATGTCAAGGTAAGTTTTTACAACTGATTTAATTAATAAAAGTTGATGCTTTGAATCATGTTCGCTGGAGTCGGTAGAGAATAGGTATTTTCGAACATTCTTCAATGTTCTCTATTAGGAACGAATATAATGTGGAAATAATATTTTTCATTGTTAATTTTCCTGAAATTACTTTTTAGTATCTCGAGAAGATACTTTGTTTGCAGACAAATTTTCTCTAGTTCTTTCGAAGGATAAATAAGGCCCCCGTGTGTTTTGTATGTAATTAATGAATTTGAATTTTGAGAGTCCACGCAACAATGACTCACAGTCTGAACATTTTAAATTTAGAATTTTTTTTTATGAAAATTAGATGCAGGCCCATCACACGTCACGCTGACAACATTAACACCTACCTCAAAACATTTGTGTAAACATGAAAGCTGAGACAGCAGCGAGTTTTTACTCTATGCATGAAAGCAACAGACCAGCCTTTTTTTGATTTTTGTTCATGAGAATATAATGCTATGGGCAGTTTCCATTTTCCGTTAACACAGTTTATAGGAAATACCAAACTTTGGCTTGCCACTTCAACACTGTCACTATCGACGTCAGAGCCGATATTTACTCGACCGTAGTATTGCTTTGACTGTGAGTGTGGATCCCAAACAAGTGATTTTCTAATGGATATTTCATCGGTTCATGGCCTATCTAAACCACGTTAATATTATCCTATACATTACAGTATTTGAACTCGGCCGTATCTTTGAAATAAATGCCTACAGCCGCGCGTTATGTAAACATGCCATAGGGCTGCCCGCCTCCAGCATTTTAATTAGGTACATTTGCCTACTTTGCGTTTCTATTTAGTTTTGTGATTGTTAATATACTTTTTTATATAAACAAATAAAATAATTTATGAATTGAATGGGAAGTGTTCAATAAAAATTCGTGTTGTTTTTTGATTGGTATATTTACAAGAATTACAATTTACATTTTTTTAAGTACAATAAACAACGAATATTAATAATAAAATACCACGTCTTTACTTAATAGTCCAGTAGTGGACCAATACAGGCTGTTGAGGTTGAGGAGGTACGTCTTTACTTTGAATTAGATATACAAACTAACAAAACAAAACACACATTCCCCGGTTTTAACACAAGCGTACCTACCTACCGTACCTATCATGATTCATGAACCGCCTGGGTATAACTACCTATTTCACTCGTGTCAATCACTTTCTTTTACTCTATTCACTTTATTTATTATCTTATATCTTTATTATCTTATATATCTTATAATCCAGATATATTTTATTTCGGGAGATAAAAGGAAATACTTATCCATTAAAAAATTGGTTGTCTGTAAAGTCGGTTTACTGACGATAGTAAGAAGATACTCTTAAGAAAATACTGATGGAATGGTAGCATTTGATACTCGATCAAAACATGTAAATGTACTATAGTATAGCAGCTGTCCACGCAGACGCATCGCTCACTCAAGTAGGAGAGAGACGGATGTCGAGCGCTCTCGCTTGCACTTCAAGCCTTACATGGAACGCCTCAGACCGAGGTAACGCCGCATGACGTCATAGCGAGGTAACGCCGCATGACGTCATGTTTTTTCGTGCGTGCAGCCGGCTCTGTCGAATTATAAGACGTTGTCACGTCAAAAGAGACACATTGTGTAACTACCTACTAGTAAGTAAAATTATTTTATAGTCTTACCTTTCAGAGTTTCCAGGTAATCTAAAAAAAGGTATCTCTGGATGCGTTATTGACGAATTCATGCAACCAAAAACAGCACAATATATCCTACTCGTCATATTAAACACGTAGGTACTTGAACTTATTTTTACAGAAAAAATCGCGCGGTTATTGTTAACAAAACAACACACCGTCCGTTCGTCACTGCGGCACAGTCGCGACTTTCTGCATGCCGAGCGCATGCCGAGATCGAGGCGCGTAGGTATAGCTCGCGTTTTGTCCGTTTGTATGAAGTCGGAATACTGTATTAGGATATGTGTCCGTACCGTGTCTAAACCAACTTATTTACCTTTTTTACATATACCATGCCAATCAACTTAAAAATGTACTTTAGTAATACATTTCAAGAAAGCTTTGTAGTTTTCCTTATAAATTCACACCACCTACTACTACCATTTTTTTCTGAATTTGAAGATTCTGAAGTTTCTGTTTTGTTGTTTGACAACTGATGTTGTCAATTGCAATGTTTACGTTTATTCTTTAGTTGAATAAAGCCTAATATTTCTCCAGTCTTCTTATCTTAGTATGTAACAGTAAGACAAGTGTTACCTACTCGGGCTACGTTATTAATAGCACTATTTTGACAATATTTTAACGCGATTTAACGAGAGTGTTGTAATTACAAATACAAATACAAATACAAAAATCTTTATTAGGAACAAAAATAAAATTATATAGAGTACAATTGTGGGCTGACAACCGCAAAAGTTAAAAACTGTGTAGCAGAGTCAGCGCCCTCCTCCGTTAGCAAAATAATTATGTTCCATCTTAATACATAAAAAAAAATAACTAATCTATTAATATACATAACAAGGTTACCCGTGTGTGTGTGTGTGTGTGTGTGTGTGTGTGTGTGTGTGTGGTGTATGGAGTGTGGTGCTCCTGAGGACACCGGTCTCATAAGAGTCCGGGCAACAGGAGATACCGCAGTGTGTGTGTGTGTGAATGTGTGTAAGTAGTGTGTGTGTGTGTGTGTGTGTGTGTGTGTGTGTGTGTGTGGTGTATGGAGTGTGGTGCTCCTGAGGACACCGGTCTCATAAGAGTCCGGGCAACAGGAGATACCGCAGTGTGTGTGTGTGTGAATGTGTGTAAGTAGTGTGTGTAGGTATATGAGAGTTTGGTGCTCCTGAGGACACCGGTCTCATGAGAGTCCGGGCAACAGGAGTTACCACTGTACGAGTGTGTGTGTCAGAGGGAGTGTGTAGGATTTGATGAGGTCATTTCTGAATTTGTAATATTTCTTCAGTATCTTCGTAGGAGATTGATAAAAGCCAATCAGTGCATATACATTTACATTTAAAAATTGTGAGTGGGTAAATGTTAATTATTTTGTTTATTTTATTGTATAAACGACTGCTAATGTAGTGATAATGACGACCTGCCACTGCAGTTTTGTGTGATACAGTTCTGCAGACAATGTCAGACCGTCGTTTCACTGTTGCCAAGTTGGGGTCAAATATGGTTTGTGAGTGCTTGCGCAAGATCGAAATCAAAATCAAAATCAAAATCAAAAATCGTGGAAAGTATAAATAGTTTTCGAACGGAGAGGACTTTGCAGATTAAATATAGACTTGAGGTGGAAAAGTCTCTTGGCTTACATGTCATGACTTTAAGAACCAAAAAAAATTAAGGTTCATTCAATTGATTAGCCAATCGGCTAAAAGAAGTAAACGCGATGACGCGCTACATAAGCACGCAAAATGGCCGCTAAACTGCGTGTAAATGCAATTAACGTTGCCTAATCACAATCAGGCTGCTGCTCATCAAATTTCATGATTCTAGGCCTACGGGAAGTACTTACACTATTGGTTTTGTGTGCATGTGATTCCCTTAGAAATTTCAAAATATTCGGACATAAACGGCTGTAACTTTTGAGTTGACTTAGAAGTTTAATTTATATAGCGGTTAATTTATATAGCGGCAAAGAGTACTTATTTGACGTTAATTTCGACCCGATACTTCCACCACAATAGATAAATATACCTACAGTAATCCGACTCCATACTAGACCGCCCGAATCGACGCACGCACACATAGGCGTCATTTACACGGCCGCTAAGCATGTCTCGGCATGCACATCTATCCAGTGTCACGCCGCGCGCCGCCGCGTCGCTACGCTGGACGAGTTTGTTGTGCCGCGACCCCCGCGCTGTCCGCCCCCGTTTCGATACCTCGACGTTGTGCGCGACGAATAACAAATTAAACAATGGCGGCATCACGACCACGAGTATACTGCAGTGTTTACGGGTGCCTAAACTCAACGTTCGTTAAACCAACACTGTAATTTTTCGACTTCCTGCTAATGCTGAAAGGTAAAATAAATATAGTCTTTACCACGTTTTAGGGTTCCGTACCCGAAGTATAAGTAATGCTAATGATACTAACAAATATTGATGTACCTCCATATTTTTTTTTTCTGAAATTCCCTTATTTTTTCCTACCAACTTATTTTGCGGTCTAAATGTATTCTACATTATATATAAAAGACCTAATTTTGGTACGGAACCCTAAATGTGCGAAGTCGACACGCAATTGGCCTTCGCTTTCTTGTTTGTCTCTTCGGAGGTGGGTGATGGTCAAATGATAGGTAGGTAGGTACTATCATTAAAAATGTATGGGAAATTCTGCTATGTATTTAATGTAATATGTATGTAGGTATATATTCGCATTTAGGGCGCTTTTCCTGTCATCCGTTTTTGCGCCCGCGTGCGGTTCTCGACCACGAGCATGTCAAAACACGCTCCGGGCCACACGCATCACAGATTTTGTTTGCCGCTGCTAGAGGTGGGAGTTATTCTTATTATATTATACATAGCTAGGTATTTTTTCTATGTATTCTAAATTAACATAATAATGTTTCATTCCTGAACTCAAACCACACACATTCAATAAAAATATACACCTCTGTATTAATTTTTGTAGGTACCAACCCTAGCGCTCCGCTCAACTGTAGGTATAAAGTTCAAAGAGGCCGTCTCTTTGAACTTTATACCTACAGTTGAGCGGAGCGCTAGGGTTGAGTCATTCTACTGTATACATTTATCTACTGTGCTTCCACGCGTTCCTGTGAAAAGGGGGTTGACAGACACAACAAACAGCGGTCACGTGGGTTTTCCCAAGTATACGTCATTTCCGCTACGGTGGTTCTCAAACTTTTCAGTTTTGGGAGATTCGAGATCCAGTTCTAGGTATTAGGTTTAATATGAAATATTTCAAACTTAGTTCCATAATTTGAGGAACGCTAAAGTGAGCTCTGCACGTGGATAAATCAATTTTTCCCTTGAAATGAAATTTATCTAATCGCAGGAACATTTTTCAGCCACAGATTCTCTTTTCGGGAATTTAAAGAACCTTATTTTACCGCCCTTCACACTTACAGTTACGGATAGACTAACGCCAATTTTATTATAAATATATATCCGTTCAAAAACGCGAGTGATTCACCGGCATCAATAAAAGTTTGATAGTCACCGGCAAATGAACGTAACCTCCCATTTTTGTGGCAATTGGACGATGACGTAGGCTTGGGAAGATCTAGGAGTAGCATACCTTGTTTTATGTACCATGCTCTCGGCCGCCAACAGGAAACGATTAGTTAGTTCTGTGCCAATCAATGCCCGAAAATTTCTTTCTAATTTTCTGTCTGTGGCTCGGTGGCTAGGCATTGAAATATTTTCTGTGCGCTGTGCGCTAGCTATGTCATGCATGTCAGCTTCGCATGTCAGTCAGTCACTTCACTCACGTAACTTCAGTCAGTCAGACAGTCAGTGTGTACAAAAAACCGCTTGTCGTGTCGCGGTTGGTCGCGGTTCGTGTGCTTCTGCAAAATTGACTTTCATCGCCTCGTAAGTTTGTGAATTTTCTCTTCTAAGGTGTATTTGATTTCTAAACGGGTTCTTATAGCGATTGTGGTTGTGAAGGATTAGCAACGTAAACGGATGTCTTTCGCAGAATCGACAAAGATCATTCGATCGGATCGTGTCGATGCGTCACCCTTGTGAGCCATTTTCCGAAGTTCCACTCTATTGTACATAGCGATCGCCCTAAATACGGTATGTTCCATGTGTGCTGTCAGAACAGGGCAGCAAGACGCCCAGTACAGTAATGCCAAGGTCTGGGCTGATACAGAATTTGGACGCATCCTAACCTATGTGGAAAGGACGCAGCCGCATCGGCCGAGTCGTTAGGTATCGGCCCACGGTAGCACACTCACTTGCGGCATTTAATTCTTCAAACAAAGACTCGGTAGATATTATGACCTTATTGCCCCATGGACATTTCAAGGTGTTGTAAAAGAAGATATCTTCAGGTTGGCCACTGAAACTTTTTTGTCATAAACAGGCTGTTCTCCAAATGGTGTGTGTTTCTTCTAGTGCTTGAGGAAAATCTGAAAGCATACCAACTAGGCAATATTTATCAACTTGTTACTTGTGCAAAACAAAGAAATGCAAATTGGTTTTGGTAGACAGATACATATTTATTTATTATTTCAATTTAACAATATTAGCGTATTAAAGTTAAATCATAACAAAGGTTTATCTAGACACTAGAGTTCTCTTAATACCTAATACTTAATTATAAATTATAGGTGTGGAACTTAGACAAAAGTATCACAATCATTGTTACTTAAACACATAGAGGTCTCAGGTGTAGAGATAATATTATAGTGGGTATGGTACCTACAGTATGTATAAACCCAGTCACAGCACAATAATCTTAAGGTAGCTTCTATTAGATTGTCGGTAGATTATAAAGTACCCAGCTAAAAATAAGGCCATTCATTGCACTCTGTCTACTGGTTTATTTTGCTTTTGACAGATGCATGTCTATGAAGTTCCCTTATAATTGACTAGTAAGTGAATGAAGACTGCATCAAAGAATGAAATATTTCATAGACTCAGTTTATTTAACAGTGATGTGAACCTGTCAACTTGGAACATATTTTGACTTATGTATGAAGTGTAAGAGCTCTAATATATATCGAGCCGATAGATTATGGAATGACGATTAGTTAACTTGAATTTTCAAAGAAAAAAAAAGGCATTATTTTATTCTATTGAATATTCAGATTCTGAAAATAAACTTGTTTCAGTCAGAAAAACAAATTGTTTAGAGTTAAATAAAATAATGAATACTGGACAATCTACTCCACACAGCACAGCAGTAAAAAAAACCAGTGGACGGAGATAACATTGGTAAGGACCTGAGATAATGTGCAGAGTTTGACAAAATCCTCATTAGTTTTTGAGATTTTGCCATTGGTGCTATTTAGTTTCCGAGTGATTAAGGTCCTTGTTATCAAACTGTGCTCAGTAGTCAATCTGTGCTTGAGTAATGGATGCTGTTGATGGCTAATACTATTTCACTTGGGTTACCTCCCCCTACTCTGACACATTTTACCGAACAAAACATGATTATGAGGCAAAAGTTAGTAATTTTCAGGGTATTAATGTAATTTTGACATATTATATGGCATACCATAAACTAGAAAAGTTTTTAGTGAATTGGATGATCAGAGACACACTTAGTTTTTTTTAATTCAAATCAAAGTTATTATTGAAATGAAATGAAATAGTATTTATTTGCTTAAATATAGGTTAACAATTCTGGTTTTAGAATAGGGTATCACTTTATTTGACTTGTTAGTTGTGCAAATGTTTAATAGTAATTGTGACATTTTAATTGTAAAATTGAACAGAATTCAAAGTTTGCTTCACAATATTAAAAATATATGTATTTAAATATTTAAAGAACACATGCATTAAACCATCAAAAAATCTTTGATTAAAGTTGAATGATTTAATCATATTAGGTACCTACAATCTACATGTTAAAAAAATCATTTATGTGAATTTAAATTTCAAATTCATCTCTAATATAAAAACTGTTTTGACAATCCCATTAGGTATATAATTTACCATTTAATTCATTTATTGTTCATTTTCTCATGTCATTTGGAAGTTAATTATAGTAAAGCCATATTATTATGGCCATTGCATATATTATTAACTCTCAGTTTTTAATTTTAACTTTTCTCAAAGGAACAGCCTCTAAGCGAGTTCAATTCATACTTGTCCTGTTTTAAGGGTTGTATACCTCAAAAGGAAAAAGGAACCCTTATAAGATCACTATAAGATCACTTTGTTGTCTGTCTGTCAACCCCCTTCTCTCAGGAACGCGTGGAGGTATTCAGTTGAAATTAACATCAATTACTGAAGTCAGTAAGCTCTTGGAGCCTCTATATAAATAAAAGTTCAAGTCAACGCAATCAAATGTTACAGCCAGTCAAAAGTACATGTTCAAATATTTTTAAATTTCCCAGGGAATCACATGCAAAGAAAACCTAAAGAGTACTTCCCGTAGACCTAGAATCATAAAATTTGGCTAGGATCAAGGTCTTGCATAAAGCACAAATATAAGCAAAAATCCAAAAACTGAAAATTTGTACCTAGTAATAACACCAAAAAAATGACATTCTTGCCACAGACCAAAACCTACAGGGTACCTACCTACTTTCAGTATACCTAGAATCATGATATTTGGCGAGAAACAATGTCTTACAATTATACGGAACCCTTAGTGCGCGAGTCCGACTCGCCCTTGACGTTTTATTTTTTGCATGTGTCTCGAAAATGTGATGACAGAATATATAAAATAATGTTGATTGTTCAGAAATAACAAGTTAAAGAAACAATCGGTTAAGGTTTAAGAATGAACATTGTCTGGGGCGCGTTGCGTCGCGTCGTCCGCGTCGGCGCGCTGGCTGGAGTGCGGGGAGCGGGGTGCGGGCGCCGCGATCTGGGTCAATGGTAGCCGAGGGGTCGCGCTGCAACCGGGTCACCGCAGGGCGCGCGGCGGCCTAGCGCCCCGCCACACCCCTACACTAGTGACGATTCCTGACATCTTTCTGCACCAACATGCATAGGACACTATGTACTGAAATTCGTAGCTGAAATTACCTATATTAAAATATCTAACTATACCTATAAAAACAGCAGATCTCAATTCTGAACGTTCTTGGTTTATTTATTTTTGATAAGAGGCTTAGAGCGGATTTAAAGTTCAAAAACATTTTTGATTTTGGTTCTAAGAGAGTTCAAGAGAAACTTGCTTTTGCTTTGATGGAAAATTGGGAAGAAACCAGAGCTAACATTCGAGACGTGCATTTTTTAGGTTCATAAAATTAACAATTATTCGGGGTACCTATTCATAAATCTATTTAAAGGAACATGCACTGAAAATTAATCTTTCACGATGTAAGGCACTATTAATTTACCCAGCACGTCCTTAGATAGTGGTGGCGGGTGCGGGGCGCGGGGCGCCGGGCGTGCGTGCTGGGTCGGGGAGGGTCGCCCCCCGGTCGGGTTAGAGGACGGCGGGGCGCGGCGCGGAGGGTAGCGTGCCCCCTGCGGGCGCGGGGCGCGGGGGCGCGGCGCAAGGACGCGGCGGCGCGGAGGTCAGCGACCGCGCGAGGTGAGGCCGCTGTCCGCACGAGGTGCAGCCGCCCGGCCCTCACGCCCACACACACACACACACACACACACAAACACACACACACACATCTAACACCTAACCTTGATTCACACATCCCTAAGAATTTTATCAAATAAAATAAAACAGAATCTGTACCTTTACTATTATCGCGTGTTCATTCATAGGTACCTAGGTAAGTACTCGCCTTGTAATTATTTACTTGTACGTACATAAGTACCTACATTACAATCTCTAGGTAGGTACCTAGGTAGTTCCTTTTTCGTCGTTACTTACCTAGGTATATCCCGTATAATGGTAGTTCGAGAGATCTCTACATTTCAAATCAAAGTAGATAGGTAAATTAGCTAATTAATCATGTCTTAAATACGTAATGCATCTACTTAGGTATTTAATTTATGTAGTACAGGTTTAATGAAACGCAGTCTAGGTCCCCACCCCCACCTAGTACTAGCAGCTAGCAGGCACTAGGCATGCCGTCTCCGTCTGCACTCCGCGACCACAATACATAATATACATTTATCTACTGTGCCGCGACTGTAACCGCCGCGCCGCGCCGCGCCGCCGCCGCGCCAGCGCCAACGTCCTATCAAGAGAATTTGCACATTAGGCATTGAGCATGGCCGCGGACCGGTTTTTCATTCAACATTATAATTATGAAATTACTATGCGAAGCAAATAGTGTATTTTGCGGAGGTCCAACAATAAATTACAGAAAATAAGATTCGTAGTTAACCTACGTTACATAGGTACCTACCTACCTACGTAATGAATAGAAAATCACTGACGAAGTATTAAAACTCTTGGATCAACGCCCAAATGGGCACATTGCAAGGAAATTTTAAATAAATGAAGAGGTACGTAGGTATACCAACAATACTCCCTAAGCGATCAATTCCTGTAGACTACTTCTAGGTAGGTACCTACATCGTGATGCTGCTAAGATTTTAGGAAATACCTAGTCATCAGGGTAGGCCGGTATGTCTCAAGTTTAGAATAGGTGAGTGAGTTGCAAATACGTGTGATGTCGCAGACGCGCGACCTTGCGGAGGGTGCGCCAAGGTCCGCGCGCGGGCGACGACCTCGCCCGCGCGGAGCCGCCGCGCCGTGCACAGCGTGCTGCGCCGCGGGACCACACGTGCCGACCACGACCACCGCTAGCGGCCGTATGGGGGCGATCTCTGAAAGATGATCGGCCGAGCAATAGCTTCCTCGATCCATTCATGGAACCTTCAATTAAAATAACGACAAGTAACTAAAAATGAATAATGGTACGTTGCGTTGGCTTGATCCGAATGTCAGGAGAAACGTTAGAAATAGTAGAAAGTACCGTATTCTTAGGAACCACCTTAAATAATAAACTTCAATGGGGCCCACACATAGATAAGCTATCGAAGAGACAATCCGTCATCTTACGGACGTGGATACATCTAGACTTGTTATTTCAGTTCCATAGTAGTTGAGTGATGATTGAGTTTCTCCGAGGTATATTGTCAAACAAATGCTAACGCTGCCTTTATAGTATTTATCGATCTCGTAAAGATGATATTTAATCTCAGTATTCCTTTAGAAAAATATAAAATTACATATAAAAAGAAAAATAATTGGAAATCTAAAGGCATAACTATAGCTAGTAAAAGAAAACATTCACTATATTTAGAAACAAAAAAGAAAAATGCCAGTGAGGCTGTAGAAATATATAAAACATACTGTAAAGTAATGAAAAATGTGATTAAAGCATCTAAGAAAATTTTTAACATAAAACTTTTAAACAACAGTACAAACAAAGGTAAAGCTACATGGGGAATAATAAAACAATATACAAGCCAGCATAACAACATACATCAAATGATAGAAAGTATAAAAATAGATAAAATAGAAATAAGAGACTGTTCTAAAATTGCTAAATCTTTTAATGATTTCTTTATTAATCTTAACAAAACAGATACTCAATCTTCTAGTCAACAAAGATATTCAACACAGAATAACTCTAGTAGTATGTTTCTCACACCAGTAGATTATAACGAAATAGTAAAAATAATAATAGGCTTAAAAAATAAAAAAAGTGCAGGTGTAGACAATATTCCCATTCAAGTAGTGAAAAGTAGCATCCACTTCTTAGCAGAACCATTGGTTTATATTATAAACCTATGTATTGAGACCGGATTTTTTCCAGAAGATCTTAAAAAAGCTTTAATCATTCCATTACACAAAAAAGGCGAAAAAAGCGACATGAAAAATTACAGACCAATAGCAATACTATCTTGTTTCTCCAAAATAATCGAAAAAGCTTTATGTGCTAGAATTGTATCCTTCTTAAATGCTCATAATATCATACATGAAAATCAGTTTGGTTTTCAAAAAGGGAAAAACACTTCACTTGCAATCTTTAAAACTTTAAAACAAGTGGGAGATGAGCTGAACAAAAATAAACATGGTATTGCCCTGTATCTTGACATGTCACGCGCGTTTGACTGCGTAGTTCATAATACTCTTTTGAATAAACTAGAAAATATTGGTATAAGAGGTAAAGCTCTTGAGCTTTTCAAATCATATTTAGGAAGAAGTCAGTCGGTTGTTGTTAACACCTATAATAAAGATAATAAAACCATAGAAAGGATAGAATCAGACTAAGACCTACATGTAGGAGTTCCACAAGGGAGTATTCTTGGCCCACTACTATTCCTAATCTATGTAAACGACTTACCCAACATAACAAATCATCTCTGTGTTATGTATGCAGATGATGCTACCATCTATATTCCACAAGAAAATAAAACTATAGAACAACTAGAATCAGACGTAAACTTCACTTTAATCAAAATAATAGAATGGTTAGAATCAGTTAATCTTAAAGTGAATTTGGAAAAAACAAACTACCTACGTTTTAAAAATCATAAAACACCAGACATAACCTTAAACATTTCATATAATAGTATAAATATAAAAGAGATAAATGAAACCAGATTTCTTGGTGTAAACATAGACAACTTATTAACTTGGAAATTTCACATTCAAAAAGTTAAGTCTAAAATATCAAAATATTGTTATGCTCTATCAACACTAACAAACAACTGCTCAAAACAAATTGCAATAAATGCATATTATGGGCATGTATTTCCTTATCTCTGCTACGGAATAATTTTCTGGGGAAACTCTGTGGACATAGAATCTACCTTCATCATGCAAAAAAAGTGCCTACGAGCTATTTTTAACTTACAAAGTACAGAATCTCTTCGCAACATATTTAAAGACAATAATATTTTAACCTTAACTGGAATATATATTTAGAAATATGCTTATTTATAAAAAACAACAAAAAAATCTTCTTTGCTAACCAATCTAGTCGACACAATAACCTACGCAAAAACTACAAATATAATATTTGTATGCCTCAAATAAACAATGCAATGTTCCAGAAAAGTCCATATATTTCTGCCATTAAAATTTACAACAATTTACCATTAGAAATAAAAGAAATAGAAGATAATAAATTCAAATTAAAATTAAGAAAATATCTGATATCTAAAACTCATTATAATATCAAAGAATATTTTGACAGTACCCCCCCAAAATTTAGATAGTAATCATTGTTATTTAGCTCCTATTGTTAACCTTATTTAAGTATAAAGAAAATGTGCAATTCTCATAATTTTAAGTTAACTAATGTTAAAAATAATTATATTATTGTATGTCCGAAAGGACAAACTGTTGGACAATTACTAGTTCTTAAGACCAACTATGTACACAGTTCATACAATAAATGTTTCTTATTCTATGTCTTATGGTATACTGCTGTGGGGGAACGCTGCAGATATTAACACCGTATTTGTTCGCTTCTACAACAAAACTCCTAGTGAGTTGCAAAAATTGTCAGTAAATAAATTCAAACAAATTGTCAAATCCTTGCTGTGCAAAAAGGCTTACTATAAAAAATATCAGATTATCTAGAGGATAAAAAAGCTTGGGATGGGTTTTGCTCCAACTCGAAAAATAACAATTAACAGGCTAAAGGTTTCTTCGACAGAAATCAAAAATATCACTTTATTTCCGTGTCAGTGTAGTTTTATATTTTGACCTTTTCTAAGTGTACATTTATTGTATTTATGGAAATGTTTTTGATTTTAATTTTTGATTTTGTAGTTAAGTTACAGAATGAATGATTTAAAATGAAGATCGAACATGAGATACGATCGATCACCAACGGGTCAAATGAGGATCTCATAGCGCTGAGGCAACGTATGAGACGATGTGGGCCACTGCTGGGCCGTCCCTCCCGAATCTCCCGCTTACGTGATGCGGTCGCCAGTGCTTTCATCGGAGCCCGATGTACGCGCGCGTCTCTGCCAGCCCTCAAGCCCTCTGCCGGCCCTCACGCCCTCTGCCAGCCCTCACGCCCTCTGCCGGCCCTCACGCCCTCTGCCGGCCCTCACGCCCTCTGCCGGCCCTCACGCCCTCTGCCAGCCCTCACACCCTCTGCGTGACTATCGATGCCAACTCTCGGTCTCCTCACGTCCACGTTTCGCCCGATCCCACTTCAGCATGGCTGGCATACTACTCTGTCGAGAAAATACCGGGAAAAGATCAGTAACAAATAAAATGTTTGTTATTCATCCAAATTTATTTTATCACCTTCAAAGTATACTCCTTCAGAAACGATACACTTACGCCAACGAATAATCAAATCATCAAAACAATTTTTAAACGCAGTTTCCGGAACTGAGTTCAGTTCTCGCCGCGAATTCTCCGTTTTTTCGGTTTCAGTTCAGTTGGAAGGCGCCACTCCGAATCTTGTTAAATAGTTTGTATACTGAAGATGTCTGTCTGTTTTCTTAAACGCGCATCACGCCGAAACTACTGAACGTATTGAAATGAAAGTCAGCATGATTTTAGGTCATACTGCGTGGAAGGACATAGGATACATTTTATCCCGGAATTCATTAAGGTTCCCCGGGGAGAGGGGATGACAGTAAAATTCCTTTACCACGCATCACGCCGAAACTGCTGAATGATTGGAATGAGACTTGACGATTTCAGTTTGTACTACTAGGAAAGACATGGGATGTATACCATGTAAAATGTATTTTATCCCGGAATTCAGTCAGGTTCGCCTGGGAGAGAGGATAAAGTCAAATTCTTTAACCGTGCATAACGACGGAACTAATGAATGAATTCGAATGGAATTCTTCACGATTTGAGTTTATACTACGGGAAAAGATACATTTTATACCGGAATTCAGTAAGGTTCCCCGTGGAGAGTTGATGGAAGTCAAATTCCTTGGTCGCGCATCACGCCCAAAGTAATAGAATAAAGAATGAATTCAAATAAAACTGCATCAGCAGCGAACATGGTTTGAGCTCATAATACGAGGAAGAACATAGGATACATATTACCTGTGATTTCAGTAGGCACGGTTCCCTTGAGAGAGAGAATTAAACGTCCAAATGTGTACTTAAGGGCCCATACTACCTCGTTATTGTGTGAAGAGGATAGGCATAGGATTTCGCGTTCACAGGAGCGGGACAGAGCAAAGCAGCGTAAGCCCAAAAATCAAGTTTTTAGTAGTTATTTGCTCCCCACAAACATTAGAATAGTTAATTGAAAAAAAGGCAACATATAAAATGTTCTTTATACTTAGTTCAATTACTACGCTTAATCTCAAGATCGTATCAATTGTGTTTATTGAGAAATTAAGGTTTTAGTAAAAAATTAGAGGTAACTTTGCGATTTTTTTCTATCGAGAAAATTTTATGGAATCTGGTTTTCGAAACATATGATCGATAGAATAAGTCCTGAACTTTACCATATATAAATTTTAAAGTTAAATATTCAGTAGTTTGGAAGATATGGAGGTCCGACGGAGTTGAAAATAAGCAATTTGAGGTTGTATACGCCCTTAAGTAGTTGTAATTCAGTAACGCGTCGTTCATGCATGCATTTCATGCATTCTTTTTCATGCATTCTTTTTTGTTAGAAACAGTGATGCAAGATCGAATTTGATTATATCAGTCGAAAGTCGAGTAGAAAATCAGTAGAATGATTAAATAATCTGTAGATTGAAGAAAAAGATCAGTAGGTAGGTGAAATCTTATCTGTTTTTTTTCCAAGACGCACCCATTAGTTAGGTTCCCACCTTAGTAGGTAGGCGTAGGACCTGGTAGGTAGTCCTAATACCTATTTCAGACAAAGTAAAATGTACAATAATGCTCCCTTCGATCTTCATGAATTTGAAAAATAATATTTGGTGGTATAGCTGGTCAACTGTACCACCGAAATTTGGTTGGAGTAAGTGGTCCAATTAAACTAACTGGACCACAGAAAAATATTGTTTACTGTGGTACACAATCAACTTACCTACATTGTGGTGGTCCAGTAAAATGGATCAGGAGCCCAATTCTGCAATACAGTTGCTTCACTATGACAATGCAAATGGAATCATTACGTAGAATCCTAAGATTAATAAAACTCTAGGTAGTGCGTGCGAGATAAATTAATAGTTTCAAACCTGACTCTTTGACGCGCGTCTCTCCATCTGCCTGCATTCATCATCATTTCTTTTTTTTTAGTTTAGCAGAATAAGGCCCCGGTTGACCGGAACTATGAATAAGAAGTGAAACGAGTATGACACTTCTTAACACTGACGCTGGCCGAGTCGTAGCTACAAGTTGTGTCGATAAGGAATGGGATTGAAGATGACAACATGCTAACCCCCGCAGATTTATAGTAGACTAGCCGCGCCCCGCGGGTTCGCACGCGTTGTTTCTATGGAAACGTTTAAACGTGATTTCTATCCCACGGGAACTGTTACTACCTGCTTTATTAAAAGTGTAACAGGTCCAATTCTACGCATCGAAGTTTTTTTGCGCGGCGGTTCATTATGTGAGAGAAACTGGTTAAATGCGAACTTAATTAGTCGGCAGGTATGGCAATGGCGAACGAAGTCGCGGGTACAGCTAGTAATAAAATAAATATTAAAAACGTCGACACACAAGCACGGGCTTGTACAAGCGCGAGGAGCCGGCCCACGCCACTTGTACAAGCGCGAGGAGCCGGCCCACGCCACTTGTACCTACAAGCGCGAGGAGCCGGCCCACGCCACTTGTACAAGCGCGAGGAGCCGGCCCACGCCACTTGTACAAGCGCGAGGAGCCGGCCCACGCCACTTGTACCTACAAGCGCGAGGAGCCGGCCCGCGCCACTTGTACAAGCGCGAGGAGCCGGCCCACGCCACTTGTACAAGCGCGAGGAGCCAGCCCACGCCACTTGTACAAGCGCGAGGAGCCGGCCCACGCCACTTGTACCTACAAGCGCGAGGAGCCGGCCCACGCCACTTGTACAAGCGCGAGGAGCCGGCCCAAGCCACTTGTACAAGCGCGAGGAGCCAGCCCACGCCACTTGTACAAGCGCGAGGAGCCGGCCCACGCCACTTGTACCTACAAGCGCGAGGAGCCGGCCCACGCCACTTGTACAAGCGCGAGGAGCCGGCCCACGCCACTTTTGAAGTGTTTGACTGCAAAATCGTTTTTAGCAAAAAAGAGTTTTGCTTTTTCAAAACAATCAAATGAATAATTGTTCAAGACTAAGTTCATAGACTTCTTAATCCAATTCTCTACATTTCAAATTTATTGTTTTTAGGGTTTCGAAGATCGGTTTCGAAACCCTTATGGTCTCGCTTTGTCTGTCCTTTTTTCCCTCCTTAATAACTCAGCAACTACAGCAGCTATCAACTTGAAATTTAAAATAATAATACATTTCGTGCGCCTGTACAGATTTTAAGAAAAAAAAATGAAAAATGAAAATGAACATTTTCCATACAAATTGAGATGTCAAAATTTTAAAAGATACCTACAGAGTCAAGTGGGGTATCAAATGAAAGGTACTAGTTTGTACATTTCAAAATAGTTTTTAAAATTTCTGTAGGTTTCATACTTTTTGAAATATTTTGAAAATAGTCGAAAAAATACCCATTCCCCCCCCCTTATCTCCGAAGTTTGCAGAGCGATCCATTCAAAATGTATGGAGCGTTTGTAGATATAAATCTATATTTTACAGGAAAAATATAGAGAAGTCTGAAAAACTAACACTTTTTGAAAAATGGTCAAAAAAGGGGGGGATAATTTTCACAAGGGGGGGCTACCCCACTGTGTGGGGTATCATATGAAAGGTATCGGTTTGTACATTTCAAAACAGTTTTTGAAATTTCTGCTGGTTCAATACTTTTCGAAATATCTTGAAAAAAGTCGAAAAATTTACCGCTACACCCTATCACCGAAGCATGCAGAGAGATCCATCTGAAATGTAGGTTGGTACCTACTAGTTTTAGGTCTTCATTAAATTTCGGAGTTTCTAACCGGTACCTTTAGTACATACCTACTTGTTCACAAACGTTCGAAACCCTCGGCGCGCGAGTTACACTCGCACTTGACGGGTCTTGTTTTTTCTAGTGTCTATTGTTTTCGAGGTCTTACATTTGCCAGAGATTCTATGACTTTACCAAGGTTATGCTACCTAGTGTTTAAGTACCTACTACTAGGAGGTATCGGCTTACGAGTAGAGTAGAGAGAGCTCACAACACAAGGTATCGTTAACTGATTGTTTCAGCAGAGGTCGGCGTGTGGTGTGGACGTGTGGAGTGCGTTGCGGGCTGCAGTCGGTCTCGTGCGAGCAGAGGGCGAGGGGCGAGCAGACTCGAGCGCACTGCGCGGGGACAGCACCGGCGACAAGACGGAGAGCGCGCGCCAAGCGGGGCCCGCGCCGCGCGCCTCGGCAGCCCCGAGGCGACGCTGGGTCCCGCCCTCCACCCGCACCAACCACGACGTGCCCCAGGGAGATGCCAAGCACGACGTCATATTCAGAAAGGTACCTAGGTATATCCATCCATCCATCATCGCCATCACCTCGCTCCTGCCTTCTGCGTCCAGTTCAGACCCCGTGACTCACGCGTCTCTCGCCCCGCAGGTCCGCGGCATCCTCAACAAGCTCACGCCGGAAAAGTTCCAGAAGCTGAGCGATGACCTGCTGGCGCTGGAGTTGGACTCGGACAAGGTGCTGAAGGGGGTGATCCTGCTGATCTTCGAGAAGGCGCTGGACGAGCCCAAGTACTCGTCCATGTACGCCCAGCTGTGCAAGCGGCTCAGCGAGGAGGCGCCGGACTTCGAGCCGCGCGGCTCGCCATGCACCTTCAAGCTCCTGCTGCTCAACAAGTGCCGCACGGAGTTCGAGAACCGCGCCGAGGCGTTCGCGGCGTACGAGGAGCGCGCCCTGCTGCCCGACGAGCGCGAGAAGCGGCACCTGGCCAAGTGCAAGATGCTGGGCAACATCAAGTTCATAGGCGAGCTCGGCAAGCTGGAGATCCTCGCCGAGAGCATCCTGCACCGCTGCATCCAGAACCTGCTGGCGCGGCGCGCCGCCGCCGACCACCACGAAGACCTGGAGTGCCTAGCGCAGCTGGTGCGCACCTGCGGCCGCGTGCTGGACTCGGAGCGCGGCCGCGGCCTCATGGACCAGTACTTCGCGCGCATCGAGACTCTCTCCCGCAGCAGGGACCTGCAGCCCCGCATCCGCTTCATGCTGCGCGACGTGGTGGAGCTGCGGCGCGGCGGCTGGGTGCCGCGCGCCGCCTCCAGCCACGAGGGGCCCGTGCCCATGCACCAGCTGCGCTCGGACGGGTCGCCGCCGCGCCGCGTGGAGCGCGACGCCTTGTTCCGCGCGCCCGGCCGCAGCCGCCCGCTGGACGAGGTGTTCGCGGGCCTGGCGCTGCAGCCGCCTTCCACGCTGCAGCCGCAGGACAAGCTCTTCGGGAACGGCTTCGGCAACGCGCGCGACCGCGACTACCGCCAGCGCTCCGCGCCCGCCTACTTCCCTCGGCACAGCGCCACCAACAACAACCACTACGCCAAGCACTCCCAGCACCAACAGCAGCAGCAGGGCAGCGCGACGCCCAAGGTACGTACCGGCCCGCCGACCGGCGCGCGTGTCGCAATCTCAACACGTTGGCAAGTATCACAGCGGCGTGTTTGTGTTTCAGGAGGGCGGAGGGCGACGCGCGGCGCGCGTGCTGTCCACGCCGGGCACGCTGCAGAACGTGCAGATGCGGCCCGACGCCAACTCGCTCATGTTCGCCGCCAACCGCATCTCCAAGCCGCAGCCGCAGCCGCAGCTGCAGCCCGTGCAGCAGAGTGAGTACCCGCAGAGAGCCCCCACCCCCCGCCCGCCTGAGCGCGCTCACCTTCCCTTCTCACCCGCAGGCGTGCTCGCGCCCGCGTTCGCGGCCGCGCCGCCGCTGCTCAAGGAGCCCGCCATCACCATCAAGCCGGCCGGCGACAAGCGCGACAAGCGAGATAAGAAGGACAAGGGGCCCAACAAGGAGGAGGCCTGCCGCCTGGCGCTGGAGGCGGTGGCCGCGCTCGCGCCGGCGTACGACCCCGCCGCCGAGGACCAGGAGAGCGCAGCCGTGCCGCAGCCCGAGCCTCTCGCGCGGCTGCTGGCGCTGCAGCCGGCGGACAAGGTGCTGCGGCGCTGCATCGCCGCCGTGCTCGAGGGCGCGCTGGCCGAGGAGGCGGACGAGGCGGCGCTGTGGGCCGCCTGCCACGTGCTGCGCGCCATCAAGCGCGCGCCGCTGCAGGAGGCGCTGCGCGCGCTGCCGGCGACGGCAGGAGCCTTGCTCGCGCGCCTGCTCAGCTGGCTGGTGCTGACGCGCCTGCTGCCGCTGAGCGAGGTGGAGGGCCCGCTGCTGCTGGACGTGGTGCAGCGGCTGCACGAGGCGCGCGGCGAGGCGGCGCTGCGCCAGCTGCTGGAGGAGTCCAAGCTGGACCTGTGCGCGGCGCTGTCGGCGGGCGCGGAGGCGGACGCGGACGCGCGGCTGGCGCTGCTGGAGGCGCGCGGCCTGGGCCCGCTGGTGCCGCAGCTGCGCGTGCGCGCGGCGCTCGCGCGGCAGCTGGCCGCGGAGCCGGCGCCGCCCGCGCTCTACCGCTGGATCAAGAACAACGTGGAGGCGGGCGTGCGCGCCTCGCCCGCGTTCGTGTCGGCGCTGATGGCGCTGCTGGCGGCGCACGTGACGCGCGCGGCCGGCTCGGCGCCGCCCGCGCCGCCCAAGGAGGCGCTGGAGGCGGAGCGCGCGCTGCTGGAGGCGTACGCGCCGCTGCTGCAGGCGCTGCTGGCGGCGCGGCCGGACCTGCAGCTGGCGGCGGTGTACGCGGCGCAGCTGCACGCGCACGACCACCACTACCCCAAGGGCATGCTGTTGCGCTGGTTCATGCACCTCTACAACATGGAGGTGTGCGAGGAGGAGGCGTTCCTGCGCTGGCGCGAGGACGTCACCGACGCCTACCCCGGCAAGGGCGAGGCCCTCTTCCAGGTCTGTACAGTACAGAGTACTCCACACTACCACAGGCCTAAGGCTGCGCACGCGTTGTTCCTCTCGAAACATTTATTTATTTATTTATATTTATTTATTTATTTAATTTGTTGGAAAACCAACGGCTTAAACTAACTTGATCAAATTACGTAATAACAACAGAGAGCCAATTAAAGATTTTCACGTATAGTGACAATTTAACTAATCAAATGTGAACATAATAGAAAACAGCTCAAACGACAATGACGTGGAACAAAAAAGATAAGCAATAAACTATGTACATAAAATGTATGTAAACCTAAGTACCTTCGTTACTATTAAAGAAAATTCTGGTCAGTCGCTGTCTGGCTGAATTGATGCTCGTACAGAATAGATCTAGGTCTTAATCAGTCTGCCTGCAAAGCTTATTAAAAAGATCGCTTGTACGCCATAAAAATGAATTTTGTCTATAGTTTGTGCCAGCAATAGGAATCGAAATGGTAGGACTAAATCGGGTGATTTTGGACGGGGCATAAATGTCTATTTTACTGAGATGCTCAGGACAATCTAGTATATTGGAAGATATTTTGAGCGGGAAAGAGATATCAGCAATTTCACGCCTTTTTGAAAGAGGAAGAAAGTGAAACTGCTTACAGAGTGCATCATAACCAGAGATCGGAGTAGGTAGAACGATTTGGGACCAATGACCTCAAATGCTAAGTTAGTATGGATATGCCTCCAGAACTCCGGTATTTTATAATTATCAAGCCATTTTTTCCGTAATTTCATAGTTATTACGTGGCGGCGTAAAGTGAGAAACGTATCAATATGATCATCATCATCATCATCATCATCCGCAGCCTAACTTCACCCACTGCTGGGTATAGGCTAGAGGTGTGTAGATCCGGAGTCAAACGGCTCCTGGAGTCGTGTCCGCTCCTGGAGCCGTATGGTTCCGCTCCGGATTAGCGTTCGTGGCGTGTCCGCGGACACGTTGGACTCGTCGGTCTCGATCCATCAAGTCGAATGAATGTAACAGCGAGCGATTGGAACTGTGTGGATCTGGGCTTCGATTCGGGTTCGGACGTGTTCGATCGACAGATCCGGGTCCATTTACGAGTAACTACTACAGTCAAATTATACCTACTATATTATAATTTGCTAAACAAATGGAAATATACCCACTTATTTGTACTTTTGTACCAAAAAATAAGTAATTAGGTATACTTATTATTATTATTATTACACTTATACCTACCTTAAAAAACTTAGGCTAGTATTTGTCACAGATTAGATCCCACTAACGAACATGTCACCCCCTAAGGAAAAGCATTGCTATGTTTTTATTAGTAATTGATTCATTAGATCCACCGACACAAACGTGTCCTACAAACAGACAGATCCAATGGACATGTAGGAACTGTTAATAAAAGCGGATCCTACCCGATCCGCTAGATCCACTGATCTAATGGACATGTAGGAAGCGAAACTCACGCGGATCCAAACAGATTCACGGACACGACTCCTGGACACGTGTCCGAACCCAACTGAAATCGGACCAGATCCGCTCCAGTCGTGGACACGTTTAGCGCATGCCTAGTACAGGCCTCCGCATGTGTCAATGATAGATAGATAGATAGATAAATCATTTATTTGCTGCTACTACTACTTAATACTAAAACAAAAACGACAACATGCATTTCATGTCCACAGTCTTGTGCTTGTCTCATCCACGTCCCTATGGATGCTATATTGTCGGTCCAACGCGCCGCTGGACGAGCGACTGGTATCAATTTCAAAAACCCTGATTTAGACACACTCAGAGAATATAGTGAAAAGATTGAAAATAAAACGTCAAGTGCGAGTTGACTCGCGCACTAATGGTTAATTGTAAGACCTGGTTTCTTGCCAAATATTAGGATTCTAGGTCAACATGAAGTAGGTACCCTGTATATTTTTGTCGAGGGAGAGAATCAAAACTTATTTTTTTCGTTAATAAACTACAAATTTACGGTTTTAGGATTTTTTCCTTTACTTGTGCTAAGAGCTTGCTTCTTGCCAAATTTTATTATTCTACGTCAACGGGAAGTACCCTATAGGTTTTGGTCCATGGCGAGCATAAAAAGTATTTTTTTTTTGTGAATAAACTACTAATTTTCTGTTTTCGGATTTTTCCCTTTACTTGTGCTATAAGACCTTGCTGCTCACCAAATTTCATGATTCTAGGTCTACGGGAAGTACCCTATAGGTTTTGGGTGCATGTCATTTCCTTGGAAATTTCAAAATTTTCGGACATAAACGGCTATAACTTTTGAGTGCGTTGACTTAGAAGTTTAATTTATATCACGGCTTCAAGAGGTTACGGAGTATTTGATGTCAATTTCAACTCGATACCTCCACGCGTTCCTGAGAAAAGAGGGTTGACAGACGGACAGACAGACAGACAGACAGACGGACAACAAAGTGATCCTATAAGGGTTCCTTTTTTCCTTTTAAGGTACGGAACCCTAAAAATGAGGCAAATGATATAGTTTCATATTTTAAACTCAGTCAGTTTAAAGTTCAGTCAGTAAATGTAGAACGATCATTTTCCATCTATAAATGGATTTTAGACGTCCAAAGAAATAGGCTGATAATAGAAAATTTTGAGAAACTTATGGTTATTTATTTTACTTGTATAGAGAAAGATCAGAATGTAGAAATTGTAATGGATGTCGATGAAGATTAGAAATAATTGTGATTGTGAGCTCTAAGCAGAGCTCACAATCACAATTATTTTTTTAGGATTAGGATATGGATATCGTTTTCGATCAACTCGAAATCGTAGATTACGAAAAAGATGTCCATTTCAAAATCCAAGATGGCTGACATTTTTGTATCGCAGTCTCCACTTTTGTTAAAATAAATACTCTTATTATAGCCAAAAATACCTATAAACTACTTCGAAGAGTCGAGTATACTTTATAGATCGTACTCAGATTGACAACGTCTTATAATTCGATAGAGCCGGCTGCACGCACGAAAAAACATGACGTCATGCGGCGTTACCTCGCTCTGAGGCGTTCCATGTAAGGCTTGAAGTGCAAGCGAGAGCGCTCGACATCCGTCTCTCTCCTACTTGAGTGAGCGATGTGTCTGCGTGGACAGCTGCTATAATATAGTACATTTATATGTTTTAATCGAGTATCAAATGCTACCATTCCATCAGTATTTTCTTAAGACGTTGTCACGTTCAACTATCTTCAGTAAACCGACTTTACAGACAACCATTTTTTTTTTCAGCCATTACTGTCCCACTGCTGGGCAAAAGCCTCTCTTAATTTTAATGTTTACCTGTTTTTAATCCATTTTCCTATACTTTAAAGGTAGACTATAAAAAGGTTGTATAATGTAGACAAAGTATCCAATAGACAAAATAATGAGAATTAGGTATATTTTCAAACATTGGTAGTTTTGTGCACAAAGCCTCTGAATAATTAATATTACACAAAACTATAGCGAACTGTCAACTATATTTAGCAAAGTAGTCCTGAACATTTTCTCATGGAAAACGTGTCTCGCGATTAAATGCTTAGAAAACGTCACAAATTTGCACACAGCAACTCACAAAGCTTCAAATCAATTGGATGAATTTTATGGAATCGCATACGGCGGAAACAAAAAAAAAATACAAAAAATCATTAGTTTAATAAAAATCAATTAACCTATAATCGTTTGACAATCGATTCCGATAAGTTTCAAATGTAGTAGTTACTAAATTACTACTTTAATTATAATATTTAACTGAATCCGGTAAAAATCGGAATCTTCCGGAGAAAAAGCCATATCCATGCTATAAAACCATGATGCAAGTACGTAAAATCGTTCTACCTACTCCGATCTCTGATCATAACCGAAGGAAAGCAGAGATATTTAATAAATTTTATTTGAATTCTTTCAATTCTATCAGTGTATATACCGTATCGCGGGTTCCATACCTGTGACGCATATTCAAGAATGCTCCGGACAAACGAACTTTTGTACTCTTGTGTCTCAGTCCAGGCCCATTTATTGCTATACTAAAGGAAATTACGCTGCATTTTGCGAAAACCTGGATACCTACGACTGGGATTCACTTTTACGGACTGGCTCAGTGGATGAAGCGGTCGAGTTATTTAATAAAATTATAATTGAGCTTAAAATTAAATATGTTTCAAGTTAAGAAAGTTCGCCCTAGTTTTTACCCAGTCTGGTTCTCCCCTGCGCTTATTCGAATCTTAAAAGAAAAAATAAATATCATAGAAAAATAAAGACGTACCAAAATATAAGTGACATAAACTCTTACAAATGACTTCGTGACCGAGCTGAGAGAGTGGAACACCAATGCTATCGTAACTATATTGAAACAGTTGAATATTCTATTAAACACAACCCTCGAGCTTTTTGGTCTTACATCCAGTCAAAAAGGCAACATAATGGTTATCCATCATCCATGACGTATAAAGCTTCTAATCTAAGCACGGGTCCGAGCATCTGCAATGCTTTTGCGAACTATTTTGATTCAAGTTACTTACCATCAACTTCAATTCCAGGGCCAACTTCTCTTGTTTCCTCTTCACCTTCATTATTGTCTCTAGCACCTACACCTGCCGTCTCCTCTTTAGCTTCTCATTTATCGTCACCAGCACCTCCTGATATGACAGCCTTACCTTTGTCTTCCGCCGATCTATGCGCTATTGAAATAATCCCGTCTTGCATCCTCCGTTCTTTAAAAACCCTCGATTGTAATAAGTCAGCCGGCCCCGATGACATTCACCCTCACATCCTGAAAAGCTGTGCGAGCTCAATCGCATACCCTGTTAGTCTGCTTTTCAAAAGATCTTTAACAGAAGGAGTCATGCCCGTTATTTGGAAAACTGCATCTATAACACCCATCCACATAAAAGGCTCCAAACGCGAGGTATGCAATTACAGACCCATTTCAAAGCGGTCCTTTAAGGACTCTAAGTCCTTGAAAAGGTTGTTCACGAACAAGTATATCAAGCTCTTAAGCACTCCTTCATGGTTGAGCAGCTGGGTTTCTCAAAGGTAGGTCTACTACCACCAACCTGACATGCAGTCAGGTAGTCAAGTGGACATAACCTATACTGACTACAGCAAATCTTTCGATCGCATAGACCACTCTATCCTACTAGCGAAGCTCTGCGCTGCAGGAATACGAGGTGATCTACTTCGGTGGTTTACCTCGTATGTCCAAGGTCGTTGCCAGGCTGTAGTGCTGAACGGCTTTGAGTGTTATCCTTCGTTGATTCCTTCTGGAGTTCCACAAGGTTCGATCCTCGGACCCCTACTATTTAATATTTTGACTAATGACATTTCCTCCTGTTTCGCTAATTCTAACTTCCTTCTTTACGCGGACGACCTGAAGATAATGAAGATTATAACCTCCCCTTCGGACCTCTTACTATTGCAGAAAGATCTGGACAACCTCGACGCTTACTGCTCTGTAAATAAGCTAGACATTAACGTTCAGAAATGCTACTGTATATCCTTCCATAGAACTTCTCCCCCTTTTTGTTCTGATTATAAAATCAATGGCGAGTCACTTACTCGAACTAACACAATTGTAGACTTAGGAATTACTTTGGACTCTAAATTATTATTTGATAAGCACATTGAAAAGATCACTGCAAAAGCCATGAAGACTCTAGGGTTTCTCCTTAGAGTAACTAGAGATTTCAAATCGCTAAAGACGCTCAAAATACTTTCCTTTACACTAGTCAGGAGTAACTTGGAATACGCCTCCCAGGTTTGGAATCCTCATTATAATAAGTATATTACCCAACTGGAGAAACCACAAAAAAAAAAATCCTCAAATTTATTAATTTCAAACATAAGATCTTTATTCCGGACTATATCGACAGCTGTAAACACCATCAGTTGTTGCCACTGGAAAGCAGGAGAGAAGTCGCAGACTTAACACTATTGCATAACATTTTATGAAACGTAGTTGACGCCCCCCCCCCCCTCGCTCTCCAATTATCGATACCCTCTCGTCGCTCCTCTCCTAGAACCAATCTTACGCTATACTTTCCTACGTGCTCGACTAACTACCGTAAGAACTCCTACCTGCCCCGCACAATGCATACATATAATACACGCTATTCACAAATTGATCTTTTCCACGCCAAGCAAAACATATTTAAAAACACAGTAACCAAACAATTTTTTAACTCTCAGCAGTAGATAAGTAATAACATGATCATTACATAAACAGCTATATATTTAGATCTTATTCTTATTTATCGTCAGGGTAGTATATTATTGTTATTTCGTTATTTATAATATAAGGCATGTATATGACTCTTCAGACCAATATTTTCCTTCCTAACTGGTATTTGTTCATCGAACAGGCAACCCACTACAAACTAGGTTTACTCACTCATTTAATTACTTCTTTTAACTTTTTATGATTATTTAAATTTAGTTTAAGCATATTTTTCGTTCTATAAGTGAAAACTCTTAAGCTTAAATTATACCACCCCTATTTCTACTACTTTAAGTTTTTAAATGCTGTTTGTTTTCCACATAAATAAATAAATAAATATAATATCTGGTATAGTTATAGACTATCTGCTGTTAGAATTATAATAATATCCGCTATCGTTCACTCATTTATCATCTAATTTAAATTTATTGAAGAAGGAATTATTGAGTTTGTTTTTTAAACTAGCAATCCTGCCGGCTGAAGAGATCAAGGTGAATTGCACTATCCAGAAGGTTAATTTTTTTTCTGGCTCTGTACAAAAAACAATTATGGCGGTAATTATTCGATACTAAAGGAATATGAAAAAGATTGGTTTTCCGAAGAGATCTGTTCGGAACATAGAAATTAATTTTTCTCAGCCGCTGGGGGCAATGTTTGAAAGTTTCAGCACAATGTTGTTCAGGACAAAATTGTGTGTGTGTGCAAAATTTCAGCTCAATATGTTCAGTAGTTTCGGCGTGAATAACAAACTTACATCCATCCATCCATACTTTCGCACTTGTAATATTATACAGGTTGTTCGGCAGACAACTTCTCTTGTTTTTGCAAGGGCGTAGTGGGGTGCGGGCAGGGCGGTATCATAAGGGAGGGGCACTCGTGCGCACAGTCAGGGCCCGTACTCTGCAAGGGCGTAGCGGGGTGCGGGCAGGGAGGGGCACTCGTGCACACAGTCAGGGCCCGTACTCTGCAAGGGCATAGCGGGGTGCGGGCAGGGCGGTATCATAAGGGAGGGGCACTCGTGCGCACAGTCAGGGCCCGTACTCTGCAAGGGCGTAGCGGGGTGCGGGCAGGGCGGTATCATAAGGGAGGGGCACTCGTGCGCACAGTCAGGGCCCGTACTCTGCAAGGGCGTAGCGGGGTGCGGGCAGGGCGGTATCATAAGGGAGGGGCACTCGTGCGCACAGTCAGGGCCCGTACTCTGCAAGGGCGTAGCGGGGTGCGGGCAGGGCGGTATCATAAGGGAGGGGCACTCGTGCGCACAGTCAGGGCCCGTACTCTGCAAGGGCGTAGCAGGTGCGGGCAGGGCGGTATCATAAGGGAGGGGCACTCGTGCGCACAGTCAGGGCCCGTACTCTGCAAGGGCGTAGCGGGGCGCGGGCAGGGCGGTATCATAAGGGAGGGGCACTCGTGCGCACAGTCAGGGCCCGTACTCTGCAAGGGCGTAGCGGGGTGCGGGCAGGGCGGTATCATAAGGGAGGGGCACTCGTGCGCACAGTCAGGGCCCGTACTCTGCAAGGGCGTAGCGGGGTGCGGGCAGGGCGGTATCATAAGGGAGGGGCACTCGTGCGCACAGTCAGGGCCCGTACTCTGCAAGGGCGTAGCGGGGTGCGGGCAGGGCGGTATCATAAGGGAGGGGCACTCGTGCGCACAGTCAGGGCCCGTACTCTGCAAGGGCGTAGCGGGGTGCGGGCAGGGCGGTATCATAAGGGAGGGGCACTCGTGCGCACAGTCAGGGCCCGTACTCTGCAAGGGCGTAGCGGGGTGCGGGCAGGGCGGTATCATAAGGGAGGGGCACTCGTGCGCACAGTCAGGGCCCGTACTCTGCAAGGGCGTAGCGGGGTGCGGGCAGGGCGGTATCATAAGGGAGGGGCACTCGTGCGCACAGTCAGGGCCCGTACTCTGCAAGGGCGTAGCGGGGTGCGGGCAGGGCGGTATCATAAGGGAGGGGCACTCGTGCACACAGTCAGGGCCCGTACTCTGCAAGGGCGTAGCGGGGTGCGGGCAGGGCGGTATCATAAGGGAGGGGCACTCGTGCGCACAGTCAGGGCCCGTACTCTGCAAGGGCGTAGCGGGGTGCGGGCAGGGCGGTATCATAAGGGAGGGGCACTCGTGCACACAGTCAGGGCCCGTACTCTGCAAGGGCGTAGCGGGGTGCGGGCAGGGCGGTATCATAAGGGAGGGGCACTCGTTCGCACAGTCAGGGCCCGTACTCTGCAAGGGCGTAGCGGGGTGCGGGCAGGGCGGTATCATAAGGGAGGGGCACTCGTGCCCACAGTCAGGGCCCGTACTCTGCAAGGGCGTAGCGGGGTGCGGGCAGGGCGGTATCATAAGGGAGGGGCACTCGTGCGCACAGTCAGGGCCCGTACTCTGCAAGGGCGTAGCGGGGTGCGGGCAGGGCGGTATCATAAGGGAGGGGCACTCGTGCGCACAGTCAGGGCCCGTACTCTGCAAGGGCGTAGCGGGGTGCGGGCAGGGCGGTATCATAAGGGAGGGGCACTCGTGCGCACAGTCAGGGCCCGTACTCTGCAAGGGCGTAGCGGGGTGCGGGCAGGGCGGTATCATAAGGGAGGGGCACTCGTGCGCACAGTCAGGGCCCGTACTCTGCAAGGGCGTAGCGGGGTGCGGGCAGGGCGGTATCATAAGGGAGGGGCACTCGTGCGCACAGTCAGGGCCCGTACTCTGCAAGGGCGTAGCGGGGTGCGGGCAGGGCGGTATCATAAGGGAGGGGCACTCGTGCGCACAGTCAGGGCCCGTACTCTGCAAGGGCGTAGCGGGGTGCGGGCAGGGCGGTATCATAAGGGAGGGGCACTCGTGCACACAGTCAGGGCCCGTACTCTGCAAGGGCGTAGCGGGGTGCGGGCAGGGCGGTATCATAAGGGAGGGGCACTTGTGCGCACAGTCAGGGCCCGTACTCTGCAAGGGCGTAGCGGGGTGCGGGCAGGGCGGTATCATAAGGGAGGGGCACTCGTGCGCACAGTCAGGGCCCGTACTCTGCAAGGGCGTAGCGGGGTGCGGGCAGGGCGGTATCATAAGGGAGGGGCACTCGTGCACACAGTCAGGGCCCGTACTCTGCAAGGGCGTAGCGGGGTGCGGGCAGGGCGGTATCATAAGGGACCCCTCCCTTATGATACCGCCCTGGCGTAGCGGGCGTAGCGGGGTGCGGGCAGGGCGGTATCATAAGGGAGGGGCACTCGTGCGCACAGTCAGGGCCCGTACTCTGCAAGGGCGTAGCGGGGTGCGGGCAGGGCGGTATCATAAGGGAGGGGCACTCGTGCACACAGTCAGGGCCCGTACTCTGCAAGGGCGTAGCGGGGTGCGGGCAGGGCGGTATCATAAGGGAGGGGCACTCGTGCGCACAGTCAGGGCCCGTACTCTGCAAGGGCGTAGCGGGGTGCGGGCAGGGCGGTATCATAAGGGAGGGGCACTCGTGCCCACAGTCAGGGCCCGTACTCTGCAAGGGCGTAGCGGGGTGCGGGCAGGGCGGTATCATAAGGGAGGGGCACTCGTGCGCACAGTCAGGGCCCGTACTCTGCAAGGGCGTAGCGGGGTGCGGGCAGGGCGGTATCATAAGGGAGGGGCACTCGTGCGCACAGTCAGGGCCCGTACTCTGCAAGGGCGTAGCGGGGTGCGGGCAGGGCGGTATCATAAGGGAGGGGCACTCGTGCGCACAGTCAGGGCCCGTACTCTGCAAGGGCGTAGCGGGGTGCGGGCAGGGCGGTATCATAAGGGAGGGGCACTCGTGCGCACAGTCAGGGCCCGTACTCTGCAAGGGCGTAGCGGGGTGCGGGCAGGGCGGTATCATAAGGGAGGGGCACTCGTGCGCACAGCCAGGGCCCGTACTCTGCAAGGGCGTAGCGGGGTGCGGGCAGGGCGGTATCATAAGGGAGGGGCACTCGTGCGCACAGTCAGGGCCCGTACTCTGCAAGGGCGTAGCGGGGTGCGGGCAGGGCGGTATCATAAGGGAGGGGCACTCGTGCACACAGTCAGGGCCCGTACTCTGCAAGGGCGTAGCGGGGTGCGGGCAGGGCGGTATCATAAGGGAGGGGCACTTGTGCGCACAGTCAGGGCCCGTACTCTGCAAGGGCGTAGCGGGGTGCGGGCAGGGCGGTATCATAAGGGAGGGGCACTCGTGCGCACAGTCAGGGCCCGTACTCTGCAAGGGCGTAGCGGGGTGCGGGCAGGGCGGTATCATAAGGGAGGGGCACTCGTGCACACAGTCAGGGCCCGTACTCTGCAAGGGCGTAGCGGGGTGCGGGCAGGGCGGTATCATAAGGGAGGGGCACTCGTGCACACAGTCAGGGCCCGTACTCTGCAAGGGCGTAGCGGGGTGCGGGCAGGGCGGTATCATAAGGGAGGGGCACTCGTGCACACAGTCAGGGCCCGTACTCTGCAAGGGCGTAGCGGGGTGCGGGCAGGGCGGTATCATAAGGGAGGGGCACTCGTGCGCACAGTCAGGGCCCGTACTCTGCAAACGCTAACCTTTTGCAGGCGACATACTCGTACGAGTATGAGTTGGTTTTGCGCGATAACGAAAACTAAACTTCCATTTTTCTTTTCCGAGTAGGCCCCAGATCTTAAAAATGTATTATATTGAATATTCTGATTCAAAACATAAAGTCATTTGGACGCCGCGCCTGAATGTGTCTGTCAGGTATCTAATAAAAATGTCAAGCAAAAATACCAAAATCGATTATTTCTTCTTCATATACAAAATCGACGAGTCGGTAAAGCATTCGGACATGACTATTTGATTGTCAGTCGAACTACCAAACAGAAAATAAAAAGGAGGAATGAGCATAATTGTTAAATAGGTACCACCTGCCCCCAGCTACCTGCGGCACGCGGACATGCGCCCCGGCACCGGCACCGGCATGGGTCCGGGTGGTGTACCTACTCGTAGTCACGTGGTGTTGTGTTTGTGGCAGGTGAACACGTGGCTGACCTGGCTGCAGCAGCAGGAGTCCGAGGAGGAAGAGGAGGGCGAGGACTAGCGCGCGCGCCCGGCGCCGCACGCCGCCACACCGGCAGCCGACCCACGGCAGGGGGACGCCGCGCCTAGACCTGCTTTTATTTCGCGCTCATCTCATTATAAATATATTAATTAAGCCAAATAGTTAAAATAGCTACGTTCGTCACCCGGGACCTCGGTCTCCGGGTTGCGGAGTTGAATAGGATCAATGTTTAGGTTACTACGTGAACGAATGTTAGTATCTCGAGATAATTTTTTGTAGGCCTTTTACTCGATTTTGATACTTTTACAAATGTATACAATGTATAGTGTTCGTTTGGACGTATGGTTGCACCCGGCTGCCCTCCCCCTCCAGTGAGCGTGTTTTAGTTAAATTGTAAAAATATATATAAATGAGTAACGTAAATCAATTTTTTTTATTATGTATTAAATGTCATAATCATATTTTTCAATGCTAAATGGATTTAGTGGTTTTATGTAAGATTGCTTACATATAATTGTACTGTCAAATTTTAGAATTGTGAATATCTGCGCACATAGGCTTACAACAATAGAAAGGGCGCGAGTGTTGAGTGAGCCATCGCGCATCGGTAGAGTCGTGGAGTGATGCAAGATGCAGATTATTAAGTAAAATTGATCAATATGTAATGTATTCACATTGAGAAATAAACTTCAGTGTAATTTATAAAAGGATTTCTTTTCTTTCTGAGAATTGTGTAGTTTAACAAACCGAGGCCCCTATTATGTAGAAAGTTCGCTCGGTCATAGATCTGTACTTGAGTGACGTGTGTGTCATGGATCTGTGCTCGAGTGACGGGTGTGTCATAGATCTGTGCTTGCGTGACGTGTGTGTCATAGATCTGTGCTCGAGTGACGTGTGTGTCATAGTTCTGAGCTTGAGTGACGTGTGTGTCATAGATCTGTGCTTGAGTGACGTGTGTGTCATAGATCTGTGCATGAGTGACGTGTGTGTCATAGTATGAGTGTCCCTGTGTAATATTTGGGCCTTAGGTGCTGATAGCACCTACTTACCTAACTCGGTGGTAAGTAGGCGCTATAGGCGAGTGAGTACTCCACCACCGAAGTCCCGTCTCAAAGCCGATCTCTGTTCATTAGAGACATCGGGTCGGGACAAGAATAAAAAGAAAAAGGGCTATAGAGATTTTTGTTGGTTTAAAGTGTAAAATGTATAAGTACCTTTATAAAACAACGAGCTAGGTACCTTACAACACTAAAGTGGGCTAAAACTTCAGAAATATATTGCAATATTCCGGGTTCACTTTGAGCCAAGTAGTACAACTTAGTACCTACCAAGCTACTAAAAAACGGAAAGTATTTTTCGTGAAAAGTAACGCGTAGATCAACTTTCACCAAATCTAACAGAGAAGTAGACTCAATTCGCATGCTGGTAATTCCAGTTATATCAGGCAGAGTGCGTGCGTCGGTGGCAGTCAAAGTGTTAAAGCTAAAAAACACCAACTAACTACTGGGCACAGATTAGATAACGTTACTTCGTAACCCCGGGCCATAACGATCCCGACCCGGGCTATAAAACAATGGCTGATGCAAGCCTTATCAAACTTGGTGCTTACCTAGTGTACAGATATTAAACTTGGTGCTTACCTAGTGTACAGATATTAAACTTGGTGCTTACCTAGTGTACAGATATTAAACTTGGTGCTTACCTAGTGTACAGATATTAAACTTGGTGCTTACCTAGTGTACAGATATTAAAATACTAACTATACTAGGTACTAGTGCAAGTAGACAGATCTTCCGATAGTAATTTTATTGGTAGGTAATATAATATTTAGGTACAATTCATTAAAAATTGATTTGCGACATCACATTATAATTGCTTACTGATCTTAATGATCCCGGCGCCGCCCGCCACCGGAACAACCCTGCGGCAACCAGCCCAGCAGCCCCCGCAGCAGCCCCAGCCAGCCGTCCTCGCGACGGTCGCCCTATCACTCACTACATAGTGATAAAACAAAGTCGCTTTCTCTGTCCCTATGTATGCTTAAATCTTTAAAACTACGCAACGGATTTTGATGCGTTTTTTTTATAGATAGAGTGATTGAAGAGGAAGTTTTATATGTATATAATAATAATAATAATGCTGGACAATTCACACAGCATTATCTAGCCCCAAGCTAAGCAGAGCTTGTGTTATGGGTACTAGTACCTACTACTACCTAATAATAGTAGGTAATAGTAGTAGTATTTTATTGCACCCGTGCGAAGCCGGGGCGGGTCGCTAGTTACGGATAAAATGGATGCCATTTTTGAAAAAGTGGAGCAAGATCGGCATAAGCATCAGTAGTTACGAGATAACTGAAGAACTGGGAATTGACCACAAAACAGTTTTGGCGCATTTGTCAAAAACTGGGTAGGTACCTACCTAAGTATATAAAATAGCTCGATATTTGGGTACCTCACGAGCTCACTGAAAGAAACCTAATGAACCGTGTACTCATTTGTGATTCTTTATTACGACGTATTGAACCCGAATCATTTTTGAAGAAGCTGATAACTGGTGATGAAAAGTGGATCACGTACGACAAGAACGTGCGAAACAGGGGCCCTATTACAATCCTCCGCAACCGACACTGTCGATGCCGATGACATGCGGCCGACGCACGCAAGCGATAGCTATTCTGTTTCTCTGTCGGGTGGGCATTTTTCATTCGGGCGAGATCCGGGCACACCCAACTACCTTCGTGAACGATCATGTGAATGAAACCACCAGAGAGCATAGAAACCTTGGACAGATTAAATAAAAACAAGTCAAGTACGAGTACGACTTGTGCGAGGGTTCCGAACAAACTTATATTTACCCTAATGAAGTCCCTTGTTAAGGGATGAAGCGTTGGTGTTCTTCCAACACAAACTAGGTTCAAAGTTAACCCGCTTACATTTATACTGGAAACATATATTTGTGAGCCGAATAATTTACACAGACACACTGCGTTTTTTTTTGGTGATTTTGCTAAAATGAACGGTTTTCGGTTATTTCTCTTTACTTAAAGATAAAAATACATTTCCTTGTGCTGTAAGACCTTGCTTTTTGCCAAATTTCGTGATTCTAGGTCAACGGGAAGTACTGTAAAGGCTTACGTATAGGTTTTATTGCGAACATCAAAAAATAATTTTTGTAATTACCTACGTAACTTTAAATAATTTATGGTTTTCGGATATTCCTCTTTATTTGCGCTAGCTCTTTGCTAAGTTTAAACGTAAACGGCTATCACGAGTGATTCTATAATCTATATTATCCCGTGTAGACTCTTTCAATGCCATCCAAAGAAAGAGAATTGCGTCATTACATTAACGTCCAGAGGTTGACATGTGTAAAAACGACACTATTGTAAGCCCATCTGACCGTCTGATGTTATCGGACCCTTTCCCTTTACATACAGACGGAGGGTGAATATTGCCACTTGACGTACTAAGTACTCAACCTTGTACCTTGAATTTTATATTTAATATATTATGATTTTTATGTAACTTTCCTTTTTTATCACCTCAAAAATGGATCTTGTGTCTGAAATTAAGAATTAATATTATAGGCGTTCCTTTTTCCATTTGAGGTACGGAACCCTAAAAAGAGCGGTTTTAGCGCCAAGTTTTGGTAAAAATAAGAACTTCGTCGTCAGCTGGGGGAAGTTGTTAGTTGTAGGCTTTGCTAAGAGATGGCGGTAGAGTCGCCTTTCTGAAAATTATGAAACGGAGAGTGATCTTCAAATATCATGAGTAAATTTCAATAATTTAGGACGCTACGTGTATAAAATATTTTAACAATCATAAATCTACCGAAATTTTAGTGATAAATGGACAAAATATGGTGAAAAAACACATTACAAAAATGAAAAGGTAGCTTTGTAGCTACCGTGCAAATTGACAGTGGTTCTTGAAAAAATGCTGTCAAATTTAATGTTTCGTTCGTACATTTTGCCCATTAGAATAGAGGTGGCCGCCGCAAAAGCCGCCATTTCAAACTTCGTGCCGTAGCTTCGAGTTTTGATGAATTAGAATAGCAATTTGACAAAACGAAGCACGCAACTGTCGATTTCGTAGAAAGAGAATAGACCCCCAGGTCGTGGTCAAAGGCCGGTCAGGCTTCGCGGACTGTGGCGAGACCCGGGTTAACTCGCAACAAGGTGATGCGTGTGTGGTGGGATTGGAAGGGCATTATTCATTAATGAGCTGTTACCACCAGGCAGGACCATAGATTCTGAACTCTACTGCGAACAACTGATGAGATAAAAATAAAATAAAGAAGGAATTTAATTATTAGAAAATAAAATAAAATAAATAAATCTTGAGCCACTCAGCAAAAATTAAGAGTTTGGCTGGGAGGTGTTAATGCATCCGCCGTGTAGTCCTGAGCTTGCACCTTCAGATTTCCACCTGTTTCGGTCTCTTCAGAATTCATTAGGTAGTGTCAGGTTAACATCACGAGAGGACTGCCAAAACCAATTGTCGCGGTATTTTGATCAGAAGCCCCAAAATGTCTTTAAGTAGCAATAAATAAATAATGCTGGAAAATTTCACACAGCATGGGATCATCCTTGCCGCTTGCTACAAGATGGCAAAAAGTTATCGAACAAAATGGTACCTACCTACAGTAGGTATTTTAATGAGGGGTATAACTTGTCTTAGGTATATCATTTAACACATTTTAAAAGGCTAGAATTTTAGCAATAGACAATAGAAAATACCCCTAGTTATTTTACTAATAAGTAAGTACTGATAAGTAAAACAATCTAAATCTTTGGGGTAGTATTTTTAGCAATTTTTTGAGCAACATTGTGTTAAGGTACATTTAGATCTGTTCAACAATTCGTTGAAGCAACGGATTGTCGCACGCAACACTGTTCCACAATGTTGTACCTATGTTCAACTTAGATGTTCAACAATGATCAACATCTGTTGCACTGCACCAACTGATTCTACAGTTTCATTTTACATAGGTACGTTCTACAGTTGCCTACAGTGATGTCTACCGAGCAGGTCATTGCTGCTGCGGCTTTCCTAATTTTGAACGACAGTAGGAAACTACCTACTCGGAAAAAAGGAGAAACGGTTGTGAAAACGGGCAATGTTTAGAAGTGGATACAGTTTACTAAAAATCATACTATCAGATGATGGATTGTTATTTAACAATTTTACAAGGCTATCTGCAAATTCTGCAAGTGACTTTGAAGAACTTTTGTTATTGATTTCACCGTTAATCTCTAAGCAAGATACTCGCTTTCAGGATTGTATCCCATCAAAAGTTCGACTTGCGATTACGTTTTCGTTGGAGACGATGCTTTTCCTCTCAGAAATGATTTACTAAAGCCGTGTTCCGGTCAATTAGGAAGATCACCAGAAAGAGTAAGTACCTATTTAACTATAGGCTTTCAAGAGCTCGAAGAATTTCTGAAAATGCCTTTGGCATCCTGTCAGCATCATTTCGCATTTTTAGAAAACCAATTAATATAAATTTAAATAATACACAATCTGTAACAACAGCCTGCATTTATTTGTATAATTTCATGAGAAAACAACCATTACCTATCAGGCTTAGTGAGCTTTGGAAATGTTGATGATCCCGCTACTGGAATCGTTTCCGAAGGCAGGTGGCGAGCAACAACAGCGAATGACATGGGAATAGTTAACCTTCCTAGACGACCAATAAGACCTAATCAAGCTGCTTGGGATGTTAGGCAAGAATTTAAAAACTATTTCATGACACCCGAGGCACACCCGAGGGGAGAATAGAATGGCAGGTAAATTATGCATACCTACCTAGGTGTGTGCTGTTTTTAAAATGATGACTGAATAATAAAATCATATTTATAAATAATAAAATCTGTTGTAGTTTTTGCTCTTTGCCACTGTTTGCTCAAATACGGTGTGTTTTAAGGTTTCTGATTCCATTTTTGACCAAAAATTTATGACTTGTAGATACAATAATGTTGAATGAACCCATCAAATGTGGGTATAAGAGCAACACGTTTCAACATGTCCTATTTTGTAGAACGGTCAACGTTTTGTTGCATGACTCATTCCACAAACGGCAACAGTGTTGCTTTCAACATGTTGCTTTCCACAAAATCGCCCGATGTTGAACAGATCTAAATGTACCTACCTTTAGGAACATATTCTAATGTGTTTTTTTACTTCTTGTAGGTATATCAGGTTACACAAAGACAACCTTATAGGTGCAACATAATTTAACCTACACTTGTACTTAGGTACCTATCATTTACCACGTAATTTTTACATTAGTACTTAATAAAAAAAAGGTACCTAGGTACTACTAACATGTTTTTCGTGAATTACTTTAATACAACAAATAAAAAAAAAAAAAAAAAGCAAGCTCTACCAAAAAGACAAAAATGTCACAATCAATAATCAAAGACACCAACTCAGACACAGATCAAACAAAACCAAATAATGAAAAACTACAAGTAACTCAGTCAAATATATAGAGAAATAAATAAGAAAACAAAAGAAAACTTACGAAGTTACAGAACTAAGACTAAACAAAAAAAAAACAGGCGGAGTGAAACAAGCTACAAAAAACTGGACACAACAAAACAGTTGATGACTCATCTCTGTAACTCATCTAGAAACACACACAGTTACAAACGGAAGAGATGTATTAAACATAGCCACCCAATTTTACCAACAACTTTACAGCAACAAAGACGTAGCCGTTGAGGTACATACCTACATAGCACAAACTATGAAAACAATACCTACTGATCCAGCACCACCATTCCTAGAGAGCGAAATAGAACTACTCCATAAAAAGACTCAAAACAGGAAAAGCCCTGGCCCAGATGGAATTACTAACGATATGATATTAGCAGGTAAAAATATTCTGATTAAACCCCTTACTCAATTATTCAACTTTATCCTCAAAGACAACAAGATACCTCACCAGTGGACTACCTCAGAGATTCCTCACTAATTTACAAAAAGGAGACCCAAAACAAATCACGAACTACAGACCTATCAGCTTAATGTCATGTGTAGGTACTTATATAAAATATTTGCCTCAGTGCTGCTCCGCAGAATCTCAAACACAATCGAGGAAAACCAGCCGGTGTAGAGCTAGCAGGATTTAGGAAAAGTTACTCTACAGTGGACGATATTCATACCTTGAAACAAGTGATTGAAAAGCACGTAGAATATGACCATCATCCGCTTTATATTTGCTTTATCGTCTACTTTTACAGCAAAAGCACTGCAAAGGTAAAACTGGAGACAGCAGGTACATCTTTCCGCATAAAACCGAACGAGGCGTAAAACAGGGATACCCGCTTTCGCCGAATACTTTTATTTCAATCTTAGAAAATATATTCAGGTCACTAGATTGGACGGGGCTAGGAGTAAAATCGATGGAAATCATCTAATCCACCTTAGATTCGCGGACGATATTGTACTGCTCTCTGGAAACCCAACGGAACTACAATGTATGATAGAGCCTCTGACGGAACAAAGTAAAAAAGCTGGATTGGCGTTAAACCAAACAAAACTAAGGTAATGTAATGACAAATAAAACAAAAATACCTATCACGGCCAGTTTAACAAACCTAGAATACGTCGATGAATATGTAAGTATACCTTGGACACCTCATTGCATTCGACTCCTGTACGGAAAAAGAAATAAACAGACGGATAAAAGCGACATGGAACAAGTACTGGGCAATGAAAGAAATTTTCAAGAGCAATCTTCCCATCAAACTGAAAAGTAAAGCCATGGACATATGCCTAACACCCTGCCTGACCTATGCTTAACAAACCTGGAACCTAACAAAGAAAATGCTAGAAAGACTTAGAGTATGTCAAAGAGGCATAGAAAGAAGCTTTTTAGGACTCAAACTCGGGGACAGAGTCAAAAACCAAACAATTAGACGCAAAACCAAGACAAAAGACGTGGTCAAAAGAATATTAGGCTTTAAATGGAAATGGTCAGGACACATTCAAAGACTAAAACCAAACAGATGGCCATACTTACGAAGTAACGTTATCTAATCTGTGGCCATACATAGTCACAAAATGGACACCACTTGAATAAAAAAGGGAAAAAGGGCGACCTTTCAAAAGATGGAATGACGACATCAGAAAAGTGGCTGGAAAAATGTGGCCACGTAAAGCCAAAGACCGAAACCACTAGAGATCCTTGGAGGAGGCGCGTACACCGCCGTAGGCGGTCCATATCAATAAGCAACTGACATCGCATGACACAATTGACAATAATACAAAAATTATAATACGCATGACTTTTTTTTATCAATATTATTTAGTATACTCTTTAAAAATTGATGTGATATAGAATACAGCTCTTTTTTTTTTACTTTTAAATTATTGACGTCGTGAATGAAATGAACGAAAGTCTCCGTTTCAGGTCTGGCCAAAATGGCTATTTTGTCAGTATGTCCGTACTCCTCTACAGGTCGTATTTTACAACCGATCGGTATGAAACTTTGTGTACAGATTCTATGATTTTATAGAATTTTATTGTCGTCGGGATTTTTTGATTAAAGGCGTACTTCTTACACAATAAGGCAAAAAGGCGGATTTGGAATATCTCCGCTTTAAGAGATCTGATTTTGATGATTGTACTTTTAATTGAAAGGTCATAACTTTATACTGTTCTCATAAAAATTTGGTAAAGATCTGATGAGGATTTTCGGCATGACGAGCAGAATAGCATCGCAAAATGCAGTAATATGTAAGAGAGCATTTACAGTACAGCGCCACCTATTAGAACATCTTGGTAACACTTCGAGAATTATATGAAATAGCGCGGCCGCATACACCGTCGTCGTCGGTTAAATAATAACAAAAGCTTTGGGCTGATGGATCAACGCCATCTATTGATACTAGGTACAGAATTTCGAGCTTTGCTGAGGAACGTAACTTACGTACTTTGTATGGACAATTGGTCTAATGGTTGATGTGTTTGTGCAACATTTCGTTCAAAAATTCCGACAACAATCGTATCGCAAGTGAAGTGATCTGTAATACCTACCTACCTTTCCAAGTGCACCTTACCTACCTCACCTACCCTACCCACAAACAAGATTGAATCCGTTCAGGAGAAACAGACGCCTATTCTTGCACGGTGGGCATTATTTCAATAAAGTAGGTATGAACCCCACAGAAGTTCTCATTATATAGGTACCTACCTAGGTACCAAAATATCCCGTTTTAAATAAAATTACTTTAGTACATTAAGTATTAAGTAAATTAATTGTTGAAAAAAGTTAGTGTTCGCGACGTCTACTGTTCGTAGAACTACTAGTAATATTTACTTACCAGAAAAATTAAAAGACACAATGAAAGTGAATGTTTTTATCTACAAAAGACGGTACTTAAGTGAAACCTAGGCCACTTAGTTTACGAACTACAATTTTTTAAATCTTGTTTTTGCTCTCCTGTAATGTTGTGATATTCACTTGCTTAGAAGAAGAAGACTGAGAATGATAGTTGACACAAACGAGGTAAGTCTAAAAAATTGGGACGGACCGTCGAAATTTTCATTTTGAGCCGTTGTTAGTACAATACTTCAAATGAGACGGAAAGCAGCTCTCACATAAAAATATAAAAATGATGTGTTGTGCGGTGCAAGGATGTTTAAACACCAGTAACCGGAAAAATAATACCGCAAATATCTCATTCCACCGGTACCTAAGTACTAATATTCCGTTTGTAATTTTGCCTAAAACAGTCATCAAAACACATAAATAAATTTAAAAATTTCGTCCACCATTTTCGTGAAAATGTTGCTATGCACTGGGAAAAAAATACCCAGGTTTTGTTACTTAGTACTTAGGTATATAAAAATAGTAGAGGAGAGGGTGGAATTCCCTCAAGTTAGGACTTAGGAATCAAACTACGCGGAATATCACAGTTTTAGAATTTTCAGTCACTCGACGATATTCTGAGTAGATTCAAGATGATAAACTCAAATAACTATTTTACTAAGAAAATTACAATCAATGAATGGAAACAATTAGAACTAGTATTTACAATTGAAACAATTGAGCTAACTGCAGCCTGTAGCAAACAATCTAGAGGCAGCTCAATTTATCGATATCAATACCAGTCGTCGCGTCCCCGTTACGCTGGTTAATGCTGGTGCGCTGCGCCAAATACTCACCAGCTCTCGGGTCCCGCGCCGCCGCTTTGACCAGACGCTCAGATATTTTTAAAATTCCGGAAAACCTCGATACCGCACGGACCTAGACCTCTCTCGGCTCCAAGGGGAGCAAATGCAATAAACTCAAATTTAAAATTGCATCACCATAACTGTTGCAATACTTGCACGTGCACACTCCACCTACAGAGGAAACATTGAAGTTTATCCAATCCTGTTCAAAGACTAAAGTTACATTTAGTTCGTTTGACGAGAGGTGTCGCGTAGCTTAATTCTAAGGTTTTTGTTATTATAGTGCGTAACCCCACACTAAGGGTAATTTCTAAGAAATCAAATAATATCGCAAAAATTTTTGTGAACAGGATTGGATAAACTTCAATGTTTCCTCTGTAGGTGGAGCTAACGGCGCTAGAGACCGTAGGAAGTCGCAGAGATTTTCGACTCCCACGTCACTTGACTTCGTGGTGTAGTTGGTTATCACATCCCCGTACTGAGGGGAGGACGCGGGTTCAAGTCCCGTCGAAGTCTAAAATTTTTGCGATATTATTTGATTTCTTAGAAATTACCCTTAGTGTGGGGTTACGCACTATAATAACAAAAATATAGATCTATATCTACAAACGCTTCATACATTTTGAATGGATCGCTCTGCAAACTTCGGAGATAGGGTGGGGGGGGGGAATGGGTATTTTATCGACTATTTTCAAAATATTTCAAAAAGTATGAAACCTACAGAAATTTCAAAAACTATTTTGAAATGTACAAACTAATACCTTTCATTTGATACCCCACTTGACTCTGTAGGTCTCTTTTAAAATTTTGACATCTCAATTTGTATGGAAAATGTTCAGTTTCATTTATTTTAAATTTTTTTTCTTAAAATCTGTACAGGCGCACGAAATGTATTATTATTTTAAATTTCAAGTTGATAGCTGCTGTAGTTGCTGAGTTATTAAGGGGGGAAAAAAGGACAGACAAAGCGAGAGCTAAGATAAGGGTTTCGAAACCGATCTTCGAAACCCTAAAAAGGTAGGTGATAAAAACAATGAAGTATTTTCTTAATGGGAACTTTGCTTCAGTTACCTACCCAATTTTTGACGTGACAACGTCTTATAATTCGATAGAGCCGGCTGCACGCACGAAAAAACATGACGTCATGCGGCGTTACCTCGCTATGACGTCATGCGCGTTACCGGCGTTCCATGTAAGGCTTGAAGTGCAAGCGAGAGCGGTGAGCGAAGCGAACCGCAATGCGACTATTGGGGAACTGCACGGCGAGCGAAGCGAGCCGTGATGTGACCCCCCTCGCCCCCTGTCCCCTGCCCTCCTCAACCCCCTTTCCCACCAAAAAATCTGATATGGGTATCGTTTTCGACTAACATGGGGGTGAGGATTACGAATTTGATGACTGCGGGCGTGTGTCGGATTGCGGTGAGCGAAGCGAACCGCAATGCGACTTTTGGGGAACTTACGAAAAAGATGTCCATTTCAAAATCCAAGATGGCTGACATTTTTGACGTGACAACGTCTTATAATTCGATAGAGCCGGCTGCACGCACGAAAAAACATGACGTCATGCGGCGTTACCTCGCTCTGAGGCGTTCCATGTAAGGCTTGAAGTGCAAGCGAGAGCGCTCGACATCCGTCTCTCTCCTGCTTGAGTGAGCGATGCGTCTGCGTGGGCAGCTGCTATACTATAGTACATTTACATGTTTTGATCGAGTATCAAATGCTACCATTCCATCAGTATTTTCTTAAAACGTTGTCACGTTCAACTATCGTCAGTAAACCGACTTTACAGACAAACAATTTTTTTAGGGAAAATGCTCTTCACTTGCAACATTCAATCATACGCATGTGTGCGTGAGGGCACTGTATTTACGTGCTGTCAAAACACACATGGATCGGTTTTTGGTTACACAAATTGTTGAATGACACTATCCCTCTGCTGAGACAGCAGCGAGTTTTTACTCTATGTTCACTTGTATCATCATCACATCACATCACAGGAGGATGACATCCCTACGCGCTACGTACAGAGTAGTCAGGTACAGTAACTCTCTCTACAGCTTTACCGGTCCAATGCTGGACGCAGGCCACCCCTGATAAACGCCTTATTGCCCTTTGTAACATGGGGGGTAATGCCCATAATCCTAGCGCTGGGCTTGCGGGTTGGGGATCGCTGCTCGGTGGTAAAATTGTTCCGCCGTCGGCGCTGCTGCCCGCCCCCCGGAGGATATCCCCAGGTCGCCTCTTACGACACCCGCGGGAAGAGTCGGGGTGGTGCTTATTCTAAGCCGGCACTACACGGTCATTCTTGAACACGAAGGTACAGTGACTACTTGTAAAATAAAAAAAGTGTGTTTTATATACTTTGAATACAATTTAATCAGATAAATTTATATAGTAGCTACTTAATACTTGCAAAAGCAGAGACATGCTCGCCAGAGTGGAGACATCGTCGCACAAGGCGAGGTACCGACCCGGTGGTTACAAACCACCTTGATCCAAAATTAATGGAGCTGCAAAACAAACAATTTGTGTTAATAAAGCCTCGCGCAAACTAAGGCGCAATGCCGGAGATAAGGATTAGCGATGCCACACGGGTGGTGCGGACGATCAGCGGTCGGATACAGTACAAAACTATTACAGATACATTAAATAAAAGCTTGTGATAGGTATCGTCTAGCAGCGGTCCGATTTTTTGATAATTCCTTTGTATAACTTAATGATTAAATTAAATATGTAGTGGCGCCACTATCACCCCTACTATTCGCCTTAACCCCAAAATCCTTTATTTGGCTCCCCTACTACAAAGATGATTAAACATGAGAGCATTTCCAATGTTATAGTGTTCATGTCATAATTCTTAGAAATAAAATATCTGAATTAGACGTGTGCGCCGCGCCGACCCGCCGCCGCCGCCGGCAAATTTTCCACGCCGCCGCCGCCGCCGATTGGCCGGCCAATCGGCGGGAAATCGGCGTGGAACGTATTCTTTTAGACGCTTTGAAAACTCCCTTATTTTATTGATTATTACATTGTCCGACACCTGCTACCAACAACCAAGTTATAGTCAAAGAAGAAACCGCGCCGCGCCATGATGTCAAAGGGTGTCGCGATGTCAAAGGGCACCGCGAACCGAACGGTATCAAAAAGATTCAGACCGATACAGGTGCCGATATAGACTTGGAGGGGACACCGTAGGAAAATAAACTTTATCAAATATCAAGACAATTCCACAAGAAGGATTCAGACTAAATTTATATTGCATAAATTGCATTTAATTATTTTCAAAACTTACGAAGTTACCACAAAGGCTTTGTGCCTTTGTGGTAACTTCGTCCAATGTAAGGGATACGAAACGTCAGGGTTTTAAATATTTTTCAATTTCGAAACTGGCTTTCTAAATTCGGAAGCTCAATTTCGAAAGTTTGAAGTTAAGACAGAAAGTGTAACTTTTATTCTCCTGTCCCTTTACACATAGAGTTAGAATCGGAAAAGTGATTTACCTAATTCAAAACATACGAAAATACTTTGATTACGTACCACATTAAGTGTCACCGACGCGCTTGCACTGCACGTATGCAACGAGCGCCCGTCCGAGTCGTATCGCTAAAGCCTGGCAGAGAACTGGTTAAGCTACTTCTATAATTTTACGTTGTTGTAATTATCACAGATCATGATAATTACAATTGAAACAAATGAGTTAACTACAGACTGTTGCAAACAATCTACAGCAGGGCACGGGGATTGTTGTCTAGGGTAGAATAGAGAAAAATTACGTCACTTTGTCAACGAATGCGTAAATTGTTTGAAAGTCAATGCTTTTACTTCTATAATGTACGCAATGTATGACTATGCGATGTCGATTATGTGTATTCTACCCTAGATAATAATCTCCGTGCTTGGCCTAGAGGTAGCTCAAATGATCCATATCAATACCAGTCGGAAGCGTCCCCCAGAGGCTGGCTGCATTGCCCCGCTGTATGCCTATGCTGATGCGCTGCGCCAGATACTCACCAGCTCTCGGGTCACGTTTCGCTTCGACTCAACGCTCAGATAATTTTTATGAAACCCGAAGAATCAGAGGTCTTGCCTCCAAGGGGAGCAAATGTGTAGGCTCTGCCGAGGCCCTGCATGTTTGCGCCTCTTGAGATCCTCGGCCAAATCTTCCCCCGCACCTGCCCTCACGGATGTCCTCGGAACATGGGAAGGCGCTAGTGTGTCGACGCATGTAGCGTCCCACACGATGGGCCTCCCCAACTCCCATGGGATTAGTGTCATACCGTCGGGCCTCTTACCATCGTCACGCAACAGACCATTCGCTTTGACAATAGCTGGTACGTTAGCGATGACAAAGACTCGCCGGATGATGTGGCCGGCTGGCATGGCGAGATATCCGACCGGCAGCCCTAGTATACGATAATACGTGATGATCAAGCTGTTCGACAGCAATACCGCACTGGCATTGACATTGATGAGGCGCGCAACATATTGCACCCAACCGAAGACTTGTTGCGATACGGAAAGTTACGGGATCCAATGAAGTGTTATATGCATCAAATGCTTGCAACCAATGTTCTGACTTCCATTTACTTAATTAAATGTATTACATATTACGTTAGTTGATAATAAACCCCTAAAAAGTTAGGGCATCCAGCGTTTTGCCACTGAGAGAGCTCTTCAGGCGGTTACAAATGTAGCCAGCCGATAAGAAAGCTCTCTCAGCTTCAACACTAGTCGCATTTCACTCTTTCATAGCACGCGTGCGTTCAGCGACTGAAGGTGCCTTATTTGCGTGGGTAAATCATTAAAACAAAAAAATTAGAAAGTTCGAATTTGTGGCCACCAAATACGAACTTAAAAAATGGCTAAAAAAGGCTATGAACTTCGAATTTACGAAACTTCTAAGTTTCGAAATGCACCTCATAATAATGTACTCGTATATTATAATGTATATCAGTTATCTAGTATAGTACCCATAACATAACACAAGCTCTGCTTAGCTTGGGGCTAGATAATGCTGTGTGAATTGTCCAGCATTATTTATTTATTACGCGCCGATTTCACGCCGAAATCACGCCGCCGCCGCCGCCGATTTCAGGCCGGCGCCCGCCGCCGATCATTTTAACGTCGGCGCACACGTCTAATCTGAATTACCCGATTCACTACTTATTGAAAAATATCAAGTATAAGACCGTTCAGTATTCCCAAAAACTTAATACAGGGTGTGACTTTGACTACGAGGGTATAACCTTGTGGGTTGCTAACAAACAAAAAAATGCATAAGTTTTTTTTATTTTATCGTGCAATTTTTTTGTGTTTACACATATAACGGAAGCTCTGCTTTCATCGGGGCTAGATTATTTAATTGTTGATTTTAAGTTTTTTATGGGTGTGAAATAGATATAAAGAGCAAAAATAAATTTCTACACCCTGAATATTTTTTTTGTTTTATCTTAACTTGGTGTCAAAACGTTACATAGAATAATAATTGCGTTTTTCATAAATTATTAAAATCAATAATTAAATAATCTAGCCCCGATGAAAGCAGAGCTCCTGTTATATGTGCAAACACAAAAATATTGCACGATAAAATAAAAATAAACTTTTATGCATTTTTTTGTTTGTTAGCAACCCACAAGGTTATACACTCGTAGTCAAAGTCACACCCTGTATTAAGTTTTTCGGGAATGCTGAACGGACTTATACTTGATATAAATTGGGTAATTCAGATATTTTATTTCTAAGAATTATGACAAACTCTATAACATTGAAAATGCTCTCATGTTTAATCATCTTTGTAGTAGGGGAGCCAAATAAAGGATTTTGGGGTTAACTAGAGAGCAATAAACCTTCAGAAACTAGTGATCTGGGACGGTCAGATTCCGAGATGTTTTTAAAATTCGAACCATGATATTATCATGGTTCGAATTTTAAAAAACGGTCGTCAGAAACGTAGATCTCGACGAGCACTTTATTTTACCTTCAGAAACTAGTGCTCTAGGATGGTCAGTTCCCGAGATATGATGATTTGAAGTTTGACAGCTGTCATCAGAAATGTCGATTTCGACGAATACTGTAATTTACCCTCAGACACTAGTGCTCTAGGATGGACAGTTCCGGAGATATCATGGTTTTAAGTTTGACAGCTGTCATCCGAAATTTAGATCTCGAAGAATACTGTAATTTATTCTAGGACACTAGTGCTCTAGGATGGTCAGTTCCCGAGATATGATGATTTTGGAGTTTGACAGCTGTCATCAAAAATGTAGATCTCGACGAGCACTTTTTTTACCTTTAGAAACTAGTGCTCTAGGATAGACAGTTCCCGAGATATGATGATTTGAAGTTTGACAGCTGTCATCAAATATGTAGATCTCGACGAGCACTTTATTTACCCTAAGACACTAGTGCTCTAGGCTGGTCAGTTCCCGAGATATCATGATTTGAAGTTTGACAGCTGTCATCAAAAATGTAGATCTCGACGAATACTGTAATTTACACTCAGACACTAGTGCTCTAGGATGGACAGTTTCGGAGATATCATGGTTTTAAGTTTGACAGCTGTCATCTGAAATGTAGATATCGACGAATACTATAATTTACCTATAGAAACTAGTGCTCTAGGATGGACAGTTCCCGAGATTAATGATTTGAGGACAGCTGTCTTCCGAAATGTAGTTCTCGACGAGTACTTTATTCAGTATTCGAGTATTTTATTCAGATCAAATTTAATTTATATTTTGTGTCTATTTTGCATGCCGAATTAACCGGTGAAATATGTGAACTAATTTTAAGCCTAAGACCTTTATAATACCATTTTTCGTGCAATAAATTGATTATGATTATGATTATTATGATTATGTACTACTATTTGCCATTTGAAATCTGGCAGCATTTGTGCTGGATGTGTATTTAAGACATTTCGATACAGAACCCTTGAAAAAAAAAAAAAAGATATTGGGACGAGATGTCTCCTTCACTTTTGGTTGAGGGTACAACTGATCCGAATCGCCTATTTCGACGGCCTCTGTGGCGTGGTGTGCGAAGGTCCGCCTGCGACGCAGGAGGTTGCGGGTTCGATTCCCGCCTCGGGACAAATATTTGTACGATCTGCAGATATTTGTTCAGGGTGTTCTGGTCGTTTTCTATGTAAAATAAAAAATATCTATCTATGTACTCGTATATTATTATGTATATCAGTTATCTAGTGCCCATAACACAAGCTCTGCTTACCTTGGGGCTAGATAATGCTGTGTGATTTGTCCAACATTATTAAAAAAAAAAAAAAAAAAAAAAAATCTAAAACTATGAGATTTTAGATTCGGACGAGATGTACCCCTACTCAAAAGTGAAGTGGACATCTCGTCCTTGGATCAGTTTGAGATTCGGCCCAGATGTACCCTAACTAGATGTGCCCATTTAAAAAGGGATATTTGGGTAGGTAGGAACCATGTTTTTTGTAATTCCTGTTTGTAGGTACCTTCAAATTTGTGTGGGTTTTATACTTTTAGAAATATTTTGAAAATAGTCGAAATTTTACCCATTCCCCCATCTCCGAAGATTGCAGCGCGATCCATCTGAAATGTACCTATGTAGCGTTTGTGGATAGGTATGGATCTATTCTTTACAGGAAAAATAAAGAAAAGTTTGTAAAACGAACACTTTTTGAAAATGGTCAATAAGGGGGGGCTACCTCACCGAGTGGGGTACCTATCAAGTGAAAGGTTTCTACGTTTCAAAACAGGTTTTGAAATTAACCTAATTAAGTATATATATTTGGATATTTAGTTAGGTATATGTACCTACCATGTTTTTCGGCGGTGACTCCTTGCAAATCGCCATGCCAGTGTGAAAGCATCTTATCACGGAGCAAAAGTGCATAGGTACTTATCAGAATAAGCACCAGCGTAGGTAGGCACCAGCCTTCCTATAATGGTGCTAAACTTGTAATAAGTACCTAATATCTAGGTATGTAATTAATTATCGGTGCCTCTTACTTTTTGACGCGTTGAAAGAAAAATCCTATGGGTAGGTAGGTAGTGTATCTACACTGGGTATCTACCTACCTAGGTAGATACCCAGGTAGGTATAAGTACCCAAAAATCAGAAAAACCCTTATAAGTAGGTAGGTACCTAAATATTGGTTTACGCTAGATTGGTGTGCATTGTGCAACTTTAGGTGGTAGGTAGGTTAGGGTAATTGTTTAGTATACTGATCGGAGTAGGTAGAGCTATTTAGGTTCATTGACCGCAAACATTGATGTTAATATGGATATTCCACGGGATTCCGACTAATACTCCGGGATTCGATTATTATAATTATTTTTATCAATAAGTATAGAAAATGGTATATGTAAGCCCATAAGCGCACAAGCGACGTTGTAAATTTTACATCAGCAACACGTTGCCAAAGTTTTTGTCAAACCGGTTTTTGACGTTGCCGCTTTGTTGAAACTCGTCGTGATATCGCTGCATTATGCGCTCTTGCTCACACGTACAGGGAGTGTCACGGGCGTGGCTAGAGTGACGCACCTGTTTTTGTCTCTTTCTGCACCACTGGAATTCAATTGTTTTCCGAAAGTAACTTGTTGTTAAATGTTGTCTCACTCGATTACTTCGGTTCTTAAGAGTTCTCAGAGAAACACAACAGGAAGCAGACAACTTCCTGTTGTGTTTTGTTGTGTCGTGAATTTCCATGAGTTTTTGACCCTGGCTTGTTTACTGGATTCTGGAATCTCCTTGCTACTACGTCTTTGGCTAGGCTTTGGCATTTGCGGACTCTGATTTGACCTCATTGGATTGGATATTTGGAGTTCCATATTTTATTGGATACTCATTTGGTAAATTTGATTTATTTTGGAAATAGTAAATTTTGACCACAACTGTATTAATCTTATTCTACCTTGAAATAGTAGCAAAATTATATGTTTGGGCTTAGTGAAAAGCTTATGTCAAATAAATAAATAACATTTTGAATTTAAAAAGTAATGTAGGTACAGTGTTATTCGTCCAAAATTCAAAGCTTGTTAGCTAAACTTTTTTAATACTTATGTAATTGTATTCCAATCCAGTATTTTCTTCACTTTGATGTTTGTCACGCACGTGTTATATCAACTTGAAAACTTATTAATAAGATCTATTAAATAGCTAAACGATTAAGTGCACCAGTAATACACCGACATATTTGCAGTTCGTGCATATACGAACAATTTTGGAACTGTAGTAGGTACTGTGTACTACTTGCGTGCAATTAAGCGTACCCTCTCTTAGCGTAAATTAACAACTTTGCATCTTCAAACTCGCACTAGGAATACATATTTTTACTTGTTTTGTTTTTCGAAAAGATCAGTATGTTTGGACCACTTAGTGTTGATGTGACTCTATTAAGCATTTCTAATTTTAACGACATTTTGATACAGGTGAAGTACTTCGACAAGGAATCGTCAATAATAATTATACAAATTATTTGTATGGTATGTTCTTGTACAACTTCAGAATGAAAATGTTAATTCTTGTATAAATATAAGAAATTGTTACATAAAAAATATATGTGTGTTCATGAATCAAGTTTCTATCTATTTATTATACAATCCTTAAACCCGTCCTTATACTTATAGGAAGTGTATGCTTTCATTAATCCGTAAGGCATATAGCAAAAAGCTTTTTATTATTTTTCTAACTATAAAACGAATCCCGGGATTCGGGGAATATCCATATTATTCTATCATATGGCAAGTACATAAAATAGCTCTACCTACTCTATGTTCATTATTTATACATCAAATTAAAGATAATTTTTTTCTCTTTATTTTGATATACGGATGCCTACTTAAATCTGGCCGCCAATAAGGGTTGCCGGCTGTCAAAGATATTGAAGGTAGAGTGAAAGAGAGCTAGCGCGCAACATTACCAGTCAGACGAGGATAGCGATTGCCACATGTAGCTGTGCCTGTAGGTACGACTAGAGATTGCATGCAATCTGGATTATTCGTTATTAGGTATATTAAATTATCCAGATAATTTGTCTATTTTATTTATCTGGATAAAATGCATTGAAATCCGGATAATTTGGTTAACTGTAATAATACTCGGATAATTTGGTTAACTGTAATAAAACTCGGATAATTTGATATGTAACCTAGTAGATTATATAATTCTCCTTATCACAGATATGCGTAAAAATTTGGTTTTTAGCTCATACTCAATGGGTGCACTAATTCTGCAGCTAATCTTAGGCGTTGTCCTAATTGGCGAAAATCGCACGATGACACGATGCGTTCTCGTCGTGCGATGAGTTCAAACATACAGATTTCATCAGAGTGTCCTATTTGAACCTCGCCAGTAATCGTGCGAGCACATGAAATGTATTATGAAACTTTGATCGTGCGATGAAAAACGCATCGCGCCATCGTACGATCGCTCCCAATTAGGACGCCGCCTTAGACTATAATTTTACATACATAAAGTAGATACTTATGTCAGTATTATTATATTCTCGGTAGGTGACCTTACCTTAGCACTTTAGATAGAGGATATTTACCTACCAGTGTGCATCATACAATGCAACGGTCTGTAATAGATTTGCTAACACTTTGTAACAGTGATACCCCCAGATTTAAGGAACAGAAGTATATGTACTAAATTTAAGATACCTACTAAGAATGGTACTTAAAAACTTGCATATGGAAAATATATCACACTCTTGAAGAATTTTTCTCGGATGATCAGAGTAATAATTATGTTCATCTGAGAATGTGAGCATCTGAGAATGTGAGCATCTGAGAATGTGAGCATCTGAGAATGTGAGCATCTGAGAATGTGAGCATCTGAGAATGTGAGCATCTGAGAATGTGAGCATCTGAGAAGGTGAGCCTCTCCGAAACCTGACACTTTAGGACATTATGTTTTTATTACATTTTTAATTTAAGTGTCCTTTTTCTAGATACCATAAGTATACAATTCATTGTACACAGCAATTTTGAAAAAAAAAGTGGCATCTGATACTTACTTATGTGGCCTAAATCTTCAAACCCCTTTGGGTAATTACCTTCCGTAAACAGTAATTAGATTTAGTAAACATACCAATTACCTATAGCACCAACTGTGTTTTCTTGTACAAACTAGAAAACACCGTAGTTACTAGGTGATAGAAGAATATAGGTATATATATTTTTTAAATTATTTTTACATAGATGTGAGTAAGTATGTTATTAAGTATTCAAACTTAGTTATGTATAGAAGCATTGATTTGTTTACTAAATTGTGTATGTGTGTTAGTTAAAATGTTTTAGTCGGTACTTTTGTCCTTAAGTTGACTTACTTTAGATAGGTTAGGTACCTACTCATGTTCACCATCAAGTTACTTATCATATACATATTGCAGTGCCCTAGCCGGGTCCATGTTAGAAACTGCTTTCTACTAGGGGACCTACAAACAACATGGTAACCATAAAACTTATGATTTAAGAATAAAAATCAAATATTCTAGGTACATAGGTACTTTCATAGCTACCAAAACGCTAAGAGAGAATTATGATCTTCAAATAGTAGGTTAGGTAGCAGTATATTAATTTGTCTATTGAAGCAAAGATGAAAATGAAAAATCTGTTGAATGAATCTTTCTACCCACGTGATACTGACCTACTCTGATAGCAGCACAAAGTATACAGAATGTGAGAACATTGTTGATTGTGTTCTGCCGCGCCTGACGTTTCTCCTCCATGGGGTCAACTCTCTCCGCGTTTGGCAAGCGAAACATGGTTTCTGTTGTAGTTCCCTGCGGTAAAACAGAAATAACCCGACTGTAGGTACCGAGCATATATCTACACCAATATCGACGGCGCGTGGAAACGAGCCAGCGATTTATCGAAGTGGTTTTATTATCTTTGCTTAGGTTATGGAAGAAAATACCTACCGTTGAGGAAATTTAACGAGGAAGAATTAATATTTTAAAATACGTGAAATGTTAATGAAGAACCCTTTAATTTTGTTCCTGTCCTGTCAGAGAATAGCAAGCAACTTCAACTTCTTGTCTGATGGCTCTGTTCTGCCTGCGCTGCAGGGTTATTCACACTCTCACTCGGTAACGTTTTTACTCGGTAGAGGCTGGTTTCCGAGTTCGATTTCGATTATTGCGATTCAGACTCGACCGAACACGGAAATATAAAAGAAGCATAAGGGTTGGACAATGAATCGAATAATCTCACAAAACATATGAACATAGGTGTGTAGGTAATCATCACGTCATTACATTTTATAAAGGTAATAACTAATAAGCAGAGATCGGAGTAGGTAGAACGATTTGGGACCAATGACCTCAAATTCTAAGTTAGTATGGATATGCCTCCAGAACTCCGGAATTTTATAATTATCAAGCCATTTTTTCCGTAATTTCATAGTTATTACGTGGCGGCGTAAAGCGAGAAACGTATCAATATCATCATCATCATCCGCAGCCTAACTTCACCCACTGCTGGGTATAGGCCTCCGCATGTGTCAATGATAGATAGATAGATACCTAAATCATTTATTTGTTTCTACTACTACCTAATACTAAAACAAAAACGACAACATGCATTTCATGTCCACAGTCTTGTGCTTGTCTCATCCACGTCCCTTTCGCGATAGATGCTATATTGTCGGCCCGACGCGCCGCTGGACGAGTGACTGGTATCAATTTCAATAACCCTGATTTAGACACACTCAGATAATATAGTGAAAAGATTGAAAATAAAACGTCAAGTGCGAGTCGACTCGCGCACTAAGGGTTCCATGTAATTGTAAGACCTTGTTTCTTGCCAAATAATTATTAGGATTCTAGGTCAACATGAAATAGGTACCCTGTATATTTTTGTCGAGGGAGAGAATCAAAACTTATTTTTTTCATTAATAAACTACAAATTTACAGTTTTAGGATTTTTTCCTTTACTTGTACTTTAGAAGCTTGCTTCTTGCCAAATTTTATTATTCTACGTCAACGGGAAGTACCCTATAGGTTTTGGGTGCATGTCATTTCCTTGGAAATTTCAAAATTTTCGGACATAAACGGTTGTAACTTTTGAGTGCGTTGACTTAGAAGTTTAATTTATTTCACGGCTTCAAGAGGTTACGGACTTGAGTATTTGAGGTCAATTTCAACTTTATACCTCCACGCGTTCCTGAGAAAAGAGGGTTGACAGACGGACAGACAGACAGACGGGAGACAGACAGACAGACGGACAACAAAGTGATCCTATAAGGGTTCCTTTTTTCCTTTTAAGGTACGGAACCCTAAAAATGAGGCAAATGATATAGTTTCATATTTTAAATTCAGTCAGTTTTAAGTTCAGTCAGTAGATGTAGAACGATCATTTTCCATCTATAAATGGATTTTAGACGTCCAAAAAAATAGGCTGAAAATAGAAAATATTGAGAAACTTATGCTTATTTATTTTAATTGTATAGAGAAAGATCAGAATGTAGAAATTGTAATGGATGTCGATGAAGATTAAAAATAATTGTGATTGTGAGCTCTAAGCAGAGCTCACAATCACAATTATTTTTGATCTTGGGGCTACATGTTGTTGTGTGGACTGTCCAGCATTATTTATTTATTTATTATTTATTGTAATTGTAACAAATAAACAATTTTAATGTTTACCTGTTTTAATCCATTTTTCCTATACTTTAAAGGTAGACTATAAAAAGGTTGTATAATGGAGACAAAGTATCCAATAGACAAAATAATGAGAATCAGGTAAATTTTGAAACATTGGTATTTTTGTGCACAAAGCCTCTGAATAATTAATATTATACAAAACTATAGCGAACTGTCAACTTTATTTAGCAAAGTAGTCCTGAACATTTTCTCATGGGAAACGTGTCTCGCGATTAAATGCTTAGAAAACGTCACAAATTTTCACACAGCAACTCACTAAGCTTCAAATCAATTGGATGAATTTTATGGAATCGCATACGGCGGAAACAAAAAAATACAAAAATTCATTAGTCGACAGTTTAATAAAAATCAATTAACCTATAAACGTTTGACAATCGCTTCCGATAAGTTTCAAATGTAGTAGTTACTAAATTACTACTTTAAGTCACAACAACCAAATTAACCATGTTAAGTGGGCTGGTTCTCTATCGGGAGCATACAGGTTGGAGAGCGGGGTGAGACAGGGGGGGATTACGTCTCCGAAGCTCTTCAATTTGTATGTTAACGACCTCATTGGCGAGCTCAGCAGCATGCGTATCGGCTGCCGCATGAACGGCGTAAACATTAATAACATAAGCTATGCTGACGACATGGTGCTGCTGAGCCCGACGGTGGGGGGCATTAGAAAACTACTGAGAGTTTGTGAGAACTACGCTGTTGAGCATGGGCTCAAATATAATGTAAAAAAGACGGAATACATGGTTTTTAAGGCCGTCGGTAAGTGTCCCGAGAACAAACTTAATATTACCCTTATCGGCTTGAACATAAATCGCGTGTCAAAATTTAAATATCTTGGACATTTACTTGTCGACGACCTTAAGGACGATGAAGACGTCGAAAGGGAGCGTAGGGCTCTATCGGTTCGAGGTAACATGCTGGCTCGCAGATTCTCCCGTTGAACTGACCAAGTTAAAATAACGCTTTTTAAAGCATACTGTCAGAGCTTTTACACGGGAAGTCTGTGGGTCCGGCATACCAAAAGATCGATGGACGCCCTACGAGTCCAATATAATAACATATTTCGGATGATGCTGCGGCTGCCTAGATTCTGCAGTGCGTCAGGAATGTTTGCGCAGTACCACACAGACGGTTTTCATGCGGTTATGCGTAAAAAAACAGTGTCCCTGATGCGCAGAGTACGGGACAGTCGCAACAGTATCCTGTGTGCTGTGGCAGAGTGCCTTTCATCCCCGCTATGGAAGTGCTTTGTGCGGAGGGTGATCAATCAAGGAACATATTTCCTCTATTGATTATCCTCGGCTCGATTATACACAGCGCCTATTGCTACATTATTTGTTATATATATTCTATTTTATCTTGTTTTGTGTGTTAATGTACATGTATCACTCGCAAATCTATGGACCCATGGTTGTCTGAAATAAAGATTTTTTTTTTTTTTTTTATCAAAAATGAACGGTTTTTGGTTTTTTCTCTTTACTTAAAGATAAAAATACATTTCCTTGTTGCTGTAAGACCTTGCTTCTTGCGAAAGTTCATGATTCTAGGTCAACGGGAAGTACTATAAAGGCTTACGTATAGGTTTTGTTGCGAACATCTAAAAATATTTTTTGTATTTACCTGTGTAACTTTAAATAATTTATGGTTTTCGGATTTTACTCTTTATTTGCGCTAACTCTTTGCTAAGTTTAAGCGTAAACGGCTGTCACTTTTGATTGCGTTGACTAAGAAGGATGTTTTTTCACAGCTCCAAGGTGTTACAGCAGTGTTCGATGTTAATTTCAACTTGATACCTCCACGCGTTCCTGAAAAAAAGTTTCAGGTAATAGGTATACCTACAGTCAGGTAGACAGACTGAAAACAGGGTGATTCTATAATCTATAATATTCAGTGTAGACTCTTTCAATGCCATCCAAAGGAAGAGAATTGTGTCATTAACGTCCTGAGGTTGACATGTGTAAAAACGACACTATTGTAAGCCTGTCTGACCGTCTGATGTTATCGGACCCTTACATACAGACGGAAGGTGAATATTGCCACCTGACGTACTAAGTACTTGCCTACCGTACCTAGTACTTTGAATTTTATATTTTAATCTAATAAGATTTTGACGTGACAACGTCTTATAAATTGGTTTGCCGGGTGACACTTCAAGAAACTGCGTTACGCGTTACGCTCCGCTCACGTTATGCAGACATAAAAAGTGAAAGGAACTCAAAGTCGTTGTCACGTAAAACTTTCGCCCGTATACCGACTTTACAGGCAACCAATTTTTTATTTAACTTTCCTTTTTTATCACCTCAAAAATGGATCTTGTGTCTGAAATAAAGAATTCATATGATAAGCGTTCCCTTTTCCATTCGAGGTACGGAACCCTAAAAAGAGCGGTTTTAGCGCCAAGTTTTGGTAAAATTAAGAACTTCGTCGTCAGCTGGGGGAAGTTGTTAGTTGTAGGCTTTGCTAAGAGATGGCGGTAGAGCCGCTTTTCTGAAAAATAAGGAACGGAGAGTGATCTTCAAATATCATGAGTAAATTTCAATAATTTAGGACGCTACGTGTATAAATATTTTAACAATCATAAATCTACCGAAATTTTAGTGATAAATGGACAAAATATGGTGAAAAAACACATTACGAAAATAAAAAGGTAGCTTTGTAGCTACCGTGCAAATTGACAGTGGTTCTTGAAAAAATGCTGTCAAATTTAATGTTTCGTTCGTTCATTTTGCCCATTAGAATAGAGGTGGCCGCCGCAAAAGCCGCCATTTCAAACTTCGTGCCGTAGCTTCGAGTTTTGATGAATTAGAATAGCAATTTGACAAAACGAAGCACGCAACTGTCGATTTCGTCGAAAGCGAATAGACCCCTTGTACCTATACGTTGCATCGACGAAAATTTCAACAGTCCAAACTCAAAATGCCGATTTGGGTCGGTCGGGCGAATGCGTGCTTTTTGCACCCATAAGCAGTCGTATGTCAGTCGTAGGACAGGATTTAAGTGTGTTTGATAAAGGTAAATTAGATTGTTAGTTTATTTTTTGATAAATATACGAATTTTATTGAATTATTGACGTCATGAACGTAGTGAATGAAAGTCTTCGTTTCAGGTCTGGCCAAAATAGCGCTTTTGTCAGTATGTCCGTACTCCTCTACAGGTCGTATTTTACAACCGATCGGTACGAAACTTTGTGTACAGATTCTATGATTTTATAGAATTTTATTGTCGTCGGGATTTTTTGATTAAAGGCGTACTTCTTCCACAATAAGGCAAAAAGGCGGATTTGGAATATCTCTGCTCTAAGAGATCTGATTTTGATGATTGTATTTTTAATTGAAAGGTAATAACTTTAAACTATAAAAATTTGGTAAAGATCGGATGAGGATTTTCGACATGACGAGCAGAATAGCTCCGCAAAATGCAGTAATATGCAAGAGAGCATTTACAGTACAGCGCCACCTATTAGAACATCTTTGTAACACTTCGAGAGTTATATGAAATAGCGCGGCCGCATACACCGTCGTCGTCGGTTAAATAATAACAACAACTTTGCGCTGATGGATCAACGCCATCTATTGATACCTAGGTACAGAATTTCGAGGTTTGCTGAGGAACGTAACTTAGGTACTTTGTATGGACAATTGGTATAATGGTTGATGTGTTTGTGCAACATTTCGTTCAAAAATTCAATGCACACCACACTAGCGTAAACCAATATTTAGGTACCTACCTACTTATAAGGGTTTATAACCTATATATTTTTATAACCTACCTACCAAAATATCCCGTTTTAAATTACTTTAGTGCATTAATAAATAAATTAGTTGTTGAAAAAAGTTCGTAGAACTACTAGTATTGTATTTTTTGTCATATACCGATTTTGGGTACAAATATACCGATTTTTCGCACTATGACGTTCGAGACCACTGCTCTGTCTGATCTGAGACGCTTGCCGGAATCGAACCGAGTGTTGCCAGATACGATTTTCAAAAAACAGGAAGCGTTGCAGAAAAAAACAGTAGATGTATGGAAAAAGTTGCAAGGAAAACAGGAGATAAAAAACAGATTATGAATTATTTATATACCTATTTTACTATTGTGTTTAGTTATCATTTCTTTTTTTATTTGAAACTCGCATGAATTTGTTTGTTTCAAAAGGTTTTTGGTATGCAATATACCTGAAATGTCATCGGTGGAGAGCTTATTTCGTAATTTAGTTTCGGACAAATTTATTTGAGAAAAAAGTCTCTCCACCGATGCACTAGAGTGCGGTAAACATAATAAATTAAAAACAAATGCTGTTAAATTAGGAACCATTTTGTTTCCATCTCCACAGCCCTTATCAGCGATGATTTTCCAAAACGATTCGACCGATAAGTCTCGGTCCGCATTCAGAGGTGTGTTTCGAAGTAGGCGCCACTCCGTATCAACTTTTTGAAAATCTTTGGGTGGCACAATATTAGGTAGGAAATAGTCCCAAAACATCCGCAATCGACTTTATTTTTCGGTCCAGTACCACAGATAAGATTACGTTACTTCCCTTTTTAGGGTCGATGAATTTCATTTTTTCCAGCATCGCCATATCTCCTTCGAAAGGAAATCGCTGCAGCAATTGTCTCACCGATTCAATATAAAATTCCAAACATCGCAACTTGAAGTTTTGACGTGACAACGTCTTATAATTCGATAGAGCCGGCTGCACGCACAAAAAAACATGACGTCATGCGGCGTTACCTCGTCATGCGGCGTTACCTCGCTCTGAGTTGTCACGTTCAACTATCGTCAGTAAACCGACTTTACAGACAACCAATTTTTTAACACTTTCAGGATCAATCGTACCTAGTTGTTGCTAGCGTCGATGCCAATATTCGTCGATTCAATTTAATTTTTAATCTGAAGCATTTGCTCAATATTGTCTTACCTTTTATATTTTATTTTTCCTTTAATTTTTGTAGCTACGTTGTCCGTCCAATTAAAAAAGAACATTGTTACTATACTTGTTGATATTCTGTTCCGTGTGCACGCTGAGGCGTCCTATATTAAAGAGTCACATAGATTTAAGAACCATACAATAATGTTACTAACTTGCTTTGTGAACTCATGTTGGATGCCCTTTTTAATAAATAAATAAATAAATGCCACTTTCGCTACCAAGACGCTACGCTTTCATCAATTTGCAAGTATTTCCTTGGATTTTTGTAGTCAATATTTTTGTGGTCACTCCTTGAAATATGCTCTTCCTTTACATAACACCCCACGATAGTATAAATCACTGACACAACTTTATCGTGAATGACGTGTGTTCGGGTAAACCGACCACGCAGCAGATATGCATTTAGCTGCGCTTGCAGTTGAGTGCGTATTCACTCGCGTTTACCTAATTTTACTCAGTTCGCGATCGACCGCCATCGTCGCGGGTTCAAACCAATTCAACCATTCAGTACCATTCATACCATTAATACCACAAGTTGGCGGCAGTAGTTTAATTAGCTATAAAATACGTGTGTCTTGTGAATATAGTCCATACCATACCATACCTACCAGTGACTTTCCTTGACCGCATACCAAACACCAACCTAACACCAATCTCAAAGGGCAGTTCGGAGATCATCCAGCACCATCTACCACAACCCCCAACCATAACCCTTTTCATGGTCCTTCGAGCCGGATCATGTCTCAGCATTTTTTCTTTCGTTGTGATGCATACACAATAAAGATAATGTGCAATGACCAAATTACCAAACGCCAGCTGAATGGAAGTGGGGTCATTGCGACCAGCCAGGAGTGTATCCTTAAAGACTTAACACTATACACCATTCGTCACCAATTGAAACAAGTCAACATAACGACAGATCTATGTATGTACTTGCACTGATCTATGTATGTACAGACCAGATCAACCATATAGTCTCTAACCAAAAAAAAAATACCAAACCACAAGCCTTAACTCATCCTTGACGAGTTTAGGAGAGTCCTTAGAGAAACTAAGGAATAGTATAACACAGAAGTCGAGGAAATATCTTACCATAACATCCACCACTACACCATCAGCTTTACCACTTTGATGGACGTAGTGAGCGCTGTAATAGCGTGGATGTGGAGGAGCGGACGCTGCCTGCGGCGGAGAGCCGCGGCGAGGGTCGCTGTCCGCAGGACGCCGAGGCGGGACCTCCCCCCGCCCGCCAGACCTCGGCGCGACGCGGAAGTCACCGTCCACAGGAGTTAGCAGAAACTTCCGCTCCGCCGAGGCCCACCAGTGCACCACCACCAGTTGAAGCGATAAGTGCTAGTGACTTAAATAGGCGCACAGAAGGCCTACAAGTGCTTAGTGCTAATCGTGTAAATAAAAGAAGTGAAATCGGTTCTCAGCTCAATAGTTATACCAATCGTTGGCCGGACAGAGCGGCTAGGCGGGCAGAACGGACACGGGGCTAGATAATAACGATTTTGAGGAAGAGACAATACCTATCCTACTTTAGCGATAAGGTTTATTTAGCTTATACCATACCCCGTATTTATTTTATAAGTTTTCTTATTATACTATTTTACCAGTTAACTTTAATATATTCTATGTTTTGTAAGAATTATTAGAATAAGACCAATGTGCTTTTATATTTTGCTTATAACCAATTTGTACTTCATGAACAATGTTTATTGTATTCGATGACATTTATCGGCGGGCACGATCTGCAGAGCTGGAGCACGTTTGTAACAAATAGTTCCGTGTCAACTCACACAGAGGCCCGTCCCATTGCCGTTGGGACAAAAGTGATTTTGGGGGAGCAGCATCGGGGCAAGCACTATGCCAAGCCGTTCGAGCTTCGTCTAAAAATGAAATTTTCAATGACATTCCAGGTGGGACCAAAAGAGAAGGATTTAAAATTTTTTCAACTAAAGAACTAGTGCTGTAGACAGAAGACAAGAACGCTGGTAAGGCTACACTTGAAATTTTGTGTATACCTAAGCCTCCCAATTTGACAGGCAGGGAGGCCTGCGACCATGCCTTGACATCTAAATCGATATTCAAAACCGATGATAAAGTATTCTTTATTATGTTGTCTAAGCCTTCCAAGAGCTCGCTGTGTTTCCACAGTTGACTACATCTCAAAGAATACGTAAATGTAGGTACAAATAGACAGAACCGAATAATTGTAAAAGCCATATGACTATTAATTTTGAGCAGTCTGTCCGAATTTTTGTGGAAATTTTGAATTTTCTCATCTACAAATGACTGAAAAGACTCATCAAGAATTGGTGAACCAAGGAGTCGAAGTGAACATTTATCAACAACTGTAATGTTGGGGGCTAATGTATTGAATTTCTCAATGATATTGTTTTTGTCTACACAAGAGTCCGAAATAAAAAGCTCACACTTTGAAAAATTTAATTCCAAACCTATTTGTCGAAATTCGTCTGTGATGATTTTTAGATCATCAAAAACTGCGTTCACCTCTCCACCTAATGTTCCATCATCCAAATACCAAACATTAAGCTTGGATTGGAGACGATGAATTATGGGTTGGATGGCAAGGCTAAATATGGCCGGACCAAGAGGGTCGCCCTGCTGACAGCCAACAGCGGACGAAATGACTTTATTCCTGTATATTAATTTTGATGGCGAACCGTAACATTGCCAAAGAAAAGGGTAAATTTCTGGAATTTTGTCTTTAATTTCTTTTAGCAAGGCGCCCCTGTCTACGGAATTGAAGGCGTTTTTGACGTCTACCTTCAGAATTACCTCCCCATAATTTTGGTCTAAAAATGTACGAAGGGAATGTACTGCGGCCTCACATCCACCTCGCGAACCAAAGCCTAGCTGAATTGGTCGGAAATAGTCGCCTAGATAGTCGGCTTCTTTCCGACAGCAGATTTTAGCTGCGAGGCGGCGGTAGGTGGTGCCCACGGCTATGGGTCTTATTCCGCCATCCTTCTTTTTAAGTGCACAAAGATTCGCACCGTAAAGGAGTTCTGTGATCTCGCTGTTGACTCGGCCTGACAACATCAGGTTGATCAGAGATGTCAAATCTTTCAGAAGGACTTCACCTGCATGGCCAGACCCGCCAGATAGAAGATCTTTTAGATGCTGTGGAGTCACAGCATCCAGGCCGCCGGCAGAGCCACTCTGAAATGATGTGACAGCTTTAAGCACATCCTCGCTGGTCGTGTCCACGGCGACATCACTCTCTTCCGGTGGATCGGGGAGTTGAATATTGGCCCCTGCGGATGGATGCTTACTCTCAAGAGATATGAGGGTAGCATCGTCATTTGGTGCCATCGTGTCATTTGAAAACATAATGCGAGAGGCACCTTTAATATCACCATCACTGAGTTTACTCTCTACAAGTCTGTATATAGTAGACTCAGCCAATGGTTCTCTCTGGTTCTGGTGATTTCGAATTTTGTTGTGTGTCCTGATCAACAATTGAAATAGGCTGTCCTTCGCGTGCAGAGTACCTAACACAATTTTGTTTTATTCTAAACGTGATTGATGATTTGTTGGCCGTATCTTTTTTTACATGAAGTACGTTGTAAGGGAAAACTAATAAATGCTCCCAAGCTCGCTTGGTGTTTTTTGATACAGCATTCCTAATGGCCTCTGAGAGAGCGGAAGCGACAGAGATGCGGGCACCTCGAGGAATTCGTTTAAAAATAGGAGTTGTAGCTTTGTACTCACTTAGAACTTTCCAAAAAGGGCGTGTATCGGCCTATAATATATAATATATGTATAGTCCGAATTTTGCGTCAAATCATCTACCGCTACTGCAACCGGAGCAGACAGCGGGATATTGGGATCCTTATGGATTCTGCTTTGGTGGATTTTGAGGCCTCTCTGTCCCTTGAAAAAGCGAGCCCGAGGACATTGTGTGCACTCTAAAAGAGGCTGCACAGACACGATGGGATGGGTCTCCGTCACATTCCTAATTGCAATCACCGGTTGCGTGCATTGCATCATCACAGTAAATAAAACTTACAAATGTAAATAAAATTCTTACAAATCTAAATAAACTAGCGGGATGACAGCGGTTGGCGCACGCGTGGTAGCCCGGGCTCCACGGCAAACGCCCTCCTTACTGTAGACAGAAAAATAACAAAGAATAAGCTTCTGTCAAAACCAACGTAAACAAACTACAAAGAGAGAATCCACCTTTTCAATTTATGTTGCGCTGAGGTTGTCCCCGGCCTGGAAAATAATACCTGATGCGCGCTAGGTGGTGAACCGCCGGCCCTAGAGCTCGAAAGCTCCTCAAAAGCCGTAGAAAGACTCTTTCTGAAAAAATCAAGCAAAAATAAGTAGGCTAGCATCAATATAATAATAATTCACTTAATAAATTCAATTTACATAATGTCAAACCTAATAAAATAATAACAAAAAAAATCGGTACTTAATCAATATAATAATGTCAAAAAATTACAAAAAGTCATATCTTATTAAAATAGCATAGAATAAATAACAGAGTCCTATGAAATTCGCTCAGGGAGCAGTTAAAAATATCGACTCTCTCCGCTACTAGATTGAGCGTGTGGATGCAACGCGTTAGAGGTGCCTTATTCAGGAGGTTGGTCCTTCCTCTTGGTACAGCAAACAGGGCGGGCCGCCTCCGTCGGTGCACAAACTCATCAGGTACATTTAGCCTCACTTCCTCTAAAATGCCTGGGTTGGCGATTATCCCACGAAATATTCTAAACAAATTGAATGACACACGCATTTCATGATAAACACATGTGGTATGTCTGCTTAAAATCTTGTAGCTAAAGAATTATTTTTCCCCATCGTAACATTTGCGCCATCTGCCGCCAAGCCTATCATGTTATCTTTATATGAGATATAAAGTTCAACCATTCTTTTTGTAATTATATCATACATCATTTCCGCAGTTCCATCCTGAACTTCGAATAAATCGAAAAAATTGGTTGTCTGTAAAGTCGTTTTACTGACGATAGTTGAACGTGACACCGCAGACGCATCGCTCACTCAAGTAGGAGAGAGACGGATGTCGAGCGCTCTCGCTTGCACTTCAAGCCTTACAGGAACGCCTCAGAGCGAGGTAACGCCGCATGACGAGGTAACGCCGCATGACGAGGTAACGCCGCATGACGTCATGTTTTTTCGTGCGTGCAGCCGGCTCTATCGAATTATAAGACGTTGTGACGTCAAAAATAATCCTTGATCTGTAAATTAAACAAAAAATTAATAAACAAAAATAATTAATAAACAACCATTCAACAAAATACACATATAGCATGATACAATTTTTACCTTATAATTGTTTCTACAGACTCTTACGATTGCTGCTAAATGTTTTGTTGTACTTTTGTCGGTACTTTCGTCAACTGTTATAGAGAATTTATATTATTTATTATTATTTTGCATTGTTTCTACCAAAGCTTCCATGTCAGTTTTTCCTAATACTTCCGTAATAAGTCCTGTAGTTTTGGTTCGTCCACAAGTAATGTTTTTCCCAACTTCGGAATCTGGACATACGGTTTTTATTAGTTTGGGAAGATAATCCATTACGCTTATTGGGAGGTTATGCTCAATAACGAAAGCAGCCATTCTTATTTCACCTTCTTTTACCAATATTTCCGTTTCTGTAGTTTTTCTAATGTTGGGTAATTGGTCTAAGCTTCTCTGTCCTCGCATTTTATTCTTATTATTTTCATGCCTTTTCGTTTCTTTATGTCTTATTAATCCAGTTTTCCCTCCCTGTGCAACGAATAAATCAATTGCACACACTTTGCAATAAGCAAACTCTGTACCTGCAATATTAAAAAAATCGCAATTTTTCGTACAATCTTCATTAACTGGCAACATTTTACCGCCTACTCCACTCTCCGACAAATTGGTCAGTCTGTCACCAACTTTACCCGCGAAATTCAAATTTTCCGTCTGTTTTTGTCCGTGTGTATTTTTTATTTATTTGAAAACGAAACTAGCCTGACTGATTTAGAGAAATAATCATACTTCCATGTGTAGTATGAGTAAGAAAAGATCTCACAATATTAAAAAAAAAAAACAGAATAAAGGAATGTATTCTAAGTAACTTACGTTAAGTATGCTTAGAATCAGGAGTTTCATTTAAGTGAGTTTAAAGTTGGGTAAATTGGCTCAATTTGGGAACAAAAATGTCAAGTAGGTACAATGTTATCCTGAGCTGAATTATTGTATTGGCGCATGGCGGGCCATTCGGGTTAGGGGGTTGGAAAATGAGATATTGTTTTTATAAGTCAACAAAGCAAAGAGGTTGGTTGTGTTGGACCTGCGCGCACTAAATCGTGTATTAAAAGATACCTCTGATAACAGGTTGGGGGAATCAATGATTGCATGTAATATTTTATATAAATAGATGAGATCGAAATTAACACTTCTGGTTTCCAGGAATTGGACATTGAATTTTGATAGTCTGTCTTCGTAACTCAGGCTAGAACGACCTGGATTCATTCTAAAGCATAACAGACGTAGACATTTTCTTTGCACTCTTTCAATTTCGTGACTATGAACTTTATAGTTCGGGGACCATATCGTCGCCGTAGAGCGAAAAGTCACTAACTCGCTATTTGGGCCAAATCGAGTTAGATGTGCCATCAAAATCCCCGATTTTTTCTGCATTTTTCAGTCTGACAACCGTATCCCTAGCTATCACGGTTTTCATTTTAGGTTGTGCAAAAAATTCACTAACTCTACATTTGGCTTACAGCATTTTAGTCGAAAACCAACTAAGTAGGCTTAGATACTTTTTTCCTACTTGAAAGAATTGCAAAATATAAACCTAAGTCGGGTTGGTTACTTTCTTTTCTAAAATAATAACTTGTTGCTAGGACCCAGTCTAGTCGAGAAATAACTAAATATACTTGATTAGTTATGTGGTAGCAGGTTTGATACACAACTTGAAAGCGAAAACTAACCAAGTCGACTTAGTGTCTTCTAGATCGCTATTTGCGATAATTGTACTTCATAATTTTAAAGCAAGAAATCATTTAACATGTTAAGTTAGTTTTCGCCCCAACATTTTGACTACAAAGTTTGGTTTTGAATGATAGCTAAAGTGTTTTGTTGATTTATTAAAGCCAAACTTTCGTACGTATGTGTTAGGATAGACAATTAAACGTGCAATTTAGTTACTTTTACGCTCTTGATTTTGCTTACTCGGTGGCTAGTGACTTATATAAGGCCCTAGCCACCTGTCCAAAACGTCTTCGCTGGTTCATCAACATCGTTAGTCTACTGCTGGACATAGGCCTTCCCTTAATGAGCGCCATAGCACCGTGTCTTCAGTTTGCCGCGTCCGACATCTGACTGCAGTCCGTCCGTCCGTCCGTGGCAGGCCGTCTCCACCTGGGTGTAGGGCGTCCTACACTATGTTTGCCGAGTCCCGGTCTCCTCTCAAGAACACGGTTGTTGGTTTTTGCGAGACATGGCCGGCACGCTACCACTTTAGCATGCTTATTCTAAGAGCTATGTCGATAACTTTGATTCTCTGTCGGATGTATTCGTTACGAGTCCTATCCCTTAGAACAGCTCCGAGCATTACTCTTTTCATAGCTCGTTGAGCGACTTTGAACTGGTGGATCAGCCCTAAGGTGAGTGTCCACGTCTCAGCTCCGTAGGTCATGACGGGTAAGACGCACTGATTGAAAACATTCGTTTTCAAGCATTGCAGTATGGATAAATCTTTTTTTCTTTATTTATTTTAAAGGAGTTTTGTCAAAATTACCATGTCACTCCCGTAAAAAATGGATGACTCGGCGAGGACTCAGCGTAGTTCGCTGTGTGGTGCCGGCTTAGAATTTGCACCACCCCAACTCTTCCCGCGGGTGTCGTAAGAGGCGACTAAGGGATATCCACCGGGGGCGGGCAGCAGCGCCCCCGCAGAACAATTCTTCCACCGAACTGCGATCCCCAACCCGCATGCCCAGAATGGGGATTATGGACATAACCCTCCATGTGATAAAAACCAATAAGGCGCTTATCAGGGGGAGGCCTGCGTCCAGTAGTGGACCACTACAGGCTGTTGTTGCCTTCTCAAGTAGTCCAGCAGTTTAAATAATATAAAGGAATGTTTCCTCTCAGTAAAACTTGAATATTTCGGGTAACTGCCCTCCGTCCAGGTAATGTTCGTTTGTACCACACTGAAATGTATTTCAGAGGCCAAGAAAAAAAAAACCCGTTGATATGCGTTCGTCGTCTGAACTGGACCATTCCCCGTTATCTTCATTCATTGTACGAGTACTCTCTACTTTACAGCTACACACAAAGATGTTGCAGAAAAGCTGCTGGTGCCCGATGCCACTATAAGGCCGTATTGTGAAAGCTTACTCAGTCATCGGTCTATGTTTGAGAAGCGATTATGCCATGGAAAAGCGATAATCATGATCAAGAAATACGACATTCACAATGTTAAGACTCACTGGACCAGAATGCTATCATTAATCATTTTAATAGGATTTCAATATTTAAAATCTTAACAATACGTCGAAAACATTAATTTACTTATAACTTGTTGTGAATGCGTTTTTTTTTTGTATTTTTCAAGGAAGTATGACAACTGCATTTGATTATTTATCATTTTCTTATTGATTACCTGATTCGAGAAATAGAAATTATATAAAATTAAGCAGATAAGAGCGTTAGAAAAATTACTTAAACACTAAATAAACTTATCCAAACACGGGTGAAAAGTCAGTTGGTGACTTTTAACAAATCATTGTCTCACAAAGTTAGTACAAGATTTGAGGGCGAAAAGTAACTAAGTCAGTAATTTTTCATTTTCCCTGAAAATATCAGTCATTCATTGACTGTAGTGAATTGACCTTAAGAGCTTTTATATTTCCTAACATATGAGACCATAAAATTAGAAATATCCCATACCGAAAAAAAGTTATGATTTTATTTTGTTTTTCAAAACTTTAAACCTTCATAACTCAAAACACCAAATGACCTACTTAGTGACTTTTCGCTCTACGGCGACGATATAGGACTACCATATTCAAGAACACTTCTTACAAGAGCAAAGAAAAGGTATAGGAGACTATGGGGCTTTTTAAAGCCCTTAGTTGATCCGAGGACAAACCCTAATAGTTTATTAGCTTTAGAAGTAATATGTTGGTAATGCGACCGAAAAGAAAGCTATCATCAAAGTAAATTCCCAGGTCTTTAGCTACATACGAACGATTCAAAACATGGCCGTTAATGCGATAATTGTATATAATCTTATTGCATTTATTTGTGAATGATGGTAAAACATTTACTGATATTTAAGAACATGTGATTACTGATGCACCATCGAGATAACGTGTTAAGATCGTTTTGTAGAGTCTCACAATGAGCGGTGTTAGTGATAGTATTAAATATTTTTATACTACACCTGCTCGGAAAGTTGCCTATTCCTTTTCCATTTATAGAATAGAAAGTATGTCTTTGCAGGCCTATAGGAAAACGGGAGGAAAAACTCTATGGAATTTCATTTCTCACGTGTTTTAGCGAGAGGAAAAAGTGTATGGAAATCCATTTCTTTCCTAAAAGATCGGCCGGTAGCTATGGTTATTTTCGTTCGGTCAAACGACAAAAAGTTTCCATTAGGCCTCCTCTTATTTCCGAACAATATTATGAAAAAAGAACCCAAAGGCTGGCGCGGTCAATGAGGTTTTACCAACATCATTGGGCGCGATAAGTTCTTCTAAATTAATATAATTTTCAATTAATAATTAATTCTGCTTTTGACGTGACAACGTCTTATAATTCGATAAAGCCGGCTGCACGCACGAAAAAACATGACTCATGCGGCGTTACCTCGCTCTGAGGCGTTCCATGTAAGGCTTGAAGTGCAAGCGAGAGCGCGGAACGAGCGACAAAGAAGCACAATCGGCCTTTGCGTTCGGCAGCGTTCGACATCCGTCAAATGTCGAAGTCGAAATGGAAAAGGAATAGGCAACTTTCCGAGCAGGTGTAGTATAAAGCACTATTTATCACTCGGCAGAAAGTGCGATTCCTACCTCGTGTGTTTTAAGGCCCTCGGCTGCGCCTCGGGCCCAAAACGACACACTCGGTAGGAATTGATCACTTTCTCGCCTTGGTGTAAAATGCACTATTAATTGTACTGTAGCTTTTTAAAAGCTATACTTATGAGATAGGCCTATCGTTTCCCACCACAATATTCAAATTATAAAAGTATTTGTATTGACTATCTGTCAAAATTGACCTACAGCCATTGGCTGTAGGTCAATTTTGACAGATAAGCTTCGTCCAATTAGGAATTGGCCAATCAGGTGTCTTCCCGCCACGTCAGAGAGGCGTGCGAGCGAGCCTGTGGCGCCACCATTTTAAGTCTCCATTGGCGTTTAGTTTCCCGCCGAGTACGGACGTGCTACCAATACACAAAAGCACGCTTTTGAAGAAATACCTATTTCAGATATATTTAAAGGTGCATTAATTCACAAAGAATTTATTATCAAAGTGCACAAATGTAAAGGTTTGGTGAAAAATGCGTAAGTAACCTTTTCTTCAATCTTTAACCTTATAAAGTTTAATTTGCGAAATTAATTTTGTAAAAATATTCCTTGGACTCCTCAGTCCATTTCATTTCTATTATTTCGTAGACTGTCGACACGTGCGTGTCGCATTGTTATATCGAAAGCTAACGCTTTTACTACCTCGCACGAGGTGGTACCGCGTAAATTATTTATGTTTGTGTGACTTTTTATTTCGAATTTAATAACACGTGCTCGCAAACACGTAATAATAAACAGGTAATTTTCATTATTTTAATGACGTAAGCTGAGGCTTGTCCAACCTAGCACGTGGTATTTCCGCTATTATTAGCGGCAGTTCTTTTTATTTTAAAACGATATTTTAACGGTTTTACCGTTCGTTTTGTTAATTTTATTTTCCGGGCTATTGTTGGTTTTTGTTCCTGTATTCTGAAATACTGTATTTTCTAGCAAAGATGTACCTAAATACGATAAAAATGCCAAATTCCGACCTCTGAAATCGTGGGATCGACGACGGGCCGTGAACAGCCGGAGAAAGAGTTCGACATGGATTGGTCATGGGAATAAAATCGTGAGTACTCTTAAAATATAGTAATTGGGCATTGTGGGCCACGAACGCCTACGTAGGGCGTTTGATTGGTGCCCCTGCTCATACATTATAAGTAATTGGCAAATAACACGTGGACTGCACTCAACGTCTGCTAGATTTGCTTTTCATGACTCAACTCAAAAGCTTGGGTGTACATGTAGTTCTAGCTTTCAGAATCGAATGTCCTATGTCAACTAAAGGAAGATTCCTTATATAATATTGAAACCAAGCTGAATGTAACAATATTTGTGAATCATTTGATACGACAACACACAGTTACAGCGATCAACTACAATTTGTTTGTTTCTAGAATATGTTTTGTTACTATCTTTAAAAATTATATTGCTGTACTAGTATAGTCTCAAATAATTTGCGTGATTGGGTTGTCTTATCTATTCACTGCCCATTGCTGCACTGTCCGAGCAGCTCTTTTGCAAGGGCACTGAAGGTACACCTAGGATGGCAAAATTAACTTTCTTTTTAAAGATAAAGATAAAGATAATTTATTTGCATAAACATGTGTAGTGCATTTAAGATTTTACAAACAAGTATATAGTCTCAACATGTTTTACCGATTTCGGTGTACAAATTGTGAGCGGCATGCAACAGAGACAATAATGTAAAATAATAATTGAGTTAGAAGTAATGTCAAAAAAAAAATTATATTTAGGTAAGTGATTGGTAATGATATATAATAATAATTCTAAAACACACAAATTCATTAAAAGATTAAAATTTATCATTTAGAAAATCGTCAGTCTTATAATAACATTTTTCAATTAACAATTTCTTAAATTTATTTTTAAATTCACAATCATTTAGTTGCTTGTAGCTCTTTGGTATTTTGTTGTAAATTTTTGGTGCCATTGATACTATGCTCTTATGTAGTAATGCAGTTTTGGATGGAAATAAACAAAGTCTATCTTCACGCCTGTTTCTTGGCTTTTCGTCTGATATGCGCGGAAACAGGTGGGGGTTATTTCTCACAAACAGAGCCACTTCTATTATATATAGCGACGGAAGTGTTAGTATTTTGTGCTTTGTGAAAAAAGGTCTACAGCTATCCATCACGTGTATTCTAAGCATGGCTCGCAAACAACGTTTTTGCGCTTTAAAAATGATGTCTTTATCCGTAGAATTCCCCCAAAAAATTATTCCGTATCTCAGTATTGATTCAACTAAGCCGTAATATGCTACAATTAGCGTGTCAATATTGAGGGTTAGGGATAATCTAAATAACGCGTATGCCGAACTACTAATTCTCTTAGTTATATATTCAATATGAGTTTTCCACTTTAGTTTGTTATCTATATGTAAACCAAGAAATCTTATGGAATCAGTGTTTTCTATTTTATTATTTTGAAATATTAAATTAATAAGAAATCAAATAACATCGCAAAAATTTTCGACTTCGACGGGACTTGAACCCGCGTCCTCCCCTCAGTACGGGGTTATTTGATTTCTTAGAAATTACCCTTAGTGTGGGGTTACGCACTATAATAACAAAAAACCTTATTAAATTAATGTCAGGTTTTATTGTTAATTGATTGAAATGCATTATCGTCGTCTTTTTTAGGTTTATTTTTAAGTTATTGTCATCAAGCCAATTAATTATAGAGGTTAGTGATTGATTGATGTCAAATTCATAATTTTGAATGTCGTTACATTTGATTGTGATAGAGCTGTCATCGGCAAATAATGTCATATGTTGATTTATTTTATTGACAATTAATGGAAGATCGTTTATATATATAATAAAAAGTAGCGGTCCTAGAACGCTTCCTTGAGGAACACCATATTTAATTACACGTTCATTAGATTTATAGGTCATATCAAACTTGGTCTTATAGTTAAAACGTGTTATTTCTGTTACTTGTTTCCTATCTCTTAGGTATGAGGCAATTAAACTTAACACATTTCCTCTAATCCAGCCATACTCAACCTTTTTTTTATAGGGGCCACAAACACGTTTTGGTCATGGTGTCGAGGGCCGCAAGTAAAAATTATTTAGGTCTTAATTAAAACGTAATTCCCAGTTAACGATGTACCTAGTTACTTTATTAATGAAAAAATAAGTTTTTTCAAAGATGTTTATACGTTTTAATGCGATTTTTGATACTGTGAAAACTTTTTCAAAACTTTATCAATATCTGGCTTGTCGCTACATGCTATCTAAATAACATCATCCAGATGAGAATCTGTAAGTTTGTTTCTGTAAACGTTCTTTGTGTATTTCATTTTTGAAAACGACGATTCGCACACATACCTAAGTAGACCCAAAGAATGTTGGTAGCATTTGGGCACATCTTTGGACGCTTTTATATTTTTGGGGAACAATACTCCAAAATTCCACATATTCTCTGTTTTCTTCAAACAGAACTTCTAGATTGGTATCGTTTTTAAAATCGATGAACTCATCAAACAACTCTGAGTAATTACAATGCGATCGGCTGACATTCCCGTTCTGAAATACTTATTCTCTGATGGGCGCGAAATTTAAAATGGTTTACAATAAATTCGTAACTTCAGATGGGCCAATAACAAAGGCCACGCGGGCCGCATGCGGCCCGCGGGCCGCAGGTTGAGTATAGCTGCTCTAATCCCATATGCTTCTAATTTACTGCATAGAATACTGTGATCTACGTAGTCGAAGGCTTGCGTCATATCACAAAATATGGTGCAAACGGGAGATCTATTATCAACTTGGCAGATAACGTTTTTGAAAAAATCGTATATTGCCATATTAATGGTTTTATTTCGACGAAAACCTTTCTGCTCATTACATAATATATTGTTTTTTTCCAAATAGTCATTAATTTCACTGTAGAAGTACTTTTCAAAAAATTTTGCGAATACGGATAAGAGAGCAATTGGTCTGTAGAACTCCATTCGTTCTTTATCTTCTTTTTTAAATATTGGTTTCACTATTGTCAATTTCAAGTCTTGGGGGAATGTACCTGTTTCTATGCTGAGATTAATTATGTAACAGAGGTGAGCGGTAATATATTTCTTTACAGCTTTTATTATTTTTGTTGTTACACCATCAGATCCTACACTATGTGTGTTCTTCAGATTGTTTATAATTTTGATTATGTGGTGCGGCAAACATGGCGCCATAAACATTGATCCTATACGATTACGTATATTAGCCGTTACTATCCTGCTGCCTGCACCTGGAACTGGTTTAACTTTGTCAATAAAATAATTGTTAAATAAGTTTGCTATATCTGCAGCGTCAGTAACATACTCATTATCGTAATTTTTTACTTTTAATATGGATTCTTTTGGTGTATTATAGCGTGTTTTATTGATTATTTCCCGTGATGTCTTTGATTTGTTAATAGAAGAATTTATTTTATGTATATTTTGAGCTTTTTGTGTGAGTGACATAATTTTTTTAAATCGTTTATTGTACTGATTATATTTTAGTTTGTTTTCTTTAGTATGGTTTATTCAAAGATTCCAGAGTAATTGTCTTTTCCGTTTGCTACATAGCTTTATACCGCGTGACATCCATTTAGGTTTTTTTATTATTTTTATCATGGTTTTTTCTTTTGGGAAACAAAGATCATAAAAAAGCTTAAATTCGTTAATAAAATGAGAATATGCGATAGATGCGTCATCTGAGTTGTACATTTCAGTAAAAGATAATTCTTTCAAACACATTTTGAATTTTTGGATATTTTCTTGACTGTAATCTCTAACGAGTTTGTACCAAAACTTTAATTTAAATAATTTTTTGACTGGTATTTTGATAATTTGAGCAGTGTGATCTGATAGCCCTAATTCAAACACTTCAGCCTTACATTTCTTTTTATAATCATGTGCGAAGTTATCAATACAGGTAGTACTTTTCAGGCGTGTTGGTTCCTTAATTGCTAACCTTAGATTATAGCTTAGCAATAAGTTTTCAAAATCTCGAGTGATATTATTGGAAATAAACATATCTATATTAAAATCACCTGCTAAGACTATGTTATTAAAATTAATTTTGAAATGTATGTCAGAGCTTTATCTAGTTTATTGAAAAATATATTTAAATTATTGTAGGTAATTAGGAATTCTATATACACATATAATAAAAAATTTATAATCTGTAAGTTCAACAGCACAACATTCAAATGACTTAACTAACGACAGTTTTTTAGTTTCTTCAATTTCTCTCCACTTGTGAGTATTTTTAACTAATATGCATGCGCCGCCTCTACATCTGTCGTTCCTGCTAAAGCATGACGCAAGTGTATAGTTGGGCATATCCAAAGTATGTTCGAGTCCTGTTTTTATGAAGTGTTCCGTTATGCATAAAACATCTGAGTTAATGTTTTGTTCCGCCATTTCTTCTAAATGAACAATGAGAGAGTTTGCCTTATTTACTAGTCCTGCAATGTTCTGATGAAATATTGTTATCGATTTAGTCTCGAAAAAATAGTGACTCCTCATGATTTTCATCCACAAGTATCTTTTGAGTATTCGTTGTTTGTTCTGGTGTGCTTATAATTACGAATTTATGTAATTTATTTATGTACGTATTCAGATTTTGAAATAAGACGTGCATGCCATGGTTATTTATCCTGCTTGAGTATTTGTCAAACATGGTAAGATCATATGAGAGATATTTATTTGAGTCAAATATATAAGCATGCTCGTGAGTTAAGGTGTCCAGATAGAGTAGGTTATTAAAATTTTCAACTCTCCAGTTGAAAACATTCATAAGTTTTCCATATTTGTAAGTAGGTAGGCATATTACAATATTTGTGTGTTTAATTTTTTGCAATGTGGTTTTTATATAAGCAATTATATCAAAGTAATCGTGAGTTGAGTAAAATTCTTCTTCGCCAATCAAAATTATACAAAAATCGTTCATTGTAAAGTCTGCTACTTTACTTTCGATGTCAGCTAATAAGTCCTTTGTCATACAATTGGGTTTAAGATAGTGACACCATTTTGAGTGACTACCTACTAAACTGCCTTCTGTAATTGATAAGATTTTGTTTCGGTTGTTAGAGCTAAGTAAGCAAATCTTTTTTGGTTGTGTCTGCTGATTTTGCCGAACAGTAGGCCTAGCACGGGCATTGTTGTCTAGCGTAGAATAGAGACAAATTACGTCACATCGTCATCGAATGCGTAATTTATGTTTGAAACTCATTCCTTCAACTTCAATAATTTACGCAATGTATGACAATGCGATGTCTGTCATTATTCTCTATTCTACCCTAGACAACCATCGCCGTGCTAGGCCTACTGTACGTGTTGTTTTCTTCGTTTCTGGTTCTACCGAAACATTTTCTTCGTTTGATTTAGTAATTTCCTTATTTTGTGTTTTCCTTGGTGTATTTTTTAGTATTGGCGTAGACCGTAAAGATTTCTTTGGTGTTTGTTTGAATTCAGCGGGGCTTACTGCTACTTTTTTTAAAAGTTCACTTTATTAGTTAAGTCTTCTATGCATTGTTTTTGTTTATTATTTTGTAATGATAACGATTCAATCTCCATATGTGCACTTTTGAGCTCAATTTCGAGTGTTTCGATTCTATCCTTTAATTTCTGTACATCGCAAGATTCATCCTCCGATATGTCCGGTAGACTGCAAGCGGTGTCATTAGTTTTTGTTTGCGTGATTTCGTCGTGGTCACTCTGACTCGATGAGTTTGTTGATTTTGTCCTGTGCCTTCTGAACGTTATATTTTCTAAGAAGTTCATGTTATAGCGATTCGAGCTGCTTTGATTGTTGAAATAAACATACAAAATGTTATCAACCTTGCCAGGATCCGATCGTGGGTGTGTTCGCTCAGGTATCGGACGTGCTACCGCTCCACCAACGTTGTATACTTTAATTGGTTGAAAATAAGAGTGGATAGCTTTGCTCGGGTCTCGTTATGCAGATTGTAGTTCATAAAATTTTCGATATATGTCGCTGTTATTGAATTATAATTCTTGGTCTCTTCTTTACCGACAGAGCTGTCTGTCACTTGTTTCGGTTTTTGTTTACATTTGTGTGGTAGTTCGAAATTTATTAACGGCGTAAATCTTTCTAATTCAGTGTTCTTTTATATCGAGTTCCTCTTTTCAAAGATTTATGATATACTCACAGTGTGTAGATATTGGTAAATTTCAGTGTTTGTTTGAATGTATCTTTCGTGCATCCAGGAACCAGTTATCTTCAAGTTTATTGTGCAGTTTTTTTATTAACTTATCACGAGCTTGATATTTTCTTCTGAAAACACTTGTACGTAATATTATATTACCGTTTTTTAATCCAATAATACTTTGCACTTTGGAAAGATAATACTTTAATTACACAGCGATGTTACATCCTCTAGATTTAAGTAATACCACGTAGTACGTTTTCCATCGTAATACATCGTCACACTGTTTAAAGCACTATTTTTTTAGGCTTAATAAGAAGATCTGAAAAAATATTATTTAAAAACTCACATCATTACCACGTCTCACCGTTTCGGCCTATCGCCGCCGAGGGGCGCTGGCGTCATTCGTTTTTCGTGTGACGCATCGTCAACATCGAGTGAACGAGTTTTAAATCGAAAATCGCTAGTTTCTTCCGCAATATCGAAGTGTTTTATAGTTATGGGCAAAAGTAAGCATAAGAATAACAGTGATAATGATATTCGTCGAAACATTCGATAAAAAGAAAGGAAATTGGACCGAGATAAAGGTAAGATATGCATAACTACCCTCACATCGTGTATCTACAAAGTTCAATGTTTTCATATCAATAATCTTATGACAATTACCCATTACCTACGTACCATCTCAATGTGGTAATACGTGATATTATCCAGATGGTTACACAAACTATATTCCTTAACGTGGTGATACGAGATGTTACCCAGGAATCATATCGTGGTTCTTTCTTAACGTGATGGTACGTGATGCCATCCAGAAAGTAACCGTGATCGATCAGATATTCGATCGCTGAGCCCGGCCTACGCGACATACCCTCGCCCGAAAGGTATACGACTTTCTGGAAGTACACTACCCAGAACCAAGCATGGAATCCATTGTGACTCCGTTTGCTTAAGTCTCCAGGAGCGCTTCAGCTCCCAATGCCGATCTCTGACCCCCATATAATACCAGGTATAATATAAACCTACATCATCGACGTCGGTCGAGGCATTAGCCCCTACTGTGGGCTAAACACTCGTAGCTGAACCTACATTATGAATTCCAGCTGAAATCTTAGAAATTGTAGTACAGGCCGAAAATTGGGTGAAAAAACACCACCACAAATCTCTGAACGTTGGGGAAAATATTACTGGGCGGACTCGCCGAGGAGCCATAGGAGGCCCTTGTAGATAAATGCTGATTCCCCAGAATACCGCTAGTAGGTACGGGCCACAAAACCCAATTCTGAGAAAAGTGCCGTTTTGTCTGAACCCACAATAAGAGATTGGAATATTCTCAAAACCAACTGGAATCGGGAATAGCAGGTCTATTCAACTTCACTAAAGTTTTTATACAGGCTGACTTGCCCAAGCTTGAGGTCATCAAGTAAGCGTCGGACGTGTCACAAGTTCTGACAAAAACGATTACTCACATTACTGGATAATGGTTTATTCGGTTACAACAAATAATTCGTCATAATGGTGAAAGTTTCCAGTCTGGAGACAAACCTGGTGAAACCATAAAAAGCTCCAGAGGTCAAGCCAATTAAATCAAGGAACCTAGCTCCTCACTTAGTAGGTTCCAACGTAAACCCGGGTTACGATAGGTAATCTCTCGACCCGCTCCTCTTCAAAACACCGTGAAGACAGCAGCAGCCCGCACCGGTACTACGAGCCGCAGCCTTCGACGTCCAGGGGGAGGGGCTCCAGCTCGACGCAGCCGTGCCCGCTGCACCAGCACAAGCCACCGCCGCCAACCAAGGCCGCGACCGTCGACGCCAATAGAGGTATGTACCTACATACTGGTACAATCCAATATTTCTACTGTAATCGATTAGAAATATTGAGCTACAATCTATTAGAAATAATCTAGTTATTTGTTCTATGCAGGGGCCGTGAAATTCCCTTCGTTAATTTTATGCTACAGAATACTGAACCACAGTCGCAATAGCAACCTACCTTTCCTTAAAAAGGAAATGAGTATCACTGTGAACCTTTACAATTCTAGGTGCAATATCAACGAACATTGAGCAGCCTTACCAGTACGTACTACAGTACACCTAAAGTAACGAAGAATTTCGATTTATACATACCTACTCAATGTCAAACATTCAATAAATATGCCATAGCTTCGTATTTGAAAATGGAAGCACAGCTTGTAAGTTGGTAAATGATGGGACATACATGGCTAAATGTAATCATCTGCCTCATACTTTTAGTTGGTACCTATGACGTCTTCTTAGAAGAATTTTTAGCTACGGCGGCGTCCAGCCTCAATAGAAACTAGCCAGTAGCGCCCATCAGTATTCATCTATCACATAAAATATCCATGTTGTAGATAAGAACAACTCTTGCGTTCTCTCTCGTTTGCCTACTCTATGATCTTTGTTCAGCGTTCAGTTTTTACCCCAGCTAATGTTTTACTCGTAGTAGCCTAACTAGATTTTATGTTTTGTATCGGCTCATGTTACAAATCATAAGAAAACGCAGTAAATACCGTGCTGACAAACGTTCAGGGTTTAACGCATTCACTGCCCAGCTTCGGCGCAGTGCGACCCGCAGGGCCGCGCGGCGCGGCCCTGGCCCCGTGTAGCGGCATGCGGCGGCGGCGGCGGCGCGACCCGCGCCCGCGCGCTGATCTCTCCCAGCCCGCGCGGGCTGGGAGATCATCTGCGTCTTGGGCTATGAAAGTGTTAATATTATAATATATATAATCAATCACGTACATTTCTAGGATTTGAAAAATAAATGCATGCATTATGCCATTGCAATCTTATTACCTCAATAGAAAGCCAATGAAATGTTGAATTGGTAACAAGTACCTAACAAGTAAATAATGCACAATTAGTAGATTCTACTGCACCTCGTGATTTTGCTTAATTCATTGGTAGACCAACTGCAGCAGTAGCATTATGTTTGGATTTACACTTAACGTTTTGAACGCAAAAAGAAGGTTGGTACCTACTACCTGTCGCTTCACAATCAAACGAGGACCATCACTACCAAAGGCATCTTTAATTTTAGCTGGTGGCCAACTATTGCTGTTATAACCAAATAAATTACAAAAACAATTATCATCATCATCATCATCAGCCTATATTAGTCCACTGCTGGACATAGGCCTCCCCTAATGAGCGCCATAGCAACAAAAACAATTACATGTTTGAAATTTTTACTGATTCGTTAATGACTGGTCGGAGGACTGTAGTAGTATAATATCTGTAGAAGTAAATCGCTGTACCGATCTATAAATGAAATGACTCGCACATTGATTACTCTGCGCTTCTAGCTGCTTTTTTAGCGCAGCCGAACTAAAATTAACTAACACCACTGCAGTCTCATACATAAATACCTACACACACCACACCTCAATGAAAATTGCAGACAAATATGGTAGTGGTGTGAAGTTAGGAATATTTTTATTTTCGCCTCATACACAAGATCGTGATAATATTGATACAGCCCAGGCTTCTAGGAATTCCAACATCGATACGGAATGGAGCCTACGTCAGACTTCATCAGAGTAGTTATATAACTAAATAGTTATATAACAATGTTCCCATATGGGTATAGTTATATAACTATATATAGTTACAGCTACATATAGTTAAATAACTAAATAGTTATATAACAATGTTCCCATATGGGAACATAGTTCGTGAGTTTGGTTAACCAAATATCAATTTATTTGCATTTATTGCTTAACTTTTCATGTAACCAATTGTTTCTTCGAAAAGGGATCGCGGGGCATATGATATAGTAGATGTGTTAGGTACCATAACTTGCGATAAGTTTTATTTGTACACATTCTCTCCCTGCCAATCGGTATTAAAATTTCATAAAGAATTAACAAATAATAATAAAGCTAGTGGTGTAATCATTGTTCTTTACTGGATTAGTCAACCGTGGTACCTCCTATTTATGATGGCACGGGTTCGTTTTGAAATTAGTCATCAGCTCACAAATCATTTATTTTAACTCGCATAAAAATCTTCACATGTTAATTTCCAGGGAACATTCCCAGCTATGGTGCAGTATTGCCTTGGCAATGTTATTTCATTACCTTAAATTACAATTAATCAGTAAAAGGTAGTATAGTGGGATCTTTTTGTCAACTGAATAATTTAAATTGTTATATGTATTGCAATAGAGAAATAAGATAATTATTGATATCGGTCAGCGATTATCGTTGATCATTGGTAAGGTAGACTTGTAACAGTGATCCTAGTAAGTAGTATATTTATAAAGGAGTTTTTCAAAAATAACCTTTCCGTTCTCGTTGATCATTGGTAAAGTGCACGTGTAACAATGATTCTATGTAGATACGTTGTCGAAAAGATTGTTAACTCCTATTTGTACAAGACATTGAACTCAATCGTATCGTTATTTATACAACATACATCACATAATATACTAACTAACCACCGATAATATTATTAAAACATCTACTGCAATCAATTTCCTCTAGCTAAAGTTTCATACATTTAAAGAAATATGTACTTAGTCATTTTCGTAATAATAACGTTATTTACTAAATAAAACCGACAAATAAAATTGGTCATCTGGAGTAAACGTGTCCGTGTTCTGATGCAGTATTATAAAGTTATTAGTAAAGTTTACTATAAAACTACTAAAAGTTTCAGGTTATCGTATTATTTTTTCATTTGAATTAACTATGTAATGCTGCCTCGTTATAATATGATGTTAAGAATAAATATATTATTAATTTATTTTCATTCTGCAACAGATTCTAAACGTCTACGTGGTATTACTTAAATCTAGAGGATGTAACATCGCTGTGTAATTTATGGTTAAAATAACTTACCTAAGTGTATTTCTACCAAAATTACACGAGATGTTACATCCGAATAGATTTAACTCCCGCCCGCCCTAGGACACAACAACAATCCTGCGTGTGTTGTGCCAGACCCACCAGTTGCAGAATGCTGCTCTTGCTGAATGTGCTCTGAAAAGAATGACGCCAGCGCCCCTCGGCGGCGATAGGCCGAAACGGTGAGACGTGGTAATGATGTGAGTTTTTGAATAATATTTTTTCAGATCTTCTTATTAAGCCTAAAAAAAATAGTGCTTTAAACAGTGTGACGATGTATTACGATGGAAAACGTACTACGTGGTATTACTTAAATCTAGAGGATGTAACATCTCGTGTAATTTTGGTAGAAATACACTTAGGTAAGTTATTTTAACCATAAATTATAAGATTTAAAATAATACAGAGTCAATGTTGCATAGACGACTAGCGCCATCTCACTGACTCTCTTTTTATCAGAACTTTTACATATTTTGCTGTCTAGTGTTTGTGGTTATCGAACAGAATCAAGTCCACGCTCGAGAACATACGATTGAAGGATAAATAAGGAATAAAATCGCTTGTTTGTTTCAACGATGACATTTCTCAAAAAACACGATTTTACAGGAGAGCATTTTTAAAGTTTGAAAAATTGTATTTCATTAATTCTGGCTCTTTGAAAGAAACTTCCGAAGAATGAAATATTGCCTGTTTCAATACTTATTAAAATATATCAGCAAATATTCTAAACGATTATCTCCTAAAATCTTATGCGCATTTTTATGAAAGAAGGTAGAAAATGTGTCATTCTTACAGAAAAACTAAATTATATTTTTGTATTAGTTTGACATAGGACAATACTGCCAATATGTCGTGTTAATTTTGGTTGTTGATTTACTTAATAAAACATAAAGTGACATTTTAGAAAATTCTTTTATTAGGATTCACACGACAATTTACCGAAACACGGACACTTCTTCATTCTAAAACTCTGTCAGTCATTGAAAACGTTAGCTAAACAACTATAAAAACCAACGATCTTGGCGGAGTACTAATCAGTATTCATTACATTTCCAAAGAAATTTGATGCTTTAGTACTTCTTAATATGTTTCTCAAATTAACCTGACTATTATTGATTAGTTTAAAATTAAAACAGAATCAATTAATAAGAGTTTCATAAACACAAAGATAATGATGCAATCAAAATAAGGCAGTGCTCTTCGCAAAGTCCATTAAAGGTTTTCCAGAGCATGATAAAAGCTGCGCTGCACATTTTTACACCGTATTTGTGCTGCAGAAGAGAGATGATCGTGCAATCTATAATATGGGTCCCAGAGAATCCTTGCGTGATAAATTCAAAGAAATAAACACAATAACAGTACCATGTCAATATCTTTATGAAAACTTGTACACATATAAATATCAATCGATTCCCTGAAAACAGCGACATACATTCATAATTATAAATACTAGAAATAAGAATAAGTTTGCTGTGCCCACAACTAGGCTACACAAGATTAATGTATCTTATAAATAAAGGGGAATGTATACGCTTTCACAAATAAACTCCAAGTGAGTTGCACCTTATTACCACTTAACCTTTGTGAAAAGTCTTACTACAAAATATCAGATTATCTAGAGGATAAAAAAAGATTGTCATGAGTTTTGCTCCAGCTCGAAAGTAACGCCCTAACAAGGTAAAGGTTTCTTGTTCGCTTCTTTACTTTACCTTAAAATGATCGAAGTAAACAAAAAATCAAAGTTATCACTTTATTTCCTAGTTTTACTTATGTTATTTGATGTTTTGTAACGTGTCCAAGAGTCCTGTGAGGTCTTAAGGAAATAAAGCACTTCAATATTTGAAAATGGGGCGTAGAATTAAATTTTTTACTTTAACATAACAAGATAATTTTAAAGTTTTTAAGTGTCGTTCTTCGTTTTTCGTAGTATTTACTCCCATTTCAAATCAAGAATCTTGCCAAACAAAAAATTTTTATGTGCACATTTTATTTATATTAAATGGTTCAGGTTTCTAACTTATTGGAATTGGGTTGTACCTGAATAGGTTTATCAAAATCTGGCCTGAATTTGCTGTCTGTCATAGCCTAGTAAAGTAAAATACAGTAAACAAATAGTTTCTTTAGTAAAAAAGTGACAATTACTATCAGTAGAATTTTTAAGGTTAATAGGCAGTATATACCAGTTTTATCCAATGTAAACTCTTGATCGGGTGCTTTATTCCTGTTTTGGTTGATTTTAGCTAGTATTATTTTACTCCCTGACAACGCCATTGTAACGAATCGGCTGCAAAAATAATAATTTAACGTCAAAGTCGGTTACTAAATGTTTGTTTTATTTTACCTAAAACGTTTTAACTAAAGATTGTTGTCAATAAATACAAAAACAACCCAAAACATTCCAGCAAGAGTGACCTTTTTTGACTAAAGTTTTAACTTAAATTAATGATTTGTGTTTTGTTTACAGACAATATCGTCATATTTTATAATAGTACTTTTACTGTTCTTACTTTTTTCTGCTAAACTGACACATTACCAGATATATACACAAATATTTACTGAATTATTTTGAGCAAAAATGACACTTTTTATAAAGATACATTATTTTCGAAACAAATCTTATAAATATCCAACCAACCATTTTATGTAGAACATCAAAACCAAAAATATGTCGTCCTTGAAGATAACATGCACCACTCATCGCGAACTAAATTGCACTACCGCTGAATAAATAAACCTTCTTGCCGCAAACCATTTATACCAAATGAGACAGCGCAACAACGACTTATCTTCTATCCTGCTCTAACCTTACCCCTTAGAGAAATGTCGTTTTGCAGGAAAAAACTAGATTTTTTTCTGGACTTAGGTGTATACTTAACTCGAAAATCATGTTTTTTGAGTTATGTCGTCGTTGTCGCAAACAAGCGAATCATATTAATAGTGTTTAAGCAACACACCCGATGTATCTTCTTGCAAGTAATAAAAAAACCCGCAATCGCAGGGTTTGTTTAGCACCCTCGCAGGGCTGCAATAGCACATGTTGTCATGGGCATCTTCTTGCAAGTATACATATCAAAATAACCCTCTTAGGGTTTATTTGCGCACCCTCGCAGGGCTGCGATGACACAAAAAATTCGATATTGTCATGGGCATCTTCTTGCAAGTATACATATCACAATAACCTCGCAGGGTTTATTTGCGCACCCTCGCAGGGCTGCGATGACACACCAAATTCGGCCGCACCGAATATGTTTCAGCTATTATAATTATCACGGACGTGATGTGATGATCATTATTTCTCAAACAACAAGTCGAAAGGTATTTTCGGTTTTTTATTAAGTATGTGTTCACATGACCTTCTGAAAGGCCTGACTGGTTACTATTGGATAAAAGAAGTCGTCGTAGTGCACCTCCTCGCGTACCTATTGACAAGAACTTCCAGGAAGGCCAACTTCTATCCATAATGATTCGGATACCCACATCATGAGTTTGTATTGAATGGAAGTCATCGTGGTGCACATCCACCAGTGATGAAAACATTCCAGGTTATCGCGTACCTACTGACAAGAACTTCCAAGAGGGCTAACTAATATCCATAATGATTCGGGCATTGCATACCCATCTATATAAACTTCCCGGAAGCTCAGTTAGTATTTATTTTGAGACAATTCGCATATGCTTGGTGCACTACCGCTTTATGACGATTTTCTTATCAAGGTATCGGATACATTATATTATAAAAATATTATTTATCATCTGTAACATTGGGCTATGTCTGTTTCCTTGTTTGACATAAACTTTTAGAAAAAGCCGTTTAGCTGTATGATTAATATAATCTTCTGGTATACCGCACTTGTGATAAAATCATCCTTGGATATCGTACTTTTTTGTGAGAACCACTTCTTATCCAACTCAGGTTGATAAGTTTGATGGATTGATGATTCATTGATTAACTGACTTACATTCAACATTGTTAATTAACCAGTTACTTAAACTTACTACCATCCGCGTAGTTTTTAGGATATGTAACCTGTATATAAGTGATGAGTAGGAGAGGATTTAAGAACATTTCTATGGGTTCATGAGATCGCAGAAATGAGTGAAACAGATTGACATTCCGTCTACCTACCTACAAAATTTTGTTGCCTACCAGACTTGTCGCATTAAAAAGACTGATTCGCTAAAATTATCTACCCTCAATTTTATTTTTGTCATCCCGAGATGAAAATCTGTTGGGCACCATCAACATTTATAAGGCCACGATAAGTAATCTTAGAAATGCAAACAAAAGATGAATGCTGGTTTGTCTACATTAAATATGAGTAATATTAGAAACTTCCTTATCCCTTTTTCCAACACGAACTGTAATGATGCGTGGGATACTTTTTAGTATAATCAGGCTAGCTTCTACCAAAAATACAGAATTTTTGCATAAATCTCTACATGCTGCACGGCTGTCACTCCTAGCTGGGTTTTTGGTCGCATATACAGCCTCCACAAATGGCCCGTCGTTGTTCCTCAGTGTCACGACAGTGTCTATCCGTGGATATGCCCTCGCAAATGCATAGATCCAGCTTTAACTCCGACCTTGGCCGTTTTAGGTGTACATTTTGTCTGACACGTAAATATGACTACTCGATGATATTGCTGTCAGTGCGGCACTGGCCTGGACTCCTGGAGGCTTACAATCTATAAGTGTCTGGCGTATGCTAAACAGTTACATACAAGGTATATCTGGTTTAAAATTAAACTCCGGCCATGTCCGGAGTTATGATTGTGAGAACGGCAGGGGTGTGTATGATAATAATCCTTCTGTGTTTATTAACTCTTCAATCTTTTTATCATCGATACGTACGATCGTATGGTAATAATCCTTCCATGTTTATTTACGAATAACTACCCTCTTCAAACATTTTTATAATCGGTGGAATTTCTTTATCTGCTTTGTATGATAAGTTGTTGAGTGGTTTCTCAACTGCATTAGATACAGGTTAACTACCTATTTTATTTCTGCAATTTTTTATAACTGGGAGAGTTTAATGGATTACAATGGAAATCGCCGAGTTACGGGGAAGAAGGAACTTTCGTCAACCTAACAGATGGCGCGGCCGCTCTCGTTCAAAATCAACCAATAGAAGGTAATCAATAATAGATCTTTTTACATCGGCGATGACGAAGGTCCATGTGTAGTTCCGGCGTAGGCCCAAGTTCAACTGAAGTGTCTTCTCTCCGTAGGTATGTATGCAACTTCCGTTTGCTGCGTAGAGTTTGAATTCTGTAGGCGTAGGTTTCTTCATTCTTACTGCGATGACTGATATTTCGGCGCCTGTATCGATGAGAAAGCGTTCACCACTTTGCCTGTCAGTGACGCTTAGGCGGTTCATTTTATATGTGTCGACACCGATGCCCGCCGAACTCGATGCCTCTTCTAGTTTTCCGACGGTGTTTGCAGTTTCTTCCATGCACAAGGGGATTCGCATCTTCTTGCTTCCTTTCTAAAACGGTAGTGGTAGCGGCATAACCAATCTGGGTCCGTCGGCTTTCTCCCGCTTCTATTGGTTGATTTTGAACGAGAGCGGCCGCGCCATCTGTTAGGTTGACGAAAGTTCCTTCTTCCCCGTAACTCGGCGATTTCCATTGTAAGCTTCTCAATTTGTTTTGATATTAGCTCTATATGTGGATCGTTGCTGGTACTTTGCGCTGCTGACGATGATGCTGCTAGCGATGCTGATACGGCGGCGATCTGGGGTTCCATGTGTTCTGTCATCTTGTCTGCCATCGAAGCTAATGTGTTCAGTGATGATTCTTCGTTTACTGACAAAACTGCTCGAACAGCCTGTGGTAGTTGGTTGAGCCACAGAACTTTTAAGGCGTCGTCTTTCACCATTGTGCCTCCTAGGTCTCTCATCCTTCGCAGTAACTGGCTAGGTTTTTGATCTCCCAATTCTTGGCCACTCAGAAGTTTCTGTAACTGTTTTGCTTCAGACTCTTGATAAACGGATAACAGTCTATTCTTCAGCGCTTGGTATTTTCCGGTAGCTGGCGGGTTCATGAGGATATCGCCAATTTGTTGTACGTCGTTTTGTTGAAGAACGCTTAACACGTAGCGGAATTTGTTGTCGTCTCCTAGTTTTGACGGTTCGATGAGGGCTTCAAACTGCGCAAACCATAGTCTTGGGTATTCTCTCCAAAAAGGCAGGATTCTGGACTGGATTGATACCGGAGAGATGTCCGCTCCCAACTCTGGAGTGCTTTCCGTCGGGGTCACCATTGTAGGAAGGGTCCTATTTGCTCACTACTGTTTAGAAGTAAAAGTCGATTCAATTTTAACTGTGTTTTTATTGAGGAATCATGCGTATAAATATTACAAATTAAGGTAATTCCTTAGGTCATCTAACGAAGAGCGAGAAATGATAATTTGACCAATCCTGAGGCTCGATGCGCAGGCGCCGACTTTCCAGGCCGGTGAGTTGAGACAGCGCTAGTTGTGTGCGAGCGGGACAACAAACATAAATATATCGCGCGCACTTCCGCGGGCCCGCCAGTGTTGGCGGCGCGCTCGCGTGCCGCGGTCGCCTTCTCGTTTGAGCATGACGTAGGTATCCTAGGTACACTACACTCTTAAAACATCAGTACCTACTTACTGCTTCTGTCCTTGACGCGCGGACCTGTTTTTATTTTCTATAGTGTTACACTATAGAAGACTTCTATTTCTAAAATTTTTGTGGTGGAGCAAACGATCATTGTCAGCTTCTGAGCTGATGCGCTATGTAAACTATGATCCTGAACGAGAAAAAAATTGCAATCATCGCTTCGAAAGCGGTATGCAGTCAGTAATTTGACATAATAAGAGATGTTTTAACATAACAACAGTCAGCAGTTAGCTCAATTGTTTCAATTGTAAATACTTGTATAATTTTCGTATAGTTTATACAAGTATTTACAGTAGTGTATAGTCGTATAGTTTGTATAGTTTTTAACTAAAATAGCCGGACTGTTCTCGTCCTTGCGTATGCAAATTTGACCATAGCGTATCCAGTTAAACTTTTCGGGTTAAGCTATACAGTTCTTTAGTTTCAAAAGACAAGTGTTCTGCCAAGAAAACTCTTGAGGTAGCGCCTGGGAAACCCATGTGAGCAAGACATAGCTTATCGGTCGAGTGAGCTTTATTGAAGAGCGTGCAGTTACAGCAGAGAGGACTGTGTCACGTAGACGTTGCGACGACAGAGTCACAAGAATGTTCCGCGGTCTCTTGGAGTCCGAGTTCATTTTCGCCACTCGGCGGCATGTAGGTACGTCAGAGACTACCACCTGTAATGTCTCGCAAAGACTTTTAAATAAAGCCACAAGATCCTCGCTCCTGCGCGGTTCGAAGGTGGCTCCTTACATTGGAATATGACGCCAATGAAGAACTTTTACTGATTCAACGCTGATTTCTGCTCAAGTGTGCACAGTTTTATATATTTTTCTCCACTACCGCTTAAATCAACGTCCCCCCACCTCAAGCAGTGCAGATAAAGTGGCCAATGATAGTCTAGTTAGCGGCAGGACTCGTACATTGTGTTGTAGTAGGTTAGGTACCTAACTCAGATTCTTTCAGGAGCCCCAGACAAACGAACTAACCCTTAAACTTAACATTATCGATTCTTCAACTCTGCTCTGGTACAGCAGTTTAACACTCCTTTTTATGGTCGGTCAAACCAACATCCACCCATTCTCTGAAACAGCTAAAATTATGTAGTTAGAGCAGAATCCAAACCCGGCATTCAAGATAATGACAATTATGTGAATAAGTAGAGGAAAGTAACCAAATATGGAATAGTATCCCTAATTTGGAATACCGGCATTTCTCGCAAACATCGATCAAGTATGCGGCCTCCCCCGGAAATTTTTGATCGATGCTCGCAAACAAATATTCAAAACGCCAGGAGCTGTGATCGTCTATCTCATTCAATCACTTTACGCACGTACAAGTTTTGACGTATCAGCGTTTTGTTTTGTCACTGAGAGAAAACTTTCTCAGTTACGTAAATAATAATTATTTTTCGTAAAGTTATCGCAGTAAAGTATTGTGTCTATTGCTTCTTTGTATTGTATACATGTTTGTTTGAAAGTGTTAGAGCAATTTTATAGGATTAGTTTATTAGGTATAAATGTATGAATATAAGTTTAAATTAGTTAGAAATGCCAAATATGGACACCTGGATCAAATTCATTTACAAAATACTTTTTTTTTTAAACAAATTTGGTGAAAACTTACCTTTTTATGTCCCAAATACACTGTAATTAGGTAATTTGATTTGAAATATTTATTTTTTCACCTTATTTTTACTCGATATCGAAAAAAGCATCCTCATTTTGAATCGAGAATTCACCCGTCAAAATTAACTTTTTTCAAAAAGTTTGTATGCTTTCTGTTCGTTGAAATCTCTACTTTCCGATGGTGTAAAAAAAATTATATATTACGATAGTAAATGTTCTCAGTAAATGCAAAAAACTGGAATATGATTTTTTTATTATTATATAAAATTTTGAGCTATTTACGTTGTTTTGAAAATTTAGAAAATTCTCCATTTCATTTTCATCTATAGGTTCGTTCTTACCAAATTACAAATAAATAAATAAATAAATAAATAAATAATAAATAAATAAATAATAAAAAAGGAACCCTTATAGGATCACTTTGTTCTCCGTCTGTCAACCCTTTTTTCTCAGGAACGCGTAGAGTTATCGAGTTGAAATTAACATCAAATACTCAAGTCCGTAACTTCTTGAAGCCGTGATATAAATTAAACTGCTAAGTCAACGCACTCAAAAGTTACAGCCGCCGTTTATGTCCGAAAATTTTCAAATTTCCAAGGGAATCACATGCACCCAAAACCTATAGGACACTTCCCCTAGACCTAGAATCATGAAATTTGGTGAGCAGCAGGGTCTTACAGCACAAGAAAAGGGAAAGATCATAAATTCATAATCTATTCACTAAAAAAATTACTTTTAATGCTCGCCATGGACCAAAACCTATATAACTTTCTCGTGTACCTAGAATCATAAAATTTGGTAAGAAGTAAGGTCTTACAATTAAGAGCGTTTACGCCCGGCGCCCGATGTCAAGTTTAGGTAATTCAAACCCACACAGAAGCGAGCGTGTCAGTGTGAGCGCTGCTGGCGCGTTCTATTATGCTATAGTCAAATTTACCCACTTTGATCCATTCGAGTGAAATTGTTATAACAATTATTTTATTTAAATTTGAACTTAAAGAGCTGACTAAGTTACGAGTAGGTACAAATAAAAAACTTGGTACAGATAAAGTCGAGTTTATTTTACATAATTTTTAAATGTTTTATTAAATAAAATTAATATGTCGTGGTTCTCAGCGGCATCGACCTAGATTTTCGTGGGTCTACAATTTCGGGGAGCAGACATTCATAATAATTTATAAGTCTGGTTTCCATTTGGTTACGCCAAAACTCATCGTCTCGAGTGATTTTTTCAATTTTCAAGGGAAACTCGTTACCTGTCCAGATAGCCAACAAACATACATTCTTCTTCGTGATATGTAACTGTCCTTGAATTTGATAAAACCACTCGTGACGACGGTTGACAGACCCGTTAGAATTCCAAAACTTTATTTTCTTTAATAAAATAGCATCATCTGCATTCATCCCGAACGCTGAAATCGGACATTTTATTTCAACAATTCCTTCATCAAAAATGCCATCAGGTGAAGCTCCCAGAAAAAAGAAGTGTTCATCAATGAACAGGCCACATTTATGTGTACTTATATTTAATTCTAAGGTTTTTTGTTATTATAGTGCGTAACCCCACACTAAGGGTAATTTCTAAGAAATCAAATAATATCGCAAAAATTTTCGACTTCGACGGGACTTGAACCCGCGTCCTCCCCTCAGTACGGGGATGTGATAACCAACTACACCACGAAGTCACACCATGACACCATGTTATTTGAAAGCAAGCATTATGCAGTAATTAAAAAAAGAAAATAATGTTAATGAAACATACGCATATATAATTATAAAAGTAAATAAAAAAATTAAACAGACCACTCAAAAGCAAAAAACATATTGGATCCTTTTTAAAGTCGGAGCCAGCCCAGAATTATTAAATATCTACCTTATAGTTTCAGAGAAATGCGCGGATAAACATACATAAATACATATTATGAAATTTGGCACATTTGCTCATCAGCCCACATAGACCCAAGAATAGCAGTTTTTACAAGAAAAACTGCATTATATGGATCAGGATGGAGAGGGGGTTCAGGGGGGCCTGGGCGTGGGGGTCCCCTATAGTTGCACTGTTTGCTTCGCTCACCGCAATACGACACACGCATGTCGTCATCAAATTCGTAATCCTCACCCCCATGTTAGTCGAAAACGATACCCATATCAAATTTATTGATGGGGAAGGGGGTTCAGAGGGGCTGGGGGCGTGGGCAGTCACAGCTCGGCTCGCTTTGCTCGCCGTGCTGTTCCCCCGTTGTAGCATTGCGGCTCGCTTCGCTCGCCACAATGCTCCCGCTGGTTCAGGGGGAGGAGGTTCTGGGGGGCACGCGGGGGTCACAGCACGGGTCGCTTCGCTCGCCGTGCTGTTCCCCGTAGTCGCCCTAAAAAAGAGGTCAAAATATAGGCTGAAAATGGCCAAATTTCGGTTTTTTAATAAAAATGGGGGTCTAGAGGGGCAGGAGGGTCAATTTTTTTTTGCATTCATAATTATTTGTTTTGCCCTACATGTCTGTGAAATTTTTTTTATTCTATCGTACATTGTTTGGGAGATATCAAAGGGGGGGTAAAAAAGGGGGCGGGAGGGTAGGTGAATTTTTATTCTTCCAATTCGAGAAAAAACTTTCTATACGATCCTGCAATCAGAACCCCTCTATCACGACGGCATTCGGTAGCACTCAAAAGGGGGGGTTCTGGGGGGCATGGGGAGGGAGAATTTTTTTTGTTTTAAAAATCATGTGTGCCCCTCCATACGAACCCTTTAATTTTTTTTTAAATCCAAATTGCTCTGTGAAAAGAAGGGGGAGGGGGAGGGCTCTGGGGTGGCAAATCTCAAGAAGTCGGAATTTTTCCTAGGTCACCCGGACCCGCTCTATACGATTCCGCAAAAACACATACCTGCCCCTCCACCACAATCAAGGAGAACACTTGTGTCAATGAGTCAGTCAGTCCGGCTTTTTTTATCATAAAAAAAAATAAACATATCAGTATGATACATGTGTAAGGATAGGAAAATGTGTATCTAACGTTGGCGAAGTCGTGGGTTGAAGCTACTATAGCATAATAACGTGTATCTACCAACCTTTTAGCTCTAGCTTTTTCCATGTTTGCTAAATTTTTGCGCTTTCGTTTCCTCGCTAAAAATAACTTTGTTTTATTTCCCATTATGTCTGAAATATGATTTGTTACAGTATAAATACATTCTAAAAATATGTTTGTCATCAAAAATAATCATAAAATATTTTACTTATCAAAGTACCAAAACTTTTCGATGACGCTATAAATGTCCGCTCGCCCTATACGCACGACAAAGGTCAACTGAGGTCAGTCAGAGCGCCGAGCGACGTGTCCACACTCTAGAAAGCCTCGCGGCGGACTGATTTGAATTGATTTGCGCGCAGCGTTTTATAGGAGTTTTAAAATATTCACAGAAAAATAATATCAACGAAATAATTAAAATTTTAAATGTATGATTTTAAAGACGATACTCTACTTTATTCGTAAGCTATTATTACATTAAATTAAATAAGGCATATCGCTGAAAAAATCATTTAAAATTCGTTCTAATTTCACACTTTTTGAATTTTAATTTCTCATAGTAAGATACCAAAACCAAACATCTTTTTAACTAATTAATTTTTAAGGATCTTAATGATTGGTTCTTATTTTTTGTTTATAAGATATGTCAGTATTTTCATAATATTTTGAGCTTCGAAAGTGATGCTGAAAGGGAAATTAAGAAAACCTCTACCAAATTATCTTGATAGAATGCGTACATACTATATTAATCGAAATATTTTCTCAGACCACTATTTGGACAACGAAATTTCCTATAATTATTAGTAATTAACATTTGTGTAATGTAAGTAGTTCATGATATTAACGGGTTTGAAAATTACTGTTTTTTAGAATGGAGGCGTAAACGCTCTTAAACGGAACCCTTAGTGCGCGAGTCAGACTCTTTTTACTTTCTTCTTTCTTTTCTCTTTACTTTACTAATCTCCGAAGTACCTGTTACCTATATTAGAAGTAAATAGACAAAAGTTTGGAGCGCGATTCACACTCGCACTTGACGGATCTCGTTTATTTTATTATGCATAGAATAGATAAAAGTTAAATAACTTGCTATGATATTGCAATTTTTTGTAGCCATCGATCCTATAAAAGCTTCAAGTATCAAGATTTGTTAGTTAATGTATAAAAACAAGCGTAAAGCGGCTTCAATGTGTGCGTGGAGTTTTTGTGTTAGTGTGCAGGCTCAGATTCCTAAATTTGAGCGTGTCAAATTTGTAATTACGTCCTTAAGTGCAAAGCGAATGACAATCGCCAACTCAGTAGAGTTTTACGGGGAATGGTCTCAAGCCACCCAAATATAACCTTCGGTCGGTCGTAGTTTGTTTGGTTCTGCTTGATTGGTTTATCCATTGGTGGTTATTCTTGTTAACGGGAAAAAAATATGAAACACTCAAGTAAATAGATAAAGCTTTCAGTTTATTAGTAAAACAAATATCACTTTTATTTACAACCGAAGCGATCACAAATCATAATGTAGGTAAAACTAACAGTAATCATAATCACCTAAAACTACTTAACAGATCGAACTATTTACAATAGAATTAACAACTTGTCGACTTGCGAAGTCGCAATCGGTAGTGCACATCTCGTGACACCCAGCGCTGGGCGGCTGGGCGGCTGGGCGCGGCGCGGTAAGTACGCGGGCAGTGCGGGGAGGGGAGCGCTCGGCGCGGCGCGACGCGGTCACGCCGTGCCCAGCGGCTGCGTGACGACGGGCTCGCGCCGCGGCGACGCCTCCTCGCCGCCGCCCTCCGGCTCCGTCAGCCGCAGCGCCACCTCCAGGTCGCGCAGCACCTGCAAGCGGGGGCGGGGTGGGGGTGAGTGGGGGTGAGCGGGGGCGGGCAGACAGCGAGGCGCGCGGCCCGCGGGCGGGCACACTCACCTCCGTCTCCTTCTGGTCGAGCAGCAGGAAGCGCGCGTCGAGCGCGGTGAGGTGCGCGAAGGTGAGGTGCAGGTGCGCGTGCAGGCGCAGCAGCGCGAGCTCGCGGAAGTGCGCCGCGTACATGTGCGCCACCACGTGGAACAGCAGCCGCACCACGCGCCGCACCACGCCCTCGAACCCGCACGGGAACTCGTTACCTGCAACAAAACACAACACAACTATTACAAGCTTAGCTGGCGTAAAACGCTTAGGGATGCTAGCTAAGTACGTCTACGGAAAATTCGACTAAAACAATTCGTCTAATACAATTCGACTAAAACAACTTGTCGCCAGGGTCAGTCTATTGAGAAATGTGTGGTAGCCTGATGTAGCCCGGCGATGCCTAGCAATAGCACCCCCCCCCCCCCCCCCCCTCCCAAGTAGAGAGTCATGTCCATAATATGCCCATAATTCCCACGCTGGGCATGCGGGTTTGGGATTGCAGCTGCTCGCCCCCCGCTGTATGCCCCTAGAAGTTGACCGGTTTTCGAAATTGAAAAAACCTTACCATATTTAGTAGGGAAAACAGTTTCATCATTGACCGTCTTCTGCGTGTAAGTCATGACGTAGTCGACGTAGTGCGGCGCCGCCAGCCTCGCCTTCTTGCCGCGCTCGTCCACCCACGCGTAGGCGCGCCCGCCCGGGCCCGACATGTCCGCGCACGCGCCCACCGTGCAGAACTCCGACACCGTGCCGTACAGCAGGTTCACGTGCTCGAACAGCGCCAGGGCTGCAACCGATGCAATGCACACATTACATTACACTACATACCTATTACCAAAGCAAACCAACCAATACTAATAATATTATAGGTACTCTTTATAACACACCAAATAAAACAGAAACACAGGACAGGCAAAGACAAATAAAGATTACGTTGAACGATCTCTTCCGGGCAACCTTTGGATGGACAGGAAGTGATAGAACATGTGTGACGGTGGTGGCGAGTTATACAGAAAAATTATTCGGATTAAACATACGTAAACAAATACTAATAGCTATAAATTTAAAAAATATGACAGATAGGTAATACATAAAATACTTAAATACATTATGTATAAGTACTCGTATATACCTATACATACATATACGGAGTATACAGGGTTACGGGAAATTAGGCCAGATAGATACCAGATCCAGATACCAGATAGGCCCACACATAGATAAGCTATCGAAGAGACTCAGTTCTGCAGCGTATGCAGTCAAAAAAATCCGTCATCTTACAGACGTGGACACATCTAGACTTGTTTATTTCAGCTACTTCCATAGTATTATGTCGTATGGTATACTGCTGTGGGGGAACGCTGCAGATATTAACACCGTATTTGTGCTGCAGAAGAGGGCTGTTCGTGCAATCTATAATATGGGTCCCAGAGAATCCCTGCGTGATAAATTCAAAGAAATAAATTTAATGAATGACAGTACCATGTCAATATATTTATGATAACTTGTTATACACTCATAGAAACATAAGTCAGTTCCCAAAAATAGCGATAAAGATAATTTGAATATCAGAAATAAACATAAGCTCGCTGTGCCCACAACTAGGCTACACAAAATTAATGTATCTTTTAAAGGGCAATGTATACGCTTCTACAACAAAACTCCTAGTGAGTTGCAAAAATTATCAGTAAATATATTCAAACAAATTGTTAAAACCTTGCTGTGCAAAAAGGCAGTATGAAGTATAAAGTATCAGATTATCTAGAGGATAAAAAAGCTTGGGACGGATTTTGCTTCAACTCGAAAAATAACAACTAACAGGCTAAAGGTTTCTTCGTCGCTTCTTTACTTTAGTGTACATACCGAAACGAAAGAAATGAAAAAATATCACTTTATTTCCGTGTCAGTGTTTAGTTTTATAATTTGACCTTTACTAGGTAAGTGTACCTACATTTATTGTATTTATGGAAATAAAGAGTTTTTGATTTTGATTGCAGTGATAACAAGGCCTGATGAAGAGTTCTTTGTTTTCAGCAGTGGGTTTTCGCTTTGGCTGCAAGTAGGGCTTGCATTCGAATATTCGAATAATTCGAATATTAATTCAGTTCGAATATTCGAATACTGAAATTGCAATATTCGAATATTCGATTCAAATCAATAAAACCAATTTCAGAACTCCGATGTGCATAAAATGCCGAAACAAGTTTACGTCGTTCTGGTTAACAAAATGACAAAGTTATAGGGTTCCCCAGTTCGGAAACACTCGGGAGTGCCGCGTGCGACTGCGTAGGGCATTCGCGTATCCTATTCGTATTCTTCTTTCGGACAAGGAAAATCGAAGTTTCGTTTTCGTTGTCGTGCAAAAACCACTTTTAAGTCGATTGCATAAGATTAGCGTTTGCACGAAAACGAATCAGAAACTTCGATTTTGTTTTTAACTTTGTTTTCCGTCCCTGTCGCTATTTTACCGTTACTTACCGTGTTTAATTACTCGTTAATTTATTGTAGACTAGCTTCTGCCCGCGGCTTCGCACGCGTATTTTCAGGATAATTTATTGTCTAGGTTAGGCTTTGCTCTAAACGTACGCCAAATTTAATATTGATCTGTTCAGTGGTATTGGAGATCATAGGTAACAATAACAACCTAGGATCACCAAAAGTACTGAACAGATCAAGATTAAATTTATCAGATTTCACAATCTTTCGGCTTTATTGACCGAGCGAACGAAGTGAGCGAAAGTCTCTGCTTCAAGTCCAGCAAAATTAGCGATTCTGTCAGTATGTCCGTACTCCTCTACAGGTCGTATTTTTACAACCAATCGGTACGAAACTTGGTGTACAGATTCTACGATTTTATAGAATTTTTTTGCCGTCGGGGTTTTTTGATTAAAGGCACTTCCTCCAAAAAAAGGCAAAAAGGGGGCTTTAGAATATCTCCGCTTTAAGATATCTGATTTCGATGATTTTATTTTTATTTGAAAGGTTGTTGTTTTTATTTCTTCTCATAAAAATTTGGTAAAGATCTGATCAGGATTTTTGGTATGACGAGCAGAATAGCTCCGTAAAATGTAGTATAATGCAAGAGAACATAAAGCAGTACAGTGCTATCAATTAAAACATGTTTGTAACTCTTCGAGAGCACTATGTAGCACGGCCACGCATGCCTGCCAGTTTACAAAAGTAAGAAATCAATTGTATAGATGGCGCTAATTCTACTAAACGTCTCTGATTTATTTATAAACCTACCTACAAACAGGAATTAAAAAAAACTACCTAAATATCCCGTTTTAAATAACTTTAGTAATACCTAAGTAAATTCACAAGTGGCCGGAGGCCTATTGGTCGTCCGAGCCGCTGGAGCGACGAAGTTGAGAAAGATCTGCATGAACTTCGTGCCGTCGACTGGACTGAAACAAGGGAGGCAAGGGACCGGGACAAATGGCGATCTCTAGTGTCGGAGGCCAAGATCCACTTCGGGTCACTGCGCCACGCCAGTAGTAGTAGTAGTAGTAAGTTAATTCTCAGAAATATATCTGTTTCTCTGTGAGTAAATTAATTGTTGAAAAGAATTAGTGCTCGCGAGGTCTACTGTTCGTAGAACTACTAGTTACTAGGGTGGTTTAAAATACCAACTCACCTAAATTTTGAAGAATTTTTACTAAGAATGTGTGGTTGATTGTGCGTGTAAGTCGCAAATGTCTCGTTACAACCTTTTGTCAATTTGGTAATTTTAATTTGTTCGTGCAAATAACACATAAGAATATAAAACAAAAGAATAAAAAACTCGATTTTAATAATAATATAGTTTTTTTCTATTATTCGAATAATATTCGAATAGTGCCTGAAAATAAATTCGAATAAGTATTCGAATATCAAAATTTTCGAATATTTGCAAGCCCTAGCTGCAAGTTTATTACGAATCTCAATTTTATAATACACTCTTATTATTCATGCGAAACTTTGGATGGATGTTTGTGTACTCCTTCACGCTCAATCTATTCGTGATTCAGGAATTCATTTGTTTGTGATCCAGGTGGCCGGTGCAGCGGTGGGTACACACTGACACCTATAGATATAATGAATGTCATTCAAACGAAGTCGTTGCGTGTCGAGTAGGTTAGGTTAGGTAGGAGTACGTTGTGTTGTGTTGTGTTGTGTTGTGTTGTGTGTCAAGTAGTGGAGTGGAGAGATACTGACTGTGCGAGGCGAGCCACTCGTTGTAGTCGAGTCCGTCGGGCAGGTCGACGAGCCGGCGCATGTCGAGGTCGGGCAGCTTGCGCTCCAGGAGCGCCTCCTGCAGGTACAGCTTGGGGTCGCCGGCGCCCTCGCCGTCGCGCTCCTTGCGCCGCGCCTTCCTGGAAACAACACAGCACAACCATCATGTCACACCTTATATCTGTAGGTAACTAGTACCACTATAGGTAGGTTAGATAGACACAGCTATAACTAATCAGTCCTAGCTAACTAAGGGACGACGGCGACGGCGCTATGCGTCTGCCATTATGGTAACTGGAGGTAGGTGGAACCAAGTGTAATAGCTAGGCGGCAAATGTAAACTATTTAGAGCTGTAACTTTTTTGTAGGGAACAACATGATGGCTTACAATAATTTAGTAACACTCCATGCTCTACAAAGGTACGTTCACGTTACGAGCACACGTCATGCATGTTGCTCTACTCCAGTGGCCACTGTGGCCATTGTGGCCAGTGGGGTTCTCAACCGGTGCAGCGGTGCAGCGGTGGTCCGACCGAGTTCATTCCGGCCTAAGTGCACGCTGTCTCACCTGACATAATAGACATACCCGCGCGCTGGAATCAAATGCACATAGATTTATTCGTAAGACGGCCGCGTAAAAATGCGAATAGACTTTTAGCACAAGGGTTATTATAGAAAAACTATTGAGTGTATCTTATCAAAATAAATTAATATAGTAGAGTAGAATATAGTAAGTATTTCAACTTTTGAATAACTAAACTATGTCGGTACTCGGTAGGTAGGGACTTCATTTTATTATTTTCTTTCTCCGTATATTATTTATTTTCCCAAAGTTGGCCTAAAATTAGTGTTGAAATACGAGGGTGAATCAACTTTTAAGGCACTCCTTTGACAACATTATGAATGACGAAAAATATTTTTTTTTATTTCGAAATGTTAAAAAAATATAGTGTTAACATTTGCACTACATATCCTATTTTTAGGTTTTGCAACGTGGCACGACATCTAAGCAAGTTTAAAGGAGTTTTTGTAGAAAACCTGATGAGTGTGCCTATTACATTTCCATTGCGTTACTTATTTGTAATCACCAAAACATGAAATAAAACAAAGAAATGAGAAAAATCAACATGATCGTTATTTGTTCATGCTTTAATTCAATCTTTTTAACTTATTAATTACGTCATTTATGTAACTCACCTAAGAAATAGAGACAATTCTAGGTCCACTGAGTTACTTTGCATGTTTTTAAACGCTTAACTTTAGAATAAATCTCCACATAGAATAATCAGGCAAACATTTCTTATACTACCAATTGACACGACTCTTGTAGACTCTAAACTTTATATTTTTTTTAAAACAAATTAAATACAATCAGAGTTATCTTCAAAATACATAATAAAAATTAAGGGACATATGAGTAACGCCAGAGAAAAATAGTAACACCTGAGAATCCTTCAAGACAGGCTACCGAGAACATGACAGTTTAACTAACAATAATTAGGTAAGATGTTGTCAATTAGTTATTCTTATCGTAAATGTCAACACAATCACACAATATTTTTGAAAGCATTCGTTTGAACGAGGTCTCAATGAGGATTTTTGGGTCATCTGTGAGAGTTACATTTTTTCTTTTCAGTGCCCTTGCTTTATAAACAAAGTTTCTGTGGGTTTTGCAAAGACACATTATGTCTCTAACGTTGATAGAAGCACCTTTGACATAAAGAGGCTTGTTCCTCGTAAAATAGAAGTAGGAGCAACGAAGACAAGGATTCTCTTTTACAAAGGTTTTGAAAAGATTTTTCATCGTATACAGCATAAAACTTTTTTGATCCTTTACTCCTGCTTTTGTCAGCGTTCATTTTTTGCCAACTGTGCACGTGATATGTCATCTCTGAGATAGTCTTTTAATTTCTCCTCAACACAGTGCTTTTTCTATACAGTCTTTTCTTTTAACAATTTTGTCGATGCCTAAAGTCTCCAAAAGTATATTTTTCTTCATTCGTGAATCTTTAAAAACTACAGTTGACAAAATCTTCTTTCTATAAAGAAGATTTTGACAAAGTCTAGGTAATGTAATGACGAGAGGTTATCCTCTCGTTATTTCCTAGACTTTGTCTTTTTAAATGTTTTATTTATCCCACTGGTCACGACTTTGTACCTCTTAATCTCCAGTTTTTTTAGTTACGTTTGTTTCACCGTCAATTCGTCTTATGCTTAAGTTTTTCGTTTTCTCTGTACACCCATGATCTGTTCGTTTTAACTTTCTTCCGGCCCGCTTTTGCTAAAGGTAAGTGGAATGGAGTAGCTGGTGCTCTTGGTGCCGTAGCTGGTGCTCTTGGTGGGGTAGCGGTGCTTTTGGTGGCGTAGCTTTTGCACGTAAGTTCGTAACTAGAAGTGTTTTTGGTGGTTCGTCTCTTGATCGTGATGTTGGGTTTTTTGATCGTTGTGGTTAGTTTCTTAACCTTGGTGTTAGGTTTCTTGACCGTGGCGTTACGTTTCTTGATCGCAGTGGAGGGTCTTCTGTTTGCAGTGACGTATCCCTAGCTCGCGAAGGCGAATTTGGTGGAGAAGTAGCAGGTGAAGGCGTCTGTTGTGGAGTTCCAATAAATTCTTCAAAATTTACCTATCTGGAGTCGATTCTAGACGATTCAGGAAGTGTTGGTTGTAACAATTTCTCAACAGCCAGTTTTTGTTTCTTTGACTGTCGTTTTCGTAATTTCTATATCACGTTTGCGTTGTATTTTTCTTTTGGAGGTAAATCTTTTCTTATCTTTTAGTTTTATGGTATCCGCCCGGTGTTTTTTCTTTGCTTCTTCGTAATTTTCTATATTAGGTATTTTTCAGTTTATCTCTATACCTTTTCTGTTTTTCTGCTGCACTAGGTGGCATTTTGGAATATTATGTTGCACAAACCTTTAACAAATTAAACCATATTATAATAAAGTTTGTTTATATTGATAGCTTAGAAACCTAAGTTTGACATATCATAACATCTACAGTGTAGATGTTATGAGAGTGTAGATTCTACATATCCATTAATGCCAACTAGCAACGTTATTTAGTCTAACATTCTCTGGCGTTACCGGTAACTCAAGAGAAAATTTCTTCAGCGTTATCGGTAACGCTAGGGAAAATTTCAATTAAAAAAATTATAAATAATTCCACAACTTAAAGTGAACAAATATTTTGTCATGACCTTAAAATCAGACATCATAAGCAACAAAGTGTCCTAATAAAATTCAAATATTTTAAAAACTTACCCAGATTCCCGCCGTAACGCTGTAGAGCAACAATAAACCCACGCGCACCGGTTTAGAGCTTACCACGGACTGAGGGGCGGGTAAAGCGAGGTAGGCCTTGTCAGACCATACCAGCGAAATATTAGATAGTAATCGCTTTTGATGACACCAAGTTAGACGCCAACTCTTGATATTCTTCAGAACTTTCATCGGTAACTCAGTATAGCTGATAATTTAATCGAAGTATGGGACAACAATTGAGGTGCATGTAAAATACATAATTTAAGTCAAACTTTTATAAATTTTTAGTTAAAACGTAAGCCTAACTTTTTCTGAATCGTAATAATAAGTGAAAATACAGTGTATTCATATATTTTTTTAAAGAAACATCATACATTGTTTCTTCACCTAGGCCTGGGGACACATGTTTTTTGTATGGAGATGGCCTATGTTCCGCTGAGTTACCATAGGAAAATCAAAATTTTCTATTAAACTATAAAAAAAACTATGAAATTACCATGTAAGCAGTTAATCTAAGTTTACGGTAACATTGAAACAATCATATTTTGAACTGAATTACAGATTTTATAATTTTTTCCATGACAGGGACACAAAAGGAGTGCCTTAAAAGTTGATTCACCCACGAAAGTTTAGAAGCTTGTATTTTTCAAATGCATACTTTTTTATAGTTTTGGCTGCATACAAACATAGATATTGCCGTGATAAATTGATGTAGGCGACCTCTAGGCGACAACGGCCGAACTACAAGGCTAACGTGTCAATAGAGGCGCTATCACCGATAAAACTGAAGTTAGTAAAAACCTAACTAAGCGCTTCAATGAGTGACCGCTAGATGTCGTTAAGACACATGCAAAAAGGGACCATTCCTAGATCGCGCAAACGCTTGATTCAGTTACAACTAACCATATACGAGTATTCGACATCAACTGTCGGTCGAAAGAGCACCGCGCACCGGGCTCAGTGGACCAGGTGGGTCGGGCCCGGTTCAGAGGAGCACCATCTTTACCCCCAAAATTGATATTATCCTTAGTTTTGGATGGTCAACATCAAACAGCGTAGTGATAAAGGCTTTTGATGATAAAAAAAAACAGCGCAGTAGTTACCCTTCCGAGTTTGTATGGAAAGATGAGCGACTCGTTCAGCCTTAAGGTAGAATACCAAAACGTGTCATTCTGTGACGATACCACTGTCATAGTTAAGTGATTAGTTTAGCAGAATAGTGCCCCAGCTGAACAGAACTATGAGTAAGCAAGAAGTGAAACGAGTATGACACTTCTGACACGGTCGCTGACCGAGTCGTAAGTAAAACTCGCGTAGATAAGGAATGAGATTGAAGATGACAACATGCTATGCCCCGTAGATTTATAGTAGACTAGCGGCCCGTCCCGGCTTCGCACGGGTAGACATTTATTTTTAAACATTTTGGTATAAACGTAGAGTAAATGTATCTTGATGCAGGACATTTTATACTTTTATCCAACTGCTGATAATGAGGTCCCGGGTTCAAATCCCGGGTCGGGCCAAGATTTTGGGTCTTTTCTAGCAAGAAATATTCACAGTCGCAGCCCGAAGTTAGGAAGTTGGCGGTGTTGGACGGCTTTCCGAGGCACGTGGCCGTGCCTCGGAAAGCACGTTAAGCCGTTGGTCCTGCACCTGCAGTTGACCGGTCGCGCCGTTCTGCCGTCCTATCGTTGCCCGCCTGCGTTGCTACCTGCGCTGAACGGGGCCACACCGCGCACCGGCCACGGCGCGGGGCGGCGGCGGCGTTTATTTTCCTATTTTGTTTAGATTGACATTTTTAAATTCGTTCGTTAAATTCGTATTCGATCTCGTTAGTTCGTTAAATTCGTATTCGATCTTTTTAGAATGTCCGATTTGAATAATTCAAAAAGTAATCTACAGGTATTGAAACAGTCCTAAAATACGAAATGATTAATTTGGATTAGGCGTGTATCGTTCGTTCATTCACAAAGATCCATATCAGTCACGACCCGTTAAGAAAATGATCCGGTTCATATGATCCGGTCATTTGAATGATTGTTTTTGCCGGCGGATCTTTTCGATTTTGTGACTGACTGATCTGAGCCTGTGCGAGATCGGTTCGTTTCGTTGCGTGTCGTCGCGTGTCGTTTCGTTACTGACTGATTTGGTTCTGTGGTGGATCTTTTCGAATGTTTCGAATTCTCGGTCTAGGTATATCATTCATGATCCAATTATCATTAAATTATGGTAGGTACTTACATAGAGTAAAAACTCGCTGCTGGGTAGGTAGATATTTATTGACCTGAATTGAGATAGGTACTTACCTACTTATAACGTCTCAAGTTAGATTCTTCTAGTAGGTAGGTACCTATATCTTCGTTAGTATATCTTCCTCACAGGAGGTAGAAAGATGTGTAAATACTTACCTACCTATCTTGCGTGCCTCCAACAACCGTCGTTTTATTATACCTAGGTAGGTGCGTCTAAAATGGTCAAATTGCGAGATACCTACTAGGTAGGTAGGTACTAGATATAAAAAAACTCAAGCAAGTAGGTAATGTTGTCCGACAGAAAAATATATAACTCCTTAGGTAGGTACCTACTCAATTAGGTACCTGGGTACCTACCTACTACCACGGCTACTACCTATTGAATTGAATGAGAATTTAATTTAGGCAATTGAATAGGTAGTAGCTAAGCTTATTAATTTGAGGTGAGGTTTGTCTGTGTCGAATGCTAATACCTAGTTACCTACCTAGGTACCTACAATAACACCTTCGTTCGTCTGATGCTTTTCTTATAAATTTTATCTTCCTAAAGGATCCCAAGGCTACTAAAAATGGATTGATTGATGCGACGACTTTGAGGAAAGCTACTTTAGAAATAATACCTAAGGACTACCTACCTACCTAGGTAGGTACTTACCAAAACTTTACAAAGCTTATCCGACTATTGCTAGACCATTTCAATCAGCTTTCATTTCACTTTGATTTAATACCTACCTATGCTTGATATTTTTATGAACTTGTGCAAGCGGGTTTCCTTGTTGGTAAATAATTTACATAGAGGTACCTACTTACCTAACCTACCTAGGTAGTAGGTAGGTACGTACAGTAGGTACCTACCTACATACCTACTAAGATGCCCAAGTACTTACATGTACCTACCTACTCGAAAAATAATAGCCTCCTCTCTCGGGCTATCGGGTAAATCGATTATGATTATTATTCGTCTGTCAGTATAAAATCGATTTGGTTGCTAACTGGTTTTCGTATGGAATGTAAATAGGTATTTTGGTAAATAGTTAAAACATTTATTTGTAAGGAAGGTCTTTAGAGTTTCAAGTAAATTGGAACTTTTGTTCCAATAATATAATAGTAATATAATAGTAAAAATATTACTACTGATACTTGATACTTTTGTATCAAGTATCAGTAGTAATATTTTTACTATTATAGGTGTACAAAGTACAATGAGTCAAGTCAGGCCGCAAAGCTAGTTCACCTAAAACCTTACATTACAATGTATACTTGCAAAACGTGATGTTTGTTAATACGTGATTTATATCTTCCGTATTCAGCCTTCATGTAAACTTTACTTTTAATAAACTTCAGTTGCGATCATCAATTGTTAGAGGACTTATTATTCACGGTATCCCTAACATTCTTCGAGCCGGATTCACAGTCTAAATCCGAAGTCGCGCTCATTAAACTGTCTATCGAAGGACAAAGTGATAACGTCCGTTGCTAAAACGTTATCCTAAAGTTATACTACGTCGCGTTCTCACGTAGTATATAGTGTTCCATTCAGTGCTATTTGGGACCAGAAAGTATCCTGCTACCTCAAGTAAGATCTTTCAATTTATTTAACTACCATGGAGAGCCTACTGCATACCCTAAGCGGAATCCTCGAAGCCATACAGCAAATCGATAGGAACTTCCGTAAAGATTCAGATAGCCGTAGGACACCATCGTACATTGAGACACGTTTGGATAAGTTAGACCAACTATGGGCAGAGTTTAAGTTAAATCACGAAAAGCTGATAGGTTGTGGACAAACAGACCATGTATATTTTGTTGAGAATCAATTTGGAAAAGCAAGGAGCTATTACGAAACTGTTAGGACAGCAATATCATCATGTCTTGCAGCGGAGAATAATCCACCAGGTTCATCCACCGCATCGCACGAGCCACAGAAAGCCTCAGGTATGCCAATTAATATACCACTAATAGCCTCGCCGAGTCCAGCGGAACAAGCTGTTGAGTTATTGAGAAGACAGCGTACACTTTTTAAAGGATTTAGTCGCTATACAAACAGCTTCAAGGTAGAGGAGATTAAGGTCAAGTGGGAGCTTGAGGATAAGTTGAAGCGTATGCATAAGAAATGGGACGAGATAGAATCCTACCATACTCAGATAGATACTATCCTGCAAGGATCGGATGTTGAATACGAGGATGAATTTTTCTGCTATGAGGAATCCTTCGAAGCTCTTTCAAAAGCCCTCAACGAAAGGTTAGCGTCCACGTCTCATCTTCATAATTCCACTCCAAAGCTAGAAGTGCCCATATTTTCGGGTAGCTACACTCAATGGCCTGCATTTTTAGATCTTTTCTCCGAGAGCATCCATAACAATCATCTGTTGACAAACTGCCAGAAAATGCAGCATTTGAAGGGTAAGCTAAAGGGGGAGCCAGAACGGCTCGTACAGCATCTCCACATTTCATCCGAGAATTACGAGACCGCGTGGGAGCTCTTAAATCACAGGTACAACAACCCTCAAGTTCTGTTTACAAAGCATATTGAATTATTTTTGAACCAGTCTAGCGCCGCCAAACAATCGTCCAAAGATTTAAAACGTATCTATGACACCTCCATGGAGAAGATCCACGCCATACAGAATCTCGGGATCGACACGACGACATGGGGGCCCATGTTGGCCCATCTCATTTGTAAAAAGCTCGACCCCGAGACAGTGGTAGATTTCAGGGAAACTCGCAAAGCGCCGCGAGAGATACCCACGCTCCAAGAGCTTATGAATTTTCTAGAAAATAAGTTTATTTCATTAGAACCGTTATCTAAAAAAGAGAAGGATACAACGACGCTGCCAGCGCCCACGAAATCCCATTCCTCTCAGTCGAATGATAAATTCTTTTCAAAGGGTAACAAATCATTTCATAAAAACTATCGTTTTAACTATGGTAAGTCAGGCGAGAGCGAATTCAGTTCCGCTGCTTGCACTTTAACTTGTCCATATTGCAAAAATAATCATATGATTTATCGATGTGATGATTTTAAAAAATTGAGTTCCGAAGATAAACTTAGTGCGGTGACGAAGTTAGGTATGTGCCAAAACTGTCTACTTCCGCACGAAGTAGGTCAGTGCCGTTCGAAGCGCGTATGCAGGGCTTGCAATGGTAAACATAATTCTATGTTGCATGACGCATTTAGAGCATTAAACCAGTCCAATCCCTCCTCGACGAACTCTTTTCCAAAGCTTTTACCGTCTACAAATACGGGTCATAAGGCTAATCACGTGGCCACCGAAAGCGAGGAAATCTTACTCACAACATTATCTCTTAGGGTAAGGTCAGTTGATGGGACATACGTCACATTAAGGGCTTTACTAGACCAAGGATCTCAGATTTCGCTGATATCCGAAAATGCAGTTCAGTTGTTGGGACTGCCAAGGAAAAGCTATAACGCTTCCGTCAGTGGGATAGGAGAGGGATCCAAGCAAAGCAGGGGGATTGTTTCGATCGACGCCGAGTCGATTTATGGTGATTATAAGTTTACCACTCAGGCTCTAATAATTCCGCGAGTAGTTAATAATTTACCTAATATGTCGTTCCCGAAACAGACATGGGTACATCTTGGACATATCCAGCTAGGGGACCCGGACTACAACGTATCAAAGCCAATCGATCTCCTGCTGGACGCCAGTGTATATTCGGAAATTTTAATGGGTGGACTCATCAGGGGACCACCTGGAAGCCCCATAGCCCAACAAACACGGCTAGGTTGGGTTCTATCAGGTAGTGTGAGAAATTTCAAATGTAACGTTGTTTTAAATAATATGCCAGACCTTTCTCAGTACTGGGAAATGGAAGAAATAAGCGAAGTTCATTCTGACCTCAGTGCCTCAGATAAGTATTGTGAAGACCTCTATCAAACTACAACAAAACGCTTAGCTAATGGTAGTTATGAGGTAGCGATACCCATGAAACCTTATTTCGAGCGAGACCTAGGCTCATCGAAGGGAAAGGCAATTGCGCAATTTCATAACATAGAAAAGAAACTTGCAAACAACGAGGAATTCGCTGAGAGTTACAAAAAAATTATGCGTGATTATGAGGAACTAGGGCACATGAAACCAGCGCAAGGCCTGAACATTATTTCGTGCTATTTGCCGCATCACGGCGTTTTTAGAGCTGACTCAACGACAACTAAGCTACGTGTTGTTTTCAATGCATCATCCAAAACATCTACTGGAAAAAGCCTCAATGACCTAATGGAACGGGGTCCTAATTTGCAAAAGGATCTACAAACTCTTATCCTGACTTGGCGTTACCATAAATATGTCATAACAGCGGATATAGAAAAGATGTTTAGAACAATCTTCGTACGAGAGGCTGATCAATCATTGCAGAGTATCGTCTGGAGGTCATCATCAAAGGAACCGTTAGGGGTGTACTCCCTTACAACCCTTACGTATGGGACAAAATCTGCACCATACCTCGCCATGAGGACCCTTAAACAAATCGCGATGGACTATAGTAAGACTAATAAATATCCTTTAGCAATAAGGCCGCTGCAGGAGTCGTTCTATATGGATGACTTACTAGAAGGGGGTGAAACGATTAATGGAACCCGAGACTTACAACAGCAAATAATTTCTATCCTAAGCGAAGCCGGAATGAATATACGTAAGTGGTCAAGTAACACGCCGGAGCTCACCAAGGATTTACCAGAAGAAAGTATAGATTCTCCTCTCAACTTTAAGAGCGGAGACTCCAAGAAAACTCTGGGAATCAGCTGGAGGTCAAGCACGGACACCTTTACATATCAAGATAAGTTTAAGGACATAAATGATGATGACAAGTTAACAAAACGACGGTTATTATCTCATATTTCGAAGATATTTGATCCACTAGGTTGGATTTCCCCGCTCACGATTAAGGCGAAACTTTTATTCCAGAGAACATGGTTGGAAGCTAAAGATGTTTGGGATGAACCATTAAACGAGGATCTTACCAGAGAATGGCATCTATTGAAAACAGACTTCCAGAACCTACATCAATTAGAAATACCTAGGCACTTAGGAAATAAAAATAATGGTTTTCAAATACACGGATTTTGTGATGCGTCAGAGAAAGCTTACGCGTGCGTTATATACATAGTTACAATGAATGATAAAGGTGAGTGCACATCGAGACTGATCGCCGCCAAGACGAAGCTGGCACCAGTCAAAACTAAGCTCAGTTTACCAAGAATGGAACTTTTGGGGGCTCTACTCTTGTGTCGTCTCATGGAAAGGGTCTTAAATACATTCTCTGAAAAGGACATCAACATGTTCGCCTGGACCGATTCCATGATTATTCTGGGATGGATACACGGTGGCGTAAATAAATGGAAACAATTCGTGGCCAACAGAGTACTGTCCATCCTTAAAGTCATCCCAGCAACAAAATGGCGTCATGTGCGCTCAGAAGAGAACGCCGCCGACTGTGCGACAAGAGGTCTGAGTGTTACCCAGCTAGCGGATCACTCCTTGTGGTGGGAAGGTCCTCAATGGCTTCAGAACTTTGACCCTAATGGTCTTAGTACAGAGACATACCAATCTCCTTCCATTGAAGCGAAGAAAATAACCGTAAATACAGAATTAGCTCATAGTGTAAAAACAGCATTAGCTCATAGTGTAAATACTGCCTTAGATCATACCAAAAACAATTTAATTCTAAGACTATTAAATAAGTGTGAGTCAATACAGCGCGTGGCGACAAAAGTAGGCTGGCTCTTGCGTTTCATAACGTGGTTGCGCAATAAGCAAATAAATAAACAAAGCTATCTAACGATTAACGAAATTAATCGTTCCTATAATTTAATCTTCAAAACAATGCAATGCTTTGAATTTTCGGAAGAGATTGAGCGTTTAAAGAAAAATAAACCTGGAAGGTATAGACGTGTCCGGGTTGCCTCTGTCAAAACGAAAAACGGAATTATTAGAAGACCCTGCTTGAAACTTTCAGTCCTACCTGTAAAGGAAAATCAGGATGCTGTCCAAGAAAGTGATGATGATGATGTGCAAAAACAAAGTCCACTGAAACCAAAACGTGCGACGAGATCCGGGTTGTGCCATCTCATCACACTGACACTCATGTTGTTCTTGGCAGTACTATCTCCAGCACAGGGTTCCACTTCCTACAATATTACTTATTTAGATCAAAACCAAAATATTTACTTTGAAAAAATAGCTAATTTGAACCTTATTCGGGACGAGTGGAAGCTCGTAGTTTATTTTAATATGTCGTCATACTGGACTGGTTTAAACAATATTAATAATTATGTTTCCCATTTAAGGCGAGGATTCCCGGATTTCGGGATTTTTAACTGTCCGTACCTCAATAACTATAAGGCCTATAGTTTTGAAATTCATACATATTATAGTTGAGGATATTTTCTAGTGCATCACTAGACAAAAACACGATTGGTGATATTTCACCCGATAGAAAAAAATTACAAAGTTACCTCTAAATAAAACTTTATATGATCAGTGTGAATAGAAAAATGAATAAAATGGCACAAAATGTATACCGAAACATTGCAAACGTTATTACGCAGTGCATCACTAGAAAATATTTTTATATGCCATACAAATATTTTTCAAAACACCTAAATACCTACAAAATCGTGCTCGGCTGCCTGCGTACCGTCTTGCTCACTTACTCGCAATCATCGCATCTCGGGAATCCTCGCCTTAAATCAGTACTTAACTTCGTCATCGACACCGCTTCCGCCACAATACAAGGGTATCGTTGACCAGTTACAACAAGAAATATTAGAAATTGAGCATTATAATACAATCTTAACTAATAATCAAATCGGCAAACGGCATAAGAGAGGATTGGTAAATGGAGTGGGTTATTTGGCTAATGCGTTATTCGGTGTCCTTGATGACTCATTTGCAAAACAATACGAGAAGGACATTGAGAAAATATCACAGAACGAAGGTCATCTAAACCTATTACTGAAAAACCAAACTAGCGTCTTAGAAGCTCAATATAATATTATGAAAAGGAATGAAGACATCATGAATAGTAATTTTAAGTCCATAACGCAACAGATAGAAAGTATGCGTCACAGAATGCGTCAGGTACAAATGGAGCAGACAAGTGAGCTTAATTTATTATCACTATCCTTGACAGCTAATATTATCATAACTAGCCTAAGGCGCATTCAAGATAGTTTAATAGACGTATTAACTGATATATCACACGGTCATTTAGATATGAACCTGCTACCGCCAGAACAGCTAGAAAAACAAGTCAACATCATATCCAGTCATCTACGAGGAGAGCTTACGCTAGCAGTCGACAAGCTGAGTCTATACGAGCTCTATAAACAAATGAAGGCGAGCGCTAGAGTTGGAGAAAATTTTCTAATCATACAGATAAAGATTCCCCTTATAAGCAAGGAAGCGTTAGAACTAGACAGCGTAGTAAGTCTGCCCCATCGAAACCACGTGGTCAGATTTATCGCGCCATTCATAGCTTTCAATATGCAAAGAGATATTTTTATTCTAATGACAACTGAGGATCTTCATTCGTGTATGCACACTTCAACTAATCGGATGCTATGTCCTTACGATAAACCTATCTTCGAACTACCACTTACAAAGGCGATCTGCAATACAAGCATTAACAACAAAGAGAAGTTATGTAATACCGAGGCATTGACCTGTCAGGAACGATGGGTCAAATTACAAAACAATAATAGGTGGTTATTTTCTTGTTGCAACGAATGCTCACTGCGTATTTTTTGCGCTGACACCGAAATACAGATGGAGACATTGACCGGTAATGGATTACTGAGCGTAGGTCAAGGTTGCGTAGTGAAGAGTAATGATTTTTCAATCTACGGTCACAATAACTACCTAAGTCAAGTTCAAATGGAAGGAGATTTACCAACAGTACCGGAGTTTTCCATTCTCAACAAAATCGTCAACTCCTCCGTAATAGCCCAATTTGTACCAGATAATCACGAAGAAGAGTGGTCAAACATGAAAACTCAAATAGAAGACATAAAGGCCCAAACAAACGTATCTCTCAATGTACATGACATTCACCAGTACACACTGATGTACGCGATACTTGCTATGCTAATACTGGCTGGTGTGTGCTACTACATCGTACGACGGAGGAGGAAGGCGCGGCGAGCAGCAGCAGTACCTCACAAAACGTCGCCAGTCAGCTCGGCGGCCCTTGTGAGAGGCCCCAAGGCCTCACAGCAGCAACCAGCAGCGTGTGATGAACAATATGTGATTTCAGTGCGTGATAAGCGATATAAAAGTGGGTTAAATATCCCAACAGTGAACAGTGATACGTTATATAAGAATGAGTTAAATATCTCGACAGTGGAGTGCTAACAGATTAGAATGTAAAGACTTTAAGACAATAGATTAGGATGTACAGATATTAAGATAGTTTATAATTAATTTAAATCTTAAATTCGTGTTGCTAGCTTTACTCGCTCTTACTGTCATTATATTAATGATTATCTACATTTACTCGATAAATGTTAGTTACATCGTATGATTCGTTTATATTTACAGCTTTGAATAGATTTAAATAATTGTTTTTAATTGTTAGTAATTCATATAATCTTATGTAATATCGATTCTTTCTAACTCTTTAACATTGTTTCCCTTTTTTGTGGCCAGGATGTACAAAGTACAATGAGTCAAGTCAGGCCGCAAAGCTAGTTCACCTAAAACCTTACATTACAATGTATACTTGCAAAACGTGATGTTTGTTAATACGTGATTTATATCTTCCGTATTCAGCCTTCATGTAAACTTTACTTTTAATAAACTTCAGTTGCGATCATCAATTGTTAGAGGACTTATTATTCACGGTATCCCTAACAATAGGAAGAAAACAGTTGTGTACAACACGCAGAAAACAACTTGGCACCTGGTGCAAAGTAAACTTCTAGGCACGAGGTGCCTAGTTAACTTCTGCGTGTTATACCTACGTAATGTATGGTAAGGAATAAAGGAATGAATAGGGTCGTTGCACTAGTTATCGACCGATTAGCGAAGTTCCAACTTTAAGGTCCCAGAAAAAATATTGCCAACTTGTCAGCCTAGTTCAAAAGGGTATTAATCGGTAGTCTAGATATTTGAGTTTTATATACTAAACGAGTTTTATAGTAAAACCTTATAGTTATTTTACAAAAAAAGAATTAGTCGAAAATGAGTAAAACTTCAGTTTTCGGCCACAAAATTTAGTATTCGACCGGACCTGAACCCAATTTAGGCCGCTAATTTTAAAGGTTTTTATGGAACAAAATTCTAAAATAATGACATAGTTTTCATGTTTTTTGATCAGAAAAGTTGTCACAGAGATATTATTATTGTAGAATCAACATGATCTTAATATCTCATCATACTCAAACATGAATTTTGTCTAACATATTAACTTCATTTGATTTTACAAACGTGCTTCAGCTCTGCAGATCGCATGGAATCATCTGTTACAAACGCGATCGATTTCTGCAGATCGTGCCCGTCGCTGGCCAGTCCAAATAGGAGTCAGGATATTCATTGCAAGAGCTTTCTTCATATAGTACTGGCATATTATTAGATCCTGCAACATTCCTTATCGCAATATGTCTTCGGTTGGGTGCAAGATGTTGCGCGTCTCATCAATGCCAATGCGGTACTGCTGTTGAACAGCGTGGTCAACACGAATTATTGTGTAATAGGGCCGCCGGTCGGATATCTCACCATGCCAGCCTTAACGACATTATCACGCACGGAACGTCACACACAATGGGTGCGGGTCGCTACTTGCGACAACACACAATCAAATAAAATAAAATGAAGCCTAGCACTGTCGCCGACGGCCTAGATAGATCATTGAGCCACCAGCGATGATACCGGTTTCAGCATCATCATCTAGTCGCCCATGATACTGGAGCGGAGGTCCTGCGCCACGGCGACCGGCAGGCTATTGGAGCTGCAGCGCATGCGGCCTACCGCGGACGAGACCCGCTTGCGCAAGATTGCGTGGAACCCATCAACGTGCGCGTCTGCGAACATCCCTGATGCGCTACAGTACCGCAGCAGCCCCTACTCCAGCCCCAACTCCTGAAGCCGTTATTGTATTGGACGCGTAAGGCATTGTAGGCTTTTTGTGTATATCTGGCCTACAGGCTGCACGTGTAGAAAGAAGTACAAGACGCCTTAGAGTGTTTTTTAACTGGCGTTGTGCAACGTACGAATCTGCCAGCTACCATATTACACCTCACCGACAACGCCCTACGCTTCCTTTCAACATCCACATTGTCTGATATATCCTCAGTGACCCAGGTATTTAAATTTTTTACCCAACTGAGAGGAGTACCGTAAAGCGAAACCGGAGGTACAGAGTAGCTCTTCGTACCTGCTTTGAATAGAAGAAATTCACTCTTTTTTACATTATACCTGAGTCCATGGGCCGCTGCGTATGTCTCACAAAGCGTTCGTAACCGTCTCAGGCCACAATATGCAGGTATTGACAGAAATTGTCAGAATTTGCTTCCTTTGGAGTCATGACTCGTGACCCTGAATACGTGGGATGCCGAGGCTTTCATAAATTTTATCGGAGCCTATGGTCGAAGCAGACTTGATGTCTCAATTTTATTCGGCATGAATTCAGAGATGTCTTAGTTATCAACAGGTTCAGTACCAGATCTGGTCACCGACTGATTCGATGCTTTAAACATCAACCTGAAGCTTGAACAAAACCGTACGATGATGTCCAAACTTTGACCTTATCGAATCCAAATAATGGTGGGCACCGAGAATTTCCAGAAGCTGTTTCAAGATAGGTTTTTGCCTTGAAAGACCGAAGACGCTGACGAACTCACAAGACCCTACACAATCTGGTCAAAACGCTGAGAAACGAAGGTATTAGCTGCCAAAAGCAGTGCACTGGCACTCGGAAGAGACTCTTGGGCCAGTGACAAAAATACGAGAAACCACCCAAGCAACTTCGTCAGAGGTCAGACCTTAAAAAGCGGAATGCGAAGATGGTACGACGCCTTCGGAGCTCCAACACACGCTTCAAAAAAGGCAATAGAGCGAAACCGAGGGTCCAAAGTATTCACTCAGCAGCTTGGTTAGGAACCTGACGAATCTTAAAACGCATGATGGGAGAACCGAGATCAATGCTGAGACAAAAGACTTCTATGACCGTTTATATGCTGCCAATGCTCCTTGTCCTTAACTCAACGTGACGATCGTGATTCTAGAGCCACCCTGAAACGCCACTATACCAACTTACTGCCAGTTACCAGTACCTGTCCATGATACAAGCTCGGCTTACCTTGCGGTTAAATGATGTTGTATGGATGGATTGGCCAGCATTATTTATTATTATTTTTATCGCTCACGACAAAATCGATTTACTGTTAAGACGGCTTATTATAACAATAAAGCCACCGGTGAGGACTGAAATACTTCTGAAGGCAGGAGGAACCCTCGTTGTACAGTGTACACAGGTACAGAGGTACAGATCCCCTTAAATTCCGTCCCTCATTGCTGGAAAACTACAAAGGCATGCTTCGGGAGCTTAGTGGTTCTATTATTTAAGGGTGATACGATAACACCTTCTTCAAAAATTAAAAACCCATCTCACTTCTTAGCCAGGTTCTCAATATAATTTTTTTTCGAAGTTAAACTATTCCTCTCCGTTACAAAAGTGTCCAATTTTTACTAATAAAAATTAAAATATATCTTATCTAATGCGAATTGGCCGAAAAGGAAAACTAGTTTTAACGTCCGGCCATCTCATTTATACGAACAAATTAAATCTGGCCGAAAACGAAACCACAATTCTAAGCATGATGCCATTTTCGGCCGCACATAAACCGATGACAAAATTTCGTATGAAAAACAGTAAAATGGGGGCCGAAAAAGGAAATTTAGATTCCTTCGGTCGACATTAGTCAACACGATGCAAATATACTCTAATAACATCCTGATAAGTAACAGAATAAGACCACAGTATTCTGGGTCCATTCGTACTCTCTTTCGGCCCCCCCGGCCGACATGTAAATCTTATGTGAGTTTCAAGTTGCATTATCCGGCCACCCCAATTTTTAAGTAATTCAATACAAAAACATAAATATTCGTATCTTAATACGTAAAATAAGTATTCCCATAGTGGAAAAACAACACATGACAATGGGTACATCGATAAAACTTGACATACTTGTCTTCCACTGAAACACGCGCCACTATTTTTTTTGTTAAAAATCCGACAAGCTGACAGTTCCGTCGCAACTGCAAAATTTAACTTTTTTTTTTAAATTACAAGGTGTGTTTACGCGCTTGACAAGGTTACTAGATAAGAGTGTAACTATTTGAATAGGCGTTGAACTTGATTTCGTTTGGAAATTGTAATCGACACTTCTAATGAAATAAATTTAATAAGTGCCTACACCGCAATGGCCGACAAGAGGGGCTGGTCGGCGAACGGGTGCACCTACCCTACCTAAGTACCATACTGCGACAATAGACTCTATAACGTTACCTTAAGGGGGTATAGTACCTCAAATTGCTTATTTTCAACTCCGTCGGATAGAAATATCTTCCAAACTACTGAATATTTAACTTTGAAATTGATATATGGTAAAGTTCAGGACTTATTCTATCCATCATATGTTTCGAAAACACGATTCCATAAAATTTTCTCGATAGAAAAAAATCGCAAAGTTACCTCTAAATTTTTACTAAAACGTTCATTTCTCAATAAATACAGAAGTTACGATCTTGAGATTAAGCATGGTAATTGAACTAAGTATAAAGAACAGTTTATATGTTGCGTTTTTTTTTTTAAACTATTATATTCTTTTTAAGGAGAAAATACCTACAATTCGCGCGACGAACCACCGAGCGTTCTCATTTATCACTTATCAGTACCGCTTCGGCTCTCGTAAGGGATACCCGTGTCGCTTGCGCTCTCACTGAACGGTACTACAATAATACATTTTATTTGAGAAAGTTGACTTCCAACATGCCGAATAAAAACAAAAAAATTACGTGGCGGAAGAAAAATGCCCAACAGATGAACGATTTGATGAAGTAAGTAAAAAATTTGTGCCTAGTTACCTTCATAGTAGATAGGGACCTAACCTAGTAAGTAATAACGTCATAAATCTACCTATTTCTTTATAACCTATCGATTTCTTTTCTACTCTAGTTTATCTAGTCTTGAATTTGTAATTACTTACCTAGGAACCCATATCTGCATTTTCAGAAGTCGTCGATTACAAAACCAGAATTTTGACGAAAACGAGATTACGACAGAGACCACCATTATTCCAGAGTCTAGGTAAGACCCTACCTACTAAAATATAGAAGTGCACTTCTTTTCGTGGAATATTTTATCTACAGCATTATAGGTGTTTTTAGGGTTCCTTATCGTTAGAATATAAAAGTTTTTCTGTGATTATTTTTATCTACAGCATTATAGGTGTTTTAGGGGTTCCTTGTCGTTAGAATATAAAAATAAAAGAAAGTGCAGATAAAATCATTCTGTGAATATTTTTCTTGGCACGTGTGACTGTTACAGGATGGAAGTTACGTCGAATGATTTGACAGTTGAAATAAACCCGGACAAGACAAATCTTCATCAATTACAAAACGTTGAATTGTAAGTAGATACTTATATATCTACTGAAATATACCTAATTACTTATAGTGTATAATAATATCCTAACATTTTCACGAGTTTACAAATTTTAGGGTTCTGTAATAATTTAGCCAAGAACTATTCCTACGTTACGATACGAACACAAGCTTTTCTACTTTTAGTTCACGAAGGCGAAGATATTTTTTTATGTTTTTTTATCAATTGGGTAATAATGCACTTATTTATGGGTTATATCCTGAACGGGAGTTCTTAGTATTTGTTCATTATAACTCGTTCATATTACTAAGATAGGCATAAATATACATACCTATATTCTTGGCACGTGTGACTGTTACAGGATGGAAGTTACGTCAAATGATTTGACAGTTGAAATAAACCCGGACAAGACAAATCTTCATCAATTACAAAACGTGGAATTGTAAGTAGGAACTTATATATCTACTGATATATACCTAATTACCAGTGATAGGAATAGGTAGTGCTTATTTACCTAAACTTCGAGGAACAGTGAAAAGAATTGGAGACTTCCTTCCGAAAATATTTTTAAAAACTTTTTCTGCCCCAAAATTCCGGACATTACTTAGGTACACCAGAAAATATTGTTATTTGTATAAGTAGTTGGTCTATGTTTACCTAAAGTTTGCGACTAGACATAATATAACATAGAGTCGTTACAACCACAAAATAATCTGAGAAAATGCCTTGAAAAGTCTACAGGGTGTAAGCGTAAACAGTCTTATCCTTGAAACCACGTATGTACACCCCTAAAATAAGACGATACAAGTTATTTTTAAAAATAAAAGTCAATTAGTTTCGATGGAATTTCATAATTCATTTCTCTGCTATCCTACGTGATTTCATGGACACCCTAGTGACCTTATCACGCCGCGCCGCCCGCTCTCGCCTGTAGCCGGCCGGTGGTGTAGGTATCGAATCGTAGGTACCTACAACTTGTGATGGAACTTTCCCTTCATACTTTTCCTGGCTTAGGACAGGCAAAAATAGCTACTCTAACACATTTGCCAGTAAGTAGGCTAAAGTAGGTAGGTACTTTTGGCGTATTTAAAAAGTTCATCATCAATCAAGTTTTATGTACAATTCAATTAAAATTTACAGCTTTAAGTACAGTTTGATTTACTCACATTAGGCATAAAATGTTTTCATGACTTGTGCATGACTAGGCACGGTGAACTGGCCGTAGGCACGTAGCCTTTGTGTAGCCGCTAGGATCGTTTGCCGGCTTGGCACACGTTGTTCTGGGAACCGCTCTGCGTACATCGTACGAGCCAAGTTCATGTTGTCACCAGCGATGGCATAAAGTCGCACCATTTCAGTCCACTGTTCATTTGTGAACGACATCGTCACTTCTCTACTTAACACAATACGCGAACAAATCGGCACATCACAAATTAGCACGGAACGCGTCGTGACGTGCTCACTACCTAGCAGACGGGCCGCAACTGACGCGCGCCGCGCGAGCGGGCGGCGGCGCGTAGGTGCGAGCGGCATCTTTGTTCGAAACCGACAAAGCGGGCGGCGGCGTAGGTATAAATGTAGGGTGAAATGCTTTTATGATGTATGAGGATATTTTTTTCAAAATTATGTTTAAAAAAAAGTTTAGTTTTTTCATCGGTTTTGGACTCTGCTCATGATTCTGAACTTCTGGTTTCAAGGATAAGACTGTTTAGCCTTACACACTGTATATCTATTTATACATAAAACTAACATGATAAAATAAAAATAAAACATAGTGAGTATTGTTGTAACAGATACAGGTTACATTTTAATTATTTTTCAACATATATTTGGAAAACATGAAACGATGTGTACAGACAGACGGAATAATTCAAATTACAAAGTGTTCTCTTTATGTTGACATAAGCCATTATTGCAAATAGATTTCAACATTCTACTTGTTGGTTGTAATCAACACGGCTCAACGGAGCGGTGTTGATTTTAACTCAAACTAGAATTTTATTTAACATAAGCTCTGCTTAGCTTGGGGCTAGATAATGCTGTGTGAATTGTCCAGCATTATTTATTTTATTTTACTAACTTCGAGGGATGCGATTTTAAGTCAAATAATAGTATTGATAAATTACCTTTGATGTAGAACATTTAGGACAATCAGTTTTAATACTAGAACTACTAACTGTTCGGTTTTGACACTGAAATTGACGCATTAAGATGCTGAGAATTTAAAATATCTTTATTTGTCTGAAAAAATGCATAAGAAATATAGATTTTCCTTTAATCATCTAGATTCGATTCGTTAAGTTCAGTGTCAGAACCGAAGTTCTCAGCGTCAGAAGAGTCATATAAGTTAAAATACACAATCATAATTTTTTCTATATTTTCAACTTTCAGGCGATTTCGTTTTATGTTAAGGACCCATTTATAAGTTGAAAACGACCTCTCAACTTCGACTGAGGTTAAAGGCACGTACATATAGTATGAACGATCATCTTTTCCTGCTGTTATCGCGTCACATATTATGTCTCTAATTTTATCTAGATCGGGATTTCTAGATATAACATTTTCAAGTTTAAATTTTATGTGCTCAGACGAGCACCAGCTTAGCACAGTTCTCACGTGGTCAAAGATCTCGAAGGATTCCACTAGAGTTATATTAGATTTTTGTAGTTTCTTGAACCCAATTTGTACATCTTTATAAAAATCCTCAATATAGTCCAAGTGCGACTTCAAGTTTTCTTTTTGAAGAACAGTTTTGGCACACCTAATAGATAACGCGTCGGAACTTCTTAAAAGATTTACTATCGTTTTAATTTGAAAAACATTATTTTCTAGTGTACCTAAGTAATGTCCGGAACTTCAATAGTAAAGTCCGCAGAAAAACTATTTTCGGAAGGAAGTCTCCGATTCTTTTCACTGTTCCTCGAAGTTTAGGTAAATAAGCACTACCTATTCCTATCACTGCTAATTACTTATAGTGTTTATTATTTCCTAATATTTTCACGAGTTCACGAATTTTAGGGTTCTGTAATAATTTAGTCAAAAACTATGAACACAAGCTTTTCTACTTTTCGTTTACGAAGGTGAAGATATTTTTTTTTTATTCTTACCAATTGGGTAATAATGCACTTTTTTACGGATTATGCCCTGAACGGGGGTCTTTAAAGTTTAAAGTTTATTTTCCTACGGTGTCCCCTCCAAGTCTATATCGGCACCTGTATCGGTCTGAATCTTTTTGATACCGTTCGGTTCGCGGTGCCCTTTGACATCGCGACACCCTTTGACATCATGGCGCGGCGCGGTTTCTTCTTTGACTATAACTTGGTTGTTGGTAGCAGGTGTCGGACAATGTAATAATCAATAAAATAAGGGAGTTTTCAAAGCGTCTAAAAGAATACGTTCCACGCCGATTTCACGCCGATTGGCCGATCGGCGGCGGCGGCGTGGAAAATTTGCCGGCGGCGGCGGCGGGTCGGCGCGGCGCACACGTCTACTTGCGATACGATTGTTGTCGGAATTTTTGTTGCACAAACACATCAACTGTGGTTAAATGTGAACTCAATTAGTCGGCAGGTATGGCAATCTCGAACGAAGTCGCGGGCACAGCTAGTTATTAATACTTATTATCCTACTAATTCAACGCAAACAAAATATATTTATGGTCAATTATTTAGACACTCTCAAGGAAAGAAACACGGTCTTTTAGCACAAGTAAACGCAAACATCCGAAAAGCGTAAATTTGTAGTTTATTTGCAACAAAAAGTACATTTGAGTCTCGCCGGGGCCGCGGGGCCTGCAGCCATCACGGCAGCCGGCACGGCAGGTACGAGTATTCATACTTACCGTTCACCCGCCGTCATGATATTTGCCAGTCAGCATCAGCAGATGACGCTGCAGCTGTGTCAATTGTCCAGTAGGTATTCTATTAATTTCATGTATCTTCGTTCGATTGGACGTTGCCTAGTTACCTGCTTGTTTGTATTATATCACACTAATATTATAAATGCGAAAGTTTGGATGGATGTATGGATGTATGGATGTTTGTTACCTCTTCACGTCAAAACTACTGAACGGATCGGGCTGAAATATTGCATACAAGTATGTAATTCTAATCCTGGAATTAAACATAGGCTACTTCTTATCCCATAAATTAGTTCCCATGGGATAAAAATCACCTTTAAACATTTCCATAGAAACAACGCGTGCGAAGCCGCGGGCATAAACTAGTATAAGGTGAACCGAGGCTATTGTGACTATGGGGTGTATGCGGCTAATCGACTTTTCTTTTATTCCAACGGTTGTTGTTGAGCACACCATCTATTGCAAAAACGCAGGATCACAGTCCTGGGCAGCACTAACAGTCTGATAGGGGTTCTGGCTGATAGACATTCCAGTAAACTGCAAAGGCACGACATGTCAAGCCTGATCAGATCAACCCCTCCGCTAAACAAATTTATTATAATACATATTATAAATTAATTCTGTTAATAACGACTGTATTATTGTTTGATTATCTATGTGACATTTACTACTACTCTGATCTATGGATCTTTGTGTGAATTAATAAATGAATTTGAATTGGTCAACAGAGAAATTAGTGTTTTTCTCAAAATATTACAGGTTACGCTATTACCTATGAAACTGTTTGATCGATAGAGTTTTTTCTGGAAGTCACCATTTTGGGTCAGTGTATGTTGACAACCTCCGCACAAGTTTTTATCAAAAAAAATAGTAAACAGAGTTTTTGTGAAGTTTTGAAAGAAGAAAAGAAGAAATACTAAATGTAAGTTGCTTTTACGATACCTATTATTTGTAATCCTATGTCACTTATTTTGTATGATAATCTAACAGTTACTTTCGCCACCTTTTTCTGAATTTCGGGGTGTTTGTAACTATTTTGACAAATTTGAGGTAGTTGCGAATACTTTGTTTTTGTATGGGAAATGTATCGCTAGTGATGTTCAGTATCGATAGAATGGAACATCGATATTTTGTAAATAAACTGAAGTATAAATTTTATTTTTGAATTTTAGCGAAAATAAATACCGGCGACCTCAATAAATAAACAGTACTGCATTAGGCATTACATTTTCATTTTACTACCTATTTACCCAGAAATAAATAAAATTGGTGTAGTAAAATTGTACTTAAGTGCCATTGATTTAGTCCAAAGGTATGTTGGTTTATTTAATTTTTTTATGCTATAGTTGGTTTTTTTAATGTATTTTTTATTAATAAAAAAAACTTGAGAGGTGTCAACGGACACCCGGATGGAACGAAGTTCCTTTCGATTAATCGCGCGTCCTCGCGTCATCTTCAGTGAGGCCGCAGAAAACTGATATATCCCGCTCACTCCAATGACACGTTGCGCGTGCGAGCGGAACACACGATTGTTCGAATCGAAGCGCACCTCGGCTCAACTCGGCTGCGGTCGTCGCTTTGGTTCTCCTCGGTTCTCTTCGTCAAAATGTATCGGCTCAACTCGGCTGCGGTCGTCGCATATTATATCCCGCTCACTCCAATGACACGGTGCGCGAGAGAGCGGAACACACGATTGTTCGGAGAGCGATTCTTATTTTTGTGCAAACCTAATGTCATTCGCGATGACAGCTGCCTATCATAAACGCTACAGTGACAGTTCTACACTTTGACACTGACTTAATATTGTGTTTACTTTCCAACAAATGTTAGGATATATTTGTTCTGTGGCAATATATTTATTCTGTGGCAAAAAGTGTCGCTCCAATTTTCGTTACAATTTTTTCCGTCTAGCCCACGGAAATGGAAGTTAGAGTGGAAGGACAATGCAACAAAATTACTAAGGGCACCGGTGTCGCCAAACTCACACAAATAAACCAGTAATCATATAATGCATTACAAAGAAACAATTCGTTTGATTGGTAGTTTAAGTTTAGTCAAAACTAGCCAACGTCACTGATTTGGATATAAACCTTGACTTCTACAGATAAGATTTATTTTACTTTAGCATCAGAACATATTTACGGTCTATAGTAACCAAACATTCGATTGACAAGTTAATTCCGCTACTTGACCATAGATGGCGGTATTTTCAGTGGTCGCAATTATAAACTTAATTTCCTCAGACTTAAGATTGACATTCGCGTGATAGGTCGACCATCGACTGCTACTCGATTAGAGCTGCACCAGGTAGCACATTGAAGTACATTATCGATATCGATAGATACCCGATTTTTTGTTCAATTCGCAAAAAATTGAACTTGTTGGTAGTTTATTTACTTACTTGGCACACAAAGAGCTGTATATTTTAAACCATTTATAAATAGACACAGACAGGCAGGTAAAAATAAATGTATGTTGCTTATGCCCCTGAAATAAAACGTATTTATTAGGAAACTGCTGTTTGGAAAGTTTTATGTTTAATTTTAGTAAATGGTGTATGTGAACATTTATATATTTAAACTTAACGATTTTCAGTGATACAAGCGCTGTATGTTTCGTAATTGTATATCTATATCTTTTATTTGATATTTTGAAATCGACTTCAAAAAAGTGTTCAGAGCATATCGTGCTTAATTTGGTTGGCATCCAATTAACTCTACCCGTTGCATCTATCCATTTCTCTTTGACGTTTGTATCTTTGGGAAACCTACAAATATTTAAGATAAAGGTTAGAGGACCTAATGATGTCATTAAGTGACTTGTAATCTAAATACTAAATAAATAATTAATTTACATAATAATACTCATCACTTATTTAACATTAACATTAAAATTAGAAATTAAAATTGAATTTCTTGTATCGATATCAATCGACAAAATCAACATCCGACTTGACTACATCACTAATTGAGTAGCGAAGAATAGAATCAATCCAAAATCAACTTTATCTGAATTGCATAAGGTTGATTTTGACTAACCCTTCTATTAAATTATTGACAAATTGAAATAAAATAAGATTTTATTACAAAACAATAAAAACCGTTCTCCCCGATGGTACGAGACACCTCCATTTTGAAGATTTTTTCTCCTACTATCATTTTTACACTCTAAAATCGAACAATACGGCATGATTACGGAAAAAATGAATTGGTTGCGAGACTAGCTACTCCACGCGATGTTAGAACCCGACTGGGGTCGAGTAAGCATACCAGCGCGTACTTGTAGCACGCGTGCCACGCCCACTTACCATTTCCCCTTACTTTAATTCCGTGGTCTAGCCCCCTTTCACAACGCACGATAAGGAACTTCGTTCCAATAAATGCTATGTTTAATTTCCTATACCTATTGATGCCGGTTCATTAGTCACTTAGGAAAAACTTGTCGATGAATTTAGTCCCATAGTCCCAACACTAACTTTGCACGCCTTACTGAGACTGGCAGCGTGTTCCAAAGCTGTACAGCGCGGGCAGTAAATGAGTTGTCGTAGAAAGAAGTAGAGCGGACAGGCGTTTGGAGCAAAAGGGTTTCAGAGGAGCGGAGAGAACGTTTTCTTTGACGGGTTCACGTTAAGACCGAAGTTTTTGCTCCAGTCAAGAATATGGCACAAGTCTTCATTTCTCGCGGCGATAGCTCCACCAGACAGCTCATCTACTGGCTTTGGTGAGCAGCAAGGTCTTATAGCACAAGTACAGGGAAAAGTCCGAATAACATAAATTTGTAATTTATACACTAAAAAAATACTTTTAATGCTCGCCATGGACCAAAACCTATAGGGTACTTCCCGTAGACCCAGAAATATGAAATTTGGCAAGAAGCAAGGCCTTAAAGCACAAATACAGAAAAAAATACGAAAATAGTAAAATTGTAGTTAATTCACAAAAAAAAAATACTTTTTATTCTCGCCATGGACCAAAACCTTAAGGGTACTTCCCGTTGACGTTGAATCATAAAATTTGGCAAGAAGCAAGGTCATAGAGCACAAATAACGATAAAAATCTGAAAACCGTAAATTTTTAGTTTATTAACTAAAAAAATAAGTTTTGATTCTCTCCCTCAAGCAAAATATACAGGGTACCTACTTCATGTTGACCTAGAATCATAATATTTGGCAAGAAACAAGGTCTTACAATTAAACGGAACCCTTAGTGCGCGAGTCCGACTCGCACTTGACGTTTTATTTCTAATTCCTGTTTGTAGGTAGGTATACATATAATGAGAACTTCTGTGGGGTTCATTCATACTTTTACAAATATTTTGAAAATAGTCGAAATGGTTACCCTTTCAAACCTCCCACTGGTGGTAGGTAAGGTAGGTAAGGTGCACTTGGAAAGGTAGGTAGGTATTACAGATCACTTCGATACGATTGTTGTCGGAATTTTTGAACGAAATGTTGCACAAACACATCAACCATTAGACCAATTGTCCACACAAAGTACCTAAGTTACGTTCCTCAGCAAAGCTCGAAATTCTGTACCTAGGCATCAATAGATGGCGTTGATCTATCAGCCCAAAATTATTGTTATTATTTATCCGACGACGACGACGACGGTGTATGCGGCCGCGCTATTTCATATAACTCTCGAAGTGTTACAAAGATGTTCTAATAGGTGGCGCTGTACTGTAAATGCTCTCTTGCATATTACTGCATTTTACGGAGCTATTCTGCTCGTCATGTCGAAAATCCTCATCCGATCTTCACCACATTTTTATAAGAACAGTTTAAAGTTATTACCTTTCAATTAAAAATACAATCATCAAAATCAGATCTCTTAAAGCGGAGATATTCTAAAGCCGCCTTTTTGCCTTATTGTGGAAGAAGTACGCCTTTAATCAAAAAATCCCGACGACAATAAAATTCTATAAAATCATAGAATCTGTACACAAAGTTTCGTACCGATCGGTTGTGAAATACGACCTAGAGGAGTACGGACATACTGACAGAAACGCTATTTTGGCCAGACCTGAAACGAAGACTTTCGTTCACTTCGTTCACGACGTCAAATAATGCTGGCAACACTTTCTTGTCTCCTTACCCTTTGGCAAAAGTTCTACCGAACTAAACATTACGGAGTCGGCGGTGGAGTACCACTGCGGGCCTAATGCGCCAAAAACGTAGGAGTCGGAGCGGAGTTGTAGCGTAGTCGAAGTCGAAGTTGAGCGGATAATTGTTTCGTATTGTGCCAACCAATAGACGTTAACGGATACGCTGAACGAGCAGCGCAGCTCAACGGTTAATTAGAGTGCCAGATAGAAAAAAATATTTTCCCACTTTCAAATGATTGTACAATTACATTGAAATTAAAATATTTAGAGAAGTAAATACTGCTTTAAAATATTCTTAAAATAATTATTGACGTAATATAAAAACACTTACTAAATAGAAAAAAATCTAGATGTTTTCCGAAGTACCTACTTCACGTGGCGCATTAGGTCCCGCTGGGACCTAATGCGCCACGTTAAGCAGTGGAAGCGTAGTCGAATAAGAGCGCGGATAAGGGCGATTCGTATTACGCTGGCCACTTAGCAGCGCGCGAGAAGTTGAACTTATCCGCGCAGCTTAGCGTTTATGCTCCTCGCATTTGTATGAAATTTCGTATTGCTGAAGCCAATCGACGTGGAGTTGTCGGAGTTGAGCTGCTAATATCTGTCAAATAAGCAGCTGAACAAGAGTTTAAAAATAGTAACTTCTGCTAAACTTCTTCCTATTAGGTACTTACGATATTATTTAGTTTTTCATATTTTGATATTTATAAATGATAAATTAGTTTGTAGATTTGTATTATATCATTTTAGGGGAGGCCTATGTCCAGCAGTGGACTAACATAGGTTGATGACGATTACGATGATGATGTGTTATAAAGTGTGTACAACTAGGTTTCTGAGACTAATGGCTCGATTATGGCTGTGGAGTGATTTATTCGAACGTGCTCATATTTTTGACATTGGTACAAAACCAAGACAGATTTTGGATAAAATCTATAAAATGGTATTGGATGAAACCTCAGCCATTGTGTATCCCAACCGAGTGTCTCCACTGTTCTTAGGGAAATAAATATTTAAAAAAGTATTCTAAGCATCACCATCATCACCATCAGCCTATATTAGTCCGCTGCTGGACATAGGCCTCCCCTAATGAGCGCCATAGCGCCCTGTCTTCAGCTTGCCGCATCCAGCAACTGCCTGCAGTCTTTCGCAGATCGTCATCCCACCTGGCTGGAGGGCGTCCTACACTACGTTTGCCGAGTCGTGGTCTCCATTCAAGAACACGTTTACCCCAGCGGTTGTCGGTTCTTCGCGAGATATGGCCAACCCACTGCTACTTCAGCTTGCTAATTCTTTGAGCTATGTCGATAACTTTGGTTTTTCCACTTTGGATTCTAAGAATATTTAAAAAATACAATTTAGCTTCAATTATCTCTTGTCTATCAAAATAAACATAATGAAACGTTAAAGGTTTACCGATTGAAGGTGTAAAAAATCGATATAATGATACTTCGGAAAACATCTAGATTTTTTATATTTAGTAAGTATTTTTGTACTCTTTCACGTCAATAATTATTCTAAAAATATTTTTAAGTAGTACATATTTACTTCTCTAAATATTTTAATTTCAATGTAATTGTACAATAATTTGAAATGTAATAGATATTTTTTTCTATCTGGCTCTCTAACTAACCGTTGAGCTGCGCTGCTCGTTCAGCGTATCCGTTAACGTCTATTGGTTGGCACAATACGAAACAAGTTATCCGCTCGACTTCGACTTCGACTACGCTACAACTTCGCTCCGACTTCTACGTTTTTGGCGCATTAGGCCCCCACTGGTCAGTTTTGTTACTCGTCTATTTCACTTCAACAGTTTACTCATCATTAGACAGTTTCTGAATTATTTGCCAGTTTCACTAAGTTGTCAATTTCCCTATTCAGTTGGTTTTCTGGTTTGCAAGTTTCCTTGTTCGTCAGTTAGTTTAGATTGTGTTTTACTACTCCGTCGTGTCATGTCATGTCATATATAAATGTAAATACGTATGACATACCTTATTCAATTATATCCGTTTACATAAGTACAGAAAACTAATTTCAGAGACTTGAGACTTCGTACAAAAACACTTTGTTACTGTATAATTTCGCTTGACGGAAAAATATTGTACATCGTTGAACATTTGACATTATATTATATGTCGTGTTAGTTTAGAAGTATTAAAATACTTTTATGCCTTCGTGCCGAAATGAATAAAAAATACTTGCACACCACACTAGCCTCATATAAGTAAGTACCTACTTGTGGAAAGTTGACGGATTCCCTATCTGATATGATAACGGTTTGATAATAATCTCAGTTGAATACCTGCGTCTTAATTTTTAACAATAATAAGTTTTGATCTTTTTGATCTTTTGATCTTGAATTTTCTTAGAAAAATGATATTACGCCCTTACGACAGTTTATCGGCAAATTTGGTCAGGCATTTTAAGTTTTGGGAGACATGTCGTATATCGTTACAAAGAGCATTTAGTAGAGCACTTTTTAAAAGCATTTGAAATTCATAAGCGGCTTTAATAAATTTTTAAAGCTGCTGTCAAGTTGAGGTGTTCGATATTATTTTCCTATTTTCATATCTTTAAAGCCCTTAAGTTTTTCGTTTGTTGTTCTTTGCGGTTTGTATAATTAATCTTAGACCAGGAATACATTACAGATTGAAGTTAATGAAATTTAGACTAAAGAAACAACACAAATCAAAAGTTATTAAGTCAAAAAGGCACGGTTTTGGGAATTTCCTAAAAATAAAATAAAAAATTCATATAAAAAAGTGTTGTCTTAGGCAAAAAGTTTATATGGAAAAAGTTTTAAAATTTATGAATGTGCTAGATTTTGTAATTAATTTAATAATAAATATATATAATAACAAGTACTTGTAGTGTTAAACAATAAGGTTTCAAAAGATATTCAATAATAAAATGTAACAGACCTGATTTTTTACTTGCTCTCCCGCCTAAATTCAAATGTTGGGACAAATCAGTTTCATTATAATTATGAATAAGGTTAAACCTAATGTAATTAATGGTAATAAATTGTTGAATAATAAATATTAAAATATAACAAGTGTATTGTGGTAAGCAGTAAGGTTTCAAGAGATATCAATAATAAAATGTAACAGACCTAATTTCCTACTTGCTCTCCCGCCTAAATTCAAATGTTGGGACAAATCAGTTTTATTTAAAGAATAAGCTATATCATAATGCATTAAATTGGATGTACTAAGTATCTTAATTGTTAACTTAATATTTATGACCATTTGTCATTCATATATTGTCATATTAGAAGATATATCAATGTATTTAGTTGTGAAATGTTATAACAAACCATTTTGCCGATGTTTGACGGAATGGCTCAAGGTATAACGAATGCCAACGGTTTGTTGAACTAAAGATATTTAAAAAAGATGGTGGGCTGGCTCTGACACTCTTTGATGACCCTGTAAGCTGAAAGCATCTCTCATTATGGTAAGATATTTTACATTGTAGAACCTTTTTCTAGATAGTGTCCTAGTTTGTTTTAGCATTGAAATTATTGAAGGTCAAGATTAAATTATAAGGTTATCTATTCTTTTATAATGTTTCTATTCATATGATTGAATGCTTTTGTTTTATTAAGGAACATTGTAAGTATTAGACACTTATATGATTATAATAAATGTGCTGGTGGTTTCTTTTTCACTTCTTCCACTAGTGCACAAAAGATTGAAGTGAAGAGAATTTCAATAACACTTTATTTCTTATTTGATAGTAATTGATGGGTAGACTTGAATATGTGTTTATCTTGTGAGCCTAAAGGAATAAAGTTATTGACTTCTGATTTCATTATTTCCAATTCCTAAATTGTGAGGTTGCATTGTAAGGTAGGTATTCCATAATTCTATCGAAATAAGATCATTTTATAGGTAGGTAAAGGCCATGAATCTTTGATAGATTCATGGCCTTTCTTGTTACTAAAATCGATGACATGGTTCCTAAGAGATTTTCGTATGTCTTAAGGTCAGTACTCACATACGGTATTACTCGATCGAGCTAAACTGTCGAGTAAAACCCATGGCATGGGCTTTCGTCCACACATTGAGCATTGATCTATCGAGTGAGGCGCGCCGTTCAGTATTCACCGAACCGTTCGAGCCAAAGGATGTCTGTGCAACAAAGGAGACGGTGGCTGTATTTAGCAAGTCTCACAGTGCTTTAAAGAAAATCAAAGAAAATGAAAAGAAAAAACGTAAAAGGATTTATTTTTAATTTTTTTAAAAACATTTCTCTTAAAAACACGTGTTTCAATCACGATAAACAATACCAGACTGACTGACTGTAGGTATAGAGCACTGCCTTGTTTTGAAGTCTACATGTTTGTTTCGTTTCTTGCCTACTAACGCTTATAAAAAAATAAAGGTGAGGTTTTCGTCCAATTTTCTTATTGATTCGGCCATGCCTCAACCATACCTATTGATAGACCAATGTCGCTCTTCATAGCAGCTGAGACATTCCTTGTAGATACCCATCCAAACATTTGAACGTATGAATTGAATTGTTTAAAACTAGAAATAATTGCAAATTTTTGGAGAATTGTCAGCCACTCTTCTGGGATATACTCGTACATAGTTGGCAGGAATGCGAAAGCTGCACACATTCTGCCGGTCGGCATGTCGGTCGGCAGCCCGCAATAGTGTTGGTGATTCCCAATTTTGATTGCCTGAATTGTACCCAGCTCAAAATCCACGCGTAGGTATTTTTTTAGGTTTGAAATTGAGAAACAAACTACCCGCCCCGGCTTCGCACTATTTAGGTTTATAATATTTAATAATAAATTTAAATTGTATAGACTACACAGTTTTTATAATAATGATGATGTGGTTTGGTACCTACCTACTGTTACATGACATTGGCCGACTACTTCTTCACTCACTCCGAGATGGCCGTTCCTTGCCGTACCACTTCCCGCACCGCACCTCGTTCACGCCTTGCTCAAAGCCTCCCCACAGTCCCCACAGCCGCGATTTCAAGCACGTCTTGTGTCGCGCGATTTGTTGCTGCGATATGGCGCGATAGGTACGTGGGGCAGAGGCTTAACTCTGACCAGGTTAACAGGAGAGGCCAATATGTCACGAGTTACTCGTCAGACATCTTCTATTTAATTTGGCAACGCCAACCAGCGAAACAGACGAATACATAAACTAGTGCAGATGACAATCTAACCTATCTACCGACGAAAAAGTTCACGAGTAAACAAGGAAACTAGCGAATTAACGAACTTGACAGCCTCCTAGCAAAACTAGCGAACGAGGAAACTGAAGGATTACGAAAACAGCAAACTGGCAAAATTGTCTAACAATAGCGTAACTGACGAATAGGTAAACCCTTCGACTAGCGGAGCTGACAAGTAACGAAACTTTGGTACCTAACTAGCGAAATGAAATGGTCAACCTACCGAAACTGTCTAATGAGTAAACTGGTGAATCAGTTCAACTGACGAGTCACGGAACTGTGGTACCTAACTAGCGAAATGGTCAACCTACCGAAACTGTCTAATGAGTAAACTGGTGAATCAGTTCAACTGACGAGTCACGGAACTGTGGTACCTATCTAGCGAAATGGTCAACCTACCGAAACTGTCTAATGAGTAAACTGGTGAATCAGTTCAACTGACGAGTCACGGAACTGTGGTACCTAACTAGCGAAATGGTCAACCTACCGAAACTGTCTAATGAGTAAACTGGTGAATCAGTTCAACTGACGAGTCACGGAACTGTGGTACCTAACTAGCGAAATGGTCAACCTACCGAAACTGTCTAATGAGTAAACTGGTGAATCAGTTCAACTGACGAGTCACGGAACTGTGGTACCTATCTAGCGAAATGGTCAACCTACCGAAACTGTCTAATGAGTAAACTGGTGAATCAGTTCAACTGACGAGTCACGGAACTGTGGTACCTAACTAGCGAAATGGTCAACCTACCGAAACTGTCTAATGAGTAAACTGGTGAATCAGTTCAACTGACGAGTCACGGAACTGTGGTACCTAACTAGCGAAATGGTCAACCTACCGAAACTGTCTAATGAGTAAACTGGTGAATCAGTTCAACTGACGAGTCACGGAACTGTGGTACCTATCTAGCGAAATGGTCAACCTACCGAAACTGTCTAATGAGTAAACTGGTGAATCAGTTCAACTGACGAGTCACGGAACTGTGGTACCTAACTAGCGAAATGGTCAACCGACCGAAACTGTCTAATGAGTAAACTGGTGAATCAGTTCAACTGACGAGTCACGGAACTGTGGTACCCACAGAAATCTGAATAACAGTGCCTTGTTATTAAGATTTCTGTGGTGGTACCTAACTAGCGAAATGGTCAACCTACCGAAACTGTCTAATGAGTAAACTGGTGAATCAGTTCAACTGACGAGTCACGGAACTGACCAGTGCAAGTGGAAGGTACGCTAACTCTTTTGTTTTGTAGATTATCAGAAAATTCGTTTATTCAAATTGTTGTTGTCTTGTATTGAAAAGACTCAGTTTATTTCGATTGGGTTTATTGGATATTTACAATACAGCTTGTAGGTATGAAGACAAAGTGTCGCGAGATCGCGGGTAAAGATGTGCGCGTGCGATCGGCGCTGCGTCTCGTAGGGGAATCACCGTTGCGGGGTGCGGCCGCGGCGGGGGGCGCACCGCGCTCGGCACTGATGTGAAGTTGTCGCGCCTTACGGCGTGAACATACTCCGGGGGGTTGGAAGCTTGTTTCCAACTAGGAATTGGTTATTATTGGTCTTCAAATGATGACGGTATCAGGTACATGCGGATGACAGCTCGTCTCACTGTTCTTCGATTTGTGTCTACATCGGCAACTCTGCATACTCCGTCCTTGCCTTCGTGCAATTTGCTGACACGGCCCATTTTCCAGTGGTGTGGAGGTAGGTGGTCCTCTTTTAGTAGGACAAGGTTTTCAATTAGAAGTGGGCTTTGGTCCTTTCTCCATTTTGTAGTTCTGCCATGAAGTCTCTTCGCCATCTCTCCCATAATTGCTGCAGGAGTAGCTCGATGCGCTGGTATCGGTTTGGGCTCGCTGAGTTGACAGGTCGTGATGGTACAGACGTCAGCGGGCGGCCGATTATGAAGTGCCCGGGGGTAAGGGAATAGAGATCAGTATTAGGTTCAGAACAGAAGATAGGGGAGAATTAGGACAGGAATAACGGATTGCCTCCATTTGTGTGAAAAGCGTCGCTAACTCCTCGAACATATAGGGGGTATTGCTACGCGTTTTAAATAATATTTAGCAGAATTTAACGCTTGCCTCTCATATCCCTCCGAAGTGAGGTGAATATGCGGGTGAAAACAGGGTTTGTCCTCATTGGCAGCGTAATTCAAAGCTGTATGACGGCTGCACTGTGGAATAACTTTACCCAACTCATTGTTTAACGTTGGGTATATTGCTAATTTTAAATTGTATTATTTGGCTACGTATGCGTATACGGACAGCATAATATTTCTTAGTTATGATGATGACGCAGGCCAGGTTTCTGCCACCTAGTGGCCAGAACTTCTCGCGTACAGACGACAGAAGAAGCGGAGAACCAGCATAAGATAAACGTAAGTACTAATTCATCTATTATTAATTTAGATTAGTGATGTTTAGCACAAGTAGAATAGGTTGTTTTTTATCATATTGAAAATCAGACTGAGGTAATTTACCTCTTATTCTTAATTTGGACAAAAATGGACTAAGTGACAATGATTTGCTTTTATAGTGCAAAAGAGTTTCGTTTTAACATTTTTATGATTTACTAATTTAAGATTTAATTATTATAAGTCTAAAGTAAAGACTTGACAATATTTTAATGCAAACGTTTGAAAGCGTTCAAGTTCGTCAACCTTTATTAGATCGGTCAATTTAATATCTGACTTTTTAGAATTATTGTAACAATTACAGTTAGGAAATTTTATAGGCGTAAGTATAAATTATTTTTTATTTAATATCATTAGAATAATTTTTTGTTCGATACTTAAATCGACTTTTTATTAGAAGTTTCACTTAAGCATAGGGTTTTTTTTACAAAGGGTAGTGTGAGGTTGAGTGCCTACTAAACATTCAGCTTGCTTTTCCTTCAGGGATGAAGGACCCTCCCACCACTAAAATGAAGCCTGCAGGTGCTGTGGATCGATGCTCCTAGAAGCTAAGTATGCAGGATTTTATTTAGTTGGAATATTATTTCCATTGATTATAATAGTAGTAATAAGTAGTATTAAGTATTGTTTTGAGTATTTTCATTATATTTATTAAGTTTTTAGGTTATTATAACGTCTCATTGCAGTAGGGAATGAGGTGCCAAGCGCCTGCTCAGGGGCTTCCTGCAGCGGCATCGTGACAGAAAATCGGCCGTCGGGTAAGCGACGATTATTTTTTATAAAATGAGATTGACAAAATTGTTTTTCTATTGAGTAGGTATTTTTATCTGAGGGCAATTCTTCAACCTCCCAGATTTTTGGGATAGAATTATGGATATCTTGAAGTGATATCTTGGAATTGGTTTGCACAAAATTGCATTGGATATTAGGATTATAGTGGGATTCCCCAGTTTGACCCGCTACTAGCCATCCTAATAAGCTATCTTGTAAAATAGGTTTATTAGAACCCAACTTTATTTGTTTGGGATTTATTATGTTAAAAAACTGATCTGCACCAAGCAGAATATCGACATTGGAAGGTTCATAGAACAAGGGATCCGCGAGAACAATGTTATCAGGTAGGCCTAATCGCTTCACGTCGACTTGGACCGTAGGTATTTTGCCAGTAATTTTAGGTATCACTAAACAGTTAATATTCGCACTGAACGAATTAACTCGAGACTTTAGCAAAATATTACATCTTTCTGACACTTTACACGCAACATTGTTTATTCCTGACACATTGAACGAATTTATTTGTTTTGTTTTTAATCCCATTTTATGTTTCAGATCATCGGTGATGAACGAAGATTGGCTTCCAGTATCCAACAACGCACGGGCAAGGTAAGTACGGTTGGTGTGAGTATTTACGACCTCAACTTGAGCGGTGCATAGCAGCACTTGGCCTGAGAAGACAGCTGATAAGCTAACCGGTACGTCACATGTCGACGACTCGGTACTTTCGGTGGCTACGTTACTAACCGCGTTTTTGTGCAAAAATGTATTGTGCTTATCTCGGCAGATGCGGCATAAACCTTTTAACGTGCACTCCTCAGCGCTATGTCCGCTGCGGAGGCAGTTTGAGCATAATTTGTGTTTGGAAACCTCAGCAATTCTGTCGTCTATGCCCATGGCCTTGAACTTGTTGCATTGATGCACTTGGTGATTTATCTTTTTACATATAAAACATGCCCTTTTGTTGGAACCTTCCAACGCAGTAAATGTTTTTATATTTGATTTATTTTCTTTTTGGTTATGATGTGTGTTTTTTGATTCAAAGGTACTGCGGCTGCAGTATGAAGTTTCTAAAACATTAGCGCGATTTTCAAGAAACTGTTTAAATTCTACCAGAGTAGGTATATGCGATAAGCGCCCTTTATACTCCTCCCATTTGCTTGCAGTTCTGGGATCTAATTTTGCTGAGACCAAAAATATGACTAACGGATCCCAACCTGACGTAGGCACTTCAAGAGTATTAAGCGCGTTTAGATTTTTGAACACTAGATCATATAAATATCTCAATGATTTGAAAGATTCCTTCTGAATAGGTTTGAGGCTCACCAATGCGTTCAAGTGGTTGTTTATTAAAATGTTTTTGTTGTTGTATCTATCACATAAAACCTTCCACGCATAATCGTAGTTTTTCGCTGAAAAGTCTATGGATTTTATTACGACACTAGCACTTTCCACTAACGCGTTCCTCAAATAATGAAATTTATTGATTGGTGCAATTGAGCTGTTGTCATTGATAATCGAATCAAAGGTGTCTCGAAACTCGAGCCATTTTGTATAGTTGCCATCAAAAGTAGGCAAATTTATTGTTGGCAGTGTTATTGAATTGTTAGCAGCATGACAACAACTTGACTTTGCAGAACCATGTTCAGAATCTTTATTTTTGGCAGAAAATTGATCAATAATCTCTTGCGCTAAAGCTATTTGAGAATAAAACTCGCTTTCAGTTAAGTCTCTTTGTAAAATCTGCTCATCTAGATTTTCAGACATCTCTTCAATGTCAGTTTGTACAGTGTCAAATTTAGACAATAATTCTTGTAAATGATTTAATCGCAAAGATAGTTCTTTTATTTCTAAACTGGTAAGATCGGCAGATTTAGTTCTGTAGTTTTGTATACAGTTTTTACATAATGAAAGTCTACTTCTAATCCCTCCACGTTTACGGGATAAAAATTTTAAGTGTTCTTTGGGATCACTTTTATTTATAGACTCGATATTTTTGATTGGAATTGGACTTTTTGATCTTAATTTATTAGATTCATTTTCAGCCATATTGTTTATTTATAACATTATTTTATCTAGGTAGGTAGGTATACGATGATTTTATCAAATTAGGTAGGTACCGAGAACAATGAGTTAGGTATAAGTTATTGTAAATAAATTGTGCACTCTGACCGTAAACAATCCAGCAGTCACCGGTTCAAACCACAGCTGCCGCTGAGCCCGCGGCAAGACGAACAGCGCAGCACAGCACGGCAGAACACTGCCGCACAGCACAGCACAGCACGCCGCCGGCAACACCAGCTACGTCGAGCAAGACGCAGCCAAGGCGCGACGAGGGTCGAGGATATCAAGCCAGGAATAGTCGGCAAAAGCGTTGAAATAAAATGCTATGATGAGTGCACGAAATGGGTTTTTTCTTCCAAAGTACCTAACCAACTAAAGGGTATTGATAAGTAGCAGAAACGAATTAAAATTAAATGTAAGTTCTGCTTAGTGACAAAGGAAACTTTAACTTTAGTTCTACAGTTATTTTTACAAATTATTAACGATGCAGTATATTAATGTATTTATTTAATTTCGTACCTATAACGAAATAATGTACCTATTATTAACTTTTGTAAAGTTATATTGAAAGAAAGGCTAACGTACTTTGCAACGTGGGCAAATTCTTATCTAAGGTTATGCGAGTTCAAGTTCGGCGCAGAGATAAGGAAGGCTGCACTAATTAGGGTCATGAAACCTCACAATATTTATGCAAAAGAATATTTACGTTACCTAAATAAGCTTGAACAGCATAGAAAAGAATGGCTCACAAAGGCAAAGTGAAGAAGAAATTAGCCAAAAACGTATTTAAAATGGCGGACAAGAAAAATGGATCTTGTCTGTGCAAATAAATAAGGCAAGGATGGTACGCATATAGCAAGATACCGCCCTTAAAGTGCTTCGAAGTAGCTAGGCATTCACACAGCAAATAGAAGTTGGAAATTAGGAATAGGGAAAGTAAAAGGAATAGGCTTACTTTCTTTGTTCGGCCGGCGCCTTGTCGTTCACGGGTACCAATCCAATGACACGACTCCTGCACTCCGGTTTCGTTTCCAACGGCATCCAAGTTTCTTGTCCTGTCACGGTCGCCAAGATGTCTTGTATTGAAAAGACTCAGTTTATTTCGATTGGGTTTATTGGATATTTACAATACAGCTTGTAGGTATGAAGACAAAGTGTCGCGAGATCGCGGGTAAAGATGTGCGCGTGCGATCGGCGCTGCGTCTCGTAGGGGAATCACCGTTGCGGGGTGCGGCCGCGGCGGGGGGCGCACCGCGCTCGGCACTGATGTGAAGTTGTCGCGCCTTACGGCGTGAACAGTTGTTCTTTATGCTTTTATGAAACTTCTCTAGTTCACGGCCTCTAGTTCATTTCAACGGTATGTGTCAAAAGTACATAAAATATTTATGTAGTTTTGACACATCAGTTTTCGGTGAATTGGAAGATCAGAGAAACACTTAGTTCTTTTTATATTCAATCAAAAGATGAACTCTCAGTTTAATCTTCTAACTTTCACTTTTCTAGATTTTGCATTCCCAATTGCCCATTGCCCATTACCTAGATCTCGCGTAAATATTGATTTTAAGGGCTAATATGCAAATTGTTATTACAAAATATGTAAGCCATATGTTATTTCGTACAAAAAAAGTTAAGTAGCTACTTACAGCATTAAATACTTCACGGAAAATAAATCAAAAAATTCTTTAAGATAGCCGAGGCCTTTCAGGGTTAAAAAGCCACCATGCTATTGCACTTGGTTTCACTTATCCCGCCCGTTACCATACGGCCGGCACACGGTCTGCCGAACACTAATTGTCCACTGTCCACGTGACAATGGCTGTGAAGGAGCGGAGTAGGTAAGGTAGGTACCTACGAGACGAGTATGAACCTCACTCACCAGAGACAGTCCAGCATGGTGCGGAGGAGCCGGTGCCGGTGCGCATCAGAGCTTTCAACTCACCTGAAACAGAACAGACCACATTCAATATGACAGGTCGGTGAACAGGGTTCTGTCCGTTTCTCTAGCGTAGCGATGCGATGCGATGCGATGCAGCAACGATCTACCAACGAGAGTACGGACGGGAAAGTGAACGTGCACAGAGGCTGCTTGCTGTATCATGTAGGTAGGTACATTGTTTGTTCACTAGGTGGCGCGGCGCGGCGGCGCGGCGGCGCGGCGGCGCGGCGGCGCGGCGGCGCGGCGGCGCGGCGGCGCGGCGGCGCGGCGGCGCGGCGGCGCGGCGGCGCGGCGGCGCGGCGGCGCGGGTCAAGTCAAGGGCGTCTCGTCTCTGCACGACGACGACGACGACGACGACGACGACGACGCATCCACCCGTGCGCGCGTGCCATTCTTCACCCACAACACAACATAGACTTACTCCGTCCACTGGTTTATTTTACTTGAGCTTTTATTAGGCAGTTAGACTAGTTAACTTATACTGTAAAGCAGTGTATGTAACCAGTTGCGACGCCAGCAAAGAGCTACAAACAACCTTAAAGATAATTTTATGCACCTAAACGTGTTGAATGTTGTATTGAAAAAAAAGGTGGTCATTTCGAAAACTTCCTAAAATAAATTAAGGCGCTACCCCGACCCAAATCAGCCACCACCTATTTTACCTTATTATTCCGTTAAACGAAGGAAATTCAAAAAACCGATTGGCCAGTTTGTGCTTCCTATCATAAGCTTTTTTTTAATGCCTCTATAAATGTTTTTATACTACACCTGCTCGGAAAGTTGCCTATTCCTTTTCCATTTATAGAATAGAAAGTATGTCTTTGCAGGCCTATAGGAAACCGGGAGGAAAAACTCTATGGAATTTCATTTCTCACGTGTTTTAGCGGGAGGAAAAAGTGTATGGAAATCCATTTCTAACGTGTTATTATTTTTTAATTTCCTAAAAGATCGGCCGGTAGCTATGGTTATTTTCGTTCGGTCAAACGACAAAATTTTTTTTACTCCAAGTCCATTATTTACTCCGATTTCCGAACAATATTTTGAAAAAAGAACCCAAAGGCTGGCGCAGTCAATAAGGTTTTACCAACATCATTGGGCGCGATTTCAATTAATAATTAATTCTGCTTTTTATTTTCCTCGAAGGTGTAGCATAAAGCACTATTTATCACTCGGCAGAAAGTGCGATTCCTACCTCGTGTGTTTTAAGGCCAAAACGACACACTCGGTAGGAATTGATCACTTTCTCGCCTTGGGTGTAAAATGCACTATTGTGTATATAGTGTAAGAAGAGCGAAGTTGCTCATTTTTCCCACCATGGTGGGCAAAAAGAGCAACTTCGCATCTCTGCTTAAAGTATACAAAATAAAACTTTTACAGGGGCATTAAAAAAAGCTTATGATCGGAAGCACAAACTGGCCAATCGGTTTTTTGAATTTCCTTCGTTTATCGGAATAATAAGGTAAAATAGGTGGTGGCGCTGATTTGGGTCAGGGTAGCGCCTTAAAGGATATAAAAACAATGCATTTTATACACGTGATGTATTCATAGTAATATTTACTGCTTATGTATGACCTACACAATCGATATCTAAATATAAATAGTGTTAGTTTTGTATTTCAAAACATCCGGGTTCGATTCCCGAGCTGAGTACAAGTTTTTTTTAATGTATGATTTTAGTTTTTCTTGTTACTGCAATCATTGAGATGGTTCAGAAGAAGAGATCTTCGAATGTCTTATAGGTTCAGATTTTCCCATACTGACCGATCTAAATGTGCCACCCTGTATAAGGTTTTTGTTATTATAGTGTGTAACACCACACTCTGGGTATTTCTAAGAAATCAAAAAATTTCGCGTATAAATAAACCTGCAAGTGCGCCTCAGGTCAGGCTGCAGGCTCAGGTGCAGTGGTAGTGGTACTGTGGGACCCCTCCCATTTCCATTTCCATTTTAGGTTCCGCGGTGGCAAGGTTCATTTATTATATTTTATTTAGGTAGAAGTAGTAAGAAACTTAGATTGAAGTTGAAAATTCAGCTACCTACTGGAACTTCAAAGTAGGTCGCAGTGAGGCAGGGCAAACACACACACTCGAACTGTCTGCTATTGCTCAGCTTCTTTAGAAACTAGAGTCATTAGCAGAACGCTCACCCTACACACTGATACATTCACACACATACTACACACACAGAAACATGCACCACACCCACACTCAACAGCAGGCTTAGTGGCGCACGCACTCGAACACGATTGATGGGCGGGCGTGGAGGGTGTTTTGAAACATGCACCACACACTCAACAGCAGGCTTAGTGGCGCACGCACTCGAACACGATTGATGGGCGGGCGTGGAGGGTGTTTTGAAACATGCACCACACACTCAACAGCAGGCTTAGTGGCGCACGCACTCGAACACGATTGATGGGCGGGCGTGGAGGGTGTTTTGAAACATGCATCACACACTCAACAGCAGGCTCAGTGGCGCACGCACTCGAACACGATTGATGGGCGGGCGTGGAGGGTGTTTTGAAACATGCACCACACACTCAACAGCAGGCTTAGTGGCGCACGCACTCGAACACGATTGATGGGCGGGCGTGGAGGGTGTTTTGAAACATGCACCACACACTCAACAGCAGGCTCAGTGGCGCACGCACTCGAACACGATTGATGGGCGGGCGTGGAGGGTGTTTTGAAACATGCACCACACACTCAACAGCAGGCTTAGTGGCGCACGCACTCGAACACGATTGATGGGCGGGCGTGGAGGGTGTTTTGAAACATGCACCACACACTCAACTGCAGGCTTAGTGGCGCACGCACTCGAACACGATTGATGGGCGGGCGTGGAGGGTGCTTTGAAACATGCACGACACACTCAACAGCAGGCTTAGTGGCGCACGCACTCGAACACGATTGATGGGCGGGCGTGGAGGGTGTTTTGAAACATGCACCACACCACACACTCAACAGCAGGCTTAGTGGCGCACGCACTCGAACACGATTGATGGGCGGGCGTGGAGGGTGGTTTGAAACATGCACCACACACTCAACAGCAGGCTTAGTGGCGCACGCACTCGAACACGATTGATAGGCGGGCGTGGAGGGTGTTTTGAAACATGCACCACACCACACACTCAACAGCAGGCTTAGTGGCGCACGCACTCGAACACGATTGATGGGCGGGCGTGGAGGGTGGTTTGAAACATGCACCACACACTCAACAGCAGGCTTAGTGGCGCACGCACTCGAACACGATTGATGGGCGGGCGTGGAGGGTGTTTTGAGCTTGCCTTACAAATAACTAATAATAATAAATTATGTTGGACAATTCACACAGTATTATCTAGACCATTCATGGCATTAAATTAAACTAAACCCGTTTATTTACCAATTTTCTTGAGTTTGCTTGGTTTATTTTGAATCTGCTTAGTTTTTGACTTTTTTGCGTAGGTACCTATGTATTTATTATTTGTAATTAATAGAGGTGGTCGTTTTTACTAACACCGTTGTTGACCAACGATGTCAGTGTACGTTGTTCGCATCGGATGGCGAATAGGTGAACAACGAATGCCTACGACAACGAGATGCCGAACCGAGTTATGCCGATCGCCACCGACAACAAACGAACGTCACACCGACATCGGAAGAGCGGGGAGGTTAGTGGCGCGGCATCGGATGGCGAGCAACGATGTCAGCCGAGTTGCAATGCCGATTGCCAAACCTAAGCAACGAACATCCATCCATACCTCACCGCTAGCATGCCTGCGTGTGTGTGAGCGAGAGGAGAGGATGCTAGAACATAGAACTGAACGTTTTCTTATATCTAACTAGATATGGCATGCATGAACCATGTACCAATGTTATTTATTTAAAAAAATACGATAGGTATCGATTTTTTTTTATCAATTGTCTCGTTTTTATTACGGTATTTTAGATCTACCCTACTACCAGGAACCAAGTTAGATATTGAATTATTTCTATTTGTTCAAATTCCGTAATTTAGGACCTAGGTACTACTTGTGTTCTTGTTTTGTTTTCAAAAAACGTTGTAGGGGAACATTGATTGAATTGGCAACTGGTAGTTGTCTAGTTATCCACTGCGACAACCTAGTGTCAGTGTTGTGTTAGCAACCCGGCCGACATCGTTGGCGGCAACATCGTTGTTCACAACGGATGCCATTCTGACAAAAACGATGGGCATCGTTGTGGAAATTCAACGACAACGCCCATCTCTAGTAATTAACATTATTACCTGTACCTACCTGTTTTGTTTTAGTGTCCGTGTCCGAGCATTATTTAATATGCTTATAATGTGGTTAATTTCGAACTTTAAATCTATATAGACTTTTTTCAAGACAAGTTGCCATCACCTTAAATTTAATAGTGCTTTCACAGTTTCGTACGTCATCAATTCATCATCACCATGGTGCATGCTGAAAATCAGCGTTGTGGGTAGGGCTTGCAAATATTCGAAAATTTTGATTTAGGTTTTTATATTAAATGTGGAATAAATGTAGGTACGATATCTGACGAGACCAAATGACCTAATCAAACAGTTTTGGTTATCAACGCGAATAGGTGGTTTGCGCGTAGTTACATGCACTGCTTATAGACCCGAATGGGTCCATGTTGACACATTTATTGACGCGCTCACGGACTCCTTAAATTACTTTTCTAATTTTGATTACGTTGTGTTGTTGGGCGACATCAATATTAATATGCTTCCGTTTTACGGACACCAACACAATTAAATTCAATCAATTTCTCACCTACATGAACTTATCGCAACATGTTACTCAGCCTACACATTTTACTTCGCACAGTGAAAAGCTTATAGATGTTTTTTGTACAAATGCACCAGTGCACGACGTTTCCGTTGATAATATAACCGGCGAATACGGGCATGCAATGGTACATGTGGCTTTATCGATAAGTAAGCCTAGGCCTGTACCTAGATCTTTCTCCTTTCGCTCTTTCAATAACATTAATCTTGATGCATTTAATGAAGAATTATACGCTACTAACTGGGATTTGATCTCTTCCTTACCAAAAGTAAATATAATGGTCGAAAAATTTAATTCCACAATTATTTTTCGGTTCCCGGACGAACTGGAGCACACAGTACTGATATTTTGTCCTGCGGTTTTTAATTGTTTAAAAAAGTTTAGCTGCGTTTATTCCCTCGAAAAGTATAACAAGTTGTGACATAACCTTAAAGAAGTGTTTGTTGGCATTTTGTCGCAATTCCAACCGGAAAATCACTTGAAAACAGCACTAGAAATCTGGAATCCCATTTGTTTTGAAATTGTAACGGCTGAAACACGTTAGTCACCAAACTTTTTGAGGAAAACCTGTGAGTACGATATTTAAAAACACAACAACACTTTCGTTTATCTTAGAGACGAGAATTGTGTGAACAGCTGATTGTCAGCCGCCTACCGGCCGCCCATGACAACTGACAGTGACAAATTGTCATAAAACATTTCGTTCGGAAATAGTTCGATGTAATATCACTATAATAAATTAGTGTTGCCTACTCCGAACAGAATCGTACCATATTTGACAAAAATGACAAGTAAAATCGTAATTTCCATGAATTCGGATAGTATAAAATCTATTCAGGATGACCTAAATAAATCGCTTAAGCTTAATCAACAGCTTCTGGATGAACAAACTGAGAGCGAACATGACTTCAAAAAAATATTAGAAACAAACACAAAATTGAAACATGACATGGTTAAAATGGCAGAACAAATCGACACATTAAAGCAAGAATGCAAATCAAAAGAGAAACTCCTCTCTGTGCTACAAAAAGACTACCCTAACTATGAAAAAACATTGAGTGAAAACAAAGAACTTTCAAATATTGTGCAAAAACTCACTGATAAGATAAAAAAATACATACAAGATACAACAGATTTGAAAGACGAAAAAGAAAAACTACAACAGATAATAGAAAATCAAAGATTAGAAAATAATCACGTAAAAGTTAATAATACAGGAACCGAAATAAGTATAAATGAGGTGTCGAAAGAACTAGCCACAATAAGACGTGAGCTAAAATTCAAAAACGCAGAGCTTAAAGTTCTGCGAAAGAAAAGAAGAACATTTACAAATGCAGATGACAAACATAAGAACACTGGACTACTAACGTTAAAGGAAACGCAAAAAGAAATGATAGAACTCCAAGACAAATACGATAAACTTTTGAATGATAATCATAAGACTCTGAAATGTTTAAAAGAAAACGAACAAAAACTAAAACATCAAGTAAAGGCACTTGAAAACTCATGCATTACAATAAGAAATACATACATGGTTAATTAAGCATTAAGAACTATAACACAGAACAAGAAAACTACGAACTACTAAAAACGATTGAACAACTTGAACATGTTCTGAAAGAAGAAGATAATTATATAGAAATTAGAATGGACACTATCAATAAAAATAAACAAACTACAAGCAGTGATATGATTAAAATAACTGATAACGAAAAGCAGAAAGAAAATAATTCCATACTAATTATTGGAGATGAATGCATCAGAGGACTCGGGAGTGAACTCAGCAATCATCTTAAGTCCAAAAGAACTGTATGTTGTCACGTGTTTCCATATGCACCGACTAGCTACCTTATAAGTACTACTCGTGATATGGCTGAGTTGCAAAAACCCACAACCATACTATTGATGACAAGGAGAATAGGCAGCGAAATGAGCAAATACGTTGAGGACATTATATGCTTAAACGAGACACTCAAGAAAATGAATGTTAAACTGATTTGTCCGAATATACAATATAAGAAGATAAGGACTCCACAGGACAGGCAATTCAATAAAATCGTGTACAACTGCAACATGAAGCTACATAACTACTGTACATATGAAAATAATATAAATATTATAAACCAGAGTGAAATAAGCGCTCAAATGACCTCAAGAGAGTTCAAGTGTATTGTAAGTCAGTACCTTGCGACACATTTAAATATATTTTTTCAGAACCAATCGACATAGCACGTGACGCGTGCCGTATTTCTGATGGTGAACAACCCCTAGATAAACACTTCATAACAATATGTCATCAAAATGTCCAAGGATTGGCGAATAAAACACTGGACCTTAGTATTTTTTTAAACTGTAATAACTAATAACATAGACATTTTTTGTGCTACTGAAACCTGGTTGACAAATCACAATACTGATATTTGTAACGTAGAAAACTACAAAATAGTGAGTGTTAGCAATCGTAAGTCCTTCGCTCGTGGTAGTGCTATTATCTATGTTAGAAACACCATAAGGGCAAAAAACAGACCAGACGTAGTGAAACTCTCTGTAGATAAGGAATTTGAAGTGAGCTGTGTGGAGCTGAATGACATACTTATACTTGTTGTTTATAGATCTCCGTCTGCAAAGGAATGTGTTTTCATCGATAGACTTGAAGAATGCCTGGCAAAGATTAGCGCCAATAACAACAAAACATTAGTTGTATGTGGGGATTTTAATATACAGTTTTCAGTTACTGAAGGAAAAACAAATGCACTAAGTGATTTAATGAATAGTTACATGTTAGAACAAAAAATTTTTGATTACACTAGAATAACAGAAATAACAAAGTCCTGCATTGACAACATATTTACAAATGGCATCACCATTGAATCAAAAGTAATACATGGTATAAAATCTGACCACAAAGCCCAACAAATTAAACTAAAGACAAATACTAAACCTAAAAATACACCTAAGATAATTAAACGGAGGAAAATATCAAATAAAAGAATAGATAACCTTAAACAATCGCTAGACAAAATATTGACACCCAAAGATTATACAAATTTTGATGATTTGTTTAAAGAAATTATGGAACAAATTAATATTAACTTACCTTTGGAACATAAAAAAATACAAACTATCACAAATAAATCACAAAGTTGGCTTTCGAAAGGTATTATTACATCACGAAATAAACTATTCGCAATGTATGATCAACTACAAACACATAATGATGAAAGACTCAAAGAGTACGTAAGAACCTATAGCAAAATATTTAAACAGGTATCCATTGTAGCAAAAAGAAATGCCCTTAGAAATAGGATTATTAACTCTAGTAACATTATAAAAACCACCTGGGACATTATTAAGGAGAACACTGGGAAAAAAGTAAATTTAGAGTCAGACGATATAAAGTTGTGCCTATCTAACGGAGAACTAATTGAAGGCAATAAAAAAATTGCAAATTCTTTCAATACCTTCTTCGTCAACGTTGCTGATCAATCGACAAATATGCTACATCCAGACTTGCTACAAGCCATGTATTATGTTGATTCTTTCATTTTAAGCCAGAAACTATCACTAGAATCACGAAGTACCGTTTTTTACGATGCTACTTATTTAGAAGTCAACAAAGCAATTAAGAATATGAAATCTAAAACCTCAACCGATTATTGGTATTTATCTTCTAAAATGATCAGGACAATTGCAGACGAAATAACTGTCCCCCTAACCGATATACTTAAATTAGCAAAAGTCATTCCGCTCCACAAAAAGGGGGATAAACGTGACGCACAGAACTATCGACCAATATCACTTTTACCAATTTTAAGTAAAGTATTCGAAAGAATCATGTTTGTTAGACTAGAATTGTTCTTAAATGAGAATAAGATACTGAGCCAAAAGCAATTTGGTTTTCGAAAAGCAAGGTCAACTACTGATGCTTTGTCAGAAATAATCAAAAGCATATTAGATGCTTTAGATTCTAAACTAAAAAGCTATGGTATCTTCTGTGATCTCTCCAAAGCATTCGACTGTGTAAATCACGATATCCTCCTTTCCAAGCTCGAACGTTATGGTGTCAGGGGTTCGGATCTTCATCTATGCCAGTCATATCTTTCATCACGCAAACAAGTAGTACACGTAAACGGAACCACTTCAGTGGAAGAGGACATCCGTATTGGTGTTCCACAGGGATCCATTTTGGGACCACTACTATTTTTAATTTACATAAATGACATAAGTGCCTGCACTATTGATGAAAATATTGACATTTACATGTTTGCTGATGACATCTCCTTATTAATCAATTGTAATAAAAACACTGACATTCAAACTAAAATAATCAATATTATCGCTAAAGTTACAAAGTGGTTTGAGTGCAACAACCTATTGCTAAATACCACTAAAACCAATTTGTCAAATTTTTCATTAGCAACAACCATAGTAGATGCCAATGGAATCAATGATGTTGGCAACAATGTCGGGATTAAAATCACAAATACAATAAAGTTTCTCGGCATCGAAGTAGATACCAAATTAACGTGGAAAGGTCATATTGACGGTTTAGCGGGTAGACTAAGTTCTGCCTGTTATGCCATCAAAAAAGTAAGAGAACTCTGTGGGATGGATGCTGCCAGGACGGTCTATTTTGCCTACTTTCATAGTCTCATGACATATGGGTTGTTAGTTTGGGGTAATGCATCAGCCTCAGCAAGAATTTCTCGACTACAAAAAAGAGCAGTTAGATCAATTCTAGGTCTTAAACCGAGAGACTCTTGTAGAAATATATTCTCAAAATTAGGTGTATTAACCTTCACTGGAGAATTTGTACTGCAGTGCCTTATTCATGTTAAAAAAAATAGGCAAAATTTACCGACACTGTCCGCAACACATACTTATAATACGCGTCATGGTGGCAACATTCGGCATCCTTCATGTCGACTAGCCAAAGTTTCCAAAAGTTACATAAGTATTGGAATAAAGATGTTTAATAAACTTAGTGACGAACTAAAAGACCTTTCTTTAAGAGCGTTTACGCCTCCATTCTAAAAAACAGTAATTTTCAAACCCGTTAATATCATGAACTACTTACATTACACAAATGTTAATTACTAATCATTATAGGAAATTTCGTTGTCCAAATAGTGGGCTGAGAAAATATTTCGATTAATATAGTATGTACGCATTCTATCAAGATAATTTGGTAGAGGTTTTCTTAATTTCCCTTTCAGCATCACTTTCGAAGCTCAAAATATTATGAAAATACTGACATATCTTATAAACAAAAAATAAGAACCAATCAATAAGATCCTTAAAAATTTAATTAATTGAAAAAATGTTTGGTTTTGGTATCTTACTATGAGAAATAAAAAATTCAAAAAGTGTGAAATTAGAACGAATTTTAAATGATTTTTCAGCGATATACCTTATTTAATTTAATGTAATAATAGCTTACGAATAAAGTAGAGCATCGTCTTTAAATTCATACATTTAAAATTTTAATTATTTCGTTGATATTATTTTTCTGTGAATATTTTAAAACTCCTATAAAACGCTGCGCGCAAATCAATTCAAATCAGTCCGCCGCGAGGCTTTCTAGAGTGTGGACACGTCGCTCGGCGCTCTGACTGACCTCAGTTGACCTTTGTCGTGCGTATAGGGCGAGCGGACATTTATAGCGTCATCGAAAAGTTTTGGTACTTTGGTAAGTAAAATATTTTATGATTATTTTTGATGACAAACATATTTTTAGAATGTATTTATACTGTAACAAATCATATTTCAGACATAATGGGAAATAAAACAAAGTTATTTTTAGCGAGGAAACGAAAGCGCAAAAATTTAGCAAACATGGAAAAAGCTAGAGCTAAAAGGTTGGTAGATACACGTTTTCCTATCCTTATACATGTATCATACTGATATGTTTATTTTTTTTATGATAAAAAAAGCCGGACTGACTGACTGACTCATTGACACAAGTGTTCTCATTGATTGTGTTGTGGTGGAGGGGCAGGTATGTGTTTTTGCGGAATCGTATAGAGCGGGTCCGGGTGACCTAGGAAAAATTCCGACTTCTTGAGATTTGCCACCCCAGAGCCCTCCCCCTCCCCCTTCTTCCACAGAGCAATTTGGATTAAAAAAAAAATTAAAGGGTTCGTATGGAGGGGCACACATGATTTTTAAAACAAAAAAAATTCTCCCTCCCCTTGCCCCCCAGAACCCCCCCTTTTGAGTGCTACCGAATGCCGTCGTGATAGAGGGGTTCTGATTGCAGGATCGTATAGAAAGTTTCTTCTCGAATTGGAAGAATAAAAATTCACCTACCCTCCCGCCCCCCTTTTTACCCCCCCTTTTGATATCTCCCAAACAATGTACGATAGAATAAAAAAAATTTCACAGACATGTAGGGCAAAACAAATAATTATGAATGCAAAACAATTGACCCTCCTGCCCCTCTAGACCCCCATTTTTATTAAAAAACCGAAATTTGGCCATTTTCAGCCTATATTTTGACCTCTTTTTTAGGGCGACTACGGGGAACAGCACGGCGAGCGAAGCGACCCGTGCTGTGACCCCCGCGTGCCCCCCCAGAACCCCTTCCCCCTGAACCGGCGGGAGCCGCAATGCGGCAACGGGGGAACAGCACGGCGAGCAAAGCGAGCCGAATTAATTACTGCATAATGCCTGCTTTCAAATAACATGGTGTCATGGTGTGACTTCGTGGTCTAGTTGGTTATCACATCCCCGTACTGAGGGGAGGACGCGGGTTCAAGTCCCGTCGAAGTCGAAAATTTTTGCGATATTATTTGATTTCTTAGAAATTACCCTTAGTGTGGGGTTACGCACTATAATAAGTATAATAACAAAAAACCTTAGAATTAAATATAAGTACACATAAATGTGGCCTGTTCATTGATGAACACTTCTTTTTTCTGGGAGCTTCACCTGATGGCATTTTTGATGAAGGAATTGTTGAAATAAAATGTCCGATTTCAGCGTTCGGGATGAATGCAGATGATGCTATTTTATTAAAGAAAATAAAGTTTTGAATTCTAACGGATCTGTCAACCGTCGTCACGAGTGGTTTTATCAAATTCAAGGACAGTTACATATCACGAAGAAGAATGTATGTTTGTTGGCCATCTGGACAGGTAACGAGTTTCCCTTGAAAATTGAAAAAATAATAATAATAATAATAATGCTAAAAAATAATAAATAAAAAAATAATAATAAATCACTCGAGACGATGAGTTTTGGCGTAACCAAATGGAAACCAGACTTATAAATTATTATAATGAATGTCTGCTCCCCGAAATTGTAGACCCACGAAAATCTAGGTCGATGCCGCTGAGAACCACGACATATTAATTTTATTTAATAAAACATTTAAAAATTATGTAAAATAAACTCGACTTTATCTGTACCAAGTGTTTTATTTGTACCTACTCGTAACTTAGTCAGCTCTTTAAGTTCAAATTTAAATTAAATAATTGTTATAACAATTTCACTCGAATGGATCAAAGTGGGTAAATTTGACTATAGCATAATAGAACGCGCCAGCAGCGCTCACACTGACACGCTCGCTTCTGTGTGGGTTTGAATTACCTAAACTTGACATCGGGCGCCGGGCGTAAACGCTCTTAAGAGGAAACTGAAAAACATTCTCATAAAAAAGAGTTACTACACCCTTACCGAGGCTTTGGAGGAAAAACAGTTGATATAATTACCGGTATGTTTGTTTACCATCACACATTTTATACCTATTGACATTATTATTTTGATTTGACAATGCCCCTTTACAGCAGCAAATATTTTAATTCGAATATGTAGGTAATATCTGACATTGTTTTTATTGATTCGTTAGTTATTTTATTCATGTTTTAGCTTATTTTGACAATGCCCTTTTACAGCAGCTTTATTTACATGTAAATTTAATTTAAATTATTTTATTTCTGACATTGTTACCATTATTATTTTCTCCGTTTATTATTATTACAATATTGTACATTATTTTTAGTATAGTTTGACAATGCCCTTATACAGCAGCATACCTTGACATACCCTTGATTAATTAATTTTTATTTATTTCATTTTTGTTTAATTTTCAGTCATGTCTGTCTGTTTTTTCTTTTTTACCTTTGTACCTACCTCATGGTGTTTCCTATAACGAAAAACCTATAGATGTAATTATTAAAATAGTACATAAATATAGAATGTAACGACATCAAGTGTAACATAAGTGTACCTACGATGGAATAAATAAATACAAATACAAATATTGCTCTTTTTGATAAACATGTATCTACCTGTTAAAATGATAACAGTTACAAATAAGCATTCACTACCCTGGGTTACTGATGTTTGTAAGGAAATGATTAATGAACGTAACAAGGCTCATGAGGCGTATCGCAAATCTGGCCTAGACCAAGACGGAACATAATATTATAAGGATTTGAAGAAATTGGTTTTAACCAGTATAGCTGCTGAGAAACGTGCATACTTCAATAGTGTAGTAAATTTGCGAATCAAAAACAGTAAAACATTTAGGAAAAACCTTAACAATAAAATATTAATTGACTCAACTGACGAAAAGTCGTTGCCTGTATGTTTTGATGACCCTGATAAAATTAATGCACATTTTTTAGATATTCTTGGAAATAATACAGTACTGCCTTCAGCTCTTTCATTTTACAAAGATAATTAATGATCAAACGAACTTAAAGTGAAGTTCGATCACAATTATGTGAACGGCTTCATTCTTAGCGATTGATTTTTACGTATTGTAGAATGCTCCCAGACACCAGCCTTGCACACGGAATTTTTAAATATATTTTTGTTTTATTTATTTTTTTAAACTAGCAACCCTTTTTAGACTTTAAACGACTAAGTACTACTCTGACGTTGTTGCGCTACCTTCACTCAACGGTGCCTACGTTCGGCGCGCCTGTTCGAATTTTGTCATTCCGTGTTTCCGTGCTCTAACCTTCGCACGTCAACAACAGAGCCCTACAAAAAAAACATTAAAATAATAATTGTGATATTACAATTTGTGTTGTGTAAATTTTAACATGGGAAGAAAACGAAGTTATAGCAGTAGCAGCAGTACCGACGATGACGAGATCAAGAAAAAGATTTCGAAACTGCAGAAGAAGCTGTGCAAAAAACGCCGCAGGGTGTTTATTGCCTCATCCTCTTCGGAAGACGAAAATAACCGTAAGTACCTACCTACATTTTTTCTTTGTATTTAAAATCACCAGTAAAGCTAAATTTTGTGATGCGTGCGTGCTGCTTATTATGGGTTACCGCCGTCACTATAAAAATTCAAGCTTACATTTGACCACGATGCGAGCAACTATCCTGGGTTGACTCTGTCGTTTTAACGGTCATCTATTTTTATTTTTTCACCTCCTTGTTCAAAATGTGATGCGTACTGCCATATTCGGGTTGATACTGTCACGTCCTTGCGTAATAACGCATTTTGTTTTAACGGTCATCTATTTATAACCTTGATGAAAATGTGATGCGTACTGCCATTATTCGGGTTGATACTGTCACGTCCTTGCGTATTAACGCGTTTTATTTCTTTCGACAGATGTCGAGACCGTGGCTGATGTACACGAGTCATTCTTGGAGGACGATCCTGTTCCCGCCGCGTACTACGCAGATGCCGCCTATCGCAGTCCAGGCGTCACCGACGATACCACCGCCGAAGCCGCCGCTGGTGTGTCCGTCCCCGAGGCCACCGCTGGTGCGTCCGTCCCCAAGGCCGCCGATAATGTCGTCCCCGCCGTGACAGAGTGTCTCGACTCAGCTGTGCTTCCTTCTGATACTGCGGACAATATTACTGAAAAGGAACTGGACGATGATATCCTGCAATTGCTTGGTGACGCACCAAAAACGGAGGCAGCTTTAGGTCCAGCTGTCCATAAAGATATTGCCACTAGATGGCAAGAAATTCTTAAAAACGGCCTCCAAAAAGAGACAAAAGAAAAACTTGTAAACGATTATGCCATTCCTAGTAATTGTGATTTGTTATTAGCTCCCGAGCTAAACGCTGAAGTAAAAGCTGCTTTACCCGACACATCGATAAAAAGAGATGCTGCCTTACGTGCAAAACAAAAACAAATCGGATCGGCGCTGGCCGCGCTAGCTGTGTCGATGGACAGACTCGTAAAAGACGACTCAAAACAAAGCATCATAAAACCACTGAGCGATGCCTGTCGTATTTTATGCGATAATCACTATGGTGAAACTCGGATTCGCAGAAATTTCGTAGTGTCCACGGTAAACCCTTCGCTCAAGGACGCCTTAATCAACGCCCCCAGGGACAACTATTTATTCGGAGACAATATCACCGATAAGGTTAAGGCTGCACAGACGATCCAAAAATCCGGCGAGGCCTTAACTATCATTCTAAGTCTTCTTCTTCTAAGTGTCAGTGCTTTTATTGTTTATTATGTTCAGACCATAGATTATAATTTTGCTTCTACGGTTCAGTCGAATGAGTTTGATACAGAATTGTTGCCATTAAAAAAGTTAAATCGGATTGTAAAAAAGTCGCACCTTTTCTGTACGATTTCGATGTTACGATCGTACTCGCAAAAATCTTGCAAAAAGTCCTACATATACGATTTAAATCGTACAAATGGCAGCCCTGGGGGTACGTCACTAGACTGTTTTGTCTTTGATGTGCGCGCCCGCATACATACAAAAGGGAAGCCGACAATCGTTAGTCAGACTTGTCGCCGTGCAGTTCTTTTAGGTATTAGACAATTTTGTCTATGAGACGTTTTGTTCGAAGTGTGCGCATCTTCATAAATTTAGTGAAGCAATAGTCTGTCTTAAGACTGTCGTGACTCAAGTCTGCGCTCAGCCTTAGGTAAGTGATCCTAGGTTGTTATTGTTACCTATGATCTCCAATACTACTGAACAGATCAATATTAAATTTGGCGTACGTTTAGAGCAAAGCCTAACCTAGACAATAAATTATCCTGAAAATACGCGTGCGAAGCCGCGGGCAGAAGCTAGTCTACAATAAATTAACGAGTAATTAAACACGGTAAGTAACGGTAAAATAGCGACAGGGACGGAAAACAAAGTTAAAAACAAAATCGAAGTTTCTGATTCGTTTTCGTGCAAACGCTAATCTTATGCAATCGACTTAAAAGTGGTTTTTGCACGACAACGAAAACGAAACTTCGATTTTCCTTGTCCGAAAGAAGAATACGAATAGGATACGCGAATGCCCTACGCAGTCGCACGCGGCACTCCCGAGTGTTTCCGAACTGGGGAACCCTATAACTTTGTCATTTTGTTAACCAGAACGACGTAAACTTGTTTCGGCATTTTATGCACATCGGAGTCACGGTAATATTATCCAACAGTATTTGGACTCGGCCGTATCTTTGAAATAAATGCCTACAGCCGCGCGGTAGGATAATATTACCTTGTCGGAGTTCTGAAATTGGTTTTATTGATTTGAATCGAATATTCGAATATTGCAATTTCAGTAACTATTCGAATATTCGAACTGAATTAATATTCGAATTATTACAAAAAAATTTAGCAAAAATGGAAACAAAGTGACTTAAATTGGCCAAAAAAGGGGGGGGGGATAATTTTCAAAGGGGGGGGGGCTACCTCACCGAGTGGGGTATCAAATGAAAGGTATAGGTTTGTACGTTTCAAAACAGTTTTCGAAATGACCTACAATTTTTAGGTAGGTATTCATTAAATAGCGATGTCTCTCACCGTACCTTTAGTATGTAGGTAGTAGTAGGTTAGGTACATGAATGTATAATCGTTAATCGACAAACGTTCGAAACTGTCGGCGCGCGAGTTACACTCGCACTTGACGGATCTGGTTTTGACTGCGTACGCTGCAGAACAAAGTATTTTCGATAGCTTATCCACGGTAATATTATCCAACAGTATTTGGACTCGGCCGTATCTTTGAAATAAATGCCTACAGCCGCGCTGTAGGTAAACATGCGATAGGGCTGCCCGCCTCCACCATTTTAATTACATTTGCCTACTTTGTGTTTCCATTTAGTTTTGTGATTGTAAATATAGGAAGGTACTTTTTTTATATAAACAAATAAAATACTTTGTGAATTGAATAGGAAGTGTTCAATAAAAATGCGTGTTGTTTTTTGATTGGTAGATTTAATTAAAAAACCTGTTTATGTTTGAATAACAAATCGGTCTTACAAGTAAATTTGCGACCGAAAAATATTTGCGCCTCGACTGAGACGTACCTAAAAAATGCTTTATTATTAAATTTTAGGAGATTTTTTTGGAAAAAAAGGAATATCTTTTACTTGGTTATAGATACCTGCAGCTACTTTATTAAATATGTACCTGAACTTATTTTTAGAGAAAAAATCGCGCGGTTATTGTTAAAAAAACATCACACCATCCGTTCGTCACTGCGGCACAGCCGCGACTGTCTGCATGCTGAGCGCATGCCGAGATCGAGGCGCGTAGGTATAGCTCGCGTTTCGCCCGTTTGTATGAAGTCGGATTACTTATAGGATAATATTACCTTGGCTTATCTATGTGTGAAGTTTATTAACTAAGGCGATTCCTAAGATTATTCACATCGTCATTCTAACGGTATAGTGCCTATGCTATGCCACATTATGTCAAACAATAACAAAACAAGCGTTTATCCAACAAAAAAATCCAAAGGAAAAAATGCTTGTTTTCTAAGAAATTATGCACATGGACTCAACCCACATAACGTTGTCTCTCTCTCCCAATAAAGTTTGCTGGAAGAGAACTCTTTTTAGGGTTAAACTCGCCTTTGCCATTCCTTCTCTAGTTTTATAATGTTGGTATGTTTTATTTAGTGCAATAAGAATTAGAATTAAACTACTTGCTACATTAGGATTGTTCCATTTACTTGTGCTATAAGACCTTGCTTCTTGCCAAATTTTATGGTTCTGGTCGACGGGAAGTACCCTATAGGTTTTGGTCCATGGCGAAAACACTATTTTTTGTGAATAAACTTCACAAATTATTTCTTACAGTTTTTGTATTTTTCCCTTTACATATGCTATAAGACCTTGCTTCTTGCCTCATGATTCTAAGTCAACGGGAACTACCCTTATGTGTACATGACATTGTACACATCACATTGTGATTCCTCAGGAAATTTCAAAATATTCGGACATAAACGGCTGCAACTTTTGATTGCGTTGACCTACAAGTTTTATTTATATCGAGGCTTCAAGGAGTGACGGAGTTGAACAGTTAATGTAAATTTAAAGTCGATACCTCCACGCGTTGTCGACTGATAAAAGGGGGTTGACAGACGGGCAGGTTGTTATCTAGCGAGTCGCGGTCGCGAGTCGGTTGATCGCGGCGGCGCCGCGGCGGCGGCGGGCACAGGCACTACAAATGAAACCCCCCGTCCGGACGCTTCCCCCCGGACGCCCTCTAAACTAGGATAAATCCGGGGAAACCCGGACGGATGGCAACCCTACCTGGAAGAGATCGCTTTTAGCCCATTGTGCCACTTTGTTATCTCTTTTCCGACTTATTCGTCAACTCGCTTGAATTGAACACGTGCGTTCGCGCGAGTTGGCACCTTCCGATTTTACCTATTTTTCTTGTCGTCAACTCGCTCGAACATGATAAAAGCGGTTTTGTACAGTCAGATGCATTAACTTAAACTGCCAAGACGACTATATTGTAGCAGAGTTCGTTCCTTATCCAAAGTACGGTCATCAGAAATATAACGGAGGTGCGCAAGTAGGGGTTGCATTATCCGTTAAATTTTCGTATCCGGATAATTCGGATAGTAGTGAGCCTTACTATTCGGATATTCGGATATTTCGGATAATTCGGATAATTGAAAAATATACATAAAAATTTAATTTAATCAAGGAAAATGGGTTTTTAAAGTATAAGTATTTATTAATTTATATTCAAAAAACGTTACATTAAAGTTCTAATAAAATAAAAATAGAATTCGCATAGAAACTGAACAACATAGAGATTTAAAATTCTATACTGTACGTTTGTTAGAAGCATCTTAGAATATGCATCACAGATTTGGAACCCTCGTTGTGATGTTTACAATAAAAGAATCGAGCACATTCAAATTAAGTTTATATTTGTTTCCGTTTAAGAATTCCATACAGTTCAGCCAATTACCTCGATTTGTGTAAGCAATTTCACATTCACCCTCTTTCCAAGCGGCGTGAGATCGCCGACTTATCTTTTATACTTAAAATCACGTCGAATAATATTAACTGTCCCAATTTGCTTCAAAAAATTAAGCTTAACGTTCCCTGCTAACCTATCAGATTTAACCCCCCTATTTACGTTCCCCATGCTGGCACTAACTACCGACAAAATTCCTTCTTGTGGCGAGCGAGTAATAATTTTAACAAATTGAGTAAGCAATTTGGCCTGGATTTATTCTGCACAAGTGTCAGCTCGGCCAGGCGGCGGCTCAGCGGAGAGTTTTTTGGTGCCAATGATGATGATAATTGTGAAGTCTAAATTTTTTGTAATGTAGATCCTAATCTATGTTTTTAGAGATGATGCATGCTGACTAGTCACATCATGTTCATAGTATTTTTCATTGTAATAATCCACCACTATCCATGAAAACCTTCAATGGGCTTTCTGGTACTTATTAATTTGTAATTCTGTTAAGTTTTAAGCCTTTGGTTTTCCCCTAAATAAATAAATAAAATTAAAAATAAGAGTATCGATCAAATGGGTTGAAAACCTAAAATATCTATGAAATAAAAACAGTTTACTTCTTTCCATCGAACTTATTTTTTAACAACGAACGAACGTAAATCAACTTCCTATGTTAATAGGTACTCTAAAATGATTTTAACAAAGAACCAACACAGTCAAGAGATCAAACTTACGAATGTACACATACAGTTATGTTATAGTAGTGTGTGTGGGGTAGCTGTGCTGCGTGCGCGGAGATCGGTCTGTGTCGGCGTCGTCGAATCACTGACCAACCAGTGTCAACGCTAGTGATGCGTTTGCGCGCTACCGCTAGTGTAGGTCTTGCTTGTTTATAGCTTCCAGATTCAGAAACACTCACGAATTAATACATGTATATTTTTAACAACACAAAGTATTGTATGCATTAAATATAACATTTCTAAAAGGCTGGATGCGGTGTAGTGTTGTGTCGTGAATTAGAAAAATCAACTCTAGGTACCTATCCGTATTATCCGGATAAAGGAGCTCCCATTATCCGGATATGAAAATTAGCGGATATCCGGATAATACGGATATCCGGATTGCAATCCCTATGCGCAAGTGCAAGTGCTTTCTACCTAAGATAAATTTACCTACTTACATCAAATACCTCTGGAGTACCAGGAGAGCAGAAGTGTATTGGAAATAAGCATATAGGTAAGCAAGTGAAATGCATCTACATAGATTTCGATTTTGAGGTGCGTAATGAGGCAAGGGGCCGCAGCCGGTGACACATGATTACCTGCTATCTCTTAGTATGACGTTGCTTGCGCGCAAACCCTATATATATATACATTATATATATAGATACATTCCCTGAAACGAGTATTAGCGGGTGTTTCTTCCATTTCTCACAAAGCTTGTGGCGGAAAGCTGACAAAATAGGAATTACTAAATCTGTACTGTTTAAGAAACATTTAAATAGGTGAATTGTATTGCCACATTTGCCCAAAGAAGCTATTGAGAATGGTTGGTTGTACGTTATGTCTCAATGTCCGAAAGATGAAAAAATTGAGAAATTTAATGATTATTTCGTAGGGACTTGGTTGAAAGAGACTTCGTTTTTTGCCGACAAATGGTCTTGCTATAACATGCATCACCGCACCACAAACATGGTCGAAAGTTGGCATTCTACTGTAAACAAAAAATCTAACAGTAAACCCATAAGTATTGCACATTTTTTGACCATCCTGCAGGAAGAAGACAGCTATTATCAATCTTTATACTTAACTGATATAACAGCAAAATTAAAGGAAACCTGCGCTATTGATGAACACGTTACCTGCACTATTAACCAATTTATCCACGGAGCTATAAGTATCGATTTATGTATCGAACTTCTAATCTATTGATTTTTTTAAATTATTTACAACCAAAGCATTGTGATTGTTATTATCCTAAGACTGATTTTATTAGGAAGTAATAATTAGGCGATAGTTTTAAGTGTTGATTTATGTGAAGAACTTCTAATCTTGTGATTTTTTATTGTTATATATTTAGCATAGTTTTTATAAGTAACGTTTGTAAAATCTTTTACAACAAACTCTGTGATTTTATAGTATCTAAGACTGATTGATTTTATTAGTTGTGATTTTTATATTTATATTTTTAAGCATAGGTTTTAATAGTAACGTTTGTTAAGAAAAATCATAAACAACAAACCCTCTGTGATTTTATAGTTCCTAAGACTGATATATTTTATAAGTAAATGATTAACCAAATGTATACTTGTTGATTACTATTTTTATTACATTAAGATGATGATGAGAAATTTCGCTGCCCACAGATAATGTTGATTTTTTGTTTATTTGCTTAGTTTTAGATAGTTTACATAATAGTAAATAAACCAAATTCTTGAGTGATATTAGTGATTTGTGATGTTGTTAATAATTATTAGGAAAATAAGCAATTTAATATTTTTGTCACGTTGTTTTATATTACATTATATGTATCTATATCAAAAACTATGTTGTCTTTTATTTTAAAGTCAAATCGTAACTAACGTGTTTAACACATTTGAATAAGGTATCTTCATCACATTTTTATTAAAACGTTTTTGTAGCAGACTGTACATAAATCGTTAGATTTTTAGAATCAAGCGAGTTGACGACACAAAAAGTAGGTAAAATTAGAAGGTGCCAACTCGCGCGAACTCGCGTGATTCTTTCAAGCGAGTTGACGAATGAGTCTCTTTTCCTGTATTTTTGTATTTTCTTGGTGTACTTATAGTGGAATGTATTGTACCTATTGTAAAATGATAAAAAAAATATTCTGAGACGATACCATTGTCTATGTAAGTAACGTCAAAATATTATTCGGAAAGGAACGCTAAAAACCCAAACAGTAATACCTATGGCGAAACCAACATTAATATAGGTAAGCAATGTACCTGTCCTGTCCTCTTTATCTAGCAGCGCGTGAACAACAGGACTTGAGATTACATTGTGTGCGATGTGATGTGTGTGAGGTGAGGGGCACAGCCGCAGTGGAAGCGGGCTAGCTGTCGAACTAGGTACATTCAGCTTTACAGGGAGAGCCCCAGAAGAAAACATTTCATTTCACTCACTGGCTACTGTGCAGTCTCCATCCCTTGGCAGGCACCAGGCAGTGCTCAGCATTTAGTTTGGGTTGGGATCGAGTGCTATTCTGTTCATAGGTGGTAGTTACAGGTACGGTTATACAATACAAGACAAGTGCACAGATCTGTAATCTGTGTACAGTACAAGTGTTGGTAGATAGAGGCGAGGCGAGGTTATGTGAAGTGTGTGTGACGTCACAAAGAGAAGGCAGGCAGCCGTGTTGTTATAGCGATAAGCACGGGCTGTCGCAATCGCCGCGCCGCCGCGGCCGCCAGCGCAACAGTAAGTAAAGTGAAGTGGGGCGCCGCCGCCGCGCCGCTGCGTCACCGCCGCCACCGCGCGGCCATCAGCTCCCAGGCGGAAACACTAACCTAACTTCGAACCGGTTCTAGGTAGCTATGTTACCGAGAGCTGGCACGTTCACAGTACTCTACAACTACAAGTACTGTAGTAGTACAAGTACTGTACAAGTAGTTGTGTACTCACACTAGTCACACTAATGCCATTTCACTATAGCATGTTTAAAACATAGATTACGATTTATACCTATCTATGGTTTAAAAATTGACTATTATACCTAATATGCCTGAAATAAATCAATTTCATTTGATTTGTATGGCTATGTTACATTACGGCTAAAGGTAGGTGTGAACATAAAGTTACGATTAGCCGGCTAAACTTAGATTTATTTTCGAGGAGAGGTTAATGTTAGTTTCTTGTAGGTATCTTGCTTGAGCCGGCTCAACTCAAGCGTAACCGCAATCGCTTGGCTAAAGATGTAGAAGCAAATAAAGTATTACATTAGTACCTACTCATTACAAATACTTTGTGTACCTATTATAAAATAAAACTTCTGCCGTATTAATTACTTAAGACTGCAATTATAAGGAAAATAAATAAATAATTCTATGTTCCAGAAAAGCTCTTACATTACAGCTATAAAAGTATACAATAAATTACCATTAGAAATAAAACAACTAAATGGTAATACGTTCAAATGTAAGTTGAGGAAATGGCTTGTTAATTGCGTGCACTATAATCTAAAAGAATTTTTTGATGAGTAGTTAAACTAGATATATTGTTATTGGTTATCGGTTTTAATTTTACCTTTAAAATAAGGCATATACAGTGAGATATGTAAATAATTTGATTTGCATCCATACAATTGTTATAAAAATATTATTGTACGTCCGAAACGGATAAAATTGTTGAAACATTTATTTGATTTTAAGACCTTGATGTAACACAATTTCACAATAATATTATTATATTCTATTCTATAACAACAGGTATCTATAGTCATTTAAATAAAATAATAAGGAACTACCGATTGGTTAGAACATAAATTGGTGTACAATAAAGTATTTTGTATTGTATAATTAACTAGAGTGGCATTACAGAGAATAAACAGTATTTCTCGCATTATTTATACATACCTATAGCATTTATAATAAGAAAAGCTCGTTTTCTATAGGAAGTATTTCGTTTTTTAATCTGTACGCTGCCTTGACGTTGGCCAATAAAGTCTTGTTCAATATCTCCGTTCCTATAAGAGCAATCATTATGAAATTTTGCATAGCTCGTGCGGTGCTTGTGCACTATTATTGTCTATAAATTTTGTTGCTATAGTATAAGCCGATTTCGAGTACGGGCATGTGTACGCTAGCTTGACGTCAAGCTAGCGTACCCACTAAGAATGGTCATTATTTCTTAAACCAAAGAGGCACTATTTATTTTACTTTTGCACTAATTCTACTCTGTTTATGCAGTATTCATTGGCTTAACAAACGTAATATCGATTATGTGTACGCTACCTTGACGGACACCAAAAATTCAACTTGACGAGGACATCCATCCGAGGACTGAGCCCCCCCCCGGTCGGTCGGCGGCATGGCGAGAATCAAAAATATTTTTTGTAAATAAACTACTAATTTACGGTTTTCGGATTTTTTCCTTAACTTGTGTTGTGCTATTACTCTATTAGACTTGCTTCTCGCCAAATTTTATGATTCGAGTTACGAGTAGGTACTTCATGAACACCAGCACCACAATACAATACAGTACAGTACACTTTATTGCATTTTTGTTGTGCATGCAAAAATAAAAACACACGAGTTGCTTCCAGACAATTTTGGGATGGAGGCGAAGCAGTAGTAGGTACATGTAAAGACGGAACGTTTTTATTTAATGTATAATTCTGTCAGTTACAGTGTGTAGTTAGGCAGAGTACCTAGCTATCTAACTGATAAGTGATATGATAATAACGATGAGATCACCTGCAGAAACAAGAGACGGTGTCGTCTAGGTCGAGCGGGGTGGGGGTCGGGGTCGGGGTCGGGGTCGGGTCCTCGGGCACGCTGCGGTACTTGTGGTGCAGCAGCCGCGTGGCGGCGCGCACGCCGGCACCGCCGCGGCGCAGCAAGCCGTGCGCCGCGTGCGGCCAGCCGCCGCGCGAGCCCTCGCTCATGGGCAGCGCAGCGCCGGCGCCGACGAGGACGCGACTGCGCGGCGCGCGCGCGGTGTGTGTGGCCCGCTCGCAGGCACTGCCTCGCTCGCTCACGTATGGCGCACCTGCGCCCGCCCGCGCCCCGCCCCGCCCCACCCCGCCCTACACACGCCACGACATTTGTTTAGTTTAATCACATTTTAGGGAGGGATGATCATTTTTTCGAGTTTTTTCCAAAGATTTGAAAAACTATGAAACCTAGATATTTTTCTAAAACTGTTTTGAAGTAAGTACCTATACTTACCTACAAACTAATACTATTATTTGATATCCCACTCGATATACCTAACCTACTAGTCCCACTTTTGAAAATGACCCCCCCTTAACCATTTTTAGAGTTCGGAATCCGAACCCTTACAGGATCACTTTATTTGTCAACCCCTTACCTATCTGATGAACGCGCGGAGGGTAGGTATCGACTCGAAATGAACATCAATCAATCGTACCTAGTACCTACTAGGGCAGTAGGGCTGACTGTTTCAGGCAAAATTACAAAATGTAATATTAGTACTTAGTTTACCAGTGGAATGAGATAAATACAGTTTTTGTTTGCTACTAGTGTAGCCATAGAAATCTAAATAACAAGTCACTTGTTATTTAGATTTCTATGAGTGTACCCTTGCACCGCACAACACATCATTTTTATATTTTTATGGTGGCGCCTCACATGGGCTTATGACTTGGTTCCAACGCTGGCTACAAAATATAATGGCCAATAATTGCAACCAAGATTGCGGCCTCATATGGGCTCCAATATAATTGGGCAAAAACTCATGCCAAGAACATTGGAAGGCTGGACGTTCGAGCAGGTATCATTTATTCATCAAATTTATTGCTAGCAAGTCATGTCGTAGAGCGCGTACTGATGCAACCAATGTGTGGATCGAGAACTGACGTTGGACCCAAGCTGCCCCCCCCGCCTACACACATCACTCCCCTCGCCTTTGAACTTGTACAAAAAACCGACACAAGTCGGGTTGAATTGGCTATTGGACGCAATGTTCCGCTTTTATCCAATAATGTTCCAAGATCGATCCTCACATTGGTGTGTTGGATCCAACAGTATAACTTGGAGCCAACATAGCCCATGTGAGGCGCCGGCATTATGTGAGAGCTGCTTTTCGCGTCATTTGAAGTATGGTACTAACGGCTCAAAATGAAAATTGCGACGATTCGTCTCAATTTTTTTTGATATATAGACTTAAGAATGTACTCATAGACAAATGTTATTATGGCGTTAATGATTTTCTTCTTGACAAATTTTGATTATACCTATTAGAATATAAAATTAATTTTAAGTTTATCTGATATTATAAGACATATCACATTAGTGACAAATCTGCAGCGTACCCTCTCCAATTTGCACGCCAGTAATAATGACAAAACATGAAGGTCATCCATTTATAGTTCAACATAATTGCATGCTCGCACCATGTTAATACTCATGTTTTATGCAAATAAATGATTCTTATTCTTATTCGATTCAAATCAATAACACCAATTTCAGAACTCCGATGTGCATAAAATGCCACATATAAGTTCACGAGATATATACATACAAGTTTACGTCGTTCTGGATAACAAAATGACAAAGTTATAGGGTTCCCCAGTTCGGAAACACTCGGGAGTGCCGCGTGCGACTGCGTAGGGCATTCGCGTATCCTATTCGTATTCTTCTTTCGGACAAGGAAAATCGAAGTTTCGTTTTCGTTGTCGTGCAAAAACCACTTTTAAGTCGATTGCATAAGATTAGCGTTTGCACGAAAACGAATCAGAAACTTCGATTTTGTTTTTAACTTTGTTTTCCGTCCCTGTCGCTATTTTACCGTTACTTACCGTGTTTAATTACTCGTTAATTTATTGTAGACTAGCTTCTGCAAGCGGCTTCGCACGCGTATTTTCAGGATAATTTATTATCTAAGTTAGGCTTTGCTCTAAACGTACGCCAAATTTAATCTTGATCTGTTCAGTAGTATTGGAGATCATAGGTAACAACCTAGGATCTCTCAAAGTACTGAACAGATCAAGATTAAATTTATCAGATTTCACAATCTTTCGGCTTTATTGACCGAGCGAACGAAGTGAGCGAAAGTCTCTGCTTCAAGTCTAGCAAAATTAGCGATTCTGTCAGTATGTCCGTACTCCTCTACAGGTCGTATTTTTACAACCGTTCGGTACGAAACTTGGTGTACAGATTCTACGATTTTATAGATTCTTTTTGTCGTCGGGTCTTTTTGATTAAAGGCGTACTTCCTCCAAAAAAAGGCAAAAAGGGGGCTTTAGAATATCTCTGCTTTATGATATCTGATTTCGATGATTTTATTTTTATTTGAAAGGTTGTTGTTTTTAATTCTTCTCATAAAAATTTGGTAAAGATCTGATCAGGATTTTTGGTATGACGAGCAGAATAGCTCCGCAAAATGCAGTATAATGGAAGAGAACATAAAACAGTACAGTGCCATCAATTAGAACATGTTTGCAACTCTTCGAGAGCACTATGTAGCACGGCCACGCATGCCTGCCAGTTCACGAAAGTAAGAAATCAATTGTATAGATGGCGCTAATGCTATTAAACTTCTCTGAATTATTTATATACCTACCTACAAACAGGGATTACAAAAAACAAACAGGAATTAAAAAAACCTACCTAAATATCTCGTTTTAAATAACTTTAGTAATACCTAAGTAAATTCGCAGAAATATATCTGTTTTTCTGTGAATAAATTAATTGTTGAAAAAAATTAGTGCTCGCGAGGTCTACTGTTCGTAGAACTACTAGTTACTAGGATGTTGTTAAAATACCAACTCACCTAAATTTTGAAGACTGTTTTTACTAAGAATGTGTGGTTGATTGTGCGTGTAAGTCGCCAATGTCTCGTTACAACCGGGCAACCTTCTGTCAATTAGGTAATTTTAATTTGTTTGTGCAAATTACACATAAAAAAATTAAAAAACATGTGATTTTAATAATAATATAGTTTGTTTCTATTATTCGAATAATATTCGGATATTCGAATAGTACCCGAAAAAAAATTCGAATATTTGAATATCAAAATTTTCGAATATTTGCAAGCCCTAGATGTGATAGGTTTTGGTCCAAGGTGAAAACCAAAATTGTTTTTTTTTAATTAACTAAGCACAAATTTAAGGTTTTTGGATTGTTTGTTCCCTTTACTTGTGCTGTAAGACCTTGCTTCTTGCCAAATTGTATGGTTCTAGGTCAACGGGAAGTACATACCCTATAGGTTATGGACGTTATGGTCCATGGCGAGAAGTAAAGGCGAAGTAGTGTAAGTTTTGTGTGGCTGTGATTCCCTTGATAATTTCAAAATATTCGGACATAAAAGGCTCAGAAGTTTTATTTATATCGAGGCTCCAAGAAGTTACCGAGTTGAGTATTTGATGTTAATTTCAACTCGATTTTATATTATTTTACTTACTTACTACTTATTTTACTCAAGTGTTGCCAGCAGGGCCCTTGAGTCGTATTAAGTACGTTTCGTTTTCTGAAATGTTACAGTTTTGTTGCAAAAGATACATAATTGTTTTTTTTAAATTAACGTGTCGGAGTTTTTGGTAGGTACGTTAAATTTGGAGGCGTTCGTATTCGTAAACTGTTTGAAAAAAAATCTAGAATTACAAATGTCGTTGTTCTCAGAAGTTACGAAAATTACTTGTATAAAAAATTACCTAAGGTAGGTACATGTTACGCGAGGGGGTCAAAATTTACGTAAGAAATGTAACCTTCTGGCAACGCTGTAGGTACTACAAGCAAAACTACAAGTCCTGATCAGGAGAGAACACAACTCGGGAGTTACCTTACAATGCCACCACCTGTTAGAACAAGTGAATCCAACAGAGTCACTGTGCAGTGGATAAGAGGACACAGCGGATCCAGAGGAAGCGACGAAACCGATGCACGCTGAGGCGAGGAGAGGAGAGGAGAGGAGAGGAGCGGCAACCGGCAGGGCCAAGTCAACATCAACGTACAAACAAACAACACCAAGACTCCTGGGCGAGTATTCCAGATTGTAGACGGTCGAAGGAGGCCTTCCCGGCTCTAAGCCCGAGATTCTCCCGAAAACTCCTCAATCTGAAGCATGACAAACTCCGGCAAATCGTCCGCATTGTCACAGGACACTGCAATTCACTGCATGCAAACACCAAACACTAAATCACGGACTATCACGGACAGCCTCCTCTGCAGAGGGTGCATGAACGCAGAGGAGACGTGTGCGATAGCGTTGCTTCTCAACGACTACAATACCTCGGGACACCGAGGACGCCTAGGGTGGCATGCACCGACGCGGGCGTCAGCGAGCTGCTGGCCTTCCTCGAGGTCATCAGGTGGTTCGATTAGCAGCCCCCCCCCCCCCCCCCCCCCCACCCGACACGCAAAAAGAGCCCACCTGTGGCCTAGTTGCGGAAACCACTCCAGAAACATAAGACCTTCAGTGCGCGAGTCCGACTCGCACTTGACGTTTTAGTCGAGTCTAATTTAGTTTGATGAATGATGGAAGGCACGTGGTATACATGGTGGAAACTGTTCAGGCCCTTGCCATGGAAACCATTTGTCACCAGTTGGTCTACTCAAAAATCTAAAACGGAAGGTTCTTTCAAACAAAACAAATAACTCAATTCAGTATTACAATTTTTATTGCTTGACAAAGATATTACAGAGTTTTATAAACATGAATGCACCCTGTCGGATAGTAGGGTAGTATGGCAATAGACGTCAAGATAAAACTTAATTAAGTACCTACCAATAATTGCACTAATTAATATACAAATCAGCAAGAAACAATAAATTAAACAAACAATATCTTCAAGTTCAAGTTCTTTATTCGTAACCATCTTTAGGTTACATGTCTCATGTCAATTTTTTATGAATAATTTATTGTAATTTACAAGTAAAATACAATTTTTAAAGAAATAAATTAGATAAAAATAATAATATAAGAAAAATATACCTACCTACTTACAACATAAAATTCACTAAACCAAATAATAGTGCATTTTACACCAAGGCGAGAAAGTGATCAATTCCTACCGAGTGTGTCGTTTTGGGCCCGAGGCGCAGCCGAGGGCCTTAAAATACACGAGGTACGAATCGCACTTTCTGCCGAGTGATAAATAGTGCTTTATACTACACCTTCGAGGAAAATAAAAAGCAGAATTAATTATTAATTGAAATTTATATTAAAATTATTACAGTTATTGAAACTCAAAGAAGAACTTACCGCGCCCAATGATGTTGGTAAAACCTCATTGACCGCGCCAGCCTTTGGGTTCTTTTTTCAAAATATTGTTCGGAAATCGGAGGAGGCCTAATGGACTTGGAGTAAAACTTTTTGTCGTTTGACCGAACGAAAATAACCATAGCTACCGGCCGATCTTTTAGGAAAATAAAAAAATAACACGTTAGAAATGGATTTCCATACACTTTTTCCTCCCGCTAAAACACGTGAGAAATGAAATTCCATAGAGTTTTTACTCCCGGTTTCCTATAGGCTTGCAAAGACGTACTTTCTATTCTATAAATGGAAAAGGAATAGGCAACTTTCCGAGCAGGTGTAGTATAAAATTATTATTTTTACAATTTAAAATAAAAATAAAGATAATTGAATAAAAAAGTGATATAGGTATATCAAATAAATTATATTATTTAACGTACTAAGAATTCTTTTTACTATAAAAACTTTCGTAGTTTGACGAATTCATTATGAATGTAAGCGGGTTCTTCCAACACAAAATAGGTTCGTAGTTAACCCGCTTACATTCATAATGAGTACTAAGAATTCATCTAACATATAAAAACATTGTTTTATCAACCTTCTCGGCTGGTCTCTATAAAAAGTTAAGAGTAAGGGAAGAAGAACTTAACTTCTTTATAATTATTGGTTCCCTTCCCCGCTGGTTCCAATATTTACAACAAACTTTAATTACTTAAATAAAAATAAGTAATTAAGTAGTTAAATTAAACCAACAAAATTACTAGTAAGTACTTACATATTTATTAAAAAAATATAATATACTCAATATACTGCTGTGTTTTGGATGGATTCTGGATCCATGTTTCTTCTCGGCACGATAATATTATTAATATTACCGTGTCTGCGGGCTGCTTATGTCCACTGTCTCTTTGTTAGATCAGTTGGAAATTTGAAAGTGTGTGAATTTGTTCTTTCATTCATATCGGTATTTTTCATTGGTGGTGTCAATCCTTATAAAATAGTAATTGTTTGTTTTTCATATAAATTTTCGGAAGAAAGACACAATATCCAGACGCCTACAGAGAGTAGCCCCTCAAGACCTAATATAAAAACACCAAAGAAATGGATATGCCGATGGGCATATACCATACCGGACATGGCTGGCAGCAAGAAGCTTACAAAACTTTTAGCCCAATGCCCAAGTGGGCAGATAGCAAGAAAAAGAGATTTAAAACCAATTATATAAATATTATATAAATTTTCTGAATAAATGGAAAATTATCGGTATAATCCGACTTATTCCGGTAACTAGGTCACAAAATCAAATCAAAATCAAAAACTCTTTATTTCCATAAATACAATAAATGTACACTTAGAAAAGGTCAAATTATAAAACTAAACACTGACACGGAAATAAAGTGATATTTTTTTATTTCTGTCGCTTCGGTATGTAGACTAAAGTAAAGAAGCGACGAAGAAACCTTTAGCCTGTTAGTTGTTATTTTTCGAGTTGGAATAGATCAGCAAAACCCGTCCCAAGCTTTTTATCCTCTAGATAATCTGATATTTTATAGTAAGCCTTTTTGCACAGCAAGGTTTTGACAATTTGTTTGAATTTATTTACTGAAAATTTTTGCAACTCACTAGGAGTTTTGTTGTAGAAGCGTATACATTGCCCTTTAAAAGATACATTAATTTTGTGTAGCCTAGTTGTGGGCACAGCGATCTTATGTTTGTTTCTGGTATTCAAATCATGTTTATCGCTATTTTTAGGGAACCGATTTATATTTTTATGAGTGTACAAGTTAGTTAGGTACTTACATTGTATGTAAAGATTAAAAGAAGAGAAAAAATTGAGCACTTTTTAAGAGTGTAAGTAATTAATAGGTACAATAATTGTATCACATTATTAACTAGATTTTATGAAGAAATTACTCCTTTTATGGGATAAAATTGTACTTACTTAGGAAAAGAAACATTGACGGATCAGTCACTGTAATTTTTACAAAACAAAATCAAGAGTTTTGTCATTTTTTTTATGAATGTTTGTCCTTGAGAGCCAAAGACAAACTGAGAAAATAAATTCGGTTAAGTAGGCTAATAGCCTACTAGTGTGACATCGGGGAACGGGCCAAGATTGGGCGAGGAACATGTCCTGTGGTTAAAATGTTTTTCAGTGACAGTGATGCGATACTCTAGACTAGACTAGACTCGTCTCGAGTTACGGGAGAGCACATAGCTGGTGGGAATTGGGAGTGAGTTTTTTTTTCCCTCTAGACTAAGGACAAATTTGTGAATGAGAATTCTCGAGGCGAGATATGTCCAGCAGAAACAATACTTTAGCTATAGTGGACTAATATAGGCTGATGATGATGATGTAAAAATAAGTTAAGTTTGCTGTCACAAGTTTCAGGCGGTATGTGTAATATAATAGCAGATCAAACCTGCCAAGTGCGATTCGACTCGCACACAGTGGGTTGGCTTTGTGAACTTGGCACCCGACTTTGGAAAAACGAACTTTTTTTATTGATTCGTATAGATAATCGTTTGTAGTTGATTGTAGTGAACTTTTTCGTTTGTAGTAGCTCAAAAAAAAAGTTAGGCTACTTTGAAAAATGGCTCAGCACCCGACTTTGGACAATCAAACTTTTTTTTATTGATTCGTATAGATAATCGTTTGTAGTTGCTTGTAGTGAATTTTTTTTCGTTCATAGTAGCTCAAAAAAAAGTTAGGCTACTTTGAAAAATGGCTCAGCACCCGACTTTGGAAAATCGAACTTTTTTTTATTGATTCGTGTAGATAATCGTTTGTAGTTGATTGTAGTGAAATTATTTTCGTTTGTAGTAGCTCTGAAAAAAATTTATTCCAAAATGAATTAAGTATTTTACGAAAATTTTCAAAGTTTGAAAAATCGAACTTTTTTTTGTTGATTCGGGTAGATAATCGTTTGTAGTTGATTGTAGTGAAATTATTTTCGTCAGTAGTAGCTCTGAAAAAAAGTTATTCCCAAATGAATTATTTTACGAAAATATCGAACTATTTTTTATTGATTCGGGTAGATAATCGTTTGTAGTTGATTGTAGTGAAATTATTTTCGTTTGTAGTAGCTCTGAAGTAGTTGATTGTAGTGAAATTATTTTCGTTTGTAGTAGCTCTGAAAAAAAGTGATTCCATAATGAATTATTTAACAAAATTTTCAAAGTTCGAAAAATCGAACTTTTTTTTATTGATTCGGGTAGATAATCGTTTGTAGTTGATTGTAGTGAACTTTTTCGTTTGTAGTAGCTCAAAAAAAAAGTTAGGCTACTTTGAAAAATGGCTCAGCACCCGACTTTGGACAATCAAACTTTTTTTTATTGATTCGTATAGATAATCGTTTGTAGTTGCTTGTAGTGAATTTTTTTTCGTTCATAGTAGCTCAAAAAAAAGTTAGGCTACTTTGAAAAATGGCTCAGCACCCGACTTTGGACAATCGAACTTGTTTTTATTGATTCGTATAGATAATTGTTTGTAGTTGATTGTAGTGAATTTTTTTTCGTTTCTAGTAGCTCAAAAAAAAAGTTAGGCTACTTTGAAAAATGGCTCAGCACCCGACTTTGGACAATCAAACTTTTTTTTATTGATTCGTATAGATAATCGTTTGTAGTTGATTGTAGTGAAATTTTATTTTATTTATTTTATTTTTCTTATAAAATTAGTCTATTTTTAATAATATTATAGCAGCAATAGTAATAGGTACCTACATACTCTGTGAACATTTTAAGTGTCTACCTTTCACCGTTCAAGAGATAGGTATAGCAATTGTTAAGATCGAGCAAACAACACCAAACATGTTTATTGTATAATTAGGCCTCAGCTTCAATATTTATTTTATTCTTATTATTTTGTTGTTATAGTGGCAAGAGAAATACACACTGGGTGAAAATTTCAACTGTCTACCTTTTATGGTTCATAAGCTGCTGACAGACGGGCAGACAGATGGACGGACAGACAGAGGAGGCTTACTAATAGGGTCCCATTTTCACCCTTTGGGTACGGAACCTTACAATACTTATTCTTAAACAAGTATGAGAGAAGTTTTGGTACGTACCTACTGCCTACCTATTCCATTGAAAATGACTAAAACGAAATTGTCAGTTGTGTAAAACAGGAACAAAAAGATAGTAACGTCACTGGCTGTAGTCCTAACATAGCTTTAGTTTAAATGTACCTAGGCATATCAAAACAAAGTGTAGGTACCTACTGCAGAATGATAAGCACTTTGATTGATGTGATGTGATGATATAACGGAGCTAAAACAGAGCGTACAGCGCAGCGGCGGGGCCACTCACCCCATGAACCAGTCGACGGTATCTCGCAGGTACTCCGGGAGTCGCTCCAGCTTGACGGATTTGGCTCGTCCTGATTCACAACAAAAAATACCGAACAGCGCACTGTCGTCTGTTGGAACTGAACCTCAGTCACGCATTGCACTCACACCATCATCACGCGCACGAGATTACTAAAACTAACTGTATCAACGGACTTAAAAAAAATATTAAAATAACTGGACCGTATCTATGTGTTCATAACAACACTATCCGAAGATATTTTCATCTCACTGAAATAGTCCGAGCAGCTGAGCGTATTTCATTCGCCATGTTGGTTGCGCAAGATGCGCAGCGGAGCGAAGTTTCTGTGCTGTTGTGACTATGAAATGACATGTGAAGGTGACATGCTTGACGTTGGTTGAATTTTTTCATCTGGTTCTTGGACGAACGCAATCACCCTCCCCAGGGCAATCAGTGTAAAATAAAACATCATTGCCCTAGGGATATATTATTTCCCTTGTTATAAGGGGATTGTTAAAGGTCGATTTACATCAAACGAACATAGAGCTAGAGCTAGAACAAGAGCATTATTTCGTAATTTTTGACGTGACAACGTCTTATAATTCGATAGAGCCGGCTGCACGCACGAAAAAACATGACGTCATGCGGCGTTACCTCGCTATGACGTCATGCGGCGTTACCGGCGTTACCGGCGTTACCGGCGTTCCATGTAAGGCTTGAAGTGCAAGCTACTGACTATTGGGGAACTGCACGGCGAGCGAAGCGAGCCGTGATGTGACCCCCCTCGCCCCCTGTCCCCTGCCCTCCTCAACCCCCTTTCCCATCAAGTGAGCGAAGCGAAGTTCTTTTGGGGAACTGCACGGCGAGCGAAGCGAGCCGTGCTGTGAACCTCCTGTGCCCCCCCCCCCCCCCCCGAACCCCCTTCCCCATAAAAAAATCTGATATGGGTACCGTTTTCGACTAACATAGGGGCGAGGATTACGAATTTGATGACGGCGGTTCGCTTCGCTCACCGCAATACGACACACGTCACACAGCAAGGCGAGCGAAGCGAGCCTTGCTGCGTGGCAGTACGAGCGGGTTCAGTATGAGCGTTACGAAAAATATGTCCATTTCAAAATCCAAGATGGCTGACATTTTTGACGTGACAACGTCTTATAATTCGATAGAGCCGGCTGCACGCACGAAAAAACATGACGTCATGCGGCGTTACCTCGCTCTGAGACATTGTCACGTTCAACTATCGTCAGTAAACCGACTTTACAGACAACCAATTTTTTTTTAGTGTAAACGAAAGCTAGATAGACGTATCCATTTACATCAAACGAACACAGAGCCAGAGCTAGAACAATCGCTAGAACACAAGAACGCTTTGAACACGCTAGACTAGAATGCTCCAAGCAACTGTTCACACTTCACAGTTGCACCGTTTACATCGAGCGAGCGAGCATTCTTATAATATTCTATAGAATCTTTGCGAACGCACTAAGAACAACGAAAGAATGCTCTACGCCTGTTTACACTAGAAGAATTTGATGTATAGTAGTGGGGATAGAATGAGCATTCGCTCGTTTGGTGTAAGTCGACCTTTACACCAATGATCGTATCAGATTGCACATTTTCGTAATAAATGGTAATTTGACACAGATCACAGAATAGGGTATTACGATTATTTTTGAAAAGTGTCTCAATTAAATTCTATAGTGCTAATGAGCCACTAAAAATTCACAACATTTTAATTCAATCGATACCTAAGTGCCATATTAAGTGCATTTAAATTTTACATTTGCAAATTCGCGCGTAATTTGACGAAAACACGCTGGACGCAGTTGACGCCAAATTGCTCTGTGGTCATGACGTCAGTTGGCTGTGTAAGCAAATGCAGTGATATTTTGTACGTTAATATAGATTATTATGTTGTTATAGACTTCGTATAGGACTTCGATCTTTTTACATCTAGACCTAACGCATTTACAAAAATAATTAATAACAATTTCTTTGGCACAACACAACCACGTATCGTAACCTTTTTACTGGTAGACACTGCTATTATACTATTTCTTATTCTTATTTTTATAATAGGTACTTATTACCTTATCATTTTTATGTATATATACTACACCTTGTTAATATTATTTTACGAACTACAGGTAGGTACATTATCTAGTAGGTAGTACATTATTAATTAATTGTAGTAATATTGCGAAGGTACAAAGCTGTACCTTTCCCTTTTGAACGGTTGATATGGCTCTTTAATCTGTATAATCTTGAATTCCTGTAACTTGTGTTTTTGTACAATATTATCGCATAATTTATTATCTCACTATGTGTGGGAGCTGCTTACATTAATTCTTCTATTATTATGTGTATAATCTTCTAGATCTAAAGCTTTTTGTTTCTCAAAGTTAGATAAATAAATTATAGGTAAGTACGCTGATAGTTTACAGTTGACACTTTTATGTTTATGTAGCCGTATGACGTAATAACATGGCGACTACTATTTAAATGGTGTTATGAAACCAAATGAATCAGATTAAAAGGTTTCAGCATTTAAATTGAATTTTAAAAGTTTAAATTCAAATGTCGAATAGACAATTTTGTCATTTATTCCCTTCTTGAAACTACCGCATACCGGTACAATTTAAAAAAGTATTTTGATGCTAGCTATCAATAAAATTCAAATACCTACAATGATTACATCACAAGCTTTACGTCAAATAATGGTTTCGCCGACACATTGTCAATCTAACACATTTTTTAGGGCATCACGCACGTCTCCTTGAAGCCTCCACCCTACAGCCGCGATTTCAAAGCGCGTCTTGTGTCGCGCGATTTGTTGCAATTTTTTAGCGCTGCGTTTTTGTAAGCGTGATTTCTAGACGCGGCGCACCAAATGCGAAATCGCTGCAGTGTGTTAGATCGTATGCGTCTTAGTACAAAATGTACTGCAAACAATCATCGCAACAATTTGCAATATCGCACAAGACGCACTTCAAAATCGCGGCTGTGGGGTGGAGGCTTAAGAATTTTTTTCGTTGCGTAGAAAGAGAATGCATTAACGCGTTCAATGCCACCACGATTTTTATAATGTAGGTACCTATTGCCGGATGCCGGGAACATTTCACAGTGGACGCGCTAGAGGAGTCGCCGGCACTGGAATACGAATTACGTGAACTCGCGAGGGGAGTCAGTGGCATAGCATAAAGGTAAAGTTCATGTTTTGTTATTTTTGTGGCCGTCACAGTCTCCGTAACGTTAATATCACAAATAATAAGTGTTTGATGACTATTTGGTTTGTTTTCATTTAAAAACATGGCAAAAAACCTTAGGAATAAATTTAAAGGTAAGTTTGTTTCGTAATTTATGCAGAGGTTCTCAACCTTTTATACAGTGTCTAGATCATGGACGAGGGAAAGTTTAATTTCCCTCGTCCCTGGTGTAGGTAGGTTATAACTTGTATTTATAATACTTCCGATTAGCACTTTCACTCTGAAAATTTAAGACTGACTTCCAGTTCTATGAATATAGATTCATATTTTGTAAATGTATACCCGTTGTTGTGAATAATTACATGCGACGCTTATTTAATTGCTGATATAGGAATACTAAATTTAATTAATTTGCGAAAAGCATTTAAAGTTCCTACTAAATTTTTTAAAATTTGAACTAAAACTAATTAACAGTGTATTTAAGGGCGACTTTTATGATTAAAATTTAATTAACCACAAAATCACCATTAGGTAAGCGGATTAGTGATATTCATTGATTTAGCTAATGAGACGGCCTCTGTCATAGGGCTATCATCGTCATAGGGCTCCGTTTCTGGCACGAACCGCACTAAAATAGTGTTAAAAATTAATAAATAAATAAATAAATAATGCTGGACAATTCACACAGCATTGCCTAGCCCCAAGCTAAGCAGAGCTTGTGTAATGGGTACTAGATAACTGATATACTTAATACAATACACTTCATAGATAGATATTTTTTACTATACATACAAAACATCCAGAACACTCTGAATAAATATCTGCAGATCGTACAAACATTTGTCCCGAGGCGGGACCGGGAATCGAACCCACAACTTCCTGCGTCGCACGCAGGCGGACCTTTGCCCAAATAATCAACAAAATCACAAAAATGAATGAAACTCCGAAATCGGTAAGACGGTCGTCCACCATTTTGTTGATATAAGTAATTGGGCATGCCCTGCATGACGATGATGATGTGACAATATGTAAAGTAATAAAAACATTGAATAATTTTACCTTTGTTCCGCGTGTAGAAGTCAATGAAAACGTAAATCTTGGTTGTTGTAAGATGATGACGTGTAACGTGAACTTGTATACACCATTATTAAAAGTATAATAAAAGCAATAAAATTATGCGTCAGCCCTGAAAAAAAAGCACCCGAGTACTGAGGTACACGTTATAGGCTACTCGGGAGAGCCCTTCCCCCGTCTCGTCCCTTGCCCCCCGCACGATAGCCCTGTCAAAACGCCTATGTCGAACGACTGTATGCATTGCATATAGGTAGGCTGTGGTAAAAGGTTGAGAATCTCAGGTTGTGAACTCGCCTCGCGTGTCAATGGCATAGGAGAATGATTATTTTTCTATCAAAAATAAAAATGGTCTTTACATGCGGGCCACCACGTAAATGTATAAATTAGCGCATATTTAGTCTACATTGTAATTTTGAGCAGAAAATATGGATGTATTTCGGAAATATTCGCGAAACAAACTGAACTCGCTAGGGGAGTCACCGGCACTGGAATAAGAATTACGTGAACTCGCGAGGGGAGTCAGTGGCACTGGACCGTATAAGTATAATTAATCTGTATTCCGTTGGTTGTTTATGATGGATGACTGACATGACATTATGAGACATGCATGACAGTTAACAAATCAAACTGACATTTATTTATCAGTGCTACCAGCAATATATTCACACATAATCTGACCGTATGGCAAAACAAAGAGGGATTTTACACTCAGCTACACACAAAACGGTGACGTTTTAGGCCAACCGACGACTGTAATTTACAATCATCCCTTCCGTACGTCAAATTGAAATAACGCAAACAAAGTCAAGGGGGTGTCCATTGATTACGTGAGGTGTTTGGGAAGGGGAAAGTGGCGTATTTACCTTTAGGCCACGTGGGCCATAATGGCCCAGGGCGCCAGGCGGATGGTATATTATTGCAATGGGGGACCGCTGCAGATTATTAACACCATATTAATTGTGCTGCAGAAGAGGGCTATTCGTGCAGTCTATATTAGGGGTCTCAGAGAATCCCTAAGTGATAAATTCAAAGAAATAAACATAATGACAGTACCATGTGCATGTCAATATATTGATGAAAAGTTGTTGTACACTCATAAAAAATATATCAATCGCTTTCTTAAAAATAGCGATAAACATAATTTTAGTACCAGAAATAAACGTAAACTCGCTGATTGCGAGTTTATTGGTAGTCATAAGCATTTGTGATTAAAATACGTCGGAACTTCAATCAAACTAGGATCGATAAATAAGATAATAACTTTACGAAAAAATTTATCCTAAAATAATATAAAAACTAGGGTGTTTGAATAATTTATTCTACCCTAAGTTAATTCTCTGGTTCGTCACCTTTCCAACGGTACTAAATTTGAATAAAAAAGTGTGATTGAAAGTGCGCTAGTCATCTGTAGGGTTTTCAGGTCAACAAGTCATTTTTAGTAAAAGTGCCAACGTAAGGATTAAGCGAATTTCGCAAGGTATTTTTGCAAATTTATGAGTAGGTAATAAATAATAAATGAAAGATATTAATTGCTTACTGTACTTAAATTATTTATTAAAAAAAAATACTTTTACGATGTGAAATCGGAAATTAGCAAAAGATTTCGGGCATCAAAAGCAAAAATTTAAGTTGAGTTGAAATTAAAGATTCTGCTCGAATTGCTGCCCGCGATTTCTAATACATACATGCCCGATATCATTTTCTAATTTCAGTGAAAAGTAGACTCACTATTGACATTCGTAAAGACTCACAATACGCGGCGCAAACGCGTTTCGATTATTCGGCATTTTTACTGGCTAAGACGATCGCCGGTAGTCACTCCTCAAACCCCTGCCTAGACCAGACATAATCCGTGTTTGACATAATTTTTGTATTTATGGAAATATAGAGATTAAGATTTTTTTAGCTCACCTTGCCATCATCATTTTTGTCTGCCTCTGGTCTGGGGTTCATCCCTCGATTAAAGTTCGTATGCAAAACACTGCAAAAAAATCGATAAAACAAGCAATAAAGTTTTCGTTATTCTAATGGGTCAGCCATCACACTCAGGGTAATTTCTAAGAAACTGCAATTTTCGTCTATACGGCTATAAACAAAGTACCTGCAGATTTAGATAAGCGCTATAAGCGCTTGATTTAGTTTACCTGTTAGACCGTACATGATATTTTTGACTCTTCTGTGTTGTTATCGCATGGCTCTGGCTCTATAAATATTAAATTTAGTGCGCATAGAGCTAGTCACAGCAATTTATTTGCGTTACTTACTAATAAAAATAATATCTCTTTTTCATAATTTTTTGACGTGACAACGTCTTATAATTCGATAGAGCCGGCTGCACGCACGAAAAAACATGACGTCATGCGGCGTTACCTCATGCGGCGTTACCTCGCTCTGAGACGTTGTCACGTTCAACTATCGTCAGTAAACCGAATTTACGGACAACCAATTTTTCTGTTTTATATTTTGCTTGTCATTTGTTTTGTGTACCTACATACCTAATAAACTAAAAGAAACAAAAAACAAATGAAGGCCTAACGGCCACAGCGCTGCGCCGCCGCGCCGCCCCGTCTACATTAGGTATGTGTATGTACTGAAAACTGAAACTATTGTTTTTGGGCTTATTTCGAATACTTAGTTGGCAACACAAGATAAACAAATTTATGAATGAGATTGCTTTGCACTTCGAGTTTTCCAGTTTTCCTTTTCCTGCCCTCTTGGTCGAGGTTTTGTGTCTATTTATTATTTAACTTTCCCATATGTTATTCGTCTTATAGTCACATTTAAACGTTGCTTACGTACCAAAAATCTAGCAATTTATCTAAATTTGATAACAGCTCGGAACAAATGACGGACTGCGTCTTGGTTTGATAACATGCATTCTCGGTTGATGAGTCGGCCTGTGTGTCGGTGAGTGTTGTGTTTCCGGTACGATATGTACGAGGGTGCGTGCGGCGCCGCCGCCAGCGGGCAGTGCGGCGCGCCGCAGCACGAGGCGGGCGAGGCGAGCGGCGCGCGCGAGGCGCCGCCGCCCGTCGTCGGCGACTACAGTGGGTTCGACATCGTGAAGGCGACCCAGTACGGCGCCGTCGCGCGCGTCAAAGAGCTCGTTGATGCCGGCTGGGACGTGAACCGACCCGACGCAGAGACGGTCACGCTGCTGCACTGGGCGGCCATCAACAACCGAAGAGAGATCATCGAGTTCCTGCTGGAGCGCGGCGCGCGCGTCGACAGCGTGGGCGGCGAGCTGCGCTCCACGCCGCTGCACTGGGCCGTGCGCCAGGGCCACCTGGAGGCCACAGTAGCGCTGGTGCGCGCCGGCGCCGACCCAGCGCTGCGCGACGCCGAGGGCTGCGCGGCGCTGCACCTAGCCGCGCAGTTCGGTCACACGGCTGTGTGCGCGTACCTGGTGGCGCGCGGCGCGGGTGTGGACGCGGGCGACGCAGGCGGCATGACGCCGCTCATGTGGGCGTGCTGGAAGGTGTCGGCCGTGGACCCGACACGCCTGCTGCTGTCGCTTGGCGCCAGCCCGCACCCGCGCGACGCGTCGCACGGTAACACGGCGCTGCACTGGGCCGTGCTTGCACGCAACGCCACCGCCATCTCCACATTGGTGCTCTACGTGAGTTTCACGGCTGGGCGGCCGGGCGCTCTTCCAAGCTCTTTTCCTCTTGCATGCATAATATAATTATATTAAATATAATTATAATGCATGTATGAGGAAATATATTCCATATTATGTTAAATTTAATATAATAAACGCTGCAGATGAAGACTATAATGATATACGCTGCAGATATTAACACCGTATTTGTGCTGCAAACGAGGGCTGTTCGTGCAATCTATAATATGGGACCCAGAGAATCTCTACATGATAAATTCAAAGAAATAAATAATAATAACAGTATCATGTCAATATATTTATGAAAACTGGTTGTAAACACATAGAAATATAAATAGGTTCTCTAAAAATAGTGATAAAATAATTTTAATACCAGAAATAAACATAAACTCGGTGTGCCCGCAACTAGGCTACACAAAGCTAATGTATCTTTTAAACAGCCATGTACACGCTTCTGCAACAAAACTCCTAGTGAGTTGCAAAAATTATCTATACTAATATTAGAAAGAGGAAAGATTTAATTGTTTGTTTGTATTGAATAGGCTCCGAAACTAATGGACCATTTCCAAAAATTCTTTTACCATTAGAAGCCCACATTATTCCTGATGAACATAGGCTACTTTTACCGCGGGAAAATGCTTCATACCTATGGGAAAACACGTAATAGGATAACGGGTAGTAAGAATGCAGCTAGTCAGTAAATAAATTCAAACAAATTGCCAAAACCTTGCTGTGCAAAAAGGCTTACAATAAAATATCAGATTATCTAGCTAGAGGATAAAAAAGCTTGGGACTGGTTTTGCTCGAACCCAAGAAATAACAACTAACAAGCTAAAGGTTCTCCGATGGCTCGGGTATGTTGTCCGAATGGGGGAGGATAGGGCAGCCAGCAGAGCGTACATGGGTCGCCCAAGTGGCCGAAGGCCTATTGGTCGACCGAGGTACCGCTGGAGCGACGAAGTTGAGAATGATCTGCATGAACTCCGTGCCATCGACTGGACTGAGCCCGGGAGGCAAGGGACCGGGACAAATGGCGATCTCTAGTGTCGGTGGCCAAGATCCAATTCGGGTCACTGCGCCACGCCTGTAGTAGTAAGCTAAAGGTTTCTTTGTACTTTAGTCTACCCAAGCAACAGAAATAAAAAAATATCACTTTATTTCCGTGTCAGTGTTTAGTTCTATAATTTGACCTTTTCTAAGTGTACATTAATTTATTGTACTATAGATATAAAGAGTTTGATTATTCTCATGTTCATATTCTCTCGTTTCCAGGGAGAAGCGGACTTGGAGGTGTGCAATCTGCGTGGGGTGACTCCTCTGCAGATGTTGCAGAACAGTGCAGAGTCTCTTTGGATTGGGGCAAAGATAGCAGACAAGATCAAGGAGCGCACACTCTCGCAGAACAGAAGAAATATATTCAAAAGGATAACATATGACAAGGTTGGATGGCATCTCAATTTTCATTAACCACAACACCTTCAAGAATAAACTTGACAACTGGTTACGAGGCGACAAAAACAAACTAAAAAAAGTCTATAATAGATAAATGTTGCCCTCTATACTAGCTGTTAGAGTACAGGTACTGTGGAGGTACCGGGGAAATGATAACTCTGATGATGGAGTCAGGTAACCTTGACAACTCACACATAGCCTGAATAACACGTTGTACACCTTGTATGTACATCTTGTACATCTTGCTCACTGGAATAAGGAAAAACAATGTAATGTGTAAGAACTGTGTATCACAAGAATCTAGAATCAACTAAGATTCTTCCCTGATAATTAACACTACATTGTACTTGGTGTTATACAGGGTGTCCAGTAAGGGTACCGGGTATTTGACAGTTAAATAAAATGAGAAATACAATTAATTACAGTATATCCTTTATTTTTAATTCAAAAACAGTTTCTTGGAAATTTATTTGGCGAATATAACATTATCTAAATGTGTACCCCCACGCTGCTGGCACTCCTCTAACCTTGAACGCAGGTTGGCGACGACGCGTTGACAAAGCGAAGTTGGGATTGCCCTCATCTCTGACGTGATGTTCTCCTTCAATTGACTTCGAGATTCGTTGGGTGGTTATCGTATACCTTACCCTTAAGGTATCCCCATAAAAAATAGTCGAGAGGACTAAGATCTGGACTTCTGGGGGGCCAGTTAATGGTGCCCCTACGCGGGATAACTTTATTTGGGAACAATTCGTTTACAGCCTCTATTGACGCCCCTGCGGTGTGGCATGTGGCTCCATCTTGCTCTTGCATCATGCTGCATCTTGCACTAACTGGATTTTGTAGGCTGTGAGATGCAAATCTTTCTTCAAAATGACCTGCAGTGAAGATTTTTTGATGTTTAGTTCCTGTCCTCGTTTGCGAATTGATAGCAACGGATTTTCACGTACTGAAACTCTCACTTCTTCGATTGTTTCTGCATCTCTAACGCTTCGTGGGCGACCTGTATTTTGAATTTTAACAGTCGACCCGGTATTCTCGAACATTTGACTCCACTTTCGTATGACATCGTCGCTTGGCGCTGTACGTGTGCGATATTCTCTGCGATATAAACGCTGAGCAGTAACAATGGAATCGTTATTGCGATAATACGCTCGCACGCAAAAACGCGATGCGTTCCGGGATACGGCTCCATGTCAACTAAAATTCCACGAAACGACGCGCGCGATGTTGCCCTCCCCGCGCCCCTGCTACTTCATTTGACGCCGTGAACCAATAAACAAACTCCCGCTACTCTTACTGGACACCCTGTATATTTGAGAGTTGAGGGTGGATGTATAAAAAGTAACCTATTTGAAGGTAGTTGATTAAAAGCCAGTTTTGGTAATGAACTCAATCATGGTGTTATCTTTTACTTGGAAGACTAGGCTTGCGATGAACAATGATGTGTGCGATGAATGAGGGTTCACACCCTGGCAGTGGCAGTGTTAAAGGAGTGCGGCGGTCCACAGAAGCTGCGCTGGTGGAGCGTGGTGGTGATGCCGTTCCTGGGGTTCTACCTGACGGGCATGGCGCTGGAGGCGGCGGCGCCCTACGCGCTGAAGGCGCTCATGCTACTGGCGCTGTACGGCGCGCTGCACGCCGCCGCGCACGCGCTGCTGTCTGACGAGCTGCGCAACATCTTCCCTCTGAGCGTGTACCTCGCCACCAAGGTAGGTGCGGGCGCGGGTGCGCGGGTGCGCGGGTGCCGCCGTCGCGTGGGCGCGCCGGCGTCTGACCCTCGCTCGGTCGCGTTGCAGGTGTGGTTCTACATCACGTGGCTGGTGTTCGTGGCGGGCGTGGTGGGCGGCGCGGCGACGACGCTGTTCCTGCTGAGCTCGGGCGCGCTGTGGTACACGTTCCTGCGCTCCTGGCGCGCCGACCCCGGCGTGATCCGCGCCGACCGGCCCGACAAGCTGCGCACCATCCTGGAGCTGTCGGAGGCGGGCGGCAGCGCGGCCTTCGAGCCGGCGCGCTTCTGCAGCGCCTGCCTCGTGCGCCGCCCGCTGCGCTCCAAGCACTGCGCCGTCTGCAACCGCTGCGTGGCGCGCTTCGACCACCACTGCCCCTGGGTCGGCAACTGCATCGGTGAGTACCTGTACCTACCCTCACCAGTCACCTCACCCCGCACACCGCACACCGCACACCGCCGCCTCTCACCCGCGCGCCTCTGCTCCGCAGGCGAGAAGAACCACCGGCAGTTCGTGGGCTTCCTGGCGAGCCTGTTGGTGATGTGCGGCTGGATGGTGTGGGGCTGCGTGCGCTACATGCAGGCGACGTGCGGCGCGGACGTGGCGCGCTGGGGCGCGTGCAGCGCGTGGGTCGCGTGGGTCGGCGCCAACGCGCTGTTCCACCTGTTCTGGGTGGCGGTGCTGACGGGCTGCCAGCTGTACCTGCTGCTGTGCCTCGGCATGACCACCAACGAGCAGCTGAACCGCGCGCGCTACCGGCACTTCCAGGCGCGCGGCGGCCGGTCGCCCTTCTCGCGCGGGCCGCTCAACAACGCAGCCGACTTCTTCCAGTGCTCGCTGTGCGGCCTGCTGGCGCCGCGCCGCCGCGACTGGGCCGACCCCGACGCGGACGAGCGGCCCATGCTGGACCGCGTGGTCTGAGACGAGCGGCCGCGCGGTCTGACCGCCAACGCAACGTCGCAGCGAGAGACCGCAGCCGAACCGCTGTCTAAGTACGTTTGAAAGCCCTTGGAACGGCCTTGAAAGCCATTTCAATGGTCATATCCGTACAATAGCAAATTACGAAGGCCATTCACAGGCCTTTCAAATGTCCATTTAAGATGGGTGGTTTTGCGTAATCAATCACAGAGCCGCCGGTTGGGTACCTGGGGTATCTTTATTTATACAATGTGTCTGGTCACCGGTGTCGGAGACTTCGAGGGGGTGAAATACGATAAATTTTATCGACAAATCACTATCACTATTTTTTTTCCTCTCTCCATGATAAAATGGCAGCCATTTGACTGTTTCGATTTTAAGAAAAGCTAATAATTTCAAAAAAAAAATTAAAAATAACTATTTTTTTGTTTATAAATTCTCTTTTCTTCTATTATAAAATAGAAATTGCAACAATGTTATCATTACTTTATTGTCCACATTATTGGCTATCAAATGAGTCCTGTATCGTCTTCCTAAGACCTCTACTTGGGTAGCTATAGCTTAATCAGTACAACACCCGTGCTCGAGGCAAAAGAAAACAAAATGGCTGCCATTTTATCATGGAGAGAAAAAAAAATAGGGACAGTGATTTGTCGATAAAATTGACCGTATTTCACCCCCCCGAAGTCTCCGACACCGGTGACCCAGACACATTGTATATAGGGAAAAAATAGAGATTGGATAATGTTGAAGGTGTGAGAAGGCATGTGCGCGGGGCGAGGACGGCTTTAAAACGGTTTCGGGTGTGGACAGCTGGACAGACATAGATAATGACGGGATAAAATTGATGTGTTTTCATCGAATTTGCTCTCTTATACGCCGCATAACGCTCAAATAATATTCATTATTTTACCGTTTGACCTTCCGGCAATCTCTCGCAAAGTTGAATGGGGATTTTCAGTCACTTTTTGCTTCACTTTTATTTATTTATTTATGTGGAAAACAAACAGCTTTTAAAAACTTAAGTGAGTAGAAACTGTGGTGGTACAATTTAAGCTTGTTTTCACTTATACTTAAGAGTTTTCACTTTTGCGATGTTAACTTCAGTTGCAGACGTTGATGGCCTACCAGAGCGAGGCAAATCTTCCATCACATCTCGACCGCTTTTGAACGCTTTGTACCACTCATAAGCACGTGTTTTTGATAAAGTCGAGTCACCGTAAGCCTTCTGTAACATTTTCAGTGACTCCAAAAACGAAATACCATTGGCGATGCAAAATTTAAGACAAACTCTTTGTTCGATGTTTTTGTCCATTACGAAATTCGCAATACACACTAGATATGATATAACTAAAAACAACACTGTATTTAATACAAATAACAGATGCAACTCAAACTCCTTTGAATTTGGAAACAAATCTTCCATTCCCGATACTTCTTTGACTGAATAATAAATAAATAATGCTGGACAATTCACACAGCATTATCTAGCCCCAAGCTAAGCACAGCTTGTGTTATGGGTATAGTTCGACCGAAACCGCTGTACCGCTCCCTAAGAAAGTGCGGCGAAGTGGGGGCCGAGGAAAAAAGAGCAAGAATACACATGAGATCGATATTGTCGGATATATCTTACGATATCGTACCAATATAAACAATATTTTTGTTTTATATTATTATATCGATATGTTTATATTTTTTTATAACTAAATTATCTACAGATATTCTGACAGAGCTTCTGCTTCAACTTCATCTTCCGTTTCGCCATCGGAATTTGAATCAGAGTCGTTCTGCAAATTTATAATTAATGGATCGATAATAATATCAAATCTACTATCGCGATCCCAGTAATTGTTTTAATTTTTTTGGACATGATCATCACATTTCTGCCATTTTTCCGACGTGAACTCCGAAAACAATGTATTCAATAAGTTTATCTTTTCATCTAGAGAAGAGTTAATATGGTTATGGGCTATATTGTTTTTAATATCAGCCCAGACTAACTCTATGGGATTCAAATCCGGATGGTACGGCGGTAATCGTAGAACAGTATGTCCATTGGCTTTCAGGAGTTCATCAATTCTGTACACGGGCTCTTTTTGTGTATTATCGATAAGAAGTTGCAGTTGAGATTTTGTCATAGCTTCCGAAAATTCAACATTGTGGCGCCGTAACCAGTTCTGCATTTCAGTTTTGAGGCTTGCTATGGTTGGCTTCTTGTCAACCTGAACGCTGTGGTAAGACGCGTTGTCCAAGACAACTACAGAATTCGGAAGCAATTTATCTTTTAACTTTTCATCTACCCACTTATAAAAAGTAGGCCCGTTCATGTCTCCATGATAGTCGCCGGTCTTAGCATCTGATTTGAATATCGTCAATGCACCATCAACCAAGCCATTTCGACATCCAGCGTGAAGAATTACCAAACGCCGTCCTTTTCCAATATCAGCATGAACTCCAGGTTCGGACGATGATTGCCAACATTTGCTTACATGGTGACTGGCGTTAATGTATGTTTCATCAAGGAAATATATGTTGCGGTTTTGCGTTCTGTAATTTCTGATTTGTGTTAAGTATTTTTTCCGCCACACTACAATATTAGGCTGCTCTATAAGGAGATGTCTCTTCGATTTGCATTTTTTGAAACAGTAACCTATTGTGTGTAAGAGGCTCCTTAGAAATTCTCGTCCACAATTTAATATGTCATCTTGTTTCAAACTTGAAAGTAACTTACAGACACTTGGCACTCGTTTTTCAAATTCATAAAACTGATGAATTTTTCTTCTGATAACTCCTAAATCAAAATCATCAACAACATGTTTTTTCTTTATAGTTTTTGGTTGTTTTGGCGAATTAAATTTCAATCGGCCCAAATTTTCAGTTGATGAATTGCCCTCTTTTATCACATTTCTTGCGGTTTTTTCGCAGTACCCCGTAGCGTCTGCCACGATTTTGGCAATATTTGCATCACTTTTATATTCAAAGCTCTCTCTGTCTGCTTTTCTTTTCTTAAAATATTCGGCCACTTTAAAAATTATGGCATTGACATCACGAGATAGCGCTCGACCCATCTTTGGATATTTATCTCATGTGTATCTGACATAGACCGTCTGGTACAAAGGCGACCTACTGCCGTGAGCGTTGACGGCAGACTGATGGATCGGAGCGGCCGATACTTCCCCCCCGTCTCGCCGCGCGCATACCTCAGGAGCGGTACAGCGGTTTCGGTCGAACTATACTAGTGATATACTTAATACAATACACTACATAGGTAGATAGATATTTTTTATTATAGGTAGGTACATAGAAAACATCCAGAACACCCCCCTGAACAAATATCTGCAGATCGTACAAACGTTTGTCCCGAGGCGGGAATCGAACCGGCAACCTCCTGCGAATGTAGATGTGTTTATCAATATTCCACCATTACCTACCACAATAAGTTTGTGGCGCCCGCCGAGCTCCAGGCCCAGCTCGAGGTTCGCGTCTGAGGCGCAGTTACTGCGCGGAGCCCGCGCCCGCCGAGCTCCAGGCCCAGCTCGAGGTTCGCGTCTGAGGCGCAGTTACTGCGCGGAGCCCGCGCCCGCCGAGCTCCAGGCCCAGCTCGAGGTTCGCGTCTGAGGCGCAGTTACTGCGCGGAGCCCGCGCCCGCCGAGCTCCAGGCCCAGCTCGAGGTTCGCGTCTGAGGCGCAGTTACTGCGCGGAGCCCGCGCCCGCCGAGCTCCAGGCCCAGCTCGAGGTTCGCGTCTGAGGCGCAGTTACTGCGCGGAGCCCGCGCCCGCCGAGCTCCAGGCCCAGCTCGAGGTTCGCGTCTGAGGCGCAGTTACTGCGCGGAGCCCGCGCCCGCCGAGCCCGCGCCCGCCGAGCTCCAGGCCCAGCTCGAGGTTCGCGTCTGAGGCGCAGTTACTGCGCGGAGCCCGCGCCCGCCGAGCTCCAGGCCCAGCTCGAGGTTCGCGTCTGAGGCGCAGTTACTGCGCGGAGCCCGCGCCCGCCGAGCTCCAGGCCCAGCTCGAGGTTCGCGTCTGAGGCGCAGTTACTGCGCGGAGCCCGCGCCCGCCGAGCCCGCGCCCGCCGAGCTCCAGGCCCAGCTCGAGGTTCGCGTCTGAGGCGCAGTTACTGCGCGGAGCCCGCGCCCGCCGAGCCCGCGCCCGCCGAGCTCCAGGCCCAGCTCGAGGTTCGCGTCTGAGGCGCAGTTACTGCGCGGAGCCCGCGCCCGCCGAGCTCCAGGCCCAGCTCGAGGTTCGCGTCTGAGGCGCAGTTACTGCGCGGAGCCCGCGCCCGCCGAGCTCCAGGCCCAGCTCGAGGTTCGCGTCTGAGGCGCAGTTACTGCGCGGAGCCCGCGCCCGCCGAGCTCCAGGCCCAGCTCGAGGTTCGCGTCTGAGGCGCAGTTACTGCGCGGAGCCCGCGCCCGCCGAGCCCGCGCCCGCCGAGCTCCAGGCCCAGCTCGAGGTTCGCGTCTGAGGCGCAGTTACTGCGCGGAGCCCGCGCCCGCCGAGCCCGCGCCCGCCGAGCTCCAGGCCCAGCTCGAGGTTCGCGTCTGAGGCGCAGTTACTGCGCGGAGCCCGCGCCCGCCGAGCTCCAGGCCCAGCTCGAGGTTCGCGTCTGAGGCGCAGTTACTGCGCGGAGCCCGCGCCCGCCGAGCTCCAGGCCCAGCTCGAGGTTCGCGTCTGAGGCGCAGTTACTGCGCGGAGCCCGCGCCCGCCGAGCTCCAGGCCCAGCTCGAGGTTCGCGTCTGAGGCGCAGTTACTGCGCGGAGCCCGCGCCCGCCGAGCCCGCGCCCGCCGAGCTCCAGGCCCAGCTCGAGGTTCGCGTCTGAGGCGCAGTTACTGCGCGGAGCCCGCGCCCGCCGAGCTCCAGGCCCAGCTCGAGGTTCGCGTCTGAGGCGCAGTTACTGCGCGGAGCCCGCGCCCGCCGAGCTCCAGGCCCAGCTCGAGGTTCGCGTCTGAGGCGCAGTTACTGCGCGGAGCCCGCGCCCGCCGAGCCCGCGCCCGCCGAGCTCCAGGCCCAGCTCGAGGTTCGCGTCTGAGGCGCAGTTACTGCGCGGAGCCCGCGCCCGCCGAGCCCGCGCCCGCCGAGCTCCAGGCCCAGCTCGAGGTTCGCGTCTGAGGCGCAGTTACTGCGCGGAGCCCGCGCCCGCCGAGCTCCAGGCCCAGCTCGAGGTTCGCGTCTGAGGCGCAGTTACTATTTTACAAATTTACTTAAAAATGCATAACTTCCCAATGGTCCCACTTTTTTTGGTTTTGTGTCTGATGCTCAGCCTTGCGCCCGCGCACTGTCACCACCTGCACTATTATCTACTGTTTAGTGGACACCCTATACTTTGACGACCGATTTATGTATTCTCTCGGGTTAAACGAGGTATTTGTACACAGAACTGATTAAAATATTGTGAATTATATTTATTATGACTAGGTTAGATACTGATCCTACCTTTCTTAGCTAGCTTCGATGTGTACACACTGTATATACACTCTTTACATTTAAAACGAAACGCTTGTAAAATAATGTGAAAGTTGCTTACGATGTTTTTCTGCGTCAGGGTCGAATGGGTGGGCACTGTGGGCACTGGCTAGGTCAGGCGTAGTATGTCACCGCTTCGTTACCTCTCGTCGCACCGGGAGCCGGTCATCATCTTGTTAATGCCGGCCACTGTGCGTGTTAGGTTAGGACACGACGGACGCTGACCACCGCTGCGCTGGCGCTGGTTGCGCAGACACGGAATGCTCTCGTCCGTTGGCTCGAGGGATGACTTGTTTATTTCTGCTTCCACCTACTTATTGATACATTTCAATAATACATACCTACCTATCTAATTCAAGTCTACGGACTGCGAAATTGTAATTGTCTAACGCTTGTCTAAGGAAAAAAATTGTCTAAGGAGCGTGGAAGCAAACTTTCGGATTATTAGGTAAGCTTTAAAGCCTTCCTTTGTCTGTTTGAATATGAACACGAACCGCGCGCCAGGTCAGAGCTCGGTCGCCGCCGCCGCCACGGCCGCCACGGCCGCCACGGCCGCCACGGCCGCCGCGCTCTCGCCTCGCCTGTACGAACACAAATATACCTATCATTGTAGAGTACAAAGATGGCTAGGTTATTAATGAGCTAGCTCTACACTGGTCAGTACAGTCGGCTGCACGAAGATTCCGACCTTACTCTGCCTACTAGTGTGTGCCGACTTTAGTCCATCTCAGTGCAGTCCACTATACCTGCCTACCTACTCCCAAATAATGTTTTATTGAACAGATTCAAATCAAATTGCATTTTAAATAGGTTAGTAGGTAACTACATTTGTAGATATTTAAAAAAATTAAAATAATGAACTATCTTTGACATTGTTTTATTCCTACCTTAGGTAGGTACTTACCATTTCGATATTCTTAGGTAGGTACTACTGTAGTGTTTCTTTAACTGGGACGGTACGGGGGCCGCCATCACCAGAAGAGGCACTGGTACAGGGGCCCTATTACAATTCTCCGCAACCGACACTGTCGATGCCGATGACATGCGGCCGACGCACGCAAGCGATAGCTATTCTGTTTCTCTGTCGGGTGGGCATTTTTCATTCGGGCGAGATCCGGGCACACCCAACTACCTTCGTGAACGATCATGTGAATGAAACCACCAGAGAGCATAGAAACCTTGGACAGATTAAATAAAAACAAGTCAAGTACGAGTAGGACTTGTGCGAGGGTTCCGAACAAACTTATATTTACCCTAATGATGACTTCATTATACCTTGTTAAGGGATGAAGCGTTGGTGTTCTTCCAACACAAACTAGGTTCAAAGTTAACCCGCTTACATTTATACTGGAAATATATATTTGTGAGCCGAATAATTTACACAGACACACTGCGTTTTTTTTGGTGATTTTGCTAAAATGAACGGTTTTCGGTTATTTCTCTTTACCTAAAGATAAAAATACATTTCCTTGTGCTGTAAGACCTTGCTTCTTGCCAAATTTCGTGATTCTAGATCAACGGGAAGTACTTTAAAGGCTTACGTATAGGTTTTATTGCGAACATCAAAAAATAATTTTTGTAATAACCTATGTAACTTTAAATAATTTATGGTTTTCGGATATTCCTCTTTATTTGCGCTAGCTCTTTGCTAAGATTAAACGTAAAAGGCTGTCACGAGTGATTCTATAATCTATAATATCCCGTGTAGACTCTTTCAATGCCATCCAAAGAAAGAGAATTGCGTCATTAGCGTCCAGAGGTTGACATGTGTAAAAATGACACTATTGTAAGCCCATCTGACCGTCTGATGTTATCGGATATGTAAGGGACATACAGACGGAGGGTGAATATTGCCACCTGACATACTAAGTACTCAACCTAGTACCTTGAATTTTATATTTAATATGTTATGATTTTTATTTAACTTTCCTTTTTTATCACCTCAAAAATGGATCTTGTGTCTGTAATTAAGAATTAATATTATAGGCGTTCCTTTTTCCATTCGAGGTGCGGAACCCTCAAAAGAGCGGTTTTAGCGCCAAGTTTTGGTAAAATTAAGAACTTCGTCGTCAGCTGGGGGAAGTTGTTAGTTGTAGGCTTTGCTAAGAGATGGCGGTAGAGCCGCTTTTCTGAAAATTATGAAACGGAGAGTGATCTTCAAATAGAATGAGTAAATTTCAATAATTTAGGACGCTACGTGTATAAAATATTTTAACAATCATAAATCTACTGAAATTTTAGTGATAAATGGACAAAATATGGTGAAAAAACACCTTACGAAAATGAAAAGGTAGCTTTGTAGCTACCGTGCAAATTGACAGTGGTTCTTGAAAAAATGCTGTCAAATTTAATGTTTCGTTCGTACATTTTGCCCATTAGAATTATTAGCATCATTAAATACCTCTACCAAATATTTCCTTGCAAATAATAAGTGAAACGATCCGAAATGTCACTGTCAATGATAGAGACAGGGACTGAAAGAAAAAGAAGTTGAAGAGGGGAGATTAGATAGAATAGAAGGATTTTTTTGAATTGATTAGCAGGAACTAGGAAAAGAGAATTTATATCGCACCTCCAGAATAAAAGTGACTCATCTCAAAAAATAGGGAAAATGAGTTAAATATGTAGAAAGACTCAGAAAAAAAAACTGCATCGGCTAGTGATTCAAAAAGTGCCACTTGTTGGTTAGAATGCGCAAAACATAATATGTGCGTCTCTTTCATTCTGGCGGTTTCTCTTCCCTCCCCCGCGGAATAGTGATCCTGTTCAGAATTGCGTCAGCCAAGATTGGAGTAAGTCGTCGCGCGTTTAGTATTGGAACGACCTAAAGCCAAATTCAACACTTGAGTACGCAAATATCAGGTAAGATTGTTGTAAATTTTGAGTGATAAAGTGACCTCTTTGTTGTTTTGTGTCATTTTATTACAATAAGCTTAGTTAATTTATGTAACTTAAATCTAATTATATCATGTTTATTACTATAATTTTGCTTATTTTAATGACCGTTTAAAGTTAAGGTCAGTTTTGTTTTTAAATATAGAGTAACTTTGTTGTCTTATTTGTGGTTTTGTCTATTTATTATTAACTTGTCAAATCTTTCCCAGTTTTTTTTCTGGTATGTTGCTGTTTTTGATTCAAATTTATAATTATTTTCGGTTTAGGTCACAATCACTATGAGTAAAAGAGCTCAGTTAATACTGAACATGGTGGATACCAGTCGACAGAAAAATATAAGTACCTACTTAGGTAGGTTCTTTATCAGCTATTCTTTTATTGAGTGAAATAATAGTCCCATTTTATTATTTGTACTAACATTTTTATTATTTTCTTGTAGATAACTTCTGAAGAGCCACTTGATGATATTCAGATCAAGGTATGATTTCTTAATTTTATTTACTTATTAGAAACTTGAACTTATTCGATACGTAATAATAAATAAATAAATAAATAATGCTGGATAATTCACACAGCATTATCTAGCCCCAAGCTAAGCAGAGCTTGTGTTGTGGATACTAGATAACTGATATACTTAATACAATACACTACATAGATAGATATTTTTTATATTTTTTATTATACAAAGAAAACACCCAGACCAACGGAACAAATTTCTGCAGATCACACAAATTTGTTCCGAGGCAGGAATCGAACCCGCAACCTCCTCGGTCGCAGGCGGACCATCGCCCGCTGCGCCATGGAGGTCGTCTATCTGAATACATACTCATAGTTTCATTTAGTTATATTTAAGTACACAATGATTTAATTTATTCTTTTTACAGAAAAATTTTTACAAAGATGAGCAACCTTCTAGTCCATCTATAATAGAAAACTCACCGGAAAAAGTTCCTAAGAAAAATTCTGAAGACCCGACCAGTAGTTCTACGTGATGATGTTCAAATCAGGGTATGAATACTTAATCTTGTCAACCTATTAGGTACGTGTTCATTTGTACGTACGTACATACTCAGTTTCATTAAGATTTATTTACACAATGCTTTAAATTATTCTTTTTACAGGATAATTGTTACAAACCTTCTAGTCCATCTTTAATAGAAAACTCTCCGGAAAAGTTCTGACGAAAAATTCTGAAGACCCACGTGATGATGTTCAAATCAAGGTACCTATGAATACTTAATCTTGGCAACCTATTAGGTACGTGTACTTCATTTTTATTACCCGGTTTCCTTAACATTTATTTACGCAATGCTTTAAATTATTATTTTCACAGGATAATTGTGACAATGACGAGAAACCTTCTAGTCCATCTTTTATAGAAAACTCACCGGAAAAACATATTGTGGACTGCACCCGAATTCTTCAAAATAAAGTACACAACTTCCTATTCAGACGAGGAATATGGGACAATTGATACGACAAATAAAAGAAAGAAATGACAAACGCTGCAGATGTAAGAACGGAGAGATTGTATCCCGAAAAATTAGGATTGAAAAAAAATAAGAAAAATGCCCCAAAGATCTAGTCAGGAAATAGTAGATTGTTAGCCTAGGGTTGAAAAGAACCAATTCCCGAGGTAGTTTTCTAACTAACTATCTCGTAATTCGTCTCTCACACACACTCGTCAGTAGGAATTGATTCTTTTACCCGTGGCAAACACTCTACTTTTCATTTAGAATATGAGGAAAATAAAAGATTTCCTATGACACAATTTGCCTCGTCTGTAATGGAATCTGGTGTCAATATTTCGCTTGAACTCATTTTTAATATTCAATTCAAATCTTAGCACAAAAGTCCGTCACAGATACATACATAACAGATTTTAGTATCCCACCAATTTTAGTTGACTTTTTAAATTTTAAATATGGAACTCGCCGCTCGCCGCGTGATTGTCGCGGCACTCGCGGTTTATTCCGCTCAAAGAAGTTTACGCTAAATTCACACTGGCTGTTTAGAAAGTCATGATATTTTTTATATTAGTTTTTTTTACTTAGAACTCTTCACAGCTGAAAGCAGTTCTATTTTTAAAGGGAAAAACTCATGAATGAATTTGTATGAGTTTTTCCCTCCCTATGAAAGGAAAGCAGCATTTTCCATCCAATAATCAGATCAAAACAACACTACTTTCCGAGTATGAGAAATGAAAAAACTCATACATACCTACTTACTACGCAAACTTTTACAACTCTCTTTAGAAGTTGATTGGTTGTAAGAATTAATATAAAATTATAGTATTGTTATTATGATAAAAGATGTTATGATAAAAAATGCTATTCTGACGCGGACTGTGATATTTAAGTGAGATTATTAGAATATTAAGATTAAGTCTACCTATATTGAATACCTCTTTAAAGTTCCTGTTTTTCCATTGTGATGTTAATTTAGTGATCAAGTTACTGATAATTTATTAAGGTAAGAGAAGACTACATTTGCTAAGAGACTGTTTTTTGTTTGATTATTTTTAGGAGGTTTTATTAAGTTTGTTATCATTCTATTTCGATTATTTCATTGTTGTCTTAGGTCCGTGTTATAAAAGCTTTCCCAGTCACCGACCTTTGCCCGAGTAACGCTTTTCTAAGGAATAAACGTCACTCAAACATAAATCTATGGCCGAGTAAGCTTTCATAATACGGGTCTTCAAATCATTTCATAGTATCGATTCTGAAGTGATGTGTGCTAAAATGATAGCTGTTTTTCGTACTACAATTTATAAGATAAGCAATAGTTTTAAGAGTGTCAAAAAAGTTTAGCCAAGGAAAATGTACATCAGAATCGATACCATTGTCATACTTATGACTGATGACTAGGTACACCGAGAATTTGTATGTTGTTTTCTTAGATTTTCTTTAATTATAATGGGTTCATTGTTCAAGACTGTTATTAATGGTTAACAAAATGTCCAATAATGTTGTACTGTTGGTTACCGATTTTTGATAAGGTTTTATTAGAAAGTAATTGAAGTTAACTTTCTTAATTATGGTGTTTTTCTAATAAATATATTAATCCCATCGTACTAAAATGCAAAAGTTTATTTTAAACCAAATATATTGCCAAGCGTTCCGAATTAAAGAGACCTATTTTCAAATAAGTCATTAGTATTGATTTAGTTTTAGTACAAAACTGACTCAATTTCGGAAGGTTTTTTTGAAATGGTAATTACTTATATAATTTAAATAAATTTTCAGTCAGTAATAAGTTCAAAATATAGATAAAATACCAATTTATCCTAAGATTTGTAAAAAATATGGAAATTTCGTAATTTGATTGTGCCATGATACAAATACGTAAAAATAACGCAAAAGTGAAATCATTTTACCGCATTTCCCAAAAAACATGTTTTTTGAGATGAGTCACTTCTATTCTGGAGGTGCGATATTGTAAAACACAGGAAAATTATGATAAAAGTCAATGTTCTTCGATAAACAGATTATCATTAAAGTAATGTATTGCTTGAGATTGATGTTTGAACTGATTTGATAACAAATCAGAAGTAGAAAAAACTAACGCCCACTGGATCTTTGGTATGTAGAGTTTTTACTTTGATACCTGTTGAATAATGAATGAATGATCCCGCACTCATTGTGTACGACATGGTTAGAGGTACCTAATCCAAGTTAAACACCCATACGGCTCGTATCTCAAGTAAATTCGGCGTTGAGAAACTTGTCAATTCCTTTGAAATACCTTTTGGATGAGTAACATACCTACTTATGTAGTTTTGTGTTCTGTGTAAACAGTCACGCTATTACTCTTTTATTTCCAACATGATTGGAGATAGCAAGACGCCAGAGTACCTATAAATAAGGTACCTACCTAATGAATCCATTCCACGGTGCTTACTTGATCTCTTCATAGAGAATAACTTACGTACCTACAGAGTACCTAAACACAAAACTCATCACATACTGTGCAGGATTACGAAAATGTTATAGTAATAATAAGAATCTAATAATACCAGCAACTTCAAAACTTGTCAGTTAGTAGCTCGCTCACTGAGGACATACTGATTCTGTACTTTGCTTACTATTTTCTATAAAGCAATAACCAGGATACCCATTAATATCTATGCTACTGATCAGATTAGATACTATTGAAAAGATAATTTTTTTTGGTTATGGTAAAAGTTTCCAAAGTCACCGACAACACATCCATATCATTACAAAAATTTATATATATATATTTAGTCTACCACTTTGAGTATCTCAAGATCAGTTATCCACTCATACAATAAACTGAACAAGCACTATGACATGGACTTCAATAAATATTCAAATTATTCACCATTACCTACATCAGCACTAATATTGCCATCTCAAGTAATAAATACTTTATAAAGACTAATCTTAAACGAAACCTTAATTATTATAATTTATGATAGTATATTATGATTATAAGTATGTATATGATAAGCAATCTTCTTCCGTTCAAGTGTATCAACTCAAAACTAACTTTGGTTTAACTCGGTCAACGACAAAACAACTTTACAGTTATCTTACAGATCATGAATCTTAAAACCTATCCATTATGGATATTGTTTAATCAACTACTTTCCTAAATAAACTTGTATTACCTACACATTCAAACCAATCACTTGAGTTAATTTACAACATTATTAAGCGCTTATTACCATTATAGTTGTACCAGTATATAGATGTTGCCATGCAAATGATCATCAATGATTTTCAAACTGCTATCCTTATCCTGAAAGGCTGTAGGTGCCTACTATGTATTCAATAACCATTCAAAAGAAATAAAATAAACTAAATTTACATGTTTAAGAGAGTTTATTATGGTAATGAAAAGGCTGTCTATAATTAATAGCCTCAGGCATTGTGATGGAGGTATGTATGTACCTACTATCTCAGATAACTCTATCCATAGCATTACCAAAGCATTAACTATGATTTTTGGTTAACCAAGAATAAAAAAAAACATTGTAGGAACCTTAACCTCCGTAAATTATCTATGTTATCATATCACTCACCTCTATGCTGAACAAATTTATAAAAAATAAAATAAAAAATGGGTTAAGTATAACTACTTAGTATCAAAATATTATGTTAACCCCTACTAGTGCATATTATTTTTATTAACCCTAAATTACGAATATTTATATCATCAATTAGGCACATTAACTCTGATTGTGCACAGCATTTTCATCCTTTAAGTATATGCTGCACATTATTTAATTAACCCTTTATGATCAATAATTGAATTTCTTAAATGTGCGCATAAATTTAAACTGTATAATAAGTAACTCCTAATCATGATCACATTTAATACTCAAACATAAAACACGATAGTAATTATATTAAAAAAATACTCGTTTTTATTCCTGTATAAATTATGCACCATTATAATATTATACAAATTACTGGTGTTTGGATACTTTACATTGTTTTTATTTTTATGTACTTACTCGTACACCAAGCAAACAGACAAACAAAAAACAAAAATCCTACGAGTGAACTAGAACCACCTGTTCAGCTTAATTCATTGTTTCATAAACATTAGTTCACTCTCCCATTAATCACGAAATTTCGGAACCACTGCATATAAAATAAAAAAAAAAGAATAAACTGCAGCTGAATCACTATTTTCCACCGCATTTTATTTGAAATCCGACAGAATTGCAAGACAAAAGTATAAGGAAGATCAGAGATGGACAGCGCATATCGCGATAATAAAAGAGATAGAGATTATGCATTTATTTCTCTCTGCTAAGGTCCTCAACATAATAGTGATGATATTTTGCTGAATGAGTAACTAAAACTATTGATAGTTAAAAACAAAATGAATTTGTACGTACATATTACACATTATAGTACATTATTTGATTTATTTATTTATTGAGGTATTTATTTATTCATGAACAAAAACCGCAGCTCTTAGAAATATATTTTTTGCCTATATATCACTAAGAAGCAATAAAAGGATGTACATTATAATAATAATAATAATAAAAAAAAAACGATCTGCTAAATGTACCAAGGTCATCCAGTTACCCTTACTAATTCACACCACATTACGGTTCGAAATTTAGATGGACTAAAATGTAATATCTACATTTTTAGTCCATAAATAAACTTTATCAGCATAATATACAAATTAATTATATATACAAATTATTAATTAGTAGTAAGTAAAAGTAACGTACCTACCTAACTTAAAAGTATGTTATTGTTTAATTACACGTTAAAAGATGGTAAATATAATGATCAAGCTATGTAATTTGCCCATTAAAGGCGCATACTTTGTTTATTTACATGGACTATACTATATAACTACTATCTATAATTTGAACATCAAACATAGACAAAAAAAAAAAACACACTGACATAGGGAATTCATTCTAGTGTCAGAAATAAAAATTAAAAGAAGTAAAGTAGGTGTAGCTTAATAAAATAATAATATTAATTTAAATCAATTCGCTATTTGTCATAATTCTCGTCCATTGTAAAATACTATAAATAGGTAGTTGCTTAATAACTTAAATGATAAAAAAAAAAACTTTCATTACAATGACTTCAAAAGATAAATACTTTATAAAGCGCTACTCGTATCTGATTGAAATTGATCTGACAATTAAAAATATCACTCATAAAAGTATAATCTATAAAATAAAAATAATAATTTAATATAATGTTAAAGCTTCTACAAAAGCTTCTACGAATCAAATGTCAGGTGAGTATTCACCATGTGGATATTTAGTTTTGTTGACCTGGCATAAAGTTGTTGCTGCATGTCTAGTCCTGGTCTGCAGTGTATTCAGGCAGCAATTTGGATGATAAATCTTGACAGCTGTATATACAATTATATACCAAAGACATGTCATGTCTGCCATATAACTCCTCGGACTTCGAGGGTTGTTTAGACACGGTAAACACATGCTCATTGTATTGGTGTCATTATTAATCAAAGACTTTAAGTTTATCTTTAAATTTATAAATTTTATTTCTAAATTTATTATACGACACTTTAATAGTTTCAACCATCGAAGGTTTGTCTAGTTTTATCATTTTCAGCGTATTGCCACACATTTGGCATAAAATTATAGATAAACATTATTATCACATTAAAACCAAGTCTAAGTGAGTACCTAACCTAACATTATCATTATCAGCGATTGAAACAAATATTACCTACAACCCTCCGTACCTTGATTGTCATCAAAATCCATTTAGTATCTACAGTTAAGAGGCGAACCTAACTAGAACTATGCCTAGATCTCAGTACTCACAAGATAAAAACAGCTAAAAAATATATATATATGAAATGAAAGTAGATACACTGCGTCGTACATAGTTTGGTTGATATCTCAGGAAACTTGCATTTTTGTTTTGATTCGTAGGTTATTACTAATTATTTGGTTCTTTGAACCAGTCTGTTCATAAGTTATGTAGTTTTAGTGTAAATAGGCTGATTTTCGCGCTCACACAATCCAAAAACGTGTGCTCTGTCCCGCTCCCGTAAATGCGGAATTCTATGCCTAGCCGTTTGATAAAGTGGCACGCATTGCTCCCTCTTAACTTGCTTTGAATTCGTTCAAGGTTATTGTATGTATTTTATAAAGGCAGGGGTCCAAGCAACGGTGCAATACTCTAAAATATTCTTTACATTATTATTAGCTTAGAATTTATACACAAGCTACATTAGAAAAAGGACGACTTACCCTATAGATAAACCCAAGACTTTTATATAGTTTATTAATGAAGGCATCTCTGTGTTCAAAGAACAGTCCTTTTGAGTCCATAATCACGACTAGGTAGGTTCCATACCGAGAGTACTTTATTTAGTAACCAAGTTTTAATTAGGTAGTTAGACTCGATGAGACAAACTTTACTAATAAAAGAAATAATAAGAACATTAATGGATGTACCTAGTTTTTATTATTTTGAATTTGATACCTATCTAATTATGTGCTTCGTTCGACTAAGTAATTTTGAATTTGACTTGTGTAATCTATTTATTCAATGTTATCACTTAATAATTCAGTTAATTTATTTGACTAATTTAAATGTGTAACAATAATTTTAATACTTTATTTAACTTTTAATCTTATACAAGTAACTAATGTAATTGGTTAGTCGCTCCATTAATAAATATAATACAAATAATAATTTAAGCACCAAAACGATCGACAGCATAATTATTGCTCTAAACAACCATATCTTCCTGTAGTTTCATGCAGTCCATAAATAAATAAAAATGCCTAATAATAGATAGTTAATTACCTGCCTGAAAATCACTGTATCATCTGGAATCGTTAAAGTTGAACAGCATGCAATGTTTTTAGATCAACAATATGATTTTGACGAAATGAGATTACCACATAATTGCTAGATGATGGTTGCCATTCTACAAGAATGAAGTTTTTCTATTGAGTATTGGCTAAGTTTTGAGTACCTACCGGTTTTAGTGACTTCTTGGTATTATAAATCACGGGGGTAACCAAACTATGATCGGCTCCATAAAAATAAAGACACATTTCTTATGAGAATCGATTACATCAATCAAAGTAGGTAGTTAAGATCTAACTCAGCGGCCAGATGGTGGTACTATCAATCTTTGAGGCAGCCGATGCTATCAGTAAAAAGAAAAAGAGCAGTACTATCCTTATAGTGCACTGCGGGTGCAGCAGCAGCGAAAGGATTCAAGTAGGTACTGGGGGTCCAGATCCAAAAGAGACAGCTCTTAAGAAGTCATGCGGGTAACGAAGTTTGCCACTCAAAGCCTGGAACGCGCGTGAAAGCATTACTGCCAGGTCTTTATAAGTTTATAAACCTGTGATATACAGGTATCACAGAGATTTTCACTCATAAATTTAAGAACACTGTGATCTACCATTAGGCGTTTAAATTTTACATTCAATTAAAATTTTACAATTAATATAATTTAATAATAGTAAACCTAAAAAGTAAAGAATATATTTATAGGTGAATTGAAAATAATGTATTTACAAATTCGATGTTAAGTACCTAACATGCAGATCACTACATAATAATTAAATATATTAAATCAATTATTTATTTTAAAAAATGTGGTTCTGGTCTTACTACATAATAAGTTTTCACATATTTCCCTATTCCATAAATATGAACTGCGCCAAAATAGTTATGCAAGCCGTAAAATATGTTAAGTATTTATTTAATCATTATAAGTTTGGATTTAAATTAAACAATGTTTATCACATTGCTCAAGGCTAGTTGCTAGATGCTTTATCAAACATTTTAGCACCATTAATAAAACACAAGAATTGTTTCCACGATAGCCACGAGTTGCAAATAGTTTTGTCATCGCCTGTTGTCTTCAAAGTATGGTGAGCTCCCACGGCAGCACAAAAACCGAAAGCATTAAATGTTCACGATGCCGTCGAAGTCACAACAAGAACGAGAGATAAATTACAAAAATTAGCACCACACCATTCTTAATGGGAGTTGCAAATCATCATTATAGCCTACATTAAAAAAAAACAGTACATCATCAAAAACACCCATAAGGGGTTTAATATAATTTACATAGTACAATAACAAAACAATATCATTACCTAATCACTTTAGATTTAAATAAAAGCAAAGATTTCAATAAGAATATCGGTAGCGACAAATCAAAATGGTGTCTGTCGGTCTCTTGCTCAGTGGTCGGACCGTCAGACTAGAACCATACCATAGAATAGACAATGCATTTGAGTGTGTTATGTACTAAGTGTACCTAGTTAGCGCCTGGTTGACGAACTTATCTATGCTCCAACATAATAAATTACAGTTATTACACATATAGCTATTAGTTGAAATATCTACTAATCGACTAGAAATGTAGTAACAAATGAAAAAATATAATAAATATGTATTTATATAATGAATTACATTACATTATCGACATGGTTATCAAATACATGGGGTCTCTACTAATAGAACCCGATCCCGAGCACTAACTTGCACAGTCTGGCTGATGCGTGTTGATTTGAAATAATAAATATCACAGCAATAATTATAGCCAAACTCTTAATAAAAGGATCTTGCACGAAGATAACAATTTCAATTATTTTATTCAATAAGTGAAGGACGGTCATACAAACGAAAGAAATTAATCTGAATTAAATAATAAAATAAATACATACTTACATACATCTTAATACTGAAGATCCTCATAAGATCTCTTATCACAACACTGTCCTTGTGATGGTAAAGTAAGAAGCTGTATCAAAGAACCTTGTAAACTCACAGCAATACTCAAAACAAACGATCGATATGGAGTACCGACTACTTCGAGGTTAAAAAAAACAACAGTAACAAAAGGGGATAATTTATAACTTGAAAAGTGAAAGTTAAAATGATAATAATATTTCATTAGGGCATGAGCGATGACCGAACGAAATGATGATAGCTGATCCCGAATACACTATTAAAATATAATTATACTGTAAAGAGCTGACAAGAAGCTGAAAGAGCAGAAACTAGCTCCAATAACAATTGCTTAAGTGAGCTTAATATACATCAAATTTCATTATATTGGAGTATACAGTATTGGTAAACAAAGTACCTGCTCATGTTATTTCTTTTCATAAATATATGTAAATCACTATTATATCACATTTACACTGTAATAATTAACAAGTGATTATCGTTATGAACACAATATTATATCCATTTTTCACATTTTACCGCACTAAAAATAATAATGAGTAAAGTACTACACTGATATCTTATGTATACGCATGGATAGATCCTATTCCCACAATTTGTTGCAGAGGGAAAGGGAACCGATTAAATAATTGTTAATGGAGCGGCATCTAAGACCCCTTGAATTACTTGAAATAAATAAATGTGGGTCTTTATATAATATTTTGTAATATTTACAGATTCAAGTATTATGAGTTTGCCCGATTACGAGGACTCAAATACCTGTTTGTGAGTTTGCCCGATTACGAGGACTCAAAACAAAATAATGAGTTTGCCCGATTACGAGGACTCAAATACCTGTTTGTGAGTTTGCCCGATTACGAGGACTCAAAACACAATAAATGAGTTTGCCCGATTACGAGGACTCAAATATAATATGTTTGTGAGTTTGCCCGATTACGAGGACTCAAAACACAATAATGAGTTTGCCCGATTACGAGGACTCAAATAACTGTTTGTGAGTTTGCCCGATTACGAGGACTCAAATAACTGTTTGTGAGTTTGCCCGATTACGAGGACTCAAAACAGAATAATGGACTCAAATGGTGGTAACATTTACAGTTTATAATTTTACTATTTAATCACTCTGTCATCTCAAGTATGAGATAATGAGAATTTACAATTTGAATTCTTCAGATAATCTGAAGTTATTATAATATCTACTTTAAATAATTATTTCATCATATTTATTATACCTGTATACTATTCATAACATGTTATAAATAATTATTGTTTTTACAACTCTACTAACGTTTTCCTGTTCTCTTTCACGCAGATGCTGTTGTCATTTTGAAGTCTCTGATCGCCTGCTGAGCTCTCCATTGCCATTGCGTCAAGATAATTACCCACTTTTGTTATATTTTAACCTTACAATTTTTTTTTATTCCGATAGTAAGAAGAAATTGTGTAATCGTTTAAAAAAAACATGTATGAGGACATACAACATAAATATCTAATGGCCGGATCGGACTGGGGACATTCCGGATCGGACTGAGTGCATTCCGGATTGTACCGAGTACATTCCGGATCGGACTGGGGACATTCCGTACTCAGGACAGCCGACTATTAGCATCATTAAATACCTCTACCAAATATTTCCTTGCAAATAATAAGTGAAACGATCCGAAATGTCACTGTCAATGATAGAGACAGGGACTGAAAGAAAAAGAAGTTGAAGAGGGGAGATTAGATAGAATAGAAGGATTTTTTTGAATTGATTAGCAGGAACTAGGAAAAGAGAATTTATATTGTAAAACACAGGAAAATTATGATAAAAGTCAATGTTCTTCGATAAACAGATTATCATTAAAGTAATGTATTGCTTGAGATTGATGTTTGAACTGATTTGATAACAGAATAGAGGTGGCCGCCGCAAAAGCCGCCATTTCAAGCTTCATGCCGTAGCTTCGAGTTTTGATGAATTAGAATAGCAATTTGACAAAACGCAGCACGCAACTGTCGATTTCGTCGAAAGCGAATAGACCCCCAGGTCTATGAAAATTCTACGAAATCGACAATTGCTTGCTTCGTTTCGTCAAATTGCTATTCTAATTCACCAAAACTCGAAGCTACGGCACGAAGTTTGAAATGGCGGCTTTTGCGACGGGCACACCTCTACTCTAATGGTCAAAATTTACGAACGAAACATTGAATTTGACACTATTTTTTCAAGAACCACTGTCAATTTGCACGGTAGCTACAAAGCTACCTTTTCATTTTCGTCATGTAATTTTTCACCATATTTTGTCCATATAAAACTAAAATTTCGGTAGGTTTATGATGGTTATAATATTTTATACACGTAGCCTCCTAAATTATTGAAGTTTATTCATGATATTTGAAGATCCACTCTCCGTTCTACATTTTTCAGAAAAGCGGCTCTACCGCCATCTCTTAGCAAAGCCTACAACCATAGAGTAAAAACTCGCTGCTGTCTCAGCAGAGGGATAGTGTCATTCAACAATTTGACAATTTGTGTAACCAAAAACCGATCCATGTGTGTTTTGACAGCTCGTAAATACAGTGCCCTCATTCACACATTCGTATGATTGAATGTTGCAAGTGAATAGCATTTTCCCTAAAAAATTGGGTAACTGAAGCAAAGTTCCCATTAAGAAAATACTTCATTGTTTTTATCAACTACCTTTTTATTTTTGATATTACATTATTTCAATTTACTAAAGGTGTCAATAGTTTATTGTCAAATAGACAAAATCTAAAAAAAAATCTATGAAAATCCATTTTCAACGTCTTGTTTTTTTAATTTTACGAAATATCAGCCGGTACCTATGGTTACTATCATTCTACCTAGGTCAAACGACAAAAAAGGTTTTACTCCAAGTCTGCAAAATAAGATCGGCTCCGATCATTTTCGGAACAATAATTTACATAAAATAGACGGTCAAGTGCGTGTTCGGTCACGTGCAGTGCAGTGTAAGTAGTTGCACGGTTCATGGCCTATCTAAACCAACTTATTTACCTGTTTTATACATACCTACCAAAGTACATTTATTAAGTTGATTAGGATGACTATTAGGTACTTAACTAGTAAAGAATACTAAAGCTGTGTAGTTTTCCTTTTAAAATCACTACACCTACTACTAGCATTTTTTTCACAAATAATAATGCCCAAATTAGACAAATTACAGCATTCTAGTACTAATAGTCTCTGGACTAAGCTGCGAACGGATCGACGAACGTGGTGAACTATAAGGGTTTCTTGTTGACTACGGAACCCTAAAAAAGAACATGTGCACGTGCAAGTATTGCTACAGTTATGGTGATGGGATGGATTGCAATTTTAAATTTGAGTTTATTGCATTTGCTCCCCTTGGAGCTGAGAGAGGTCTAGGGTCCGTGCAGTATCGAGGTTTTCCGGAATTTTAAAAAAATCTGAGCGTCTGGTCAAAGCGGCGGCGCGGGACCCGAGAGCTGGTGAGTATTTGGCGCAGCGCACCAGCATTGCCATACAGCGGGGCAATGCAACCAGCGTAACGGGGACGCGACGACTGGTATTGATATCGATAAGTTGAGCTGCCTCTAGATTGTTTGCTACAGGCTGCAGTTAGTTCAATTGTAAATACTAGTTCTAATTGTTTCCATTCATTGATTGTAATTTATTTTGTAAATTAGTAATTTGAGTTTACATCTTGAATCTACTTAGACTATCGTCGAGTGACTGAAAATTCTAAAACTGTGATATTCCGCGTAGTTTGATTCCTAAGTCCTAACTTGAGGGAATTCCACCCTCTCTACTATTTTATATAAGTACCTAAGTACTAAGTAACAAAACCTGGGTATTTTTTTCCCAGTGCATAGCAACATTTTCACGAAAATGATGGACGTAATTTTTAAATTTATTTATGAGTTTTGATGACTGTTTTAGGCAAAATTACAAACGGAATATTAGTACTTACCGGTGGAATGAGATATTTGCGGTATTATTTTTCCGGTTACTTGTGTTTAAACATCCTTGCACCGCACAACACATCATTTTTATATTTTTATGTGAGAGCTGCTTTCCGTCTCATTTGAAGTATTGTACTAACGGCTCAAAATTAAAATTGCGACGGTCCGTCGCAATTTTTCAGACTTACCTCGTTTGTGTCAACCGTGCCCTCGTTGCAGTCGTGGGGGGCGACCTCTCGCTTGCAGCATTGATTAAGTCGATGCTGGAAAGTGAGAGGTCGTGGGAGGCGGTGATGTCCTTCTGCGACATTGTCATATCGCGGAAGGAGTCTGCGGTGCGTAGCGTAAGAGAGAGATTCTCTGAACTCTCCCGATCCACAGACGAAGAGCCGGGCGTAGGAGGCGGCTCTTCAACGCCCACCTCCAACCCCCATAACAAGGGCGTTGGCGACAGAGTCGGGGGACTCTGTCGCCGACAACAGAATGCCCCGGGGTGGCGCGCGCGTGTGTTCTCATGCGTCACTGAGAGGGTGCGATGTGAGATTTCAGCTCCATCGCACTGAGGGGCCCGCATTCAGTTGTGAGCCGCCGCCGTCGGGGCTGCGGAAGAGTGCTTACGCGTTCCCGTGGCCCTGGCACAAAGTGTGAGAAGAACACACGTGGTGGCTTTAGTCAGTATACGGAGTCTGACATAATCTTTGGGTCCCCCCGGATCCGGAGATATCCATAAAGGATTTCCCTACGTTAAAAAAAAAAAGGTTCTTGGTTAGGTTAGGTTAGGTTAGGTTGTTAGGTTAGGTTAGGTTGTTAGGTTAGGTTAGGTTAGGTTAGGTTAGGTTTTTTTTTTTTTATTTATTTTTTTCTTATATCGCCACTATTTATTTTGTGGCGTTTTAATCTTTTCTTTTCTTTTCCATATACATATCATATTCTGAGTTTTTTTTTTCTTTTTTGTTTCTTTTTTTTTTATTCAATTTATATGAATGATTTTGTTAGGATTTTATGTTTGTCAGTCCGCGCCAAAAATGTATTATATGCAAAATCAATAATTACAGATTCCTTTCTTAAATTATTAAATCATTTCATTTTATCAGTTAGATATAAATTAGAATTATAAATAAAATTCACATATGCCACAGAGTAAAAATTTAAACTATCATTTAAATTTCATTCCGATCATTGACATTTTAGATTTGCATAAAATCATTTAAATAAGAATAATTTAATTACAATAAAATTAAAATAATAATTTTCATGTTTAAACATTTAAATAAACCAATTATTTGCTAATATGCCAAATTACATTAACAAGTTTTATTATAGTACAATACATAAAAAAAAATTCTCGTGTCAAGCATTTTATGATAATTCTTGAAACATGCAATTCCATTTACTACAAGTCAAATACAACTCATAGTATGAAAATTAAAATAATAAATCAATTAACTTCAAATGCACTATTTAAATTAAATTTAAACTTATATTTTAATTCATTTCGAACACCGACAGTAAAAAATCGTAATCGTAAAAAATTGAAATCATTTCAACAAAAAATACTATCACATTAATTTATTCACACAAAAAACAAAATAATAAAAATTAATATCACGTAATAGTTGACCCATTCGCCTTTGCAGCTTGCCTTAGAATATTTTCCGCAAAAGCTAGAAAATGGGTCCGGCGGTTGTCGTCGCTGATTGCTAGCTCTAAATTACCTACTGTCAGATCCAGATCCATTCTGCACTCACAATCATGACGGTCCAGTCCAAACTTTGGACAGTTTAGCAATATATGTTCAATGCTCTCAGGACTGGCATTGACTGGTTAGGTTAGGTTAGGTTAGGTTAGGTTAGGTTTTTTTTTTTTTTTTTTTTTTTTGTATGTTTTCATTTATCATGTTAGGAGCGCGGTGCTTCTGGGATACACGTTGCTCCTAACTGTTTTAGTGTTTTGTGTTGTGGTTTTGGTAGTGCGTGGGGTGATTGTTTTTTTTTTTTTTTGTTTTTTTTTTTTTTTTTTTTGTGTAGTGTAGTGTTAGTAGAGTGTAGAGTGTAGCGTTGTGTGTAGCGTAGTGTATTGAGGGTGGAAGGATTATATGTATTGGTGGGGGAGCGGGAAAAGGGATTTGGATTTGGAGAGATATTATTTATTACGTTTAATTGTTCATTTAAGATAGTTACATTGGTCACCTTAATTAATTTATTATTACTAAGTATAATACTTAATACATTTTGTTTTGTTGATATAAAGTGTGAAGTATATTTTTTATTTTTTTTCTTTGTTTCTTTTCTTTAGATATATATTTATTTACTTGTTTTTTTTTTTTTTTTCTTTTCACACTTTTTACAGGTAATAATGGGACGTACAAGTATTTTAACTGCTTATATTTATTTTACAGCGGCTGGCAAGTTGGCAAGTGCAGCAAGTTGGTAATTGTAGGAAGTTGGCAATTGGTAGCAAGTTGGCAAGTTAGCTTATCACATTTTGTTTGCCGTGTTAGTTTATTTACAACTTATAATTAGACTTAAAGCTATTCTGACTGCTTTTATTTACGGCGGCTGGCAAGTTGGCAAGTGAAGCAAGTTTGTACTTGTAGCAAGATGGCAGGTGAGCTTACCAAATTTTGTTTGCCGTGTTTGTTTATTTACAACTTATAATTAAACATAAAGCTATTCAGACGGCTTTTATTTACGGCGGCTGGCAAGTTGGCAAGTGTAGCAGGTTAGCGAGTGAGGTTGCCAACTTGCCACCCATTATTAGGTACATAGTGATACGGTATAGAGATATATACAACATTTTATTAGATATTATAGTTTTAACATAAGACTTATTACTAGCTATACAACTATGTTATGTATATTACTGAGGGGCTGACGAGAATATGGTTGAGGAGTTCGTTGAGAGCGTTTCTGCTTTGTTCTAGGTTAACTTGCAGGGGGTTAAATGGCTTAAACGCTATAGTTTACCCGTTGTTGGGTTCTATTTTGCATAGATATCATGCGGGGGCAATGTTTTGATGTAGCGCTGTGAGCGGAGCTTTTGTTGGTTATGCTATGCTTGTTGTTGTATATTGAGCAATTATGACATTTGGCTTTGGAGGAGTCAGCTTTGATTGGGCAGTCCCTGTATGTGTGCTCAGGTGATGAGCAGTGGGAGCAGATCAAACGGGTGTTGTTGCATCGGTTTTTGGTGTGGCCGAATTGTAAGCATTTAAAGCATTGCAACAGAGGGATGTGGTTGGATACATGAACACGCTGGTGATTGACGTTAAGGTGGGCGGTTTCGGTAACGGCTTTCCAAACATTAGGTGTGGTTGTGAAAATTGCATTGTATAGATTTTCATTTCTATTTCGTTGAATGAATTTAAGGGAGATGTCATCCTGGCCTGACAGGTTCTTTTTAACGCAGTCATTTTGACCGCAGATGATGTCAGTGATACTTTCTGTCGATATATTTTTGGTGATCCCTTTAAGTATAAACATTGGTTTCAGACTGGTGGCTGACCTGGCAGTGACCTTGAAGTCAGGAGTGTTGATCTTCTTGAGTGCTGTTTCAATGTGCTCGGGTTGATCAAATTCAACAATAATCTTATTGTTAGATGTGTATTTGATATTGGCTGGTGAGAAATTAGTATCTGTGAAGCAGACACTCTTCCTCCAAGCCTTAAGAGTATCAGTATGGCATGATGCTTCTCCTTTTGGCGATATAATAATAGCAGGCCTGTAGGTGTGAGGGATATTGTTATTACTACCACTTACAACTATCTTCTTGTGTTGGTCAACAGTTTCGCCTTGAGGTTGAAGGGTGGGGTTCGGAAGTTGCAGCATGGAAACGTTTTGGTTTATGAGCCTCTTGATGTCTTTGAGTTCGGTCTCTATGCTGTTTTTAAGTGTGTTCAGTGCGAGGACAGTAGTGGTGTTATCTTGAGTCAGGGCCTCGAGTCTGTTTGGCTGACTGTTGGGGAAGTCTTGCGCGGCTGAGATAAGTTTGTCGCATATGCTTAGTATTCTTGATTTGTCAGATTTGTGAAGACTCCGAAGAAGCGTTGATAGAGCTTTGATTTCCTGGGCGGATTCTAAGACAAGGTTCTGAAAGGGATGACTGAAGTTGTCGCCCGCAGTGGCCATGGAGTCTTCGGCTACTGTTGGATATTGGGGCTGATTGCGTCGCTTTGGGTGGGCTCCGATGTGGTGGTGGCGGTTGGTGATAGCTCCTGGTTTGGATATTCAATGGTAGGGGAGGTGCCCGTGCGGTCCCCAGTTTCTGTTAAATTCATCGGAATATTGGGGCTCTTAGTGTGCTGGGAAACCTTTTGTGTGGCGGTGTTTGACAGAACGGGCTCCTGGCTGGGGAACTCCAAATAAGGGTCGAGGCTGGAATCCCGAAATGAGTTTTGAAGATCCTGGGAGTGTGGCTGAATAAGTTTGCGTTTCGGCGGTGGTGATCGTTGAAGGGGCATGGTCTTGCCGGAGTGTGATAACCCTTACAGTTGGATCACGGATGGCAGAACTTGCAGAGGTGGAGTAAGGATAAAAGTGGCAGGATAACTACACAAATATATGTATGGCTGGCGAAAATTCTTATTAATTGTCACTGGGTACAATGAAAGATACTTGCACTGGCACAAAATTGGTGATGAGTTGGAGTTCTCAAAAGTAGAACAAGAACTTGCACGGCAAATTCAAAACATTTCACAAGTGGCACAAGAACTAACACTAGATGCACGGTCAGCAAGTTTTATTGCTTGAACGGATGTTAAACTTGCAGTGTTGCCCGGTTGGGAAGAAAAATTGCATTAAAATGTGGGTGAGGGCAAGTTGGCAAGGTTGCGAATAACTTGCTTGCCCTGCCGCTCGCGAGAAGGCTTGGCTGGTGACTGGTTAGGTTAGGTTAGGTTAGGTTAGGTTTTTTTTTTTTTTTTTTTTTTTTTTTTTTTTTGTATATTTTCATTTATCCTGCTAGGAGCTCAGTGCTTATGGGATACACGTTGCTCCTAACTGTTTAAGTGTTTTGAGTTGTGGTTTTGGTAATGTGTGGGTTGATTGTTGTTTTTTTTTTTTTTTTTTTAATGTAGTATTAGTGTAGTGTAGTGTGTAGTGTAGTAGTGTAGTGTGTAGCGTAGTGTAGTAGTGTAGTGAATTGAGGGTGGAAGGATTATATGTATTGGAGCGGGAAAAGGGACTTAATTAATTTATTATTACTAAGTAAAATACTTTATACATTATGCTTAATACTTAATACATTTTGTTTCGTTGATATAAAGTGTGAAGTATATATATTTTATTTCTTTATTTCTTTTCTTTACATATTTATTTATTTACTTGTTCTCTCTTTTTTTTTTTTTTTTTTTTTTTTTTCACACGTTTTACAGGTATTAATGGGACTTAAAATTATTTTAACTGCTTATATTTATTTTACAGCGGCTGGCAAGTTGGCAAGTGCAGCAAGTTGGTAATTGTAGGAAGTTGGCAATTGGTAGAAAGTTAAATAATAATAATAATAATAATAAATTAAAATGTGATAAGCATATCACATTTTGTTTGCCGTGTTATTTACAACTTATAATTAGACTTAAAGCTATTCTGACTGTTTTATTTACAGCAGCTGGCAAGTTGGCAAGTGTAGCAGGTTAGCGAGTGAGCTTTCCAACTTGCAACACTTTATTAGGTACATAGTGATGATACGGTATATAGATATATACAACATTTTATTATTTAAACATAAAACTTATAACTAACTATATTTACAACTATGTTAATAACTTAAGGCTACTTTGACCGTTTCCATACATCTACGGCGGTAGGCAAGTTGGCAAGTGCATCAGGTTGGCTAGTGAGCCTGCCAGCCTGCTTTATACGTTTTACAGATGATAGGACTTAAAAGTATTTTAACTGCTTTAACTAATTTTACAATGGCTTGCCAGTAAGCAAGTTGATACTTGGCAATTGCGTTAGTAATTTGTAGCAAGGTGGCGGGTGAGCTTCCACATTGCCTGCCGTGCAACTTTATTTACAACATAATAATATGATTACCCTTAAGGCTACTTTGACCGCTTCCATACATCTACGGCGGTTGGCAACTTGGCAAGTGCATCAAGTTGGCGAGTGAGCCTGTCAGCTTGCTTTACACGTTTTACAGGTGATAGGACTTAGAAGTATTTTGACTACTTAATTATTTATTTTATAGCGACTGAAGTTGAACGTGCCAGTTAGCAAGTTGATACTTCGCAATTGCGTTGAGTACCACTGTTTTGTTCTGGTGTTTGGTCATTTTAAGATTGTTACGGATTTCTATAGCCAGAGGGTGGACGGTGCTGTTGTTGATAATCGTTTCTAGCGAGGACCTTGAGTCGCTGTACACTCCGAAACTCATTTCCGGGCTCTTCAGGATTTCCCTCGTGGCCTCGCATATGGCCAGTAATTCAGCTTGGTAGACCGTGCAGTGGGACGACAGTTTCAATTTGTGGGCATTTGTTTCGGCTTCATTGTTCCAGATGGACAATGCTGCTCCAACCATACCCTCAAGTTTGCTGCCGTCCGTGAATATTCTGACTGCGTGGTTACTGTGGATATCCACTTGTTCTTGATCAGCCAATGATATGAATTCTAGGTCCATATGCTTAGCCGGGTGAGGTGTATCAGCAAACGCAATCATTCGCTCCACCTCCCTGTCTCCAGGTATCAGCTGGGACACCCCCCTCTTGGCCTCATACAGGGCGGCTGCCTCTTGTATTCTTAGGTCAAGGGGGAGTATTCCAGCCAGCACCAGTGCCGAGTGTAGGGAGACAGTGCGATAAGCTCTGCATATCTTCTGGGCGAAACTTCTTTGGACAACGTTCAGCTGCTTTTGGATGCCCAGTTTCTGAGTTGCTGGCGCCCAGACGCTCGCCGCGTACATAACAACTGGTTCGACTACGGTTGTGTAAATGGTGCGGATAACCTCAGGGTGGAGGCCCCAGCTAATCTTGGCGGCTCTTGATAACTGCTTGTAAAGGTTCAAGGCTTTCCTACATACGCTAGCTGCATGACTGTTGAACGTCAGCTTGTAGTCAATTGTGAGCCCCAAGATTTTAAACTCTTTCGACATACTAATGCCGATCCCGCCCATGCTCAGGAGTGGGGTGTCGTACTTAAGTTTTCGCGTGATTGTCATTGCGTTCGTTTTGTGCGGTGCGAAGTTTAGTTTGTTTCTGACTCCCCACTCCTGGACATATGCGAGAGCGGCATTCGCGCATCGTTGCACCTCCATTGCTGTGTCTCCGTGAAACACCAGGACTACGTCATCCGCAAACGCCTGACAGTAGTCCCCTCTCCGTTCTAAACCCTTGAGCAGTGAGTCAATGAGCAGGTTCCAAAGGATAGGGCCACCGATGGAACCCTGCACACATCCTTTGGTTGCTGTCCTTTCGATCTCCTCACTTGCATACCGAACTTTAACCTTTCGATCTTCCAGGTAGCTATCTACGATCCTCCTGATGTTCAGTGGGCATTTTTCTTCAGCCAATCGGATTCTTATGGCCGGCCACCATGCGCTGTCAAAGGCTCCCTCTATGTCCAATGATACCATGGTAATTATTTTCTTCTGGTTCAGCTTTTCGCGTATGTATTTTAACAGGGCATAGAGAGAGTCTTCCGTGCTCTTTTGGGGCATGAATCCGTATTGACGTTTGCTCAACCTTGGAATAAGGTGCCATTTGATACGGCCTACCACCATTTTTTCCAGGATTTTACCCATCACTGGCAGCAGCCCTATCGGCCTATAGGATTTGGGATTCGTGTAATTTTCCTTTCCTGGTTTCCTAAGGACCACCACTGTTGCTTTTTTCCAGATGTTAGGAAAGTGGCCTAGTTCTAGGCATTTGTTTGCCAGTGACAGATAAAGTCCTGGGTCTTGGATAATCCCATGTTTGCAGATATCAGTTGTAAGACCATCTAATCCCGGAGCCTTTTTGGGATTGAAGCTGTTCACCGCGGCTTTAACCTCTTCAGAGGTAAACGGTGGGTCATGATCTTCATCATGCCCCTTCCCGTTTACTTGTTCAGCCATGTCTCTTGCTCGGCGGTGGTCTGCATTATCGTCCTCTATTTTGTCCTCAGGGTAGAAGGTCTCTGCAAGCAAGCTGGCGGATTCCTTCGGATCCAGCACCTTTCCCTCCTTGACTATGGGCAGATCTTCTTGCCTTTTAGTCGTCCTACCTATGATCCGATATATTCCTTCCCACATTCCTTCCCTATCTTGCTTTCCACAGAAGTCCTTCCAGCTTCCTATCTGGGCTGTTTTTGCCTCCTGTTCATACTTTTCTTTTGCTTGCAGGTACTCATCGACAACTTTCTGTCTCCGGACCTGTGCTGCACATCGGATTCTTCGCTTTCTGGTGACGACCTCCATCTTCAGCTTGGCGAGTTCTTCTGACCACCATGGCAGAGTAAGTTTACAATTCATTTTCTTTTTAGGAATACTACTATTGCTTGTTTGTGTTATAATATGTATATATAGTTCTATTTTTTGCTCTAGTTCTATTTTGTCTCTAATTTTCCCAATTTCCTCCTCGTTTAGAGATTCTTCTTCCAGCAATTGGGCCATTTTCTCATGAAAATGGCTCCAATTAGCTTTCTTACTATTGTAAATTCTTGTAGTTCGACTAACGTCCATTCCTTTTGCTTTCGTTAATCTAAGTCTAAATGTTATTGCATTGTGGTCTGAACTTGTCATGCTTTCGTCTACCCTCCAGTCTTCCACCAGATACATCATCTCCTCTGTGCAGGCCGTGACATCTATAAAGCTGGTGTATGCTTTGTTCCCTCGTATCGTGTCAAACGTCGGGATGTCTCCGAAATTGAGTACCTGCATGCACATATCTTCTAAGGCTCCAACTGTTTCCTCTCCTCTGTGGTCCACTGTTTCGCTGCCCCACCAGGAACTCTTTGCGTTTGCGTCTCCGCCCATTATGATCTTTCTCGATCCGACTTTCCCTTCTATCATCCTCAACTGCTCCAGGTATGGCTGTATGTCATGTGGATCAGGCTCAAGGTAGAATGAGACCACCACGATCTCCCAGGCACTGGTTCTCATTTTTACCACTACAATATTGTTTGTGGTGAAATCTGGGCATTGAATGACGTCCATTTCATTGTCAAATACAGCTATTGCTGCTTTGATGGTTCCGTCTCCTTGGTTCGTGCACTGGAAGATTCGCACCCCCCTGTAGTCCTTCATTCTACCTATTCCCCCCACATACGGTTCCTGGAGAAGTGCAAACGCCATCTTCTTTTCCTTTGCCGCAAGCATTAGCTCATTTGTTGCCAGTTCCTTTCTTTGCAAGTTTGCTTGAGCTACGAAGTATGGCCTTGCACTTGTTGAGGTTGATTTTGCTTCCGGGACCACTTTAGCAATACGCTATGGTGGCTCTAGCCAGAGCCTCCCACTTTCTTCTAATTGTGCATTCCTGGCTGAAAGCGTTGTGGTCGGTCTTGTCCATTTTCGCATGCATGCAGTTGGAGCACGATGGGACCGTCCCAGCAAGCCAATCAGCGCACTCCGTCTTCATGTGGGGTCCCCCGCAATGGCTACATTTTTCAAGCGTCTCTTTACAAAAGCGTCTACCATGTCCGTACCCCAGACAGAGTGAGCACTGGACTAAGGGCGACTGATCAGCCGCCCTAACTCGTTGAAGGTCTATCAGTACGGATCCCGCTTCTGTAATTCGCTGCCATATTTTAGGGGATACCCTCAATACGATGTGGTGTGTGTGGGGGTTTCGAGCGCGTTTCTTGTATACTATTTCCATTTTGTAGTCTCTTTCCTTCCGTATGTGTTCATTTTGATTTCTCAGGGCGTTGAGGACGTCTTCATCGCTATTGCATTTAAGCACGTCCCTGAGAATTACGAGCGGATCTTTGTTCCTCATTTCCTCTACGTTCAGGTGTTCTTCTGCCGCCTTGAGCCTTTGTTTTACCTTTTCCCTTTCATGTTCTGATTTGCATCCCACTATAACCTTCCTGTCTTTTGCTTTTCTGATTTTTTCAATTTCTATTCCTCCTTCTTTTGCGTTAACCACTTTCCGGATTCTATTTAGGATTTCTTCCCCAGTTTCTGTTTCGTCCTTTGCAGTGACGACTACCGAGTGAAGCGCGGTCTGTTGTGGGGGCTGCCTCCTAACAGACTCCGCTGCCACATTTGCGTAAGTTCTTTCTTGGATTTCTTCTTGTCTCTCTAGAGTTTGCCGTAATTTTTCCATTTTTTCGTTATTTTCTTGTATCAGTTTGCCATATTCTTCCATTTTTAGTATAAGTTCACTATCCTCCTGTATCTTTTCTTTTTCTGGTTCTCCTTCTTTCTTTTGCTCCTGATATTGCTTCTTTCCCTCTCCTTTTATACTTTCTACCTCTTTTACCAACTGGTACAGCCTCTCTACTGCATGCATGACTTCTGCTTTGATTTCGGTCTTGATATTCCTAGAGTTTCCAAGGTTAATCTTGGCTTTCGTGAGGCAAGCTTTTGCTTCCGCTAGTCTGTCCTTGTATTTTATCCTTTCCCGATTTGGTGGGCTCCCTGTTGCCTCTACGGAGACTCTTCGATGTCCAACTCTACCTTCTCTTGGTAGAGTCGTCTTTGGTTTTGGCTTTTGGGCCAATACCGTCGCATTTGTTGGGGATGTTGAGTTCTTTTGGCTTGTATCAGGTTTTCCAGCCTCCCACTCGCCTATACTTCTCCTCACTCTTGAGTTCTGGCTTGTCTCGCCTTCTTTCTGTGTCAGTCCTGCTTCAGGTGAGTTTCTGGCCATCTTTTGCGATTCCTCAGCTGACTTTGGCGTCGTTTTCATGGGTGTTCGAAATCCGAACATTGTATTTTCAGTATTGTTAGAGGGACACGTCAATTTAAAGAAATTAATGTGTAAATTTGTAAAAGTTATAAATACTTGTCTAAATTAAGTCTTATATTAAGTTGTAAAAATATATTTATTTTAAAGTCAAATATGACGACTCTAGATAGAGTCGCGTTTAAATTAAGAATTTAAAAATTTTCTACGTTATGTAGAGTCGGTGTTATTGTAGAACCAGATAGCCCTATCAGAGCACCGACACACACCGGGAACTGCGAGAAAAATAATATAATATATAATTATTAATATAATATAAAAAATAAGAGCTATGATTAGAGAGATACAGCCCTTTTAGTTTACCGAGATGGCTGTCAAAATGGCAGACAAACTTTTTAATCGGAGCTGCTTTGCAGTTAAAACTTAAACCAAAGTTTGACTAACATAGTCTTCATCAAATACCTTATAAATATTAACCTTAACCAACAGATACGAGGAATAACGTATAAAATTATTTTTGACTCTACAATAGAGTCGGTCTTTATTAGTCAAAGAGACGGTCTCCTTAGTGCCCTGCAATAGGCAGAAAACCGCGTAGAATATGAGCCTCTAGTTCTGGAGATATTGGCTGAGATGTATAAAATTTACAGGGGGGTAGGGATGTAAAGGTTTCTTAATATATTGAATAAAAATTTAGGGTGGTTGGAAAGAGGTACGATTTAAAAATGACAAAGTATAAAGAAAATGTATACTTTACACTGTAGAGAAAAAGAAAAATTAAAAAATTTAAGCAGCTAATTATATTTTTACTTTTAGCAAGGGCACGGGGAGAAATTTAATTAAAATATTAAAAGGTAAATAAAATGTTAAATTAACTACGTTTCCCGCTTTAAAATACAAGTTTTACTAAATAAAGCTTCAATTTTCAGATATATAAAATATTGACTTTTGAGGGGAGGGGTGAGGTTAGAGGGGGGGGTTAAGGGAACTAAAAATTTAAAGTAACCTTATATATATTATATATATATAAATTCTTATAAAAAATTTGATATCTCCAGCCAATTCCGAGAAACAAGGACTTCAATTTTATTGCGGTTTGTAATTTAATTCTAACTTATCGCGCTCGGAAACCGCTTGTCCTAAAAATCTAATTTTTACATAAGAATGTTAGACAACATAAAAATAACAAACACACAAAAAATGAAACTATGTTGTCGCTGAAGATTTTAAATTAAATCACTTACAGTGAAGATCAGAACCGCACAAAACTATGAGAGTCTCTATCTCCGCCAATAATGGTCCGATTTCAAATCTGAAGGTGCCTCCCAGCTGCTCTCCACCGCCTCCCTGGGGTCTCCTCCAAAATGATGGTCCAGCAACACGGGGTCACTGACCTCGCCGCCACGTGGTTTTTGTTTTTTTGGCGATTTTTCCGTGCTCCTGCACAGGAAAAATCTGCCAATTGGCAAGATCATAAAACGCCAAAAAGCCCTTCGATCCACAGTTTAAAAATTATAGGTCGTCGCTGAATTTCTTTAAATAAATCACTTTTAAAAAATTTGAAAATTGGAAATTTTGGAAATTTTTCAAAATAGCAATTTTCCACCAGTACCTTTGCAGCCACAGCACTTAGAACAACGCGGTTTTCACTATCGTGTGCGCCTTTACTTTCCGTTTCTTTTGGCGTATAACACGGGAAAAACAAAGCACTATTTACTATTATTCCGAATTTTAAAACGCGGAGGGGCCTTTTTTCGTGGCGCTCTCGAGAGCGGTTCGAGCGCGAAATGGTTAGGTTAGGTTAAGTTAGGTTAGGTTAAGTTAGGTTAGGTTAGGTTAGGTTAGGTTAGGTTAGGTTAGGTTAGGTTAGGTTAGGTTAGGTTAGGTTAGGTTAGGTTAGGTTAGGTTAGGTTAGGTTAGGTTAGGTTAGGTTAGGTTAGGTTAGGTTAGGTTAGGTTAGGTTAGGTTAGGTTAGGTTAGGTTAGGTTAGGTTAGGTTAGGTTAGGTTAGGTTAGGTTAGGCTAGGTTAGGTTAGGCTAGGTTAGGTTAGGTTGGTTAGGTTAGGTTAGGTTAGGTTAGGTTAGGTTAGGTTAGGTTAGGTTAGGTTAGGTTAGGTTAGGTTAGGTTAGGTTAGGTTGGTTAGGTTAGGTTAGGTTAGGTTAGGTTAGGTTAGGTTAGGTTAGGTTAGGTTAGGTTAGGTTAGGTTAGGTTTTTTTTTTTTTTTTTTTTTTTTCCTGTCCGGGCGCTCTTGGCCCGGCCCGCGAGCTATCCTGTCCGGGAGCGCCTTGTCCCGGCCCGCGAGCTATCCTACACCTACCTCTGACATGGTCAGAGTCATTTTCATTACTTTTCTTTCGTTCCTTCTCTCTCTTTTCCTTTCATTCATATCAGGATGGGTTCTGGGTTTTCTTTAATTAACTTCGTTTATTTTTATTAACTTAGTTTCTTATTTCTAGGGTTAAGGTATTCTTAATCTAGATTTCTTCTTTATATAATTTTGAAAGCTTACAATTTAATTATTTTCTATTTTCTTAGGTCTAACAATATTTATTTAGTATTATTTTACACACGTTTTACTTATTTTATTGCTTTATATTTGCATACAGTTTATTTTATGATACATGTACAATTTTCCTTTTACAGTTACGAGACTAGAATCTTTATACTATGCTTATATATATAAATCATTATATATATTCATCATATATTGCTTAATCTATTTATTTCTTGTTATTACTTTTAAACTTACATTTGTACAGAATTTTAAGAATTTGGGACGGTTGTTTTTGTCCTTCATAACTTCATGTATGCTATCTACAGTTAGTTTTAAGTCCATTTCTTGTTCTACGTCATATCTCTCCGAGCCATATGCCGGGCACTCTAGCAGTATGTGTGCCACAGTTTCATCTCTCCCGGGTTCGCATATGCACGATGGGTCCTCCTTACACTTGAACCGGTTCAAGTATTCGGAGAACCCACCGTGCCCTGTCATGAACTGCGTTACAACGCCGGTTGGCTGAAGCTTCCTGACTAACTTATAAGCTTCGATGGCGTTGGGGAAAAACATTTTCGTGACTGCGGCTGTTTGACCCGACATGTACCTTTGGTTCCATTCGTCAAGCGACTCCATACGGATTTGTCGCTTGACGAATGAGACCGGGCACATGTCGTAATCAGGTTTCCGCTTCAACGAGTGCGCCGCTTCTTTGGCCAGCTTGTCTGCACGCTCATTTCCTTCTAGCCCCGCGTGTGCTTTGATCCAGAATAAGGTCACTGCCTTATTCTGGAGTCGGGCTGCCACGATATTCCTCCTTGTTTCAACTGCCAAGGAGTGAAGGGAACTGGGGTTGGTGATGGTTTCCAGCGAGGATCTTGAGTCGCTGTAGACTCCAAAGGAGCTTTCTGTGCGCTGGAGGATCACCTTCGTGGCCTTACATATGGCCAAGAGTTCCGCCTGGTAGACCGTGCAGTAAGATGGTAGTTTAAGTTTGATGGCTTTGGTTTCATTTGCGCTCTCCCATAGGGATAACGCAGCTCCAACCTCACCATCAATCTTGCTACCATCGGTAAAAATTCGGACTGCTTGGTTGTTGTGGTCATCCACTTGTTGCTGGTCTATCAGGCTCACGAACTCGAGGCTCACATGTTCTGCCGGGTGATCCATCATGGCATATGGTACTGTGCGCTCCACCTCTCTATCTCCCAGTGCTAGCCGGGGTACCCCTCTCTTGGCCTCATATAGGGCGGTTGCCTCTCTCATTCGGAGGTCGAGTGGTAGTATCCCGGCCAGCACCAGTGCCGAGTTAAGAGAGACAGTGCGGTATGCTCTGCACAGTTTTTGCGCGAACCCCCTCTGCACAGCATTGAGTTTGCGCTGCACCCCCAGCTTCTCCGTTGCCTGTGCCCATGCACTGGCCGCGTACAATACTACTGGCTCCACTGTTGCCGTGTATATGATCCGGACAACTTCCGGGTGGAGCCCCCAGCTGACCTTCGCAGCTCTGGAGAGCTGCTTGAAAATGTTTGCGGCTTTCCTGCAGACCTCTGCAGCATGCGTGTTGAATGTGGTTAGGTTAGGTTAGGTTAGGTTAGGTTAGGTTAGGTTAGGTTAGGTTAGGTTAGGTTAGGTTAGGTTGGTTAGGTTAGGTTAGGTTAGGTTAGGTTAGGTTAGGTTAGGTTAGGTTAGGTTAGGTTAGGTTAGGTTAGGTTAGGTTAGGTTAGGTTAGGTTAGGTTAGGTTAGGTTAGGTTAGGTTAGGTTAGGTTAGGTTAGGTTAGGTTAGGTTAGGTTAGGTTAGGTTAGGTTAGGTTAGGTTAGGTTAGGTTAGGTTAGGTTAGGTTAGGTTAGGTTAGGTTAGGTTAGGTTAGGTTAGGTTAGGTTAGGTTAGGTTAGGTTAGGTTAGGTTAGGTTAGGTTAGGTTAGGTTAGGTTAGGTTAGGTTAGGTTAGGTTAGGTTAGGTTAGGTTAGGTTAGGTTAGGTTAGGTTAGGTTAGGTTAGGTTAGGTTAGGTTAGGTTAGGTTAGGTT